>OY720640.1:63329100-66087017 GCA_963169105.1 Ceriagrion tenellum | reverse complement strand
GATAATAGCAGAGAGTGTCAAACAATTACAGGAAATGATGGGTAAAATAGAGAGAGTGGGAAAAAATTTTGGAATGAAAATAAACAGCAAGATAACTAAAGTAATACAGGAACAAAAAGAGATGGGAGTTCTAAATATCACCAATGATGGAAAAAGGCTAGAACTATTACCACCCTTCAGATACCTCGGAAATACTATTGCATTGAATGGAAGTTGTACGGAGGACATAAGTAGTCAAATGTCTCTATAGATCGAATACAGCGAAGGGCAGATAGATTTGTTAAAAATTATTACGATTAACATAGCAGTGTTAATAAATTTTTGAGGGAATTTGGATGGGAACCTCCATCCGATCGATGAGAAAAATAGATTAAATCTTTTACGAAGTTTGATGTTGACTTTTTTTGCCGGACGCTCAACATATTTTGCAAGAGCCAAACTATTATGGTAGAAACGATAACAGGCATAAGATTAAGGAAATTGACTGCAGAACCAATAGATTGAAAATGCCATTATTACCACGTACAATAAGGGCCCATAATAAATGCGATAGATCCGTTCTGGGATACTGACAAGGCTAAATAGATTTTTTCAGTAGTGCTACATATCTTAACATGATTATTAGATTCTCATCTCGTTTGTAATCCCTGACATTATATACTCTTGCATGATTTAGTACCTTGTAGTGCTATTTATCTGCCGCATTAATAATACAAACCAGTAGTTGTATCTTGTGCAGTGTACTACATAGTAGCATGTTCGTTTGCGTATCACTGTCCTAGTTTCTGGTCTGACTGTTCACAGTTGTCCTGACTGCTTTTGGCCTGCGCCTGACACCCGGAGGAACATGCGCGGTTCTGATTTAAACTGGGTTGAGTGCTGCATGTCTGGTGTATAATCACCCCGTGCCACACACCCTAGTGATGGCTTGCACAGTATTTCGTAGATTTAAATCTCAGAGATCGGCAACCTCAGTAAAGTCAAGCTACTGCTATCAGTCAAATCAATCAACATAGGCTTAAGGAAAAGGTTTGCTAAATGTCTCAGTAGGAGTGTTGTGCTTTATGGAGCAAAAACATGGACTGTCAAAAGGAAAGAGGAGAAATATCGAGAGGGTTTTGAAATGTGGCAATGGAGAAGAATAAAAAGGATAATATGGCGCGATAAAGTGAGAAACGGGAAAGTTCTGGCATTAACAAATTAGAAAAATGAATATTTGGAAATCAATAAGATAGAGAAAGGCGAACTGATTTTAAAATGTCCTCAAGAAAGATTGCCTGCTGAAAAGAATATTAGAAGGAAAGATTGAGGGAAAGAGAGGGAGAGGAAGAGAAAGAAATAATATGTTAACTGATACTATGAATGGAAGAGGTTGCGAAGAGCTGAGGGAGCCAGCACAGGACAGACGAGCATGGAGGGAGCAGTTTCGTTGAAACCTGTCACAGGGCAGGTTCACCATAGAAGAGGTACTAATGATCTAAATGCTTAGTACTTGGTGGCAAACGATTGACCACTACTAGTTCCTACTGGTTGTGAGATTTAAAGTATCTATTATTGAGGTTATCTACTTAAGAAGGTTGGTTGAAATGGAAGTAATGGATCGATGTTTAATTCTCCCGCGTGAAGTTTTCAATTATATAATAACCAAATGATTTATATCCCATGCTTATTGAGGATATTTAAAAAAAATCCCACCTCCGGAATCGATGTCTCATTCCCCCGCTATTAGTTTAAAATAATATATTTACCAAATAAAATCTATTCCATCATGATTATTTAATGCCATTAATAGGTTTTGATTACGCGTCAATTTTGTATTACAGAATATGCAAACGTATTTCCACTTATAATGATTTAAATTGATGGCATTTAGGATGAACATAGAAAGGAAACCATCAATAGTTGACATCAAAAGGCCATCAAAGCTTAGCTATCGATATGAAGAAAATATCGATCTTGAGCTATCAATGCCATATTTATGTGCTTTTATCGTTATCACAAGTTGTCAACGTCATAGGTCCAATAAAAATCAAATTTGTATTAACTTGTGTTATTATTATAACTATTAGGTGTTAAATTTTTATGGGCAATTAAAACTACGTTATTTACTGAAAATCATGTACTGAGATACAGGCCACGACGTGTAAAGGACAGTAATTGCGAATAATTTTTCCATGGAGAAATTATTTGCTTATGTCATATCTTATGTGTACTTGCGAGTGACTCTTTAAAACGAATACCTTGGGTAGTTCCGGTATCCTAAAGTTTCTCATTTAGAGGGCAATTTAATTGAAAAATGTTACTATTTGTCAAAAAAGTTAATTATGAATTGAATTAAATGATTTTTTTTAATGTTAACCTTTAAGCAGTAAAAATATATAATATTCATAATTAGAGCACAAAATCCAACTAAATAATATTTCATAAAAGACTAATCTACATTTGGACAAATTAAGAAAATATACTGTAATTAGTAACTACCTGAGATTATCATTATAGGTTTGTTCAATTTGAATGACAGAGAGCAAATAAGCTAAGTCCTGAACGTTTAAGGACAATAATATACGAAATAAGTGGGAAAAGTACAAGTTATAACACTGATTGACACCATCGGACAGTCTGCGAATGATTATCGACGGGGAATTAATCTGGACCATCAGAACCTTATTACCAGTCTCCCCAGACCATCGGCCCTCAATGCATATGATGAATCGGTACTTGACAATAACAAAGTACGATATTATGACGATAAGCAATACAATTTGGTGATCAAAATTTAATTCTTCATCGGTAGAGCAATTGTGATCAAGTTTTAGAACTTAAGCAGCTCATTTGTGAAGGATGCACACGCCCAGTATACGGTAGGTAGCCACCAAGTTTCCATATTTTAAAATAAACACTTGACCATTTCCACTCTTTTATTTTCGACAGCGATCATGATTTCAGCACATTATGCCATCATCGGGGTACAAATCTCAACCTTAAATAAATTTACAAAGTGGGGTGGAGAAGAGAATGTATTGATATTGTTGTTGCCCTTTCACCTCTCCTAAACCTCAAACTTCCCAGCCGGTGACATGAGGGCTGTGCCCTTCACCCAATACCCAAAACTCTCTCGGCACCAACCCCTTCCCCTCACAAATTAAATACGTTTCCCAAGGCCCCCCTTCCTCCCCTCTCTTCTCTGTTCCAACCGTCACTTGCTATCCTCGTTTATAAATCCCCTCTTTCCCTTCTCTTCCCCACCCCACTTTGTAAATCTATAAATGGCTGAGATACTTGGAGTAATTTTCCCTGATAATGGCAAAATGAACTGAAACCATAGTCGGTGAAGAGACTAAGAGTGTGGAAAATGTACAAGTGTTTATTTTTAAGTATGGAAATCCATAGGTTCCACAAATTTTATGCCAATATGCTCTCTTAAAAAGTTGTTTCATTTATTCAAAATGGTTAGAGTAAAATAAACAATAAAAAATTTGTTACTTCCACAATCTATCGAAAACTACGAGGGCTGTTCAAAAAGTAATGATAATAGAGACCTTGAGGGAAAATGTGCGGCGAAGAGTAGCAATGCTGCATACCATAGTGTAGCCCATTCTGTTTTCCATCTATAACGACCAGTTTTAAGTCGATCTGTGCAGTAAAGGGTCGCATGTGACGATTCGCGTAAAATTTGTTAGATATCCGCCTACCATGTCCAGCACGGATGAAAAGTTGAGCAACGTTGTACCGTGAAATTTTTCGTGAAACTGGGGAAGAACCGAAAAGACGAGTGTGAGTTATCAACTATAGTGTCTGATGAAGATGTTACGAACCAGATGACCTTCTACAAGTGGTATTAAGCATTTGAGGATGGTAGAGAAAGCATTCCCGACGAGCTAAAAGAGGGATGCCCTTCAGCGTCTCGAACAGAGTTTGTAATAAATACAGCTGCGAATATAGTCCACGAAGAACGACGAATTACCTTTAGAGAGCTCGCCACATATCTAGGCATCTCAGAAAGCAGCTCATTTTCGATTCTTCAATATGATTTGGCAATGAGACAGGTCTTGCAGATGGGTTCCGCGCCTGCTAACACCGGAGCAAATTCAAAATTGTGTCTCGGCGACCCCACGTCACTCACACTGTAGTAGATTTCTTGAATGCTAGAGACGTCGCAACTGTACCCCACCTATTTTAATGTCCAGATTTGGTCCTTACCGACTTTGGGCTCCTCCCCGAAGTCCAGTTTTCGTTCAGGGGACGGAAATTCAAGACCAATCATGAGGTTATCAAAGCTGTGGAGGCGCGGTGCTCGAGAAATATGATCTGGCGTTCGTGTTAAAAAAGTGGCAGAACGGTGGAGGAAGTACATTAGAACAGAGGGGGGTTACTCCGAAAGAGAGCATGTAGATTTGGAAGACTGAATAAATATTTTTACCTGTGGAGCTTTTTTATCATTACTTTTTGAACAGCCCTCGTAATAACCGGTTTCGGCTGTCACGCCATCATCAGGTCGTCGCCATTAGACCTGGTGATGGCGTGACAGCCGAAACCGGTCATTAGTTTTAAATAGATTGTGAAAGTCACAAATTTTATATTGTTTATTATGACGTCCTTCCATCAAGTCAAAGCTTCCAGTTTCATAGTATCACCAAAAAGGTTAGGATTAACTTGCCGAATTTTACCATTAAGCACGGAGAAAAACTTGGTAGAAGTGTTTCACACGTACAAAGAGTTTTCTTTTCACACTAGTAGTCATACTTTCACCATTTTAATCTCAATTAATCTCCAGGAGTTTCTTCCTCATGTAGCGGAGTTATCCCAAAACCATCTCCCCACGAGTTGGAAACTCCAGGAGTTTGAATCGGAGAGGGGAGGAGTTGGCATAATGTTTCGGGTTGAAGGACGCACCATTCTCCTCCCGCTGGTTCCTCGCCCCGCGGCGCGGCGAGAGTGGTGCTTACCCATTGCCGCAGAATAGGAAGCGGGACGGAGGGCGTAGGAGGGTAATGGCAAGGGATGGCTGCGGCCGTTTTAAAGGGAGGGGAACGGAACGAAGATCATCGCAAACAATGAACCACGGCCTTGGGGAGAGAGACAAAACGGGAATCCTTGGTGAAGGAGAAACACAACCAGGGTTCGGGGGAGCCTGCGCCGATATGGTGGGGGTCGTACGATGCTGCGAGAGACCGATACATCGGCCGCGATATGCGATATGCCGGAGATATCACGCAGCTTTCTTGATCCTCCGAAGTATATAAGATATTCCAGCTGGATAAAATACGATATATTGCGATTGATATATCAAAAATTGTTGTGGGGCCTGGCATTCTATGAATAGGGTGCACGAACCATTGGAAAAACTGACCAGATAAGATTAGAAGCCTACAAAAACTAAAACGCGAAATTGCCGTCAAATAAGAGGATAAGGTGCTTCACTTATCTCGGAAGTGCCATCACGTAGGCCGAAAGAAGTACGACGGACACAAATCGGAGGATAGCCCAAGCTAAGACGGCATTCATGGGAAAAAGACAACTCTTGTGCTCAAAGACGATAGGAATACAAACCAGGAAACAGTAAGTGAAAACATTCGTGTGGCGCGTGGCACTTGATGGATCGGAAGAATGTACCAATTGAGAAGATAACCAGAAAAGACTACAAGCCTTCGAATCCTGGCGCTGGGGGAGGATGCTGAAGATAAAATGGACGGACAGAATAAGAAATGATGAAGTGTACATAAGAGTAGAAGAGGAAAGGACTAAATGGAACACCATACAAAAGAAAGAACCAGATGGGTTGGACACAACCTGAGACACAATGGGTTTTTGAAGAACAATTGAAGGCAAATAGAGGAAAAAGACCCTAGAGGAAAATCCAGGATTGAGTTCATGGACCAAATCAAGAGGAAAGTACATAGGAAAAGACATTAGGAGGTAAGGGAACTTACATTAAGCAGGGAAGGGTGGAGGGCTACAGTCAACCAATCTGAGAATTGAGCGACTGATAATGATGATGCTAAACGTACATCTACCTGTTAAATACCCTAAAAGCCGCCGCACAGGCGTATGGTTTGGAGTGTCAGGGCACCACTCACGTAAAGGGGGGATGAGATAAAAGGAAAAGAAATGGGTACAGTACAAAGGTGGATTGCAAGTTAAGACGGAGTGTCGAAATCTCTTTTTTTACTACAGTCGCTACTCGTGCGTAGAAAGAAGGATTTTTCATGCTTATTAGTTCAGCGATATCTCTCTTATTTTGTTGCTGCTTACAGTTCTAGAGATACAGCATTTCCATCGGCTACACACTTACTGGAGCTACTGGGGCGTACACTACTGGAGCTACGTACAAACACTACTGGAGCGTAGAAAGAAGAAATTTTTATACTTATTAGTTCAGTAATATATCTCTCTTATATTGTCTCTTCTAACATTGCAAGAGATATAGCGTTTCCATCGGCTCCCTGCCTAATCCTTTCATCAGCAATGTTAAAATTTCCGTTTGCTCGTGGCAGTTTTTTAAGAACCGGGTGGAATTTCCTCGAAATTAATTTTTTTCGTGAATTAAATCTTTCTGAGCATGGTCTCAAAAAATCTTCTTCCACTTTATCTGCGATGCTATTTGAAAAATATTTCGAGAATTCCTCCGAAATGACGCAATAGTCACGTGCACTATAATGCGACGTCCGTAGCAACTCAGCGACGTCTGGATCAAATTTTAATTCGCAATTTACACCAAATTTCCATATGAAATACGAATATTGCGTTGCCCAAGATATGTACGGCTGCAGCGCGGCTTTGGACCTCAATCTTTTTTCTTTCTCAAGTTTTTCAATCTTTCAAAGAGGCATATCCCAACCCGAGGGATTTACAGCGACATATACACACTTGTTCAGAGAGGTCTGGTATTTACTATTTTTCCACAAGCCCGCGACTTCTTTCCTCGCATGAATTTACATATAAATTCTTCTCCTCGCCAAAATTCAGAAACATGGGAGAAGATAAAACTTACACTAAAGCACCTAGGCGAGAGGCTACGTAAGTGGGCAAAAGAGGACGACAGAGCGGCTCTTCATTTTCAAGGACAAGAAAATATTTTCAAGCGCAGACGACGGAGCTAGCAAGCCGGAACGGCACGTTAATACACTGAGAAAATACAGTATCACGACCAGTTTCCGTTTCTTCACTACATAAAATACTGAAAGGAATATCAAATAAAATTACTACACTTTATGAGTGCTCCCGGCAGATATTCAGAATCGAGTAAAACCCCGAGTAGACATTAAGGCGTTGGTGTACATAAACCGACAAAAAAGAACAAGATGGGGGCAATAATTCTTTAAAACGATAGGTTATTTAACGATCTGATACACAACTGAGGTTATTTGGGCCATTTAGAAGAGGTTGGCGTGGCATTTATACCTTAGAAAGATTGGTTATTTAAGGAGCAGATAGACAACTAAGATTATTTGCGCCATTGAGAACAGGTTTGAGTGCCATTTAGGCCATCCATATTTTTTTCCGCTGGATACTTTGGTGATGTAGGACTGGGTGTAACATAATTGAAACAATCTTAAGTCATGTATTAGTCAACACACAGATCTAATTTAAAACATTTTAAAATTATTTTGGACGAGAAATTTCTCTCTGTTTTGCTTACGGAAAACAACGCGTCACTTCCCTCTCGCGACTAGCTCGCACACAAGAACCATTCAATATTTCACCTACAGAGACGCAATGCAACATTTTGGCGTGACGGTAAATTCTCGTTAGTATTTGCGTGCTAGACTGTGGTGTCCCCTTTCTGAGACTGGTTCATTACGGTTAAATTAATAGCTACTAAAGTACAAGACGACTCTCAGAGACTTCTCAATGCATTTAAGAAGAAGTAATTTTTCCTAAATCTTCAAAACCTTCTTGCTTCTCGTCAAAAAGCGTGCATTAGAGTTTTGCTTTGAATCGAAGGAATAATTTTTTATTAAAATAAATGAATGTTTAAAGAATATCGGCGAAAGAATATGGTATAAATTAGCAAGCAATAAATGATCCAACAGCCTCTCCTATAATTTGAAGATTAGTTTATTCTTTTAAAAGCACCGCATTAATCATATCAAAATTAGAGGAAGATTCCATGTTCAAATACGCCAAATCTTTCAAAATCAAAAGGCGTCACCTTCAAAATTATATTCCTCCAAACTAAAATACGCAAAGAAGTAATGAAATATTTTTCCAGAGTTAGGCAATAATTTGGACCTACCACTGAGCTGAGAGATTCACATGTTCAATCCCTCCTTCAAAAAGCTGAAAAACCCAACCCTTCACATTCTGTGCACTGATCACAAAATTTATCCAGCTATAACTTACTAGTCACATAAATACTTAATTTATTAGTTTTTTAATATCAGTTAACAATGATTTTAACCAATTTTTCATACTTTCCAATCTCTTTTATAAGCGTCTTCAAGACAATCACGCCAGTAGCATGAGTTTATTTACATACATCTGGTTGCCGCATTAATTAGTAGAGATAGAAAATGTTTGTCCAATCGCCACGCAGCTTAATGAGCACCAACATTTATGGTGGATATCCTCAACGGTTGCCGTCATTATTCAAAACAAGGTCATCAAGAAGTTAACGTGTGTATGATTCCAACACCTCCTGGAAACATGCATAAGATTGTGAGGAAGTTGGTAATTGAAATACTATTCTGTTTTACGTAGGGAAAAGAGGGATTAAGGTAGTATGAGCGAAATATCACTTTACGTAGAAATCAATGAATTTGGTCTCATTTTAAAGAAAAATATCTCACCCTTCTAATAACACGAAAAATTCAACCCTTTACTTCGTAACTTTCGGAGTTATTTGCCAAAAAATACCAGCCATTTTATATGGGAAATGGTCCGTGTATACACTCCAGAGAGACATTATTTAAAAAATGAGGAATTTCAAACACTTAGATGACATAAAAAAAACTAACGGCGTGTATTTTGTATATTTTCTCAACTATTTTTTAAAATTAATCATATTGTCACCGCAATAGATTCTTGGGTATTACAAAAAACCTTCCGATTTGAAGAGTTTCAAACGCACCGCGCGAAAAAATTGAGTCAAGTTACAGACTTATTTAGATATTTTCATTTTATTTCTATCCATTTCTGTTATATAAAGCTAAATTATTGCAACATTAATAGTGCAATATTTAATTCATGTGTCTTACAGCTGGTGAAATTAAAACGGAATCCGAATGTGGTCTATATTATGACTAGGGAACTATCTCACTCGGACTACCTTAAAAAGTGGCCAAGGCGCCTTGCGTAATATTTGACTGACCCCGAGGTAGCCAGGGAAGGATTTGGGGCAGGGTTTGCCAACCAAGGGCCCTTGAACCCTTGGAGATAAGAGATGACATTCCACGGGGTGTGCCATAATATTTCAGGTTTTTTGCTCACATAAAGTGTTTTTTTATTGAGAATTCTACCAGCTGATTGTCCTTGAAAATATCAATTTATTGAAAATACAAATTAAATATTAGAACGTCCCCTTTTTTCACTATCCAATGGAAGGAGATTCTCTATAAATTTTGGCGCGTTTTGACAGTTTCCTTCTAAATGGTATTGTACTATAATTTTTGGTTCGGACCGTAAAAATTGGTATCAAATTTATACTTTTCTATTTTTTTAGCGAACTTCATTAGATTTTAATTTCTTATCATTTTTCTCTATTCGTTCACACAATTTTTAATCAAGAAATTTTCATAAATATTAATAAAAAATTTTTTAAAGTAATCTACCGGTTAAGGTAGGTTTTGTTAAATTACAGAGAATCTCTTCCCAGTTTACCACACTTTCAGGGACCTTTTTCCTACTAGTAGGTATATCCTTTTTCTCCTGTGCATACGATCCATGTATTCTGTGATGACTCTGTTGTGCAACGATTTTGTGATATGACGACCTCGGGGGCCATGCCTCCCCAGATGCCAGGCCCGACAACCGGCGTCCCGTAGTTGCCAGGATTCATTTTTCTGGGTAGTAAAGAGTTGGTCGGGGACTCCCACCCTCGCTTCCCAACATGTTTTTCACGTGATACCATTACGAGACTACCTTTCGTCAGGTTCCTACCCTTCGACCTATCGGGCATGGGTGACCCTACCGAGAGCAATATTAATTGCCTCCGCCAGTCCGGGTCTAGGGTCATTGTAACACGCAAGCCCTTCCACCTCGTCAAAGTTGTAGTCCGCAGGAAAGGTAATTAATAATAAAAAATAGAAAACAATTTCAAGAAATTTCTTAAGCGGATGAATATTTCAATTTTTTGTACGATTTATTCCGCTTTTAATTCGTTTTACTATTTTTTTTCCCAAATATTTCATTTTATGTAATATGCAATTTAAATTGATTAAACAAGCTTGTTTTTGCCACATTCACTTTTACTCATAGATAAAACTTTACTTCAGGAGTACGAGAGCACATTAATTTTTTTTTGGGTGTGGGGCATAAAAATGGTTGGGAACCACCGATATTGGGGAATGGCGGAAGGATGAGGACTGAGGAGTAATATCACATTGGCCCTCGGAATTCTAATTGTCTGGCGTCAAAGGGACCACATGCTAACCTTCCATCCAATGGACTGAGAAATGAACATGAAGTGCTCTCCACATGGCACCCAAATTTCAAACTATCATAATTTCGCTTAAAAAAATCTCAGCCACAGCCGGAACTCGGATCCAGACCCCAGGGATTAAAAATCAGCACTCAGGCCATCATATCAACTCATCCATGCATAAATTACGGTCGACGACAGAAGCGTGAGAAAAAACGAACTATAAGAGTTAAGTTGTTGTAAGTACATGACAATACTTTTGGGCTTTGGAATATAATTCAAAATGCTCAAAAAGTTGACTATAATGTTTAAAATCTCTGGAAACGCTATGGTAGAAATACCAAAGTTAAAAAAATCCTGCAACCGTAAATGACTTAAAACACACACATATCTATTTAATAAAACACACGTATACTATTCGAGAAACCTGGCTTCGTTTTTTACATGGCTGAAAATCAATATGAAGATGGTTGATTCATATTTTATTATTCCGGTCACATTCAGGATATGAAGAAACTATTTACAAAAACATCAGATAATGTGTAAACGAAGAAATTGAATCGATTATTCGCAATACTTGAGATCAAACTGGCTTTTCGGAAAAAATAAAATCTTTGCATGAATAACCTCTTCTCACCGTAGAGAGCGAGACAGACTAATAATTGTATTAGGGTATGTGTCACTCAGAGTTCCTCTCGGCTCGATAGAGGATTTTAGATGAGACGCGATTCAATATATATTAGTATGCGGGCAGAGTGAAAGAAAACGCTACTGAATATTTTCGATCAATCAACATAAGTAATTACTACACATTTAGGAGCAAATATGGGGATGATAATTCAGTGAAATATGAAATACCCGTATCTCATCATTTAAGTGGTCGATCAATCACAAATTTGGCGGCAGAAATCCATCAAATTATTAAACAGCTATAAATTAATCCACCAGAAGGTCGATTACTTTGTTTTGGGGTGATGTAGAGCAACTTCAGTTCCCATGTTCATCATGAAAACTATGGTCAGTAATTACATTTGGATCAGTTACTCATATTTGTATCGTTTATGTATATAATATCAATAGAAGATAGTAATCATTTTGCATAATGGTACATAATTGAAGTGATATAGCCATATCAAAGTGAGTATTCCGTCTCGCATCTCGATTCCATATTTCAGGCATTAAATGTGGTTTCTCATTTTTTTCATCGAAGAGAATATATACAAGAGAATGTTCCAGTTTAAAACCATGTATGAAACTTAAAAAAAAAACACACAAATAACATAGTGGCCAGTAATTACTAAAAGTTTTACATGCATCGTGCAGACCATTAAATTTACCTCAATTTTTTGACAGCTCGTTAAAATATTAAGTCAACTTACGGAAGAACATCGTTCCGAAGCGAAGAACACGCTATGAGTCTCTTAGCCGAGGACCTCTCGAACAGTAATAGGAAAGGTAGCCTTTTCCAAATAGATCCTCAATACGATACAGGGGCCGAAGAATGAACAAGAGCTCCGTATTCAGGTCTGAAAGATAGAGATAAATCCATTGAGTTTAATTGGGTACTAAACCAAGTATATTTCATTTTGAGTGGTTAATAAAAAGGAAAATTACATTAAGAGGGCCACGGGTGAAGTAATTAAATAGGATGATTGAATTTGTAATCCTTGGTCGATATGTTTGCCAATAAGGGTAGGATAGATGATAAGGCAGAAAGCCGCGAGGAGTGAGGATTTGACTTTGGGCTGATGGGCAAATATGAAACGTGCGCTTCGGTGGCCTAGCAATGTTGATGGAAAGGGTTAGGGAGTAATCGTCAAACAGATGCAAGAGAGCTAAGCAAATGGTTTCAAAGGATGAACCAGACCGAGAAGGTTCTGCGGTGAATGTGATCTAAGAGACTCTCAAGATTAGGAAACTCCGGAAATGAGAGGATGTGTGAATTAATGCAGAAGAAATAGTAAGGAGGTACGGGGAAGACCGTTGTTTATAGGCAGAATTCTGCGAAAGCTGAATGGGAGGATTCTACGGGATGAAGGAAGGAGGATTTAAGTATACACAGTTGAAAGGAGTGGTGCGAATAATGGTAAGTATGGAGATGAAAACAGAGATCCACTTAAAGGATAGAGTCATATAATATGCTGTGCACAGGCTTTTCGCGGTCCTCGGTAGAATAGGCACGTTGAACGTACGTATTAAAACGAATAAAATAAAACAAAGGAAATTATTATTAACTTAGACAATATTTTTAACATAATTATTATATATGATAACTTCAATAGTGACAGGCGACACTTTGTGAAAATCCATACTGAATAAATTACAAAATTAATCGGTACTTTTTCACGGTAAAACTCGGTGCTTTTTCACAACAAAAAATTATGTGAAAAATACCGAGTAATTTTGAAATTTATTCATTATCATTATAGCCAAATAAAAATTTCCACCTCTCTGAACTGATATCTTTTCGAAATAATATTCCGTTCACAAACTTACGTTAACACAGTAGTTAGCTGTCTCTTACTGTTTAAAATTTATACTCTCCGTCAAGTGCATTGAAGGATGGAAGTTAGTAAACATGTTTTATTAGGTTTTCTTATTAAATTTCTTTGAGTCAAATAAATTCTAAAAAATTATTCACAAGCATGGCAACCAGGTTCGAGCATGTCGAGGCAGGATCTATATTATTTGCTTGTTTCTCAAACAGTGCTTTCGTCAATAAAGACACATCAAGAATTTACAGATGATATCACACCGGTATCCTATTGTCGGCTGTGCACTAAATATGACATAATTACCGAATAGTAATTGTAATAAAACTATGTAAGAATTATTCAATGGACACATAAATATGCACGACCAAATTGTGTGAGTGAAAAAGCATTAAAGTCTCCAATTCAGTTTCAAGAATCAAATTACTCATTTGAAAGCAATTTCCATCCAATATTACGGAATAATTTCTCAGCATTCATTTCAGTATTAATATGACTAGGCTAACTGGATTCAAAATGTAAAATATCTCATCCATCTCATGAAGAGCAAAATTGACGGTGAAAAGCCTGCCTCAGTACACGACTGTAAGCGTTACATTAGAATTGTAACTCAACAGTCTTTGCTAGAATTCGAATAAAGGATCAACGCTAGTCAGCGGTAAAAATTGCTCGAGAGATTCAGAACATGAGTATTTCAGAGCGATATAGATAATATCTTTTTGATACCACACTGCGCCTCTCGATCCGACAAAAGCGATAAAATAAGAGAGATACATTGTCGAACAGACAGGTGCATAAATTAATTTTTTCCACGCAAAAGTGATCATTATAAACACTGATCTCCACTCAATACACTCCCATATTTCACGTCACTATTTCACCTCCCAAAACTTTATCTCTTACATCTTCACACGACTGGTGTCCTAGCACTCCCTGCCGCACGCTCATGTGGCGGCTCGCAGGGTCGTATATAGGTGAGGATTTATAAAAAATACCCTGGGAATTTATCTCACTAAAAGCGCCGCCCACTTCAGTCCCACTTCATTTAACCCGCCTCACACCTGACTCAGCATAATAGTGAATAGAGCTAAAAATCTTCATAATGCATTAACATTCATCTAGTTCTGCGTGAAGGCGTGAATTTCCGAAAATTATAGTATAAAATTCATTTTTAGAGCACAAATCTGAATTGTCAAGGAACAAAGAATAACGAAGCTCAAATTTTAACAATGAAGTCAATTCTAAGGTTGTACAACTGGGTGAAACCTTGGAAGAGGACTCTCAGCTAATCAGCCGTTCATAATTTTTAAGGCTATTTCCTTGAAGAATATTTCCGCAGCATCTGCCCTTCATTGGAATATATCCATTAATATTATTATCACAGTTCGAAATGTATCACAGCGGTTTTTAATTGATCAATCATTCAGTCACTAGTCATCCAAACATAGGTAGGTACTTAAAGAAGGCTTAGGTGCGATGACTCTATCATATATACTCCAATCTCTGAGCATCGACGAAAACTTCCTGCGCGCAGTTTGACACACCAAATAGTAATGGATAAATAGTTGTTTCAAACATGAGTTTTGTGGTAAGGCATAGGCTCCGATACTGACGGCCAGGGTTCATATCCCTACGGAGGAGAATGTTTTTCAGAGAAAACCCGTTCCCTACTTGAGTGTTTTGCGGCGGGAGGCTTATGCCGACGCCGGATTTCCATTCACCCAGTCTATTCTATCCACCCTTTCTCCCTCACCTGTTCCCTATGGCGCAAATCACCTTAGCTGTCGGTCGCCTCCTAAAATATTCAATTCAACCATAGGCTCCGAGCAGGTATCAGGAGCTGGACTATAGCAAAAGGGTTTTGAATATGGTCCAAGCTGATGTAATTCACAGTTTTTTCATCCTAGGGCTAACAAGTAGTGCGTCTTACAGAATCAATCGGAGCTATGACTTATCATGCCCAATCTGATGGAAAAAAATGTATCGTAATTTTGATACAGCAATTTCCTTTTACAAGGATAGCTTCAATGGGAAACAAAAAATATGCACACAGAGGCAAGAAATATCACTGACGCTCCTTTTCCTCATTTCCATGCAATTAATTGAAGCAACTAATGGAAGAAATTGGATAAACCAGAAATTATCCAACTGGAATAATGAATTAATACCGTTAAAAGGGAAATATATGAGCTGACTTGGTTAGCATTTAAAATCAAAACGAGGCCTAATGCAAGAAACCATATGATATATGTAAGAGTAATAATGATTAAATGAACATTTTCATCGTCAATACTTCAATAATTTCAAACCAAAATTATCCAAACATTTAGTGAAAATAAAAATTTACACCCAATAGCTTAAAATAGAAAATCTCTCTGTCCATATAGCGGAAAATTGTTATCTATGACTTTATGAAGTGGCTACCTTTTTGCGCATTTTTTCTCAGGCATAAATTTCAATCACTCATATTCTATTCAACGTATAAAATACTGCCTTTAAAACGCAGAGAGAAGCTTAATGAATCCCGCTCCCTGCGTGCAGCACATGACAACTGTTTATCGGCACTCACCGCAGAGTAGAAACTAACCGAAGATCAAATTAGAGTGAATTAGAGTGGGAAGGGTAAGACTTATTGAGTTTCTAGGACAATTTCAACTTTATCGCTTTCACTCAAATTTCTATAAACATAAGAACAGAGTCTTCTCTTTTAACGCGGCCTGCGTAGCTATCATATAATATTAGAGGAATACGATTACGGTGTTATTCGAGGTCACGTATAATTAATGCTGACTCCGTAATTTCTCCTGTCGCTCCAACCGTTACAGAAAAGCATCGAGAGGGAATTTGGGAACAATAATTGCATTACAGAGCCCGGATCTACGCTCAGTAACCCGTTAAAATCCCCCAGTTAAAGATATATAATTTCTGGATTCAACCAATCATGAGACACGTAGCCACAGACCACCAGTCATAACGAGTGAAAATTTTTATAATAGTGATGACTGTTGTTTACGCTTTAATCCACTTTAGCTTCTCGCCAAGGGTTACAATTCCACATGCAATAATGTGTTACATGAAAAAAGATTTTTCTCGCTTGGAAAGATGAAACACACAAAGAAATTAAATCGAAACTTTTTGCGGGGAACGAGTCTACGAACTGCTCCAAAGTTGGGTAAGTATTTGAAATTTTTGGGCAGTTGTTTTTACATGGAGCTTAAATTAAAACTCCGTTTCATTTTCAACGATTGGAATAAATACTTAAGTCGAGGATATAAATTTATAGTAGCCGTGAAATGAACACCCTAGTCGATGGCTAAGGTGAAAAATAAGTAAAAGCGTGACAATTTTCAGGTTTGCAAATTAAGAATACGTTACCTTAAATTGTTGGTGCGAAATACTAAAATTGAAAATAGTCATTCGCATTCATTAGTAAGCTTAAGTACTGAGCACTGCAAGATTTACAATATACTACGTAAAATATTTTCAAATTATTATACTTAAATTGTATCAAACCAACTGAAAATAAAAAACTCCTCATCTCGTTGGTACAATGCTCGGAGCTATGTGTGGAATAGCCTGACGAAGAGTTAAATATGAAGTATCGTTTTGTATGGGTCATAAACGTGGACTGTGAGGCAGGAAAGTGAGAATAGACTGCAGGCTTTTGAGATTTGGAGGTGAACAAACGAAGAAGTGCTTGTTATGGTGGATAAGGAGGAGAAAAAATTTAAAGGGAATGCAGAATAGGTGATTGAAGGAGTTAGAAGAGGCGAAAGGCCGCTGATGGCCGTGATAGCTGGGAGGATGTTGGGTAAGCGGGGAAGGGGAAGAAAGTGAATAGGTTTCATAGAGGGGTTAAAAATGAGATATTAGTAAGCTGAAATGAAGAATGAAATTGCGTAGTCTGCGCCTGTATAATCTAAAGGATGAGGGTTTTTATTCTCTTCCATATAAACCAACCTTAAACAGTATATTACCGTAATAATAATATGAGTAAATGTGCATAGATAATAATCCGCTTAATTGCTGTACTCAAAGGACTTAACTAAAGCTCATTCTGCAATGACCGTAAGACATAAGTAGTAGGAGAGCCGCAAGGTCCTACCGTAAGCCTAAGGCGCTGCCGTAAGCAAGACGGACAAGTCCCATCTTTGCGACTTACGTTTTACGGCAAGGGAAATGTCAGCTAATCAGAGTGCCATGGCTACTGCCGGTGTTAATCACAGCCCAATGCTTAAGCGGAAGTACTTATGTGGTTAGAGGCTAATGTCAAATATTTACCTAGATCATAGTGATCATTTTAGAAATTATTTTTGAAACGCTCACATACAATGATCATGGAAATTCTAGAATTTCCAGAAATTTCGCAAAAACAATTTCGACTCTAATTGGGCTTCGATATTTCTGTCGATCTGTATCGGCCTACTTCAGCATTTGAGAATAAATGCCATAAGGAAATTCTCACCTCCTAAGTGCTACGGCCCAGGTCTCACTGCCTACGTCAATTGTAAAATGGGCTTAAATGTTAAGGATCTACGACTATACGGTAAGGTGATAATCTCAACATAGAGATTAGCTGAGGACATATGTCCGGATATTAATCGGTGGATTTCCTGAGATCTTCTTATGAACAGATATGGAATAATAAATGGTGTTTAACGAAGAAAGAAACTTAGAACTGTCCACTCTGTTATTTATTTGTTTGCACAACGCGTTTCGACGCTTAAAGCGTCATCTACAGGTACAATGAATTTGTATTATATAAGACAGCATATACCCTTACGGGAGATAGGAGCTAGATAGATAGATAGGGGCTCACGGGAGATAGGGGATAGATAGATGGTAGTTGAAGATGAGGGGTGGAAAGGTTTAGGTCAAGGTTTCAGTGTGGGAGAGAGAGTATTGTTGAATGACTTTGAAATACAACATTATTCATTAGAGTAAATCCTATTTTCCTTCTGTGGACTTTCTGGCACCGTTTGAGTGCATTTAGACGCCGTCCTTAGTCTTCCATCGCCAGAATTTTTGGGGTGAAACTGCATTGGTGGCCTTCATTGATGAGATTCAATGTGACTCGTCCAACTCAGTGTAGGTGGGCCAAACAGGATAAGTTTTTTATAACATATTATGATTTATTATTTATATAGTGTAGTTTATCGACTGTACTTTATTCTTTCATAAAATTGATAATTTTTATTATATATCAATAAATTACCCGCAATATACCATGTATCCTCAATGTACAACTTTTTCTTATTTGAAAAAAGAGCGGTTAAGAATTATTTTGCCCAAGACAAACACAGTAATTCAATTCCTATATAATTTTAGTTCCTCAAAGTAGAAGCAGTGGTCTATAGTTGGGCTATAAAACAATTGTATAGCACTCGCGGTATTATTTTACAGATACTATTGAATATATGTGTTTTACGTAGTTTTTGGAAAAATGGATTTATATTTTAAACAAAAAGCTGAATAAATAATTAAATCACGTGTAATCTTGATAAAATGAAAATTTATTAATCCTTATGATAAAATTGTTTCATAGCAATAAAAAAATTAATCGTATAGTAGTTATCAACCAATACAGACGAGGAACAAAATGAAGTCTGTTCTGTTTTTTTTTTGGCCTAAATCAAACTAATTACTGTCTCAGTATAATGCGTGTTCAGAAATTGTAGGGACACTAATTAAGAAGCACCACCAATTAAGAAAAATGAAAGTAAATCTATAAAAATGCTGTTACAGGCATTTGGGTCCCTTAATTAAATAGCTTAAAAATCGATATATTGAACATCTATAAAAGGAATAAAGAGATGCAGCCAATACCCCTGCTGTATGGCGATATTCCAGGGCCAAAAATGCTTTTGCCCGTGTAATTATCTGTCCTCAACGATATCCGACATTAAAAATTCAAGCCTTTCACCAGATGAACCAAATTTGTTAATGGTGATGAGGTGCACGTAACGACAAGATTATGACTCTTCGCGTTCAATGGGGTTGCCATGGCTATTGTGTTGTGATAAATAAAACGGACTAAGCAAACAACGATCAAGGTAGCCCAATAATATGGTACACTTAAAATTTCCGCCGCATCAATTAAAATATATGGCAAAATGGTGCATCGCAAACCATGTACGTCGAAGGCGTAATGACGTGAGCGGGCACATGAGAAGTGATCAAGACAATCATGAATGTTCTTACTTTTCAGGAATTTTATCCACAAATTTCTAAGAAAAAAGCCAAGTGAAAATGAACTGAAACCTTGGTAAAGCTTTTTGAAGGGTTTGTAATAAAATATTCACATTTTTTTATAACTTTTTTATACTTGAGTCGATTTAATTCGATGGAAAAACTCGACAACTGTTCAGCCATCTAATCTCTCAGATTCATTTATCTACTGTCTACTGAAGATAGGCTGAAACCTTCTTAAAACTTTCAGACAGATTCGTAAAAAAATTAATTCATATTTTCTTCATAATCTCCAGCCACACACTATAGAGGCGACGAGCCAGGTAATATTAATATGTAGATATCTAGCCCAAGAAAGAGGAGATTGATCAACAAATATATGATATCAAATATCAGCGACTGTCTCTGGCAATTGAAAAAAATATAATCAACAAGTAAACAACAGACCCGATCTAATCCATCAAGGGAAACTAATAAAAGAAACCCCATGACCTCACAGTCACAAACCTCACATCCACAACTACGTAAAACATTTGTGGAACCAAAATATTTGAATATGATTGTTCGTTCATTCAACATTCATACGATTTAGCAGTGCGCAAATTTCACCGTTGGAACAGAATATCCCGACCATAAATATTGTTCGTTTCTAAGAGTCAAAATGTTCGTAAATAATCCCAGCGAAAATTTTGAATGGCAATAGAGGATACATCTCTACTAAGAAATTCATATTGGCGAATATTTACGCGTGAAAAAGATAGTAGTTTCCAGACGTGTCTTGTAGCGGGTACTGATCATTTTTCAGCTCAGTTAATCCCTGTAAATTTTCGCGTTTCCGGGCCCAGAAAAATTATAAAAAATCACGACAATATGTATGTTTACAAAATGGAATTCGGCAAAAGCGCTAAGACTAACCGAGAGGCACAAATTTCATCTTTCATGGGATAAGGCAGCAGGGGGATTGAGATCGTTTACTGTACACGGCGCACAGTGGTCCCAAATCGAGAAAAGCTGGCCAAAAGTCATTTTTTCGACTTTCGACGAGAAAGTTTTGAATGGTGGGCTCGGATTCTACAGAATATGGTCTACAATTTACGCAACTACGTTGGTATTTACGTTGATCAGGGTAGTCTATGGGACCCGTCAAACATGAAACATTCAGGGTGAGAATGACAGTCGCGTAAAATTAGTCGATTTCGGAGAAGTTCACCATCATAAAGTATAAACTTAAGATAATATACTCACACAACAACGCTATTATATAAAAATATGAACCGGTTTGTAGGAATTCAGTCTAGTTTTGTTCGATTTATGTTTTATTTACTATTTTTAGTATTTTTTGAAACTTTTAGCGTTTTTTACCTTAATTTTCGAATAAAAAGTGCAATATCGTTTTTAGCGCCTCTTTGCGCCCCGGTATTTTTTTATGAATTAAAAGACTATAGTATGCGCAATATAGTAGTTAAGAGAAATCTTGCTAATAGTTGCTAATTCGACCATAAGATTGATTTAAGTAAAACAATGCAGTGCGTTAACGCGGGCGGCGCTGCGTGGCTGCCGGGCTGGCGCGTAGCATAGCTCAATGGGAGTCACTTTTTTGAGTCTATTTTTCTTAGTTGCTGCTCATGTTTCTTCCTCTACCACATTTTTATCTCATAAATGATCCACTCTTCACCTCGATTACCCATCTCGTATATCCTCGTTGTGCAGTTAGGCTCAAATATTATCTGATATTAGGCTCTGAGTCCCGATGCTCTCCTATAAATAGAGTGGGAGCTCCAACGAAAGGAAATGCACGTAGTTGGGGAACAAGTCATTTACAAACAACTTGAAAACATCTAGAATTTACCAAAGCAACAAATTACATTTAAATGAGGACGTTAATGCCAAAGATATTTTAGCACGTTTTATTCAAAAGTGTTTTTTCTCAAAGTATCATCGAAAGTGGGAGCAAAGTGCAAGAAATGACCGTTTTTTCAGAAGAAAGTTCGGCAGTTGGTTACAACTAAAGTTGAAATTTCCTCCAGCTTTATTAAAATATCTTCCCAGTACATCCGGTGAGTACTATTTACTGAGTGAATTGTTATGAGTTGCCAGTGGTATCCATATTCTCTGCTTCAATTTTTAATTAAAATCATTACTTTTTGAAGGTTCGACAGAGTTTTATGAAATTGGCCGACCGAAAAAATTGTTTGAAGAATCCAGTGAAAGGGCAAAGAGAATAAAAACAGCGAATCTTAGGGCTAGTGCATCACCAGCTGAATTAGCGTTTGCCACGTCAATGAGCTACAGAAGCAAAGGTGATGAGTCCGTCGCAAAAATAATTAAAGAAGTGACAACAACCACTCCCTCAAGAGCGCGGCGCGTGTTATCTAAATGGAGAACAGAGGCGGTCAAGCAAAGTGAGCTATCTCCGGCGGAAGCTCTTTCAATGATTGTATCTGGCCATTTTACCAAAAATCAGTACTTACTTATTCGAAGGACATCCAAAATACATGGCCATTCCACATATCCTAGCTACAAGTCTGTGTTAGCAGCTAAAAATGCAGCTTACCCTGAGGACATTACAATCCCAGAGGAGAAATGCGAGGTGAGTCTGCAAAGTCTCCTGACCCACACGGCATCAAGAATTATATCTTGCATATCTTCGGAGATTGGAGATGAGGTTCAATGTATCCTCATTTGTAAATATAGTTTTGATGGGAGTTCCGGGCACTCTCAGTACAAACAGAAATGGAAACAGGGAGACGGGGTAGATGGAAGTCTATTCGCGAGTTTCCTGGTTCCTCTGAGATTGACTGAAAATGGCACTGGTGAGTAATGAGAAATTATTTGTATTTCAATCATCAATTATCTTAAATTTCTGAAAAAATCCTCCAATGGTTATTTTTGTTCGCAGGAAACATTTTGTGGGCAAATAACCGGCCATCATCCACCCGCTTCTGCCGGCCCATACGTTTCCGGTGGGTGCAAGAGACAAAACATATTTCCCAAGAGGAAGAAAAATATATTTCTGAACAAATTAGCACCTTGCAACAGGCTTTTATTGGGAAAATCACAGTAACTTTTCATTTGATGCTCACTATGATAAACGGAAAGGTAAGCTCTTAGATTTAGGTCCAATTCAATGCTGCAATCAGTAGGTAAATTAACTAACGTATCATTTTTCATTTGTTATGTTTTACAGGTGTGCGGAGCTCTCACGGAAACAAGCTCGATGAAATGCTACATTTGCGGGGCCAGTATATCCGAAATGAACAACTTGGATCTAATGAAAAAAAGACCAGTGGATGAATCTAAATATTCATTTGGTTTATCCATTCTTCATTGCTATATTAGATGCTTTGAATGCGTTTTGCATGTATCATATCGCTTGAAAATCAAGCAATGGAAGGCAAGTGAATATAAAATGTAAAACAAAAACCTTTCTCGATAAAATGTTATACGTGAGAGAAGTAAACCGTTAAATCCTTCTTTAGGCTAGGTCCAGCGATGGGAGCAAGCAGGCTA
Source organism: Ceriagrion tenellum (assembly GCA_963169105.1). Classification (NCBI taxonomy): domain Eukaryota; kingdom Metazoa; phylum Arthropoda; class Insecta; order Odonata; family Coenagrionidae; genus Ceriagrion; species Ceriagrion tenellum. The sequence continues at coordinate 66,064,247 of OY720640.1, read as the reverse complement.
TGGAAATAAGAAAAAAATAAATCCAACGCTTATTTAAAACGAGGATGGGGCTTAATGTGGACTTCCCAAAACAGGGCTATGGGACGTCTAATGATGGAAACACAGCCAGACGTTTTTTTGCGGATGCGAAGTTGTCTGCTGAAATCACTGGTAGGTATTCCCGTAAGATGATTACGTTGCTCGTGCTGGCATTTAATGAGTGTATTTGATGCTGGTAACTTTTAATTAATTTTTAGAACTTAGTGCCTCAGCCAATTTCAACCAAATTTTAGCCTTTAATAAATGGAATTCAATCCATCTGACGCCACAATCTTTTTCTTTAAGGAATCGACAAGAGCCTAATTCGTCGGTTTGCAGTCATTTTGAAGGCGTTGGCATGCGGCCACGAGATAAATGAAGCTGCATTTACAGAATACTGTTATTCGACAGCAGATTTGTATGTGAAACTTTATTCGTGGTATTATATGCCACCTGTCATCCACAAGCTGCTAATTCATGGATCAGCCATCGCCAAGGAAGCTATTCTCCCTATTGGTCATTTGTCCGAAGAAGCGATGGAGGCTAGGAATAAGGATATAAGACGATTCCGGGAACACCACACAAGAAAATTTTCCAGGATCGCCACAAATGAAGATCTCTTTCGACGGTTACTTCTGACATCAGATCCTATGATATCAACAATTTCAGGAGTTCAGAGAAGAAAAACTGTTCAATTATTTGCTGAGGTAAGGAGTCTACAGACTCTAGAGGAATCAAGTGAACCGAGTGATGATGAGACTGATGAAGAATTATCAGACGATGAATTTGAGTGTGTTTAACATTTTTTCTTGATAATGTATGATGAGGATATACAAAAAGAGTGAATTTATTACTCTGATATTTCTATGATCCAACAAAATAGTACATCTGATTAAACTTTTAGTGCCAAATTCTGTGTTTGGTGATTAATTTTACTAATCTCCCATTACCAAATGAACTAACTGCTATCGGAGCAATAACATTGGAATAAACTCCGATTGAGATATGAATTATATGACATTTTGTCGCGCTATTTCTAAGTGTAAAATTTTAAAAATATTACATTCATTGAAAGTTATAATTGCAATGATACGCTAAAAAAACTTCCAAATCCATTAACAGGTCAAAATAATTGAAAAAAAATGACTGCATATATTTAATTTGAATTAGTTATTATAAATTGTTTAAACAATTAATGAATTAGAGTAATATTAGGCAGAGATAAATAATACTAACTTCCAAATTAGATTCCCTAGTTTTAAAATATATTGAAACACTTTCGAAACTACAAAATTTCATTTTGTTCATTTACAATTGTTTTAACAATTGATCAAACAAACCGTATTAATTACTACATTTATTTATGAAAACATCAAATTCATATTTATCGGATATAAAATTTGTATATACAACTGCGGAAATAACCTTAAATTTCATTTGAATTTTTTAATTCTTTGTTTAAACAAATGCTGCAATAAGAACAAAAATATCGCTGATACAGAAAAAATAACTTCAAATTCGGAATTACCGTATCGAAAACCCTTTAAATCGTTTAAACCGTTACATCACGTAAATAAGCAATAATAGCAGCGGTATTAATTTTGGCCAGCTTTTTTCGATTTGGGACCACTGTGCGGCGTGATTTTTCAGCCATAGCGCAGTGCAGTTACTCATCCTAGTCATGACTGAGCGGACTGGTCATATAGGCGAACATACGTACTGGGCCTATGGTGATAAATTATATCTATAACAGCTGCAGAAGAGGAACTGAAGTATTGAAATGCTGTTTTAGCGTTATCTTCACATGAAATGAGAGATTCATCAATATAAAAACTTTGGGAAGAAAATAAGTCTAGGTTACGTAAAGAATCAACTATCGCCAATTTTTCAAGTATCGCCAACTTCCAATATTTTCATAAATCACGCATGTAGACAAACAAAATTTCCCCGTGGATATTTGCGTGCGGAACAGGGGGGTTAAACAAGCGACCAAAATGCCTAACGTAATACTTCACTGGCCACGAGGAATAGAGGGGAGATGAGGATTTGGATCAGCGTTTGCCAAACAAGGGTACTTGAATTATTGGGGAATGTGAGATGGCATACCACGGAGTGCGATGTAAAATTTCAGGTTATTTGCTTGTAATAAGTGTTTTTTTTTAATTGAGAATTCTACCAGCTGATTCACTCTCCCACACATTCCAGGTCAAAATCACTATTTCTAATAAAAAGGTGAGGATGTCCTCATTTTTTCACTATCCAATAGTAGAATTTTCTCTAAGACTTCCAGCGCACACTGACAGTTTCCTTATAAATAGTATCGCCCTAAAACATTTTTTTTGCATGCAACATTTACAATAGGAGCCAAACTTATAGTCTTCCGATATGTAGCGAATTATGCTCAATTTTTATGTCTTATCAGTGTTTCGGCTGTGTTCACATGTTCGTGATTTAAGTAATTCCAGGGGTACAAATCATAAATTAAGAAAAGAACCTGCGTGGAGGAAAATTCTTATTTTTTGAAGGAATTATACATAAATAGTTTTTGTAGCGAATTATGCTCGAATTTTATGTCGCATCAGTTTTTCCGCTATGTTTTCACGTGATTTGAGAAATTCCAGAGGTATTAAGCATTAATCGAGGGAAGAAATACATTTAAAATAAATTGCCTGCGTGAAGAAAATTTTGAACTTTTGTAGAAATGATACAACGCCAACAAACGCCATATATATGGTTTTCACATAAAATTAGTTTAAAAAAGAAATAATCTATATTTTAACATTCAAAAAACACTCATGAAATCTTCATTGCAGGTAAGTTATATTTTTCCAGTAAATTTCATATATTCGCCATGTGGTAAGTTTACCAGAAAAACGGGAGCTATCTACTCTACCTGAGCCGGAGAGGACTGGTACCGAGGATGAAAATATGGCTATGAAGATAAATCGGTCGAGTTCTGAAGGCCTCACGTATGTAGGAAAAAAAAGCAACCCCTTATCCATTCATCTCTTCAAAAACTTTCCTCCGACCGATCTTCTACACCCTGGTCACGCGCTATCAAGTCGAGATTTTTTTTACGCGAAAGGGAAGACCGTACACGAATTCGCACGCCTTTTCGACACTCGTGGAAAGGGTGGGGGAAAATATATGTACCTGCCGACCTACCGAACGGCGATTGGAAAAAAAGGAAGCATCGTAAATATCGCAAAGATACCCGAGGGAGGAAAAAACGCCTCCTCTCCCCTTCTCCGTGTTTGCAGGCACGGCGTCAAAACCTCATCTCATTTGTCCCGCCCACACCCTCTTATCGAAGGGGGCGAGAGAGAGAGAGGTCCAAGACCTGAGGAAAACTTCCACGGCAGCCTTTTTCCTGGGTTGTGGCAAAAAGAAGAGCGAAAAAAAATCAAAAAAAAGGCGAAAAGAAGTGAAAGGAAAAGTCGTGAAAATAGGGAGAGGGGAGGTTCGGAGACAAAAAGGGTCGCATGCTGTAGAAGAGCCAAAGATGACTTTGAGAGAAAAAAATAACGACGAGGAGATTTTTTTTCCCCACTATTAGAATTAATATCCAAACGTGAAGTTTTTCTCGAGCTCTTTTTTCAATACTATTTATACAGTCATGAGATTATACGTTTAGTTGCAGTGTGGGTCACGTCCTGGAGACCTATTTTTTTAATAACTTCCAGGAGTAGGTTAATGAGCTGAACGGGAGGTAGCTGTTATGCAGATCATGTAATGAACATTTTTTTTCAAAAATAAAACTCTTCAAGCAGAAGGATAACTCGAAAGGAGAAAGTAGCATCATTAAATTTAATATCTTTATCATTATTTAATTAAAAAAGTAAATCTAAATATGCTTATAGCATCACCAGTTTTTTAATCATAACTTCCTTATATCTCGAAAAAATTTGATAAATTTAATAGTATATCGTTAGAATCGAGTACCGATAGTTTTGTTCAGGCATTTTGTCACGCGCTCTTGCTGTTGCTAGAATATGGAAACGACTTATAATGCAAGGAATCGAATCATCATCCGGAAAATTTATCTCACGTCTCGTACTGTTCTCACAATTTTCATATCTCACAATTTTTATTTCGTTCATCCAATCTCCCGTCTTTCTTTGTCCTTTTCAAAGTTTGTACTCTTTCAAATTTGTTTCTCAGTAGAGATATTCTCGACACTTTTCATCAGTCTTATAATTTCTTTGCGAAATATTCGATTTTATGCCGAGGAATGGTCATCTTTTTAATATCAACAGATTCAGGCAAGGTATCGTGGAAGTTCGTTGTATTAAAACAAAAACAACAATTTCAATATTCCACAAGGTATTTTAATTCGTACGACGCGTTTCAGCTCACGGAGCCATCATGCCATTTCAGCTCACAGAGCCATGTCTTGTACCTGACGATGGCTCTGTGAGCTGAAACGCATCGTACGCATAAAAATACCTAGTGGAATAGTGGGTCGTCTTTATGTGGGTATTCATAATGATACTGCATCCTGACTGATGGGATTTGTAAAGTTACAAATATTATGATCGCTACTGCAGCAAGTTACAAATATATCTTTCTGTCAGCAGATGGAGGACTCGAGAGGAGGAAAATGCGTGGGTCATGCAGTCGGTGTTTTATTTTTTAGTGTTTCATTTAAATATCATATCTAAATATGTTCATAGTATCACCAGTATTTAAATATGTACTCCCTGAAATTTTGAAAAAAGTTAACAATTACTAATGAAATATGCAAAGTTTCTGTGAGTGCTTGTCTGCTACATTTATTCCCATATGGGAATACACGTATTCAGGTCATTTTATCCGCTAGCTGTCTTTTTTTCATTTGCATGAGTTTCTATAGTTCATGCTATGAGTTTCTATATTCGGAAAAACAGATAAGAGTTATTTATTTAAGATTTCTAGTAGAAATCTGGATTACCTCACTTCCCTGAATCCTAATGAAAGCCTCACGAATTCATTTATTGGTCGTTCAGTGCTAAGATTTGTAGAACGGCAGCCCTCCACCCTTCCCTATGTAATGCTAGTTCCCTTACCTCCTGAGATCTCTTTCTATGTACTTTCCTCATTATTTGGTCTATGAACTTATTACCGAGTCTGTCTCTGGGGAATTTCTCCTCTATTTTGTCTTCAATTATATCTTCAAAATGAATTACTATACTTGGAAAGATATGAGTTATTTTATACAAATTTCGGGTAGGAACTTGAATTCCCTCACTCCCCTGTATCCTTTAGTGGATGAACAAATGGTGCACTTACTACTCTCATCCTTCGCACCTTTATATTGTTCATCTGAGCCAAAAAACTTCATAAAAAGCTCCACTGCTGTCGGAAAGAATTCTTTGTAATTTCAGTAACAGGAATCTTAATATTGTAACTTTGCAAATAATATCCGTCAGGGTGCGGTATCGTGATGAAAATCGGCATTAAGACTACCATCCCGCGACGTAAAGTCAAATACTTCGTAAAGAAATTATAAAATTGGTAAAAATGTCGAGAATATCTATAGAGAGAATCACATTTGAAAGAGGACAAACTTCCTCGAAAAAGGGAGAAGAGAATGGATGAACGAAATGGAGATGGATGAATGAAAACAAAATTCTGAGATGTGAAAATTATGAGGACAAGACAAGGTGATGAAAGAAATTTTGTGGATGATGAGTCTATCCCTCGTATTCCAGAAGCCGTTTCCATATTGTAGCAACAGCAATAGCGCGTGACAAAAAGCCTGAACTCAACTCCATCGATCCTCGATTCTTGCGAATTTTTGCGCGATATATCCTAAAATTACGACATTATTAGTAACTGCACTTAACTCGATCTTAGGAAATTCGGACCTTCGTTTATTTCATATACGTAGAAATGGTAGAAAATCCTATTTCTAGCAATATGCCCAATAAGAAGATTTTAAGATTTGAAATACAACTCCTATTCTGGGGGATTTAATAATATATTGCTAAAACAATTTTTTTCAAGAATCACAAGTTACGAAACAATTTTGCGAAATCAAATTCCGTCAAACTTCTTGGTTGGGATTACTCCAATAATTAGTATGGAAACCAAGTTTGTTCTGTATGTCTGTCCGCAGGGTCCGTTCAAATAAGGAAATCATGAGTGACTGCACTTAACTCAGTCTCAGGAAAATAGGAATTTCGTGTTTATAGTACATGAGCGAGAATGTAAACAATGCTATTTATAGAAATACGTCCAATTAGGATATGCTTATACTTAAATTACAGTTTCTATTCTCAGCAATTCAAATTTTTTATTGCTAAAACAATATTTTCTAGTCACAAATTACAAAACCTACAAATTAAATCCATTATTTATTTACATTAAATCGAATTCCGTCATACTTGACGGGGTGGATGGTTACCCCGGTAATTAATACAAATACCAAGTTTTCTCTATTCGTAAGAATAAAATAACAATAGTAATTTCCACATTGTTTAAATTAACTCCGATCATGGTTTCGACACTTTATCCCATGTTCTCGCCACCCAGCTCACCCTTTCCATCCTTTTCCACACCTCTCAAATGACTCAAGTCTACATATATCCTCCCTTAGTAATGACAAAGTCTACGACCCATACATCAACACGCTCTATATTAAAGTTTTCACCAGCCATTTCTTTACTTCTCTAGTCAAACCCCCCGCATCAATTCTATCCTCAATGAAAATGCTTCTATATCTATAACAAATCTACATCTCATGTCCATACCACTAAATCCATTCTCCTCCAAAATACAGCCAAGATACGTAAACTCCTCAACTTGCTCAACTTAAGGGAGGTTTTGCAGAATGTCAGAGAATTTCCTCCTGGTCCTCTACACATTCAGGGGCCCCATCCCCCTCCAGGATATCCTTTTTCGTCTCAGCATACGATCTACCCTTCTTCATCCTATCCATGAAACAAATTCTCTTTCTTCCTCTTCCCCACTTGCCCAACATCCTTCCCTCTATCACATTCTTGAGCAACCCATCACCCTTTATAACACCCTTCAGCCATCTACCATGCCTAACCCGGATTTCATTCAGAAGTTCCCTTTCCTCGCCCACCATCTCAAGCACTTCCTCGTTAGTCTTACTCTCCATCCACCTAACCTTCTCTATCCTTCTTCACACCCACATTTCAAATGCCTACAGCCTATTCTCGTCCTTTCTGAGGGCCCACGTTTCTGCACCATACTTCACCAGCCTCTTCTTCACATTCTTATCTAATATCCCTGTCATCAGCTCCCTTCTATCACTAAACGTCTTTTTAGCTAGCGCTATTCTATTCCGTAAGTTTTTGAAACTATGTCCGTTTTCCTCTAGCGTAATACCTAAGTAATTAAATTGCTGTACTTGCTCGAGTTTGTGTCCTCCAACTTTGATCACAAGCCTAGCTTTCTTTGTCCTGGAGAGACTCATGACTTTTAAAACGTTCAATGTGTTACTTAGAATACATGAATTGCTCACTGTGGCACTTAATTTAGTATATATAAAAGCGTATCAGGCTAAACTTTGTGGAAGCGATATATATCAATTTCAAAGTGAAAAACAATTGTAACTTTCCACACATATTTTTTAATCTTTGCCGACCATGGTTTCAGCACCTATTGCAGTGAAGTGAGCAAGAAGTGGGCAACCTTGATAATGGCACTAGGTGCTGAAATGGTCGGCAAAGATTAAGAATTCTGTGTGGAAAGTTACTCTTGTTTTCCATTTGAAATGGACTTAATTTAGTTATTTAAGTGGAGTTTTCCGTCGTACTATGATCACTATACGCGTATTTTAATGTTACTTTGTTAGCATTTTAGTGAATTACGCTGCTAAAACCTTCCCGAACTATTAAATAAAGTAGCCTGAAGCGGTAACTCTTAGCGAGTTACTGAGTGTATATTTTAATATTTTCGTATTAGTTAGTTGGAAAAAATTAATGGATCACAATTTATTTTACAGTATTTTTATGCGTTGGATTACGCCAAACTCTCAGTAATGGAAATAATGCTATAATTATACTTTAAATATATTTTCGTCACTAAATAATTTTATGAATAGAGTTTTCTAATCAGTTTCGAGGCCTTGTACCTTGATATTTGTTGGTAAAAAATATGATAACAAAAAAGCATAATTTCTCGTTTAGATGATAATCTGCACATGCTAAAGCGAATTGTTGCGAAATGTCTGTAATGTGACATTAGGCTAAGTGTTGCAATAGAATTGAATTGCTACAAAATATTATGCAAATTTTTATATAAACAAAAATCGCTCCAATCAGATTAAAAGCATTAATATTGGCAGCGTTGTCTACAACACACAGTCCCCACCGCTCCTATGCCGACCTCTTCGAAACGAGCCTCTTTGACGCGACTCTCGGCGCAGGCGACAGCCACCAATTTTTTCTATCGTTGTACTCAACGTATTCATGATGGAACAAGTAAACTCATGCGTCGGTCGCCTCCCCAGCCTATTTAACCTGCCAACGAAACCTCTCGAGCATGAATGAAAATCATGCCGCCCAAACGAGGCTCATTTCAGAGCAGTGACCCCAAACACAAATTAACAAGAGTATTCATTGGATTATTACTCTTTCTTCTCTATTCATCAACAGCTGAGTAAGAGGAAAAAGTGAAAATATATTCCCTAGACAAGGAATCCCAGCACTGTATCATAAACAGTAATTAAAGGACAATGGTGAGGTTTTCGTCTGCGGGGTCAGTTTGTCAATGCATAGCGGCGGGTCTCCCATAATTCTATAACTAGTAAAACTCCGAAGAGGAGGGGCTTGAGAGAAGGGATGTCTGCGGGAAGACAAAGAGGATCCGGAACCCACCGCATAGAGTGACCTGCCTTCTCGCCGCGACCTCTCCCTCCAAGGACCTACCCGCTGGATGACGCACAAGGGAACCAAGACTCAGATAAAATTAGCCATGGAACCCATTTGATCTAAAGACCCGCCGCATTTATCAAGTGTACCGGCAGACAAGGCGAGATTTTTTTACCGCCTTATTAACCCTCTATACACCGATTTTTTTGTCCAACATGTACAGTCATTTCACATGTTACACCACTCGTGGGAGAATCAGGAACTAAAAGTTACGAATGAGAGATATTTTCGTTGCCAAGTTGCACAATAGATGTCACAAAGGCATGTAAACGAAAATCAGAGAAAAAAAATAAACTCTTCTTTGTGTTACCTCTAGTTCACTCGGCGGGAAAGATAGTTTATTGGTATGTATCGCGATATTAATCTATCGCGATAATTACATCTCTTTGAAATGAAAGATGCAGATGTAAAATGTAAATGTATTCCAATGCATCATACATATTATCACTTGGACTTTATACACGTTGAATAGTTGACTTGTAGGCCTATCGCCGTTGTGAGTGACAATGAAATAAAACTCTGTTCAACTTTGTGGAGCTCTATATTAATAGTAAAAACGACTTTTACACTCCACTGGTCAGTTCACTGATCAATTTATTGCACAATTCGGATTTGGATGCCTGGCATCATCATCAAATACTCACGGACAGGTGAAGAAGGTATTGCGAAGGTTTCTTTGGTAAAGGAAGGTGGATGGGGGGGATACGAGATGGGAGCGCTTTAGGAAGTAATCGCGGAAGGGGGTGAGGAAATAGCCATCAACGTCTATTATGGAATGTTCGGTTTGGGAGGTGGGGGGTGAAGGACTACTCTGTTGAGGGAAGCTGGCTCAAGGTTTTGAGGCCTGGGTAAGAGGCGGGAAACAAGTATTCATTAAGAATAGAGCAAACAGGGCCATAGAATCTTTTAAAAATTTCGAGCTGTGCTGCAAATCTGCCACATGCTGTAGTACGGATGTACTCCTTGTGAGCTGATAGATTTTTCCCAAAAGTACCAGCGTCACTCACAGAGCCTCTTTTTCCCGAGGGTATAGTTATAAATAACAATCGAATGATTCGTATTTAATGTTTTTATTATGATAATTCGTTTGTTAAATTCCCTTTTATGCACCCAGGTTATATTTCATACAACCATCTCCTAGATAAATCCAATTTTATAATTTTTAAGGTTGTAACGATACGGAGTTTCTAAGTTATAAACCGTGCCAATTTTCACGCAAGTTCTAACAATGTAGCATAGCTCACTATGGAATAATAATCCCTTAAAGTCTCGCATGATCCCCACTTTGGTACGAATACTTCGCTATTAATCGATAGATGAGGCTGTAGATTTCGGATGAGTTCAAATGCAGTAGATATTATCATTTAGAATTAATGCTTGACAAATAGTTTATTGGAGGATCTTTCTAGAATCCCCTATTAGTCTCACTGCGAACACTACTTAAGCGCGGAGGTAATGTGAAAAAAAATTATCTCCCCTCATTAAAAACGATACGCTGATCACTAATTTAATCATTTATCAGAAAAATGCTGTTGTATTTCCGATAAAAACGTCGTTGAAGTTTAATAATTATCCAATTATTAAATAGTTTTCGCAATAAAATATTAATAAAATATCAATTTTACTCGTATTTAATTGCGCAACGATCTTGCATGTCGAAAAAATTTAATAAGACTCTCTTTCTAAATAACAGTAAAATCATTAATTTTTAATGACATCCTTTGTCACATTCTGTCCGCGTTGAATAGCTGATGCTGTATTACTTTAATTCGATATTATATACATATAAAATAGAATAATCTGAAATTCAACTTCAAAGGTTATCTTAGAAATAAAGTAATATGTACATAATGGATGGTCAGATTTGAGATGACCAAATGGAATTCATTAAGATGAGTTAATGTCCACTTTTTGTTTTTATTTTCTTCAGACCAAAACAGTGTGGCCGGTCTACCAGAAGAAGCTACCACAAGGTGAAACTGTTTCAGTAAAAATAATAACACCACTTCCGGGGTTCAACTCCTGGAATGGCTCAGTTATCAAAAGAGTAAGCTTTTGCAAGATTTACACTCCAATACTAAAATACCAGTAACTTTTTCATGCCATTTACCAGTCAACTGTATGATACCCGAGAAGTGAACGGGATTTAGAGAGACTGAATTGACGTTGAGTTCATTTGTGAGTCGATGTTCCACATCTGCATCATATTTGTTAAATAAAAATCATACAAAAACCCTATTGAGTACGTAAAACCATAGTATTACACACTGTTATTCGTACTTTTACGATATAACGCGTCAAAATTTTGTAAGAATCAAGGATTGATAGAGTTGAGTTCAGGATATATATCTCGTGCTATTGCTGTTCCAATTGTAAAGAAACGACTTCGGGATGCGATATCATCATCAAGAAAATTTCTTTAATCATCTCGTCCTCATACTTTTCACATCTCAGAATTTTGATTTCGTTCATCCATCTCCATTTCGTTCATCCATTCTCTTCTCCCTTCTTCGGAGAAGTTTTCCCTCTTTCAAATTAGTTGCTCAGTATAGGTATTTTCTACATTTTTCACCATTTTTAAAAATTTCTTTATGGAGTTTTCGATTTTACGCCGCAAGATGCTGGTATTGATAAAGGTATTAATCACGATATTGCTGACTGAAGATACTTGTGAAGTTACAAATATTTAGATCGCTGCTACTGAAAGTTGCAAATAATTTTTTCCGACAGCAGTGAAGCTTTCCATCACGAATTAAGATCGGGTGATTTTACGGCGTACGAGTCTCTCAAAATTATCTCGGGCTTCTGTCCGGGTAAGTGGTTCCATATTGGCCGACGATACTGTTCATTACCGGGATAGTTAAGGAGTCAATTAAAATTAGGATAAGCGTAACACTTTTAATCGTGACTCAGGGTACTGCCTCAGCAACTCCTGGAAGCCTATTTTGAAGGAAGTGAAAGATGGCGGCAAAACCTTCCGACCATTAACCACTTGATCTCGCGCCTGGGCTTCCCCTTGGTATATACAGACCATACAGACGACCTTTCACCAGAGATGGCATTCACCTCTGCCCTGAGGACGATGCTCGTCGAACATCGAAACGTCACCCAATATGGACCCACTCACCCGGACAGAAGCCCGAGAAAATTTTGAGAATTTTCTATTACGATGTTATTTTTTGGCGCAGAAGAACAACATAAAGGCACGAAGGATAAAAGTAGTAACTACACTATTTGATGAGCCACTGAAGGATTTATATGGAGTAAGGGAATCTAGATTTCTACGACAAATCTGTTGAAAATTACGCATATCCCTTTTTCAAAATACAGAAACTCGTGTTGTTTGCTGGAATTAATATCAGACCATAAGTAGAAATAACGAACGCTTAAAAAGTAAGAGGGTAATCATGCAACCTAGGACGTGGTATTTTCTAAAACAATAAAAGCGAAACCCCGTAATGGAGAGCCAAGATCAACCCTTAAGTCAGATTCCCTTAAAAGTGTCGTCGATGCGTGTCAAAATTTACCCACATGGTTTGCTTATTTTCCCTTATGTCCATTCTGGGAAAAATCCTTAGAATGAACGAATGCCGCATATTTCTGCTTCATGTAATATCCATTTTTCGCGGTCCTTAAAAATTTTTTCCCTCGGATATTTCGGTTCCGCCCACTCAGATTGTCGTCTCGCTCCGTGCAGAATTTTGCTTATTTTTATTTATTCCGAACATTCCGCTAGTCGCTTCCCAATTTTTTTCTCCCTTCCAAAAATTCTCTCTTCCTTCCGGTAAATTATTACTTTTTTGTGAACGTTTTTTTCGTCCGTTTGTCAATCATTTTAAGCCTTGCAATCAACAATGACAGAGCGATCACAGCTTGCAACAGACTCCCTCCTAGAGAATTCATATCTTCCACAGTTGGAGAGTCAACTTTGAGGAATTCAGAGTTTAATGTGAAATTAAATAAACTTTGCATCTTCCGCACTGGTATACCAGTAACAAATCCCGACCGGCTTGCACACTTTCATGTCAGCATCATATAATTTCACGAGCAAAAGAAAACCCACCTTAACATAATTCCTTCCGAAAAATAAATAAAAATACGGGGATGAAATGGGAACTCTAATACATAATATCCAAGTCATTATTTCCTGATAAGGAACCATTAGTTCGAAAATAACAATAAGGAACATCTTTGAAAGAATATTTGATTTGCTCGTCGTCTCATCACGAAAACGCATAATGAGCCTGTTATCTCGAAATTTGCACGTTATTAGATGATTCATCATACTTCATAGTCAAAAACTGCTACGAGTAAACATATTTTTTCACACCTTTTAGAAGAAGAAAGATGGGAGCCCAAGAGACTCGGAGGCTATAAGTTAGGCTTAGCTTGTTTGAGAAATTCAGAACTGGTGTGTTTCAGAGTGACACAGAATATTGTCACGACTCCCCACTACATTTATAGGCCTGACAGAAGCAATAAAATAAGAGCGAGATATTGCCGAGCAGAGAGGTACAAAAAATCTTTCTTTCCGCGCATAAGAAGCGACGGCAATAAAAACTAAGCTCCACTACATACACTCCCATAACACACGTCACCAATTCACCCCACAAAACCTTATCCCTTACATCTTTACACGGCTGGTACCCAAATACTCCCATCCACACGCCCATATGGCGGCTCGCAAGTTAGTTTATAGAATAACATATAGATAAGGATGGATGTGCAAGAACGGCCAAAAATTAGCTTTCCGAGAGTTTCAGAATGTTGCTGAAGCGGTTTCACAAAAATATCATAAAAATTTCTGATTAAAAAATCTGACGTTTTCCCGACGTACCACCAAAATGCAAGTTTCTGAGGTGTTCCACCATATCAAAAGATCTATCTCAGGAGAAATTTCGACGAACGATTAATACTTCATCTTAAGGGCTACAGAGAGTCTGATTAGCGAGTTGTTCTCCGTAAATTAGGCAGTAAAGACGCCCCCGACGCTGTGGAACACCCAAGTTTCCTTCTCATTTTCCTTTACATGCTTCAAGATATTGGGCAGACTCTAGTCATGTGCTTCTTCATACAGACTTGAGAAAATAGCAGAGACTACCAAACTGTTCACGAGCGCTTCACCGCATTTAAATACTAAAAAATAGGATTTATATCATCATATTGTACTTACGTTTTTCTTATAGGTATAAACAAAGTGAAAGCACTTGATATTGTTAAAGAAAATGTTTCAAAAGAGAATGGCTTCAGTTTGCATTTGATTTAAAGATGTGACCACGTTTTTATATGTACCTTAAAACATTTTACTTTAGGAGATAATGCAAGTAACCAATTAAAGAGTAAAAGCTGGAATAAAAATGCATATTAGTCAAGAATTGTACACATTTTTGGAATATATGTTTTTAGCTAGCATGTTACGCTTAAGCTATCGTTTTGGAAGCTATTCTATTCTCACTGCTGCATATTTCTGGGTCAAATCAGTATTTCTCGTTAGTTACTCGAAAACCTAAACAGGTGGAAACTGTTTTAATTTCATTAATATTTCTTCACCGATAAAATACGCGAATTTCAATCAAGAGAACTTAGAATGTATGAAATAGTAGTATTATATGAACTATATGTTTATTTTACTGAAGTTAGGGTATTACATTTATTTTTACAAAAGGCCTTTTCTTATTTTACCCAGGTATCCACACTCGCCATTCATCCGTTTATTTCATATATAACTCCTAAAAAAGGAAACTAAGTCGTAGAGTCGACTGACGCCTTTAGAGAGAGAATGTGCGCCTAAAAGTATGAGAAACAAGAAAAATAAGATTTTTTTACATTTGGTGATCCAAACTGCATGCTTCTATGCTAGGCACGCACTAAGGGAAAACGAAAAAATATTTCTCCACACCTCTGGCTGAACACGTAGGGCTCGCATTGTTCCCATGAGCTATTTATGTTTTCCCTCTATGTTCTACAAACAGAAAATCGAAGCTAGGATTTATGGGAGGTTCTAGAGATACCATCTGGATCAGTGGCGGGAAAGCTTCCTGCAGCGATGAGCCTCTGGTCTTTGGGCTATCACTTCCCTTTTTTCTACACAAATCCGAACAACACACAAAAATGACATGATAAAATATCCACCCGGACCAGGGACAGAATATCGCACCTTAGATATCATTTGCAAATATCATATCACCTGCAAAATTTAAAAAGGAAGACAACAGGGTTATTCTCTTGATATCATAATGAATAATAGCTCGCAAAAATTAATTTTTTAAATTGATCAGCGCGTCAATCAGCACTTATGTAAAACACTTGATCCTAGCCGGATATAATAATTAAGTCAGGAGTCAATCTTTATTGAGAATTTGCCACCGTAGAACATTCAATTTTCATTAAAAAGACGTCAAAAGTCCTAAAGGTAATGCAGTGCTAAAGCTTGGGAGCTTTTTTCACCCTAACACCAAAAACATCCAAATTTGTTTTTTAAATTTATTCTACGGAAGGAATACACTAAAAACAGAACTATGATGAAGTTATACCGAACTAGAAATCCAATTAGCTCTCTTCGAATGATTTGACTTTATACTCGACTGTGAAAGGTATAGGATAAGGATGGAGTAATCGGTCCACAACGCTACCCGAGCTTCCTGATTCTTATGGTAATTTTATCAGCAATACAGAGACTCTTAAGGGATAAATTCCTTAAGAACCATCGAGAGGGGTGCTTATAGAAGGGAAGTGGGCTTTCGGGAAGCCACAACCAATGACGATAAATCCTATTCCATCACTTTGCCCTGATAGGCTTCGTTACGGAGGGTGTAATCCTCTGACGAGAATTACAGCATTGAAATAATTAAAAATTGTGTAAAGAAAAAATACTCCATCACTATTGCTCTCTATCTGGCTCATAATCCACCCTTGTGCTATATATTTTTACTTAGGTATTTACATATAATCACAATATAAACGATACCATCTTTCAACTTTAGGGAAAATCTTCCACTGGAGGTAGATTTGGATTTATTACCAGGAAACAATTCCGCTAAATCGACTTTTAGTCGCTCAAACTGAATGTTTTACTCACTTTTACAGCTATGGGCTCTTGCGATTATAAGAAATTAGAGTTCTTCCTGTATCCTCCACGAATCACTACAATTTTATGATAAATACGAAGAAAGAGAAGATCCATAAACTTAATCCCGTTTGACTATAAATATTCGGTCAGTTATTGCTATGATTACTTTGATTCGCACGAGCAACATTACGTAAAAGTACATCTCCAATACTGATATTCTCTATTGAGGACTTCCTATAATCCTTTCGTTAACAGCATGATATTCGTGAACATTATCAGTCAGGATTAAAAACTGGAAATTTTCCCATTCCTTGCCCTACATTCTCCACAATTTTGAGAAATATTTTATGGACACTTGGTTCTCATAGCCAAACAATTATAGTATAATACCTCATATATAAAATTTCGAAATTGTTCAGGATTCAAGCAGTTAGCTGAAAGTGCAATGAGGTACAAAGATAGAGAGACAAACCTTCAGATTTAAGTGACTTGATGATAATTGTTGCATTAAAAGTAATTGCGGAAATTCTCTCGAAAGACATGCCAAGAAAAACATCAGATGAATAAAAGCAAGAGGAAAATCTGGGGGAGTCGGGGATCCTGGGTTTCATTGCGCAGAAAAGGGAGTCAGAGAGGTGGATTGGGTGAAGCTGGCAGGGCCAACAATCTTGGATGGGGATTAGGAATGGCAAACGAGATGACGCACTTCTACGGGCATATGGGCGCAAAGAGACAACGCTCTCTCTCCGTGCAAGGAAGAAAATGAACATGAAACGCATCTCTCGGCCGCCGCATGAGGCAAGATAAAATGTCTTGCTGAGCCAAGTCGAAGACGGGTATTCTATTTTGGAGCATCTTTCCGCAAGATGCTTTTACGCAAGGGTGATCCCTAGAGTTTAATCTTTGAAATTTGCATAGCTGTCATCCTCGAACCCATGCAGACCCGGTGAAAGGCTTACTAGCAAAGTCAAAAACCATGGGTTGAAGAAGACAATGGATGCAGCCACGCAGGACGATAGCAGAGGATAATATTGACGCCGTTGAAACACTATAGCCACATTGGCTTGGTTATGAGTGTTTTTTAATTAGTGAAGGGATCGATATTAAATCAAAGAAACTGTGTCAACCCCACGATCAAGTCCATTGTAATGACTTCGAAAGTCGAAAACTTGGTCGGCAAGATGAATGAAATTGTTTTGTGGATTATGAACTATCTTTCATTTAATAATATTTTGAGAAGCTGCACTTATACGCCTTATTAAGGTGAAATTGGTCTCAGATATCAATTAATTGTGGAAAAGAGCAACTTTTTGAAAATTATTATGAATAGAAGTCACTCCCACGAAGTGATGCCTAAAACCATAAAATTGACAATAACTGGGTGTACCTCACGCGACAGCCAATCGGGATGCACTAATTTTCTTGCACGAAGGATTACTTTGTGTACCAATACATTATTTTTCCTTTTTTTAAAAGTTACATGAAATCAAGGAACTTCTAACACGATGGCTCCAGTGTTAAACTTCTTTTCTGGATCCACGGAGAAGTAAAGCAGAATAAAACATAAGTAATGCAGGAAAGGACTGCTTATACTATAACAGAGAAAACTATCTCAGCTTTACTATCGATGAGATATGAGACTGAATGCATACAAAAAAGAGTTCCTACTATCTGGGAGGGCGCCCGTCTCAGGAATATATTTTTCTCTTTTGCGGTCCCATTTGACAAAAGCACTTTACTTTCGCAATGTCTCCCCAGTTGCATTTTGCTTGTTCAAGCATCCATTCGCAATTTATAAAAACTAAAATGTGTTTTCCAAGGCCGATAACTTTCAAGACTTCAATCTTAATGCATTAAGACTTCTTTTATTTACATTTATCTTTTAGATAAAAAATGCGTGATTCAACATCGGGTACATTAAGTTCTATGTATTTCAACCCAAGACCCACTACTCAGGGCCGGAAAAAAATGTATAAAAACTCTAGGATTTGATTTTCTCACGGCGAATATTGAAGTAAATTCTTCTCGGGTTTTCGTTCGGGTTAGGTGCTCCATCTTCATCTTCGCCGACGTTTCGATGAAAAACTTTTCCATCGCCATCACGGCCGTTGATTTCGGATGCCGACGTACTGCATTACATCAGTTTAATTCAATCAATGTGGCCATGGTATTTCAGCGGTGTCAATAGGTGGTAATCAGGCCGGTTTTTATTGGTGGAGACCTGCTACCTCTTCCCGCCATTTTAATACATACATCATTCTAACAAGCCTTCGGTTTTTAATCCGAGGTTTCGCAGCTTAAACATTCCATGTCTGTATATTTGGCGTGCAGAATAGTGGAGTGGCTATAGTTTTCATGAGAGAGAAATGGAGGGAAATCGAATATACATTATACACAAAATTAAGAATTCCATGAGAATAGACACATCAAGAAGTTAAGAATTCAGCCGACGAAATAAATATTTCACAATACATCATCGGGAAGTTAAATTTGAAAGAGATTTTTCCCACAAAAAAAGGAAAAGGTTTACCCATTAGGACAAATATTCCTTCACCAAGAGCACCAATGAACTTAATCGCATTAAACGGAAAAGTAGGCAGAATATGTCATTGATCAACGCCCGATGATCAGCTGCATCAAAGAAATTGAGGATGTGAATTTTTTTCACTAAAGGGAAATGTTTCATAGTGCTCGTATGATACCTTAACTGAATAGAACACTCCTTGTGGAGTCCTCGATTACAAAAATCAGACGGTAGCTCATAATGAATGGCCACGCATCGCCCTCGGTTAAAAGCTCTAGGTCGATTACACAAGCGTGACATTTTTCAGACCAAGCGGGAAATCCACTGCATTCATGACTTTGATGGGATATGCGAGAAGGCTTTGATCCCATGTCCCACGGCAATTATTTTCATCAATTAATTCATGAAACAATTTTCATCAAAGGACACGCCTTTATGTCAGATGAGCAGAATAAAAAACCATGAATATGGAGGTGGTCGGCTGGCGGCCCGAAGGCAAAGTTGGTGTTGCTGAAATCTATAATTAATAATCAATGCGAAAAGAATAAGTATTGAAGGAGAATAAAAGATTCAAAAAGCCTGAGTAAAATTATTACGTGGAGGTAATTATTGCCAGATTTATCTAAAGATAAATTGCATTCAGAAAAGAACTGTCTCAAGATAACTCTCATAGAAATACCAGCGAATCAGTTTCTAGCGTGATTGATTGGCCTTCGCAAAACTGTTTTAACTACAGATTCTGGAGCAAAATTATTCAGCTTCCCCCACACAGTGAAATAATATCAGTAATTCACTTAAATGCGCGACTTCCATAATATTTAACTCCTTATCTTACGGCAAAAGAGGTGAAGATGGCGGTCTCCAATCGCACTCTCTTCTCAAACAGTCGAGGTTGTTTGGCAGAGAAATGGGCGAAGCGCATATGCGCAGAGAAGCCAATCAATGGTTACGTTACGTCCAAAATGTACGAAGTTACTCATTGTACCACAACAAATACATAATTCTGGCGTGAGCTTTCTGATTCGGAGATAGTGTATGAATTAATCATGAATACATGTATTGAATAATAAATCATGGGGTTTAAGAACCGCGTACATGTAAGTAATCCAGATATTGAATATGCCGACTGTTTAAATGTTGTCAAGGCTCTATAAATACAATAGGACAATTAAAAAGGTCAAATATATCGTAAATCTTCCACTACGAATAAAAAGTAGAGATATCCAGGTCCATTGTGCAAGTTTCTCTATACTCTATGCTCTAATATGGAGCGTAGCACTGTATGAGTCGGAGACCTGGTCACTGCGAAGGAAGGATGTACGTATACTCAAAATGTGAGTGCGGATAAGGATGGAGAGGGTGAGCTGGATGGCAAGAAGAACGAACGAGGAGGTATTTGACATGGTTTGAAGGAGATGAATCTGATGGCAGAGGTTCGGAGGAGAAAGATGAGATGCATGGAGGAAGTTTTGAAAAGAGAGATAATGATGAAGAAGGTAATAGATGGGAAAACATTGGAGAAGCGTGAAAGAGGAAGGAAACGATCGGAATAAGAAGTGGGAGACGGTGTGGAAAATATGAGGGATCCAATCGCGAATCACGTACACGAGGGCAAATGGAACAATATGTCAGACTTTAGGACGTTATGATAAGCACTGTTCAAAAACCTATCATCAGCTGGTAGAATGCTCATATGAAATGTGTAGTAGCATTTAGTCCCATCTAACGGACGAAGTATAAAATCAAAATGCTTTGGCTGTGTCCTGTAGGCAAGGTACGAGGTTCTTAAGAAAGATTTTCTTCACCGTAATGATTCAAACTCGAATATTCAGCTCAGGTGGACAGAACTTGAACAACCACACCGGCCTGAGACACTGAACTTGGAAAGGGGAATTGTACAAAAGCAAATTTTCAGTCAAAAATGATTTGTATCACACTAGTCCTATAATACATCGACTATATGTAAAAAAAGTTCCGATTCTTCTGATTTATTTGATTTGCGCAATACATAATGTTAGTTAAAACTCAGTCTTCACACCAAACCGTCTCATTCGATGAACAGCAATGGTTTGACTTTGAACTGTAACTTACTAGCATCATGTGTCAATTATTCGACTTTAAAGAGAAACGTGTTTTTCACGCTAAAATAGTTTATACTTGATTTCTTACGGCAATTATGAGTCTCTAATTACAAAACAATGTTAGTAAAATTGGATCAGGGGATAGAGATATTATTCCTGAGGTATCCTCCTTTCCCATGCTAACTCAAATGATTCTCTAGAATCACCCCCTAAAACATGCCATCTCCGATTTATAAGCCCTTCAATCAATTTTTGCACGCCTATTGAGAGTAAACGGCGGGTTGAAGAAGTTGATATAAGAGAGAACGTTGGGTAAGTGTAAGAGACACAGAGGGATAAGATTTTGAGACGGTAAGAATTAAGATATAAGATATATGGAGCACATAAAGACTGCATTAAGAGACGAGAAGTAAAGAATTAGTGGAAAACAAATATTTTAGCACGCCAAACGTTACTGACAATCCCGGGAGAAAATTTCTCCAAGACAAAGTCCCCGAGGCCAATTGAGTAACAAACATGACTCTCCATACACCTACAGATTAAGTACAATACATATGACATGCCATATATGCAGTAGACATTAAAGATCCAGATATAAAGTCCAAAACCTTGCTTAAAAACTAAAGGATTTTTAAAAATTGAAAGCTTGAAAGGGAGCAAGAGAATTGTTATATTATTTCCAATCGGTTTGGTTAACGCATTTTTCTGCATTTAGATGAGCATTTATGCAGTCCCCGAGCATATAGAGGAATGGGAGAGAAGTCGCTGCATAATTCCTTGGACGCGCCCCAGACATTAAATCAAAACTATAAAAAAATTCCCCTCTGGAACCCAAGGGAAGGCTGAGAAAATGATATATCTTCTTCAGAGACCCCAAGGCCAGACAGAAAAAAGAATACCCCGAGACTAAGCCAGACTTCGCGACGCCATCATTCTCCAGTGGTCAGAAAACCGCTGCTAGCAATCCGGAGAAGGAAAGAAGGAAACGATGATCCAGTAAAATTATTCTGGTCTCAGGGTGGCGCTTTACTCCAGCATGCTGGCGAAGCAAACTTGGAACGTAATCCTTTAAATGAGACTGTTTAAGCGAAATGCTTTCAGAAGATTGATGAGATAATGCGAACTAGCGATGAAGATAAATGAGGAAGTATTGAAGATAATAGGTGAAGATAAGAATTTGGTGGCGGAATGGAGTTGCATAAACTTTTAAAACAACTTAATTGCATCATGACTGAGGAATTAAGAGAACAAATATCATCAAAGAGTGAGTTCCACTATGAAATCACAATAAAAATGAGCAATTGACTTTTTGAAGTTACTCCAATACATATTATTAATGACGCCAGAATATTTACGCGGAACGCATTTTAACTTTTGGTTAAGGATAATTTGATCATTCCTTTGGAGATTAATCGATCATCCATTGGCACGTTTAAATCGAACAGTGGCTAATTCAGGGAAGATGAACTAAAAAAAAAGGAAAACATTCTATTACACTCTAATGGCTAGTAGCAGGAACGGCATATATGTAGTCTATACAGTAATGGGACCAATAAGCCATGGCAATCAATCAATCTACAAGTGTTGCAGAGACATTAGACAAGTAAATTGGTTTCATAACTTATGGCATGGAGTATGTTTAATATGTAGCCAAGATGGCGGACGCTCAATGAACCGCTTGAAGATTTAATTACTAGATAAAAGAGTCGTTTCGAGACAAATGTCCGATTTGTTTACTCTCACTGACTAATTATTATGTGCATTAGCAATTATACATAGAATAAACTTTCATAAATTTTATCCGGCGGTAGAAGATTAGATCAAATATTTGAAACTATTAACTATTGGTAAATAAGCTTTGCAGCTAGTAAACGTGTTACTGCAACCCGAATATTTTTATGAGACCTATAACTTCATGGATCTCATAACTATTGATTCCATAACTAAATATTCATGCAACCGGCCATAAGAGAGTAAAATCCGCTGAGTAAAATGTAGAGGGTATCGCACCATCAAACTGTAGCCTGGCAACAGAAATAACAACCATATTATCTCTACTCTTTCCTTTGCATTGCACAAGCGAATGGACAAATTAGCGGATATAAAGCAAGAATATCCACTATCTGGTCGAAGTTGAAGACAAGTAACTTTTGAACATACATTGGTTACTTAGTAATCTATGTTCTACTCAATTTTATCTTAGTTTTCACCAAGAATGCGGATTACTATTAATTTATATAGATAAACAATATTTGCGGGGATAATATACATTAGATAAGTAAGGGAATGCAGCTATCTAGTAAGTTATCGTTAGAAAACCACGCAAAATGGCAAAATCAGTACGTAAAGCCCGCTTTACACGCTACATTGCATTGTTCAAACGAATGTATGAACTCTTGCATGAGGAAAATCGTACCATATAAAACGTCAAATTGTATGATTGTCTGAATGACTCAACGGGAAATAGAACTTGCTCTAATTCCATTCATTTTCTTGTACATTATATGGTACATTCGTTTGTACATACAATAAAATGTACCGTGTAAAGCGGACTTAACGTAGTATGAGCGAGATAGTTCCATAGTCATAAGAGAGGCAATATTCGAATTATATGTTTTAATTTCACCATGCTGTAGGAAATATGAATTACATAGTGCATTAAATGGTACAATTTTATGACACAGAAATTGTAATTAATTTAATGAAAATAGCTGAGTAAGTCTTCAACTTGGCTCATTTTTTTACGAGGTTCGTCTGAAACTCCTTCACTACGGAAGGTTTTCTTGTGATATCAAAGAATTTAATGCGCGTACAAAATTATTAATTTGTTAAGTTGAGAAAACATACAAACCGCCTATTGTTAATTTTTTTACGAGATTTAAATATTAGAAATTCCTCTTTTTTTTAAATATGCTCTCTTTGGAGTTTCCCACGCACCATGTCCCATGTGAAAAGGCTGGTACTTTTTGGGAAACATCTCGGAAAGTAATGTAGTAAGGGGTAAAATTTTTGATGTTATTGGAAAGGAGAGATATTTTTCTTTAAAATAATACCAAATTTATTGATATCTTGGAGGAATAATATTTCGCTCAAACTACCATAAACACGAAAGCACTTAAGGAAAATGGGGGATAACAACGATAACGACCAGGCCACGCCCATATAACAGCTTCTATAATTGGCCAGTATAGCAATCACCCTCTCTACCTCAATGGTAAATCAGACACCGATATGAATATAGCCATACCTTAGGCAACGTAGTGGGTAGAGATAACTAGCTAGGTGATGCTTGCCACTTGGCACGAATCAAACGCCTGGATGACCTCATTTCTGAGTCGATTCTTGTACCCCTGAATTGGCAGGTGATAGGAGCTATTTGTTTTCAACGGAGGTAAACACCATGAATTACTTCTGGGGTGATGCTCTGGGATTTGTAGAACGGTGGCTGCGTTTGTTATTACACCGTTAAATCATCTGCGATCCTTTAAATAGTCCTACGCCAGAGAGTCCTTATTCTAAAATAGATAAAAATAAGATTCTTGGATGCTTTTAACATATTTAGCTCAACTAATTCACATATTTTGGCATCTTCAGAGCATTGAGCTTAATGTCGAACAGTTAAACATTAAGCACAATAGCCTGAAAATGCCAAAATATTTGGGAAAACGTTAGCTATCAGTTAAATATATTAAAAAATTCAAGATGTATTAAATATTATCATCTATATTTTATTGGTCGAGAAAGTTATAATTGTTTATTCTCAAAACTAGTATCCACATTGAAAGGAAAAATTTGTACGTTCCTAAAACTATTTCACTTGTGCGACGCGGTTCACAGCTTTATAGTTTTAAATTAAAATTTTTCGTATAATATTTATTTATTTATTGTAGTGATAGTAACGTGATGTGGGGGTGGATAAAGAAACCAATTTTTTGGGAAGGGAAGGCAGGAGAACATAGATGAAGGGGGCCTGTAAGGGGGGATAAGTAATTTTTCAGCGAAAAAATTTTGTCGGAAAGGATATACAGTAGTAACTCGATAATACGAAGGACGAAAGTACGAAGTTTCGATTTTACGAAGCAAAGCTGTTGGTCTCGACGAAAAGCCTATGCAAAATGCATGGCGCTATTCGAAAATACGAAGTTTCGAAAATATGAAATTTTCGAAAATACGAACCTCGGACACAGTCCCCACAGAGAAACTGAGTCCGTTTTTACGAACCTTGGGGGGAAATCGCGTCAAAAAAGCTCTAAATTTTCCGACGTAGACAACTAACAAATCAGCGTTGCCGAATATAATCTAGACATTGTGTATTTGAGTGCGTTTATCTCTCACAAATGCCTGAGTCACACAGTTATTTATCAAGTTTTAGTCGTAGATAATTTAGCGAGTGACGGGGAAAATGGTAGCTGGAGGCAATTTTTCCCTTATTTTATTTTTGTTTTAACTGTTAGCTGAATTTCCATGATGTAAACAATTCTCTTTTGGTTATAAATTGTGTATGTCGCCGCGTATCAACTCACTTCCATGCACAATCAGCGGCAATTTTAATTTATTGAGCGCTTGAACGGAAAATGACGCGATTAAGTGATGGGAAATAGTACTAGGATACCTTTCGCAGTCACCATACCTAAATCAATGGCTTCACCATGAATAAACCCGCGTTTACTCCCGCCATTGTCCATAGTTCATGAGACAATAGAAAAGAAAGTTTCCAAGAATTTACAAGGGTACAGCCGTCCCCGCGATTGATATAATTTTGCATATAAAACGGTTTATTTCTAATTTTGAAACAGATGACCCAATCGGGGGAGTGGCTCAACAATATAACATTGTAATGTACTAGATGTGCCCGGAATGCGTAGCAATGCCTTTTTCTGGGTTCAAAATCGGTCCCTAAAAGAATTTGAGACCTTTATCCGTTGCAAAATTCCGTCACCCGAGTTTGAAGACTGATATTTCAAAGACGGCTGAATCGATTTTAAAATAAAGTACACCAAATCAAAGCTTGTTTATTTCTGCGTTTAGTATGGTATACAAAACTTTCTACCGTTTATACTGATTTCAGAGTGTGCTTAAAAACAGAATTTTAGCGCATTTTTCCGGGTACCGGGCGGATGCATCGCATTTACGGCTTCGTAATAACAACACGGATCAGGATCTCAGAATTTCCTTCACAAATATTGTAGGAAAAATTTTTTTAACAGTCATACGAAGTTTAATATTATTTAGTGCATTAATATTTTAGTTATTGATGAAATTGCGAGACTGCGTTATTTTCCGTTCCGCGCATCCCTGAAAACCGTCGTTTGGATCTTCTTCAAGCTATCGAGATTATCATCATGAATCCACTTATAAAATCTTATACGAATTCGTTGGTTAATCAATATCGATATTTTTTTTGTTAAAAATAGCGCGCTAAACTGCCAGAAGGATGCCCGGAAGAGAAAGGGAGAGGCGCGCGCTGATGCCCAGTCAGAGCGTTGTCCGTAAGACGCGCGAGGAATTGCCTACTGCAAGCATTTACCGGTGGGGTAAACTACTTCGCTCGTAGTAACATACTGTAGTAAACGATAAAAATGGCTTCACTCACCAAAGTATAATCAGGGGCATTTTTTCACTACTTCCCATCAACTTTATTAACACATTCCTCGGCCTCTCGATGAAAGAAACAAATAGCGCCTAAAACCATCCTCAGCTCCGTCTCCGTCTCCGGAAATTTGGCACGAAGAGGCATAGCGACGGTATGTTTCCACACAGATCAAAAATGACACTGATGACCATTCTTTTTATGACCCTTTCTGCAACAATTTACCGAGACCTAATGACTCATGCACAGTGAAAGAACAACTGGTTTTCCCCTGGTAACTGGTATAGGAATTGGTATAGGAAATTGCGACGCGTATACGAAAATCGAGTGCAAGTACTAAATAAAAATACAAACAAAGAGACCACTGCACCAAATCTTGTTCCACGTACAAATAAATTACGTACTTTGTAACACAAATTATGTCTTACTGATATGATTCTGATTGACGTGATTGAGCAACTCGTAAACGATCTGCTTTGTTGTTTGCTTGTCGTTTCTAGCTTGTTTGAGAAGCTCGCGAGCCCAAGCTCATTTGACGAAGCGACTCATGCTTTACGTAGTGTACAATGGTTTTAATAATTCATCAGCCTTCGCGGGCGCGCGCAGAACAACTCACCAAAGTTTCATCGCAATCTGATGAATGGATTTGGAACGCATAGAAGTTGAACAAACAAACATTTTTATTTATTAGATAAGACCTGTGATGAAACGCTAAGACACTTCAATCCGATGAAGCCGTCGTCCGCGAAATATCTTCCTATAAAGTATAGTTCTTTGCATATGTAAGCCAGAAAACTGAAGTCTTAAAATAAAATCCCCACAGAAGCCTTGTCATTAATTTAATTCCAAGACGTTGTTGGGGTAACTTCATGGAATTTTACTGGAACCATCTTTCATCCAATAATTACTACGGTGAATTCGTTGTTAACCAGGCCTTGATACATTACATTTGATATATCATCACTGCTATCCTTGATTTCCTCGAGATAAATAACCAAGTGAATCAGATTTCATTGTGATAGCACGAGTATCTTTGAGTCCTTGGGATTTTAATACGCGGATATGACACAGCATTGGTATGAATTGATTCCTGATGCGCTCTATTTCAAAATCACCCGTCGTTTAGAAGAATTTAACTACGAAAATACTACTCTGTGAAAAATTATTGTCGTTATCAGGATTTCACCACAGTGAGGAGTTAGGTTTCAGCCTCAGCTGCGGCAGATTTTTTCCGTGACCCCCACCTCTTTCTACGTTTCCCTTGAGTTAATTTTACAAAGTTACGTCTCAAACGGTTAATCTAATTTTGATTTCGTGTTTTATGGTCCACGAAAAAGTCAAGATAGAAGATGTAAGTCGTAGAGGGGAAAGAAAATAACTAAATAATGGAATGGAGGACACTGGATCTGGAATATCTCCGCGATGCTCATTTAGGATGAAGTTTCTCTTTCACACTGTTGTGAATAAAATGTTCCGAAAATCGAGGAGTGATTCGGATATCACTTTTTAAATATGAGGTATTTCATTAGCTTCTATATTTTAGCTTACCGGAGTAGGCATATAAGGACACCATTGGATAAAATGGCGTTCAGCATAATACCTACGACGCGAAGAGGTTATGCGTAGAAGGATAAAAAATAATCGCTTACTTTATTTCCTGGATTAATTTTTTTCCGAATAGAATTATAAGCGCGAATCATCGAAGTGAAAAGGAACTTGGCCTTGAATTTATGTCTCATACTTGAACTTCAATGAGCGGTGAAAACGTTTGACTTGGAACAAAATAACATTTCTTCCCAATTTCGTATATCCAGTAGGCGACGAGAAAGAAACCACAAATAGTGATCTGAGAAGGATTTTTTAAATGGACTGGGTCCTCTGCTCTTCTTACCTATAATTGAGCGATAATGAAAGGGCGACTGGAATCATGGTAGGGCTAGCTACCATCGTAACTGCGTAGATGTTAGAACCATCGATAAGAATTGGATTGGTGAAGCGCCGTCATTGCAAGCGAAGGCATGTCCTGGGCGGCAGTTGAAGCGTTCGTTCTTTCTCAACGAACTGTGATCTGAGGTTTAATTTCCTGTGGTATCATTCTCCACGACCTCCACGTAAATATTCCATCGGTCTAAAAAATATCACCATTTTGAACCGGAAAGTTAGTATACTCCGAGATGATTAAGATATGGAAAATGTCCGGATCACGCCCAATTTGTCGTCATGCAATTAGTAATTGGAGCAAAATAATATTTCTTCTCAAGTTCGTACATCCAGCAGGCGACGGTAAAGAAACCACAAACAATGACCTGTGAAGGATTTTTTAACTGGAGTGAGTCTTTTTCTCATTCTATCTGTGATTGAGCGATAAAGAAAAGGTGATTGGAAGCACGGTCGGGCCAGCTACCGTCTTAACCCTTTGAGTGCGGCATGACGTGATATCGCGTCATGGTTGTCTTTCGCTGGTGCTGATGACGTGAACTCACGTCATGGGTACCTTGAGTGTTCCATCTTTTCCCAGGGGGCCTAGAGAAAGTTCCCCAGTGAAAGCTGTAACACTCACGTTACCCTTGACTCGAGGAATGTCTAAATTGTGAATTGTGTCATACTTAGTGAATAAACTTTCAAAGTGGTTTAATAGGAAGCTTAATGACATCAAATCCATATTAAAAATAATTTTTTACTTTTCCACAGTTATTCATTGTAATCGTACGTGTTTTGCAGCTTGCTGAATCTTCAGGTGCAATTGCTTATCTTTTATTTCTTGATTGTTACGATAGTAACCTTACGCTAAGAAGGGGATGTTTGTAGAATAAAGTAATTTGAAGTCAGGGGAACATAAATTAGGGGCTAGTGAGAAAGGAAATTGTTTTTCGGGAAGGAGTTGGGAGGAGTGCGGAAAAATCAGATCGTCGTAAAGGTTGGTTGAATGTCTGATAATTTCCATATGTTCCAAAGCATCCATCTTTAAGCCTTTTGGAAAAATATGTAACATTTCGGGGATAAAATCAATACGCGATAATTATCAAACACATACTTGACAAATTGAGAGTTGGAATCTACATTTATGTAACTTCATGAGTGATCCTTTCCTGCTTGTCTTGAACTTTCGTCCAGTTTGACCTATACAAGCTGTATTACAACTATTGTATTTGATTTTGTTCTACTATATGCGGATGATGCTGTTTTGATCTCAGATAGCCAACAGGGATTACAGAAGCTCCTAGATAACTTTTGTGAATCAACAGAGAGAATGGAATTGATCATAAATGAGTGCAAACTAAAGTAGTAGTTTTTGATAAGGAGAATGGGCAGAATAACTGTGTGATGAGGGCGAATAGTGAAGTGATTGAACAGGTGGATGATTTTGTGTACTTAGGTAAGATGTATGCGAAAGATGGACGGATAAATGAGGAGATAAAGAGAAGTGGGAATGCTGGAAGGAAAGTGGTAGGTAGCATGCGGAGCATATCAAGGAATGAGTGCTTGTCTAAGGAAGCGAAAACCTCCGTGTACAAAAGTGTACTTCTTCCCACTTTGCTATATGGTAGTGAAACATGGGTATGTCAGGATAGACATAAGATTAGACTCAACGCCGTGGGTATGAGTTATCTGAGTAGTGTTTGCAGCAAAAGTAGGATGGATATGGTCAGGAATGAGTGGGTAATAAATAAATGTGGGTTAGATGCTCCATAATGGACATATATGAAAGGACAGTGCTTCGTTGGCTTGGCCATGTGGAGAGAATGGATGAGAGTCGAATAACAAAACATATAAATGAGTGAAATGAATGGTGCGAGAGGTAGAGGTAGGCCGAGAAAGTTGTGGTTTAATGTGTTTGAGGAAATTCCTAGAAGGAGGAATATTTCTTCTTCTTCTTAGATCCTTAGATTGGTCTGCAGCAGTCCTCCATTCGGCTCTCTTTTCGGCTCTTCTTTTCAGTTCCTGATAGCTGGTGCAGTTCAAATCCTTCTATAACTGCTTCGTTTAATCAAGTCGAGGTCTTCCTCTACATCTTTTTCATCAGTAATTCCTTCTAGTACCATCTTCATCATGCTCTCGTACCTCAGAATGTGCCCCACAAGAATTGTTCCCTTGTTCCTTATACTTCTCCATATGTCATTCTTTTCTCCTATGTTCTGATAAACTTCTTCATTTGTCATTCCATCATTCCAACTGATATTGAGCATCCTCCTGTGGCACCAGTTTTCAAAGGACTCAAGTCTTCTTTTCTCTTATTTTCCTATTGTCCAGGTTTCACACCCATATAGGGCAACACTACACACGGACGCTTTTAATAATCTCTTCCTCGTACACAATTTGATACTATTTGTAGTAAAGAGGCGTTTTTTCTTGTTCAGAGCTCTCTTTGCTTGTCTTATTCCACTTTTCATCTCCCTTTAACTTTTGCCATCTTTAGTTATTATGCTTCCCAGATAAGTAAATTCATCGATCTCTCCCAGTGTTTTCATTCACTATTATGATAACATTAGCGTTTCTTTGCCTGTCATCTTTGTCACATACCATTTTTTTAGTTTTAGTTTTATTAATCTTCATATTGCATTACTTCCCCATAATATTTTCCATCATTTTTAGTATGGTCTTCAGATCCCCTTCACTTTCCACCATCACAACAATATCACCTGCAAATCGTATCATATTTATCCTCTTCCCTTGCATTTTTATCCCTAAATCCATGTTTTCTCTAACCTTATTCAGTGCGTCTTGGATATAAGCATTAAATATTATTAAGGAGAGCGCACAGCCTTGTCTTAATCCTTTCCGTATTACTGATTCTTGTTGCTCATTTCCTATTTTAATAAACGAAGTTTCATTTTTATACAAATTCCAAATTATTTCTCTGTCTCTATACTCTATTTCACATTTCCTTAGGATTTCGAACCTTTTTGACCATTTGACATTATCAAAAGCTTTCTCAATGTCTATAAAGGCTAAATGGGTTTTTCTGCCCTTCCTCTTTTTTCCAATACTAGCCGCCGTCCTAAAATTGCTTCTCTTGTTCCGACACCTTTTCTGAAGCCAGATTGATCTTCTGTCAAAAAATCTTCTATTTTTCTTTCCATTCGGTGTAGTATGATGTTGGAGACAGTTTTTTTATACGTGGAATATTAGGCCTATTGTGCGATACTGCCCACATAGGAGCCTTAGAGCCACGAGGAATATTAGGAGTTTTAAATACAGGAGGGCGTGTATGAAGTAGTGTATGGGGGTAAATGAGGCAAAAGAGGTTTGCAAGGGCAGGTCAGTATGGAGGAAATTATTGAAGCAGAATTAGGGGTACAAATATGTACTTTTGAGTGAAGCTTTGTGGCTGTGCCTACCCCGGAAGGGAACGGCGTGATTGGTATATATGTATGTATTTCATTTTGTAAATACACGACCTGAACAATTTATCCACTTTGTCTTTATACATTTTCTGCATGCAGCAAGCTGCGAAAAGCGTTGTACAATTACAATAAATAACTGTGGAAAAGTACAATACTTATTTTTGATATGGATTTGATGTCGTTAAGCTTCGTATTAAACCACTACTTCGAAAGCTTATTCACTAAGTATGACACAATTCACAATTTTGACATTCCTGACTTTAACGAGCCGAAGGCTGACACAACAATTCAACGTGATTGAATAATAATTAAACAACTGCGTTCGATTAAAAGTAACAAGTCCCGAGGTATAGAAGGAATACCTGCTCGCCTGCTCAAGGAGTTAGCGCCAAGATAGCACCATTCTTAGAAATTATATTTTTTTTATCATTATCCAAAGGCATGGTGCACCAAGACTGGAAAATAGCCAAAGTCACTCCGATATTCAAAAAAGGAAATAAAAGTGGCCCAGAAAATCACCGGCCTACATCACTTTTATGCTAGATCCTCGAGCACATCATCGTTAGTAATATCATGATTTTCCTAGATAAGTAACTTCTTACATGGCAGTCAGCACGGCTTCCGTAAGGGCAGGTCCTGCGAAACACAGCTTGCGCTCTTCCTTCAAGATATCCTGAAATCAGGTGAATCAATTAAGCAAGCCGACACGATATTCCTTGATTTCAAGAAGGCATTCGACAAGGTTCCTCACAAAAAACTCATATAAATTGCAATCATGCGGACTTAATAGAAAATAGCGTGTTGAATAAGTGACTTTCTCAGTGATCGAAATCAAAAAGTAGTTATTGATGGTTTTAGCTCTGATATGGTCGAAGTCACATCCGGTGTTCCTCAGGGAAGTATGATCGGCCCTATTTCATTCATTATTTACATAAAAGACCTAAATTCTACAGTTAGGAGTAAATTAAGATTATTGCAGACGATAACATCTACCGTGAAGTAAGCGAAGACGCGGACTTAGAAACTCTGTCATCGGACCTTAACAACGTTCATTCGTGGTGCCAGCAGTGGGGGTTAGAATAAAATAACAGCAAATGTACCACAGTTCACGTCCTGCGAAAGTCATCACAAAAATGCCATACCTATGCTGTGGGGGGAGTAAACATCAAATCTTATGATACAGTAAAATATCTTGGAACTACGTCAACTTCTGATATTTCGCGGGGATTGCACATACAGAACATCTGCGGTGCAGCGTTAAAGAAACTAGGTTTTGTTAAACGTATAATAGGAAGGTCCTCTGATGAAAAAGTAGAAGATAGATATTACTTCGCTCTGATTAGGCCACACCTCGAATACGCCGCGAGCAATTGGGACCCTGGTCAAATAGATTTAACCAAAAAAGTATTAACATACAAAGGAAAGAAGCGCGATTCGTTAAAAACTGCTACGAGCGTATATATAGTGTCTCACGACATTTAGAGGGATTAAGGTGGGAACCCCTAGATACTAAGAGGCTACACGCTAGGCTTAGGTTGCTTGACAAATTTAGAACTGATATTTTTCAGAGCGACATAGAAAATATTATCATGACTCCTCACTACATCTCTAGGCCTGACAGATGAGATAAAATAAGAGAGATACACTTCAAATACAATGGAACAGATAGGTACAAATACTCGTTCTTTCCGCGAACAATAAGCGACTACAATAAAAATTAAACTCCACTAAATACACTCCTATAATTCATGTCACCATTTCATCTCCAAATAACTAACACCTTTACATGGCTGGCGACCTAACACCACCTGCCACACGCCCATCCGGCGGCTCGTGGGGTATTATGTAATGTAGAAGCTTATTTTCAAATTTTAATTTGCACCTTCAGGGCGTTTTAAAAGGTAGGCTCATTTCCGGGAGTTGACCTCTATTCAGCACTCTTAAAATTGAATGCCAAGAGTCTCGGATGAACCTTTTCACACGATCCAACTTCCCGTTTCGATTTCTGATCAGCGCACTCGCAGAGACTATTGTTCTGGTTTACATTTTTCATGCGCGATTTCGTTTTACACAAAAACTCCGCACTTCTATTCGATTCGATCAAATATAATGAAGCCACTCTCTTGTCCTCCGGCACATTTAACGTGCACTGGAATTCGCACCGCACACGATATCACGCCGCGTCGCGACGAAAATAACGTAAAACAGACCGGTTTGTATCCCAGAAATACCCAGCCCACCTGTCATTGAGAGTTCGATGCAGAACTCGGGAAAAATAATTGCACGTACTCTAGTTATCTGCTATGAAAAGAATTTCAACGCATCTATCGAATACAACAGAGATTTTACATATTTTATTTTGAATAAATCAAATTCGGTTCGCTTTTCAGTACCGGAATAAACGTAGGATAAAACTATCGAAGTATAGGGGCCTATCCTAGAAATTGTTTCGTTGACCTAAACTGTCAACCTTCTTTGTAAACACTTTGAATGCTATGGACGTAATGGTACGTTCTCCTAAATTTTCTGAGGACGATGGGCGCATTAGAACGTCCAAGGAATATCATTTAATCAACCAAAATTTTAAATTTAGAAAACTCATTTCCTTCTAGGTAGATGATATAATCTCCGTGTTAGCGACTTTTTTTAACGAATTCTCTGTTACTATCACAACTTGCTCGCTTCATGAAGAAGGGAATCCTAAAACCGATGAATTCCAAAAAATTGAACAATCAAAAGGAAGCGCGAATTTAGATTTATCTTTCAATATTTACTTGTTGGCCTTGACATTCAGGTATGAGTATCGTTGCTGCACGTTCAGGTTTCGTCCCATCTCGTTTCCATTTGGAATTCCCTCATACCCTTTATCCTTCCGTTTCCCTTTCAATTCCTTTCATCCTTTGCAGATCCTTAAGGGCCACATCTTGAGCATATTGCATGCGGGATTCAGCTCTGAGTTATTTCAACAGAAAATTCTAAAGAATACGTAGAGTGGCGCGTTTTGTTACCAACTGATAAGAAACACGTAAAGTGTGATATAACTGTTTTATGGCCTGGGTCGGAACCCACATAAGATTAGAGATCCTATAATAGGCTAAGGTATACACATACATACCAATTAACATCTACCCTATATTATGGCCTCAAAGAAACAGTACTGCGTTATCACTCAGAGTGCTATGGACGTAATGGTACGTCCTCATATATTTTCTAAGAAAGACTTACTAGGATGTCCATGGAATATCATTGTTGAACGGTAGCTGGATATGATGGTATGGCTGCAGTATTTCCGGTAGACATGGAAATGACCACACAGTGCCAATATAAATTTTAATGGTAAATAAACGTGCATTAACCGATATTTAAGAGATTCTTCTCTCACAATCCAGGTAAGTGTGTAAAATGCTCAGTTTTTCTGAGAGGACCCTCAATTTAAAGCCCAGCACGCAAAGTGCTAACCCCGATTTTCCTTTAGCGCTTACGGACTATCGTACTAATTGGGTATTTTCCACGTGTTTCAATCTTTCGATATTCTGATTCTGTTACTTAATCTAATTCTATCGGTTAACAATTTTCTCATTAAAAGGTTCTAATTTTGTTTTTAAAAGCTAAGGAAAGTTGAAGGTTACGAATGTTCCTGAGCACGCTCATAAAACAACCGAATGACCTGTGACATCATTTTCGCTGTTTCCATGGAAACCCAAATGTTTTCCTGTGCTTACGGTGGAATCAAGCATGGTAAAATTCCTTAAGGATCCTACCGATATTTATTTTCCTGTTATTTGATGTGCCTTTGCAATGAGAGCCAAGGAATATAGATTGTATTTTATGCCACTATGTTCCAATACATCGGTAACAACAACGAACAGACATTTGTACAGCTTTCAAACGACGAAAGAAGAAAGAAACTGTGGTTTCGAGCGGCACGCCGGGATTTCGTCTGCAGCAAAACAAAATTCTATTGTTGTCAAGACCATTGTAATGTATGTACCAACTAATGGCAAACATTGTGATTACATATAAATAAAGAAATCTTTTTACGTAAATTTATGCAAATGAATTCAATACAGTTACCGGAAGACTCGACAAATTCATGCACGTGTCGATGATGGGTTGTCCGACTAAATAAAAACCTGAAGCCTCGATATTTACTTGCACTAAGCATGCTTTACTGCTCATTTTGTGTTCTTGGCATAATTTTGCAATGGATGTATACAGTGGTCCTTTTCTTTTCATTCGGAAGTATTCTATATAATTATCGCCATAACTCACGAGAAGATCTATTTAATAAATAAAATCAAATTAACCCCGAAAATCCATGAATGGAGGTAAAAATCTGTTCGTTGATAGTTCAATGGCAGAGAATACACTTCTAGTCCTACTCTACAGGTAGTTTCTGATTAACGCTTTAAGTAAAGAACATTTCACTAAAATTGAAGAATATTCAAGTCGTAAGTTAGTGTGAATGTTTATTTAGATTTAATGCCATTACTGACAATTTTGATAAACTTCAGTTGTGCGCTTTAATACCGAGGGCTGAATTTACCGCGAGTATAACTTAAAATACGGAGGTTAATCAGTACAAATAAGTATGAGACATCATTATAATAGTCGTAATAGTGTAAAATGAAACACCAATAAACGTGGGCAAGAATTTGGACAAAATGTGGTGTATTTCATAACACGATGTTCTCTGCTATAGTTACAGGAAAGTTTCACGTGTTCATAATTATGAAGCGAGCGTACCTAAATTGTGAATAACAGTATCTAAAGTGATATGCATACAAAATAATAAACAACATAAAATGAGGAATAGTAATTAAATTTTGTACTTGAATTTTATGGACTTTTGCTCCACGAAATTCGGCAGCATTAAACCACTCGTTCTTCTTCATGAAAACGCTACCACTTACATATCTTCTTTGGGTAAATTGTCTAAAGTAGTTTTAGTAAAATCACTATACCCCATATTCGTCGTTGACTATAAAATATCTCCCTTTAAATACGGTCTTTTCTACCATTCTTCCCGTGCAATATAATGTCCTCTCTTGCCTCGTGAAAAAGACGTCACACCAATGAGATTTCGTTTCGCTATCATGTGAAAAAAATATGAAATGCCGACTATTTTAATCACATATATCTCCGTGAATAATGAATGAATTTTAAAATATTTTCACTCAGTATGTTTATAAGGGTAAAATTAACTAATTACGATCCTTATTCTCACAACAAAAATTTTGGAAAATACCCAATTCTGCATTATTTGGATGTTTTTCATCGAAAACTAACTATAAATTAGTATTCATTTGCTCCTTCAATATGCACTCCATAAACATATATTTTTCGTATATTTCCATTCATAATAATTCGCATTTCTGTTGAAAGCTAAGGTTAAATCAAGCAGAATCCATAGCACTAAGTAACTAATATTTGTTTTAAGAATTGCTTGCCCTACTTTCTCCACAAGAGAATCTTGTAACAACCTTCCGAGCCAATTTTGCTAGCCATTGGTCACTTACAGCATTTTATGTCTACCATGTTGATAACAATACATCTCAAAATCAATAACAAGCAAATAAACAGCATTGTTGTACAAAATGACCATTCTTTTCACAAAATGAAATACTATATGCAACATATTCAGCACCTACATTTCCAGCAGATGGTGGATACTTCTGCTTTACATCCGCTAATCCGTCCATTCCATCGTGTTATCCAAAGGAAAATAAGGAAAGAACAGGTATAAACAATATGGTCGTTATTTCGTGTGTCTGGCTACAATTTGATGGAGCAATGTCCTATCCATTAACCTCCATGGGTAAAACGCTTTAAAAAGTACAGTATACATTTTTCAAAGAAGCCAATAAATTTCGAACAGATAGGATAATTAAAGGGACCACAGATGACCTAGAGGAGTAAAGACAAACGCGGACAGTAAGATCGTTTCAAATATCTAGTTACGTCCGTTTTTGAGGATCAATCATGCACACCCCGTTTATCACAGATGCGATGAACGAGAAAAATACAACGTCCCTAAGCACCCAACAGATCCGAGTTCATCGCCTTAAAAGTAATTGATGGTGTTTACCCCCGATAAAAACCAATAGCTCCCATCGCCTACTCATTCAGGGATACATGAATGCGTCAACTTACTCAGAAATGAGGTCATCCAGGCGTTTTATTCACCTCGTGCAGCAAGCGATCTCACATTTGCTACCTCTTCGTGCAACGTTAATCGAGGTATTTGCTAAATTCACCAAAGAGTCCACTTTTACGACCCTGGAAACTAACAGAATCATTTTCCCTTATATGGGTTCATTTTTTTCATTGATTAAAACGAAGACATAAGAGGCATCGTGACGTCATTAGGAGTGTTCCCTTCATATTTTCCGTGACATTGCTTGTAGAAAAAATTATTCTCACTTATTTTTTCCTGAACTCAATTAAATTGGTTGTGTTTACATTAAAACTCTCTCGCACAAAAAGTGTTGACTCCAATTGCTTTCTTAGTTAATCGCATATGAACAGTTTAGCGAGAATGGACGGATGTTGAAAAGATGCTGATAGCTTCATGATTATATGTATACTCTACTTGTGATAAAATTTTAACTGTTCTTAAATCACCCATTGTTGTTCCACAATGTTGCTGACATGACCAAGTCGATAGGTTGGGCAGTTTTACCGTGTTTGTATTCGTTCCAGAAAGACTAACCTAAAGCAGGAGAATGTGACCGCTCAAAAATATCTCTCATTTTAAAGATAAATAAATGTTATTTCTAAAGATGCATAAAATGGCCTATCAATCAGGCTCATTGCTCACGTAAAACATGTCTAAGTCCAGGTCTATACTATTTTGACGGTGACAGTAGTGGGGTCGGATTTCGGCACCCCCATGGACCGAATGATTCTCCTGTAATAATCATCGCCTCATCGGCTAGAGGGGTCCTTTTTCCCCACATCGGCTAAGGGGATTCTACTTTATTGCCGTTCAGGCATATTTCTGAGAATGGTAGCTTCGCACATTCAGCTGGCAGACTGAGTACGCTAACCAAATGTTTGAACCTGCGGTTCCTTTCGCACTTAGTAGGATTACTATCGCTACGATCAGTCTTCTGTAAGGTAAAACTAGCCTGTCTCTCGACAGTCTAATCCAAGCTAACGTTCCCTATTGATGGGTGAATTCTTCTTTGCAATGATAAGTTGATCCGAGATCGAAATATCAAAAAGCGATGTCGCTATGAACGCCGTACCACCATATGTTAGATGCGTCCTCTGAATCTGGTGGGATTCCAATGTTTTTCGTAAAAAAATCCGACTCTGTCCGGATTGTGGACGATGAATATGGAATGAATTCTTGTGTGCATGATCACGTCTACATTTACAAAAATTCACGCCCACACACAAAATTCATGCTGTTTTTTATTCGGCGATAATTATTCATAGGCATAGATGTGCCTTATAATAAAATTTATTGCATCAAAAGAAGACTACTTGGAAAAATCAATTCAATTTTGAGCTAAAATGCACAGCCTTGTCACTATCGCGCAAGTTTCGCGCCTCCTCTGGTCTTAGTGAGCTGGAGTGCTATTCAAAATGAAAACGAAATATCTTGAAAATATTTCCCGGATTTTTTAACCTAAAACCCTAATTATAACTTAAAACAATAAAACCGTATTAGAGAGCTGTTATTTTTCATAGCACTAGCTTAAATTTTGCAACGTGAATACGCCTCGGACTTTTCAGAAGCTTTTTTCATATCTGCAACTTTCTCGTCATAAGATTTAGGACTATTTTTCCACACTTTAGTGATTAATATCAACTTAAAAAACTGGCATTTGTGCCACTTTACCGCCATTCAGGCGGAGAACTGGATTTCTTTATCTACGGGCGGTGAGAATTCCCGCGATATGAAGACGCCTTTTATGGCTTAGTATCCAAACCCCTTAAGCGGGATGTCCATTGAACATTTGACAATACGGCGGATATGAGATAACCTCATCCGCTAATTTTTGCCTTAAAATTTCAGCTATGATTAGGGCATACATGTGTCTAAATTAAGTCATAATCATCAATTTACGTCGATTGGCGAATCTACGTACCTTAGCGTCACGGAAAATAAATTTCAATTCCATAGTCAATTCTCATCTACTTTGCTTGTGAGGCTCAACTTTAGAAGATCTTAAAATGACGGGGTCAACAGATTCTCGTTTCAAAGACTGCTCATCACTGTTTATCTCCTGTCACATTTAGTTTGTGAATAATATCTCTCAATGGCAACTGGACAGAGAAATTCCACTCATTAGCTCGCGAGTGGCGGCCATATAAGTTGTAATCCATTATTTTGTCCAGAGGTTGAAGAACTTCGAACGATCGTATCTGTCCATTGACACTCCCATAAGAGCTGGGATATTGGA
The DNA here is from genome assembly GCA_963169105.1 of Ceriagrion tenellum. Classification (NCBI taxonomy): domain Eukaryota; kingdom Metazoa; phylum Arthropoda; class Insecta; order Odonata; family Coenagrionidae; genus Ceriagrion; species Ceriagrion tenellum. The sequence continues at coordinate 66,024,324 of OY720640.1, read as the reverse complement.
CTGGAGGAGGATCTTCATTTTTACCCTAGGCACACTCCAATCCTATTTCCCCTCGGGATTATACTGACACCTAATTACCGCTATCGATATAAATGGAACAAAATGGAACAAATTTAGAGGGACGGAAGCTTTTAGGACCATAACTCTAAAGAGTAAAAGGAGTAAAGAAGGACAACTGAATCAGCTTGAGGTATATAAGTTTCAAAGGAAAAATTATCATGATAGTGAAAACATAGCAAACAAATAAAGCACAGTGTGCTGAAATCCCAACGATATTGACAGTGGACTGTCGGCAAAGAGAAGAAATTTCTCGCACCTTTGTTATCTTCGTTCAAGTTCTGATCTTCCTTTAGACTGATTTACACCATCAGCACTGGGCAATTCGGCATAGATCTTGAGAATATATGATAAAGACACTGAATCTAACAATGAATCTGGCAATGACGGAAAAGGGACCCCCGTATGCAAAACGCTAGACCTGAACAAAAATATCTCTAACAAAAGTGTGTTGTTGATTATTGGAAAATTTATAAGTAGGTATTTCTTATAACAGAGATTCAGGCGTAACTTTGACGAAATATTGTATATCCATATTGGTAAGAACGATAATAAAAAATAGTAATAAAAAACCTTGATAATGACATATTGGATTGGATATTATGGCAGGCGACCGACAACTAAGGTCATTTGCGCCATAGGGGATATGTAAGGAAGGGTGGATAGAAAACCAGCGTCGGCATTAGCCTACTCTTAACGAAAGGTGCCAAGGTGACCACGGTTTAACATCTCATCCGACAGACGGAGTACAGTACTTGAAGCGCCCTCCACATGGCATTCGAGTAGGGATCAGGTTTCCTCTGAAAAACATCCGCCTCTGCAGGGATTTGAACGTTGGCCCTCCGTATGGTTAGCCAGAACTCTAGCCACCACACCAACCCGATAATGACAGAAAGAGTCGAATCCATGGTCGGTTTTCATTAAAAGTGTGGAAATTGCTATAGTTATTTCACTTTTACCAATTTAGGCGTTTCTTGCTAATAATTTGGTGAAAATGATATATTCTGATATACCCTTATGGATAAGCGTACGACCTTGCGGACCAACCTCGGAAAGAATTATTTTCTCTCCTTTAAAATTACACCTGGCAGTTAGAACAACAACAATAACAACTTTATAAAGGATTTTCAAAAACATAATGATCAAAATTAGGGTTAGAATTATCGAGGAGTCTCTAGGCCAGGTTCTATATATTTCAATCGAAAAAAAATGGAAGAGACGAGTAAATGTAACACGCTCTACGCGGGCAACTGAATAAGAATACTATTTTATCCACGTATGTAGACCATATAGGAGTTAAGCAAATATCTGGAATTTCATTTTGATTTTTGGCGCGGGTTTCCCTTAAGTCACTCAGCAGAACAACGAAAGAGCGCTGTTTCAAAAAAAACAAGCAGTGAACTGGTTAACATCGGTTACATCGGTTTTTTGTCTTTCTCTTCATTCAATTTCCAGGAAACAGAGAGAAAAATTAGCCATATCACAGATGAACATGCACGCCACTGTCTCCAACAGTTGCATTCGTGAGTTTGATTGATTTCCATTGAAAGAGAAGCGAACATACGAGTCACTAGTTTACTTTGCTCTTGACCCTCAACCTATGAGCCCAAAAATCAATAAACGAATACTTTGGGCGGACTTCCAAATATCAAGGGCTACAGCAAAGAGATATTTTTTTAGTGAGGCAGCCAAAAAATGTTTGGAGGAGGCTCAATAGTACGGATGTTGGGTCTTCGCTTCAATATTTCGGTTCCATGAGGCTCGCTCTAATACCCTTGGATGTACAAGGAGAGATAAATTGAGATCTATGGAAATGGCGATAGAATTCCATTTTTTCAGCTTTGCGAACTGCTCTTTGACAAAGAAAAGGCGCCATGCGGCGCAGTAATACACCACACATGGAGCGTAGCACTCCCATTGTGAGTCGGTAGCAAGGCCCTGGAGGAAACTTGTGGCTAGACTAGAAGATATAGATGTGAGTGTGGAGACATCGAGTGGATGAGCTAGGTACCGAGAAAGACGTCGGCAGGCATACTTGGGAGATATTTACTGAAATGATTTCAGCGTAGAATTTGTGGAAAAATGAAGACAGGTCAGTGTGGTCATAATGAATATGAGTAAAGGCAATTTTCCAGTTAGGTAATTTATTATTCGACCTAGGTTTCGATCTACTACATCATCATCAGGCACAAATGACAAAACAAGAGGAGTAGTAGTAGTATTTTACCATTAGTAGTATTAGTAATACTAGAATCCATTTTCAAAAAACACCGAAAAATTCAATTTCCGTAAAAATTACAAATCTTCTTTGCCCCCACAAAATTTCTTTAATCCAAAAACGTTTACAGACATCTAGAAACTCATGCCCACAAACATCTGACCCACGGCATTGTGAACGTGATTTGCTAAATTTACTTCCTTATTTTATGTTCTTAAAATGTGAACCGACCATCAGAGTTACCATTCTGTGCTTAATACTCTCTCTCTCTCTCTCTCTCAAAGGTACTCGTGACGAAGGACATAATTTTAAGCAAAAGATATAAGTCATTATTTTGATCAGGTGAACCGAAGATGTTAATGAAGGCAGAGATCCACGCGTATTTAGTGGCATAATAAATTATCGAATTTAGGAGGTTCGACGAGATTAACAACGTACATGATTTAATTAAGACGCTCCAAATATTCTCATTATGAGTCGTTTTAAGTGGTAGCTTTAAGATCGGGAAAAACCCAAGCGACCGCCCGAGTTTCGGTCCACAGGAGGGGCGCAAAAATTCACATCAAATTGACGTCACAACGAAATGTAGTAGATGAGATTCAAATATTAATAATTGATAAAATAATTAAAGGCAATAATGTAAGAACTATGTAGCATAAAAATTCTTATTAATAAATTTATTTTTAAGGAAACCTTATGTAATTTTTATGGCTTATGGAATTTTGTAAGGCTTGACAAAATAGGAGAGGGTTGAGGACGCCGAACAACGACTTTTCTTGGGTGAAAAAAATTTGTTGAGCCGTCCCTTGATGCCCCTCCGCAGCAACTCACGATCAAGAGCCTTACCAGGTTCACTTTACGTGTTGACGTCTCAAAAATAACTCTAAACGAAAAATTTATGTCACATTTAACACTGGATATTAAGAAAAAATAATTTATTCTTACCCTCTACCATAAAGAATTAAATTACGTTCAACTAGAAGAAGCCACGTGTAAGGCGCGGAGCTTCTACACACATTGCATTAAATTAATTGGGCTAACTTGTGAGTCCTTTCAGCCCTCGTGTACGGTTTGCCCTCTCTTAACTAGAAAATAAAGTCATTCGAGAAAAAAATAGAGCTTTTGAAAAAATTCACTCGTAAGATAATACGTTTTGCATTAAAATGGGAAAACATTCATTCTTTAACAAAAAAAAATTTCTCTTCAGTAAATATACACCATGAGAAGAATAAATGCGCATTACATCATCCTCTAATTTACGCAAAGGTATATTTTTGTCACGCCCGAACGGAAAGTTTGTTTTCCTACCTTGTATCGCGGAAGGAAAGAGGCGCTTTTTCTCCCATTCTATTTACGTTAGATACTTCTAGTTACGTTAGATGGTTGCCCTAGCAATGACTTATCTGCGAAACGAAGTTTTACCCTATTAAAAAAGATAAATTAAAACGTCAAATTAGAATTAATAATAAAGTGAACTAGATCTTCACATCAGTTCCTCGGATGATTCTGGTGATGTCGATGAGGAATGGAGAATCCCGTGATTTTGCTCTGGCAGCTTGAAATATTTTTAGTACTTACATTTTAATTAAAAAATGAGTACCTACGTCGATACAATTGGCATGGTAATATACTTAAAAGGTCAAGATTGGTATTCATTTAGGAAACCGCTAATAAACGTTTACTGAATAAATAAATCCAAGATTTTTCGCAACCATTTCGTATTATGCTCCCATCAAATGTGAAGTATTGACACAATGAATAATCATTTATTACAGTTATAAACGAAGAATACTTTTATGAAATTTCCTCTTATATGATGCAAATAACCGCATTCGTGGCACTGGAAAGAAGAATGGTCTTAGCAACCCTAGTTACATACTATACTATCGCTTCTTTAAGGCGGGTTTACACATGAAAGTTGACTTTTATTAAAGTAGCGAGTGTATATGACATCTCGGATTGTATCGCCACTAGCAGGGCATCGTCCTGATTACTCATTACTTCCGGCTTTTTCCAAACAAATGGGTGACGAAAGTAAGCAACAAATGAGGTAATAACGAAAATCGTCTAAATTTTGCATTAATGGCGTTCGTATATCGCTGTTTGAGTCTCATAGGCATTCCCGGGTTCAATAAATTTGCATGAATTACAATAATTATGCATTATTACGTCCAATGAAGCGCGTCAATTGTGATGGTAATAATTATTACCTAATAAGACATAAGTCATGAAGCTTACCTTAGGAGTTCTACATCATTTAAAATGTTTTGAAGTACAAATAAATATTTACATATGCAGCAGTGGCTCTTCCTTCAACTAAGTTATTCGTTGCTTCCATTATAAACCTGCGTTTCCTGTCATATGACCAAAATTCCACTGGATATGATATAATTTTATCGCTGAATGAATAGCTACTAGCAGGCAAAATAAAAACCAGAGTAATTTTTCTTGTTAGTGGCAACCGCGGTCGATTACTGTCACTATCGACCCCTACTGCCATTGAAGTGCGTGCTTACACATCGCTTGAAAGTGACTCTTCGATGCGTAAGCTTCTGAGGCTACTGTCATAGAGGTGACTTCCATGTGTAAACCCGCTTTTAGGGCTACAATTGGTGCATTCAATTTAGGCATGGCCATGTTCCGCGATAGCCAACTATCAAATGCAGTAGCCGGTGATCGTCAGAATAAGAAATCAAATGAAGTGCATACGAAGGCGGTTTTCGGTATATGCCCAGTCAGTAAATGGACGTTGACAATAAATAGAAACATAGCAACGGTAGCAACAATGACTTGCGTCAAATTCACATCGATTCATCCTGATATCACACCATTTTACTCCATCAACGGTATTCTGATTGATGTTAGCACCACTATTCATGTTTACGTGACGTAACGTCGTCTAGATAAACTACGCATATTTTTCTTCAATTGGTCGGCTTGCCTCGAAGCAGCACCAATGCACCAATGCAATATGCACCAAACGAAAGCTTCACGGCGTGGTGATCGCCGTCCACCACTCACCATCACTGTAATTCCAAAGCACCCGACGAGTTCACATCAATTACAACGAATTAGTAATCCACATTTGATACTTAATGAAACACTTGAAAATTGCCTACAGGATAAAATTGTATTCTATTAGATTTTAAAACATGATCGTTTACTTATTTGATTGTTCGTTCCTAATTAATTCTAGAACTTGGCTGTATTCACTTCGTTTATTACGATATTCTTCTGAATACCCATGCTCTTAGGAATTGACAATGTTTTAGTGATAATAGACAAATAATAAGTTAAGGTAGATATTATTATTTTTGCAATGCAAGTAGTTTTGTTGCAGGTCAATTAATGATTAGTATGATGTAAGACATCTGAAAATGATCTATTTGATCGATAAGGTTCGGAGTACTATTTTGGCGTGCTTACAAATAAATTATTTTTTATTTTTTTAACTTTTTTTTACTTTTATCGCACGACCTGAGATTGAATTGAGTTGGAACCTAGACTTGTGTTGGAGATTTCTGTTTTAGGTATGAGGATTTTTGGTCTTTATAGACACTATCACATTCGTTAGGGGGGGTCAAACAAAGGTCATTACTTTTCAGTACTGAAGTGGTTTATAAAATTTAGATTCTAGATGCATGAAATTTTCTGCGTTTTACTGGTTTCTATGCCCTGTTTAAAAATTGGTATTTTTAACGACTCTTGGTTATTTCTGTGTCGATTGCAGCCTTGAAGACGAAAATACATATCTGTAAGTAACTGGTAATGAAGTAAGGGAAACCACCCATTTCTTTCCAACTTATCCAATGAGAGACATATAATTTATTATAAAAGAATAAATCTAGAGAGTAAAACCTACTGATAGATTATTTTGTGTAGCAGTGGAATCCAAAGAGTAATTTTTTCCGGTATTAAGTTGTCGTAACCGCTAAGTTCACATTGCATCATCCAACGTGAGACCATAATCCCAAGGAAAAGACAATCCCTTTCCGGGAGGAATCCAATCACTAGTGATGTGCGTGTTTATCATACTAAACTCTCCAGAGAGGGCACGCACCACCATTGATCGATTGAGGGAAGTTGTTTTTTTGATATTTCTGGTCACCTTGGCAACAACGTACGAAAATATGTACGAAGAGTTAATCTAGATCAACATAATACCCTGACAGCCGCCACACGGGCATGTGGCAGGGTATGTTAGGTCACCAGCCGTGTAAAGATGTAAAATTTTGGGAGGTGAAATGGTGACGTGTATTATGGAAGTATATTTAGTGGAGCTCAGTTTTTATTGTGGTCACTTATTTTGCTCGGAAATCGGCATGAAATCAAATTTTATCCATTAACATCATATCATATAACTGTTGTACCAACTACAATTTTCTTTTCAATACATTTTAAGGCAATGCACATTGATATGAGACGGTTATGTTTCACCAATTTCATAATTTTTCAGCTTAGATAGCATGCATCCGCTGCCAAACCTAGGGGAGGCTAAGAAGATCCCCAGGGGCTGAAAAACTGTTACAGTTTTTGAATAATAAATACCGTTCTTGACGAAGGAGCCTGCCGAGGTCTGCTGGACATCTAGGTGCCGACTATAAATACGGCCCTTAGTTACTGAATGGAGTGGGGCTATCGCCGTTTCTCTTTCGCTCTCTCTCCTTCCATAAAACGGTGTAGAGGCAGGTTTACACATGGACGTTACTTCGGCGGTAGTAGCCTTCCAAGTCGCTTCCAAGCGACACTTCGATGCACGGACTTCCATGGAAGTATAGTAGGGTCAAAAGTAGTAGTAATCGGCCGCGATTTGCTCTTGAAAGAAAATAGATTAGTTTTTATTTGTCTGCAAGTAGAATGTCGATTACGCGATAAAATCGCATTTCATCCGGTGAAATACAGGTCACATGGCCTCAAACGGAGTTTAAAAATGTATAAAAAGAATGAAAAAATGAAGTGACCCACTGTGTCAGTACACCGCATATACCTCCTAGTGGTGGGTCGCGGGCAACAGTATGCTGGCTCTCAAGGTAGTCCTTTCAGAAGGGATCCTACCTTGAGTAGAATAGGGAAAGCGGGCCTAGGGTATTACTATGCTTTGGTTTCTCTTGTGGCATACGGGCGAAAATGTGCCAAAACTGACCGGTAGAGCGCCGTAACCGTCAGCAGGGAAAGCTGCACGTGATGCGGGTACTGCAAAGGCTTATAATCTTGCATACTCTATCAATTCTTACTCCTAAGAGTCACGAAGCCGCCTCGGATGGCCGAAGCCACGATGGACGGCGGAAGCTGAAAAACGTTGCCCCAGCAAGATACGACCTTAGCAATGCGAACTGGACTATCGGTACTTGAAATGTGACAGGAGTACATATATGGAAAGGAGCATGAGTTGTTGAATGAAATGAAAGTGAGACGAATGGATGTTTTGTGTGTGTGAAACACAAGCGAGCGGCGGGATGCGCAAGGGGCGGGATGTTGTTACTATAGATGGCGGTGGTAGGGCACTGTGGCCATGAGTTGAAGATAATTTACACGGCAGTCAAGGTGTAGGACTCATTCTTAATGAGAGAGCTAAGTTACTGGTAAGGAAGTACGAGTTAATATCCCCTAGATTGCTCTGAGTTCGAATGAAAGTAGGTACTAGGAGAGTTGTGATTGTGGCGTGCTATTCACCAGTGGATGGAGAGAGTAACAATGTGAAGATGAGTTTTGGGAAAAACTGAGAGAGGTTTTGAATGAATGTGACCCTGGTGAGAGATTAATTGTACTGGGTGACATGAATGGCTGGGTTGGTGTGAGGCGGGATGCATCTCACGGAGTGGTTGGGCCTTCTGGTGACCCTCGAGTGAATGATAATGGTGAAAACTTAGTGAGTTTGTGCTTGGAAAAAGGATTGTTTGTATCGAATAAATGGTTTAAACATAGAGATTACACATGTATACTTGGCAAAGGGGTGATTGTAAAAGCATAATTGATTTCGTTGTGTATGATGAGAGATTGAGGGAGTTAGTGTGGGACACGAGGGTAATGAGGGGTGCTGAATGTGGAACAGGCCACTATTTGGTTTTTTGGTTTTTTATAAAGATATAATTCCCATTCCTCCCCTTCTTTTATGGGGGAAGGGAGGGGCATGTACAATAAAAGTGAGTGACCTTACTGTCGTTGTTTTCCTCGTGTGGAGTGTGCAGCTCTTCGCCCGTTCCTATAAACTTTAGGCATGTGGGAGAGACTCAGAACTCACCACGTGAAGGTAGTTGCACCGCGAGTTCCACATACGCCGTACCCAACCAACCAATCATTACTTGGGCGCGGTACTTAAAAACGAAATGTGTTGAAATCAGCCTTAGAAGTGAAAGTTTGCATTAATTGTCTAGACTTCAGCTTGGCTCGGATGAAACCATCTCTGTTCTCTGCACCACACACACTAGCGGCTGCCTCCGTACCTGCTTTCAGAGTTCTCTCCACTGTCTGTGCGTGGTTTGCATAGGGGAAGGTCTCTGCATGTAATTTAGGGAATTCTTTCTTGGCGATGAAGTCATTAATGCTAACTTCTTCGTACTCTTCGGGAAGAATAGGACAGGTAAGATTAACTGTATTCCAGTCAATCATTTTTGTGTAGTCTGTAGCTTTTAGATTAATTTCAAGTACTTTGAAATGTTTTACACTTTCTTTGGGAACTTTCCCATTGACAGGGCAAGAACAATCGATTTTAACCTGATCACAGGTACATTTATCTATTGTTTTGTTGCAATCACGCAGCAAGTGCATTTTGCACTTGCAGGAACATACGTCAAATAAAGTTTTTTACTGTCAGAAATGTATTGTGCGTACTCCATTTGTTTCTCCATTTGAGGTGGTCCAAATAAAGGGCAATGAAATTTCTCACCAAACGTCCTCAACGTCATTGTCCACTGTCCAGCTCACTTCAACTCGAAGGTACGACTGTACTCCAACAATAAGCATCAGTAGAATGCAAATCGTCTCCCCTAGACGCTCGCTCCCCTAGACGCAACTTGACTTCTCTGGCGCGTTGCGCGCAGCGGCACAACTAATTCCTAGCACCGGCTGCCGCCAGCCTGGCTGGCGGCTAGGCCCGCCCTCGCCGAGGTTCTCCTCTCATTTTATACGTAAATTACATTTACGTAAGAATGATCTAAGTTGGATATAGGTATTGTAACGCTTTGAACGCCTTAGCCTACCCAACGGCACTCTTCACACGAGTAAAGCAACGACCGGAATACAAATCCTTATGCAGAAATAATGTGAATGTATCGTCGGTGTGTGGAAAAAAATTGATTCTTTCTGTTGACAATTGCAAAGTAAGAGAAATAAAAGGTGGAACTCGCGGTTCGGCCGAAAGTACCCCCATATCGAAAGTTTCTAGAGCTAAGAGCTGCACAGTGCACACTTTACACGAGGAAAACAACGACCGTAAGGTCACTCACTTTGTTTGTACATGCCCCTCCCTTTCCCCATAAAAGAAGGGGCGGAATGGGGATTATATCTTTATTAAAAGACATAAAACGTTAAGAAGAGGCCACATACCGATTTTGAACGTAATCAGATCACTGTAACTCATAAAGAGGAAATTCCGAAAAAAATCATGTTTTTTACGATTTTCGATAATTTGAACGCGATGAGCGACTCCCCCCCCCCCTCCCTGAAAGAAGGAGGGAAGGGGAATTATATATGGGTCATTCCACGTCAGATCAGCAGTGAGTTGACCCTTGGTGTCTCCGATTCGAACCAAAATTTTTGTGTGGGTTCCATCTTGCATTAAATGAAGAATTGTAGAAGCGTTTATGGAAAAAAAAATTTTGGCAGATCTAGAGACGATTAAAGTTTCGACCATTTTGCGCTTAGACCTTTTTTCTTTTTGCTATATCTCCTAAACTCAAATAGCTAGAGAAACGGTTGATGTATTATTTTGTCTGCAAAAGAATTTATAGCAACAGTAAATTATCATTTTTATAATAAACTAAATTTTGTTGAAATTGTTTAAATTTTAAATGTTTAAAGTTTAATAACAAAAATACAGACATTTTTATTTTTGAATTTTTGTTCTAGTTTGACACGTGAGTCTTTTGTTTTACCTTAAAACAAACTGTGTTGAGGGCAATTTATAAACAATGCCGATATTCAACTTCAAAGATTGGACTACGCCCTCGTTCACCACGAGGGTCGGCGTTAAAATCATGTGCCGCTGTACTTTGACAATTTTTTATTTTGGTCTTTGTAAATGCAAGTGAAATACTTTATACATTAATTTAAAGATTATTTTATTTTCATCAATATTTTTTATTATATAATATAACAAAAAATGGAGACATGTTACTGTAATAAGCGATAACGCACTACTTAAACTGAGCAGTTTTGTCAACTTCATGAACTTTGTAACTCAGCCTAGGAAAAACTGCGAAATCTACAGCATTGACTTCTCCCCAAGGGTTGCGAGAGTTAATAAAGATACAAAGTGGCAAGCGAAGTTTTTAAAATGCATCTTTTGTTGTCAATGAATGAAAATGTTTAAACTATCCAGTCCTACAATTTGCACAGAATCAAAAAATTAAAGCCAAGGAAAAACTTATTTATTTATTTGTAACTTTTGTGTGATGCATAATATGCAGAGTATTTCTGAGTGAAACTTAGTGACTCTGCCTATCCCGGAAGGGAACGGCGTGATTGGTATGTGTGTATGTACAACGAATGAATTAGAAGGAGGAGGACTCGCTGTAGCGTATGTGAATATTACTCTCTGCTTGGAAATGTTTTAAATGTTAAAGTATGCTAAGGTAAGCTTTATGGCTTTGCTATTATTAGGTAATAATAACTGCTATCACACTTTCCATACTAGATACGATGATGTTTTAATACAAAAATTTATCAAGTCAAAGAATTCTGATGACGGAGGCCTAGGGTAAGGATGTGAAGAAGAGGTGAAGAACTTTATATGGAGAGTAGCGTTGTATGGGGAAGAAAAGTGGAACCATACGTAGGAGGACGAGAATACCCTGCAGGTATTTGAGGTGTGGGAGTGGAAAAGGATGGAGAAAGTGAGGTGGACAGAAAGGAATACGAACCAGGCAGTGCTTGAGATGGTGGGCGAGGAAAGGAAACTTCTAAATGAAATCCGGGATAGGCAGAGTAGGTGGCTGGAGGATGTAATAATGGGTTGCTCAAGAATGTGATAAAGGGATAGATGTTGGGCAAGCTGGGAGAGGAAGAAAGAGAATAGGTTTCATGGACGGGATGAAAAAGGGTAGATCGTATGCTGAGGTGAAAAAGAATTTACTAGAGCGATATAGTCCCCTGAAAGTATAGAAAACTGGGAGGAGATTCCCTGACATTCAAAAAAACCTACCTTTACCAGTAAAATACTTTTAAAAAATGGCAAAGAATCCCAGAGGAAATCGAACAGATAAATTTCCGAACGCAAATACCACCATATTTTCAGGCAATTTTCGTAATAACCATATTCATTGTTTACTCCCGCCATCCATTTCTTTGGGAAAAAACTGGAAGTAACGTGTAAGCAGTGCAATTCCCTCCAAATAGCGATACGATATCGAGATATTGCAGCACTCGCTACTTCCATGGAAGTTAAACTACCCTGTGTTAAGTCGCCCTTAATGCCTTCCCCGAGTGTCTCTGAATCCTCTTTGCTCCCAAATTAACCCCATTACGACTGTACGAAACGTCTCTAATATCGTTATAACGACCATAGTTTCACAAAGGACAAACTCAATTTTCTCTCCATCAAATTTGGAAGCGAGAAAAAATTTTAAAAACAGGTGTTATTAAATCTTCTCCGAAGAGGTTATTGACCCTGATTTCAAAATTAACGTGCGATCCTTTGACATTTTCAGAAGCTTTCACATAAATGTGCTCAACAAGCCTATGAAAAATGAATGAATGTCTCCCTAGCACCTAAATAAATTATACATCAGCCACTCTCGGCGCGTTATAAATATAATTGGCATGGAAAGGCCCACAGTAAGAAAGCGGAATTGAAGAGACCAAGTCAATTCTCACTCAAGTCACATATTTATTGTTAGAGAATAATTATCATTTGGCGGAGATATATCCTTGTATTACTCTCAATTCATAAACAAATGCCATTTTAATGCCATCCATGACCTCATATCTTAATTTCTAGAATATTCATTGTATACGTGGACCCTCAGAACAGAGGAGGACGAGAATATGCTGATGACATTTGAGAAGTGGGTGTGGAGAAGAATAAAGAAGGTGAGGGAGACGGAGAGGAAGAAAAACGAGGAGGTGCTTCAGACGGTGGGCGAGGAAAGGAAACTTCTGAATGAAATTCGAGATCGGCAGAGTAGGTGGCTTGAGGATGTAACAAGGGGCGATGGGTTTCTCAAGAATGTGATTGAGGGAAGAATGTAGGTCAAGCGGGGAAGAAGAGGAATAGGTTTCATGGACAGGATGGAGATTGGCAATGGTCAACATTGGGGGGGACGGGCACCCCTGATTCAGTGGATTTGTTGGACCCCTAATGTGTGTTTTTCGCAGCCTTTAGTGATACGCCGGTGCATCGTCATCGGCAATAACATACGCCAATATATCCGAATGAAATTCCGTTTAACGAAAATCCTAATCATTTCAAGGTAATAGACGGTCATATTGAGTATTCTATCCCTTTAGCACCGTATAAAATCGTACAGTTTGAACATAAAAACACGAATATGTCGTAAACAACCACAGAACTAATGACTTACAACGATTAAAAACTCTAATTAATTACGGTCAAGAGCTTAATACACGAATCGATGATTATTTGGCCAAATAACTACAGTTTGCTTAACTATGAATATTAGAACAATAAACAATGATTATTTGACGACTATGAATACATATCAAACAGAGATTGATGAATCTCTGATTCAAGAATCAACGATTGATGAATCGTTGATTCTTTAATGACTATGAATAGGAAACAGTAATTAATTAGTGATATAATCATAGATTGGAACGGATCTGTAATTATTGAGGAATATGAGTACCGGCCTTAATCTTTGGTATTGTTTGTCTCCTCTTACTGCCACAAAGGATTTTCATTTAGGCGTAAGCCTACCCATTTCTCCTTTTTCCTGAAGCTTTCCAATTAACTTACAATGTCTTGGCTAACAATTTTTTCTACGCCCAATTGGTTACTCCCAAGAGTTCATTATTTAAATCCTCGTACTTACTCTTGTCTAGTGCACTAGAAAAGTAAATTTCCATGCCACTCTTTGCCGAGTTTGTCAGATTTTCCATCATAATTTTTCCGAGGAAAAAAGATGCCTGTCGGGATAAATGAAAACAAATTAATGAAGTTAAGCAATTGGCTTTCATTGCCTATATAAATTTCCTAATTTATTTTATAAGTGTTCATTTTTGGTTTGCAATTGTCATATCGATCGCACAGCGAATTTGATGATCAAAAATTCATATTTTTATAAAACCCAATGTTTTCTGTCTTTGTATGCATTAAATGGGTTGAGCTAAAATTTAAAGCGCAATAATTACAATTTTAAATCATGCTGTATAAAATATTGGATACTGCAATCCAACTTTTATCCAGTTTCCAATATTATTACTATTTTTTCAACCACATCCTATGTCTCTAGTCTTTCCCGGGAGCGCCATCAATTATTTTTCCAACCTTCAGGTTCTGCTTCGCTAAAAGCTACTCATCATTACCAATTGATACGTAATAGACCAACATTTTCCCTAAACATTCATATGAGTCTCGGATTCAACAGTACCGTCGGTCATCGGGAATTGTTCCTCAAAAAACGCATAATTTCGAGAAATTTACGAATATTTCTTCAGGGACTTGACGAACTTGAAAGGAAAACGAAATTAAGTTGAAAAAATTATAATTTTTTCTTTCATTGGGCATTCTACTCGACCACGCCCAACCAGTATTAATAATTTAAGTTTGCAAAACAAAAGAATAGTACAAGGGAACAAGCGTGATGCGTTCCAACGTTATCGCCAGTTTCTGCATGTTTCTTCAAGAAGAAAAAGTTTGGTGAGGCCCCGGTGAAGAAGTTTTTCCTTCCAAAAACGAGTTCTTTGTGGAGCATCCATTGCAGCGGGAAATATATCTGGACATTGCCGGGAATCAGCAAAGGACTTGCATTCATGATTGAATCGTACGATCAGTATATATACTTTAAATATGCAAAAGAAAAGAATAATGCAAGGGTACAAGCGTGACGCATTTCAACGCTATTGCCAGTTTCTTCATATTTCTCAGTGCAAAAAGTGCTCGGTCAGGCCCCGATGTAGAAGTTTTCCCTTAAAAAACGGGCTCTTTGTTGGGCAACCACTGCAATGGGAAATAAATCCAGACATTTTAGGGAATTGGCAAAGGTCTTGCTGTCATGATAGAATAGATGGCCAGGGCAGGGCGGAACTCTTTTTAGCGTAGACCGTCGGCCATTACCGATAAGTTAAAGTTGTGAGGGGAAAACTACCACTTCATTATGTAAGTGATACTCGCTCAGTCGCGAAGCCATCTGAAATAATATCATAATCGTGTCCAAATTTACAAAATCCTGTGATCAAAGTTCGCACTCAAATGTTCTAACAGAAATAGTAGAGGTTTTACTTTTATGCGATCTCTGCAATTTATTAACCTTATCTTTTCCCAATTTTTAGGATGGAGAGAATTATTCGGGTGGAACAAAAAATACGAAGTGCGAAGAAAAGGCTACGCGATGAAAATATTTAAGAAAATTTCGGCGTCAGCTCGCCCCTTAACGAGAGTCGCCCGAAATATTCAGACGGGAGGGGGGCGCACTCGATAGAGGATCTAATGAAGTGGAATTATATCAAGCGCAGCATTAAAAGTTGCTTAAGTAAGGCAAAGGAAAAGAAGCGAAGGCGGCAGACAGGAAACGAAAATGAGTCAGACGAAGTGAATGGAGTAGATAATATTGAGGGGTAATGAGGCGTAGAACGCCGCGACAGATGGGAGGCATTGGGTAAACGGTGAAAATGGAGAAAATAAGTATATACATATGTATCTATTACTAGGCGATTGAAGAGACATTGGAAAGAACACTTAAAGCAGGAAAAAATTTCTCAAATATTGCGTAAATTTTACGCTTAAGGAAGTTAGAGCGAAATATCATTTCACCAAGAAATCAATTCATTTGGTCTCATTTTAAGTAAAATATCTCACTCTTCCTAAGATACTAAAATATCAGCCTCTTACCGCACTACTTTCTAAGATGTTTACCGAAGAATACAAGTCATTTTGCATTAGAAATGGTATGTGAATGCACTCCAGAGAATTATTATGATACAAATGACGAATTTCTAAAACTAGACCTCGTTTAAATGATTAAAAGTGTGTAGTTTGTATGTCTCCTCAACTAATTTAAAAAATAATTCATAAATCCGTCATAGTAATTTTTTTCAGAATCACAAAAACCTTCCGTAGTAGAAGAGTTACAAACGTCCCGCGTCAATAAAAATGAAAACACCTACATAGATATTATTATTTCGGTGCAGAGGATTTCAGGCATTCAAAAATGTAATTATGACCCATAAAGTTTATGAAATTAACTTCGTGCTTCCTACAGCTTCTGAAGTTTAAACTTAAATTTTGAATATGGTCTCCATTAGGAATAGGTAAATATGTCTCTCAAATTACCTTAAATTTACACTTGTATGTACACTCACATGTACACTTAAATGTACACTTGAATGTATGTACAATGCCATAAATTTCAACCAAAACAGTTTCAACCAACCAAGTTTAAGACAAAATTTATTTTTTTCAACGAAATTTTGAATGTCCACGTACAATGGATGACGATAGTCAAGACTAAATGAATTTGAGACGTTTGACCTGACCAAGAATAAAGCACCTATCTCCTCATTTGTTTTTGCCAAATACTGCTACAATCCATCTTTGTTAGGTGGGAATTTCAGCGCGATTAACCTATTCGGGTCAATCAAAATTAAATCACCAAGAATACAAACAAAATGTTAATATCATTAGCTTCCCTGATCCTTTCACAAGCTACTTTATCTGTACTTTGTGAGCTCAAAAATGCAGGTTTAATATTCACCTCCTTACAATTTTTGGCGGCCAGCTATTAATTAGCTGGGAATGATACTTCACCCTCGTAAATTATTTCTTTTCGCGGATGACCAAATATATTTCTTAAACTGTTTCATTTAGCAAATCAAGAAGTATTATACACTTTGAATTAAGTACGTTTTAGCCAGGTACTAAAATGCTTATTCAAATTTACACCAAAAACTTCATTTCATTGATGAAGTCTTCTTGGTTGGGGCACATTACACGCTGGTGGCACTATATACCCTTTTATGCCCTTCACATTACTTTTCCGCAAATGGATCTGCGCCATGTCCACGTTAAGTTGGTTCCACCGAGAAAGGACAATTGTCATTTTATTGAAATGATGGTTTCAGGAGTAACTTTGTGGAATTACTATGAGAGTCAGGAGCCAGCTAGTTTCTCTGTATTTTAGGAGCTCAAAATGCAGGTTTAGGAGCCCAAAAATTGCCAACTCCCTTGATTTTCGGCGAATACCTATAATTGGAGTCACGGGAATAATACCTAACCTTGTAAATATTTTATGTTCGCGGATGCCAAATTAAATTTTTTAAACTGTTTCATTTAGCAAACAATGGACTATTAAACTCTTTGAATTACGGACGTTTTAGCAAGGATTGAAATATTTTTTTTAAATTTACATCAAAAACTGCATTTCATTGAAGAAGTCCTCTTGGGTGGGGCACATTGCATACTGGTGGCACAATGTACCCAAATTCAGACAAAAGGGACAGAGAGGCTTAGACGGCTGTGAGGTTCGGGAAGTAGTAGGTAAAGGATGAAAATGGAGAGGAAAAACTGGAATGGGTGGCTCACTGGATGGAAGTGGAAATGTAAACGACAGACGAATTATTATTCTCTCTTCACTCACTCTGATGCTTGAATATCCTACTACGTTTGTGTCAAACTGTCCAGTACCCTGAGGGCTATGCTTAATTGCTATAGGGGTCAGGAAGCCAGCGTAGCGTCGATTGCATTGGCCCAGAAATCCAATCCAAAGTTAAACAATTAAAATCCCCTTTGAGGTTGGCAATTATGTTGCTGACATCTTGTAAGTGTACAATTGCCGTCATATCCGCAAATAGATCTGCGCCATGTCCACATTAAGTTGGTTCTACCGAGAAAGGATAATAGTGTCATTTTATTAAAATGATGGTGTCAGGCATAACTTTTTGGGATATCCATGAGGGTCAGGAAGCCAGCGTAGACTGTATTGGGCCAGAAATCCAAACCAAAGTTAAACAGTTTAGATCCCCTTAGAGGCGGGCTGTTGTGTCGCTAGCATCTTGTAGGTGTAAAATTACCATAATATCCGCAGTGGACATTATTTTCACACATGAAGCACATTCAGCACATTTTATGATTAAAGATTGAAACATTTAGTAATTTCCACTTGAGTTTTTATTTTCACTGACGCAAATAGTTGTATTGACAAACTTATAAATTACCTGATGATGTCGCACAGCGACGAAACCTGGGTCGTGAAAATAAAAATCTACAGTGGAAACTACAAAGTGTTGCTAACCAAATGCTGTGATTCAGGCTTCCGTGGGGCTTGATTGAAGGTTGAGCCCTCGGTTTTCCGAGGTTTCCGCCGCGTTGTTTCATCTTGAGGACGATACTTCCCCGATATACTGCAGGCTTCCTTTGGTCCAAGTGCTACCGAGAATCCTGCAGGAAAGCAGGCGAAATATCTTCCTCAAGATGTAACAACGCGGCGCAAACTCCGGAAATCCGAAGACTCGACCTTCTAAGTGTATCAATCTTTAATCACGTCATTTTATTCATAACTTACCTACTTGTAAATAAAATATGTCCCCTATCTGATAAAAACAACGTAATTTTACCTTTCCATGCCATTTCTCTAGCAGATTGAATTGAAATTTTTCGGTTTTCATTGGGAAAGACACGTTGAGATACAGTGTTCTTCTATTAATTATAAATACTATTTTCATTGAAAACTGTTTTTAAGAAGGAAAAGTTTCCAAAAAGTTCACTAAAAATAAAACAAATACATTATAAGTTTATAACGTCTTACTTTATGATTAATTGGCTAATTACGGCGAAATCTAAAATCAAAATGGGATAATTCCAAGGAAATGATGCTGCAGTCGGCATCTATATCTACAAATAATGTTCATTAAATATACATTTATGGAATAATTGTTTTTTTTTCAACCTTATTTTTAGTTTTTAATGGCTTACGCATATAATCAGTAAAAGCAGGGTTTTAAAAGCCACTAGAGAAAATAATTTGGAATTTATTTTGACTCACATAGTCTGCAGCGAAACCTCCTTAAGACGCCAACGATGTTCACTCTGCATTCAAAACTCTAATTTCCCTACTTGAAATCTCCCACTAATGCTAATTCATTCCATTAAAAATAAAATAGGATGCAATAAAACAACCACCTCAATATTATCAAAACTAAAAAGGGGCCATTATTCTAGCATTTCTGAGAACACGCGTGGAAAGTTCCTTTGAGATCTCATCGGTTCTCAAATATATCATATACTTACTTGTATTTTATCCTGTGATATCTATTGTAATAAATTTAGAAGGAAGGTTTACTTCGACGACTGTAATTATTAACTGAAATAGTCGATTATTTACGCAGTTTCACTACACACAGATCTGAAGTTAAACGCAATCTTTGCCTTCAGAAAATGTTTTTAAATCCAAAACAGCAATGGTGTACCAACCTAATCCAAGAATTATTCTAGAGTCAGAAATTTTAATTTCTAAGTAAAGCTATGACAAAATTCATACCTATTACATAGCTGTGGGATAATTAGCGCTCATTTCTCCTCAATTTTAATTACCTTGACATTAAATTCACGTAATAAACGATAAATTACACTTCGCAAGGCCCGGGACGGTTTTTTTCGGAATCTTTCACGATGAAGAAATTTCAATAAATTTTGTAACAGGATAGGCCCAAACATGTGGTTTCAAAAGGAGAAGTTTGCGAGAAGTCGATTTACTGCGGTGCATCCCTTGAAGTTTCGTCGGTTATTGGAGTCTGTTAAGACTTCCTCGTCCATTTTCCCCTCCTTGGTCCATTTTCCCCTCGCATACTTGTGGCTGGGCTCCAAAATAGTCTTTTCTCTCTCCGCTAGTAGTGCTTCCACTTTACATTCCCATTTCAAGGCCATCACACGCGTACCCATTTCATTTTTACGACCGTCCCCGGAAATTCTGAGAGGATCTTCTCCATCCCAACCGGGCACGTGGAGGAAAGAACATCGCCGTTCCCCTGCGTAGTACTATCTATTAGATCTCTCTGCGATGACGGAGATATAACCTATCGTTAAAAATCATAGAACGTGAGGCAAACGTTAGGATGATATAAAAGGTGACTTTGCTCTTTGACGTTACTCCTGGAGCGGCGGCCCAATAGGTCGCTTTTGAGTAGCACTTGAAGAGTGAAGGCTGGTTTTAAAATCTCAAAATTGATGAAAAATCATGTAATATTTATCGTTGAGTAATAAATTCCAAAAATCGAAATTCGAAAAGGGAAGCATTTACTTCGAGGAAGGACGTCATAATAATCAAGATAAAGTTTGTGACTTCCACAATTTTTTTGAAAGTTACCGACCGGTTTCGGCTGTCTAGCCACCATCAGAATCTCCTGATTATAGCTAGACAGCCGGTAACTTTTATATAAATAGTGGAAGTCACAAACTTTATCTTGATCATTCCGAAAAATCATCATAGGGGTCCAACTATTTTTGGTAGAATGCAGGGCAGTCCCTTTATAGCTCCAAGACCAAAAAAAACTGGCCTACTATTACTCAATCCTGCAACAAATTGTGACAACTGGCACAATCAATCCCCTTCTTTAGGTTAAATTGGAATACACATTTTAAACAGGTCTGAAAAGAAATTTGTGCTGCATTCTGTACCGAAAACTACGAACCTTTAGTCATTTTCTATGCCTCAAAGCCTGTGCTTACTCGGAACTTGTTTCAATGCTCAATAGTGATATCGATACACTGAACTATGTAACCAAATGAACTGCGATATATTGTTGCCATGTATTCAACATTGCTCATAAAAAAATTCTAAACAAGCCCTAATGAACCAGTTGAAATATTATTATTGGCCATATTCTGAGGTCCAATAGACTGAAAATCACAGATTCCACTGTACTCTCAGAACACTAGACTTGCCTGCTTTGGTTTAATTAAATCGCTGCATCGACATCATGACTCAGGAAAATTCTCGCCCAAACCATCTTAAGGTTTGCACGTGTATGCACAATTCTTTGGGAAAGGGGAGTATAACGTCCTGTTACGTATCAATAGTTGAAGTTGAGCATCGTTTCGTGTACGTTAACCTTACATTTTTTTCCAAATGAAACAATGACGTAAGAAAAAATTGAATATTTCCTTTTTTAAAGAGTCCAATTTTAGTAACCAGTGCGTTTGACCATCGCACTCTACGAATACCATAGGTATTCGTGAAATTTTATAAATCTATGAAAATAACATAGAATGTACATGTGCAACTATAGAATGTTTCGCGTATGAGATTTTTTTTAACTTCAAATCATTCGACTCAAGAATAGTGTTGATTCCTACAATTTCAATAGGCTATTATTAACTTAGTATTATATTCATAATTATTTCACCATTAGCGTATTCAGAAAAAATGGTTAGGCTGGCATTCAGGGAAGACTTTGAGGTGAGAATAAAGGTAGGAGGGAATCTGAAAAATCAGTGCGATTTTTGATGATCAAGTACTGGTTTGTCAATCAGCCAAGGGGTTGCAGTCAATGTTGATTGCGTTAGAGGTGCAAAGTGAGAGGTATGGCGTGAAGATACATCAAAGGAAGATGAAATCGAATAGATTCTCAAAAGGCCAGAATGCGGGTCCGAATATAAAATCAGGAGAGCACAAAATAGAGTAAACTGAGCAGCTTACACATCTGGGAAGTATTTTAGAGGAGAAGGTATTCGGTGGTAGGCAAATACGAGGTATAACTGCCCTATTGACGGAAGACCTTTCAAAGAGGAGGGAATTGAAGAGGGAAGGTTTGAGTAGAGACGTAAAGAAAAGGCTGGTGAAAGCACTAATATAGAGCGTGGAGCTGCATCTGCCGGAGACTTGATCATTGGGAAGGGAGGATATAAGCATACTCGAGGCGTTTGAGATGCTAGAGTGGAGAACGATAGAGAAGGCGAGCTGGGTGGCGAGAAGGACGAACGAGGAAGCACGGGATATTATTGGAGAGGAGAGAAAGCTGGTGGCGGAGGTTCGGAGTGTGCAGATGGGATGGATGGAGGGCGTCTTGAAGAGAGAGGAAAGGTTGAGGAGAATGGAGGGGAGAATTTGTAAGAGGTGAAGTGGAAGGAAGAGGATAGGATTTCTGGACAAAATAAGAAGAGAGAGACGATATGTGGAATTTAAGGGGAATCTAATGGTGAGTCATCCATGGGTGCCATAATGAAACGAGGTGCCAGTAGGAAAAAAGCTGTCCAAAAACCTACCCATCAGCTCGAATGAATGAATGAACAGAGAGTAAAATCTGTGTTGACACACTCGAGTATGTATGACATCAAAAGATACAATGAGACTGGTTAAAATGATAAGAAAACACACTGTCTCGGTCTCTACTTTATCAAATTGCTTCAGAGGAAACAATGAATATTTCACTTCGTAGCTCCGTTTGAGGTAGAAGAAGAGGCAATTACGTCATCAAACTGTAGCCTGGCAACCAAAATAACGACCAAATGGGTTATCCCTGCTCTTTCCTAACTATCCATTGGAAAGCTTGACAGAATGGACGAAGTAGCGGATGCAAAGAAAGAATTTCCACCTTATGCTCGACATTCAATGCAAGTAACTCATGAGACGCAAGCATTGCCATTTAATTCTATCTATTCTACCCTATTTTACCCTGGATGTCACCAGGAATGCGGATAATTATTAGTTTGAGAAAATAAATGATATACGCAATGAAAATCCATATTATTGAAGTAAGGCCATGCTGTTTTCTAGTAAGTTATGGATGGAAAAATAACAAATAAAATTGCTTTGCAAAATTAGCATAGCATAAAATTGAAAATTAGTGCTTCAGCCATTAAATGCTGAAGGATAATTGGGGCAAACAAAAATGGCGGACATGGAACGTCCACGTTATAGCTTATAGCATTAGCTACAATATAATCCTACTTAATGGCAACTCCAAACATATTTATATTTAAAAACCAACGGTATCGTAACAGCCAGTTCAACCATCAACAACCGATGCGATTCTGTCACAAAACTGGTAATGTTATTTTTTTAATCTGTGCGGAATTCCAAAGTAATATTTTTATTGTCACGACTTCAAGGAGATATTTTTAAGTATTCTACCGGTTAAGGTAGGATCCGTTGAATGTCAGAGAATCTCCTCCCAGTTTTCTACGCATTTAAGGGCCTGTCTCGCTCCAGTATATTCTTTTTCGCCTCTGCATACGATCTACCCTTCTTCACCCTGTCCATGAAATCTATTCACCTTCTTCCTCTTCCCCGTTTGCCCAACATCCTTCCCTCTATCACATTCTTGAGCAGCCCATTCCCCTTATTACATCTTCCAGCCACCTATTCTGTCGATCTCGAATTTCGTAAAGAAGTTTCCAATCGCTTACCATCTCAAGGACTTTCTCGCTCGATTTCCTTTCCGTACACCTCACCTTCTCCATCCTTCTCCACACACATATCTCAAATGCCTGCACCCTATTCTCGTCCTCCTTTCTCAGGGTCCACGTTTCTGCTCCATACAACGCTACGCTCCATATCAAGCTCTTCACCAGCCTCTTCTTCACATCCTTACCCAATGTTCCCTTCATCAGTTCCCTTCTATTACTAAACGCCTCCTTAGGTAGCGATATTATCTTCCGCAGGTCTTTGCATCTATGCCCGTTTTCTTCCAGCGTACTACCTAAGCAATTACATTGCTCTATTCGCTCCAGTTTGAGTCCTCTAACTTTATTGACCAGCCTCGATATCTTTGTCCTCGAGAATCTCATTACTTTAGTTTTCTTATGGCTTATCACAAAGGAGATATAAGAACGTATCAAAAAATTTCATAAAGAAAACGTAAGACTAGTGGTCAGGGGAATTAAATGCAGAACCGTCTATGGATATTTCACAGTCCATTCATGGGTAGAATACCTATGGCAATGGAGTGCCACTTTTAGCGTTCAATGAAATTAATTGAGTATACTTCCCAGAATTAAATCGGATATTTTACTCAGACGCACGTCAAAATTCATTGGATGCAGGAACCCTCAAAGAATTTTTGTATAGATTTTTTTGACCCTTTTCCATCGGAGAGAAAAGCTGGAAAGAAAGGTCAGATTCTTTAGAAAGGCCATAAGTGTGCTTCAATGATTCGGTCGATGGCTCGTTGAGAAAATATTATTTTGAGCGCCACAACAGTTTTATGGGCCTAAAATGATAATGGAAAACGAGATCGGGAAACATAGTATCATAAGGAGACCATAATGGAATACGAACGAATGGGGAACAATTTCCAGTCACTGGAAATCGATATTCTACCATAAGCGACATAATATTTTCTTCAGTGCTCTCCATTAGCTACGGAGGAAAAACTCGGAATCCTTAGTCGCATAGCATACTGTCTAAAGGGTTGTAAACCAGTAGCTGAGGGATCGATTAAACCTTTGAAAAATCCTTTGGAAGCTTTAGAAACGCAGTTGTAACTCTAAGTATAAAATTATTGCAAACCAAACTTTGTATCTTCCACAAACTTATTATTATGAGTACAACCGGTTTCGGCAGTTACATCATCATCAGGTACATGTATACTTACTCCAATCGACGTTAATTCAGTGTATCTGATGATGATGTAACTGCCAAAACCGGTTGTACTCACAATAATAAATTTTTGGAAGACACAAAGTTTGGTTCCCCACAATGTCGACCTTCCACCAGGTGAAATATTCAACCTTAAAATCAATCGATGTATTAAAGGCCAATTGTAGAAACTAAAAACCGAAGTCTAATTTTTGACTGTCACGGGCAACGAGGTGGTATTCCTATCGCAACAGAGCGGTTATCTATGCTTAATTGTTGTCTTTCATATTTTGGAGATTGATGGAAAAACGTGCATGATGACAAAGGCTGTTCAAGGCAAATGAATGGCAACTAATTGCAATAGATTAAGGCCAAAATTAATTATGCCGTGTATTTACCTCTTCTGACTGCAAAATTTAGTGAAATAACCAATTCAATAAATCATGGCGAATATAATCATGTTTTGGATTTCCCCAGAGAATTACTCTCATACCCAAAAATATATATATTTAATTCAGTAATTTTAGGTTTACTTAGGCGAATTTCAGGTTGTTGAACCAATGCTTATAACAAAACTCGATTAATTCTGGCTTAACTTTATGAAAATCCATTCTAAAGAATCCAAATGCGATATGGTACTTTTTTCACAGGTTTTTAATTTCAGGTCTGAAATTAAAAACCTGTGAAAAAAGTACCATATCGCATTTGAATTCTTTATAATGCTTATAACGTCACTGTATTGTTTTGCAATTATTATGCTTTCATTCCAAAAGTTTATAATTGTAATGTAGTTATGAAAAAAGGTGAAACTGCGCCCACAGCAATCCTCCATCGCGAACGTGAAAGCTGCGAAACTGGCTAACAAAGTAAGGACAAAGAACAGAAAAGGGCCCACGCTTCGCATGCACTCAGCTCACCAACAAAGCTTCCCACTTCAGCAAGAAATTTCATCCCGTCGTAAAATTGCTCCCCAGCGGAGGCATCCTCCTCCCATGGCCAATTCGTTCATTCCCCCGTTTCACTTTTTTACGCACTCGTTCCACGAAGTTACTCGAGAAAATAAAAGCCGAGAGAGGTCGTCCGCTGCCTGCCACTACCCGAGTTAAACCTCTCCGGTATTATATTATGGCGGCGGATACGAATTGGAAAAACAAAGCGAGACGGTCATTCATTGCTCTAGAAATAAAGCAGAAGGGACCAAACAGGGGTACGAATGGAGAATTTTGTTGAATAAAAAAATCGAATTTCTCGCATCTCTAATATCTCTTAACTGTATCGAATAATAAAACACTCGAACCTCGCTGGTTTCGAACTCTGACCTTCTCGCATCTCGAATTCCTCGAAACATGAATCTAAAAAATTTTGAACCTACAACATATCGAATATTGAACACGCAAATATCGCATTTCCCTGGTATCCGACTTCCAGAATTTCAAATCTCGGATCTCAAATTCGTAATGCAGTCACTATAAGAAAAAACAGGAACAATACTCGACTTAAAAGTCGATCACTTGAGTCAAGAAACATAAATTTGAGTGAACTATAAATTTACTCTTAGGATGAATTGTAAAAACAGAACAACATTTACAAGAAAGGCGCATATAGAATTTAATCAATGAATTATGCAATCAAAATGTATTTTTCTTCAAGTATTACTTGTTACTGCCTTTTTCAAAATTGGTAGGAGCTTTCCGAACCAGATTTTGACCAAGCGAAGGATGGATTTCATCATTGATACATACTGCGGCGCATACGAGCGGCGATGAAAGGAGCAATGAGCCAAATAATTGTTCGGTATTCAGGCGGAAGGGAGCATTCAGTAGGTACGCAATGGTCGTTTCCAAATATAAATTAAATTACTTCACGTAGTAGTTTACGAACTAGTTACGATTTCCTTATTTAAGCGTTTTACAACACGGTAAATAAACGCCTTAATTTATCCATGATAGACGCCTTTATTGAATATCAACTAAAAAAACAAAATGGCTGGGGCGATCTTCAACGTTCTTCCCTTATCAGGGGTAATCTAGCTCACATCAAATCTCCCGTTCTGTAGGATCTGGCGAAGCATTACCTCTGCCCTGAGGACGATGCTCGCCTCGAGTACCAAAACGGCGGCCATCATGGACCAACCTCACCCGAATGGAAACCCGAGAAAAATTCGAGAAGTTTTCCCTCGATCTTTTTTGAAGTGCACTCCCTGCTGCGCAGCGTGTTAAGTGAATGGAAAGCAACGAATTCCGCTTCTTTCCCATGAATCGCCACAATTTAGCATTCGAATATCCATCCCTGGAAGTAATAATCTCCGATGGTACCCTAGCCAAGGGATAGGCGTAATCAAGGATGTATCGATCCTCGGCTATCGAATGATATAAAGACTTAGATCAAAGACTTAATCGATAAACCCATATTGATACTACTTAATATTGCATTTTAGAAACCTCCCCTCAATTCAATTCACATAAATGAATGTTTCACTCAGCTAATGTTAATATTACTAAACTCTTAAAAATGTAAATTAAGGAATTTTTAGCCTACTACGCAATTCATAATAAAAATGCAAATATCATAAGCAGAAAAATTAACGTAATTTATCGTTGATAAATAAAGATATTAATTTTCAGATTTTAAAACATTCTAGATTTTAATAAAACAAATTGATTAATAAAAACCCATAAAAATAATATTTAGACGGATTCGTGCAGTATAGCCGTATTTCGTGCTTGCTTGCGTATTTTTACGCTGACGTTAAATGTTATATTCATTCGTTCAAAATGAATATAAAGTGAATCGTCCGAAAACGGCGTAGTTGGCTTTAAAAATATCTTACCTCTATTAATGTAGTTTTTTGGAGGTATTTTGAGCATGACTCTTCAGTCATAAAAAAACTTAGTACTTGTATTTCATTGTTTACCATAAAAGGTATCGTTAAAATGTTCGATTTCAATTAACAATACCTCGCCAGCCATGCGATAAATCGATCCCAAATTTAACTCAGAAACTTTTAGTTCCGTAACACAGTTTTACACACAGTTTCATAATTGTTTTAATAAATTGATATGCCTAAGAAGGCCATAAATTGCATAAACGAAGCACGCAGGAAGAAGACAACTTCAGTGCTATGGTAATGCTAGGAAACACACCCGTGCAACCTCACTTCGAGATTTCTCCTAAATATCGATAGCTGCTAGTTTTAGTACAGTAATGATGAAAGGTAAATAAATTATTAATAAGTATATACGAATGAGTGGTCGGTATTGAATCGAAATAATCTATACTGCCATTGTACCTATACTCAATTAATTTTGTTACTTATTTTTTATAATATACTTTTATTGTTGGTTAAACTTAATTTTCTATATTATATATAACTATTTATATACTAAGTCGTTTTTAAGTTTCACTTTTTATTTATCAATTTACTGTAAATTATTTATGTTATTGTTATTTAACTTTATTTTATTTATTTATTAACCTTCATTTTATTTGCATATTTATTTATTTTAATTTGTTTATTTTTATTACTTTTTAAATAATGTAATAATTTATTTTTTGTTTAATTCTACAATGATGTATAAATTTCCCTTTCATTATTATTGTTTTATATGCGTATTTCATTCACTGTTTATTAATGGAGTTACATTAGCTTTATCAGACTGTAAGTTTTCGCAGGTTTTTCACGCTCATGTGCAGGTGTTTTCCTGCAGTGGGTTTTTTGGCGAGATATCACCTCCTTATTTCCTTACGCTTTTCCCATCAATGTGTACATCTTTCTTTACACTTATTTCATGTCTTTTTCTGACGAGTAGTTAGATGGAGCCTCAAGTCTCAATCTCGCCTCAAAAGAGACTCATTATTACTTTAATTATTATAATCACATCAGTTATATTGGAACATATCTTTCCCCGGCCTAAAACACGGAGAGCTTAATTGAACATGCACCATGCCACAGATATTCTCCACAGAGTTAACGAGGGGAACGAGTAGCTCCTATTCACTCACAGGCTCACATTCGCTGTATGTATAGATCATGATATTCAATGGATAATGATTAAGTGGGAAAGCGTGACACATATAGGTTATTAATAAGAACATCATCAATATTTGGAAATTGCCACATTCCTGTTTCTGCTCGTTATCTTTGAACTGAAGCTGGTAGTGTCCGAGCTCACCGTCGGCGTTAAAATGATGTGTTGCTGTACTTTGAAATTTATATCTAGGTCTTGGCGCGTATAAAAATAATTCACTATCAGTTAAAGGTACTTTTACTGCAAGATTAAATTTATTTTTTGTTTTATGACAAAGCCAAAAATTTAGACACGTCAGGGAAATGAGAGACACTCCGCGCACCCTAAAATCAGCCGTTTTGTCAACTTCATGAACTAGGTAGATCATTCTAGAGGTACCCACGCAATCTACGGCATTTGCCATTCACCAAGAGTTGAGAAAATAAAGACAGATACATTCAATTTCAATCGAACGTTCATAAAAGGTATACTTTTGTCTTGATAACGAAAATGTTTAAGCATTATCTAGTCCTACAATTTTCCCCAAATCAGAAAATGAAAGATAAGGCTAAGCTTATTGATATATTGTATATTTTTCTGTGCTTCCAAAATACAAAATTTATTCTCAGTTTGATTAATATTAGGGAATTATGAAAATACGCCAGAGTGAATGATTGCTTGCGATTAAACGATAGTGATTGCGGTATTACAGCGTGATCCAAAATCTGTATTTATAAAGTCTTCCTAACTTCCAATACAAGGTCACTAGAAGTCAGCAGACACCTCATCTGTTAAAAAAACTTTATAAGTTGAAAAAAGTGTCTGATGTGATTTCATAATCATTCATCGTCAACAGTGGCCAACAATACGAAGATTGCCATAGCTTCTCCAGTTCATTCTTCGCCGTCAGCAAACCGCTTCATTCCTACGCCGCTCTACATCTCATAATATGTCTGATTTATTCCAAAATTGGTCTTCCCCAGTCACTCTTCCTAATCGCTTATCTTTCCATTATGGCTTACATTAGGCTAATATGTTCATTCATTGGTTGTTCAATCCTAAGATTGGTTGTCTGCAGTACTCCGCCCTTCCCTATCTAATGCTAGTTTCCTTATCTGGTATCTCTTCCAATTTACTTTCCTTTATTTGGTCCATGTACTTATTCCTGGGTCTTCCTCTGAGGACCTTCCCCTTTATTTTACCCCCAGTTATACTTTTCACAAACCCATTGTGTCTCAAGGTGTATCCAAACCATCTGGTTCTCTTTTCTGTATGATGTTCCATATGGTTCTTTCCTCTTCGACTCTTCTGTACACTTAATTATTTCCTATTTTGTCCGTATATTTATCTTCAGCATTCTCATTCAGCACCAGGTTTCGAAGGCTTCTAGTATTTATTGGCCTCGGGCTATTGTGTAGCAAAACGTAAAAAATACGCTTGTATCTTCCTTTTCTCTTGGTTTTCATTATAATTATTTTCCCCACCAATCTTTGCAGAAATTTTACGCTGGTGATTCTCTATACGTTTATTTAATCTTCGTCATTCTCCCATATCATCATATTGCTTCTATTGCTTCCAATCTCTTTTGCTATGCAGCTGTTATTGCCCAGGATTCTCAGAAATATAAGATTTAGCTCCAAATATATGTATTAATAACATGCTTCCTTACTTCCAGGCTTGTGTCCATAGCTTTTAGCAGACTCCTCTTATGGGAGCATGCCTTTTTCGCTCGGGTTATTCCGCTCTCAAAATCTTTCTGACTCGTTCTACCTCTAGCGATCCAGATAAGAATCTTCCTCTATTTAAATTTTCCCTGAGAGAATTTTAATTTGATACTTTCCACTTCCGATACATCTTATACGAATTTTATTGTGTTGGGATAGGAAGAGCATGGAGGGCGTAAGCTGGAATAAACCTTTTATTATTGCACATAGTATGTTTATTTTCTACGAAATTACGTTTGTCAAAAGGGAGGAAATGTTATGCCCTTTTTATGAATAGGTTCAAAATCTTTAGCTTCAAGTAATAGAAGAATGTATTGCTCATAACGTAATTACATCAGCAACAAATTTATAATTAGCTTGCAGGATCCAAATCTTCTATATAGAATAGAACAGAATTTTATTTATTTCCATCTGCAGAACATTACATTAAAAATAATTAAATATATCTAAGGAAACTTTAAGTGGGCTCCAAGGTCAAGATCTGAATTGAGCTACCATCAATATTTAACATGTTCCCGTCACTGTAGAATCAAAACAATAAGCATTTGAACATTTGAAAAACATATATTTTCATTTGACGGAAACTTTCATCAAATATTTTACAAAATTTTAATTTTCATTTCGTTAGTAGATATATAACATACTGTCTAAAACAAAAAGTAATCAGAAGAAAGAGTCAACGTTTTACAAGACAGTAGCCATTCTTTGACCATTTTCAAAAATGTTTTACCAGATTTGCATCTTATAATATCAATGAAATTCACCAATTATATCAAAAGATTTGCATCTTTTTATTATTAGTGGCAAGGAATTGAATAATTTAGGTCCCATTTACAGAAACGATTTTTTGTACAAGGCTATTCTTGGTTTGGGCAGGATGTAATCTAAATCATGTACAAGATACAGTATTTAGAATCTTCCAAAGATGATGTGAT
Organism: Ceriagrion tenellum; assembly: GCA_963169105.1. Lineage (NCBI taxonomy): Eukaryota > Metazoa > Arthropoda > Insecta > Odonata > Coenagrionidae > Ceriagrion > Ceriagrion tenellum. The sequence goes on along the minus strand of OY720640.1, from coordinate 65,993,475 downwards.
GGCTTTAGCTCAACTATTAATGGTCATCCAAATAGCATTAAAATGGCAAATTACACTACCTTCACTCAGGACTTGTAATTTCACATTCAATGGTGTTATTTCCCTTAGAATGAAAGACTTTAAACCAAAGCTATCATAAGCTGGGCTAGAGGGAAGTAGCGAGGACGCTACCCTCATACCGACTCCGGCCCCTTTTTCCTCGCCCAACAGGCTCGCTGCATAATAACATGTCGCCATAGGCATGGATGCATCCGACAGAAATTTTATGTTTGCCGAACGAAATAAGGCCCCTCTCGATATCTTTCTCTCTCTCCCTATACACATTCCACGCTGAAGTTCCATCTTATTTATTTCTCGTATCCCTTCTTTAGTCCTAACCTCCCAACATCCCCTCCCCGGGGCAGGATTGGGGGAAGGAGTAGGAGGAGAAAAAAATGGCAATCTCTTTTTCCGTGGGGGCAAAAGAGGACTAGACAAGGAAATTGGAATCCTCGGAGAAGTGGGGAGAAAGAGGAGGAACCAAGACAAAATTCGGGGGGATGGTTATACGATGCCGGAGAGCAGTTTCTGGGAGGAGAACGTCCTTCTAATGTCAAGAGAACAGGGCTTCCCGACGTTTCCTTTAGGACCGCCGGAAGGACGAAGACCTTTTATTGATCACGATTTCGCGTGGCTGAGGGAAAGGGAAATTTTAAGAAAAAGAAAAGAAAAATATAAAAGAGAGAAAGCATTATGTTCACGAAAATATCGATAATTTTTATAGCACTGCGTTACTTAAATTTACACATAAGTCACGCTCTTCCGTGGCATAAGTCGCCCATTATTACACTGCATTGCGCGGATGGCAGATTCATTTTAAAACGAGACTTCACTTAAGTCACGCACGAGTAATTGACAACTATTAATTACCAGAAGCATAATTTATTAAAATCACAGGTAAGTGCATAGTTCATATTATATTTATGCATCTGAATTTAAATTGAATCATAACGAACTAGAATTATAGCTAGTTACTAAAATTGAATCTGTTAACTTTTTATCCTTAGCCTCACTTCTTATCATCAGTCTTCACAGCTGTTTTAGTAGTATCAGAATAATTTAATATTAAATTATGTGAACCACCATCTATTGTAGAACTATATTTATAGAATATGAGACCTATTTGAATTTACATCTATTGTATTTTTAAATATTAATTTAATAGGATGCGAGGAATTTAATCACATGCAGATGAAGTTGACACTGGCTTCTTTGTATCTTCTTACACGTCATATACAATATTCCTTCCACGGACTGCAACCTTGATGTGGTGGAAGGGCTTGCGCATTCCAATGACCCCTAGAACTGGGCTGGCGGGAGCAATATAAATTGCTCCCATTAGGGCCACCCATGTCAGATAGGTCGAAGGGTAGGAGCCAGACGAAAGGTAATGCCGTGATAGTGTCACGTGAAATACACTGTTAGGAAGCGGGGGTGGCAGTCCCCTCTATTATACTACCCAGAAATATGAATGTCGCACAAAGAGAATTGGATCCTGACAACTACGGGACGCCGCCCAATGGGTGAAGGGCCCGGTATCGTGTGAGGCAAGGCCCCCGAGGTCGTCATCACACGAAATCCTTGCACAACACAGTCATCACAGGATACAAGGACCAAGGAAGATAAGAAGAAAATGAAGTAGAGAAGGAAAATGCAGGGCAAGAAAAACCAAACAGTAATGGGAGACTAGAACGCAGTAGTGGGAGAAGGGAGAGATGAGTATGAAGTGGGAGGGTTTAAATTAGGAACGAGAAATGATCGCGGAGAGAAGGCAGTTGAATTTTGTAGGAGAAATAAATTAATAGTTAAAAACACTTGGTTCAAACACCATTGCAGGAGGAGGTACACGTGGAACATGCCGGGAGAAACTGGGAGATACCAAATTGACTATATCATGGTTTAGGAACAGTGTGAAAAACTCGCGGAGCTATCCGGGGGCTGATGCAGACTCGGATCATAACTTAGTAATGATGAATTGTGAGGTTAGATTCAAAAAGCTAAATAAAAGCAGGAGGATGAAGAGGTGGAATCTGGAAGCGTCGAAAGGGGAGAAAAGGAGTGAATACCAGGAGATAGTGGATGAGAACATAGGAGAAGCCAATGAAGCAGGAACAATCGAGGAAAACTGGGATAATATAAAAACAAGCATTGTAAGAGCGGCTGAGAAAACAATAGGAGTAGCGGAAACGAGGAGGGTAAAGAAGCAATGGGTTACGGAAGAAATGATAAGGAAAATGGAGGAGAGAAGGAATTGGAAAAATGTCAACACCGACTGGGGTAGGGCGAAATACAAGGAGCTCAATAATCAACTACGGTGAATAACCAATCGGGCGAAGGAAAATTGGTGGAGAAGGCAATGCGAGGAAATGGAGAAACTGCAAAAGGAAGGGGAAGTGGGTACGTTTTACACCAGGTTACATTTGTTATCGAGAGGTAAGCGAGGGCAAATGGTACCAAAGATTAAGGACAAGAGAGGTAGAGTGTTAACCGAGCAAGAAGGTATCCTAGAAAGATGGGGAGAATTCGTAGAGGAGCTATATGGCAGTGATAGTAGAACAGCTAATTTAGGTATAGAGAATGAGAGAACCCTAGAAGAAGATTACCTGGGGCCAATGATACTCGACAGTGAAATAAAGAACATTGAAAGAGATGAAGGCAAGAAAAGCTGTAGGAGTAGATAACAGCCTCGGAATTGCTAAAGAGTTTAGGAAGTAAAGGTAGGCAAGCTTTTTTCGAACTTATACGCAGGAAATACGAGGAAGGATTATGGCCAGAAGACTTTGTGAAAACGGTATTGATTCCTATCCCGGCAAAGAAGAATGCATCAGAATGCGAAGACTACAGAACAATTAGTTTAATTTCACACGCAGCCAAAGTAATTACTTCGAATTATCAATAGAAGGTTGGAGAGTAAGGCCAAAAACTACTTAGGCGATGACCAGTTTGGGTTCAGGAAGGGAAGGTCAACTCGGGATGCGATAGCAGTGATGTGAACACTTAGAATGAACCTAGAAAGAAACATAGAGTATAATCAGGACGTTTTAGCATGCCTTATTGATTTTGAAAAGGCCTTCGACAGAGTAAATTGGAATAAACTAACGGAGATACTAGAGAAAATGGGAATAGATTGTCGAGACAGGAGACTGATTCGAAACTTATATATGACGCAAAGGGCGCAGGTGAGGGTGGCTGATGGTGAATCAGGGTGGGCAACTCTATGTCGCGGGGTAAGGCAAGGGTGTCCGTTGTCGGCATTGCTTTCCAACATTTATGCTGAGGAAATGGTAAGACAGGCGTGGGAGGAAATTGAGGTTGGAGTCTAAGTGGGAGGGCATCTTATAAAATGGGTTAGATTCGCGGTCGATCAGGCATTGGTTAGTGGATCTTCGAAGAGACTACAAGCTTTGGTAGATGCTTTAGAAATGCAGTACGGGATATTCGGAATGAAGATAAATCATAAGAAAACAAATGTAATTAGATTCTCTAGGACAAAGAAAGCGACGCTTGTGATTAAAGTTGGAGGACAAAAACTAGAGCAAGTAGAACAGTTTAATTACTTAGGTAACACGCTAGAGGAAAACGGGCATAGTAGCAAAGACATACGGAGGAGAATAGCGCTATCTAAGGAGGCGTTTAGTAATAGAAGAGAGTTGATGACGGGGACAACGGGTACGGACGTGAAGAAGAGGCTGGTGGAGAGCTTGATATGGAGCGTAGCATTGTTTGGGGCAGAAACGTGGACCCTGAGAATGGAGGACGAGAATAGGCTGCAGGCATTTGAGATGTGGGTGTGGAGAAGGATGGAAAAGATTAGGTGGACGGAAAGGAAGACTAACAAGGAAGAGGTTGAGATGGTGGGCTAGGAAAGGAAAGTCTTGAATGAAATCCGCGATAGGCAGGGTAGATGGCTGAAGGATGTAATAAAGGGTGAAGAGTGTGATAGAGGGAAGGATGGTGGGCAAGCGGGGTAGGGGAAGAAGGAGAATACGTTTCATGGACGGGTTGAAGCAGGGTAGATCTTACGCAGAGGCGAAAAAGGATATACTAGTGGGAGATAGGCTCCTGACTGTGTAATAGACCGGGAGAACATTCTCTGACATTCGACAAAACCTACCTTTACCGGTAGAGTACATTATTTAAAAAATACAACAATAGTAATTTTGACTTGTATTTTTAAACAATTCCGGAACTTGTTAGAAGATAGTCTTGCAACAGATAACTCAAATTATATGTAGAATATTAGCATCGATTATAAGACAATCTTCTGACGCCAAAAGAAAAGAGATAGCTCAAATTCTTCATAGAATAATACTAAAAAATCTCGTTAAAAAACACAGAAAATTTCTTATACCGCAGAGAATGGCGAATTTAAGTCACACGAGCTATTAATTAGCGTACGATAGCAGCGACTTGAGTGGCTCCTATCACATAGCGTGTTATCGCCCGAGCGAAGCACTCACTTTACGTCTCGTACTGATGAGCCAATTAGGTCACTAGTATTGTAATTTGGTTTCCCTGGTTTTTTAGTAGAAGCAGTAAGTGCATAAAGAAAGTGTTTAAGTGCAAGTTTACGGAAAAAGTATAAGTTTTATCATCAGTCCATTATTGATGCTTAGTTATTTACATCAAAATCACAATGAATTTAACATTATGAAAGCTTCAAACTGCACATATAGAGAAATATTAGTCTGCATATACTACAACAATTATTAACGCATAACTCATATCCACTGCAAGGCTGATAACTGAAACGTTGCACCTGAATTTTTAAAACACCCCAGCATCATTAAAACAATTTATTTAAAAAACAATGATTTGCTTGTACCATTCCATTTCTATTTTCATTAACCTTTCGAAAACTTCAAAAGTCACTCTGCATTTGTGTTTACGCAATCAAAGATAAACATTTAAGCACTCAATGTAAGATTTCCCAGTAGCGACTGGAATGCAACGCAAAGAGTCCGGAATTCAGGGAATTAGCGAAGTGATGAAGTAGTGTAGGGAAAGCCTAATTATACAGTCATATAATCACAACAGACATAGAAATGTCATCCGCAAACAGAAAACACAAAATTGCGAGCATCTCAAAATGTCACATAGACATGGGAAGTTAGCTTTGAATGCTAGATGTCAAAGTTAATGCATGCCCGTAATTCACAATGTCTCCAGCATTGAGTTATTCAAAACATATAGCACTAAAAGTGTGTCTAGTTATCCGAATAGAAATACGTCCGTTAAATTATAAAAGAACACTTTCTTTTCGGAGAGAACTAAATGCACCCAATACTGATCATCTTAATCAAACTAAATACATGTACACAACACATCTGTCCCACTGGCATTACCTAGTCCTGACCCTTTTAATTGAACTTAAAAAAATAATATTTTTCCTGAGTTCTAGAACATGAGTATTGATCTGGTAAGACATGCAAAATATTTCGAAGCTACTAATTTAACTGAAGAGAGAAAAAGCAGTTCCTTTGACCAAACTTCTTTTCTTCAAACTTCCAAATTACTGGTGTAAGCGTATCAAATTGGATTTTCTGCAGTAGCAGAAAGTTGAGCCCTAGTCTAATACTATAAACAGGAGTTTGTTAAGTAATTTTTTTCTTAAAAGACCATTCTTTCGAATAGCATACCTATAAACCTGGAGGCAATTCTTTTTACCAATTCTCGAATTGCGGCAGCAACGTAAGTCGACTCCGATACAAAACCTGACAAAAAACACCGTTTCACCGTCATTCTTCGCCATGTTTCTTTTTTTCTCATTACAATTAGTCATTGAGAACAATGGAACACAAAGACCAACGAAAGTAAATTCTGCTGTTGGAATTGACATGATCCCAGCGTAATATCTCGAAAGTTTAGAGTGAGAGCAAAAGCATCGGTTTTATCGGCTTGTCCATTTCATTGAAAAGGAAGGAGTTTGGATAAAAGAATCGGAGACATTAATCTTGACCTCAAGCCCGAATAAATCCAAGGCAAAAGTATTGGAGACTAAGAAAAGGGCAGGGATATATCAAACAGCCACCAGCTTAATTTTGCACTCTGCAAAGGCAATCAATGGATTAATCACTGCAGGTGACTAGAGGGGATAATTACCGTAAACGAATGAAAGTTTGGCATCAAGAAAAGAAAATTTAAGCTAGACGATATACCTGTAGCAAACATATCACCATCCTTACGTCCATAAAGTGGATTCAGAGAGTAGTCAGGCATTATGGATGAATCAAATGATTATATAACATAACTAGGGTGTAAAATATACTGTTAGTTTTCAAGGGTTCACCAAGAGCGCGTAATTATGACAAGTTTTACGATTTTTTCAAAATTCCACGATTTTGAAAATTTCAATTAGGGTTGAATGAATAAGAAGTATGTACATATTATTTTTATTACTTATTTCCTATAGTATGACGTTCGTCTCGAAAGCGAACGACCAGTACCTCTAGTTTAAATATGGCAAAGAAAAAAAGACTGCAAGCAAATAAAATGAACTCAGTACGTGCATTACCTTATGGAAATGAGGCATCGCGACATACAGACAGAGAAACTATCCTTTTTCTGTCAAAGACGGTTCACCAACAACGCGTGATTATGAACAAATTTACCAATGTATAGGAAATTTTCGGGTTCCCCCCGCGTTGCAGCATTTGTGGATGACCGTATCTCCGGCATTCCAGACGCCATCATAAGGTCTTTATGAACAGGGAAATTGTCTGCCGCTACATATAAGTCTTTGGTCCGTTAATTGCCCTTTGGGACCTAGTTCAGAGCGCTCTGATTGGCTGAGGAGCCAGACGGCCCTGGAAATGCTGAAAATCAGTTAAAAATTAGAGAGCTGTTAGCCATCTTCCCTGCTGAAGCTAACGGGCTTCTTAGCGATTTCGATCGCCTGCCATATCAGCTGAGAGAAGTACTTAATTTCCTTAGCAATGATTATACTCTCTTAAAAATTTATTTCGTGGTCGGGTGCTGACCAGGCGTGTTCAGCAACGGCAGAAACGCGAAATTGCTTCCTTTTCTTCGCTCTCTAATGTTCTTCCAACCTACATTTAAGGGATCTCGAAGTTTGGCCTATATTATACGATTTATCGCGAGTGCATTTCACCTCTTGTACTTCTTCGTGATTATACTTCGGCCAAGTGTCTATTCCATTCCGATGGAGGTCACAGGTCTTCATGTCACTTTTAAACCTCGTCACTACGTTGCGCATAGTGAGGATCCTGTGATCGCGATAGGGAAGATGGCTATCCACTCTCCTCAACTTTTGAATGGATTTTCAACTATCAACAATCCTCCTCAGCCAATCAGAGCACTCCTGACTAGATCTCAATGGGCATTTAACGGAACAGAGCCCTATTCATAGCATAGCGGCAGACAATTCTCCTGTTCATTAGAATCCAATGACGCCGAAATTCCTATACACTAGAAGCCCAAACAGATGTTTTCCCAAATAAATTCCACGAAATCGGCAGGTAAACAAAATCCGCATGAAATAATGAGAAACTTTACTACATTTCCTTTTGTTTGGCATTCACCTCACCTTCATACGACCAGTATTTCCAATTTGATTGTACTAAGGAAGAACTAATAAAATGATTTCAATACGCGTCTTTCCTTATGGGAAGGCAATTTTCCGACAGAAAGACACAGACAATTTGCTTTTTATAATAATCTTAATGAGGAATACAAATATTATAGATGGATTGTAACCCAGTAACATCGAAGAATGCTTACCCAGGATTGGCGGAAGTTGGATTAGATTAGAGAGTAAAAGGCAAGACAGTGATATGTCGGCACTTGTCTGAGCTATTGATTTCATATAGTTACCAACGGTATTGCCAATTGGAGAGTAAGCGGTGAGCCATTAAAGTCAGTAAAATGCTGAATAATACACCGCAGAGAGATTCTGAGGGCGGGGTATTGGCCATGCACACATAATTGATACTCTTTTGCAAATAAAATCAGCAAGAATCGCCAAAGAGTTGTTACAGGAACCGTTCAAAAATAAATACGAATTAAATACAAACGACATAAAAATAATCAACCGAGGATTACAAGCACTCGAAATAAAGGTTTCGTATCGCTAACGAAAATACATTAGGCTTGTTGTTAGCCTAGATATTTAAATATATAGATAGACTTATGATGGACTATTTAACCGGAGGCAACAATTTACTGAATGAGATATGTAACCCGGCTGGCTATTCCCCATTGATAAGCCAATTACTGAACTCCTACTTTTGACTGACCTTGTCAGATCCGTTTGTTACGGAGCGTTTGAGGATATGGGAGTTTGACCAGTCATCATAGTAAAATGTAAATATTTTTCAGTAACAGTGACACTAAATGACTCTAAATAACCCCCAAAACGTGGTTGATAATTATTAATTTCATAATAAAAATGGCTATATTCGATGTAAATTTTCGCTGAATTAAAAATAGAATATATTGTTTTTTATGAGTAGGTACCCAAGTGAAACCAGGTGGAAAACACAATGTGATTTCACTTCAGTCAAAATGGCTTCGTCAAATAAAAATAATATTTTAAACTGATTTCACGTGGGATTCAATTCATCGATTAAATTATTTATGGCGGTTTCGCCTTAACCAGAAGGGTTTAAAAAGATGGAAAATTCGCAGGGATTAAATAACACCCCCAGTGCATGGTGGAAGTAATTAACCCGAAAACCGCTGTTCATACGGCGATATTACATAACCACTCATATCATTGAGAATTGCGCATGAGTAGATATTGCGCCGGAGGTAAGTGAATTAAGTAAGTAAACCGTTTAGGTCCGCTCAGATTCATGAAAATATGATTTAAAATGTCACAAAAAAATGAAAACAAGTTGATACTACGAAATAAATTAATTCAGATGTGAAACGTGCAAAAATTCATAACTGGATAAGACGCAATATTCTATTTCATGCATCACTAAGTTATTTCATCTTCGTAATGATGATATAATACGAAATGATATGGTACCATACTGATGATGATATGATAAGGCACCGTATCTGAAGATGACATTGAGCGTCGAAACACGGGTCTTTTCAAATAAAAACATGTGGAAAAACAAAGTTTTAAGTGATCATCATTATGTTAACAAATTCCGTAAAGTTACGCCTGAAGCCACCAACTCTTCTTTGTCATTTTTTATCGTAATTAATATACATGGTGATTTTATTAAAAATATTGACTTTTGATGCTCAATTCTAACGATAAAAAACACGTAAATATATTCTTAATAAGGATGCTTGTATAATAGGTGTCCTCTATTACATGTAAATAACAAAATTTTGCCTTTCTGTACTATTTTTTTCGCAAATTGAACTTGAAATAACAAGGTGTTCAACGGTAGAATGCGAGAAACTGAAGGAAAAATGATATTATTCTATCTAATATCAATGTCATTTTTCTAGAAAACTGTTTTCAAGATGCAAAACATCACGAAAAACTTATTTAAAATAATAAAGATGCATATTGCCGTCTTCTTTTTTGAGATGCATATTGCCGTCTTCTTTATTAGCTATTCATTGCCTAAATGGAAGTCGAAATGTGGTAGTTCCATGGAAATGGAGCCGCAGTCGGCGTATTTCGCAATAAAAAAGTGCTCATCAAAAATTGCCCATTCTGACTGATCTACCTCTCCCAGTAGCCTCCACTTGAAATCCGATTGGGGGATTACTTAGCCTACGGAATATTTTACTGGGAGGATTGCCATCATGTCGTATACAGAATGCAGAGCTGCATCTGCTAGGGAGACTGATACGTGGTTTCCCCGTTGCCTTCCACATCGCAGTACCCCGGCCGATTCCGTGAACTTCACTCTCGCCCGAAGCTGTGGCTGTCGATACCGGTTCGATCTTCTTGATCTGCGCCAATAATGCCTTCTACTGAGACTGCTGCCTCTCAGTAGTGGGATAAAATGTTCGGGAAGCGTGCAAAAGTGGGTTGTCCAGCCAAGAAAATATTTTCAGCCGTTTGATCTCGAACCTGCAACCCTCGGAACGGGAGTCGAAAACGCTACCACTGGTTCACACCGAACCCCATTACTAACAATAAATTTATGGCATAACGGACATTTTTGGCGCCTAAGTTATGGTTTTCAATATCAAAGGCATTCCATCTGTGAAGGCGGGATTCATTAAGCATTTGAAAACTATTTTAACTCTTTTGACTCTCACAGTCGCGTTAGGACCTTTTTAAATAAAGTACCGTCCCTGACACATCTCAAATTCAAAGAATCTAAAAACTAACGTACATGATGATACAAAATGCTAGTCATTCAAGGAATGCAATCAATGAATAATGAAATGTGATAATGTTGACAAATACATGTATCTTCAGCAGAATGCTATACCCATGGAGAACCCGTGTTTTGTCCAATTAACTTAAGAAGGATGTAGTAATGTTGAAACTTGTATAATTAAATCTTAAATTATAGGAATTTCAATCAATTATATGAGTTTTCTCACGGATCATACAAAGACCACATGGTGACATGCACAAAAGTTTCATCAACAAATATACTCTAAAAAGATCTTCTCATATAAATCTACATCGACAGAATTTCAATTCATTGGCCACTGAACCAAATTTGAGAATTTTAAAGTAAAATTATGGATAGTATCTATAGATTTATATAGATTGATCTTCCATTGAACACCTTGTTATTTCAAGATCAATTTGCGAAAAATATAGTACAGAATATAGATTTCAGCGGCCTGCTTGGGCGTCAATACTCGGGACTATAACGATTCGACTGTTTATCCGAATCTTGATATTCTCTATATAGTGAAACATGAAATTCTAGTAACATTTGCTAATTTAAAATCAGGATTTAAAGGTGTTAAAAAGGTGATAACGCCATATCCGAGTGACCCGGAAAAACAACGCAAGTAGATATCGCCCACGACATCGACCAAGTTGGGTTCGGCGGAGACAATTACACTCCAATTAACTTCTGAACAGTTCGCCATCGGAAATGGCTATCAAGGGCTCGTTTGAGAGGAGGAAGACAATCGTACGTGCGGTGGGAACAGCGGCTATCGCAAAACAAGATCAAAAACCAATAAAGCCCGTTTCACCAACCAATAAAACGTCGAAAACAGCATCGGGAAAGTCATCTCGTCGGACGGGCGTTCCCAGGATTGAACTTAAACTCGAATGTCGTGGGTGTCAAACCATTACAAGTATTTGATGGAAACCTTATTTTAAAACGACTTGTTCACTTGTTTTATTTGCTAGAGTATGCACGAGAAATTCCTCCTTTATGCGCAATGGCATTCTAATTTCACAGATAAGAAAGACTTACGCTTTGAATCGACCGGCTCTACAGTGATCAAAAGTTGGGATGCATATTGCTAAGTGCAAATATACCTGGATATGAGCTGCTAATCAATTCTGAACAATATGATGTGGAAGAACGTTTATCATGAAACATTAAAGGAAGAAACTGTACTCAAATGAGCATCTTTCAACTTCATACTTAATTTCCTAAATTATTTTCTTCCTTTAAAAATTCCTAGCTGCACTACATGTTCACAAAAGGTTCACTACAGTAAAAGATATTTATTACAAGCTTAGTATTTCATATTTGGTAAAATTAAACAAGATGTTCGTTTACGCCTTCTCTAAGCACCCTTCTAGAATAATTTCGAACATCTCTCATTAAAGCACATGACTGATAAAAATAGCCCTCTTACTGAGATCATTATAACTTATCTGTCGTTTCTCGTGAAATATAGCAACCTAATTACACCTTTAAAAATAACTTTCAAATTCCATTGAGAATTAGAAGGATAAAATTCCTATTTTTCCTGGCGAAAAACACTGCTTAACACGGGTGTTTCTTGAAAATGTAAGCGCCAATAATGCATACATCCCGAAATAAATGTGACTACCGAAGTAACTGCAATAAAATGGTTAATTTCTATTCAACATGCCGTTTGAATTAACGTTTTGATCGATAATCAACTGATTGATCACATGGTCCAAGAACAATTGATACATAATACTGTTCCCTCTTGAGTAAATCCCAAATCCCTTCCTACAAAAATTTGTCCATCAAAGATGATGTTCACTTTACGCTATTATTAGCTTTCTCCTCCTTCATGTCTACCCCCTTCATGTCAAATCCTTTTCATTCCTCTTTCTCACCCTTAGCCACCTCCTTTCCTTGTTCGACGTACTAGACACCCTTCGACCCGCAAATATTTGATAGATTGGATTTAATGCAGAAAATATGAGAGCTAGCCCGCTGAATTTAATCTTCACTTCCCTTCCACCTGGCATTTGGTGACATAAGAGCAGCACTCAATATCCCGACTTCTCAGCTTACTTCTCTTCCACACATTTTCCACCTCCTTCACAATTTCTTAGGCACTCCCTCGCCTTCCTCCATCTATTTTCCTATTATCGCATTCCGCTGACGCCTTGCACGTCAAATTCTCTCCTAATATCGGTAGGTAATTATTTTCCTGTTCGTTTCCACTTAAGTTTAATTTGAGAAGGGAAAAAGATCCATTAATCAAGCCAAATTTAACCATTTTCAAGCGCTCCTTATGGGAGCAAAAGTTCATGATATGTTGCATGATACTATACGAAAAGTGAGAAAAAAGAGAAGAAGTGAGAAAAGAAAGAATGTGAAAAATACGAAAAGATGTCAAGTATTTCAACAGGTGGCCAAATGTTGGATATTGGCTGAGGAAGATATCGTTAGATTTTTCTGAAATATTACATATTATTCTTTTCTTAAACTTAGAGCTATTTTGAAAAGTTAATGGCACTCTCATTATTGAGTTATTAATTCTAAGACTTTTTATGATTATCGGATGATTATGCAAAATATTATGCATATAACACATCATGTTATATGTTGGCAATATACTTATATGTTTTTGATGAAGGTTGCCTCAGCACAGGAATTTCTTATAGGCAACCAAGCTTTCGTAAACTCAACGTTTCAAGTTGTCGTTGTTAAAAGCAATAAATTTACTTTAATGTACAAAGACAGCAGAAAAATTTATTCCTAAACATTTCATTCAGGTGTCTTTTATCTCTTTTAATTCGCCTTATATTATTTATTTATTTTTCTTATTTTTTACTATCCCGAATACAACATAATTAGTCAATTAACATTGGATGGATAACAACTAAAACAGACGAAAACAAACATATGTAAAAATGTTATAAGATCATCGATTATTAAACGAAAATATATTGGTTTAAAAAATACGAATTATAACGCTGAAATACATTGCTTTAATTGCATTGCGGTAGCATCTCTTCATATAATTTTATTTATCTCAATCACCGCCCAAATAACATTGTTCAAAAGCTTGTGTAGCATGCACTGCATATTGAGACACATAATATATTTTTTTCAGCAAAGGTGATAGATGAAATAACTCGAGTATTTGCGTTTAAATAACAGAATTCCGGCTTTCATCGGAACACATAGCTGAAATATTACGATAAACAATGCGTTGTTGCCAAGATGAACTTCTGCTGTTTTTCTAGTTTGCCACATTAATAATAAAGATGTATCATAATTAGGCATTAAACAAATATTGTTTAATGTTGTAAGCCTAAGGATAAGTATTCCCTTCCCTAAGTTTGCTAAAAATCATAATAACAGAACCTGCCGAAATAGCAATGGAAGCTGGAGTCGCTGGAGAAGCTGGAAAGGTGTAATTACTGGTTTTCGTGACGCATTAAAAGCCTCGGTTTAGCGCTTTGTCTCATGACATTTTACTCGTAGGAGTATAGAGATGAAATTAAAAAAATACAAAAGGTAGCATTAAGCCTAAATTTACTCATAACAGGCAATTCTGTACATCTTAAGAAAACAGTTCTTCGAAGCGCAGGTTACTCCTTAAATCTCAGCGCACACTTATCCTCCCAACCTCCGTCCGCTTCCTCCCTCCCAAAATATATGCTCAATTTCCGCGAGTTGGCGAATACTATTCCTCCCAGCTTCCGTCCGCCTCCGTCCGTCTCCGTCCGCTCCGCCCGGGATTCTCGGTCGAGAATATTTGGCGGATGCGGTCGGATGCGGACGGAAGCTGGAAGGAATAGTATGCGCAGGCTTCCGTCTGTCTCCTTCCGGAGACTACGGGCCCAAATCCATTGTCGTTCGGTTTTGGCGGACGGAGGCGGGCGGCGTAGTATGCGCACCCCTCGGAAAAAACGGTAGGAAGCGGACAGAAGCCGGACGGAGACGGGAGGATAGGTGTGCGCTGGCCTTAAGACGGTGGAAGAGGAGAAAAGGGTATTGGGTAAGCGGGGAAGATAGAGAATGCGAGATTTGGTCATAATGCTCCTAGACTGGTTAAGATAAGCAACTATTCTAAAAGTCGTAGCGTCTTACAGTTGATGGCAACGCTGTGAGGAAAATCTGTTCCAGTTTGTAAAATGCTGCAACGTCAAATCGTGGAAAGGCCACAATCTGGTGAGAGTCAACTACATTCCACCACAACAATTATCAAGAACTCAAATAGAATCAAATAGTTGTTGTGGCGGCATGTAGTTGACTCCAAGTCTGGTAATACACAGTCGCCTCTCTACGACAATTGCAGTAAGCAGCTCCGAGCTCAATGGCGCGCAGGTAAAAGCTCATTTCAAATAGTAGCTGAAACTACTACTAAACAATTTTTCAATAAAAATAGTAAGGTATCATTTCACCTCCATTTCGGAATACATGAGAGTTTCTAGAGGTTGAGTTTCTATTGTATCTTCTTCTTCTTAGGTGAATCTGACCTCAGGCAGGTTTCAAATGAACTGCTCCCTCCATGCTCGTCTATCCTGCGCTGCCTCCCTCAGCTCTCCGTAACTCCTTCTATTCATAATATCTGTCAACATATTATTTCTTCCCCTTCCTTTACCTCGATCTTCCCTCTAATATTCTTCCCAGCGGGCAATCTTTCCTCGGGGCGTGTCCCATCCAGTTCGCCTTCCTCTTTCTTACCGATCTTAAAATATTCCTTTTCTCATTCATCCTTGCCAGCACTTCCTCTGCGAGCGGTCCATTTAGACTAGAGAAATCGACAATGAATCTTGATTGCACTGGCTCCTCCTTGCCTTATGCATCCTATGCCGATGGCCAATAAACGGCTCATCCCCCTTTAGGGGGTAATTTCCTCCACAAGGACAACAGGGTGCCCCATCTCTACCCGCTCATCCGCCCTCCATGGAGGTCGTTGGCACTTAGTGGAGGGGTTCCCCCTTTTAGAATATATGTTTTGACTAGGAGGATCTAGTAAAAAAATTCCTCTACCGAATATGTCTGAAGTAAAATATAAATATCGGGGAGAAATGAAATTATTTACAGCAGAATAACTCGTGATATAATTGCCTTTATATTTGTTTTGAAGCTGTTCTGATTTCATTAAACAGTAATAAATATTCTCAACTGGATATCTTATGGATGGATAATCCCATTCATTTTCTTAGCACCCCTGAAGTGCGGGTAAGTTTTACTTGCTGGCCGATAGATGTGCATCAGCATCAGCTGTGACTTGGCAGAATCCTCTTGAGTGCCATATAATAACTACGAAGTGAGTGAGTAGTGTTGAGAATGCAATCTAGAGGACTCTGCAACTTGGTATAGGAGAGAGTCATCTACATGCCGCCACAACAACTATTAAGTACTTGACAATTGTTGTGGCGGCATGTAGATGACTCTGGTATAGGAAAATTAACAATGGATATCGCTACTGCATATTGCTAGACTTTAAAAGGGCTGCAACTGTTGTTTTAAGAGTTTTTTTTTCACGCTCGGCAATTTTGAGACCAATACTGGCTAATTACAGAGGAGTGAAAACTTTTTCAGTCTGATAAGGCAAGCAAGAATTGTTTTGAGCAGGCAAATCATGATGACACATTCCTAGAGGCTATCATAGTATGTTTCGAAAAATAGGTCATTACGTAAGACATGAAAACCAAAGCACAATCATCACAAAGGAAAACACAAAGTTCTCCAGGATCGAAGAATCCTCGAAAGTTCACCAAGATTGTAGAAGATCGTCAGCCGCAATCAAATGCTAAGGCTAATTTACCTCTTCTCTTTAATTCTAAGGAGTTGTCCCTCATTGGGTCAAACAGACAATATTTATCACGTAGTTTTGACTCGATTACGTCAAAATGACTGAAGAAAGAGATTATAACATTGGCTCAGGGGTCATTCAATGTTGAAACACGAAATGACTCCTCATTCAACACTGGTCATTCGCGAGCTCTGCATAAAAATGGATTTCCAGTCCTTTCTAAGACCCCGTAATCAACTGAATTTGGCCTGGCGCCATTTTCCTATTTTCCAAGCACAAGTCTGCTTTAAAGGAATATTCTACAAAGATTTGTTACATTCTAGGAGGAAAAACAAAATTCGATTCAAAATAGGAATCCAAAAAACGCGTTTTCCTCATAATTACAGCAGTGGAAGCCCTGATGGGAGCTTTATTTATTGGAGAAAAATATCACGTACAGCATGAAGCCATTTTTAGTGAACATAATGATACATGTATGACTAGAGATTGTTAGAAATTTGAAAGAAATAATGATTGATAATTTACCATCTTTTGTACGACAACTTATAAACAAACCAGGCCTGATACTTTTTAAGGTGTATTAGATATTAACGGAATGGACTTATCAGGGTTTCCACTCCTGTAATTATACGGAAATTGCGTTTTATGGAATCGTGTTTCGAATGGAATTTTCTTTAAACTCCAATAATGTTACAAATCTTTGTAGAAGGAATCTGCTTAGTAAAAGGGGTGGTAGAACGCTTGATGAGATGAATATATAAAATTCGTGGGTATAAAGGGTTCTGCTTCAGAAAATTTTGGATGATTTTTTCTCTCTTCCATACAAACCTATCTCAAGCGGTAATCATCTTTATTTTTAAAAATATTTCATACCAGAACTGACATAAGACTGGCAGAATTTTTTTTTTCAAATAAAACTGGACAATCTTTTCAATAAATCCTACGAGAATAAGTACAACACTAAAGGTAATTTTTCCGGATTAAACACCCGACAAGAAAGAGAACTTTTTTCATCAAATTATGGAAAATGAGACTACACTTGTTCTCACCTAAATCCACCACTGCGGGGCCGCAAGAAAAGGATGAATTGAGAGAGGTTTTTCAGAGTCCTCTTACATTTGCAAACACGGAATCCGATTTCCTCCCGAGGAAAGATATCCTTCTTACGCATTTCTAAGAGGGCGTGGCGAAGAGTAATGGGGGGCACGCTGTGGCATTTATCATTTCGCGAAAGAGGCAATCCGCGTAGGTGGGGTGATTAATTCTCAACTCCCACACCACGTCGACCATTTAAAACCTCTTTTTTTATCTTTTTACCCTCATTCCCCGAAGGGGGGGTAATTACACACCCTTTTTAAGCGAAGGAGGGCAGGAGGGTCCATCGCCCTCGCGCGAAATCACCGAAAAAAGTTATTTATTCTTGTCTTCTCCCACTCTCTCGCTCCACCCAATTTACTTTTAATTACGACTGCCGAATTGAAACTACACCTTATTATCTTTATAATAAATATATTTTCTTTACTATATTTCAGAGCAAGTTGAGCAGTTTACGTATCTTGGTGGTATTTTTTTTAGAAGAGTGGGTTTAGTGGCATGGACATAAGATGTAGAATTGCCAAATCTAAGAGGTCGTGCATAAACTATTTTACCGTTTTCGGTGATTTTTTCCTCCCTCCCTCCTCTTCACAACCGTAGCATCATTCCCAACCCCTTCCCTCCAACATGAAACGTTGTCCCTACAAATGAAACTTTCAATTCAAAAATAGCTTCTCAATATTAAGAGATTTTATTTTTAGGAATAGGTTAAAATAAGACAAAAACAGGTTGAAATAAGGCGCGCTCATCCTCATATAAAACTCTGTAGTATTGTCGACGCGATGTTGACGAGTAAGAAACGTAAACAGGCGCATTGTAACAGCTACGTTACTTTGAGTGAATCCCTCACCTCCCCCTCGTTACCCGCCGTAGGTTTTTAGGTGACCCCCTCCCCCGATAAGTTGGTAACGTAGTTTATGCACGACCTCTAAGGAAGCACTTTCAAAAAGAGGGAATTGATGAGGGGGTGTCTGCGTAGGGACGTAAAGAAAAAGCTGGTGGGAACTATAATAATGAGCGTGGTGTTGTATGGGACCGAGACCTGGTCATTTTGAAGTGACAATTTAGGTAGACTTGAGGTGTTCGAGATGTGGAGAAGGATGGAGAGAGTGTGCTGGGTGGCGAGAAAAACGAGCGACGAAGTTATGGAGAGGAGAGGAAACTAGTCGTGGAGGTTTTGAGGAGGCAAAAGAGATGGACAAATGACGTTTAGAATGGAGAGGGAATGTTAAAGAGAATAATAAAGGGGAGACGATGGGGAAGAGGGGAAGAGGAAGGAAGAGCTACTGATATCCAATTTTTAAATTCCTTGATATTTTCCTGACTTTTCCCTGCTGGATTTACAAATTTCCCTGACCAATCGCCAAAAGGTCACCTATTATTGGAATATTTTTTAACTGCTGATTTAAGTCTTCTACAGCAGCTTGAAATTTTTTAAATTTTCTAATCATCGTCTCGTAATTTTATAACTGCAAACCTGTATTAACTATAAGCTAGTGTGCTCCAGCTATCGCTCGAGCTGAGTTTAGGAAGTTAAAATAAAACGCGAGGTAAAACTTTTACGAACAACATAACCTCGGATTCCTTGTGTTGAGCGTAATACATAGTGATAATAAATTTTAACACTACTAGGCATGTATCGCAATAAGGATATTTAAAAGGGATACATTCTACGTCTGTTTCACAACTAATAGGATTTACAACTGAATATTTCACGAATTGATGGGGCTTAATCCTTGCACGTCAGTGACGGTCTTTAGTTTCAGTTGGTGAAATAAAGGGCGGGAAAGACTGGACGATAAAAGTATTGGTAGAAAAACAATGAAGATTCATATCCCAGTTTCTCCCCGACTGTTACGAGAATTACCTGAATTTTCCAAAAAATACAAAATTCCCTGACAATTCCAGGTTTTCCCTGACCATCGCCACCCTGAAGAGGGGAAGAGGAAGGCAGAGGAGAGGAGTCCTGAACGAAATAAGAAGAGGGAGACGATATGAGGATTTCAAGTGGGATCTAATAATGGGTCATTCCTAGGAGCCTAAACGGAACGATGTGCCAGTAGGATAATAACAGTTGAAAACCTACCAATAAAATGGTAAAATACTAAAATGAAATTATTATATTTTAGTATAGCACTTTTGTTAGTCCCTCGTTCTATAAGCTTCGTGGGATTTCCACCCCTCCTCGCATTTATTGAGCGAATTCCTCTGAAATCCTTCAGAGAGTTTTTTTATTCGAGAAATTAAGACCAGTCCTCAATTTTTTCTCGCAGAGGGTATTACCTTTCTTATATTTCTTTAACATTTTCTCTCCTATTGGGTTAATTTATATCGTAATCGTATTGTAAAGGCAAATTAGTGTATTTCATTATTGTTAATATAACCACTTCAGAATTTTAAGCTAAAACACCTGAAACTTCTTCAAATGTGAACGTGATCGAACACAATTTCTATCAGGCCACAATGCCGTGTTCATATTCTATGGTTTTATTGAATGTCTGCATTTCGATACACTGTTTGACAAGGGAAGGGTGGAATACGTAACTTTGTAGACTTTCAATCTCGGCCCGTGAAATAAAGCCACTTTCTAGTAATATATGTGCAATTAAATAGTCCTTAACATCCCAAGTAGTAATATCAAAACATGAAATCGAGGGAGACTAATGCTTATACCTCTCCAACGCACTACCATTTGAAATAAGCCATTTTACGCAACCACATGCAGGATAGGGATAAAGGCCCTATTCCTGAAAACACATGAAAAAATTATCCAGCATAAAACTGTTTAAAATATATACCTTGAAGAGTTTATCACATTTATATTGTTAATTAACATATGTATGTTCCTGTGATAATTTCAAATAATTTGCGATTTCATTATTCCTCCTGTGTTTTTATCATTCAATTGATTTGGGTAAGCCTTGATAAGAAAATGTAACATAATTATTTCCACTTCCCTTTACCTTATGCGTATAAAATGTAAAAATCACCATTTTCTGCTCATTATACTACTATCGTTATTGTTCAGATCACGTCATTTTATCTACAAAACTGAAAATGGAGTTCCTACGGTTTATATTGTTCTATATTATATTCTGCTGAATTCGTTTTTGATTGATAATATGATTCCGTGTTCCTAGGCAGGCGTTCCGGCTCTCGCCCCAGGATTACAACTTCCCCCTTGGACTGGAAGGTTTCGATTACCTCCAAGGAAAGGAAGAGGTGGGAAGGAAGGAATGGGAAGGGAAGGTTAGCGTAACCAACCAACCGTGTTCCTAGGCAATCATAATGAGCCTGAGCTGCATACTCACAACCTAATATAATTTATTTGTGTACTATGTTGTGTGTATTTGTGTACTTATGTACTGTTATGCATGTCCCGTCGACGGGCCATATGGCCTGACGGAATATAAATGTAAAAAGAGTTATAAAAAATATTTAAAAAATAAATTGTTGCCCCAGTAAGGTCTATTTCGATACGCTAACGTCTTTAAGTAATCATATCATACTATATTTCTAGGATATGTCGAAGTTATTCTACCTGTAACTAGCTTAGCGCGATATTGCAAACGTGACAGAAATGGTACTCGATGCCACGTGATTAGTCGTATAAAGTTTTGTAATGCGACCCGCGATGTACAGCGATATTCGATACATCGCATTATTTTCGACGCAATTTTGGCCGTAGTCCATCACGGCAATTCTCTCCCACGCTCCTCGATCGCCCACGGCCTTCCCTCATCCAACCTCGCACCCATCCCGTCCCGTTTCTCCGTTCCACGACACCCTTCTCCGTCTCCCTCTACCGACCTTGCTAATAGTATTACGCGATCCCTTTCACCTGCCTGGTCCAGGCGTATCACGGAGTCATTCGAAAAGAAAAAAAAACACCAACACGCGAAATAAAAATTCCAGGGGACCAATTAGGTACTGTTTAACGGTCGTTGAGCGTCGATTCCCGAATGTTTGCTCTACGACGTCAAAGTTGACCTATCGCAAGTCGGCGGAAAGTGTATCGTTGCCAAGTCTAGTTCAAACATTTAGACGTCCCCTCGGCAAAATTTTGACCTTTAGCGTCAACCGTTCATAGCAATAAAAAAAGCTATTCACTGTGGCGTACTCATTCTTTTGGCCAAAAAAAGTTGGATTACCAGACATAAATATGTTCATTAATATTTTATGCGTCAAATAAAACTCGAAGAGGGGTCTCATTCAATGCTCGAAGAATTGCAATTAGTAGAAGTAATTTTGCTGGACTCGAACAGAGATAAATCTCCAGTGGTTTAGAAATAGTCATTATTCACTCATCTTTATCTACACATTACCCTGCAAGCCACCTCAAGGGTGTTTGGTAGGGGGTGACTTATCACCAACGTGCACTACAATGTAGAAATTAACTTTCACCAACGTGCACCACACGATGGGTATGCTATAGAAACTACTAAACTGTTTGGGCCAGTGCTCTGATTACAGAAATGATAAAGTATTTAAAAATAAGTATTTACACAGTTGTTTAGTAAGGCAATGTAAGAAAAATCCATCCTTTAAAACGCATGAGAAATCCTTTGAATGTTCAACAACGGATAAGAACTGGATTCTATCTGAATTACGCACGGAAAACACGCTTATAATCCATATTGAAATGATACTTCGCATTTTGTCACAATTAATTTATTATATTAGCACAACGTTTCCGCAGCTTGCTACATCTTCAGATACAATTAATTGTGTTAAATTTATTTATTGATTTTTGTGATGGTAACCTCAAACTAAGTAAATTTAAGGTTTAGAAAAAACTAACATTTGGGAGGGAAGACAGAGGAACATATGTTTTAATGCAAAAAATAAAATCTGTCATTCATCTGTGCATCCCTGCCTGTCGAGTGCTAATGGAAAATGTTATGTTGGAGGAAGACGTTAAAAGATTGGAAGAGGGGTGGGCAGAATGACTGGAAGCATTAAAAACTGTAATTGTCTAAGAAAACAAATTATAATGAATGATTGTGAGAATCTCATATTCCACTGCTGTGGAACTAAAACTTCATAATGATAAAAAGAAGCAATTTCGTCAAAGTACGATTGTGGTTGGTTACTTGGAAAGAAATTGATGAACGAATCTGAGATATTTGGTTAGACTAGGGATAGATCTTCAAAAAATACGGGCTCTATGCATAATAAATAGTCAAACGTAAAATGAGTGAGCTGTAAATATAACTGTTTGAAGAACTGGAGTAAAATTTAGGAACCATTCCTCACTAAAATCAATTCATTGGCCCACTGATCTGATCACAGAAAAGAATAAAGTATTTATACACTTGCTGAGAAAGGCAATGTAAAAAAATGCATCCTCAAAAATGCATGAGAAAGCTTTTAAACGTTCAACAATAGATAAAAACTGGATTTTGTCTGAATTACGTTCGGAGGATACGCTTAGAATCCATATTGAAAAGATGCATCGTACTTATCCACAATTATCATATTATATTAGCACAACGCGATCCGCAACTCGTTGCGTCTTCAGGTATAGTTTTTTATGTAAAATTTATTTATTTATTGTTGTGATAGTAACCTCAAAATAAGTAACCACGGTCAAACTAAGCAACAAACAAACTAAGGTTTTGAGAACAAACTAACTCTTGGTAGGGAAGTCAGGGGAACGAAGATGGGAAAAATTTACCAACATTGAAGGCAATAGTTGTTATACGAGGTGTGTTCAAAAAGTAAGGTGACTTTTCAAATTTCGCGGGCAACATACATTTTATTTTCGATTTTTTTGTTTGTTTTTTTTGTGTTGGCACACATGTCCCAAGTATTTGTTTACAGTTTCAACAATATAACATATTTAGTTTGTTATTGACAGATACAAATGTTAGACGTGTTTTGGTGTGCTCGGCGATTTTCTGCTATTAAAAAAATGGATCAAAGAATTTGCATCAAATTTTGTGTAAAAAATAGAATTAAGTGCTCCAAAACACTTAAAATGTTGACAGTGGCATACGGTGAGTCTGCTCTGAGTAAAAAAAAATTTTTATAAGTGGTACAAGCTCTTCCAAGATGCCCGAGAAGATGCCAATGACGAACCTCGCTCTGGACGCCCCAGCCCGTCAACAACAGATGAAAATGTTGAAGCAGTGAAGAATATTGTTTTGAAAAATCGTCAAATCACTATTAGAGAAGCTGCTGAGGATGTTGGCATATCGGTTGGCTCGTGTCATGCAATTTTTTTGGATGTTTTGGGCATGAGTCGTGTGTCAGCGAAGTTCGTTCCGAAACTGCTTAATTTTGACCAGAAGAACCGTCGCATGAGCATCGCTCAGGAGCTGTTGAATGACGTCAATGATGATCCTGATTTGCTCAAAAGGATCACAACTGGTGACGAATCATGGGTATATGGTTATGACGTCGAAACCAGAGCCCAATCGTCCCAATGGAAGTACCCAGGAGAACCAAGATCGAAAAAAGCACGCCAAGTTCGATCAAATGTCAAGGTTTTGCCCACTGTTTTCTTCGATTACCGTGGCGTATTGCATCAGGAGTTCTTACCACAAGGTCGTACGGTCAATAAGGAGTATTACCTTGAAGTTATGCGCCGTTTGCGAGAATCAATACGAAAAAAACGTCCGGCATTGTGGAAAAACAATTCATGACTTTTGCATCACGATAATGCACCTGCTCACTCATCGTTGCTTGTGAGAGATTTTTTGTCAAAAATAACACCACAATCATACCTCAGCCACCATATTCACCGGATTTGGCCCCCTGCGACTTTTTCCTGTTCCCAAAACTGAAGAGACCAATGAAAGGACGGAGATTTGCAACGATGGAGGAGATAAAGACTGCATCGCTGGAAGAGCTCAAGGCTATACCAAAAAGTGCTTATCAGAATTGCTTTGAAGATTGGAAAAAGCGTTGTCACAAGTGTATTATATCTGGGGAGGATTACTTTGAAGGGGACAACTTGAATATTGAAGAATAAATAAATATTTTTTCATAAAAATATAAAGTCACCTTACTTTTTGAACACACCTCGTATATCTTAGGTCCAACTGGTCGTAATTTCATGACACGCATCAAAAAACACTCCAGGAGCTTCATTAATATGGATTCCATTTCCAATTTACAATCATCTGTTATAAAAGAATCATATAAGTGATTTTATCCCAGGAATTTTACATGCTATCTCCATAGGCTTAAAGACTCATACTTTGGAACAGATTGAAATTATTAGACAGTCAAGCAGGAATTTCAATGAGCTATTTTTTCCGCACCGCTCCCCACTCCTTTCCGACCAAATTTCCCTCCCTTATTTATTGTCCCCTGACTTCCCTGCAAACAGTTAATTTGTTCTCAAACCTCCTCCACCTACTTATTGGAGGGTGCTATCACGACAATCAATAAATTAATTTTACATACACAATTGTACCTGAAGATGCAGCAAGCTGCGAAACAGATGAAACAAGCCGCGAATATGGATTCTAATACAAAATACTTCCACGAAGTGACGCCTGAAGTCGTGAAGTTTAGGTGGATACTCTTGATAGTCCGGAGCAGTGAATTGTGAGGATTGGTTTTGGCATGAATGAGAAAGCTTGGTAATCAGATGGCCCGGGTGCATAAGGACTTCCCCAAGGGTAAGCATATACGTGAAACTTGTGGAAGGTCAAATCGTAAATTAGGATTTATAAAAAGAATATTAGGAAAATGTGACGAGAAAGTAAAGGTGCGATGTCATTTTTCTCTCGTGAGACCTCACGTGGAGTACGCCACTAGTATATGGGACCATTATGAAGGACTAGTTTCAGATTTAGATCGAATTCAGCGGAGAGCAGCTAGATTTTTAAAAGATTGTTACGATAAACATAGCAGTGTTAATTAATTGTTGAGGAAATTATGTTGGGAACCTCTATCCGATCAAAGGGAAAAATATAGACTAAACCTGGCACGAAAGTTTGATGTAGACTATTTTTTGGCGGACGTTCAATATATTTTACTAAAGCCAAACAATTAAGATAGAAACGATCACATGCATAAGATTAAGAAAATAGACTGCCGATAGATTTAAAATGTTATTTTCTCCATGTAAAATAGGGACCATAGTAGTTGCGATTGGACTGTTCTAGGATACTTTTACTCTGACTAGGTAACATAGGTCTTCGCATTTGTGCTAAATATCTTAACATCATAATAAGTTACTAACCTCGCATGTAATTTCCGGCATGATATACTCTAGTATTGCTATTGCGTACTTAGTACCTTATATTGCTATTTATCTGTCGCATTAATAAACTAACTGTAATGTTTAAATGCTGGCACTCCAGTACGCCCACTGCTTTTCTTTTTTCTTTTACGTTTACCTAAACAGCCGCGGAGACCGCTGTTGGTAGAGAGGGGAGGTATGAGCTACGGCTCGGGCTGAGGGGCAGGGAATCAGTTCGTCCGTGAGCTCTGTTGCAAGCGGTTTCGCTAATCATGGTGAACGATTTCATATAAATGATTAGAAAGCATACGGTTAAAATAAGATAGTAATAGCACATGGGCCAATATTGGTAGGCGTCCAAAAATTAACTCCGGAGTGAGTGAATTTAAAAGATAATGAAAGGAGTGACAAACTACAAATAAAATTGAGTGAGATAGATTGAGAGAAGAGAAAATGAGAGAGTGAATGAGTGAGCAGGGAAATTCTGAAAGAGATATCATTGAGCTCGTAGAAAGTTCCCGCGGTAAGTTGAATAAAATATTCGGACGTTTAAAAGGAAAGAGAAAGCGAGATAAATGAAAAAAATCTCTTAACGCAAAAAACGGGCGCTTACAAAGAGGTGAACAGCGGCTGGAAAAGAAGGAAGAGCAAAGGAATAAGAACGAATGCGAAAACTTTGCCATGTAAAGCAAAGAAAGAATGCGCTTTGAACTAAGGGAAAGTGAAGGGCACTTTTAAAGGCAGTGAGAAGCTCTCTCAGAGATGGATAAAGAATGCTGAGTTGATAGAAAAACAGTGGAATGAAAGCGATAAAGAACCATTGAGGTGAGAAGATAATGGATAAAAGAGCTAGAACTTCTTGGAGAGAGTAATTTTAAAGAGTAGATTTATTATTGTCAATTTAAGTTAGCTAATATGGCCAAGTGGCAACTTAATAAAAAATTAAACAATTTTTCAAAATTTAACCAGCTGAACATTTACCAACACCTCAGTAAATTAATATTTAAATAAATCCGTTCTTTGCCTCCAAAATGTAATTTTCGACCTTCAGCCATTCCTACTATAACATGTCAGTTTTTTCATTCTTTTTACCAAGTTAGAATAGAATAAAAAATTAAATTTATTATTCCGGGGCAATTGTGCCCTTTAGAAACATATATGATTACACATATATTTAGAGTCAAACAAATATTACAATAGCAAGATATAAAATACGTTAATACGTTAATAATGATTAGTATCACAGAATCCGATATAATATTTAACAAAATAGCATAATTATAAAGATGCACATAAATAGGTCAGATTTTGCACAGTGTAGCATAATATTTAGTTCACTTGCAATAATATTTCATGACATTTCTTTCTAAATTTATTTGCATTTTCAGAATTTTTACGTCTTCTGACAATGATTCAAAGAGGTGACATGGAAAGAATTGGCAAATACAGATGTTTGATTATGTGGTATACAAAGTTCTTCCAAGCGGCGTGTTGGACGTTTATCAGTTCTAATATTGTATTGTACATTCCGGTGTAAATATGTAGGAAGTTCTGTCGTTATTAACTTGTACATGAATGTTGCCATATAAAATAATGTTGCGTATAATGCTGTAGGTACAGTCTATAACAATAAAACCATTCCCTGGTGAATATTTTAGATCATTATTTCCAAACTTGTCTCTGTAGGCATCCTCGCATTTACTACAGCCTGGTCTTTTCCGTCAGTATAACATATTCATTGAAGATATTCTCATATATAAAGTTAGACCGGGATAGAAAGCTTAAGAGTTAAGTTATTGGACATACCGCCTTGTCTATTGACTTTTTT
Organism: Ceriagrion tenellum; assembly: GCA_963169105.1. Taxonomy (NCBI): domain Eukaryota; kingdom Metazoa; phylum Arthropoda; class Insecta; order Odonata; family Coenagrionidae; genus Ceriagrion; species Ceriagrion tenellum. The sequence continues at coordinate 65,966,260 of OY720640.1, read as the reverse complement.
TAATTTTTCATCACTATCCCAATTCATTAATGCATTCAACATCAATGACACACTATCTTTTCTATTATATCTCCATAAAACAAATTAAATTACAAGAAATTCAACGCGAAAATGGATTTGTTTTAATCCACAGGAATGCTTAACGGATATAGGAAAATATAACACATGAGTGATTGAGAACCAGTCCGCTGTGCAAATAACAAGAACTAAAAATGGATCAGATATTGACAAGACAAAGACTTAAATGGATGCACGACAGGCTATGGATACTTGCACTTTTTAGATCTGTCTCACATTGACATAGTGGATATTTTTAAGCTCCAAAACATACATGTGGAAATGGCAGGTATTTCTGGATGTAGGAGGAAATAAGAGAGATATTTTGTTGCATAGAATGTACAAAAATGTCCAGCGCCAACTAAAATTGACAAGTATAGCAGAAACCAAGAGAGGTGATAACCCATCAAAATTCATCTAAGTTTCTGTCCTTTCCAACTTCCTATTCAAATCCCTCCCATCCTCAGAGCTCGTGTCTTAACACACCTAGGCATAGGTACGTGGGTCAAGGATCGAATGGCTTTCCCGGTGGATATATTTTTGCGTTTGGGAAATAAAATTGTATATAAGCCATTGAAAATTTTCGAAAGATATGTGAAGCGCCATTAGGCTACGTGTTAAAATAGCATTAAATTGCCAAGATTCTAAATCGGTAAAACGTAATTTTTTTGCTTCTATCCATGAATATTACTGATAAGTATATGCATGCGAATTTTCACGCCAGTCTGCGCACAAACGAATATCACTCCAACTACCAACATGTTTGGTAGAGTGCTCTGCGCGTCAATGGCGTCTGTTGCGAGTATACACTGAATGGAATGTCTCTCGAGACTCGAAAATTTATTTCACCCGTGACGCCGATCTCGTGTCTCTTATAACTTTGCACGACTTCCTGCCGGAGGTCTAAGGCTTTACAGTCTTCTTTAAACTCCACTACTTTTCGAAGGAGAAAGCTAACATCAACGATACACTCAGAAATAAGAAGATTATTATCCAGGCAATCTTCCGTCATTTTTACCACGATAATATAAGAAAAAAGGCGAGATACCGAAACGCAGATGATTTTAGCCAGTCATTTGTCAGGATTAGTGAGTTATTTGAATTGTTGTACAATACTTGTTGTGCCAAAAAATACGGGTAGAGGGCTCTTTCATAATTAGGAAGAAAATACAAGAGGCAACGACGAGTAAGTGGTAGAAGTGGATCGAATGGGAGTATTGGTGATTTTTTAGTATAATTCTCATCCTTAATTGAAAGCCAATTGAAAGAGAGCTTCAAGGAAGACTTATAAGAAGCTTAATTGAAGAGAGCTTCAAGCACAGGACTTACTGCGTATACCGAACATGAAGTAAAATCCTTTGTCTTTTGCATGAACAGAAAGGACATCTTTAGTTAAGTTGCCAGAATGGATGAGCATCGAAACAAAAAACAGAGTGGAAAAACAATATAGTAATAGAGTGCAAGGCGTGAAAGGAAGGAGTTGGAGAGAGAATGCGTCTGAATGCCGTTCTGTGAAGCACAAGCTTCAACATTTTACCTTGGAAACTCCGTAGATCGAATTTTAGTTCTCGTGGATTTTTCTCGGGAAAATTTCCTAGCCCTAATTTTTGGTGGGGTTTAAAAACTTTCCACTCTTCTGCAGTTTTAGAATGCCCCGTTTAAATTTCGGAGACTTTGCCGCGTTATCAGAGGTAAGGCTACATTCCCATAAATTTTGTTTCAGACCTGAAAAACGCGATTAATTCAGCCCAATCCTTCTATTCAGCTCTCGATATTAGTTAGGCATGCTGCATGTGATTCGACTTTCAGTACACTAATGATTTTATTGTTCAACGGCCTGAAGGAGAGTGTTTTAAACGACTTTTGGTTGTTTTAGCGAGAGTTTTTGCCAGTTCAAACAGTGACCATAATAAAATTTTATGTAAAAATATAAGCAACTTTTCGAAATGTAAAGAAATGTTGCAACATAATTTTTTGTGGTATTCTACCGGACAATGTAGGTTTTGTTGAATGTCAGAGAATCTCCTACCGGTTTTCTACACTTTCAAAGGACTTTCTCGCTCTAGTATAACCTTTTTTGCCTCATTATACGATCTACCCTTCTTCATCCTGTCCATGAAACCTATCCTCTTTCTTCCTCTTCCCCGCTTGCCCAACATCCTTCCCTCTGTCACATTCTTGAGCAACCCATTGCCTCCTATTACATCCTATAACCACCTACTCAGCCGATCTCGAATTTCATCAAGCAGCTTCCTTTCCTCACCTACCATCTCAATCTCTTCCTCGTGTGTTTTCCTTTCCGTCCACTTCACCTTCTCCACACCCACATCTCAAATGCCTGCAGCCTATTCTCCTTCTCCTTTCTGAGGGTCTACGTTTCTGTCCCATGCAACGCTACATTCCATATCAAGCTCTTCACCAGCCTCTTCTTCACATCCCCATCCAAGGTCCCCGTAAACAGCTCCCTTCTTACGACGACGTTAATACCCGACTCCTTAGCTAGCGCTATTCTCTGCCGTAAGTCTTTGCTAATACGTCCGTTTTCTTCTGGCGCACTGCCTAAATGCTAAAAAATTGCTTTAAATTACTGGTATTCTCAGTGATTAACTGATGGAGTGACGGAGTGGACGTGAAAGTCCTGGTTGAATGCAGAGGAAGAGAGTTAAGAATAATGATATTATCGGAGACAGGATATAACAGGAAAACATGTTTGAATCAAAGTATAAGTGTAAGGGTAAGAAAACTGATTTGTGAGGATAAGGAATTATGGAGGAAATAACTAAAAGAGAGTCTGGGCTTTGAGGAGAGCTTTCTTATTGAAACCACACGCCTAAGTTTGGCTGTTGTGATTACTTTTGTTCAACTGGATACAACTGGATGAACTTTGAATGTGAAATTTTACTAATAGCTCCGGAAATTGCAATGATTTCTTTCTATTGCTCCACCGTTCATGAAAGAATCACTCTCACTCAGTGCTTCAACCTGAAGGTTGTTTTTGATAGGTGAGGGTAGAGCTCACCCCCCGACTAAGCCATACGCGTGTGAATTTCACATATTCAGGGTAGGAGGGCCAGTTCCTTTCCCTGAGCCACCTCGCACTTTGAGCTTTTTTCCTGGGGGTGTCCAAAGACTTCACCCGGGATACATTGATCTAATTATGAACCAGCTTATTTGAACCCGGGTGGTTTGCTGACAAGCCAACAGCTCTACACTGTATGCTAACACTCCGCTTACAATTATATGAGACCATCCAGAGTTTCCGACGAGGTGCATGTGTCGCTTTGTGCACAGATTAACTGAGCCAACATTGTAGTGCGGCAAGCAATCCGCCCTTGAACTCGAACGAAGAGGAAAAATAAAGGTATGACAAGGACCGGTGAATGTATGTACATTGTATGAACACTATTCTCTTTTATATACGATCGAGCCACGTAATTCTCAGTCATTTGCTGAGGTTTCAAAGCGTCGTAAGACCGTCGTCTGCTCATCTGTGTAGCCGAAAGTATAAAGAGAGGAATTGCTCAAGATATAAAGTGAAGAAAATGTGTAAAGTGAAAGGACAGGCGTCTTCAGGAGCCAAGCTTCACTATGCAAGTATCTGCAAGTACTGAGCAACAGTATTTACTGCAATGCTTGTGAAAAAACCGTGAGTATTAACACAACTTTTGAATTTGACGACTTTAATAATAATAATAAATTAATCTTTACCTAGAGCATCGTTTGACATTCCCGGATAATTCAATATTAAGATATATTTAATTATAAATTACATGTGTTTTTAACTATAATTTCTTATAGTAATATACAGAATTTATTTAAGTAATTCTTAATTCCACTTTAAAAGTAATTATGATAATAAATGATATTTTTCATTATTTTTCAAGATATCATCCGACAAAAAGTCACATGTGAAACAGTACATTGACAACTCATCGCATCAACAGAGCCAGCTATCGTTTACGAGAAGAGAACACGTACATCGACCTGCGATGAGTTGGCTTTGGACTTTTGCGAGCTGTTTATGGCATTGAACATTCCTACTCACAAATCAAAACACCCTTTATTCACATCATTTGTGGAAAAATATGTAAGGAGGATAGTTCCATCTGAGAGTTCTCTTCGGAAAAATTACTTACCAATACTCCACGAAAAGGTATGAATTTTTAAATACTTTATGTAGTAAATACTCTAAAAATCAACGAAATCAAACTACTTATCGGGAATTTAAAAACTCTTTGTATAGGTTCACTGGATTCATTTATTGAGAACGACAATGCTTTCGTCACATAATGACATCTTCAGGTGGCAAAATGGTATATATACGATGTAAAAGAATTTTTTGCCACCTGAAGATGTCATTATGTTACGAAACCATGGTCGCTCTCAATAAACCCATCTAGTGAACCTATACAAAGCGTATTTTAATTTCCGTTAAGTAAGGAGAGGTTTCACAAAGTTCAACCTGCAGTTATTAGTTATGAAATCAAATTACATATCTGCTCTCAGGAAAGAAGCATTAAAAATTTTGGTATATATGATTTCAAAGTCAAATTTAGTAGTATCAATCATTAAGTTATAAAAACACTTCACTAAAATATTTTGTGTGCTGCCACAAGAAAGATCGTTTAATACATGATACAATATAGCTTCCCATTCGCAATAAACTTTATCCTCTCTTGATGTCAAGTGGTAAATGGTAATCCCTTTTACACAATGAGAACAGCTTCAATACCGATTCAGAAGAAATATTTTTTCTCGGAATTGCTTATTTTAGCACTCAAAACTTTAAACTCACGAAGGAAATATGTTTTGAAGTCCAGGGAGCGTGTTTTAACAATTTTCGACATAAGAATACGTATTTTATATTTTCTAATTAATAGAGTAACTGATTAAATATATTAATGTATCAACCCTTCGAAAAATATCCATAATATTTCTTGGACAGAACATCACATTCCTGATATCTTTGAGTTGAAAAGTTTAGGCAAATAAATTTCAACGACTTTATCATTCCAATATTTTACCTAGCGCGAATTTCCCATAAGCTCTTTTAAGTATTTAAAGGGAATTGATACTGGATCCATTGGACGGCCTTCGTATCCACGCCATAACTACCCCTTTCATTCGGTTTTAGAAATAGGAAAAGTTTGTGAACATTTTATTAAGTAGTGAAACAAGAGTAGCCCTGAGGCATTTGGGGGGTCTGGGGAAACATTTTATCATCCCTTCCTAAAAAATATCTTCTTTGAGGGCTTATTCGAGGATCTTGAATATGGGGCCTGAGGAAGAGTGCGGTCCTTCCTCGCAGTCCTACGAGGAACTGTAACTTATTCACACTTTATTCAATCAAGTGGTATAAATTTTCTAATCCTTACAAATTACTATACATATTTTTGAAAATTTATATTAAGGTTCACTTCAAAAGAAGTAGTTGTCATTTTAAAATGTGACTTATACCTTGAATACATGCAATTTATCGTGCGTAGTTTGCGTTGGAAGTAATATTATGTACTGACATTAAGCCGATATTATCTATTTTTACAATGTCCTGGTGGTAAGCCGATTGGAATAAAATTAATAACAAAAAAGTATTCACTCGCATGAAGAAAGTAATTATTTGCCCATGTCAAGTTTTTATTACTCTTATAAGTGTTTGCCTTCTGTTCACTTTTTAAAAATGTTCTTGTGTTTTAAAACTCGAAAAGAATTAAGGATGACCTGAAAAAAAGCAAATTTTATGACATTGCTGATGAGACAACTGATGTTAAGGGACGATATGTTTGCAACATACTGGTTGAAAAACTGACGCCAGATGAGCTCAATAAGCCCTACCTCGTGGGATCCAAGCAACTTGAAAGAGTGATTAATGAAACGGTTGCACACTGTACTGACGAATCCTTAAGTAAGTATATATACCTAAATTAGTACAGTGTAATTGCTGCTGAAAAAGCGATCATATTCCAATCAGAACTGAAGATAATTAATGGTATAACTTATGTTAATGAGTTCTTTACCGTAGTTATCGTAATGTCCGCGCCAATGTTTTTACAGCCTCTTTGTTTGAAGATAATAGTGCTAGAGAGAATTTACTTATACTCCTAACCGAATGAGCGGCGTACATGGTTAAAGCCGCCAAGGCTTTGGTGGTTTTCTACCCTAAAATGATTCACATCACTTGCAAAGTGCATGCTCTTCACAGGGTATATGAAGAAATACGCAAAATATTTCCCATTGCAAATAAGTGGGTGTCTACCATTAAAAAGTTACTTACTCAACCTGAAGAAAACTACAAATAAATTTAAATTGCTAAATTATTACTACAGAAGTCATATTTAATATTTTTGCAGGTATTTTTGAAAGCACCATCGCGCGGGGAAGTATATAAAACACTTTGCTCTGATATTTTCCAATAATCAAGTTAAATTTAACAACTTTCTCACGAAAATACCTCAGACTTTTGAGATACTTTTTTCAAAAATATTTGCGACTTTTTTGCAAAATTCAGGACTTTTTCCCGCGCTCTAGTAATAACTATGAGAATGGCCCGGATAGAGTGGTTGGCGTGTTTGATTACAATTCAGACGTCGCAAAAACAGGATACGTACTCACACCCCGGGTGTGAATCGAGCTTATAGAATTCACTGAGATATTTATATTCACTTAGATAGGGTGCCTAAAATATCTTGGAATTTGCTAAATTTGTGATATATCGTGGGGAACATGCACACAAAAGCATATGCGGTACAGTATTAAATAAACTAGGTTATGTTAAGCGTATAATGGGAAGGTCCTCGGATGAAAAATAAAAGAGAGATGCTACCTCGCTCTGATTAGGCCACACCTTAAATACGCCGCGAGCATTTGGGACTCGGGTCACAAAAATCTAATCAAAAAATTAATAAAATACAAATAAAAGCTGCACGCTTTGCTTAAAACTGTTACGAGCAAACATAGTGTCTCACAAAATTTTTGGAGAGGGTGGGAGCCCCTAGATACTTGGAGGCTACACGCTAGATGTTTTTAGTTTTTTAGCTTGCTTAAGAAATTCAGAACTGGTATGTTTCACAGCGACACAGAAAATATAATCATGACGCCTCACTATATCTCTAGGTCTGAAAGAGGCGATAAAATAAGAGAGATACATTGCCGTACAGGCAGGTAAACAACTCGTTTTTTCCGCGTACAATAAGCGGCCACAATAAAAACTGAGCTTCGCTAAATACACTACCATAATACCCGTCACCATTTCACCTCCCAAAACCTAAAACTTTACACGGCTGGTGTCCTAACACCCCCTGCTATATGCCAACGCGGCGGATCGCAGAGTAGTATGTAGATGTTGATGTAATCTTTCGTTTTGTTCTTCGCCTTCGAATAGTATCCATTTTCAGTCGCCTGAGCAACCTATGGAAGCCACTGAGAGCGCGTCAGATAGACAGCAGTCGCTCTAATTAAACGAACTCTGATTCCACGGGAGATCCCCTTGTCCCACGGTGCCCCTTTCTGGATTCTGGGCGCCTGCCTTTTACATTTCGGCTCACTAATTCCCACCACAGTCCGCTATCGATCCACCAACTTCTTTGCAGAACGAGAGAGAACTTCTGGGCTAAACTCATGCACGCGCACAGTTCTCCGATTAAAATCCCCGAACTCGCAAAATAAAAACCTCCCCCTAACCCAGTAACCGCCCCGAGCAACCTCGTTTTGTGTAGACATTTGAAAAGGCGGCAGGAGGAAGCAACTTGGGAGCAAAGGCATCTCTTGATAACTGCCGCCCCCACTCAGACCTCCATTCGGAGAAAACCTACCCGAGGAGAATTGCGAAATGAACCTTGTCTCTGAAGAGGTTTGGCTGCGACCGCATGGGTAGAACTAGAAAAAGTTACTATTAACTTTTCACTTAACGTACTCTGACCGAAATATCACGTCACAGAAAACTCAATGAACTCGACCTCATTGTAAAGAAAAGCATCTCATCTTTCCGAAAATTGCAAAAATATCACTCAAATATCTGAGTATTTTTCTAGATATTTACCAAAAAGTAGCCGCCATTTTCGAAGGGAAAAAAAGGGTACGGGTATGCACTCCAAAGAGAGCTATTTAAAAAATGAGGAATTTCTAAAACATAGAAAAAGACAAAGGTGTGTAACTAGATTTTTTAGAAAATTTTGAAATTGTTTCAGCATTTTAAAGGTGTAATCATAGGGTATTCAAGGATTTTTATTCCTGACAAATCCTCCCCCCTTTTTACTGTGCCTCTCCCCCTATCTTGAATATTTAACGCTGCTGTTACTACGCTTGCCTGTGGCAGTGCCCTCGCTTTGTTAACCAACCTTATCCACTCCCCTCCCCCCCATGATCCTTCTCCCCATATCCCCCATTCCATATCCTCCCTATATAAAGCCATCGCACCTGTACTTAGCACAGGACCTCTGAAAATGATGTTGTAGCACGGAAACTGGTTAGGTATTTTAATAAAAAGTGTGGAAAGCACGAAGTCACTTTTCTTTCACTATGCCTACAAATTCCACAAAGTACAATCGTCTACAATCACGCATAAAACTTAGATTTCTTCAGAAATTTAAGTGTGCAGTCTCCATGCTTTTTCAGCAATTTTCAAAATAAACCAGTTACTCAATAAGGAAATTTTACTTATTTGGCTCTAAACACGAAACTATTTACCTTTAAGCAAAATCGCGAAATAATCGCCGAAGTTGTGTGGAATCATATCATTTGAAGTCAATGGCGGAAATTCGATTCAAATCATGGTAATAAAATCCGATAATCGATGACAATCGATTCTACACCACTTCGATGTATATCAATGTGCGACGGCGTGAAGTCATTTTCAAATAATTAACAGAAAAAAATAACAACTTACGAAGTTCCAAAGAGGCATCATCATCAGGTGCTGTGGCCTGATGGTGATATCTTGTATCGGTCGCAAGTAAATGACAAGCTAATTAGGTAAGTATCTTGCAATAAACTTAGGAAGCAGTAAACAATAATATTTTTACATTCAAAAGCTCAAAAGAGGTATCATCACCAGGCACTGTGGTCTGATGATGATATCTTGTATCGGTCGCACTAAATTAATCTCTGAGAACTTTATAAGTGTATTCTCGCATTAATTAATTATGAAGGAGGTCCATCATGTTTCGCCAGATACCACTTAAACCAATTACCACCTGTAGCCATTTTTAAAGAACCGCAAAAAAATAACAAAAATTTTCTCCGCGTACTGCGTGAACAATAATTAGTCAAATTAAAATCTTACACGTGTCATCATCATTGGTTGTTCAACCCTAACATTGTTTGACAGCAACCCTCCACCCTTCTGCATCTAATGCTAGTTCCCTTACCTCCTGGTATCTCTTCCCACGTACTCTCCTCTTTATTTGGTCCATTAACTTATTCCTGGGTCTTTCTCTGGGGGCTTTTCCCTCTATTTTGCCTTCAATTATGTTCTTCACTCGTCCAATCCATTCCCTTATACGTTTATATTTAGTTAAATACTGAGGATGCCAGTTATTAAAAGCAATTTTTTAGCGTCATTAATTTAGCAATATTTCTGCACGCTTCGAAAAGTTGCTTACATTTTCACAGAAAATTTTCATATCGTCATGTTTTCACTGGGGAAAACTCGCTAAAACATCCAAAATAGTTTAAAAATACTCTCCTTCATGCCCATTTACAATGTACTTATTTTTGATTTTGCACATAATACTAAAAAAAATGAAACATTTCATGTGTGTGATAACAAAACACCTAATCGTAGTAATTTTTGGGGTCTTTTTTTTTAAATAATTACATTTTTTTTTAAATATGGTACAGTTATCCACTCCAGATGGACATTGCTTTCGTTGAAAAGGTTAGGTAGGAAGCTCTGACGCACAGATCACGTCAGACTTATAGAGTTGAGTATTTCGTATGTTTTCTTTGAATTATTTTATATTTTAGATCGTTTTATTTTATATCTGTTCAGTTATTCTACAACCTGCCACGCCTCGTACCAAACCATCCAAGCATCACCGCTTAAAATCCCGGCTGTGAGTTCCTGTCGTAAATTCTCTTCCGTTACCAAAAACTAATACAATCTGCTCCCTGAAACTCGTCGTATTACATCAATTCACTCTATTCCAATATCAGTTCAAATAACTGGATTACTCCCGCAGTGTCATTCTACGTCCCCTACTCCTTTAATGTTAATGTTGAGGATACAATACGTAAAATATAATTACTAAGATGAGATGGTGCTATCACCTCCAGTTATTTTCCTTATGAGAAAAAAATACGCGTCTGAAATTAGTTATTTTGCGAAAATGACAACATCTTAAGCTACGAAAAACATTTTAATTGATTGAGGCATTTGCCATTCCAAGCAATTATTAGGTTTTTAATTAATATTTTTATTAAAGATTAATTTTCATTAACTAAAGATTAAAGACTAATTAAAATGATTTCAGGATGGCAGGAATGTTTTCCAAACACGCGATTAGAACCGAGCAATAATTTGCGGGAATCGTTTTCATTTCACACCGGATAAGCAAACATATTTCATCTGAAAAAGCTCTAATCCTACGCCCCAACTTTTTACGAGCGACTGGTTATATAATGTTATTCAATTTCGTAAAGGTCAACTATGATTTTACCCTTTTCTGAGTCGATGTAAGAAAACATTTCGCCATTCATTCGATGGAGCAAATTTTCTCAGTTAGTTCACCTTATCCAGTAGTCGCTCGCCTATATTCGCTCGGGTAGGGTAGGAAGTGGAGTGCCAAATATAGTGCGCATAGCACGGAAACATGTTATGTTCAAGAATGAAATTAAAATGATCGACGTCTTGAAATGCAGTATTATTTCCGCAATAACATAACAAACAACGATCAAAGCTAGCATGGGAACGTTTTATTAGTTTTTGATACATAGCCGCGCCGAGTTAAAAGTCAAAATATGAGGTAAAAGGATTTTTTATCATTCCGACTTTAATAAATATTTTTTACAACAAAATACCACAGAAATTTCGTTTCTGTACAAAATATTTAGAGAAATAAAATAATGTAATACATTCTATACATAATATGACCCGTGAAATTAGTTGCACATAAGCAACCCCTTAGCTCTGCAAGCATATCCTGTGAATCATATTTTCATAAGTTTCGTATTTTTATAAGAATCATAAGTTTCATATTCATAATGGAACTGTCCCATTTTACCAGACTTGGTACAATATCAATACTTACTGATCATTAATATCACAAAAGATTGAAAAGCAGTTCCCCCTGAAATTTTAGAAGAAAAATAACTATTCCTGATGCTTCTTCGAAAGTTTCGGAAGAAAAACTCGAAAGCTCATTCTACATATGACGGAGCAATATTTCGGGGAAATATGCAAAATCCCAATCATAATGATTTTAAAAATTTATTGGTCTTATTTGAACTAGTAAACTACGCATTAAAACACAATCATCATAGGCACCATAGCTCAGACCCCGGGTAACAATTAATTTAATGAAACTAATCAAATTTTCCTCCGAAAGTCACCTGGCTCAATTCATTCACGAGGTCATTATAGTTTTTTTTTAAGTATTCTACCGGTTAAGGTAGGTTTTGCTGAATGTCAGAAAATTTCCTCCCGGTTTTCTACACTTTCTGGGGCCTATTTTCCACTATTATATCCTTTTTCACCTCAGCATACCATCTACCTTTCTTCATCCTGCCTATGAAACTTATTATCCTTCTTCCTCTTCCCCGCTTGCCCAACATCCTTCCCTCTATAAGATTCTTGAGCAACCCTTATTACATCCGCCAGCCACCTACTCTGTCGATCTGGAATTTCATTAATATGTTTCCATTCCTCACCCACCATCTCAAGTACTTCCTCGTTCATCTTCCTCTCCGTCCACCTCACCTTCTCCATCCTTCTCCTCACATCTCAAATGCCGGCAGCCTATTCTCGTCCTCCTTTCTGAGGGTCCACGTTTCTGCCCCATACAACGTACCGTTCGGAATCAAGCTTTTTACCAACCTTTTCTGCATATCCTGGTCCCCGTCTACAGATCCCTTCTATTACTAAACACCTTCTTAATTAGCGATCATTAGAGTTATTCTCATTAAATAAATGACGATGACCCTTCAACAAATTGTTCGCAACGTACGTAAAGAACCTTGACTTCAAAACCCTTGCACAAATCAAGACATTATTTCGAGGGAGTTAATAACTGAGATCCATCTACAGTGCTAACGGAGGCGTCAGGGATTTTTTGCACAATTGAAGGCGTAATATGCATAATTCGATAGTGTGCGCGGCAGGGTATTCTGACCCGTAAAGTAAGCCAAGTAAGTCCGCTCGATAAGTCACGAAGGAGCTGTTTTTGGAGGGCCCTGCGGGAGATATTACGCAAAGTGGGGCGGCAGTTACGTCTGGCCTCGTTCCTTTTTTGTCTTAGCTTAGAGTTGGAGATGTTGCCTTTCCACACGCCGTATTTCCGGACCATAAATTTCATTGAGTTGAGAAGTTTAGCTCCGCTGAGCCACGGCTACATCACCGCCGGATAGGGCTATTCCGTAAGAAATGAAAGCGGGAAAGCACGGTGGTGTATGAGATACATTAAAAAATAATTTCCTGCTCTTTTTTTCAAAGAAATATATAATAGTGGCCGCACATAAGAAAGCTCTTAGCTCTGCAGTACATCCATGGGGCCAATTAGTCCAAACGTGAGAATAAAGTTTTACAATCATAATGAAACAATCCCATTTAACCAAACTTGGAGCATCAGTAATTACTGACAAATAATTTTACAAAAGATTGAAAATAAATTATTTCCTCTGTGATTTCACAATAATGGATGCGTTCCCCAATAATTAGTTAGGGATATTCAAAATAGCCAACAAGTTTAACCCAACAAATATTTCAGGAAGCTAGAAGTATTTACAAAGGGAAGATGTGACCTTCATTATAAACAACAAAATCTTATGCCTTGGGTCTTTTTATTTCATCTTTCACAAGGTGTAGTGGCAAGGAAGTGTCATGAAAAAATCACTTTAAATATTTAACTAAAATGCATTAAATAAATCCATTCAACATGCAAGTAAGAGCCGAGGCTTTCCCGATCAATATGTAAGGGTCTCGGGTGTCCATATGGTTGATGGTATTAAACTGCAGCGACATTTAGACGTCGCGTCATCTAAACGCGTCTATTCAAAACGTTTATACCATCTGACCCCATTAATTTCGACCAAGTGCCGATGGGGGTGTTTTGCCTTCGGTTTGGCCACGGAAACAAAATTACAGTAACATCAAAGAAACAAAAAATTCAATTCCCTTATTTCTCGTATGCTTTCGAACGCAGAATATTCAAACTAGTAGTAGCTAGAAGTTGAATGGTATATCTCTATAATGTTTTACCGTCAAGCTATCAAACATAATTTCAAAAAATACTCGACGATTATGTCAATTTTTATTTGGAAAAAGTATATTATACAGTACGAGTCCACTGTAAGATTGAAGAAAGTAAATAGGTTCTTGGGAATGTTTAAATGCTAATCAAAACATACAGCCTGATTGGAATTGGATAAGAGGCTCGTACGACCAAATTTTGAAGGGAATAAATGACCACCCGCTGAAACTCAAATTAAGGAGGCAATAAACAAATGCTGCTAAATACTTCTTAAATTGCAGGGTCTTTGAATGGAATCAGTTACCAGAAGAACTCACAAAACCTTTATCAATAGATGTAAATCTTTTTCCAAATGTTACACATAAAAAACGACAGGAGTGTTTAATGTTTTATGTAGGTGTACGTATTTAAAAAAAATGTATTATTATTTCCACCTACACCAATGTTGCAGTGCCACGAGACAATGTCCAATTGCAATATCAATGTAATAAATAAATAAATTAATACCCATACTTTAGTTACATTGTAATGCATGCTGGAGAAATTCCATCATATGTTATAGGGATTTTCTAATGTAAACCAAAACGGATGTTATACATTGATTGATTTCAACTGAAATAGATAAAGTTTTAGTGACACAGAATTCAAACAGAAATAGTCATCTGCTTATCAATGCATGCAGTCTTCAATCCTTCCTCTAGAACAAATTTCACATCTTTTAATTACCAGTAAAACATTACCTTGCTATCACAACAACAAATTCAAGCAATGCATGATTGATAATACAAATGAAGCAGTTAAAGCAACCCGAGATAAGTTTTCTATGTTTCATCAAACGGTGAATTAGCTGGTTCACTTCATTTTTACCAAGTTCGAGAGATTGGAAGCATAAGGGGAAAATCGACTGACGTTTGGGCTTTGTCCAATCATGGCTGATAATGAGTAACAAAAAATATAATCATGTACGATACCACACCACCTATCCCACGTCCATAAACATAGCCTTGAACTAACTCAATTGATATAGACAAGTGTCCTACATTCTATTTCTAGGTACGCACAATCAAGAGCGATTTGGGAATGAAATCACCGTCCAATCTCAATATAATCCCGCTATTCAGACTAAAGCAGCAGCAGGCAGTACAACGAATTCCTCCTCCCATCTGCACTATATCATACACTCCTCGTCTAATAACCCGTGTTTTGTACGCCACAGCACTTCTCAAAGTAATTAAGGAAGTAATCCTCTCATATGATTCAACACAGAGGATTTCTCTTAAAAAAAATTCATCGTAATAATAAAAAATTCTTTGCGACTAAATTGTTTCGTTAAAAATTTTTTTTTCAAAACAAAAAAGTTTTGTTTCGATGCAGAAGGTGAATCTGAAATATATCGTTTTTTATTAAAATAGGAATGGATAGCATTTTCTATCAATGGATTAAGAAATAATTCCAATTGATAGAGCCAAAGGTGGCGTCTTACAGAAATGTCTAAACTGGGAGCGTCCGGCACTTAAAATCAAATGTAAGGTCTAGAGAAACAAAAAAGTATTAGCTAGAAAAAATGTACAACACACTTCAGTTTTTATCATTCGTAAATCACGTCAGCTGGAGCTCAGCAAGTAGGCCAGTCATTAAGGATGGATATAAAAATAATATACGTCCATCATGACTCACTTTCCGATATATTTTGCACAAAATATTTTTAAAACCATGTATTTGGCGAAATATGCGAGCTTCATTGCAAAAGGGAGCTATTAAGCACGACTTACGCAGATGCCATTCTGCTTGGGATTTAATAACCTTTTTAACCAAGATAGAAGTTTGATGTAACTCATAATTATCTTGTGACATATCTCATCTGTGGTTATTCATAATACAAGCCCAGGAGTTCCTCACGTAAAAACCATGTTAATAAACAAAATTTCATTGATTTTTTAAAAGTATTCTACCAGTTAAAGGTAGGTTTTTTTGAAAAGTCAGAGAATCTCCTCCCAGTTTTCTACACTTTCTGGAGCCTATCTCCCTCTATTATATCCTTTTTCGCCTCAGCATACAATCTACCCTTCTTCATTCTGTCCATTAAACCTATTCTCTTTCTTCCTCTTTCCCGCTTACCCAACATCCTTCCCTCTATCACATTCTTGAGCAATCTATGGCCCCTTATTACATACTATAGCCACCTACTCTGCCGATCTCGAATTTCATTCAGAAGTTTCCTTTCCTCGCCCGCCATCTCAAGCACTTACTCGTTCGTCTTCATTTCAATCCATCTCACCTTCTCAACTCTTCACCACACGCATATCTCAAATGCTTGCAGCCTCTTCACATTCTCCTTTCTGAGAGTCAACGTTTTTGCCCCATACAACACTACGCTCCATAACAAGCTCTTCTCCAGCCTCTTCTTCACATCCTTACCCAAGTCCACCTCATCAGTT
This sequence comes from Ceriagrion tenellum, assembly GCA_963169105.1. Classification (NCBI taxonomy): domain Eukaryota; kingdom Metazoa; phylum Arthropoda; class Insecta; order Odonata; family Coenagrionidae; genus Ceriagrion; species Ceriagrion tenellum. The sequence continues at coordinate 65,950,365 of OY720640.1, read as the reverse complement.
CCTATCTATCACTAAAGACCTCATTAGCTAACGCTATTCTACTCCTTATGTCTTAGTTACATTGCCGATTTTCTGCATTAATATAGCTTTTCAAGAAAGTTAACTAACACCCATTATAGAGATAAAAGCATGTTGTATAAATCAACCGCCTCCCTCTTGAAGAAATATGAATGGGTGAATTCCGAAACAAAAATCATAAGGAAAGGAAGGCCGGTAATCTTGTTTTAAACACACGGAGCTAAGATGAGGAATGTTGGTCGAATCCCCCAGGCTGTTATTTATGATCGATTGGGACTACTGGGTCTGTGGCGCTTCTCGTCATTCTTTTGGTAGTCATTGGGAAACAAAATATAATCGTTATTATTCAATGTGTGTGGGGTAACCAGTTGTTACAAGATTACAGTAATGGTCAGTGATGTGACATTGATGAGATCATAGCATATCGCAATTCCACAACCAATTGGTCTATTTGGTTCACTCGAAATGTGACTGAAAATTTCGAACTCTTCACTTGCTTGCACTAAGTTGATATTTTAAGTCCGTGTCGGTAAACTAGGCTCGTTTGGAATTTTCAGTTCGGTCTGAGTTCAGATCGATCTGAGATTGATTGGTAAACGTAGTGTTAATGTCTATTTCTCTTTTTTCCTATTACAGCGTTATTTTTCTGGTAGTGTAAAATTATGGATTAACCAGATGTGACCATCCAAAACAAGAACGCCTTGTGCCTGGGGTCTTGTTACTTCATCTTTTACAAGGTGTAGTGGAAAGGAAGGACCAAGAAAAAATATCAATCTACATCTACATAATACCCTGCGAGCCGCCGCATGGGCGTAAGGCAGGGGGTGTTAGGTCACCAGCCGTGTAAATATGTAACTTTTGGGAGATGAAATGGTGATATGTATTACAGGAATGTATTTAGTGGAGCTCAATTTTTATTGTGGTCACTTATTGTGCGTGGAAAGAACGAGTTTTTGTACCTATATGTTCGGCAGGGTATCTCTCTTATTTTGTACATCTGTCAGACCTTGAGATGTAGTGAGGAGCCATGATAATATTCTCTATGTCGCCCTGAAAAATATCAGTTCTGAAATTATCAAGCCACCTAAGCCTAGCGTTTAGCCTCCGGGTCTCTAGGGGCTCCCACCTTAATTCATCCCTTATTTCTCCGACCTTAATCCCTTCCACCTTAAAAATTGTGAGACACTATATGTACGCTCGTAGCAGTTTTTAACAAAACGCGCTGCTTTCCTTTGTATTTTATTAATTTTTTGGTTAAATCCAGAGCGAAGTAATTTATCTTTGATTTTTTCATCCGAGGACCTTCTTATTATATGTTTAACAAAGCCTATTTTTTAATGCTGTTCCACATATTCTACATCAGTAGTTAAAGTAATTCCAAGATATTTTACTCGATCTGAAGATTTTGTTTACTCCACCCACTTAAAAGAATTAATCCAAACGCATGAAGTTTTAACATATTTATGCAACCACTCAACTCGAAAGTAAGATCCGACGCTTTCCCATAATATGGAAAATTCTTTGGTGTTATGCTTGTTCCAATCATTGCTGGTTGTCAGAAACAAAAAATATAATAAGACGCGATAAGGCGCCACCTATACCTCTTCCATAGAAAATGTAGTATTGAAGTATTTCACTTGATACGGATTGGTGTACTCGGTGTACTCAGATATTGATCTAGATACACCCATCAAGATCAATTTGAGGATCAAATTACCGTCTGATCCAAACATAAACCCGCCATTTAGACAAAAGCAGCGATTAATTGTCTGTTTGCACAAGCCAGTATAATGATGGCTTCTTCCCCTCACCATTATATATCATACACTCCTCGTTTCGTTTTAATGACCTGTAGATATTGTAACCGGTCCCGTTTGGACGTTACATTAGGGGGCGAATTGAGCGGGGTTCGCCGAGGGCTAAAGGGAGCCTAATTAATTTTTTTTCCGTTGTATTTTTGAGTGGATATGTGCGTCGCCAGTGTGAGGCGACCTTGCGTGAGTGAGCGAGTGAATGAGTAATGTGGTGTTTCCCCCTCCCCCAATTTTGTATCTATCCCGTCAAATGTGACCCCCCCCCCTCGGCCAGTGATATGGCCCCATTAAGTGATCTCCGCCGTTTCCACTCCACCCCCTCAATGAAGAGGAAGTGTTCCCCTTTCCACCCCCCCTCTCCCCGACACACTATAAAAGACGTGCGCATGACAGGAGTAGGGTTCTTCTTCTTCTACTTATTTTTGCTGAGTGGTTACGTGGAAAAAGGCGAAGAAGGGCTGCTAAAAGGGCTGACAGGAGAAGTCGCGAGAGGCAAGCCTATTCCCCAAGAGGATGGAAAGCTAGGTGAAGGAAGGAAAATTGGAGCGGCTGGAATCGGGAGGAGAGCCACTCAAGTCTCTGCCGTCAGGGAAGCCGCCCTCCGCGATCGCGCAGCCACAGCCACCATCAGGAGAACCATCGTCATCACCGGCGGTATCATAAGAAAATGTGACCCGATAAGTACTGTACCCTGCCCACAATCCCCTCTCCCCCACCCCTCATTTCTCAAGTGAAGGAGACGTAACTGTGAAAGAAGAGAAGATGTCCGATGTATCATTTTTTCCGTATCTTTTAATTTTTTTCCCCTTTCTTCCCCTCACAATGTCGTGTGAGTGCGTGTAGAATTTGTGAGAATTAGTAGGGACGTTTTTTGATTTATTTTATTGTGTGAAATCTCATTTTGGGACATACTAAACATTGTTTCCTCCTGGGGAAAGTTTAAGAACGATAAGACCAGTGTTAAAAGCAGGGGCGGATCCAGGTATAAATTTTAGGGGGGGAACTCCCGGGAACGACCTTAGCGAGTGGGGGGAGGGTCAAGAGGTGCAACCCCTTGACACCCCCCCCCCCCGCGCCAAATTTTGGGGTTACAGGCTAAAGTGAACCTCCCGAAAATAACAATCTTATAAATAATAATAAGGGATGTTCTTTTTCACTGACATCAGGGGTAGAGTACGCATCGCCACCACATCCGACTGCGAGGCGGCGGTGGCGGCTACGGCCGTGTCTAATTTAGTACTTGCGTGAACTGCTCCATTTGAAACCATTTTCAGCTACGAGTGGTGCAACTCAGAAGCACCACAGAGTGGCCTCGTGTGATGGGACACCAAGAGCATGCGGCAACATTAACTCCAACAACCGTCACGCGTCATCTATAGATGACGCTCGGTTTATGAGTATTAAATTATTGGCCTCGGAAAAAAAAATATTCTCTTGGATTTGGGGGGGGGGGAATTTCCCCCTTTCCCCCCCGGACCCATGCACCTCAAACCCTCCCAATTAAAATTCCCCCGATTGTGGTCGACGTCGAAGTGGGAGGCCACAATATTCATATTACTGTATCGTATTCAGATACGTCCCAGCACTTCTCGGGGGAATTAATAAAATAATCCATTCATGCGATTCAAAACCGAGTATATCTTTTGATAAACTGTTGTCCAACCAATGTAATAATGAAAAACACTATACAATTTCAGTTTTTATTAAAAAAATAAACAGTTTTGCTACAAATCTGAAGATGAAACTGTAATATGCCGTTTTTAATTAAAACCCTGGCATTAGACAGCATTTTTCTTTAATGCATTACGCAAAAAATTCCCTTAAGTAGAGTCTTGGGTAATGTCTTCCAAAAAATTCTGAACTGGGAGGGTCCAGCACTTTTAAATTTAATGTTTTTTCTAGGGATACAAAAAAGTTTTGGCAAGAATAAATATATAACACACTTCATATTTTATCATTCTCGAATCACGTAATCGGCTGGAGCTGATCAATTAGGCCAGGATTCAATGATGGATATAAAAATAATTATAAGGAACAAGATGATTGGACACACCCTGAGACACAATGGGTTTGTGAAGAACATAACTGAACGTAACAATAGAGGGAAAAGTCTCCAGAGGAAGATTCAGGAATAAGTACATGGACCAAATAAAGAGGAAAGTACATACATAGGAAGAAATACCAGTAGGTTAGGGAACTAGCATTAGATAACGAAGGATGGAGGTCTGCAGTCAACCAATCTTAGGATTGAACAAACGATGATGATAAAAATAAAATACGTCCGTCATGGCTCATTATATGTTCACCTATATATTCAGTACAAAATATTTTTGGTGCTATGAGGTGAAAAGAAAATGCGAGCTTCAATGCGAGGGGTTGGTAATTAGGCACATCTTGGGCATGTGCTATTCTGCTTGGTATTTTAAAAATTGGAAACAAGACAGGCATTTGAGGTATCCCATAATTGTCATGCGACAATTATCATCTGTGGTCATTCATAATACATACCAACACGCAAAAGAAGTTCCTCACGTAAATAGAATGACTGTAAAATAAAACTGCATTAGTTTTTTTTTAAATTATTCTGTCAGTTAAAGGTAGGCATTATTAAAAGTCAGAGAATCTCCTCCCGGTTTTCTGCACTTTCAGGGCCCTATCTACCTCTAGTATTTTCCTTTTCTCCTCAGCATAGGATCTACCCTTCTTCTTCCTGCCAATGAAACCTATTCTCTTTCCTCTTCCCTGCTTTCGCAACATCCCTCCCTTCATCACACTCTGGCGCAACCTCGCCCTTTATTGCTCCCTTACTTCTAATCACTGCATTTCCCGAATTTCAATCAGTAGTTTCCTGTCCTCGCCCACGATACCAAACACTTCCACGTTCGTCTTCCTTTCCACCCACCGCACCTTTTCCATCCTCCGCACCCACATCTGCTCATTTTCTGTATTAATATAGTTTCTTACTGTAGTAAATTTAACCAACACCCGTTATAGACATTTAAAGTATGTTGTATTATCACCCGTCTCCTGCTAGGAGAAACAATAACGGGTGAATTTCAAACTAAACAAAAAATCATAAGGAATGGAAGAGAGAGTAATCTTTTTTAAATCACATGGCGCTAAAATGGAGGATGTTGTTCTAACCCCAGTCCAAGTGAATAATTCTCTCAAAATACTCATATTCATGGAAATTCCTTCATCTACTTCTTTTCTCTAATGCCTTCGGCGTGGTAGCCTCCACAAAATCCTAGAACCTCTCGCTGTCCCTTACTATCATCTAAATCTCCCTCCCCGTCTTTCCTCTTTATCCATAATTATCAATTCTGCCTATGTCTCTCATGGCCTAAATATACTTCTTCTCCCATCTAGTTTGGCCTCCAATATTTTTCCAGGGATTCTCTTTTGGGTACATTCTACTGAGGTGTCCATACCATTTCTAATGGTCTCCTTCTGTTTTCATAGTTTTTAATGACGTATCACACTGGAGTTTCTCTCTCTCCCTAATTCTTGAGTTTATTTCCCGGTCTAATTTAATCTTTATCGTTTTTTTCCTCAAGGATTTCATTTCAGCGACAGAACTTGACTATTAGTTCTGGTGTTAATTTGCCAATTTTCGGAGCAGTACTTTTCAGGAGGAAGATAAATTTCTCCCTTAATTTCTATCTCAGTTTTGGTGTATCTTTCTCTTATTTTCTATTGACGTGTTATTTATCATGAAGTGTAAACAGCTGGCTTTTTCGATTCTATGGTGTCTTTTTTTAGGGATTTTCCCATAATTTCTAAAATTTCGTAAAAATTGTTCCAAAGTAATTGTTTTCTGTTACGGTCTCTGTTATTTCATTTTCAATCTCCAGCCCTGGAATTTTTTGTTCTTCTCTTTTTAAATGCAAATATTTGTCTTACTTTCGGTTCACTGCCATTCTTCTTTCCTTCATGCTCTAACTGCATTCATTTATAATTCCTTTAGCTTTGATTCCTTATCGGATTGGTATATGATATAATCCGCGTATGTAAGAGCTTGCACAAATGCAGGCTTAAGGCTCCAATACCCCACTAAAGTTTCTCGACTTCTGCACTAATTATTGAACTATTTCGTAATTTCATCCACATCCACGAAATGTAAAGGACTTGGACGGTTACTACGTTTTTTGATCCCTTTTCCTAATGACATGCTTCTGTTTCCCTTTCCTTTTTTTTTGGAATTTGCTCCTTTGTTTCCCTGAATACACCCTAATTTGAATTTACTAGTTTAAGCTTTCATTATTTTCAGAATTTCCCATATTTCATTTCTACTTATATAATTAAATGCAGCAGTTTATCTAAATATACTACGTAGAGACCCTCATTATATTCTCCATTGTTTTTTCTACTAATTTTCTCATGTGATCTTGGAGTCCGTCACTCAGCTCTGACATCTCCTTTTTCTTCTTGAAAACAAATTTATGTTCGTGCACCTTTATTTTCTCGATATACACGTTAAAACTCGCAAGATGATGACAAAAAACGGGAGCCATTGACTACTAGAATATTTAACGTGTCTTTAACAACAGGTAACGGAGAGGAGCTGAAAAAATAAAGATGAGACCTGAAAAAATAGATTAAAAGATTTGGAATAAATGAAGAAAAACACCATCTAATAATAACTTTCGAAACCCTGGGCCCTGGAGATGGGGCCAACATTCTCTGACGCTCTTCGCATACCTCATTTTCGTTTTCTTTCACTTTTCTTCCACAAACCTTTATTATATTCATGAATATTAACTACCACATTTCTTGGGAGCCCAGATAAAATTGAGGAAATACCCAAAACTACAATCATATCAGCAGCCCAAAAACATTGGCACGTGTGGACCTAAATTGAAGCATTGTCGATGGAAGCCAAGACCAGCCACTGGATAGAATCAACAAAGTACCAATTCACTGCGAAAAGTTTCCCAGAAGGGTAATATATGAATGCAAATGCAGGATAAGACCGTTTAAATATTCAGATTGATTTCCTACACTTATAAAAACGCACAACATTCATTACCTGATATACTGAACAGTTATACCAAGTGACCCCTGTTATGACAAGTAATTAGAACAGCAATGCAGTTTTTGAAGGCTTCCGACATTAACAAATATATTCCTACCACACAATAAATCACTTGACAAAAATTTGGATGGTAAAACTACCACACCTAAACTGGAAAGTGAACCCAAAACCGTTCATTTAACCGCGATGCATGCATACTGTATTTAAATTTTAAATAGTGTGTGAGCTAAAGAATAGAATGGTACACTATGGCGCTATCTTTAATTAGTATTTATATAATTTCGTCATGCATATGAATCAATCACTGCCTTTATTTATTGACCCACATCCAGTTTAAGGGACATCTCCCAGCAGATTAATTCTCAATTTATAAGCACTGGTAACCTTATAATGCACATTCACCACTCTTATTATCAGAGGATTAAAAATAGAATTCAATCTAATACGACCCTTTTCCTGGAGAAATTTTCATTTTTCACACGTCAAAATGTTTTGGCCACATATTCTACATTGTCTCCCAAAATAAATTTATATTTTGCAGTTAAAACTATCTTTAAAATTGTTTCGAATACATTTTTTTTAGTCTCTAAGACAATCATAAATCAATTTCGTCAATCGATTAATCAGTAATGTTTACCGGTAGGGTATATACCACTAAACAGATATTCAAATTACTGTATCGTACAGGTCTATTTTGTATTTCTGCAATACTCAAGGCACTCCAAATTTTTTTTACCTCTTTTAGAAAATATGCCACCAAAAGCAACACTCAAAATACGAAACACATTAATCAGGGATTTTGGTAGATGAAAAGCATGACAACACTAGCATAAAATTTCATTTACTCCAGGTGTCCAGCAAATGATAACGCTACATAGCAAATTCTGGGGCATTAATTTGGCCTTAATGACACATTATTTCACCTATACAGATTCCAGCAATTCAAGGAAACGGCTGCTGAAAATATAAACCCTTGGTGACTTGCCTGGATAATTTACCTCAGTAGCGTAGACATTTGAATACCATCAAAATATGATGTTGCTATAATATTTAGAGGTGAGTCGACTATCTATATTTAGGATATGTTCGCGCTGCTGGTAAGCGTAAAAAAGCATTTGTGAAGGTACTCATTATGCTTCGATGATTAAACTGTTCCTGCTTTTGAGTACTGCTTCATTATCGCTTTATTAAGCATTAATGAAGCAGTTAGTGACGACACCCAATGCTAAGCGTTAATTAATGGTTCAACCGGAGGTCAGTATCAGGGAAACAAAGCTTTGGATACATTATGATTTACACCGCTGAACCACAATTAGTGCATTAACTTAGAATTTTACCAGATTTTTATTAGTAAAAAATAATTTCGGGTGGAATTGAAATCTTTATTGTCTAAATTTTGATAAAATACGTTTTTTTTTATATTACTGCACCGGGTTGAAATAAATCAATCTTCGACATCAATTTTCTCTTGATTCTCCGAAGTTAAAATGAATTAACCTCATTAATCAAAAAACTTCTTTTCCAACTGATATAATTTTAGCTTTAAGAATTTAAATACAACCACTAATTTACCAAAATGTGAAGCAACTTCATTTATGTAAGACTTAAGGCATTAAGGCTTAAGTCGCAGAACAGTCGATTTATAGGAATTAGTCCACACTGGAGATTCGAAAGTTATAAAAATGGCTTCCACTCTAGAGAATTCTATATTTGAAAAAATCTCTATTAGTAGAAATCAGTCCGTTGAAACGGTCATCTCCATTGGTCGAAAAGCCTTATCATGTTATCACGACGCTACCGTATCTTACATCTGAGTGCTCTGACCAATTTAGTGGACTCTGCAGAGGATTGACTACAGGATTAGTCTCGCAAATACCAATCAGGCACAAACTAAAGGCGTGAAAAATTTAGATTGCTCGTTAATTTCTATACTTTTCTAATTCATTTTGAATAATGACCTTATTTATTATTCCGCACCACTACTTTGGACGACGAAGGGTGATTAGCGAAGTGAAAACCTCCATAGCCAGAGCAAGGACTGGTACCGACAGTGTAGACACCAAAGATTATATACACGGCACACACGCCCTCGGGAATTGCAAAAAGCTATACATATAACTTGAAGGAGATAATGGGAAACAGTAGAGTGAGTGGGTTAAACATCCTTCTTTCATATTTGTGAATTTCATCTTTGCATAATAAATAGTTTTTAGAATAAAAGTGGGGTGGTACTAATTGGGAAACTTATCCGGAGTTGTTTACGCTTCCTAAAACAGTTTGATCATGAAAACGGTTTTTATGTTGGATATAAAAAAATTATTTTCTTCGTGTGTCTCCAACCCTCCTATTAAACATAATTTAACTTCAAGTTCAATTCGTGAGAAAAAGAGCGCGGATGGGTAAAATGTTTTTGTTCTCATCACAGAGTGGACATATTCTCCCATAAGTATCCGGAATGTGAATAAATACTTTCAGGAAGCGCAGATCGGAACACGTAAGCGAACTAAAAGAAAAGACAATTAATGGAGCGACATTCTCTGAGGAAATGCTCGGCATTTTGCCGGTCGGTGGCTTTCTTTAAGTATATAATGGTCACATCTGAATGGTTTCTTTATCACATTATTTACGCAATCGTTCAAAGACCGTACATAAAAATGGCGAATTTTTCACCAATAGCTAATTGAAAACTTTCATGACCCATGATGCTTTACAAGGAAAATACGACTTTTTCCACAATAATCAAAGAAGTTCCCCTACTACACCCTGTAGCTTTATGGCATGTATCTCTTTCTGGTGCACATGAGTTCATCTCTTCTCCGATTTGCTGCATTTAAGAATCGTTATTTGAACGAAGCTAGAGAAATGGAAACTTATTTGAATTCTGCAACATTCGAAAATGCAAATGAAAAGAAACGTTGGCTAATTCGCCAAAATTTTCTTTGTTAATTGGAATTTTAATGATCCAGCCAGTGCCAACTTGATTATAAGCAGAAAAGACCCAAGACCATTTGTCATCGCCAAATTTCCACTTGTGGCCATCCATGTGAATGGCTCGGGCTAATCGTGGCCACTTATTTTTTTAATAGCCATGAATTGACCAGTTTCACAGGGTAACTACGAAAAATAAATGTAAAGTTAAGTTTTTGGGGTAGGTTAGAGGGATCGCTTTCAATTTTCTCTCATCCCCTCCACTCTTAAGCGCAAATCGCTAGAATTACGTAAACGGAACGCAATGCTGCTAAATTCGAGTTTCTGAGAAAGACGAGGCTCGAGAAAGCGATGAATTAGAACGCATTGAACAGACGTATCGATATCAAACTGGGTAACTTGAGTTTCTCCTAATAACGCAAGAAGCGATGTTGAAGAAAGCGACGAATCAGATCCCATCGAACAAGTGTATCGATATATCATACTGGGTAACTTATCGGTTACTGTTAAAAATACATTCGCCAATCACCGGAATAGCTGTGGAGGAAAAAAGCCCACAAAAATGAGGGAAATCTGAAAAATCGAGGAAAAACCTGTAAAAAGGTGGGTAGGCGAGGAGTAGATCAAAAGGCTGAACCAACGTTAGGTGAAATTAACATTCCTTTCCACAAATTAAATGAAAACTCCATCACGACTCTGTCAAGCAAAAATGATGAAACGTTTAATTCATAAAACTGGAAACAATTAATTTAAGGATAAAATATTAACCTAAGGATTAATAAACAGAGGGATGATGAAAACTTGAAACATATTCGATATCAATAAAACTCAGCTCATATAAATTTAGACTATTATGATTTCATTGACACGTTAATAGGGCATTCAAACCATGAATTGCATTTCAAAAAATAAAGAGAAAAGAACCAACGTTTGTGTATGCCATTTGGACGAGCCCTACCTTTGCTGCGGCATTTTTTTCACGTTCCGCATTCTGCTTCATTTTCACTGTTCCCATACAACTCCGTCCATTTAAGTTTTCCGAAGTCATCGCACGCTGGGCGTCCAGCATTGAATCCTCGCACTCCTTTAGTAAGTCCATACTTCTGAGGCATATGTTCCGCGTTGAACGTTTCTTCAGTCCTTTGAAAATACAAGCGACAGAAATAAAAATAACAGCAATAATGTATTACTTATAATGTACTATATCAATAAAAAATACCTATGCGCATCAACATTAAGAACATACGCACCCCTCAGTAGGTGAGGATTGTTATTTTGGCACAGTCACGTGACTTATAAACAAACGCGAATATATAGCATACTAATTAACTTAGATAAAATATATTGACACCGTTGGATAGCCCTGTGAGTTTACTTTGTACATTAACTTTATGCAACACAAGGGTATACATAAGAGGTTCACACTTTCTGTGTTTTTTTTGGTACCTGATCAGACACTATTCAATGGTGTACCGAAGAGGATGACTCTTTCTGTGAGTCAATTTTCCTAGCATACCAGATACATTACAATGGTAATCCTAAATGAGTAGCTCTTTCTGTGAGTTTATTTTAGTTGCAGACTTCACGCATTAATTCTAAGGTTGACTCTTTCTGTGGGTTTATTTTGTTAGCAAACCATTACTGAACATACGAATTGCAAATGTATGCTATGAAGAAACATTCCTGATTTAATTTATCTTTTAATGCGTTTTTACTCCATTCAACTTGTTTTTAACTAAATCATTCTATTTCAACGAGTTCGTGTGTGAATGACACATTCTGTGTGTTAGTTTTCATGTACTAAACGATCATATGAGTATAACTTTACGGTTGACTCATGCTTCAGTTTTGATAATCCTCAAGTATTATTATGTTACGTTATTGAGTCAAGAAATGTGTACTTTTTTCGGTTTTTATCAGGATTCACCTTTTTCTTCTTACATTAAGGCATGCTTTACGGTTACTTATTTTCTTATAATTTCCCTACCTTTCGTTGGTACTTCACTCCACGGATAATCCTTGGAACATTTTTTGTGTGGTGTCCGCGCGTAAATTGACGTACTCCTTTTTATGTCAACTGGTGCAGTTATCGGGTATGCCTTGAGGTTGACTCTATCTCCGTTCGAAACGACTTTTTACCGAGGCGCTATGGCTGGTGGAAACGAGAGAAGGTTCGCTCAATGACGCTCCACAATTTACAACCTTCCTCCCCGCCTGGCAGGGTTTTGAAAGTTTTCAAAAGAGGTCCATGTCTCAAAATCGTCAACGGCGCAGCGTCAGTTTCTTCCGCGACTGCCATAACTTACACATTCCCATATCCTTGAAACATCAAGGAAGTTCGCGGGGTATCCGTTTGAGGAATGAGAGGGATATGGCGGGTGGTGAGAGGGAGGAGTGAGTGGAGGAGGGTTAAATGCTCCACTACATAATGGAACTGAACCCAGTAGAGTTCCACTACCTACAACTCCACTCGACGGCATTGGATTTGGCGGGAGAGATATCTATGCCTACGAAAATAATACCAGGAGAAAGCCCACGGAAAGCCTTCTTTCTTAGGAAATAAAGAGTACCGCATACATACCTGAAATCATTTCATGTCCTGAGGATTATTTTTAAGAACGATTGAAAAACAAAGGAATTGTTCTATGCAACAATTTTTATTAGGAGATATTTTGACCCAACTTTATTCAGCAACTATCAAATGGTTGAACTAGCCATATTCTTAGGTGATTTAAATTCACAGAATTAATCAAATTTAAGGAGATAATTTGTCGTAAAAGAAAATATGCGAAAAAATCTAATAACTACAATTACAGTTCTTCGGAATCAAAAGAATTTCGGCGTTCTTCACGATGACGAAGAATTTCTCCGTGATGTTCCATCAAGTCGGGAACACCAATTCATTGTCACGTATTTCGCGTTGATGGTCATCCCTCACTTCTCTCCTCATATTCTTCGTCTTTATTACATATTGAATAGCCAAAAAGAAACATTCGTTCTTGTTCCGAGTCATCTTCAGTTGTTTCTCAAGAGCTTCACCTATATTGAAACATCCATTCACATATTCGAGCACTGTCTGTAGCTTTACACCCGCTCCGAGTGTACTTTCGTATACTAATGTTGCTCTACGATCTGCAGATTGAGAGCTACTCGCTTCCAGACTCATTTCCTGACCCCGTTACTTCATTTCTTCGGCAACTTCCGCTGCAGCTTCCGCCTCAAAAACTTCCATCGCTGCACTAATTTTGGGATGGGCATGATCAGCCTATTTATAAAAGAATAAACATGATGTAATTCTTACTTTCACTGCAGATAATTTCCCCTATTTTCAATCGCTTGATTACAAGGAAATACATCGTGATTTGTATCAATTAGACTGTAAGGGATTGGTCTCTAGAGCTAACCTCTTCAAACAATTCTTATTTTAAATCATAGACCAGTAAAAATGGTCTTCTTTTAGCCCAAAAACATATCCGCATCCAACAATTATTTCCGCCTAAATTAGACTCACTTAAATCTGTAAAAGGTAATGTTTAATACCCCAAACACATAAGCATTCCCATTCATACAGTTAATGGCACATAAGCAGCTCTAATACCCTAAGCATTACTGTCCGTTAGAAGAGAATCGCTCTTCCAAATTGGAGTATTTTCAAGCATTCATTTTCTTTATTTGACAGACTTATTTATCTTTGGATTGCAGCATTTGATTTCACTTATGCCACAAAAAAATAATCACGCTTAAAAAGGATTTCTTACACACTTCCTCTCAAGATATGCATCTTCTGAGTGCCAAAGGATAACTTTCAAAGATGAAAATCAAACTGTGGAAATGTAATACCTGATCGGCATAGTTTAAAATCAGGGCGATCATTTACGAGTGCACGTCATTCTTTAGAGTGACCGGTGCATTACGAGCGATGACTTACCGTATCACCAGCGCAGCTTCCTTGTTGATTCGCTTGAGGGCACGAGGGCGTCACTGGATGCGTCCTCCTATGGTCACATGAGGATATTTTTTGGACCAGTTCGTTGCATCCAAAGCTACGTGAGCCCCTGCTCTCCATTCGACGCAAGAATATCTCGTTTTTCATGAATCGTTCCTCCTTGAGAATAGCCATGTCCAAAAGTCTTCCAAGTGACTCGTACCTTACTGCATGTGGAGGCAGATCGTCGAGATAATCAGTAGTGGGATCCATGATAATATCTTTCCACACCTGCTTGCGGATCATCTCCACCCGTGGAATTATTTCACTCGTCAGTGCTCGCTCGATTTGAGACACAGGATTCTCGTATGATCTGTTCAGCCTTTCCCTTGTCTCTGGCGGCTTCCTACCCACGAGCATTTGCGATGCTATCGCCTGAGTCGCTAATGGACAGAGATCTCCTTGGTATCCTTCAATACCTGGATTATCAAAGCGGCGGTACCGGTGCAGCTCTGCTAAAATGTGATCAAGTCTAGCATTCCTTGTGCAGAATCCAACGATAGGTTTTTCTGTCTTCTTCGCGGTTAACGTGGAAAAAAAGCCATGGGCCCCTGGGTGTTGGGGGAGGGCCTTCGTGGCCACTGGCAATTCGTTTCATCCTTAGACACATGTCTCAAATTACGCTCCTTTGCGGATACCGCTGGCTTCCAATCTTCTACTCCGTCGATGACATTCTGCACCAAACCCGGGACTGGAGATTGTTCGTCTATCTCTCGGGGGTCTTGTGATAGAACCTCCTCGGGGACGAGAGCCGACGTATGTGGAGGAAGAGCTTCGTCCGAATTAGGTGGGTCGCACTCCGCAAATATCAGTACTAAAAATACAGAAGCCAGATACCATTTCCGCAGCTTCTTCTTCGCCACGGTAACAGGTTTCATGCGAAGTGGATAACTCATCCACTCGCCCGGTTGCTTTTTAAAATTTTCCGGCAGCTTCTCCTTCAAGCTACAATCCTGATCACAATCCTTCATACTGCGGTTGTTTTTTTTTCAACACCCAATTCCTGATCAGTCCTCGCCACAGGACCTAAGTCCGAACTCGAAATTAAAGCCGTTCTCTGTCGTTCCCTCTTTAGTGACACCTTAAGTATCCACTTAAAAACGTATATTTCCCCTCAATCGCTAATGTAAAGCTTTATCGCAATGTTCTGTCGCACAACAAACGTTTCTGCTCCGCTAAGAACATCAAAATGAGCCCCTTTTTCTTTCGTTGCCTAGGTGAGAAAGATTTCATTTTTGATTTCGCTGCATTGTTGCATAACCGCCCGTGGTGGCCACATATGCAGCTTCTGAGCGGTGTAGAGACCTCACCGTGGAAGCAAATTTAAAACATATGTTAATCAAATACTCTTTCATGTCTTCTAAACGAAATTAAGACAACTAAGTCGATGGCTACATTAAACCTATCGCCACTGAGAACCTTGAACGATGTCTTGATTTCCTAAGCTTACATTTCATTAACATGGGAAATATTCCAAAATTAATGCTTTCTACATTAAGGGTTATACCGGCGATCTATGATAGCCGTAATGCTGCGAAAAAAAACAGTATAACGATACATTACGGCTGTTAGTTTTTCAGATCTCTTGCAGCAACAGCGTGGTTGGGAATCTCTCTCAGTCCGCCGATTACAAATTGGACAATCTTTTATGCAAATTAAAAACTAATTTATTATCAGACGATGTCATTCATATCCCACGAACTCCAACATACTGTGGTAGATCAGATCATGAGAATTAATTGAGCGAAACGGATTCGAGAGCTCACCGGTTTTAAAATGTCGTTTTTCTCGCGATCAATACCAGACTATTATGGCTGCCAATGACACTTTGAGGTAGGTTAGTCGACAGTTAGTGCATATTAGTGATGTGCTCCCTAACGCTTGTTTCTCAATCCACCACGTAGTATTGACATCATCTTAACATGACCCCTGCTAGACTCTAGTATCTCGTGTACGCAGTTGCATTGCTTCTTACAAGAAAGCTTCTGTAGCATTGGTGGCATACCTAAAGGTTAGTGAATGTTGGGGATAGTTACATTTACGTTTTTTCCACGTCGGTGAGAACAAAACAGCAAAAGCTCAGTAGCATTAGTTTATACTGTACGCATTAGGGGTTAGTTCTCTCACTGACGATCATTAAAGAAAATAAGCAAGCATTTTTACTACTCAAATTTTGATGGATAAATCTGGAGTTAACCTCTGCTAAAAACTGTGGACCAAGATTGTTGAAGGTTGATTACACAGACCAAGGAGGGTATGCATTTTTTATGCTATGGGCCATCATCGACGTAATTCTGTGTGCTGAATTCGAGGCTACTCATGAAAATTAGTTTTCACGTTAGGGTTTTGAGATATCGTAACCGTAATGGGTCAAAATGTCAATTTTAAGGTTCTTTTGAGCTTTTTTTACTTTGGGTGATCAAATAGAATTTTGGCCAAACAAGTAAAGATAGCACGAGCTGGCACTGGCTGGAACATTAGAAATTTCAACCTAAAAAGAAAATTTTTCCAAATTAGCCAAAGTTTCTTTTTGATTGTATTTCATAATGGTAAAGAATTCAAATAAGGCTCAAATTCTCTATGTTTTGTTCAAATAATGATTCGTAAATGCAGAAAACTGGAAAACTAGATGAGCTCTAGTTTACAAGAAGGATATACATGCCATTGTATCACAGTCGTATATTAGTGAAACTTCCATGAGAATACCAAAAAAATCGTTTTTCCTTGCTAAGCGTTATGCGTAATTAAAGTTTTCCATTAGTTATTGGTGAAAAACTCGCCATTTTTAAGTAAGTACTTTGAACGAATGAGTCAATTATGTACTAAAGAAACCATTCAGACGTGACCATTATAAACTTACAGAAAGCCACTGACCGACAAGATGCCGAGCGTTTCCTCAGCGCACGTTGTTCCATTCATTGAATTTTCGTCTTAGTTCACTTACGTATTCCGATTTGCGTTTATTTATGGTACTTTATTCCCATTCTGGATACTTAGAGGAAAATATGTCCACTGTGTGATGAGAACAAAAACATTTTACCCACCCGCGCTCTTTTTCTCACCAATTGAATTGAAGTTAAATTATGTTCAATAGGAGGGTTGGAGAAACACGAATAAATAGTTTTTTTCTATCTAACATATAAATCGTTTTCATAGAAAACCGTTTTAAGAAGCGTAAACTCCCGGTAAGTTTCCCAATAAGTCACACCCCACTTTAATTCTCAAAAACTATTTACTCTGCAAAAATGAAATTCAAAAATATGTAAGAATGATGTATTACCCACTCACTCTAATGTTTCCCATTACCTCCTTCTAGGATAGTCTTTTTTACCTTTATTGACCAATATATTTTCTCATATTCACATCTTTCAATACCATTTTTAAAAACATTTCTTTACATATCCATTGTTTTAAGAGTGCATTTGAAAGTTTTAGACCAGTCGTTAGCTGATCCTCGACCCGGTTAGTATACCCTTAGTTAAAGGCTATTTAGTGGCAATGTGTTCCCGAAGTTTGTTTCTTCTTCATTCTCTAGTTTTTATCGTACATCTTTCCCCTCCCACTCTACGCAGGACTTTTTCGTCGCAGATTCTCTCCATTCATTTGATCTTGTGAACATTTGTACGAATGAAGAATTCCACCGTCGATCGTTTCAATCAATTGGTGGCCTCACAATCACAAACAAAGACGTAGGCACATTTCACTAAGGTTTCATAGCAGCCGCGATTGGACTCCTCGGGTCCCTATCGATCACCAAAAAAAAATAATGTTGAATGGCGGATGAATTTCTAGAAAGGGTGAAAGGATATGGAAGGCTGGTGGGAAATTGGGTGGCAGTGTGATCGTGAGACCCCGAATTGGTTTGTCATGTTCCACGGCGCAGCTGAGTGGAGCACCGGCTGGCATGTTTTTTGTGAGCGCAGTCGAAGTGGTCCGCGGAGAAAGTCGACTTGAGGACAAGTAGAATTGAGGAGCGCGATGCAGAGTAGGGGAGGAGTTGAGAGCGGGTAGGATGAAATGACAAAGCGGAGAGGCGGTTGGAAGGCGAGAGAGAAAGAGGGAAATGAGGAAATGACTTAATACTGGTATTCCCAAAAAATTCAATATCACATGGTGATGTAAATTTTGCATGGAAAAAAAGACGACGTATTGCGGCGACGGACAGTTGGACGACAGAAAATGCAAAATGAGGGAGTGAATAGAGCTAGCTGTTACAGCTGCTCGCTACAGAAAAGATAAACCCGATGGATTGGGCACACCCTGAGAGACAATGGGTTCGCGAAGAACATAATTGAGGGCAAAGTAGAGGGAAAAGTCCCCAGAGGAAGACCCAGGAATAAGTTCATGGACCAAATAAAGAGAAAAGTACATAGGAAATAATACGAGGTGGTAAGGAAACTAGCATTAGATAGGGAAGGGTGGAGGGCTGCAGTCAATCAATCTTAAGATTGAACAACAAATGGTGTTTTGGTTGTGCGTTTCGCATGATGACACCGTGGCGCATGCACCATGACTCTAGGCGTGGCGCTGTTGGTCGCCTTTCTAAATCCAGTCCAATGAAGATGAGAAAAGAAGGACTAAATTTGCTCGAGCCAATGATGCAAGAGCAGGCACAGTTTTTCATAAAATCTTTTTCCTCTTATTTTCCCCTTTCCAATACATAGAATGTTATCTCAGAAAAAGCCACTTTGATTCAGCGCAACTTTCCAATCGAGAGAGAGAGAGATTTCAAGATCAGTAAGTGGTCCCACGAATAGTCGGAAACGATTAAAGATATTATGCTTCAAACGTGTCAATACCCATTTTAAGGAATACGGAGCAGAGTGAGGAAAAAGTTCTTGGAGCATTATTGATTAAATTAAGCCATAATGAGCCGCATTCGGAGTCAGAGAGCATTAATAATACAGAAAACTTCTGATAAACAGCATTTAACGCAAACAGATTACCAAAGGTGAATTTTTCAACAGCGCCAAATTAAAATTGGAAAAAACCTACTAATTAAATTAGCAATTAAAAGTAGCTACATGCCTGAATCAAATTCAATTTATTGATAAAATAAGTCAATGAGTATTATTAGGATCTTTTTAATTAGCACCTTTGCTTTGTGAAAATAAGTAATTTTATCTCGTGGCAATTTCATCGTATTTTCACCTTTGCTTTGCCCTTTATAAACATATATACATCTTTAGAGGTCGTCGCCCGATGATAAGATATGCTAGAAAATACAGAAGCCTGGATTCATATTCGTGGTGCCAGGAGTGGGGTTTAGAACTAAATATTAGTAAATGCACCACAGTTCACTTCCTGTTAAAGTCATCACAAAAATTCCATACCTATACTGTGGGTAGAGTAAACATAAAATCTTCAGATACAGTAAAATATCTTGGAATTACCTTAACTTCAGATATATCGTGGGTAACACACATACAAAACATATGCGACACAGCATTAAAGAAACTAGGTTTTGTTAAGCGTATAATAGGAAGGTCCTCGGATGAAAAAGTGAAAGAGAGATGCTACTTCGCTCTGGTTAGGCCACACCTCGAATACGCCGCGAGCATTTGGGATCCTGGTCGAATAGATTTAACAGAAAAAATTTAAAGAATACAAAAGAAAGCAGCGCACTTCGTTAAAAACTGCTACGAGCATAAATATTGTGTCTCACAACTTTTAGAGGGATTAAGGTGGGAGCCCCTAGAGACTCGGAGGCTGCACGATAGGCTTAGGCTGCTTGATAAATTCAGAACTGATATTTTTCAGAGCGACACAGAGAATAGTATCATGAAGCCTCACCACATTTCTAAGTCTGACAAATGCGATAAAATAAGAGAGATACTCTGCCGAACAGATAGCTTCAAAAAATCTCCCTTTCCGCGCACAATAAGCGACCACAATAGAAACTAAGCTCCTTTAAACAAACTCTCATAGGACATGTCACCATTTCACCTCCAAAACTTTTACATCTTTACACGGCTGGTGACCACCCACCCCCTGCCACACGCCCAAGCGGCGGCTCGCGGGGTAGTACGTAGATGTAGATATTCGAACTCAGATCTCGTGAATTTGCACCCATGTGTTTTGTAAAATAAATTTGACCGGGTTAGTCCAATGATTAAAACACTCACGGCAGATTCTTACGATTTAAATTTGAATCCGAATTGAAGCCAGAAACGACCGCGGGGAGGTAGGCGGCTGATGTGGTCTCGATACCCCCACATCCCTCTCCTAGAATTTTGAAATTATTTCTTATAAGGTGCAATTAATTAATATAGCCATATTTGCTTTTAAAGGGAATAAGAGATTGGAAATGATTAGGAATGCATAGGAGACGGATAAATGTTGTTTGGATGCCCCAGTAATTGACGTAATGCTCACTACTTCTCTGGGTCTGACAGATGCGATAAAATGAGGGAGATACTTTGCCAAACAGATAGGTACAAAAACCCGTTCTTTCAGTGTATTATAAGTGACCAAGGTAAAAACTGAGCTCCACTAAATACACTCCCATAATACACGCCTCCGTATCACCTCCCAAAACCTTATCCCTTATATTTTTACGCAGCTGGGTGCCAAAAAAATTACTGCGGAGACAATATGATTTATTTTCCAAAATACTCGTGAAAACATATAAGCTACACACTTAATTTTTTGGCGAGATCTAAGTGTTAGAAATGCCTCATTTTCTAACTTAGGTCTCTCCGGGGTGCGTACAACTACTATTTCCCATATAAAAGGGGTGGTATTATTTGTCAAAAATCTCGGAAAGTAGCTCGGTAAGGGGCTAATATTTTGGTATCTTTGGAAGAGTAAGATATTTTTCATTAAAATGAGACCAAATTCATTGATTTCTTGGTGAAATGATATTTCGCTCAAACTACCTCAAAGGCCTTAACACATAAATTTTCAGCAACCCCCTTTTGCTTGAAGTCTACCTTCACCCCCGCTACGAAATCCTGGACACTTCACTGGGATGAGCGTATGGTAATTTTCAATGTGAATTTTGTACATCTGTTTCTACTAATAGGCTACATCCCCAAACGCATCAATTGCATACTTGATGTAGGCCTGATTTATTCAATGAGTGATCCACTTTGTGTTGATGATTCATTTTCGTTCCTGAAACGAGCAGAAATTTATTGTCACGCCATATTCATTAACGACAACGAGCGTAAAATGAATCGTGTAAGTCAAAAAGATATACCACGAAATAAAATGAAGGGTGAGAAATTAAATCAATTCTAGGCTACCCAATAA
This sequence comes from Ceriagrion tenellum, assembly GCA_963169105.1. Taxonomy (NCBI): domain Eukaryota; kingdom Metazoa; phylum Arthropoda; class Insecta; order Odonata; family Coenagrionidae; genus Ceriagrion; species Ceriagrion tenellum. The sequence continues at coordinate 65,929,331 of OY720640.1, read as the reverse complement.
ATAAAATTATAAGTTGATAAATATACAACACATGACCGAAAACATTTGTTAAACGCAGTTTGTTATTTAAAAACATAAAGACCAAGTCAAGTGAATTTAATCATGGTATTCAGATGCATATCAAATGATGAATAAAGAATTAATTATATTTAGAGCTCTTTAATAATATAAAGCTATAATTTAAGAAACCTTGATTCAAAACATTAGATTAATGCCACTGTAATATTCTATCACAATAAAATTGCAAGTCCCATTACCATGAAGCATTACCGGTCCAAGGCAATGATTTTATTACAGCTTGATTCAAAACATGAGATGAATGCATTTAAAATATTTTAACACAATAAGATAACAAGGCACATGACCATGAAGCGTTACCTTTTCAAGCCAATGATTTTATTACAACACCGAACATTCATGTTCAGTTTTTTTTAGGAGGGGCCAAACTTGATTGTTTCCTTCCCACGGGTATTTCGAAATGATTGCACATTCGTTCACATTACTTAGATTTGAGACGGTTCAGTAGCTTGAAATAATATTTCTCCTCTATTTTTTTACAGCAATTAAGTATGGTTCATGTGCGATCATGCAACGAACAATCACTTTTTATCGAATTTGAATTTCAATAATTTATCACTCTCGGTAATAACTCTCGGAATTCTCTACAGCACAATGTTGCAAATTCGCCAGATATGGCCAACAAGCAATAATTCTTAATTACACCTCGGTCAAAAACATTGAAAGCTGAAGCACTATTGAATCACGAAATTTTACTCTCAATTATCGAAGCATCAAAGTCAAACTTACAAAAATCCCGATGATTATCTGGGGTAAATCAAATTTAAGGAGAGAGTGACTGACCCTCGACGGGGTTAATTACAATCCAAATCAAAGCTTCGTTTCACTCAGACAATTAAACCATTAAATATGGAAATGGAGAAATCTACGTCCTCAACTAAAATCACATTTCTGTCGTGGGACATTGTTCGAATTCTAACTCACAGAACAGACTTCACAATGCATGTCCGCATAACCTTTCGGCGCGCTGTGAGAGGCTTTCACCGAAATGATCAAGAGTATGCTAATTTTTCCTGAAAAACTCTACACTATTCCAGAATATTAATACACAATATGATATTACATTTCATACTAGCCGATCAGTACGTCCTATAAGCCTCAGCTCTTTCTCATAGCCATTCCATGCTAAACTTTTGGCAACGCATTAAGTGAACACTAAATGGGGGTGTATTTTTTTTGTATTCTATCGGTAAAAGGTAGGTTTATTGAAATTCAGAGAAACTCTCCCCGGTTTTACGCACCTTCATGGTCCTATATACCTCTATTATTTCATTTTTCACCTCACTCAACTGTCTACCCTACTTCATCCCGTCCATGAACATGCAACGAACCTCTCTTTCTTCATCATCCCCTCTGTCCAACATCCTTTCCTCTAGAGCAATCTATTGCCTTTAATTACTTTCTGCAGCCACCCACCCGGGTTATCCCAGCCTATCCTGGATTTCATTCAGAAGTTTCCTCGGTAAATCTCTGCTATTTTCACACACACTAAAATCATTTTTTCGACCCTTTCTACCGCATGCATCGCCACGAAATTAACGTGACATAAACTGCCAACATTCATGTTTTTTGTGAGAGCACAAATGTGCGAAAATTTATAAATATGAATAACACTTCTCAGTTTGTCTCTAGGGATTATTTTTATACGTGATTTTTTTAATTATAGAGAATGAAAATGAAATGTCCAAAACTTAGGGGTTTGTTGAAAAAAGATTTCTTTCTAACTGTAGCCACTATGTTTCCAGTAGTTTGGTATTACACCACCATTCCTTGATTGAAGTGAGGTCAACCGTGAATACCTTCAAGTGCTTTCTATTATAACGCCAACTCTCCCAAGTAGTTTCTGAGAACACATCCAAGTTAAGCGAAGATTAGAGGAAGGTTTTCGGAGAAGTAGTAGCGTCGCAAAGTTTTCCGGTTAAACCTAAGAAACGTAAATATGTAAGAAATCCCCAACACAGACTGAGAGAGGTAGAGAGGGAATGAAAAAGAATAACCAAGTAGTTTCAAAAGAAAATAGGAAGAACTGAAAGGTGATAAGGTGAGAGAAGCCACGATGAACAACTCGTAAAATATAACTACACATCACCAAATATTATTAAGGTCAGGTCCAGCAGTCTTTGGGGCTACTCCAGAATTACTTTAGGCGTTTAATGGTTAGTTAGGGCGTTGACCCAACAAACATTGTCTTGTATGTACTTGACAGCGTGTGGTGGTCCAAGGTCATTTAGCGAGAGATTCTATTTACGTGAGTTAATTTTCAGTCTTTTATATTACAAAATTTGAAAGAAAAAGCTAAGTCCTAGTTCTGCAAACACCGCATAGTGTGCTAAATGAAAAGTTCGTAAAAGCGCAAACACATGTACCTATACAGTTAAAGTGCTGCAAAATTAAACAAGCTGCTGTTAAAATTAACTTTACACCTTCGGGCGTCACTTCGAGGAAGTATTTTATATTCGAATCTATATTGAACGTCAGGTTACTATTGTACCAACCAATAAATAAAAGATAAACAACTGTACCTGAAGATGCAGCAAGCTGCGGAACGCGTTGTACGTGTACAAAAAGTAACTGTGAAAAAGTAAAAGGCTAATTTTCAATATATATTCGAATAACTGCTGTTGTTTCTGGCTTATCAATAGCAAAAATACCGTCGTTCCGACGGAGGAATAGGGTTTTCATGGCTCACGAAACAGACTAATAAAGTCCTTTTTCTTCTTGAAATAGACTAGTCGCCTGTTTTTGACAGGAAATTAAGTCCTGATCTTGGGACGTGGATTGCCAGATGTATTTTCCATCTTTTCGGAGGTCTTCCCATTAACCTTCTCCAACAGAGGGTGATATCTCTTACAATACGGGGGAGTCTGCCTTCTATCATTCTGACAACGTGGGCATCAAAGGCATCCTCTCCAACTCCTCCTTGTCCAACTGACGACGTCGCTTATATAGTGTTCATGATTATGTTGCGCTAATGGTGTCAGCCGCCTTAACTCGGTGTTCCACTTTCTCTCCAAAGGTGTTTTACCTGCCATCATTATTATCGTATGCAATTCTGTTGTTCATAAGAGCCCTTTAATTTGCGCTGTTTAAGTTCTCGTTTTTGCATCGCAAGTTAAAAATCGAATTGCATCTCTTAATCTTTTTTTTTCTTTAATTCAGTTCCCGGTCATCATTTCCCAGTTCCCAACCATCAAGTCCCAGCATTTGATAGCTATCTCCCCCTCAAGTTGGTATATCCTCTATCTCCCTTTCATGTTGGTATCAGGAAGGGTGTGACACATTTTATATATGCACGACTGTCATCGTGAGTGTAATGATTTTTCAGAGTGATAAGAGTAACGCAGACTTATTCATTTAATTCTTTACTTAGTATTCTGCATTTCCTTAATTTTCTACATTTATTACACTGTTCTACATTCTAAACTTTTTCCAGATAGTCTGCGCGCATTACTTGTTCAATTAAAGTGTTGTCAATGGTTAATTCACAACGCAGTGGATCTTTGCATATGGTCAAGGATTTGGTTTTGTATTAGGAGGTATCATAATTAAATCATTTGGTAGCAGTTGTGTTACTACTGTAACGTCCAATGATAAAAAATTATTAACACCATATCTTTCAGTCTATCTAAAGCCTTATATTCCCCTCTAAGGTCAACAAAGCAAACAAATGAAGCGTGGAGAGGGGTTTTTTTCACAAAATTCGGACGAAAAATCTTAGTTCTAGTGATGCAAACGACGCATAGTTTCCCAAAGAAAACGTTTATAAAAGCGCAAACATACAAGTATCTAGTTAGAGAGCTGCAACGTAAAAATAACTGCTCTTGTTTCCGGCTCATGTATGTTATGACACACAGAAAAGTAGAAAGGTCTTAAATTATCACATTGCGAGAGAAAACGGTTGGATTGCGGGAGAGGCTCAAAGGAGGATTTGCGGACAGAGTAGAGGGGAAAGTATTATTCGATAGAATTCAAGGCTTCGTGGACCCCGGAATTCATATCCGCATCTCCTTCGCTCACACAGATAAATCTTCTTAGTCCGCATTTCCCGCATTGAATATCGATCGATAACGAGCGGTCAGAGGCAAAGAACTTCCAACTGCCTCATTGGAATCGGTGCAGTGCAGTGACATAAGTCGGGTTTACACATGGAAATTGACTTCTATGGAAGTGGTGAGTTTAGCGATACCTCGAATCATAAAGCCAATCGCAGGGAATATTGTTCTCCTTACACATAACTTCCGGCTTTTTCCAAACAAATAGATGACGAAATTAAACAATGAATATGGTTATTACGAAAATCGCCCAAATTTGGCAATAATGGCGTTCGCATATCGCTGTTTGAGTCCCATAGACATTCGTCGGTTAAATAAATTTGTATTAATCACAATAATTATGCATTATTACGTCAAATCAAGTGAGTCCATTGTGACAATAATAATTATTATCTAATGAGAGATAAGTCATAAATCTTGAGGGTTCTTTAGCATGTAACATGTCTTAAAGTACAAAAAAATATTTACCTAAGTAAAAATCAGTACGTTTTCCAGTCGAACTCAGATCGAATTGACCAGCTCAGCTCGGTATAATAAACGCAACGGGCTAGTGGGATCGATAAGAGAAGCGGGCCAACTCGGCCCGCTTTCCCTGCCAGTCTGAGATTTCAAATCGATATGAACCGATGCAAATCGATATGAACCGATGCAAATCGATATTTCAATTGATTTCACATTGATAAACCAGGCGATCCGAGTCGGCTGGCTCAGAATGTTCCGATCGGTCCAAGTTTATATTGATCTGAGTTCGATTGGTAAACGTAGAGAATGCGTCCTCCTACTAATGTATTCGTTTTTTACATTTTTAATCTCTATCTGCAGTCATGTGACCAAGATTCCACCGGATGTGATAACATTTTATCGCAGAATTGATATGCTTCTTGCAGGCAAATTAGAAACCAGTCGATTTCATTGCAGGTAACCACCGCGGTCGATTACCAAGAATATCGACCACTACTGCCATGGAAGTGTGTGCTTTACACATTGAAGTATCGCTTGCGAGCGACTTTCTAAGCTGATGTCATGGATGTCACTTCCATGTGTAAACCCGCCTATACGAGTACGAATCTCACGTCGCCAGAACGAGAACTATTTGAACCGCCAGATGCTATCTTGTCATTCGCGTTTGGTGTCCATAGAGGAAGTGAGGTAGACAGGAGGGAGGAAGAACGTGGAAGCGTTTAGTATAGTGGGCGAGGAGAGGTAATTCCTCGTGGAGATTAGGACACAGAGTAGGTGATTGGAATAGGTCATGAAGGGCGAAGGGATGCCATAGTCGGGGAAGTGAGGAAGGGGATGAAAGAGAATAGGCGATATGAACGGGACCGCAAGAGGTAGGACGCATGCTGTAATGAAGAAAAAGATCGTGTGAGGAGAGAGGGGCCCACGCCAGCAAAAATTCTAAAGGGTTTTATTCTATTTCGCTCTCAATTAAGCCTAAGTTAACTCGAATCAATCAATTAGCAGTCTATATCACTTTATCTTTGTAATTTATTCAAGTATTTTTCGCGTACATCATGGATTTTCTCGGTACCAAGATTCACAATTTACGGCTAAACGGAGGTTCCTCAGACCAAAAGGGCTTTCCGAATTATTGAGAAATGTCCACCTAACATTTCCATACAACATCTGCTCTAAATCACTGTGTTCAAAGTTTTGAAGAGAAATCCATTTGCTTATTTTATAATTTCCTTAGAAGTAACAACAAGAACGTCAGAAAGTACATTCAAGATTTAGTCTTTATTCATTTTGCGCTATTAACTTTCACTCAATTGCTGACATATAATTCAAATTACTCTCCATTGCTTGACTATTAGTTGGCTCTAATGCGCTTGGATATGTCTTCAATTACATATATAAGATATTCTCGGTACGGGTCTTATTATTTATCAGGCATACAGAAAGTTGTATTTGGTAGTCCAGGCAGAGGTAGCTCGGGGAGGTCTTGTTGATTAAAATGGAGCTCCCAGTCATAAAGCTACCAAGTACCACAAGGTCACAGATGAGATATATTTAAAAGGTAAAATAATTTACACACTAATATTTTGGTTTGGGATGAAAGAAAATTGGCAATGAGCACAGCGGAGAATAAATACTAGAAGACAGCACATGTAGGCACATTTAAATTTAAATGACGTACACATGGAAAGATTTTTGTAGAAATTTAGTAAAGATAATCAGCGATAATGTTACAATCAGCGTTAATGTCATCTTCTCTATCATGTTCCCTCTACCACCGACCAGTACAGTAATGCAATATACAGTTCATCGACACAATAACCAAGTATTACAAATGTTACATATATTTCAACGTATGCGACGGAGACAGAAGGAAAACCCTTTGACGATCTCCACAGTGATAAATATTTTATAAGTTTGGCTTCAATCGTATGATGAAGATCGCACTTTGTCGTTGGTGTTCTTTTGTCTATTCATTTTGCAATAGTAGAAATAAGTATACAACTTTGTCTTTTCCACTGATTTATTAGATTGATCACCACCGGTTTCTGCTGTTATGCCATCATCAGGTGTAGTATACAATATTTTCTAGCCGAAGCCGGTTGTAATCAATTTAACCGGTGGAAAACACTAAGTTGTGTTGATCTCAATTGTCTCTGGCACAACTTTGGGGAAGTTCATTATAAATAATGAAAAAGAAAACTTCGTTTTATTCTACCAATTTATATTTTTAGATACTGTAAAAAATGTACCGTGTACTGTACCGAAATAATAAATTGGTGGAATAAAACAAAGCTTTCTTTTTCATTATTCACAAAGTTGTGTTCTTGCATCAACTGTTGGCTTTAATGTAATACATCACTATAAAGCTGTTGATAATGATGGAAAACATCGAAATTGGTCACATTCAATATTTTTTATATCACAGAGGAAACTGCGAATAGTTCTTTCCTCATGTACAAGTTCCACCTCAACTGCCAAAGGCAACTTCATTTTTATGCTTAGTATGAGTTTTAATAAATTAGTTCAAAATTAAAATCTGAAACCCCTAAAACTGAAAATTAATGTCGTTCACTCCATACTCAGTGATAATTGAGATTGCATTTACATAGGCTAAGCATCTGTCAATATTTATTATATCACAGACATCTTAAGAATAGAACGAAATTACCAGATAGCAACTCTGCTCTGTCATGTCACGCAATAAAAACAAACAAGCGCTTAACTTAAAACACAAAAAATAGATACAAGAGCTGACTAAAGCCAAAGAGATTACTAAAAGGATTCAAAAAATTCTTAAACCATGCAACAGCTTGCAATAAAACTGGCAATGCAAAATTAAGCGAAACCTACCGCGACATAACATAAAAAAATCAAAATTCCTTGGCGATTTTTCAGTTTTATTTTGAACTTTCATTTTGGTTGCCATCTTCCGGAGAGAAAAAATTCGCCTGAAGATTCACGTTTGCGATTAAGCTGGTCTTTTAAAATAAATCTGTGAAAAATTATCAAGGAATTTTTATTTTCCTTCATATATTTTCACGAATATAATTCTAAAACCATCGAATTGGTGATATCAAATGTTTACTAGAAATATTAAGAGTACAGAAGAGTAGAGGAAGAAAGGACCATATTGGATGCAACGCAGAAAAAAAAATGCATATGGATTGGATACACCCTGAGAAACAATGGGTTAGTGAAGAATATGATGGAAGCAAAAAAGATGGAAAAGTCCCTAGGGGAACACTCAGGAATAAGTTCATGGACCAAATAAAGAGGAAATTACATAGGAAGAGATACCAGGAGTTAAGGGAACTGGCATCAGATAGGGAAGGGTGGAGGGCTGCAGTCAACCAATCTTAGGATTTAATAACCTATGTTGATCTTTACTTACTAATTATTTTTTATTATTTATCTTAACAAATCACTAAAAAAGCCAACAAATGAAAAACTACCCGGAAACAATCAAATGGAAGTCAAAAAGCTGACCATTGTAAGGAGAAGTACTTTCATGAGAAACTTAAAACATTAATTCCTCAGAGAATTACAATACATTTATTTTTATTGATTTTTGCTAAGGACTGTCCTATCCACCTCTTTATGTCCGTTACATGAAAGCATGAGAAGGCATTTTGACTCCTACGCATGTTTTAACATACAGGATGATTATCATATTCTGTATACATTGGTCAGGAGATAATTCATGTGTACTCTTAGATGAGCATAAAAGTACGATAACCATGGCACCATCATACCGGCAACAATAAGCCCTCATTTCGAGCATTCAGAACCACGGAAACGTCGCATGTATTGACGAGACTTCAACCCTCCCAGTCGATGCCTGGAGTGGATGCCTGAATCACTCGGATCCCTGTAATCATTAATTGTCAACTGCTCTTTTCTTAAATAACTGCAGCATGTCGATACAAATTGACAGCAGATAACCTCTCAACGTAAAAGATATGTGAATGGAATATAGGGCCCCGACGAAGCAAAGGAAATTTTTGAAACGTCGGCCAATGGATCGAATAACTTCTATTATCAAAAACGTAAATGCATCTCCACACAAGATACATATTTATGAATATTATGTGACAGTAATAATTAAGAATAAATCTTTCTTGAGTGCTCATCAAATAATTCAGAATCAATTTTTCTTCCGCAACGCTTCACAAAATGTATAGGCATTATCAGGATATTTAAATTCAAATCTGGCTACTTAATATTAAATTTTCAAAATAAAATATTTAAATTTGATTAATTTTTAAGCCTTGATTTATCAATAAATTTGACGGAACTTAGGCGGAGAAAAATTTATTTTAAATTATTTCATCAACACATAACAAAACTTCTTCTTACATGCATAATATAATCAAGAAAAGTCCTAAATTACTTATCGGTTATTAAGGTAGTGCATACGGGTACAAATCAATAACTTTCTTTCGCTTCACTTTACTGTATGTAGTCACACTTAAGTGATAATTAACTGTAGGCAACGAGTGTTACCGGAAATATCGGTCTTTCAGAAGTAAAGTAATTAAACTCTTCCTGCATAAAAGACCAAGTAGGTCGGCGCGACAAAACAGTCGGTGCCATGAGGATATTGTCACCGAATATCTCATTTACAACACGAAATTAGAACAGCTATTAGGAAGTTCACGACGCAAAATTCTATTAGGAATATGTCTCAGCAAATTGGATGGCGGGAATAGAGAAGGATAGGTTCCCATAGCTTGCAACACTTCCGCACGCTAAATTACTGGAAGGAAAATAATGACACGAACTTACCTACCAACAAAAATTCTGTGACACAGTAAAATAATCATGACCAATACGCATTATCAAAAATATTAATATCTTCATTTTTAAAATACGAATTGTTAAACGTGTATATTGATCAACTGATATATTTTTTAATTTTGTGGAGATGAAAATCAAAAATGGATGTAGTTGCATCCAAATGGGAGGAATCGATGCTGCTCGAATTATTTAGTGGGACTAGATGTAGGTCAATCCACGACCATTAAGAGAGCTAATTGAGCACAAAAATTACTTAATTCACAGCTTATCTACATCAACATACTACCATCTTCTGTGGCTTCTTTCAGACCTAGAGATGTAGTGAGGCGTCGTGATAATATTTTCTGTGTCGCTCTGAAACACAATAAATCTTAATTTCTCAAGCAAGCTAAGCCTAGCATGTAGCTTCCGAGTATTTATGGGCTCTCACCTTAATCCCTCAAAAAGTTGTGAAACTCTCTAGTTTCGCTCATAGCAGTTTTTAACAAAGCATGCAGCCTTTCTTTGTATTTAATTAATTTTTTTAGATAAATCTTTAAGACCAGGGTCCCAAATGCTTGCAGCGTATTCGAGGTGAGGTCTAACCAGAGCGAAGTAGCATCTCTCTTTTACTTTTTCATCCGAGGACCTTACTACTATACGGTTAACAAAACCTATTTGTACCTCATTAAATTTCTCACGAACTCCTCATACTTCCTGCCTCCCCTCGTGTCTTCCAGAAGTCTCATTCTTCTCCGTCCTATATACCATCCAGAATCAACTATTTCTTAGCCGTCCCTCCCCTTTAACCTCTCCAATATCCCGTTTCCTCTTCTCAACTTCAACTCCAAGACTTCAACCCACTTCCGTCGCCTTCTCCGTCACACTACCACCGATATCCCTTCCTCCCCATCAATATCTATCACCAACTCGTTCGCCTTCCTATGCTAACATCACCCTTCACTTTCCCCTTTCTTCTCCATACAAAACCCAAAACTTGACCGCCTACGCACACATAATGTTCGGAATATCAATTACACATACAATAACACGCTCCATATGAGATATTCTAAAAAATTCTGCAGATTGCCCGTAAAAACAAGCCGAGATAACAGAGTTTGAGTTCCTCCATATTCTTAGGGGGGAAACAGGAGTTTCATGCAGTAAATTGTACCTGAAAGCTTAATGGAAGGGGTCGGGGAAGAAAAGAACCAAGCAACATTTGCTTAATTTGAAGCAGTGAAAACTTTTTTTTCAAGTCGTGAAATGGTTCTACAAATGGGAATAATGTAAGTATTTATAGATTTCAAAGATCCCTTCATTGACTGCACCTAGCACACTGGCATGACTTCTTTTGGGAAGGATCACAGTAACCTGAGGTCCTGAGGCTGGATTAACTATACCTTGGTTGAAGGGGTCGGGGAAAAAGAGTGCCTAGCAACATTTGCTTAATTTGAAGCAGTGCAAAAGTTTGCTCAAATCGGGCGAAAAATGGGAATAAAGTTGGCATTTATGGATTTCAAAGATCCTTTCCTTGATTGCACCAAGCACACTGGCATGACATCTTTTGAGTACGATCACAATTAACAGATTGCAATGACAGAACGATGTCACTAAAAATGTGGCTTGGCGCTCTTATACCCCGACCCCTTCAATTGTTTCCACGTTTTATCACGTACATTGAAATTTTTTCCTCTCCTTGGCTGTAAATTTGATGACAAAAAGTCACGTTGTACGGCGCGTGAAAGCTGATTTCCTATAGTTGGACGCACGGCATTCTTTCCCTTTTCATCCCATCAACTCGTTATTTTGAATTCAGAGAGCTAGGTTTATTCTTCAGATTTCCGAAAATGATTCGTTATTATCATAAAAATTCCTCTAATTGCTTAAAGTGTAGATCTCTATAAACTTCTAAGAGAATCTCTCGATTGAAACTTGAGTAAAACCGTTATGTGCTGTACGATGCCAGAATTACGAATGCTTATGCGAACATAGTGTAACCTATCTGGTCAACATCGATATTTATTTTTTTTTAAATTTGGTCTTCCACATTTATTTATCAGTATACGCCTTATATGGAACGCCGTTCCAAACTTACGCTCTTAATAGCCACCTCAAAGCCACATATGCGGCCAATTCTATCACCGCGCTTAATTTAACTCATTCAGACCATCATTAATTTCAGCATATGATAAATTCAATTTAAAATGTTATTTTTGTAACAATCTTGTAGTGCCACTCTCGTAGCATGTTTGACGTTCACATTCAAGGCAGTAGGGGCACTCAAATACACCCAAGTCTCTTTACTACATGTCCAATAGAGTGGACAAGTGGTTCAAAAGATGACACATCACAAGAAAAAAGAAATTTAAACATGATGTCCATTGTAATGGCCTTGTGGTCTGAATGAGCTAAGCTCCCATTGAGGGATAGTAGGAGTCTTTGCCTACGGATGGCTGTTGGGTAAATTGAGTAGTTTAGTATCATCCATTGTCGGTCCATATCATTATTTTCAATATGTTTGTTTCCATTATTTCAATATTTGCCGACCCCGATGGTGGCGGGGTAAAGTCCTCGCCAGCTAAACTGAGTCGAGTTTGAGTCCCGCTTGGGTGGGTTTTTCACCACGCAGGGCATGGATGTATGTCAATTTCTGTAGGCCCGGACCCTGGAAAACCTGATGACGGGCTTAGCAGCCCATTGGGATTCCTGGGAAATAAGCGCCAACAGAATAGTCCGGAATGCAAAAATGCAAATAAAATTTGTTATTATGTAAAGAGTGCCAGTGATCTAGTTTCCCCAGCCTCTCCCCAACTGAGCGGGTCGGTCGTGCGTGACCTTCGCACTCGCGCGAGTGTCGTGGGAAGGGTCAGATTAGGAGGGACGAAAGGGTGGAGCCCCAACTGACCGTTGATCCCCCGCAGAAAATGGACCCAAACCGACAGTAATTGTATTTTGAAATACTCATAAATTTCCTTTACGAGGCTAGTTTGAAGGTTTGTAAGTATGGGTCGGTTTTTACCTGATCAGGCTACTAACGTGATGCAAAACCCCCTCCATAATCCGAGCTTGGGACCAGTAACGGTGGCTGCTAGGCTACTCGAGCCACCTTACAGCCATCCATAGACAGATACTCTAATATTAGGCAAGAACTTGGCGAGAAAAGTACGAGAAAAGAACGGTAAAGACTATATATATATAGATGGAGAAAATACCTAGAAAGAATGGATTAGAAAGAATACCAAAACAAATTTGGGTATATATAATCCAAGAAGCTGAAGATACTTGAGACGTAGACATTAGAGATGGAAAAACCTGGACTGAAGAAGGTCACAACAGTGTACACTTCTCGGGCTCGTCACCGCCATATCTTACCCGGTGGCGAGCCCGAGAAATGTACACTAATGTCTTCGCCGGGAAAGTGTTAAATCATACACAAGGTCACAACAGGCTTAAGTCCTAAGATTTTCAGAAAGAAAATTATGTAGATAGCGGAACCTGGATACTTAGATAGGCAGTTCGTATACAGCGTAGCACGATGCTAATTTTCTACTGCAATTTCCAGCATCGCAACTCCAATCCTAAGAGACCAACGCAGGAAACAGCTCCCAATGAGAGCCCACCATGTCAACAAAATGTGGTGCGCCGAACGCCCCTTCGTGCGTAACGACGCAAACGACCTCAGCGGTCGATCGCTTCCCAAAACAAACAAACAAGACCGTATTAGTTTACAAGTTTCAGTGATTTTCATTTTCGCTGGCATTTACCGAAGATGCAATGCGTTGCCTGGACTGGAGGATACCAACCGTGGCCCTTCAATTTCACCCCGAACACACAAATCAATTAAGGTAGTTTGAGCGAAATATTATTTTACCTAAAAATCAATGAATTTGGTCTCATTTTAATGAAAAATATATCACCCTTCCATTGACATAAAAAATTCAACCCCTACCACATAACTTTCCGACATATTTGCCAAAAAATACCAGCCGTTTTGTATGAGAAATGGTACGTGTATGCACTTCAGAGTGACATTATTTACAAAATGAGGAATTTCCTACACTTATATCTCGTCAAAAATCAACAGGGTGTAGTTTGTGTATTTTCTCAACTATTTTTTAAAATTAATTATACTGTCACCGCAGTAAATTCTTCGGGATCACAATAAGCCTTCCGTTTTGATGGAGTTTCAAACGATACCGCATGAAAAAATTAGTCAAGGGAAAGACTTATTTAGATATTTTTATTTGACTACTGACAATTCCTGTCATGTAAAACTATTTTATTGCACCATTAATAATGCAATATTTAATTCATATGTCTCGCAGTTGGTGAAATTAAAACGTATATAACGAATATGGTTTCTATTATGATTAGGGAACTATCTCACTCGCACTACCTTAAGCTACAAAGGCTATTATTCAAAATTTTCTTTGGACATTCGTCTTTTAGTTTTTACTAATTTCAAAATGACGACACATTGGTGCTGATCAAATGGATGGAGTGAAAAAAGCACGGAATTAGCATCCTGTCTTATATCACTTCTGAAGCCAGGGTTCAGAAACGACCCGTTTGTCCACATGAGTGGAGAAGTACTTTCTAGAAATCTTAAGAATAGGAGGAGCACGAAGTAATACACGTCTGTAACTTATACAAAAGAGGTAACCAAAGTTAAGGCAGTAATAAAACCATAGTCAACTTCACAGACCTATAACCGAGGATTATAAACTTGACTTTGTCCACCCATATAGGGTAGGTACGTGGTTAAAGTTTAACAAATCAGGCGATAGCTAGTAGAAATTGGTTACCGATATCATCATCTCCAGAACAAAGGAACTTTGTTATATTCCCACATAGCTTCAACCTAGGTTTCGACAATTCTAAGAAAATGACATATACCTTGGAAATGACATAATAACATCGACACCTAGGTCGGTGAATGATAATAAAAATTGTAAGGAGATATAACACGTTTCGTGCTGGGCTTTAAATAGAAGGCCCTCGCAAAAAAACTGAGGATCTTACACGCTTACGATGATTGTGACAGAACGCCCTTTTAAACCTAAGTTAATGAACTTTTATTTACAATTAAAATTTATTTTGGTACTTTGTGGTCGTATGTATGACTACATGTGTATATGCCAACCAGAGAGACTGAAACCACACCATTATGTCCAGCTGCCGTACAATAATGATATTCCATGGACGTCCCAGTACGTCTTTCTTAGAAAATATAAGAGGACGTACCATTGCGTCCATAGCACTCAAAGTGATAACAAAGTGCTGTTTTTTTTAGATCATGATATAAGGTAGGGGGTGATTGGTATGTCTGTATGTATGTATGTATATACCTTACTCTGTTCTTCTGCCTCTAATCTCATGCGGGTTCCGACCCAGGCCATATAACGGTTATGTCACACTTTGTGTGATTCTCATCAGTTTGAAGCAAAACGCGCGGCTTTCCTACGAATTCTGTGGAATATTAAAATAACACAAAGCTGATCCCGCATGCGATATGCTCAAGATGTGGCTCATGAGGATCTGCAAAAGATGTAGGGAATTGAAAGGGAAACGGAAGGATAAATGGCATGTGGGAATTCCAAGCGGAAACGGAATGGGGCGAAAGTTTCGTCACGAAACCTGAACGTACAGTACCGATACCAATGCCTGGAGAATATCAAGGCCATCAATTAAAAATTGAAAGAGAAATCTAAAATCAGACTTCATTGTGATTGTTCAATACTTCAAAATTCAATGGTTTTAGGATTCCCTCCTTTTGAAGCTTCCAAGTTGTAACAGTAACAGAAAATTCGGTAACAAAAGCCGCTAATTCAGAGATGACGTCATCCACATAGAAGGAAATGAGTTTATTATACTACACTTAAAATGTTTGATGTTTTCTCATCAGATAGACTATAAACTAGTAAAATAAAAGGATGACAACCATTTTTATTCATTTCTCATGCTAAATATTGCTCTAATTGCACACTTAATTCATGTGCTTGACTTTTGGGAAAGTTGAAGATCGACCATCTTCACTAAATCTGAAAATAGCAAGTATTCCATATCGTCATCGTCCTGAGATCAGATACATGATAAACTTACCCCCAGATTTTAAAAACCATTAGTTGAAAGGGCATATGAGTTTATTTTAATGCTAATTATATATTTACTTCGAAACTTTAAATTTGGATTCACGGTTAGAATAAATGTGTAACCTACCAAAATTTTATTAACCAACTGCATTGTTATATAGGTTGTTTATTCAAGTATTCGTCAAAAAAACTTTATCTTCTTTTCAGCCGTCTTGTTCTCGCATATTTTATAGGAAAATAACTTGAGCTGATTTTTAAAAGTTAACCTAAAAACCAGGTAAACTTTTTAGCTTCTCATATGAAATAAGTACTGGTACAGAGCAAAATATGACCCCATTATCACATTGGTATGAACTATAGTCAAGATAAATAAATGGATGAATTTAACCCATGCGCATACCTTCTCGGCTAAATCAAGTATATAAATTGAGTCTCGCAATTATTTATGCGATCCTATCTGATTATTAATTACGCACACTAATACGAAGAAACCAAAGTGAAAGATAATAAGTAAGCAACCACCATATTAATTCGACGTTTTCACATTTTCCTTTTCATTTACATTTCTTACAGAATACAAGGATGCTTCAATAAACCTAGCAATTATAATATCTGCGTAAATGGAGAAATTACCTAACGAAAACACAATGGATTACCTCGCGCATACCTTTAAAGGACTTAAGTTGACACGAAAAACAACCTATATCGGGTTAATGCTGTAACTAGCGCTCTGACTTTCGATTCCGCAGATCTAGGTCCAAGTTCAGGGACTACTTGAGAATTTACAGTGAAATTCCGATCTTTATTTGGATGATATGAGGAAGGAACTTCAAGCTCAGTACTCCGTCTGTCGCATGGAACGTAAAGCTTTCCACCCCTTTGCGCGCTATTTCTAATTTTGACGTCGGGTTTTATTCCACACAGGTAATCCTTACCTCTAACATTAGAAAAAATAAAGTACAGTAATACCACGATTTTCGTTGACTTCGGTCATAGTTTTCGTCGATTTTTAGTCAACAAATTTGTCTCGGTTTTCGTCGGTTGCCTCGGATTTCGTCGACGTCCCCACGTGGCCTCGCTAATTTTGCCTAAAACAAGGGGCGTCCCACGCGTTCTCCTGCTCACTGTGGCGTCGTCTCTCTTCGTGTGAGCATCTCTCCGGCAGAACAGACCTCTTTAAACAGCTTCCTTGTGTGACATGAGTCGACTGACTCCGAGGCAGGTGCTGGTGCCAAAAGGCCAAGAAGGGGAGTGACCCCATGGAGTGTCTTGATACCTAAGCTCCTTATGGAGGGGAATTACCCTCCTTAACAATAATATCTGCACCTATCTCTATCCCCTCCTCGCCATCTTTCATATAATAGTCATTAAATTTATTTTGTACTAGCAAATGTACCCGTTGAAATTCAACGGGGGATGAAAGAAAGACGGGGCACATAGGTTGTAGGTTCGAGTCACTCATTTGGTGTATTTTTTTCTAGGCAAATAAGCTATAATTTTAGTTTTATTTTTTTATTCAGCAGATGAAAACAGCATTATATTATGCTTACCGAGTTTCAAAATTTTTTTGCAGTAACATATAGAAATTAAACTACAGGCCATTTGCATTCCAGAGGCTAGTCGCATTAATATAACATCGTGGCATTCTCCTGTTTTACATGGGTCCAACATAAATTAGTCCACTTGGAATGAATTTTGCCAATTTTAGGCAAAAATATCCCTGAAAATATCGTAATCAGCAACATTTCAGTATACGGCCTAGATTTCCACTGTAATACCTATCTCTAGATATAAAACCCAGCCGCCATTGTAAAGGCCCAATTTCCCTTCTAAAGCTAATGCTAATTCCACGGTTACGAAAGAAATATACTATTGTTGACAGAAGTAAAATTCATGATTTTGACATTAAAAACGCGATTTCTAGGGAAATTTTATTCGTATGAGAAAATTGAATACAAAAATTAGAAACTGCAATCTTTTATCCATCTAATGGCGAAAACCATAGCCTTCTATCTTTAGTAGAACTAATTAAAATATGCAAAAAGAGAAACCTCTGCACTTGAACCAAAATGTTAAGACTTGAGTTTTTCAAACACATAAGACACCAGACGGCCTATACGCTGCCTTTGGGGCCCATGGGCCTTCCTTATAGTCCCAGTTTCCTCAAATAAACTACTGATTACATCCAAAATTGTACTAAAATCGGTTCACTCGTCAATACTTATGAGGCTTTTAAGAAAGCATTCTTTTGGAACCTTGGACCCTTTGGGGCCCCAGCGTGACTTACGACCCCATTATTGTTGTACATTCAGTATAGGTATATTTTACGTGTTTCTAATATAGGCAATAATTATCTTCCAGGGCCAATTTTTGGCGATGAAAACTCCACTTGAGGGCCTTTTAGGGACCCAAGGCCCTCGTTCTACAGCCTATGCGTGAACCAGATATATCAAGTATCTTCCTGCCAAATGTTGTTTCAATCGATTCTGTGGTTTATGAGTGATTGAGTAACAGACAGACAGACACCGATAGATTTTTATATATTAGTAAGATTAGCGGAAGGTACCCGTTGAAATTCAACGGGTGTGAAAAACATTGAACTTATCTTATAAGAAAACCACAAACCTGAAGAATACTGTCGGCGAAAATATCCTTTGAAAATCAAAGCTCTAGTTGTCCAGGAAATATGCTATTGTTATTTCAGAGAAAAATGTGAGATTTTTCAGCTAAAAACATGATTTTCAGACAGATACGAAGTCTAAAATAAAATGGAATGAAATAATAAAAAACTTCGTATGTTCAGCCATGGATAAAAAAATCCCAGCCCTCTATCTTGAGTGAAAGTACTTTTAAAAGAAAACATGATTTTCTAACAAATGCAAAGTCTAAAAGAAAATGGAATGAAATAATAAAAAAACTTCGTATGTTCAGCCATCCGATAAAATAATCCCAGCCCTCTATCTTGAGTGAAAGTACTTTTAAAAGAAAAAAACGAAACCATTGCACCGAATCCAATTCTTTGCATGGCCTACCAGGGGAGGGCATTCGGGGACACTGAGGACTTATTCATATTGCCTATATTACAACCAGATATATTTTCTATCGGCAAGCCAAATTTCAGCTCAATCGGTCCTGTAGTTTTTGTGTAATGGAGCAACAGACAGACACCATTACATTTTCATATATTAGTAAGGATAAAAATCTTATTGATTTTAGCATAAAACACTGCATTTGTTCTCTAAAAAATGTTATTGGTGTCCATTTTCGAGTGGCTAGAACGAAGTAATTGGATCATCATTGATTCATGCGGAAATATTTGCCTCGATTTTTGTCGATTGTTTTCCAAAGCATTAATTACTGGACTGATGAAGGTCACAACAGGCTTAAGTCCTAAGATTTTCAGAAAGAAAATTATGTACATAGCAGAAACTGGATACTACCACACACGATAGCCACAGTATCACTGGATAAAGTGAAATTTTCTAGGACAAAGAAAGCGATGCTATGATTAATGGAAGGAAAGCACTAACTGTAAAAAGCACAAAAGTTAATTAATTGATCAATTATAACTTTCTCGACCAATACAATATTCATAAAAACAAGATTCTTGAGAATTTGGCCATTCGTGTATTTAACGCACAGCCAACATGTTTTTCAATATTAAGCTCAATGCCCAGAGGATGCCAATTTACTAGGAGAAATGTTGGCTATGAGTTCAATACATGAATGACCAAATACTCCAGAATATCGTTATTATCTATATTTAATTATTTTAGCAGGACGTTGGAAGAAAATGGCATAAGTAGCATACACATTGGCGGGAAAAATGAGCTAACGGAGGTGGCGTTCTGCAATATGGGGGAGCTGATAGCGGGGACCTTGAGTAAATACATAAAGAAGAGCCTGATGAACGGTTTGACATGGATTTTAGGGTTGCATGGGGTAAAAATTTTGACTCCGACAAATGAGGAATAAAATAGGCTGCAAGAATTTGAGCTATGGGTGCGAACGAGAATGCAGGAAGTCCAGTGGATGGAGAGGTAGATGAACAAGGAAGTTCCTGGTATGGTGAGCACGGAGAGGAAACTTGATGTGGAAATGTGACAAGGAGGAAATCATGATGTGGCAGAATACGTGGCTGGAGGCGGCGATGAGGGTCGAAGGGTTGCTGAGGGTCATGATAGAGGGGAGGCGTAAAAAGGGAGGAAAGAGAAGAGGTTTTTACGGATTTAATGAAGAGAGGTAACTCCCATGCTGGAATGTAAAAAGACAAGGAGTAGGTAAACAGAGGTCTGGGCAAGTAACAATCAACGAGAATCTTTACAATTTCATGAAATTCTACCTTAACCGGTAGATAATCCTAAAAAATTATTCTCCCAATTTCCCAACAGTTTTCAAAGGGGCAAATTACCTCATTTTTTGGTCGCATCCAAAGACAACCAAAATTTGAACCTGAAATTTTGTACGATAGCATACGTTAATGTTAACTTAAGCTAAAGGAATGGTAATATTGGAGTTATACAGCCTTCTTCTTCTTTAACTAAAGGCTCCGCCTTTTTGTTGCAACCAAATGGTCCTGTTTTCTGCTAAGCTCTTAAACTGGCGATAATTTTCCGTCCCCATCAGTTCTTGTCCCCTGTTCAGGTACTGTAACCTTGGTCTTACTCTACCTTTCTTCCCGAGCACCTTCCCTTCCAAAGCATTGACAAAAGATCTATTGTACTCCAAAGGAATGTTTTTGAAAACATTTTCCGAGTTTCAATATTCATATGCGTACGGTGTTTCGGTATTCATCCGGCCTTAGAATAACAAAAGATAAAAATAACACTGAATGGCCGTAAAGTGCTGGCACCTCACGTGGGGAGACACATGCACTCACCGGGAGTTATTCCGCATCAGACCTCCAAGTCAAGACGGACAGAACACATCCCTGGAGTTCTATGCCGGGGCTGTTGGGGATCCTGAGGTGCACTGACGGGAACATACTCACATGAAACATTCGAGGGAAGGGGCAGAAAACGTAAGGTCCAAGGAGTTCTTATGGGCATCAGGGTGTGATTCAGTGAGGGGAACACACGCAGACACACGGAGCACTCGAGGCAAGGGAAAGGGTAAACGTAAGGTGCTAAAGCGCTTACCCTTTAAGCGTATTCTTTAGCGTTTAAAGAGCTTATTCTTTTGTTGCTGAGCTAAAGGCTTTTTTAAAAAATCTCTCTAGGTCTAAAGGACCTCAGGACCCAAAAAATGAGCCCCATAAAACATTTGAATCAGTGCAGAGGTTTTCTATTTTGCTTTTAAAAATAAATTGTAATAAAGATATAGGGTTAGATTTCTTTGTCAGTTGATTAATGGAATGTAAGATATAATTCTTGCAATCGATTTTGTGGCACGCTTAGTATCTGCTAAAAATTAAGTTTTAAATTCTGATAATATAAATTTTCTAAGATTATTACAATAGAGTATTTATTTGGCAGCCTGTTAGATAGATACGAGATTATTGATCTAGGGCATGCCCTGAAAGACCACGTACATTTAGTGAAAAAACTATACTCGGTTTTCACAAAAGTTGTTAGATAAATTAATTACATAATTACAAGTCAGTATTCGTCAATACCATTTAACATACGTATATGTGATTTATTGATTACATACATACTTTTGATTGACTTGAGCGCACATTTTTTCATAATTGTTTTTCATTAATAACTAATATTTAGGTGTCACCACCAAATGCCCGACTGCAAGTGTACCAGGAGAATGCTACATACTGGCAGGTTTACCAAACGTTTGGCCGCGGATATAGTTCATTTTATCGTCATTCGTGCAAGCTTAAGGCAGTTGGAGCGAAATATCATTTTACCTAGAAAATGAATTTGATCTCCTTTTAAAGATAAATATTTCACTCTTCCAAAGATACCAAAGTATCAGCCCTAACCGGACTACTTTCCGAGATTTTTGACGAGAAATACTAGCCCTTTCACATGGGAAATGGTACAAGTATTCACTCAATAAAGACCTTATTTTTTTTTAATGAGGCATTTCTAACACTTAGATCTCGTCAAGAAAACTCCATTGCGTAGTTTTTTTTTTGTTTTTTCAACTATGTTTTTATAATTAATAATATTGTCACTGCAGTAATTTCTGCAGGATCCAGAAAAACCTCCCTTTATGGACTTCCAAACGTACCGCGCGAAAAGAATGAATCAAGTTGAAGACTAATTCAGATATTTTCATTTAGTTACTTAGAATTACTGTGATATAAAACTATATTATTACACCATTAATAGAGCAATGTTTCATTCATGTGTCCCACATGTTGAAATTCAAACGTATAATTCGAATATGGTCTCTACTATGACTAGGGAACTATCCCGCACAAACTACCTTAAGTCCACTTCCACTGATGTGTTCCAATCTGCACTAATTTCAACACGTCAAATAAAAAGCTCTTTTACCTTCTCAGTGCTGACTCCTGCCAGCGGTACTAGCGAGAAATGCGGAGGGTAATTTAATGAAATGTATCCTCTCAGGAAAATAAAAAATTATGAAGTTATTATTCAAGATATCCGTACGCAGTTTATTTTATAGTAAATTAAATGAATTAGTTAATAATCATACAATACTTTTATTGGGTCAAAAAATGTAATTATATTAGTGTACTAAAGTTGAACAATATCTGTGCATGAGCCGATATATCGGCCCACCTCACTATTTGCCCGAGATGCAAAAGGCTATATATCGGCCCGCCGATTGCTCGAAGATCTTCACTTAAAAGTGAAACTTGAGTGAGGGCGCCCATAGGGATCAGGGTACCGTGACAAATGTATATCCTTTGAGTTTCTCCTTTCGCTTCGAAATAGAAACGCGACGCGCACGAATATTCCCCTTTAAATGAGCATCGCCAATGGAATCCCCAGGTCGCCACGACCCCGATACTTATCAAAAGGGAATAAACCTCCCACAGCTCACTTCAACCTTGAGAGGCCCCTTGTAAACAAAAACGAGCAATCAATTACGTCTCCCTGTTAAACTGACGGGTGGCAAACGAGAGCCGCTACCCACCCCTTCCCCCTTTGGGGATCTTGTGCCCCACTTTCGACAGCTTAATACCCCCGTGGGAATCAAGACGGCAGGTGGCAAGGAGTAGCAGGAGGAGAGCAGGGAGTAAAGTTAGGGAACAGGATAAGAGGGATGTTTCCATACGATACGGTAGCGTATACCAGGTAATGACTGAGTTACCGAACCCCAAAGATTTCTCACCCTAGGAGCAGTTCAAGTATTACGTAACACGCTTTATGCCATTTTTGACCTCCACCCTCCCCCTATGAAAGACAATGTCAGATAATTTTCCCTAACTCCCCCTTCCCTCACTCTCAG
The DNA here is from genome assembly GCA_963169105.1 of Ceriagrion tenellum. NCBI lineage: Eukaryota > Metazoa > Arthropoda > Insecta > Odonata > Coenagrionidae > Ceriagrion > Ceriagrion tenellum. The sequence goes on along the minus strand of OY720640.1, from coordinate 65,906,491 downwards.
TCTTACGTAAGACGTTATATATTCGTATCTACTCTTAGTTAAATGCTCACTTTATGCTGTTTCATCTTTCCATTGTAGCCATCGTACAGCTATGAGCACTGGGTATCATATAAATATGCAGTGTTGGAGTAACACATTCATTAACATTAATAGCGAAACAGTACCACTGCTGATGAAGTTCTGAACAATCACAGGATACTTGGAAAAAACAGAATATTTGGAGACGATACAATGTTTCAAGGCGGACAATAACCTTACGTAGATTGGTTCCAGCCCCCCTGCCCCCTCTTCATAAGACGAAGTAAGATGATCCAAACCTCCATGCCCACAAAAATCCTCTTTTTCTTACGTAATACTTGAATGGCCCCTTAATAAGGGGCAATGCAGACCGATATTGATTTCTCTGCGGATAAATACAAATTTGCTGGCAACGAAATCACCGCTGTCGTAAGTGTCATGGGAAACGGCAAGTGCACTGGGTGCACATGGTGGAAAAATTCAGGTTACATCATTTTTAAATTGGCTTATATCTAAGGTGTGACGTCACATCCACGTCGAACGTGGAGGTAGATTACAACCGCCCCAACATGGATAAAGACTGCAGGGCATGGGGACAATGAAAGACTATCAACTGATGAAAAAAGTAACTGACTTTTCCCTATGATATCCCATCCCAAGTAGATGTGAGTAAATTAACGTAATTTTCATTTGAGGTAGGTTACGGTAAAATTACAGTAATTTTCGAAAATTACCGTAATTATCAGGTAAGTTTTAATTTTCTGCCGTTGAGAGCTAAGCTAGAGAGAGAAAGGATTAACTATAAAATCCAAAATCAATAGCCAGGGGTTAACGGCATTTAAGCAATTGCTACTGTTACATTAATGTATTAGAAATAAAGAAAATGAAAACAAATACATCAGCCCACACGGAATTCGGCGTTCCTTTGTTTCGGTGTTGTTTTGTTTATGAGAAATTTTCATTCAAACAGAAATGATAGCCCAACAAGTATCCGAAAACAAGTTGTTCAAGCCTTTATTTATAATTACGATGATATGAACGAAATATATATAAAATTAGCTTAAAATTATATGTTTGGAATATATCGGAAGGAAAAATTTCTGGGACGGAGGTGAATATTACCAAAATCACGGTAATTTTCAGGGGCGGCGGTAAATTACGAAAAATACCACGGTAATTTACAAAAATTGCCCATCTCTATCCCTGAGGCTAGCTTTTATCTGTGGTACTCCCAAGTAATGTTATAAATCCAACTACGATGCCAATTTAACCGATAAATACTCTACATATGTATTCCGATTTTTAAAATGGCAGACAAACAGGATAACGCAAACAAATAAATAAAGAAACACTTGAGATATGAAAGATCTGAGGTTTTCCAGTGGGATAGATAGAAGGAAGAACTCTCGGATTTCACACCGAGTAGCAAAAAATAGGTCAGCACCGACGTTTCGAAGTCTAAGTCTGCTATCGTCTTCAGGGTGAAATATTTCAAAAAAATGCAACGTAAACAATGGAGCGATAAATAAAAGAGGAGGAATGGAACCGGAACTGATAGAAGCGTTTAGAGGGGAATCTACGAATAGACCAAGTAAATAGCGTTAAATATAAGCGAATAATGACGACGGCGCACGGAAATTGCCATCTGGGAGAAAACCATTTGATTGTGACGTGCAACTTATTAAAATTTACTGAAATAATAAATAAGCCTCCAACTATCAAATCCCCGGATTTGCTATGGCTCGAAGAAAAACTGATTTTTACAAAAGCATCTAAAGAGCTAACATAAAAATTGTTTATCTCGCCATCAAAACAGCAGGCTAATAACAGCTACGAGACAATCCTTCACCTCAGGACGCCAACAGGATAGCTGGCAAAACTGTTGTTTCTCAACAACATACGCGGACGCAACCCGGAAAATGTTGATATCAACAGTTATGTGATAGTGAGCGAATTAATATGGATTACGTACCATTTAATAGAGATGACAAAAGTCTAAATGTCCGTTTACTGTTTCGATGAAAACTTAGTCATAGGAGTAATATTTCTTTTAAATACGACATCTGTTTCATAGATAGACACACTTAATGCATATAATTACAAATAGTGTGCTGAATTGCGTGCTGAAGATTGGTGTTAAATGCTACACGTATACTTAGCAATTTCTTGTTTTAACATATGCTTGCTTTCTGGGGCTCTATCGGTTTACCTATTCTATATAGAAACAATTAACCAGTTATATTACAATAGTAGTCAGACCAGATTGAAATGGGCATTGCTTGGTAAACGAACCGGAAAGATTCATGAATGTTAGCCGTAAAATGTTGAACGCCGCGAAGACCTTCGACATTCTTTGACAGATTCTTGTTAAGAAGCCCGTCATTAGAAATCGTGGTATCAAGTATCGATATCGCATATACCAATGAGGAAAGAAAGTGTTCCACTCCCAACAGATTTATATCCCCGTGGGAACTTGAGAGGGAGGAAGAAAACGGGAGAAGATGGGAAAGTCTGTGTAAATCAAGGAATCTAAAGTTAGACACTATGAGTTATGAGCCTTCATGCATGCAGAATCTAATCAGAGCCGTGGTTACGCATCTTAATAATGCAGGAACTTATAGTTATTCTGCATATTCTTCATAATAATCCTCTAAGGATTGAGAAAGCTTAAGTTCTGGAGTAAGTATTAGTGGTAGCTAGACAAGAGAAATAATTTTTTTTCCGAGTAATGGGGGCTAAATCAAAAATAATGGTAAAAAGGAGTGACATAGAGGAGGTGGAACATTTGACATTCCGGTGGTGTATTTTACATAAGTCTGGGTCAAAAGGATGCAAAGCAAATGATTCCATCACATAATACCGGGTATACGAAAAGAGGGGATCCGGTTTGGACCACTGATAGCGTGTTCGACTCCCTATCCGAGGGTCGCAGATTCGAGGCCAGGCGACAGAAAAAAATGTTCCTGGTTTGTCAACGAACTTTTGCACGCAACCCGAATTTGATCCCACTACTGAGAGGCAGCAGTCTCAGCAGAAGGCATTGATGGCGCAGGTCAAGAAGATCAAACCGGTATCGATAGCCACAGCTTCGGGTGAGGATAGTTCACGGAATTGGTCAGGGAACTGCGATGTGGAAGGCAACGGGGGAACCACCACATTAGTCTCCCAAGATATGCACCCCTGCAGTCTAAATATACATGACATGATGGCACCCCCATCAGTAAAATATTCCGGAGGTAAAATAGTCCCCCAATCGGATCTTAGGTTGGGGACTACAGGGAGGGGTACATCAATCAGGAAGGACAAGCGAAAAGAGGATATTAGAAGGGAAGTTTCGATAAACTCATTAAGTAAAGATCAAATAAAATCTCGCACCACTGGAGCACCTCCTGTCATAGTTCAGAAACTTGGTCGCTCCGTAATGCGGAGAACGTGCGTGGAGTGAAGGCTTAAGAGATTTGGATAAGGAGGAAGTTGTACCAGGAAATTTGGATCGAAATGATGAAAACTGAGGAAGATCTGGGACATGGCAGGAGGTGAAAGGTGGGTGATGAGAGAAATTAGGAGGAAGCAAGAATAACTCAAAGTTAAGACGTTTTGAAGATGAAAATTGAAGGAGAACGATGGGAGGAGAAGGAGAAGCATAGAAATGTTTGGTGGTAGAATGGCTGGCCAAATAACTCCCTGTAAACCATCTCTGTAAATTTTTTCATCGTAAAATCTATAAAATGATTTTAATCCCCACATGTCGACTTTCATTAAATCCACAATCTGGTTTATGATGCTACATGTCACGGGTGTACTCAGGGGGAGGTAGGGTGGGGCAGCTGCCCTTCCCCTCTGGACGAGACATTTCATACCAAATCTGTTATACGGAGCCGAACAGGATAATGTCCTCATCCCCTCCCCCCTTGGCATAAATCTACAGCTACGGATGAGTGTCCTGCCCCCTGAACATAAATCCTAGTAACGCCCATGCTACATGTATTTTTTTCTGTCTTACTGCCCACTGTGATGTGATCATCTTTATAGATGCTCAGCCTTGTTCTTAGATAGTTTGCCACAAAACAAAAAAAATTAATTTTAAAATAAAAAAGAAGCGTTTGATATGGAACCGATAAAGGAAATCGTTGATAGTCTGAGAAAGGAAATGAACAATGGCCTCGCAAATAGTTGAGAGTAATTAAGTACGACTTTAGAGCGAAAGGCAATGGAAAATTCGATTTCGTAGATGAGCTGTTATACTTGAAGTTTTTCAAACTTGTGAGAACTAATAAAATAGTGAGCCACAAAATCTTTGAAATACTTTGATATCAGTATTAGGCACAACAGGACTATCATCGGCGGGAGTGTGTAGTCAAACATATATTTTCCGAAAGGAACATTAACTTTGAGAAGAAATCTTTATACTAGTAATACTTAAGTTAATTACTGAATAAATCCGAGTCATTCTCACCCTAAAGCTCCTTATCGATATAATTCCCTTTGATCTTTAATTCACGCCATTTTCCCTCCAACGAGAGTGACACACTGACAGAATGTCACCACCCGAAACATCTATCGCCAAAACGTGTGAAGCTCTGAAAGCAAATCATCGGTCTCACCCATAACAGAACACACTCAGCATACAATTCAAGAAAGTCGCAATGGCAAGTCCAAAGAAGCTCCAGCAGGATATGAACCCGGTATCTATAAGCCTCGCTGGATAACCTCACCACCCAGAGATATCTAATCATATCAAATAGAATTCCCTTTAATTAGTGCTTCCGTCACTTATCTTCCGTGGATGTATTTACTGGCTCCATCCACCTCTCAAAGAACTACGGAACTAGCCGCGCAGTAACTTTAATGGAGTCACCCGCTAGTGATCACACATTATTCGTCTAGACTGGGACTCGAATTCAGATCCCTCGATTTCGCACCGAGTGCTCCAATCAATTAAGTTACCCAGGCGTCCTCTTCCACGGTAAATAGCATGGGGGCTTTAAAGAACAAGTTGTCCTCACAGGTACTGTGCATGTAATGCCAAAGGTACCTGTATGCGAGCGCTAAGCGCGTCCATCCTCGGAGTAAAGCCCAACTCTAAACACAAAGGTGTTTACTTTCGATTTTTTTAGCTACGGAAAACTTTATCTGAGTCACCCGCTAGTATTAACACAATGGTGTGAAACTGTGGGATTTTTCCGCCGTGAATGTCCAGGCTACATATTTTTCTAATGAAAATTTCACATAATTGAGACATCTCTGCAGAAAATATGCAGATGCCCTATTATTTGAAGCAGAAAGAAAGTCGAGATTCCCAGATGTAAAAAGAACAGAAAAGCGAATCTTTAATAACTAGGACTCGCAAAAAAAATATGGTGAATGCGAAACACGGTGGCAGAAAACTTCGCTAATGTATGACTTTAAGGAGGGGAAGGCTTGTAAGGAAGGGGTTGGAAAAGGAGAGGAGGGATTAGAACAGCACAGCCCATTAACGGCAACACTACCAACGTAAGTGAATTTACCTGTCCGAAAAGCTTCAATGTTTACGATCCAAACAAAGCTGTATCAAAACCCATTGATGGAGCTCGCAGTCCATAGGAGATCCCATTCAAAAATTGTATTAAGAACTATAGACAGCCATGGAGTTGATGCGAATAACAGGTTGAGCGTTGTGAAGGCGGCAGCGGGGGTTTGAGACCTTGGTTGTGTGAACTCAGGTTGTCCAACTTAGAAACTACCTTAAACCTCGAGCGGAGCTAGTTTGTGATCGACATAACGAAACCAAATAAAAAAGGTGCAACTGCCACCATATTCCTCTATAATCTCACCAAGTACATCCTCGCTCATGCCTGCCTAACAAATTTATAGAATACAGCTATGTTGGCAGACAAGCTATTGGTTCCATGACACGTACCTTTTATTTCAAATTCGTGCCCTCGAAATTATAGTATAGTTGAATATAAATAAAGTTGATGATAGTGGCCAAATTAATACAGGATATGGTAACAAAGTTTCTCTAGATTTCATTGATGTATTCAATATATATTTTTTACGCAGATTGCGAATCCTTAGGCAGAATAACTATCACCTTTGGTTTATGAGGTATTCAAGCTCAAAAGAACATTAAAATTGACATGTTCACCCATTACGGTTACAATATCTCAAAACCCTAACGTGAAAACCGATTTTCATGAGCATCGATTCAGCACACACAATTACGTCCATGATGGCCCATAGCATAAAAAATGCATACCCTCCTTGGTCTGTGTAATCAACGGTCCACAGTTTTTAGCAGAGGTTAACTCCAGATTTATCCATCAAAATTTGAGTAGTAAAAATGCTTACTTATTTTCTTTAATGAGCGTTAGTGAGAGAACTAACCCCTAATGCGTACAGTATAAACTAATGCTACTGATCTTTTGCTCTTTTGTTCTCACCGACATGCAAAAAACGTAAATGTAACGTTCCCCAACATTCACTAACCTTTAGTATGCCACCAATGCTACAGAAGCTTTCTTGTAAGAAGCAATGCAACTGCGTACACGAGATACTAGAGTCTAGCAGGGGTCATGTTAAGATGATGTCAATACTACGTGGTGGATTGAGAAACAAGCGTTAGGGAGCACATCACTAATCTGCACTAACTGTCGACTAACCTACCTCAAAGTGTCATTGGCAGCCATAATAGTCTGGTATCGATCGCGAGAAAAACGACATTTTAAAACCGGTAGCTCTCGAATCTGTTTCGCTCAATTAATTCTAATGATCTGATCTACCACAGTATGTTGGAGTTCGTGGGATATGAATGACTTCGTCTGATAATAAATTAGTTTTTAATTTGCATAAAAGATTGTCCAATTTGTAATCGACGGACTGAGAGAGATTCCCAAGCACGCTGTTCCTGCAAGAGATCTGAAAAACTAACAGCCGTAATGTATCGTTATACTGTTTTTTTTCGCAGCATTACGGCTATCATAGATAGCCGGTATAACCCTTAATATAGAAAACATTAATTTTGGAATATTTCCTATGTTAATGAAATGTAAGCTTAGGAAATCAAGACATCGTTCAAGGTTCTCAGTGGCGATAGGTTTAATGTAGCCATCGACTTAGTAGTCTTAATTTCGTTTAGAAGACAAGAAAGAGTATTTGATTAACATATGTTTTAAATTTGCTTCCACGGTGAGGTCTCTACACCACTCAGAAGCTGCATATGTGGCCACCACGGGCGGTTATGCAACAATGCAGCGAAATCAAAAATGAAATCTTTCTCACCTAGGCAACGAAAAGAAAAAGGGGCTCATTTTGATGTTCTTAGCGGAGCAGAAACGTTTGTTGTGCGACAGAACATTGCGATAAAGCTTTACATCAGCGATTGAGGGGAAATATACATTTTTAAGTGGATACTTAAGGTGTCACTAAAGAGGGAACGACAGAGAACGGCTTTAATTTCGAGTTCGGACTTAGGTCCTGTGGCGAGGACTGATCAGGAATTGGCGTGTTGAAAAAAAAACAACCGCAGTATGAAGGATTGTGATCAGGATTGCACCTTGAAGGAGAAGCTGCCAGAAAATTTTAAAAAGCAACCGGGCGAGTGGATGAGTTATCCACTTCGCATGAAGCCTGTTACCGTGGCGAAGCAGAAGCTGCGGAAATGGTACCTGGCCTCTGTATTTTTGGTACTGATATTTGCGGAGTGCGACCCACCTAATTCGGACGAAGCTCTTCCTCCACACACGTCGGTTCTCGTCCCCAAGGAGGTTCTATCTCAAGACCCCCGAGAGATGGACGATCAATCTCCAGTCCCGGGTTTGGTGCAGAATATCATCGACGGAGTAGAAGATTGGAAGCCAGCGGTGTCCGCAAAGGAGCGTAATGTGAGACATGTGTCTAAGGATGAAACGAATTGCGTGGCCACGAAGGCCCTCCCCCAACACCCAGGGGCCCATGCCTTTTTCCCCACGTTAACCGCGAAGAAGACAGAGGAACCTATCCTTGGATTCTGCACAAGGAATTCTAGACTTGATCACATTTTAGCAGAGCTGCACCGGTACCGCCGCTTTGATAATCCAGGTATTGAAGGATACCAAGGAGACCTCTGTCCATTAGCGACTCAGGCGATAGCATCGCAAATGCTCGTGGGTAGGAAGCCGCCAGAGGCAAGGGAAAGGCTGAACAGATCATACGAGAATCCTGTGTCTCAAATCGAGCGAGCACTGACGGGAGAAATAATTCCACGGGTGGAGATGATCCGCAAGCAGGTGTGGAAAGATATTATCATGGATCCCACTACTGATTATCTCGACGATCTGCCTCCACATGCAGTAAGGTACGAGTCACTTGGAAGACTTTTGGACATGGCTATTTTCAAGAAGGAACGATTCATGAAAAACGAGATATTCTTGCGTCGAATGGAGAGCAGGGGCTCACGTAGCTTTGGATGCAACGAACTCGTTCAAAAAATATTCGCATGTGACCATAGGAGGACGCATCCAGTGACGCCCTCGTGCCCTCAAGCGAATCGACAAGGAAGCTGCGCTGGTGATACGGTAAGTCATCGCTCGTAATGCACCGGTCACTCTAAAGAATGACGTGCACTCGTAAATGATCGCCCTGATTTTAAACTATGTCGATCAGGTATTACATTTCCACAGTTTGATTTTCATCTTTGAAAGTTATACTTTGGCAAACAGAAGATGCATATCTTCAGAGGAAGTGTGTAAGAAATCCTTTTTAAGCGTGATTATTTTTTGTGACATAAGTGAACCCAAATGCTGCAATCCAAAGATAAATAAGTCTATGTCAAATAAAGAAAATGAATGCTTGAAAAGACTCCAATTTGGAAGAGCGATTCTCTTCTAACGGACAGTAATGCTTAGGGTATTAGAGCTGCTTATGTGCCATTAACTGTATGAATGGGAATGCTTTTGTGTTTGGGGTATTTAACATTACCTTTTACAGATTTAAGTGAGTCTAATTTAGGCGGAAATAATTGTTGGATGCGGATATGTTTTTGAGCTAAAAGAAGACCATTTTTACTGGTCTATGATTTAAAATAAGAATTGTTTGAAGAGGTTAGCTCTAGAGACCAATCCCTTACAATCTAATTGATACGAATCACGATGTATTTCCTTGTAATCAAGCGATTGAAAAAAGGGGAAATTATCTGCAGTGAAAGTAAGAATTACATCAGTTTTATTCTTTTACAAATAGACTGGTCATGCCCATCCCAAAATTAGTGCAGCGATGGAAGTTTTTGAGGCGGAAGATACAGCGGAAGTTGACGAAGAAATGAAGTCACGGGGTCAAGAAATGAGTCTGGAAGCGAGTAGCTCTCAATCTGAAGATTGTAGAGCAACATTAGTATACGAAAGTACACTCGGAGCGGGTGTAAAGCTACAGACAGTGCTCGAATATGTGAATGGATGTTTCACTATAGGTGAAGCTCTTGAGAAACAACTGAAGATGACTCGGAACAAGAACGAATGTTTCTTTATGGCTATTCAATATGTAATAAAGACAAAGAATATGAGGAGAGAAGTGAGGGATGACCATCAACGCGAAATACGTGACAAAGAATTGGTGTTCCCTACTTGATGGAACATCACGGAGAAATTCTTCGTCATCGTGAAGAACGCCGAAATTCTTTTGATTCCGAAGAACTGTAATTGTAGTTATTAGATTTTTTCGCATATTTTCTTTTACGACAAATTATCTCCTTAAATTTGATTAATTCTGTGAATTTAAATCACCTAAGAATGTGGTTAGTTCAACCATTTGATAGTTGCTGAATAAAGTTGGGTCAAAATATCTCCTAATAAAAATTGTTGCATAGAACAATTCCTTTGTTTTTCAATCGTTCTTAAAAATAATCCTCAGGACATGAAATGATTTCAGGTATCGAAGTGCCTGCGCGGTACTTTTTATTTCCTAAGAAAGAAGGCTTTCCGTGGGCTTTCTCCTGGTATTATTTTTGTAGGCATAGATATCTCTCCCGCCAAATTCAATGCCGTCGAGTGGAGTTGTAGGTAGTGGAACTCTACTGGGTTCAGTTCCATTATGTAGCGGAGGCTGTAACCCTCCTCCACTCACTCCTCCCTCTCACCACCCGCCATATCCCTCTCATTCCTCAAACGGATACCCCGCGAACTTCCTTGATGTTTCAAGGATATGGGAATGTGTAAGTTATGGCAGTCGCGGAAGAAACTGACGCTGCGCCGTTGACGATTTTGAGACATGGACCTCTTTTGAAAACTTTCAAAACCCTGCCAGGCGGGGAGGAAGGTTGTAAATTGTGGAGCGTCATTGAGCGAACCTTCTCTCGTTTCCACCAGCCATAGCGAGATAGAGTCAACCTCAAGGCATACCCGATAACTGCGCCAGTTGACATAAAGAAGGAGTACGTCAATTTACGCGCGGACATCACACAAAAAATGTTCCAAGGATTATCCGTGGAGTGAAGTACCAACGAAAGGTAAGGAAATTATAAGAAAATAAGTAACCGTAAAGCATGCCTTAATGTAAGACTTCTTGACTCAATAACGTAACATAATAATACTTGAGGATTATCAAAACTGAAGCATGAGTCAACCGTAAAGGTATACATATGTGATCGTTTAGTACATGAAAACCAACACTCAGAATGTGTCATTCACACAAGTACACGTTTGTAATATAATGATTTAGTTAAAAAACAAGTTGAATGAAGTAAAAAACTTATTACAAGATAAATTAAATCAGGAATGTTTCTTCATAGCATACATTTGGCAATTCGTATGTTCAGTAATGGTTTGCTAACAAAATGAACCCACAGAAAGAGTCAACCTTAGAATTAATGCGTGAAGTCTGCAACTAAAATAAACTCACAGAAAGAGCTACTCTTTATCTAAGTTAATTAGTATGCTAGATATTCGCGTTTGTTTACAGGTCACGTGACTGTGCCAAAAAAAAACATTCCTCACCTACTCATGGTAATCAGAAGGACTGGTTTGGAAGCCACTGGGTCTAAGGGTAAAAAAAAGTAAAAGGTTACCACGAATATTCATATCTATGAATTTCGGGTCAAAGCGGAGGATATCATTTTGCCTTCAAGTATTCTTCAAGACTGGTAGATTTTTAGACAGTTCCTATTATAACGTCCTTAAGAAAATGAAAGTAATTAGATTCTCTAGGACAAAGAAAGCAAGGCTGGTAATTAAAGTTGGAGGACACAAACTCGAGCAAGTAGAGCACTTTAATTACTTAGGTAGTACGCAAGAAGAATACGGGCATAGTAGCAAAGACATACGGAATAGAATAGCGCTAGCCAAGGAGGCGTTTAGTGATAGATGAGAACTGATGACGCGGACCTTGGGTAAGGGTGTGAAGAAAAAGCTGATGAAGAGCTTTATATAGAGCGTAGAGTTGTATGTGGCAGAAATTTAAGCCCTCGGAAAGAAGGACGAGAATAAGCTGTAGACAGTTGAGATGTGGGAGTGGAGAAGGATGAAGAAGTCGAGGTGGACGGAGAGGAAGACTAACGATGAAGTGCTATAGATGGTGGGAAATTAAAGGAAGCCTCTGAATGAAATCCAGGATAGGCAGGGTAGATAGCTGAAGGAAGTAATGAAGGGCAATGGGTTGCTCCAGAGTGTGATAGAAGGAAGGATGCAGAGCAAGCGGGTAAGAGGCAGAAGGAGAAAATGTTTCATGGACAGGATGAAGAAGGTTAGATCGTATGTTGATGCGAAAGAGGATATCCTGGAGGGATATAGGCCCCTTAAAGTGTAGAAAAGCTGGGGGATATTCTCTGACATTCTACAAAACCTACATTTACCGGTAGAATACTTAAATAATAATTCTTTAAGATTGGTAGGTTTTTGGAGAATTCTTATTATAACATCCTTATTTTGGTATATCGTTCGGTTTTCCCTCCTATACGTGATGTGCCATTAGATCCCTCTTAAAATCCTCATATCATTTTCTTATTTCGTCTAGAATTCCTATCCCCCTCCTTCCTCTTCCAAGCCTCCCCAGTGTTACCCCCTCTATTACTCTCTTTAGCATTCCATCCCTTAAGAAAAAGTCCTCCATCCATCTCCACTGCATCCTCCGAGCCTCCACCACCTGCTCCTCTCCTCTCTCACAATGTCCAACACCTTCTCGTTCGTCCTTATCGCCACCCAGCTCACCCTCTCTCCATCCTTCTCCATGCCCAAACTCTCTTACACAAATCCCTACACCAATTCCTTTTCCCCGTTTTTTCCGTTTTCATGTCTGGTGCTCAAACACCTACTGCCACATCCCCTTGAGACGAATGACAGCGTAGTACTTGATATAGATAAAGAAGAAGATATAGACCATCTCAATCCAATTGGTACCGGTCTCAAAATCTGAAAGCACCTCACTCTCCCTTCAGACTAGGAGAATAATTAATATTCTTGGTCCTTGGATCTAAAAAAAATATCCCGACAAAGGGAAAGTGCGACTTTTTCCTTCCATAACTCCCTTGCGCAATTACCTCGAGGAAAACGGAATGTAAATTTGATTCGCCCACATTCACCTGATTTGCTTGGATTAAGTCATGAGATACTCCAGCGAGAAAATTTAAATCCAAGATTAAATTTCATTGCCTCTTACATTTCCCTTCGAAACGAATTATTGCCATTAGATTAAATGGGTCGTACGGAGGATAATCCAATGGATATTGCTAGAGTAAGTATAACGAATAGAGTTGGGATTCAAATGGAAAATGGGAGGCAGAGGGAAAAGAAACTGTTAAAGAAAGCATTAAGAGATACAAGAAATGTCAGAAAATAAATAATAAAACAGCACTTCTGCAGGATTCATTAGAAGAGCGATATATAATTTTCCAATTTGCCACGTTTGTTCCTAAAAAACCACCGAGGCGGAGTCGAATCAACGTGAAATATGTATGTATAAATAGTCCCATGGATATGAAAAAGTTTTCGCCTAATTGCACAGAATCTAACCGGCAAAGAATCACCAGAAAGCGAAATATATACACCGAACATCAACGCCATATTCAGAAAAGGAATATTTATTGATAGAAAATTGCCACTGATAACACTTGGTGTCCAAATGTTATCCGAAATATTTGATTTATTTGTACTTTATGTTATTTTTATTATTATAAAAAGAACAAAGTAATAAGCTTGTGATAAGAAAAAAATATGTTACCTACCTTTGCATACCGTAACTGCGAATAATCAAGCTGGAAGCTGTATCACGTAAGAGACAGCTGTAAATTATAAGGAAACGTAAAAAAAGGGAATTCATTGGTAAAGAAAGCCCTAAATAAACGAATTGAGGAGACAATAAGGTAAATCAACTCTGACACCACTGATCCGAGAGATATTGCAATGGAAAAAAGGTGTATAATTTATCGCAGGGTGCGAGTATTGCACGCAAAATTAGCTTTTAAGAGGGCATAATAAATGGACTGTGATTGAACGCCGACAAAAAACAATGAAGAAGACATTAATTCCCAGCGTATCCTGCCCTAATTAGGAAACTTTGTTTGCGATGTGGTTGGATAGAAATGAATCAACTATTTTATGATATGGAGAGGAAAAAGTGAAATAATTTAGGCAGAATACAGAAAAAGACGGAGAGTTGTTTTTTTTTTAAATTTTACCCGTTGATATTAATGTTCAATATTTTCCAGTATACCAATATTTCATTTTTCATTATTTCCAATATTCCGATATGCCAATGTTTTCCAATATTCAATAGTCCGATACAAGTTATTGATATTGGTCCATTTTCTATATTTTAAGATATTGGATACTGGGATTCAAATACCGCCCAGCCCAACTCCAGCGTGTCCCGGGCGCCTCGAGCCGGGTTTGATTCGCCGGGACCTACCGCGGGGCTCGGCCCGCCATCGGCTTAGGCTCGTGTGTACGTCGGTGATCCTGAGCCAGGCTCCACCGTACACAATACAACCATTCAATATTGCATAGGTACTGTGAGTTTTGCCACCCCCGAGGAACCATGGGTAATTCTAGCCCTCTCAAGCAACTGGTTCTAAGCCCATATATCCCTCCTTATTCTCTCAGAACTCTTTCTTCTTCTCAGATATAGGATATAGAATTGAAATTGAAAAAAATATGTTGCTTTGAACTCCTGTAAAAGATAAATATATTCCTCTATACGGCTATTACAAACAACATACCCAATTAGAGACTGCAGAATCTGTAAATACCTCGGAGTTACACTTATAAATGATCTTTTGCGGGGAAAACATGTTCGGGAAATTACTACTCAAGCTAATCGCAGGAAGTTTTTCCGACTGCGAGGAGTGTCCTCTCATGTTTCCTTCATTGTACTGTCGATTTCCTCGAGTGATATCCAGTTGTCGGGAGTAATCGATCACTAGCAATACGATTACCGGTAAAGATTAGATTTCACTTACTTTATTTTATAATATCTACTTCTTTCAAATTGTAATTTTACTCGCAATCTACTCCAAATAATAGTTGAATTGGGTAATCATTACTTTCGGGAAAATTTATAATCGGCGCGTAATCGGTTGGTGATAATGCCTATTAATCCGGTTTTGACTGCATGAGCAGCAGCGTACAATCCTTTATTTCAGCTATTTGATATGGCCATTACCCCCTCCAGAGCATTTTAAAGCCAGATTATCCATCATAAACCTTTCCCACGCGACATTTTACACGATTTCAGAGAGCTGTATACGCATACATACATGCATTTTGTGTAAAATATAAAATCCTGAGTTATTATTTTGTTTGGATATATACGACACATTTCCGCGCAGCTTCCTCACTTTTGGTTGCAGTCAGTGAGTCGATCCGACCTTCAATAATCCAAAACAAATTAATTGCTGCTAAGCAGATTACATATAAAATGTGGAAAATAGAACATAAATATGAAAATTATGAGTTTATTGATACGTTCCGATGTCTCTTGCAGGAATTAATGAGATCATATTGCGATTACGCGCAATCCAAGTCTAGAAATGAAGAATTCTTGATCTTTTCCGAAAAAGCCATCCACTACAGTAGGTGGCTAGGGTGTATTTTTACCGAACTATCAATCCACATAAAAATATCTGAGTTTCATGACTTGGAATGGCAATGGTACGTACTGAATCTACGTGACTTACATCCTGTACTTATCTCAGACCCAAAACGTCCACAAGACATGTTCATTTGACAGGAATATTTTATTTACTGTTCTCTTTAATATTTACATGGCAGGGGAAGCACAACATACAGCACAACACCCAAGAAAATGGCGCAAGATCTCACCTCTTCCTTTGCATATTACGGCCTCTCCAATTTCTAGGCTCAATCAAATGCTTAACAAATAAAGACTCGATATTTTTCCATACATCTCTCATCAATAACTTTCACTTATTCAATCGCATCCCTAGGCCCTCTTCCACTTTCGAAACTGATTGTATTTTAATGCCCAAATAAGTCATTCAACTGCATTTAAGGTAGTTTGAGAATTATAATGGAGACCATATTCGAATTGTACGTTTTAATTTTGGCAGCTTCAGGAAGCATGAATTAAATATTGCATCATCAATGGTGCTAAATATACTTTTATATTAGTGAAATTCTGGGAAATTATTTAATACAATACCCACATAAGTCTTGAATTTGACTGATTTTTTTCACACAATGCGTTCAAAGCTACTTCAAAACGGATGTTTTTTTCGACTCTGAAGAAATTTCTGCGGTGACAATATGACTTACTTTCAAAAATAGTGAATGAAGTGAATAAAAACCATACCCTGTTATTTTTTGACGAGATCTAGGTGCTAGAAACGTCTCATTATTAAAATTAGCTCTCTCTAAAGAGGGCAACCTACTATTTCCAATGTAAAAGTGATGGTACTATTTGTCAAAAATTTCGGAAAGTAATGTATTAAGGGGCTCATATTTTGGTGTCTTTGGAAGAGTAAGAAAATTTTCGTTAAAATGAGACAAAATTCATTGATTTCTAGGTGAAATGATATTTCGCTCAAACTACCTTAAGAAAGAAAATTGTAAATGAACTGATAAGAAAGGGATTCAAGAGAAATGGAAGATTAGCAAGCTGTTACCATTGCCGATTTGATGAGGTGACGTGTATTGGAAGCTTACGATGGTTTACATAACATCTCCCACGCTCCTCTCCGTGAAATCAGCCTGATTCCTCATACATGTGGAAGTTCTATTCTTGCTCGTCGTTGACGCCTTAACCCACTCTGAAATTTAGTTTAAAATTGAGTCAATGCACATTATAGACTTGGTATCGCCCTTAAGAAGATCAGTTTCATGTTGTTAGGTGCCTTTAGTTAGGTTTGAGCAAGATATTTCCCTGGACATAATGGAGACCATATTCGAATTGTACGTTTTAATTTCAGCAGCCGCAGGAAGCATGAATTAAATACTAAATTATCAACAGCGCACAAATATACTTTTATATGAATGAAATTCTTAGTATTGCATAAAAATACCCATATAAGTCTTAAACTCGACTCGTTTATTTCACGCGGTAGGTTTAAAATCCTTCACAACGGAAGGTTTTTTTGTGATCTGGAATAAACTTCTCCGGTGACAATATGATTTCATTTCAAACATTGTTGAGAAAGCATACAAACTATACACTGTTAATTTTTTAACGAGATTAAGGTGTTAGAAATTCTTCATTTTTTAATATGGTCTCTCTGGGGTGCATACACGTACTAATTCCTTTGAAAAAGAACTGGTATTTTTCGTCAAAATTCTCCTAAAGTAGTGCATTTAAGGGTTGATATGCAGATATCTTTGGAAGGGTGAGATATTTTTCTTTGAAATGAGACCAAATTCGCTGATTTTAGGAGAAATAATATTTCGCTCATACGACCTTAAAATCCACTCTTTATGATTTTTGTGTTCAGAGTACATTTTTTAGATCAGTTCAGTTCAAAATATCAGACTTGTCAGACGGAAGCTGCCAGTATTTGTCGTGGTTGCTTTGAATGGGAATATTTCACTTGAAAATTAGTTCCTAATGCTTCAAACGCAATGGAAAAATGGGACGACTAAATCGGTGACATGGTAAAGTTGATTTCACGTAAATTGCGCCATTCTCAGTGGGTATGAGCTTTCCACACAAGGCTGAGTTTTGAAATGATCGAATGAAGGAGTCCTTTTTAATTTCAATCTCCACCGAGCGAGACGAAGCGGCGGGCTTGCTTCTTACTTTATGTATCACAACGCAACATGGTATTATTTCAATACGGTTTTCTGCCCATAAATATGTTAAAATACTGCAGTGAAACCTGTATTAAGCGACCACCGACGGTTCGGTTGATTATGGTTGTTAAGAGGGGTGGTCGTTCGACAGGGGTTCACTTTCTTGGAGTACCTATTCTGCAAATAAACGGGAAGCTGATTTGAAAAAATGGAAAAATTCTTTAAGCGACGGGTTTGTTAAAAACCTATACAGATGGCGTTTATTTCCTCCTAATTTACTTGCTCCTAGGAAATTTCAATGCATATTAATTTGATGTACACATTCAGTGAAACTTGAATTAACTGACCATCGACGGTTCCACTGAAAAATGGTCCCTGAGAAGGGTGATCTCTTGATAGTAGTGGTCGATACTAGGGATTTCTTTGTACATAGAATAGTCTGGGATCAAAAATTGTTTTATAGTTAGGTGCACCACAGGAAAAAAGTAATACGGAACACTATTGTTGACATGTACATTAGTAATATGTTCAGATAAAATCGAAAAAAAAACTCCTATTTCCCGTTACCGATTTGGCTAGTTGGCAAATTAGAGCTTTTTTTAACATTTAACCTTTCGGAACTTGACATATATTTCGAAATGACTCGATGAAAGTACAGATTTTCTCCGAAACGCAAAACCATCTCTTTCATATTATTAAAAATGATTTTTATTAAATTTCAAAACATCATTCCAAATAAAAAAACGCGTAATTATCCATAGTTTTCAATTAAATTTCTTTCCATTTCCGCGCCTTAACCCGGCATGACAATGATTCAAATAAGTCTAAATTCTAGAAATATAATTCCCACATTTATTGGTTATTTCCCACATTTAAATTGATGCCCTTAAGTGACGTATGGTCCAACACTTTTTTTAGCTTACTTGAAAAGGTATTAAAATGTGAATTCAACGACTCACGATTCGCGCTCCAACCATTTTAAAGCGTCACCAAGTGCCGCTCTCTCTTTTGGCCGACGTTAGACTCCGATGAGAAACTAGTTCTCCGGCCAGCACATCAACCTGAACCCACTAGATTCATATAAATGCAGATTTAGCGACCATCCCGATGGATATCAATTCTACGAAAAAGTGAGTTTCCCTAAATTTCTGCCCGTTGAATGTGAAAAAAATTAAAGCACAATTCGGGAAATAGTCAGCAATCGATGTTGACGGACCTCGGTCCGAAGTATCGATTTCCACTCCTGGGGGATATTAGCGTAGAAATGAACTATTCCCATTTCCCAAGAAACACAGAAATCCAAACATTGGATAGATTGGATATTAGAGGAGGCGATTGACAGCTAAGGTCATGTACGCCATAGGGCACAGGTAAGGGAGGAAGGGTGGATAGAAATCCGGCGTCGGCATTAGCCCGCTCTTAACGGTTTGACGTATCATCCGACAGACGGAGTGCTGCACTTGAAGTGCCCTCCATAAGATGCTCAAGTAGGGATCGGCTTTTCTCAGAAAAACATCCTCGTCTGCCCCCCGGACAATTTGAGCCCTGGCAGTCCGTATGGTTAGCCAGTACTCTAGCCACCACACCAACCCGATCAACCATATCCAAACATTCCCACCGTCAGAGTTCATGGTGCGAGTACAAGAGAAGATAATCTGATTTGATCTCCATCCCAAGGACCATCCAGGGTTAGAATCCGTCCGGAAGCACAGAAGTTTCCGTGGAAACTAAAGCCTTGAGAAGAGCACTTAAAATTAAGCACTCCGTCTTGTGTGGAATCACACTCGTTATCAATTTCCATGAAGTTACGCTTGTAACCACCTATTACATGCATTAATAAAGTTTGCGTTCTTTACATAGCAAAATGGTGGACGCCGACTGTGTAATAATATCTTCTAGAGAATACGGCGATGAAATACGAAGAAATTGCCACCCGATAAAAACGGGAATAGATCCTCCAACCACTGCTGCGCCGAGCCAATGCGTATAACAATACGCTACCAACACCACCTGTTTCTCATGTCAATTTTAGAGGACTCAAAGGAGCTAGATGTTGTGACCTCATTATTTGACCCCATTGTTCTCTTCTCCAGGTAAATAAAAGTATTCCACCTTGTTAATTTACAATTTCAGACTTAACTTTGTGGAAACGAAACGCATGTCATTTTTCCTCGCTTTGTACATTCCACACTATTTAATTTTTATATGGGAAATGACTGTGTGACGAAACCATGCCCGGTAAAAATAAAAAAGTGTAATACACAAAGCGAGAAATTATTTCATTCCATCTTCTTGTTTAAATCATGTTTTCATTCAATTATTAAGAATCGTCTCATTCATCATTATGCACACTCGTAATTTTTATCCGTAACCTTTTTCTTAGACTGAAAATTGATTATTCCCGTTGAGAATGATGATGAATCAGTGTGTTTTCACATCCGCGCAAGTAGTGGCGTTTACCCTGTTATGTTTTGAATGAACTTCTGTCCACACAACCACTCACTCGGAGTGCACATCACGATTGACGTGTTTATTTCTGCTCTCCAGCCGGGATTCGACCTTGCGACCTTGATGCGACTGGGAGAACGCGTTTCCCGCCTCAAGAGCGGAGCCAGCATCGAACAGTCGACGAGCGGGAAGGCAGATTCCGACATCTGAGACACCATCTCTTGACTAATTTTGAAAGCAGGAGCTCCAGTTCGTTCAGCGATATCTCCGGGGCCTCCGGGGAAATTAATAGTGGCGCCCGTAATTCGAAACCTTTGAGCACACCTCTTCTATTTCCACAAATAATTTTGACCCGATGAGCACGAGCAGGGAGGGAATATCAATGAGAAGCACTAAGATAAAACGCTTTCCTCATCGCCGGATACAGCCAATCGATGAAGACATATTTCATTACCGGGCCCAGTATCACATGTTCGTCGCAGTGCTGCGGGCCTTACTTCTCGGCGTAGTTTGAGCGAAATATCATTTCACCCAGAAATCAATTCAGTCTCATTTTAATAAAAATTATCTCGCCCTTCCAAAGGTACCAAATATCAGCCCCTTACCGCACTACTTTCCGAGATATTTGCCAAAAAATACCATCCCTTTTACATGGGAAATGGTACGTGTATACACGTGTACGTGGTGCGTGTATACACGTGTATACACGTGCCATTTCCCATGTAAAGAGATCTTATTTTTTTTAAATGAGAAAATTCTAACACCTAGGTGCCATCAAAAAACTAACAGCGTGTAGTTTGTATGTTTTCACGACTATTTTTTAAAATCAATCATATTGTCACTGCAGTAATTTTTTCAGAATCAAAAAAACCTTCCGTTGTGAAGGAGTTATAAACGTACCGCACGAAAAAATTAGTCAAATTTAAGACTTAAAGAGAAATATTTATTTAATGTATTAAAAATTCAGTTGGGTACAAGTTTAATATTGTACCATTAATAATGCAATATTTATTTCATGCTTCCTAGAGCTCCTAAAATTAAAACGTATTGTAGCGGTTGGAGCCGACTGAAACAGAGGGAGCCGAGGTCGGCAAGCGCCCCGGGAAATCCCTGTTTGAATGGAGGATAGGGGGGCCCCGAGAGATGATAGACCTCTGCGGGGGAAACCTCTTTGTAAAGGAAGGATAATAAAGCAGTTTCGCTTGAGTTTCGGTTTGAACAAGTTGTTTTCTTACCAACACTTAACTTCTCCCGCGAACCAGCGCTACAGTATAATTCGAATGCGGTCTCCCTTATGAAAAGGAACTATCTCGCTCAGATTACCTTAACATGATTTTATTCCACAGATCGGAATAGGTCCCACTCCTCTTCACACTATCCACAGTGCCTTTTCCTCTTCCTTCCCTTTCTCCGCTCACTCAACATCTACCCCTTCATCATGTTAACAATTTCAATGAAGTTCAGCATACCTTGCCCCTCATGACTTCCTCCGTCCACCTACTCTGTCTTCTCCTTAGTCCCTCCAACAGCTTCCCCTGTTATCCACTTCATCGTCCGCCTTCCTTTCCGTGCACTGCACTTTCTTTTCATCCTCCACGCCGACGTCCCAAATGCTAGAATCCTCTCCCATGCTCTTTCCCCAAGAGTACAACCAATAGTTAAACCATACAACGCTACACTATATTAGGGTCTTAACACTTTCGAGTGCTATGGACGCAATCGTACATCCTCTAATATCTTCTGAGAAAAACGATGGGCGCACAAGGACGTCAATGGAATGTCATTATTGAACGGCAGCTGGACGCAATGGTATGGCTGCAGTCTTTCTGATGGACATACATATGACCACAAAGTGCCACAATAATTTTTAATCTTCAATAAAAGTTCATTTACATAGATTTAAATAGCCATCTTTCACAATCCAGGTCAGTATGTAAGATCATCATTTTTTCTAAGAGGACCTTCAATTTAAAACCCAGCACGCTAAGTGTTAACCAGTATTTTCCTCGACCTCCTACATTAAGCACCCGTCCACGGCTCCCTACTGCAGCTGAACGCCTGATTCGCGAGCTCAACTGTCGTTATGCCATTGCTAATATGCCCATTTTCTTCAAGCGTACGACCTTAGTGCTCTTCTCACTTCAGTTCGCGCGCTCCTACTTCAATGACTAGCCTCGCTTTCTTTGTCTCAGTGAATTTGTGCCTCTTTTTTCTCTCATAGTTTATCTTCATTTCGTATTTTAGGCAGGGATATTCTAATGTATCTCATCTACCAAAACCGGCAATAACTTCGATGGACTAAAAAATAAAAATTAAGTGGATAAAAAACGTTGAGTCCTTTCACACATTACTTTTTGCCGATGATCAGATAATAATGGCTGGAGATAAGCATAATGCGGAGTGTATGATGAGAAAATTGGTTGAAGTATACGAAATGGCTGGTTTGAGCATTAATGTAAACAAAACTAAAAATATGGTAATCAATGAGGATGCCATCAGCGTGGATATAGGATGGAAGGCCATTGAAGTCTGCAGTGAGTATAAATACGTAGAAGTAATAATTGGAAATGAGGGAGAAAGTAAGAAAGAAACAACAACAGGATAAACCAAACAAAATTAGCAATAAATAAAATGAACAGTATATTATGCTCAAAGTATATTAAAAAGATGAAAAATTTCCAAATATATCGCAAAATTATTCAAAGCATACATCTCTACGGATCAGAAAAGAGGAAATGATCCAAAGACCCTTAGGCAGAGAATGGATTTTTTAGAAGCCGCGAACTATTAAGGTTAGAAAGGATTACCAATGATAGCATACGAACTAGTATTAATATAGAAAAAAGGCCACCGAAGAAATAGAGAGCAGACGCTTGAAATGGTATGGCCACGTAAAAAGACTGTGTTACTCGCGAAGTAAGCATCATACGGGATAGACAGTAATATAGTAGGCTGGATAGGAGACTTCTTACATGAACGCGTTCAAAGGGTGGTATTAGATGGTGTCAGCTCAGGCGAAGTAAAAGTTACATCGGGTGTTCCCCAGGGAAGCGTGATAGTACCAAGTTTATTTCTTCTCTACGTAAATGACTTGAATACAGTAATAAAAAATAGCAAGCTCCGTATTTTTGCCGATGATGCAGTAGTGTATAAGGAAATTAGAAATGAAGAGGACATCCAGTCTTTAGCTAAGGATTTAGATGCGATTGATGATTGGTGTGATAGTTGGCAGCTAGAATTAAATTTGAAGAAATACGCGATAATGAACTTTTGGAAAAAGAATGACTCTCCCCGGAATAATTATTGCATCAAAGAAAAGAAAATATCTAACGTAGAATCTATTAAATACTTAGCCGTCACCATCACTGAAGACATGTCATGGGGGAAACACATCAGGGAAATAACTGGTGTAGCAAACCGTAGATTAGGATTCGTAAAAAGGGTTCTAGGCAAATGCGATGAGAGAGTACGAGAAAGAAGCTATTTTACACTTGCCAGGCCTCATTTAGAATATGCCGCTAGTGTATGGGATCCGTACGAGGAAGGTTTTTATTACGTACGTACGTACGAGGAAGGAATAACAGAATTAGAGCGTGTGCAAAGGAGATCCGATAGATTTGTTAAAGGCCGTTATGATAAATGTATAAGTGTTACAAATTTAATAGAAGAACTAGAATGGGAATTACTATCAGAACGCAGGTTAAAATGTAGGTTAAACCTTTTAAGTAAATTCGAAACCGATTTGTTCACAGATGACGTTAGATATATATTAAGAAATCTTGCGTATTATGCTAGGTTTGATCAGATTAACAAGATTAGAGAGATAGATTGTCGTACCGATAGATTTAAAATGTCATTTTTCCCGCGTACCATAACAGAGAACAATAGGTAGCGTAGCAAAGGGATAGGTCGGTGAAATATAGTAAGAGTAGTCTGTAGTGCATGATGCATGTAATAACAACCAATAATCCCTATCTTATTATATAGATACTAACCATCTAGCTGCATGTGACCCTGTTCTCTAGCATGTCTCCATTAAATATCCTAGCTGCATGTCAATAGTGCATGTTTGGTGATCTTCACCCCCTGCCACACACCCTCGTGGTGGCTCACAGGGTATTACGTAGATGTAGATGTAAAAAGAATGGAGGATAAACGATGGCCAAAAATATACTGATCTGGCAACCACAAGGAAAGAGGAAAAGGGGACGACCACCAGTAGAATGGATGAAGCAGGTCATTCAAGATATGGAAAAGAGGCAATTGGGAGTCAAACTACAGTCAGCAACCTATGCTTGAGACCTAGGAATCGCCTATTCAAAGCAAAGATACGGAGATTTTATAATATAAGCAAATTTAAAAGAAAGCACTGTAAAAAATACAAAATTGGAGTAAAGACATCATGTCATCAAAGAAGATTAAATGGGCAAAATAACTACAAAGCCAAAAACAAAAAGTCCAACGAAGAATTGGGAAGAAATACAAGTCTCATGAAATGTGGGAGAAGTAAAAATGAAAAACACTAAGATTTAAGGTTTTAATACATTACAACCTCATTGAAATTAACGGAGGAAATATGAACGCGAAGAACTAGAGTAGATGGCCATGGATAAAATATTTTTAAGCATTCTATCGATTAAGGTAGGTTTTGTTGAATGTCAAAGAATCTCCTCCCGGTTTTCTACACTTTCAGGGTCCTATCTCGCTCTAGTATATCCTTTTTCGCCTCAACATACGATCTATCCTTCTTCTGTCAATGAAACCTATTCACTTTCTTCCCCTTCCCCGCTTGCCCATCATCCTTCCCTCTATCACATTCTTGAGCAATCCATATTATATCCTCCAGCCACCTACTCTGCCGATTTCGAATTTCTTTAAGAAGTTTCCTCGGCCACCATCTCAAGAACTTCCTCGTTAGTCTTCCTATCCGTCCACCTCTATCAGATAGGTCGAAGGGTAGGAGCCAGACGTAAGGTAGTCCCGTGATGGTGTCACGTGAAAAACGCTGTTGGAAAGCGGGGGTGGGAGTCCCTCCTAACTATTTACTACCCAGATAAATGAAATAGATAAAATATATCAGGTAAATAAATGGGGTATTTTGAAAATAAGACTTACGGAGGAATAACAGGGTTAACTGAGATGTGAAAGGAATAGGGAGCTGCAGCACACTAACATTCTTAATTGCGACTGATGATGATGATATGTTGATGGCTTGATAGAAGGGAGGAAGCTGCGCAGCGGAGAAAGGCGAGAAAGAGAATTGGCTTCAGGATAGAAAGAAGAAAGGTCACACGGAAGCTGCGTCGAAGATAGAAATTGAAAAAAGGAATCAAATCAAATGCTTGCGGTAAGTTTCTAACATAAGTTTTTGCATGTAACATTATATTCCCCAGCGTGTTAAATAAAATGCATTAGTAGTAATTTGAGGACGATCTATAGATTGGTGCAAAGGAATACACGTATAATGATAAGTTTATATTTTTACAAAAAAAATAAATGTCAACCGATGACATTACTATTGTTACTGATGACATAACAGGTAAAAACTATTTTTTTAAATATTACATTTTATTTTCTCAATTTTCAACACCTCAGCATAGTGGGTCATGATGACTCGAAGAAACACAAGTGTATAGTAGTTTTAAAGGAAGGAGGAGCGTTAAAAGGTAATTACAGGAAATTTTATCCCCATTCAAACATACCTACTTCATCAAATTGATCCCCTCTTTCCTCTCTCCCTCCTCAACCTCCCCCCCCCCGTAAGAAGTATCGATAATATTTTGGTAGACATACTGAAGACGGAACGAAATAGAATGTACGAATTTCGGGGATTTCGGTCTGCTTTACAAGGCGTTGAGGGGAAAAATGTTGGGGCCGCTTGACAGAGGAATAAATATAGCAAAAATCTCTGATGACAAAAGAGGAGGCAGAAAGTATGAGAGAGCCATAGTGTCTCGGTGGAAGTGAGATGGATAATCTCCCTCCCTTTGAAAATGTTACTGAATATCCGGTCCAAAAATCTACCAATGGCTTGGTGAAATACTAAATGATGAAAATTTTTGGCCACGGACTTGAAAAACCTCTCGTAGCCTGCATGAAGTGACATCTCATCACAACCAATAAAATGTGGGTGGTATCGAAAAAAATGTGTCATCCGGGCAGCAGCACAGACAGCAATATCCATTTGTTCAAGACGCAGAAGCAATTACCGTCGGATCCTTCGCTATAACGTAAACTTTGGAGGCAATACTTTCCCTAACCAAGCTTATTTTCAAACAAATATGGTATAGTAATGAATTTACCCGGATCTTAATCCTATAACTTAACGGCTAGCTAAAGCAAAGGAGACTCGAGCTCACCTAGCATGCTATATTGGCATAATTTACCTGAAACATTAGGGAATGCATCTCTGCTGTAGTATATCGCGTTACTTATATTTGAATATTACCCGGCTCTGAATTATTTTTTCAATTGTTTTACAAATGTTGGTGCCAAATAAAGTCATTTATTGATAAAGCGTAATACTATCTCGTGTAATTATTGAAATATTTCATTTCCACACATTTTCACATCATACCTATTTAGATTAGTCAGGATGAATACCTTGGTTACCTTATTATTGTGAAAGACTCCATATTTCAGCGATTAAATGGACAATTTATCTCAAATTTTAAGGAAAAGTCTTCTAATTGATGAATTTGATTATTTTTCACTGATATTCAAAGGGAAGAAATAGATTTTATTGTCAAATACATGTTTTAATGTTTTATCAGGCAATACTGCGATGTATTTTGACCATCATAATCCTGTTTCTGAGTCTGAAAGTTAGCGTCCATGTTTTATTATTTTAAGTTTAATTTTTATTTAAAGGTTAATTTATTTTATTTAAATTTTAATGTAAAAAATTATTATAAATTAAATTTGAATTGTTTAAAAAATTATTACATATTTATTGTTTGAATTTGTAGGAAGTATGTTTCCACATACAATTCACGACAAAGTCATGAGAAGATGGGTAATCAAAATTTTAAGGAAATACTCACAGCTAATCACTCCATTTCAGCCTCATTTCCTTCACCCTTCCATTTCATAGCGGGTGTCCTGTCATCTCCTGCCAAGCTCCCACACCACGATTCACGAAAATTTCCTTCTCTTTCCCTCTCCCTCGTTCGTTTTCAACATTGACGCATACATGTAGAATGTAATGGTCTGCTACTGCAAACCGCATCGACCGAGGAAAAAAAGCAACTTTCTCATCCAAGAAAACAATTTTCACCATGCACAAGGTGACTGTCATTCAAGATGGCAGCGGTGATACTTGGGATTTTACATGACGTACGTTCCTTCCGATTTGGAATATCCATGTTATTGATCGAAAAGTTCTCGAACTGATCTTTGAGTATCATGAAAGTTTTATTCTTAATGAAAGATGCCTTGACATCCCCTATTACACCCCCTCGCGGCAACTAAAAGGACAGAACTGATTTAAGTAGATGTGGAATCCTTAATAGTCGGACGATATCAGAAGATGCAAGCCAACAGAGTAGCACAAATGCCATCATCTCACTTTAAAAATTCGGACACCGCGTACGCTTGCGTGATACGACTTGTTTGTATAACTCAACAACCTTATTATACGCAAAGCACTTATTCTGAGCACTGCATCATAACCTCGTCCGACACATACAATTTAATTTGAAATATATTATGAAGTAAAACTCCTTCAGAAACATCTCTTCTATCATGAATCGCTCGGCTAACCCCGTGAATTTACCAATTCAACTGAATTCGTGCATTATAATCCATATCACTAAGCAAAAATATGCCAGTTCATCGCGACAGAATTAGCTACTCTCAATTTCATCATGGCAAACAGAATTACGAAAACTCATT
This sequence comes from Ceriagrion tenellum, assembly GCA_963169105.1. NCBI lineage: Eukaryota > Metazoa > Arthropoda > Insecta > Odonata > Coenagrionidae > Ceriagrion > Ceriagrion tenellum. The sequence goes on along the minus strand of OY720640.1, from coordinate 65,878,949 downwards.
TGTCACGATTATAATTTATATCAGTAGTAAAATTCTGACCAAAGCCATGACTTCGATTGAAACTGTATAGTGGTTCAAACAACATAATGCCCATCAAACTATTGATGCAACTCAGTAATTGCGCTTAATAACTTAATTTAGGCCGGGCAATATTATACCACTAACCGAAGGTAAGAATTCTCACCATGATAACAACTTGTTAAAGGTTGTCCAAAATCGAAAAAAAACGCTCGTTCAATTAAGACGATGACTACAGCCATAAGTTGCGAGGAAAACATTATTCCCGGCAATTTTCTCGGCAGAGTAACATATCGGCTGCTACATATTATTCACCTCATAGCCTAAGACACCAAAATCTCCACAGGCATAGTAAATTTCGAAACCAATGGCAAATTAAATGCTACTCACGTATACCACGAAGTTCTGATTAAGGCGCCGAACCAGATCACATACGCACAGTTGTATTGGCGTGCCAGATTCACTGTCTGGATTCTTGAATATACGAATAAATTTTTTCTTCTATGTACCGACTTAGCTGTTAAAGTAAATGAGAATTCCATTGGTACATTCCCACCACTTAATTTCGTTTCACCGCCATCGCGTGCGCGACGCACACTGCCACCTTGTAGTAAACGCTTGAGTACAAAACAGCTGAATAACATTAAGTTGAATTTGTTTATGCCGTTTGCGTTACATTTACATGTTCCGTTTGAAACTTTAATCAATTTGTCTTTATATATACTCTGTTTTACTGAGATGGAGAAGTGGTATTTTGTTTTAATAGCCTTCACCCTCACAATTCACGCCGGTACGTTTGTTATTTGTTAAAGCTATTTTTTGTAATTAATTAAAATTGGGCGTGGCTTGTAATCACTGTTCAAATTTTCCTTGGAAAATATTGTTTTGATTTGCAGTAAATTTTAAGATCGAGCCGCACCCAATGTGTATTAAAACATCGTAAGCGATAGAAAAAGCTCAATGAATATTATGTTCCAGGTCATGGCCTTTATTGTTATGAATGTGTATCTACGTATCCAGGATGCGGTAAAAATTTCAATTGGATCTTACTCTGGGGAATTTACTGCCCTGAATACAATGATAAGTGTGTGAAAATTACTGAGCGTAAAGGAGGTAATTGAATGACTTTTATTGCACGATGGTGAGTTGTTGGGGAATTTCATTTTAACTTGCCCTCTCGACTCTTACAGATGAGGAAATAATTACCCGTGCTTGCCTGAGCTCCTTAAATAGTATTCGTACTGATATTCCTGCTGATAAGTACGAAGGGTGTAGGCCCGCAGCCAAAGATTGGAAGCTAGCAAATTACGTGAACCATTCCATACCTGAGCACGACGTCAAAAGGTAAATAAGCATTTATGTGTTACAACAGTAAGTTGAAGAGAGTGTGAAACCGTAGACCAAGTGTTTTTTTTTTAGTTTTCAAGTAGAAATCTGTTTGTAAAAGTTTGCATATCTATGGAAATCACGTTTGATACTTTTCTTGAATATTTGGTGAATTATATTGTCTCTGATATCTTCGAGAGTGCAACAATAGCATTATCCCTTGTTAATTCGGAGGTTGCCGCCGGTTTGACTTAAGGTGGTAAATAGCAATGTAAGAGGTTTAGGTTGTTCTCTCAAAGTGAAAGGCCCCCTCCGGCCCTTTTCAATTTATTGTTGCATTATTTAGTTTGTAATGGGAATATAAAAGCTAGTGATACTATAAGTCAGTTTGTTTATAGCTATATTTATGCCTTGGTTATCCATATTTAAAGGCATCCATTTAATTAATCCGCCAATAAATACTTAAGACATCTCATGAATTCAATCTAGACTCCATAGGGCTACCTCTTCGAAAGGTGTCATCCATCATTGCTGACATGTTTTCACCTCTTTTTCTGCTATCAATTATGATATTACTAGATTTTCAAATTTATTTGTAGATAATAATCTCACTTGTATCCATGAGACGCTGACTAATTTTTGTTCGGTATAATCAAGTCTACTTGACTACCTAGTGAAATAATAAATGTTCTCGACGTTTTAGTGAACCTAAACAACCTATACTTCATTTTCAGGGATCACTATGATGAAGTCAATTGGTGCTTCTGTTACTTTGATGACAGGTGTAACTCCGCAAGTACTATTAGTTTAACATGGCTATTGGGTGTGCTATTTGCCGTTCCTCTTCTCCTGAGATAGGTCATGGGATACTACTTAAGAAAGATGAATCTCAGTTGACAGAAGTTATGTCATGTTTAGTTTCAAAGAGTGCATTGTTATGATGTAACTGTGAACTGTGTAGCACATATGGCTCAAAAATGGCAAGGCCACAATGATATTTGAATTTATGATGATACTGCTGTTTGTCAGATGTATTGTTGTTACATATTTTTATAAGAGCTTTTAGATTCTAGACCCAATTTTTTAGTGCATAATTTTTTAATGTTTTTTGTAAGGTAATATGACTGAAAAATCATTCATTAGCCTTTCTAGATGCTTTTAGTGTTTTCAGAACACCAAGCATCCCATCTGGGAAATGCCAATTTATGAATTAGTCTCAATATTGCTTGTTTTTAGCAATACATCTCTGATCAAACGTATAGCTCTGTATATTGGCATTCCACCTTATATTTAGCGCACTACTATACCGTCCAAGACTTGTTGAACTATAAAGTTTATAAAGAGCTTTCAGCTATAAATGTATACTATTTTTAATGTTATTTTTGTGTGTAAAGATTGAATTTTCATGAAATCTGTTACCAGCAGAGGTGTTCCAATGCCTTCTGTCAGTTTTTTTATGATGTTCGTTTATCAGAATGTCATTCTTTGTATGTAGATTTGTTTGGTGCATGCTTCTTTTACTGATGTCTTTTTGACAAGCACATTCAGTGTGACTCATGTGAGAATGAATCCAAGAGTCACACCTTGAAAACTGCATGTTGATGAGAGACTGTTGGTATAGTTGTTGGCATTGCATTATAACACGTATCAAGTGAAAATTGGAACACATTCCTGCTGTGACGTGCACTTATTTTTTTATAAGAATTTTAATTTTGTAGAAGTGGACTGTAATTCAGCAGTCATATTTTATTGTGCCGTCCTAATCTATCATGCATAATTGCTGTATGCATTCCATTGATATTTTAATAATGTGAAACTGGATTTGAATAAATTTTTAAGACAATCCATTTATGTATCATTCTTTTAAAATCATATCGAGATGAAATAAGAACACTTTGTATAATCCACAAAAAAAATTTAATCGTATAAGCCCGGCCGGTTTCAACGCTTCCGTTGGAACGGGCAATACAATTCGTTTTTTGGCGAGCACGTCTTTATATTTTATGTCGGAAGATGGGGGGATTGGGGTTGAGGAAAGTATGACTAAGGATGAAGGTTGATGTTCAAGCATTGGGCTGGAGGTGGATATTACCTAATATGTTATGGAAGGTGGTGGGGACAGGAACTTGGTAGGCGGGAGAATGATGTAATGGTACAAGTCATTTATCACATCGGAACCAAGCTGCTTAGCGTGCATCATAATTTCAAAGCTCTCAATAAAATCCAGCTTGGCACCTTTGTCAACCAGTAAAACATTCACTTTAAAATCAGACTCCTGATTAAAATTTGCTAAATGATTAGCGAAAACAGATTGGTTGTCACACGTAATAAAAGAATTAAAATGTTCTTTGGCCCTTGCACTGAAGCTTCGTCCTGTCTGTCCCACATAAAAACAATTACATCCCTGTGTATCACACTTCAAAATATATACACCACTTCTTTCTTCAATACTAAATGTCTTTGGAATTAAAAAATAAACGACCAAGAGTTATAAAATATAGTTATAAACAATTTTAAAGGCATACATTAACACTGGTTCGTCCCAATATGTTATGGATTTTACAAGACACATTTTTCAGGAACGGTACTTTTTTCCATTGGTTTCTGAGGAAGTAATTGGGGTAAGGCAGGTTGACATTGTAATTGAAATTTTCCGCTTTTTGGTAAGTAGTTTGTCTAGAGGGAAGCCTCATCCATTTCTTTTACCTATTGTTTTAATTGTGGTTATTTCTCTGTCAAGTGAATGGATAGCAGTCAGTACAGGAGCAAATGGAAAGCAGCTAATTTGTGAGAAATGTGGTTTGATTTATTGGGGATAATGACATCCATAAACATGTCCTTCCTTTACATGGCAAAGTGATGTTTCTTGTCGGAAATGGTCAAATCTAAAAATTTCATTACCAAAAAAAGTACCTTGTGCCATGATTGATAAGATTTTAAATGCCCATTATGTAGAGCATTCGAAGAAAACAGACATAGTAGCAAAGATGTATGTAAGAGAATAGCGCTAGCTAAGGAGGCATTGAGTAATAGAAGGGAGAAACCAATTAGCAGTTTTCATCATAGGAGGGGAGGTTCAGACGGTGGGAGAGTGGAAAGGGTGAGCAGAGGAAAAGGGGCGATTGGTTACCTCAGAGGGGAAGTTTTCGGCAAGGTCACAAGTGAAAGTTACGAGGGGGAGTAATGGGGAACAGGTGATTGGCAGCCTTGGAGGGGAGGTAAATTTGTGGAATGGGAACACACGTGGTGTAGGATTGCAATTGAAGATTGGGAACTGCTTTTCATCTCCGATTGTGGATTTCTGGTTTTTTGCCTTTGTGCCAGCACTTCTGCCTTAGCATATCCTCGTAGTCTTCCGTCTCCAACTGCTATATAAATGAGAGAGGATCTGGTGAGGGGACATGGCAGGCAGGACTTGCTGGCAGGAGATGCTGAGTCGCAGAGATGGCTGGAGTTCGCGATCGTTGGCGCGACAGATGTCATTAGCGCGTCAGTGATGCCTCGGGCAAGTCCTTCGGCTAAGTCCAGAGGATAAATTGTCCAAAGAGGAAGTAAATAGGGGGGGAGGGGTAAGCTCAAAAAAAGCTACAGCTGGAAGATGTAATAATGTGATGGGCCGCTCAAGAATGTGATAGAGGGAAGGATGTAGAGCAAGCAGGTAAGAGGCGGAAGGAGAAAAGGTTTCATGGACAGGATGAAAAAGGTTAGATCATATGCTGAGGTGAAAAAGGATATACTTGAGCGAGATAGGCCCCTGAAAGTGTAGAAAACTGGGAGGGATTCTCTGACATTCAATAAAACCTACCTAAACTGGTAGAATACTTAAAAAAATACATTAGTATGCCAAAATGACAACAGATAATTCCTATATTTGTCATAAATAGTGGAAACAAACATTTGTACTACCCTGATTTATTCCCTCATGGTCAAGACCTCAATTTCCATGAGATCTTTAAGACTTCCCCTCTTGTAACCCCCAAACCCTATGACTTAGATGTTACCAAATTAGACTTGCTTGCACATGCATTATTCATTTGACAAATGAGAGAAAGATATCAACCTAAACTTTATAATGGAACAATTGAAATTCATTTTCTTTTTAATAAGCAGCACATTCTTTCAAGAATTCCATTTTCTAAGAAGAATTCTAGCTGAAATGAAGGAGATAAATAGGCAAAAGTATCATGACCTACACTTCGAACTTTGGACAATGTACACTGAGTGAAACTAGTCCTCTTCATCAGAGGTCTGCTAAGCTGAGTTGAGGGCTGACTGATTAATAGCATAATGTGCATAGAGATGGGACATTGTGAAAATTACTGGAGTAATTTCAGTAAATTGCCATGGATTTATACGTAATTCACCAAAGCCCATGAAAATTGCCATAGTTTTTGGTAATGTCACCTTCGTCTCAGATATTTTTCATAGCGATATAAATTAAACATATTATTTTATGCCTAGTCTATATATATTTATACAAACTTACAGGCATGGATTTTGCGTCCAATGCTCAGACCACCAAGCTACCCAGTCTACTAAGAATCCACTAGAATCGGCGGGGGGTTTATAGGAACAAACACTCCCCAAGGCATGACCCACGAGAGCGGCCAATAGATGGCGCCAGGGCTGCTTTCCACCCACCGGCAGAGAGAGAATGACACACTCAAAAGGCGAAATGAAAGAATAACTCAAGCACACAGACAGTGGTGAAAGATATAGAACGCGTTTCGGGGTATGCTAACCCAAGTAGGAAATGAGCGGTTCAGGCCATACAATCGTTCGTTCATTCACTCAGACCGCTCAGCGGCAAATACCTACATAAAAATGTTTATCCAAAAAGGTAGAAAGAAAGTGGATAGGAACACATAAAATAAACAAATACAATGGTGGTGTGAAGATGGAAAGATGGCAGATTCCAAGCAGAAAAAATTCGACTGGACCGGGAATCGAACCACGGACCTTTGGATTTCGCGTCCAATGCTCCAAATGTCCGTGGTTCGATTCCCGGTCCAGTAGAATTTTTTCTGCTTGGAATCGGCCATCTTTCCATCTTCACACCACCATTGTGTTTATTTGATGTGTTCCTATCCACTTTCTTTCTACCTTTCTGAATAAACATTTATATGTGTGTATGTATTTGCCGCTGAGCGGTCTGAGTGAATGAACGAACTATTATATATATATCATACTATATTGATTATAGATAAAGGCATGTACAACTCATTTGTTGATTATTTTTACTTAACACGGAAATTTACCTCAAATGAAACTTAAGGTAATTTACCTATCTCTACAAGTGCATTCTATCCTGCATGGCTCATCCAGAATCACTGTGAGCACATATGCAGATTACCATCATCCTAAAGGGCATTCCCATTTACAGTGGATATATGGCCCTTATGTAGCATAGCTACCTCTTCAATTGGCATCAGTCATGGCAGCAAAAACTGCTCAACCTCTGCACAACCATCAGCCATTATGATGGCAATGAAAGCAGACGCTTGCTAGGGACTCAGAATGGAATGTTACAATTATAACATTACATAATAATTTGAAATAAAAGTCAATTTTTCAAAAATACTATAATTAGGTTTTATTGTCAACAAATTCCTCAAAACACTTCCCTACAAAGCATATTCTTGCAAAGAGTCCCAAAGCCTGGTCCAAAAATATAACTGTTAATCTTAAAATATATGCACAGCTAAGAATATATGCAACTTCTTCGCAAGAAAATTCACCATGAAAACTCAAGGGTAATCATTCAGAAACTAGCCTTTAGACATCATACACACCAGGTAGCAAAGTAAAATTCACATTATCAACCCACACCATGTGAGGACAATCATGAGTAACAAGCTGCATAAAACAATGTAATTAAGCACTCACACATAAATCACTGTGGTAAGAACTCGAAGGGAAACTAAATTCATAAATGGTTACAACACTTCCAAAATCAAGGCATTAAAAAACTTACTATATGTACTCTCATTTAAGACAAAATTGCATGTGGCACAATCATGAGAAAAAAATTAATGAAATTACCACAGACAGCAGTAAATCTCACTAAAAATATTCACAGTAATAAATGATTAATTATCAAAGAGCTATGATGAAATATTTCCAACCTTTTCACTATAAGCAAATTCCAAAAAGGATACTCTTAGACTGACAAGGCCATCTTCATTTGGTTTTCTTTTTCTAGCCAACATACTTAAAAACTCATTTATTAATTTTATGTAAGTAAATTTTTCATAAATTGGGGATACTGGTGAAAAATATTAAACATACTTAAGACACCACTTCAAATGCAAAGGAAGATAATAAAAATTATATTCTAAACTAAACTATCGGTCAATTTATCAGCTTCCGGGCAGTTTACGCACAGTTTCTGATGGCTGATAGATCATCTCACTTGCAAAGGAAAGGATTAGCCCACCAAAAATAGGAGTCCATCACTTGAGGTTGTCACAGAACCCTATAGGTCAACTATTCCACATGAAAGCTGAGCACATTATGAGATTACAAAGGTTAAAAATCACAACGACCTCAGTAAAATAGGTATGTACATGGCTTCCCACCTCTTCAGTGATGTGACCAGCTTAGGCATAAAATCACAGGGGTTGGAACATAACAGTAAGAGCAAAAACCTTACAAAACAAGAAACCATGCACATTCAACATCAAGCTTTGGTATGGCAATACATACCAATGGTAAGTCAACACTTTGAATACTGGAAATAATGCATCAGAGAACCTTGAAATGAGAGGGGCTTGTAAGTATGTATTAATCACAATATTTCCATTCCAACAACAGCACTTTTTGCAAATTAATATGCAAACATGAGATTGGAATCATATCCAAGTTTCTCAAGATTAGGTATGCAGGCATGGTTGATCATGGGAGGAGGTCCACACATCAAGACAATTGTGTCACTTGCAGGAGGGAAGAGGTGCTCCTTAATCATATCAGCTGACACAAAACCCTCACTGTATTTCCAGCCTGAAATGAGATGAAGATGCACAGATTAGGTAGAGCTAGCATTTAGGTTTACACTATTAGTGCAACATCAACAACAAGAAAGCAACAAAAATGAATGTTGAGCTCCTAATTTATTTGGATACCACCGTTGATGTGCAAAGCGTGGCACCATGCTTTGTGCCTCACATTTATCCCTTCCCTTGCCTCGAATGTCTTTGCGTGTGTTCCCCTCGGAGAATCTCTCCCTGATCCCCATAAAAACTCCTTGGACCTTACGTTTTCTCCCCCTTCCCTTGAGTGTTTCATGTGAGAGTGTTCCCGTCAGTGCACCTCTACCAGATCCCAAACAGCTCATGCATAAAACTACAGGGATGTGTGCTGTCCGTATTGACATGGAGGCCTGATGCAGAATAACTCCAAATGAGTGCTAGTGTCTCCCCATGTGAGGTGCCAATACTTTATGGCCATTTGGTGTTATTTTTATCTTTTGCTACTCACTATGTATACAGCTTATGCTACTAGTCACCCTGAATTAAAATCAATGTCCTATTATGGCAAGAAGACAAATTTCCACCACAGAAAGAAATACAATTAAATAGAAAATAGAAGCAATATTAAGTAGGATACCATAGTCAGAGATACTTCCTAGCAAAAGAAAAAGTGATGGCATCATTTATCGGCCATAAACTTGGATAAATTTTTCATAAACTATAGTTTCTCTAAAAGTTTACCAGATATCAGTGAGTTTTTGTTGAAGTTGTATTTCATGTCCAAAAGATCTGATTAGTGGAAATGAGCAACAGCATGAAACCGAAGAATAGATACATTGAAACTGCTGCATTCACAATATGATGAACAAATAAACAAGAGACAGACTAATGACCTCAAATGCAGTAAAATAAAAGAGGGGCATGAAATAGTGCAATGGGATTAATGACAAATTTAAAAAAAGCATTGTAGACAACAAAAGTTTGCTTCTGTTTCACAAAATACTTATCAAGTCTTCCTAAAACTAACAGCATTTATACAACTGTTTTCGGAAATTAAAATAAGGCATGAAACACATGTCATCATGAAGTATGATTTAGTTTGTTTAGTTTAGAGAGGGAAGACCCGAGAAGACTTCCTCCATACATGTTATCATACTATACATTTATGTTATTGTTCCAAGAACAGGAACAGCTATAAAATATTGCAAGAGCCTGTAGAGACTCGGGATATTTCCGGAAGTATCCATTAATAAAATACAGAGAATAAAATATGTAATTTAAAACATAAAACATACCAAAGGAAAAAAGGGAATCTACATATTACGATTATCACACAACTTACCTTCAGCAGGTCGATCAACAGTATACCACAGCTTGAATTGCTTTGGGTGCTCCTTCAGTACTTCTTCCAACTCCTCCCTCACGAGAATATCTTTTTCCGTCTGATTGGCAAAAAGAAGGGAGAGCTCGGTGTTGTCTTCAGGATCGTGGGTGATGTGACGAATGAGCTGAAGCATTGGGGTGATTCCAGTGCCTCCTATAACATAAATAATTTATTATGGGAGACTTAACTACAGCTAAATGAGGATATGTAGCATTTTCCAATGGTAAGATCATCATCATCTAAATAACCCAAGAATTTTCCTGATTTGATAGAGATTACAAGCTCATAATAATTTATTTCCTCACAGTAAGGCCACTTGAAATGCGTACTTTGATATCAGTATGGAGACTCCACAGTGATTTGATGAGTTCTGTTTATTCAGGTTTTTCCCACACTGATTCATTTTTATGGACAACAGTTACAATTGCATTACAGCTAGTATCAGGTATTGTCCTGCCATACCAGGTATTGGGGGGGATGGAGGGCAGCCACAACCCCTCTCTTAAACCACAACTGCTAAAGGTGAAGAGGCTAGGACCTATAGCCAGAACATATTAGTAGAGTAGTAGGATTAGTAGTGCTCATGACCTGAGGATGCTAGCTTTAACGCAAGCAAAACTGTTGTCCACAATAATGAATCAACATAGGAAAAAACCGAATAAACGAAACTTGTATTTTGATATGTTACAGTTTTTGGTAGCCTCAAATGTAGAGATGGGCCATTCTGAAAATTTCAGAGGTATTTTACAGAATTTACCATAGCTCCTGATAATTACCACAATTCTTGTAATATTCACTTCTGTCTCAGATTTTTTCATACTGATATTTTACAAACATATTATTTTAAGTCTATATACATTTAATACAATTTTAATTATTAATAAAGTCACATCCAGCTCATGTGTGGATTATTTTTACTTATAGAATATTTGTAGGGATATCATATTCAATGGTTTGTACAAAAATTTCTCATGCCAAAAAAAGAACAGAAATGTGTGGGCTGCTGTTTTTGTATTTAAATTTTATTTATTTCTAAGGCATCAATGTAGCAATGACAATGGTTGAATGTCTCTAGGCCCTTGCTATTGGCTTTCCTATTAAATCCTCTAATAGCTGATAATTGCAGAAAATTAAAAATTACCAGAAAATTATGGTAATTTTAAAAATTACAGTAATTTACTATGGTTAATCACCTCAAATGAAAATGATGGTAATTTACCCATCCCTACTCATATGGATGAAAAGCTAATTCACTGTTTAGCTAACCCAAGTCAATTTATAGGAGAAATCAAAGGCATCTCATATAGATAAGCATGCTCAATACCAACTGATGTCACTTCCATCAACGTTTTAAACACCTAATTCAATTACATGGCCACCGCAGTCACAATTCTCAGCTCATCTGACCCTACCCAGAAACCATCACCTAACACAATTAATTCTTCCAGACTACAATGAGTGATCTACGAGTTAAGGTGGAGAAAAGATAACCTCTACTGATATCTTCTGGCTATAGATCCTAGCCTCCTCACCTTCAGCAGTTGTGGTCCAATACAGGGTGGCTACTGATATCCAATAGTCAAATTCCATGACCTTTCCCTGATTTTTCCCTGATGGATATACCAATTTCCCTGACCGATCGCCAAAAGTTCACCTATTATTGGAATATTTTTTCTGCTGAATTAAATTTTCTATGGCAGCTTAAAATTTTCTAATCATCGTCTTGTATTTTTAGAACTGCAAGCATGTAATTACTATAAGCTAGTGTGCTCCAGCTACTTCTCAACCTGATTTTTTGAAGTTAAAAAAAAAAATGTGAGGTAAACTTTTCCAAACAACATAGCCTCAGATTCATTGTGACGAGCGTAATACATAGTGATCATGATTTTTAACACAAATAGGCAAATATCGCAATAAGAATGTACAAATGGGATACATTGTACGTCTGATTCACAACTAAATAACTAAGATTCACAACTGAATACTCCACGAATTGATGGTGCTTATTCCATGCACGCCAGCGAAGGATGTTAGTTTTAGCTGGTGAAATAAAGGGTGGGAAAGACTGACCGATAAACATAATGGCAGAAAAATGTAGAGAATTCCTATTCCAATTCCTCCCTGACTGTTACCAGAATTCCCTGAGTTTTCCAGAAATTCAAACTTCCCTGACAATTCCAGGTTTTCCCAGACAATCGCCACCCTACAATACCTCCAAATACCTGGTATGGCAGGACATTACCTGTCTTGTAAAACCCTTTCACTATAACCATGCAATTCTTGGATTTTAAATTTCACTTGCCTGCTATCATAGCCACTTTCTTCATTTTGACAATAACGGGTGGTGTTTTAGTGTCTTTCTTGATGGCAAACGCCCCATGACCCTGGTATTTCAATTTACCAGACGGCCCTCTCACATCAATCGTATCACCGATTTTCAAACTTTCCAAATGCTGGCTCATTTTCCCTCCATCAGGATACTTCGGATGGGTATTTTTCATATAAACCTAGAAGAGAAAATTGTGAATAACTTTATTCGGTGAGATCAACAGGTTGTGGCATGCCAAGTACGGATTGAATGGTGAATCTAAAAACGATGAAAGTTTATCGATAAGGTAATCAATACACACCTTAATCACCAAATCCATGTAGCCCTTACATTCATCACTACTCACAGGTGTGTATGAACGGATTACCAGTTCACCGTTAATTCTTGCAGAGAGGTGAATATGTTGACCAACCGGCAAGCCTGTGGGTATCGGACTCCCATTAAGCAATTTCAAAAACTGTATGTGTTAAAATAGTACCTAGAAGTCAGTCAAAATCTTTACCCAAAACATGTTCTGGTGTTGGGAGGCCAAACCTAAAGCGACGAGTGTCATGGTTGATTTCTTCTTTCTCAACCAATGGAAGTGCGTACTTGACAGTAGGATCCAGAAGTGTAATCAGGGGAGTTTTACGCTTTTTAAAGTGAAAAGCAGCTATAATGACAGTGGCAGCCACTGCCACCACCGCTATACAAACGGACAGTACCTAGGATAAAATAATACGGTAAGAATATGAAGTACTTTTACATAGGTGCAAACGCACGACACAATTTACAATTACTCAAATGCAAACCACAGTATTAAATAGCATTTAAATAACAACACAAGTTACAACTATTCGTGATAAACAAGAATAAGATGGAGCACTACGTCCGAGACAAATCTATCCCTAACTACTACTCACGCTGATATTTCTGGAAAGAGGGTTAATGAATATCGTTTAAACACCTCAAGCAATAACCAAAAGACCCATGCGGTTACTAAGAAGCACTGGCAACAAATTATTGTCGCAACTAACAGCAGCATAACCTCAAAAATCCAACTTCTAAGAATGAGAAGGGTACCTTATTATATTCTCCCATATCGTCTGAACGAAAAGTTCTTTCTTCAAATCCGTCTTAAATGCTAATTAATATCTCCTAGGAATTTTCACTAAAAAGGGCCAAGAGAACGAATCGAGCAGAAAGTTCAACGTTAGGAGAAGACATCCCATACATGAATTGCATTTAAATCAATGGCCCCACAGAGGCATGGAATAGTTACACTTCCGATAGAATACATTCAGAAGACAAGCCTACCTTATCGCTATCTCCTTCCTGGGACATTGTGTTTACAATTCCTACACCCTTTGCACAGTAAAACCACAAACATCCGCAGCTGCCGGTGCTTAACCCACGATCACCCACGATAACGCAGATATCACAGAGGAATCTTGATCTCACAGATGGGGCGAGCACGCTTACGCGCTTTCAATTCTTTTCCGATTTGTGTGGTTTTGTCGCCTTAGAACGCTTTGAGCTGTGACAATGTGTTATTTCAGTCATGATTTCGGTAAAGTGACAGTAATGATGAGGAAGCATCTTTGAATCATTAAAGCTGGTGGCCTTGTTGGAAACAGGCTATCGGCATAAGTGAGATTTCCGGAAGGGTACTTACTTAAGTTCACTTACATGTTTCAGCTTTAGAAGGCATGGATCGAACCCTCTAATGTTGCTGAGAGGGCAAATAATTGTAAATTTTCTGACGATTATTCTTTGTCAGGTGGCAGAATTCAATCATATGCAAGATATCCATTATTTACGATCTACTGTGGATTAACTGCCATATTTGAAGTGCATAATTTATGATGAATTAACTATGGATTTGGATGAATTCATAGGGTCGCAGCCCACTTGATTCCATATTTGAGAGTTCCTCTAACAAGTCAACGCCCATATCGACAAGGTGCAACACGGTGCTACTCTGTTCAGCTATCCAGTAGTATCAGAGAAATGGATGTTCAGCAGTACAGTATAAATTTTCTACTCAGCTCCAAGGCAGTATCTGAAATTGTTCTAGCTAATCACAAGAATTTCAACTTGGGTGTTAATATTTTTTATTACTTTGTGGGTTGGCATAATCACACTCACTCATGTGCTTGGGTGCGAAATAAAATATTAATAAATGGAGCCTTCAGAAAAAAATCATTGGAATTGACTGAGATTCAAACTCTGATTCCTCTATTTCTCGTCTGAATTATTGGCCATTCACTCTCAACATGTTCTACTGATCATGTTCCATTGCCTCCGACCCATTAATATCTTCATCTTCCCATCATTTATTATTGCCCATAACCATTTCATGTGCATACTTTGAATTCTTCACTGACCTTTTTTCCTCCCTCAACATACTTCACACCTTGTTCCAGGTTATACAGCCAGTCCAGCCATCTCAAAAACCTCATCTCTCGAGCCTCCAATCTATACTCATCCATCTTTCACCCCATGATCAAAGTTTTTGAGTATCATTGGCACAAAGTTATCTTCATTTGATGTTCCCTCATCCTCTATATTTAAATTAGTTGGTCTACCCCACATAGCACAAAATATCTATAAAATATCTAATAAGTCTTTTGCTAATATCTAGAAAACATCTTGTAATAACTTGTAGACATCTTCTAGACATATTGTAGATATCTGAATGTCCGCTTTTCCTATATCTACAAGATATCTTGAGAAGATATTTTCTAAACATTCATATTCAAATTGGACCCAATGGGAAAATTCAGGATAAATGACTTAAGGCGTGGTTACACGATACATTAACCCATATGTGTTCATGTACAAGTTCATGAATGAACATATATAACAGTAGAAGTAATAGTTGCTAGTAGCAACATGTAGTTTTTACAGAGTTGCAAAATTATCAAAAATACATACTAATAAACAATTTAAATATCTCCGGTTATTTTAAAAATTAAAAAACTTTTAAAAATGAATCTATAATTTTAAACCTTTACCTTCATTTTAATATCTATTAAAACAAAGCAGCTGCCCTATGGCCATCGATAGAGGTGCTTAAACATTTATCCTTTAACCTGTTATTTTGTTCAAACTATTCAACTTTGATATCCAGAATTTTGGGATCTCATAGCTATTACGTAGGTCTATCATTTTTTATTGTTTCAAGATGCTGAGGTTTAAACCTGCTGAATAATTAAATAATGAAAAATGAGCGATTTATTTGTTTAAATCGACCTTCTGGGTTAACTAATAGTTGGATTTTGATCGGGTTACTACCAATTCGTAGAATTTTTTATCTTCTACAACTTTTGTTGGAAAAGTTATTGCCTTAACTTCGTACTTTTCATTGTATCATTTAAAAAACAACTTTTCTTAACTTTCAATCGCTTTTATAAACATTTGCCAGAAGACTTTCCCTTGCTTTTTTGGTGCACATGTGTACAATGACTTCATCTATCCATCCACCAAAAAGCATAGCAGTTACATTTTTTTTTAGATTCTGGTGTTTTTTGGCTAATTGCACTAGACATATAATAAGAGTCGTCGCTCAAAATAGACATATTCTAGACATCTAGTAGATATTTAAAATATCCAAGACATTTAATTTTTTGTTTTGTATGATTGCATGTCTCAATGCTCAACTTACATATATGACTTAAGATAATGACGTGTCCTATATTATATTATGTATATATCGTGTGTATAATCTCTGGACAAATAAATATTATTATTATTATTGAAGACATGCTGTAGATATCTAGTAGATATTTTGTGCTATGTGGGACTATCACTGTCAGATAGCTCCTCCATGTATTGTCGCCACCTATCTTGAATATCTTCTTTTTCAATTAATATTATACCTGTTTTGTCCTTATAAGGATTATAATCTTTAGTACTATTCGCCCCTCTCCTACCTCCCAATAACAATTTTACTCTAGCATATAATGCACTCTCTTCCCCTTCCCTTTGCAGTTTTTCCATTTCTTTGCATTGCCTTTTCCACCAATTTGCCTTCGTCTTATTGGTCATTCGCCGTAGTTAATTATTTAACCCTTTGTATTTCACCTTACCTAGGTCGGTGTGGATGTTTTTCCACTTCCCACTCTCCTCTATTTTTGCAGTAATTTCTTTGGTAACAAACTGCTTCTTTACCTTCCTAGTATCCACTGATCCTATTGTTTTCTCTGCTCGTTTTTCTCACTGCCCGTTTTTATACTCTCCCATTTTTCCTTGGCTGTCCTTATTCCTATTGCTTTTCCTTTGTTCCCTTCCACTATCTCTTAGTATTCCCTCCTTTCTCCTTCTTTCAAAGCTTCCTAGTTCCACCCATTTATCCTCCTACTTTTATTAAGCTTTTTGAATCTAACACCACATTTCATCATAACTACATTATGATCCGTGTCTGCCTCAGCACCCGATAGCTCTGAGATATCTGGACACTGTTCCTGAAACTTTGTGTGACCATGATTTAGTCAATTTGATGTCTCCCAGTGTCTCCTGGCATTTTCCATGTGTACCTCTACCTGAGTTGGAATAAACCAAAAAGTGTTTGTTACTGCTAAATTACTTCTACAAAATTCAACTTCCTTCTCACCACAATCATTTCTTGCTCCTAATCCATATCCTCCAACTTCATACCCATCTCTTCCTTCTCCCACCATTGCATTCCAGTTACCCATTACTATCATTAGGTTTTCCTTGCCTGAGACTTCCGGATTATCACCTCTAGCTGTTCAGAAATCCCATCCACCTCTTCCTCCTTGTGATTGCTTGTTTGCACATATGCCTGGACCAAAACGAGATTGTCAGGTGTGCTTTTATTTCAACCGCTAGTATCCTGTCACTCACCTGTTCAATCTTGACGACTCTCATCTTCAATTTTGTGTTCAGTATGTACTTTAGTTGCCCCAACTTTACACAGTACCAAGGCCTTGTGTGTTCTATCATGTTCCCTTCTTCCCTTTCTCCATTTCATGTTCTATATTTTCCAGCTTCCCAGCCATCATCATTGTCCTAATGCTCCAGGTTCCTATTTTTATCAATTCTTTCCTCCTCTTCTTTTTCCTCTTATCTCTTGTGGTTCTTGTATCCTGTGATGACTCTGCTGTGCAAGGATTTCGTGAGATGACGACCTTGGGGGTCTTGCCTTTCCCACTGCCGGGCCCGACACCCATCTCATTGGGTGGTATCCTGTAGTAGCTAGGATTCATTTATCTTTGAATGACTTTCATGTTCTGGGTAGTTGATGGGAGGGACTCCCATCATCTCCACTTCCCAATAGTGTATTTCACATGACGTCATCATGGAGCTACAGTCATTTTATCTTGCTGCTACCCTTCGACAAATCTGGCATGGGTGGCCTAAGCAGGAGCAATATTAATTGCTCCTACCAGTCCAGCTCAAGGGGTTATTAGAAAGTGCAAGCCCTTCCTCCATTTGAAGGTTGTAGTCTGCATCAAGAGAGTTGAAATATAAATTTTAAAAAAATTGTCTTTAGTAAACTTAAGGTAACCTTGTGTTATTTTATGAATAAATAAGTTTATTTATTCATACAATAACACAAAGTACCTATTATCAAATTTCTTGTCATAGTAAACAGATATTTCAGTCCCTGGTCTTTTTTCAGTTCTACTTCAAGCTCACCCATCACCTTCTTCAACTTTTCTGCATATCTCTCTGTTGAATAATGCTTATTTTAAAAAATAATCCTCTCTGACTCCTCTGCCTTTATAGTTCTTTTACAGGCCACTCTTACTTGCTTATTATGAGCCTATTGCAAATCTCCAATGAGACAACAACCCTTCTTTTTTTCGCATCACCAATGTATATTGAAATATTTTTCCTCTTCCATCCAATTCAACTCAGCCATCTCACTTATACATGCCTCTACATCTTTGCTCTCCATTTACTTAAGCTGCCTCGTAAGTTTCAGGGCAAAACTGGAGCTATTAGAGAGATTAAATCTACTATCTTTGTACCCATAATACAAAACCACCCATGATGTAATCATGCTTGTTATAAAACATTCAAGTTTCCCTACAATGCTATGCTCTTTTTCACTGAATGATCTTCTCGAGGGATTTTTTATGTTTTGGTATTCTTAGCTAAATGCTTGCCCTTTGCTGGCTATTCATTCTTCTGCTGCACCATCCTAGTTTTTATCACCCCTATGTCCATTACCTTCTACACAACCTTGACGTGGCTTAATGGTGGTTGATAATTGGTTAATAATTGATGGTAATATGTAGTTATTGCATACTATAGCAGGGATGCTCATCTATGAGCTGTCATTGTTGAGCAATAATGGAGATGTATCTGTATTGATTTTGTATCTCAACATTTACTCTCCTTGTAATTTTCTGATCATTAAGATACTTGACAGTTTGTGTATTCCAAGATGTTTTGCCAAAATGTATATGTTACATAGAAGTAAGCGAGACAGTCATGAATATGGTATGAGAAATGTGTACCCTTCCCTGGTTACTCAACAATAGAGGACCACTCTTTGGAACTAGATGGAAGAGTGCCCTTTTTGATCCTGTCTTTGAAAGTTCAGACTAGCTCCAGTAGGACAAAAAGAGATATGAATGTAAGGGTCAAAGCATACAGGAATGACTTCAAGGTATTCACCCGAGAAAACCAAGAAAATTTTCTGCAGCTAAAAGGGTAATGTTAACAAGTAAGAAGATAGTTTTGGTTCAACATCATTCCCTTAGTGGATTTGCTTAGTGGTGAGTCTCCTTTTAGTAGTTTTAAACCTTATCACTGATCATGTTCTCAGAATTCTGCCACATATGTTGCTGAATGATAAGAGTTTCTCTAGCTGAAATACTACCCATTTCACTTGCTGTGAAATCCTTTGCACCTATGTACTTCTAATCGTTGAGATAAGTGGGCCAATCTGATTCTCATATATATCAGCTAATTTAATTTTATGAGATTGGGTTTATTTTTATGCTGTTAATCTGTTCTCAGGAAAGACTAAGTTGAATAAGTTTGAGTAACGGGGTGATATTTTTCATCTATTTCACTCTTTCTTATTTGGTTAAAATAATTGTACATAGACTCTGTTTTTAGAAGATTTTATAAATGTAAAGCATACATATAGAAAATTACAGATGTGAGGAAAAATTTAATTTCATAGTTACCGAGTTCAAAAGGAAGAATCACCACTTGTTAACAATTGGTGCAGAAAAAATGGATATTTATGATGATTCCACATAAATTTAGACCCTCACTTGTTTAATGGCAAATTTTGTTTTCTTTAATACTCATTGTGTATTCCTGGGTGAAATCCCTTAAGCCCACCAATTCTTTATCTATGCGCATGTAGAATTCATCTCCATAGCGATATGGTAGCCAATCAGGCACACCGTCTATTTTGGACTGCTCAGGATTGGGCTCCCTGAAAGATAAATGTTGGTTTTACAAGTGGGCACTTTAAGAAATAAGAGAAGGAGACATCTATTCATTTCACTATTCATTTCTTCTAGTGAGTCTACCTCTTTAAGGCAATGAGTGCATGTGAAATATTGTTGTCATTTCCATTGAAGTTTTCAGTGGACAGCTTTTGGAAAAACTTATTGGTATCAATCATGTGAGACACAAAAATCACTTTTGCTGTATGCATCATTCATGAGAGATACCTGAACTCACCATATTAACCTCGGGACTACTGTCATTAAAATCCTTGAAAATGAAAAAAATCCATGAAGAAATTCTCCTTGATTTGACTTGACTCTCCTCCATTTGACTTGAAAGTCAAATGAATATGTGAAATTCAAAGTCAAAATATCTCTTAGTTAGTTCTGGGATCCAAACTCAGATACCCTACCCAGTGTTTTTACCAATTACGAGGATTTTTAGGTGACTAAACAGTTTGAAAAAAATAAAATGCCCAGTTACTTGTCTTTAAAAGCTCTCTTACTGAATTCAAATATCTGGGTTTAACTCTGATCCTTCCTCTCTTCAAGTTTAACTGCATTGAATTTCATCTGAGGCAATCATCCATACATTTAAAAATTGTTTTACCCTTGTGAACTGTTGTACAATGCTCATAAATGCGAGCATTTCATATTACTGTATGCATGGTACTCAGGGGAACATCTGGTTCCTTTAAAACTTATGAAATTCTCAGCAGAAGAGGATTCGTATTAGCTTGATTGGACCAAGCATCTGGTTCTGAATCCAAGTGTGGTTGAATGATTTTTCTGTAGTGAATTTTGTCCCTTAATGTGTATATCTTGTTATGCTAGTTTTTTATGGGAAGAAGTAGTTATTCAATTCCCACTATCTCAAACCCTCTGAAAATTAACCCAGTTCTATAGCCTTCATAGGTGAAATTCCAGTGAATATGTCATTGCAAAATGAGAAAAAATATTAAAAATTTTATTACCCATAGTAAGCAAAGTTGGTCCATGCTCCAACCATCTTCTTAGATAATTTGTCATCCTCTTCATTAAGGTCAAACAATGGAATGCTGAATAGATAGAGCAAATCATTTGCATGGCAAACACCTGGAACAAAATCAGTGGTCATGTTTTAATTGGTGAAGATACACCAAAATTTTTACCTTTTCACTGCCAGTGAATTCTATGCAATGTGTGCAAAGATTGTTAAGGCCATTTTTGTCTAGCTTCCAATGATTAAAGAGTTAAATTTTTAGGAATTTATATGTATTGCCATGTCCTTGGCCCATGGGCATGCACTAATGCCCATTCTTTTCCTTCTTTGAGTCATTAACCAACTCAATTGAGCACGCATGAGTCTATTGCAAAGATTCATGCAACTTCCTGACCCACGTTTGCACTTTTGACACTTTTGAATGTGTAGGATTCCCAATAGCACACCATATACCAAGAACAACCAATACACATATGCCATACGTATACCCAGTGCTTACCAACTTCTGGATGTATACCAGTATACAACTCACATATAGCTATCTCTCTAGGTATCACATGTACTCAATGGTGTATACCAAATGCTTGATGTCAGCTTCCAGGAGTATACCGTATACGGCTACAACTCATATACCATATAGGTATGCCATACATGTACTGTATCCTCTTAATAGTCATGGATGTATACCAACTGATCAGCCGTAATTGGCTGTAGTATGCAGTAAAAACGTATACGTATACATTGTCTATATGAGCTGGCTATCGTCTACTACATACCGGTATACACTCCATATAATCCATGTATGCGTATACCAAATTTCCTGTGCTGTGGGGTATGGTGCATCATCATCCTCTGAGGGAAATGACAATCTAAATGGCATTGGAGTAATGCCCTAGGAGAGAGAACATATTACACTTCCCCCTATGCTAGGACCTCTATTTTATGTGATATTTGGAAACGCCAAATTTTTAAACGTCTGTATTTTGTATTTGTTCCTCCAAAAACAACTGAAGGACTTCTATTCAACCAAAACCTTGAAGAAGGGTGGTAGTGTAAAAGAAAATCTGGCCCAGAACCTCTGATGAGGTTTTCCATATTATTTGTTGAGTTCCACTTTAACTGTAATTGTTATGGTTAAGAACTGTTCTTGTTCACTAAGTGCTCTTCACAGAAGAACTCGTTTTAGCATGGAGACAACACCAGCCACCACTGTTTCCTGGGTAACTAGTACCATAGAGTAAGCATTACTCTATGCTTGTACCCATTGTCATGATTGAGAATCAAACATCTAAGACAATTAGTTTTCATTCATTCTCTTCAACCATGGATGAGTGTATGATCGGAACTCAGCTACTAAATCTATTGTGACCCATTTTGGCCTCAACAGTGTGTACTTTTATTCAACTATGGTTGATTTTTCAAATGTGAGGAATACACGTGAGAGTTAAGTAGTAAAAAAAAGAATCCATTAAATTGCAGATCTTAGATAATATAGATTAGCTTATGTATGAAAAAGCTAGCCTGTACATCAGCCACTGGATGTCTTTGCACATTCACTGAGGGCCTTTTAGAAATTAGAGGGCTTGTCTGCATGGGTTCAAAGTACCACCAAAATGAATAGAGTTACAGCTATGTGGAAATGGAAATTTTGTACCAAATGGGGGAGAAAAGCCGAATGGCAGGAAAAATTAGGCAGAAAAAAAGGAATGGAGGATACAATGAGTTGTAGCAACAAGTAGAAGAGGGCATAGGGGAGAATAATGGGTTAATCGGAAGAGGGAGAAAAAGAATAGGAATATTTCATGTTATGATGGAAGCAACAGGCACACATAAAGGGTTATAAAGGATCCTAATACAGGAAAGTAAGCTGTTTTTGTTGGAAAAATAAGAGATACTAGTTGATTCAAAGGTTTCTGCGGGGTTCGATTCGAAGTGGAGCAGCTTTCAGACGTTCCTCCGCATGATGTCCGAGGTTGACCTCTTTTTCTCCAGCATTCCTGCTGGCATCTTCAAGTCTGAAGTGGTGATGCACTGTTATGGTCTGTTTCATATGGCTAGGTGTGATTAGCAGGACTTTCTCTGATTGGCACATTGCTGTTTTCCCATATTTCTTTTTTGAACATCCTCGTCCTCGATGCTAGGGAGATTGTAACCGTCCTCCCGGTTGAAGTTTTTTGGATACTTTGCAATTTCAATGGCTTCCCAGATTAATCTGGGATATTTGTGGATTTCCTTAGATAGAATCCATCTCTCAAAGTCCACCTTGTGGCCAGGTTCTGACCAAACGTGTTCTGCGACAGCGGAGATTTGGAACTGCTTCTTCTCTCCTTTCAAAAAAGGAAAAATGGGAAAACAGCAATGCTCCAATCAGAGAAATTCCTGCCAATCAGACCTGGCTCTATAAGAAGGACCAGAACAATGCATCGCTACTTCAAACCTGAAGATGCCAGCAGGATGGCTGGAGAAACAGTTGTAAACCATGGACATCACGCGGATGAACACCCGAAAGCTGCTCCACTTCAAAATAGGAGATACATAATCTGTGAGGTTGGAGCTACTACCAGCAGGAATATCTGTATACCTTCCATTTATGTACTCAGCAGAATACTTAAGATGATGATGAGTAAAACTACTTGTTAACTCTACTGGGAAAAACTCTTTAAGATAAAGAGAGTTTTATTCCTCTTAGAGAGAAAATTCTCTGTTGTCAGCTAACATTTAAAAAGGTGGATTTTACATAAATATAGCAAAAAATATTATCAAAATCTTTCAATTAAAAATTTTTGGATATTTTGACACACTCACCTCCATCAAATGGAGCACTTGGGTCTCCTATTGCACTCCACATACTCGTTTTTCCTTCATAGTCGAATGCATACAGGTAGCTATTGTTCTTCTTGGAATGCAGCTTTACCAAATAGTGCTGTGGTCCTTTAAGGAACACTGCTCCCAGAACCTAATCAAAAGTCAGTGGCGAGTGGAATGCTAATTAATGATACTTTTAGAGATTAAAGTGTAGTTGAGTCCAACATGGAGTGAGGAATTACAAATATTTTAACAACTCTTCGAAGATATTTTTTATTTAACCAGTCCGGTACAGTAACCCCAGGATTTTTTCCAATTACTGAACTTAATACTTACATCAATCATTCCAGGACACATGGCTGTAAAATTTCCGAGTGTTTTTGGATCCAAAAATTGACCAAGTAGAGAATCTGTAAGCCAGTAATTGGGATCTTCCATGTCTGTTACCATTAAAAAAATAAGAGAAGAAATATTGGCTATGAAGCAGTTTTCAAAAATATTCCTTGCATAAACTCATTAATTTATTAATTAGTAAAAATATAGCTTGAGAGGAATTGTTTCTAGTTAGTCATTTAATAATGCAAAACTGCATTCATAGAGAACCAACAAATCCAAGATAGGAGAGAGGACAAAAGCTGAGCAGCATATTCTGTGATGGTAAGAGCAGGATGTATGAATGAAAGGAGGCTGATTGAATTGGTTAGATGTACTGATACCCACACTCTACTTAGTCATCCAAAGGATTCCGAAGATCATCTATGTACATAGTTATTTGGAAAACACCTCAAAGGCCAGTGGTAGGGGATGTTAGGATCTTCTAGGGCAGGGGTCACCAAACTACGGCCTGCAACGCCAATCAATCAGGCCCGCTGTCCAGATTCGAATTTGCTTGATAAAGGATTCATTCTGGCTTGCAAGTATTGTACATAATGATTATGTGGCCCGCACTCATCATTTTGTCAATTATCTGGCCCACTGTGCAAAAAAGTTTGGTGACTTCTGTTCTAGGGGGTAGAGGGGTGATCTCCTCCACAATAAAACCCTCATTAATAGATAAACCACCACTGAAGAAAGTGATTCTGCAAACTGAGTACATCCACAGCTATGTGTGAATATCACAGAAACCTCTTTGGGTAAAGTTGGCCATTTCCTAATTTTTTTAAACTCTAGAGTTGCACATGAGAGGTTTTTTCCCCTCAAATTTTATGAAATACAAAATTATATTGTTAAATATTGTTTTTACTGATGATTCATGTTGCTTTTACAACATGTGTTGGTCATTTTTTCATAATTTAATTCTCATGGAATTTTCAAGTAAAGTAAATTTCATTGTATTGCTAGCATAAAATCCTCAAGAAGTTGTTCCCTCAGCATTGTGCATCAGTCAAAAAAATAATGAGATAGGCAAATGATGAAGCAATCTTTTTTGTCATAAAATTAATAAGTAGATATTTCCTCAAAATACTCAATAAAGTAAAATGCAGTAACATATACTCACTGAACAGCCTAAAAGCACTGTCTGGAACTCCATATTTTAGAAAGTTTTTATCATTCTCAAGTCCATTGGGGACCATGTAACCACCGTAGACAACTGAAAAATGTATTGAGGAGACATATTCAAAGCGATTAAAATAGGAAACACCATTAATATTGAATATATGTCATTGAAAAATAATTGTCAGTGAACTGTGTTTGCCAAAGTTGACTGGCAGTTCTATCCTAAATATCCAGATTCCCAGTCCTCTTACCTCCCCATTACACTCCACCAGAATGCAGTTGTCATTTAATACAGCCCTACTCCACCTCCTGTTTGTTTCCCATTTTCAACTTTTATCATTTCTAATTGCAACTGCTGTCGGTGCTGCTTGAGTAAATTATACCATCAGATGAGGCATGAAATTTATAAATACGGCATGTTTTTTAATTAAAATATTTAATTCACCTCAGTTTACGCATTTCTGGAATTTTCAATAATTGTTGGTGGTTCTTTCAACAACATAAAACTATGATTCACAGCATTTTCAACAAACTTGTAAAAGTTAACTTTATTGCCCTTCCGCCTAATATAGGTTTCAGTTCATTGAGGGACAAATGATTTCAGCTAGGAAATTAGGCAACACAAAACTTGAGCACAGGTGTATTCTCTTAAGAGTCTCAAGAATGAATGAATATTAGTGTCAAATAATCTCCTCTCCTGCTTTAGAGGCTCTCACTATTACCCAGTGCTAATAGCCAGAAGAAAATGCAACAGGATAGGTCGTCACATCCTCTATTCTTTAAACTACCAGCAGCATAACTCACGGTTTAAGCTTGTACGATGTTTGTCTGTTCGCAGTATGTCCCATTACTTATGCAGGCTGGTAGATTCCAGTATATGTACTTCTCCCCTTTATTCCCCATTCAAGCTTATTATTCTGTTTTTAGCTATTTTTCTGTCATAGTTGTTGCTTTACTGTTTCTAAGGATTTAAGGGGGCTTGACATTGGTGCCCAAATGATCTTTCAAAAGTAACATTTGTAAAGAATAAAAGTGCTTTGGTGAAGCCACTATCCAGGAGGATAGCATCATTCATGCCATGGTAAACTACACACATGAAGATTTTCACTCCTGCCAAACGAGGGATGAAATATGAAAAAATTGCCCAAGAAAAAAATTATCAGGACTGGGAAATTAGCCTTGTACCTAGAGTATGCCTGGCTAATGTACTCAGACCTGGTATGACAAAGGTCCTTGATTCAATTTCTGTTCCTTGTGGTTTTTCCCTTTGACCTTTTCCCTTTTTCTGTGTTCCATTGACTACAGTAGTTTTGGAATTGGTAGAGACTTTCATCACCTCTAAGCCTAAGACCATTTGGAAGAGGGCAGGGCTCTCATATTGTCATCTCAACAATCAGTCCCCCAAAATTGTTCTGGACTCATTAATCTTAAACAGTGTTTGTGGCCTTTTTAATGAATGGAACCTACTGTATTCTGTTCAAGGGTTCCTAGTGCATGGGGGTACAAAAAGCCTATGGAAATATAATTATTGGTCGTTGGGGATAAACTTGTATGCATGTTGGGGGATGTACATGTAAGTATGCTGGTGGCCCAGTACATTGCATTGCCCCATGGCCCTTGATGCTGTTAAGTCGGCCCAGACACTGACGGAACTCACTTGCCATAACATAGGTGCCCTCATTCTTATTCGCTCCAAACATTATTGGTACATTGCTATAATTTCCAGATTTTAATATGTCCAGAGGATGCTTGTCAATGTATTTCTTCTTGCCAGCTTTCTGAACAATAGGGCTGCATCCACCAAATCCAGAATAGCCTCTTCGCTCTTCTATTGCCTTGGAATGATAAATAGTAGTTCATAAATGCACTTAAAATGGTAGATATTAAACATATCTACACCAAAAAATAGGATTTTACTATGTGAATATATGTTCCTGAATCAGTCTCTCAGCAACCTTCAATGATAAAAATGAAGGAAAACTTTCAGAGCAATTTGGTTATTACTATTATGAGTATGAAATTATACCGAAAGAGAGTAAAATGAGTGTTTCATATGTCTCATTGTCAGTGCTTGGAAAACTCCAACTGAAGCAATCACTGCATTTGATAATTAACATTCCTCAAACGAGTCAATTTATGCATATTTTAAAATTGCTTGTACATATATAGCTTTCAGTCAATGATGAAGTTGTTGCTGCCAGAGTGAAATGTCTACTGTGGATTGGAGGTATTAAAATTTTGCCTATTTTAACGCATTGAGTGTGGGTGTCACTCATGAGTGCCCCACTCCACTGCAAATTTTAGGAACTGGGAAATTACATCTTAAATGCACTCAATGTGCCAATTGGATTTGTCAAATGTCTTATGATCATGGATTGGACATCAGATGGAAAACATGATTCAGAAATAACTCTTTCAAGAGTTCGAAATTTTAGTGGGAAAAGTATGAACTGCTTCAAGTGGAGCCCTTAATAGTTAAATACTTATTCAGTTTCATTGAAGGAGGGGGCTGAAAAAACTAATATCAGGAGAAAAACTAAGGTAATCCAGAAAGTGTATAGATTGTAATTAAAAGCTACCTACTGAACTCGTTGACCTCTGTCATAAATTACGGTCATTGTATACAAATTAATTGCCATAGTAAAAATCTTCACAGACTGGGAATCTGTGAACCTCTTAAGTCAATATACTGACCATAATGTAGCTTAAGCTTTCTACATCTTGTAGCAATATCCATATATTGGTGACTGATTCATTAATTACATGTCATAAAAAATGAGGTACCTTGTAGGTTTGGTATGCTCTTGTAAGTTTCATTGCATCAACTGTTTGCAGACATCTAGTCACTTCAGTTAGGTCACCTTTGCCACTATCAGCTCCAGTAACATTGCATCCTGCCTCTGCGGCAATATTCACCGTGTGAAATTCGGGTATGTCATCAATTGCCCATGGTGCTAAAGATGATCCACTTTCACCAATCACACGATGAAACAGACCTGTATGATGAGGATGAGATCACACGGAATGTTTTCTCTTAGAGTTCATCTTTGATACATGCTTCTGTTGCTTTGTAAGAGCTTGTTCATTGGATGACTTGGTCAGTAAAAATAATGAGCTAAGTTATACACATTGTAGTCATACCATTGCAGGCATTTGGTTCGAGTAGATGAATTACCATATTTAATCACACAACCTGCATTATTTCACCAAAAAATTCCAAATGGAAACAAAGAAGTGTTAGGCTTATGGCATATAGTCATTCATAATTGAGGTACTAGGAGATTTTGAGAAAATTTGCTGGGCACCAGATGGCAAACCTTCTATCTGCCTGATGTTCATTTTCTCTCCGTTCCAGATTCCTTCCTCTACAGCACTTTCCTCATCTTTTGAAACTGTGGGCTAATAGCTTTCAGGCAAGCTGTGAATGATTACTCCAAGTTCATGTGAGGACACCTTGAGAATTGGTACTCTCAAAATGTCATCAGCAGTAATATGAAGCAGCCTTTTTCACTAAAGCTAAATTTAAAATTCCTGCACTAGTTTGATATTTGAACTCTGACATGGATATTCATATCTGTAAAAGTCTTTAAATGTAAAGCTAACAAACCAAGGACTTTGTACATTGACATCAGTAATTTCAGCCAGATCTCTTATGCATCAGAGAAGGGTATAGAATCCAGCCAGCATTGGTTGCCTTATAAGTATAGCAGTAGTAATTGCTTAATTGCACTGAGGAAAAATTATTCACCTCAACCCAGACTTTTACACAAACCCCTCAACACTGCCCTCAGTGCTTTAGCCAGTTAAGCAACTGAAGCGTCCTTCTCCCCTATGGATTTTTTAGGTCTAAAATGCTCTGGCAGGTGACTCAGAAAAGGTTATACCGTGAAGAGCCCTGGTATCCTCAAAATTCAACGAAATCAGTGGTATTCTGAATATTTTTCATGCTCACAAACTCCCAATGAAAAATCTGTGAGAGCATACCTTTTGCCAAGGGAGACAGTAGCAAGTACCCAACACTAGCACCTCCAGCACTCTCTCCAAAGATTGTAACCAAGTTTGGATCTCCTCCAAAGACACTAATGTGATCTCGTACCCACTCAAGGGCAAGGACTTGATCAAGCAAACCAGCGTTGCCAGCTATGTCATCTGTTTGCAGGGACAGGAATCCTAAAAAAAATATGAATAAGAGGAACCTTCAGACAGCAGAATTGGAATTAAGATATGTTTGAAGCCGGCAAATGGAAAAGAGCAAGACAAGATTTTTACCAAAGAGATAAGTACTATTGTACTGTCTTTCTAATTTTAATAATGAAAGGTTAATGGATTCCATCAAAATCCTCTTTTTGATATCAGGGAAGTATAAATGGAAACGAGAGAACACTGACGTGCTTTCTATTTCATCATTTTACCATCAAAATATGTATTTTAACCTGGTCAATTGCTTAGCTACAATATAAATACATAATTTCATTGGTAATATAATAGATCGCCAATTATCTGACTGATGAATTATCTGATGATCAGTTCTGCAACAATCCCCTCCAAATATCTTCCTTTCCATCCACAAAATTGCAACAATTTGCCTTTAAATAAGGTTTTTATGCAGCAGGCTCTTCAATTATGCAGATTACAGTGTGGTATCATGGTGAGTATCCAGCATCATTGCTTAGTGTTTGTGTGACCCGGATGAGCATGGTTACATTGCTGCACTGCAGCTGTTTTCTATTGACTAAGTTTCCTTCAGCATTATAATTGATACAAAATCTGTAATTCTTCAGGAAAGAGGAAGCGCTTTGAGTAGGTTATTTCCAAGAAGTGCAAAATTCCACAGAGGAAAAATTATCTGCTTTGACCAGGATTTGAACCACCAATACAATGATTTCCAGACAAGTGCTTCAGCCAGTTAAGCTACCAAGATATACTCTTCCCTTGTGGATTTTTTTGGGCTTTAAAGGAACAAATTTTTCAAGACTGCCAAACATTCAATGTAACTAGCAGCCATAGGCATGTGCTAAGTATCACAGTCCTCAAAATTGGAATTTTTAAAAAATAATGTGGCTATACATAGAAACCATGGTTGGTAAATAAATCTTTGCTGTGTGTAATTATATGTTCAGGTAATGAGTGTATCTTCTGTTCTCATGATAGTATTTCTCAAATTTTGAATACATATTCAACTTGGTCACCACAGTTATTTGTGATGGCTAACTCTGGTGGCATGTAGGCTAATATTTTGTCATGTGATAAACAATTTGACTAACTTTCCTTTTGGAGCTACATACATCTACATGAAAGCATTTCTCCCCAAAAATGAAAAAAAGGTAAAATATATGATTTACAGCTATGAACTATAGGGTTGATTTATCCCCATTCGATAAGTATTATCATCAGTAAGAAGTAGCTATTTTTCCTGATTATACAGGATACCTCGAGTGCTATCCAAAGGATGGCTATTCAGAGAACAAAAATAAGCTCAATCAAAAGATGAAGGTTAATGTTGGCAGATATTTTGGTATCCTTTTCAGAAGTCACAACTGGTTTCAACAGTGCATAAATGCTACTTTTTCTTGGCAAAGCTGAGCTACTGAGCACCTATTTCCTAGTAAAACAACTTCAAAATTCAAGATGTAATGGTCATTACAAGTGCCTAAAAACCACTTGGGAAACTTGAAGAGATATTTTCTATCGTGACTGAACCATTTAATTACCAAGAGGTCCAAGTCTATAGTGTGGTACAACCAAAACCACATCTTTATCCATGAATCGCTGTGCTCCATAGACCAAAGCAGATCCTCCTGCATAAGCTCCGCCATGGAAGTACACCATAACAGGCAATTTTGCATCCACACCAACCTACAGGAGCCAAGGGTGTAAGTCATACCATGAAATAGTATGTCATATTGCCAAAACATTAATAATGACATTAGGTTCTAATTATTATGGAAATACAAATGCATAAATCCCATTCTTTCCATGAGAAGTAATCCTGAATTCAGGCTTTATCTGCTAGTGAAACTTGGGACTACACCAAATACTAAAATTTGTCACAAGTTTTGTCCAATGTCTCCACTAACCTTGGGGGTGTATATATGTATGAATAAGCAGTCCTCAATATCTTTATCTCCATAGGGTTCTGGTGAAATTTCTCCTCTTCTGATCAGCTCCTCTTCCACGGCCACTTCCAAAGCATCCCAACCTCGAGCTTGGCTTTCTGCATCTCTGAAAAGACCTGTCTGAGGGCACTTTTGACCAAAATGCGTTGCTTCCAAAGTACCACTCCATGGTCCAGCAGGCTCTGGGGGCTGATACGTTATAAGTTAATATTAACCATCACAACTATGTCTCAGTGAAAAAGTGTGAGTCCAACTTGGAGGAGGAAGAAATGAAGCCAGAGGTGATAGTCAGAAAAAAATGACCGAGGTAACTGGGGCAAGTACATAATAAAATGCATTGGGACAGTGAGACAGTAAAACCTGTTCTGCATTGAAGAATGGCTTCTGGCTTGAAAAGTAAGAGAGAACTGGCATTTGCAATGGAAAGAAGAGATGTAGAAAGTATATTTATGGGGCAGAAGAGAGAAACAGGTTGGTGGCATTTGAACTTTATTGCATAAATAAAGAAAGAGTAGCAACAAAGAAATTATCAATAAAAATTTGCCTTATGTACCATTATATTATTTTGAAAACATTAATTAAATAGTAATGTAGGCATTTCATACTATACATTATACCAGTAAGTAAAATCAGTAAAGTATGTTGAAGGAAATATATGATGATTAAGGTGAGATGATGTCATTTTGAAGGCCATTATTTAGAACATCTGATTTGTGCTTTTAAAGTACACATTATGTTAAATCAACCCTTAGATGCTCAGTGTGTCAATATACATACTAGTATTGGCTTCCTAAGACAACCTTAGGACACATAGAGCAATTACAGTATTTTGAAAATTATTTTCTCATTCAAAGTTTGTCTTTTTAAACCATGTTAAGAAAAAGTTGCCCAAAAGTAAAACCCTATGTTAAGCAGAGGGCTGAAAAAAATATTTTTACAAGGATTGAAAAATTAGGTGTGAGCTTTTGTAAGCAAATACATATCACCCTTTGATGCGCTAGAAAATTCATCATCAATACGTTTCACGGTAAATTATATGTATGCATCAGGATGCTAGAAAAAAATGTTTGGTTAACTTTCTCAACTCACCTGAAACCTCCTGGGACCACTGGGGGCCATGCCAAATCGTATCCCCTTGTACGAGTAGTATGTTCTCTTTGAAAAGTGTGAAATACCTGTGGTGCCAACCACTTTGCCAAGCCCTGGTATGTCAACTTCTGGACTAGCGCTGGCCTTTAGCGAGACAGCTAGTGCCTCTGATGCGACCAGACACAACAGCCCAGCCGTTAGGGCAAGAGTGGGAAGTGTACAATGGAGTATCATTATCCTAGTTTACCAGATGACTAGCCTAAACTTTGCAGAAAAGATGGAGTATATTAAAATAATTATTTTGAACTTTCATTTTGAGGCCAAATGGTGACCCAAATTGCAAATACATGTATGATTTGACTATGAAAATAATTTTTAGAGGAAATATTTTGATGGAATCTTTCAAAGTGAACTTAATAAACTTTGTCAAATGAAGTATTTGACCAAAGTAGCCCATCCTAACATCTCTGAACACTTGTGAAAAATGATGGTATATTGTGACGGAAAACCACTACCTCCTAGAACTGTTGTAAATGTCGTGGGGAATCATGATTGGTTCAACCGTAATGGTCGAATTAGGTCATCCCCCCTCCAATTTAGGAAGTTTAGTTTGGGTTGCCTTCACAAAGCAGGGTATATAAGCGGGTACCCTGAGGCAATGAGGCAGAAAGAGTAAGTAAGAAAGAAGAAAAAGTAAGACTGAATGCATGTGTGATTAGTTGACCCGCCAACTTGCCGAAATTAAGCCCTTGGACTTAAATTGCCAGTTATGCACTGCTATTGAGCCAACATGTACTCAAACCACAGCAGGATGCTTTCCTCAGTTAGATCTATGCCAAAAAATATTTGTAATGTGAACGAATGAGATTGTGTAATTCTATATTTTGCCGTGCCAATCCAAAAGACAGCAACTGACAAAATTACTTATTTAAAGGTTAGAGATGATTTTGTTATTTTCAACCTTGAAGACTTTAAAAAAAACCATATCTGTAGCAGTTCGCTTGATGTCACGTTCTGCTTTCACCATATCTACAGTATAAATGTTAATTTCTTAGGCCATATAACAGTAACTACTAGTCTTACTCCCAGAGAATCTCATTATGTTTGTTCCCTAATGCTTTATCTTCATTCTGCATTTCCCGCACTGACTATCTAAGCATCAACTAAATTATTGCAAACTCTTTGAAAATGAACTAGATGAAAAATCGAAGATGAAAACTTAAGCATGCAATAACTCAAAACCAAAAATGATGCAGTTGCTGTCTTTAAGCTTAGGAGGGCAGTATTGTCCTATCTTTGGTGGGGGAGGGGGTCAGGGAATCGCCGCTCTGCCCGCTCCATGATGGCGCCCCTGATGTGGGCCAGCCCCACCACCCGTTAGAGCACTGAGTACACAACTGTTCGGAGGTCACCGAGACCTTCTAGTTTCTGGAGTAGACGGGCGGACACCGGCGCATACTACACGGTCAAGGCTCCACCCGATTCGGGACCGGGCCACAGTGGGCTGAAATCGACAAAAAAATCGGGTGTGCTCAAGACCGCGCGACGGAAGTGGAAAACGTCTTTACTAAGTCATAGAATTTATGCTATCTATACTAGTATACATTAAATAATGACCGTTCTCATAGTTCTTACCACGAAAAAGAGGGAAAAACAACAATTTTATGCGCTTTAACCAAAGGTTCGCAATTTCTAGATCGCTGCGCTTGGGCGTATACGCTATAGCTAGGCGGAGGCATGAGGGGCAGCTGCCCTCCCCCGACGGAACAATACATTTCATTTTAAATCTGCTATACGGAGCCAGACAGGATGTAAATCTACAGGTACATATGGGTGTCCTGTCCCTCCACCCCTCCTTACATAAATTTTGGCTACGTACACATGGTTGCTTAAAAATCGGACGAAAGAAAATTCAAACTTTCAGCCACTTTTCAGTCCAAGTCTCGCCTAGCTAGGTACTTTTTTCATATTTTAATGAGCGAATAAAAATTGCTCTGTATTTTTCGTATCCCTTTTTAATCACATTGAGAAACGAAATCCCATCTGACGTCGAAATAAAAATACTTTCTGAGTGAAAAATACTTTTCGGTTTTTACCCGAATGATTGGGTGATTAGTAACATTTCCTCATAATTTGAACCCTCAAGCTCGATTAGAAATGCCCTTTAATTTGTATCAGTGAGTGAACATTCGAGATAGTACGGCACGCCGCACATGACGCGACCTCGCAAGTTTTTTTCCCATCCAAAAAATTGATCTCATGCCGCTAAAGAAGTTTCAACTTCAACCAGCGTGAGGATAGTTCAAAAAGATTCAAACTGCGCATGCACACTTCATTATTTCCTGTGTTTTGTGTCATTTTACATAGTTCTCGTTCATTTACAATAAACGGCGGCACATAACTGAACAAATTTCGTGAAAAACTTTTGCCTTCCATTCTCTCCGACCACTTTCGGATTCAAGTTGTTGCAATATTTCTTGCTTATGAAATAAAAATCTTTTTTCTAAATTAAACGGCTTATTATCTTTAAATGAATGTGACCACAGTGACTTTCGAGATACATTAACGTTCACTTGAAAAAAATACGGTAGAAGAACGATAAACAGGAAATCTAAATATTGGACGATTATAAGTACCGGAAAGTTTTCAAGAATTTTGCAAACTTCATTTTTTATATTGCGCCATGGCAATGACGGCTATATAGCCGTAAAATGTCACTATAATGCTGTTTGGCATTCCGTCTGTCTGCCAGCCATGGGGAGGAAATTGCGTTTATTCTCCAAAGAAGAGATCTTATTCCTTTTTTTTGATAGATACACTCCCAGATGATGACTTAAATGGTGATGGTTTAAATATTTTAAGTTGAAAAAATTTACGGAGATACATATGTCTGTTTTTCACATTACTTACCACCTGATCATTGCTCAGCATCTTATAGATGACTTACTGCAGCTTTATCATTCATTCTGTCCTCTGAAACGAAAATGATCTAAACACCGGAGATTACGTAATTCCGGAACGCTTCTGGTCTTGCATATTCCGGATTATCGTTCTTCTACCGTATCCCAAAATCATCCCAATAACCCGCGCGTTAAATACCGCGGTGTCGTAAAATGACCCTTATCGCGAGGGCATTCTCCCCATCTCCACGAGACCTTTCCCATTTGGTGAGGAGGGCGTCGTAAGATACCAACTGCAAACTGGTAGAGCAAGTGCACCTGGGTTTTTTTGTGTAATTTAATTATCTGACGTGACGTTAATTAACAAACCTGCTGTCTCTGTGTGCTTGAAAGAATATGACCGAGACCACACCCGTCTAAATCACTTTTGGAGGCAATGTCGTAGAAGTGCTCTGGATTAATGGTAGATTTGATCCACATGATTTTAATATTGAGCCATGGAAATGCCTTTGTGGAGAGGGGATTTTCCATAAACAAAGAAGTAAGTATCTAAAACCAACTCCCACAGACCTTGGTCACGCAAAGTTAGGAGTACGACGCTGTGAATTTGGCCGGCGGAATCCTTAATGTGGAAATTAGTGACAAAGTGATTTCTAGAGTGCGACATGCGCGGGCAGTGTATGAAGTGGTACGAAGCGTGAGAGCGAAAGAAGACAAGGAAAAGATACAGAAGAAAAAAGATGAAAGAATGATTGGGGAAAAAGTTAAAGAATTAAGAGCCAAGAAAATCAAACTTTTGCTAGAAAACTAATTGGAGTGCGATGCTATCGACGAGAGGCTGTGAGCACTATGTGGCCGTGTATAGCCATTCTGTGATGTTGTGGTTAGGTACGTTCTACGTCCACATCGCTGAATGTAGACTTTTTGTTTGATGTTTCAATTTAAATTTGACACCATATTTTGACTTTCATTTGATACTAATTTAGTTTACAAGTTACTGTTTTGTCTGTGTGTTCATTGTAAAGAAATGCGTTTTAAAAAGAACTTAAATACATTTTTATAAGAATTTTGTATTATATTTACTCTTACCCTTCAAAAATGTTATGTAATGATCGAAAGGAGAGTGTGAAAAAGTCAGGGGAAATGAAGATTTTTGTCAGGGAATTTGAATTCGGGAATCTTGTAACAACCCTGCAACTTAAATAATATTTAATGTGAAATTCGTAGATTTATAGTCAAGAGCCAAGAACTCAAGCATATTCTTTCAAGGACATCTCATAATGGGGGAAAAACTTCATAAAAATATTTCGCGAAATATATAGCGATCACTGCATGAAGTCTATTGTATTTTCAGTAGCATTCTGTAGCAAAGAAGTAAAAAAGGCACGTTTAACAATCAGCGTGGCATGCATACATGTTATCTCCAGATAAGATCACACCTTGAGACGCTACTTGTGCTGATAACTTCAAAGATTGACAGCGCTCGCATGCCATAGTTGCACGCATTCTCAACTCAAAATATTACATCTGTATGCCAAAAAGTAAAGGCGACAGGAAGCCAAAATGATGCTTATTTTAAATGGTCAAAGTATACCACTTGCTCAATAATTAAAAAACGTAAAATTCACTTTTTCGGCGTGTACATCGATCATTCCGTTTCTGTACAAATGTGATGAAATGCTTGCGTTTATGATTCCTAAGTTGAATAGATACATACCTATGAGTTTTGATTTTTTTAGCCATCAAGGTAAAAACTGTCTGGGTCGTGTAAGCTACGACATATTATGAAACACTACACATCCATCAACTTCTCCCTTTAATTCCTTTCTCCAGTCCAATTAGCGATAACTTTGAGTTTCGCAAAATGCAAGTAATTACGTTGGATGCATTGTGAAATCAAATGGCATCATTGAGCTCCGAATCGAATATTTGCGCAGACAAATAACATAAAAACTCCAAAATATTAATTTAATCTAACACCCCTTGTGCGTTCGGATTGCCACGAGTGCTATATAATACGCGTACTCACAGCTCCCGTAAGTAAATAATCTTGTACAGAGTGACGTTCTACTCATTTCGCCAATTTTGAGTTACCGGTATTTGGGATGCAGCTCGGTATTCGTGACCGTACTACTGCCTTCCTCACTCAAGGATACACCTGTGTAACGGCTCATCTTGGAGTCGTAATTAAGGCTCATAATTGATTACTTTGATCACACCGCAGAATGGTATATTAGACCCCCGCTTTACGATGTTATTTCATTCCACAGGACCTTTTCGTTGAGTAAATTCCAATGTAAAGTGAACCAGCATTTTTCCCGGCCGCGCTATCGGTTTTCACATAATAATAAATATTAATACGTTGCTATAAAAAAAATTCAGTCTGGTTTCCAATAGGATTAATATGTGTAAGAAATGTGTAATGAATCGTGGGTGTAAAATGTCATCGAAATTTCAAATTCGCCCGCAATAGCCGACATTAAGTGAACCCATCGTAAAGTTAATTCATCTTAAAGCGGGGGTCTACTGTATATGATAATCCTCATGGTTCTTTTAATGGAGGCTAGCCGTGTTCAATGTCCCTAGGACAGCGGCTCCCAAACCTTTTCATCCGCAGAGCCTTTATTGGAGCAAAAGTTTCTCTTGGAGCCCTGAGAAATATTCATCGTCAACTTAAATCTATGTTCTGCAAGGCATATTCACACCATATGCATTTATACGAAAGTATGAATAGAAAGATATATTTAAATGAAGAAAACAATAGTAAAAAACGCTGGATGGAAGCATTAATTTACTTTTTGTGATCCTTGCCATCTTCATTACTGCTGCGGACGGAGCCCCTGTGAATCATTCGCGTAGCCCCAGGGGCTACGCATAATACCGTTCGGGAAACACTGCCCTAAGCAATGACAATGGTAAAGAAACGATCCGCAGCAACATTATATATCTAAGGAAGCGATTAACTCCTCTACGGCTGCTAGGCTTAACATATGGATTTATTTGGCAATTGATTCAAGCACCTTACTTTACAAGACTTTGGGTAAAAACAGCAGAGCAACTAATCAAAAGCATTTGGAAATGAAGAAAATCCGAGAATCAGGTGGAGGAAGGTGTAATGATACCCATCCAGAAGAAGGGCAGCAAGATACTTCACGCATTGAATACTTTCGCTGTGTATATCTTTGGAGGCCATCAAGGTATATCATAGAGCATTAGAAAGATAGATAAGGACACATGTAAATGGAGGAGTGATAAATCAGATCAGATAAACTCTTATGAGAAATTGTATACCGTTGTATTGGGAATATCGGATGCTTTTACATCGACCATTGGACAATGGGATTCGCCTGTTTTGAGGAGAGCAGCGTCTGAATGTACATGAATATAATAAAAATTTTGATGATGCATACAAAATGCGTGGTTTGCCCTAAAAACTAATTATTAGAGTTATCTGTCAAGATTTTATACCGATGAATATTATTAAGTCTTGGCGTGGATCGTATGGCATCATTGGTCGTAAGATTGATAATCCTAAGATTGCTTAACTGAAGACCTCCCTCCTTCCCTATCTAATGCCAGTTCCCTTATTCCCAGGTAGTTTTCTTATGTACTTTATTCAACCATTAATCTATCTATTTCCTTCCTTATTTTTCGGTAAATCTTTCCGTGGATTTTCCTCCATATTTGGTGAATGAGACATCTTATATTGGCGAATTCATGGCGGCATCATCAAGAGAGACTAATTCCGTGGCTTCCCTTTGCCGTCCGCAACGGATTACCCCTGGCGATAGCGTAAAGTTCACTATCGCCCGGAATTGTTTTTTTGGCTTTAGATACGGGACCCTCCCTATGGATTTCGCCATCAGCACCTCACGCTGAGGCAGCTGCCTCTCAACAGTGACGCCGGGTAATTCTGGGCATAGCATGTGAGGTGTAGAAAATTCGAAGCATCGCGTTCCCGTTCCAGAGATATGAGTGAATGATTTTTGCCAAAAATACACTTTTCCAAAATCATAAAAATAATTTCCGACATTTGACCTCAAACCTACGACCCTTGGATTGATTGTTCGACTCACGGCATGGATAAGTCTTTCAAATTAGTCTGGCAATAGGGTGCCAGGGACGGAATGACGATGTAAATTTAGCGGGGTGATATACTTACATACATACATAACAATCACGCCGTTCCCTTCCGGGGTAGGCACAGTCACAAAGTTTCTCTCATAAATACATATTTGCACACCTAACTCTGCTTCAATAATTTCCTCCTTACTGACCTATCCTTGCAAACCTCTCTTGTCCCATTTACCCCCATACACTGCTTCATACATACGCCCTTCTGATTTTAAGACTCCTAATATTCCTCCTAAGAATTTCCTCAACCACACTCAACCACAACTTTCTCGGCCTACCTCTACCTCTCCCACCATTTATTTCACTCTTAACAATACATTCCAGCTCTAAAACTTAATTCGTTATCACTTTTCTGAA
Source organism: Ceriagrion tenellum (assembly GCA_963169105.1). Taxonomy (NCBI): domain Eukaryota; kingdom Metazoa; phylum Arthropoda; class Insecta; order Odonata; family Coenagrionidae; genus Ceriagrion; species Ceriagrion tenellum. The sequence goes on along the minus strand of OY720640.1, from coordinate 65,839,623 downwards.
TATAATGTGGTCTCATTCGATTTTTCATACGACTGCGATGTGAGAATGACCTTCAGAACTTGGTGAATTCGTGAAGCGTGGGTGGGGCTCCGTGGCGAAAGGCGGCCATTATGGGCGCGAGTCATAAGTTACTCGGAGTACACCTCATTGCGTTGTGCAAGCACACTGATTATGGGACTGACTAAAAGATCTCTTCTTTATCTGCCAATGTAAGTCTACAAAGGGACATCATAAGTTTTTTGCTGGTGACAAATCAAAGAAAAGTGGTGAAATTTTGAGAAAAACTTTTTATTTAAAGTATGGGACGGAAACTTGTTGGGAGTTTCCTTCCCCAAATTCAACAAAAATCTTAAATCATATTAGATTTCAAAAAATCAAAAGTTCCTCGGAGTACACCCCATGACTATGGTGTGCAAGCGCACTAATTATGGTACTGACTAAAAGATCTCATCTTTATCTGCCAATATCAGCCTACAAAGGGACCTAATAAGTTTTTCGCTGATGAAAAATCAAAGAAAATTGGTGAAATTTGGAGTATAACTTTTGAGTTAAAACTTGGGACGGAAACTCAATAGTTTCCGACAAGAAAAAGCTTATACTATATTTAATCTAAAAACCTCAGGAGAAGCGAAAAGAGCGAATCTCATCGGAAAGGGCGCGTAATTGGCTATCGATCAGTATCACTAAATCCGCGGAAGATTCGAGGCGACTGCGAGAACATAAGAGTGTCGAAGCATTGCAAGCACTTCAACGGCTGCAACCTATTACCAAATGCGGAATTATTCACGTGAAACGCACGGCCATATCCCTGACATAGCTGAACTTGACTTTTTAACAAATAATATTTGTAGATTGGTATTCGGTGAGCGGGTTGTCGAACATGGTGAAAGAGAAATAGAGGTTGGTTGGGTAAAGTATATCGATGCAGAAGAAGTGGATGGCTAGAGCCATCATGAAGGACAATGGTCAGTGCCGACCCGAGCTATGTTTCAAGTTTGGGAAATTTTTTTGGCCGCCTGTCATAAAGAACGATTCACCCACCGATTGTGGTCTATTCAACTGCGGGTTAATGTGAGGAAAACTCATGTGTTTTTGAACTAATACATTTAAAAAAATGTTTTCCTTCCCACCAGGAACTCGATTCATACATCTATAAGTTGTCTTCATTCTTCGAGTTTTACCAGGAAAAGCACGTGATGAGACTACTTATACCATACCTACTTCTTGAGTGCTCGAAGTAGCTTCTATCATAAACTGCAGGACAAGTATTAGGAAATCTAATCCTTCAATGAAGCAATGCCATGTATCAGCGCTATTGTTTACTCACAACAGTCAAAATATAAGCAAAAATTTTTCTAACGTGGCGTTCATATAAATAATGAATTATTATGCATGTCGCTCTCTTTATGTTTTAAGGCTTACTAAAAGTTGCCAAAATTCAGTGCTGGAGTGTTTATGTGCATGTGCCAGAAGTGCGAACGAAATATAAATTGATGTTCTACTTAAATTTAACATGGAAAAATAGATTTTAAATTCAAAGTGAATATGAAAAAAATACATTATAAAATTAAAAACCAAGAGTGAGACCAGTATTACTACTGACTTGATTATCTCCTTGCGCAGAAAGAGTAATTGCAAAAGTCTATAATACGTTAGTTAACAGCCAACGAAGTAAAAAAGTATCCAATTAAATAGATGGAGGAATTGATTGGACGGTTTTAATAAGATGAAACGCGGACTCTCAGAAAAGGGAATGGAACGCAGGCGTTCGATGTGGACGTGGAGCAGGATACGGCGGATGGAAAGCAAGACCTACGTAGAAGTACTTGGTATGGATGGTGAGGAAAGGAAACCCCCGAAAAAGATTAGGGGGATGCAAAGTAGGAGATCGTAATAGGTAATGAGTGGCGAAGAATTGCTTACAGCCAGGAGATAGGGAAGAATGTTGGGCAAGCGGGGTAGAGGAAGAAGAGGAATAGGTTATATGGGTGGGGTGAGAAAGAGTAGGTCGTACGCTGAGATGAAAAAATAAATATTTCAGTTCGTAGGCCCCTATATTTGTAAAAAATCTCGATGGGTTTATAGACTCTCTTGTGGACTACCTTAATAAATTGAGGTTCAAATGGAGAGGTTTCTCTAAGTGACCTACGTTTAAAATCAATGATGAATGTGAATAAATAAATGCTTTGTAGCATGCTGAAAGAAACTAGTAGAATTGTGACCTATTTTGTGGTACGTACATGAAAAAAGTACAGCAAAAAAGAAAAGTAACAATAAAATTATCTATAAAAAATTGAAGTGACACAAAGAAATCAGTAATGTCTAAGATCATAAACCTGTTTTTCCGGAAAGCAGGGCAAATGCGACATAAAATGTCTCATGAGTTAAAGTTTAATACCCCCTTCCGATGAGTAATTGAAATTATCCAATAAAAAATAGCGAAGGTATTGCGAAAAAAAGAAACAAAAATATCTTGATTATTCCACGATAAGACAAATTAGGAATTCAAAAGACATTAGGAAAATTTCCGTCGAATGAAGTTTTGGAATATTGATCAATAATAAGATAATTCTTATGATATTTATTTCATTTAACTAAATATTTAAGGAGCCATCTGTTTTAAATACCATGTATCGAATTCCATTGCGATATTGGTGGAGGGAAAGAAAGATTTAAGAGAAGAAATTTCCGATCTCGTGCTGAAGATGCATTGTATATGTATTCGATGCGTAAAATAAACAATGGATATGATGAACAATTATAATTTCGTATGAATTTCACATTTATTTCATTGACCGACAAAGTTTCAATCCATTAGTGTCGTAATTAAGATACCACCTTGTTAATTTAAGAGGCCATTGGCCTCAATTTCCCTTGAGTTAATGACAATAGTGTATTGAAATAGTGGTAGGTCAATAATATAAGAGTGAAAATAATACAAGATGATAATTGCCCATCATCAACGATAGAAATTTTCACAATGATGCCTCAAGTTACTTCTTATATGCATAACGCATCTTTTGCTCTCAAAAAAGAGTAAGTTTCTTCCGAAACTGCCCTTAAATAGAGCAATATTGGACTTACCTGGACCAAATCGAACCGCTCAGCAATAAATGTTCTATGACCAGACACTCTTAAAGAGCGTCTGAGGCAAAGGAAACACAAGGTGTACACTATCAAGTAAAAGATAAAGCAAGCCATTGAATTTTTACTTTCATTTAATCCACAGAGGATATTCCACTGTGGAAATCGAATAGGTTCTACGTAATAGAGATAAATAACAGATAAAGGAAGACCTCATGCAGCATGCACTGCATGGATGATACATAGAAAAGCAGCTGATTGGAGAATCTTGTCATAAGTAGTGCACAAACCAGAGATTTAGCAAATTTCATCAAATTAGTTGATCTTTTCCAGGGGTAATGGATCTTATTAATCCCATACAGTTTCCTTCTTCTGCTTAAGAACTAGTCTTTCATCACTACGAATGTCTTTTTGGTTCCTCGAAGTCCTTATTAACGGTTCTTATGCAACAGTGCAGTACATGAGTCATGCCAATGTTGCCTATAACTTCAGGATATCGCTGGCTAATGCAAATACGAATTTTTTTACGTGAATGGTGACACACGGAAAAATGTTAATAGATAGGCGGGATTGTAGCCTCATCCGAAATTTATACATGGTTGAATTGTCACAGGTGAGGGAGGCTGACGGTGAATCAGGGTGGACAATTACAGGTCAGGGGGTAAGGCGAGGGTGCACTCTGTCACCTTAGCTTTTTATCATTTATGCTAAGGAAATGGTAAGAGGTTGAATATGGGTATCCATGCAGGAGGCTAGCTGATAAAATTGGTTAGATTCGCGGATGGCCTTGCATTGGCTAGTCAATCAGCCTGCAGGCATTTCAAGTTTTTGTAGATGCATTGGAAAAGTAGTGTGGGAAATGTAGAATGAAGAAAATTCATGAGAAAACAAGAGTTAAGAGATTCTCTAGAATAAAAACGAGTAAGGTTGGTCATAAAAGATGGAAGATAAAAACTGTAACAAGCGTATTTTAATTACCTTCGAAATGTGCAAGAAGGAAATGGACATAGTGGCAAAGACGTGGGGAAGAGAATATCCTTGGCAAATGAAGTGTTCAAAAATAGATGGGAGCGGATATCATGTAACTTGGGTAAGGATGTTTTTAGAGGCAGGTGAAAAGCCTGATATGTAGTGTAGTGTTGTATGGGGCAAAAATTTGGACCCCAAGAAAGGACGATAAGACCAGGCTGCAGGCATATGGGATGTGGAGCAGGATGAAGAAGGTGCAGTGGACAGAAAGAAAGACAAATGAGAAAATGCTGGGAATTGTGGGTGAGGAGAGCAAACTTCTTGCTTTGTGAAGGATTACTTCAGGTATAAGCAGCTCAAATATCAGCTGAAGATCCTCAATTGCTCATGAGAAAGGTCATCATTGGTCATTCAATCCTAAGATTGGTTGACTGCAGTCCTCCATTATTCCCTAGGTAATGCTAGTTTCCTTACTTCCTGGTTGCTCTTCTTATGTACTTTCTTCTTTATTTGGTCCATGAACTTACCCCTAGGTCTTCTTCTGCTGTCTTATCCCTCTGTTTCACCTTCAATTAAGTTCTTCACAAACCCATTGTGCCTCAGTGTGCGTCCAATCCATCTGGTTCTTCTTGTCTCTCTAGTATTCCATATGGTCCTTTCCTCTTCTACTCATATGTACACTTCATCATTTCTTATTTTGTCTGTGCATTTTGTCTTCAGCATCCTCCTCCAGCACCAGGTTTGGAAGACTTCTAGTCTTTTCTGGTCAGCTTATTTCCAATGGTCCATGCTTCCAATCCATAGATTGCTATGCTCCACATGACTGTTTTCTCATACTGTTTCCTGGTTTGTAGTCCTATTGTCTTTGAGCACAGCAGTTGTCTTTTTCTCAAGGTAGTTTCTCAAAAACCAATCAGTGACACATTCAGATTCATCACCTAGCTCTGGCTGCACAGCGTAAGAGATTTCAAAATTCTCATAAAACCTTAGAAAAACTTGATGAAAAAGTTTTCCCTGAGATAAAAATTAAAGACAAAATCCAGATATAACACATAATTTAGGCGACATAACACTTAGTTCTATTTAGATCTTCAATGAACATTTCCAGGACAGTATGCTGGTATAAATCTAGATAGAATCTTTTCTTGGTTTGTAGGGTTAAGTAATTAAATGAACAAACAGAGAAGAAAGTGCAAGACACAATCATGAAATTAACTATTGAAAAATAATTTGATGGAATTATTTCTTTGACCAAGGAATCAAACCTAGGCTTATTCATTGCCATCCCACTGAATTTTCTTGCATCTTAGTTATTTGTATCCAGCAAAATAACAAATGCACATGCAGTATACCTCACAAGGATAACTTCTGTATTCTGAGCATGTAACAGAGCACTCAAAAAAACTGATGGAACACATATTAACTAAACCAATTCTCCCTAGAAATTCGAATGCAGACAATTTGAATGTGATGCGTCATTGAGAGATGAACAGTACATCAATCAAGAATTGGCTGGACTACCATTGTTAAGAAAAGATGATGAGAAAAGAAACAACCTTTCTGGTTTAAAATCAATGTCTTGACACAGTCCTAACTTTGGCAATCATGCTGATGAGGTGACATGTGCTAACCACATGCCTTTCTTTTATATACTACCTATCATACCACTCCTATTTGGGGTAGTAAAAGTCAAAGACTTTGATTATTTCACTCAGCCCTAGAAAACTGGTTCCCTTTTGATGATTTCATCAATAATGCCTGTGGCTTGCCATTTGATTTTAACAGAACACCAACTACCACATCCCATTCATAATATGACTTAATTAGAGATGGGCCATTCTGAAAGTTACCATGGTAATTTTCGAAAATTACCATACTATTTTACATAATTTACAGTAACTCCTGAAAATTACCATAATTTGTGGTATTATTCACTTCTGTCTCAGATATTTTCCATACAGATATATTACAAGCATATTAAGTTAAGTCTTTATACATTTAATACAATCTTAATCATTAATAAAGGCACGTCCAACTCATTTTTGGAATATCTTTACGAACAGAATATTACGGGGATATCATTTTCAATGGTTTGAATGAAAATTTCTCATGCCAAAAAAAGAAGGCCGAATTGTGTGTGAGCTGCTGTTTGCTTTTAAATTTTTATTTCTAATGCATTAACAATGGTTTAAATGCCCCTAACCCCTTGCTATTTACAATAATATATGGTAATACCATGGTAATTTATCTCAAATGAAAATTGTGATAATTTACCCATCTCTAGATCTGATTGGTACAAAGTAAGACCAAGAGAGAGCGAACATGAGCATGGAGTTGTTGAAAATTATATTTGTTATGGAAGTGAGCGAGGCCTATTTATCGTGACCTCTATTTTGGTTTCACATAATGGAATAAAATCCATAACCAAATTATGAATAATTGTACATGTTCTTCCAATTGACCTATGGACATTTTCCAGGCCAAGTTGAGCGCATCTTATAAATGGATGCAATGAGATACTGAAAAACACAGCACTGAAGCCTCTCTGAAAGAGAGGCTTCAGTGTTGTGAAACAAATGAAAGAGTACTTAAAACGGTGGCTCCCTGTGTGTGGGTGGGAAAGGAAATTTCTGTAAGAGATTGGGAAGAGGCAGAGGAATAGGATGGAACAGATAATGACATATATTTCAGGACATGATAGACAGGAGGATGAGTAGTAGTCTCGGAAGGGAAAGAAAGAGAAGAGGCTTAATAGATGTGATGAAGTTAGGCAGAACATATGCTGAGATGATGAGGGAAGTTGTACAGGATGATAAGAGGACTGCACCAATAATATTCCAGAGGAGCTTCACACCATTCCATTCAAACCAACCTAAACATGTTTCCATGATAATAATTACATAATAAATAAGAGGGTATAACAATAAAAATTTTAGTTTTAAGAAATCTTTCTTCTGGCAAACCACAGAAGACTATTATCACAGAACCTTGACAGCTAGTTCATTCAGATACTCCAAAAATGTCTTACAAATCGGGTACCTAGGGTAGCAAAGAAGCCCATGTTATGGAAAGCCAAAGATGTGTGGTTCAATTCCTAGTTCAGGAAGCTCTTTTATCACAGAAAATTTCAAAACCCTTGGATTACAGTCTTAACCATTGATATTAGAAGTGAAAAATGCTAAGTAAAGCTAATTACCAACCAGCTAATTATCCATCAGTCCATAGTATAAGGACACAGTCACACAATGAAGCAATGGATGATTATACAGAGAGAAAGAATGGAAAAGAAACCCAAGGAGAAATTTTCATATTTTTATTCATCATAGTATATTTTGAAATCTCACTTTCAATAAATTAAACAAGTACAAACTTCAATATATCGACAATTTCAGATTTATAGGATACATATTGGCATTTCAGAGCCTCGTTTTACATTTTCTCCATCCATTTGGCTATTGAACCAAGTCCTAAATTTGCTGTGGATTTTCCAATCACTTTATCATGAGATGGAATTTATTTTGGAAGCATGGATTTTAAAGCTTAGCTGCTTTCAATTTCCTCATGTCTGATTAACTTATACAGAAACTAAAGTAGACATTTCACTTAGCTGTAGTTTTAACTATCAATATAAAGATATGTTTTGTAATTAAAACGCATAATAATGCAGTACTCTTAGCTTACAGAAAGAAAAACTTCAAAATAAAATCACATAGTGCATTTTCAGCATAAATTTAAGTTTAAAATGCAATTCTAAAACAAACTCCTTTCAAAGGAAACAAAAAATTCATTACACTGGAATTAAAAACAGGTAATGGATACATACATGTGCATCCATAAGTATGCCACAAATCTACACATGACATTTAAGTGATAACCTGCTAGCCACCTCAAGGGCATTTCCCTTGGGACAATAAAAGGAAGCTGCAATTGCATGGGTTTCCCAAGGAAAGACAATATGATTTATGGTGCATCAATTTCTCTTTTGTTAACCAAATCCTAGTGTCAACTAATAGAGCTGCTAAGTTTCAAGCAAATTACAGAAAGACATATCCACCAACAGAGACTAAAATCCTTTCATCACCATCTGTTACTTCGGTCCAATATTGAATTATATCTGGCAAATGGAAATTGGTACAGTTAAACCCCTCATAAAGACTAGTACTATCAAGTGACCACCTCTCACAATGACCCATTTTTCAGCAGAACCATCGGTTGTTGCTGAATTCAGGCATTACCGTTTGTGCACATCATATTAATATGCATTGAAGTTTCCCTGGAGCAACTAAATTATGAGAAAATAAACTCCATTTGAGTAAGTTTTATCAAAATGGTCACTTTAAGAGTTTTTCCATTTTTCTTTTAATCAGCCACCTGTTCATTTGCATAATACTCCTACAAACTGAACCCCTATCGCACAACCACCCCTCTTAATGACCATTTCTCAAAAGAACCTTCGGTGGTCGCTTAATACAGGTTTCACTGTATCAATTAAATTCTGAGATGGGAGGAGGTGGTTGATGCATTTCAAGTGAAACATTACCATGATTTCAAACACCCACTCCATCTTAAACCACACCGAAATGAAACAGAAATAAATGATTTTCAAATAAAAAAACAACAGCGCAATAAAAATTTTGTGGTGTGGTGCATACCCAACATATCCATCTAAGGCATGGGAGGAGAGTTATATTCATAGAAATCTATTTCAATAAGGAGAAAATACACAACAGAAAATAATGACAACTGACATTGCCCGGGTTTCAAACTACTTCCTTTTGATTTATGCAACCACAAAAAAATCATTTGATGCTCATGAACAAAAGTGTAACACAATAGCTCCCAATGTATCACATTTGATTCATCTACTGAGGCAACTTCATGTTTTTCCACCATTTATACATTTGCCAAATTTAAACCTTCACTGTCACTTTGCTATTTTCAGGCTATGGTGGTGGTAACAAACAGTTTGGTAATGGTGGTAATAAACAAAGTTTGATGTTCTAACTGCCAGCAACAAGGTACTGCAATTTGATAGCTTAATACTTTGACAGTGATTGCAGTAATCATGACAAATTTCTGAGTGTACCCAAGTAAAACTTTCAAAACTGCTATAGTAACTAAGGCTGTAAGCCTCTGGAAAGTTCTCCCTTGATACACTTACAAAGGAAAATTTTGCAAAATAAGCCAAATGCCCCAGAAATTTTCATTGCTTGGGATCTTTAGCTTTGTAGATATTACCTTATTCCTCACTGTGAGGAGAGAGATGTAGAAAACCAATAAAAATTAGTAGGTGTTGAATCCTAGAGTCACTTCATGTTCAGCTAATTCATTACTTCTACCTGGAAAATCGCAGAAAATGATTAGCGTTTGGTGAACAGTCAACGAGTCTAGGTCAGGACACAATATAATCTATGACAAAGATTGCTACAATATTTCATCAAAAAGACAACATTAGGAGGTACATAATAGATTATAAATATTTATGTCAACTGGGTTAGCAAAAACATCATATTTTTTACACCGATGAACACTTTTGTTGTATATAAAGTAAGGAAATAGTAGACCCTTCAAGATTCTAACAGTTATAGAGGCTATATGTAGAGCTTCACGGTAATGCATTCAACATAATGCGAGTTGTTCCGAAAAATCACTTTAATGTGACTGTCTTGCCTTAAATGAAGAAATACACACGCAACTTGATAAACACACAATATCTTCGGTGAAATTTCTCAAGTCACTACACATTAACAGAGCACTATATGGTCACTAACATTTTTTAATACATTGGCAACTTACACACAGTAGCAAGAACTTCTGCTTAGTTTCAAGGTGACGCCCTGTGAAATTGCTAAGCACATAAGGAAACATTTGCCATGATTCCACCCTCTACAGCAACATTAAAATCTTTTGGTAAAATTATAAGTAGGTAGGTATAATATTAAGAAGGTACAAAATAAATACATTTCACAATTATAAGTAACATTTCACAATCAAGTGGTCCCATCACAGAAAGTGGCTTCATGGGAAAAGCATTTTATTTGGCATGCATTTTCGTGGCCAATCAAAATACATACATACGTGTACAGTTATGAAGTCCATATTGCTCAGTGTTACTCAATTGCCAGAGCTAAACATTCACTGGATTACAGATGAGCAACCTATAATATGAAGCCACACTTAAATGGTGTTTCATGAAAGATCAATAGATTCTTTTTGAAATGAGATCATTTTGCCAAAAAAATTGACTAAAAAATTAAGTGAAAACATATGAAATAAAAAAATGGGACAAAAAGCACATTATAAAGTCACTGGAATCTTAAAAGAATAATACATGAACACTGAAAAGCAATCACAAGTAATTATCTGTCCACACTCATCAATAATGATGATGCAGTTCCCAAAAAGCATTCACTTTTGCATCTCAAATATTAAAATAGAGAAAAACACATTCTATTACACCTAACTACTGCAAATATGCGTTTAACAGAATAAATTTGTTCCAACTCTGACTTACGATAATATCCAATGTCAACTTTTCCCTCACACACAGCAACGACACAGCAAATTTAACTCATAACGTATGTAATAGGAATACAAAAATGAAAGTTTTAGTAATGGCTTGGAACATTTCATGGGAAAATTACCGCATAAAAATCCTCTTATCTTGAAATAGAAAAAATGAACAAAATCCTTAACTTAACAAATCATTATGCCTGTTAAGTCAATTCCTACAATGGCTTTCGTTACCAAAAATGCTTTGGAATACTTCCAACCCTTCCATTTTGGTACATGTTTCAAAAGCATTATGGATACTCATTATTTAGAACTATTGCTTCATACATGACAAATAACTCACCAACGATTGCATGAGGCTCGACAAGTTGCGAAATTCATTTCCCAGGTGAAGAAAATACATTGGTTTGGAGAAAACTGTTTAAGCTCCTTGATCACAGCTACCAACTTGCATTACTTATATAAGATAAAAACGTCTTGCTAAATATGATTGTATGAAAGTTTTCCATAGGTAACATTGTCTACATAACACCAGTAGAAAGTTATCATGAAAGGAGTTTCTACAAATACAACGAATTATTTACTATTAGGTTAATATAGTGTCTGTCACAAAAATATTTATACGCTAAATCTTCTCGTAAATCTCTATATCCAAGGAAATACAACGAACATTAGTGAGAAAAATACTGTTCCATGGTTAAATCGTCAGTCTTCTAAATAGGTTGGTTAGAAAACGTTCAGCTAAATAACTCATAAACAAGTTCTCATTAACTTGATCTCATAAGGAGTAGGTATGTAGCATGCCAATTATTGCACATTCATATACGTATTCACGAATACATGATAACTAAATATACACTTATTACTATAACCTTGGCGTCTCTAGTGATGCAAAACAAGCTAATTTTGAAGATTTCTCACGACAGATGATTCTAAACAATCCGAAAATGCATTTGAATAAAACTAACATGGGCTGAAAAAGGCTAAATGACTACTTCGTTCAATGTAAATGAAAATTACGGCGGATAAGACCCAACAAGGTATCTAAAAAACATTTCAATTGCACGACTTACAAATCACCGTACAAGGTAAGTATTACCCAATCATGCTCTTCCTATTTCCTTCAATTTGACCAATGTTACAAACAAATTTTGCCGTTCAACAGTTGAGCATTGAAATGGATGGCATTTATTCAATAAGTAATACTTCTCAAGGAAACACACTCCCACATATACCCCAACAATGGCACAAGAGTGAGCCTATTTCAATGGGCTAAGGTTATTTTCTTGCCAGAATAAGAGGCTAATCAAAGTCCGCGAAACACCTGAATTTAGTGCATCAAAATTTGGATCAAAAAGTTTCATTTCCACTCAGGGTATCACATCATTCACTCGAGGCTTAAATCACTGTCATCATCGTCATCTTGGGGCAGCTGGCTGATTTGAGGAACGCAAGTTTTGTCCAGAATCATACCGTGTTCAATGAGAAAACTTTCCACATCACAGGCAAAGAAATCATCTCCCAACTCATCGGTCAAGCGAACAAAATTTCCAACAAGTTGACCATTTTTATAAACGAGCAAGGCAGGCACACCACTCACTTTAAAATGGTTACTTAACCCAGCAAGAGACCCTTTCATTTTACAGAACTTCACCTCACTGTACTTCTGACTGAGATGAATCAAAGAACCATTCATCGCCTCACATCCGGCAACATTTTCCTCGTATATATGGACTACAATAGTGACAGTTTTCTTTTCTTTGTCGACCGCATCAAGGAATTCCTGACCAGTTGAGAGGTTTATTACTTTTCCGAACTTAGGCACATTTGAAGACTGTTGAAGCATTTCATTCATTCTTTTCTGCATGTATTCTTGAAGAAATTTATCGGTTAACAACTCTTTCAAATCAGGATCCTTCTCGGCTTCTGCCTTCTCTCTCTCTTCATCCAATGCAGACTGGCAAGTTATCGACAACTTTTTGATCAGTTCCAGTCTTTCCAATTTTTCTTCCTCTATTTTCTGTTTCTCCAACTCCTTGAATTTCTGCCAGTCACTGATGACGCCTTTTGGACCAGTATTAGACGCAGTACCAGACCATTTGGAAACATCGGCTACCGTTCCTCCCTCCGAAGATGGCACAGTACCAGCTTTGTTTTCAGATTCTTCGTCATCTTCTTCCCCTTCACTGCTACTACTACAATAGTATTCTGTTTTCTCGCCAAGTATCTTGTCTTCTAGCGTTGCCATTGTGTCCAAAATAAAGTTGGACAGAGCACAACACAAAATTTCAGTTAAACTTCTCGGCGTCAATGAATTTCTGTTCCTTTTGTTTTTGTAATGAACGAACTGGACAACGCTGGACAAACGAGCATCGTTGTTTGGGGATTTGAATTCGAGTTGAACGATATATCGCTGTCCGCTCCATTATCGACTTAACCGTGTGCGATATCGGTGGTTGGCGCCGCTGCAAAAAGTATTGTCTGGGTAATGCATTTGAGCCATAAACGTTTCCATTATTTTGGTTGTGGGAGTGCTCAAAGATCAAGTAAACGCTATGTCTACTTCAAATGCAATGAGACAATTGGAAGAGCGGCATGTTGCAAACGAAGTAGAGCTAATGGTATGGTCCAACCGTATGGATTTATTGGCTCTGTCCAATGTACGGGGTAAGTACCTAACTTACTTTAATATACCAAGTTCGTAGCTCATAAAAATTGTATTGCACCATACTGTACATGAGATTTTCATAACAATGCCAGTGATTTCAAGAACAAGATGAAATTTTAGTTTGGTACATCACTCGATTCCAATTCTGGTGCTTTCGTGTAACATGATGCCTTCTTCGTGTCATGCCTAACTATGGCATGTTGAACGTATTGTTCCAGAGTGTTTGACATACACATGCGTGGAATGACCGTAGTGAAATGAGCTTTTTGTTCATCAACTTCTGGACATTTCCACAGGGACTCGAAACCTTTGTTGATCAAGAAAAGTTAATTGATCGCTACTGATTTGTCTATCCCTTGGTGCCGTATTATCACTGTTGTTTCTATTTCAACTGCAGTTTTACTATTTCATAATTATTTTCAAGAGTTCGCGATAGCTTGCTGTTTATTTTCATAGTAAGTACGGTTGTGTCGAGCTAATCGCAAATCTTTGTCATATATATTTCCAGGTGAAGTTGCTTTGCATCGTTTATCATGGCAGAGAGTTTGGTCTTTGACCCCGCCTTCAGAAGAAAGCACTGTGAAAGGAATAGCCTGGAGACCAGATGGGAAAGTCATTGCCATTGGCTACAGTACTGGTAAGTTCATGTACTGCAGCTACTTTCGATGAATATGCTATGTTTTTCCTTTTAAAAATAGCATTTATTCTAGTGGTGTGTGCAGCGGTTACGGAAACTATGAAATTGAAAACGTAGAACAATTTTCCATGAATTTACTTGAAAGGTGAGCAGAATAAATTGGTGTGGGTGTGTCTGGAGTTCTTTGAGACCACCAGTTTCTGACATAATTATCGTTTCCTTATTATTATATATTATTATATTATATATATATATATATTATTATATTATATTATTAACCACCATGATAATTGAATGTGTAAGAAGTGAGACAGTAGACGATGATAATCTTATCAGTCAGGAGGTATATAATCTTTGGTCAGGAGGAATAATTATGGGAATGTACTTTAGTCACAGTCAGTGGCGGATCTAGGTTTGGTCCAAGGGGGGGCCAACCGGGGGTCTGAGGGGAATACCCCCCAGTTGAAGGGTGATTCGGAGGATAATTGCGATATTATCTAGTGTAAGTTTCGATCCAATGGGGGAGCTATAGCCCCCTCCTCCCCCCCCCCCCCCCATAGATCCGCCCCTGGTCACAGTAAGCTCTTTGAGTTGAGGATTTTATCGTTTTTAACTGGTATAGTCGAACAATGGCAAATGAGAAGTTCATATTGTTTAATTTCCTACTCCAGCTTCTTACACTCTCTGCCACCTATCAATTGCGGATCCTGACCACTGACACTTATATTGACCAAATCATCCATGCTACATCCAGGCATCATTTTGCACAAAAACTATCTGTCTTCCATTCTATACTCTACCGTTTGCTGTTAATTCCCCTGTCCCTAGCCCATATCGAAAAAGAGTTAAATATTATTGAACAGATAGCTCTCAGCAATGGCTACCAAACGGAAATGATTGATAGACTGTATCAGAAGAAAGTGGAAAAAATGGCCATCTAAACCATTTACAGAACCCCCCCTACCCTCTGAAGTAACAGTTCCTCCTGAGACACCATATTAGAACTGCCTTTTACAATAACTTTAACCTAAGGAATTTTTTCTCCAAGTCCATGGAATTCTTCCTGAAGTTGGAAAGGAGTGGTGTGTACTGACTTAAGTGCGAATGCTCAGCAGCCTATATTGGGCAGACTGGTCAGAAGTTCAAGGAGAGACTGAAAGAACACTGTTTGTTATAAACATGGTAACTCGAATTCTAACTTCGCAAAACTCCTGTTGGACAAGGGTCACTGAAGTGATTTCTCCTTAGAAATATTACATTGTGAAAGTAAAGGCCCCTGGCTAGACGCTCTCGAGCAAGTTGAAATTTCGAAATCTGTGAATGCTAATTGTGACATTGTAAATGATCTATTGTATACTTCCCACTCTCACATCCTCAACCTCTCCCTCTTCCATTAACCCCCCTACCTTCGCACACCCTCGGCTTGTCGAGGTCTAGGATCATTCGGGAGACGAAGTGAGGAAAAACACCCGTTAAGAGTAGCACCTTGCGGCGAGTCATGTTGAACGCTTTTTATCACCTTTTATTACTCAACAAGGACCCATGGTGGCAGCACCATACAATCATCATACAGAATGACCAACTGCAAATGTTGGGCTATGCCTACCAACCCAACACGGCTCTCTCTCTTGGGAAGCCCCCACCCACTTCCCCCTTCATTCCACCTTCCTCCCCCACACCTCTACAGCCCCCTCCCCACTCTCCCTAGTGTATAAGTTGTTGCACCAATTTTCTCTTTAACTGATGATGACGTAAATTGTCGAAACTATGGTCGTAAGTCATTAAATTCATTGTGGAAAAACAAAGTTTACCCTATTCATCCAAAATGTTAAGGGAATTCCATGAAGTGTCGCCAGAAACCCCCAACTTTACCTTGGTATTTATCATAATATGTCAGAACCCCTTAACACGTTTAATGCGCAAGGACGTTCTAGAATGTCCTCACGTGTTCAAGCCATTCTTTCCGGCTGGCCAGCGGACTCAAGTCACTCGTAGGGTGATTGCGATTTCGCTGGCGTCATAGCTTAGGCTTCAACCTTTTCTATGGTGTGCTGCATTCTGTAATGCGTTGTTTAGTTACATAATAGCAATGTTTTAAACATGTTCAATTTTTATGGCTTGAATCATTTGATTAGAAGTGTATCTTTGTTGTTGTTATCATTTTCTTTCTTTTTTGTTCATTAGATATGATTTAACAATATCGATTCGACAAATGCCGGATGCAGATTAATAAAATATTGGCCTTGAACTAACACACCGTGGGTTCCAATCCTGTTGCGAGTGTATATGTATATTGTAGCTGTAATGTTACCCATAGGTGATATAGTTCAATGTAACTTATATTGTTGGTGCATATACATCAATCTATAAAATTAATTAAGATTTTTGAATCTGCAGCTAAATCTATGGCATTCTACAATATTTGGATATTCCATTTCTACAACATTCGGAGCTAGTATTAAGGTGTATGCTAGGGGGTGCTATAGCATCTGCCCATATATTTATTTTTCTACATCCATAATTTTTATTCAATCTATTCATGCATATATTCCTTAATAATGGAATCTATACAGTAATGACAAAACAAATAATAATAATACAATTAATGATGTATAGTGTATTATTAATAATAGCAAATAATAAAATGTACAAAAATATTTTTCTTTTGACGGTTGATTGTCAGTTGCTCCCTAGTGTACAATGTCAGTTTTCTAGTACCAGTTATAACTTTCTAGCTTCCCAGATGGCAATTTAGTTTCGCATTTATAATGTGGATATTACTGTTAAATTTTATAAAATTTTTATTATTATGTCTTCCACGTATTGTATTTTCTTCGTCTTTGCAATTGTAAAGCTTTTTGTCACCGTGGTCTCGTAGCATATTGGCGATCCATTTTTCAGTGTATACAAACGTTTTTGATAAAGAGGGTCGAGTCTGAACTATTCGCCAGTACATTTATTGGGGGATTTCATTATTCTTCTACAATATTGATCCTTTGATTTAATGAACTTCTTAGTGTTGCACCTCCAATTTTACAACCCCTATAAATGCTGCACATGCTAAATTAGCTGTTGTATATTAAAATTAAAACAGCAAAGAATTTATCGTAATGGTGGAGAGAGAAAGTGTGTGTGAAACAAAGAAACTAATGCACAAGGTACTATAATCCTTTCATTTTAAGTTACCCATGTATCACATACAGGGCGAACCCTTCCCGGTGAAAGTGAATATAGTCAACTCTATTTACTCTGTGTCTTTTTAAATTTTCATTTTATTGTAGAACTGCCATTGTAGGTAACTTGAAAAGCGTGTCATCCCTCAGATAGTTCCATAGTGTTCATTGACATTTGTTTATCAAAAAATCGGCGCACACTTTGATGGGAAACTTCAACTTCCCTTTTATACTGAGCGCATTTCTGTGTTCAACATTTGTCTCCTCAATAGTACTGTTGATACTCTACAACAGCTGAAAAGGACTGTTCATGAATCAGTCCAAATGCAAATCTACGAATGAATGAATCTATGCCATGATTATTTTGTTCAAAACCGTTCACCACTCTGTTGTCTCAGCTGTCTTCCAAGTTAGACACCTTTCACCCCCGACCGTGACATTATTCTGCCATGCACCTTCTCCTTGTTACCCTCGCTTGCCACTCACCAAGAGATCCCCACCCTCCGTCTCCTCGCTAGCCGTTCGTCGATGCCTGCCATTCATCCACACCCAGCCTTTCTTCAGGCCAGCCCTAGTGATTCAGTCATTGCAAAACCTGCTTGAAGGCCTCTCGTGAGCTAATCCCTCCTCTCGCTCCACTCTTTACGGATACCCACCATACACCCCCACCATCGGCCAACTCTCTCTGTGACCATTACGTGGTCAATGCTCTGAGCCCTTCCCCCCATTCCTCGCCCCATGGGGAGTCTCCCACAACCGGCCCTTAAGCCCTTCGAACGCAACGTCTCTCTCCCCTTTCCATCTCCTTCCGTCCACTTTTCCTTTCTACCCAAAAATACTTTGCCAACCACCCCTAAACCGATATATCCATGGATCTGACGATTTATTTCTTTGAAGCCAATTTTTCTGTGGTGTAGATACATTTGAATACCTTAGTCAACTGTGGAACACTGCAAATTTGGTGACATTATCCACATCAATGTGAAATAGACAATGCAAAATTGAAAATGCCAAAAGTGCCATGCGAGGGATTAGGACGGACAATCCCACAAATTGCGTGGCTTGTGAGGGAAACCCGTAATTATGCGTTTTCCTTTGTTTCATAAATTATCACAGGAACATCCAATGCTGATATTATGTAAATTTTGATTGCAGTTTTAAAAACAAATTTCTCTGCAGATGTATTTTTATGATTATGATTTTCATCAGTGATTTTAAGTTTTAAAAATGACTGCAGGAATTTTGTACTTTTATGAACACAGCCAATGGCTTACTATGGTAATTCTCAATAAAAGATACTACCAATCTGTTTCCTGAACTAAAATTTTGTATTCGGTATTTTCATAATCAAAATACTGAGGGAAAAGACAGTTGTACTTCCAAATGAGGAATTTTCTTTTGAAGTTTACAAAGTAAATCACATTCTATAAAATTTTATTGATATTAGCGCAACATTTTATAACTGAGAGGATTAAATGAGTGCAAAGTGTAAGTAGAGTTTACAAACTGATATACTTGTGAAATTATGAGCTTAACGGCAATTGAGGTTTATTATTCATTTATTAGACGTAAAATCGACGATGGGGAATTACTGGTAATGCATGCAACCTGCACAACAGTCTTGCCGGTGGCACAGGACGTCCTAGAACTTCATCACCGGTAAGGAATCACGTCACCGGGAAGGAATCACAATTTATGCCTTAGTATTGAAAGGGTTAAAATAAATGTAATTTTTCAGGTAAATTCGCCTGTGGTTATCGTGTTTTTTAGTTCGCCGGTTTCCGCGGCATTGGTCTAATGATTTCAACATTGATCGTGTTACATCCGCGTCAGTTGTCATTTAGCACAACAGTTTAGCCGAACAACGATCTTCTGGTCAGCTTCAACGTAACTTCGCTTTTCACCAACGTTCCTATCCAAGAAACGGTGGAGATTATCCAAGGACTTACATCGCGTGGCATCCCTAAAGACTTCCCTGTATTGGTGGAGCATTGTCTTCGAAATTCCTTTTTCCAAAGGAATGGATGCCTCTACCAGCAGACGGAAGGCGCAGCTATGGGCTCACCACTATCCCCGGTAGTAGCCAAACTCTACATAGAGCACTTTGAGAAGAAATCACTGAAGACCTGCGACAAACGACCATCCCTGTGGCTAAGTTATGTAGATGACACCTTCGTATTTGGCCACACGGCGATCGCTACCTGAATACTGCATCGCATCACCATCCTAGTCAGAAGACTGCACTGGTAGCCACACTTGTTAATCGAGTTTACAAGATATGCAACTTGGATTCACTGTCTAGTGAGAAAAAACACCTGACGACAGCATTACAGAGGAATGGATACAGGAGTGAAATGGTCCTGAAAAGGGCCGAGAGAGAAGAAAGGCGAGGCCTATCGATGACAGCACCTGAAGGAAAGGAAGAACCCAGACCGGACCCAAAGGCCTATGTAACCATCCCTTTCATCGTGGGGACCTCGGAAAAATTGCTAGGGTCTTACGGAAGCATGACGTAGTCACGAGGTTTAACTGTGTCACCAAGATAGCCGACTTTCTTCCTGGGCCCAAGGACAGAGTTCCATCAACCCTCTCCAAAGGCGTTTACCAAGTGCTGTGCTCTTTTGGGAAGTCATACATAGGAGAAACCTGCAGAGCTTTGGGCACTCGGCTGAAGGAACACCAGAGAGCGACAAAAAATAGACAATTCAAAGCATCTGCTATCTCAGAGCACGCATGGAGTGAACCGGGACACACCATACAATTCGAAGATGCAAAATAATAGCCAAGGAAAACAGGTACTTCCCGAGAATAATAAAGAGAGGCTATAGAAATCGTGAAAACACCTAAGAATTTTAACAGAGAAGATAGATACCCATTGCACAGTGCTTGGAAGAGAGTAGTAAGATTCCCGCACAAACACGACGCTGCTCCATGATTACTAGATTGATCACTTTTTGGCGCCTAACTTGGCCTTTATAAGGATGGACCAAAACCTTCTTGCTATCCTTCACCTGAGGACACCAGCAGGATAGCTGGCGAAACTGTTGTGCTGAATGACAACTGACGCGGATGTAACCCGAACAATGTTGAAATCACATGTTTTTCACTCTGACATATTCCAAACATTTTCTTTTCATCTGAGTCTATGTAAATTTCATACAGGATTCATAAGTTGTATGCTCCTTAATTGGAAATTAAGGAGCATACAACTCATTTGTGGAATATTTGTGTGGTTGTAATTTGAAAGAGAATTTCTCATATCATGGCAAAAAAAAGAAATTGCATGTGTGCTGCTGTGTTTGTTTTAACATTTTCCTTTATTTCCAGTACATAATTGTAGCAATAGGAATGGGTTCAATGCTTTTAATCCCTTACTTTTGCTGTTACCTTTCATATTTACCTAATCCTTATTTAGCTATCAACTGCTGCAGCATTACGGTAATTTTTTTCAAATTACCAAAATTTACATGGTTATTAATCTCAAATGAAAATAATGTTATTATGGTAATTTATTCCTCTCTAACAGTAATATCATTTGTAATTACGACAACATCAAATAATTATGTAATATTGTGGAGTTGGGCTGGGTTATACTGAATATTTGTGGTTCAATTTTCCAACAGTAATGAACTTCAGGAATGACTTCTGCCTCAGAAAGGACTTACCTTTACATGTGAGGTATGGGGTTGGTTTTTGCACCATTAATTTAGAAAAAGTGCATCTGATTTACCATCAAATATGAGAAATGGATGGTATAATAGAGCCTCTCATATGACCCTTAATTTTCAAGTCAGGGGTACATATCTTTTTTTGCCATTCACATGGAAAAAATATTATGTACTAATTTTCCAGGTGAATACTTGTTGGTGGACGTAGAAAATGCTGAAGCTCTCCATAATGGATTTGTCGATGCTGAGATCACATGTTTGTCATGGACTCAAGAGGCTCAATCTCAAAGTGAAGATGCGAGTTCTATTGCTGACAAAGGAAGATTTATGTCTCATAGACATTCCGGGCTTCATAATCTTGTAAGTGCTCAATTTGGAAAAAAATTATCGTGCTTTTTCAATGATGCCGAACATATCTGCATGACAATGACTTGATGAACTGAGACGAGAAATTTGTGGGTTCAATGGTACATTTCTGATGGAGAGAGATGTTTGACAATGCTTATGCATTTTTTGGTGTGGGAAAAATGATTGCATGTAGTGACAAAGATCTTAAAGTTCTTTCTCCAACGTAAAACAGGAAGTGCCTTGTAGCATTGCCATGAGATAAAATTGGCCAGGAATTGAATCATTGACCTTTGGCTATCTTAGCTCATGGTCTGGCCACCATTCTTCTCAGGTTCCCTTATTTTCATAGAAATCAGTGGGTAATTTAAGGGAAGTAGATTTTATGCCCCTATAGTTTGTTTAGGAGGGCATTTGTAAGAGGGAAGTGGGCTTCAAGGAAGTTGTTACCCTCAGTGGGAATGGTTTTGGAATACTTTTACAGTCATTGGCCATTTTAATGAAACATTTTTTTTTGTTGATTACTTTTAACTTATTAACAATTATGGGAATAGATTGTTGTTAAAATGCCCTTAGCATTAAATCCACATTGGCCAATCAAACATAAACCTGCTTCTAGCCAATGAAAAGTAGTTATGCCTCTAGGAGATTATTCTGGAAATTGACCTTGAGAGAATGGAAGATGGTAGGCTTCATGATTGAGGTGGTCTCAGTATTAAATTAAATTGCTTCAAGATAAGATGCTGATTAGCTTAATTTATAATGGGTTAAGGAATTCATCCAGTACCTATAGAAATCTGCATTGCGAACAAAACAAAAAGAGACTGTTTAAGCATGCCTCCATTTGGTGTTCTATTGATGGGTAGGTAGGTCTTTGGGTGGGCTCTATGTTAGTTTACTCTGTAGCAAAAAATATAGACATTTCTATAATAATGTAATGTTTGTGATCATATGCTGCTGAGTAATAAAATAAGCTACGAAACAATTTTTTTGAAAAACTAAGTGTCTCACCCTCAAAGAGTGATACACTTTGCTCTTCATAAGCACTCATGTAATATGTACCCTATTTATGCCTCACTCTCTTTTTAACCTATCTCAGCTTCTTCTCTCTTTCCTGTTCAGATCAGCATCGAGATATACATTGCCGAACAGATACATACAAAAACTCATTCTTTCCGTGCACAGTTAGCAACCACAATAAAAATTTAACTCCACTGAATACACTTCTGTGGTACACGTCACCATTTCACCTCCCAAAACCTTATCCCTCACATCTTTACATGGCTGGTGACCTAATACCCCCTACCGCACGCCCATATGGCGGCTATTGGGGTAGTATGTAGATATAGACTTTTTCTGAAATTCCATAGTCTTCTCTCTTCTGAGTCATCCCCTCTTATTATCCTCTTCAGCATGCCCTTGCCACTTAGTAGTTCCTTCATGCATTTTTGCTTATTCTTCTGCTGCATACTTTCTTTTCTTTCCTCTTATATCAGGGGTTCCTTGTTTGTCATCCTTTCCAATTGGTCCTTCAATATCTGTATTGATGATTGAAGTGGTTTTCTGTTGCCATCCTCAGTTGATTTTTCAGTTGTCACCATGACTTTATAGACATCCTGACTTGGGTGATAAACCTTTTTGCAGCTGTGTTGGTGAATTGCAAAGGATGTATGGAATATTTGCCTTTTGCCTCTGCCTTTCTTCCTCTGATCAGTCTAAAGTCAAAGGACATTAGAATGCTCCAGCTTTTGACTCTTCTTGGTTATAGTTAAAGGGCAGAGATGGATGATGTATAAAATAACCCCTGAGGAGTAAAAGGGATGGAGTAGTTTTCTTGGGCTCATTAGTAACATTAATTGGGATAGATTTTGGTTGATGGTCTTAGAAGTATCTTGTGAAAAAACTGTCTAGGGTATGCGGAGCACTGTGGGGGTCATTCTATAACAGCTCATCAAGGCCATGGCAACCATCATCTCAGATGTTTTGGAAATTTGGTATGTTTTATCTTATCGCATAGATATGAAACCATGCAAAATTTTCTCCTCTCTCTCCACTCGTTTTTGTTTTGCAGCCATTTAAAGTTTTGACGAAACTTTGGAATTCCTTTTCCAAAGCCTTTGTGAATATATGAGGAAATCCATTTTGAGTGATAATACTTCACACTTTTTCACTCTTTTATTTGAGAATGCGATACAGGTTCACTATGATAAGGCATCTTCTGGCATAATTTGAAGCTTCAATACTCTGAATGTACTGAGAGAAATTGTTTGAAAACTTCAGGGCTGGAGAAGGGGAAGGGAGGATGAGGGCTGGGCATACAGCCAAGGCAGAGTGGGATTACTGGGAGAGAGGATTTTTTACGTGAATGGTAGTTGTAGTCAAGGATTTGGAGGTTAGGTCAGCATCATTGGTTGTTCAATCCTAAGACAGGCTGATTGTGGCCCTCCGCTCATCCCTATCTAATGCTAGTTCCCTTACTTCCTCATAGCTCTTCCCATGTATTTTTCTCTGTAATTGGTCCATGTACTTATTCCTAGTTCTTCCTCTGTGGACTTTTCCTTCTATTTGACCTTCAATGATGTTCTTTACAAACCCATTGTGGTTCAGGGTGTGTCCAACCCATCTGGTTCTTCATTTTGGTAAGGTGCTCCATACGTTTTTCCTCTTCTACACTTCAGTAAACTTTGTCATTTCTTATTTTGTCCATCCATTTTTATCTTCAGCATCCTCCTCCAGCACCAGGTTTCGAAGGCTTCTAGTCTGTTCTGTTCAGCTTTTCCAATGGTCCATGCTTCCCATCTATAGAGTGCCACGCTTCACATGAAGGTTTTCACATACTGTTTCCTGGTTTGTAGTCCTATCTTCTTTGAGGACAGCAGTTGTCTTTTTCCCATGAATGTTTTTTTAGCTGGGGCTATTCTCTGCTTGATGTCCGTCCGTCCGAACTTCTTCCATGCCAGGTGATGGAACTTCTGAGATAGGTGCAGGAATCCATTTGCTTTAATTTCTGTCATTGTGACTTCTACATTCAGCTTTTCTCTTCCACATACAAGGATTTTTGTCTTTGTCTTATTTGTTTTCATGTTTTATTCTTGGAGGTCGGGTAAAGATTTAATTTACACCAATCCAAGCCTTAGATACAGTATTTGGGGAAGGGGAATAGGGAAAAGGGGAAGGCAGGGGAATAGAGAAAGGACAGTTGAAGGAGTGGAAAGTTACCTAGATGTACTATTTTACATTTTTTTAAGAGGGTAATGCAAGGGAAGAGTGGTTTAAAAACTGCCACACAAATATCTGTGACTTCAGGGCAAAGAAATAAAGCTAAGATGTGCTGAATCAAAGTTGCAAAAAGGGCTTGGCGTGAGGAACTGGAAAAGGAACCCTGTTGTGACCTCAGTGAGGGTTTTATGAATTGGCTAAGGACAGCAGATTGTGAGTAGGGAGGAGGGGAGAGTAACAGAAAGTGTGGAGAAGGGAAGGGAGGGTGAGGAGATAGGGTGTGGGAGACTGATTATTACTCCTGCAAGCATGAAAACAACAGGGAAGAATGCATTATGCCTTGATCATTACTTACATTAACATTTTGATCATACACAAATTTCTAAGTGTACTTGAGCAACCATTATTCTTGCCTTCTGGCTTCATTTTTAAAATTTCAGGTATGAAATCACTTCTGTGGTTACAATATGATTAACACTTTGCAAATAGGGAATGACTATCTGCATGAATGAAGGAGCATTCATGTTCCTTAATCCAAGTTGACACTCCTTCCAGTTTGGCCTAAGTTACATTACATAGATTCATCACATTGTATGTTATTTGTACACCCCAGATTTTGTATATCTATCAACTTTATCATTCCCTCCGTAAATCATTTTCTCCAAGGGAAGAAGGAAATAAAATGCTGCCCTCAAATGTTTCTGCAATAAGTCTCAATTTTCCCCCTATTTTTGCCCAGAAACAGTATTAGAATTTCAGAAATCTATCTCCTTAAAGGACCTCTGTTTAACTTTTACCCAACAATTTTTTCAACTAGTTGTGTTGAGGAACCGTTGATTAAGGTAGTAGATTCCATGAAGTCAAGCCTGATTCAATCCAAATAATATGATAAAAAATATTGAATGCCAAACTTATTTTTTCTTTTAAGTAATTGTGGTAGACCTGATGCTGAAATCTTGGACAAGTGAAAAAAATTTTTATCTCAGAAAGAATACAGAAAGCCATGACTTTTACTTTCAGAGGTGATGGTCAATACCATCAGGATTATTAGAAAAAAGTTTTTCTTGGTTAACCTACTTGGTTAACCTTTGGTAGATGATTATGTATTTGTTATAAAAACCATGTTTTCATAAGAAATTTTCTTAAATCTTAAGAAACAATGGTACCTACTTGGAAACAAGACCAAGTGAGAGCAGGTGATTCCTAAAGAATCAAATATGTAATTATTCTAGACTAATTGAAGTGACCATTGAAATTAAAAGACAACAGGGAAATGTTTTTACATGACATGCACTCATGCATGGCCAAGTGATCCGTGTTATGCGAGGAAATGATACCAGCTCCACTATGTCTGAAAATGATTACATATTTGGAATTATAACCAAGAGTAATATTGCGTATCTGCCTTTACCTGGCCAAAATCAGCCCTTAATTACTTCGACCAAAGATGCCCACTGTAATGGGAAATTATTTTGAGGTTAATTGCAGTAACATAGTTAATTTATTGAGAAGAAGCCTAGAACAGCATATTCATTTTATGATGTGAAACTCATAATTTAGAAAAAGCAGTTGAGATGGAAAGGGTATTGTATACATTAATGTCAATATACGAGGGTGAGTCAATAAATAAGTTGCAAAACTGAATTGAGGCAAAAATAATTAAAGTAACTTTCTGACATTTATTTCACTTTTCCACATATTCACCCTGTACATTCAGGCACTTATCCCATCTCTTTACAAGTCCTTGAAAGCCAGCAGCAAAGAAGTCCTTTGGTTGCTGTCGCAGCCAACGTGTAACCTCATAGATTACAGCATCTTCTGTATCAAAATGACGGCCACCCAAATGCTTTTTTTAGGGGCACGAACAGATGAAAATCACTGGAGGCTAAGTCGGAAATGTACAGTGGATGTTCCAAGCGTTCCCAATGAAATGTTTACGACTGATGCTGATGATGAAATGCTGACGTTTGCGACTTATTTATTGACTCACCCTCGTAATATCCATCTAGAGTGACAGTAATTTTAAGAAAGAAGAGTGACTGTGAAAATACATTAGTCATAGACTTGGTCCAAACAAAAAAATGAATTAAGCACTTTTCCATGTATGTTAAACTAAACTTGAGAGTGCTTCATAAAGCATTCCACTTAAAAAGTATAGTGCCAATTATTTGATTTTATCTGGTCATGAAAGTTCTTGGAAGACAAATGCATCTGAATGATGTTAAGACTATTTCTGGAAAACCTGCTTTATTGACCACCTGTCATGACAGCTTCTGAGGAGCCTTTCTTCTGTTACATGTTTTTTTCTGCAAAAATTCTTGAAACTCAGCTTCAGGCTAAAAATAACACAGTATGATCTGTTTTACTTTTGAATTTTATTTCATAAGTCTTCTTGTTACTATTGTGCAAACTGTATACATTCTGGTAATGGCCAAAGTGATGTTTGCATATATTGTATGTATTCATTTACGTGATCATTTTTTCTTCCCGAAAAGATGCTTTTGACTTTAATCGACATTTCAGTAGCAACTCTACACTGCTCTGAAGTGATGTACGCTTATGTTGCTTGATGTGCTCATTTTGTTTATGTTTGTGATACATTTAGTTATTCTTATTTACAGGATAATCCCAGTACTTTCCTGTCAAAACTGCCGTCATTATCTCGAAACTTTGGGTCCATCAGTAAGAGCACTGAGGAAAGTTCTGAGGACGCCAAGAAAATCAGAGACCAGACACATGTGAATGTTCTCATAATTGGAACCTCAACTGGTAAGGTATTCTTGAGTGTGTTTGGTCTCTTCTTGTGTGGGATTGTTGATATGAAGGACCATTTAAAGTCCAGTTGGCAAGTTGGCGAAATCCTTGATGCTGACTTTTCCAGTGGACTAGAAACTCTGTATGTGGTGGCATCTTGCATAAGGAATGGTGATGAAAGCTCTACATCCAGAGAACCTGTTGTGGCGTTACTGGACACAACTGTTCTGTCCACTCATGCGGCAGAACTTCACTCATTAGCACTCATGCATGGTCAAGTGATCGGTGTTATGGGGTATCTTGCCCACACAATGCGCTCTGTGGCTGACGCATGGGAGAATATCCTTTTTGAAATGGACACCAAACTTGCGTCATATGCTGCTAGTGTTCCTGAAGGTGCAGTTGCTGCTGACTTTCTAGACCTCCTAATGTTTGGTGTTCCATCAGATGAATTGGAAGCCTTCCTTTTGCATCAGTTGACGGAGAAGGGATTGAAGCGCCTAGGTCATGCCATCGAACTCAGTTACACGAGTATCCAGCGCTTAGTCCTTCGGCATGCGAGAGGTGCTGGTAACGCTCTGGCTTTTCATTTAGCGAGGTTGAAAGGTTTGGCCTGCCGCCGAGACAGGTTTGCTGTTTTGGGTTTGGAGGAAGAATCTGCTGCGAAAGCATTGGGTGCCATTGGTGCTTTCCTCGCCAAAGCAGGCCAGGTTCAGACTGTGATTGATCGCTCTATGAAAGACTATAAAGCATTTTTTAGATGGTTGTATGTGGTTATATTACGTCTCTCTGATGAGCGTGTGCCCCCAGAAGTGACCCGTGTTACCCAGCAGGATCTCGCGTTTGTGGCTGAGTTTCTGAGGAACTTTGAGAAGGTGGGGCATACTATTGCTGAGGGAAAGCGGGGACATTTTGACCTAGAACACCTGGGTAAATATCTTTTTAACAAAGAGCCATTTGAGAAAAGAGATGGAAAAGGGTCTTTAGAAAGTGAAGAATCTAATCAGTGGATGAAACTCCTGAAAGCGTGTCCATGCTTAGAAAAAATGCCTGGCATATATAGTCATGATCCAAATACCTCTCTGACGTACTGTCACGAAGAGCTTAAATTGGCTGTGGACAAGGCATTTTCTGGACCTCAGACAGCCATTGGGTCTCTGATCACAGTTTCTAAGGTATTTCCATGTGCTCATGGTCAGTCTTTTGTTCCTGTGGAGAATCCACATTGGATTAGTCATGTCCGAGGTCCCGATGGGAAGAAAAATGTCTTATACATAGCGTTTCCCGAAGCAAAGAAGTCGTCAGAGTGTTTTTGGTTTGTGGAAGTTTCCGCTGGTGCTGATGCTTCCATCAGAGGTGTTGTGTTCAATTTCAGTGCTCCTCATAGAGTCCTAGACTTGCAGTTTTACTCGCCGGAAATTCTCTCCATCCTTTTGGAGCGCAAAGAGGCATCTGTATTGGTACAACTACCCACTCGAACTGTCATCGAGCGTATGGGACCTTGGGGCCCTGGATGGCCCCAAGTTGATGGGGTGGAGAAGTTGCTGGATCCATCTGTTTTTCGCCCCGTTGGCTCCAATCTCTCTGCTCGCTTTGCCGTCAGTGGTGCGAGAAAGGTTGCAGTGGTGTTGTCAGAGAGTCGTAGGCGGGTTCGTCTCTTTGAGATGGAGGTGGAGGAGGAGGATGAGGAAGAAGATGAAGAGGAGGAAACGACTGGCGTTGTTGAGGATGAGGAAGAAGCTGCTGCTGATGAGAAGTCTGGTATTGAAGCTGGAGAAGACATGCCTATGGAAGGGATAACATCAAGTAGAGCTGATGGTGATGATGATGAAGATCCTCCTACAGTGGAAACTCCTTCGAAGGAGTGAAAGGCTATTAAAGGTTTAAGTTGAATGTGGTAGAGTCTATTTTGACTATCTTGGCTGTGTTTTCTTTTTAACCTCTCATGCCCATAGACTTGACATTATGATCTCAAGCCTATTGTGGGATGTACTCAGCTCTGCTGTGAAAATGTAAAATCTGCTCAACTTTAGATTTGAAGAATAAGTTTTATCTCCTTGTACATAAATGTTTATTTTAGAAATGTATTATCAAATGTCACATTTTATTTAGCACCAGCAGTTATTTGTGAATGTGAAGAGTTTTGTGCGAATGTGTCAATATCTTTTTACTTTTCATTGTAAAAAATTGTTGCTATGAAAATGAAAAAGGTTGATTGATATGTGACTGAGTGAATGTGATTTAAGAATGCGTCTGGTCCTTACAATGTGCATTGGTATGCTGTTTTTTTCTATTTAGACATTAGCTTCAGGAATTCCTGTGATTTAAATCATTAAATTAAACTATTATGTGAGAATTCTCTACCTTTTACTTACTTTTCGTGCCCTGAAGTTCCCAAAACAACTCACCCTTTTTTCATTGACTTATATTTCTCAGCTGAGTGATATGTAAGGTGAGAAAATGCTGCTGATATATTTCAAAAATATGTACTGAATGTTTCAGTATTATTTTTTTAAATTTCATCAATATGAAGATAAACTGGGTGTAAAATTGTCACCAAAGCAAAAAGTGCATTGGAAATCGCCATAAGCTGAAGAGTGCCATCGGTCGTCTTCATTTAAGCCCTGAACATCCTTATGGCAGTTGATGTGCCCAATGTCCTTGACACCAAATGGGAAAATAAATAGCCATAACCTTGGAAATCATATTTATATTAGTTGCCATTTATAGTAAAAGTTTTATACTTTGCATGTAATGGCTTTTCCATGATTATTTCATTTTTATTAACTCTGTACATGCTTAAAATCAGTCCACTCCCTCCTTAATATTTCTAAATCCAAGATGAATTACTCATGCCATATGTTGAAATTTTCATCTGGGAAAAAACTTATGTTCTTCTCTGATAGCTGTCCTGAATTTCAACACATTTTACTGTAATTAAGAAGCCCAACTAAGCTTTCTCTCAAGTCTCCCCACCTCATGGGACATAGTGGTTTCTGAGTCTCAGGTTTTCTCTCTAAGCATAATGACCACCTCAAATATCACAATTTACTCTAAGATTACCAAGACGTAGTTTTATACAGTTCTGAGTTGAGCTCATGCATTTTGAAGTGCAAAATTGATAATTTTAGGTATTTTTCTACTTTCAGAGTTTGATCTTTGATGAGAAACAGACAGTAAATCTTAATGGCTTGCATACAACTAATTGGGATGTCACACTATATTTTTGATTGGAGACTCAGAATATTGTTTAGAACTAATAGTATTGTGGTATTCAAGCCTGTCAAGCTTATTAATACTTAAATAGAGTCAGTTCATTATCCTAATCAACCATCATAGTAGACATTGATTTTCCCAAAAGTCTCCTTTGTCCATCTGCACATATCTTTGAATGATAATTATCATGTCAATCCATGATCTCGACCAGCAAAGAACGGTGCATAATATTGGAGTTGCCCTGATTGTAGTTGTCCATTCAGAGGCATGCTAAATTACTTATTGTGACAGATCGTGAAAAGTTTCTCCTCCAATGCTGTGTTGGGATTTGGTAACTCTCCATAATTGTCAAACACTCATGCACAACACTTTCACAGTAGCACACTTCATGTCTTTGAGTCTATTAAAGCTTTTGGATAGGAAGGAAACTGCAGCCACGCATGATTCTCATATCATTCATAGCCTTGCTTCTACTCCTCCGACTGGTTTATACATTGCATTGAAAGCCTTTGGGAAATCTGTATCCACCATTGAGGTGTTGTCGCCATCTCCAATGAGACTTGTGGAAGGTGCTGTGAGTTCCACTCCAGTTAGGCTGTCCTCGGGAGCATCTTCATCTGGTACCTCTAGTAATGGGTTAAAGAAAATTGTACAAGAATGAATGACTATGAATCTTATAACTATAGACATTAGAGATGCTTTTTCTTAAAGATATTACTATTTTTTTGGATTTAAATGGGTATGTTTTTGGAAATCATGGATTAGGTGTATACTTGCTTATAATTATTAACCCTGTATGGACGGAATTATGAAGCATCGGCATGAAAAAAATACTGCCACAATATTAGTTTTTTTAAAGTCTTATTTTAGCATTTTGCAAAAAAATTCAATTTATTGGATAACATTTATTTTGAAATGTGACGCATTGGTCTTGTATATATTTCATTTGAAATAATACTTAACATAATAATATTTACGCAAGGCATACTTCATCAATACCTTCATAACACCTTTTATATAACCTTTCCCGATTATTTCATCATATGACAGCTGAAACAATTTATTTCAGAACTCCACCAGGCACGCCATTGTCAGTGAATAGCGTCACACACTCATCTATTTAAATTGTTTGACTAACGGCTGAAAGAGACTAAACTTTCCACACACATTTAATTCAAAGCTTTACAATGCTGTCAGGCACAGCAACTAAATGGAAAAGCCTCTTAGACAGCAGGTACATATTTCAATGATTTTTGAAACAACAAATTTGAATTGCTCATCCACAGAGGGTTAAGAACAGGCATTGAATTGGACAGTGGGCATATTTTAATGGATGTGATGAAGGAATTGATATCATTGAAGCAAACTTAGAGAATGATATTTAAAATGTGTCATAAAAGTGAGTGTATTATAAATTTATGTCTAACATTTGAGTAACCCTTTTCGTGTGCTTTTATTGAATAGAGGTCTGCAGTCCTATTATAGCCAATGTTGAATATCATCACAATTGAGTTTATTGTTGCAGCTTTAATGCCACGACTCAATGATCAATGGTTGCATTAATTATTGCTCTGGAGCTGTATCTTCCATTAACTGTAAAACAATGTTAATAGTCTAGGTTTTTTAGTTCAATCAATATATGCATAATCTTTGTTTGGGTGACTGGGTTATTGAGTGGATGGCATTAGTTTGAAACTACATAAATATGGAATTTGACTGGGATATTGTTCTGTGCTCAGTATTATTATTTTGATTTAGAAGGTTCTTCAATGGGATTGGTGTCATTCCAATCTCTTACCTTGTTATTCCATGATGAAATGTGACTGGCAGTAAAACTTGTCATCCTTTACTGGCTCAAAATCCATGCATCATTGTACATTAAAAACTGACCTTGGGGTAGTGACCAATGTGATCCAACAGTAAATGAAATCTTCTCCGTAGGATTATGTTCATGTCTTTTTTATCTTTACAATAGAAGGTCCACATTGAAAGAGCAATACTGATAATGATGAATGCTTGGATTTCAAATGTCAAGTTAACTTTGTAAACCTTTTGATGGATAAGTTTTGTAGCTGTGCTGGACTTCCCCCTCCACCTACAAGTCAAATTGAAATTTAAGGATTGGATTGGGATTAGATTTTGGGGACGCGACCGACAGCTAAGGTCATTTGTGCCATTGGGGACAGGTAAGGCAAGAAAAGTGGATAGAAACCCAGCATCAGCATTAGCCTGCTCTTAATAAAATGTGCCGTGAGGATCACGGTATAATGTCTCATCCGACAGATGGTGTACTGTACTTGAAGAGCCCTCCACGAGACACTCAATTAGGGATCGGGTTTCCTCTAAATAACAACATCCTCTACAGGGATTTGAACCCTGGCCACCCGTATAGTTAGCCAGTACTCTAGTCACCATACCAACCTGATCCCCTTGACAGTTAAAAAGTGCTTTTTCCTTCCATCTGCTCTCCATTCTGTGATCATTGTTGTTAATATCCTCACTGATAATGTATCCTTGAAATCTTGTTTTATGATTAGTATGACTTGTGTTCAATGAATGAAAATTGCAAATGAAACTCATATATTATGAGCTTGAAATGGAGAAATGCCCAACTATGCTGAAATTATGGTGAGCTGAACAGGACTTAAAAGTATATGCTAAAATTATCTCACTCATCTCAGAGTATTCTTTGGCATTTTATTGTCAATTAAGATACCTGTCAGTGGTTCCCTGGTCTTCATGTTCATAAAATGAATGGGAGACAGTTAATTTTAATGTTTAATTTTCGAAAACCTGCTCCTCCCCTTCCTTGGCCATGAGCAGTTATTCTCCCTCTTCTCTTATTGTTTGAAGTCACTCAGACAACATTATTGGACATTTTTCTAAAGGTTGCGGGATATTTGGGGTAGTCTAATGAGAAGCAAGCTTGATCCCACTATATCTGCTCTTTAGGGAAAGTACAGCCTTGCTGTGTTTGGGACTGACCTCTCAGTATCAGACCTATCCTATCCATTTTCGACAGATAACAGAACATGTACAATGACCTGAATGTTAGGGTACATCCTAGGAGATGATCCAAGTGTTTGTAGTTATGTTTTATCCTCTTTTAACTGTCATAGTGCTGACTCTGCTGCCAGCGGTACTAGCGAGAAATGCAGAGGGTAATTTAATGAAATGTATCATTTTAGGAAAAAACTATTTTAAATTTATAATTTAAAATATCTATATTTGGTTTATTTATTGTGTATCATAAAAGATTTTTACATTGTATAAAAAATAATTGTAATTATATTAGTGTACTAAAGTTTAACAATTTTTGCACTTAACCAGATATTTCAGCCCTCCACACTTTTCACCCAAGATGCAAAAGCCAATATATCAGCTTGCCACACTATGAGGGTTAAGTAAGGAGAAGCTTTTAGGTAAAATTTGAACAGTTTTAAAGAAAACTTCAATGGCATGGTTTTTTATTACATAACTTCAGATTTGCTAGATATCTAATATGGTATAAATTTTATATGTGATAGAGGTGGAAAGTGACTTTCCAGGCTGTGCACCCTGTAAATACAAACCTTCATAATGAGACAATAGTAACCATATTGAAAAGAATAATTTGTCTTTTCCAGAATTATTTTATTTGTACAATGCGTTTCACATCTTTACTGTGTCATGAGGTATGAAATGGAATGTATACCATTGTTTGTATAATAATCATTTATTAATTGTTATGATAGTAAAGTGATGAGCAGGTGGTGTAGAGAAAAACTAACTTTTGAGATGGAAGGGGATTAAGGGCTTGTGTGGTGGGAAAGGTTATTATACAACAAAGAACAAAATTTCTTTTTCAAGCCTTAAATCTATGTTCCCCTGCCCTCCCTCCCAAAAGTTAATTTTTCTTTATACCCCCTGCCACATCTTGTCACTATCAGAACAATTAATAAATGACTATTACTCAAACATATGTACCTGATGATGCAGCAATGCTGTCAAATGTGTTGTACAAATTAAATAATTGTAGAAAAATACGAAATATTCTTTTCATTATGGGCACTAATGTTAAATTCTTCTATAAAGTGATGTGTGATGACGTGTTTCTTCCTAATGAGCTTGGTAAAAGGGCAATTTATCGAAGTCTTACATGACAAGTATCATGTCTATTTGGTATAGATGGTATGTAAGATGTAGATATAAAGTCACTATCATGTGAGTGAGAATGGAGCTTGATGCCCTTACTCAATCATTAGCACTGAGGATATAATTCTTCCTGATGGTGGTTGGGTGATAGTGTTGGTAGGGCATACGAGTTAGCAATTGCTTCCTCACCTGGTTACTCCATCTACTAATCAGTCTCTCTTCAACTTCAATGGCATTTCAAACTTCATCCACCCCTAGTTATGCTACATAGCAATATTAAGGCATGTACATGCACAACTTAAGTATAAGAGCCATAAACATGCAACATATGTTAATCTAAATGTCAATCAAACTTCATGTACATAAGTGCCCATGCATTTAATACAAATATGTATAATTTAATACAGATCATTATAAAATGCCTAAAACATTAGACAACATTATGTTGGTATTAAAATTATGCTATTGTAGCAGACATTTACTCCCAGTATTGATGTAAAGTATTTACTGCAAATGATTGAAGCTGATGTATAGTAACAGTATTTCTTTGGTGGAAAAGTCATTTTGCTTCATTTTTCACAAAAACAGATATCTCCATTAAGCAAAATTCAGATGATGCTTAGGTTTTCTTCATTTGCTTCGTATACTCTCTTGCATTAGTCTTTTTTTCGTTAAATATGTATGCTTGAGAGGTATATGTTGCTAGAGTCTATCTCATTGAATGATTGATTTTCAGCTAACTCTGTACTGTGTGGAAATTTAACCACGTGGTAGAGTTATTTTCAGGATATATCTTTTTGGGGAGTTGTCAATTACCATAATGATAAATTAAGCCTAATAATTACAGCTGAAAATAATGCTAACCCTTTACAATAATTACATGCAATTAATCACACTTGGTTGAGTATTTCACAGGATTCAGTTTTTGGTGAGTTGGCAACCTCCATAAAAATTAATTAATCCTAAAATTACAGTTTTACATAGTTAATTGATAATCCTAGTATCGTAATAGAGTTAAAAAATATTTGAATTCACAACTGACCATTGTTTATAGAGTTAAATGGTACCTCTAACATATGTTACATAAATACTGTGATTGGCCTAACTTAGTTGACTTGTTTGCCTTCTAATTAAGCAATTGAAAGTTCATCCTTTAAAACCATAGATGTCCATCATTTGAGCATAAAAATTAGAATGAAAAACTCTCTTCATGAGTTAAACACAAGTTATAAGTTGTGCTGATTTAATGCCTCACTTTCCTTCACAAAGCAGAGGGAGATAACAGAGTTAGGGTTGAGAAGTCAGTGGAGAATGCCTGGCTATATTCCAGAGTGACTGACCTCAGCTCATCCCTGGTTTTAAAGATATTTTTGTCTCTATAAACTGATTCTGTGATAGAGTGATCCCGCCATGCCACACTCATGTTTGGAGTTCATTGGGTGGCAACTGTTGGGAATCCTGTTTTAATAATCCCAATGTCATTAGGTGTGGAATTCTACTGATGAGGTCATTAATGAAGTACTCATTGTTTTTTGGATGTGCCAACCAGAGAATTGCAAGCACCATGTAGTCTTTGCTTGTAATTTATGCACTTTCACAAGATTTCAAGTGTCTGCTGTGAAGGGAAACTCAAAAGAGTCACTTATTTCACCATGAGATCCCCACATTTACACATTATCGCTATGTACTCTCATTTATCAAGTGGATTTTTGGTAAAAATGTAGTAATAGTCTCATGCACTTGGTAATGTGTTCACCCTGGTTGAATTTGTTCGTAATGCATTTCACTGATGTATTTTTTGTCAACTATGCTCCACTACTCATGTAACTTTTTCCAGCAAAATATCCTCAGAACATATTGAGGACTTCCCATTTTTACATCTAAAAATCCTCGGCATTTCTGTATCCACTGTTAATGAAGCGTCACTCTCTCCGAAGAGGTTAATGGTAGGACTGGTTAGTTCCAAGCCTGACGTGATGTCGTCTTGCGGATCCTCTGCTGGCACCTCTAAGTGGTAGATTAGAAAATATAATTGTTAAATTGGTTTTAAAACAAATAGCTACTGATTAGGCATCTTCATTCCACAAGTTGTTTTAAAGTTTTTAAAATGTTACCATCTATAACATTTTAGGCTTTAGGTGTTTTAGTCAGCCCAGAGCTTCATCACAAAAGTTACTTGTCAAACATAATCATATGAAGACAATTATAATAAATATGTACTTGAGTTTGCGAAAGTGCCAGTTGGCACTAAATGTTCAAAATGTGAAACATATTAGCGTCAACTTAATTGTTTTGGGCTTAACTTTATAGAAGTTCTTACAATTAGTATAATTATTGAACTTTATTATTTTTAATTTACAGTTATACTTTTCTCGTAGCTACATGACATGTTTCATCAGGTATGGTATCATCAGCTACATAAGTTCTGAGAAAGTTTGTTTTCACGTGCTTTTTTTTATAGTAAGGGGGGAAAATCAAAGGTGTTCAGGGGAAGTTGTGGAAGATAGGAACCAGGATGAACAATGGATCAAGGGCTGGAGCAATGCTGGTCCAAGGCATTGTTAACATGGGCAAATTCCTCAGGCAGCTGGTTGTAGGGGTGGCCAGTCTGTGACTTACTAATGCATGAGGAAAGGGATGAGGAAGTATGAAAATCAGAAAATGTCACTCAGTGCCAACATGTTTTAACATCCATAATGACCTTCATTAGCATATCATAATTGCGATTGCCATTTATTGTAACTATCTTCAACTCTGAGTATGATAAAACGTGAGGTCTAACAATTTCCATAATTGACAAATGAAATGGTTGTAGCATCAATGGGAAATGAAAAGGCTCCATTTCCAGAAATTTCTGTAATTTCATCGCTTCAACAGGAGAGGGGTAGAGATTTCCTTCTGTGCTGGTCTTTAAACAAATTCTCTAAAAAAATATGAGTGAGGTAAAAGGAGGAGCCATGAAATGCCGACTCCGACATCCAACTAATATCTACTTGAACTATAAAGTACCTACTTCAAATTATTATCGATTCATTCTGGAAAAGTCAATGAGGCCTCTACTTTTTCTAATATGTAAATTTCACAAGCTGATCTGCTCTATTTTTGATGTGCTCTATTCTATCAGATTGACCTTTGGTGGAAATTTTGGGATTTTACATTGTAACAAGATTACTGAGAACTCCTGAATTTTGTGAGATTGATAATGGATAGAGTTGAGCTGAAAAACAAGACATTGGCCATAATGAATGGAAAATTTAATTTTAGTATTCTCTTTTCATGGCAGTTACTTTTATCAATGGGATGAATTTTGCTACTTTTGCAATAACTGCTTCAAGAGACTATATTGTGAGCAAAAATGCCAAATTGGTTGTTATCACTTACCAGGACAAACCATTTGATTGAAATAGTTTTTCATTTACCAAATTTGCCTTTACCAGCATTGGCCTCATCCTGATTTTGACCCTGGACCCTCAAGCCCCATACCCTCTGGGTTATCATGCCCCTGGCTGAATTTGACATACAACTGCTGATACTTAGATGCCATGTTTGTACAAGGTAATAGCTTGCAGTTAATTTCTGTAGAAAATAACTAATTAACCATCACTTCGTCTTCTGCCACTAATTCTGTAGAAAACTGCATGACTGACCACAAGATTAGTTTCCCCTTCTATAATTCTTTAACAGTGCTCAGCATCAGTGCCCCTTTTAGGAATTTAGGGTATATAATGATTGCTTGATATGTGCATTGATTTATTTGAAGATGTCTTGATAATTTGAGGCGAATAAATCTTAGGGTCATGATATGTGTGTAATCATCATTACCGTATGCATTTCAATGTTTTAGTCTTACCATCTCTTTTCCTTGAAAGTCAAGCTTGGAACTTTCAATAAATATATGTTATCAGATTAAAATGCCACTCCATCAATTGTTATTTTGTATGCTTCAGATTTGTTTGTATTTGGCCATGATATCAAATCCATTGTTATTTTCTAATTAAACCTTTAGAGTGTCTAAATGATGGTCTGAAACGAAAGTACCTATGTGGAAAGTAATCAGTAACTATTTATTGAGTGATTTTTATTGGTTCCACCAAGGTAAGCTAGAAAATTTCCCCTTCATTGGATGTAAATCTTCTTGGCAAAATCTTCCCACACAGCTACTTCTTTTGTGCTATGCTTGAGAGTTTGTAAAGCTTTTCTGTTGCTTTTGATTCAACCATTTAAAAATGAGGTCTGCATAATGTAATTAACTGAAATTTGAGGCAATATGTATGTGGTTACTTGGTCATGAGAAATATTTGTGAGTTTTGACCATTTCATTAATATTTTAATGGTATGTAATGGCTATAAAAAGTAAATACAACCTCATAGTTTGGTGCACGAACATGATTAGAGCAATTGTAAATAATCTAAAATCTTGTGTAAGTTTCAGCTATTACTCCTGGAAAGGATGCAAGAATTATATTATAGTTAAATTACATCTATGAGAAAATAAGAAATATATATATTTGTGTATACCTACATGCGCACTTATTTCACATCTTTACCGCCATTCATATTTAACTCAGTCTTTTGGAAGCAAGACTCAACGTGTTTTTCATATTCCCTGAAATGAAGCGTAAATTGAGATCATGTATTGGGATTTTTTGGCATAACTGGTGGATGTCAAACTATTGATAGAATCATACATCTACATAACACCCCGTGAGCTGCCGCATGGGCGTGTAGCAGGGGGTGTTAGGTCACCAGCCATGTAAAGGTTAAATTTTTTTGGAGATGAAATGGTGACATGAATTATAGGAGTGTATTTAGTGAGCTTAATTTTTATTGTGATCGCTTATTGTTCACGGAAAGAACGAGTTCATGTATATACCTATCTGTTCGGCAGTGTATCTCTCTTATTTTGTCGCATCTGTCAGACCTAGAGATGTAGTGAGGAGTCATGATATTATTCTCCATGTCGCTCTGAAAAATATCTGTTCTGAATTTATCAAGCAACCTAAGCCTAGCTTGTAGCCTCCGAGTCTCTAGGGGCTCCCACCTTAATCCCTCTAAAAGTTGTGAGACACTATATGTATGCTCGTAGCAGTTTTTAACGAAGTGCGCTGCTTTCCTGTGTATTTTATAAATTTTTTTGGTTAAATCTATTTGACCAGGATCCCAAATGCTTGCGGTGTATTCGAGGTATGGCCTAACCAGAGTGAAGTAGCATCTCTCTTTGAATTTGTCATCCGAGGACCTTCCTATTATACGTTTAACAAAACCTAGTTTCTTTAATGCTGAGCCTCATATGTTTTGTATGTGTAATCCCCACGATATATCAGATGTTAAGGTAATTCCAAGATATTTTACTGTATCTGAAGATTTTATGTTTACTCCCCCCACAGTATAGGTATGGCATTTTTGTGATGACTTTCGCAGGAAGTGGACTGTGGTGTATTTGCTGATATTTAATTCTAACCCCCACTCCTGGCACCATGAATGAACATTGTTAAGGTCTGATGACAGAGCTTCAAAGTCTGCATCTTCGTTCATTTCACAGTAGATAACTGTATCGTCTGCAAATAATCTTAATTTACTGCTAACTCTGGAACTTAGGTCATTAATATAGATAATGAATAAAAGAATCACACTTCCTTGAGGAACACTGGATGTGACTTCGACCATTTCAGAGCTAAAGCCATCAATAACTACATTTTGTTTTCGATCACTGAGTAAGTCACTTATCCAATTCACTATTTTTTATTAACTCTGCATGATTACAATTTATATATTAGTTTATTCACTATTTATACTTAAACGCAAATCAATTCTCCTTAAGTGGAAGATGAGCTAAGATTGTAGGATAACATTTGTGGGAGAAAACAGTAATTTTGGGTATCATTTTTTCTGTCGAGAACATGCATTTATTGACTGATATGAGGGTTTTGAGGATAATGGAGAGTGTGTGAGGAAAGAAAAGTGGAGCTAGCAGTGCTGTGGATGGAATGGTGAGTGGGGAGAGGAAATTGCTGGTGGATATTAAGGCAAGTTTGAGAGATGACAGATAATTAGTGGTGGGAAATGTGGATGACTCTCATTAAGGGGAATACATACGTTGAATGTACAAGGAAGGGATACAATGGGATGAGGAGACATGCAGTTATTAAAATATTATGGAGGTTATATTGTCTCCATCTAAACCACCTTCATTGGAGGAAAATCTTCAATTAATGATAATTCGTATTTAATACTTAATTATATTTTATAATATTAATTAACAGAGACACGAAAAAGTCATGAACGTCATAGTCGTAGGTTTTTATCATGAAATAGCAGGTTTTTGTCAAAATGTCAAGAAATATGACTTTGCGGAATAAACTTCATAAAATGGTAGTAATCACTTCAGGCTTAACTATGTGGAACCTCTCCATATCAGAAAATAAAAATGACACTTTGTGATGGCCCACTGAATCGATTTATTTCGTACGACCCGGGTTTCATCATGTAGTGACATCTTTAGGTACATTAATCATTTTTACAGCCGTATATATACAGAAAAAGAGGTGCTTAGATGTAAGTGGGGAAGTGAGGGGGAAGGGACAGGAGTTGGAGTGTTGTGCTGTGGGTAGGAGGCAGAGGAGGAGGGGTGGGGGAGAAAAGGACAGTGTTAGGCTGGGTAGAGATTTTCCGGAGTTGATGGGTGTCTGGGCAGCGGGGGGTGTAGCGAGTGAGGAGAGAGAAGGGAAGGATTTGGAAGGAATCCAAGAAAATATACCTCTATATTTATTAAGTATTGGATACTTTCTTTTGAGCCACTTGCCTGCCCTATAGTAAATATATGAATCATAAGATTAGTTTAAATTTTACTGTAAAAGTAACATCCTACTTTTAGCTAAAGTGTTGTGAAATGACCAAATTTCAAAAAATAGACTTCATGAAACAGGGAAATAAGAGTCATGAAAGTCATAAAGTAAAGGTCATGAAATGGAAAAATAATTATTTTTTACTTTTAAAAGTCATAAACGTCCCATTTTTGATAATTAATAATAAGGAAATAATGTTAGTAATTATAGATATAGAATTAACGTAGAGAATAGAATAGAACATAATACTGTAGCTGTCAAACAAAAAATATGGGTGAAATTGTTTAAATTGAGTCAGTTTAATTCTGCTTTTTCAAATTTCTTGCTGCTCTAGTGACAAAGTAAATCATTTAGAGCCATAAATTTCTTCAAATGTCCTACTTAAGTCTGAACTCTGCCTCAGAGAAAATATATTTGCTTTGTTGAAAAAGAAACAAAAATACACCCTTGGTTATCATTTTAGTTGCTCAAATACCAAGTATGGTTGCACTGCTGTTTTTCTTAAGTAACTCGTGTGTAATTTTTGGAAATGTGGGGTAATATGTCAGTGAAGTGTTGAGTAGGGTATTGGATTTTCTGCTGTGTTCCTTGTGAAACTCATACATTGTATTTTTTGCTAACCTGTGTGATTGGCTGGTAGGTATGTTGATACATTCTTTGATTGATTATACAATCACCTGATACTTCAACTTGTATTTGACTGTTTTATGCGAAGGTTTCTGAGTGTCAGGCATTTGGCATCTCTATGCTGGAATGTCAGTAAAACTGTTGTATGTTAAAGCCTACGAACATGGTGAAACCCAGGAAGCCTTGCAGAAGCCAACATTGTATTTAACTCCTTAGTATTGATATTATCATTTCAGTATATGTATGTACATATATGAAAAATGTATTTGAGGATGAATGAGGGAGCATGATAATTAATACAATACACTTAATCCTTTTTTGTCTGTCATAAGTATTGAATTTGCTGCTTCAGCAAGTTAGCAAGTGGAATGTCAAAATTAGTTTGTAGAAAGCTGTTTGCAGTCCAGCCTAAATTTGAAAACTATTCGAGTGGATGATGATAGTAAACCAATACTTAGAGGAGATTATCGTGAACTTAAGTATGAAACTGCTTAATTCAATGATATTTTTTAATGTTCACGTTTCCTAAAAGGAGAATATTTTTAACTATAGCTTTTTTATTTTATTATTTATTTGATGTTTTATTTTTTTTATTTTTTTTATTTTAGCTATAGCTATTTTACTTATTTATTAATATCAATACATATATGTATTGATATTAAATTATTAGTAAAATATAAGCAAGGCAACATTTGATGAAAGATTAGTTACTATACATACTACATAATATGACCATGTCACCATGGATGGAACACAGAATTGGACCACCCAGGCAGAAATTATCTCTTCTGTTTCTGTGATGGAAACTGGGGTGTATCTGATCTGTATTAAGATCTCTGTAACTGGGTTTAACTTGAAACTACCTACAAGTGTTGCATCTCAGTAAGAAGTCAGCTGGTATTGAATTGAGGTAATTTTTTTCTAACTCCATACATGCACCCCAATAACAGATGAGTTGGCACTTCCTTACCACTGACATCATAGGTGGAACTGGGATGGAAAAACCACATTGTCATACTGAGGAGATAAAACCCTGATGCACCTGAGTTCCACTTATCTATTACCCCAATTTTTTGTGTCCACCCCTTTGCAGTCCAGTTACAGACTGTATTTCACCACTACACCCATATATAATCTCAGTCCCATCCCAGTTATGGAACAGAAGTTTTGCCTGGATGATCTGGCAGCAAAAACCCATGCTGTAATGCTATGGCTCTCATGAAAACTTCTAAAAATGCAGACTCATGCTTAGGCAACAACAGCACTCTAGTGAAGCATGCATTTTATTGTCAAAACTGGTTATGTTTATTAGCGTTCTCATGTCAAATCTGGTGCTCATCTATTTTTCCAGAACACACACAGAACTTAAATATGTACTCACTGTCTTAATTTCCTGATGATGTACGAGGGTGGTTCGGGCATGTCACTGCTAATACTCACGGAATTATATGTATAATTGATAGCAAATTAGTGTTTAATTTGTCGTATATTCATTTTTATTTTAAGAAATGAAATTTGAATTTTAAATTAGTAAAAAATATTGCTACTTGTTAAAGTTTACTAACCTCTGAATCTCGATGAAGGCCTCCTTCTGTATCGGTATGCAAAGTACACTCCAACCAAGAGTATTCCAACAACAAGAAATGCTATCCAGCCCCTGAGAAGATTTGTCTGTGGAGATGAGCATAACAAGAAATTACTCATGACTATTTTGTACATCATCTCTCATGGTGGATCTAAATGAGCCAGAGGCTCAAGTGAGATTTAGGGTTATAAGTCCATTTTATCTTAAGACATTCAATTAGCATCACCATAGTTATGTGAGATATATTCCTTTAGAGATATTTCAACCGTTTTTATCTAAGGAGTCACAATGGTAAGCTGATTGCTAGTGCTCCTTTTAATGGTGAATGAACTGCATGACTGATGCGTGCTTGGACATGAATACAATTTGATCAAGATTGAAGTGCTTATGTATAGTGAAATAATCTATCTCTGCCACCACCAAGATTCAAGCGTAGACTTAGTATTAGAAGCCATTTTTTTGACTTGCTCGAACCTGAACCCCTTCAAGTGTACATATACATCTTATGCATTCAGTGCATGTTGTCCAAGAAATGAGATTATGTGGATTTTAGAACCTTATTCTGAAGAGAATAGTGACTGCTATTTGCCAGAATTACAACCCTATGGACTATTTCCAAGAGAATTGTGACCCAGTCGCTATTCAGTATTCTCAATGGATATAAATAGCCATAGGAATTTGCTGTTCTGTTCTGGGTTCCAATTGGGTATTCTGAATGGCATATAGCACCAGCCATGGTCAAAATAAAATAGCCTGGTCTCAGAGACCGGGCT
The DNA here is from genome assembly GCA_963169105.1 of Ceriagrion tenellum. Classification (NCBI taxonomy): domain Eukaryota; kingdom Metazoa; phylum Arthropoda; class Insecta; order Odonata; family Coenagrionidae; genus Ceriagrion; species Ceriagrion tenellum. Next base: position 65,795,413 of record OY720640.1, on the reverse strand, counting down.
ATTCTGAACAGAGATGGCTATTTCTCATGTTCAGAGCAAAATTTCTGTATTTTGTAATGATTTCAAGCATTTTCCAGTATTTAATTAAGTCAAAAACTTGTAAATATCTGGCATATAGCAGAGATCCAAGAAATTTAGACATTTACTACCATGACTAGCAATTTTATACTTGCCACTTGCAAGTGAATTTTATAAGAGTATGAAATCATCACATTTAAAAATTATATTATCCAGTGACCAGAGGAAAATTAGAGATTAATAATTTTTATATAACCCGCATCTAATTGGCATATAAATGATTGTGGTATCAATTAAATATCATTATGATATCATAGAAGTGATTTAGGGTCCTTAATTAATTGTGCGTTTTATTTTAATCCTGGAAAATGCTTGAAATCATAACAAAATGTGGATATCGTACTGTGTGTGTGAGAAATAGCCATTACTATTCAGAATAACCTGTGGGGTGGAAATTCTGGCGAATAGTGCGGTCGCTATTCCACTCGGAAATAGGCCCTTTGAGTGCTAAATAAATGAAGGGAATATTGCAAGTATCCCTCCATAAGTATAGCTCTATATCCCTCTTACTCATGAAAATTTTGTGATTTATTAGCAATGGCAATTATATTTGAGTGCATTATATATAAATTCTTAAATTTGAACATTAGTAATGAAAAAAGTTTGATCAAAGCTAGTTTGTGGAAAGCAGTATGTTTACTACATGTATGTTTATTGAGAGAGGAGATTCACCTACCTCATGGTCAGTTTCCCATACCTCCTCCCAGTTCTTGTTCACAACCAGCTGCACAGGACGTATTGAAAACACCTGATCATTCAGGTTTTGGGAAGCACATCTGTATACTCCTGCTTCCTCCTGTCTAACATCCTAAAGTTTGAAAAAAAAATATTTTTTTTGAGGAGATAGTGCCTATACATAGTGGATTTCTTGCAAAGATCCTTGATGGCAAAATCAGAACAAAATGCATTGATCTATGTATTACAGATAAGATTGCCATGTCAAAAGCCCTTTAACCCGGGACACGAAATTGCACAATTTTTCCCTCAATCTAGCATGCAATAACAATTCATGATGGAGCAGGGGTTATTTTGCCATCTCGCATTCATGTATTCATGCATGCATTAGTGCAATTCACTGCTTTACATGATGAAATTTGAAATGCACATTCATACATACATCAGCTTGTGCAATTCCGTGCTCCATGCAAAACTGGCTAAATACTGCATTCAAAATTGTATTTCCTTAGAATTTCTCAGAAAGGAAAATTTTATCCTTGTTCATAGATGATAAATTGGCTCTGCATCTTTTGGTAGGGCCCTTATAGTCTCAAGAATTTTGTACAATCAGGAGGGGATTAAGTGTGTATCAGGTTTCCATTGGTCCCATTTTTTGTCTTGAATTTTTCTAGATAACCTTCAGGAAAAACATAGGTGAATATGTAATATTATCTCAATATCAGTACCAATTTCTGTTGGTGTTGAAATGGCCCATAAATCTGATTGATATGTTTTAATGTTGGTTATATTAGGAGTAACAGACTCATTTTATTGTGTATCTTATGTTATTGTATGCTTACAGCAGTGTTTAGTTAAAAGTTTTGCATTCGATTTTCTCAATTTTATTTTGTCACTTATGTAAGTCTCAAGATTTTAGGGAAAATTTGTGATATCTTAGGTTTCAGGGAAGCATATTAGACCTATTCATAAAAATGAGGAAAACATCATAATAGAATTTTGGAATAATCAGAGGCTTCTCTCCCAACCCCACCAGATACCTTCCTGTTGATTTTTCATTATCCTGGCAGGCTCTCACTAGATTTCTTTGAAAGAACATGCATAATTGCTTTTTCTCTTTATGCTGAAAGCCTCCAGTGAAAGTCATTCTATATTTCAGTTTTGGGCTCAGTGTGCTCAGACCGGACTTGATCATTCTCAGCATTTATAAGTGTTTTGCTTGAGCATTTGACTACAAAACCTGTGTTTTTGTTTTGCTTAAGAGGATTGCTTGATTGGTTCTGTTGTGTCATTTTGTTGGAGGGAGAGGGCATAAATTATTCAGTGGAATCTATGCATCTGAGCATGGTTCTTCCATGATAGATAGAATATTACTACTGTCAAGTGGTAGACCTATTTCATGTTAGTAAGGTCAATATTTTTGACTTTATGATTACCTTCCTGCATCCTCATTCTGTCTGACCTTATCTTTACAATTCTCACTGTTGAGTCTAATTGGTCTCACAGCCATTAAGGAAATTACATAAACAGAATGTTATGCCTGAATCACACAATCATTTTTTCCGTCCCTTTTAAGGGATAGCTCCAATGATAGCTCAAATGATCGCTTGAAAATGATCGTGTGACTCGAACAAAGTCAGGGATGGCTCCAGCGATAGGGATCCCTATAGCTTTTTCCATCCCTGGGCACGTTCCTTTTTCCATCCTGAGGTGGAGGCATCGCTGACTCCACCATTTAGCCAATCAGAGTGCTCGGCCGCAAAGAGCGACACTAACGCCACGTTCGGCTTTCAATGGAATGAGAGTAGTAAACATAGAAATGATGCGAAATGGGACGGAAAAAATGATGCAAAAAGGGACGGCCAAAATGACCGTGTGATTCAGAAAATGATAGCTCGAGCTATCATTGTCACGGTCCCTGAAAAGCTATCATTGGAGCTATCCCTTACAAGGGACGGAAAAAATGATCATGTGATTCAGGCTTTAGAAACACGGAACGAAAGACCTGGTTATATGATACATTAACCCTTACGAGTTAATTTGTGAATGCAGAATGAGGGTAAAAATTCACCATGTAACTGCACCAACTTGTACAAATGCTTGAATGCATGAACAGGAAAATTGAAACTGCTCTATTTGTTTCATGCGTCTGTGCATGAACTTGTACTTGAACACGTGCAGGATAATGTATCGAGTAACCAGGCCTTGAGATTTAAATATTCATATCAGGAGACTTACCCGTATCTTCAAAGTTCCTGAAAGAACTTCATATTTGTACTTGGTTATATTTATTGGATGCTCTGGTCCTATTATTATGTTGGGATCAATTTGCCAGAAAAGGAAGCGGTGGAGTCCGTCGTGGGATGGGCATGGTAATACAGCAACATCCCCTTCCCTGACTTCATGAACTTCTGCCACTTCATGTGTGTTTTCTGGTGCCCCATCTGTTGTGGAAATTGCTGACACCAATGCAATGAGAGATGTTCCTAGATGAAATACAATACTTCTCATTTTTTGTCCTAGTTGTCAGCAATTTGAGTTAACCTGCAAAAAGTCATTCGGTATGCAATTCACGGTAAATAGCCCATAAACTTCCTTCAAGTTAGAATGGCAAATTGGTGAAATGTTGGCAATGAAGGAAACGAATGAACCCCTTTAGTTAGTGAATTATTTTACCTCTTTAAACAATTTGAAAATTAATTTTTCAAATCGCTTAAAATATAGCCAGATATGATTTTCATGTGATGATGCTGATTCTGTGAATTATAATTTAATTAAGTATCCAGAATTAGTATATTGGTTGCATCAAATAATTGTGTGTATGGACATATCAACAAGATTTGTTGTCACAAACTATTATCTTAGTCATGAATATTTCTCAGGGCTTACATATGGCTACTGAGTGCATCCAAAAGGTTTGAGGTAGTAATCTTTTCTGTCTAAACCTGCCAATAAGTACATCTCTTTTTGTAATGTTCTCATCCTGTTTCATTGTCTCACCTTTGGTGTCTCATTGGTTTTTTCATGCTACTTGTTTTCAAGAGGTGGAAATGTTTTTGCTCTAAACATCCATCCTTTCAACATGCCTACTCATGTTGCATAAGCCATTGCTGGATGAGCGTTTTAAAGTTGAGGTTACCTGTCTCAGTCACCAGCACACGGAATGGCGATGAATTGCTATTTCAAACATACAATTTCTGTACAGCTTGGGGCGAATCCACTTTTTCCTACGCATTTCCCTACGTCATAGGACTGACGCACGGATTGTGTTTGTGTTGACGAGAAAAGTTATGGAATGGTGAACCTTGGGATGGCTAATTGCCCAGCGGAAGAAGTTTGATTAATGAGTAGTTTCGAAGGTGGGTCGGCCCACTGGGTGCCTAATGACATTGATTGTCGGCTGCTGTAGAGAGTTTGGTATCGCGCCCGTACGGTGACCCTAGGTGTCGAGATCGAACCCCTCCTCTGGCAAGGTTTTTGTTTTTTTCGGACGGGAATACCTTCCCGCCGTTCCCGGTAAATTTCAAGATGTCTCGTTTCCGAATCCCGTGGAAAGTTGGCCGGGAAAACAGGAAAATCCCCCCTTGAATACGGAAATAAAAATCAAACAATAAGGTTTTCTCAATCTCGTGTTTTAATATTATTCTCGTGAGAATATTATAGGTTTGGGTTTAAAAAAATGGATGTTGTTTATTCATTTAGTTGACGTTTCGCAAACTTAATTTTGCCTCTTCATGGCTCTTGAAGTATTTGTTACAAGTATCCTTTGTGGGTACATCATCTTACATTTGGTAACTATACGACTCAAATTTTCCATAAGTAAATGAGCATAGAGCATTGAGGAAGCAAAATAATTTTTGCTTCCTTAAAGATTTTAAATTTAAAGAAGTTTGGCCTGCATGGTACACATTTTACACTCAAGGGAGTTTTCAGCGGTCCATGCACGTAACTCACGGATGCTGTTACTAGGTGTGACGGCCAAATTGCTGAGATTATATGCGACATCTAGGATAGGTGGGCTTGTTGGCAAGGGTGGAATTGTCTTGGGAATGGAGGAAGGGTGTGGAGAAACTGTTCGTCAGCATTAGCGTATTACGGATGAAAGGCGCCGATAGTGTCGGCAGTTAAACGTCATATTTGTCGGGTGTGATTTTAGCTTGAAGAGTGTGGAGCAACCGACTAATGATTCCCAGGAGAAAAATAATCGCCTTAGGACAGGTCTTGAACCCGGGCCAGATGTTTGGGATGCCAACACAAGCCTTTAAAATAACTTGATCCCCAATAGTTAGAAAACTATCTTCCTCTACCACTGTCGGTGGCAGTTAAGCCCGCGTTTGTATATTACTATCAAATTAAGGTTCGCTTTCTTTTCCCTTTTCATTACTTCTTCGCTTTTGAATTACCTGATTGCAACTCGAGATGAAACGCGAATTTCTTATTCAAATTCTAAGACATTGCTCTTTTTAAAGCAAAACAAAAGTTAAAACAAAGTATTCAGACCGCTTATTGCTTTTCTTTAAATAAATAGTTTGTAAAATGTCGAATTTCCTCGTTTTAATGCCTACAAATCGAACACATTAAGGCTTCTAATTCTACTCAAGGCATAATCTTTAGCTTTGAAATACTAAAAAAGAACAGGCTAAACCCATGCCCTAAACCTCGAGAGTCAAATACAATCCGGCGGGGATCTAACCCTCGATGGACATGCTCCAGCCCAATCGCACTAACCACTCCGCCTCCCACGCTCTGGCCATCTCACTCTTGGTCGACTTCTGATTCTCTTTTCGTCTAAATCAGGTTTTGCTAGATCTCAGTCACGAGCAACTTTGTATGTGAAATTCCAAAAAACATCCACCCTACGGCTCAAAACTAATGCTTTATCTAAAAATTACTATGAACATTGATTCATTCGCTACATCTCAAGTCTGCGCATAGCCAACGCCCAAATACCATTTTGGATGGATGGATATTGCTTTAAAAAAGTGATTTTGCAGTGCTTTCCGTGCATCAGAGACACTGGTTATAAGTCGGAGTGAAGGAGATTTTCTCGCGTTGATTTCGAGCAGTTTTTTAGATGCACACTGTCTAAAGTACTTATGTAGTCCAAATCGTAGATTGTAGAGTGCTTATTTTGATTCATGTGCTTTTCTGATCCAATTCCAGAGACCCATCTCCACTCAAGCATAAATCTATCAATGGCAGATGAAGGTAATTTTTGATTGGAATTGGATGTCAGCCAGCACTGACTGCCAATAATTTGAGAGGTCGGTTCTTTTTAAGATAGCAGACATTGCTGATGGCAGAGGGGTACAACGCAGGGAATGGGTGGTGGACGATGATACATGTTTCTCAGGGTTGATCGTCTTTATTTGGAGAATCACGTTAAATGCCGTTTTGGTTGTGACGTGAGTCCTTATTATTGAAAGAAAGATGTATTAACGTGCGAATCCTCATTATTTTTTTGCCACAGCTCAATGCAAAATTCGAGAGCGGTGGGAATCAGGGGTAGCGATACCCCTCGAAATCTATAGCGTAAGCCCCCCACCCCCCCAAATTCCTATTTCCCCCCTAAAATTCCGTCATTCCTTCCGGCTTCCTTGTTTCAAAGTTGAATAATAAATCAATTTAAATAATGGCATCATTTCTTTAAGTGTTCTACTGGTTAAGGTAGGTTTTGTTGAATGTAAGAGAATCTCCCATTTTCTACACTTTTAGGGGCCTGTCTCGCTGTAGAATGTTCTTTTTTACCACACTACACGGCAGAGGTTTTAATGGTTAAGAGGTTTATAGGTAAACCTATTAACTCCTGCGAACAGCGTCGCAATATTCTGGGTAGTGAAATTACCAAGCCTGATTTTACGTGTTTTCATGAAATTCCTCCTTGCCGCAAAGAAATGTGATGGAAAAAGTTATTCCCAAGTATTTCAAATATATTTATTGGAATATACTTCTGCTATTGGTCTCAAAGAACATAAGACTGCTAACCAGGAACCAGTATGTGAAAACATTCGTGTGGAGCGTGGCATTCTATGGATCGGAGGCATGGAGCATAGACCAGAAGAGAATCGAAGCCTTCGAAACCTGGTGCAGGAGGAGGATGCTGAAGATAAAATGGACGAAAAAAATAAGAAATGATGAAGAGTACAGAGGAGTAGAAGAGGGAAGGACTGTGTGGAACACCATACAGAAAAGAAGAACCAGATAGATTGGACACACCCCGAGACCCAATGGGTTTGTGAAGAACATAATTATAGGTTAAGTAGAGGGAAAAGACTCCAGAGGAATATCCAGGAATAGGTTCATGGACCAAATAAGGAGGAGAGTGCACAGGAAGAGATACCAGGAGATAAGGGAACTAGCGTTGGATAGGGAAGAGTGGAGGGCTGCAGTCAGCTATTCTAGGATTGAACGAACGATGATGGTGATGTCTGCCCAATATTATATCCAATAATTACAGACCAAGCAAGACGTTTCCGCTGTGTTTTTTTAATGGTTATATTCTCCTCTCGTGAATTTCCGTCCCGTTTACTGTTTTTTATGTTGGCAGTTTACCCTCCAATCCTGAAGGCGTCCTCGGGTCGAAGTTCACCCAACTCTCTGGCATGAAGATATAAGAATCACCCCAGTCACTTCTACCTGAAGACGCTTAACTGGGACTGAAGGAGAAACTGTCATCATCAAGAACAACCGATGGAAAGTGTCGGAAATTTCGGAAATAAGAATGGAGCCATGGAAAAACATGATCGCCGCTGCACTACCTACAAGGAGTAGTTAGTGCCTTTCTGAAGCAGAAATCATTTCTTAATGCATAACGATGAAACCACTAACATTAGGGTCCATATATTGGTAAACCAGTTCATTAGTAGCCTCACCCAAGTATTTTTCCGACACTGATGGCGACAGTGCTGCATTAATTGAGATATCAACAGTGTGTAATTCTTCACTTTCATGCTATCACGCGTGACGCCGCCGAAGCGAGTGGCAGGGGTTGGTAGGACACCGGTCATGAAAGGGAAGGGAAAAGGAGGTGGGGGAGGACTGAGGTGGATTATGTGTTAACGATGTGTTTTATGATAATATCGCGCCGTTTATGTTCATTATCATCATCAGTCAACAATCCTGAGATTGATTTGACGCAGCCCTCTACTCAATTCTCCTATCAGCTAATCTCTTCATATTTACGTATTTCTTCTCTTTCTCATATTTCATCGCTTCTTCTATGCATCTCAAACGAGGCCTTCCTCTACCTCTCTTCCCGTTGACCTGTTCCTCGACGATTGCCTTTATCAGGCCATCATGTCTCATGATGTGGCCGATTAAGTTGTTCCGTCTTCTTCGAAGGGTTTTCAGAAGACCTCTTTTCTCCCACTATTCTGACGACTTCCTCGTTACTCACTCGGTCTATCCATTTAATTTTCATCATTCTTAGGTTGCATGACATTTCGAATGCTTCCACCCTTTTCTTCCCTGCAGCAGTCATCGTCCATGTCTCACTGACATAAAGAAATATGTTTCAGATGTAAGTTATGATAAATTGTTTCCTTACTTCCACGATTGCGTTTCCAGCTGGAAGTAGATTCTTCCTGTGGTAGAATGCCCTCTTCGCCTGGGCTGTTCTACTCACTGATAATATCACACCGTTTATGCTACTGGCACAAATATTGCATTGTGAGAGGGAATATTTCTCCTCTCAGATTGGCATTGCTTCTCTCTTATTTTGTTGCTACTATCAATGCTACACATTTCACCTTGGGGACAAAATAATATCCCACGGGTCGTGCGGCCTTGCGTGTAGGCTCTTGAGTGTCTAACGGCTGCCACTCCTATCTATTTTGTATCAGATTTAGATCGAATACAGCGAGAAGTAGCTAGATTTGTCAAAAAATGTTACGATGAACTTAGCAGTGTTAGTGAATTGGGTGGGAACCTCTATCCGATCGAAGGGGTAAATATGGAATATATCTTTTACCAAAGTTTGATGTAGACTGTTTTTTGCCAGACATTCTACATATTTTACTAGAGCCAAAGTAATATGGCAGAAACGATCATAGGCATAAGATTAAAGAAATAGACGGCCGAACCGATAGATTTAAAATTCTATTTTTTCCATGTACACTAAGGGACCATAATAGTCGCGATTGATCAGATTGATCTAGGATACTTTGACTCTGACTAGGTATCATAGGTCTTCACACTCGTGCCAAATATCTTAACATCATTATTAGTTACTAACCTCGCATGTAATTTCCGGCTTGATATACTCTTGTATGGTTTAGTACATTGTAGTGCTACTTATCTGTCGCAATAATAATACTAACCACCAGTTGTATCTTAAGTATTGTACTGCATGGTAGCATGTTATTGTACGTAGCACTCTCCTAGTTTCTGGTCTGATCGCGCACTGTTGTCCTGACTGCTTTTGGCCTGGGCCTGGCATCCGGGAGAACGTGCGCTGTTCTGATTTCAGCTGGGATTAGGGATTCACGCCTGGTGTGGAATCACTGGAATCACCCCGTGTCACGCACTCCATTGGTGGCTTGCTCAGTATTTCGTAGATATATCGTTTGATATTTCGTTGTATATCTTTCCATGAACTGTTTAACTCTTACTGTTCGCTTGTGGCAGTTTTTAACGAAACGTGTCGCTTTACTTTGTTTTCGTGTACTCCGAGCGCGAACTATTTCTGTGAAGGGTCCTAATTGCTGACGGCGTTTTCCAGATGTTGTCTGACTGGAGAAGAATTACATCTCTTTCACTTGTTCGATGGAGAACCTTCCTTCTATTCACTTGATTAATCCTAGTTTCTTTAATGCATTGTTGCAAATGTTTCGTATGCCGTAACCCTCTACGAATTAGTGTGAACATTTTTTTTGGTACTACTAGGGGCGTAGATTGAAGTAGGCTTGCTTGTTGTAAAAATGCCCACACCATGGCCCACCTTTCGCGCGAAATGTGGCCGAAAATGTTATGAATATTTTCCTTTTTTGTAAATTATTTTCATTTCATATTTTTCGTGATGAATTATCATGACGCCACCACAGTTCTACTACTAATGGCTGCCTCTATTTTCGACATATCGACTACAAAGTTGATCCCTTGAATATGGTGGATTGCGTAGTTTTATGGCTTCAGTATTCTCCTGTGCTATTATACCTAGTTATCAGTTGTATTTTCGTCTTAAATCAGCGCCCGTAGTTATTTTCACATCATTTACCTTCAAATTGGTACTGGGTCATTTATAATGTGGTTGTTTTTCCAGTAATAATGGCAATGGCATCATGACAAGCTACATGTGGTGTATTTTGTTCTTCGTTTATGAGTGCACATAACCTCGAGATTTTCGTTTAAGAGGTTAAACTTCGTTTATGAGCGAATGTTTTTGAAGACACACCAAAGAAATTGGATCTTGTCATTTACACTGCCGATTTTTCAGCGAATTTCCCGAAGCAGAAAACCAATAATTTACCTTCCGTGCAGATTGAAATTAACAGTGCAAGAAAAATTTCGTTTCACCGCCATCGTACCCCAACCCTTCCAGCATCTTTTTTTGTGTCGCAAAATTCCATCAAGCTACTTGTTTCAACGACAGAGGGAGCGACCTCTGCTATTATAGCATGTGGAGTGAAATTACCTCCAGGGACGAGAGGAGTTTCGTCATGTTTACAGTTGCCGAAGCGTATCGTTATATTGCTTGCCGAGTCATTTTGGTTCTTCGTTATTAATGGCAATCGATGGCATCTATTTTTCTTTTGCTTAGGGAGTTCAAGGCTCGGGAAAAGAATTTTTATGGGACATGTAGGTATGTCAATTAATATGATCGACACGAGGCCGTTGTTATGATAGCCGAAGGCAAAGACAAGTTGGATGGAGCAGCGAAGATAATGCGCACTGAGCGCTGGGTCTTTTTATGCGAAGAATCATTTCAGCTTATCAAGGAATATACGTTTGCCTTATTATGGTAGTTTAAGCGTGATAGTACATTACTTATAGTGTAGATCATGTTCGAATTCTACGATTTAATTTCAGCAGCTGTAGGAATCATGAGTTCAATATTGCATTATTGATGGTGTTATAATATTCTTTTATACGAGTGAAATTCTAAATTAAATTAAAATATCTATGTATGTCTCTGATTTGACTGTTTTCTACACGCGATAGGTTTAAAACTCCTTCGCAACGGAAAGTTTTTTTTTAACGATCCTGAAAAAATTACTGCGGTAACTTCAAGATTGATTCTCAAAATTATTTAAGAAAACATAAACAATACTCGCTGCCAGTTTTAAAAAAGAGATCTTTGTGTTAGAAACTCCTCATATTTTAATGTGGTCTCTCTGGAGTGCAGACATTTACCATTTCCCATTACATAGGTAGTTTTTTTTCGTCAAAAAAACTCGGAAAGTAGTTCGTTAAGGGGCTGATATTTGGGTATTTTTGGAAGGGTGAGATATTTTTATTTAAGATGAGATCAAGTTCGTTGATTTCTAGATGAAATGATACTTCGCTCTAACTACCTTAAGGAAAAACTACAGTTAATAGCAGTGCTCCACACCCGACTTCATTGCATGACAGTGACACCTGGGTGTGCCTGGATATAAACAAGAGTTCATTAAACTAAATGCTATGGGCTTGAGTTATCTGAGAGGAGTTATGTTTAAAATTAAGAGGGCTTGGATTGAGAATGAGTGATAATGAAAGAATGTGGCCCGAATGCTACGTTGATGTACATATATGAAGGGAGTGTGCTTCGTTGGTTTGTACATGTTTAGGTAGTTATTATTTATATGGTTAAATAACCTTTCATGTATTAATTAAAATTACGCGAGATAATTCTTACATGCAAATACAAAATCCAGTAAGGCAAAGTCAAAAGAGCTTAATTCTTGGCGTTCGACAAATAAAACTGGTCATTTTTAAATAATTTCTTCCATACTCTCCAATCCGTAGGCACTTTTAAATTTTCGTCGTAAGTAAAACATAGTTTTGACTTGAATTAACGGTGCGGAATCCGAAATATGAGCAAAAATCTTGCGTATTTTGTAGTCTGAATGATACCGTGATATTAGCATGACACCTTTATAATAACGATAAATGTATTATTTTGCGTTTCGGTGACATCCTTTCATATAGAATCGATTTATTGCGAAATATGTGTCGAGTGCCAGCAGGTTACGTGCATTTTTTCTCTTTTATTTATACATATTACTAATAAAACACTTTTGTGACTGTTCACGTAAATCTGTAAATAGACGAACATCGCTCAAACCACATTCAGAAAATGGATGAGCATTGAATAACAATACAGATTTACGTTAAAGGAGTTAATAGTGTGCGAGGAACGGGTAGACCGTTAGAGTTCTGGGGATCGTTGCGTGGTATACTCCTAAGAGAAGGGATGTTATAAGTGCTGAGAACAAGACTATGTGGATGAAGTAATGCATTAATTCACGCCGCGAGCAGTTGGGACCCTGGTCATAAAGATTTAAACAAAAAATCAATAAAATATAAGGGAAAGACGCACGCTTCGTTAAAAGCTGCTACGAGCAAACTTATAGTGTTTCACAACTTTTAGAGGGATTATGGGGGGAGCCCCTAGAAACTCGGAGTCTACTCGCTGGGCTTAGGTTGCTTGAGAAAATCAGAACTGGTGTGTTTCAGAGCGACACAGAGAATATTATCATGACGCCTCACCACATCTCTAGGTCTGATGGAAGTGATAAAATAAGAGAGATGCATTACCGAACAGATAGGTTCAAATCCTCGTTCTTTCCGCACTCAATAAGCGACCACACTAAAACCTGAGCTCCACTTAATACACTCCCATAATACACGTCACCATTTCACCTCCCAAAACCTTATCCCTTACGTCTTTACTCGGCTCTTGTCCTAGCACCCCTGCCAGACGCCCATGCGGCGGCTCACGGAGTGGTAGGTAGATGTAGAATGTAATTGAAGCAAAAGAAATGCTCATGGACGGGACTATGGGATAAATTATTCAAAAATAACCAGTTTTCTTTGTCGAACGCCACGATCTTCTGACTTTGCCTTACTGGATGGAAATTGCATGATGCATTTGCATGTAAGAATTATTTCGCAACTATCCCGAAGTTTGATCTCTGAACGGTATGCTCTGTAACCTCATGTATGTTGTTTTCATTTTATAGTTTAGTAAATTATTGACTCTGTTTTAGAAAGAGAGCGGAATCTGAGTCTCAGACTTTCCGCCCATGACATTTTTAAATGAATGAAATCGATTGAATTCGAACTTGTCCGTCAATCCATTGGAATGTATCCTTCAAGCTTGCGGATTGGTCGGAAGGTATGGAGTTTGATCGCTGGCAAGAGGTATTGAATCCTTGGGCGATTTTCCAAATACATACCAGGTTCCGCGGAATGTGGCAAATTAGTGCATCAGCTTCAAACTCCAATGGCCTTTCCTCGAATCCTGGCAAGTTTTTTAGGAGTATTCCGATACTTGAGACCGGTTTATGGAAAAAAAGTTTTATTTAACCCTTTGAGTAGTGAGTTTTTATTCGTTTGCCATGACCCAAGGAGCGAGTTGTTTTTAGAAAACTACTTCCGATTACAATCTTGTTACCTTGAACCCAAGTTTGTGTGATAAACAATCAATGAAAACAAGAAGTTAATATATTAAACGAGAAAAACTTAATAAATTCAACAATTTTACGGAGTATAATCCTAAATACTGTGGTATAAGAAGAAAAATATCAACTTGGAGCAGGACTAAAACAAGCTTTGAATGCAACAACTTCCGTCAATGGAACCAACTACACTGTGTGTACAGTGTAAATTGCACGTACTCAAGGCTGAACGTTGTTAGTAGGATAATGGAATTGGTGGCAGGACTTTTCAGAGACACTTAATAGTGATAATTGGGCACACCAGCTACCAGGATAGATGGAACAACGTGTTACAATGCATCAGAATGGGAGGCGTGAAAGTAGTTGTATCTGATGATGACTGCTACTCAGTTGAAACACGTGTAGTACGAGTTGAAAATAAAGTGGACAGTACGATATCCTTTTGGTATCATACTATCATGACGCCTCACTACATCTCTAGGTCTGACAGAATCGATAAATAAGAGAGAAACATTGCCGAACAGATAGGTACAAAAACTCGTTCTTTCCGCGCACAATAAGCGGCCAACATTAAAAATTGAGCTCCACTAAATACACTCCCATAATACTCGTCACCAATTAACATCCCAAAGCCTTATCCCTCATATCTTTACACGGCTGGTGTCCTAACACCACCTACCACACGCCCATGTGGCAGCTCGCAGGGTAGGTAGTACGTAGATGTGTTAATAATGCTTGAGGTTCTCAGAGCTTCAGTTGCCGTATGATGGATGTTTATTGATTTAATACATAATTTTCCTCGTGAAATTTCCTGCATCAACTACGTTTCCTTGGCTGATTGTATATCTCTGAAACTAGATCATAGAAAAACCTTCCTCATTCTCTCCTACAGTATCCTTGCGTGTGATTGTAATAGTAGTGGCAATTACCGGCAGCCCTCTATTTCTCCTATGTTGCCATCAGCGCTGCACGATGGTACACGAGGGGTTTTAGGAGAAAAGGTATCACTGAAAATTCTCACTCCGTCAAATTTACGATATTTGTCGAACAAAAAAATAGCGTATTTTCCCTTTCCTGGTGTTATTGTCCGTTCAAACGGTTCCTCCGTTTTTTTCGTAGGTTTCCTCTTCCTTGTGTCCTAACTAATTACTGGGATCCACGGATCGCTGAGTACCTGGCGTGGAGAGTTTTTTTCAAAACAATCAGCGGAAATTGCTGGAGTTCAAGAGGTACTCTCGGTACGTGAGTTGGCGAGGTCCGTCTGTCTTTCCACCGTAGGAATGCAGTCCTACGCGTGTTTCGTTTCATCTTACCTGTAGACGACCGAAAGTATTGGGGGATAGATTTGAACTACACTGCCTACCGCTGTTCTCAGAGACTGAACGAGTGCCTGGGGGGTTGTGTTTGGATCACTCGAGGGATTCTCGATCATACAACTAAATGAGTTATAAATGTCATCATTGATGGTAAAAGGCTAGAACGAATACCATCCTATAGATACCTCGGAAGTGTTATAACATGGAATGGAAGCCGTACGGAGGAAATAAGAAGGAGAATATCACAGGGAAAGGCAGCCTTCAGTAAGGTCAACAAACTACTTTCAGGCAAAGTAATAAACATAGGCTTAAGGTAAAGATTTTCTAAATGTTTTATTTCGAGTGTTGTGCTTTATGGAGCAGAAAAAGTCCGGAGGAAAGAGGAGAGATATTTAGAGGGTTTTGAAATGTAGCTATGGCCAACAATAAAAGATTAAAATTGAGTGATAAAGTGAGAAACGAGGAAGTTCTAGCAAGGGTTAATGAGAAAAGGAATATTTTAAGATCAATAAGAAAGAGGAGAAAGCAAACTGGATGGGGCATGTCCTGAGGAAAGATTGCATGCTGAAAAGAATATTCGGCGGAAATATCCTCTTTTATTTATTGAGCGATATTAGGCCTGTACAGTCCTCTCTTCCATATAACTCATTTCACAAACACCCATGTCCTGGGCAGATAATTTTCTACCCAGGCGGGACTCGAACCCGCGACCCTCGGGTTAGCAGGCGTGGACTTTACCCCGCCGCCACCGGGGCCGATATCGAGGGAAAGAGAGGGAGAGGAAGACGATGAAATAATATATTGACGAATATTATGAATGGAAGGAGTTACGAAGAGCTGAGGGAGGCAGCTCAGGATAGATGAGCTTGGAAGAAGCAGTTTGATTGAAACTTGTCTGAGGACGGATTCACCTTGGAAGGAAAACTAAGGAGTAACATGGTACAAGAACTTACCATTGGAGATTTGCGTGAATTCCACTCACTCAGATGAATTTCTTAGGCGTCTGATGTTTTTATTGTCTCCAATAGGGGTGTACAAATCAATTAGCAATAGAACCACGAGAAATTGAGGATTGAGAAGGTTGAGTGAGATTTAAAAAACGAAATTAAATGCATTTTAATGGACAAATATGTAAGAAATTCGTGCTACCGCGTAATTTATAAAAAATGAGATATTTTAAGGAAACATCAGTTCATTTGTTTGCATCGTGAAAGCGTTGCAGATTCCGTTGATTTATGAGAAATGATCTGAAACAATGTTTGAATGAAACTTGAAATTTAATTGAAAATTTTGAAACAATATGGATGCGAAGGAGGTTATAATCGAGAAACAAATTTAATGGACATACTAAGGGGTTTAGAATAATTGGATCTTGGCTGTTGCGTATGTAGAATTGGGATCATAGGGGGAGGAGCTCAAGAATCATTTTTTTAAAATTCTCAAACGTTAATTAGATTCTGTTTTTCTGAGATGTTATTATGTCAGCATTCATTTTACCTCACCGAAATTCTTTTTGAATGGAGTGAGTGTAGTTTGTCCTATTGCGGACTCCCCTTTTTATTACTGTCTTGATCATCGGTGGTCATACAAGCCTCAATTGGTTGTATGTGAGTTCAGATTGCTTCCATTGCCCATTAATTCACCTGGAATTATTTCCTTTATGAATTCCATCAAGGGTCTTCATATTTATTTCTCCCCGTTCACTTTTCCTCCTTCATTTTTGTACATGTTGCCATTACAGTATCAAAATGTATTTTATGGCAATTATTTCCTTAATCCGAAGTGTTCATGAGACATTTTCACCGAACCATCTCTCACTTAACTCTCAAAACTCTCTCACATACGTGTGATCCGGAAAAAATGGACTAATTTCATAGTAAAAATAATCGGTGAAATTTTAATTGCTCCGAAGTGAAATTTATATTATAGTGAAACCTGTATTAAGCGACCGCCGACGGTTCCGCTGAAAAATGGTCGTTAAAAGGGGTGGTCGTTCGACAGAGGTTCAGTTTTTGAGAATATTATGCAAATGAGCGGGCGGCAGATTTGAAAAAGAATGGAAAACTCTTAAAGCAAAGGTTTTGTTAAAACCTACACAGATGTCGCTTATTTCCTTATAATTTAACCGCTCCTGGGAAATTTCAATGCATATTAATTTGATGTACACGTGTAGTGAAGCCTGAATTAAGCGACCGCCGACGGTTCCGCTGAAAAATGGTCGTTGAAAAGGGTGGTCGCTTGATAGGAGTGGTCGTTAAGAGGATTTCACTGTATTTACGTACATAATATCGTCATCAGTATTTCGATGCTTGGATTGGTTTGCCGCCGACCCATATTCTTCCCAGAGAACAAGATGGACTGGACACACCCAGAGAGACAATGGGTTTGTGAAGGACATAATTGAAGGCAAAATAGAGGGAAAAGTCCCCAGAGGAAGACCCAGTAATAAGTTCATGGACCAAATAGAGGAAAGAACATAGGAAGGGATACCAGGAGGTAAGGGAACTAGCGTTAGATAGGGAAGGGTGGAGGGCTGCAGTCAACAAATCTTATGATTTAACGACCAAGAACGAATGAATTCCTGCACTCTTCTTTGCCCCTGTTAATTATTTGTTACCTTTTTTTGACGCCCCTCCGTCCCATTTTAAGTGGCTGACGAATTCATCATTATCTTGGTGTGTGGGATAACAATCCATCGGCAACCTCTCTTTCGTAGAATGGGCAATGGCTTTCCTTAAATCATCAAGGAATGTGAACTGAATAAAACAGATGAACTACACATTCACATACTCATGTTATCACTTTATCTTTCTATGATTGTCTCTTATGTCTTTAAGTGCTTATGTCGTTGATTGGTTATTCTTTTATAAACATTAGGAGTCTCTTTTTCATCATTTTAGGCTTTTTAGTCGTTTGAGATTCTTTAATCCTTGAGATGCTAGTTTCACTTCCGTGAGTTTGAATACATTATATAATCAGAGTTCTCCGTTCACTCAATCGGACACACGTCTCGGTCGCATGTCTGCCCGTCAGATCAGAATACAACGGTCGAGAAAATGGGAAACCACACGTTCAGACGTCATTAGCCTACTCCAGAAAATGTCTGCCGTTGAGTACCCCCAGGCTGTGGAAAAGAAATTTCGCGATACAGTGCGAGGAAAACTATGAAAAGTACGCTTTCGATATTCGTCTTGAGACAGTTAAGTTTCTTTTTTACTTCTTCCAGGACCGTGCACTCTTCGAAAGATTAGTCCATATTTCTTTAATATATTTTAACCTTAGACCTTCCTATGATATGAGGGCCTCCCCTAGTATTTGCGGGGCCCCGGGCAGCTATAGCGGGGCCCCAGGCAACTAATTGTAGGATATTTACGACCCTGGCCGACTATGGTTTACGGGCTCTAAAAATGAAGTTATTCGAACCCTATATTAGGAAACCAATTCGTAATATGATTTATTAATATTTTTAATTCATTTATTAAATTTATATCTATCTTACAACTATATACTACCTTACTACATAATAAAAACTAATATATTTGTAATTCCAAAAGTAGAGTACGAGTCCAAAGTAGCACACTGATTTCCGTATCGTGATACAAAGAGGTACGACTACTGAACCCGGTGACTATTATCAGGTATGGTAATATGGCGGTCACGCCAGATTTTCGTCGTTATATTTTTTCATCCAGTAATTACCGAGTTCCTGCAAAATACGATGCCCTCAGAGGCTCGGGCCCGGGGCAGTTGCCCCGCTCTAAGGGTGGTAGTGTGTGAGATTAATAAATAAATATTTTTTATGTGAACCCCTGTGACATATGTTTATATTATATATATAAAGCGGCGAATTTTTCACTCATTATGTGATATTCATGGAGGATTTCTGCGCAGAGGGAGATGAGCAGGGAAGTGTTTGGTATGGTGAGTGAGGAGAGGAAACTTATGACGGAGGTTCGGAAGCGGCAGTGTAGGGGGTTGGAACAGGTAATGAGGGCTTAAGGAATGCTGAAGGCCGTTATGTATGGGAGGTGCGGTAAATCTACATCTATGTACTACCCTGCGAGCCACCGCCTTGGCATGTGGCAGAGGGTGTTAGGACACCAGCCGTGTAACGATAATAAGGGTTTGGGAGGTGAAATGGTGACATGTATTAAGTGGAGTTAAGTTTTTATTGTGGTCGCTTATTGTGCACGGGAAGAATGAGTTTTTGTACCTATCGGCTCGGCGATATGTCTCTCACATTATATCGCTTCTGTCAGACCTAGAGATGTAGTGAGGCGTCATGATTATATTCTGTGTGCCACTCTTAATCACACCAGTTCTGAATTTCTCAAGCAAGCTAAGCCTAGCGTGTAGCCTCCAGGTCTCAAGGGGCTCCCACCTTAATCTCTAAAAGTTGTGAGACCCTTTATGTTCGCTCGTAGCAGTTTTTAACGAAGTGTGCAGCTTTTTTAGTATTTTATTAATTTTTTCGTTAAATATTTATGAAAATTCGTTATTCGAATTCATCGTTCGTTATTATTGTTACACGGCTGGTGTCCTAACACCCTCTGCCACATGCCAATGCGGTGGCTCGCAGGTCCCAAATGCTCGCGGCGTATTCGAGGTGTGGCCTAACCAGAGCAAAGTAATATCTCTCTTTTACTTTTTCATCCTAAGCCAAGTGTAGCATTTTATGCAATTTAGTTCTTTCCTCGGACGTCACTGCTGTAGTTTTGTTATACCAAACTTAGTAGTCTAATAAACGTAAGAGGAAACAGTTATGAAAAGTATAATATAGTTTTTATGATTGTAATTAATTTATTTTTTTAAACTCTCATAATTTTAGAATGTATAGCTCTCGGGTTTCCAACCGGATGATGGTGGTTTTTGGCACCGATGTTTTGAAGGCGTAGTCTGCCATCGTCCTCATCACCCTGTGAATCGTCCTCATCACCTCATCACATCACCCTTATATATATACTCTGTGGCTATACATTCTAAGAATTCGACGGGAAAGCCTTAAATCTCTCATAATTTTTCTCAAATGGTACAATAACCACGTTTTCAAAGTTACCTTAGCTGTTTATTTCTTTGAATGCATGTGGCCGCGTGTGGAGTGAGCTCATTCATGTCGTATCTTCCATCTTCCGCATACTACGATATTAGTCTTCGTCTAATTTATTTTCATATTGTATTTTTGGAGAACTTTGTCTATTACGTCAAGTGGCCTTTGATGTTCATCGCGATTTTTTCTACTTACGTGATAAATAAGCCAAAGGATGCAAACATGGCTTTCAGATTCGTTTTATTATCAAGAATGTGAAGGTTGGAATGAGTTCCGAGTTTTGTTATCGTAGAATCTATTTTAAATTTATTTGATATACCGATGCATGGGCTATTTTAAATTCACCGAAATTGAACTATTTTCCCCTGTAATTTATATAGTAAATTACTTCTTCATCCGAGTACCATCCTAATATACGCGTAACAAAATCTACGGTAAGGGAAAGAATGAAAATAAGATTTATGGATGGAATGAAGAGAGGAGGGACGTTTGCTGAGATGGATGAGGAAATTGTGTGAGGAGATATGGCCCAGAAACTATAAAAATTCGAGGGATTTTTACTTTCTTTCCTTTGAGCCTACCCTAACCGGAAGATTACCCTAATGATAATTTGCTTGATTAGACTATCAGGCTTTCTAAATTCTTACAGAATGAATTCGGAAGTTGGCGATTTTAGTTTTGGCGTGACTTGTCTAAGTTTCCCACGCGAAATGTATATACTTGCACTTTCACCAGCTGCGGTTAGCCTGTGAGAAATGACCGACGCTGGTCATCCATCTTCGGCGAAGTTGTGTCGAGAGATTGGAAGTCTCTAATGTGAGGAACGGGTCCAAAAAAATTGTATCCTCTCGTGTTAGCTCATATCCAAGTCATGACTCTACCCTACGCTTGCGCACCAGACTCGTGGCAATTTACTCTGCCCTTTGGGTGTCTACATATTTAAGGAGCCAGGAGAAGAGAGAGAGAGAGAGAACTTGCTAATTAAGGATGGGAACATGTGACTGCCGGTGTCAGCCCTGCGTCCAAATTAGACTACCTACTCTAGGTTAGCCACCAGCCTACTCGTTTACTATTTAAATAAATACGTTACGTAATTTCCGGCACAATTATATCTGTGTTTGCCGTGAAAAGGGTTACAAGTTCAAAATGGACTAAAATGAGTTCTCTGTACCACCCCGTATCTTTTCATTTTTCTAAAATGCCAAAGATGATAACTCATTTTATCCGATTTTGGACTTAACACCCTTTACATAGCTAACACAAATAAAATGGTTTAATTTGTCGCTAATGTTCAAATTGTTGTCAATAATATTTCAGTTCAATTCGCGAGATATTTCAGGGAGGTCTTACTCTTTTATATTTCTATCCACTATGTTATAACTGTAATTTTCTTTTCAAAACTTCCCTTATGTAAGTATATAACTTTGTTTAAGGCACCATCAGAGCACAAATCTTTATTGTAGACGACTATAGCTATATTTTAATTTGTCTATATTTATCAAATTTGTCAAGAATTGTTCATTTTTTGTTTTTTCTTTTAAAATTAACGATGATATTCCACAATATCTTGCCGGATATCGTTGAATAAATAATATTTCAGGTCAGTCCGGGAGAAGATTCAATATTATTCATTTATCTTTCTATCCACTTTGTTTTATCTGCAATTTTATTTTTTAAACTTTCCTCATGTATGTATATGACTTTGTTTTATACCACCATCAGAGCACAAATCTTTGTTATAGACGACTATAACCACATTTTTCGCTAATTATCAAAATTTTGTCTATAATATTTAATTTTTAAGTTTTTTCTTTTTCTCTATAATTCACGATGATGTTCCACAAATTCTCGCCGGATACCGTTGAAAAAATAATGTTTCATTTTAGTCCGGGAGATGTTTTAGTATTATTAATGTCTCTTTCTATCCACTGTTTCTACTGTCATTTTACTTTCAAAATATTCCTCGTATATGTATATCCTTTTGTTTAATGGCACCATCGGAATACCAATCTTTATTATAGAAGACTATGACTTCCGTTTCAGTTGCATATGATACGTAATTACGTTGTATGGTCTTAGGCTCTCCCGACGAATGGTCGGAATGTAGAGCTCTCGTGTTTTCCAAACGGGTGATTTTTGTTCGTGGCACAGACGTAGTCTGCCATGGTCCTCGGAATTCCCCTGAGGGCGATGGCGGACTTCGCCTTCGGGACGTCGGTGCCACTAACCAACAACGCCCGGTTGGAAACCCGTAACCTCTTCATTGTTTTGTACGCTTTCCATATTTTGAGAAACAAAGAGCATTGTTTAATACAGCTCGATTGTTGTTGAAAAGAATAGTAATTTGTCAAAAGTAAACGTAGAAACGTTTTCTAACAAACATATATGAAATATGTATTCCCTGTTTGAGCCTTTAAGTTCTTGATATTATTTATTTCCCTTTTTATTTATCTTAAATGTTCACGCTGTTACATACATACATACATGCCAATCACGCTGTTCCCTTCCGGGGTAGGCACAGTCACAAAGTCTCACTCATAAATACATATTTGTACACTTAACTCTGCTTCAATAATTTCCTCCATACTGACCTATCCTTGCAAACCTCTTTTGCCTCATTCACCCCCATACACTGCTTCATACACGCCCTCCCGTTTTTAAGACTCCTAATATTCCTCCTCCTAAGAATTTCCTCAACCACATTCAACCACAACTTTCTTGACTTTCCTCTACCTCTCGCACCACTCATTTCACTCCTATATATGTTTCGTTTTTCGACTCTCATCCATTCTATCAACATGGCCAAACCAACGAAGCACACTCCTCTCATATGTGTCCATTACTGGTGCATTTAACCCACATTTATTTAATACCCACTCATTCCTGACCCTATCTATCCTACTTTTGCCGCAAACACTCCTCATATAACTCATACCCACGGTGTTTAGTCTACTCACATGCTTATCCTGACATACCCATGTTTCACTACCATATAGCAAAGTTGGAAGATGTACACTTTTGTACACGGCAATTTTCGCTTCCTGAGACAGTTACTCATCCCTCGATATGCTCCACATGCCACGCTGTTAAATGTTGATGTCGCTGTTTGGGTTAAACTCAAATGTAAATTTTGGACTGAATTTATTTTACAAAATTCGTTCTTCCGTCTTTTCACTATGATTTTGAATTCAACCGTGAAATGCATGTTCTTAAGTGGAATGTTTTGGAGCTGCTTATTCAGGCTTCTTTTTTAATTGATTTACGACAATTAGAAGAACGTTTGACTTAAATACTCTCCTGTGTCTTTAAGTAATTCTTTAATAATGTGAACAACAAAATCTATGCAAGTATCAATATGATAGTTATTTTTGCTCCAAAAAAGGGAAGAGAAATTACTAGAGTGGAGTGTCGATCTTAAGTAATGGATTGTAGGCTGTTGATTACATCTTCATCTGAATGTTAACTGGGAAATTACATGGTTGTTGAGGTTGTTGACGCTGAGTGTACCTGTGGGAATTCACTCTATTACAGCTAGACATAAATTCATTAGTTAAGTTTCTGTCAGTCTTTGAGTAGATTAAGCTCTAAACGCCAATGAAAGGTAGTTTGAGCGAATTATTATTTCACCTAGAAATCAATAAATTTGGTCTCATTAAAAAAAATCTCACCATTCCAAAGATGCCAAAATATTATACCCTTACCGAACTAATTTCCGATATTGTTGACGGAAAATCCCAGTTATTTTACATGGGAAATGGAACCTTTAGGCACTCCAGAGAGACCTAATTCAAAAATAAGAAATTTCTAACACCTAGATCTCGTCAAAAAATTGAGTGTTCAGTTTGTATGTTTTCTCAACTCCTTTTGAAAATTAATCATATTGTCACCGCAGTAAATTCTTCGGGATCACAAAAAACCTTCCGTTTTGAAGGAGTTTCAAACGTATCAGGCCAAAAAGTCAAATTAAAGACTTATTTAGATATTGTTATTTAATTCTTGACAATTTTTTTTCATATAAAACACTATTATTGCACCGTTAATAATGCAATATTTTATTCATGTGCCCTACAGCTGGTGAAATCAAAACTTATAATTCAAATATGGTCTGTATTATGACTAGGGAACTATCTAGCTCAAACTACCTTAAAGCTGCGGTAAATTAGTTTATCAGCCAATATTCCAACTCTTCCACTCCACGATTATATTTGGCAAATTGATACTTTCCTCTCTAGCGTGTAGTACGTGGAAAAATGTGACCTTAGTTTAAATCTAAATGGTTTCTTTCGTGGTGGCATCTCATTTGACCTTGTCATTAATTACCACTTATATTATGATGAGTTTACTGCTGGTTGCACTGATGAGTTCCTCTCAGTTACTACTTGATGATTAGATTTTTTCCATTGCATTAAATATAATTATTTTGGAGGATCCACGAGGTTAAATAGAGTAATAACATTAAGTCGACCGTGGTTCCACCCATCCGCAAGAGAGTAAACTTGGTTGAACTCGACAAACATATCCACTTCTCCAAGGGTCCCATACAAATATGATGAGAACTCGTCTCTGAAACCAAAAGTTATCGCTTGAGTTGGTCCAACCTTTGGGGACTCGGGGAGTCCTTTTCCGCAGTAAGGGAAACATTTGAGTTGGGAATTCGGGTTCTGCCAACCTTAGACTGTGATTATCCTCCCCTTTGGATGGAAATGGATGGAGCCTAATAACTGTCAACTTTCAGTGAAATATACTTAATTGCGTGCAATCTGTCGGAATTAGATGTTATTTTCTTCGAAAATGAAGTTGTTCGCGTGATTCGGCGTTCTTCGCAGCTATGTGAATGCTGGCCATGGAGAGGTGAAATTAACGATATAAATCGGTCCAGGTCCATTTTTGAAAGGCGCGGAGGAAAGTGGCTGTTTTTTTCAAATTGTTCGTATTGTTGAAACACCTGAATGCTTCGTACTATTTTCATCCTCATTGCTAGGTTGTTTCCGATTGTGTGGACATTTTATCTTTTGTTTGAAAATCGGATGTTATATCGTTCGAAGTTTTTTTTTGCTGTGAAGATTTTCTCTCTGCCGAATTCGATTCTCGGTCCCGGCCGATTTTTCTCGTTGCAATTTTTACTTATTTTCTGACATTTTTTCATGTCATTGAGTGCTATAGAATAGCTAATTGACGAGAGAATACGCGATTTTCAATTTTTAACAAGGGTTGTGCTTGTTTCATTCTATTAACGGAATCCATCGAGTTTAGTTGCTTCGTTGACAATTTTTCACCTAGGTGTGCTATAAATGAAGAAACAGTCCTCGCGGAAATCTGAGGAATAATCAGCTTATATTGAACAAAATCGGTCGATCAAAAGTTGGTTTGGGTAGACGTTTGAGTCCACGCATGAAAGTTTAACTTTGAGCAGTTTTTGGCAAGCACTATTGTCAGGCATGAGCATTAGCTCATTAATTGGTTTCCGCATCAGTTTTCAGGGTTCTTTTAATAGAAAGGAAGGAAAAATTAAGACATCGCTGATAAAAATGTGATGTGCGCTGTCCGATTTATTTATTAGAAACTAAAGCCTTAAAGTAAGGGGACAGTCAATTTATTTTTCAATTATTAGTTAAGTACTTTGCCCTCTTTTTCTTAGAGGACTGCTTAATACGGCCACATCCCTTTGCGATGGGATGCTTTAATGTCAGCCAATTCTAAATAAAAGATTAAATGTGTTTTGAGATTTAACGGGGAAATTAAATATTGGACATGATGTATAGCATACCGGAGGTCCTTCCAACTTGCTGCTAAGCGCTTTTTTTAAGCAGATATTGAGAAACTCAAAAGACATGATCTCAGCTCATTATATTCAGCATATAATTCGAATCGAAGTGATAAAGTATTTGGCTTAGTTTCCATTTGAGAATTCGTTTACAATCGAGCACGTTTACTACGCTGGAACTAACTAGTGATAACTGGGTTTGGATATAAAGAAAAGGCTGGTCAAGAGTTTGTTATGGAGTGTAGCATTGCATAGGGGAGAAAAGTGATCTCGATAAACCCCCTAACGATGGACTAGGCTGAAGGACGATGGGACTAGGCTGAAGCCTTTCGAGATGTGGGTGTGGAGGAGGATGAAGGAGGTGCGGTAGACGGTAAGAATGAAAAACGAGGAATTGCTTGATTTGGAGGATGAGGAAAGGAAACTTCCGGATGAATTAGGAAGAGGAAAAGTTGGTGGTTGGAGGAGGTAATGCGGGGCGTTGGGTTTCATAAGGCTGTGATCGAGGGTATGATGCTGGGTTAGGGGGAAGGTGAAAATAAACTTAGTTTCATGGACCAGATGAAGAAGATTTGGGGGTTTGTTGAGATGAAAAACAAAATTTCATCTGTAGTCAGGGCCCTGCACGTGTAAATGCCATGGAGATTCTTTACTCATTTTCTCCTAAAACCTACCTTAACCGGTGAGTTACCTAGTAATAGTTCTAACTACATGATTAATCTGTGATGAACTTATACTTGTGAGGCGTAGAAGTTAGCGAAAATTTCGAAAAATGGAAACGTGGCCCAACGTGAAACACCTGATACAGTGGAAAATTCGGGGAGACTTAACAGAGCTTAATTAATTACCTTTTATTTCGAGATGAATAACGACGATATGGATGTTCGAGGAAATTGAAGGGAAGGATGCTCCCCGAGAGACAATTGAACTGCCGACTTCGCAATTGGGAGCCTGGGATGCCAACTACCCGTGTGCATTGCCATCGATCGTGAGAGCATGGCTTATCTTAAAGGAGCATGCCTGGTAGGTATGAGAGTATTTCAAGATCTTTCTCTCAGCAAAAAAACCACAAGTGCCTCGCGAATCAATTTTGTGAGGTCTCCCGCTTTTTTTCAACTGTGCCCCGGATAACTGTTCCTGCTTGAATACTGGGCACTCAAGTTCCTGGGGTCGAAGAGAAGTTAAAGTGGGAACTATGAAATTTAATTTTTTTAGTGACGACTTGTTAAACTGGCAAAGAATACATGAAATACTAGAAAAAATAAACATGAGAAAGAATTGTGATAGTATGGAAGAAATCGTTTACCAGGGATTGCTATTTAAAAGGCCCGGAAACCGCTACCATGATCGCAGTCTGGACTTTTTTGGTTAATTTTTCACGAGTCACGTTCGCAATAAATTGGTGGGGATTTTTCTGGATGTGACCGATATTTCCCTCAATTAATGGATTTCGGGCAACAGAACTTCCAGATTGAGTAAGCCAAACCTTCAATCACCTCACAGCATTAGAGTTCACGCACGCTTTTCTCAATGAAGAAACGGTAAAAATCGCCAGAAGGCAATAGTCAGTGGATGCGTGATCGCAGCGGAGTTAGGAAGGATGTCATGGACACGAATGCAATGCTCCGTTTTCGTATTACATATCCTAATTGTTACCGCACACTCAAGATATTAAAAATGTTAAGTACAAATAAGTTCTCTTCGTCATTTGCCGCTGCACGATAGGATTGCGGCGTTGAAGGTAATGTATTGGGTGTCTGGGCGATCCTAGTTCGAATGCCATTTCTGTCGGATGATATTTTAAAATGTGTGTTTCGTCCAATTAATCTTTTCAAACAGTAGAAGAATGCATTGAAATTAGCATTGCAGTTTGTATAATAGTGGATACTTGGAATTTGTCCAAGGTTAACTACCGCGTGTTTTCAAGCGAGTTTAACCTCGTGTAATGCCTCGAGTTTAGCCTCGAGTTTAGCAAGCGAGTTTAGCCTCGTGCGGTGCAAATTTCTTGGGCATTTCATTACGCACCGTAATGGCACAAACAACAGAATCTCGAAAAATTCCTTGAGCTGATATCTTGGAGACATCTGGTAATAACTTATAGATGCGTACATTCTTGACAATTAGTAGACCCTTTAATGTCTTCTGCCTACGTCTACACAATATCAGGACATGAAAATTTGTCTAAATAACGTCATGTTTAAATTGAAAATATTTAGAGAACTATGCATTAAATGTTCATAAATAATTTACACTCTTATCTTGAATCTTACTGCAGTGAATGTCCTGCTTGGTAAAAAAATAATAGCATTGTACAACTTAAATTATCTTTAAACATTTTAATAAGTTTGCAATTTAATATATTTGAACTCTTGAAATTAAATATTTTCTGCATAAATACTCGAAATATCTAAGAAAATGAGTTCAAGCTGTAGATATTTAGTTGGTATTTTTGCTCTATAAAGGTTTTTGACGTTTTCGTTTTATCTTCACATATCATTAATAAGTACGAAATACAATTCGTACCTTCTCGTGTTCAAACTTTGGTAGAGAAATTTGGAAGTTATTCCTGTAACAAAACCGTTGCAATGATGGTGGTGATCTCTAAGAACCACATTCCACAACGATCTACTTGTTTCCGCCTACTCGACCAATGAATTACCACCGTACCTGCAGTGAAAGCTACTGACTACGGTTACGCGGTCCATAGCTTCTCGATTCCTCTGAGACTACGAGATTCAAAGTAGGAAGTATGAGGTCAGTCATCTTATGCATAGCGTATCAGCAAAATTAATGTATCTAGGTGCGAATCCCAGTGAGGGGATTCCGTGTGAGTTTAGCCCAATCGTGTTCTTCTCAGGTGGTGACAGGTACAATTCTGAGGCCTGTTGCATGAACCTGATATCCCACACAATTTAGTTCACCCATTTCCTAAAGGTCATCAGGTTCTTGCACTAGAGAATACATAGTTACAAATACAAACAACCACTGGTGGTCTCTGTGGGATGAGTGTGGAAACAGATATGAAATCCAATATTTAGAAAATGATAACAGATGGCAGTAGCAGTTACTCAGTGGCATATTTCATTTTTTTTAAATGTGGATTATCAGGTTCATGCACCAGGCCACAGAATTTAACTTAAGCTGTACAACAGAGTACAGCGGAGCTGCCGGCTCCGTTGTACTTTGAAACCATAAAGTGATTGATTCGATACCAGAACTTCGTCGAGATCTGCCGGTGTTCCACTCACTAGATCTCTCTTTCAGCTTCAAAAGAAAAAAATCTAACGGAAATCATCATCCAGAAGAATCTTCTTCTTAATTTACTGTTGGATCCTCTGACCTGTTTTTTCTTGTCTCAGCCTACTCTAGTTTAGGTTGTTGAACCATCTTTTTTCTTCGCCGACCGACGCTTCTTCTACTTATTGGCAGTTCATCTCTTGCGATACGTTTTAATATGTCGCACATAATTCTGTTGGTAAAACATTCAAGAGCATAGCTTTTTAAACCCAAATTTTTTGAAATTTTCCCATATCTTAGTTTAGACAGCTCTACTTTCGTTATCATGGCGAAGGGCTTTGGCTCCTAGAGTTCTCTTTATCTTGAAAATGATAGATGGATCGTACACGATCGATTGATCGTCTATGACGATCCGTCTGTCAGTATCGATGTACCTAAGTCGGCGGAAGTTAACTTTGGTTTACTTCCCGTTTCCTCCTGGTGATGGAATGAAGAGAGGACAAAGGTAGGACTCGTGTGGAGGAAAGACTGGGCATATATATGCATTTCCGTGGTACTTGTAGATGGATGCAATTCTCGGAAATGAAAGATACTTCGGAAAAATTTAAAGTTATACCTATCCGCTCTAGTTTGGCACCTCTCTCATGGTTACAATTTTTTTCCTTTATTTACATGATACTCAGCCTGCTCTGACCATGGACGGATATCAATTATTAATCTCAAGCCCTGATGATGCAGAAGTCAAAGCGGCGAAACGCTGGCAAGGAAAGATTAAAGTCATTATCCCAAGACCAAGACCTTATCCTAACATAATGGTTGGAAGGAGAGAAATTATATCGGTCGTAAGTTGGAAATTTAAGTTTTTTTTAAGGTGAACTGTGCCAACCATTTCTTCAAAGCGACACCCAATACCTTTACCTTATGTTTGGAAATCTGAAGGATTCAGGTCTGATGATTTTGGCTGCATACTACAGACCCTCACTGGTCATGGAATATCGTTGAGAACACTTTGTCTAGCTAGCTACTTGTGGATCAATATTTGCTGCATCTGGCGTTTCATCATTTCATCGTTAGTGAAACTGAACGCCTATGTATATAGTGCAACTCGTTCGACCGCCTCCTAATTGCATTCCCTTAGTGAAGCAAACTCGGACGCGCTCTCACGCCAGTAATTAACGCCGAATTGCGATGCAACCGCTTTGAGGAGGCATCTTTCCTCGTTTATGCTACGGTTATTGAGCAGTGTTTTGAGTGAACTCTTCACGGGTTCCCTTCCAGGTCAGGAGTTCCGATGCTTCGATGACCAACTCTGCCATCGCTTTCAAGGAGCTATCATCTATCTCCTCGAAAAAGATAATTAGTGGAGTGGAATTAGTCGTCGATACGTTAGTGTCAGAACCATTGACACAGTGGAAATACTTTGACGAATTTACACAAAAGATTCAGCGGGAAAGTACTTCTCTCATGGTTACAATTATTTTCCGTTATTTACATGATACTCAGCCTGATCTGACCAGGATCGGATATCAATTATTAATCTCAAGCCCTGATGATGCAAGAATAAAAACGGCGAAACGTTGGCAAGAGACGATTAAAATCATTATCCCAAGACCAATCCTTCAGAAAAATAGTGTAGATTACTTTTCTTTCGCAATGCACTCACGTATTTTTAGATTTTGGTTTCAATGTAAACCTCTCAGAAACAAAGGTAATAGTATTCAACCAAAGGATGAAATTCATTGGGGAAAAAATCGTTTGACTTGGCCAGATTTCAAATTAGGTTCTCCCAATTGTTGGTAAGGTGTGTGGGTTATTGGTGGTGGTCCCGTGCGCCCGTGGGCGTGTTTGTTCCATATCATTCTTGCATTTCGCAGTTATTTATAAATTATGGAAAGCAATGATATTCGTCGGAGGTGCAAAGTATAGGGTTGTATTCAATCTGGAGGACTAACATTAGTTAAGGTGAGGGAATTAACTTGTAGTCGGTTGCATTTTGGAAAGAACTGGGTATCAGTATTTTCATCAGTAAATATACACGGAGAAGAATAGCTCTGGAAAAACAAGCGTTTGTAAATAGGGGTGAATCGATGAGATGGGCAATAGTGAAGAGTCTCATATACAAGGAGTGTAGCGTTGTAAGTTTCTTAAAAAAGGGCTATGGGAGAAGAGGATATTCGTGTACTGGTTGTCTATACTGATCTGACTGACAACTGTAGAATGCCTGAATCAGGAATGCATTTTTAAAAATCACAAATCGTAATTCCGCGCCGTACACCCAACTCATACCAATATTTTCATTGAAATGAAAATTTTTAAATGTAATTCTTACATCACTTATGTTAATACATGTATGGCAAATCTCAACATGTATACAGATATACTTAGGTAAAGCGTGATCCAATTTTTTTCGACTTTGAGAAGTTATTGAAATATGCACTCATTGACTCACGATTCGCGCTAAGACAATTCTAAACGCTGTTTTTTTTCTTTCCTTTCACGGGTGATACTTTAATCTCACGCACCCAGGCCCTGAATTCGTTTCGACCCCGAACCATCGCCTGACAGGCTTCGGCTAGGTCCTCTCTTACAATATTTACACACCGAAAACCACATTCACATTTCATGACAAAACTGCGATTTTTAAAATATATTCCAGTGTTAAGGCCGCTTTACACGGTACATTTTATTGTACAAACGAATGTATGAACTCTTGCATGAGGAAAATTGTACCGTGTAAAGCGGCAAATTGTACGATTGTCTGAATGACTTTTCCGGAAATAGAACCTGCTCTATTTCCATACAGTTTCTTGTGCATTCTACGATACATTCGTTTGAACAATAAAATGTGCCGTGTAAAGCGGCCTTTAGGCATTCTACAATTGTGGCCGTCGAACATGAGACGAAGTTCT
Source organism: Ceriagrion tenellum (assembly GCA_963169105.1). NCBI lineage: Eukaryota > Metazoa > Arthropoda > Insecta > Odonata > Coenagrionidae > Ceriagrion > Ceriagrion tenellum. Next base: position 65,763,788 of record OY720640.1, on the reverse strand, counting down.
GACGGGTAATTTATCAATGAACCACTTGTGCAGAACCCGACTCATGGTCTCATTCGACATCCAGCGTCAACATCTTGATGGGGTCGTAGATACTTCTTTCCTTGAATTAGATCAAACTGGTGGTCAATATTTTTAGGTGGAAGATCAGTATAAATAAGCAGTATACGAATATCCTCTTCTCCCAAAACCCTTGTTTCAGATGCTTACGACGCAACACTGCTTAATATGAGACTCTTCACTATTCGAAATTTAAGCAAAAACCGCATATAAATGCGTGTTAGCTATTTGGCATGAAACCTTGATTTTTAATAGAAAGCATTACAATAATTGAAACTTATGTTTTTCCGTGTGGGAGGAACTATGCACATTTGCCATCGAATTATTTCGGAATATTTGTTTAGTGCCTTATGGCTATGTGTTAAAGTAGCACTAAATTGCCAAGAAACCAATATGGTATCTCAATTTTTTTTCGCTTGTAACTAATATATCATCAATAAGTACGAATATGCAAAGTTTCGCGCAAATCTGCCCGCAATCGACAATTGTTCCGACTATCTTAATGAAATGACGTGCGAAAAGCCGGTACCTCAGCCAAAATGAAGGGATAATGGATATACAGAAAGGCTGCCAAGTGTTAAGCGTGGTTTTTAGTAGTCGGAACGACATTCAAAAAGACCACCTATCATGATGATTACGAGATCCTAATATTAGTTGTTGCTTTTCTATCCAGAATAAGAAAAATATAATTTACTCCCGAAAGTATGACTGGCACTGGAATGTGTTGCGTGCAGAAAATGCCCGTTATGGTAAATAATAGGAAATATAATTTACTCCCGAATGTATGACTGGCACTGGAATGTGTTGCGTGCAGAAAATGCCCGTTATGGTAAATAATGGCGACGCTATGGTATACACTTGAGTTGCGTCACAAGGTAAATGGTGGTGAAGTCTCTCTATATCTCGATTATTTTTTTTTTACAAAACTCAGTGTTCATTTGTCCGCGGTCGATTTCTAAGCTAACAGGTAGCTGCGGTTACACGAATCCTGGAAAAGAAAACTATCTCCGTAACCACAAGGGCTTATTTGTGTAGGACACGCAATCGTAGGTGGTAGCTTTCACTGCAGGTACGGTGGTAACTCATTGGTTGAGAGGGCGGAAACAAATAGATCATCGCAGAATGTGGATTTTCTATAACTCCACCGTCGTTGCAACGGTTTTTTTACAGGAATAACTACCGAATTTCTCCACCGAAGTTAGAACACGAGAGCGTGGGGAAACACGATACTGTGCATTAAGGCGGGTTTACAAATGGAATTCACTTCCATGACAGTAGCCTTGGAAGTCGCTGGCAAGCGACATTTCAATGTGTAAGTACGCATTCCATGGCAGTAGGGTTCGATAGTGGTGGTATTCGCCCGCGGTTGCTACTTGCAAGGAAAGTAGACTGGTTTCTGTTTTGCCTGCAAATAGCATATCGATTTTGCTATAAAATCGCATCGCATCCGGTGGAATCTTGGTCACATAACAGCAAAGAGAGATTTTTAAATTAAACAACGAATAACTTTTGTGTAATTCTCTCGGGCTCGCCACCGGGTAAGGAATTCATAGGCAGCCGAGTAGCCTTGAGAATGGGTAATGAGTCGGAACCCGAAACGACGGCTGCCAATGAATTTCTTACCCGGTAGCGAGCCCGAGAGAATTACACAAAAGTTATTCGCCGGGAAAGTGTAAAATCATACATAGCGAATAACTTAGTAGGAGGACTCATCATTACTCATGAAAATATTTATTTTTACTTGAAAATATTTTATACGCCCAAGAATCCCTGAGGTAAACTTTATGATTTATCCCTAATAGATAATTATTATTATTTTTACAATTGATTCGACGTAATAATGCATAATTTTTGTGATTCATACAAATTTATAAACCCACGAATGCCTATGGCACTCAATCAGCGATATACGAACGCCATTACTGCCTAATTCGGGGGAATTTTGTAATTACCATTTTCATTGTTTACTTCCGTCATCCATTTGTTTGAATAAACCCGGAAGCTATATGTAAGCAGAACGGTGCCCTGCAAGTGGCATAACGATTCGAGATATTTCTACACTCACTACTTCCATAGAAGTCCACTTCCATGTGTAAACCCGTCTTTATTATTGAAATACAAGGTCGTTCAAGGTCGATTGTGTTTCTTCTTCGATACAGGTCTTCACAACGGAAAAAATCCAACCTTAATGCACTAATTTTGGTGCAGGTTGTTCAACGTTCTTGCTGAAATGGCAGCGCATTTGTAATCGAGATGACGACGTGCGCCTCATACTCGCAGATTCCCTTGGGTGTGCTTTCGCATTAAGTAATCAGTAAGTACATTAATGGCGGCCATATCGTGGAAATAGTTTCGAAGACCCATATCGATGGAGCTACGATTATATCAAATGGAACGACCCTGATTGAAAAAATATCAATTGTCCCATCTACGGGCAATGGAGGTTAAATTTATAATTAACGTAAGTATCGTTTTCAATGCATCTGTACGTGTACTACTCATGGATACATTTCCTAAGTCAAAATCATGAGCTAATATGTGGCCAGGTTAGTTAGACAACATGAGCGTTTGTTCTGCTTGTTTCTACCTACTGACTGTACGTAATCTATTAATTGCTTCAGAAGGACACTAATATGTGAGTGGTAATTCCCTTGACTGTCTTGCATTGAGGAATTCCGTGTAAATTTTTGTAGTGTAATGTCCCTCATCCATGGAAAAAATCTATAGGATAGGATCTACAGATAGGACTACAGGAAAACATATCCGCGTATAGGTATATGACATGAAGTCGCTACCATGTAGTGTGTGTTCTGAGACGGAAATTATAAATTCAACGTGAATTCGTCCGTCCGGACATATCGTCCGTCCATTAGCTACAATTTTTTTTTCATTCAAGTGAAACTTCTTTGCATTACGTAATGAAATCAAGAGCTTAAGATCGTCTTTTATATTTATTTTTTAACTTTATTTTTAAAAACAGCCCACGAGCACTCGTATGTGAAAACATTCGTGAGGAGCGTAGCACTCTATGGATCGGAAGCATACACCATTGGAAAAGCTGACCAGAAAAGACTAGAAGCCTTCGAAACCTGGTGTTGGAGGAGGATGCTGGAGATAATATGGACGGTAAAAATGAGAAATGATGAAGTAATGGAAGAGTAGAAGATGAAAGGACCATATGGAACACCATACAGAAATGAACAACCAGATGGATTGGACACACCCTGATACACAATGGGTTGGTGAAGAACATAACTGAAGGCAAAATAGAGGGAAAAGTCCTCTGAGGAAGACCCAGGGATGATTTCATGGATCAAATAAATAGGAAAGTACCAAGGAAGAGATGCCCGTAGGTAAGGGAACTAGCATTAGATAGGGAAGGGTGGAGGGCTGCAGTCAACCAATCTTAGGATTTAACAACCAATGATGAATGATGAGTCCACAAAATGTTGACGAATATAAAAAAGACCTGCACACATAGAGAGCAAAGTAAAAATACTTGATCTAAGATGAAATTGAGGTGCCGTTTAAGTTTATTATTGCCAATATTTTCTGTAAATATATGGTGTTGTGGCTAAGGAGGTGAAGTTTTTGGGTGATAGAGAAAAGGGATTGTTATCAGTAGGAAGTAAATTTATTTGAGAGGAGAGATGGAAGAAGAGCGAACGTCTAATGAGTGATAATCTGGGAGAGGGCCTGTGGAGTAATAAGCGAGCTCTGGTTGTACGCGAAGTCACTTTGATAGTGATAAATGAGTTAAGTTCAGGAGTGTCGATGTCAGAATTAAATAAAAAGACAGTGTTCCGAGGCTAAAAAATACTAAGGAATAACGAGTCTCTCTCTCCGGTTTTAAATTTTCCTTCGATTCATCCTAGCGTTCCCCAACAGCTCCAGTATGAACGTCCTATTTCCATTCCTATTGTGGCTTGTTTTTGGCTTTTGTCCACGGAGGGGATATATTTTGGTAAACGCGTCCAAGGTTCACGTGGAGTTCGCGCCACTCTAAAGGTCGAGAAACTCTAGTCAACGAGACAATCAAGCTTGAATGGTGCAGAGCAGAGAATCGCGCAAGAGAGGCGCATAATAATGAAGCGTGAGCATTTTTTGCGCTCACAGAATGAAAAAATATGAAGATTCCGTTGTAGTCAGCGATTCACAATCAGCAAAATTTTAGTTTTTGTGCTGCGGAGGATGCGATAGTCCGAGGAATGTTGAGGATTGGATTTTTCTTCTCTCTGTGGCTCCAATTGCTCAAACGTTGTTACGACCTGCTTATATATGTACCCCGGGATGGACGTCTGTCTGTTTCCGTGATTGACACCCTATATTAATGTTTAAATGAGATCTGGCGTTCATAGTCAAAGACATGTATCACATATTTTCTCAGAATTTCAGTCTAGTGTTATTTCCCTCTCTGCATTATCTCTTAAACTTCTCTGCTCATAAGTCAAAGATTCCGTCGCTTAAATTTCATATAATGCTGAGCCACTGGTAATTATTTGATGCATGTACAACTGAGAGGTAATCTCTTCAAGCTAATAACTAAAGCTTCAGCTGTATTTCATTTACTTGCCGAGGGAATATTCATTTTCTTAAAGTAAAACCACATATTCGAAAAACATGTTCCCTTCTAGAAATGTCGGTCCTGTATGTTTTTTACACACTTAGAATGCTGCGATGGGCGTTTCAGATTGATTTTCTCCTTGTCATCCTTGCTTTTTGTGTCTTTACATCAATAGCTTTGACAAGTAATCTTTTAGGAGTTTTTTATATTATTATTTTCGTGAATTTAAAATGAAAAGTATTGGAAATTGCGCTTATTTTACTGGTTACAAAACTTCTTGTCGAACTGGAACTTGAACTGTCTTTTGACGCTATTCAGAGAAGCTCGTGAGCCGAATTAATACGGCCAGTGAATTCGCATCCTCAAAACTATCAATTATTCTTGACTTCCAGAGGTGAGAATCGATTTATCGCGAAGCATTTCAGATAAACGGAGACGTCTTGTAATTATGCATACCACTCTCGAGTATTTAGCCGTCGGTGGATCGGCATGCCTTTCTTTAATCGACTTCAGGAATGACTTAGATAAATTATACGCAATATTTTTTTGGTAATAATGACACATTTGTTGGAATAATATTATGGAATCGTGCAATATTTACGTTTTCTAAAATGGAAAGCTCGACTAATGTCAGTGTATCGGTCCAAGAGTTGCGTGTTCTCTGGCGCTCAAGGTCAATTCGGTCAAACGGATGAAACAACGTGTCGCGGGTATCGGTAACCCTGTGTGGAGGAATATCATAATGTTTTCAATTCTAATGAAATGGAATGAATAAATAGTTTGTTTGAGCAAGCATATTCCGGAATCAATTTACCTTCAACAAGTCAACTGCAACGTAGACAACATGGCTGCATGAGGTTTCTCAGGATCGGGCGTTGGATACTTTTAGCCCCATTACTATATCGGACAAACTTACTCGCATTTTTTTATTGGAATTTTTTACAAAATTATTATGTAATAATTATCGCTGAACTTCAATGTTTATACGCTGCTTAGGGTAGTTATATCTACTTCACTAATCTGACCGGAAAATGTAATTTTCCGTTAAGAGAAACTCTGTTGATATCACTTCGTAATATTTTCACTAATTATTACGGCAGAGTGCTATTTGTTGCAAAAATCAGCCCGAAAAAGCGTCAAAGGAAGGAAATTAGATTTTTGATTGATGAACATCCACTTTAGTTCTCTATTTAATATTTGCATATGCTATAATAGGTAGTGTAAATGAAGTAAGTTAGTTATTACTCATAAATTATATTTTAGACCCGGGTTTCCATATGGCACGTCATCATAAGGTCCCAGATCAAACCCGTATCGTCTCAAATAAAATTTATGTGGAATAACAAAGTTACTTCATTTACACTATACAGTAAATTTCATATAGTCACGCCTGAGATGAGTATAATACTATAGGTAATCATTCAAGTATTAGCAACGGAGGTGGCATAAGGTTTTTTTCGTGAGTACACTATTATTTCTTCTCTTCCTTCTGTGATTTGTATCATTCTGCATGTTGCAAGTCTAAAAAGTCTCTTTTTTCCCAAGAGAGTCGACGGACGTTTGAATTATTAAGCATCTGTGAAATACTACCCATTGCCCGAGCGAAACAACTTCCCTAGTGAAATTTCCCTAGTCATAATGGAGACTATATTCGAATTTTACTCTATAATTTTAGCAGCCGTAGGAAGCACTAAGCAGATATTGGTATGTTAAATGATAAGCATAACTTTGTTTTTCTACATAGATTTATTTCAACAAGACGACCCCGGTGTCGACGAAGCTCGTAATCATCAGGTGCTCGTCATCATCAGCATGTTCATGGCGTAATAATATACTCTTACATGACTGAAATGCTCAGAAATTAAATGAAAACATCTGCATGTGTCTTTAACTTGATTCATTTTTTCACGCGGTATGTTTTAAACTCCTTCATAAGGGAAAGTTTTTTTTTGTGATTATGGAACAATTTCTGCGGTGACTATATGGTTAATTTTTTAAAGCAGTCGAGAAAACATGCAAACTATGCTTAGTTCATATTTTTTCCGAGATATTTGTGTTAGAAATTCCGCATGTTTTAAATTGTTTCAATCAGGAGTGCATACATGTACCATTTCTTATGTAAAATGGCTGGTATTTTAGGCATATATCTCGAAATATGTTGAGGTAAGGGGATGATATTTTGGTATCTTTGTTAGGGTGTGATATTTTTCCTTTTAAATATATATGCCTTTGTGACATCAATTATACAGCTTGGCAACTAAAATATCTCTTATTCATAACTTTTAGTCCCTGATTCTCCCACGGTTTGGTAACATGTGAAATGATTGCACATGTTACCCCACTGAGATCAGCTGCCCTGATTTCTGGGTAAATGATGTCACGCTCAAACTATACTAAGTGACCTAGAGGTAACATTTAGGAGAGTTTTTCTTTTTGTCTCTGATTAGGTTTATTTACGTCTATATGCGTTTGTGACATCAATCGTACTACTTGGCAACTAAAATATCTCTTATTCGTAACTTGTAGTGCCTGATTCTCCCACGAGTGGGGTAACATGTGAAATTATTGCACATGGTGGACGAAAAAATCGGTATATAGAGGGTTAAAAGATGTCAATGCAGACATGAACGCATATAGAGGGTTAAAAGATGTCGATGCAGGCATGAACGCGGTGGAGATTCCGGAGACACCTCAGTCCTGTACAATGTGAGAATATCGGTTTGTCGATACGAGGCCTACTTATCGTGAAGCAGCAAAGCCAGCGTAGACTCCCATGTACGCATATTATTCAAGGAAGTATTCAGGAGGGTATGAAAAAACATGATTATTTTACTCACACTCTTAGTGATGAGTACTTTTAACCACTATCAGTAATTTGTTGCGGTGTGTTGCTCTTCGAAGTAATTAACAGCCTCATTGCCAATCCGTTTTCCCATTTGCTCATTTGAAATTCACTTTTCAACATGAAAAACATTTGAAATGAATAAACCTCTACAAGCCTAACACTACTGGTCCTGAAGATCGGGGAATCTTTCAAGCTAGTGAACATTGCGCTTGTTTCACTTTCCGTCTTCTCGAATAGCACACGTGAGGTATCGTCATCTTCCTTGGCAGACGTTCTCTCGCCTCTCTTTCTCCTGACCGATACTTTTGGCCGCATTACAGGGCAGTTACGCATAAGCCACCCCCGCCCTTGAATACTTTGCAGGCGGCAAAGACGCAAGGGTGAATCCGGGTCCCGGTACATCATCGCCGGTACAGTCAGGCATTCTCGCAGAATATCGAGGCCTTTCCCTCACAGATGCAGAGACGTTTTAAATCATCTTCCTCGGTCACGTGGTTTTTTCTATTTCCGTGTGGAAGTCCCTTGCAGGACTTGTTGGCGTCGGTCTATGGGGTGATTGTTCTATAAATAGCGAAACTGGATTGAGGAGAACATGTGTGGGTGCCAGACAAAAGAGACGCACGCCCCTCTTTCGCATAAACGCTTAACTGTAAAGCGCTCTCGACTTCTGCCCATGCCTTTATGATACGTCGATGACGTTATCGAGTGTTCATATCTTAAATTGACGTTACCATCAATGGAATTGCATGAGATTCCTCGATTGAGGAAATGAGAGTGAATGCTCACACCCATCACATTCTTCGAATTGCCGAGTAAATATTAAGATAACGCAGTAGTAATCATTGTACTTACGTCAGAAAACGAGGAAATTATACCCAATATATGGTGTCAACTCTTTCGTTCGTAAAAGAGAGTTTAATCTTTTATAAGCCTAGTATTCCCTAATGCGTGAAGGTGATAACATGGTTTTCAGTTCCCAATCTCAGAATGGAGATAAAAGGTGGCTAATATTTTCCTGAATGAATTTCATCACGCCGCGGCGTCACACAGATAAATTTAGTCACTCCACAAAACACCTCATTCAGCCAGTTAAGTAATCCTCGGTCGTGGGGAGAAATGCGACGAATATGTTTAATTTCGCGTCTAAAACAATAAACTTTACTTTTATCGAATATGAACATAAATTTATTTGCATTTCTCATTCATAGATATCTCAATGTCTCGACTCATAAGTGTCTCTCGCTTATATTGGTTAGGAAACATTCGCTGTTTTCTTTGGCAAAAAGCGTTCTCGGGATATGCCTGTGTTTTTTGTCTAGTTTATTTTAAATGCCTCTTCTGCCTTAGAATTTCTTGCCTCTACGCAATGACTCCGCGTTCCTGGCCAAAGACATGGGGCTAAATTATGTTCAACGGGATGGGGCGGGAGTGGGTGCTGGGAGAAAGAGAGGACAAAGGCGGAGGTCTTGTGAAGGAGAGAAAGGGCAAAGGTAATCATTACCGCGGTGTTTGTGGGTAAATGGGATTCTCATGAATGACAGAAATTCTGGAAGTTTTCATAGTTTGAGCGAAATATCATTACACATATAAATGGGTGAATTCAGTCTCATTTTAAAGAAAAAATCTCACCTTTCCAAAGATACCAAAATATCAGTCCTTTGCCGAACTACTTTCCGAGACATTTTCCAAAAAATACCAGCCATTTTAGATGGGAAATGGTAACTGTATATACTACATGGAGACATTATTTTAAAAGATGAGGATTTTTAAACGACTAGATCTCGTCAAAAATTAAGTGTGTAGTTTGTATGTTTACTATATTATTTTTAAAAATAAATTCCATAGTCACGGCAGTAATTTGTTCATGATCACAAAAAACCTTCCGATGTGTAGAAGTTTAAACGTACTGCGTGAATAATATGAGACAAGTTAAGGATCGTCATACATATACATATTTATTGAATTACTGAGGATTTTAGTCATGGGTTAGTATATTATTGCACCATAAATATTACAATATTTACTTCATGCTTTTCACAGCTGCTGAAATCAAAACGTAAAATTCGAATATGGTCTCCATTCACACTGGGAAAATATCTCGTTTAACCACCCTAAGTTATACGTACCCACTCCAGTTAGGAATAAAATCCTCACATAATGGTTGGAACGAGGAAAACGACTACAGTTTTTCGTCAGTTTTTGGAGGCTCAGGAACAATTCACGTACTACTCGGTAGATAGATAAAGAGAAAGAAGGCGTGGCCGAAATAATATAATGAGTCGAAATGCACACTTAAACTCACTGAGTAAAGTATTGAGGCGATTATTAATCTTTGAAATGATATCGAGAATAGTTGGCTCTACGCGGAATATTTTATTGAGTCTTGATGATGCTTCGCAAGCGCGGGAGAGGATGGATATTTCGGATGACCTAATGAGAAGCTGGCGGTTTGATAAACTTAGATATGTATTTGATATCTGGTTGGTAATGTCTGGAGAATTTTTCAGATGAACTAGAAGGGGAAAGTTGTGCTAAGGACACACCAAGATCCCACCAATCAGCTGGTTGAAAACACAATTTCGGAACGAAAGGTATTTCTACCGCGGAATGAGCAGTCCACGAAGGCACGGCACGCACTGTTTCTTATTCAATGACCTGCGGAAATGGCTGCGCAGTAACTTTTGCAGAGTCGCCCGCCAGTGATGACACTAATTGCGGAAATGACAGACAAAAAATCAATCGCGAAAATGACAGGAAAAAAATCATTTTCCTCGATTGGGATGCAAAGCTAGAAACTTTGATTACGCGACGAGTGTTTTATGAAGTTAAACTGCTCCGGAACGCTAATCAGTGGTGAATTTCTGCTGCGAGCTGTTATCACGGGTACTGTGCGCATAATTCTATGAAGTACCCGTGCGCGTGCGCATTACGCCGCCGTCTTTGAAGTAAAGCCAATTTTGTACGCATAGTTGTTCGCTACTCCAAGGTTCAGAGTTTGAATCCCAGTTCAATGCGTGATCATAGTTCATCAGAACGCGTGCGCTCTTACTATTGTTATTTTTAATTGCGCTGATTAGGGTGAAAACGTGATTATCATTCTTCGAATATTTTCCGGCTGTATATCACCTAGCAGAGTTACCGTCAAGGAGAGGGAACGCTAAAGAGGGTAATAGAGGGTAGAACACTGGTGAAGCGTGGTAGAGAAAGGAAGAGGATGGGAATTCTGGACGAAATAAGACGCGAGCGACGATATGAGGAAGTCAAGAGGGATATACTGGCGGGCTCCTATCTGTAGGAGTGAAAACGGATTAGGATAAGTACCTTCCAAAAACCTTACAATCAACTGGTGTAATGCTTAAAATAAATTAGAGCATTGCCCCCCAAGAACTGTTTGCGTTTTTAATTACGATTTCCACATCGCGGAAGAAGGAAACGAGGCGCCATCCCGCCAGGAGACAGTGCACCATGACTTTTTCCCGCCGCGAATTTATCACTTTTGAGGCACTGTTTCCTTCTTGATTCCTGAATTCTTAGAGAACTGTCTATCATCTCACCGGCGACACTGAATACACAATTCATAATCTCACGCTCCTGTTTCGGACACATCACGCCACAAGTTTCCCTATCACCAACATTTCACACGATTCGCCTTCCAAACAACATCCGACGATCACTCACCCTGTTTTTATTTCGTTCCGCTGTTCGGATTCTGATAGTTCCGCCGGCGGCGCCTTTGTCGCTAGAGGTAGGTATTCCCTGTTCGCACTTTTCGGTGTCACACCTCCACGATCAACCGCACAAACTTGTTTCCCGAGACGAGATGGGAACTGAGAGTAGGGCTCACCGTAACCTCATCTTAGTGTGTGTGTGGGGGGTATGTTCGACTACGTCAGGGCTATCCGACCAATCCGGGTCCCTCCTGTCCGTGACGTGGGAGTGGGCGGGTGAGGCGAGCCCACCTCCAGCCCTCCCTCCTCCCACCAACTCCCTCTCTCCCAGACGTTCCCCTTTCCTTCCCCCACCCAGACATTTCTCGTCGTACCACGCGCCTCCCACCGACTGCCCTTTTCCCACAGTGCGAGAGGCAATGCATAGATTCTGAAGAGATGAAGACGAAGTTACTACATGAATGTTCAATTAAATATTTATTTGGATCGTCTCTCGGGAAAATGCCAGTGGATGCTCTTGAAAACCGTGAAATTTCGTCGAATACATTGACGAAGCTTTTCCAAAGAGGAGGGAACTGATGATGGGGGTCTGAATAGAGACGTAAAGAAAAGGATGGCGAAAATTAATATGGAGCGTGACGCTGTATGGGTCGGAGACTTGGTCACTGCGAAGGTAGGATGTACGTGGATTTGAGGCATTTGAGATGTGGGTAAGAAGAGGGATGGAGAGGGTGAGCAGGGTGGCGAGAGAGACGAACAAGGAGGTATTGGATGTGGTTGGATAAAAGAGGAAGTTGGTGGCGGAGGAGGCAGAAGGGACGGATGGAGGACGTATTGAAAGGAGGATGAATGTTGTATAGATTAATAAAGGAGAGAACACTTTGGAAGAGGGAGGAAGAGGATAGGTAAACTGGACGAAATAAGAAGAGGAAGACGATATGAGGAATTCAAGAAGGATCTAATGGCGGGCCATCCATAGGAGTGAAAGTGGATTAGGGAAAGTGCTGTCCAAAATCCTACAAATCAGCTGGTAGTCAAAAGAATGAATTTTGATAGATTTTTGGGTGAAAAACAAGAAGCTACAATCGAACACCAGTATCTTGGAATTGAGGGATTTAAGAGGGATATATTGGCAAGTCATCTATGGGAGTCCAACGGTACGGTACGGTACGCTATAAATTAGGACAATGGGATGAGTACTGTCTGAAATCATACCAATCAGTTGGTAGAATACTGTAATGTAATCATAGTCGACATCGAAAGATCTAATGCTTTCCCGGAGTATTTTCGTCGATGGAAACGTCGGCCAAGATGGAGAGTTTGACCCGGTGGAAAACCCGAGTTACCTTTAGCATCATAGTCGACATCATCAAGGGTTGGAACTGGATCAATCCTAAGACCAAATGCCAGGCCCAAGATCAGTCCTGGATCAAGCCACTTCTCGACGAAATCCGGTAGCAGTGAAATAAAATCTGAGGAAGTTACGAAAGTTTCTATTGGTGTTACATCATAGAATTCCTCAGTTGAGCCGGAAACCAATTTTTATGATGCAAATGAACTTCAGCGGAATTTCATCGGTAAGTCACCGACTTTTTCTCTTCAATCAGCACTCCAGAACAAAGTAATAATTACAAACTCGTGGTAACATTAAGGTAGTTTGAGCAAAATATTATTTCACCAATGCATCAATAAATTTGGACTCATTTTAACGAGACATATTTTACTCTTCCAACGATACCAAAATATCAGCCCCTTGCTGATCTACTTTCCGAGATTTTTTACAAATAATACCAGCCCTATTACATGGGAATTGATAGGTTACGCACTCCAGAGAGTCCTTATTTACAAAATGAGGAATTTATAACGCCTAGATCGTGTTAAATTATTAACAGGGTGTAGTTTGTATGTTATCTCGACTATTTTAAAAATAAATCATATTATCACTGCAGTAATTTTTTTCAGAATCGCAATAAACCTTCCGTTGTTACGGAGTTTTGAACGTTGCGTAAAAAAATGAGTCAAATAAAAGACTTGTTGGATATTTTTATTTGATTACCTCGAATTTCAGTCATATACAAGTATATTATTGCACTATTAATGGTGTAGCATTTAATTCATGCTTCCTAGAGCTGCTAAATTTAAAATGTATAATTCGAATATGGTCATCATTATGACAAGGGAGCTATCTCTCTCTCAAACTATCTTAATAAGAAGATGGTTCTAGAACAAATAGAGTTTTACGAAATGGTGGTCGAGGGTGGCTTGATTGAAAAATATTATTGAAAAGCGGATTAAATAGTCAATTTTACCTTGAAAATGTCGCAATAGACGTTGAAGTGGATGGGTAATTAACAAACCGCAGTGGAATTGTGCAAAGTGATTACTTTTCATTGCACTCTCAGTTGGGGTTAACGTGGGTACTAAATTAGCCAGAATATTCCGCAAAGGATACTCGTTGGAATCTCAGTGGTGGTAGGTTTTGCAGTGGCATTCCGGTCAGCAGGTTACTTGCTGAGGTGACCGATAACTGAGGTCATTTACGCCATTAACCACTGGTGAGTAGGCTGTTCGGCAAAGGATTATTAGGGAACGGAAGAAGGGTGGAGAGAAACCCGGAGTCGAAATTATCCTGCTCTGAGCTAAAGGCTTCGGGGCGACCGCAGTTAATCGTCCCATCCTACAGACGGGGTATAATGCTTTGAAGTGCTCTTTACATGACTTCCAATTAAGGATCTAAAATGTCCAGCTCCATTAGGGCTCATGGATTACATCTACATCTACATACTACCCTGCGACAGTGGTGCAAAAGGGGTGTTAGTTAGTTAATGGCCGGTTTTTTTAATCCTGTGGTTTAAGTATTTTCTGGACAAGTATATCGAGGTTTATACGTTCTCCCATCAGTGACTCGCACGTTAAATAACCATAAGTCTGAGATAATATACCAGACATGAACTCACAGTTGATATCAAGTTAACGATAAAGCTACGTCATCTTGTGGTTACCGTTCAAGAGATTTTATAAAGCTGGCGCTAATAAATGTAATAACTGTCACCTATTTCGGTACTTTTGGACTGCGCTATACATCTTAAACTCCCTGCCACTCGCCCATGCGGCGGCTCGCAGGGTATTATGTAGATGTAGATATACGCATTACGATATGAAGTTTATATTGCCAGGGAAGCGATATCCATAATACCCCAACGATGCGTCGTCTTAACAGTACGTCAGACGAAAATGGGCATCAATGGCCCATTTATCCTTCGTTTGAACCCACATTTACGGTTATTCATTGGTCGTGAAATTCAAAAATTGATTGACTGCAGCCCTCTACCCTTCCCTATATAATGCTAGTTCCCTTGCCTCTTGATATTTCTTCCTATGGTCCTCTCCTCTTTATTTGGTCCATGAACTTATTTCTGGGTCTTCTCTGAGAATAAATTTTATGTGGAATCTGCAAAGAGAATTTTTTCTATGTGTCGCAGTGGAAAAAATCCATAGCGTAGACCCATAGATGACGTCTACTTTGACTTCCGCCATTTGGTGCCTTGTGTATCCATTTCTTGTTCCCTCTGTGTATTACTTCCTCTCATTTCTCGTTCCAATGTTGTTTTCAATGGGGAAAATGTGCCCAATAGGCGTGTCTCTTCTTCTTTTTACTATTTTTATCAAACTTCTTTTCACTCTAAATTTGCGTCGGACTTCGTTGGTTATTATATTCGTTAAATTTATCTTTGTCATTCTACGATAACACAATATTCCCATTACTTTCTAAAAGATTACCGAGTGATTCAATAAGTTATAAATATACGTTCTATGATACATATTTGTTCCCTAAATCTGCTTAGGAGTACTCGCTCGCGGTTGCGATCGTCGTCCCACCTTGCGAGGGAGATTCATACTAAATCTCAGTCGTATTTCGCCTTAACCATGTCACCGTTCCATAAAGTCACATTCTCTACCTCAGGTTAGTATAAATGGCTTCTATTGCTGTAGATAATAATTTATGGAAAACATAATGATCTTTTGAACTACTGTGAAAGGGGGATTTTGAGGAAAAAAGTATGACAACCCTTGGGATGGTTGTTCTTCTACATCTACATAGTACCCTGCGAGCCACCGCATTGGCGTGTGGCAGGGGGAGTTAGGACATCAGCCGTGTAAATATGTAAGGTTTTGGCAGGTAAAATGGTGACATGAATTATGAGAGTGTATTTAGTGGATCTCATTTTTTATTGTGGTCGCTAATTGTGCGCGGAAAGAACGAGTTTTTGTACCGATCTGTTAGGCAGTGTATCTCTCTTATTTTTTCTCTTCTGTCATATCTAGAGATGTATTATGGCGTCATGATAATATTCTTTGTGTCGCTCTGAAACACATCAGTTCTAAATTTCTCAAGCAAGCTAAGCCTAGTGACTAGCCTCCGAGTCTTTAGGGGCTCCCACCTTAATCCCCCTAAAAGTTGTGAGACAATATATGTTCGCTCGCAGCAGTTTTTAACGATACGTGCTGCTTTTCTTTGAATTTAATTAATTTTATTGATTAAATCATAATGACTAGGGTCCCAAATGCTCACGGCATATTCTAGGTGTGGCCTAATCAGAGCGAAGTAGCATCTCTCTGTTACTTTTTCCTTCCTACCTTTTACCTTCCTATTATACGCTTAACCCTTTCCGGTCCTGTGTTTCCAAATGGAATCACGTCGCTTACCTGTGTCGAGCGTCGATTTTTCATATGTATTTAATGTAGAAGATGATGTAATCTACGTAAGGTGAAAATATGTGGTGAGATAAATTAATTTATCAATTAACGAAAGTCATTTGAAAAAATCGACGCTCGACGCAGGAAAGCGACGTGATTCCATTTGGAATCACCGGACCGGAATGGGTTAACAAAATCTAGTTTCTTTTAATTTCAGTCTTCTTTTTCTAGATATCTTCGATAGATCGAAAGTCGCGGTAAATGTATCGCATATTACAGTACGTATGCCCTGTCCTTCCGCCGCGACGCCGGCGCGGGAGGATAAACTCCCCCCGCCCATTTTGGCTCGCCGCTGGGTGGCGCGTGACTATTTCATTTGGAGGGTGGAGTGGCGACGGTCGCGCTGCTAGGCGGAGAGGATTTGGTAACAGCTGTGAATGGCATACCTCGCATGGCCAGAAGGGGTGGGGTGGGCGGGAGAATATTTTAGATCGGGGGCTGTAGAGCGATAGTGAGAGTTAGCCGTCGGCGAAATGGTTTGCTCCCCAAAGACTTCGCGACTCGTCTGGGCAAAGATTGAAGAAGCGGACAGGGACAGCCTTTTAATCCCTTCGCTCGGACCCCATTTAATTTATTAATAAATCTTTTTTGACGTCACTTTCATCTTTTCGCCGAGTCCTCTTCCCGAGGACTACAACCTTGTCGTGGTGGAAGGGCTTGTGTGCTCCGAAGACCCCGGGAGCTGTACTGGCTGGAGCAACGCTCCTGGTACGCCAACCCCCAGATAGGTTGAAGGTTGGTAGACAGACGAATGGTAGCCCGCGCAGCGTCTGATCTTCAGTGAGGTGGTTGCAAAAGACGTGTGACCCCAGTGGGGCGGCCTCTCAAGTACGTGAAAAATACTATTGAGAATGTCATGGAATACCATTCAATGAAAACTGGGGACAGTTTTTTTGTGAAAATGAATCCAAGATAATGCCTTGATTCTTGAGCTCCTTATGCAGGGATATTCCCATTCATCATCATCGTTAGTGCAGTCCTAAGATTGGTTGACTGTAGCCCTTTACCCTTCCCTGTCATTGGTAGTTCCCTTACATCCCGGTATAATTCCCTATGTACAGTCTTCTTTATTTGGCCCATGAACTTATTCCTGGGTCTTCCTCTGGGGACGTTTCCCTCTATTTTGCCTTTAATTGTATTCTTCACAAACTCATTGTGTCTCAGGATGTGTCCAATCAATCTGGTTCATATTTCCTTTATCGTATTTTATGGATTTCTTTTCTCTTCTACTCTCCTGTACACTTCATCATTTCTTATTTTGTCCGTCCATTTTATCTTCAGCATCCTCCTGCATCACCAGGTTTTAAAGGTTGTTAGTCTGTTCTGATCAGCTTTTCCAATAGTCCATGCTTCCGATCCATAGATGCTACGCTCCACACGAATGTTTTCATATGCTGCTTCCTTGTTTGTAGTCCTGATCTTCCCCGTACAAACAATTATATCTGCACCTCTCTCTCCTCTTCTCTCTGCCTTTAATTACATTAGTCTCTTTTATTCATTTATACCTATTTCTCATTGTTAAAAGTATTAAACTCAATAATCATATTCTTTAAAATGTGCTTTTGGTATGTTTTATGGAGTGATTTGGACGAATGAATAGGATTTACAGTGATTCATAAATAAATAATGTCCTCAGTTTTCGTCGGTTTCGGATTTCGCCGATTTTTTTTGGACGCTTTATCGACGAAAACCGAGGTTTCTGCGTATATCACCTTTTAGTAACCGTGAGGTTACGGATAGCATACTCCAGAATTAACTGATTAAAATTAATCAAATTATTAGATGATACAATAGTTGGCGTTCTTGTGAGTATAATAATCCCAAGGCGGATACATTGGATTATTTGTAATTGCTGAAAATAGTAATCTATTGCATGAAATAAATGAACAGGGTAATTTTGTGACACACCGTACATAAGCTACGTCACGTATGCCTTAATGTTTAGCGAGCATTTTTTTCCACGGTGAATCAAAATTAGCTTATTATTGACATTCCTTTGTACCTAACTGCGTTACGTAATATCGTGCGTATGCAAAGTCAGCGGCTGTGGGCAGAAATTAGATTAGAGTTCTCTATGAAGGAGACTCAGAAGAAAAAAACTCGTCATATAATGAGTTTTTATATGCTAAGACTGAAATATGAAAGTTTTGAGGCTGGGAGGAGATGACAAGCGGCTTTTTAGAAGCGAGCACCTGCGTGGGGAATGAGGAAATGACCACCATTTTACTGAAGGTTACGCCAACTCTCCACTCACAGAGATGAGATACATCCTTCATAGGTTGATCAACTCATTGAAAAACAGCCGTAAGTTTTATGAAGCTCGCGAATCTGAATCAGATGTATTTTCGGGCATGTTCAGCATACTGTTTGTTGAGGAAATTATATTTCATGTGTGGTATGAGAGAATTTTATCTGTTACTAGACAAAATCTGCTACCCACATATTTTAATCGTGTGGAATGGTAATGGGCTAAAGAGAGTTATTACGGGGTGTATGTCATGAGGCGTTCATAATATATCAGGCGTTCATGGTAAAAAGACACCTGGCGAGCTCGAAGAGGATAGGGCAGCAAACTAGGAAACAAGTGAAAAATTTCGTGTGAAGCGTGGCACTCTATGGATTGGAAGCATCGACAATTGGAAAAGCTGACCAGAATAGACTAGAAGCCTTCGAAATCAAGTGCTGGAGGAGGATGCTGAATATCAAATGGATGAACGAAATAAGAAATTATGAATTGTTCAGAAGAGTAGAAGAGAAAAGGAACCTATAAAACACGATACAGGAAAGAAGAACCAGATGGATTGGACACACCTTGAGACACAATGGATTTATGAAGAACATAATTGAAGGTAAAATGGAGGGAAAAGTCCCCAGAGGAATACCCAGAAATAAGTTCACGGGCCAAATAGAGAAGAAAGTATAGAAGAAGAGCCACCAGGATGTAAGAGACCTAGCATTAGGTAGGGAAGGTGGAGGGCTGCAGTAAACCAATCTTAAGGCTGCAGTCAACCAATTTTAAGATTGGTTGACTGCAGCCTTAAGATTGGTTGCGAGCTTTTAAGATTGGTTGACTGCAGCTCCAGCTAGGCTCAAGGCTGTTTACTTCGATATTGTGTCTATTTCACTAAGCATCTATGTTGGCCTAAAATTCTTTTTTTTTTACTTGGTTGTTTGGTATTCTACCGTGGATTGGTGGTTTTTCATTCTTTAGGGAATTCAGGGTTTCGTCTACTTCTTATTAGTAAACTGTTGGGTGATTCATCGTCCATTTTACCCATAGTGCATCCTCATCTCCTAAATCGTAGCTTCCTTTGTTAAAATCAGTGAAATATGTCGCCCATGTTCCTTGGGAATGTATGTTTATCTTCATTAAATTCATTTATTTATTTTAACCGTAATCTAATCATTCTCCACGTATGCTTTTGCTGTACGTAGTAGTCGCTTTTCATCCCTAAAATAGTGTATCTCAAGTAAAATCTTTAAGACGCTGTTGATATCCTTTCGAGTGATCACCCAAAATAAAAAAATTCCCAGAGAAAAAAATCTCTGTGGCGGTTCTGTACACAAGCTTAAACTGTACTAAACTCGGCAGTCAGTGCAATTTCAGCTCTCCTATATGTACTGGACAGTACTATAGTTGAAATGTTAACGATGATTTGCACTGGAAGTGTACTTTATTGACTGAATAGCCGAGAGGGCTGTACTGAAGATATACTAAGGAATTTCAGGAACTGTACTGTGGCTAAAACCGTACTGAAACTGTGCTGGAAGTGTTGCAATAACTGTACTGCAAAATACTGTATATAGTGGTAAACTGTACTGTTTGTTTCATATTTTGAATCATTGCATTGACAAATGATGTGGTACGAAGTCACTCGCACCCGGTTGAAATTCGCCATGGAAAAACTCATTTGACTTTACCAAATTTTTACCCGGATCTCTCAATTGCCATCAGATGTGTTAGCCAGTTAAACCACCAAAACTTCCTTTAACATCTAATTCGCATAAACCCTCCTCGAAATTCACCTTGAAGAAAGATGGCTTGGTGATGCAAATGGCTAACATACCTGGCCGGCAATTGGAAGATCCAGGTTCGAATCTCGGTCAAGTCAAATGATTTTTTCATAGCGAATTTAAACCCATGGTAAATACATTTGACTTATGTACCACAAAATTGCAGTAGGCATTTGAGAAAGAAGGCGGGGTTGTGGAAAAACAAAGATAAATCGAGGGCTCATGTAAGTGATCGGCAGGAGGATGTTGAGGGGAGGGGGGCTAGGGAAAGTTGGGAATATATTTTGGGGGATAGCGCAATGGGATACAGGATTATGAGGTTTACCAAAATTTTTCTGTCTTCAGGATGGATATATTACGTTTCCTTGAAGCCAGTGTCAATAATCTTTCATAAGATTTGGATTTTTAGGAGTAGGTTACAGCTCCTCATGGGGAATTTCAGCCCTTGGTGTTTGTTTCAATTTAAGTACAATCTTGGGCACACAAACATGCAGCTCAGTTACAGTACAGTTGGATAATAGATTCACCTTAGTTACAGCACAATTGTTTTCTCTAAGTTAGTACCTACCCAATGATCTTGTTTGATGAAATGATCGTGTTACTTTTTGATACCAACGATGGTATTTTTTAAAATGGGAGACTCCATCAAGATTCAAGTTTTCTGCCTTTTCGGTCTCAGAAGAGAACGCAGGCTTTTTCCCAAGACTCTCACAGGTCTGCGCCAGCCAGGCGGCCGCCTGTGCACGCCGTGAAGTCAGCCGCTCCGGCTGGTCTCGAGAGATATGCAATTATGCTCGGTTTTTTCTCGATCTCTCCTCTCGGAAGCTAACGGGTTCCCGGAAGGTTAGGTGCAGCTTTTTTTTCATTTCGTCGTCGTGCTTTGCGAGATTCGCGTGACACGACGTGATGAAATCTCCTCCGATCATTTGGTGAGATGCGGGTTGGCAACAACAAAGGGATAGTTACCCTTGGAACAGGTCGTATTCGTTAATTAAGTGTCCTTGACGGGGTATCAATTATACGTTCTTCTTCCTTCACTCCCCTTTCCGCCCGCCCCGCAAAAAATTCGCGTGTCACCATTCTCGAGTGTTCCTGCGGAGTCTGAGTTTAATCATCTTCTTCTTCAATCGCTCAGCGCCGCCTCAAATATTAAAAATGGCGTTTTGGGTGTGTATTTCAGTCGAAATCTACGCGGCGGATATTCGCTCTCACGCTACTCTGTGGAATCCGTCATATTTTCTTGTTCTTTTTTTCGGCCATATTTCGCGCCATTCCCTCCTGCTTCTGGGCTGTTTCTTGAGGAGATTAAAAAAAAATACTTTTTGGAATATGTTTGGTATTTTTCAGTCAAAGTTAAGACTTATGTAGCAATGTAGAGGTTAGTAGAAAGGGGAATGGCGAGGAGAGTGTAGAGGAGAATGATGAAGATAAATTTGACGGATGTTATCGCCAACGAAGTTCGACGTAAAGTTGGAGAGAAATAAAGTATGATAAAACACTAAGAAGAAGAGACACGCCTATTGGGCACATTTTTCATATTGAAAACAACATTGAAACGAGAAATGAGGGGAATTATTATAGGCACAGTGATACTGAACAGCGTCCAAGGGTTGTCAAACTGTTTACCTCAATATCCCCCTTTCACAATCGTTCAAAATATTATTACGTCTTCCATAAATAATTATATACAGCAATACAAGCCATATGTACTAACCTGAAGGTAGAGAAGGTGACTTCATGGAATAGTGACATGGTTAAGGCGAAATACGACTGAGAGTTTGGGTGAATCTCCCTCGCAAGATGGGACGACGATTGCAACCGCGAGCGTTTATTTCTGAGCAGATTCAGGGAACAACTATGGAGTATAGAACGTAAATTTGATGCTAAATGAATCACTAGGTAATCTTCTTGATAATAATGGAAATATTGTGTTATCGAAGAATGATAAAGATAAATTGGACGAATATAATAACCAACGAAGTCCGACGCAAATTTGGAAAGAAAAGAAGTTTGATAAAAATAGTAAAAAGAATAAGAGAGACGCCTGTTGGGCACATTTTCCCCATTGGTAACAACATTGGAACGAGAAATGAGGGGAAGAATTACGCAGAAAGAGCAACAAATGAATTCGCAAGGCATGTAATGGAGGACGTCTTTGTAGACGTAATCTCTAAGTCTACTTTATGGAATTTTTTCACTGCGACAAAAGAAAAAATATACTTTGTAAAGTTCACATAAAATTATATTCACGACCGGTTTCGTAACAGGGTTACGTCTTCAGGTGAAAAAGGATATTTTTTTCTTGTCTATATATGACGTGTCTACACTTTATCGTGTCTTCCTGATGCGTATATGAGGACAAGAAAAAATTATCCTTTTTCACCTGTGAGAGGTAACTCTGTTGCGAAACCAGTCGTGAGAATAAATTGTATGTGGAAAAATTAAAGTAAATATTTTCTTTGTGTCAAAGTTAAGACTTAAGTAGGAATGAAGCAGTTAGTAGGGAGGGGAGAAAAAAGGAGAGCTACAGCAAATCAATCTTTGTATTGATGACTAATGATGATGATAATGCAGCAATAAAACGCTAATAAAAACAAATAGAATTTCTGTGACTAACAGCAAGTACATGCAGTAATTTCTTCAATAGTAATGGACCGAACTTGCGCGATGCAGGGAGTGACAATGTATTTTTTTAAGTTCACGGCTAGTTATAGAGTCAGCCGAAGAAATGGTTGATTTTTTTTGGACTTCTCCACGCAAGGTCTTAAGAAATTAGCTTGCTTGAGAGTATTCTAAAATATATAATTTTCATCCGCATCTGTTGTTTCGGAGACGAAATAATATTTTACAAAACCGTAAATAACTCGAGTTTTAAATACTATTAATGTTTAGAAACGGCTTTTGCGGCATCTCTCGCTAGTGAAACAAACCAGGTTGGCACTCTGAGGTATAATTTCGATGGTGACATGCTTTACTTTGTGTAATCCATTCTGAATAAATTTCAAAATTAATCTGCACATTTTCACTGTGTTTTATTCTTAGTCGACCGTTTTCATTGCATAGACTGATGACGTCGCCTGTGCGACGAAACCAGTCGACTAAGAATAAAACACTGAAAAAGTACCAAGTAATTTTGAAATGTATTCACTCAGAGGTATATAAGTGTAATCACTGTTATTGATGAACATTCAGTCAACCATCTCAGAGCACTTTCTGAGAGCAAAACTCCATTCATTTGAATCCATCCGATTGCGAAATCACGAGTTTTATTTTTAAATTTATGTTGGTCATATTGAATGTTGTCGGATTTTCGCATTAAATATCCAAATAGTAACACTTATCCTTCTTGTCCTGTTTGCAGAAACGTTTTTTTTTTGTTTAAATCATGACTTGGAATCAAGAAGACAAGAGCAAGCCATTGAAAGTTACGAAGTGGGGAGTTATAGCGTTGGATTCCGTTGAGATCTCGACATGCCTAGATTAATTTCAATGGTGTGGCTACTCTAAACTTAATTCCTAAGGGGAGAAAGAAAAAAAACTTAATTAGCTAATTGATGGAAATAATGACATGAGATGAAATGTCGCTTTGTCACAGAATCTGGTTACCGCTGACGCTGGGGCTTCTCTCCTATCTTCCTCAATTAATTTATATCTTTTGGCGTAGTAATCTTTAAGGCCATTCGGCTGTGAAGAATATGAAGCAAGAGGCAGAAAGCATATAAGAGTTCTTTTTCAGAGTGATGCAGAGAATATTATAATGACGCCTCACTACATCTCTAGGTCTGAGAGAAGCGATAAAAGAAGAGAGAAACATTGCCGAACAGATAGGTACAAAAACTCGTTCTTTCAGCGCACTATAAGCGACCACAATAAAAACTGAGCACCACTTAATTCACTCCCATAATACACGTCACCATTTCATCTAGCCAAAACCCTTACATATTTACACGGCTGGTGTCCTAACACCTCCTACCACACGCCTATGCAGCGGCTCGCAGGGTAGTATGTAAATGTAGATTACCCTCCGGCCCTTGATGGCGCAAATGACCTCGGTTACACTTATCACGTTTGGTTCATATCCTTCTCCCAGGAGTCCTCACTAGGATATTCGATTGGGGAAAAAGCTCAAAGTATTTTACTGGGTATTGCCATCACTTCATAATTGAATACATGGCCTCATCTTCATGGAAGAGTGCTGTGATGGTTTCCTGTTCCATATCATATCACCGTGCTGCGGCCGATTCCATGGACATCACACTCTCCCGCAACTGTGACCGGTGATGTCAGATCGGTGTGCTTCTGGTGAAACTAGTGACTTAGCCATTGTGGTCGCGTTTTATGTTTACATTGTGCTTACGAAATTTTAAGGAAGTTTGAATCACTGGCGGGGTGACGAATTTTTTGAAAATACGATCTGTTGGTTGTGTGTTCATTACCCTGACGTCACGCTCAGCGAAGTATACTACCTACAAGTTATACGATGTGTATCGGTGGCCACTGGCGATCAATTAAAAATGTCTTATGCCATTACCCTGGCATACTTTTGATGTCGTTCATTCCTCGTCCTACTAGCAGTCTCGCATGTTTTCCTCTCCTTGACGTCTAGCTCTTCGCTTGAATGTGCCATCAAGTTGTGTGATGCTCCAAAGATACCCGAATTGTTAAATTTAAGATGTCTTTCTTTGATATACCGATTTTTTGTGATATTTCCTGCTCCTTATCCTTCAATTTTATTAATCTCTTAGCAGATTAGCGCAATAGCGTAGTAAAGATGTATCTCTTATACCCCTATCGAATAATTTATAATATCTTATTTTGATGTCTCGATTTTACTTCCGGTATTTTCCGTACTCAGGGAGCTATTAGGTATGGCCTCGGTATTCCTGATCCTCAAAGTGACGGCATTTTGACGTCACATCCTCGAAAAATTGAAATTGAACCATTGAAAAGTTGAGATTTGTCGGGGGTTATGACATCTCATCCGCGGACTTCCTGAGGTTTAAGCGAGTTGAGTCCTCAATGAATAAGGCCCAAAATTTCATCAATTCCTAATCGTGATTTAGTATATCTGAATGGAGGCAGGCACGTTATGGCACGCGAAACGTTAAGGTGGTTGGAGAGCTTGTCTTGAGTTATTGAGTGCACATTTTAATATCTTTTCAAGTAAGTTGAAAGAAATTCTTGTACCTCACGTCACTTAATTATATCTCATTACACGTTGAAAATAACATATCTGTAGTAATATAAAAGATGCCATAATTATAATTTTAAAATTTCGTCTTAATTTTAGTATTGTTATGTCTTGTTTACGGTGAGGATTTGGGAATGTAAGCAAAAATCGCCTGTAAAGATGTGTTTTTATTTAGTAGGATACCTTGATATTTATTAGGAACCATTATGATGATAAAATATTTTCGCCTTTAGGAGAACATATGTATATATATATTTTATCGAATTATTTCGAAGTATATGTATTCAGTGCCTCAAGGCTACGTGTTAAATAGCACTAAATTGCCAATAAACTAAATCGGCAACATACACTTTTATTCGCTTTTATTAATACATATTACAAATATGGACACATGCAAAGTTTCACGCTAATTTATATTTAAATGAAAGTCGTTTCAACCTCTTTCATTTGGAGGACCAGCTAATGTTACATGATAAGCTCAATTTTAAATTGAGATTAACTGTCCGAGAAAAATGTCTTGTCCATCGAGTTTAAGTTGCTACATCTTTAAGTCCGGTCAACTGAACTCATTGAAACGAAATGTATCTGTTAGAATGCTCATTTCAACGTTCATTCCTTTCCTTCACAATATATTCCCTTAGTTTTTGTACTTGAAATATAAAATGTTTGAAAAAGGTCCTCATTATTAGTACTTAAAAATCGGTGGTCCAACTTTACCGATTGTCACTCATTTGAATTTATTTTATCCATTTTTAAATCAGATATATGTTATTATTGAGCGTTTCTAACATTTTACAATAATATAGTAGTTTACCTCCCGTAATTTAAACTTGCTATGGAAAAGTATGTTGTTTATGTTGTCAGTCGTGAATAACTCAGCGGAAGCCCAATGGGTAGAACCGTGATGCTAAGGGATTTATATCCGGTAAAGCCCTCTTAGAGTACTTTTCCCAAACGTAGACTAATAAAGAGTATCCTCCCATATATTGGTTGAAAATGGACATGTTAACAAGGATATTATGAGGAGAATCGCGTTAGAAAAATGTTGTTCAATAGCAATTGATGGCGGAGACTTAGTGTTAGTGTAAATTTAGGCGTTGTATGATGTGGAGGTTTCACGCAACTATGTACTTAATCAAATTAGCTTCAACCATCCGTTCATCCCATCGCCGATGACATTCCATTCAAAGACTGGAAATACCGAAGAGGACGGGCAATCCTATACGTGAATATTCCCTGCCCCCGTCGCTCCGTTCTTAGGACGTCGACCTCCCCCATATTGCTTGGAAGGTTCCAGTCCCGTCTGGTGCGCCGAGCGCATATGCGAGACCACAGCTCGAGGCGGACTCCGTGCCCGAGACCTCGTCCCGCTTTCGAGAGAAATTTCAAAGAGGGGAAGGAAGGAAGGAAGGGAGAAAAAATAAAACGAAAGCAAAAAAGAAGGAGAAAGATTCCTCTCCTCATACATCCGTCTACCTGCCTCCTCTCACATCGGAGTGAGTCAACAGGGAGAGCTAGACTGGCCAGCAGGCCGATTCTAAATGCAGAGATGGCGGAAGGAGCCAAGGAAGGCCCTTCTCCCTCGCAGAAGGAAGGTTTTCTGTGTGTGTTTGTATGTGCATTTCCATAAATCCTTCTCTCCGTGGCAGTTTTATTGCCGCAAGTGGACTGCTCCCTTCTATTTTGTGCAAGCGAGTATTTTTTTATATGTTTCGCTTGACCCTCATTCGTTTCGGAAACGCTCGGAGCTGCCGACGGGTGCCTAACTTGTACCCGGAGGTGTGGTCCTTCGCCTGAACATTGGATATCACGTACGTGAGGTCCAGGGAAGTCCTCGGTCAGTGGCCCCTTTACTCTCATCCAATTCATCCAGTGCATCATGCTCTTTTTTCACCCTTGAAATTGTCTCCCAAGGCACATGGGAGATTTAATGCACATACCATTTTATAACCAAACAATTTCCTTTCTTTGTCTTACTCGCAAAATCACCACAATGGTCTCGTATTTGTCCATGTTTCATATTTCATTCCGATGGGTTGCATGCACGCGACAGAACTAGTCCTAGACTAGAAAAAATGTAGAAATATGGTCAAAAAATAATCAAAATTCAGAGCTCATGGTATTGATTTCAATGATTCGTAAGATTTGGCTCAATTACTGATAGATTGGAAATAAGAACTAGTAAAATATTTACCAACAGTGACTGGTTTTCCATTTCTGCCCTACTCTCGATGAAACCAAATCTGTTTACTACATTTATTCTATTAAGAAAGCAAAAATTAAAGAACATTGCATGCAATGACAAAACAGGCGAGATAAACACATGACGAAAAAATATCTTAGTATATTCTGTACTTTAAATGTTTATTGCCCACCCTGGTTTCGACTGCTCAGCGATCGTTATCAGGGTACATTTATAGCTTAAGCGAGTCAATATATTGACTTTGACTCCCTTAAGCTGTAAAAGTGCCTTTATAATACTTGGTGTGCAGTCGAAAGCTAGGTCGGCAATAAACATTTAAAGTGAGGACTATCCTAAGATTCGTCATGCCTGTGACTATTCCCCCCAAAGTTACGCCTTCAATCATTAATATTATAGGTGAGATATGATGGTAATTTTATCGTATAATCATTTATTGAATATTACCACGGACATACTCTTTGATTATAGGCTATAGTGTTAAAAATTTAATCAACAGAATACCGAGGGGTTTCCATTTAAAGTGATCAAGAATTTAATTAAATATATCAAGAGAATCCTTAATTTCTTTGGTTTTTGTGAATGATTTAAAATATTACACCACGGTAGAAAGAACATCGTATCGTTTGTATCGTTTCGGGGCCGTATAAATATTATTTCTCATTCTTGTTCCATGCACGAGAATGTTATGGATCCTCTAGATGGTTGAAATGATTTTCCTGAAGAAATACACCGCCCCCATTGCATATATTGCTGTGCGAATTTCCACAGAGAAAAAATCATCCGCCTTGACCGGGATTCGAACCCGGATCCCTCGATTTCCGGCCGAGTGCTTTAGCCAGTTAAGCTACCGAGGCGTCCTCTTTCCCTGTGGATTTTTAAATGTAAATTAAATTGTAAATTCGCACATTTGTGCTTTGCGGGTGACTCCGTAAAAGTGAAATTCCGTGGCTAGTCCCGGATAGCTTAAAATTTGGCATATATTGCTGGTATAGGTAATATATTTTGAGGATAAAAAATTCTTAATTTATTCAAATGCTACGGATGTACCTTGTTAGCTGCGGTTAGATAAATATTTCTTGAACCGATGGATTCATACTCAACTTTGAGAGATATCTTAGTATGTAAAAAAAAGAAACTTTACTCGGAAACATTTTTTGCCACATGTGGAATTTTATGTGGAGGAAATTTTTTTTTTCTGTTTGACCCTGATTCATTCGGGCCCGGATAGAAGCTACCCAGTCCTACCTTACGTCCGTTGCTTGGACCTGGGACGCTACGTCAGCGGACTTGGTGACCCAGAGAGGCTCGATATCTTTTTTCTACTGAGTCAAGATGTGGAGACAGGTTTTTATTCAATTCTGCTCATTGGTCCCGCTTTTAATCCATTGAATCGTGTTTATTATAGTATTTTCTCGGAATAACTCTGACGATAAGATGAATCCATTCTTTTTCCAATCAAACATCAATGAAATTAAGCTATTTTCTGCTATCCTATGAAGCCAATACATTTTAAGGCTGCCAGGGTGCTGATGCGACACTATTTAGGGTGATGGTAATTTGAGGATAACGATTAAATCTCATTTGCACGCAGAAGATGCTCTTTACTGATGGTGTGGAGGGCAGGACCATGTATGAGAGATTTAGTGGAATCAAAAGCATTAATAAACGAATTTATATAATCTAATCCTATACTATGGTAGCACAGATCCGAGAGGCATAGACACCGGAAATATCAGAGGAAAATCATGGAAACGTGAAGGTTGTCAAACAAATACTCTGGTGGTGTAAAAACAGGAAATGAAGATTGCTCTTGATATATTTTTCACGGTGATTGTGTGGAAAGACGTTTTGGGAAAGTAAACAGAATGCAGGCGGTGGCTGCTCAACCTCGAAGCTGTGCAAAGTGTGAATCGACCGTGAATCCTGAATACCATGCATTCCAGCCGTTCGGCTGGTGAAAATTTCGGGGATGCTGAGAATTTCCATTTAAAAACTACAGGTTTTCGAGTACTGCGTTTACTTGATGGCACTTTCCTAATGAAAGGGGACGATTAATAAGTCGATTAATTTGGGGAGGACATCGGTACTAACTTAATCTAGCCCTGATAAACCAAATATCTGGTATCATAAGATACTTTACAGCCACGCATTTACACTTAAAAATTTAAAATTATTTTGCACAATTGTCCCTGTCTTAATTGCGCAGAACCCTGCGGTAAACACGTGGAACTAGTTCTTTGCCCTTGTTTTGCTGTGTAATGACGTACCTCGGTATGCGGACGAAGATACTGCATCCTAGCATGACAGCTGATATCTGGAGTTTTAAATTAGCATGATTTAGATTGACTGTGATGGAGTAAATGTTATTGATTTTTGAATTCATTGTCTATTTTCCATAGTTTTAAAGGTCGAATGGATTGCTGCAGTGTCTTAATGAAACGCAGTTGATTTTAATGTTATCTTCATTTAAAAAAAAATATTTATGGATCAGGAATCGAGTTCTGCAATCTAGAAAACTTTATAGCCGATGAATCGATTACATTCTGAAATTATTTTTTCCCCTTTTATTCTTAAATTCTAATACTGTTGGTACTCGAAGTCTGTCAGGCTGATGATGGCCTATGACGATTAACGGTTGTTAATTTGTTGTCGTTAAAAATTTATGTGCAGCGTTTACACATGGGTTACATATACCCTTTTCTTTTTCAGAATGAATGTATTTGCTTAATAACCACTTTCAAATTGTGAGTCGTCAATAACTCACGTGGGTAGAGTCAGGCATTCCGAATGAAAGATTGTCGTAAAAAGATCAATGTTACATTGGAAAAAGTCTTTTTTAAATTATGCGAGAAATAAACATTGAAAAAATTGTTTCCATACTTGATTTCATGTGTTGGGGATGGCGGTGTACCGTTTGAACTCATTTTTGCTGCGCACTCTTTATACGCACAAATTATGGGATATTGGTCAATCGAAAAATCCTTACTAATGATAACAATTAGGGAAACCCACATGATTTATAATTTATCTCCTTTTACCGCTGTCCACGGCATTAATCTAGCCCCGAGGCATAGACTCTTATGACTTTATCTAACACTGCCTGACGTATACCAGTCTATCAATTAAGTTTTGTGACTTGCTCTTCCTCGCATAATATCCGATAGAAAGAAGGCAATACCTACAAAGGCTTCTTGATATTTTTTTATCCTAAAATCTGGCATGTTATGGTAGTGTGCTCCTAATCAATTGAGTTAATTCACGACTATCTATGAAAAATATATAGCATCATCAATTTCTAATGCACATACACTGATTCTCATAACCCATTCCTAAAATTATCAATAAATTTCCGAGTTTGCTTGAATCGCCGTGATTCAGCGACATTAGCTTGAGGAAAGTGATGAAATTTGTATATTTTTTGATTTATCGGAAATTATAGCGGTCAAAATTATGGTATTTTATTTTCATTCTCTCCTTTGAAAGCGTCTCTAGACTCCACAGAATTCAAACCAGAGGAAAGGCTTACAGTCACTCGTTGTTTGCCCCGGCGCATCGCTAGCATGATATATAAAATACTGAACTAAAGGGGTAAGGATAATCCGTCAGGATTTCTTGTTATTTTGATAGACTCCCTAAATCATCTTCAGCATTTCATTTTTGACATTATTTTTCCGCTTCGTAATTCTGATGACATTTTTGTTTTTATTATTCCATGTGTCTGCTTAACGTAAGAACACGATAAATATAGCTTTCTCATGGCTGTATGTAATTTTGAGCGCCACAAGCCAGAGATACTATGAAAGGCCAAATGAACACTAGAAAATAAATCTTTAAATGACTACTCCTCAGAAACCAAAACCCTAACCTTCTTGTTTTTAGTGCAATCTTTGGCGTGTGGTTGTAAAAATTGTGTACGGCCATTGTACTGTATTTCTTATCGTGTTCATATCTTCAGCAGAAATGGTACTGCATGTATATAATCAGAGAAATGCATAAAAAATTTAACCATATATTCGGGTACGTCGCATCTCATGTTATTTGCCTAGGTTGTTCAGCATTAATAGTTGTTCTTAATTGAGGCATTAGTTTTATTTATTATGCTGTGATTATGAAAGAAGTAAAAAATTAAACAATCGATTTACATTTCTGAATCATTTTTTATTATTTAATCTAGTGATTTTGTCCCAGCTCTGCTATAGCTAATCCTTTCCGGAGAATAACCTTTTTTGGTGACTATGGTACAATACTGACTTTCCATACCAAGGATTCGAGTTTTAATCCCAGCTATGACCCAGATTTTCTGTAGAATAGAGATTTCCATTGGGGTTTTATGTGGAGAGTACTTCATGAATAGTGCTCAGTCCGTCGGATGGGACGTTGAGCCGTAGTCCCCATGAAAGGTGCCTTTAGATAACCGTAATTTGATTCCAACGCCGGGTTCCTCTCCGACCTCATTCATTCATTCTCAAAATAATCCTTCGTTGACCGTTCATATCAGCTATCCTAAACGGTGCACATTGCCTTAGTTGTCGAATTTTTGCCAAATAAGTAACCTATCTTATCATTTTTCCGACGTTTATGGCCTGAAAAATTCAGTCGAATTCCTGGGATACATATTTCGGGATAAAGTCTTCCTACCTCAAAATCTCATGCATTTCACAATGCTCGAATATTCTGTGGAATCATCGTTAAAAAGTGATGCTATCTGATATCTATCGAGGAAATCGTTGCGAAATCTTCGGACTGTTGCAATTTTCGAATGGGTATGTCCGAGCCGTCATCAACTGTTTTATTATAAGCCTCGTCCCAAGGTAGGTTTTCCCAGCATTACGCTGTAGAAAAGACCTTTCCACCGAGTCTTATCATATATAGTTACGTATTTTTCATATCATTGCACGTCAGGATTATTAGTCTATTGGTTGTATTCGGAAAGTTGTGCATTCACTGAACTCATAATCTCTTCACACCCGTTGGTATCATTTCAGATCACTACATGTTGACTGACGTGACTTGCAGCATCCTTAAAATAGAATGCGTCATCGATGCGTTTGATGGAAAAAATTAAGAATGATTTCAGCTCAGTGCGGAGTTCATTAGAGCCTTTTTCAAAACGTTGACTTGGATATCTATATCTTACTCAGGCAAGTAAGCAACCTTTATCACACAACAGAGGTCTCAACGAGTATTTACGGCAAGCAATAAGAATAAGGAAGCGTGCAGCTTTCCTTCCTATTTTATATATTTCTTTGGTTAAATCTTTCTATTCAGGGTGCCAAACGCTCGCTGGTTATTCAAGATGTGGCCTAACGAAAGCGAAGTAAGACCTTTCTTTCACTTTTTCATCCGAGGATCTTCCTATTATCCGCTTGGTAAATCCTATTTTCTTTAATGCTGTGCCGCATATGTTTTGTATGTGTGTTCTCCACGATGTATCTTAAGTTAAGGTAATTCCAAGGTATTTGACTTTTTCTGAGATCATTCAATTTTCTGATTTACTCGAAGAGTGTTATCATAGTCTCAATCATTATTTATGTAACAGGAAAGGCCAAAAAATCCACTCTCGAGCAGAACAGAGAGAGATCAAAATCCTAATTCGCCCGCAGCATTTATCTTTTTTGCATCCTTTTTCTCAAGATTCCTTTGCTTATTCTCTATATTTTCCCCGTGTCTGGTATCATAACACTCTCTGCTTCCCGCCCATGCGGCGGATCGCTAGGTAGCGTGAAGATATGCTTTTTCGTAAACGTCTGCCAGTAAGTCGAGGTATGGTAAAATATTCTGCTGTGTTCCTATTTCTTGTAAGGGCTGAGTTTGAGATGAAAGCCATGTTATAATGGCGTGTTTCTTAAAATCATAATGCTATTCACTAGGGTGTTTAAAGCGAGAGAGGTCACTGTTAATCAAAATGACTGTGATATTAGCGCGGTGGGTTACACTGTCGGAGACCGCTGGGTACCTTCGGCCCGGCTTCTATGCAATGCATGTATTTTTGCGATTAATATCAAAATATGATAATGAGGGGAAAGGATTTTTCCGCCGGACGGATCCCCGGGCCCCTGAGCTAAGCGGTTAATCCTGTGGGATTGCCCAAAGGCAAAAGAAGGATTGGCTCCGAACCATTTGGGATTTGGAAAGGGATATGATTTTGGGTAGGAACGTACTAAAACCCGGTACATTAAGATTTACCGCGTAATGAACGTGTCAAAACACATCAATTTAGTTTGAGTTGCTTTGGTTAGTTTGGAACATGTCAAACACATCAAATTAGAACGTGTCGAAAACCATCAAAATATATCGATTATTACCTTCCCTGCAGGGAATCGAAGCGGTTATTTTCGCCGAATCAGAGTAAATCAGTTGAATTTCGCATGGAAACTCGCCGTTGTCAGCAAAATAAGTCAAGTATATTTAGTATGAGGTAGTTTTCAACATTTATGCGAGTTGCTCTATCCGCTACATCCTCTGCACTTCCCGTCAGCGCCTTTTCCTCCTCACTACACCTAGCTACTTCACATTCTTTCTCCACTTGATCGAGCTAACTCTTCCAATCTTTCTCTTCATCCACTTTTTATAAGCATCCAGTCAGCGCTCATGTCCCTTCTGCAGAGATCAAGGTGTTGAACCATGAAACTCTAAGATTCATGTCAGAATTACGTCTAATTTATATCTAATATATCTGATTAGTTTTACCCTCACAGTTTCTATCGGTCCGCGACAATGTTTATAAGTTAAAGTGTTTTAGTGAGATTTTTTAGGCAAATAGGTTAGGCAAACTTTTCGATAATGCTCAGGAATTAACAAAACTTTGGAAGTTTTACGTAAGTATTACGTAGTAAGATTCTTCGTAAAACATACATGAAACTACATAAAACTAACGTTCCAGAGCATGTAGGATCAATATTTTGATTTCGCTGTTCCTGACTTTTGCATGAGTATAAAAACTTGTGTGATTTGATCCGCTGTTGCAATATTGTAGGGGGACCTCATAATCAGTTCTCAATGCTAATCGAGGAAGTCTATTTCGGATTGATTTTGCCTTTGCCTCCTGGGAGTGAGCCTTTTGTTGAGTAGTCTATGTAATAGCATTAATCCAGTCTTTCCATTTTGTAAGACGGACTTTGGTAATGAATTAGTTTAATTTCATGAGAAGATGGATGGTGGAGCATCGACGTTGTCGGTCAAAAAAAT
Organism: Ceriagrion tenellum; assembly: GCA_963169105.1. Lineage (NCBI taxonomy): Eukaryota > Metazoa > Arthropoda > Insecta > Odonata > Coenagrionidae > Ceriagrion > Ceriagrion tenellum. Next base: position 65,729,300 of record OY720640.1, on the reverse strand, counting down.
TGAGCGGTGTCAACGGTCGAAAAAAACTTGTTTTTATACACTGTGACCTATCTGACTGTCCGTTATCGTTTTGTAACCAAACTGATCATAGTACATTCTGTTCATACATACCCAGTATGGAACGCAACATTAGCTGCTTGGGAGTAAAGGTTTAGTACTCCATTCTAGAATTACGTATCTGCTCTCATCGATTGGAGTCTTAGCTGCCGTTCTTCATTCCACCCGCGTTCCGGCTCGCCGTTTCATTCTTCCAAGTTCCCTCAATATAATTTCTATCAAACTTTAATTAGTGTACAATTCTTGACATCTCTCAATGAATTATCTCATCCATTTCCTCTTTCCATAATTGTTTTTTCTTACGTCTTATTTTCAGAATGTGCAGAGTGTGTTAAGACCGGTTTACGATTGGTGTCTAAGTGAATTTTAACTTCATGTTTTAGTGTTTACGAGGGTCACTTGAAAGCCAACCTTCATAAGTTAGTGGTTACATTTCCTTAAGGCTTTTACCGGAGTAATTTTTGTTGAATCCTCTCCAATTATATCTCGGATTATAAATCAATGCATTGCACACATCCCCTACTACGGAAAGTGAAATAATTTATCCTTGACGTCAAAGTTTTTGTCTACAATAGAGCTGTGTCAATCATGAGTGATTCGTTCATTTTGAACAATTTATTGGCATGAACCAAATGCATTGAATCACGTTCTTCCTTCAAATCATTCATAATGAATCAAATTAAGCTCTTCTCGTTCATAGGTCGAGTGGAAAGGTCCGTGCAGAATTTGATTTGTGAAAGAACGTGAAACTTAAGCGACGTGATTGGGACAAACCACATTCCATAGTCTCTTGGTCGCATGTAGAATTTACTGATGAAAACTAAGGAAAAATTCATAGAGGCGATCATATTAAGTTGATTGATTATAACACCGAACACAACTATGTTCACCCAAACATCCCAAGTACATAAGTTTCTTAATATGTAGTCTCCAATCGCCGTGGCAGTTGGGGCGAGTTTTAGGCTCACAGCTCCAGGCACCATGGTTTAAGCTGTTCTTAGGATAGGCACTTTCAGGTTCCTCAAGTCTCCCAATATTTCGGCGAAAAAACTAAATTAATCTGAAAATCAGATTTCAAATCACGGAATACATCCGTGTAGGCAGCTTCCCAATGGTACGAATTGGTTGGATGGGGTTCTTTGCCTTAGTTTGGTTCTTCGCAGATATTTGATTCTTCGTGGTGAAATCATTTATCGTCCTGAAGTCACTCATTACAGTCATTTGGTTCTTCCATAGTTCATTTTGAATTATTTAAGAGGACGAGTAATTGACACGAATCAAATTGCATGAATCGAATCTTCGATATGAAACGAAATTCCCACCTTTAGTCTACAATGTAGACCGTACAATGGTGACCGTGATTGGGATCACGAGAATGACCGACTAAGCCCATCATTAGCTACATCCTCCAGCAAATTACAGAAATATTTTGAGAAATTTTGAAAACTAATCGATGCAAGTTGAAATTCTCAATTTACAAAAGTATTTAAGTGTCTATGCTAGGGTAGCATCAACTATTTAAGGTATAGATACATAATTAGGGTGGTTGATAGGCTAATACGTTTTTATACTTACTTTTTTATGGGAGATAGTCATCTTTCCCTCATCTCTTCACTGCATTTTTCCTTTCAAATCATCAATATACTGTCATATTTTAAATGGTTCTCAATATGCTTCGAAATGATTTCTTCATTTTTTTATTACTACTGAGTTGTGTACGAATTTTTCGTGCAGTTCTTCAGGCACTTGCGTAGGAAATATAGGCCTGCCATCTATTTGTATTAATTGTTACTTTGACCTGAACAAGCTCTAGTATTGTTGATAGCAGGTAGTACTCTAGACCGAGATCAAGGCCCACGTTGTCAAGAGTTGTTTAAGAAGTTATCTAATCATCAACCTGTAAACGTCATGTGTCATCAACCGCTAGAAAGGTGAGAATTTAATGTCCTTCGTTTTACTACTAAGCTGGGTTCAAATTCTTTCTACAATTATCCAATCGTTTACACAGGAAATATAGGCCTGCCATCTACTCGTATCAATTGATACTTTGACTGGAACAAGATGTAGTATTTTTGATAGCAGGTTGTACTCTAGACGGAGATCAAAGCCCACGATGACAGCTGTTCAAGAAGTTATCTAGTTATCAATTCGTAAACGTCATGTTACATAAACTGCGAGAAGGGTGTGTGGCTAATGTTTTTGGTCACCAGGCGCCAGCCACGATATGATAGATAAAAGTGAACTTATTGCAGCTGGCAGGTGAGCTTGAAAAGATTTCGCGTGAACTACTATCTACGCGAGAGAGAAAAAGTTCCATAATCCACATATTTCATTATCAGTCAAGTTAGTGTGCTGTGTTTATCCCCGTCTGTTTATTTTTTAAAAAGTATTCTACCGGTAAATGTAGGTTATGTTGAATGTCAGAGGATCTCCTCCCAGTTTTCTACACTTTCAGGGGCCTATCTCCCTCAGCTATATCCTTTTTTTGCCTCAGCATACGATCTACCCTTCTTTTTCTCCAATGAATGAACGTTAATTGAGCCAAAATATTTTACTTCGGGGAACGTATGATCATCATTGGTCGTTCAATCCTAAGATTACTTGACAGCAGCCCTCCACCCTTCCCTATCTAATGCTTGTTCCCTTACCTCCTGTTATCTTTCCCGATGTACAGTCACTTCATAAAGTATCGCGACACACTACTCTGGCGGTTCGTATAGGTCGGATGTCTAAGCTCGAAATACGTTGGCTATCCTGAACTATCTCTGGTGGCTGTGTCCCTCTTGACTTTCAATAAATATCATACTGTACCTGGAAATTCTCATAGTCAACAGATATGGCTCAGGATAGCCAACGTGCTTCCAGCTTCGAAAGCCGACCTATACAAACCGCTAGCATTGTGTGTCGCGAAACTTTATGAAGTGACTGTACTGTCTCCTTTATTTAGTCCATGAACTTATTCCCGAGTCTTCCTCTGGGGCCCTTTCCCTCCATTTTACCTTCAATTATGTTCTTCACAATCCCCTTGTGTCTCAGGGTGAGTCCAATCCATCTGGTACTTCTTTTCTGTACGGGTTTCCATATGGTCCTTTCCTCTTCTACTCCTCTGTTCACTTCATCATTTCTCATTTTATCCGTCCATGTTATCTCCAGCATCCTCCTCAAGAACCAGGTTTCGAAGGCTTCTAGTATGTACTGGTCAGGTTTTCCAATGGCCCATGCCTTCGACCCAAAGAGTCCTACGCTTCATACGATTTTTTTCACGTACTGCTTCCTGGTTTGTTGTTCTGAGGAACGTATACTTTTTTGAATTTGTGTTCAGAAAAAAATCTACATTTTTATCGTGGCCACATTGCGATAACTGACGCGCTCTGGCCAACGCAGATATCTGATCGTGGCAGCTTCGTGATGCGATCTTTTTTGCGTCGCCGGAAGTGCACCTTTATAATATAATGGCGCCGCGGCGGAGGAATTCCCGTGTGCTGGCCGCCAGACGTCCGGCGTTCCACATTTCGCTCCGCGGCGGAGTAGGGATGAGAGGTGGAGCGGTCGGTGACTCACGGCACGTCTCTCTACGTGCACGTGAGCACGGAGGGGAGGAGCTGTCGATGGAGGTAGATGGACTTCCCCCCCACATATCACCCCTCATCCCCGCTCGCCGCAGTCCGCCGGTTTCACTAATGCGCGTGATGCAATGTGTCTTGATATTGCGCTCTCCGTTTTACATTTGGTCGAAGCTGTGCGCAGACGGCGTGAGGCACGTGCGGTCTCACTTTCTGCATTCGTGCTTCTCTTTACGCTTACGTTCTCGCAGTCACGTCGTAGGCGTCACTCGTTGAGTGGTCTTGTGTCTTTTAATCCTTAACTATTATTGTGGTTTTTGGCCACGTACACAAGAACCTCGGGTATTTTTTAACCCAATTTTTCGAATTGCTCGTAAACAACAACCGTCACCCGTATTGTCTGAAGTTCAACTGTCCTGCTCCCCTCTCTTCCCAAGGATTACATTGTAGCCAAGGTTGCTGCGAGCGGCCATACAGAGAGACATTATTTAAAAACTTAGGAATATCTAACTCCTAGATCGCGTCAAAAACTAACAGTTTTTATTTGATATAATTTCTCGGCTATTTTTGAAACTAAATTATATTATCACCGCCGAATTTTTTTTCAGGATCACAGGAAACCTTCCCTTGTGAAGGAGTTTCAAACCTACCGCGCGAAAAAAAGTCAATTTAAAGACCAATGTGGTTATCTTTATTTAATTACTTATAATTTCAGTCATGTTAAAGTATATTATTGCGTCATTTATAATTTATTATTTAATTCATGCTTCCTCCAGCTGCAGATATTAAAAGGTTTAATTCGAATATAATCTCCATTATGATGAGGGCTCTATCTCTCACAAACTACCTTAACCAGTAAGTGTAGTGAGATGAGCCAAAGGAAAAAATACTACCTATGCCGCTCTCTCCTTACACATCTTTATTGCCACAATTATACTCATGTATTGCTTCCTACACACCATCTCTTCATAAGACTTCTAATCTTCCTTGTCTTCAGAGTATATTTCACCTTATTCACCCAGGATTTCATCGATTAACCCGTTCCTCTGGCACCGTTCACTCCACTGTCATACATCTGCTTTGATATTTGACTCTCATACAGCCTCTCGCCTTGCCAAACTTACGAAGCTAGCTCCTATCATACATGTCCACTTGTTGATGCCTAAAAAAACTGTATTTAGGATACCTTAGATAAAGTTTGTTGTTCTTCAACTATTAGGAAATTCTTGCGAAGGTTTTCGCGGCATTACCCATTACTAGTAGTGTTCCGCATTTTCGGGTTCCTCATCCGCGTCCGTTGACTTCGGCTGACATCGGTACTACCATAAAAATAATGCGGACACATGAATTCTTTACACCCACTTCGTTTAGCAAGCTGCGGTGTCCGAGTGGTTAAGGAGTTGGACTCGAAATCCAATGGGCTATGCCCGCACAGGTTCGAATCCTGTCCGTAGCGAATTTCTTTTGTCGAGAGTAGATCTCCAAAAGTTGCCCTACTTTAATCTCTCATTCATCATAAACTTCTATCCGATCGTGATCACGAGTTATATTCAAAGTCTAACCAATTTTTAACGCAAAATCCGGCAACAGGTCATGTTTTTTCGGCTGGAGTGGAATGATGGTCAGAAGTCTTTTTGCGTGAGAAATCCTTCCATGTACTATGCTCAATTTAACAGAACAGTGTACCTAATGACAGGTTATAATAGTAAGACAGAGTGTTTGATGTTCAGTATTAACGTTCTGGTGTAAAATCTTCCCCTCTCCCACTCCCTCCACTCCAACGAACAGATGGCAATGGCATCGGCAATGCATCTGTGTTATTTTATTGCTTCTGTCAGACCTAGATATGTAGTGAGGCGTCATGATAATATTTTCCTTGTCTCTCAGAAACACACCAATTCTGAATTTCTCAAGCAATCTAAGCCTAGCGTTTAGCCTCCGAGTCCCTAGGGGCTCCCACCTTAATCCCTCTAATAGTTGTGAGACACCATACGTTCGCTCGTAGCAGTTTTAACGAAGCATGCTGGTTTTATTTGTCTTATTAAATTTTTTGGTTCAATCTTTACGACCAGGGTTCCAAATGCTCGCGGCTTATTTGAGGCGTGGCCCAACCAGAGCGAAGAAACATCTCTCTTTAACTTTTTCGTCTGAGGTCCTTCTTATGATACGCTTAACAAAACTTAGCCTCTTAATGTATTATATCAAGGGCACGAATGCATATCCGCATGCCTTTGCGATAACCGTAAGCGTATATAATTGCCTTTCAAATTAGTGTCAAAATTGAAAAATTCGCGTGATTCAAAAAGGGATATCGGTGGCCTGACATCATCGCATTATGTCGCTTCTATGCTTTACATGTATTTTACTAGTAAGGATGATATTAAATTAGTTTTTTGCCTTCTCCCAAGGGAGTTAAATCGATTGTTTCGTCAAATTATGTAGACAAGTGGAGCTTCTAATCATAATGAGTGGTATACCTATTTGGCTGCGATACTTTTCCGTAACGTAATCGCCTGGGTTCCCGATGACGCTGAGTTCTCACATCGCCAAGCGTATTATTAATTATTAAGGAATGAATATTTTCATAATGAATATGTTTCACCTATTAAAAACCTTCATGCGCCTTTTACTTGAGGATACTTACTTTATGTATAATTTTTTTATTTAAACAATCCATATTCCTCTTTGAGCAAAGGAAGGGTGGTAAGGAATAGAATAGAAGAGAAAACAATTTTATTGTCCTGGGACAAAGTCCCTTAGGACATTGAATTAGTTTACATGCCTTCATGAGGAGTGGAATACAAAGACAAAATACAAAGCCTTACAAAAAAGGAAAACAAACGAACAACTTTCAAGGCAGCAGAGAGATATACAATGAGCGAGGTAAATAAAAATGAAAAAAGTTTCAATATCAATAATCGAAATAGTATGTCAAAACAAAAATGTACAATCTGTAATACCTATTAATAAGAAAAAATGAAAAGCAAACAAACGAATATTTTATAAGACAGAAAAACAGCAAATGATTATAGTAAACAAGTAACATGTAACAATATCATCTCATATCATTTCGTCTTCTCATATAGACGCGAGAGAACATTTGGTAAGGAAGGTATTATTTGGAAAATTGGGGGAAAGGTTATACATCCGTCTAAGCGGTACGCAGCCAGCCATCTCAAGTGAGAGGGCGAGAGGAAGATTTCACACCAGAACGTTAATACTGAACATCAAACACTCTGTCTTACTATTATAACCTCTCATTAGGTACACTGTTCTGTTAAATTGAGTATAGTACATGGAAGGATTTCTCACGCAAAAAGACTTCTGACCATCATTCCACTCCAGCCGAAAAAACATGACCTGTTGCCGGATTTTGCGTTAAAAATTGGTTAGACTTTGAATATAACTCGTGATCACGATCGGATAGAAGTTTGTGATGAATGAGAGATTAAAGTAGGGCAACTTTTGGAGATCTGGTCTCGACAAAAGAAATTCGCTACGGACAGGATTCGAACCTGTGTGGGCATAGCCCATTGGATTTCGAGTCCAACTCCTTAACCACTCGGACACCGCAGCTTGATAAATGAAGTGGGTGGAAAGAATTCATATGTCCGCATTATTTTTATGGTAGTTGATGTCATTTGGAGTCTGGAAGTAGGAATACCTTTTTTTGAAGTATTCTACCGGTTAAGGTAGATTTTATTGAAGGACAGAGAATCTCCTCCCAGTTTTCTACATTTTCGGGGGCCTATCTAGCTCTAGTATATCCTTTTTCGCCTCTGCATACGATCTACCTATCTTCATCCATCACATGAAACCCATTCTCTGTCTTCCTTTTCCCCGCTTGCCTAACATCGTTCCCTCTATCACATTCTTGAGCAACCCATCGCCACTTATTACATCCTCCAACCACTTACTCTGCCGATCTCCAATTTCCTTGTGAAGTTTCCTTTCCTCGCCCAACATCTCAAGCACTTTCTCGTTAGTCTTCCTTTCCGTCCACCTCACCTTCTCCATCCTTTTCCTCGCCCACAACTCAAATACCTGCAGCCTATTCTCGCCCTCCTTTCTGAGGGTCCACGTTCCTGCCCAATACAGCGCTATGCTCCATTTCAAGTTATTCTCCAGCCTCTTCTTCGCATCGTTACCGAAGATTCCCGTCATTAGCATTAATAAACGCCCCCTTAGCTAGCGCGATTCTCCTCCGTATGTCTTTGCTACTATATGCGTTGTCTTCTAGCATGCTATCTAAGTAAATAAAATGCTCTATTTACCAATTATATAAATCCGCTGACTATAGGCTCCTCACACGATTTCCTTCTTTATCGGAGATTACGACCTACCTCTCTTCATCTCATTCCTGGAGTCAATTGTCTTCTTCCCCTTCCCCGCTTACCCAACATCCTCCCGACTGTCACCGTCTCCAGCAACCCTTTCCCCCTCACCATCACCTGTTTCAATCACCTACCCTCCTTCAGAGGATTCCTCCTCACTCAACAAAATAAGCACTTCTATGTTCGTATTCCAATCCGTCCAATGCACTCCCTCCATTCTTCTCTACACCCACGTGCAATGTGAAATCATTTCGTGTTGAGTATGGCACTCTATAGATCGGAAGCATGAACTATTGGAAAAGCAGACCAGAACAGACTACAAGCCTTCGAAACATGGTACTGAAGAAGGATGTTGCACATAAAAATGGACGGACAAAATAAGAAATGATAAGGTTTTCGGGGGAGTAGGAGAGAAAAGGACCATAAGGAACACCATACAGAAAAGAATATCCAGATGGATTAGACCCACCCTGTGACACAATGGGTGCGTGAAGAACGTAATTGAAGGGAGAATAGAGGGAAATTCCCCAGAGGAAGAACCAGGAATAAGGTCATGGACCGAGTAAAGAAGACAGTACATAGGGAAGGCTAACAAGAAGCAATGGAACTGGTATTAGATAACTATAGACAACCAATCTTAGGATTGAACGACCAATAATAATCACATGCACAAGTTGTCGAAAGCCATGCTATGGTTAGAGGGCTGTATATTACCAGATTTCTTCTTTATTAACGTACGAGTAAATTCTGGTGTCGTAAATATTATATGAAAGCTATGGAGGTTTAACATTTTTCCTGGATAATTCGCTTCAAAATGTTTCCATTGACATTGAATAATTGGATTGCACTGTTGCATTAAATAATAGGCCTGTGATCTGGAAATCCAGAATCATGTCCTTGGCTGGAATTCAACTTTCGAAGGCAAGTGACATGATTGGGAATAAATCAATCGTTTGTGCATGTCAGCATTTAGAGTGAAAAGATGCAAAACTCACTGCGTATATCGAAAAGTTTTAATTATTAAAATTAAGCGACCAGTGATAATTTTCTCAGCCAGAAAGAAATGTTCTTGCAGAAATAACGCTCCTTTAAATGGAAATATATTCATGTTCGCATTGTACCTTGAATTTTGAATGGTTAACTCGAATGGTTTTAGATGTTATTGCATCTCATGGTCATTTTCTCACATTGCACTCTCTGCTTCATCTTACGAGGATTTGCTCGGATACTCCATAATTTCCTTATTTTTTCCTGCATTCACCCTCTCTTCTCTTACTTTTATTCCAACATACCAAAATGCAACCTGCCATTTGATTGTTATCAACAGATTCTTGGCATTCATTTCTTGTCTCCAAATCCCTGCATTTTCTGCATTCAACTTTCACTACCTTACTCAAATCTTAACTGTAACTACTGAAATGTTATTAGAATCCTTATCTATGCTAGAGGATAATGCGAGTCATTAGCTCTTGCCTCGTCCCTCATTTAAATATATGATTGCTAGATAGATATATAGATAGATAGTTTATTCACCATAAAAAACAAAGATTACATTTGCATAGGTTTCGTCAAGTTCATACAAAATTAAAAAAAATAGATTACAACATAAATTAAAGGATTAAAAATACAAAGTTTACATCAAAAGTTAGTATCTGCATCATCTGCTATATGTATCTGCTCATAGAATATCCCAGATTTTTCATTAACGAATTTCTTATGGTAACTGAATTGCATGTTTAAATCAAAACCTAACTCCTGACAATTGAGTTTTTCTCACCATTGTCATTTCATGTTCTCTCTCCTGCTCTCCAATTTAAACTCTCTTCTGCCGACTAAGACTTCCTTTCATCCCCTCACTTCAGTTTTTTCGTGGGACTTCAGAAATACAAACCTTTGTTTTATTTTACACCACACTTAACCTTTTCCTTTCCGCAATATAGGCGAGCTTGCATGTTGCTGTATTTTTTTTGTTACAATTATTAATTCAATCCTAGAATTAATTTATTGCAGACCTCCAATCTTCCCTGTCTCTTACCGTGGCCTTGAAGCACTCGTGTTTCATATCCTGCTCTTGATGGCTAATGTATTTGTTTTTTGGCCTTCCTTGTGGGTGTTTCCCTTCTATTTACCCTTCAATTATATTACAAATTCGATCAGTCTCGAGGTGTGGTGTTAAAATTTTGACATTTTCTTCCTGATAATACTCCATTAGGTTTTCCCCACATGATAAGCCTAGGGTAATCTGGACGATGGTATAAAAAAATGTTATGAGACGGAAAGCAAGTAGTCTACTTTTAGCAATATTTACATTCCGATTTTTAAAGGAAAACCAAGTTAGCATGTCTTCAATTGAGGAACGAGCAGACTCTATAAGGAATGAAAGATTATAAATGCGGATGGGATACAGGAAAAGAGGTGTAACTATTCTCGTACGCAAATAAGAATTAAAATACATATATACATACCCATCACGCCGTTCCCTTGGTAGGCACAGTCAAAATGTTCCACTCATTAATACACAATCGTACACCTAACTCTGCTTCAATAATTTCCTCCATACTGACCTATCCTTGCAAAACTCTTTTGCCTCATTTACCCCCATACACTGTTTCATACACGCTCTCCTGTTTTTAAGACTCTTAATATTCCTCCTAAGAATTTCCTCAACCACATTCAACCCCAAATTTCTCGGCCTACCTCTACCTCTCACACCATTCATTTTACTCTCATATATCTGTTTTGTTATTCGACTCTCATCCATTATCTCAACATGGCCAAACCTACGAAGCACACTCCTTTCATACACGTCCATTACTGGAGCATTTAACTCACATTTATTCATGATCCACTCATTCCTGACCCTAGCCATCCTACTTTTGCCGCAAACACTCCTCAGATAACTCATACAAACAGCGTTTAGTCTACTCACATGTTTATCCTGACATACCCATGTTTCACTACCATATAGCAAAGTGGGAAGAAGTACACTTTTGTACACGGCAATTTTCGCTTCCTTAGACAAGCACTCATTCCTTGATATACTCCACATGCTACCTACCACTTCCCTTCCAGCATTCGCACGTCTCTTTGTCTCCTCATCTATTCTTCCATCTTTCGCGTACATCTTACCTAAGTACACAAAATCATCCACCTGTTCAATTACTTCACCATTCGCCATTATCATACAGTTATTCTCCCCATTCTCCTTATCAAAAACTACTACTTTAGTCTTGCACTCATTTACCTTCAATCCCATTCTCTCCGTTGATTCACAAAACTTATCTAGGAGCTTCTGTAATCCCTGTTGACTGTCTGAGATCAAAACAGCATTATATGCTTACAGAAGAACTCGCAAGTTTACATTTCCAATCAAAACACCTTCGTTATCACTACATGCGTCTTTAACAAATTTATCCATAAATACATTAAACAGCCATGGAGACACTACGCATCCTTGCTTTACACCCCGAATTATTACAAACCAATTACTCAGAGCTCCGTTAACTCTTACACTTGCCTTACTATTGTCATACATCGTCATCATAACATTCAATAACTGCCCATTCACTCCATAGTCTCTCAAAACCTACCACAACATCTTTCTATTTACTCTGTCATATGCCTTCTCTAAATCGACAAACGCACTGTACACTTTCTTTTGGACACTCATACATTTTTCTATCACTAGCTGAATTACAAAAAGCTGGTTACTACATCCTCTCCCAGGCATAAACCCACACTGCACACCCCGTATTCTGTCGGGAGTAATATTCTTCACTCTTTCGATTAATATTTTACTGAACACTTTTCCCGGGATACTCAATAACTTAATGGCCCGATAACTATTACATTCGGTCTTTCCTCCCTTCCCTTTGTACAGCGGAACGATGATAGCATTCTTCCAATCCGCTGGAACAACAGAAACCTGTAAGCATAAACTGTATAGTTCACGCAGTCTACAAATTATTAATTTACACCCACACTTCAACATTTCACTGGGTATCCCATCTATGCCTGCAGCCTTCCCATTTTTCAATATTCTCACAGCCGTTGTGACCTCCTGATTGATATCCTTTTCCATCCTCACATTCTCACATACTACTTCACAAGGCTCATCCTCAACGCCTGCAATATTATTGTACAATTCTTCAAAATACTCCCTCCAGCAGTCCCTAATATTGCTCTCATCCCATATGATTTCTCCACTTTTGTTTTTTTACCGCATTCATTCCCCTAACTTCACCAATCTTAGCCCTTTTTACCCACTTCCAAAACAGCTTTTTATTACCTTCAAAATCACTCTGCATTTTGTTAGCTTCATCCGTACGCATTCTTTCTTTGCTCTCTTTCACAACGATTTTGCATTCATTCTTTTTCTTTCTGTAAATCTCACATGCCTTAGTACGCTCTTCCTCAGATTTGGCAGCAATCATATTCCTGTACGCCTCTTTCTTTTCTCTGACTGCAATTTTCACTTCTTCATTCCACCAAGCATCACCTTTCGTTCTTCCTACCACTCCTTTTCCACATACACTTTCAGCACATTTCACAATCACTCCTTTTAAACACTCCCACGCATCATTTACGTTCTCGTTTCTGATATCCGCCTCCCATTCTCTCTGCTTCGACGATAGAGCATCCTGAAGAATGCCACCATACCGTATTCTTACCTCGCTGTATAGCAACCTTTCCACTTTTTCTCTCAACTGCTTACGAGCAACATTCTTCCTTGGCACCCACTTTCTGCCCAGATTCACTTTGGAGAGTAACAGATAGTGGTCTGTTCCACATTCAGCACCCCTCATCACCCGCGTGTCGCACACTAACTCTCTCAATCTCTCATCATACACAATAAAATCAATCATGCTTTTACAATCGCCCCTTTTCCAAGTATACATATGTATTCTTTTATGTTTTAACCATGTATTCGACACAAACAATCCTTTTTCCAAGCACACACTCACAAAGTTTTCACCATTATCACTCACTCGGGGGTCACCAAAAGGCCCAACCACTCTGTCAGAATCATCCCGCCTCACACCAACCCACCCATTCATGTCACCTAGTAAAATTATTCTCTCACCAGGATCACAATCATTCAAAACCTCTCTCAGTTTTTCCCAAAACTCATCTTTCACACTGTCACTCTCTCCATCCACTGGTGCATAGCACGCCACAATCACAACTCTCCTAATACCTCCTCTCATGCGAACCCAGAGCAATCTAGGGGATACTAACTCGTACTTCCTTACTAGCAACTTAGCTGTCTCATTAAGAATGAGTCCTACACCTTGACAGCCGTGTACATTATCTTCAACTCCTGACCACAATGCCAGACTACCGCCATCTAATGTAACAGCATCCCGCCCCTTAGCTTAGTTTCACATTCACGCAAAACATCCATTCGTCTCACTTTCATTTCATTCAGCAACTCATGCTCCTTTCCATACACTCCTCTCACATTCCAAGTACCGAGAGTCCAGTTCGTTTCCAGTCCGTATCTTGATGGGCCAACCTTATTCAGCTTCCGCCGCCCATCGTGGCTTCGGCTGTCCGAGGCAACGTTTTGACGTTTAGCAGTAAGTTATAATAGAGTATGCAAGGTTACCAGCCTTCGCAGTACCTGCACCACGTGCAGCTTTCCCTGTTAACGGTTACGGCGCTCTAACGGTCAGTTTTGGCACATTTTCGCCAGTATGCCACAAGAGAAACCAAAGCATAGTAAAACCGTAGGCCCGCTTTCCCTATTCTGCTCAAGCTAGGTTCCCTTCTGAAAGGACTACCCTGAGAGCCAGCATACTGTTGCCCGCGACCCACCACTAGGAGGTATATGCAGTGTACTGACACACCGGGTCACAGAATTAAAATATAAACCAATTATAGCTTTCTCGACCAATTTAATATAGATAATAATAAGATTCGTGAATATTTGGCCATTGATGCATTTAACTCACAGCCTACGTTTCGCCAAATATATTGGCATCCTCCTGAAATTATTATACAATTACATGCTTAGTAGACTTATATTGGCTTGGTAGGATGAACCTTTATTGAATTGTGTGTTTTAAAAATTGTAGTCTTCTTAAAAAAACGTATATAATCAATGCTAATATTTACTTGGATTTTTTTTATTTGTTTGGTGTTGAAAATTGTGAATTATTAATTTTACATCTATTTTTTTATTTACAAATTTATTGCAAAATTTATCAATTTTTTTATGTTAATTTGATTGTTGGCTGTTTACACATTTCTTTATTGTTTGGAGCTGTTAATAACTTTGTTATTTTTCAATATTAAGCTCAATGGTTGGTGAATTTACGATTCCTCAAATTTTGTACTAATATCTGTATAATTACCTGGCTTTATGCGTCTTGTTTTGTGTTGAAAAGCCCTAAGGATGCCAATATATTTGGCAAAACTTCGCCTGTGAGTTAAAGAGATCAATGACCAAATATTCAAGAATCATATTATTATCTGTAAAATATAAATATCTTGTCAATTCTTTTAAGTAAAAATGAACTATGCTGTTAATTCTCCACCTTTTCAACCGACCTCCAGGCAGTGACGCGTCCCATACTGCCAGGACGGGTAAGATAGCATTCCTGTCAATGGGAGCGGGTGCCAAGACGGTACACAGTAGAGGTGTGTCGTTCATGAATGAATCGTTCAGCATGAACGATTCAATGGCATGAACCGAATGAATTGAATCTACGCTTTCCACTCGAATCGTTCAAAATGAACGATTTGATGGAAGATTCAAATCCGCCGAATCCAAATCGTTCAATATGAACGATTTGTGTGGAAGATTCTGCTAGCAAATCTCCGAATCCGCCAAATCCAAATCGTTCAATAAGAACCCTGTAAATAACCTTGAAACACCTTGTCAAATGTCTTGTGTTTCCGAATTGGAGCATCACATTTCACCTTTTTTTGTTATTTCGCACACTAATATTTGAAATGCAGTAAGTCGACAGATTCACATGGATTCGAGATTCAGTTGGATTCGAGGTTCACATGGATTCGAGGTTCAAATGGATTCGAGATTCACACGGATTCGAGATTCACATGGATTCGAGATTCACATGGATTCGAGATTCACATGGATTCGAGATTCACTCGTGGATTTGGTTCATTCGGTTCATTATGAACGATTTAAAGAACCGAATCATTGCCACGAATCAAATCCCATGAACCGAATCCACAAAATGAACCGAAATTCCCACCTCTAGTACACAGGCTGGAGTCCTGAGGCCGATCAAATATTACCCAGTCCACTTTTGAATTGCCCTTGAGGGGTCGTCTCTCTTGAGTGCTGGGTCCTAATTTAATAATGAGGTCGACCTAAAAGCGGCTATCCAGAAACTCTACCCCCAGGGAATGTTTGTGAGAACTAATCACCTCGATAATCTTCGTCGGGCACTAACGTAAGAAGGCTCTGAGACTGCTTCTCACTGTGAATTATTCCTGGTTCAATTCACCCCATGAATTCCTCTCAAGCCACGAATTGATCGGCAGAACCTTGAACTAAAATACCTGATTAAAAATTATCAACGTTTTTTCTACAGTGAATGATTAGACCTAGATTCCTAGAGGTAAAACCAACTGAGAGAGGAGTCTGGATTACAGCCGGCATAATGTTGTAAAATTCCACGCTATGAGTGTATCTACTGATATGGTATTCTCTTGACATATTCATAGGTAACATTGCTGTATTGTTCTATTGTTCATGTTTATGATCTGTTCTGTTCTAATCATAAGTCGCAGACTCCGAAGCGTACAGGCTGTAACAAATCCACCCTCACTTTTATTAGTTAGTTCCAAGAAAAGCGCGGGAAACGCCTGATAATCAGTGCAAGAACGGGACTCGTTGGTCACGGGAACTTACTGGGAAATTACTGATACAAGGTGGCTTCCCAGGTAGTATCAAGTAAACGAGCGACAAAATATGAAAGAAAACCTTCCGAAAATGTGAGATATTATGTGAAGGAGATTAAACAGGCAGGTGACAACCTTTAAATAATGGCTTTAGTCCATATTTTTAGAGATAATTTGATTAATATTTGTCAAGCTTGACAGATGTAGAAATCAAAAATGTAATCCTGAAATTATCGCCATATTTTGTACCTAAATTTTGGTTTTCCATACGTTAACCAATTCATTGGCGGAAGTTGGATATTTTCAACTGAATAAATGAAAATGTGTTATTTAGTAGCTGCCTTGACTAACGAGGTCAATATAGAGTCACCTTAAGAGAAAGCTCATGTAGATTCCAGATGTGTCTCCTCCCTTCCATCATTTTCTAAGTCATATATAGCCTATTCCATGGCACTCACCTCCCCTAGATGGCGTAAATAAAAAATACACTTTTTGGAGTAACTTGGTGAAATCGACTCATATTGAAAAAATTAGTGACTCTGTGCATTCCACGCTATCTTTGACCTTGTACAACAGATACAACAGGTATAACCCTGTACAACCGGTTTCACCCGTAAGGGCATCATCAGGTACATTGTACTGGTTGTACAGTGTTATAAAAAGATTTTGTGGCATTTAAGTAACTTAAATATTTCCAACATGGCGTGACTTACCTCCCTGTCACTTAGACCTGTAACCAACGGCAACCACGCCAACATTTCAGTGATTTGTTGCCATTTGAGCTTCCCCTATACCAAGCTTGTATATAAGACATTGTAAACCCGGTAAAAACACCTGAAGATAACGCTTTAACGTTGAAACCCGGGTCGTGTGTTTTTTAAGTATGTGGTATTGTAAATGTTATCATTAAATTCTCTGCTATTTGAGCTCTCTATTGTCTTGAAATTTTCAAATTGAAATTTAAATTTTCAACGGATTGTGTGACTACTCTGATTTTTACCTACATTTTGATTGCACGAATTAATGGTTTCTTCCCCATATTGGAGTCTATCACAGATTACGCTAGTTTCAGGGAAACACGGGATGCTATATAGTGACCACATAGGAGGAATATATCTTGAAAGAGAGAGAGAATTGGAACGCTGGCGATATTGTGCTGCCTTCTCCAAGGCGACTGCGCTCGCATTTCACGCTGATGCGTTAAGGCCGCTTTACACGGTACATTTTATAGTACAAACGAATGTATGAATTCCTTCATGAGGAAAATTGAACCGTGCAAAGCAGCAAATTGTGTGATTGTTTGAATGACTGAAGGGGAATTAGAGCCTGCTCTAATTCCATTCATTTTCTTGTACAATCAATGATACATTTGTTTGTAAAATGAAATATAAAGTTTATAGTGGTCTTCACAGTTATCTCTCTTTGTTTGCTTCAGCCTCCAATGATAGGATGAAGCAGCCAAGCTTTATTATTGTACAGTTTTAGAGGGTTCATACAAAACGTTTCCCCCCCCCCCTTATTTTTCTGTAGTCCAGTTAAACATATTTCGGTATTTGAATAAATTAAATGAATAAAAAATAACGAATACATTAATTGCTCGTGCGTTGAGCTTCGGTTGTATGACAACTGCGGTACAGAGAGTTTCCAAATTCTTTCTTCCCACTCAGAGGGCGTGATTCATCTACATTTTACAATGGGTGCCGCCATAGGGAGGTGTGGCCGGTGTTGTGCCTAAGGTTCAGTGATGGTTATTAATTGAAGGTGATGGTTCCCGGTGCAACCGAGTTGAATTACTACGTGATTGGATATTGAACAAAAAACTTTGTGCAGTCCCCCGATGATGTCGCCCATCCACGAAACCTAGGTCGTCATAAAAATCATTAATGTGGAATTTATAAGGCATTTTTTCAGTTTGAATCGTGGGAATTCATTAATTACAAGTAATTCAATTACCGGTAACGGTTACGTTTGAATTACTTAGCTGGTTGTTTTTATTTTTCTAAAGTAGCTGTTATTTTGGTACGTTGCCCAAAACTGGTTCACCAATAGTCATGGATATGCGGGGAGAGGACTCATGTGAGTTGCATGAGAGTGTCAAGCTTTGTTTTTGCCATAATCACTAATGGTGGGTAGAAAGAAGGAATGCCTTATTTTCGTCCTCTCCCGTTAACTATCCCATTTTCCTAACCCTACCCCCGCACGAAAACTTTTATATGGAGCGTGGCGCTCTATTGGGCGGAGACCTGGTCATTGCGAAGGAAAGATTTACGTAGACTCGCGTTTGAGATATGGATTTGAAGGAGGTCGAGAAGGTGGGCTTGGTGGTGATAAAGACGGATGAGGAAGTATTGGATATGGTTGGAGAGGAGAGAAAACTAGTGGCGGAGGTTCGGAGGAGGCAGAAGAGATGGATGGAGAACGTTTTGAAAGGAGAGGGAATACTGAAGAGGAGAATTACGGGAAGAACACTGGAGAAGCGTGGAAGAGGATAGGAATCCTGGGCGAAATAAGAAGAGGGAGACGATGCGAGGAATTCAAGAGGGATCTAATACCGGGACATCCATAGCAGACAAAACGGTACGATGCGCCAGCAGGGTAAATTATGTCCAAAAACCTATCAATTAGCTAGTAGAATACTCAAAAGAACCCCCCCCCCACATCTGTTAATGGCTGATACTGCAACACCCCTTGCTAGGTGTCAGAAAACATACATACAATCATATGCAGCACAGCATTAAAGAAAGTAGATTTTGTTAAGCGTATAATAGGAAGGTCCTCGGATGAAAGAGTCAAAGAGAGATGCTACTTCGCTCCGGTTAGGCCACACCTCGAATACGGCGCGAGCATTTGGGACACTGGTCATAAAGATTTAACCAAAAAATTAAAAAATACAAAGAAAAGCTGCGCGATTCGTTAAAAACTGCTACGAAAGAACATAGTGTCTCACAGCTTTTCGAGGGATTAAGGTGGGAGCTTCTAGAGACTCGGAGGCTACACGCTAACCTTAGCTTGCTTCAGAATATCAGAACTGGTGTGTTTCAGAGCGACACATGGAATATTATCATGACTCCTCACTACATCTCTAGGTCTGACAGAAGCGATAAAATAAGAGAGGTACATTGCCAAACAGATAGATACAAAAACTTGTTCTTTCCTCGCACAATTAGCGACCACAATAAAACCTGAGTTCCACTGAACACATTCCTATAATACACGCCACCATTTCACCTCCCAAAACATTACATCTTTACATAGCTGGTGACCTAACACCCCCTTGTTGCACCCATGTCGCAGAGTGGTATGTAGATGTAATCCATGAGCCCCAATGGAGCTGGACATGTTAGATCCTTAATTGGAAGTCATGTAAAGAGCACTTCAAAGAATATAAGAATATAATTTATTTACTTTCATTTAAATAACAATAAATGAAGAAAAGCATAATACTCCGTTCGCATGATGGGACGATTAACTGCGGTCGCCCCAAAGCCTTTAGCTCAGGGCAGGATAATTTGGACGCCGGGTTTTTCTCCACCCTTCGTCCGTTCCCTAATAATCCTTCGCCGAACAGCCTACTCACCAGTGGTTAACGGCGAAAATGACCTCAGTTTTCGGTTGCCTCAGCAAGTAACCTGCTGACCGGGATGCCACTGCAAAACCCACCACCACTAGGATTCCAACGAGTGTCAAAACCTTTCATCTTCACACGACTGGTGTCCTCACACACCCTGCCACAAGCCCATATGTCGGCTCGCAGGGAAGTATGTAGATGTCAGTGCTGCGCCTCGTAGGATAGCGTTAGGATCTAGTCGAAAAATATTCGCTCCACATGAAGCCGCATTGGGTCGTGGTAACTAATCCTTTCAGCTTTTTGTCATGGAAAACCTTCGCACTATTCGTTTTGATGCATCCGTGCCCGTATTGGCAGCGTTCCGGAAATATTTCGAATCCGTTTTCTCCGTTTTATAAACGAACCATGGAGTGACGTCGAGCCGATGAGAGTGGGCGGTAGTGACAGCATATTTATGTCTCGATCGCTAGGAAACGTGATGTTTGGTCAGCTACGTCCGCTTTCAACGAATGAGGATATAGATTGAAACGAGAAGCGTGATGAGACCTTGTGCTTGCGGTCTCTGATCTGGTCGCACGTGCCATGCCCCATTGGCGAATTTGATTGAGAAATATGAGCTGTATCGGTGGGATTGAGATTTTAATGAGAGACTGTTTGACAACATTGGCATTCGTATATGAGACAAGAGTGAATTAAAATTTTTCATTTGTTTGTCAATATTATGCTATTTTATCTGATTTTTGATAACTTCTGAAGATACTATAGCTTCGTGCTTATCAGCTGATCAGCACTATTTTCGTTTGAGCAATTTGTGTAAATGTTTAAGATTGCTAGACATCATACTGCTATGAACTGTAGTGATTTTTTTACAAATATTATTACACGAATGAAATTATCTAGTGAAGATTCATTTTGATATCTTATGATAACTTTCAAATATTTGAAATGTTAAATGAAATATTACAGTTTTCCTTAATACATACTTTAAAATCCAACAGTGGCATTACAGTTGTGTTTGTGTGTATTTTCAAGAATAAAAAGCCATAAAATTACAGTATCATTATTCACAATCACCTGCATGCCAGTGATTTTATGGCCATTATGTTTTTCTGCTTGCAACGTAATTTACTTTTTGGAAAGAAATGAACTCTAGATCAGTACATCCTTGGCCTAGAGCACTTCCATGCGATTGTTCTGAGTTGGCGATCGCTGCTTTTTTCTGGGATTGGCTGGGGACCTGTATTTTCGTGACTCGATCTTTGTGCTGGATTTAGGTAAGGTTTTACAATATCTGCATCTACATACTACCCTGCGAGCCGCCGCTTGAGCGTGTGGCAGGGAATGTTAGAATGCCAGCAGTGTAAAGATGAAAGGGATAAAGTTTTGGGAGGTGAAATGATGACTTGTATTATGGGATTATGGGAGTGTAATTAGTGGAGCTCAGTTTATATTGTGGTCGCTTATTGTGCGCGGAAAGAACGAGTTTTTTCCCATCTATTCGGCGATTTATCTATTTTATTTTATCGCTTCTGTCAGACCTAGAGATGTAGTGAGGCGTCATGATAATATTCTCTTTGTCGTTCTGAAAAATATCAGTTCTGAATTTCTCAAGCAACCCAAGCCTAGTGTGTAGCCTCCGAGTCTCTATGGGCTCACACCTTAATCCCTCTAAAAGTGTTGAAACAATTTATTTTCGCTCGTAGCAGTTTTTTACGAAGCGCGCAGCTTTTCTTTGTATTTTATAAATTTTTTTTTGTTAAATCTATTTGACCAGGATCTCAAATGTTCGCGGCGTATTCGAGGTGTGGCCTAATCAGAGCGAAGTTGCATCTCTCTTCTACATTTTCATCTGAGGACCTTCCTATTGTACGATAGCATCTGTTGGGACCAAATTGCGTTAATGATCCTTTTTGCCTATGTTTACTCAAAATCTTTTCGAATCTACCGACAGTTTTAGACAAAATGAATTGACATAAATCAATATTTTCTAAAGTTTCAACTGTGAATTGGGTGAGAGGTAGTTATTTTGCATAGAAATTGTGAGTGGTATTCATCTATCTTTGTGTTTTTAGTGCTTGAGAATAATCGTCTTATCGCGCTTGCTTTATGGCGGCTGCAAAGTAGGTGCTTATCAGCTTTTTGTTTTGTGTTTACCGTTTGCAAAGGCGTCTGCAAAGTTTTGTGTTAATCAGCTGCCGAAGTGTGGTTTGTCGATTTGTTTTGAAATATAAGAATCTGTCGATGGGCATACATACATATATCCATTCTACTTAGTTTTTTATGGAAGGTTGTATATGAAGCGTCTGATGTATAAATGCCATCTTATTTATCTTGAGATTATTTTATACTTTGATGTAATTATTATATTAATTTTTTGTGAATTTTTTTTTAATTTTTATAAATTAATGGATTGACATAACATGTGCTCATTGGAGGCTCATTTCTGCCTACGACATTAAAATGTTTGCCTTTTGCTACAGATTTTCACGTTTATGAGTTGCTCAGGACTTAATGTCTTAATAGTGTAATAGTCTTCATTATCTGAGTCCAGATTAACGGAGGCTCCGCATGATCCGAGATTTAGACCGTTATGTTGTGGCTGTACCAATTCAGCTTACTTCTTGGAAACGAACGTCAGCATTCGGAATTTTGTTCCATAATATGTAAAAATAAAACACAATCCATAAAAATGCTTCATCCCAAAAATGTCAAAAATTAAAATACGGCAATGCATTGAATTTTCTCATTTTTGCGTAAATTCTTTCTCCCTCAGAAACTGTCTGATTTTTTTCAACCCACAGTGCCTCGGATAATCGAGACTTCATGGGGCTGATGAATGCTTGGTGTCCTTCCCTCTGTAACCGAGGTATCCTTAGATGTACCGCATTCGCGATGAGGTGGGATTACTTGGATAATTCGCTCAGTTAAAGCGAGAAAAATGACTAACCATAAAACACTCAAGCGCACCTGCTTTTAGTTGATCGCTGTGGTTTGGAAGATGGCCCATCCGTTGGGCCGGGGAAGCAGGATTTGGAGAGATCGCACCATGTGATGAAGAATGCTGATCAGTAACGCGGGGTTGCTTTGAAGTAGGGTTCGGGCACTCATAAATGTGACCAATTTTAGTCCTCCCACGTTATAAATGAACCTAATTTTGTTTTAGAGGGAATGCGGACCACATTGAGGTGGTCTCGGCAGTGGGGCAACCCATAACGTGTATTTATATCTTTCAAGCATTCGCGGAATCCCCCGCCGAAGTCGGTTCTCGGAATGAAACGGGAAAAACTCATTCGAGACATAATGTGTATGGTTCTGACATCTAGTACCAAACGCTCGTACTAACTGGACTCCAGTCGGAGCTCACTGAAGAGAGAGACATCTGTTGGGCATAAGAGAGACCACCAGCAGGGAGTTCGCATCCGAAACTGTAGATGGAGTGAAGCGCGTCAATTTGAGTTTTTCGTTTGACTGACCATGTTGTGAAATTAGATTGGATTCTCGTTTCGCGACGCCGTGAAAGCGTGAATTCGCAGACTATTTTGCTTCTTGCGCCTTACACTCTCGGCCATGCCGGGAAAGTTGGCTTCCGGAATCGTACCTCACATTTTTTTTTAATTCTTTCAAATCCAATTGTTGTGGCTGGTCTCCCTTCGCCAGACACTCCGGTCGGAGCTCTAATTACTCTTTTCCTGACCTCAAAAATAAATTTCTTAATGATCGGGTTTGTTTCTCTCCTTCTCGTCATTTTCCCTCGATCATTGTCACGAAGAATCTCGTGGATTGACGAATGTATTTAATTCGTAAAACAGTCTACCAATTATCCATGAGAAAGTGAAGTTTCTTTGTTTTGCGTGCTTTCTGTAGTTGCGTAAAGGTAGGTTAACTTTTCACCAACAGATTAAGTGATTACTGCAAAGTGAACACAAGTATTTTCCGGCACTACTAGCTATACTAAAGCGTCCTGTTGTTTCTAGAAGATTTAGAATACGCATATTCTTCTTATCGTCATTATCATTAGCGCTGTCACATTTGTCATTCGCAGTAGAGTTCACCGACCTCCATTTATGGCCCGCCTCAATTAAGACCGAAATTCATGACACCCGGCCTTTCGATACGATAATTTATTCCACGGAGGAAGTTATGTGGGGAAGTGATTTCAATCAGCAGGCAGAAAATCGAGAGATATATCTATGACGTAGTTTGGATCCACAAGTTTGAAGAGAAAACGCTGACAGTATTTGCGAAAAAAAAGTCCATTTCTGATCGAACCTGAACAAATAAGGTGGACGAAAACCTAGATTTCTTCAACGGCCTTAATTTCTTCGACCTCAAGTGGACGCTCCCTCCTTTAAAGTTTCGCTATAGTTATAAATGATTTTTTATGATTTTTTTTAGTGATGATTTTAGCGAAATATGCAGATATATCGATAATGCGCTCATCGCCATCGCAATTGTCATTTACACCAATCAAGCCCCACCTCACCGCGTGATTCTTGCCGGGTTCGCGAGCGAATTTCGTGGTGGAAGCGTGCTCGCGAGGAATTCGCCATGTGCTTCTTTCACGTCCGGGTCAAGTCACGTGAAAAGCCGGCCGAGTGACGTTGCCAAGTTTACCCCTGCGGAGCCGATGCAGCCGGTACCTTCAGCAACGTGGGAGTCGAAAAAAAATGATTCGAGAGAGCATGGACTAGATTGACGGTCCTTAGATCGGGTTGCCGTAATCTCATAGGGAAGCCGCTCTTTTTTTCCCTCCCATACGCTTCTCCTCACAATCTCGTGAGCGGATTGGAGCGCACTCCACGGTAACAGAGCCGTACTGACGTCTCGTCCATGCAAAAAAGTCGAAATACTCAAGTTTGAGACGATGTATTTCGATAACCAATTATCCCATTGTAGCCAGATAAACTGCATGTAAAATGCTATGACTTTTATTTTATGTTTTAGTCATACACTTTTAGTTAAATGAACAAAGTCGGAATACTTAATTTTGAGACGATATATTTCGATAACCGATGATCCTATTAGAGCCAGATAAACTTCATGCTAATTCATTATGACTTTTGGTTTCCGTAATAGCTGTGGATAATTTTAGAAGTACCTATATTTTTAATATTTTTTAGGGGACTTCAATTGATGAAAGTCAAGGTTTCTCCCGTCGAATAGATGATAGTAACACTTTGAACGAACTCATACACTGTGTATCCGACGTGAATGTATACAGGGAGGGGAGTTGTGTAAACTATACCGATGACTATGCGATGCGCGGTGTTATTAGCGTTCAGAGTGATGCCACCGTCTATTCGACGGCAAAAACAGTGACTTTCATCTATTGAAACCCCTCAGAAATATAAAGGCATATATTCAAAATTTTATTTTAATGAATCAAAAGTTAACACTAATGACTTGTACACCGCACGTCGTTCGTATATGTATAGGTATATTTTACGCAAGTTACGATACATCGACTCCAAGTACTGATATGACTTTTCAAAGGACTACACAATTGTGTGAACACTAGCGGGTGACTCTGTTAAAGCTACTGCGCAGCTAGTTCCGTAGTTCTTTGAAAATATCCAAAGTAAACACCCTTGTGTTTAAAGTTGGGCTTTATCCTGTGGACAGTAGCGCTTACCGCTCGCATACGGGTACCTCTGGCATTACTTAGAATATATACGTGTGAAGACAACTTATTCCTCAAAGCCCCCATGAGATTCACTGTGGAAGAGGACGCCTGGGTGGCTTAATTGGTTAGAGCACTCTGCGCGAGATCGAGGGATTTGTGTTCGGTTTCCAATGCTAGGCGAATGATTTTACCATTGTGAACTTCACACAACTGATGTGTCGTTGAGAACAAGAATGGTGCAAGACAAAAAGACCATGTTTTGAGGAGGAAGGGTTATAGTAGAACAAATCAAATATGAAACCCTAATTTCGACCGCCTGGTGGCAAAAGTCTGGGGCTAGACTCACACCACCCATTCACAAGACATGATACAGGTTGGGGATTCTTCCGTACTACTAAATAGAAAATGGGAAATTATACTCAGTTTGTGATTCAATGAATTGCAGGTAGAGATCTTCGTATGACTTGACGGAAATAACAGTGCCTACATTCGCGAAAATAAGAAGCCTTCTTACTTTCTAAATTGAAAATTTGTCGGTTCCATATTCACGCACTGGCATTGTTAGGTAAATGAGTTGGTCTCTTTATTAGAGCTGTATGCATATCTAAGAGTTTTTAAGCATAACATTTGGCCTTTTGATGTTAGCCATAAACAGTTCTCATTTAAGACGACCTAAAATTATTCCCAACTTGTCATTATGAATGTAAATTGTGTTGGAGTAAAGCCCGCCTTACATGGGGCACGTAATTACGCAATCGTATGTACGCACGAATGTGCATTTCAAATTGCATCGTGTAAACGATGAATTGCTGGAATGCATGAACACGAGATGACAAAATAACTCCTGCTCTAATACAAATATTCTTGCACGCAAGCTTAAGGAAGATATGCAGTTTTGAATTGTGCAATTTCATGCCCCTCGTAAAACTGGCTTAATAAACATTATTATTTATTTATTAGTCTTTAGACGGATTGTATATCCAGGTGTCCATTAGTCTAGACTGCTGGAGTATTCGGTGTTCCTGTTGCTAATGCCTTCAAGCAGAAATAAATAAATTCAAGATGCCGAAAGCTTATGAGTGGTTTGTCTCTTACGTTTTTTAACGAAACTCGTGGGGGGAAAAATTCCTCTCTCAAAGTGCCGTGATAAGCCGAAGCGGGACTCTGGACGACTTTGATCTGTGGATTTAAATGTCACTCCGGGTGAGTGCGCGAATACTTCGGGCTCAAATGGAAAATGTGTCGGTCAGAGTGCTTTCTTTAGCGGAGTCGCAGCGCTTTCCATTTTTTTCAAAACCATATGATGATTGTAGTGAAACGTATATTGCGACGCAAATGGTGGTCAGCTTCACAGGCGTTTTAACCGTGGCCCGAATCAGGGGCGTTTGAACCCAACACTGATTATTAATGTTCATTGCTCATATAAAATAAAATACAAGCATTTGTGGATTTTTAGTTCATACAAATTTACAAGCATTGTTTTAAAATTAATAGTGTTTACATTATTTTTAATTTAACTTTGTACTTTCCATTTATTCTTCTTTTTTTCTAAAATTCATCAGCCGTCCCATATCTTATAAATTATGAAAAGAATTAAAACACAAGTTAAAAATAAAAAAATAAATAGATTTAAAAACATTGAAAATTGAGAAATTATAAGACTTGCTATATATTTCCCAGGATGGAGGGCCATCTTTTGACATTCCGGAGGTCCGAAAAGGTTACGGTGAAGATATTTTTATAGAAAAATTTGGGTTTTGACTTTTTATCCAGAATCACGTTTAAAATAAATTAAGAAGAAGAAAATAAAAAGGTCATTTGGCTCAAGTCCATTTGCCGGGTCCGCGGAACTTTTTTGCCAGCTCTTGAAGCTCCGTTGAGAGGTTGACAACCATTCTGCTGGTCACGCCCAGACGCGAACTCGGGAGTCCAATCCTTGACGTCGAAGGTTTTCGCACCATAGTTTTTAGCATCTAAAAGTTGAGAATTAATCGCAAAATATGTCCATCTTTGTTTGACACTAGTCACGCTGTTGAAAACGGTTTTTTCATCGGCTTTTAATTACTTAGGTAATACGCTAGAAGAAAACGGACATATTAGCAAAGACTTGCGGAAGAGAATACCGCTAGCTAAGGAGGCGTTTAGTTATCGAAGTGAGCTGGTGACGGGGACCTTGGGTAAGGATGTGAAGAAGAGGCTGGTGAAGAGCTTGATATTGAGCGTAGCGTTATATGGGGCAGAAACGTGGACGCTCAGAAAGGAGAACGAGAAAAGGCTGCTGGAATTTGAGATGTGTGGAGAAGGATGGAAAAGGTAAGGTGGGCGGAGAGGAAGACTAACGAGGTAGTGCTTCTTGACATGGTGGGCGAGGAAAGGAAAATTCTTTACAAAATTCGAGATCGGCAGAGTAGGTGGCTGGGGGATGTAATAAAGGGCGATGGGTTGCTCAAGAATGTGATTGAAGGAAGGATGTTGGGCAAGCCGGGAAGAGGAAGAGAGAGAATAGGTTTCATGTGATAGATGAGGAAGGGTAGATCGTATGCTGAGGCGAAAAAGTATAAGGTACTTTTTCGCCTCAGCATATTGGTCCCCCGAATAGGCCCCCGAAAATGTAGAAAACCGGGAGGAGATTCTCTGACATACCTACCTTACCTACCTTAATCCTACAAACCTACCTTAATCGGTAGAATACTAAAAAAAAAATATTTTCTGTGCATTAGTAAATCACGCCATTTTAATACATGGTACTGATATATGCAAATACTTGAGTATGGAATATATACTAATACATGGTGCTATTTAATATGTGTAGAAATTTCCGGCATGATTTATCTATCTACATGATTAAGAATCATGTATTGCTATTCATCAGTCGAATTAAAAATATTAACCAGTAAGTATTTGTATCTTGAACAGTGTACTGTATGGTAGCGTGTTCGATTATGTAGCACTCTCCTAGTTTCTAGTCTGACCACGAATTGTTCTCCTAACCGCTGTTTGGTCTGCATCTAGCGGCCGGGGGAACGTGCGTGGTTTTGATTTGGACTGGGATGAGTGCTGCAAGCCTGGTGTGGAATCACCCCGTGCAACACACCCTAGTGGTGGCGTGCTCGGTATCTCGCAGATGTGTATTTATTAGCACCATGTTTTAGTATATATTATAAAGTTGTGTATAATTATTGGTATTATGGTTTAATGTAAGCATGTTACCACGTAACTTAACACGCTAGTGGATAGTTCTTTGGGCAAGTACCAACGGCTTACTTTTAGTGGTGAATTTCCATGTTTTTTAATACCGGTACTGTGTGATAGATATTCACCATTTTACTTGAAAATAGCTCTTAAAATTTAGCGCCTATGCATGTTATGGGAGTTGTATGATAGATGGAAGCCAATTTGCGTGTTTTCGGACGTATATCACGCCTTAAAATGGCTACGGCCCATTTACGTGGGCTGTTCTCCACTTTTATAGCCAGTTGCAAGAACGACACATGTGTATTCCATAGAGTTTTGGGATCCGCAAGCCATGGCAACCATTTGATCAGCGTTGTAGAAACATTCGATAAGTTTATTGGATTTACAAATAGCTTCAATATTTAATGAGCTCCATAAGTAGCCAAGAGGGCAGACGCGAGATGAACCGCTTGGAGTTTTAATCAATTGATAAAATATTGGTTTTGAGATGAATGATCAGTTTTTTTACTCTGACCTAATATTAATTAGGTGCATTAGCAATTATACATAGGATAAATCACAACAAATTTTATCTACCGAGAGAAGATTTGATGAAACATTCGAAGCAATTGACAATTTGTAAGTAAGTTATGAAACTGTTGATGTTATCTTGCAACCTGAATATTTTTATGAGGTCCATAACTTAATAGATCTCATTACTATTTATTCCATAACTAAACGTTTATGCAATCGGACATTTGGAGGACAATCGAGCTTTGATAAAGACCCTCAATACTCTTGAATGCGTGCCATGATTTACGTCTGTCAATCCGAGAATAACCACATGTTGTGAGTAGTCAACCATCGTGCTGCATTTGCATTCTATGCGCACTGTTTAAAAAAAAACCTGGTGCATAGATGGCGCGCGCATTGGTGAAAACAATTAAAATCCGAGGGTGACCCAATTTGTGCATTCCTGATTGCTCTTCATTGGTTATCTCGTGAACAACACCAACCAACCACATCCGTCCAGGATTATTTCTGGTGAAGGAACATGGTTGCTTTATTTCTAAGTAAAATAGAAATGAATGGCGATGCCGTAACAAATACCTCACTCATGGGCAGTTGCAGGAGCGACATTACAGTATGACCTCCTATCTACCTGCTGTCTACCATTTCATTTGCATAAATGTTGAAAATTAGAGGCAAAAACGGTCACCCTTGACAAACACCGCGACCTGTGGTTCTCCATTATGATTCTGTCTGTCACCCTCACCTGAGTCCTCTGGGAACTTTTTGATGAGTCTCTTATTGCGCCCCTCCACTCTCATTTTCCGAGTGTCTGCTGTAGTTTTTCCTAACTACCTCCCACAAACGCCTTTTCAAAATTAACAGTGAAAAAATACACTAATTATATTCTCTTTTTTATCTGAGAACAATTAACCAATTAAATGAATGTGGGGCATTTCAGGTAGTTTGAGCGTAGTATCATTTCACCTAAAAATCAATGAATTCTGTTTCATTTTAATTAAAAATTATCTCACCCATCTAAAAATAAAAAAAATCAGCCCTTTACTATACTACTTTCCGAGAGGTTTGCCAATATACACCAGCCATTTTACATAGGAAACGGTACGTGTATTCCCTCCAGAGAGACATCACTTAAAAATGAAGGCTTTCTTACATATATATGTCATCAAATAACTAACTGTGTGTATGAAAGATCTCAGGTTTTCCCGGCGTATCTGATGGATAAAGGTTTCTCGGGTTTTCCACCGGGTGAGCAGGTCCATGGGGCCCAACGTTTCGGAAGCTGAAACTCCCCTGATGATGGAGGACAAGTCGTTCTCCGAAACGTTGGGCCCCATGGACCTGCTCACCCGGTGGAAAACCCGAGAAACCTTTATCTAACTGTGTGCAGTTTGTATGCTTTCTCAACCATTTTTGAAAATAAATCATATTGTCACCGCCGTAAATTTTTCAGAACACAAAAAACCTTCCGTTGTGAAGGAGTATTAAACGTACCGTGCGAGAAAAATAAGTCCAGTTAAAGAGTTATAGAGATATTTTTATAAAATTTATCAGAAAATCAGTTTATGTTATGTATAATATTGCTCCATTAATAATCCTACATTTATTTAATGCATACTACCCTTGCTGAAAGTAAAACGTATAATTCGAATATGGATCCCATTATGACTAGGAAACTATCTCGCTTAGACTACCTTAATTGATAATACGAAGAGAAAAAAGGATATTTTCGTTCACTGGCTCGTGTGAATCACGCTTTTTAACGAAGATGGCGTATTTTTTCCTCATTCAGACATTTGTACTCATTAGCAACAATCGATACCAAGTCATTTGAGGCGATTGAATGACAAGCGAAGCTATTTTAGACTATATCGGCAAACTTCTCTTATCTGATGACAACTACACCGTGTGCATCATTAAAAACTGCTTTGAGCGAACTTAAAGTGTCACTTTGGTGGTAGAAAGACTAAGTTGGGAGTTGTTAGAGACTTGAAACGCTTGGCATTTTATTATAATTCAGACGAGGCGAGTTTCAGTGCAGTATGAAGAATATTATTCTCAATGGTGTACCAATGGAACTGAAGGAAGCGACAGAATAAGAGAGACACATCTATATAAACGAAATACCGTGCAAGCCATCACTAGTGTGTGTGGCACTGGGTGATTCCACTCCACGGATGAAGCACTCATCCCAGCTGCAATCAGAACCGCGTACGTTCCCCCTGATGCCAGGCGCATGCCAAAAGCAGTTAATATAACAGTGCGCGATCAGACCAGAAACTAGGAGTGTGCTACGTACAAGAATATGCTGCCATGCAATACACTACTTAAGGTACAACTTCTGGTTAGTATTATGAATGCGACAGATAAATAGCTGTAATAGGTACCAAATCATACAATAGTATATCATGCCAGAAATTACATGCGTGGTTAGTACCTAATAATGATATTAAGGTATTTAGCGCAAGTGCAAAGACCTATTTTCCCTAGTCAGGGTCAAAGTATCCAAGAGCTGATCTATCGCGACTATAATGGTCCGTTGTTGTTCATGGAAACATTTTTTAAATCTATCGGGTCGGCCGTCTATTTCCTTAATCTTATGCCTATGATCGTTTCTGCCATAATAGTTTGGCTCTATTAAAATATGTTGAACGTCCGGTAAAAAAGTCCACATTAAACTTTCGCAAAAGATTTTATCTATATTTTCCCCTTCGATCGGATAGTTTCCCAACCTAATTCCCTCAACAATTCAGTAACACTGCTATGTTTATCGTAGCAATTTTTAACAAATCTAGCTGCTTTCCGCTGCATATTGCCGAACTGATTGGCTCAAAATGACTCATTTCCGAGCGCCATTGGTGACTGTAACAAAAACAACATGACGCAGACGTAAGACACTTCGTTGTCATACAGTTCGACTCTGTCCTATACCCTTCGTATTCCATCTTATATTCTACTTTCCATGGCTGATGTCTTTACACCCCATGCCGCGCGTCAACAGTTTTGTATGTAGAAGTAAATTTAGTTGCTATGGTGACAGCTTTCTCTGCAGGAGATGTATCTAGCCTCTGCCAGAATTATGGCCAGTTGCAGGAACGTAACATATGTATTCCATAAAGTTATGGGACCCATAAGCCATGACAACCATTCAATAAGTGTTGCACAAACATTCAATAAATTCATTGGTCTCATAACTTATGGCATGTAGTTACGAGTTCCATAAGTAGCCAGGATGGCGGATGAACCGCTTGGAGTCTTAATTACTTGATTAAAGAATTGGTTTGAGACAATATACCAGTTTGTTTACTCTTACTGACTAATTACAATGTGCATTATCAATTATTCATAGGCTAAACTTTCATAACTTTTATCCGGCGGTGGAAGATTAGATCAAATATTCGAGGCTAGTAAATATTGGTAAATAAGTTAAGTAACTAATAGATGTATTCATGCAACCCGAATATATTTATGAGTTCCATAACTTTATGGATCTCATAACTATTGATTCCATAACTAAACTTTCTTGCAACCGGCCATTAATGGATTATCTCCACTTATGATGACTGCTAGACAGTTGAAACACGTGTTGTAAGAATTTGAAATAAATTTGGTAGACAGTACGATATCGTTTGAGTATCATTGTTAATGGATTATTCTTATATTATTGACGATCGTAATTGTGAGGAGTGTGTGACGTAGGAGGTTGCTCTCCGTGGCCGGATTGAGAGGCGTCATTCCCTCCCGCGTTATTATTGTTCTCCGCTTGTTTCATTGTTGCGTCAACTGCCAATTCGGAAAGAATGGGGAAGAGCGGCTGTAACTAATCGTAGGTGCGTTTCTAGAAAGCGTATCGTCAAACCATGTTACTGTGCTGCCGCAGGCCCCCGCCCTCGCCTCGTGGCGTGTCGTGTTCCGTAAACAACGTCGAAGATAGATAGCCTTGGCAAACAGTTCGCCGACGTAGAATAGTTGTCACCCATCGCTCGATCGATACACGCAGTTCATCCTACCGGTGGTGACTGGTATATTTGTCAGACTAAGCGTTATAAGGGGCCAAATCCATTTTTTCCCATTTATCCACCAACAGCAATGAGAGAGGATGATATATTGCATATGATTGTATGAACTCGTAGCATTGTATTTTTATTTTTGTAGAGAATCGATCATAAAACTTTTTTTTTAACTCTTAGACATATGTATAGCTCTTATAATGAGACCAACGCATTTACTTAATATCATTACGTGAGTAAAAAACCTACCAATTTACAATATATAGTTTTATCAACCACAGCTATAATAATACGACCTCTGCACTCTCTCTAGTTGTAACCTGTTGATGGTGTGACAGCAGAAACCGGTCGCTAGTTTTCCATAAATTGTGGAAGTCACAAAGTTTTTGCTTGTTTATTATGACGTCCTTCCACCAAGTGAAAGTTTCTAATTTCCATATTATATAACTGCTGGTTAGTATTTTTAATTGCGATTGATAAATACTACTACAAGACACTAAATCTTGCCGGACATTCCTGCGGGGTAAGTTTTTAAGTCTCTATCACGCTGAGTGACCTAGAGGTAACATATCGAAGAGGTTTTTTAGTCTCTGATTAGGTTTCTTTGCCTCTATATTCTTTGTGAAATCAATTTTACAGCTTGGCAACGAAAATATCTCGAAGTCGCAACTTATAGTTCCTGATTCTCCCACGTATGGTGACATGTGAAATGACTGCACCGGGTGGACAAAAAATCGGTGAATAATTATAATAGTACGCCATTCTACACAAATACAAAGTCTACTCATCCTAGTGGGGGTCGGAGTTCCATAGAACATCTAGTGCAAATATTATGATCCCTTTTTGTTCGTGGAATTAATGAAATGTTAAATCCATCGGTTAATGATTTAATTACTTTAATATAATGCCTGTGATCGTTTCTTCCGTAATAGGTTGGACCTAGATGAAAATTTTTGAGATTCTCTCGGACAAAGAATCCAAGATTGGTTGTAAAATATGAAAGTACAAACAGGAGAAAGTAGAGTTGTGTAATTATTTGGTACGTGCGCTGGAGGAAAATGGGCGTTGGACCGACAGCTAAGGTCATTTGCGCCATTGGGGACAGGTAAGAGAGGAAGGGTGGATATAAACCCGGCGTCGGCATTAGCCTGCTCTTAACGAAAGGCACCAAGGGGACCACGGTTTAGCGTTTTATCCGAAAGACGGAGTACTGTACTTTAAGTGCTTTCCACAAGTCATTCAAGTAGGGGTCGGATTTCCTCTGAAAACCTCCTCTGCAGGGATTTGAACCCTGGCCGCCCGTATGATTAACCAGTACTCTAGCCTCAAGATGCGTTCGGTAACAGAAGGAAGCTGATGACGCTAGCCTTGGGGAAGGGTGTAAAGAGGAGCCTGGTGAAAAGTCTAGTATGGAGTGCAGCGTTTCATGAGTCAGAAACGTGGACTTGGTGAAATGAGGGAGAGAATTGGCTGCAGGTGTTTGAGACATGGGTGTGGATGAGGATGGAGAAGTTGCGGTGAATGGAAAGGAGAACGAATGAGGAAGTGCTGGGTATGCTTGGGAAGGAAATAAAACTTCTGGAAGAGGATTCGAGGTAAAGTAGAAGTTGATTTAAAGGATTTCGGGTAAATTGAAGGGGAGAACACAGTGGATTGGTTCTATGAACGGGGTGAATAAGTACAAGACGTGTGCTGATATGAAGAAAGAAATATAGTTGGTAGACAGTGCTTTACGCAATTTAAATTCTTAAGAGTTTTTCCTTACATCCATTTTTTTCTTACCTCCATTTACCGTCGACGCCGTTTTCGAAAATGTTTCTTTTTAAAAATTTTCTTTGCCTTTGCTGCACCGAAACGGAAACTTAGCGGAAGCCTTCACCTGTTTTCAGCATGGATGTCGAGAGTTTAATGGTTTTTGCGAACTGACCTTCACCTCTGTAATGAAGGGTAAGAAGAGTACTTCAAGTACGGCCGGCCGTTGCATCTTTTAAAAGTATTCATAACTTGGACGGGCCATTTAATATTACGCTTCACTGAGATACTTCGAAGGCATATCGAAAGTCGCGATCTCGATATTCCTCGTAAATCGATTTTAAAGCCGATATCTAAGGCTATGGCCTGTGATTGGTTAGAAATGTCACACCCTGGTTTGCTTTTGAAGCGAGAATAGGCACAAGTTATGACAAAATGTAGTAAACGAGGCTTCAGAGCTTTGGAACACGCGCTTTTTTATTTGCATGCCCTTTTTAAGAGAAAATTTTAACGCAGGCTTTTGACGAATATAGGTATGAATAAAATATAATTAAATGTCTTGTTGCTCAAAAATGCCATCATGTTTAGCCCGAACTTTCAAATTGTGTTGAAGTTTTCTTTTTACTTTTTTATTTTGAAAGATCAAAAATATAGGTACTGCAGAAATGAATGTAATCGTTAGATTTCAAACCAAATGAAAAGCAAATATATTCGATGCATTTTTTACGTCAACAAAATTTTGTTGACTTTTGATTCATTTGAATGTTATTTGCAAAATGGAACATGATTCACAAATAATATGGCGGCTGTTGCGTCCCATTGAGATGAGTTTTATTGCACTAATTACCTGGAATTAAAGCGTAATTTATATTTCATTTCATCTTTTAATGCAACTGATGCTGGTTTACCGTTATGCCTGGCCATGCCCAATTGGACAGCTTATGTATCGTTTAAAGTAGATCCCATCGCTGAATACGGGAAAATTTATACGGTGTTTTAATTTTTTTGTGCATCCAGGCTGAAATGCACCCATCATTAAGCCCGTTTTACACGGGGCACGTACATGCACAATCTGTTGGATGCTATAATGTGCATCCAGAAATGCGTCATGTAAAGTGGCGAATACCTATAGCGAATGCATGAGCGCGAGATGGCAAAATAGCCTCTGATTTGATAATAACTGCGCGCCAAATTAAGGGGGCTGTTTGTCATGGCCGGAAACACATCTGTAGACTACCACATGCTTTTATTTCACAGCTCTATTCCATTATTTAAAGCAGATCTGTTTGTACAAGGCTCAAGAATAAGAATCAATATATAAATGTGCTGTAAATTTTTACTTTTTGAGGCTTACTTAGCTATTTTGACCGTAGAAGAAACGTGAAATTGTGGGAAATTCAATGATCGCCGTGACGCGAACGACATTATTTCTGGCTAGGTCTCACCTCGAATACGCCGTGGGTATTTAGGACCCTGGTCATAAAGATTTGACCAAAAAATTGATAAAATACAAAGAAAAGCTGCAAGCTCGTTCAAAACTGCTACGAGCGAACATATAGTGTTTCACCACTTTTGGATTGATTAAGGTGGGAGCTCCTAGAGACTCGAAGGCTACACGCTAGGCTTAGCTTGCTTGAATAATTCAGAACTGGTGTGTTTCAGAGCGACACAGAGAATATTGACATGACGCCTCACTTCATCTCTAGGTCTGACAGAGGCGATAAAATAATAGGTGAAAAGATAGTTACAGAAATTCGTTCTTTTCACGCACTATAGGTGACCGTAATAAAACCGGAGTTCGATTTAAAACACTCCCATAATGCTCTTCACCTCCAAAAACCTCTCTTTTTTACACCTTTTCACGGCTGGTGTCCTAACACCCCCTCCCACACGCCTATGCGGCGGCTCGCAGGGTAGTATGTAGATGTAGAACAATAAATAAGATAGACTGATACTTATTCTCACTTATTCCGACAATAGTTCAAGTAATTGCAATTTTCAAGGCTTCCTAGGTGACGACAAAGGATCAATTAATTGCCATTTTTCGCTGCACTGCCATATTTCTTAAGGTGGTTGGAATGATTTTCGTGTACTACGTACAGTTTTGCGTGAAAATTTTCATACGAGTTCATATTAGTAATACATATAGACAAAAGCGAAAACAATTACATATTACCGATTAGGTGTCTTGGCAATTTCATGCTATTTTAACTCGTAGCCTTATGGCACTTGGCATATGTATGGATATAATTCGATGATGACAGCGCCACTGCGCCCCAGTCAACAGCGACACGGTACCATCATTGGCGCTGTTGACCGGGGCGGGTATGGGAGGGGAAGGCGAAGATCTCTCCTTGGCTGCGGTAGAAGCCTGAACTAAAAGGGCGTTTTCGACCGAGGTGTACAGTCCCCTTAAGAAAAACGTACAGTTTATAATTGCGGAATTCCGTGCCCCTTGTGATACGGGCTTTACAATGGACGTGGATTCTTTCTTCCTCGCCCTCAATAACCACCCTTCTCCCTCTCTCTCCCTCTCAGAAAAGTCCGAGAATCGCCATCATTTGCATTGCCCGTGCATCACATCTGACGGCTCTCGCACGTGTCGCGGGGGAAATGAAGCGTCCAAGGCCCGCATGTCTAGACCCGTCGCGAGGGCACAGGGATGAACGCTTCGCTGCCTCGGGCGAAATTGAGATTCTCCGCGCAATTAAGCAAACGGAGAAGAGGCAGTCTGGACGATCGCTATGGTTCGCTGCCTTTCTCATGCGCCCGATCCGGCCTCCTCTCGTCCAGTTAACGTAAGCTATCGGCAGTTCTGTATTCATGGGCTATTCAAGTATTCGACTCCCGTCGTACCATCTTATGTACGATTGTAGCGTGAACGGAGCACATACATGCGCTTGTTGGAAGATAGGTTTAATTCTCGAAGTTTCGTGTATAAAGGCCGCTTTACACGGTACATTTTATTGTACAAACGAATGTATGAACTCTTGCATGAAGAAAATTGTACCAAATTATATGATTGTCTGAATGACTTAACGGGAAATAGAACCTATTGTATTTTCATTCAATTTCTTGTACATTTTCTGATACATTAGTTTTTACAGTAAAATGTACCGTGAAAAGCGGCTTTAATGAAGATAGAACGCATCATTAACGGATACTAGTATATTTAACAGAATATAGCGAAAGCGCCTGATCACACATTCCCCGTGTCAATGCGGGCCAACGTTGGCTGTGGCGATATCGCAAGTAGAGGTATATATACATGGACAGACATCGAATAATCCTTCAGAATTAGACGTTCAAGGTGGACGAACACTTCAGTAAACGATCAGATAGGTATCCCTCCGCTTGTTATTACACAAGGAACTCCATTTAACTAGAAGAGCTCCTTCCAACATGCTCACCCATCACCTGGGCACCGCGACAGGCAAGTGAAGAGCAAGTGAACAAAGCTAGGAATTCCACATCCCTGTGGCGTTTTGTGGCTTTGCAAATACTTTTTCAAGCAATGATACATTTCTGTGCTTATCCATTAAGGAGGTTGGTTCGCGACTAAGTGAGTCAGCACATCGGCGGCATCCCGATTGTTTTAGTTATGTACATGAGCCTTAAAAAAGAATAATGCTTTGATTTGTAATATGTCTAATTTAGAGGAAAGCTGAAATATCGCATTAAAAATGAATATTAGGAAGACCAGTCTACGAAATGATTGTTTGATCGAATGCCGAGAATGGAGTCGTGCAGCGATTATGCCTAAATAAGTAATTAGATTTGTGAAACCTTTTCAACAATATATATCACCAGTAATATCTAAAAAATCATGTGATTGTTATATTACAATATTTTCTCAAGTAAACCCTACATTTACATTTATTTCAAGGTTAATTAATTTATAAAAACTTTGGCAACGCTGTACCAAACTTTGTTGATGTCCTGATGTAAATGTTGTTTGTTGTGCGTTTGCTGAAGTGCTTTCCATCTTTAAACACATTGAATTAGTCCTTTTTAGAAGTTCGCATAATACATAATAGTCCTTTTCAGGACTATATTGATCACTGCATGGTGTTATTGTGGAGATCAATACTATAGGTAACTCTTACACATGGTTTTTGTATATTTTAATTGCTGCTACTCTGCTCTTACGTTCAACACAGCGGTGGATGAGAGGTAAGGAAGAGGACTGTAAAGAGGAAGGTGCGAGGTTCGGCTCTCTGGAGCGGAATATATATTTCTTCTTTTTTCATAATTTTTTTCACTAACATCTTTTATAAATTTTGTTTTCATCATCGTAAATCGTTTTAAAAATATTTTTCACCCAAGAATGATAAAAATTGAACGTTTGAGCGAACGTTTCGTTGTCTACAAAAATTGAATGTCAAAACTTCGATCAGATCGACCGTTCAGACGCTAGAGCTCAAAATTGTGAGAAATGATGTAGAGAAAAGAGTGAAGAAAGTAATTTATAGATGATGGGCTAATGGCATTAAGAATAGAAATGTTACCTAAAGTCATAATACAAGTATATATGCCTACTTCTGCCTATGACGATGAACAGACATGAATTCAAAATCACAAATGTATGCATTAGGATTTAAAAACAACTAGTTTGTATTATTCTGAAATATTTATGATTACAAGCGTTCATAAAAGCCGTTAGTGCCGCATTTATCAGTCGTTTATAAGTGATGTTAATTGTTATTATGTGACAACAAAATGTTTTAGGAATATTTACCTGGCCTATTTGGGTTATATGGAGGCCTTCGTTTTTTGACCGATGTTTGTCATTGATCGTGGTGGTACTATATTTTCAAACAAACAATTTACAGTTTCTGAAACGTGCCTTTCTGTTTGAATTCCCACGGTATAAGTTCACTTCCAACGCTGTCACATGTATGACCGAACCCAGCTAACTACTGTCTCGGATAAAATTTCGATAATAATCATTTAATTCCTCAAAAACTAAGACGGTAACGTACTGTCATTTTTGCACTGATCAATTTATTAAATCCTTGTTTATGCCTTATCCGTTTTGTGTATAAACGACATGGGTTTCAACACTCTAAATCTATATTTTATGTGCCAAGGATCCGCTCCTACTGTACTACGTAATGTAAATGTAGCTATTTTCAAATGCAATTATTGGAAAAACCAGTACGGAAAGGTGTATTTATAATTAAGCCTTTAGAGGGCCTTTCATTCTACAACTCCTGCGAATAAGAAGAAAATTACATGGACTTTAGTTTTCGGACCAACCATCTTAATGAAGCATCGTTTGGTTCACTTTAATGGTGAAAGTTTTTAGTATCACTGAATTACCATGGCTGAGGAAGCATTTTCAAAGATTGATGAGGGGGGTCTTAGTAGAGACGTGAAGAAATGGTTGGCGAAGGCTGTAATTACTAGAAATCAGCACGCACGTACTTCTTTAACTTGCAGTCTCCTTGCGTATATATTTTATTTATTTAATTGGATAATAATCCGCATATCCGCTGAAAACTATTGTAAAATCTAGTGGATTTTATGGCAGAAAGTAACCAATGAACCTGTCAAGAGTTACTTGCCTTAAATTTCAAACAGATGGTTGATATTCATGCATTATATCCACTAATTCGTCCATTCCGTCGTGCTATATACAGGAAAGTAAAGAAAGATCATTTGAACATTATGGTTGTTAGTTTTGTTTCCAGCAACTGAGCGACATTCCCGTAAGGACAATGAGTATAGGTTTCGAGACATCAGCGCCACCACCGTTGAAGCTATGCGCAGTCCACTGCTGCCGTGAAGTTTAAAAGTGGAAATCGGCGCGTGTTTCAAATGATTCTTCCGCTACAATTAATTCTGCCCAAGTGAAAGGTAATACATAAGGGGTGTTACATTATGGTTTAACAAAATCTTAAAATCATTAAGACAATGAAAATTTGTGTAATTAAAGTGTTACTAAAAATTTATTTTCAATAAGGCTACAGCAGCGCCAATGACGACGATTACAGTGCTAGGTTCAGTGAGGTCTTTCAACAAAAGAATAGCGAATATGTTTCCCATACGAGATATCGCCGTTGTGTCGCTCGGCTGGTTGTCAGGCTTCAGTTTGATGACGTAGTGCCCTATCCATATACCTCAATGGGTCACTCCATCCTTGGTCTGAGGTTTGGGTGATTTCCAAGTAAAAATATGGGTAAGTTTACGCTTGATGGAGTCGAACCAGGTGTACGCGTCATCACGGAATCGTAAATGGATGGCTCTTCTCCATTTTATCAACCGTGTTTGATTAATGTTCTTCATTTATTTCCGGTTCTCACCAGGATATCAGCGCTTACCATTGTTTGGTCATTTGTGCCATGAACTAAAAGCTACCATGGTGCATATTCGTGAGGATGTGTGTGCATGAGGTGTTTCACAGCTTTTTGAGGGATTAGGCTTGGAGCCGCTTGAGACTCGAAGGCCATAAGGTGTATTTCAAATCGACACAGAAGGTATCATTTTTACGCCACACTCATTCTCTAGGTCCGGCAGATGCGATAAAATTAGAGGCATACATGCCGAACAAATAGGTACAAAAATTAGTTCTTTCCACGCGTAATAAGTGACCATAATAAAAACTGAGCTCCACTAAATACACTTCCAAAATAAACGCCACCATTTCATCTCCCAAAACATTATCCCTTACATCTTAATCGGCTAGTATCCTTACAACCCCTGCCACTCGCGAAGGTAACATTCGATTTGAGAGCTCAACGTAAATGAAATGAAAATG
The DNA here is from genome assembly GCA_963169105.1 of Ceriagrion tenellum. Taxonomy (NCBI): domain Eukaryota; kingdom Metazoa; phylum Arthropoda; class Insecta; order Odonata; family Coenagrionidae; genus Ceriagrion; species Ceriagrion tenellum. The sequence continues at coordinate 65,688,053 of OY720640.1, read as the reverse complement.
TTGTTTTCTTCTTAACAATACTGCGATCGAACTGGAGGTGAAACAGCAACTTCAGGGTTTAGAAATGTGAGCCGCCAAAGACTCGTTTACACGCGGATTAACTAACTTCGTGAAAACATCTTATTTAAGCATCTCAAACATCTCTATGTATGCCAGAAGCGATAAAATGAGAGAGATACATTGCCGAACAGTTAGGTACAAAAGTTCATTCTTTCCGCGAACAATAAGTGACTATTATAAAAGTACTGAGCTCCACTGAATACATTCCCATAGTACACGTCACCATTTCTCCTCCCAAAACCTCATCCCTTACGTCTTAACATGGCTGGTGTCCTAAAACCTTCTGCCACACGCCCATGCGGTGGCTCGCAGGGTAGTATGTATATGTAGTAGTAGATGTGATTGCGCAGAGTTTTTACGTACGATAGTACGTACGATGTGGGAACGGGCTTTTATCCCCAGTTTTGCCCAAGAGGGCTGACTCAGCGAATATTGATGCCCGCTGAATACCACCGACGTTCGATTCTTCCTCCGTCTCTTAATTAACGGGGTTACATTAATAAATCACCTCCAACTGACGCAATTGCGACTTAATCGTCCCTCCGGAGACAATAAGCGGCGCTGTTCGCATGGTGCTTGCGTTCCCTTTGGTGCCTACTCATGTCCATTATTGTTGAGCAACGCCTTCGTTGTAGTTGGCGATAAGGAAGCGATGAAGGGTCTTATTCGTTGCCATCTCGGATGAAAGGTGGGAAGCTTTACCGAGTCATTCTGTGCGTGGTCAAGACGATTAGCGACGTTTGTACTTCGCAAATGAGAGACATGGGTGTCTAGAGAAAATTCTCACGCGAGAGCGGCCAATGATGTCTCTCCTCTGCGCTTGCGAGGGAAATCTCCTGATTTACAATTTCCCTGACCATCATGCATGCGTGCAATGAAGAGATCGTACCAAATCCGTTGTCCATATTAATTGGAAGAGACTTTTTAATTAATGAACGGAAGATGAGGAAGAATTTGCGCATTTTCATGTACACAACACTTCTCATTGTTTACTTGTGATTCTCTCATCGTCTGGCGGCATCCGGAAACATCTCAAAAGCATTGTAATGTTAGCCTTTCCACAAGGAAAATAAACCAGATTAATCATTATTTAGTATTCGCGGCGCATGAGTTGGCTTGACTGGGACTGACTTCTTTGTGCTCAGAGGATGTTTACTCGACGAGATAATGTTTTCACGTTTGAATCCCCATCGTCACGTCATTGTTTGTAATATGAATGAAGCACACTTCCCAGTTTCGTCACGAGCTGCCGCGGGATTTGGAAATCTCAAAGGCTCGGTATCGGTATTCCGAGGAGCTGGCGCCGTTAAAAAAATCGTGAAATGGATATATGGATAAAACTCAGTCCACGAATGGTCTCAAGGTGCCACGAGAGTTTGGATCCTTTATGCTTAAATCTTAACCCTGGACCCAGCTGTTTATAATGTATTGTACCAGTAAAGGTAGGTTTTGTTGAATGTCAGAGAATCTCCTCCCGGTCTTTTACACATTCAGGGGCTTATCTCCCTCTAGTATATCATTTTTCGCCTCTGCATAAGATCTACCCTTCCTCATTCGGCCCATGAAACCTATTCTCTTTCTTCCCCTACCCCGCTTGCCCTACATCCTTCCCTCTATCACACTCCTCAGCTACCCATCGCCCTTCATTACATCCTTCAGCCATCTACCCTGCCTATCCCGGATTTCATTCAAAATTCTCCGTTCCTCGCCCACCATCTCAGGCACTTCCTCGTTAGTCTTCCTTTCCGTCCACCTAACCTTCTCCATCCTTCTCCACACCCACATCTCAAATGTCTGCAGCCTATTCTCGTCCTCCTTTCTCAGGGACACAGCTGTGAAGAAGCAAAAATAAAGTAAGGAGTACTTCAAGGGTGTGCACTGTCTCCCGTAATTTTTAATGTTTACGTCGAGGAAGCCATCAACGAAGTCAAAGAGAGTGCTTCAGGAATGAATGTCCACGGGGAAGTAATTAGTATGCTGCGATCCGCCGATGACATGACATAGCAGTCATAGCGGAGACAGAGGAGGATTTGAAGAAGATTCTAGTGACCATGGAAAGGACATTGGCCAGATATCATCCTAAGATCAATGAGAAGAAAACGAAGTTATTAGTATGCAGCAGGAGAGAAGAGGCCTAGGGCAATTTAATGTTAAACTTGGAAAAGGAAAACATGAGGAGGTGCAAGAGAACTGTTACCATGGAAGCCGAGTAACCAGCGATGGACGAAGCAAGAATGAAATGGGGAGTAGAATAACCCTTGCGAAGAGGGCATTCTACCAAAAGAAGAATCTACTTACAGTGGAAATCTAAGCGTGGAAGTAAGGAAACAATTTATCAGAACATTTGGAGCATGTTTCCTTATGGTAGTGAAACATTGACGATGACTGCTGCAGAGAGGAAACTTGTGAAAGCATTGGAAATGTGGTCCTACGGAAGAATGATGAAAATTAAATGTAACGAGGAAGTGCTCAGAGTGGGAGAAAAGAGAAGTCTTCTGAAAACCCTTCGAAGAAGACGGAACATCTTAATCGGCCACATCATGAGACATGATGGCCTGATGAAGACAATCGTCGGGGGACAGGTCAACGGGAAAAATGACAGAGGAAGGTCTTGTTTGAGATGTATAGAACAAGTAATGAAAGGTATGAAAGAGAATAAATACGCAAATATGAAGAAATTAGCTAATGAGAGAATTAGTGGAGGGCTGCGTCAAACCGATCTCAGAATAGTTGACATGATGAATGCTTGAATATCAAACGCTCATCCCTGCTGAAAGAGTTAATGAAGCGATGGTTTGCTCAAGGCCGTGATTGAGGGAAGATTGCTGGGCAAGTATGAAATGGGAAGAAAGAAAATGGGTTTAATGAAGGGATAAATAAGAGTATGACGTACGCGGATATGAAGACAGAAATATTTGGGGTAGATTGCGACCTGTACTTATGAAATTCTGGAGGACTTCCTCTGACTCAATATAATCTCCCTTTAGCTGATAAATTACTTTTATGCAAAATTTAATTTGGAAGAAGTTTCAATCCCAAAGAACCTTTTGTACAGCCCTTTCATTTATTTTTCGATTTTATATGATGTTATCGTAAGTTCATGATCGGTCGTTTCCATGGGAATTAATCCTAATTCGGGTACGCTTAATTGGCTGCGATTTTTGTTTCCAGTCGGGATGTGATCATTGCAGTCATCGAAGATATAGAAAGTAAGGTAACACGAAGTTCGGCGGATTCTAATCTTCACTTAACTTGCAAGTAAACTTTTTACCAATTAGTTAAAGACTGGGCAGCTGCTCAGCTGCTGGACTAGTGAAACATTTCCTGTTTTCCTCATAACATGGCGACGCTACGTTTTCGGCGCAGCATTTCGGTGGAAAATTCTAGCTTCCTATGTAGGCTTAAAAATGAAAATTCGATCCTAATAAATACATGAAAATGATTGTTTCCCTGAGTGCTCTGGACGATGCGCGAAATGAACCGTGAGACTTGTCCAAACACAATCTAAGCCTCTATATCTCCGGTATCCTGTTCAGTTTTCCTTTTCACCGGACGAACTTGTCGACCAAGTGCAATAAAGCCACCCTTTGGCTGAGAACGGTTTATCGAAAAAAATAACGCCACAGTTAGCGTGTACTTTGCGTGAGTTATCAGCGCCCATCCAAGGACGAATACGTGCATAAAAACAGATATAGCTTGAAACCCACTGGAAGACAAGTGAAAAATTGCACAGAATACGATCGAATTTAAATAAACGTGACATAACGCGAAAGGGCGTTCTTCTTGCGTTTTTGGTCAAATATTGGCTCATAGTCCGCGTACATCATCGGAGGAATCCGGAAAAAGAAGAACGAAATTGATTGAATTTTCAACCATGTACGATAAGTGCACATTGCACGACCATCACGTCATTCAATTCGGGTTTATGCAAGGCCAAAGAACTTAGGTACAACGTTAAGGCTTTGGATATCGGCTGTTTTTTTTAAATAATTTCCTTCAGGATGTCAAGTTCTATCATATTTTCTAAGCTTCTATTAAATCAATGCATTACGACAGTAAACCTATTTTCAGTACAACACGTACAGTATGGTCCTAGAGTTTGCGATTAATTCGTTAATGTGCGAACAGATGACATTCGGTCAATACAAATTTTCTCCATGAACGCGCGGTCGGTTGTTAATTTGGAAAAGGGACCGACAGCTGAGGTCAGTAGCGTCATTGAGGACAGGTGGGTTGGCTGGTTAGGCAAAGACTACTTAAGTGGAGGAAGAAGAGAGGAGAGAAACCCGGCATTGGCCAAAAGGGATCAAAGGTTAACGTTAGAGAACGGAATGAGAAAAAATATCGGCGTCTCATTTTTCTAGTTATTAGCGAATTGATGCTGTAATTGGAGTCAACATGAAATAGCTCCATGCAGAGTGGCGCTGCAATCGGCTCCTCATTCATGGGTTGTTCAATCCTAAGATTGGTTGACTGGTTAGGCCCTCAGCCTTCTTAGCTTTGGCTATTCTCCGCTTGATGTCCATTGTACTTCTTCCATCCCACGTGATGGTACTTCCAGATAGGTGAAGGAATCCACTTGCTCTAATTTCTCACCTCTCAGGGTGACTTCTACCTGGCCCTCCTACCTTCCCTATCAAATGCTAGTTTCCTTACCTCCTGGTAGCTCTTCCTATGTATGTACCTTCATCTTTCTTTGGTCCATGAGCTTATTCTTGTGTCTTCCTCTGGGGAATTTTCCCTCTTTTTTACCTTCTATTATGTTCTTCACAAACCCATTGTGTCTCATGGTGTGTCCAAACCATCTGGTTCTTCTTTTCTCTATGGTGTTATAACTCTCCTCTTCTAATCTTCTGAACACTTCATCATTCCTTATTTTGATCATCCATTTTATCTTCAGCATTCTCCTCCTGCACAAGGTTTTGAAGGCTTCTATTCTTTTCTGGTCAGCTTTTCCAATGATCCATGCTTCCGATCCACAGAGTGCCTCGCTCCACACGAATGTTTTCACATACTGTTTCCTGGTTTGTAGTCCTATCTTCTTTGAGCACGTTAGTTGTCTTTTTCCTATGAACGCCTTCTTAGCTTTGGCTATTCTCCGCTCGATGTCCATTGTACTTCTTCCATCCCACGTGATGGTACTTCCAGATAGGTGAAGGAATTCACTTGCTCTGATTTCTCTCCTCTCAGGGTGACTTCTACAGTCAACTTCTCTCTTCCTCATACTAGGATTTTAGTCTTCGTCTTATTTATTTTCATGCTTATATCGGCTTCTATGGCTGGAAAAATGTGGTCATTAAAAATATACTCGTGGAATTATCTGCGTATTTTGTGTCTAATTTTTGTTTGTCATAAGTATTTCATTTCATCAGCTAAAACAAGATGTAAAAAACTGAATGAATCATAATGTGTGACTTATTAATTGTATTGTCTCTCATAGTTAATCCGGAGTACATCCACGTCCACGTCCACGAAAACGTGACACAAGAGTCATGCATGGAACATGCAAAACATGGTGTTAGCACTACTCGGCAGATTTAGAAACATTCATTAGTGTGCATATGAAATAATCAGCTACTCTATCTGTCAACTAACGTACTTCAAAGTCATCATGGTCTCTTATCGATCGCGGGAAAAGCGACATTTTAAACCTTTCTGTTCTACAGTCTATTTTTCTTATTTAATTCTCATGATTTGTTCTACCGTAGAATGTTGGAGTTTGTAGTATATATTATAACTCCGCCTGAAAATGAATTGGTTTTGAATTTACCTGAAAGATTGTCTAATTTTTAATCACGGTTTGCAAGCGACTCCCATCCCAGCTGTTGCGAGTGTTCAGCAACACTAACGAGACTATCATAAGGGCCTTTCACGTATCTTGCTGATCGTGTCTGCACGCGTTCAAACTTTGTTTTTAAGACTATCTAATGAGGAGTTGAGTCTATTGCACATTTTGTGGCTTGTCAAAATTTTTTCCCTGATATTTATTTTATTATTTTCTGGATAGCCGTCCATTCCGTTGGACCGGGCGCAAATGACGCCCGAACTATCGACGCCCTCCCGGCCCAGGAACAATACCTTGCACTCTTCTAGTTGTGAGTCGCGTGTTCGCTTGTCACTCTTCGTCTATTTTTGCCCGCCATTGAGGCTCCTGTTGCCAAATGCGCGGGTGACTTGGAAAAAAAACATGGGGAAATTTTCGGTTTCGAACTAGACCGACGAATTTCCGCCTAACTTTTCAAATGCTGTTTCCGATGCGGAGTGGTGAGAGATTGAAACTAGGCTCATTTTCGAAATATAATTATTATAATCCGATCCTCCTATACGGGCAATCAATTACTTATATTTGGCACGGGCCCTAGCTATTTTGGAAGCGTGGGAAAACTTTTATCGACCATCCTAACAAAGACTTCATCTACCAAAATTGTCATTCCTTAAACCGCGGGTTTATGTGAGGTATATTCAAAGGTTGCAAAATGATTTTCTTAATATTGAAGTTCCCTTTCTCGCCAGGATCTCAATCTTACATCTATCACCTCTCCCCAAGCTTTGAGTTTTTCGAGGAAAAGTTTTCCAATTAAAGATTAGTGGCTGCGTTTAGACTTTGAAGTAGGTTAGTTGACAAGTAGTGTAGCTGATTAATTCATATACACCCTAATGCTTGTTTCTAAATCTGCCGAGTAGTGCTAACACCATGTTTTGCATGTTTCCTACATGGCTCTTGTGTCACGTTTACCTAATCAAGGTGACTATCGACATAGAGAGTAAAAATCCCGTAAACATCCACTTTTTAACGAGATTTTAACCCTCTCAGTCGATGGTCTCTTGGATAAACAAATCTCATGCTTGAGAGTCAAAATTCCTTTTTTATTGGCAGTTTTGATTGATCTCAAGTTAGATTTACCTGCCAGTAACTCTCTTGATGAAGAAAAAAGTACCCCGGGATTATTTACTCAATACCCACTTCCTGTTGGTTGCATAGGATTCCAACCGTGTATTTCAGTGTAATAACAACCATAATTCCTTTCACTGGGTTGACGGCCTCAGTGCTAAGGAAGGCAATTATTTGTCCGAGGGTTTCATAGTGGTCTATAAGTTCCAGTTCTTTATGAGTGTCTGTCACATTAACCATAAAATGAAAAAGATTTTTCAATAGAAATATATCCTAGGAGTCCGTAACAATTTACGTTTTTCATACTTTCTACCCCATTTTAAATACTCATTAATTTTAAACTCGCAGACTGCCCGTCCCAAAGATAAACCACTTGTGGTCGTTGCCCATAATGTACATATCGTGGGAAGGCACTGTATGTTTGAAAAATTTATCCTGTGACCGGCTCAAACGATTTTGACGGAACGTCATAACGTCAAGATTTTTGGCACGAGAAATCCATTGGGCAAAGTATGACGTACCGAGCCTCTTTGGAAGCGATAGAAGCTGTTACATGAGAACCGCATCTCCGTTTAACCTTGCCTTGTCAAGTCTTGCAATGTCGGAACTCGAGAAGTTGATATTCCGCGGGTTCCAAAAAAATTCTTCGAGCCGTAGAAATTTCGAGTGGAGAGTGTCAAATGGTCCAAAAACCTGTTGAAATGGAATAATGATGGGAATGATCGACTTGATTAAATACAGGTTATAGATTTTCGCCTGTATTTATCCGATAATTTAATTTCCGAAAAAACATTCGAAACTCTGACGTTCTGTGATTATCTCTGCGGTTGCGTGATTGATGAAAGATATGCGAATCGTTCATGCTATCCAAGACTTACATTTTGACCTCAATTTGGCGCCGGCTCGATTTCGCTAATTATTCACTGGCGACCGGTATTCAAATTTCACTGGTTGCGGAAGCCCCTTGCGTGTTGTCATTTGTTTTCGGGTAATTATGCTTTGATTCCTTCGGGACGGTTCAGCCACGAAACCGTTACCATTCCATCTTGGGTGTCGTATTTTTATTGTGGAAGAATATTAAACGTATTGCAGCACACTGGCTGGGGTTTCCTAACTTGGTGTAAATTGGGGTCGTGTGACCTCTTTCTTTGGGGCAAAAATGTGCTCGTTTTCGTCTTCTTCAGATTGATGAAAGCAGCCTCGAGAAGGGAAAGACCTTGGACCGATCGAATCGACGAGCATCCGTTACTTATGAGCCAAATTATGAAAGGTTAATTTTTTTTTTAATAATATTTTACGCACGTACTTCCCTAACCGTTCGGGACAGGTTCGGCCAATGAAGTAAAATTGTTGGTGATAGATCTATTAAGGTAGTTTGAGCGAAATATCATTTCACCTAGAAATCAACGAAGTTGGTCTCGTTTTATGGAAAATTACCTCACCCTTCCAAATATATCAAAATATCAACCCCTTACTCCTCTATTTTCCGAGAGATTTGACGAAAAATACCAGACCTTTTACATGGGAAGTGGAACGTGTGTGCACTACAGACAGACATTATTTAAAATAGGGGGAGTTCCTAAAACCTAGATTTCGTTGAAAGACTGACAGTGAGTAATTGGCATATTTTTAAATCTATTTTTGAAAACAGATCATCTTGTCATCGCCATAATTTTTTCAGGATCACAAAGAGACCTTCCGTTGTGAAGGATTTTCCAACGTACCGCGCGAAAAAATGAGTCAAGTAAAAGACTGATGTGGTTATTGTTGGTTATTTTGATGTAATTGCTTAGAATTCTCTTTGTATTAAAGTATATTATTGCGCCATTAATAATGCAATATTTGACTCATGTTTCCTACCACTGCAGAAATTTAGAAGTGTAAATCGAATATGGTCTCTATTATGACTAGGAACCTATCTCGCTCAACCTACCTTAAACTGACTCTGCTTCCATCATTTCCCCATAGTGACCTATCCTGGCACACCTCTTTTGTTTTAGCCACCCTGATACGTTGTTTCAAGCTCTCCATTCCGTCCTTGAAACTCCTAGTATTTTTAATTGAGATTATCTTCGGTTATATCCTTCGATAGAGTTCTCAGTTTGCCCTTCCTCACTAACCATTCACACCTCTCTCATAAATTTGATTTGCTTTTCGATTAATATCTTTTCTGCCGATTTGAGGAAACTCCCGAAGCGAACTCCAATCATAAACGTGTTAAGTTAGCTCAGTTTTCGATTTGCTGCCTAAATAACCCACCGTGTAGAAAAAGCAGACCCTTTTTTGTAATCTGCCGCTCAATGAAATTAAGAGAAAAATAGCCTGTGTGATTGGCTATTGCTTCTTGCGAATTGATTTTCGGTTGTTCTAAAAGGTTTTATAGTAAACCAACTTTGGGTTGAACTGAGGAGACCTTAAAATAATATTACCTCAGAAATACTTAACTAGGGTGTGCATCTATCCGAATTAGTGGAAACTGGTGGATTATTAACTCTTCTTGAAGTGAATATTTCTTTAGCGGGGCCTGAACGAACACTTTTTGAAATAGGGTTCATTTACATCTAAATCTACATAACACCCTGCGAGCCGCCGCATGGACGTGTGGCAGGGGGTGTTAGGTCACCAGCCGTGTAAAAGTGTAAGTTTTCGGAGATGAAATGGTGACATGCATTATAGAAGTGTATTTAGTGGAGCTCAATTTTATTTGTGGTCGCTTATTCTTAGCGGAAAGAACGAGTTTTTGTACCTATCTGTTCGGCAGTGCATCTCTTATTTTATCGCATATGTCACGCCTGGAGATGTACTGAGGATTCATGATAATATTCTCTATGTCACTCTGAAAAATATCTAGGGGCTCCCACCTTAATTCCTCTAAAAGTTGTGAGACACTATATGTTCGCTCGTAGCAGTTTTTAACGAAGTGCGCTGCATTCCTTTGTATTTTATTAATTTTCTTGGTTAAATCTATTTGACCAGGGTCCCAAATGCTCGCGGCGTATTCGAGATGTGGCCTAACCAGAAAGAAGTAGTATCTCTCTTTGACTTTTCCATCCGAGGACCTTCCTATTATAATAGGGTTAAGGAATACCGTACAAACACAAGTTGGTTAAGTTGCCATATCAACCATCATTCTAACCATAGTGTTCTAAACAGGGCGTAACACCTACATACGTTTTTGGTGTGTACCAAATATGGCCCAGCATAATATTAAACCACAAAGTATGATTTATCATCATTGGTTGTCCAGTCCTAAGATTGGTTGACTGTAGCCCTCCACCCTTCCCTATAGTTTGCTAGTTCCCTTACCAGTTGGTTTCTCTTCCTATGTACTTTCCTATTTATTTGGTCCATGAACTTATTCCTGGGCCTTTCTCTTGTGACTTTTTTCCCTATTTTGCCTTCAATTATGTTCTTCGCCAACTCATTGTGTACCAAATTCATCTAGTTCTTCTTTTTTCTATAGTGTTCCATATGGTTCTCTCCTCTTCTATTCTTATGTACACTTCATCGCATTTCTTATTTTGTCCGTCATTTCTATCTTCAGCATCTGACTGGTAGCCCTTCTTCCGACTCCTTAGGGTAGGCAACCGGAGCCTGATTGTTGAATTGCCTGCTATTTCATTCCACCCCGATGAGCTTACAACGAAATCTCTGCCAGAGCATAGGCTCCCCAAACTCCGATTCGCGTCCCGTCCTCCTTCCAAAATGGTCCGCGGGATGGTTGCAATTTGATCCGTGAGATATTGGTCGATGAACCTTGCCTCCCGGCCAAAAACACGCCAGAAAACCAAGGCTGCCTGTATTATTGGACACTCCGTCTTATCTCAAGGTCTTCTTCCATGCCCCCACGTTGAATCTCTTCTGTAAGAGCTGAGAGAGAGCTTTGTTTTCGATTTTATTGCAACGGGTGGATGCCTTAACTGATGAGAACGCCTAAGGTTATTTTCACATTTTTTAGAGAATTCTAACGGTAAAAGGTGGGTTTTGCTGAAAGTCAGAGAATCTCCTCACGGTTTTCTACACTTTCAAGGGTCTGTCTTTGGTAGTTCCTTTTTCGCCTCAGCATACGATCTACCCTTATTCTTCTTGTCCTTCTATTCTCTTTATTCCCCTTCCCCGCTTACCCAACATCGTTTCCTCTATCACACTCTTGGGAAACCCATCGCCGCTTATTACTCCCCACAGTCACCTACACTGCTTATCCCGGATTTCATTCAGAAGTTCCATTTCCTCCCCCACCATCTCGGGCACCACCTCGTAAGTCTTCCTCTCCGTCCATCGCACCTTCACACCCACACCTCAAATGCCTGAAGTCTATTCACATTCTCCTTTCTGAGGGTCCACATTTCTGTCCCATACAACGATAAGCTCCATATCAAGCTCTTCGCCAGCCTCTTCTCACATCCTTACCCAAAGTTCACCTCAACAGTTCCCTTCTATTACTAAACGCCTCGTTATCTAGCTATATTCTCCTCCTTATGTATCTACTACGAGAATCATTTCTCCTAGCGTGCTCCCTAAGCAATTCAAATGCTGAGAATATGATTAATTTTCAAAAATAGTTGAGAAAACATACAAACTAAATACTGTTAGTTTTTTCCGACATCCAAGTTTTAGAAATTCCTCATTTTGTAAATAATGTTTCTCTGGAGTGCAAACTCGTACCATTTCCCATGTAAAAGGTCTCGTATTTTTTGGCAAATATCTTGGAAAGTATTGTTGTGAGGGGTTGAATTTTTGGTATCATTAGAAGAGTGAGATATTTTTTTTCTTTAAAATGAGACCAAATTCGTTGATTTCTTGGTAAAATGATATTTCGCTCAAACTACCTTAAGTGAAGTGAGGACCAACATTTTTTTTCGGCTTACTTGAAAAGTTATTGAAATATGCACTCAACGGCTGACTATTTGCGCTCCAACCACCTTAAGTAGAAGATTGAATGTCATCTGCCGTGATTTCATAATGCTCGCAGTAGGGTTTCAACAAGCTTAGAAAAGAACCGTATCTGTAGCGGTTTGCCTGATATCACGCTCTGCTTTCACCGATATATACAGTATGAATACCAGTTCTCGAGGCCAGTTAACAATCACTGCAAGTCTTTCTCCCATCTTCTATCCCATGAATCTTATTACTTTTTCTCGTATGATTTATCTTAATTCAATATTTCCATTACTGACAATATTAGCATCAACCAAAGCTTGTCATCTCTTCCAAAAGGATCCAGATGAAGATTCGAAGACTCTGAGATGATAACTTTTGCATGCAATGACTCAGAACTAACAATGGTGCAATTACTGTCTTTTAGCTGAGCAGGGCAGATGCCCGGGCCTTACTTGTTCTTTCATATACAGGGTCGTGGTCCGTTATGGCTGCATGGCCACTTTATATCAGTTAAAATCACACAAATGTCTTCTTCTCATTACAACCCGTAAAATGCTTGTATCAACGCTTATATTTCCTTCTTTCGATTATTGCGCTTTGGTCTATAATGACCTTCCGTTGGAATTCGAAAATAAGCTGCAGCGGCTCTTAAATTCTTGTGCAAGATTTGTCCTTGACCTTCGTAAGGACGAGCATATCTCCCACCACCTTCACAACTTGTCATGGCTTCCTCTTCTCTTCCTCCTCTTCCTCCCTCTTCTCTAGGTAGGTGGCTGTGAGGAAATATTTACTTGGTTCATTTCTCTTTACTCTCTTCTGCAATAATTATCCAATTCTATGTTCAATATCTATATTCTTATCTCTGGAATACCTTGCTATTCTATATATATAAAAACGAATGTATGTCTGTGTGTCCTGTATGCATTACTACACCGTTGATCCGATCGCCAAGAAACTTTAAGAAGTTGTTGAGTACACTCTTGGGAAGGTTTCGAAGGTTTTAGATATAAAAATATTTTTACGCCCCCCCCCCCAAGGCCCTCTTAATCTTTCGAATACTTTTCGCGCAACAACGTCCGACGGGTAAGCTAATAATCCTAACCTAATTTTTCAAATACTAATAAATTTAAAAATAGGATCGTTCTGAAATTTTGCCGAGTAATAGTTTAAGGCAGGAGAAAAGTTGTAGGCTACTTTAAAATGATCTCAGGGTCCATAAAGGGCCCAAAAAGGGGCCCTTTGGTGGTTCGCTGTACGTATCGGGCTTTGTGCAGTGGTTTCATTTTTTACTTTTTAAAATTATTTTCGCTCAAGATAGAGAGTTGGAATTTTTTTATTAAACGTCTGAAAGAATGAAGTTTTTAATTCTTTCAATTAATTTTCCTTTTCACTTCGTAATTGACTGAAAATTGCGTTTTTAGCTGCAGAAACACATATTTTTCTGTGAAATCAATACCATATTCGCTTGAAACCAGATTTCGGTCATTGCTGTTAGAATTCATATTGCTTAGTTGAGCCGATTGGGAATGCTAAGCATTATGATTTGTGCAGCGGTGAATTATTTCGCTTTTTAAAACAACTTTAACTAAAGATAGAGAGTTGAAATTCATTTTATCACATACCAGAAAGCATGATACTACTAAAATTAGTGGTATCATGCCCGAAAGAATGAAGTTTCTCTCTTTTTCAATCGATTTTCTTTTACGCATTTTCCTTGACAACCAAATAAACAAAAAAATAATCATTAAATCAAATCTTAATTAACGAAAATGAACATCTGAATAGCTACTCAACAAGTAAGTACTCGAATTATGTACTTAACTATAATGTTCTTTTAGCCTGGCTGTGCAGGTAGTATGATTACAGAAATGGGTTTCAAAAAATTGTCTCTCTACTCTATATTAAACAAGTTTTACAAATTTCATTGTTCTTATTTTACCATGTTATTTTTTATCATTCTGTCATTTTTTCAGTCATTTGACTTATAATTATTATTTTTCATGGGAGATATTGTCACATTGTTTACTTACTATTGTCTCACAATTGTATAGATGCTCTGCAGAAGAAAATATTAATTTAATAAAACAATTATTTGAAATGTAGTCTGTTATCACAACTACTAACTAACTCCTCACCTCTTATATAAAGAGTTTTGAAGGAAGTATGATCCCGAGCAACGCCGGGTAATTCAGCTTGTTGTCTATAAAAGTTCTTCCTCTCCGTATATTTTAAGGAGAAACTATTTAATTATTACTATAATGAGCATATATGTCTACAACTACAATTTGTATCCTAATATAGAATGGTATGTTGTACATAATGATCTGAGAAACCATTGTTTGTTACTCATCTCTTTCTGATTAATGTTATATTTCCCATATTGTATTTAGTGTTAATTATCTGAGGCTGTGAAATATTTTGTCTTTCATCACAGTGAGATGTTGGCCAGGTATATTTTTGTTTTTTTTTCGTTAAAAGCAGAATTTGATGTGTTTTTGCTCTCATAAGGAAACCCAGAGCATTATAAAACTTTTTCTATTCTATTCTATTCCATTGTCGTTGGTTCTTTCTTGGTTGGTTCTTTCCGTTATTGTTTAAAAAAACAGTATTGGTTTTTATTGCGCGCGCCGAAAAAAGGGGCCATTTTGCCCCCTTTTCAATATGTTTAAGAAATTAGTTTCGAAGCATCAGGTATTCAAAAACAATACATTATAAAGTGAAAAAGCGCACACTTTTTGTTAAACTGTTTAATGAGGAGAGCTAAATTACTTGGCATGGGAAAAAAGTATGCGAGCGTTTCCTGCGTGTCACTGTGTCATCAAATCGGATGACCGTAGCTGGTCAAAAAGCAGAGAGAGAGGGAGTTGCCCTGGTTCGTAATTTTTTTCATGAATGACCGGAAACTAGGGGAATAGCAATGAGTCGCCTCTTGTCGCTCAGACCATTCATTTCCCTGTCATTTTGCAATGCAATGGAAGTTGCCCACTTCCTGTTGGCAACTGTACGGACGCCACACTTCGTTCTTAATAGGTAGGCATCAACTTGATAGGTTCAGGCAGCTCAAAGTCCTGGTCTCAGGCTTGAAAATGAATCTTTGCCAAAGTTAATTTTTTTTCCAGATAATTCCTATAGTCTTATTTGGAAGTGATAAGCTCGCGGCTAATTTTATAATCAGTTGTTGTGATAACGTATCGGTATCGCCAAAGAACAAAATAGACGAACCTTACGGTGCGATAGCATAGGGGAATAATGAGGCAATCATAATATACCATCGGCCAAATTGAAATAATTCAGTTTTGCTGCCAACAGGGCCGGGAAATGAATCTCTGAATTTCATCAAAACCTGCTATTACCGGTAGAAAACTTAAAGAAAGGCATCGGCACCTAGTGTTCAAAGTGGCCTCGAGAAATTTCGGTACCTTATTCCATGGACTATAAACTTGATAATAATGGCTCTTAGAAATCAACTGCTGTACTTAATCTTTTGTTTTTTGAAGTGTGATGGTATGTATGCCTGCATCTAGCTCGCCAGACATCATCTTCATCTACATATTACCCTGCAAGCCACCTCAAGGGTGTTTGGCAGGGGGTGAGCTATCATCAACACGCAGTACAGTGTAAAAGTATCTTTCTCTAACACGCGATATATATTAGGTATGCGACCAATGCTGCAGAAACAATTTGTATTAAAGTATATTGCAACTACGTAAACTAAATACTAGTCATGCATGGATGCAAAACATGGTTCTAGTACTACGTGGCAGATTGAGAATCACCGAATCAGTTACACTACCTGCTGACTTATCTTCTTCTAAGTCTCATTGGCAGCCATCATGGTCTATTGTCGATCGCGGGAAAAACGACATTTTAAACTTATCTGTTCTGAAGTCAATTTCCCTAATTTTACTCTCATGATCTGATCTACCGTAGTATATAGGAGTTCGTAGATATTATTAATAACCCCATATGAAAATGAATTGGTTTTGGATTTACATAAAAGATTAAGCCTAATATTTAATCGACGACCTGAAAGCAATTCCCATCCAAGTTGTTGAAAGAGGTCAGAAACAATAACGAAACTTTCATATCGGCCTTTCACGTGTCTAGCTGATCTTCTCTGCACGAGTTCCAATTCTGTTTTTAAACCCACCACATGTGAATCCCGAATTCTGGCCGCGTTAACACTTTCATGGGCACTAAATTCAGTGATATGAGAGCTCATGCTTTCTGCGTTGTTTGGGGCTTTTAAGTTTTTAGATACTTCTTCACTCGGGTTACTCGTCCTAATTTTATTTAGATATCTACTTGGCTTTCGACTTCTGTTGAACCCGGAGCCATCCCTTCTAAAACCTTCTTGATGTCATGTCTTCTGGCTACGTCTGCTGACGATCAAGGATTAAATTTTACTTTTTTGTTAATTCTGGTTGTTGTAATGGGCTACTCATCTGTCGGTATGAATTGATAATAACGATTCTCAGTTTACTTGTGCAAATTATTTTTTTGAAAATCACACATATTTTAATCCATTCATAATGTTCTAATTATACGTAATAACGCCTGTATGTGCTAAATTCAATAATAGCATTTCAGATAAGAAATATTTTTATCCCATTGCTTTCAATTTATAGCTTGCCGTGATACTTAACTAAATGTCGGAATTAAATAAAAAAGATTTATTCCCCACGATTTACGCATTTATATTCTTCACACTGCGGTAAATGTAATTTTCGTTGCATCGTTATTGAAAAATAAATCTATTTTCATAGGTCGTCCGTGGTAATCAGGCTGGTCAAGTGCCAGCGTTGCATTGGAATGGTCCTAGGTTTAAATCCTGGTTTGGTAATGGGAATTTTTTAAATGTTGAATTCATAGGGCTGGCAGTGCGGTAGTCTCAGATTTTAGAGCATATAAAAACTTGATTATTACCATCGTGGTAAGGAGACATGGTAGC
Source organism: Ceriagrion tenellum (assembly GCA_963169105.1). Taxonomy (NCBI): domain Eukaryota; kingdom Metazoa; phylum Arthropoda; class Insecta; order Odonata; family Coenagrionidae; genus Ceriagrion; species Ceriagrion tenellum. The sequence continues at coordinate 65,671,269 of OY720640.1, read as the reverse complement.
AGCTGCGCAGAGGATGAGTCCAAATTCTATGGTCTGATCTTAGGTATGGGGGGGAAAGGCCTCCACACACCATGGCGAGTGTAATCCCATGGCGAGCGATCCAGCCTTCACCAATGCAAACTTCCCGGACGGACTACGAGGTGGCAGTATTAGATGAATTAAGGTGGATATGCTATGGCCATATGCTTGAAGAGATCACGATGGATGAAAACCAGTTTAAATAAAAATGTCTTCTTTTCTTAAAATATGTTATTTTATTACTACTAGCAGCGGTAGCTATGGACTGTGATGAAGCAAAGGTTGGTTATGGACATGTAATGTTTGTTAATGAGGGAAAGTAGTTTTTCATTCAAATAAAGTTTTCAAGTGTTATGCGCTTGACATTAAATGAGTTCAATTCATATTTTCCTACTATTTCTTGAAAATGGCTCCTTTTCTTACGGAAAAAATAGGGAAAAGTGTAGATGCATGACATTTAAATGACACGATGAAAGACTGTAGGAGTGTTTATCTATTATATCATTTACTGAAAGAAGTCGAAAAACAATTTTATCATTCATTCAGAATTAATTTTGAGTGTTTTGATTATAAGGTTAGGTATAAGGTGATTAGCGGAAAATTTCTTTTAATCTCTTTTTCATTCAGAAAACCTCGAATGACGTATCTTCTTATAAAAACTCAGAAAAAATTCCTCGGAGATAAAATATACAAAAGCATCTGACATAAAAAAATTGATGTCTCTCAGGGAATTATTGCACACCAACAATGTACAGTTGAGGGGTTTGATGGGTTGGCCAGGTAAGATAGAGGACTAGTAGGTAACTAAGATGGAAAAATGGTTCAAGGTAACCATATAATCAGTTTAAGATCACCCATTACCACTGCACAGTAAGAAATCTCACAATTTATCTGAATAGCAAAGCTGAGTTAGCATTGTCGTGAAACGCCCTGCTGACCTTTATCCGCCATCTTAAGTTTAATTCAGTTATGTTTGCAGCGTTTCCTGTGATATGCTCTCCTCTCCATTCCGCTCATTTACAGAGCTCTTCCACTCGACCCCCCCCCCCCCTAGACCTCACGCTTTGCAGCATTGTCTGCCACCATATTTCACTACCTCTATACTCGGTTCACTGTTATCACCAAAACTATCCCATTAGGTATCCAATCCTCCTGAACTTGAGGAGAATAACGTATTAAACTTTTAAGTGTTTGGCCTCTCGAATTATTTAACGAAATCACTGATCTCTTTTTGAAGGCCCTTAATTCACTCTTTTTTTATTATAAGTTGGTTATTTTCCTATTAGAGCAAATCTTTTGAATTATTTCGCTCAGAAATTTCTTTTTCACGGCACAGTATGTGATACGAGGACAAGAAGGAGAAGCCAGTTCGTGTCGAATCTTAGCTGAGGACGCTTGCTCAATTTGAGAGATAATGGAACTTCGCGTTTTGGATGGAAATGACATTGAAAATGCGTTTATCGCTCTTAATACTCACAGCATCTCGGCGAGGAGAACGACCTCTTAATGCGCTCCACGCGTATTGTGGCTTTATTTTTTTTCTGGTCACATTTCGCCGCTTGTATCCATGCGCTATCATCTGTACCATTGTCTTTTGTCCGCAAATAAGGGTAATATCTGATATCTTTAGTTACTAATTCAGATTCGTCCGGGATCTTCTCGCGTTTCGTCATATTGGTGGGCAATCATTTCACCGGTGTTCCCGTCGGCCTCATCAGGTTCGAAAGTTCAAGAGATTTTCGGCTGCTATATGTTGGGCTCTTGGTCGCAATATAATAATAATAACTTTATTTAGAATCTGGGATCTCAAGTCCCCTAGGTTCAAATAGGCAACACAAAAAAATGTGTAAATAATAACTAATAACATTACATTGTGAATTCCATGATTTAGGCCTTGAAATACACCTTAATAGATAATAAAACCAAAAAAGCAAAAAAATATTAAAAAATACTGAGCTGGATCAAATGAACTTTAAAATCCTTCTGTAAAATTACATTTCCTATCAACCAAACATATTTTAGCATGAAATATAACACATGTATCAATATCAGGGCTTGAGTATAATGCGTATCGGTTTACATATTATGCTACCATCTTAAACTACATTAGGCCTAGGTATTGTACATTTGAGCAAATGGAGTTGAGGAGATATTGAAATAATTTTGACCGGAGTGAATTAATGGATGATGCTTGACGAATATGTCGAGGGAGGGAATTCCATAGTTTTACATCTTCAACCGAGAAGGAGTTATGGAGCATCGCAGTTCTGTGGTTTGGAATATAAAATATATCCATGAGGTGCGCAGAGTTCTTTGTCGGGCGTCAGTGGTGAATAAAAAGAACTCCGTGAAGTAGTTAGGTTTTCTATACTTGAGGATTTTAAATAGGAAGCATCTTAAGAAGTATTTTCTACTGTTGCGCACGGTAAGAAAATTTATATAGGGCTTGGTCTAGTCCGGGGCGATTTGATTGGCTGAGGAATCGTGCGTTCTTGGATTGTTGAAAATCCGTTTGATTGTAGTGGATAGCGGGTAGCCATCTTCCCTGTCAACGTTATTGAGATTTCGATCGCCTCGCGAGCAAAATCTTTAGTTCCATCTCATGAATGTGTATTTAATTTCTCCGTTCGTGAATGATTTTTTCCTTTGAGGGGGTTGGGTTGAAGTGGCATCTAGAGCGCTGGCTTTCCATTCTGAGGGACCGGGCTCGATTGACGCAGGTGGCGGAGATTTTCCGTTAGAATCCCGATGCCTAATGCTAACTCAATGTAGCATTTTGGCATGCCCTAATAAAAAAACTGAACGCTTTGATTTTAGTTAAACATTCGAGGCTTTGTTATTCTAAGCTGTTTTTTATTATGATGACGGTTGTTTCGTTTCTTTTTGTTATTAATGATAATTTTCTTGGTGTTTTAACAGAAGCGCTATTTTGTTAATAGTTGAATGTGTGTTTGTTGGAAGAGGTTTTTAAGATATTGTTGGTTAAAGAAAGAGAAGGGGATTGTTGGGAGAGAGGCTGCAGAGAGAGGATCGGATATACGTATATCGTGGTCTCAAACAAAGAGGTGTCTGGAACATTGGAATATAGATAATTAATTGAAAAAAGGGGCTTTGGAGGATTTCTGGGTTCTCTCGTGTTGGTTTATCTTTTTGGTGGAGAGTTTTCACGTTCATTGCCGGCTGAACCTTCACTTGAGGCTCTGATGATTTCACAGAACCTGATCTGATGATGCTCCATGCGAAGGACGCGAAACGCCGTCACCAAAAAGGTGAATCATTGAGGTGAATGGGTTGGGAATTATGTCATGAAACAATAGCCTGGCAATCGAAATAAAAACCATATGGCTTATCCCTGCTCTTGGGGAACGGGTTGGTGTGGTGGCTAGAGAACTGGTTAACCATGCGGACGGCCAAGGTTCAAATCCCTGCAGAAGAGGATAGTTCACAGAGGAAATCCAATCCCTACTTGAGTGTCTTGTGGAGGGCATTTCAAGTGCAGTACTCCGTCTGTCGGATGAGACACTAAACCGTGGTCCCCTTGGCGCCTTTGGTTAAGAGCAGCTCAATGCCGACGCCGGGTTTCTATCCACCCTTCCTCCCTTCCCTGTCCCCCCTGGTGCAAATAACTCTAGCTGCCGGTCGTCTCCCCAAAATCCAATCCAAATCCCTGCTCTATCCTTTCTTTCCTTTGGATAGCACGACGGGAGGGACGAGTTAAAGAACATATCTACGCTGGTAAAATTAAAATAACAATAGTAATTTCCACTTTGTTTTTTTTTTAAAGAAAACGCACCATGGTTTCGACACTTTATGTCGTTTCCAAAGCGTTTTAAAGACCTTGATAATGACATAAAGTGTCGGAACCATGGTGTGTTTTCATCAAATCGGTGTGGAAATAACTGTTGTTATTTCATTCTGACCATAATGGATGAGAGAATATTTCCACAAAGTTTAGCCTAAAACTCTTCTATTCGTAAAGTATGTATTGCAAGAATACTCACCACCTGTGTGATATTTAAGGCAGGTACCTCTTGAAACATCTATAACTTAGTTCTACGGATTTCACTCGATTTTACCAAAGTTTTCGCCGTGAATCGGATTACAATCAATTTTAAATAAATGAGAAATGAATGGAAGGAGAAATGATGTGAAAGAACAAAGTGCTTGCTTACGTATTTTTAGCAAGTTATCGATGGAAAATACGGTCAAATTGCATATTTAGTCCGTCAGCCAGTAAGCGCTAAAGGAAAATCGGGATTAGCAAAGATGGCGTGCAGGCCATGCCGACGTTACAGCTTCTAGTACGGACCACTTTTGCAACCGCAATCTCCATCTACCTCATCTACATACTACCCTGCGAGCCGAAGCATAGACTTGTGGCAGGGGGTGTTAGGACACCAGCCGTGAAAATATGTAACGGATATTGTTTTTGGGAGGTAAAATTGTGTCGTGTATTAAGGGATTGTATTTAATGGAGCTCTTGGAAGGAGATAGTTAGGTTCTCCAAGTAATTGCAACTTTCATGGTTGGGCCATGTTGAAAGGAACAAAATGCCAAATTTGTAAATTTATAGCAAGAGGGAAGGGAGTAGGAAGAGAGGAAGACCACGCAAAAGAAGGCAACAAGATGTTGAAGAGGACCTGAAGACAATGGGGATTGGAAGATGGAGAGAGAAAGCAAAAAGAAGAGCCGAATGAAGGCATATAACTGAGGAAGTCAAGGAACATACTGGGCTGTAGAGCTGTGGAAGAAGAAAAAGAATTTAATGGAGCTGTATTTATTGTAGTTGCTTAACGTGTGCGCGAATACCGTATTTTTGTACCTGTCCGTTCGACAATATATCTCTCTTATTTTATCGCTTCCGTCTGACCTAGAGATGTGGTGAGGTGTCATGATAATGATAATATTCTCTGTATCATTCTGAAAGAAACCATTCAACATTTCTCAAACAACCTAAGCCCAGCGTGTAGCTACCGAGTCTCTAGGGGCTCCCACCTTAAGGTTGTCCGAGCGAGATAGTTCCATAGTCATAATAGAGACCATATTCGAATTATACGTTTTTAGTACACCAGCTGTCGGACACATCATTTAAATATTGCATTATTAATAGTGAAATTATATAGTTTTATATGACAGAAATTGTAAGTAATTAAATGAAAATATCTACATAAGTCTTTTACTTGACTCATTTTTTTCGCGCGGTGCGTTTGAAACTCCTTCAAAACGGAAGGTTTTTGTGATACCCAAGAACATACTGCGGTGACAATATGATTAATTTTAAAATATAATTGAGAGAACGTACTAACTACACATTGTTAGTTTTTTTTACGACATATAAGTGATAGAAATATCTCATTTTAGAAATAATGTCTCTCAGGAGTGTATGCACGTACCGGTTTCCATGCAAAAGGGCTGGTATTTTTTGGCAAATATCTTCGAAAGTAATGCAGTAAGGGGTAGAATATTTGGTGCCATTGGATAGGTGAGATGTTTTTCTTTAAAATGAGACCAAATTCATTGATTTCTAAGTAAAATAATATTTCTCTCGGACTACCATAATCCCTCTAAAAGTTCTGTAACGCTATGGGGCGGTTTTACGATGTCTGGTTCAATTAGTCATTAGGTAACGTGGACGTTTATTTAATCTTCACGTTTACTAGGATAACCATTGGAAACCATTCGTTATCATAACGAGCACTTTAACGTCGAGATTGAACTTAACTATCGACTGTGAAACCGACTTTGAAGCGTAACCGGCTATTGACGCTAACGTGAAGTTTAGCTAAATATTGTAAAACCGGCCCTAGATGTTCGCTCGTAGCAGTTTTTAACGAAGCGTTCAGCTTTTTTTTGTATTTTATTAATGTTTTGATTAAACCTTAATGACCAGGGTACCTCAATGATATGTACCATCTCAGTAGAACTCGGAAATTCTTCCTCCCAAGACAACCTTGCGCTCCACCAGATATCTGATGCCTATGAGATGATACCTGAGGTAGCTCTGTATTGTATTGATCACAAAGGCTGCGTCAGAGGAAGCTATGTAGTTTCTCTACGCGCTGTCCTTCAGGTACATACTGTATTCTTGGAAACTGATAACAGGCTGATTTTTTTTCTCGGGCTAACACGTGTTTTCCGATTGCGAAACGTATCATTAATCCGCTCACCACTATCTCTCAGAGCGTCATATTGATGCCTCCCTGTTTTTTGCCCGGTTTTGGAGGAATTGACATTCCACGCTCCTTTCCTCGAAAAAGTGAACTTTTCCTGTCGCTGATGCTAATGAATGCAATTTGAATCTCACTTCTGAAGAGTTAAGTTAATAAAGTTATTAGGAGAGAGATGGTACACCCGTTGCTTCATGTGCACTTGTAAAAGTCCAATTGATAGTTCAAGGCGTGATTTTTTCATACGTATATGTGAAAGCGCGCAATCCGTAACATCAATGCGTGACGCTATAGTAGCCTTCAACGAGGGCAGTTGAGTATTGGTCTAGAGCCTTGGGTTAATGGTACTCACTAGGTTCATTAGACATATATTATAGCGGCGATATTTTCGCTCAGTTGGCATTTGACGCTTGGACTCCTAGATCATCACTTCGTTGCCATGAGGTCGCTCCTATCTCTTCTCGCCATTATGGCAGTGGAAGTAATATTTATCTCTATATCGACCGGCAATGAAGTTCTCCCTGACGAAGCATTGGAGGGTGGTGTAAGCATTCTCGTGATGGTTTTCATTGGAGTACTCTACCAGTTGATTGAGTTGTTTTCCTAACCACCCAAATTCTGGCACGTGTGAAATTAAATCGCGACTGTATTTCGACGCCTTGCGTCATTATCTGACCTGATGAAACTACAGGAGAACAGAATATTCCCTGTGTTTTTACCTGTTTAGGACATTATTCATTGAAATATGGTCGAGATGAAATTTTATTCGAGGAAATTCTAAGTGATAGTTATAAAACCAATGCCCAATTTCCACGTGTAGATATTTCAGTGAAACATCGTTATGATTCCAATCGAATGAACGAATTACTCTTTAGAGTTACATGGGATTTACGATAGGCTGATTATAACAAAATATCATCTGCGTCATTGGATTGAAAAGATGTGGCTGCTCCTTCAACATTTTCTGAGAATTTACATGAGCGATTGTCCTTTCGTTTACAGGCAAACATGGAGGTGGAGCTCAAGAGTTTCAGTAATTGCGAGAATTTTCCACCGATGCCGATGATGTTCAGAGAACTACAGGTCACACAGGTTGCAAAGAAGAAATTCGCCATCAACGGTGGCGTCGAACTAAATATGACCATCACAAACGATGTCACGGTAAGTTAAGCTAAAATATCTTTGGACTTGAAATATTTCCTATTGATAAATTCATGAGATGAAGACGATTTCTAGTGGAATATCAGCATGACGATTGAATTAGATACTCGCTTTTTCCACGAGCAAATGGATAAATCTTTTAATACTACCTGGCTTTGGATGTTTATGCATTATCTTTTGGTGAGAAAGTTGGGAAAGTAGCTTCCTTGTTCGCCTATTGTTGGTGGGTTTGGGGATGATGTAGGACTAGAATATGGAAGGTGTTGGAGGGGAGGGTGTGAGAGGGGTGGGGAGAAGGGAGAGGGCGGATGAACCAGTGGCGATGGGGTATCTTTCTCGGAAAGTTGACTGCAATGGAAATAATTTTATGCGAGCAGATTTTGGCCACTTTTACTCACTAAACAGTACTTTGGAGGGTTGCTCTTGAAATTATCACTTTAATCACCTCTTCTTCCTAATTAAAGAGGTTACTGTATCAGGTTCTACACTTTATTTCACCAAGTGACCCGGGTTTCGGCTTATTATACAGTTATATTCAAGGTTGAAAATGGCATAATTTCCCGAAACACTTGCCGGTCGGGGAAATAAAGTGTGGAATCTGATACATTTTGCAGGTTTTCATCAATTCCTGAGGTAATATCCAAGAAAATGACAGAGAAGCATAATGCAAAGGCCAGGGTCGTATATATTTAAAATAGTGGAATCAACAGAATTAATTCGTGTTGTAATCGAGATTAGAATGCCGAAACCCGGTTGGTGAAATAAAGTGTGTAAATTTATACGATTACCTCTTTCATCATGTGGAATATAACCGATTTCCATCGAGTATCGCCGGAGTTTTTATCACCTCTTGCCAACGTTTCGCAGTTTAATTTCTGCATTATCAGGGTTTGAGATTAAACTATTGACATGAGTAAATGACAGAGCAGGCAGAATATAATGTTCTTATGGATGGTATGGTATATTGTATTCAGCCTGTTTTGTCCATCTCAATCAACTCATATCAATATTTTGATCTCAAGTCCTGATGAAGCAGAAATTAAACTGCGAAACGTTGGCAAGAGGTTATAAAATTGATTAATTCAAGACCAAATTTCCAAAATAATAGTGTTTGAATATAAATAATGCCATTATGTACGTAAAAAAAATGTGGTGTTGAAGTAATGGCAGGTGTGATATCACACACATTTTTTAATGGATAGGCTAAGGTTTAGGAACCGTGTCACAAAATCGCGAGGCTATACATAGTGGCAAAGACATACGAAAGTCAATAGCGCTATCTAAGGAGGCATTGACTGATTGAAGGCTGGTGATGACAGGGACCTCGGGTAAGGATGTGAAGAAGAGGCTGATGAAGAGCTTGATATGGAGCGTTGTGCTGGATGGTGCAGAAACGTGGACCCTCAGAAAGGAGGACGAGAATAGGCTGCAGGCATTTGAGATGTGGATGTTGAGAAGGATGGAGAAGGTGAGGTGGACATAGAGGAGGACTAACGAGGAAGTGGCAAGTGAGGAAGAGGTAGAAAGAGAATGGGCTTCATGGACAGGATGAAGAAGGGCAGATCGTACACTGAGGCGAAAAAGGATATACTAGAGCGAGATAGGCCCCTGGAAGTGTAGAAAACCGGGAGGAGATTCTCTGACATTCAGTAAAACCTATCTTAACCGGTAGAATACTTTTTTTTTAATCCGCGGGGCAAATATAAATTCAGATTATGCTTGGTGGTGATGAGCTGAGATATTCAATTCAAAAAGTTTCGTCAAAGTTGGAGGCTGGAGTAACGATACGTGGAAGCATTGAAAGAGACGAAAAAGAGGGAGCACTAGGAGCTAATGAAAAAGAAAATTGTTGGAACGAAGCAGACGGGAACTCACAGTCGAGAGAAGTTGGAAATTGTAAAAACAGGTATAGTAAGAGCGGCAGAGAAACAACAAATTTGTGTTATCAAGTTAATTTTTTTGCCTGCTGGAGAAACATTTAACAATGGGGTTGATGGCTATGATAATAATTAATTTATGGACCTCATTAATAAATCCTCGTTGCAGGAATTATCACTTTCGTAATTTTTCTGCTACTATTTCTCGCTATGAATGTTTGGCATGAGTAGCTTCAACTTACTGACAGAATATTATGCTTGCACTAATTAAATATATTCGTTCCAGACTGTTATTTAAAATGCACACGTCCCTGGCCTTTGGTTAAAACTTCTGCATCTTTTTATTGGTTATTTCCTCAGACATTGACGCGAGATTGTAGTAATATGTTTTTAAATCCCCTCGATATTGACGGTAAGAGGCTGAAAATGGTTGAGATTGCGTGTAACTATAAAATTGGGTGGATTTCACCAGGGAATTCTTTTTAGCTCATCTCCAAAATTCCTCCAAGTTTAGCCTCGCGAATTGTTTAAATAAACCGTCACCCTTGTGAGCATTCTTTCAAACTGCAACCATTCAAGCTGGCAACGAACTACATTTTTGCTAAATGTTGTCCCAAGTATATCGCTTCACTCCATAATAACGTTTTATTTGGCCTATTTTTGTTGGGTCTTCTTTATATTCTCTATTTTGAAATCGAATGGATTTTTCTTAGCACTGAAGTTGTAGCTTGCGAGATTATGGTTGTACTCACATTTCCAAAACCAGCAGAAAATATGGTTATTCCATTTTTGTAAAGAAAAATTATTTCGGCGAGAAAAATTCAGGTGGTCCTCTGATAATGTTCGAATGCACCGTTATTTTTTCTCCAAAGGCGGTGATCACTATCCTGCAGTGTGAAGATTCCACGAGTGACGACAGTTGCGAGTACGTTGGATCCGTGAAGGGATCCAAGTTTTGCGACAAGATCACAAAGCAGGGCACGCCGTGGTACGACTTTGTCAAGGAAACGGAGATCGGAAACAAGTGCCCCGTAAGCCCGGTGAGTAGTTTCTTCCATAGCATGAATTATCAAATTTTTTTAACCCGGTAGCTTATGTATTCAATGGCTTATGTGGCTTATGTATTTGCTTTGCATGAATTGCTTGTAAATTGTATGATGTTTCCAACTATGAATATTGTCGTCGACCGCTCTTAAATCCATTTTAATCATTTTTTGGGTTATCTTACAAATATGTAAGAAAATCTAGTGGTGTCTGTCTGTCTGTTACTCAATCACTCATAAACCAACGAATCGATTGAAACAAAATTTGGCAGGAAGATACTTGATATATTTTGTTCACGCATAGTCTATATAACAAGGGCCTTGGGGCCCTAGAAGGCCCTCAAGTGGGCCCTTTCATCGCCAAATATTGGCCCTGGAAGATAATTCTTGCCTGTATTAGAAACACGTATATCTATACTGAATGTACAACAATCATGGGGTCGTAAGTCACGCTGGGGCCCCAGAGGGCCCAAGGTTCCAAAAGAATGCTTTCTTAAAAGTCTCTTTAAGTATTGAACGAGTGAACCGATTTTAGTGACATTTTTACGCATGCGATCAGTATTGCTTTTTTAAGGAAATTGGGACTATAAGGAAGGCCCCTGGGCCCCAAGGGCAGCTGGACCAGTCTGGTGTCTTATGTGTTTGAAATACTCAAGTCTAAACATTTTGGTTCAAGTGCCGAGGTTTCTCTTTTTGCATATTTTAATTAGTTATACTAAAGATAGAAGACTATAGTTTCGCCATTAGATGGATAAAAGATTGCAGTTTCTTATTTTTTCATTAAATTTTCTTATACGAATAAAATTTCCCTAGAAGTCGCGTTTTTAATGTCAAAATCATCAATTTTACTTCTGTCAACAGCAGGATATTTCCTCGGTAACCGTGGAATTAGCATTAGCTTTAGATGGGAAATGGGACCTTTACAATGGCAGCTGGGTTTTACATTTAGATATAGGTATTACAGTGTAAATCTACGCCGTATACTGAAATGTTGCTGATTACGATATTTTCAGGGATATTTTTGCTTAAAATTGGCAAAATTCATTTCAAGTGGACTAATTTAAGTTGGACCCATGTGAAACAGGAGAATGCCACGATGTTATATTAATGCGGAAAGCCTCTGGAATGAAAATTGCCTGTATTTTAGTTTCCATATGTTACTGCGAAGAATGTTGAAACTCGGTAAACATGATGTAATGCGGTTTTCATCTGCTGAATTAAAAAATAAAACTAAAATTAAAGCTGAGTAAAACAGGAGAATGCCACGATGTTATAATTATGCAACCAGCCTCTGGAATGCAAATGGCCTGTAGTTTAATTTCTATATGTTACTGTAAAAGAATATCGAAACTCAGTAAGCATAATTTAATGCGGTTTTCTTCTGCTGAATAAAAAAATAAAACTAAAATTATATCTGATTTGTCTTGAAAAAAATACACCTCATGAGTGACTCGAACCTACAACCTATGTGCCCTGTCTTTCTTTCATCCCCCGTTGCATTGCAACGGGTATCTTTGATAGTGGCCGATATATTCAATCAGATGTATCGTCCTCAGTTTCGAATTACATAGGGCTGGACAGGTTCCATTAACAGAAATACATTTATCCAATTAAGATGTGACTCTTTTTTAAAGCATCACACAATTTGCGTCCCCAAAAACTACCTGTTAAAACTTTTTGCGAATAAATTATGACTTTTGTCTCAATTATTCTAGCATTGAAATCCCTTTAGGCAAAATTTAGCCATAGGCCAAATTCCATGAACGTGGCACAAATGCAAGTGTCTAAAATTGGAGGTCAATAATGACACACGATCAATCGGTCACTCGGTCTTATATATCTTATAATAACACCTTCTAATCTTCGATCTTATTGATTCATTACCATTAATACAAAGTATTCAGACCTGCCGCGAATGCGGCTGTGAATTATAATGGGATTGTTATGAGAAAAAGTTTGCCTGGACCGGGAAATAACCACGGACCTTTGGCTTTCCGGAATATTGCCCAATGGCCTAGGTAGGATGGTGGTATGCGCATTGACCCAGAATGTCATAGATCCGTAGTTTGATCCCCAGTCCAGGCCAACTTTTTCTCATGGCAGTTCCATTGCATTCATTACCATTTGTTCAAGTGTTTGATCTTTTCAAATGATCGTCGCGTTCTCTTTCGTCATTTAGTCGAACTTCTTAATATTATGGTCTCTTTGAATGACTTGCTCGAGTGTTTTTTAATAACTGCCCTAATTTTACTTCCTTATGACTTTACATTCCTGATTGGCTGGGAACGAAATGGAACAGGATTCGTTTCGCAGAGAGTGATTTGAATCGTAGTAAAATGAGTGAAGATTTCTCGGTTTCGCACCGAGTGATGATATTGAATACTTACCAACGTTTTGACGGCAGACTAAGCCGTCGTCATCAGGATAATGGGGATTGATTCTGTCGTCGAAAAGTTGGTAATTTTTAGCAAAGCTGGTAGAAGAGTTTTTAAAGAAACTAGGTTTTTTTAACCTTATAGCAGGAAGGTCCTCGGATGAAAAAGTAAAAGAGAGATGCTACTTTGCTCTGTTTAGGCCACACTTCGAAAACACCGCGAGCATTCGCGACCCTGGTCATGAAGATTTCACATAAAGAAGTAATTAAGAACAAAGAAAAGCTGCACGCTTCGTTAAAAACTGCTACAAGCGAACGTGCAGTGTATCACAACTTTGAGAGGGATTAAGGTGGGAACCCCTAGAGACTCGGAGGCTACACGCTAGGCTTAGCTTGCTTGAGAAATTTAGAACTGGTGTGTCTCAGAGCGACACAGAGAATATTATCATGACTCCTCACTACATCTCGAGGTCTGACAGAAGCGATAAAGCATTAGAAATACATTGCCGAACAGATATATACAAAATGTCGTCCTTTCCGCGCACAATAATTGACCGCAATTAAAACTGAACTTCCCTAAATACACTCCCACAATACACGCCACTATTTCACCTCCAAAAACCGTATTCCTTATATATATATACACGGCTGGCGTCCTAACACTCCCTGCCACACCCCCATGCGGCGGCTTGCAGGGTAGTTTGTAGATGTAGATGTAGTATTCAGCAGCATCACTCGGTGTGAAACCCGAGAACTCGTAATTCAAGTAATTCGCTGGAAAAACCGTGAATCTTTCATTTTATCAAATGAATTTTATCCGTTGAATTGGGTACGCTCTGCTTTCCATGGATGAAAGGTTTATGGTAGCTCATATTTTCTTGCATGTTATTCTGTTATTTAATTATCGGTAGATCGGAAGATAATAATATTTTTTGAATTTTTATTAATTCTGATTTGAGACCAAAATGCGTGAAGTGAAGAAGTGAAGAATTAAGTCGAATTGTAGCTTAATATTTACACAAAAATGGAGTAAGTTAATAAAAAGTCTAAATATTGATATATATAAATAATATTAAAAAAATATAAATAAGTCTGATGGAATTTTTACCTAATTATGAATAAATCCGCGCGCAAAAAATAATATCATAAAATGAATCCATTGATTGAAATATGCATATTAATTAGTGAAAATTCTTAATTTTATCCCCGTTAAACGCTAATCATGGAGATTCATACTTACTGTGCGGAACTCTTGAATTCACCGCTGAATTTTATCGTGAATGTGAGCCATATTTGAAGCATTATCACTTGAACTCGTATTTTTTTGATCAATAGACATTTTTAGCCGACACGTCTGCCCTATACCTGCCCATCACCTATAAGGGCTATCACGTCATTCAATTCCTGGTTACGCAAAGTCAGAGAACTTAGTTACTACATTTAGGCCTTGGAAACCGGTTGTTAATATCCTTCACAATACTCAATCCTTTCTTATGGTCTAAGCTTCTATTGGCTTCTATTGACGACAGTAACCTATTTTCTTATTGTGTTTAACGTTCACCCAACATGAAAACCATAATTACAGGGTGAACAACATAGATACAATTACAAAAAATACCATTCAAGCTGGCTGAAATATACATAAAAATTATCAAATAACTAACTACAATAAATATACATAAACATTATCTTAAATTAACGGATACATTGTGAGCTTTGGACAAACTTTCCATAATTTCATTACCAAAGTGCTCCTTAACCTTGAAAAAATTTAATTCTTTGCAATACTTGTTATAAATAACGCATATTCTATTTAAGTAGGCATTTTTGCTATAGTTGCTCTTCACATTTCTAATTTAAAAAGTCCTCTTTTGCCTCATCTGATTCGTTAATTTTTATTCATTTATGAATAGATCCGCGAATTATGAAAAGATGGTTATCAACATGAGAGACTTTTCTTCGAGGGAATTTTTGTCAAGATTGATCTAAATACATTTTCAGTGCTACACATAGTGTGCCCCTAGAATTTGCCATTAATTCGCTAATGTGCGAACGGATGACATTCCGTCAATGCAAATTGTCTACATGAACGCACGGTCGGTTGTTAATTTGGAAAAGGGAGCGACAGCTGAGGTCGGTAGCTCCATTGAGGACGGGTGGGCTGGCTGGTGAGGCAAAGATTACTAAAATAGAGGAGGAAGGCTGGAGAGAAACCCGGCGTCGGCCAAAAGGGATCAAAGGTTAACGTCCCACCCGACAGACGGATTTCTGTACTTGAAGTGACCTCCACATGATAGATTAAGCTCGGTTCTATGTTCCCATGAAAAATGTCCACCATATTCGCGGCCTCTTCTTGCGTTTTTGGTTAGTCATTGGTTGATTGTCCGCGTATTTTATAGGAGGGAAACGAAAACAGGAGAAAGCCAAATATTGAATCTTCAACCATATACATGCACATTGCACAACCATCACGTCATTCTATTCTTTTGGAAAATTAATTGATGGAAAAAAAGATGACTAATATTGTTCGTGATGACTTAGTTTTTCTCGTGAATCAAACGTTTGCTTTTTTTTCTGTGGAAGTGGCACCAATTGGAATTTATCAGAGGGCTGAAACGATCGCGGCATTTAATGAGCAGCGTTCGAGCTGCGAGTGAAAGGAAGCGTATTCTTTTGCTTTCATAAGGAAATGCGCAGCCGCTATTTTATTTTTCCGGGTATCATAAAGAAAAGCAAAACTTTCTAAAGGGAATATAGAGGTTATTTGTCAGTGGGGAGGATAGTTCAAATGATGATATTTAATCTTAGCATCGTTTCTGTTCTCTGCGTTGTATTCGAGAAGCGTCGTACATGGTTGTATAAAACCGTTGCAGCTTTGAAATTTTCTGGGCAATCGATACGTTCTGATACGCTGAGCCTTCATTATAATTAAAAAACCTAATACACCCCAAAAGTAGGGACAGAAGATGGCTTTAAAAATGAGAGACTTTTTTTCGTGGGAATTTGTGTCAAAATTGATCTAAATAAAACTCATTGTTAAAACTCATTCCAAGCGTCTTACATGGTTGTATTAAAAAGTTGCAGCTTCGAAATTTTCTAGGCAATCGATAAGTTCTGATACGCAGTGCCTTCATTATAATTAAAAAACCTAATATACCACAAATGTAGGGACAGAAGAGGCATTACACATGAGAGACTTTTTTTCGAGGGAATTTGTGTCAAGATTGATCTAAATAAAACTCATTGTTAATACTCATTCCATCCATGGTTAAAATGATGGTTAAAACCATCAAAAATATGATCGCAGGAATATTGTGAGGTTGTGACTGGCTTCTTCATGTGATAGGTGAAATTGCTTCCAGGAATAATGTTCGTAACGTACAATTTTTCAGATTCACTATTTTATTTTACAATCCTCGTATTTAGAGATTTTATTCAATTCCTGGAATATCATTTGAGTGATTAAACATAAATTAAGTGGCACACTGCTCCGCGATTCAAGAAAACCTTAAATTACTGGTGGCTGGACTTATTTTTCTTTTTATCCTCTTTTTCCTGAGGATCTGGAGTACCATTTATTTGTAAAATTTGGTTTAGATCTTTACTCTATGATTCCATAAAAGCATTTACCTGCATATCACACAAGCAGAATGTCTTACTATAAGCGAGAAATAGGGCATGCTCCTCGCTGAAGACACTGAAAGAGGAATATTTAGAAATATATTTGGACCAGACCAGGGGGGACGATGAGGGAAACGCCAAAGCGATGAACTTTATACACAAATTTGATAAGTCATGGATATAAATCTAAAAATAAGAACTATTTCCTACTGAAACGTTCAAGGGGATGAGCTTCAAGTGCTCATACATGGATTGTAGAAACTTTAAAAGTTGTTTAAGAAATTACAACCCAAAAGAGGTTTAACACTTCGGGACGAACCACAAAAATCCGAAGTCTTTCAGGAAAAACTATAGGAGAAGAACGGTGCGGTTTGAACTGATGATAGATGAAGTAAATATCGGGAAAGAATGGAAAAAAACCTTGCGAAAGAGGAAGAATGAAGGGAATAAAAATGTATAATTAACTTATTCCATAGCGGCTGATAAGGGGAAAAACTTGAGCAAAAAATTATAAGAAAGCCAAAATGAATGCGCGCTTTTATTACCACATTTTTATTAACTCGCTTCCTTGTCTGTCTGTTTGTTTGTCTGTTCGGTACAAATTTTGCGATCTAATTTAAGCTATTTTCCCGATGAGCTAGAGAATCGAAACTTTAAGTATAGCTCAGAACTAGATTGCTATGCAATCCTATGCAAAAAATGTGTATTTTGTGATAATCTAATTATTTACAATATGCTTATATTTCACAGCATTCTGAGCCCCGTGGAAGTATGCAGTTTTTTATACACATGTATATTATTAAATGAGCGAAATCGCAAGATGCCGATATCATGCTAAAAACCGGATTAACTTCTATGGCCGGTGTTGTAATCCTCGCTTCTTGAAAAGTTGGATTTATACAAGGATAAACCTGTAAGATAGAGATGGTAAATGAGAAAAATTTGTCATTAATTGCATGCCGATTTAATTAACTTATCCTCGGTTACTATAGTTTAGGGTAATTTCAGATCGTGGATTTTTCCGAACTAAGTTTATTAGTTTATAATTTCTTCCTATGGTGTGATGAACAACTTGATTGGCAAGTAAATAAGGCCTCAGGAATATGATAGCGAGTATATTTAGCTCCTTTTCACGAAGAAAAGCGCGACTTAATTGATTCTCCGCACGCGCGAATAGTTAATTGCCTGTTTTTGATAATATGTGGTATTCCGCGGAGTAATGGCCTGTACTTCAAAGGATGAAATCCGACCTATATGCTGGATTTAGACCAGTCTTTTGACCGACCAGTGCCGACCGGTGCTATTTTTATGATGGTATTTGAAATAATTACCTAAATCACTGACGATCATTGGAGGAAACTGGTCTTGCATACCTCGAGGAAACGCTTTAATTACATACATTTGATAAAGTCACTTCAGTTGGAAGGCGCACGTTGCTTTTTTCATTTACTTTCATTTTCTGAATGAGTCTTCCTTTCACTCGTGCAAGGAATACTTGGGGGATAATTTTTCTTGTCCTATTTTTTTCAAGACGCCAGCTCAGCCCTAAGTGTTACATGCCCACCTCTCTAGTCTCATATTTTCTCAACGCATTCCTTCCATCGGCACCGTAAATTGTCTTATTTTACGTCAATGATCTTTGTCCTCTTTTGGGAGTATGTGCCTCTCTCCTCCCTCGTTGAACTTGTGGCCTTTCGCACTATTTTTCCATCCTCAGCCTCCACGTCCTTTCTCTTTTGCTCTTTAAACGTGTCCCACCGTATTTGATATGTGCGCTAGGGTATTGCCCGGGATAATTACGAGTTGTTATGAGAAAAAGTAATCTAGCAATCAATGGGGTCAAATGCATGTGAGGCGGAAAGCTAATTTCACGGTGGTTGCGACATGACCTTGGCTAAAGCCCATCATACAGGTACACGTGATTGTACAGACTAATGTATGTACAAACGTGCATTTCAAATTGCATCATGTAAAGCGGAGGCTGCGCGCTAGGCTTAGCTTGCCTCAGAAAATCAGAACTGGTGTGTTTCCGAGCGACACAGAGAATATTATCATGACGCATCACTACATCTCTAGCTCTGACAGAAGCGATAAAATAAGAGAGATACATTGCCGAACAGATTAGTACAAAAACTGGTTCTTTCCGCGCACAATAAGTGACCACAATAAAAACTGAGCTCCACTAAATACGCTCCCATAATACACGTCACCATTTCTCCTAAAACCTTATCCCACACAACTTTACACGGCTGGTGTCCTAACACTACCTGCCACACGTCCAAACGGCGGCTCGCACAGTAGTGTGTAGATGTAGAAATGCAAGAAAATGAGCACGAATGCATGAACGCGAGATGGCAAAGTAGCCCCTCCTCTTATTCAATTTTTATTTTACGCTAGATTGGGAAAAAATGCAGGTTTAAATTGTGCAATTTCATGTCCCATGCAAAACTGGCTTAAGACGCGAGGGATACTTAGAGAATAAGGTGACAGCTATAAGGTCAACACTTGTCATTAGTAAGGCTAATCAATTATAAAATGCACTCACATAGTGTTATCAGAGATTTATTAGGCGCGACCGGTTTGATATAAGGTGTCATCACCATGCCTAGTGATGATACCTTGTATCGAAACCGGTCACGCCAAATTAATCACCGAGGAACTTTGTAAGTGCATTTCCTTATTGATCAATCGTGAAGGATTTCCATCATATTTCGCCTGAGACCATTGAAACTGGTAGGACTTTCTCATTGCAGTAATTGCATTGTCTATCGGCGATGTAATGACTGTTATTTATCCCTAAAATGCGTTGTAACCATTCAATTCGTGCGTAGGTAATTTATTTAAATATATGATCCTTGAGGAGAGCAAAGTTCTGTATGAGATTTGGAGAAGGTAAAATGGGTGGTTGTAAGGGATTATGTGGAGCAAAGGGCTACTCAAGAAGGGCTATATGTTTGTAATGCGTCTTTTTTATTTTTGAATGATAGTTTTTCATTGATAAGTCCTGACACTAACATTGAATGAAAAAGAAAAAGAATTTATTGATCTAGGACGTGATGTCCTCTGAGATCAGAAAACAAATAACTTAGTAAGAAAAGCATGAAAACAACGCTATGCACACTAAATTGTGATGAGGGATCACTAAATGAACTCAAAGATGTCGAGTCCCTCCATTACATGAACAATTACATAATTTAATTGATAATGCTGCAAACATATAATAGAGTTAGAAAACTACTCTAAATATATCAACAAACAAATGCAATAAAGAACAATAATATTATGGAGACAGTAATAAACTATCATTATAAATGCATGAACAAACAATGACAAGAATCCAGGAGATAGAAAAAATTAATAAAGAAAGAGTCATTTGATAAAATGGAATATGAATTATGAGGCATTTAATAAGAAGCCACAGATCTTAGACTGATAGGTTTTTATCGTGGGGGCTTTTCTTCACCTCATCTGCGAGGGAATTCCATGTGGGAGGTAGTTGGGTAAAAGAGCAAGGCGATGGAAGAGAAAAGGTTTTTACGGACGAGAAGAAGAAAGGTATGTGGTGAAGAAAGAAGATACTTCATCGGTGGAGAGGGTCTTGTACATGTGAAAATACACATAATTTCACTTCCATTTCAACCAACTTTAACCGATAAAATACCTAACTATTGATGAATGCCTTCTTCATTATTGAAGTAGAGATCTTTAAACCATATTAGGTACTATTGCCTTCAATCTGGATTTTAACGTCTGAAATAATTATTCCAGTGGATTGGCGGCCCCAAGAGAGGGAGCAATGAGAGGAATTGCCTCATTCCCCACCAGAACCCAGCGTTGATTATTAATGTTTTCATATACTTAAAACTAAAAGCCTATATTATATTTGTGCCGGGAAGTAAGACGGTGGGCATTTGTATTAGGCTAAATTAGAGTTTCTGTATGTATTTTATGCGATTATTCTTCAAAATAATATTATATTTAGTCGAAACTTGGTGGTTACTAAAAAGGAAAGATGAATTCAGTAATAACTTTCTCTATGAGAGAGGCAAAATTTTGTTTTCAAACTTTCTGAAAACAAAATGTTGTATATCGTTTGTAGTGAATTTCCCTTACGAGACTCTAGGACCTCTCTTTCTCTGGGGGGTATTCCATACCCCCAGAGCCGCTGGTCTGTATCCGCCCCTGTTCCAGTGAATATTGAGAGCTACTTAGTGGTGTTAAACGTCGATATGTAGCAAATATGGCTTGATATTTCCATCGAAAGTCTTTTGAAGTGTTTGGTATTGGTATACTATTTTGGCAAATTTGATTTTTCCGTGGAGAGTTTCATCTCTTGGTGTTCTGTTGCCCTCGTCTGGAATAAGCAGGCAGTAACTGCGAAGTGATCTAGGTCATCAAAGCATGTTAAACTTAAGTACTGTCACTAGGTTTATCATTATTTTCGCGTTCAACCATGATTGAGTATGGGGGATTTCGCCTCGCAAAGTTGAGTCTGGTGCTCTACTTCCCTTTTGTGCATGCATGCAGGCGAGCACGTAACTCTCACCGATGTGATGTCGGGAAAATGCACACACGAATGCACATTTCCCCACTCTGCACTTCACACTCTATTCCCTCACGGAATTACCCCTCTTCCTGGAAAGCTGCTCTCCTGGGTCCAATCATGCGATCGAATGCTTGTGTCCGCAGGGATCTTACGATTTCAACGAGGCGCCCTTGGAGTTCAAGAGCGCGGAGGGCATGCCCTTGACTCCAGGTCACTGGAAGATTCGCATGGAGCTGTACTCGGTGGATTTTGAGGGCGACGCCAGTTCTTCGGGGAAGGAACCCTTCGGCTGTAACCTGGTCGAGGTGTCTGTGTCACCTGCGAGGGGTCTGCGGAAGTAGTCGATCTCGCCGGGTCGACACACGGATTACCGTCCGCCTCCGCCAAAACCCCTCTTAAAAACTAATTATAATCATAAACCCGACGGCAGTTTTATTGAGCTTCCTTTCTTTTACCCGGTTGAAACAACAATCGTAAATGCCAGAAACCAATAGACGTGGATTCACTCTACTTAGTTATCGTCAAAACTTTGTACTGCTTGCTCCTGGATTTACGGGCAACAGATGAAAGGGGAGCTGAAAGCTTTAAACAACATAGAATTTTCATATTCCTGTGACGTTATAAAATTTTGAAACTATCTAAAAGCGCACGGGAATCCTAGGGTCTACCATAGGGATTTAAAAAATTTGTATGATGTTTCCCCAATAAAGACATACATTACATAAATAAATCATGTCTATCTATGCCTTCCTCGATTATTACTGAAAGTAAGAGCCTAACATTTTACATTATGATTTAACAAAAAAGGAAACGCACTAGTTAAGTCCTGCAGGTATTTATTTGGTACGACAGGCCTCGACACAAGGTATAATCGCAAGGTCACCAACCACGAGGATTCCAACTTAAGCCTCAACCCTTTATGGACGAGCGAGCCAAATTTGTTACGTTTCAAAATCGTTGAAATATCTGATTTCTGAGAGGCTTTTTCCTTTAGTTGCTCTGCTAGACAGAGTTGTTACGCTTTGGATTAAGTGTGTGGAAAGTTGCGTCTCTTTCAGCGGTTTGTCAAACAATTTGAATCAATGAATGTGTGACGCTATTCGCTGACGATGGCGTGCCCAGTGAATCTCTGAAATAAATAGTTTCAGCTGTCATTGGGGAAGTTTAAAAAATTACGTTATGGAGGTAATGATGAAGTGTGCCGTGTGTAAGTATTATTATGTAAAGTATTATTTAAAATTAAATATACACAATACAAATACGTCACATTTCAAGATAAATGTTATTATCAAATCAATAGCATTCTTTTTGCAATGAGCAATTTCATGTGGAACGGTTGTGTAAGAACTCCAAAGATGCACTCTTTACATCAACACAATGCATAAGGCTGGCATGAGATAAAGTGAGTTTTGCAGTTAGTCATCAACATTTGATTCTACATAAATGATGTGTATCTAGCCACTCAGCCACATCTTTTTCTGGTCAGATTTCAATCACTGGAAGAAATTAAGCTTCCAAAATAACAGTCGTTGGAATGTTTTGACTTAATAATGAATTACTGGAATATATCCTTTAAATGAAATATCTACCCATTGAATTATGCTCTCTTGATAGCTGAATGGCCACCATAGCCTTCCTTAACAACCATCTTTTCTTAAACAGAGAGAACATTAGTAGTAGATCAATTGAATTTGTTAATATTTATTATTTACTTATCATCCTCCTCAACTATCTCGCTCTCACTACCTCGAGGCATTTGTTTTGAAGGAACGTTTTGCTCTCCCCATCAAGTGTCTTCCTCCATGAGCAACCTCTCTTAAGCTCAATGTTGTTATGCGCATCTGCAAGGCCAGAAGCTTTCATACAAGTTTTGAAATTTAATTCAGTTTATTTACCTTCCTCCCTCCGCCCGATTCTCCTATCAGAGCCGCCAGTTGTGTAATAACTCACCCGTTCTCCGCGACCGGAAGTGTGGCGTTTGGAAGCGAAGTAGAAAACATGTAATTTTGTCTCTATTTTAATCTGCTTGTGTGTGTGTTTGTATGTGTGCGTTTTAAAGAAAACCGGTATTTCCAATTACTTATCTGTGTCGGCTTTTTCATCCACTCTCTCCCCTCTTCCTCCCTCTTTCCCTTTCTCTTACGTCTCCTGAAAAGTGTGTTGTCATAACGACGGCACGAAAACTCTTGCGCTTACGTTACGTTCCTTGTTGATACGTGTGATGAGAAATCCGCGAATCGTTTGGTGGTCAATTTTAAAGGTATCGTGACAAAAAATACATTATTTTATGCTTGAAAAAACTTGAAAAATTAAAATAATATATCCCTATGCACGACGGAGCGATGATTAGTTCTATTTGGAACTTGGAGAAATCAGAGCCAAAAAATCACTCAGTAAATCATAAAAAAACTCGAGGAATTCTCTCTCTCAATATTTATGTGTGAAAGCTAACGTCATGTCATAAAATATAATTAAAGAACTCCTTAAAAAGAAAATCCACATAGTTGAACAAAACCAGAAGAAAGATCGATGAAAAATATGGTAAAAATATTATTGTGATATATAAATTGTTCTCGGGTTTCCGTCCGAATAAGGATTCTGGCTACTGCCAACGTTTCGCTGAAATACTCCTCCATCGTATTCAGAGCAATGATTTCCAGGACATTCTGTTAGTATATAGTTAATTGGTCGAGAAAGTACAAAATCTTATGGTTGTTTACCAAAGGCAAGAATGTGGTTTACACTCTCCGTCGTATTATGCCATAGCCATCTACACGAGTCTCATTTATTCCTCATCTTCTTGGATCCATCTCCAAGTGAATTCGACATCAATTGGCATGAAAAAGTTTCAAATGTCTTAGATGAAAAAAGATTAATGTTGAAAATATTGCTCTCCGTGACTGTCAAGGAAGGGGCAAAGAGAAAGTTTCTGGAAGATATTAACAAGTGGTAAGGCTGCTGCGTTGAAAAATGATTATAGTGGTGGTATGTTTAGGCTTCCGGTTGTTTAAATGATGGGATATATTATGGCACATAATATATCGGGTGAAGTTTAAAAAGTTTGGAAGCTTTTTTTATAGAAAAGCATGCCTTAATCCTTGATTTTTTATTTTTATTTTGGAGGAGAAAAAATCTTCGAGAGACACCAACCAACCATTTGTTGTGTCAGATTTTTACTGACTAAAAAATCTCCCCTTTGACTCCTACTTTAAAGCTGGATCTAATCCTTGACACTTGCAAACATAGTTTATGAAAATTAAAGTTTTTTTGAGAGATTACGGAGGAAAACTGCAATGGCGACTCAATTTTTTACTTGAGAGCTTGCACCCCGTAGAATACCACGTATTTTGTGTTTTTAAGCACGAAAAAAGTTGTAAACTTGCAAAAAACACAATCATCTCATAGCATAAGGCAACAAGGGTATGATTTCCATAGTCGTTCAGTTTATAGCGATCTGCCAATCAGTTTCAATTGTGTAGTAAGAAACAATACGTCCCTTTACACACTCATGAATTGAGCATATCAATATTTTGCAAATAAAAGAGCACGTAACCATAAAATAGTCCCTGTTCTAATTCCGTGGTGGAACCCCAGCATGGGTAAAGAGAATGTAAAAGACTTTTTTTACTGGGCAGAAGAGGACAGGGCATGAATGCATTCACGACATATCTCAATCATATTTTATGTAACATCCAATTTACTAGTTATTTAAAAAAAAGTGTGGAAGTCATTGCTGGGCATATGAATGTAATTCCGTATAGTTGACATTCTTGGGCAAACCTGGCATCCAGGCGGAATGCAAATCTGCGACGTTTCGGTTGCTTGTTTTGCGTACCATTGACTTCCACTATTGGGGCATAATAACAATAATAGCATCCTTTGGAACATAGTACATTGTATCAAGAAAACTCTGTGGCCAAACAAAACCAGCAATTTTTTTTCGGGACAATACAGTTTACAAATATGTGAATTCAATAAGCATATGGAACATGTGTACTAACAGATATGAACAATCATACGTACATTGATACAATAAGATTTACAATTAGTTTGATGCATATTATTAAGAATGAGAGGGATTTTTATAGAAATAAAAAAATAAATAAAGTAACAATTACAATCAGACTGCGCTTCAATAATATTTTTATACAGGAATGATAACATCTCTGATTTAAATTACGGGGGATCTGTATCCATTATCTTGAGTATACCACGAGGGGAACATTTCATTTATAGTTCTCCGTCTCTGAGATGAGACGGATGTCTATAGAACTTGGTTTCAGAGCAGTGGTTCTCATAATTTTTCCCACAACCCTCCCTTTAACTAGAGTTCAAAATATTGTTCCTCATTCGAGAGAAAATAAGAGAAATAGTAATAAATTCCCCAGATGAAAACCATGCGTCTGTTTGGGACTCGGTTTTAGGCTATGGCATTCAATAAACTTTATTGAACGAATTAAGTTAAATTAAAACTAGAAAATTTTTTTTCAGTTTTACTTTATCAAGAGAACATTACCCCTTTTCTCCTCCCCCATAGAGATTTAGCCAAAAATATTTATAAAATACAAAGATTAGCTGCACGCTTCGTTAAAAACTACTACGAGGGAACATATAGTGTCTCACAACTTTTAGAGTGATTAAGGTGGGAGCCCCTAGAGACTCGGAGGCTACACGCTAGACAGACTGCTTGAGAAATTCAAAACTGATATTTTTCAGAGCGGCACAGAGAATATTATCATGACTCCTCACCACATCTCTAGATCTGACAGAAGCCATAAAATAAGAGATACATTTCCGAGCAAATATATAGTTCTTCTCAACTTTTAGAGGGATTGAGTTAGGAGCCCCTAGTGACTCGAAGGCTATATCTTAGGCTTAGGTTTCTAGAGAAATTCAAAATTGGTGTGTTTCGGAGTGCCATAAATAATATTATTATGACGCTTCACTTTATCTCTAGGTCTGACCGAGGCGATAAAATAAGAGAAATACAGTGCCGAACTGGTGGGCATAAGAACTCGTACTTTCCGTGCACAGTATGCGACCACAATGAAAACCGAGCTCCACTAAATACACTCCCATGATACTCGACACCATTTCACTTCCCAAAACCTTATCCCTTATATCTCTACACGGCTGGTGTCCTACCACCCTCACCCATACGCCCATGCAGCGGCTCACAGGGTAGTATGTAGATGTAGGATACTCCACTGGTTGGAAATACCTGCTCTTGAGGTGAAGTGGATCACGGAGACCAGCACTGAATGCTGTGAAAGTTGAGAAGATGATATACAAAGATAGGTTTAGGTTAAATGGAATGCTGAGAGGTAAGAACACGATGCTATGAGGACGAGCTTCCAATGATGAAGATTTGTCGACGGGAATGTTTTTGAATGACATCCTTTTCCAGACCACGGTGCCAAAGTTTTAGCACTTACCATCGAAGTAAGGTGTTTTACATTTCATGAGAGCAATCATATGATATTAGATGAAAACGTATATGGTTTGTGGTTCCATTTTTTCACAACTTTATATCCAAGAAAAAATAAATTGATATCTCGCTAAAGTTACGTTTAAGAGTGACTGGAGAACTGATTTTTTAGGTCTTTTAGTTCCAAGTTGGATTTCTGAAAATCAGTTGATAGCTAAACTGCGTTGCATTAACCAAAAAATAGCCAATACAACTATTTTCGACGCTGTCTTTCCTGCCATTCCATGTGCATCATTTTAATTTCCGAAAAAAAGGATGAAAATATCTTAGGCTTTAGATGACTGAGGATGTATAGAACTTTACACTGCGTGAGTTTCACCTTTATCTGCAAACAACCATATTTATCAATAATATATAATAAAAATGTCAATGAATGCCATTTTTCTATCTGACGTTCTCATTGGTGGTACATCATTCAAATTCAGACGGGGAAAGCTTCAAATCTTAAACTATCTTCTCTTGAGCTTGGTCGACTGCATTCTATTTATTCCTAACTTCTATTAACTCCTCCATTTCCTCGTAACTTTTCTGTTTCATGTACCTTTTTAGCTGACCAATGTATTCGTCTCTTGGTCTTCCTCGAAGGACTTTCTGTTGTAATATTTTGCGCACGAATTTGTTGTGCATCGAAGTGTGGCCTATCCATCTGGACCTTGTCTTCCTGGTATTGCTCGATAAAATTTTCTCCCCTTCTACTCTTCTATGAACCTCCGCGTAATAAATATTTTTCATAACCATCAAAATCTACTTCTAGGTCCTTTTTCATTGTGGCATGCAACAAGTTCATAATAAAGGAAGAACTCACTCGAGGATGCCTGATGTGGTGAACAATCCAACCATTGTAGTACGAGGGCTGTTAAAACAAAACGGGATATTTTTATTGCATGATAACGGATAGTTCTAGCGGCATCTAGTTGGCAGCAGTGCATTCCTCACATCATTCTGAGTAACATGGTTTTCCAATTGTTGAATTCTTGTTTAGTTCCTGTATTATATACCTCTATAAGTTGAAGCTGTTGTAGTCGCCGTGTCTATTCTTTCTGTGCCCGAGTTTCGGGGATCAACGTTGCAACATGCAATTTTGCGTGTAAAATTGTAAACATTTTACAGAATCTTCTAAATTTTGATGAAGACTTACAATAACATTTCTGTTAGTCGTACGCTACGTTATAAATGGTTTACTTGATTCTAAATTGGTTTTAGGTCAGATCAGGACGATCGTAACCAGGAAGGCCTTCGACGTAAACTGATGGTGGTATCAATCAGAAAATCGAAAATATGTTGCGCACCAACCATTTTCGGACTGCTAGAGGACTTGATGGAAAGTTTTAGATCTTGATTGTGCCATGTCATGATATTTTCACCGAAAAATTGAACATGCATCAGGTTGCAGCGAATTTTATTCCTCGATTGACAGAAGCCGAGCAGAACGACCCTCCTCGACCACGACAAAGTGCCCGCCACTCATTCTGGTAAAGTCATGAGATTAGTGCAAAAAAACAGATGATTATCCCATGTCACCATCCCTAATCACCTGGCCTACCTCCAGATGACTTTTTTAAGTTTCCATAATTAACCCTCCATGGACAGAATAATGACACATCAGCATGAAGAAAATACTACCAATATATTAGTTTATTATATTTATATACCACATGAGTTTAAAAAAGTGCTCTTTCAGCATTAACAAAAATGTCAATTTATTAAATAACCATATTTATTTTAAAATGTGACGTATTTGTATTGTATATATTTAATTTAAAATAATACTTACATAATAGTATTTACACAAAGTATACTTCAACATAACCTTCATTAAGTCCCTTTTTTAAACTTTCCCAATTTTTTCTTCATATGGCACCTGAAACTATTTTTTTTTCAGAGCTCGTAAGGCACGTCATTGTCAGTGAATAGCAACACATTCATCTATTCAAATTATTTGACAAACCGCCGAAAGAGACGCAACTTTCCACTCACTTAATCCGAAGCGTTACAATTCTGTCTAGCGCAGCAACTAAGCGGAAAATCCTCTTAGAAAACAGATATTTCAATGATTTTGAAACGTAACAAATTTGGCTCGCACGTCCTTAGAGGGTTAAAATCAGTGCCTCAGAGACGTCGTTTCGACGCCATTGACGACATGAAAGAGAACTCGGCCCGGGAAATGGAGGTGACATCCAGAGAGGCCCTCCAAGACTGTACGGCGAAGTGGAAACTCTCATGGAATAACTGTATCTCTAGATTAGGATACTTCTTATAAAAATAAAAGGACCAATGAGTTACAAGTCCTACGAAATGATATTTTTACAATAATTCCCGTTGTTTTTTGAACAGCCCTAGTACATTATTATAATTGCAAGCACGCAAGGAGTAAATTCTGACTGAGATTTATGGCAGAAAACGCTGGGAATCGGAGAAATCTGTGGCAATTTTTACCGAGCACTTCCTGTCGCCTCCAAGTCGGCTGAAAAAAAATGGAAGGAACCTGGAACTGGACGTTTTCACTTGGCGGAGAACCGAAAGTTGTCACTGAGCGAGAGTGATGTTAATTAACTCCTCTTGAGTGCACGGAAGGGGAATGGTTATTCATATTCATTACTTACATTTTTTACACCTTTCGCATTGCCGCAGTATTTTACCGATTGAGTGCCGCATGGATCTGATATTGAGAAAAAAATAATTAATTAACCCGCGTGGATGGTAATTACTCCCGATGGCCTTTCACAAACAAATATCATTTTTGGACCTGTGGTGAGGATATATTTTTTTCGGAACGCTTGGTCTTCGGATTCAAAAGCCGGTATGTAAGGTTCGACCGCTGTTTTTTTTCAATCGACTTGATAAATAATGAAACGGTCCATGTAAACTGGTATCCTCCGGTCCCAATCCCTCACCCCTCCAGGTAGCGTTTCCTAAGTCCCGACATTTCGGAACCTCCGGGACTCGTCGCCGGGAACATGACTTTATCAAGAATTTCCGTAATGATGTTTTTATTAAAAAGCAGAAATCGTCGATAGTAAGGACTGTTCGTCGTACCATCACGTTGAACAGAAGAAGCACATCGGATATCAACCGGAGGATAGCCCAAGCTAAGAAGGCGCGCATGGGAAAAAGACAACTGCTGTGCTCGAAGATGATAAGACTGAAAACCAGGAAACAATATGTGAAAACATTCGTGTGGAGCGTGGCACTCTCTGGAGCGGAAGCATTGGCCATTGGAAAAGCGGAACAGAATAGGCTAGAAGCCTTCGGAACCTGGTACTGGAGGAGAATGCTGAAGATAAAATGGACGGAAAAAATAAGAAATGATGAAGTGTACAGAAGAGTAGAAGAGGCGAGGAACATATGGAACGCCACACAGAAAAGTAGAATGAGATGGATTGGACACACCTGGAGACACAATGGGTTCGTGAAGAACTTAAATGAAGGTAAAATAGAGGGAAAAGTCCTCAGAGGAAGACCCAGGAATAAATTCAAGGACCAAATAAAGAGGAAAGTTCATAGGAAGAGATACCAGGAGGTAAGGGAACTAGCATTTGATAAGGAAGTGTGGAGGGCTGCAGTCAACCAATCTTAGGATTGAACGACCAATGATGAAGTGCTGTTCGGTAGCTGATAATTCATGGTCACGGCGCGCCATGTGACATGTTCGTCAGGTGCAGTCATAAGTCAAAATGCCTGTACCGGAAATATGTGCAATTTTGTGCACAAAAGTCTTTCGCGCTAAAAAATTCGATTAATTTAGAAAGTCTGTAAAATTAATTTTAACCTGGCAGTCAGCAGAAATCTTTTAGAAATCTCTCCTGTAAAACAGAGAAATACTTTACTCTGTCAACGACGTATATTCCTTAGAAATAGTAACCGACCGCCTCAATCACTACGTTTACCAATCGAACTCAGATCGATATGGACTCGGACCGATCTGAACATTTTTAAGCCATCCGACTCGCATGGCCTGGTTTATCAATGCAAAATCGATTGAAATAATCGATTTGAAATCTCAGCTGGCAGAGAAGGCGGGTCGAGCTAGCCCGCTTCTCATATCGGTCCCACTAGCCCGTTGCGTTTACTGCACCGAGCTGAACCGTCCAAATCGATCTGAGTTCGATTGGTAATCATAGTAGATAATTGATGATACACAACTTTTCATTATAAAATCAAGAATGGGACGGTTTGCTGACAAAAATAATGCACAAAATTTTTATCCATTTATATCCATTGTTGCAGTAACTAACTTCAATTCAATAAAAGTTTGACGCCCAGAAGCGCACTACAAATGCAGCCGAGTGCACTCCCAAGTTTGAGGTAGCACATCGAAGGAATTTATCGATAAAAGTGGTTAAATATATGCACAAGTGAAACCCCGTCTTAATCTATTGCAGTGCAAAAGTAGTCATAATATCATATGGAAAAAACCTTTTTTCTGCTTTTTTTCGATTGTAGGCCACTGTGGCGGCGCGGCGTTGAGGGGCCAAAGGACGTGGCTGGGGCGTGTATTGCCTCGGGAAGCCGCTTTACCCGGAACAT
Organism: Ceriagrion tenellum; assembly: GCA_963169105.1. NCBI lineage: Eukaryota > Metazoa > Arthropoda > Insecta > Odonata > Coenagrionidae > Ceriagrion > Ceriagrion tenellum. The sequence goes on along the minus strand of OY720640.1, from coordinate 65,640,447 downwards.
TCTGTTGTACAAACGAATAGCGGAACTCTTTCATGTGGCAAATTGTATGACCGTCTGAGTGACTGAGCGAGAAATAGCACATACTCTAATTCCATTCTTTTTCTTGTACATTCTATGATGCATTAGTTTGCACAATAACATGTGCCGTATGAAGCGGATTTAAAATGGAAAATCCTGTAGAAGTTTGGCGCAAATTTGAGTCAGATGTTTATTTCGAATAGAGGTCGGACGGTATGGGATGACTAGTGCTGGACACTTATGTCCAGTTTGAATTACTAGGGCTGAAGGATGCCTAAAATGGCAGTTGTCACTGGCGCTTTCACGATTCCCAGTGTATCGTAGTGAGTTCTGTCTCGGATAGTGAATTCCTCGAATTATTTCACTTTTAATTTGCTTATGAACAAGTAGTTAAGTATGAAAAAAATTAAGTCACTAAATGAAAACTTCATGAAATAAAACTATGAAAGTTCTCAAAAAATGCCAAACCACGCCTTGATCTCTCTCGACTCAGCCCTAATAACAGTGAAATGTCGACCCGTTAATTTTTTGTAGACCTTACTACCATTCCGTCCACAGCGATCTTCCATACATTTCCAAGTGTATATTAAGTTACAATACATTCCTTTGCGAATTCATGAAGTGGACATATTAATATTGTGCAAATATTGAAACAAGTACAAATAGTCCTTGTTCTACTTGCATGTTAGAATTCTTGCAAGTGCAAGAACGTGACACTATGTGTGGAATTCCACAATATTTATAATAATTATTTGTTTCAATCAAGGATTTAGATCACATTTAAAATGCCCCTACTGACGTTTCGGAATGTACTTTTTTTCCCTACTGACGTTTCGGAATGTACTTTATTCCATCATCAAGGCTTGGAATCAAACATATACAAAATTAATTCCAATGGGTATATACTTTTGTGACCTCACCCAACAAAGATCACACATATGCTTGACAATATTCTTTAAACCTTTATGTTTGTATAACAATAACAATGTTCTTGTATGTCTTTGGCTCTAACAAAGAATTGCCATTTCGGCTTGCATTTTGTTAAATTTGAAGTTTCTCCAAAACATAAACGAATTATGATTGCTTGAATATTTTACTATGAGAGAATGCAGAGGTAGATAATGGATCACCATCACCTACCTTATAGCCAACATTCTCAAAATGCATATTTGCTTCTTCAGGCCTGCAAATGATTTGGCAGCATTTACAAAATGTCTTGGCGATTCACAGTGATACAATTTTTCATCAATATTAGTCACTGAAAATATATACCTTTGTTTTTTTGATGTGCGTATTTTTGTCATTTCAACCTTTTAATTTTTGTCAATTTTGTTTTTGTCATCATTATAATAAAATATATCATTTTGCTTACCATATTATTCTTGCGAATGCCAATATTTTCTCGTTACTAAAACTTTATGGGTATCGTGAACATATGAGAGTATATATTGAATCTTTTACAATTTTTCTCTGTATTAAATTTTGATGAAAATTGTGCAGTGGGTGAACAACATTTTTTTCTAGAAATGCTGCAATTTTTTCATTCCTGAATATGTTAATATTCAATTGAGGAACGTTGGAAGTGAGGTTATTTCGATATATTATTTCATAAGACCTGTCTTTTATCACGGACAAAAATTTTATGTGGATAAAAAAGGAACCAACAAAGTATAACAACTAAATATCATTATTTGTTGGTTTAAGGAATGTTTTTCCCGCACCGTGGACTGTATGAAAAATTCAGAACTGGTGTGTTTCAGAGTGACACAGAGAATATTATCATGATGCCTCCCTACATCTGTAAGTCTGATAGAAGCCATAAAATAAGAGAGATACATTTCCGAGCAGATGGGTACAAAAACTCGTTCTCTCCGCGCACAATAAGCAATCACAGTGAAAACTGAGCTGCACTAAATACACTCCCATAATGCATGTCACCATTTCACCTCCCAAAATCTTATCCCTTACAACTTTACACGGCTGGCGTCTTGACACTCCCTGTCACACGCCCATGCGGCGGCTCGCAGGGTAGTATTCAGATGTAGATGTGCCCTCCGCTGGCTTTTATCGCATACGCAAACTAAATACTCGCAAACGGGAACTTCAGAATACCGGGAATGGGCGGAAATGATTCCCGCCTAGTTACACTTCTCTTCCGCGCATTTCTATAATCGAACTGACTTGACCGGCCGGTGGGACATCAAAAGGATCCGTTCGGAGCCCTTGGGCACAAATTTTGTCAAGTTTTTTCTCCACGAATGCGCGCCAGCAGCTGATTTTTTCCGCCAAATTTCACACCGAGTGTCTTTGATTACTTAATCATGCGAGAAACATTTGGAAAGGGATCGTTTTAAATCGGCGTACATTCACTTTAAGCCTTGGAAAGCTATAAAAGTGATAAGGTTGCTATAAAAGTGGTGCAGTGTTTGGTAAGAAGTCCGAAAAGAAACATTATATACCGGACAAATATATTAACAAGTCCGAGAGCGATTTTCTGTGGCAATATGACATGGGGTGAGCTATTGTTGTATGTGCAAAAAAGAGTATTGATTGCTTGATTTTTTTCTGCCGTTATTCAAGATTCCTGTTAAGGGCACATTTTGTGGAAAAGTGAAAGTTTAGTCGTCAGAATTGATGCAAAAATTGCAGAAAGATAGGGCTCAAAGAGAAATGAAACCGATTATTGGCGAGGAGGTAGATACTTCTGTTTTTCTGCATATCCGCCGCGTCGTTGCATCTTGAGGACAATATTTTGCCGGCAATCCTGCATGCTTCCTTAAGTTCAAGTGACCGTCAATAAATATTTTCAATGTACTAGTATATATGATAGTTTTGGACCTTACTTGGTGGAAATTATTGATATCAGGGATAGAAGAATTAACACTGCAACTTCAAAGGGTATTAGATTTATTGATACAACCAGTTTCGCCGCAGGGCAGCATCATCAGGTGTTGATGCTGCTGTGCGGTGAAACCGGTTGTGTCAGTAAATATATTACCATGTGAAATTGCAGCGTTAATTCTTCTATCCCTGCATGTAATAGTAAATTGGAATTATTTCTGTTGCAAATTAAGTATAATAATAAGCTAAATGCAATGGGTAAAGGACGTATGATAGGTGTTTTCCGTAAAAATAATAGGAATAAGGTTACAAAAAGACCTAATCAGACGAAAAGCCTCCAAAATCTGATGCTGGAGGAGGATGCTGAAGATAAAACGGACGGAAAAATGATAAATAAGGTTTACTGATGAGTAAAAAGGAAAGAACTGTATGGGACACCATACTGAAAAGAAGAACCATATGGATGGGACACAACCTGAGTCACAATGGGTTTGCGAAGAGCATTATATCAGAAAAAATACAGGGAAAATTCTCCAAGGTAAGACCCAGAAATAAGTTCATCGACCAAATGAAGAAGAAAGGACTTAGGAAGAGCAACCTGAATGTAAGAGAGCTAGCATTAGATAAGAAACAGCGGAGGGCTGCAGTTGACCAATCTTCGGATTGAACGACCAATAAATGAAAAGTTGTACAATATCCTACAAATGTTTAGCAAACAATATGTATGAATACATTAGTAAAGAAACCTATAAATAATTGCCCAGAGATGAAATATTCCCGTCAAGAGCTCTACAATATGCTCTGCATATTTATGTGTTTTGCATCTACATAAAGACACAATACAAAAGTAGAACAGGAAGTATGGGAGACGTGCTGTGAGAGTGCATAGAGAATTGAAACAAGTTTTACTGAGCAAAATAAACCATGGAATAATTAGCTACAATATCTAATGAAGAAAACAATTAAATAAGTTCTCGCTTTCAATGTCAGCGAGGTATTATGATTGTTCCTAGCAATCAGTGCTGATGACGAGAACGTCCTCCGCATTAAAATTTTTAGTTCCGACATCAGATTGAGATTTTTTGGTTGTGCTTGGCAATTTTCAGTCATCCAATCAAAAAGTGATTAAGGAAGTAGAAAAAATAATGGTAATACATGATAATAGCAGCTATCCTGGTATAGTGGAATTATTCCTCGATCCGCGTGGACCATCCCCATTGTAGAACTCTCTTCAATTTGTCTCGAAATGAGTCGCGGTGTTTCAATTTACCACAAACAAGTCGGCCAGTCTGCATTGCGGACTCAGTGGCGCCTATAAACCTTTCATCGCCCTTAGAGGAAGGAGACATTTTCGGGTGCAGGCGAAAAAAATATCGCATTGAACATGCAACGCTGTCGTGGAATGAGGATAAATCATGCGAGCTCGAAATACTTGAAGTGGCGAAGTAGCCTGCCGTCATACATTCGCCCCCGGGAACAATTTAAAATGCATTAATCACCCATGTGTCCTCGTAATGGAGAAAGGATAAAACACCATTTGAAGTAATGAACGATGTAATGGCACAACAAGTTGATATTGTTTCCGATCTAATTGAAAGTCATGAAATCGCCCCAAGACCTCATAAATTCCACGAGTAAGTATCTCAAAGCATATATTAAACTCTCTACTTAAAGCGTATGACTGGAAAATGGCAGCTGCAAAGAAAAAAAGGAAACTATGGAAATGCGGTTAAATCAAAGAATGTTGTAGATCAGATGGATGGAGAGTTAAGACCAATGTTGAAGTCTAATGAAGATTTGGACATTATCATCATTGGTCTTTCAACCCTAAATTTGGTCGACTGAAGCACTCCACCCTTCCATATCTAATGCGAGTCCTCTTACTACCTGGTAGCTTTTCCTCTGTACTTTTCTCTTCATTTGGGCCATCAAGTTTTTCTTGGGTTTCCTCTGGGGACTTTTCCCTCTATTTTACCTTCGATTATGTTCTTTACAATCCCATGCCTCAGAGTGTGTCCAATCCATCTGGTTCTTCTTTTCTGCATAGTTTTCCATATTGTCCATTCCTCCTCTGTACACTTCATCATTTCTTATTTTATCCGTCCATTTATCTTCAAAATATTTCTCCAGTACCAGGTTTCGAAGGCTTCTAGTCTGTTCGGGTCTGCCTTTCTAATGGTCCATGCCTCCGATCCATAGAGTGACACGTTCCACACGAATGATTTCATATAATGTTTTCTAGTCTGTTGTCCTATTTTATATCAACAAAGCAGTTGTCTTTTAACCATGAACGCCATTATATTTTGGGCTATTCTTCCCTTGATATCCGCTCTTCTTTCTGTCCCCCTTGATGGTAATTCCGAGATAGGTGAATGAATCCTCTCACTTTAATTTCTCTCCTTTGGACATAAGAGATACATAATGTAAAATGCAATGAGGAAGAGGTGCGAGGTCCACTTATTGGGCACATTTCGCGACACATCAGCCATTTGAATCACAACAATAGACGGAGAATTGAATGGATAGAGATCGGGAATCCACAGAGAAGTCGATACCATTGCCGGGATTTGAATCTTTGCCCTCGAGATGGGAAGAGATGAAAAGTACTCGGGATGATACGTGCATGTTGCTTGTTTCGTAATACCATTTCGTAATGGAAGTGGATGGAGTAGACGTTAAGATTAATTTCTCCGGGATTTATTCAAAATATCTTGAGGTGGTTCCACCAAGAAAGGACAAATAAGACATTTTATTCAAATTTTGAACTCTCATGGAAAATAGCTTATTGTCGTCTATGAGATATGAGCAAAAAAATGTTGACTATTTTTCTGCTATTTCTGATTTGTGCTATTTTTATCTCAATATGAACTTGAAATTACAGTGCTCATTGGGAGAATGGGAAAAACGCGTGGAATATAGTATTTTTATTTATAATATAAATGCCATTGTATTAGATTGTTTTTAGGAGCTAAGACTTACGGAAAATTGATTTAAAATAAAATAGATGTGTCTTACGGTCTAATTTTTTGGGTTATTAGCTAATTGCGTCAAAGTTTGGTATTTAATTGAAATGGCGCTAGTCGGAGTCACTGGCTATAAAAAATAAATTGCTCGTCAAAAATAAATTCCTGGAATAATTGGCATTTATTCAGCTTTTATTTTTGTTTTCTTTATCCAAATTATTATATCAGCGTAAGAAGGAATTTTTCAACGGATTAAACAAAAAAAAGTAAGGACTAAGTATTTCTTTTGACACATTTCGTGGTGAAGCCTCCTTAAATACTGAGCGCTTTTAATTGCATGGATAATAATAGCCGGATGGAGGAAAGACACACTTGTATTCCATAGAGTAGTGGGCCCATTAGCCATGACAAGCATTCCAAAAGTGTTGCAGAAACATTTGATGAATGTATTGGTTTCATAAATGGCTTCAGAACTTATGGAATGGAATAATGAGTTCCAGAAGTAGCCAAGATGGCGGAAGCGCAAAGAACCGCTTGCAGACTTAATTACTTGATAATAGAGTTGTTTTGCGACGAAAGACCAGTTTGTTTACTCTCACTGATAAATTGATATGTGCATTACCAATTAAACGTTGGAAAATCCATCTTATATTTGATTCATTGGAATAAGATTAGAGCAAACATCCGAAGCAATGAACTATTAAAAGATAAGTTATGAGACTGGTAAATGTGTTCTTGCAACATAAATATTTTTGTGGAGTACAAAACTTCATGAATCTCATAATTATTGATGTAATGACTAAATGTTCTTGCAGCCGGCCTTAAGTTGGCTAAAACACTTCTGGATGACATCCTAAGCGTTTCAGGCTTGCTATTTATTTAGTTTGTGGTATATTTATGGAGCGGGGATTAGGAATAGCTTTCGGGAGCAACAAACGGAGAATAGCTGGCGGGGACTATCCATTTAAATTAGTCCGCCCTTGACGCTTCAACCTCAAGGGCAACTATTGTTCAGCCAGGGCGATTGTGGGTGGGAGATTTGGACCCTTTCAAGCGGCCACTATAAAACGATTTCGACTAAAAGGTTTATCATTCTTCTTCTTGGTAGAACGCTTAAAATTTCAGGAATATTCGTTATCGCTGTATTGCCTTCTAAACTCGTTCTTGTACATTTTCGACAGTACCTTTTATAAATCCACATGCGTCATCGTAATATTATAAAAGTCACCACAAGAGTGCGAGGCTGGGGGTGATTCACTACATGGTATACTCTGACCGTTTAGCACTCTTGTCATTATATTTTTCGTTATTTCACTCTCTGTATTTCAGCCGTAAGAGGGGCGCCATTCCTGCCAATTGCATTTATTGTATTCCTGGCTAGAGCAGAGGGGCGGGCGTGAAATGGGTTCTCCGTAAAACGTAAAAGGAGAATAGAAACGGGTCTAACGCACCCTCCCCCGACGAACATATCCGTCAAACAATGCAAGTAAAACTTACAATTCGTTGTATATCTTATCAAATCATTTCAATACACCGCGGGCATTGTTATTTTTTTCCGAAATAAGGCACTCGAGATAAGCGGAAACTTCTTTTACATGATTATTCTCGAATCGTAATTTTAATTAAGTCCGATAATTTTTTAGGATTAAGTGAGATGAATTGGGCGTCTTATCGGTACAGATATCTAGCCTCATTTCTTCCTTTGATTGTTACAATCTCTTGCTGAGCTTATCTTCAGTTGAGCTCCTGGGGGAGCACGAGTGTGCGAGTTATTCACCGATTTCCTTGTCAGTGAATACAACTTCTGATGGATCTCAGAATAGTTAACACCCCAGCTTTCACTTCTTTGCCATATTATCAAAAATCTGCTCTTCTTTGTGGGTGTCACTTGACAGGTCAGATGAATTGATGTCTTCCGTGTCATGTTCGGCGCCGGGAAACATATTCCATTCGTGACGTTCAAACTCTCTGCATATGATGAAGATTTCTGGGGTTTCCAGCCGGTTTATGGTATTGAAATGCACCGACGTTTCGATGAAGTAGTCTGCCATCTTCTTTAGGGTGAATGACTTTCCCCAGAATTGTCGCACATTTACAGGGTCACTTTTTTAGTCAGATTTGCTCTGATTGGTCAGTTTTTCCCGCCATTTTTTTTAGCATTCTCAGAGCAGGTTTTCAAGCACTGTTGAGTTGGAAACCTTTGTCTAGGTTCAAGTCATTGCTTTCTTGACAGCACCAGGGTGGTTAGAAAAACAAGGGATTACTGGTATCCCATTTTGAAGGAAGCTGTGGAGACTAGGCTGGAAAGCAATAACTTGAACCAAGACAAAAGTTTCTAACTCAGCAGTGCTTGGAAACCTGCTCTGAGAATGCTAAAAAAATGGCGGGAAAAAATCTGACCAATCAGAGCAAACCTGACCAAAAATGTGACCCTATAAATATGAGAAAACTCTGGTTTATATCATTCACCCTGAAGAGGATGGCAGACTACATCATCGAAACGTCGATGCAGTTCAACACCATAACACGGCCGGAGACCCGAGAAGTCTTCATCTTAAGCATTCGCCGGGAAAGACTTTGATCCGACATCTGTGCACATGACTTTGTGGGCGGCCGCGTGAAAACGTATATACATTCGGCCAGGGTTGCGTTCGTATGCAACGCTTGGAGACCGACGACTGAGGTCAATTGTGCTTTCGAGAATTATTTGGTATAATGGTGAAGAAAATTGTCAGGAAAATGGAGAAAGGGTGGTGGGAAACTGACGTCGGAATAAGCCTTCCTTTGGCGAAAATTATTGAAGTGGCAATGGTGGCTAGAACGGTATATATTGTATTGGTAGTGATACTTGGTAGCAGTGGAGGAGAGAGGTCAGTACATGGTGGGCAACTCTGCCAACATAACTGTAGTTAACTTGAGAGGGCGGGGGAGGTCAGCAGCACGTTTCGCGACCGTGTTTACGATCCAAGTAAAGCCAGATCATCACCCGCTGATACTTATCAAAGCCCATCGGAGAAGCTCATTTAAACAAAAGCCATGAATGACAGTCTACAAGCCTGCCGTAATCATGGAGGTGAAACACGTTGAAATAGCCACGAGAAAAAAATCGGCCTGGATCGGAAACGAACCACGCACATCAATTACCATCGTATCCTGCAACATTTCCATGGAAATTAGGAAGCCTTGGTAGCGAGATTTGCGCATTCGCCCGAAAAGTCAAAGTTCCATTGTTCGGGTCCCGGTCGAGGTCGATTTTTCCCGTGACAATTTCAACGTCAATCCACAGGGGCCATTTCAGTTTATATGAATGACATATTGAGCATTTGTAAGTTGAGAAGGAAAGTGGGAACCCTGGTAACCAACCAACCTTGAGAACCCTGGTAACCAACCCCTGGATCAACTTTATTCTCTCCATGCAGAGCTAGTTTGTGGGCAATGGACTCGTCTGCTGAAAAGGGTCCTTAGCGCAATTCCAGCCATATTTCGCTGCCTCTATGCCTGCGGCTGTTTCTGTCACCATAGCTAAATGTATTAGGAGAGTGATTTAATCTAAATGAATTAAACAACTAAAAATGAGAGATAATTCAAGAGTAATCCAGGATCCATTCTTTGGTGCGTTTGTTGCTGTGGATACAAGATATGTTATCCTAGTTCCATGTGGCTGTAACTTGATAAAATCACGTTAAGCATTGGCCATCTAAGCCCGAAATTGACTCATAATATAAGAAGTTTTCGGGAACTTATATAGCAGCTTAAGAGAAACGCGTAGCCAAAGGACCTAGGCATTATCTTGCTTGATTATTGTTTTAGGAATTCCTAGACAAACTGTCGTTGTAGTCTGTAATCGTAATGGAAGAAATGAAAGGTCCATCGTACTGGAATTGACCTCTGATTAGAGGTACTGCTATTCAACAAACCAAGGGTATTACTAATATAACTGAAAGATCTTTGCATTGATACGAAAGGACTTCATTGGCTGATTTATGAATGTGATTTTTAGATTCAGCTTCCCTTAAAATATTTAATAAAGGAAGAATCACTTGGCAATTTCCCAAATAGTTTTTAGAACAGCTGATCAATTTTGTTGTTGTATTTGGATGTACGTTACGATAATTATTGCATGCGAAAATAGCGAGTTTATCGTAGCGTTTCCTTGATTTAGGGGATCGAAACTCACAATTACGAGGTAATTATAGCGCACAAATATTGCAGACCGTCGCGCCTTATGGTATCTAATGAATATAACCTAATAAGCTATTACTCGATACCTTCTAATCAATAATTTTTACATGCGGACAAGTTTTGACGGCTCAAGAAACTTGAATGGACACAGCTCTGCGATAAAACTTGTATTTTCGCATGCTATAAATATTGCAGTGTTTCGAGGATAGCCCTTCAGTACCTATTGCTGTGTTGTCACGTCCCGAAATATATCAATGCGGATTTACACATGGAAGTCCCTTCCATAACAATAGCCTTGAAAGTCGCTTGCAATCGACACTTCGATGTGTAAGCACGCACTTCCATGACACTTGGGGTGATAGGGGTGGTAATCGACCGCGGTTGCTCTTGGCAAGGAAAATAGACTGATTTCTAATTTGCCTGCAGGCATCGTATCGATTCTGTGATAAAATCGCATCGCATCCGGTGAAATCTTGATCACATGACAACAACCGAGGATAAAAAATTTGAGAAACGAGTAAATTAACTGTAAGAGGACTCATTGGTGCACAGAGAAAAATGTATTTGCCCTTGAAAATGTTTTAAATGCTAAATAACCACAACTACAAGCTTTAGCAGTTGTCTATTATTAGATGATAATAATTATTTTCACAACTCTTGTACTTGAGACGATGTAATAATGTAAAATTAATGTACTTAATACAAATTTATTAAACCCATGAATGTCTATGGGACTCGAACAGCGATATATGAACGCCATTGTTGCGAAATTTTGGCAATTTGCGTAATTTCCATATTGATTGTTTACCTCTGTCATCATTTTGTTTGGGAAAACCCGGAATTCGTGTGTAAGCAGAACAATGCCCTGCATGTAGTGATACAATTAGAGATATCGCCGTACCTGCTACTTCCATCGAAGTCGACTTCCATGTGTAAATCCGCCTTCAGGTGATGGCGTGGCAATGGATACTCAAAAATTAACTGTCACTTTTGCATGCGATAATTTTCGCGCCGTCATGAGAGCCGACCTCAGTTTGTGGTGCTCTGCAAATTCACTTCTCAATACTCTATTTCTCATTTCTTTACGCCGCTGCAAACTCACCGTGCGATGTACCGTTAATCTTGTCGGTTAATTATCTTATTACCGTTTTGAATGCGTCGCGCTTTACTCGCTAGCAACCTCGGTAGACCTGGTCGGGTGCTTATTTCCATGCGTGCAGATAATAAATAGAATAAACGACTCACGAGGGCTACCCTCTCCTCGTTGAACTTTGAGAGCTCTTGCGTCATTTGTCTTCGAGAGCTAATTATATGACGCGGATGATCCATGTTGGGCAACACTTGGATACACTTCTAACGTTCCCCATCATAAAAACGCCTTAAACGATTCATTAATCCTTCTTCACATCTGTTCGGAGCCTATTCCTTATCAGGCGAAAAACCGGCGAGCAAAAAATTTGCATATCAACCCTTCTGAAAAATTCACTTCACGAGCTGTAGAACGTAGGAACTTGTACAGATATTGTCGTGCTTCCCGTTCAACCAGCTCTTTTTATAAGTATTTGTAAGGAACAAGAGCGTGGGCCTCAGGTTCTGTAGAAGTTGCCTCTGCAGATAAAGAGGAAGCCTCGAGAAATTCTCGGAAACTACCTATTGTAGGAGTTTAAGAAATCAGTTAACATGGTCCGTTGCCATTGTCCGATCAAGGATTGCCATTTGATGGCAGTTATAGATGAGAATGCTAACTTTAATCGTGGAAATTGGCGTATTTTTTCCAAATACGCTGTGTTATACGGAAATTTACGAGGTTATTCTGCGAGTTTTACACGGCATTTAGCGCCTAAATGGTGCGCGAGACGGCAGGGACATTAGTTGTTGAAGCGAACATCGCAGCAATCATAGATGAATTCAAGTGATGATTAAGTTAGTATTCTATTAGCTGATTGTTAGGTTTTTGGAAAGCACTTATCCTAATCCATCTTCACTCCTATGGCTGGCCCACCATTAGATCCCTCTTGAATTACTCATATCGTCTTCCGCTTTTTATTTCGTCCAGAATCCCATCCTCTTACTTCCTTTGTCGCAATTCCCCTGTGTTCTCCCCTCTATTACCTTCTTCAGCATTCCCTCTCCTTTCAATACGACCTCCATCCATCTCTCCTGCCTCCTCCGAGCGTCCACTGCTAGCTTCCTCTCCTCTCCAACAATATCCAATATCTCCTCGTTTGTCTTTCTCGCCACCCAGCTCACTTTCTCTATTCCTCTTCACACCCACATCTCAAACGCCTCAAGTCTACACACATCCTCCCTTCGAGGTGACCTAGTCTCCGACCCATCAGCGCCTAGCTCCATATTAGTGTTTTCACCAACCTTTTTTTACCTCTGCACTCATAGTCCCCAATAAATTACTCAAAATATAGAATTTCCAAGGTTATAGAAGCATTTTCTAAGAGGAGGGAATTGATTAGGGGGGTTTGAGTAGATGACGTGCATATGCTTAAAGGCTAACACTTTATGCAGATTCGGCCCCATGCTTTCGTAGATTTTCTCAGTATTTTCACCGGATTTAAACTGTGAGCACTTTTTATCATCCCTCCCCTAAAACTTATCTGGTTTCCATTTTTGAGTAAACCTTCGCGTCTACGTTCTGCGTCACGTCTTCGTACGGAGCGCCTGACTCAGACGCACGCGCTCCGCATCTAAATGTACGTACTCACTCGATGCGTATCCACGGGATTCGTCAGCTTGGGATATATTGGGCGACGACTGTGAAATATTCATACCCGTCGCACTCATAATGACAAGAGGCGGGGCCCCAATTTACGCCTTTCTTGGTGGACTTTTGCAAATTTTGATCCGAAAGACTCTTTCGGAATTCCGTAGTTCATGCATTACAAGGGAAAGAATGGGGCCAGTTTGGTGCCCCGTGGGACTTCTAGGGTCAATCGCTTTTCTTTCCCCAGCCGCCGCTCAGTGGTCTGAAATTCTACTTCGGCGGTCAAATATAGATTTTTTCAACTAGTCGAATTTCTGTCTTAGATGTTCTAATAATAAAGATAAATTGTTGATTCATCCTAAACCAAATGACATTTCACCGTTTGATATCCCAAATGTCCGAAAAATACAGCCGGACATTTTGGATATCATTGCCACCTCTCGAAAATCTCTTTCTCGCGCTCGGGTAGGAAGCCTAATCCAACTCGACACAGGTATTTTTTCTTCTTTCAACTACACACACACATATAGAATTTCACAAATATTGCCCACATTGAAGGTCTAGCTGCTGCTAAGGAACTTTTCAATAGGAGACCCATTGGCTCACGCCCCTCTACCCCTTTCCTTTTGAAACTAATGAGGATGGTGCTCACCAAAAACAATTTCGTTTTTGGTGGGCGTCATTTTCTTCAAGTTAAAGGTAATGCTATGGGCACGAGAATGGCGCTCTCTTACGCCTCCTGCTTCCTCGGGCGATGGGAAGAAAATTTATTATCTTCTTCCCCACTTAAGCCACTCATTTGGCTGCGTTATATAGACGATATTTTTATAATTTGGACCCACGGAAGCACAACACTTGATCATTTTATTAAAAAAATTATTCACATCCTTTTCTTTCTTTCACTCACCACTCTTCAACTTCTTCAATCACGTTCCTCGATATAGATATTCGCTTAAAAAATAACAAAATCAGCACATCCGTCCACAAGAAACCCACCAACCTGCAGCAGTACTTGCATTGGCATAGCTGTCATCCCGATCACTGCAAACGCTCCCTCCCATTTTCTCTGGCACGTCGAGGTCGCCGTATTTGCTTCGACGATTTTCATTTATTTCGTCATTTGAAAGACCTGGAAACAGCCTTCGCGAGCCGGGGATATCCCCTCCCCCTGGTGAGGGAACAGCTCCTCAGGGCGGTTGAGCCCTCAAGAAGACCGCGTCAATATTCTACCGTATATTCGGCTTAATGTGCTGGTGATTGCTATTCCCCTATAGTTCTTGGGCTGGTGTTTTGGGCCTTTCTTATGAATTGATACTATCCATGATTTTTTCCAGTCATTTGGGGGGTTTTCTCCGTTTAAATATTTATTTATTAACGTCGTTATTAGATACAGTAATTTTTTTGATGGTTCTTTCACCAACTCAATGCAAACATTTTTCGGTCCAGGGGAGTTACCAGTCTTCATTTTTCTGCTTGCCTTCAGTACGTCTTCCCCGGAGATTTCTAATTTTTCTTCGTGAGTTTGATAGGTACTTCTTATTGTTTCCTTCTATTGTGGTCTATTTTCTTGGAGCAAATCTTGGTAGTAGCTACTTAAACTGTCTGTTGCTATAATGCTTAGAGAATGTCCATTCATCTTCTGTTTTCGTAGGTTTTTTAGTACCTTTCATACCTCCCTTGATTGTTTCCCTCCTATATAGCTATCTATTCTTTTACATGCTTCGTTCCACTTTTCATTTTTATTTCGCAATTCCTGTCTTCTAAATTTTGCCTGGGCTTTCTTATACCGCATTCTATCTTCAGTCCCATTTCAGTTAATCCATTTCTTTTAAAGCTCTCGTTTGGCTTGTTTTAAACTTTCTAACTTTTCATTCCACCAGCTTTGATGATTCATCGTATATTTCACTTTCATCCCCATAGCTTCTTAAGCTGCCGTGTGAATAGCTTTCACAAGATGACCATGTAACTCTTCTGTGGATTTATTTGTCATATCCATATTAAGTATATTGTCTAATCTGTTTCGGTACAAGGTTCGCACACTTTCTTGATTCAGACTTTCTAAATTATATTGTGCTGTAAGAGCTTTATCAGGGGTTTCGTGTTTGTGTTTATTATTTCTGTACTTTGCTATCTGTGGACACAAAATTTTTACTTTTAAAAAGTAATGATCACTTCCACAGTCCACACCTCTGTATACTCGAACGTCTTGCGCTTTCAGTCTGGTCTCTTGTTTCATAGTAACGTAGGCTATTATGGAATATCGTTGTCAGTTTTCTTCTCGCCATGTGTATTTATGTTTTGGTTTGTGTTCAAACCATCCGTTCATAATTTTCAATGCATGTATATCGCAATGTCGATCAGTCTCTGGCCGTTGTTGTTTATGTGTACCTCTCCAAATTTTCCGACTACCGGGTGTTTCTGTTGTCTGCCTATTCTCGTATTTATGTCTCCTAGTATAATTATTTCCCGATTTTTTACCCACGTGTCTAAAAAGGTCATTCAAAATTTTCTGAAATTTATCTTTTTCTTCCATAATTTCATCTTCAATAGGTGCATAGATACCTATTACTGTTAATCTATGTCCAAGATAGTTTAGATTTTCTGTAATGATTCTTTCATCTATACTTTGCCAATTGGTAATTTTATCTTTCAGTTTTTTCTTAATTAGAAGAGACACTCCTCTTTTTGCTCGCTCTTGTTTTGGGACTCCACTATATAACTGAATGTAATTTCCTACTTTTTCTGAACCTTCTCCTATTTTCTTGGTCTGTCAGGGCAACCACATCCATCTTCATTTTATCCATACTTCCTGTGATTTCTTCCATTTTTCCTGTCAAAGACTGCACGTTCCAAGTTGCAAAATTCATGATCCATTTCCTTTGCCAAAGTCTTTGTATATTTGAGGCTCCTTTTTATTGGATTTCTTAGCATTTTTCAAAGTTTTCCGAGCATCGGGGTGCTGGCCCAATTACCTAACCCCCAACCTGGAGGACCAGGTATTTTGATTTTGGGGTGTTCATCACCTAGGCTGATTGCTTGCTACAGCTGTAGAGATCAGCCTTCCCTTTATTTGGTTCTTCCGTCCTCCTGCTTGGATATCCACCAGGAGCCGTTGACCGTTTTTCACTTGTAACCCTAGGCAGGAGCCCTCACAGGGTGCTATCATTCGGGCCAGATGAACCCTGGTTTTTTAAAGAGGTTGTTACTCCTCTATCCCTCCTCCTTTCTCATCCTGGCTTGGGACAGGCATTGGCGGAGTTAACTACATTATTCGTTCAATTTGAAACCTGTATTTCTTGTCTACTCTACCAAATCGCACTTTATCCGAGTGCGCCATGCCCTAGCCTTTAAATTTTGGTTTCCGAAATACATTTGGTTTTGGTTTGGTTTTGTCGTAATACGCGTTTTCAACGATTTTCAGAGGTGGTTGTTACCTTGCTCTTTCTCTCACATTGTCTCATTTATATGATGAAAGGAGAAAAAAGAAGATTTTCAGCGAAAGCATCAATTGTAAATTGTATGTCATAAAATCTGTCCTATTTTTTAAAGTGACAATTATAGATTTTCCCAATTAGTGGAATAATGACGATGTCGTAATTGATATTTCGTATGCAGATCTGCGCTAAATGTTGCATATATCAAGTATCCGATGTAAATAATATTCTTAACTGAGCGAATTGATGTTAAAATTAACCTTGAAAATGCTACCTGGTACCGAAACCTAAATCGCTTGAACTGAAATTGAAATTGAAAACAGTCTTTATTGTCCTGGGACTTACGTCCCATAGAACATTGAAACATAATTGCATAACACAACAAATGGGGACAATGGCAACAGCAAAACGTACTAATTTCATTGAAGAGCACCACATATAAACCAACAATAATCAATGAATTAGATAATGCATAACATGTGGAAATCAGTATAACAGCACACAGATTTAAGATGAAACATTAGGGATTGAGAAATTAAAACAGACAGCATAGATAACGAATCACATTACTTACGCATTATGTATTAAGCATAATGGAATATAAAGTAAGACACAACGCCTAACACTTTGATAATACGATAGAACATGACGAATCTCATTCAATATGGCAACGCACAGATATGAAATTACAGTTCAAGAATTGATCATATCGATTTGATATGAGAAGATTCAGATAAGTTACATGAATAATCGGTCATATTTCTCTTGAACATCGGTTGTCAAAAAGACGTGCGTAATTTTATCAAGCCGTTTCACATATGGATTTTCTTTTGAATTCCATGGCGATTTTGAATAAGAAAGATCGCTCAGGGAGAATTTTCATTTGAAAATTAAAAGAAATTAAATGTAAGGAAAAGAGTATGCATGAATATTAATCGGGAGACATTATGGGACTGCGTGCCGTCCTTGAAATTCCAGTTGTATACCGAAGCGTCAAAAACGCTCGCTTTAACCTTCATGCTTCCTGTGCTTCCCGTCTGTCCTCCACTATTTGAGGAGCCGGAGGAGGAGGAGGGCCATTTGGCGTGGGGGCGATTTGAGAACGGAGGAGGGATTTGGTGGGGGGGGGGGGCAGCGAATACCCCTGTCTCTCCTCCGACGTCCAACTGCGCGAGCAAAGTCAGATGAGTAGGCCAGGAAAATAAAAAAAATAATAATAAATTCGTACCCGCGATTTCATCGTGAAATACTCAAGGGAAGAGTATTGGAAGGGTCCTCTCATCTCATGATGATTCAAAAAATTTTATTGACTCACGATTTATTTAAACAATTTGAGGGCAAAATCAGTTTTTCCAATTTACTCGGAAAACAATGCATCGTAGAGAAAAGTAATACGCATTAGAATCGTAGGAAATACAATTGTCTAAAAAATTAGATTTTTTAAACAAAAATCGGTTTATAAACAAATAATATACAATAATAACAAAAACACGAAAAATGGCTATTTTTAAATTTGTTTATAATTTCAACATTTTTTGATGAAATTGTCTGAAACCTACCAAAAGCTAAGGGTATTGCCATACTTACATACCTACTAAAAGCGTGCTAAAGACGCCCTGAAGGGCCTGTAGGAGCAATATGTTTTGCACAATTCCTTTTATGTATCCCAAAAATCTAAAAAGTGGTTAACTGTTACCCTCTCTAGTGGTGTCAATTTCCAACATAGGATGAATCTGAAACTGGCATTTTAATCTTGAAGACTCCTTTAAAAAAAATTGACCTTTTGAAAATTAATTGTCGCAAATATTAGATTAAGAAAGTTAGCATTTTTTTCTTATAAACGAATGGAATAAAATTGTAGTATTTTAGGCTTCGGCTTCAAGAATAGGTGCAATGAATAGCTGGTTAAAATAAAAAATTGCCAATTTTCGTGTTTTCTTGCAATAATTTTTTTCTTTATCAATCGATTTTAGTTTAGCAAATCTCATTTTGTAGATAATTTTATTTCCTACGGTTGTTTTGCACATCACTCTCCTCTACGGTGCATAGTTTTCCGAGTACATTGGAAAAGCTGATTTTACCCTCTAATTGTTTAAATAAAACGTGAATTAATAAAATTTTTTTGAATCATTAGATGAGAGAGCACTTCCAATACTACCTCCTTGAGTTTTTCTCGATGATATCGCGGGTAAGAATTTCTTCAAGTTTTGACTAAAAGGTCGGGTTATTTTCCAGGCCTAGAGACGATTCGGGCGCTTCCTCGTTCGCGTCCGCCGGAGAGGTAGAGAGGGAGGACCCGGAGAAGTGATTTGTTTGCGGTGCGGTGGGTGTGGAGTTGGATTTGGTCCTTCGCGGGGGGGAAGGCTATGAGTCTGCGGCCCCGAATTGGAAGCAAGCACCGATACAAGCGAGAGCGGCGACCCTGCCAGCCGCCGCGCCGGTCCGCGTCCAGCGGCGTTGCCGTTTGGCTAGTCTTTCTCATAAGTGCAGGGGAGGAGGAAGTGCGACCTTCAGCAAGCTCTCTACATTACTGTTGATTTCATGACGAGCGTCATCATGGAACGCGTGAGACGGCCAGTAAATATTTTGCCGCCTATCCATCCTGAATTCATTATTCATTTCCAAGGTTCTTGGTGCGAGTTGGTTATTACGGAGGGTTACCGGCAACTGAGATCAATTGGGGGGCACAGGACATGAGGGTATGTTGACTATTAAGGCCGATGGACACGGTACATTCATTGCACAAACGAATGTATCATAGATTGTACAAGAAAATGAATGTAATTAGCGCAGGTTCAATTTACCGTTCAGTATTTCAGACAATTATACAATTGCCGCGTTACACGGTACAATTTTTCCCATGAAGGAATTCATACATTTGTTTGTACAATAAAATGTACCGTGTAAAGTGGCCTTTAGGCAGGGATTGTAAGGGAATTGGAGGTAGGGTGGAGAGATACCACGGCGTCGTAATCAGCCTGCTCTTGATGACAGACAATGAGGGGATCGCAGTTAAATGTCCCGTCCAACAGAAAGTTTGCTGCACTAGAAGGATATCCACAAGGCAGCCGAGTGAAGATCGGAATCCCGCTGTAAAATTTTGCCACCTTTCGGATTTTTATCCAGGCCACCTGGTGGGGAATCCAGTACCCTAACCACCGCACGAACCAGATCCCTTTTTAGTGGGGATTTAAGCAACATCAATTGTCAATTCATTAAGACTTTGTACTCCCATTTTAATAGTTTTATTATTATGTACATCTTCTTGAGTTATAATGGGTCTGGAAAAAAAACTGTCAAATCTGTTTTATAAATTTTGCGAAGATGAAATTAATGTCTTACTATCAGTTTAACTTTTTATATGTAATTTCTTAAATTTATTTGTGAATTGATCCACATTTGACCTACCTTGTCACGGAGAAATTATAAAAATTATTTATTGTTAATGCATTGTTTGACGTTCTTTTATTGAATTCTTTTTGAGGTTGCCATTTCTCCATCACCTAAATTTAAAAAATGGGGAATATTTTCAATTTTCAGCATCTAACAACTGCCGATTCGCTCCGTATCCGTCTATTGTATTTCTACTGCATCCTAATTTCTTTTCCGTTGGTTTTATAGTCCAAAGAAAATTAAATTGCCATGGGTAAATAAATAATTTAGTGTTTTGTTGTTGACTAATCTTCTTGCCTTTCCGAGAGGCCCTCTTGTATCTTTTGGTTGCAACGAAATAAAATAATTCATCTTTTCAATTGGAGTCTACGTCAACTTCAGATATGCTTTCTTCCAGCAAAATTTTAATTCGATCTTGAAGTGCAGCTGTTTATCAGAGTAACAGATTCATTTATTTTTATTTTAAAATTATTTCATCGATTATCGTCGTCTAATAAAATTTGTTGCATCATTTGTTCTCTCATTCTTCTGCGTTCCTGCTGTTTTTAATCCCCGCCCGCCGTTCATCATAAAGATCTGCTCATCTGCAATTGTAATTCTGCTTTATTTCTTATTTAGGTGAGTTTTATTTCAGTCTGCGGTATCAAATAGTTCAAAGAACAACGAAGGTCTTGACTGAGGCGAAAAATCGCTTGCTTTTCAATACTGGCTAAAGATTTGACCCCTATAATCAGGATTTGACACTTGACATATAACCCCTTCCCACATACTGCTCATCTCGTATCGCGGTGCGTAATACATTTACATGCTTTGAGATTTCCAATTTTGATTCCTGTTGCTGCTTCACTCCATTTTATGTTCACTCATCTGTATTTAATGTTCATTCACATATATTAAGATGCATTCCTGTAAACTTACGTTTGTTGAGTGCTCATTGCCTCAATATTAATATTTTTTTCATTTTTCCATGTTTATTAATGCAATTTAGGTGGTAATTGAATGGTCTTAAAGGTGATAAACAATAATATTTCGTACTGAAATGGAATGGCTCCGAAAATTTTGATCAGTCCTTCTTTCCTTGCAGTATGCTTAAGTTTGCTGAGACACAGGTGTTGCGATTAAACTGGGTCTTCTGTACCTTAAATAGAATTGTTCTCTCTTTCTAGAAACTTGGTTGACATTGCCTAGTGAACTGGTGGAAATTTTTTGGAAAACTCGCAAATCTTCACCTACAGTTGCGAGAAATTTCCTGGCATGCTAATCGAACCCCGATCTCGCGATTTCACGTCTAGTGCTCTACCCAATTACGGTTGTTTGAGCGAGATAGTTCCCTTGTCATGATAGAGACCGCATTTGAAAACTATAATATTAATGCAGCTTCTGTAGGAGCATGAATTAAATATTGCATTATAATGGCGCAATAATTATCTTTTCTATGACTGAGCAATCCTAATATCCTAAGCAATCCAATAAAAATATCTATATAAGTATTCAGCGTGACTCATTTTCTTCACGTGGTACTTTTATTACTCCACTACTGAATGATTTTTGCGTTTCTGGAAAATTACAACGGAGATTATTTAATTTATTCAAAAAAATAGTCGAGAAATCATACAAAATACACTTTTTTCATTTTTTTGACGCGCTCGAAGTGTTGAAAATACCTCGCTTTTTAAATAATTTCTTTTGGATGGAATACAAGCATTATCCTCCATTGAAAATGAGCGGTATTTTTCGTCAAATGTTTCGGAAAGTATTGAGGAAAGGGGCTGATATATTGGTGTATTTGGAATAATAAAATATTTTTTTAAAGAAGACCATGTATATCAATTTCTAGGTGAAATGATATTTCACTCACACTACTTTATTGTGCAAGTTTGCAGATGTACTCCGGTATGGGTTCCTATAAAGATGCAGGTCGAGGAAAAACTAAATTCCTAATTTCAACAGCTGCAACTGCTCTCCCATTATCACATCCCTGCATCATTATAATTTATTTATTCGGGAAGCGAAAGTTTTTAAATTACAGTCCGGTGAACCTATTTTCGGTCGCTTGGATTACCAAAGAAATAGAATGGGTCATCATAAAAACAATCCCCTCAGGTGAAAATCGATCAAGTCCCTGATGTGCGTAGGCCACTAATATTCCCACCTCACTGGCGTTTTGCCGAATTCGTTCTCAAAATGAGTGCCATTCCATGGCTTTTTGAGTATCTATCCGTGGAAATTACACTAATAGCGCCACTAATAGCTCACTGATATGGGATCTACTTATAGATGTGGATTATGGGGGCAGAGCGTTGGTAATCGGCGAGGTGACTGTCCTTTCCTTGGATCTGCCCCAGATGGAATCAGGAAAATGGTTTTGAATGGCGTTGAATAATCTTTTTGCATCACATTTGTGGGTCTTTAGAAAATGAAAGGTGTTTTCATAATCGAGTCCTGGTTGGAGGCGTTGGAAAGAAGGGTGTGTCAGTTGTTTTATAACGTTACCGCGCCAGCCAAATCTTCGTCTGGCATCCTCTGGATCTCGAGTCTGGATCCTCTTGAGCCCTTCACGCACTCTAATATTTATTTTGCCCGAATTGGCCTCTGGTCCTGCGCCTGGCCTTGCCAGATGGATCGGCGGTAATCGATGGTGAGCCGCATTTCGCCGATGCGCGCACGCGAAGACACGGACAGTGACCAAGTCACAGATTAAATTAAGGGGGCCGGGAAGGTAATCGCGAGTCGTTGGGTGCACATTATAATTTAATAATAATAATAATTTCTGAGGCTTTCCCGGCGTATGATGTTATTTAAGGTTACATGGGTTTTCCACCGGGTCAAACTCTCCATCTTGGCCGACGTTTCGATGAACGAGTCGTCCATCGTCATCAGGGCATGTTTTGAATCGTCAACTGGTCGTCAACAATCGTCAGTGTATATCGTTATGGATACGGTCAGGTGTCGCGTGAAAAGAAGGCGGGAACTCGTGGACCAATCACACGACACCTGACCATACTATATTCCGAACTATATATATCCGGGACCAGTTGACGATGCAAAACATGCCCTGATGACAATGGACTAGTTCATCGAAACGTCGGCCAAGATGGAGAGTTTGACTCGGTGGAAAACCCGAGTAACCTTTAATAATAATAATTTCGGTTCATTTCAGGTATTAAAATGTAGTACAAAATAGGTTACCCCTAAGGATGAGCCTGTATTGGCTACTATCAGATAGTCCATGCAAAAGCAGTAGGAACAAACAAAGCATGATAAAAATTTTACAATCAAATGTTTAACAATCCAGCGAAGAATTAGAAACTAATATGAACATTGACTCAGAGGTATGCACAGTGATAAACAGTGGTTAAGAAATAGGAGACACATAAATACATGGTCAGATATACTTAGAATAACAATAAAAATAGTATTACAAAAATGCATCATTTTTTTACATTTAATTCAATAAAATTTGCATACAAATCACAGAATAAAACCTCTATGTTTTTATTAGTAATAACCAATTTTTTATTTATTTAAGAAATTTTCGGACATTCTTTTCTTCCTTGATGTGTGACGGAAGGACATTGAATATTTTTCGCGACAAGAATGCCACGCTCTCTTTCAAGAACGTCGAAAAATATTCTTGCTGCACACTTCACTTCAGCGCATCTGTTTTTACGGTGGAATAACCATGCATACATAAATGCAAGAGTTATACTTTAAAATTCTCTTCATAATTAAAGCACAGTTAAGACTTGTGTCTACAGCATGAACTTAGAAATATAAGCAAAAAGCATGTGCTTATACGTGTTTTAACTCACAATGATGCCTTAAAATTTGTCAGCAACTATTAAAATAATATGAAATGTTTTATTTCATATTTATGGAATAATCTGTCCATATAGAATCAAACTATTCCAAAATATATCAAATGCAGTAAAGCTGCATGTTAAAATAGCACTAAATTGTCAGGAAACCAAATTAATAGCATGCATTTTTCATTTTCATCAATATGTACCGCTAATAATTGCACTTTTGCAAAGTTTCTCCCAAGCCAAATAAACTAAAATTGTCCTAATCAACTTAAGTACGGTTTTGTAGCGATTGATACAAACAGTAAAAAATACTGTGATTTTTTTATTTCTGTAGAGCTAGTGATCATTGATATGGTTCTTATCACGCTATGCGACGGAAACCATGCTCTTTTACCCTTTTGGAATCCATCATTACTCAGAAGAATATGTAAACCTCATTCTGTAGTAAAAAATTGGTTTTAATATTCACTGATCATTTGAATTAGTATTCACCAGTTTCTCATAAAAATCGTGATACTTAATTTCTCTGTTCACAGACAAATTAATTCAGAAATGCGCACAACTTTGCGCGCTGCCTGACTGTTATAAATATAGTTCGTGTTCTGACCATTAGGGGTCGTGTGTAAACTACGTTACCGTTTTCTGTTATTTTTTTTACCTCCTTTCCCTTTCGTTGACAACCGTTACATTTTTCTCAACCCCCACCGGCATGTTCTAACTTTGTCTCTACTAATGTAACTTTCAGTTGAAAAATATATTCTCAATTATTGAGTTTATTTTTAGGGATAGGTTGAAAAAGATAAATAAAATAGCAGAATTAAATATAATAGAACTATCTAATCTCAATTGGAACAGG
The DNA here is from genome assembly GCA_963169105.1 of Ceriagrion tenellum. Taxonomy (NCBI): domain Eukaryota; kingdom Metazoa; phylum Arthropoda; class Insecta; order Odonata; family Coenagrionidae; genus Ceriagrion; species Ceriagrion tenellum. The sequence goes on along the minus strand of OY720640.1, from coordinate 65,616,238 downwards.
TCATATTTATTTTTCTAAAAATTTCAATTCTAAAAATTAACCATGAATCACATGAAGTTAAAAAAAAACTAGAACTTCTAACGATCCCCAATTAATACCCCGCGCGCCCTTACTCATGTTGAATTCTGTAGTATTGTCGATGTGATGCTGACGAGTAAGAAGGGTAAACAGGCGCATTGTAAAAGCTACATTACTTCGAGTAAACTCTCACCCTACCCCACGTTACCCGCCGTAGGTTTTTGGGCGATCCCGTCCCCCCCGTAAGTTTGTTAGCGTAGTTTATGCACGACCCCTTACCCGAACGAGGAAATCGCCAGCGATTCTATCGTATGACAGCACATTGCATGAGATTTGGTTGTCCACTCGAAGAAATTTGGAACGGTGCTGGTAATTTTGATGTGAGTGTACATGGCTTTTAAATGAGAAAGAGAGAGAGAAAGATGGCAGAATACGCCGGAGTCGAGTGTGCACGGACGTGTGTAATGAGACGCACGGTAATTACGGAGTCCCACGCAACGCCCCCGGTTCGCTCTATTTTTCACGGGGTGATGTGTCGCGAAGAGTGTTCCATGTCCCCTTGGGATCATGCCACGGGAATCAGGGATTCTTGAGACTATTTTGTTCGAGGCAAGTTAAGGCAGAGTATGCTGTACGAATTGATAAGGGGAGAAAGTTACGTAGAACGTAGATGACACTATGGCCCAAAGAAAACGTTTGGGAATCCGTACATTCTACATCTACATAATACCCTACGAGCCGGCACATGGGCGTGTGGCAAAGGGTGTTAGGGCACCAGCCGTGTAAATATGTAAGGTTCCGGGAGGTGAAATGGTGACGAGTATTGTGGAATTGTGTTTAGTGGAGCTCAGTCTTTATTGTGGCCTCGTATTGTGCGCGGAAAGAACGAGTTTTAAAATCCATCTGTTCGGCAATGTATCTCTTATTTTATCACTTTGTTCAAAGCTAAAGATGTGGTGAGGCATAATAAATATATTCTCTGTATCACTCTGAAACACACCAGTTCTGAATTTCTCAAGCAGTCTAAGCCTGGTGTGTAGCCTCCGAGACTCTAGGGACCCACCTTAATCCTTCTAAGAGTTGTGAAACACCATATGTTCGCTCGTAGCAGTTTTTAACATATTGTGCAGCTTTTCTTTGTATTTTCGTAATTTATTTTGGTTACATCTGCTTTTCCGACCGCGGAAGTAACGTGAAGTCGTTTAAAATCAGGCGATCGCCATGATGCGTACGACGATCGACATGATGCGTATTTCTAAACTACTTTGCACTTATTGTAAGTGGGAGTCTTTCAACTCTATGGTGGATTGTCAAAATGTTGAATGTAATGTAATGACGTCACAGTGAGTATTCTTGTGAACCTTTGCAACACCTTTTCACACTGTGCAATCAGTGGCACTGTTGTTCGGGGCGGGCAATGGAGGGCAAGGCAAAGATCTCTCCTAGGCTGCGGTAGAAGCTGGACCTAAAAGAGCGTTTTCGAACGAGGCATACTGCCCCCCTTCATGAATGTAACCTTCTCTTACCAACAATGCTCTGCAGAATAATTCCCAAGACAATTGTGTTCACATTAAAAACCCCCGAAACAATTGTGTCCACATTAAAAAAATGCTTCGAAATGGACATTTCACTCGAACGGATGATTCTGAAACACCTGAGAGAAGGGTGACGGTACCCTGAGCATTTGCACCTTCAGGAGAATTGATAAATAAAATACAATTTGAGATAGAAATATTTTGGCTATTTTTATGAGTTGTCAGTGAGATCTCTGCTGCTGTGTTACTGATTAAAGAGGTATAATATCAGGTTAATATTTGGTGTCCCCTAAAAATTGAAAATATGAATGAGTGAAAAATTGGGCTTGTTTCGCTCGCTTGAAGGTGTGCCATGTGCATCATCATGTGGTTCATCGGTGTGCCATGTTTGGTACGCTTGCCTAGAGTTACCCATCCCGGTGTTAAGGCCTCGCTACGCGGCGATCATTTCAGTTGTGAAAACCATACTCAATCATGCGAGCAAAAAATTGGATACCGAAAGCCTCGGATAAATCCTTTCAAAAGATCCAACATTACGATACGATTTTTGATCCGAAGATAATGTAGAATAATTACATCTATGCGTCGAATTGTAATTTGTGTTATTTTGTTTGTATGTATTGTTCACATGTACAGAATTATTGCATTAAATCCTGATGAAGGTTTCTGGGACATTTTGAATATGAAAATTCTGACCTTTCTTGCTCTCCTCGGCGTTTGTCCTTAATTTTGTGACGACAGTTGCACTGCAACAGTCGGCTTCTTCACCACCAGTAGAAGGGAAATTTCACTGACCTGAAGAAGACGGCTGCTATGCATAGCGAAACTGTAGTCGTAGTGTAATATAAAAACGCCGTGGAAAACCCAGAAGACCTGTATTTTCATAATGATCGCATTGTAAGCCCTCATAGTTTTATTCACTATGATCATTTAGAGGTAGCTTCTTTAGTCCTGAAGCTCACTCATTTTACAAGTACTGGAAAACTCACCACACACGATGTTACATGTCTTCGAGATGATGAGAGAAACAAGGCTTAAGTGAGTCTACCTTCACTACTAGTGTTTCACTGAAACGCTCCACTTGCCTCTGATTGGTCGTGATTGGAAGATGGCAGATTGGAAGCTGGAGGAAAAATAAGTATCGGACCTTCTTTTGTTTTAAGTACTGAGAATCATATTGGGCGTATTCATCGAGTATTCTTGAGCCTTTTGTACGAGTCGATTTTAAGCATGCGGAATTTGGTTTATCTGAATGACAAGTGCAGTTTCAACTGAAATGAACTTAGATTTGACTTTGAGATGCAACCTTAGCAGTCAGAACACCAAAATAAAAGAACCTCCATGTATGCTAAAAATCAATGGTTTTCGAGTTCAAGATCTACCTAGGTCTCGCACTCGAAACTCGAACACAAAACTCGCACTGAAATATAAATATTTCAGTAAGCGATGACTCAATTGAAACGAAACGAACTCCCCGTGAAAGCACATTCACATATTCACATTTTTGAATTGTATGAAACTTTTTATGATCAATTGTTAGATTTTTTTAACTGACTTCGATTTTAAAAAATTCACGGTTTTTGCCGTAGACGGAACGGTAGCACCGCTTTGAACATTATTTACTTGAAAGACGCGCCGATTCGTACTACTACTATTGAAGAATATAAAATCCCATGTGCATTTTTAAATGAAAGATTTTGTTATTTGTTTAAAAGATTCTTGTTTTCATTTTTCTGGAATTAGTAAAGTAAAATAAAGAAATGCTTATTATTCTTGGACATTCGTCATTCATTAAGAACATACAAAAAATACAATATTGTAATGGAGCTCATTCAATGCATATTAAATTATTTTTAAAAAGTGGGAACATCTTATTAAGAGAAAGAATAATTATCGCATAATAATTAATGGAGAATATTTTTTATTGTTCCTTTTCTAGGACATAGGGAGGGTGAAAAAGTTTTTTCTTAAAAAACCACAGTTAGGTGGAATCTTTTAAGTCCTTAGGAATACTACTGTTCCATAACCTTTTCCCCGCAAAAGAAAAAGATCTTTGGTAAGTGGTCGTTCTATGATGAGGGGTGATTAAATAGTGGGGAGCCATTCTGGTTGTTACATTTTACTTCTTGTCCCTGATGGAAAAAAAATTGCAAAAAATACCCAGGTTGTTCATTTTGGAAAACACAATACAAAAACGTGGAGTTTACGAGAAATTTTAAAGTTTTTAGGTCACCGAATAAAACCTACATAACGATTATGTAAACGAAAACATTTCTACTTAGTTTTTTAATTTAACGGCGATTTTTACTTCACCTAAAATATTACAGTCAGCGATAGCCTCTAACTGAGCAAGGGGAACAAGTAGGTTTAATTTTTATCTCCCCTAAGTAGTATAGCCTTCAGAAATTAACCGGTTGTTGCGACAGAACAGTGGCCAGTAACAAAAGGAGGTGAATAGTAAGGTATTTCGGTGAGCGCCTTCCGAAAACATTTCCGTGGCGGCCCGCGCCAATTCCCTTGAAGTGAATGAATGCAATATAAAGCTGGTCCAGCTGCCATGAAAAAGGGCTGGCAGCATCTCCGATTGCCTCTCTCATACACTTGACACACTGATTCGCCAGAGAAAACCACGACTGAGAACAAACGGTGGAAATAAATCTTGACGGTTTCCTCTAGGTCATTAGAACGTTACCTTTCCACTGTATCGTAAGAGGGTTGTTTAAGAGAATTACATTTGTTTGTCATGTATTTCGTAGAGCAATGGGTCTAGTGGAATAAACGCTAGGAATTATTTCAAGAGCAAAAGCGTCTCTTGTGTACTTCTACATCTATTATCTACCTGCGAGACACCTTAACAAAGTTCCTCCGCGACTCTACGAGTCGAGACGTGATAGAAATAGTATTTTTCTAACAAATATGAATGCCGTTTTGTGGGAAAATATTTTCAAGAACCAAAATGTTTCGGCAAATTGATCAAAAATGAATTAGATGCATATTACCATCATTTTTTTTAGTATTTATCTAATTACTGCGAAAGTTGGAGTAAAAATGAGGTAATTCCATAGAAGTGACGCTGATGTCTGCGTCTATGCCCGTGAAAAAGTCTTCATTTAAAATATCGTCATCATTATTGGTCGTTCAATCCTAAAATTGGTTGACTGCAGCCCTACATCCGTATCTAATACTTGTTCCCTTACCTCCTGCTATGTCTTTCTATGTACTTTCCTCTTTATTTGATCCGTGAACTCATTCCTAGATCTTTCTCTGGAGAATTTTCCCTCTACTTTGCCTTCAATTATGTTCTTCGCAAACCCATTGTGTTTTAGGGTATGTCCAATCCATCTTGTTCTTCTTTTCTGTATGGTGTTCCATATGGCCCATTTCTCTTCTACTCTTCTGTACTCTTCATCATTTCTTATTTTTTCCGTCCATTTTATCTTCAGCATCCTCCTCCAGCACCAGGTTTCGAAGGCTTCTAGTCTTTTATGGTCAGCTTTTCCAATGATCCACGCTTCCGATTCATAGAGTGCCAGGCTCAACACGAATTTTCTCACATTAAAAATATAGTCGATGAATAATTGGCATTTTTCGTGCCTTAATTCTGGTTTTCAATAGCTAATGAATTCCATCAACGAAAGCTGTATTTACAAACAATTCAAGACCAAAAAAGTTGGAACTTGGAATTTGTTTAATTCACATAGTCGCGGTTGAACCTCTTTAATATACAAGATGAAAATATACCGAAATGGCGTTTTGAAAAAACAAATGTATTGGTACACAAAGATTAATACTTGCATAAAACAAGATTTTCACTCTCTTCCATTTAAACCTACCATAACCAGTAGATACCCTAAAATGTGTATGGTTTTTTTTAAACAACTCAACCGGTATTACCCTAATACTAATGCTGCAAACAATACTTATCTGTCCAATTTGTATTTTGTGACTATATTTCTCGCTTAAATTATTTTCTCCGTCGCACAATTTTTTTCGGACATCACGTGCGATGCGTTTAAGTTATAAAAAAAAGTTTCTAGCGCAGTTGTGGTTGCTAAAAATAATATATTCCTGGTATGATATAGATGCGCTAGGAGTCCAAGTGTATAGGGTTTTGCTCCGCGTTTATGTCATTCAAAAATATCTTCGCCGTGGCGGAAGAGCCTTTGAAACCTTTCGACAGATGCACACTCCGGTCATTTTCAAGATCGCGAGTTTGTTTATCCTTCAGAGCCCAAAAGACGTTTGAGGTGGAGGTTGAGCAGAGAGTCCTCAAAGTGTTCTCGCGATATTCTCCATTCGATTCTCTTCTTCAATTTTGCGAAGGTTACTCTCTGCCAATGGTTTCTGCCGAATTGAATTTTCTCGAAATACGTGTAATTAAGGCTCTTCTGATAAAAAGAGTGCCGAAAACGCTTTTGAAAATGATTGTACCCTTTTTTGAAGACACTCTATTGGAGTTATCTAATATTATAGTTAGATTACTTATGCCTCGCAGATGCTTATATTGAAATAAAGTATATTTTAAAAAAAAATGATAAGATGACAGTTATTACATATTGCGATCGCATCATTGTGTTACTGTCCAAATTGTTGATTTTGCTCTTTATGTTGCTCAAAAAAATGTAAATCGCTTTTGTTCTTAAGGGGTATATCCCCAGGACAATTAATAAATTATTCATTCATTCATTCATTCATCATTGTATACATTCATTTTGCTTTTAAGTCAAAAGAATCTCTAGTTTCCTACAATCATGGTGTATATTGAATGATAAGTGAGCTAGTTCAAGGTCTTATATAGCCCTTGTTTTACCTCCTAAAATATTCATTCAAATATATCTCATCAGCGTCGCTAGGGCGACGTGAGTCGCTTGAAGGCCCAAGGGTACATCTACATACTCCCCTGCGAGCCACCGATGGACGTGTGAGTCATGGGCGTGTGAATGGGGGTGTTAGGACACCAGCCGTGTGAAGATGTAAGGGATAAGTTTTTGGGAGGTGAAATGGTGACATGTATAATAGGAGTGTATTCAGTGGAGCTCAATTTTTAATGTGGTCGCTTATTGTGCGCGGAAAAAACTAGTTTCTGTACCTATCTGTTCGGAAATGTATGTATCTCTCTTATTTTATCGCTTCTGTCAGACGTGAGGCGTCATGATAATATTCTCTGAAGCAAACCAGTTCTAAATCTCTGTCTCAAGCAACCTAAGCCTAGCGTGTAGTCTCCGAGTCTCAAGGGGCTCCCACTGTAATCCCTCTAAAAGTTGTGAAACACTATGTGTTCGCTCGTAGCAGTTTTTAACGAGGCCCGCAGCTTTTCTTTGTATTTTAGTTTATTTTTTTTGTTAAATCTTTATGACCAGGGTCCCAAATACTCGCGGTGTATTCAAGGTGTGGCTTTGCCAGAGCGAAGTAGCATCTCTCTTTGACATTTTCATCCGAGGACCTCCCTATTCTACGCTTTACAAATCCTAGTTTCTTTTATGCTGTGCTGCGTATGTTATGTATGAGCGTTCCCAGGGCCAACGGCCAAGTTCAATAATTTTTCCTACACCAGAAGGAAATGGCTTGGTCGATATGTATGTATACTGTTCCTACGAATCTGTTGGCAATGAGCGACCCTATGAAGCCAGTGTTTGTTCAAACCGTAGTTTGTTTCCGTCCAACTCTTCGGAATTTTGCCCCACTATTCTACGTCGCTAGTCTAGGATTACTCGTTCTATCTTAGCTCGCGCATTGTGTCTCGAAGAACGGGAGCAGTCGCGTTCCAAGTCTGTCCGTCGCCAAACTACTTTTGGCTTCTTCCCCTTCATCGCCTCTATAGCCCAGGGTGAGGTGAGTGCCTCGTTGTTTACGAGCGCATTTTCTCGCCCCGCTGAAAACATTACAGGTTAAAGACACCTACTAAACTGTGTCTTAATCGCTTCCGGTGCTCCAAGGAGCGAGGAAATGTCGTAGGTAATGTACGCGAAATACAACGAAGCATTGTTTGCCCCGAACTGTCCTTGAATTCTAACTTTAGGAAGTGTTGTCATTTACGTCAGGCCGTTGAGTGGCGCATGTAATTATATTATATTCAGTTTCCATACATGAAGAATACAATTTTGTACTTTTCCACAGAATTTTATTTTCGATGGTACGATGCGTTTTACCGACTTGCGGCATCTTTAGGGACTGATCATCATCAGATACCGACATCAGGTATCAGGTACATGATGATGCCACAAGTCGTTTTTACTTCCACGAAGTGAAGCCTGAATCTGTGGAGTATATTGAATTCAGTTACTGGGAAACTTAGTGGCAATCCACAGTGGTCTTAGGTAACTGGGATGGGAATTGCTTTCAGACCGGCGATGAAAAATTAGACTCGATCTATTATGTTTAAAATCAATTTATTTTCAGACGAAGATGTTACTATCTTACGAACTCCAACATACTACGGCAGATCAGATCATTGAAATAAATTTAGGAAAATAGCCAGCAGAACAGATTGGTTTAAAATGTCGTTTTTCCCACGGTCGTTAAGAGAGCAAAATGGCAGCAAAGGAGACTTTAAAGTAGGCTTGTCGACAGATAGTGTGGTTGATTATTTGATTTGCTCCTTAATGCTTATTTCTGATTCTACCATGTAGTACTAACATCACGTTTCGCATGCTCCCAGAATAACTCTTGTATCTCGTGTACGTGCATATTCAGTGTACATACCCTGCGAGCCTCCGTATGGGCGTGAGATGGGGTTGTTAGGACACCAGCTGTGCAAAGGTGTAAGGGATAAGATTTTGGGAGGTGAAATGCTGACGTTTAAAATAATCCCCTAATCGGATCTCCGTGTGGGGACTACTGGAAGGCGTACACGTCAGAAAGGAAAGCTTCATGCTTGCATACCGTCACAAAGAAATTGTATTCCTCGGATGATCACCTCAGCGGAAAATGAGAGAATATAATAGAATTTCAATTGTCGTAAGACAAGACTGATTTTGAAATGAACTTAAGGCTAATTTAGCAGTTATGGAAGAGAGATTATGACCATCGCGATAACATATGACATTTAAATGGAAAGGATGATCATACGACAGATATACTCCAAATTCCACGCCTCTCGATTCCAAGTGCATTCGAGGGACATTTCAAGTGGTTTCCGTACTTCGGGATAGTTCCCGATACTGCCCGGAACTTTTACGTCTATATACTTCCCTCCGAGCCGCTGCATGGGCGTGAGATGAGGTTGTTAGGATTCCAGCCGTGTAAAGATATAAGGGATAAGATTTTGGGAGGTTAAATGGTGGCGTGTATATGGGAGTGTATTAAGTGGAGTTCAGTTTTTATTGTGGTCCCATACTGTGCACGGCAAGAACGAGTTTTTGAACCTATCTGTTCGGCAATGTATATCTTTTATTTTATCGCTTCTGTCAAGCTTAGAGATGTTGTATGGCGTCATGATAATATTCTCTGTGTCTCTGAAACGTACCAGTTCTGAATTTCTCAAGCAAAATAAGCCTTGCGTGTAGCCTCCGAGTCTCCAGGGGCTCCCACCTTAATCCCTCAAAAAGCTGTGAGACACTACTTGTTCGCTTGTAGCAGTTTTTAACAAAGCGTGCTGCTTTTCTTTGTATTTCATGAATTTTTTTGGTTAAAACTTTATGACCAGGGTTCCAAATGCTAGCGGCGTATTTGAGGTGTGGCCTAACCAGAGCGAAGTAGCATCTCTCTTTGACATTTTATCCGAAGACCTCCCTATTATACGCTTAAAAAATCCTAGTTTCTTTAATGCTGTGCCGCATATGTTATGCATGAGCGTTCCCAGGGCCAACGGCCAAGTTCAATAATTTTTCCTATACCAGAAGGAAATGGCATGGTCGATATGTAAGTATACTGACCTTCCTATTATATGTATGTATATAATAAAATCTTCCTATTAACGCTTAACAAAACCTAGTATCTTCAACAAAACGTAGTTGCATCATACATTAATTCAAAAGTTTCTGTAGCTTAGGTTGGATGCCTTTTGTGTAGTGCATGTTAGTGAAAGCTACTTTGCCCTTTCGTACATTTCAGTGACAAATAAAACCCTAAGTTTTTGGGAGGTGAAATGGTTACATGTACTATAGAAATGTATTTAGTGGAGCTCAGTTTTTTTGGTCAATTATTGTGCGAGGAAAGGACGAGTTTTTGTACCTATCTGTTCGGTAGTGTATCTCTCGTATTTTATCGAATCTGACAGACCTAGAGATGTTGCGAAGAGTCATGATAATATTCTCTGTGTCGCTCTGAAAAACATCAGTTCTGAATTTCTCTAGCAACCTAAGCCTAGCGTGTAGCCTCCGAGTCTCAAGGGGCTCCCACCTTAACCCCTCTAACAGCTGCGACACACTGTATGTTCACTCGTAGCAGTTTTTAACGAAGCTCGCAGCTTTTTCTTGTATTTTATTAACTATTTTCGTTAAATCTTTATAACCAGGGCCCCAAATAATCGCGGCATATTCGAGGTGTGGCGCAACCAGAGCGAAGTAGCATCTCCCTTTTACTTTATCATCCGAGGACCTTCGTATTAAGCGCTTAAAAAAACCTAGTATCTTCCACAAAACGTAGTTGCATGATACATTAATTCATTAGTTTCTGTTGTTTAGGTTGGATACCAATTGTGTATTGCATGTTGGTGAAAGCTACTTATACCCTATCGTGCATGTTGGTGATAAATTAAACCCTGCCAAATTCTTTTGCGGTAGCTTGCAAGATGTAGATGCAGGTGGTCTTAGCATATAATCAGTGAAGCGGCAGTAAGTAAGCAGAGGTTCGAAGAACGCTTTAACGGACCGCTTGGTTGATCCTCGTCCACTTTGTCCCAGTTTTGTCCACCATCAGACTGATGACTTCTGATGATGACCGGTCCCAACTTTGAGCTATGCGGAGTGCACTTTTGAGGTGGCACTGGCTTCGGGGTAACCAGTTCCAGATTTTCTGAAATTTTTAATATCTCATCTTTATTTATGCATTTTTTAAAAAAAGACAAAAATAAAGTAAGGTTTCCTGACTAGTTTTACTGTAATTCATATTTGAAATTGGAGATTTTTAACTGGGATCTTATGGAGATTATTCATATTACAGCAGAAAAACGTCAATTCGAACGAGAAAGCGTAGTCGAGATTTTATTAAAAACTGTTACAAGAAACGATAAGTCGTGGGAAATTGATTGAAAAAAATGTAGGCATCCAACTTCTTATTTTTAAAAACTTATTTGTAAATTATTGCCATTGTAGCGTAGGCAGCGTGGAATGAAGAGAAGTAATTTCTGCTCAGAGTATAGACGTTCATTGCGTTCCTCGGACTGACTGCATTTCAGTAGCAGGAGACGCGGCTTTTATATAGGTGAGAAAGCGTCTAGATTGCCCCCCCAGAACAGATGAGAAAATGCTAGAAGTTACCGAGAAACATTAGAAAAAATATTCACCGGCTCTGAAGCCCGAACACGGGCTGTCCGCTTGCGAGGCGAGCGCGGATCAGCCGGGCCAACGCGGCAGGTGTAGTAGTATGGTGTGGCGATAATTCGCGTATCGCCACACCATATCTGAAGTCGAAATGCGGTAATTCCAACCAAATGGCGCCGCAATCGGCTCCTATGGCTGGAAAAATATGGTCATAAAAAATACGTTCGTGGAATAATCTGTCATAATTTTTGTTTCCAATAGGCATCCCATTGCATTAGAGAAACAAGGTTTTTTGACTGATTAAATAAAACTGGGTGAATTAATTTTTGTCTTGTCTAATTTAGCTAAGCCAGAGCTGTCTTAAGTAAACCTTTCATCGGAAGAGACTCCAAGCCGTGGAACCCTCGGCATTATAATACGATAATGACGACGCTAATTTTTTCTCCACCCGTTTTTTTGATTCTCCGAACAGCCCTATTTTTACTGGCCTATGCAAATAACGTCAACTATCGATTAATTCCCCTAATCAGTAGAACTAGCTAAATACGAGCCTCTCTTCTGTTTTACTCATTATCATCAATGGGTATCAATCCGATGATTGGCTTACAACAGTTATCAATAACATCCACTCTCCTTTTCTGCCAACGGCTTCTCTGCTAGTTCATTATTTCCATTGACGTCTATCATGATTTACTTCATGTGAATCATGATCTTTGTCTAACTTTATAATTCTTCCCATTTATCTCTCCTTCCAATATTGTTTTCATTGAATTATCTGACTGCTAATGTGTCCAATAGATGCCTCCCCTTCTGTGCAGAGCTTTCATGATGCTTCTTTAATATCGACCTCTTCGTGGGACTTAATTGTTCGTGATTCTCTGCATCTATTCCATCTTCATCAAAATGTGGTAACGCTCTCTATCCACATCTCTATCGATCTCAATCTCTTTTGCACTGCTGCTGTTATTGTCCTTGCTTCATTGCCACATAAGATATGCCTCACATGCCTCAATATATATTATTAATTGATGTGCTTCCTTACATCCAGGCTGAGGTTACCAGGAATCATCAGAATACTTGAGTATTGGATCTTTGAAGTTGATTTTATTAATACCTCTGGTGATCTTTCCTATCAGATAAAAAAATTCTTCTACTAGACCAAGTTAATTGGTGATTCTGTCTTTTACCGTCCAAATGGGATAGTCCAACGAAAGCGGGATATTATCCAAAAGATTTGCTATTAGTTAATAGGGGGCAGGTGAGCATGGAGGGCTGCTGTCAACCAGATGATCTTAGAATTTAATCATTAATGATGATGAGTCTTTACTCTGTGATAATAGCTAAAATTCTATTTTTTTCTGTATACTGTGAAATCCTTCTTAATGCCACTCCTGTCAAGCGACCAATCCTCTCAACGACCATTTTTCAACGGAACCGTCGGTGGTCGCTTAATTCAGGTTTCACTGTATGTGTACATGAAAAAATATGAAGTGAAATTTCCCAGGAGCAACTAATTTACAAGGAAATAAACGCCATCTGCATAGAGTTTAACGAAATCATCGCTTCAATACTTTTTAATTTTTTTAAAATCAGCTGCCCGTTCTTTTGCGTGATATGTACTCTCAGAAACTGAACCCCTGTCGAACGACCATTTTTTAGCGGAGTCGTCGGTGGTCGCTTGGTATATGTTCCACTGTATTCAATCGCAAGGGAGTCCGCCTACAAAGTGCTGTTTCCGAAGATCCGTCCAGATCCAGTGTACCTTGTCTTTGATCTGGAGTGTAGTTAAATGTTTTCCACCCATTCCAGTATTAGAACGCACATTAAATTTCATTTAAAACAACGTCGATAAAAATATGAAAGACCTTGTTTCCTTGTCACGTTAGAGGCTGGGAATCCGCAGAAACAAAAGGCAAATGAAAGCCAGTGTGGCAAATCGCCTTCATGCCTTTCGACCCAATTAACGCTTGATTGTGCATTTCCACGGGGTTTGAATGTCATTTTGAATGCCTCGTCAGCAGTCATAGTGAGACGTCATAAGTTATAACAGATCCCTTTTAATACGAGCATGATTTCGAATGCAAATTGAGAAATCCCCAAGCTAAATCATGTTATAACTGAGTCAGTTTTATTTCTACTACTCATGGCCTTATCACTTCCATTACATTCGAGTCTGATCTTATATAACACACTTTACTCCTAAGTTAAGTAAAGAAATTATCTGTCCACGACTTTTAAGTGGAGAAATGTCTTGATTTGCATTGTCTCCGTCTTCATTTTACATCTTGGTACCTCGAAAGAAAAGCTCGTGTACTCAAAATTTCCTAGCCACGAGGTTAACGGTAGGGTTATTTCATTTTAATGAACAATTTTTTTCTAAAACGCTGCTCACTCACAGTAGTTTGAGCGAAATATCTTTTCACCTAGAAACCAATGAATTTGGTCTCGTTTTAAGGAAAAATACCTCACCCTTTCGACCTTATTTAAAAAACGAGGAATTTCCAACACCTAGACCTCGTGAAAAAATTAACAGTATGTAGTTTGTAGGTTTCCTAAACTATTTTTGAAAAGAAATCATATAGTCACCGACGTAATTTTTCATCACAAAAACTTCCGTTGTGAAGGAGTTTTTAAAAGTACCATGCAAAAAAAATGAGTCTAGTTAAAGACTTGTGAAGATATGATAGCTAAATTACTTAGAAACACAGTCATTTAAAAGAAAAATATTGCACCATTAAATAAGGCAATATTTAATTCACGCGGCTTACAGCTGTTGAAATTAAAATGTATAGCTCTAATATGGTCTCTAATATGACTAGGGAATTATCTCGCTCAAACTGCCATAAGGCTGTTGGAGCGCACATCGTGACTCGTTGAGCTCATTTCTTAATTACGATTTTTAAATAGGTCGAGAAAAAGTCTTCAACCAAACTTCACATAATTACCTCTATTCATACGTATGAAATAGCCATACTTGTTGTTATGTAAATCATGCTATAATTATGTTTTAATTTTTTGTCTCAATTTAAGCATTGCTGTCACATTTTTGAGGCGGGTTTACACATCAAAGTTGACTTCTATGGGAGTAGTGAGTGTAGCGATATCTCGAATCGTATCACCACTCGCAAGGCATCTTTCTGCTTACACATAAATTTCCGCTTTTCCCAAACAAATGGATGATGGAAGCAAAAAATGAATTTGGTAATAAAAAATGAATTTGGTAATTACGAAAATAGCCCAGATTTGGCGATTAATGCGTTCTTATATTGCTGTTTGAGTCCAATAAGAATTCTTGGGTTTAATGAATTTGTAAACATTACATTAATTGTGCATTATTACTTCGTACCAAGTGTGAGAATTATGACAATGATTATAATTATCTAATAAGATATATCATAAAGCTTACCTAAGGGAATCTTTTGCATTTAAAATATTTTCATGTACATATAAACATTAACATAAGCAGCAATGAGTCTTCCTCCAACTAAGTTATTCTTTGTTTATATTTAAATCTCCATTTGTTGTCATTTAACCAAGATTCCACTGGATGCGATGCGATTTTATTGCAGAACCGATATGCTCCTTGCAGGAAAAAAAATAGAAACCAGTCTATTTTCCTTGCAAGTAGCAACCACCACTTACAAATAACCAACCACCGCGACCACTATTGCCATGGAAGTCCGAGCTCACACATAGAAGTGTCCATTGAAATCGAATTTCAAAGCTTTTGTCGTGGAAGTGACTACCATGTGTAAATCCGCCTTTAGATTAACGGCGCGGGATTTGAAACCAAAGCCAAAATCGATGGTAAATACGTGTTTTTTATTCGTTATGTTACATTGATGTTCGTCTGGAACCATTTTAATAATAGGAAACTATGTTTTGGCGTTTAGGGGAAAATCTGTATGTATGTCATCGAATCATTTGGAAATATAAGTCAAGTACCATCAGGCTTCGTATTAAAATAGCATAAGATTGCAAGAAATGGGCAAATTTAATTCCATTATTGGCCTACAGTTGTCCATCCTCAGAATGTGGCCAAATAACGTAACTTCCTAATATCATTGTTTCATGTATTCGTTTTCATAATTCAATTCGCTTTTTCAGCGTCTCAATTTAATTACCCTGACGCTTACAAACCTTGATATAAAAAAACCAATTACATAGCTTCTGTATTTCTTCGATATGTTAGCTGCTCACTTTCCATTCATATGAGGTGCTAGCTCCCTCCGCGGCGTCATCTGACGTCTTTCTCAAACGCTTAAGTCGGTCGTGTTGACGTGAAAATTTACTTCCTTTCGCTGCCGACCTTGGTCACGTACAATTCTTCCTTGAATGCCAGTCGCGTAATCTCGAAGTGTCATTTACAAAAATCTTCCGCGTGGAAACTAAATGGTCGCCTCTAAAATCCCTTCCCATTTGCCTGTGGCCTATTTTCCTCCGACTTCCTCGATCGTAAAAACTCGATTTCCTTGGTGACGGTCGTTTGGAAAGGCTTCCATTATGGATGGCGCCTGTCTCGGGGATGTTTCGACTTCATACGGAAATACTGAGTATGGGCGATAATTTTCCTTCAATTGAAATACGTGTGACAAACGGGCAAAGCAATTATAATTATAATTTATTCTTCCAGAAACAAATAGATTGATACATTCATTAACAAATTTGGAAGTAAGGTACCCTACTAGGCAATAATAGGCCTGTTGTTAGGGTACCATCAGTTTTATTTAACATGCATTGCTAGGTAAAGCATGAGAAATATGATATATTCCATACAAATAGATACATTCCATACAATAGATACAAATAGATACATAAGCGTGTATGAGAAAAATAATTTTTTTACACAGAAACAACTTGACTTTGGTAGGAAATAAAAAAATTGGTCTCAGCGAAGCACAATTTCGATATAGTTACATGACATACACGATTGTTTAACTAATGTAAGGAAATGTTTACAATTTGTTACCTCTTTTATTTTGTTCGAGAATTGATTATGTAATTTCGGTCCCATGTATAAAAAGATCTTTTGAATAGAGTTAAATATGCTTTAGACACCGGAACCCAGTAGCCTTAATGGAGATTAAACATTGAAATCCAAGAATGAAGTAATGGGAACTCAATTTTACGCCCAATTATTATAATACGAATAACGGCAATGTATTTGCTAAAATTTAGTTATATAGTTAATAGTCACTATAATTTAAATGATCCTCATAAGATATTACAATGATTCATTTTTCCCTAACCTTTTCCATGGTATCCGTAAACAATTCGTTGTGTGCCTATTAATTTATTTTAATGGACATTTTTATTTTGGTATGCGTACATAAATACTTACAGAATCCTCTAAATAATCCTGTGTGGTATATTTCTTTGAGTATTTAGCTAAATTTATCACATAAGATTTCAATTTAAAATGGCTGTAAATTGGTAACTACCAAATTTCTAAAATAAGATAAATGTTTTCATAATTCTCTATAATCATTTCCATGGCATCCGTTGACATAGTTAATGGTGTGTAGATTAATTTACTATTTAAACGTGTTTATACTTGTGTATGTATTTAAATGCTAATAGGATCCTTTGAATAATGTTGTTTAGTTGTGTCTTTGAGTGTAGAGCTAAAATATTACTTAATATTACTGTTAAAAATAGTTATAAATTGGTCACTGTTAAATTTCAATATGAGGTTTTTTAAGCATATGAACCTACAACAGCTGTAAGTTACTTCTGGATTAATTTAGAATGTAATTAAAGTATGTATACCTTTGTAAAATTAATCCTGACTGCAACTTGGAGACAGGATTTCCTCTTGGGTACCATAAGCTGTATTCCAATCATTGATTCATGATATCCAAATTAAAGTAGTAAACTTTTCTGAGTGGAATGAAAGGTATTATTACTATTTATACTATGTAGTGCGCCATGCAGTCTAAGGTATCCAGTTTGTTTTAATTTGATCATAACTTGCTAGCATAAAATATATTCCATTAAAAATAGGCTTGAAAATTTTTCCTTTAATGTAATAAACTAAACCCTGCATTTTCCTCGTTTATTTATCTCATAGATCCACATCATCTTTCTATCATCCGTAGATCTGTAATAAGTGTGTCTATTCTATGTAGAATAATTTCATGACAATTGTACCTTTTTAATCTATCCAGTTAAACTACTTGTCTCTGTTCATTTTGTTGCCATAAACTTTATGGAACCTCGAGTTTGGGAAGGAGACACTGCGGAGTTACGTCATGTCAAACCAGGGTTATGTAACTAAAGGAAGTGAAAACAAACAAATCTTTATTATTATACCTCAGGGGATATGGGTCCTCAGCTGAGGCCAATGATTTATTTGTGGGAAGGCGCTAAAAATCGTGATCCTCCACCAGAGCTAAAAAGCTTTGTATTCGAAGCTCTTATTCATGTGGACCCAGTGCTCATTGCTACGGGACAGTCAGTAGTGAAATAGTTGGATGGGGGTTGAGAGTGGAAATTTGGAGTACATGAGGAAAGAGACGGTAGTGTAGAGTATTTTTTTACATACCTGGTACGTTTTCGAGGATCGAAAGTCTTCTCGGGCCCTTGAAAGGATTCCTCTCAGTATGTACGTATATGCCGGCTTGAAGATAGCGTCTACACATGCAAAATTACCCCTGTGCACTTCGAGGTCGTCTCCTACTCGGGGCATTCCTTTCAGACAATCGTAATTTTTTTACTGAAGCCAGTTCTTCCGAAGAATAACGTATATGCCATCACACTCATGTGCTGGCTAATTTTTAAAAGTCACTCCTAAAATATTTCGTACCTATTGCAAAGTTATACCTTTTCAATATCCTTTTCTCACGAATTCAACTTGAAAATACACGTTTTATAAGGCTGGGATAGGGTGATACGTTGGTGTAAATTATGTCTCCATATAATAGTAATAATAATATTTTATTTCTCGCACCGAATTGTACAATATAATCCATTGAACAATGATATTAGTGAAATTAGGTACCCCCGAAGTGACCTGTATTGGGGTTGCCTTCCGTTGATTACGCTATGCTCAGCAGCATTTTGTTTATCAACA
The DNA here is from genome assembly GCA_963169105.1 of Ceriagrion tenellum. Taxonomy (NCBI): domain Eukaryota; kingdom Metazoa; phylum Arthropoda; class Insecta; order Odonata; family Coenagrionidae; genus Ceriagrion; species Ceriagrion tenellum. The sequence goes on along the minus strand of OY720640.1, from coordinate 65,598,191 downwards.
GATAAATATATCTATAGGCATTGCAATGGACACAAAAGCATGCTCAATATAACAGAAATTGAATTGCGTAGACTATATGCATTTAACAACATGACAGTATGAAGCATGTAAGACTTTAGGAAACAATGAATAAATGTAACATAGAGATATCAATGACATATTATGGTGGTAGGTACTTCAACATTAAAGAATATTGCCTGAATCAATTTGTGTAAATAACCATATTATTAGTTTTACGTAATTTACCATCTTATATATAATCTGGTTGCGAGAAAAAGTGGCTATGAAAATCAAGTTCTCCCGTGGAATTGAGTGGCCATAAAATATACGCGCCAGCCCATCTTGCTTGTTTTGTTATTAGCGAATGACTACAGAATATGACATCAAAAAACTTCGCCCCAGTAGAAATTTAAATGTCAAGTAATCTGGAATATTTTTTATTTAGTTCTGTGATTTTTTACTCACACGGTCGCAGCAGAGTCATATAAACTTAGTATTAGCGAACTTTGGTTCCGATTATTAGTGCACTGAAAGTGCAATCTTATATGTCACAATTTTAAGGGAGTTGCTACATTGCCTTGAAATTCGTGAAGTCTGAGTTATAAAAATACGGAGTGTGTATATGAAAATTTCATGTAGAATTCCTTGATCAAATTTAACCATCCCAGAATAAATAATGACCATACCAACTGTGTATACCCACAGTGTTTTTTTGTATTGGTACAACCAGTTTCAACGTTACTGCGTCATCTACAGGGACCTGAAGATGACGCGATACCGGACGGAGTACCTGAAGATGATGCAGTAGCGTTGAAACTGGTTGTACCAAAAAAAAAACTCTGTGGATTTAAACGTAGCAGGTATTACCAATATTTATTCAATAATGGACTTCCACAAGGTTACGCCTGAAATGATTTAATTTTACCATCCAACTTAATACCCCATTGAACTATCGACCCCTCCGATACGGAACTTGCATAGAAATGGACTTATTTCACAAATGATGATTACAGGTACTGTCACGCATGGAGAGACGGCATGCACCCTCCATCCACTCACGAAGCCAATATCCCACGAAGCAAAACTCGGATCGTCGATGATTGATGGCATTGTTATCGATTTTCCGCTCCGTAAGTTATTTCTCTTCGATCGATGACGATGCTCCCCAAGCTACCGTCAACTGTTTCTCCGTAAGACAAGCGTGCTCCGAATCAAGCCGTGACGTGCCCTACGTGGAGCGGTGCCACCGCTAATTCGTGGGTAGTCCGTGAGTCCAACCGCACGTGTTCTCGGCGTTTAGAAATCATGGGTCGAACGATAAATCAATCGCCGTCTCTCGCTCCCCCTCGAAGCGAAGGTATCGTTCCGAACGAGGGTCTCCTGTACAGTATTAACCTTGACCGCCGGTGATGGCTATTTCTTCAAGCCACAAATCAATGACCAAGTTACCCAAAGATGATCTTTAAATTTAGCCTGTAAAATATTTCAAGCTCTGACGTATGCCGATTAACTTTTGCTGTTGATATGTTTTTGCGGAGGATATTTTTGTCACGAATAAGTGCAATGTTATATTTCACAACAAGGGAGTTAGTACGTTGCCTCAAAATTCGTGAAGTCTGAGTAATAAAAAGATGGAGTGTGAATATGAAAATTTTAAGTAGAATTCCGTGATCATATTTGACTAACCCACCTAATATCCCACTGAACTATCGACCCACCGATACGGAACTTGGAAAGAGGTGGACTTATTTCACAAACGATGAAATCCCAATTTTTGTGGAGGATATTTTTGTCATAATTAGACTTCGTATGAGTAGAATAATGAGGATTTATCGCAAGATAGCATCCAGGTGGTTCCATCTTATTATGATTGCAAAGGTATGCTAACGTTAAATTTCACTTGAGCGGGAGTGAATGAAATCCCTCTGGAAGTTTTCTGAATTTTTACATGCTCAGGGTCCCATCTACGGTCACAATTTCAAACAATTGTATGTTTTAAAAAATGCTTGCCTTAAATTTCAAACGGATGGTTAATATTCTTGAATTAAATTCGCTAATTTTTCTATTCCGTTTTGCTATCCATAAGAAGTTAAGGAAAGAGAAGGGTTGAACAACATGGTCGTTATTGCGGTTGTCAGGCTTTAGTTTGATGACGTAGTGTCCTCTCCATATACCTCAATGGCTCCATGTACATCTCATATCCCATAAGTTGTATCATAACTTGTGTTGCATGGTTGCATGTCAGTCTACCCAGCATTCTCGTAGTGTCTGGTCTGACCGCACATTGTTATACTGACTGCTTTTGACCTGGGCTTAGCGGCCGGAGTAAAGAGCGCGATAATGATTTGACCTGGGACGAGTGCTGCACGCCAGGTGTGGAACCACCCCGTGCCACACACCCTAGTGGTGACTTGCGCTTGCATTTCTTAGATGTAGATGTACCTCTATTAATCCCTTCCATGAGACATATGTCACACTTAGAAAATATATTTTTTGGTGAAGAATCAATTTTTTAAAACAATTCTTGCGACATATTTCTATGATCAACAACTAATTTTCAAAGCTGTGGATGCTATGGGAACATTGAAACGTGTCCTAGTTTAACATTAATCTAATTATAACGATAAAAAATGGTATAAATATTTCATTTCTCCGACAGAGAATGCTTACAACATAATACCTTTGGTTCAATCGGGGAGTAACTTTAGGTAGCCATGAAGGTAACATGAATTATGGCTTCCATCTTTAACAGAATGGATTATGCACTCATGTATAAAGGAAATACAGCATTTTTAAATTTCAGTACATGTATCAAATAATATTACAGTTATAAGACGACACCCTCTAGACTTTCTTTAGTAAATAACCAAGATCGTATATATTTCATTGTTGTGTTTAGGATTTTTGAATTAAAACATGAAAAGGGTAATAAATTATACACTATTGGTCCCATGTACAAGAAATATCGTTTGAATAAGCTTAGGTTTGGCTTGGGAAAGGAAATTCGTGCTTTACATAGGATGTAGGGAGAAGGATTGAACAATAATAACCCAGTAATACCACTCCTTAAGTAAAAATGACGTAAAACTTTATAAATAAATAGATGTTTCGAGGGGAGCAACCAAAGACAATAAAATTGAGGAAATCTTGTGAAACATTACGACTTATGAGAAACAAATGTATCAGAATGTAAATATTGCAAAAAATGTCTTGCGATACTAATTAGTTGGGACAATTAACACACTTAGGAAATGAGATTATATATTTTTGGCATGTACGATGTACCAATAAGAGTCATACCGTAACCATGGATGTAAGTGGTTGGTTTGAGGTGATGGAATCCAGCCGGTATGTAACACCTGTTTCTAAACGATCCGACGGGGCACCCGGAAGGTGCTTCACACAGCAGCCAATCTCTCTCTCTCTCTCTCTGTCTGTCTGTCTCTCTCTCAGCGAGATTGGCGCTACGTAAAAGTCGGAGTAATTGGTGAATGTGAGCGGGGTGTGACATTTGCATTGCCCCTTGTTGAAACGTTTTCCCGTCTTCAGCTCTCACTTCTCGGTCGGTGAGCCTGTTTAAGTCGGACGGTGGTCAGCGCATTTTAAAATGCTATTCCCACTCATTTTTTTTCAATTGGTGGGATTCGCATAAGGAATGGTATTTTTTTAATAACCTGGTCGAGAAGCGAATGATTTGACTAGCTGAAAATTAGCTTTCGCGTCCGGCAGAAATGAAAAGGTTAACCGCGAATTATGGCTTGGCGGATTGAAATCGAAGCTTTATTTTGTAACTTGAGCATATGAATTCACAAAGGCAAAAGTCGGAAAGACATTTGTATAGTGCAATGGAAATTACAGATATTTGTTGTCTTTTTACAGTGAATTAACAAATTCAAGAATTTTCTCCCTTATAAGTTTTATTTACGTTTATAAAATCCATTCATGAACTTAATATTTTTTGCTTTCTCGCCTCGCCTCGAAATTTTTTAGCGACAGGTAATCTTTTCCTCTTTTAGTGTACAGCGTACAGCTTTTGGTGTATCCCACCTGTTAAGGTGGGTTTTGTTGAAAATCAGAGAATCTCCTTCCGGTTTTTCACACTTTCATGGGCCCATCGTACTCTAGTATATCCTTTTTCGCCTCAGCATACGATTTACGTCTTGCAAATAATAATTATTAATTTATTTCTTATAAAACTTATCAGTACAGAATATAAATATGTAGTTTCATTTCAGCGTACACTATAAGGAATTTAGGTATCATTTTGAAAGATATTCGTTTTGGGGTTGCCGATTGTGTTATGCACTTTAGGGATCAAATTATTAACATTTCTTTAACACCCCGTAAGTCCTAAACAGCATCCATTGGACCATGACTGCAGCTACGGAGACGGTACCTCAAACCCCGAGGAACCGGTTGGCCTGCACGATGACGAGTATCTTTGACCATACTGTCATAACTTATGTTATTTTGAAGAGAATTATTTTTCGGATTTTTTATGGACAATATTTCGCCAGCGTTCTAGCTCGCTTCTTCAGGACCGCTGAAGTGTGGATGCAGGGTTTGGTCCGTCCTTATATGTTATTCCGTTTTCGCGCCTTCGGGTAGAGGTGTGTCGTGATTGGTCCGTATTGTTGAAGAGCCGTTTCCAAGCTGTGGCGAGGGTGTAGCCGTCCTCTCGGTTGAAATTTTGTGGTGTTTTCGCTATCTCTATTGAAGAAGCTGGCTGGCGAAATATTGTCCATAAAAAATGGATAAACGCGGAAGAAGACCCGAATAGCCATTCTCTAAATCACAAAAACTCCGCGGAAGCCTTCACGGAAACTTAAATTATTTTCTTTGCTGTTTGAGGCTATTCGGATGAAAAACAGGCTAACTCGTTAGTGTAAACAACATTTGAGCCACATATTGGAATATATTTTTAATGAGCAACATTCTAATGTTAATCATGTTATCAAATAATAGAGAACCAGAATTTTTGTACAGAGATGTAGGTTTACCTCAAAAAATTGTTAGATATGTATGGATAACGAACCTAAGATTTATTCTTAAAATGAGATGCTATCAGATTTCTGAAATTTGGAAATCCGCCCCGCGCAATAAATGCTTTGAAAATGAAGAGAGGTTAGTATTTAACTGAATGGGGTTTGAACTGGCGAGACTTATTGTATCGTGACTCAGTTTAAATCCATGTCGTTCTAGAATCAACCGAAGCAATGCCGATATTTTTGTCATACGCCGTCTGAGACAGTGTTTGTCATGTTCCGCGCTTAGGTGTTTGATATATTGACAAGGGATGTTGCGTCAGTATGCTTCGTTGTGCACTTAAAAATCATTCTCGATATCTTGGTACGATCTCCGCTCGAATAACTATCAGCATGGTGAAGCATGTTAAATAACTAACTCCAATTTTGGTTTCATCAAAGAAATAATGAATGTTTGCGAACCTACGACCTACTTGTGTGATGACCTGTCAAGGCTATCCTGTTGCTCTGTTTGATTATTCTCTGCGGCATGATCGCAAAAAACTAATATTGATGTGTCATGCTTTCTTAGAGAATAGCGCTTGCTTAGGCTGAATCAAATAACGAGAGTGAGTTCCGAAGATGGAAATGAAAGGTTTTTTTCTTTGGCAGGTATCTGAATCGTTGGAATAAAGTGTTTATCTATAAACACGAGTCTTTTAAAATGCCTGGCTCAATGTTTTAAAAATTTGAATCGCTCTTTATGGAATTTTATAGCTAGTGTGTAAATATTAGAGGGAGGGAGGCGAATTTTTTTTCGGGGGAGAGAAAGAAAATGAGACCTTGAGCTGCCTATGTTAGTTCGGGCGAAATATCATTGCAACTACAAATAAATTATTTTGGCCTAATTTTTAGGAAAAATATCTCACCCTTCCAAAGATACCAAAATATCAGTCCCTTACCGCACTACTTTCCGAGATTATTTACGAAAAATACCTGCCCTTTTACATGGGAAATGGTGTGTGTATGCACTCCAGAGAGACGTTATGTAAAAAGTCAGGAATTTCTTTTACCTGTATCGTAAAATCGTAAAAAAATCGGAAGAAATCGTAAAAAAACTAAGTGCGCTGTCAGTGTGTTTTCTCAACTACTCACCTTTCCATGTTTGTAAAATGTTCTCATCATCCTAATATAGTTCCGGCGTAAATAATTAATTGATTTTCCGGCCCCAGTCTCGACGGAGTGATGTCTTGGTCTACTAAACTGAGGGTCGCGGGTTCGAGTTCCGCCTGGGTGGAACTTTCACCACTCAGGGGACGGCGCTTTGTGATTCGTTTGTTTTTGTTGTAATCCGCTCGATTCAAACTGGCCAATTGTGCCGTATATGGGCTGGTAAAAACAAATAAACTCCACAGCCTCATTGTAGAACTTTATGAAAATCCAAGTAAGGCAAAGCTTGAGACAATGAAATACATTGCTGTAATCAAAGGAGATCTAAAAGAAACAGAGATAAGACCACAGGAAGTCCTGGATAGAAAAAAAATTTTGGAAGAAAATTTGTGATTGGATGGTTGCTGAACCAGAAGAACGTAAGAGGACCGGAACTACCTGGTATATTGAAAGAAGGAAGGCCCATTTAGATAAAATGAAAGATGTATGGTCGCATGGAAAGGCAAAGTCAACAAAACTCCTCTTGAGTTTGTAATTTGCGTGGTCCAACAGGGCCCGAACTTAACTAATGATAAAATAAACAAGAACTCCGTTGTACCAGCGTACCATTGAAATTGGCAGTCATTTTATTTTAGCTATTGGCTTGCACCAGACAAATCAAAATATGTGATGCAGAAATGAAAAATTTGCAATTATCTATTGAAATTTCTGTGGATAATTGAAAAATTGTCATTTTTGCATCATGAATTAATTCCACTTAATATCGCAGGAATCTTCGTATTTCATGCAAAATATGTGACTTGCTTCTATAATGTCTGGTCAAGTGTTATCTATATATGCTAACTGAAGTGGATACGCGCAGTTGCAATTAATTACTGATGAACTTGCTGGTACCTAAAAGCTTAGTCAATACCAAATTGACGTCGAGGCTGCGTCATGTTTCGGTTAACATTTACTATATATTGCAAAGCTGGGCGGAACTTAAGATCAATTCCATACGATGGCAGATATGCGTGGGAGAGTGATCAGAAACAAACGTCTATGGTTTCAATTATAAATTTCTCAACCAATAAAATATAGATAATAATATTATCCTTGAATATTTGGTCATTAATATATTTAACTCACAGCCAACGTTTTGCCAAATATTTTGGCATCTTCAGCAGGTAATTAAACAAATATTAGTACAAAAGTTGAGGAAAAGAAAACGCTGGTTACCCTCGAGAAAACAGGATTTTTCGTAGTTGCAACATTAGCGGATTCAATTGTCGATGTTTCACCTGCCCCCCTCCCTTATCCACCTCCCCCAGGCTTACTCTTTTTGTCGATCTCGCTTACATATTCCTCCTCTGCGCCTTTGCCTTTTCCGTAGCCACCTTACGCACTCGTCAAGGGCCTCAGGCGCAACACTTTCTTTGGAGGAGACAGGACGACGTTTTCTCGGCCGCGTTAAGCCTTTCCCCTCCTTCCCCCCTCCTCTTCTCCCCATCCATGGGCTCTGATTGACTTCCACTTTAGGACGTGTCGTGGGAATTGAGACGCGGAGAGCGCGAACTCGTCCGATCGTAAACGCCTCTGGTGATACCCCTCTCTGAAAAAACGCCCCTTAAAACTGTAGCGTTGCTCGATAAGAATTCGCGACCCCACTCAATAGCTCTGTTCCAGGCAATGGTGATGAATCTCAGTTCATTTTTCCCAGATGTAGATAACAGAAGTCGTCATCTGCAATAAGGATGCATTATTAAGTTTGAAACTAAATAAATACAAACTCAGTTTTATCCATAACAAGTTGCATTGTACCACGCATTTCAACACCCATGCGTCGTCCTATGTACCGAATGTAGAAGTCAACCTGTGAGGGGAGAAATAAAAGCAACTGGATTCCTTCACCTACCTCGGAAGTACCATCACTTGGGATGGAAGAAATACATCGGACATCAAGCGGAGAATAGCCCAAAGTAGGAAGGCGTTCATTGGAAAAAGACAGCTGATGTGCTCAAAGAAAATAGGACTACAAACCAGGAAACAGTATGTAAAAGCATTTGTGTGGAGCGTGGAACTCTATGGATCGGAAGCTTGGACCATTGGAAAAGCTGATCAGAAAAGACTAGAAGCCTTCGAAACCTGGTGCTGGAGGAGGATGCTGAAGATAAAGTGGATGGATAAAATAAGAAATGACGAAGTGTTTAGAAGACGAGAGGACCATATAGAACACCATAGAGAAAAGAAGAACAAGATGGATTGGACACATCCGGAGACATTATGGGTTTCAAAAGAATCTAATTGAAGGTAAAATAGAGGGAGAAGTCTCTAGAGGAAGACCCAGGAATAAGTTTATGGACCAAATAAATAGGAAAGTACATAGAAAGAGATACCAGGAGGTAAGGGAACTAGCATTAGATGGGGAAGGGTGGAGAGCTGCAGTCAACCAATCTTAGGATTGAACGACCAATGATGATGATGCGTTGCCCTCAGATATGTAACCTTGTAATTCCATGCACAAGTGTTCAATAACAATGACGTCTCGGCGTGTTTCCTAACATGTTCGCCATTCATGTCGTTTTCATCATTCGTACTGTGAAAATTCCATAAAGCGTGGGGGTTTTTCGTATGCTAAGTGGTCAGTTATGCACTGCATGAGGTAATTTCACTCCCTCTCTCACCTCTTTACATGGGTAGGTACATATTTTCTCGAAAATTGACCCACTGTTTCTCCTGAGATTCGGTAGTATTTAAGGTTTTTAGGATACGAGGTATACATGGGATCGAGGTCTCAGGGCCGCTGGGGCCCTGGGGCCCCCGCAATGGGCCCCTAATTCACTCCCATTATATTAGCATTGGAATCAATGCAGAGCCTTTTTTCGCTTTTTTAATTACTTTATTTTAATCACGATATTAGGTTAAAATCTTCATTGTGGGATGCCAGATAAAGTAAAGTACTTAATTCTTGCAATCGATTTCGGTATACACCTTTTGTATTCAGAAATACTTTTTCAATGGCAAAATTATAAATTTTCTCCCATTTCTTCAATACAATTTTTTCCTTGGGAGCTCGAGGAATGGCTGTTGATGAGAATTTACCCCCTGGCGTTTAACGGCTTATTTTATCGTATAAAATGAGCAATAATTGCATGTATGTATGTGAATTTTTCTGTATTAATCATTTACACATGCGTTTGATATAAAATAGTGAGTGCAACGAGTGCGGTATAGTTACAAATAGCTCTACTCCGGCAGCTGGTCGCACTCGCTCCGACCGCGTGCGATATTCGCAACTATGTCATCCTCGTTGAAAAATGTACAATTATCTGAGGCTTTAACGTTATGAATGAAATTGTACCTGGGGATGACGCTTAGACTTTGAAACACGCATTACATTAAATGCTCATTTGACAGAACTAAGTTTTCATTTATCTAAGTTCATAATGCAGTTCCACCGTATCTAACAAGGCATATTTGAATACAAGTACAACTTTAAAAGAAAAACTTTGTTATTTCCTCTCGGTTATTTATTCGCACAACGCGTTTTGACGCTTAATGAGTCATCGCCTGGTACAGTTGATACGATGGCTTTCTTTTTACGTGTATTGCTCATCATCATCTCGACCAGGGACACATTGTAACCGTTGGCTAAGGCGATATGACGAATGAGTTGAAATATTCAGCGTTGTCTGCTTCCTTTGAATATATTTCCATTTACGACCTTTATGGAGCTCACCAATTCTTTCTCTTCGGTAAGGCTATCGCCTCGATTTCAAAAATTATTGTTTTCTATTCGTCTATTTTAGATTTCTTCGTCGTTAGCTTCTCTGACGTTTCTTCCCAACGATGAATGATAGAAATTGTGATGCATATCTAATTCAAATGCGAAGAGACCATTTCTAATCCCACCTCCTCTGCGTGGCAAGCGTTCCGATTACAATGTCCTCAAAACTCTTATTTCGTGTTTTACACTTTTTCCTGTTCATAATTTTCCTCCCTGTTATTCATCTTTACTCTTTTCTTAGCTATCGTCTACGTCTACTCAGTGGCCTCCAAGCTAACTCGATAATTAGAGCTGATAATGATTATACACCAGGTAGGATGTTTTGGGGTTACAGTTTCACCTGTCAATAAACGTGCTCATGATTTTAATGAGGGAAATTAGCCGGTTTATTTGGTAGATTTATCCTGATATCTCTGACTGAAACAGTATGATCCTCTTCTTACAGCATTGTCATTGGATAACCCGCAATCAGATTCACAGTATTGCCCATCTATGAAGTTCATAGCAAGCGGCAATATCTATTTGCGCCAGTGGGTAAGGGTATTATACGTTACACGCTGAACACAACCGTTTTATTAGATAATTATTTGATAGAAAAAAACCCCAATTCAATTCGTTCGAACTATTGAAAAGGAATTTTATTTATTCATGGTGGTGCTTTGAGACATGCTAAAGCAAGAAAAAGTTGCATCATGTGACACTTTTATGGCTTTGAAGCTGACCTTATCTGCCAAGCTAGGTGCTTAATAATCATTTCTTCTCCATGGCTTAGCCTTTAAAAGAATTATTTTCAAAATAATTGATTAAGAGCCGCTTGAGAACCGTACTGGAAGGAGCATTGAATCGAAATAAACATCTAAGAAGACCAAAGATGGAATACATTGACGCCAGATTTTATAATGTATGGCCAAATTAATCCACAAGATGACGCAGCCACCTCGATAACTTGATGTTACGTGCGTATTCGAGTTTTGTATATCATATTAGACTCCCAGTTTGGCAAATTTAGTGTAGGTAATCAAATGGAGGACATACCAACCTCGTTTTTCACGTCGAGATAATAAATAATACTCTGTCTTTTGTCACTTGGTGGTATTTCATGGTTAACAAACTTATTCACAAAACTTTTACAAGACCACGTAAATAAATATAACAGGCACTATACACAGACGTCCCAGGCGTGGAGATTATATTTGACTAGACATTGAAACAGTGAGTCTGAGCAAAGCTTGAAGGATGTTGCAGTGAGGGTTTATGATGAAATGAAGTGATTTTTCTGTTTTAAGAATAGAATGCTCAGCTGCTGCAAACCTATCTTCTGATTGATCAGGATATAATTAAGATCCCATGTTCGAGAAAAGTCAATTGAAATATTCCTTCGTTAGCTAATAAAGTTAATTTTTCAGGCTAAGCACATTGTGTATTATCTCTGACTTACTGTTTATGATTTATGTATTGTTATTCATTCATCGTTATTTTATTTTCAAGAGTAATATTTATTTTATTTATTTATTCATCTTTATTTTTGGTTATTTATATTATTGTTTTATTTCATTTATTTATATTTACTTTCTTATTATTTATTTATTTTAAAATTTACAGTTATGGATAAATTACCATTTTAATATAATTATTCCATGTGTATTTCTTCCATTTTTTTGCTGGTGTAATATTAGCTTAATATGTCCGTAGATTTTTGCAGGTCTTTCACACCCCTTCATCTGTGGGTGTTTTCCTGCCGTGGATTTTTTCGTTAAGGATATCACCTCCTCATTTCCTTACGTTTTTCCCATAAAAGTATCTTTCTTCACATTAATTTCATGTATTTTTCTGACGAGGGGTTAGATGGAATAAGGAACTGCCTTAGTCTCAATCTCGCCCCGATAAAAACGCATTATTATTATTATCCTACATCAAATAAAAAACGAGGAAGTGCTTGAGATGGTGGGGGAGGATAGGAAGCTTCTAAATGAAATCCTGGATAGGCAGAGCAAATGGCTGAAGGATGTAATAAAGGCGATGGTTGCTCAAGTTGTGATAGAGGGAAGGATGTTGGGCTAGCGGGGGTGATGAAGATAGAGAATAGGTTTCATGGACGGGATGATGAAGGGTAGATCATATGCTAAGGCGAAAAAGGACATACTGGAGGGAGATAGGCCCCTGAATATGTAGAAAACAGGGGGGAGTTATCAATGACACTCAACAACACCTACTTATACCAGTAGAATACTTCAATAAAAAATATAAGAATTTTGTAACAACTTTCCAATTCCAATACATTTCTTCGTTTCTTGTCTATCTCTCAATCAAGCACGTTCAATCGTCAATGAGTCCTCATCGGGTACACGCTCCCAGATTAAAACACGTTGTCTGGAAGAACGTTTTTGTTCAACTCAACTGTGTAACTGCTTTTGCTCTGCCCATCTCAATTCCTGCTCTCTTTTCCCGTGAGCTATAGCGAGGACCAGAGCATAGCTGACCGCTGGAAAGAAATCTTTCTTTTTTTGCCCATTTCGCAATCCGCCGATGTCCCTCTTCACCGTTTAGCGTTCAAAGATTGCGAGACGATGTAATATATATTTATTTTTTTACTCTCCCCCACCCTCGTCCCGACAGTATTTCTACTCCTCCCGTCCACTTTCGTCTTCGTCGTGCCGTCCCGTTGGATAAGGATCGTCCCGCTCACTCGCAACACCTTAAAATGCTCGGCCGGGTAAGGGATTGCAGACGCGTTCCTTTAACGGTTAAAACCTCTTTGCCATCCATGGCCGTCTCACTCCCCCCCTCCCCCCCGGCTCGCCTAGCCGCACGCTCTAGGAAGCAATTAAGCGGTCGAAGTGCAAAGAGACATGTGTCGCGGGGTGTCGGTACCATAAAAGTGGTGGTGGGGAGGAAGAAATGTGACGGGGAGCGATGAAACTGGAGAGATAAGACCAGCGTTTGAGTCCTTCGAGCCGTTGACAGGTGAACACCTGTTATGAATTGACTGACGATTCCTTTGTACCTGAAGATCTTGGTGGGATTCTGCCTCATTCGCATGATAACAGATTCAGGAAAATATTAATAGTAACAATAACAATAATATTTATTATTGTTTACAAAGACAACTTTTAGCCAAAAGAATGCATCCACAAATTGGCAAACAAACATAACTAGTAGATTAGAAGTGTCCACAATATTATAAATGTGGACCCCAGAAGTCAAGGGGTCTAAGTGACATTTTTGAAAAAAATAAGTTAGGTACAGGAATGGGATGTGAAACTATAGATCTTTGAGGTGGTAAAGGGATCCAAGTGATTTTCTTGAAAGGTGATGCTATCAAGGGTAATGCCTCTAAACTACTTAGTGGGTTGTACCAAACATTTTCAACTTTGACTTAAGTTTTCTCAAATCAACGATTTTGTTACTTAGACCCCTTGACTTCTGGGGTCCTCAAATATAATCTTGAGTTCGTACTTGAAAACAAAATGTACAACCTATATTTTGACCGTGCTGCCATTCCCGACAAAAGAATACAACTTAATAGACCGATTATCACATTTGTAGACGAATTAAATAAAAATGTGTGATTCAAAGATATAGCAGTTCCATTAACAGATAATATGGAAAGGACCACACTAGTGAAAAAAGAGCAAGTATCAGGAATTGGCACCTGAGGTATTAAGGATATGGAAAATGAAAAAGGTCGAGATTGTTCCCATAGTGGTATCAGCCACCGGAATAATACCGAAACAACGTCGAAAAAGTCTGGAAAATATAAAATTACATTACAACGTATATTACGATCCAAAATCAGAAGGCTGTCATTATATCAGTATGCCATAAGGTAAGGTAATTCTTGAATTTTGGTTAAACAACTGAATGAACTTTTTTTTGTATTACTTGATATATTATCCGTGCCTCTGAATAACTCAGCACGACTGAGGAATAAAATTATAATACTTATTGTTCTTGAATTAGTATATTAACATATAATAAAAATAATTAAAGTATTAAATCGGAGATCAATTATTCAGTCATGAGCAAATAAAAATACAGAATTAGTAAATTCAGGCTCGGCACTTAATCACATGAAAACGGCATAATACAGTGAAACCTGTATTAAGCGACCCCTGACGGTTCCGCTGAAAATGATCGTTTAGAGGGGTGGTCGCTCGACAGGGGTTCAGTTTCTGGTAGTGTATATTATGCAAATGAACGGGCGGCTGATTTGAAAAAATGGAATAATTCTTGAAGCGACGGTTTTGTTAAAACCTATAAAGATAGAAGCGCTTAGTACCTTATAATTTAGTTGCTACTGGCAAATTTAACACATACAGTGAGACATGAATTAAGGGACCACCGACGGTTTCCCAGAAAAATGTACGTTGATAGTTGTGATCGCTTGAGAGGTGTGGTAGTTAAGAGAGGTTTCACTGTACTTAATCTCTGAATAGACCGCAATAGGCCGAATTCCGGGTCGGTTAGAGAAATAAAGTGTGGAGTCAGATTAAGTTACCTTTTTCTTTACGATTAATATTACCGATTTCAACTGAATAACGCCGGAGTTGCTGTCTCATATACATGAAAACGGATTCAATCAAATACTTGTCGAATTATTTCAATGAGTTCCATTCAATATGTATTTGCTTTCCAAGATTACAGCAGAAAAATGTCGATTTTATCGAGAAACTATATTGATATTTTGATTTTAAATGTTTATGGGAAGCTTAAAGTCCTGTAAAATTGAATAAAATTAAACATGGGCATTTACCGCATAATAATCTGCATATTTTTACCTTAAATTTGGTTTTCGGTAGTTTACCCATTTCATCAGCGAAACCAGGATTTATTTAAACTGAAAAAATAATAATATGTAACATAGTACTTTTCTTGACCCACGTAGTCAAGACAGGGCCACCTGAACTAACTCTGTCAAACAGACCAAACTGCTTCGAAATGATGCAAAAGTAAAATAGAAATTTTCAATTGGAAGATAACTTAATCATCATAAAGCGTACCGGCTAAAATAGCCGTCATCAGGTACTGAGCTAACTGTCCATCATGTTGTTCTTAATGTACTGTGATGAAGTCAATACCATTTCAAATACCTCATTTTATATAAATAACAAAATAATATTAGTTTTTACGGTCACCTTTTGATGGCCAAATGGTCCTAAATGCATTTTTGGCATAATTATTTTCGTGGAAATTTGCAATTTCATTTCCGTCACAGGGAAGCCTACCTCATCTCAACCGAGTCTAACAATTCCATATGCCGTTGTATGGATTCACTCTCAAGATGTTGGAACTGAAACTCTCAAGAACGCTTCTCATTAACAACGTTAATAGCTGATATAATAGGAGCGTATTTTTAGCACGGACGATACCAGATTCCCAAATAATATATTATTTTAACGCCTCAAAATCACCTGGTATTATGTAAACTTACCTACTCTTGTTGAAATTGGATGGACTTAGAATCCGTAATATGTCACCTGAGTAAAACAAGGTGCTGATAACATATTCGGATGTATTCAGTGCAGAAGGACGCATATTTACAAATACTTTTTCCAATCAGGATAAAATCAATCATCAACCCCGTGCTGTATAGCGAATGTATTGCTCAAATGGGACAGAAGCGGATGGACTCCCGTTGAGTAGCTTCTAGACTTCCAACTGAGTGCTTGAAATACATAAAAAGTTGAGGGCTTCAGACATAAGGTAGCGGAAACGATAAACATCAGTATGGAGAGAACAAATTTTGCAGTTTCCACAAACTTTTTATTTGAAAGATATAAGATTTTAAGAACAAGGTGTAGAGTTCAATGGTATCAGGCTCAACTATGTGGAAGTTGATATTCACAAATGAAAAAACGACTTCGTTTTCTTCCGAAATAAATCAGTGGAAGAAAACGAAGTCGTTTTTTCATTTGTGAAGGTGTATTTATGTGGGAGCAAAAGCTGTTTGTTTTGATTTGGGTAAACGTTGATAACACTTAAATTCTGACTCCAGGAAGCAATTACCTGCCTTTAATCCATAGAGGCGTCGCTGGGCGTCGATACCATATAAGTGAAGGTGAGTGCGCAGGACACAGGTGGGTAATAAGATGAGAAAGCTATTAAAACGGAGAGTTAACTCCGGCATTTTTCGCCTAACCGAGTTATTTTGAGTAGTTGACAGAGCTCCTTTACCGTTCTGACTGACAGTGTATCTTAAGAGCCTGCCAAAATTTTAGTCTTGTGATGTGATGACGTATTCAGGTAAAGGACGGGACTTTAGATGAATCGAAAATGGTTAGCTAATATGATTTGGACACGTGGAGAATAAAATTGAACTACCTCTAAAGAATATGTACAATGGAAACAGCTTCTATATCATTGACTCATATTGATTATAGAAAAACGCCAACTTTCTAGTGTTTCTTTAAAGAAGCTGAAGTTGCTGATATGATATGGACGCATGTTGAAAGTGAAACACCGGAGACATGGTCGTCGCCAAGGGGAACCAGAAGAGGAGGGGACAGCTGCCTCCCTTGACGAAAACTTTCATACCTAATCTGTTACACAGAATCCTGGCTACGCCTATGACCGGAGAGACTCCCGAGGTTTCTCATGTGATCCTTTAAAAAGCTTTAAACATTGGTGATTGCACAGGACCACCTAGAATGTGATGGTACGGGATGAGATCAGGGTGTAAAGAAAGCAATGGGTGCAAGATACATGAGAATTGGGTTACTTGTTGTGGGATGCATCAGAAGTGAGTTTTTGAAAGGTTTCCTGCTTCAAAATCAGCCCAAGCTAAGAAGGGGTTCATGGGAAAAAGACAACTGATGTGCTCAAAGAAGATAGAACTACAAACCAGGAAACGGTATATGAAAACATTCGTGTGGAGTATTGCACTCTATGGATCGGAAGTATGGACCATTTAAAAAGCTTACCAGAAAAGACTATAAGTCTTCGAACCGTGGATCAGGAGGATGATGCTGAAGATAAAATGGATGGATAAAATAAGAGATGATGAAGTGTACGGAGGAGTAGAAGAGGAAAGGACCACATGAAACATCAAGAAAAAAGTGAAATAGATGAACCCGATGGATTGGACACATCCTGAGACAATATGGGTTTGCGAAGAACATAACTGAAGGCAAAATAGTGGGGAAAGTCCCCAGAGGGAGACCCAGGAATAAGTTCATGGACCAAATAAAGAGGAGAGTACTTTTAAAGACATACCAGGAGGTAAGGGAACTAATAGTAGATAGGGAAGGGTGGAGGGCTGCAGTCAACCAATCTTAGGATTAACAAACCAATGATATAGCTTCAAATGGCCGCTTCTTAATTAGGGATTCGTACAGTGGAGTGAAGCAGTGGACAAGAATATAACCTCGAAAACAATAACACCCGAGTCCATTTCAATAAGTGGACAATAATGCGCACAACCCTTCCGTGTTGTGGTCCCCGGTGCCAATTCCAGCGCTCATATCCGTTGCTTTCTTTCCCCATCAGGTGGGAGCGATGTGTATTATTGGGGTTAATGGCTCGTTGTCTTGGCAGCCTAGACCAAGCGAGAAGGGATTCCCAGTAGTATGTTACGAAAATAAACTCTCGGTCGTTTGCTCTTCTTTTTAATGGACCCACCCTGAAGCCCCTGGTAATAATTCTTGGATCATGAAAATAAATGACTTTTGGTCATCAGATTCTGCATTTAATATATAGAATTTTTCTCCTGGATAAATATAAGCCTGTCATACCAGTTTCTCTGTCATTGATAATGAACTAAACATTTGGTCTTAGATATCTAGGTCATGTGAAAAACATAGTTATTATTTATGAATATATCTTTACCTTCAACGATGATTTTTTAAATATATTTTTGAAGGATTATTACAATAAGTGGTTCGTCGCTTTGGGACTAACCTAGGGGCGAATGTGTCTGTTGATGCCTGGTAAGCTCGCTCTATTAACACATTTTGTACATATTTATGCCATTAAGTATTGAGATTAAAAATTAGTTGAGGTAAAAATTATTTGTCCACCTATAGTGAATTATTTTGTTGGAAAGTCTTTTTCGCATGACGACAACTTCTGGGTGCTCAAAGTGCCGACACAGAATTTTCTATGAACTCGAAGGCCTCCACGGAGTCGTTCAGATAGCAGTAAAGGCTTTTCGGCCTCTCTTCCGCGTATTTCGACAGTTTCGACAGCATTGCAGCTGTCTTCTTCAGGTCACGTGACCGAAAATCCTTCACTGCCAGCAGAATTTCCTAATTTTTGCGATTTTTTAAATGATCCGTAAAAACTGAAATAAATTACATCTACATCTACGTAATACCCTGCGAGCCACCACGAGGGTGTGTGGCAGGGGGTGAAGATCACCAAACATGCACTATTGCCATGCAAGTAGGATATTTAAGGGAGGCATGCTAGAGAACAGGGTCACATGCAGCTAGGTGGTTAGTATCTACATAATAAGAAAGGGATTATTGGTTGTTATTACATGCACCATGCACTACAGACTACTATAACTAGATTTCACCTACCTATCCCTTTGCTACGCTGCCTATTGCTCTCTCTTATAGTACGCGGGAAAAATGACATTTTAAATCTATCCGTGCGACAATCCATCTCTCTAATCTTGTTAATCTGTTCAAACCTAGTATAATACGCAGGGGTTCTCAATATATATCTAACGTCATCTGTGAACAAATCGGTTTCGAATTTACTTAAAAGGTTTAACTTAAATTTTAACCTGCGTTCAGATAAATTAGTGATCTAATAAATATCTCACACGCCTTAGTAAATATTTACTAGAAGAGCGTAGTGAAAATAAATGATGGCAGTTTTCTTGTGCAAGCTGTGAATGTCAGTTTGTATGTCTTTAAATTGGCGTTAAAACGCTCTGCGGGATTCCCAGCTCGTAAATTTTAAAGAATAGTCGGGTCGCTTTGCCAGTTAAAATGACTTGGATGAATTTAGGTCCGTTGTTGTATTATTAAACAGAGTAGGCTCGCCAATTGCATCGAACGTGAACGCGAGCGAACTACGCATTATAAAGGTTTTTTATCTTGTATTTTTATTTAACGTTTTCCGGAACTTTTACCGTGCGCATTGGAATAGGGATTGGGGACTGATTTTTTAGGATATCCACCTCTGTTTCACCTTGACATTTATTAACCAAAGGTCTATTTGTAAATGTATGAGCAACAACTTAGTATGGCTTACTGGTTTCATAAAACGGTATTTAAAGGAACACATGCACACAGCTGGTAGGTTCCACTAACGAACACAGCGTGTATTGT
The DNA here is from genome assembly GCA_963169105.1 of Ceriagrion tenellum. Lineage (NCBI taxonomy): Eukaryota > Metazoa > Arthropoda > Insecta > Odonata > Coenagrionidae > Ceriagrion > Ceriagrion tenellum. Next base: position 65,579,013 of record OY720640.1, on the reverse strand, counting down.
GGAACCTACAAAATCAATTGCGTATTTTTCTTCAATAATTCAGTTTGCCACTAAAGAACGTTGGCGAATCTTTTTCCCATGATGTCAACTTCTGGGTGTTTTACGTGCGAACACAGAATTTCCTAATTATTGCGAATCGTTGAAAAATCACTGAATCCAAAAATTACCACTCCAATCACACTCAACAAGCTCCATGTTTTCAACCTTTTCGTATTCTATATTTAATATAAAGATAATATGTTTATTTCCACTATTATTAAAAATATTAAGAGTATTTCGTGTTATCTATTTTTTAAGCTAAGTTTTTGCTGTGATAAAATAACAAGCCGCGTGCGTCAGACGCCATGGTGCTGCCTTACTGTGGTACAGCCACTGCGCGGACAACTGTTGGTCAGTCTCCTACCCTTTCGACCTTTCAAAATGCGAGTGGCCATGTCAGAAGAACCTGCTTATCCAGCTTAGGGTAGTTTGAGCGAGATAGTTCCCTGGTCATAGTTGAGACCATTTTTGAATTATGCGTTATAATTGCAGCTGATATAGGAAGCATGAAATAAATATTTTAATATTAATGGTTCTATAATATACTTTTATATCACCGCAATTCAAACAAATGAAATAAAAATATCCACCTAAATCTTTAATTTGACTAATTTTATGCTGGGTTTGTTGAAAACTCCTTCACAATGGAAGGTTTTTGTGAATCTGGAAAAATTACTGCGGCGACCACATGATTTACTTTAAAAAATAGATAAGGTATCATACAAACTACACGTGGTTAATTTTTTGACGAGATCTAAGTGCTATAAGTTCCTAATTCTTTATAAGGTCTCTCAAGTGCATACACGTGCCATTTCCCATGTTAAAGGGCTGGTATTCTTTGTCTGAAATCTCGGAAAGTATTGTGGTAAGGGGCTGATATTTTGGTATCTTAGGGAGGATGATTTATTTTTCTTTAAAATGAGACCAAATTCATTGATTTATTGGTGACATGATATTTCGCTGAAACTACATTAGCACTCGGAGTACGGACCGTGGGTCTCCGGAGACCCGAGAAATACATTTTCGAAAATAATCATTTCAGTTGTTTTTTGCAGTAATTCATGCTTCACGTAATCCAAGAGAATCATATTTCATACATACATACCAATCACGCAGTTCCCTTCCGGGGAAGGCACAGTCACAAAGTTTCACTCTTAAATACATGTTTGTACTCCTAACTCTGCTTCAATATTTTCCTCCATACTGACCTATCCTTGCAAACCTCTTTTGCCTCATTTACCCCAATACACTGCTTCTTACACGCCCTCCTGTTTTTAAGACTCCTAATATTCCTCCTCCTTAGAATTTTCTCAACTACATTCAACCACAACTTTCTCGGCCTACCTCTCCCTCTCGCACCATTCATTTCACTCATATATCTGTTTCGTTATTCGACTCTCATCCATTCTCTCAACATGTCCAAACCAACGAAGCACACTCCTCTCATATGTGTCCATTACTGGAGCATCTAACCCACATTCATTTATTACCCACTCATTCTTCACCCGATCCATTCTACTTTTGCCGCAAACACTCCTCAGATAACTCATACCCACGGCGTTTAGTCTACTCTTGTGTCCATCCTGACATACCCATGTTTCACTACCATACAACGAAGTGGGGAGAAGTACACTTTTGTACACGGCGATTTTCACTTCCTTAGACAGGCACTAATTCCTTGGTATGCTCCACGTGCTACCTACCACTTTCCTTCCACCATTCGCACGTCTCTTTATCTCCTCATCCATCCGTCCATCATTCGTAAACATCTTACCTAAGTACACAAAATCATCCACTTGTTCAATTACTTCACCATTCGCACTCATCATACAGTTAGTTATTCTCCCCATTCTCCTTATCAAAAACTACTACTTTAGTCTTGCACGCATTTATCTTCAATTCCATTCTCTCTGTTAATTCACAAAACTTATCTAGGAGCTTCTGTAATCCCTGTTGGCTCTCTCAGCGGAGTTAAAAAGCTAAAACAAAAGTATACCTTTATTTAAATTATAGGATTCACCGGACTGTATAACAACGGGGGTCTTACAGGACCTGGGTCCGTATTCCACGTTGTGTAAATTTTATCACTGTTATGTCGGGACAGTTCCAAGTCTTGAAAAAATTGACTCACTCTGCACGCCACTGCAACGCATTGTCATTGTTCTCGAGGTAAATAGGACTCGATTTTCTGTTTTCTCGATGTCTCCTCGCTTTTCACTTCGTTGATTTCCTCTAGAATGAATTGGGAATATTATTTTTGACTTTATGTGGCCTTAATTATTTTGAATTGGGAGCTGGAATATTTATGAGTGGATAAGAAAGTTAACATGTTTAAATAACTTAATTTAATTTTCAACTATTTTTTTGTTTTGTCCAAATATTTACTTGAAAAATTTGTTTTATATTTATTTCAATCTGATATTAAGCGTTTCACTTCTGAATCGTATAATATATAAATACTTTTTGGTCTACATTATCCTTTTTCTGTATTCATTCATTTCTTACTAGGGTAGTGACTATTGTTACTAGAAATAAATTTTATAAGTCAGGGTCCTCAGGGACCCAGGTCCGTACTCGGCGCGAAGTCAGTGAGGTCTGTACTTGGAGTGCTAAGAGTACGTAAAAGTCCTTCTTACTCGCCAGTTTTGTTTCCAATAAGGAGGATACAAAAATATAAGATTTGACATAACTCATGTGACTTTAGTGAAGGAAATCAGCAAGTGTACCAATTAAAACGCCTCGAAGTATTAATCTTTTTTAAAAATCGATTAGATTTATCGCCATTTCTCACTTCTCTCTATCTTCCTTCCTTCCTTCATTCTCATTCATCATTCATCCTTCTCTACCCTTACTTCTTATGCTAACCCTTCCTGATGTGTCGATGCTTTTTCATTAAGAATTAATTATTATGTTTCCTTCAAAAAACATGTGAGACAATTGTACCGTTATTTTGACCCATAAATTACCACTCACTCCTGTAAGCAGCCAGTTTCCAACCATTCCTTTCTCAAAACAAAATAACAGACTCCTCAGCATCAATGGCCAAATTTTAAAACGAATGAGTTACTGATGTTTGCTTCTTTCGTTCACTTTGGGATTCCTTGGCGACGGGCCATTTCGATTTCTCAACTCTTGGGCGTTTTCATTTGTCACTCAATCATAGAGTGTAGCCCCACTTCAGAACCTTCATCTTTCCCACAGTGCCACGGCATCACCATGGTTTTATGTTTCTGCGATTAGTGGGGTGATGAGTACGTGGGTGAGAGAGTCCTCACATTGAGCTATTATAGCTCTATGAGTCCTCTATTTACTTAGAGTTGAGTAATCGATAAGTAGAGGGCTGGAATGGGTGATAAAATTGCGCCTAACCTATTCAAAAAATTGCTTCGGTTGAGGAAGTCATACATCTGGAAATTTGAATGTATGTACTGTCTGTTTTTGTAGAGCATGCCCACTTTAAAGGGGAAATGTAATCTGTCCGAAGGCTCGCGGATTACTGTCAAGCCAGGTTTGCATTCATCCTGAGACGTATCTGACTTGATCTGCCATGTTGAAGTTCTTTCCTTGCGCTTGAAGTATGTTTAGACACTTATCCGGATAGTAAATGAAAGAATAACTCTTCCAATTGCTTCCACTCGTTGGTTGATGAGTAGATTAATTCACTATGCTGATTGCCGAGTTTGGAAGGAGCTGGAATGACCTTATAACCAAAATCGAAAAATACAACGATTATATCACTCTCACAATAAATGTTACATTTTTAAATTGTTTCCTCGGTAAAACGTTTTGATTCTGATTTATTCTATATTAATCGACCTCTTTGGCAAATTTTATTTATTTATTTGCGTTATAAATTGTTATTTGTCACTGGCTCTTGCGGCGAATCGGTGATTCCCCAAACTGGTCGTAAGGTCTTAAACCAATTTACAGTTAATTTGTGTGTTTCAGTCTTGACTTGGTGGAAGTGACTTATATCCATTTCAATCATATGACTTTGTACTTTTCTACTTTCAATGGCATGTGGAATTCTACAAAGTTTTATTGTGAATATGAATACCTATAGAGTTTTTGTAACCATGTGACCTATTACGATGAGAGATTCGTCGCTTGAAAACTCACCAGGTGGTGGATTAGTCTCTTGATGATTGTGAAGCAGTCTTTTATAAATTTTGTACACATTTTTGCCATCGAATATCGAGATGAACAATTAGTGAAGACAAAATAATTGTACGTGCTAGTATGCTGTGAATTTTTTGTTAAAAAGTCTTTTTCGCATGATGGGCTATTTTTGGGTTTTTGAAGTGCGAATGCAAAATTTCCTTGCTGTCATGATTTTTGAAATGGCTAATATAAAATGAAATATTCAATTCACTTCACAAATGGGAAAGTAACTTTGTTTTCTTCCACAGATTTATTTTCTTGGTACAACATGTTTCAACACAGCGGTACCTGATGATACCTGATAATGACACCGCTGTGTCGAAACATGTTGTACCAAGAAAATAAATCTGTGGAGTAAAACAAAGCTACATTTTCCTTTGTGAGGTTCAACTTCCACGTAGTTGAGCCTCAAACTATGGAACATTTAATTCACTTATAAATATCTCACACTCCTTGGTATGCATTCGCAAAAAAGGCGTAAAGAAAATAAATGCTGACAGTTTCTTTTTCTGCTTCACGAATATTACTTATTTTTTCCTCTATTTACTCTATATGGTACCGTTCTCATGTTTAAGGGTGATATAAATCTGTTTTCCGGAAATAGTACCTTATCAACGCAAACCTTCAAATGTACAGTGCGACTCCTTGATAATCATTATCCACAGTTTTTGACTGAGCGTTGTAATGCTAATTTGGAACTTGTTTTCTTCCTAGGTTCTCCAATACATCCCAATTTTTACTTAAATTTTTTGCACATAATGTCTTCCCCATGCTGATTGGCGAGTTTCATGGATGGAAGGAGCTGGAATTACCTTTTAACAAAAACTAGCTGGCCCGTGCGAATATTTCGCACAGTATGCAGCTTCTTCCTGTTTGTTTCTTCTTTCTTCCTGTTCTTCTACCTGTCGAATATTTCGCACAGTATGCAACTTCTTCCTGTTTGTTCCTTCTTTCTTCCTGTTCTTCTACCTGTTTCTTCCCATGGACAATTACATGCTGGTTATGTTTGTGTTAAAGATACATAACGTAAACGTTCTGATTGCATGTATAATGTAAACAATCTAACTAAACGATGTGTTAATAGATGGCGCCTCCTACAGTCTTTTAAGCACGTATCCATAGACAACATATTAGTTGATTATACTGTCAACATATGGCATGGATCATTTTTTAACAAAAACTTTGATTTTAAATTTTTTAACGAAAACTTTGATTTTAAACCATTTGTCTATTTTTCGTCAATAGCGGGGAACATAAGATTTAAAACGATGTTTGAATCATTAATTCTGATGAAGAATTATGGGAGTTATGGCGTTGCGACAATAAAACACCTTTGTGAAATAATATACATATATGATGAGAAAAAAAAACGATTAATCCCTTTCACAATAAATATTTCATTTTAAATGTTTTTCTCCGGGAAAAACATTTTGTCTGATTTCATCTATATTAATCGATAGCTTCGGCAAATTTTAATTCTAATTATAATTGTAGAGACTAGCGACCCAAAGCCCAATTTCATCGCGGTTTGTTTTAATGCACTTTCAAGCTTCCAGATGCCTGACTTTCATTCTCTTTATGTTCGTAATTCAGCGAGAAATTTGAGTGAAATGGCTTCCTCACTGGGGGGGGGGACACATTCTTTTGGCATCTGTATCAAAGGGGAAGTTAAGAAGTCGGGAAAAAAAGACGATGACCGGTGGTGGTTGCGGTCAGAATTTCGGGCTGGTCTTATTTCACCCAGTTCCGGGCCACCAATTTTTTTAAATGGCTATCGAAAGTTGACGCAGTTGGTTTCGTAATGTTCCGTTTTGGCGACATTCCCGTTAGGGTGCGGGAATGGTGTCAAGGCAAGGATTTGGTATACCAGCGAACACGATACCCAAAGGATGTTGGGACTTGTTATTTATTTTTCCAAAAAAATGGCACAAATATGCAGCCGCTCAACTTCCCTTTCCCTGAGCGCTTTCTTTTTATTTGCACGGTGCAACTTTCACCTGAAATATCAATCAAGTTTTGTCCTTGGTGGGGTTGTAATAAATATTTTTAAAATAGTGACCTTAAATTTTAAATCCTTGCCAATTTATTGGATAGGCGTTGCATTAAAATGTCAACGAGGTCGTTTATTATTGGTATGCACTAAGTACTTGCTCTGCACATGAACGTCTGTGCGTGAATTCAGTCACGAACCGCGGCGGTTTGGGACGATGAAGAACCTATCACGCGATCCTCTCTTCGTGATTCTTTGTATTATTTACCCTTTCACATAGATAATCGACAAAAGTCGATCCACAATCATTAAGGCGGGTTTGCCAATGTAAGTCACTTCCATGACAGTAGCCTTGAGAGTCGCTTGTGAGCGATACTTCGATGTGTAAGCTCGCACTTCCATTGAAGTAGGGGTCAATAGTGGAGATTATCGACCGCGGTTGCTACATTCAAGGGAAATAGAATGGTTTCCATCTTGCCTGCAAGTAGCATATCGATTCTGCGATAATACTGCATCCCATTTGATGGAATCGTGGTCATATCATAGAAAACGGAGATCTAAAATGTAAACAACGAATAACTTTGTAGTGACTCATTTTTGCACGTATAAATACTTATTTGTACTTGAAAATATTTAAAATGCTGATGAACCCCTTAGGTAAGCATTATGACCCATCTCTTATTTGTTAATTATAATCATTGTCGTAATTCTCGTACTTGATACGATGTAATAATGCACAATGAATGCAATTTATACAAATTTTTTAAATCCACGAATGCCTATGGGACTCAAACAGCTGCATACAAACGCCGTCATTGTCAAATTTAGGTGATTTTCGTAACTACCCTATTGTTTGTTAACTTCCGACATCCATTTGTTTGGAAAAAGCTGGAGGTTATGCACAAGGAGAACGATGTGCTGCAAGTGGCGATACGATTCGACATAAGGCTATAATCTTCACCTCCAGAGAAGTCACCTTCCATGTGTAAACCCGCATTTAAGGCTTCACCGCGATGATCGATTTCTGCCCACGCCCCAAAAAATCTTTCTCCTTTGCCGGGATGGTCGTATTGACTGAAGACTCCGATGCTACATGCTATAATAAACAAAGAGAGCATAAAGAGATTAAACTTAGCAAAAAAAGGCAGTTCCAGCTGCCTCTTAATAGATAAACTGTAAAAATGCTAATCAAATAATAAAAATTGTATTTTCGTTTTCTAATGGTAAAATGAAATTATTGACAAAAACCGGTTGAAAACGAGATACGCAGCACAAGGGTTAACTTGAATTTTCATGAAAAAGGTTTCAAGTCCTGGAACCACCACCAGTCATCAATCCGGAGATGGTATGTTGTAGGTCTCCTTCCGATTCATTCATCTCCATCCAACCGTAATAAAAAAATGAAAACCCTGGTCATACAGATTTAACAAAAAAATTAATAAAGTAAAAAAACTGCACTCTTTGTTAAAAACTGATATGAGCGAATATATAGTGCTTCACAACTTATGAATGGATAAGGGTGGGAGCCCCTAGAGACTCGGAGGCTACATGCTAGGCTTAGCTTGCTTGAGAAATTCAGCACTGATTTGTTTCAGAACGACACAGAAAATATTATCACGACGCCGCACTTCATCTCTAGATCTGACAGAAGCGATAAAATAGGAGAGATACACTGCCGAACAGATAGGTACAAAAACCCGTTCTTTCCGCGCACAATAAGTGACCGCAATAAAAACTGAGCTCCACTATATACACTCCTATAATGCATGTCACCATTTTACCTCCCAAAAACTTACATCTTTACACGGCTGGTGACCTGACACCCCCTGCCACACGCCCATGCGGCTGCTCGGAGGGTAGCATGTAGATATAGAACCGCTTATTATTTCAGAATTCCAACCTTGGGATTCCTCTGCACCTTATTGTTGTTGCTCCCTCCAATGTTTTGACACCGAAGTATTGTTGTTGGAATGCAATTCATTCTTGCCATTCTTCGCCCTCCATTTTCGTTTATTCTTTCATTTGATAATGAATGAGCATTATTCGTATATTTTTACCGAAATTATTTTATAGAATACTATGTACTTTGACGTTTACGCGTCATCCTCGGATAAAGTCGCTAATCTCCGAGCGGTCCTCACCAGAATACGAGGATAGCCTTTTAAGTGTCGGGAATAGAACGTTCATTATCACCTAGCAACTATAAATGGTGTTTATAAACAACTTTTTGAGTTGGTTAATGCCCATGCAAAGTTTTATTAAGATCGGCCTGATAGTTTAAAACGGTGGCGTGTCAAAGTTCCCAAGTCGCTGTACGAGATGGAATTAAGTCATGAACAGTGCCGCACGATAATTTTCTATAACTTTCGACGAAGCCTCACCCAGCAAGAATGCGTCGCAGAACTTTTTGTTGTTTTTGGCGAAGAAGCACCATCAAAGACAACCGTTTATCGCTGGTATGCAGAGTTTCAGCGAGGACGCTTTAGCCTCAGTGACGAACCGCATGAAGGGCGAATAAAAACCGCCGTCACTCAAGAAAACGTGGTTGCTGTACGTAACATGGTTCTGGAAGATCGTCATGTTACATACCGTGAGATTCAAGCATCATTGGACATCTCAGGGACCTCAGTTCAAAAGATCTTACACGAAGAGTTAGGTGTTAAAAAATTGGTTTCCCGCTGGATATCGCACCTCCTCTCAGAAGAACAGGAATCTATAGCTGCGAGCCTGAATCAAAATGCCAATCTTCAGTATGGGTCTTCCAAAGTGAACTCAAACCGACAAAAGTTGTTCGCTCTCGCAGCGTTGCCAAGAAAATGATCGCATCGTTCGTAGCCAAATCAGGGCATGTAGCAACGATTGCTCTTGAAAATCAAAGAACAGTTAATGTGCAATAGTATACGACCATTTACTTGCCCGAAGTGATCGCCGAGCTTCGGAAAGATAACCCAAATCGACGCATTACGCTCCATCACGACAATGCAAGCTCACACACCGCTCGAGTCACAAAGTCGTTTTTGGAACAGCAAAACGTCGAAATTCTTAATCATCCTCCATACAGCCCGGACTTAAGCCCCAATGATTTTTTTACATTCCCCAGAATCAAGAATATGCTACGAGGAAAGCGCTTCCAGGCGTCTGAAGAAGCGGCCGATGCCTACAAAACAGCCATTTTGACTACCCCTACTTCGGAATGGAATAAATTCTATAACGACTGGTTCTATCGAATGAAAAAGTGCATTGACTATCGCGGAGAGTACTTTGAGAAACAATAAAAAAAATTGCGTTATTGTACCACTTATAGTTTTCTTCATTCCCGACACTTAAAAGGCTACCCTCGTACGACGCGAAAACGTAAAGCGCGTGGTATATTATTAACTGGAAATCCTTAGGTAAAACATCTCTGAGTCTCATTGACTATCAAGAGGAATATTCAGAGTATATCACCTGTTAGTGTCAGTTTCTTTTCCCGATCCCCTTCATACGGCCGGTCTAGAAGCCCCTGCAGCAGCTCGTAGAGCCGTATGTAATATTTTTTTAAGTAAGCTTATAATAACTCTAACATTTGGAGACAGGTTTTCATACCACTCAGCCCAATGTTAAACCCTGTCAACTCTGGGTTGAGCTATAAAAATATTTATAAATTATCCCATGAAAGTATTAAATATAATTACATCAAATCTATATACTACCCTGCGAGCCTTCGCATGGGCGTGCGGCCGGGGGTGTGCGGCAGGACACCAGCCGCGTAAAGATGTGAGGGATATGGTTTTTGGAGGTGAAATGGTGACGTATATTATGGGAGTGTATTTAGTGGAGATCATTTTTATTGTGGTCGCTTATTGTGCGCGGAAAAAACGAGTTTTACCCCCATCTGTTCGGCAGTGTATCTCTCTTATTTTATGGCATATGTCAGATCTAGAGATGTAGAGTGGCGTCAATATGATATTATTCGTGTCGCTTTGAAACACACCAGTTATGAATTTCTCAAGCAACCTAAGCCCTGCGTGTAGCCTCCGAGTCTCTAGGGGCTCCCACCCTTATCCCTCTAACAGTTTTGTAATAATATATGTTCACTCGTATCAGTTTTTAAATAAGCGTGCAACTTTTATTTGTTTTTTATAACTTTTTTGTTTAAATCTTTATGGCCCGGGTGATTAAACATAATTAGATGAAAGCATATGTTATTCCAGTAAATACTTGTACCAATAACGTTATAACTCCTTCTAAATATTTATTTCCATATTCCTGTTAATGCTGTTCTTATAATTTGGTACTATTCAGAATATAAATTGTATTGAAATTGTTCACATTTTGAGGGAAGTTGGTTTTGAGATAGATATTTTCAAGAACTTAGTAATAATTTCTTAAATCTGGATCATTTGAGCATATTATTCACAAACCTACCATATTATGAGTTCCATAATAACCCAAAATGAAACATTAACTGCACTCAGGGCCGGTTTATCCATCTCCGGGTAAAGCGATTTTATGCGGCAGATAATTTATCCACCGGATAAACCTAAGAAAAGCGTTTATCCACTTACGTTTAAGCTTTATCCGACGAATAAGTTTACCCGCTGTTTCTTCCTGCCGATATACTTTTATCCAAGGGAAAAACAAGTATTCAAGACGTCTGCCGCAGTCATCTGGCATATTTAAAATTTTATTTTGGAAGCAAAATTAATTTTACTCATGTAATACTTTTTCAATAATCCTAACTAACGGTGATGTGACTGTTCTGAGAGAAATTCGTGGCGTCAATTGCCGTAATTTTTAAAGTTACATATCCTTTCAAATTCCTTATATCTCCTGGCTTACAACACTACCAATTCAAAAGTTTCCGGGAAGTTTACCCGAAGATTGATGCACCGGACCTTAGTAGAGCATGAATTCTCTTCCCATTTGAAAATTGCGGCTGCTATCCTGCGCTTGTAAGTGGTGCCATATTGTTGCACCATACTCGTCTTATTAAGTTGTCCCTCACAGTGCAACCAGACGAATGTTGACGTCTCTTTTAATTTCATTCAAAGAAGTGCTCACGTAATGCGGAGTTATCCCTGCTTTACGATGACGCAAGAGAACGTCTCGCATTCCGAGCAGAAGTTGCTCCCTAATCCTTTTTCCTTCGACGAAATCCCATTGTGCTGCCCGCCTCCGGCCGCATCTCTTTTCACTTAAAGCCTTTTTGTCTTCCTGGCCATTTTTTCCTCAGTATTTTTATCGTTTGCAACACCTACAGATATTTGTTTTTCTTTTTAGCGGAGCTATGATTCAACCAGTTCAAACCATTCGTGCAATCAGTGGCCGATCTCAGTAACTTGGTTTTTCCATTTCAATAGCTCTTTGTTGCATGTGCAAGGTGAGTTGATGATTCAAAACTTTAAGCCTGAGTAACTCTCACCGCACGGTAGCGACAAATGCGCCCCAGTTGGTCACGGAAAGTACTCAAATTGCTCAACAAATACTTCCGCATTAGCCGAGTCACAATTTTATTCTTATAATATTCAGTCATAACTAGGCCACGGAATTTGCTTTGATGAAGTTGAAGTGTTTGCGAAAGAGAAGCGCTATTTCCCTAGACCGATAAGGGAATCTATCGAAAACACGAAGAACCCTAAAAAATTCAACAGGGGAGATGGATACAACCTGCCCTCAACGAGGAAAAGAGTGCTAAAACCTCCTACCAATAGAAATCAAGGGCGGGAAAAACATCACCGACTCGACCTCAGGAAATCTCCAGGACTAAGGACGAAACCATTGTCACTTCAAGTCAGCCTACGCGACGGGATACCCAGAAGATGGACTCTGATATTATTATTATCATTAATTTTTATGTGGGTAAGGTATCAGTAAGTGGAAGTGATTAAAAAAACCTCCATACCTGTACGAGTGGAAAGCTCCCTCTTCCAATAGTATTAATTTTTTCTTCATCTTACCATACGATACGTCCTACCTTTTTCTCTCCTGTTCTTAATCCTTTGAGTAGTGAGTTTTTTTCGTTTGCTCTGACCCCAGGATTGAGTTTTTTATTAAATTACTTCCGATTACAATTTTATTACCTTTAACTCAAGTTTGTTTGATAAACAATCAATGAAAGCAAGGAGATAATACATTATAAAAAAAGACAAAATTAATACAATAATTTTACTGAGTAAGATCCTAATTATTGTCGTAGAAGAACAAAAATATTAACTTAGAACAGGACTCAAACCAGCTTTGAATGCAATAACTTCCGTCAATGAAACCTACTTCATGTGGTAATCACGTACTCAAGACTGAACGAAGTCAGTAGAATAATAGAATAGGTGGCAGGACTCTTCAGAGACCTTTTATAGGGAAAATTGGGCTCACCAGCCATCATTATAGAGGAAAAGGCATGTTACAATGTACGTAATGAAGATAAACTATAAGAACACGAAATTGATGCGATTCTCTTGAAGCAGGTAGGCGGAGCTTAGCATAAGGGTGAGAGAACATAAAATAGAGCAAGTAGAGCAGTTTACGTATCTGGGTAGTTTTCTGGAGAAAAAAAGGGTTTAGTGGTGGGGACACTAGCGGTAGAATTCTACGTCATCTACATCTACATCATACCCTGCGAGCCGCCGCATGGACGTGTGGCAGGGGTTGTTAAGGTCACCAGCCGTATAAAGGTGTAAGTTTTTGGAGATGAAATGGTGACATGTATTATAGGAGTGTATATAGTGGAGCTCAATTTTTATTGTGGTCGCTTATTCGCTTATGTTCGCACAAAGAACAAGTATTTGTACCAATCTGTTCGGCAGTGTATCTCACTAACTTTATCGCTTTGGTTAGACCTAGGGATGTAGTGAGGTGTCATGATAATATTCTCTGAGTCACTCTGAAAAATATCAGTTCTGAATTTCTCAAGCAACCTAAGCCTAGCGTTTAGCCTCTGAGTCTCTAGGGGCTCCCACCTTAATCCCTCTAAAAGTCGTGAGACAATAAATGTACGCTCAAAGCAGTTTTTAATGAAGCACGCTGCTTTCCTTTGTATCTTATTCATTTTTTTGGTTAAATCTATTTGACCAGGGTCCCAAATGCTCGCGGCGTATTCGAGGTGTGGCCTAACCAGAGCGAAGTAGCATCTCTCTTTGACTTTATCATCCAAGGACCATCCTATTATATGCTTAATTGCCATGGCTGAAGAAGTAGTTTCAAAGAGGAGGGAATTGATGAGGAGGGGTATGAGTAGTCACGTAAATGAAAGGCTTCTGAAAACCCTGGTATGGAGCATGGCGCTGTATAGGCCGCTTTACACGGTACATTTTATTTTATAAACGAATATACAAATTCCTTCATGAAGGAAATTGTACTGTGTAAAGCTGCAAAATGTAGGACCGTTTGCATGAATTAACGGGAAATAGAACCGGCTCTATTTCCATTCAGTATCTTGCACATTCTATGATACATTCGTTTGTACAATAAAATGTACTGTGTAAAGCGGCCTTATGGGTCGGAAACTTGGCCATTGTAGGGAAGATGTAGGTACACTTGAGGCGTTTGAGATGTGGGTGTGGAGTAGAGGTGGGTCGTTCGTGAACGAACGGGTCCTAGGATTGAACTGGAGGACCAAGGACCGACTTCTATGGAACGAAGATCCTTTCGGTCAGTCGGACCTTCGTTCCATTCTCAGTTCCAGTCAGTCCTTTCGGTCTTTCGTTATTTTTTATCCATCTTATCTTTTGGCTCGTCATGACGGTGTACTAAGTGTTTCTACGTTTTTTTACCTTCTTAAAACACCAAGAACATTTTAAAAATTAAAATACATGACCACTAATAAAAAAGGCACGGGTCTGTAAAAGGACCGGTCCAGAGTGAACGAGTTCCCAAAAATGAACCGGTGAAACTACAGTGAAACTCTCTACTGAGAAACCTGTGTTAAGCAGCCACCTCCAGACCCACAAGATAATGGCCGCTTGTAGAGATGACCGCTAAAGGGGAGAACAAGTTACATTGCTTATATGAGTGGGAAATTCTTTCCGTTCCCAAAAAAAATCGGCCGCTTAAAGAGGTGACCGTGGTAGCAGATTAATTGGTGAAGGAGCAAGCAATCATGGACTAGGTCAATGGTTTGTATTTAAAGCTTCGCTTTCTTTTCCCATCTCATTACTTCTTCGCTTTTGAACAACCTGATTGTAAGTTGCCTAATGGAAAATGCTGCCCAATTTACATCTCCAGTCATCATAATTCAGCAAGCATTTTTGAGCTATACCACAAATATTCTTTCCCTAATAGCTTTTATGCATAATCTTAATTTAAACACCAGAGCCCAAATTCAGTCGTTCGGTCTCCTCTTTTCCAAACTTCTTACCCCGCTTAACAACAATAACGGGCTGCTAAATGGTCAAAAAGAACTTTAAAACAAAGTATTTAAGTCGTTAATCGTCTTTCTTTAAATAAATAGTTTATGAAAAGTCAAATTTCCTCATTTTAACGCGTAAAAATCGAACGATTTAAGACTTCTAATTCTATTCACAATGCATAACCATTAGCTTTGAAATACTAAAAAACAGGCTAAACCTATATTCTAAACTTCGAGAGTCAAAAGCAATCGGGTGGGGATCGATCCCTTGATGCACACACTCCAGCGGAATCGCACAAACTACTCCGCCACCCAAGCTCTGGCCATCTCACACTTGCTCGGCGACTAATTTTCTCTGCATAAATCAGGTGTTGCTAGTTCTCGGTTACTAGCAAATTTGTATGTGAAATTTCAAAAATCGTCCACCCTACGGCTCAAAACTAACACATCCAACTAACAAATCTGGATCTGGATCTAAACTAACAAATGTGGATATAAAAAATACTATAAATATTGACTCATTCGCCACATCTCAAGTCTGTGCGCGGCCAACGCTCTAATACTGTAATGTGGATTCCCGCGCATTCAGACTTCATGACGACCGTCTCCAAGGGCAGTCACCCACGCAGTACGACGTGTGGACTGATGATCACCGAACGAATATTTGAGTCGCGGGAAGTGTCTTCGTTTGAGAGAGCGAAAGCGAACGGATGACGGGTCGCGAATCTCTGTGTCACGACAAAATGCCGTGGCCGTGTGACTTTGACCAAGCGCGGACTCGCTGCAAATGATGCGTGACCGTCGCGAGGGGCGAGGGACATACAGGCGAGAAGAAAGGGAGATGTGTTTGCTCTTCTTCCCCAGAGGCGAGAGTGCACTCACAAGCAGGAAAACGATGATGCCATAGCAAGCGAAGGAGGAAAGCAAACTGATGTAGTGAAGGACTCGAAGGAAAAACATAAACTTGACCTTGGTGTTTTGGGGAAATGCTTTCAAGAAGAAGAGCGCTCTAGACCCGTAAATTTCTCAGTAGTACCGTGTTATAGATGGTAAATTATTTTTCACTTTCTTGTTGTCTTTTTCTATACAATTACGGCCTCAAGTACAAATCTGTATTTTCTCTTCATCATCATTGGTTGTCCAATCTTAAGATTGGTTAACTGCAGCCCTCCACCCTTCCCGATCTAATACTAGTTCCTTTACCTCCTGGTATCTCTCCCTATGTACTTTCTTCTTTATTTAGCCCATGAACTTATTCCTGGGTCTTCATCTGGGGACTTATCCCTCTATTTTACCTTCAATTATATTCTTCACAAACCCATAAGGTCTCCGCGTGTGTTCAATCCATCATATTCTTCTCTTCTGTATGGTGTTCCATATGGTCCTTTCCTCTTCTACTTTTCTGTACAATTCGTCATTTCTGATTTCATCCGTCCATTTTATCTTCAACATCCTCCTCCAGCACCAGGTTTCGAAGGCTTCTAGTCTTTTATGATCTGCATTTCCAATGGTCCATGCTTCCGATCCATAGAATGCTACGCTCTACTCGAATGTTTTCTCATACTGTTTTCTGATTAGTAGTCCTATTTTATTTTCCTGGTCAGTAGTCCTATAGTCTTTTTCTCATGACCACCGTCTTAGCTTGAGGTATTCTCTGCCTTATATCCGTATACCTCTTTATTTCATGTAATTTCCGCTTGATGTGCGTTATATTGCATACGATTTTCTCGTCGGGGAATTAAAATGGAAAGAAATTACAGACATTTGGGTCTCCCTTCTAGAATCTCGACAGGTTTAGGACTACTAAACCTGACACAAGTAGTGATATACACCAAAGGGATAAAATCAACCATGAACAAAAGCTTTTGACTCCACCGGGATTCGAACCCATATCTCTCAATTGCCCAACTGGTGTGTATTGGCTAACACACTCCGATCTAAGTCAATTCACAGGATTATTTCATTATGAATTACATTCCTTTGGTATAAATATTTTTCCCTGATGAATAGTACTACCAATCAATTTATTTGTCTACTTCTCAGTGTTTTCAGACCGACGATGTAATTAAACCAGAGTATGCGAGGAATTAAACGCAAAATGTATTCAGTAGTATCAGGTTTACCTTATTGGAAACCCATAATTAATCGAAGCAGGAACACAATGTACGGGAGTAAGTCAATACATAAGTCGCAAAAGTCAGCCTTTCATCATCAGCATCAGCTCGGTCTAGTCTAGTCAAAGTTATTATCTCATGTCTCTTTCCCTATGGCGTGCTATCTCTGCACCCGCGCTTGTTGGAAGGAGCTCTTTAAGTTAAATGGAGTTCCATACGTAATGACGAGCGGAAGAATAACTATCTGATCGTTTACTGAAGAGTTCGTCTGGTTTGGACGTCTAATTGTGAAGGACTATTTGATGTCTGTTCATGTTTACATACCTCTACTTGCGATATCGTCATAGCAGACTTTAGCTGGCATTGACACGGGGAACATGTGATCAGGCGCTTTCGCTATATTCTGTTAAATATACTAGTTTCCATAAATTGCAGGGTTCTATCTTCATTGTGCTCAACGCCTAGATAATTTACTTTGTCATTTAACACGCGCTCGACTGGGAAACACGTCATTTCTAACTTTTACAGTAATTAGGAAGCCGCTCAAAAGTGACAATTTAAGGTTTAGGGCTTTTCAAATACGACGTCGTCTCCTGTGCTACTACGTGTACTGGGGACAGGAACATGCCGTTCGTATGAACATGCGCCTTAAATCAACATGGTTTGGTTGTGTAACTGGTTTATTGTTCCGGTGATTGGTAGATATGGGTACGTAGGGAGTTAAATGATTTTTTTGGCGATATTACCCCCATATGTAGACTTTCTGTTCACTATTAAGCTCAATTTGGCACGCCCGTAAGTCCTACTCGAGAGAAATGAATCCTCCTGGTAATATGTTTCTCCTTCCTATGACTTTCAGGTGATTTCTCACCTCCACAAGAGGATTGAGCAAGGACAATTTCTTGGCCGCATTTGAAACATCCTGGATGAGTGAGTATCTTTTAGCGTTTTCTTAATGCTCGTTAAAGGCCTACGGAAGAGATTTCTCGTGATTGCGACGCCGAGAAAATACAAAAATGACATTGAGTGTAGTGAAGAAATCGTGTCTTGGGGAATTTAAGTTCGTAAGGTGGTTCAATTGAGTATTCTGCTAGCCAATACGTAGGTTTTTCGGCACTACTTTGCCTAACGTCCTAATTTCTGGATTATCAATCCGGTGTCCCTTCTACATGTGATCCTCCATTAGATCCTTCATAAAATCCTCACTTTGTCTCCCTCTTCTTATTTTGTACTGAATTCCCATCCGCTTTCTTCTTCTCCCACGTTTCACCAAGGTTCTCCCCTCTATTTCCCTCTTCACCACTCCCTCTCATTTCTTCCTTCTCAATGCTTCCAACAGTGGGACCCCCTAAATACTCGGAGGCTACACGCCAGGCTTGGCTTGCTTGAGAAATTCAGAACTGGTGTGTCTCTGAGCAACACAGAGAATATTATCATGACGCCTCACTACATCTCTAGGACTGACATAAATGATAAAATAAGAGAGATACTTGCCGAGCAGATAGGTACAAAGACTCGCTCTTTCCGCACACAATATGTGACCACAATAAAAACAGCCTCACCAAATACAGTCCCATAA
The DNA here is from genome assembly GCA_963169105.1 of Ceriagrion tenellum. Classification (NCBI taxonomy): domain Eukaryota; kingdom Metazoa; phylum Arthropoda; class Insecta; order Odonata; family Coenagrionidae; genus Ceriagrion; species Ceriagrion tenellum. Next base: position 65,560,804 of record OY720640.1, on the reverse strand, counting down.
TACACGTCCCCATTTCACCTCCCAAAACCTTACATCATTCGACGGCTGGTGACCTAACACCCCCTGTCACACGCCCATGCGGCGGCTAGCAAGGTAGTATGTAGATGTACATCCATCTCTACTGCCTCCTTTGAACCTACTCCACTGGCTTCCTCTCCTCTTCAATCATGCCCAATACTTCTTCCTTCGTCCTTAACACCCAGCTCATCCTATCATTCTTCTCCATACACACATCTCACATGCCTCTAGCCTGCTTATATACTCCCTTCGCCAGTCCAATTCTCCGACCGATACTGCGCCACGCTCCATATTAGAGCCTTCGCCAGCCTATTATTTGCGTGCTTAATCAGACTCCTCTTTATTAAGTTCCTCGTCTTTGAATATGCTTCATTGGCCATGACAAGTCTACATCTTAAGTACCTACCCTGAAATCCATTCTCCTCCAAAATACTACCCAGATGCGTAAACTGCTTGACTTGTTCTATGTTGTGCTTACCACCCTCATACTCAGACCCGCCTTCTGACTTACAGAGAATCTCACTACTTTCGTATTTTTATTCTTTATTTCGTTGGGTGGTATCTCCTTCTTATTAAGATATTGAGGGAAGAATAGTAATATATTCGACGGTATCCAGCGAAATATTATGGAACATCTACATGAATTTTAAAAGAAAAAAAAACTTTGTAAAGCCCACTCGGTTATATTTTTGTACAACGCGTTTCAACGCTCCAAGCGTCATCGTCAGCAGATGTACCTAATGATGACGCTTTAAGCGTCGAAACGCGTTTTACTAGTAAATTACGGAGTGGAAATTATAAAGTTTTTTCCTTTATAATTCACGAGGAATAATAATCATGTAAAAGTTGACATTTTGAACCTACTAAGAAAAGCTATGTTTTAAGGAAGCGATATCTATCTACATTCATAAAGAGGATTGAAAATCCGGAGAAATCTTAAAATACTATCATTTTCTGCTATATATATATCTCGTACCTAACATCATATTTAGTAATTTTCGTAAATCCATTCTATAGTCAAAGTCAGTTTCATTATTTACTTTTTTGCGGCGTCATAAATGATAAAACTACGTATCATGTCCCATATTGTTGACTTTCGGGACAAAAAAGGTCCCAAAAGCTTCAAGCTGCTTGCACTTGCGTATCTAGGAATACATTATATTTAGAAAAATGGACTGCAAACTAGCTCATTAACTTTATGGCTTCACTCACCAATTGCATCTGGCGACTCGTTCTTCAAAGTAATGTAATAGTACGAAGTCACATGTCAGATTCGAAGAATGGTGTTATCAATTTATTGATACTCATTTCCTTGTCCTCCAAAATATATGATTTAGCCATCTTAACTATAGAGAGATCTACTTTACCGAATGATGGACGCCTGACTTCTAATAAGCTCTTCCAAGTTTTTTTTTATTTTAATTATTTGAAATTAATGCTATCATGTGCTGTGATTTTTATTGTGGATTCCGAAAAAGCTGCAATAATCATCATGTACAGCCACGACACGATCTCTGTAATTTAATCATTGCGCTGTAAGCCTGTCAATATTTAGTTTCCCATCGTCTTCATGATCAACAGACTTCAATATAAATATTCATTTGCTTCAGCTCTCCGCTCCTATCTTCTTTCAGCTAACCTTTTCCTTCTCCTCCCATGGACTTTGGTCGTCTGAGAACCGCGTAAAGCAACCAAACGCATTCATTTTCGTGTCTTATTTTTCCACATCTTTTCTTTTACCCGTAAGGTTCTTCTTTATATCTCTTTGTTTTATCCTCCTCTCATTCGTCTGGGTTTTATTTCTTTCCTTCTTTTCCTTATCCCGGAAGCCCTTTCAGTTTTGCATAAATCTTTTAAGATGGTCGGAGTGATTTTCGTTTACGTACTAATTTGTGGGAAAATTTTCGTACTCATTAGCAATATGTGCTGATAAAAGCGCAAAACAATTTATGTTACCGATTTGGTTTATTGACAGTTTAAAGCTATTTTAACACGTATTCTCATGGAACTTGACTTATATTTCGAAATAATTCGATAACTCGTTGACATATTTTCCTCCAAACGTGAAAGCATACCCATCGTATTCTTATAATGCTTCCTATGGAATATCAGGGCCTAATTTTGAATGAAAAACATGTATTCATTTACGCTTTTCTTATTAAAGTTTTGGACTCGCCACCGTAAACCCAAGTCAGTACGCTTTAATGGAGATGCCATTTTTAAATGCAGTGAAACCTGTATTACGTGACCACCAACGCTCTCGCAGAAAAAATGGTCGTTAAGAGGGGTGATCGTTCGACAGGAGTTCCGTTTCTTGGAGTACATAATATACAAATGAACGGGCGGCCGATTTGAAAAAATGAAAAAAACTCTTGAAGCGACGGTTTCGTTAAATCCTATACAAATGGCATTTATTTCCTCATAATTTTGTTGATCTTGGTAAATTTAAATGCATATTAATTTGATGTACACATCAAATGATACCTGAATTATGCTACCATCGACAGTGCCGCTGAAAAATGTGCGTTGAGAGGTGTGGTCGCTTGATAGGTGTGGTCTTTAAGAGGGTTTTCACTATGTATTCATTACATCATGAATATTGCAACATTTATGGTTATTTCTAACAGATACATTTATGAACTTAAGTGATGTGTGGTCCAAGAATTTTTTTTCCACTAGCTTGAAAAGTTATTAAAATACGTCCTCAACGACTCACGCGCAACGACCACCTTAAATGTAGTTTTATCATACATTATGTCTTCCGTTATCCCTATCACCTCCTTATTCTTTCTTTATACCTTGTGTCCAGTCGTTGTCATTCTCTTTCTTATGAGTAAGGTTGAAAACCCTACTGTCGGCGCAGACATTATGTGCACTCGAGTTTGGGAACAAGTGAAAAAATAACGAGAAAATCTAAAGATAAACTAACCGCATTTATAAAAGCGTATCAGGCTTAATTTTGTGGAAATAATTGATATCCATTTCAAAATGAAACACAATGGTAACTTTCCACACAAATTTTAATAACAACCTACCATGGACTCAGCACCTTGATAATGGAACTTGGTGCTGAAACCATGGTCGGTTGTTATTAAAATTTGTGTGGAAAGTTACCATTATGTTTCATTTTAAAATGGATAACCGCATTTGGTTTTTCTTATTTAATTTTGCGTTATTGAAATTGTAAATTCAAATTTTTAAAGTGCAATTCAATATTTTTAGTATGGGAGAAACGTAAAAAGTACCGGTTTTTCACAGTGATTGAGCGTAGCTCCGACTTCGATAATTCGTAACTCAAATACAAGTGCAGTAAGTCCTCGGTATGTGTTGTTTCGATTTACGCCTGATTTGATGTTACGTTCATGCTGAAAAGGATCGTCGGAAAATTTTTCCCTGTATAATGCTGATAAAATAGATCGTATGCTTGATCGTACTATGCTTGCGTTTTTTTGATGATTGAGACAATCATCCCATCTGAAATAGCTATTTTTTCCTGGATAAAGTCTAAAAACAAAATTTGAAATTCACGCCTTGATTTATTTTTAGATTTAAGTGGTCACGAATATCTGGATTCGTTTTCCGTTGTTTCGACTTACGTCGCTCTTCTTCAACACGCATTTCCGACGTAACTGGAGGACTTACTGTACTTTTACGACAACTGTATTTCAGTCAATGGTATACTCAATGGTACCTGGCGAGATGTTGTGGAACATGATTTCAGAAAAATGAAAGGAATTATTGTCCACATGGTATGACATACCAGATACCATTGGGATATTACAATAATTCCTTTCATTTTTCAGTCAATGGTAGACAAATATGTTTGCTACAAAATCAATAGAAGCCATTTTCCTGTTAAAGATACAACACTAACACTTATAACATGTATATCTACTGTTGCTATCCAAGCTGAGCTAACCGCTTCATTCATTATCAGATAAGTTATCTATTTAGATACTCTCATCCGTGTCGCGGAAAATAACTTGTAGTGGAAATGTGCGTCAAAACTCTGCACGCTATCAATGAAATGAAATATATACAGACTCATGCGTAAGTAGAGATGTTGTTTGGCTCATCAGCATTATTTCCATCAAGCGACTTTATTCTATCTTTAAAATTGACCCGATTGATCCAATGCAAGGTTAATTTGAAGTCTAAGGTTCAAAGTATGGGAGTTGATAACATTTTTATGACGACATGAATAACGCTTACTCCTCCCAAGTCTCCATGTTGCTGAAATGAAAAGTTGCCCGTCATGCAGATTTCGGTAGAGAATCATGAGTTGAAGGGGGTAATTTAACGCTGAGGAAAATATTTACAACCCGCCGGAGTGGGTTTATCGGTTGAGGCACGCGGAGCGAAATCGTATAAAGTGGGCAGAGGACCTGGGTTCGAATGTGTCTATGGCGAAGGATTGTGAATTTATCACGTTCGTATTGATAAGTTGCAGTAGTGATGGGTTCACATCTGACGCTTGAGAGATTTTTTCTGGCAGCAAATTGTTTGTAACAATAAATTTTAACGATCGACTTGAAAAAGGGAAGAAATAAACGTATAGGAAGGTGCATTTTTTAGTGTTCATGCACATTAATGGTGTCGATGTTATTCTTAAACAATGTAATTTGATATAAAACGCTATTATTTTCCTAAAATAAAACAAAATAAAAACTTAAAAGTAATTTACATCAATCCATGAGTAATAGGCTCCAGGCATTTGAAATGTGGGTGTGGAGGAGGATGAAGGAGGTGAGGTGGACCGAGAGGAGGAGTAAAGAGGAAGTACTTTAGATGGTGGGCGAGGAAAGGGAACTTCTGAATGGAATTCGAAATCGGAAGAGTAAGTGGCTGAAGGATGTAATAAGGGGCGATGGGTTACTCAATAATGTGATAGAGAGAAGGATGTTGGGCAAGCGGGGAAGGGGAGGAAAGAGAATAGGTTTCATGGACAGGATGAAGAAGGGTAGATCGTATGCTGAGGCGAAAACGGAAATAATAGAGGGAGCTAGGCCCCTGAAAGCGTAGAAAACCGGAAAGAGATTCTTCGACATTCAGCAAACTATATCTTAACTGGTAGAATACTTTTTTTAAATCTGCTTGATTTAAATGAACGGGGAGAAATATGTGAAACAAATTGGAAGCTGGGTGAATTGGGGAAGGTGATATCTGGAGTCTTCTCAGCATTTTTGCCATTAACGACTGTGAACTGGGAATTTATAAGGTAGAAAATGCGTAAGAGAAGTCCTCAAACCTACTAATATTCATCGGTAGACAACTAAAATGTATTAGTGAATGGGCTCATTCAATCAAACGAAAGGCGGCAATGGGCACATGGTGTAGAGTGTTCTTTGCGTATTAACTTGCATGTGAAAGTCAGGGAAATTCTTTAAGCCGACGCTCAAGGCCAATAATTTTCGTGAGAATGACGTCTGGCCGCGATTCTTACGTCATCGTTCCCATTCACCGCAAAGAACAGTTAGTTTTCCGGCAGTGAGGAATGCGGAAAATAAAACGGTTGTCGGGAAGAAGTATAAACTTCGACCGGCAGGAAATCTAATATTTTTTTAAAACTGTCTCACCTTCTAATCTGTGGGTGATGTTCCGGTGATCGGAATGAAGGGTCGAACTTAAATTAATCGCTTTCCATTTGGCGAAAAATACTTGCGCCCTCGAGGCCGCAGCCGTCATTTGTGATCGATAATACACCACTTCTTCCGAGCGAAACGAACAACCATAAGAAGTGGCGGGTTACACATGGCGTTGGCGGAGGGCCGGCAATCTGGGGTTCACTCCTCTCTGCCTTAAAAAATCAAGGAAATAATGAGCTCTGCAGCCTCGTAATGTAGCAAACTTAGGTAAAAAATTTCTTCAATGGCCATAATTATTGGCACCACTCGTCTAAAGAAAAAAAAAAGATTTACTGGGTTTAATGGAAACTTCAGTGACCAACCACAACCTTTCAACCAGAAAACCCCTCTTCGATGGTTTATAGGAATGTTAATTCCTCACCAGTGACCACTCACAGACACACACACTCAACCCAAAATGTCATTTTTCACATGGCTAAAGAGACTTCGTCAAGGATTCCTGGGTTATAACCACAAATACACCATCTGTGAATGTTTACGGGAATTAAATTCCACGCCAGGGACAAACACAGAGCAAACTCAATCACTCACGCTCAGAAAATCACTCACTCACACATTCAAATGAGCCCCACTTCAGGGAGAATTAGACTCGAGATGAGCTTGGTTCAAGAAAGACAAGGCTGGAAAAGACGAGGGTGTGTGTCGGATACGCGTATTTCGGCCACAAGGTGTCCCTCTTCAGAGAACTGAAGGGGAAATAACTCAAAACAACTCAAACAACTAACAACTCAAAGTTGAAAATTTCTCTATGGTTCCTCTGTATCTTACCTGTTCGTTCAATTGTATTTCATGTCTGCCCTGCTTAAATCGGCACTTTAAACGGGGAGGAAAGTTTTTAGGATACATCTAAACATCATCCTGCTAGCCACCACAGAGGTGTAAGGCAGTATAAGGGCATCAGTAGTTTTACTATCTAAATCGACATCTCCTAGTAGAAATAATATCGCTACCTAAAACGTAAATAACACCTCCACGTACGTATCTAACTACCTAAGTTACACATTTAAATTTATTCAATTAAAAAAAATCCTGCTTCCGCAGATAAAATGGGTTACCTATTGAAAAACAAAATTCAGATACTAAACGACGGTTATGTCATGATTATATTTTTAATTACTGCGTTTTTTTCTGCCTTAGGAGTCGATTGCTACGCCATTTTCATGGAACTACCACATTTTTACTTCAATTACGACAGTTTTTTGATAATTAATTTAGAAAATGGGTGCTAATATGCCTATACTTTACTTTTATTCGGTTTCCACAGGAAGTTTTGCTTCTAATATACAGTTTCATTTACCCCTAATTAGTCACATGGGGTTAAATGACCCCAACAATTGCTTGGAACTCCTCTTAGTCTCCCTTAATCGTGAAAATGAGCCTCGTAGCTCAATTTAAAAAAATAATTTTTCAGTAAAACACGAGTTTTCATTACCTTAATTTTTTCGATTAGTTTTTCGATGCTGAAACAATTAATTTTGGTTGTACCTTTTTCCCCTTTTTCTGCGATCCTTAAACAATACCTAAATATTTTTTTAAGTTTTTTTAGAACTCATTATTGAAGCAGGAAATCACTTTTTCGGAGCTGGGGTGAATTTAATGCAGTATGACCGTTATGTAATTCTACTGAAGTGTGACCAATTAGGGTTGAAGGTTTGAATATGCCTTCTCGTTCAAAATGGCATTTTTCCGCTCTAAACGGAATAATCTTCATTAGTCAATGCAAGAATCTCCATTTTTTGGGCCGAATTACAGTAAAAGTTGCCTGGAAACCCTATTTCATTCTCATCTAAGTTTATAAAACACGCCTCAAAGATGTTTTATTCAAGTTTTTAGAGAATCTAGAATACTGCTAACCCGAGGGTCGCGGTTTCGAGTCCCGCCTGGGTAGAATATTGTCTGCCCAGGACATGGGTGTGTGTTCGTCTCTTAGTTAATGTTAAAATACCCAATGTAAATGGCCTTTGTTGTGCTGTTTCCAGGGTTGTGAGTGTAAATTTTAAAAAAAATAAAAAGTGACCCTTGGGCTTGAGTCCCTTTAAGCTAATTTGAATGAGATAATTCACTGATTATAAAGGAGATCGTATTCGAATTATACGTTTTAATTTAAGCACCTGTGGGAAGCATAAATGAAATTATGTATTATTAATGGTGCACTGATGTACTTTTTAACACAGAGTTTCTATGTAATCAAATAAATATATCTACATAAGTCTTTGATTTGACTTTTTTTGACGCGGTACGTTTAACACTCCACAACGGGAGTTTTTTTGTATTTCTGAAAAAATGCTGCGGTGGCACCATGAATTGTTTTCAAAATAAAGTTGAGAAAACATACAAACCACATAAAGTTTATTTTTTGCCGAGATATAGGTGTTATAAATCCCTATTTATTTTAAACAAGGTCACTCTGGAGTGCGTACACCTACCTTTTCCTATGTAAAAGGGCGGTATTATTGGACCAAAATCCTGGAAAATAGTTCGATAACGGGCTGATATTTTGGCATCTTTGGAAGATTACGATATTTATCGTCAACGAGACTAAATTCATTGATTGATTGGTGAAATAATATTTCGCTTAAACTACCTTAAGTATTTTTTTGGTTTAGTATACAGGGGGTGGCGTTGTTTGCTCACCATCCCTGCTAGCGGGCCGCCTGCTCCGACAAGTCTCTCCACGTCCCACTCCTAAAACGTTTATGTCCGATAAATTGTTAGAACTTCATCTCCAATCGTGCTATGCGCACATCCTTACCTCAATTTCTCCTCCTTCTTTATCTTCTCAGCTGGCATCTTCATTGCTTCGTGCGTACCAACATTTGCATCTCCCACTCTCCATTCGACGCATAAAACTTTTGAGTAATCCATGCTTGTCATTTCACCATTTCTCCTTCTCGTGGTTTTCTTGTCGGAAGTGGCACCTCGCGGCATACTTTAGTGTCAGGTATCTGAAATATGTCCTCAATTAAGCGCCAATGTTTCTTATCCTACACCCTTAATATAAATGGACTAGAATCGTGACGCGCGGTGTATATTTTCTTCAACCAAATCTGTTGATATGAATTTTAATGGCTATTAATTGGAGTCGTAGTCATGCGTGGGTCTGTCAGGTCTTAGGTATGCCTATTGGGTCACTAGTGGCTTTCATGCCTTGGAGCTTGGCCACCTAGTTTACACTTGCAGAGCCTTGGTCTAACCTTTTTTGCACTTTCTTTTTCGCAGGTATAAATAATAATGATTGATATTACTCTAGGAATTTTAAGCGTTTTGGGACAGTATGCAGCAATACAATGTTAAAAAAAGCTCAAAATTTACGCGACACACATACAGCACGAAAAGTAATTTCTGCTAAAATACAGGGCTTAAGTGATAGAAGACAATAAGGGCAACAACAACATGGCGGAAAGATACAAAAGCAGTCGCGTAATTTTCACCTGTGACTATCACAAAATTTCTCCAATGAGTATGACGACAATAACATTTGGAACATAAGGATACTTAGTAAGTCCTCAATCAAGTCCGAAATACCATAGCAAACCCTCATGATCAAATTTATAGGTTAAAGCTGATAGTTATTAATTCCATATTTTGAAGCATCTTTGTGCTCTAGCAACTCTTTCTGAATTTATGATGTTTACATTATTCTTTTCTTTTAAGCCAGTGTTATTTCTTTTGAGGTGAGTCAGACACAACTTAGGAAAATGAAAAATATTGAAGTGACTTCACAAAAATCTTTTAAATTTTCTTTAAACTCCTCAAGGCAGCATGAGGCTAGTACAAACTGATAATTGATGCTTTGAATTCCGAGCTAAATAATACAAACACTGCTGTCATCATCCTTGTGACTAGATTTTCACTGCCTGGAAATCCGAAAATTTAGCGGTGATAACGGAGCTGAAAAAGCTTATTATCACTACATGCAACATTAACAAGTTATCAAGAATCTGATTTCTTCATCACACCTAAAAACTTGCCATCATGAAGTTTTTTTGAGATATTACATTTGTCGCTCCTCGGAATAAAGAGCGGCATGATCCTTTCACGTTAGAGTAATATTTTTATGAAGGAAAAATCTTCGCTTCGAAATATCTTTCTTAAAATACATGATATTTGCTGTAATGAGTACATTTAGGCTTAGTTCTGCCTCTTATTTTTTAAAGTCCATGTCAAACCTCTTCGCGTAAAATCTTATAGGACAGAGCCTTAAACCGAAGTTAAAAGAAAAGTCAATAACCTTTTAGTATGTTACCCGATCTGTTTTCGTCATAACCTCCGACCTTGTCATTTTGTATGTTTCTTCTCCCCCCCCCTCTCCAGTCATCCACCTTGAAACATCAACCCCCAAATAAAAAAATGACTCCTCCTTACCTCCGAATAAATCCCCCTCTCTTTCCCGTCCCCTCTATTTTACTTCCCCACCCACCCACCCCCGGTCTGAGTATGTAAGGAAACTGAAATAAGATCTTGAAAATGACACTGTATGTGGAAACCATGGTCGGTGAAAATAAAAAAGTGAGGGATTTACGAAGCGAGAAATTATTTCATGTGTCGCGTATTCACAAAAATAGGCCTTAACTGTAATTTATATCATAAAGGCCTTTCACGTATCTTGCTGATCTTCTCTACTTGCTTCTCTGTTCCTTATTAACTTAAAAATTGTCTCCAGTGGTTCAAATGCAGCCTCCCAGATCTCAATTCCCTCTCACAGAAGACCGCCAAGATTTCTGAATGGATTGGACGAAGCAATTTCCCTCGGACTCGGAACGGGAGCCTCATGCATCTCTCTCTCGCTCATACCTCCAGCTCGAGAAGCGTCTTACTTATTTGTACCGATGCCTTCGGGGTGGTTCATCATTCTTCTGCCTCCGTTCATACTTTTCTTCTTCCGCCAGCCTCCCCGTAGCCGATCCAACGGCGGACCACGCCTTGCTCCCGAGGATATCTTTATACTAATCTTTGAGCCGCCAAAGAGACGTTTCGCGGGGGATAGGGAACCAGCCATAAAAGAGGAGGGAATAGGGTAAAGTAGGGGGTAGATGACAATAGTGAGCTGTATGTCAACATTGTACTAATGTTAGGCTAGGCTAAGCCTAGGTATGTGTTAGGGAAACACAATAAAACAGAGATTGTTACAGAAATGCTTAGAGCACTGGGATGGGAGAGTTTTCCGGTTAGGAGGAAAAGGAGCAGGCTATGAGGGATGTATAAAATAGTGAGCGAGGAAAAATCATGGGATGACTTTGGGAAGGACATAGTACAGCCAAACTTTGTGGGGAAAAATGATCACTAGTACAATATAAAGTGCCGATCACAAAGGACAAATGTAAAACAGTTCTCCTTCTTGAATAGGACCATAAGAGACTGGAATGACCTACTAGCAAAACTATTTGAGCCCTTCCTAAAAAAATTAATTATCACTAATTAAATCACTAATATTAATTATCACTAATATTAAATCAGGCCAATGGCCTACTTGTAAATGTTTAATTATAACAATAATAGTACAACGCTGTTTCAGTTGTAATGAATAATGGTTCGTCAAATGAGAGAACCCATCTGGTCTATAGTATAGTAGATCCTCGATTATCCGTATGCCGGTTACCCGAAACTTCGATAAACCGAATGCAAAATCACGCGACTAGCAGAAAATAGGGATCGAAATTTCCGCCTACCTACTGACATACATGACTACACTTTTAGTCTTCGCCTTTGCTCGTGACAGACCGTACTGTTGTAGGTTGTGCCGTTTAATTCACATTGTTATCAATGTCGTCTCATCGTAAACTTTGCACATGCTGGGCCACCATATTCAATAATTTCGTCAAAATACAAAGAACCCACTGATGATCTGACCAAGCTCGGTCTGGAGCCACTAAATTAACGAAGTGAGGAACGATTTGATCGAAGTACGGAAAGAAGTATTGCCTATACGATGAAAATAAGGCATTAATGGCATGTATGCATCAGCCACCTTGCTTTAAATTAATACATCTTCATTATCTTCATCAGCAAGCTGATCTTCTAACATCTCATCATAATCTTCATCCTTCCTCTGCTCCAGCCTAGCGATGGCACGGTCTAAGTTTTCCTTGAGATCTACGTTGTGCTTAGTGTTTCTGATAAAGATGAAATAATAGAGCAATTCGGAAAAGGTGCTATAGGATTAAGCTTCGCTCTGGAGTATGGAGTTGGAACACAACAGCATAGGACATCTAACGGTTCCTTTTGTCTTATTGCTTCTACGACCCAACAAGAAAAACTGCCTCAATTTTTTTTACAATCAATGATGGGTTATCCGGAAAATCAATTATCCGAAGACCCATAGTCTCCTATTGTTTCGGATAACGACGCTCTACCATAAATATCTCCATTTTTCTATCGTTTCTATCAGTTATAGAGGCATAGGGATAAAAAATGAAATCTTCAATCCAGTGCTGGAACTCACCTAATCTGACTTTTTCTAATAGTCTAAGCATGTCGTCTCTGAGTCTCTAACTGATCCCGACCCAGTCCTTCAATCAGCTGTTTAGCATTTTATGCTCAATTACAGTAGTTTTTTACGACCCTGCGGCATTTCTTTATATTTTATGTAAATCTAGGATTATATCTTTCTGTGCTGGGTCGCAAATGATCGTGGCATATCCGAGATATGGCCTAACGCTTCTCTCTTTCACTTGATCATTGGAGAACCTTCGTCAACATCTACATACCACCTCGACACTTCGAACCTTGGATATGCTACTGCTCTCAGGTCATTCTCCTGGTTTTTGTTCTCTCTCTCTTTCCTAGATTCGTTCTTTTTAGGTTTGTGAGATTCGTAAATCATATATTGGTCTTCATTGCAAAAATATCTTAGGACTAAAGACGATGTATGGATGTGAAGAAGATATATCGGCGCCTATAAAAAATAGGTTAGGCATAAATAGAAATATTTGTATTATTGGACATTTCAAACAGTTGCATTATACCATATTTTTCGTGCAAAATAACTGCCAATAGTAGGTATGATATCACCGTCCATATCATACGCTTTCAAAAGTAATAATTAACACTTTTTTCTACTCATTGGAATGTCAATATGGGTCGCTCATGAGTGTGATTGAGGGAAGGATGCTGGGCAAGCGGGGAAGGAAGAGTAAGAGAATAGGTTTTATGGGCGGGATGTAGAAGGATAGATCGTATATTGAGGGGAAAAAGGATATTCTAGATGGAGATAGGCCCCTGGAACTGTAGAAAAGTGAGAGGAGGTTTCTGAAATTCAACAAAACCTACCTTTACCGTTAGACTATTCTAAAAATATCTTGAAAACTTAAGGTGATTCCACATTAAAATTCTATGCTTAGTGGCCGATTATTATCATACAGAGTGATATATATCAAGTCATCGTCCATTAGAGGTGATGACAATTTCTGTGTTATCGATTTATTTAATAAAATTTTTGTCACGATATACACAGTTTTCTGGTATCTATTCAGTTAAACCGAGGCGATGTAGAAGATTTCGGGGTGGTGTCGACAAACAAGAATTTAACCCCGGATGATCGTTAAGTTTTCATTCGTGGTTGAAGAGCATAAGAAGTTTATTGCTATTCTTTATCTAATTTCGCCCAACATTTCGTAGAGATTGGACATGACAGTGACTTTAATCTTGATGCATTACATGTGCATAGCCAAGGAAGAAAACTCGACTTTCTAAAACAATTTTAAAGTGTTTACTAACAGGGTGCAAATCTGTTGTACGACCTGACCCTCGGCGACAACTCTCCCCTTTCGTAAATAAATTTGCCAAAGAATGTTCTAATGCCATAACTCCCTCTTCATTCTTCTTTTTATTCCATCTCCTCCACCACTCCATACCTTCCATTCCTTTCTATTGAAGTTTTATGAGAACGACGAACGATAAGGGACACTATTGTGACTTATTTACTATTATAAGGTAGTAGTATTAAGAGTACTCTATTTGTTATAGTTGTTAGGAACTAATATTCCAATGTAATAAATGGTACAAAGTACATTCAAATCACTCACTTAATAACAAAATTAGACATGGGAAAAATGTTAACATTTTAAATAAATGAAATTAGGAAAAATGTTTTGAGGGCTCTTATGGCTAGTCAGCCCCTTAATACTTAACCTGCAGACCTTAGGTTTAAGCGGTTTAAGGTACGTATTTGGCATGCCATTTTAGATATTAAAAGCCATTTACATCAGTGGGTAATCTACCACTTTACGTGAGTTTTAACGAAAGTAAAAAAAACGCTATATTCATGCGAGTGTGAGGTCGTACCTACCAATAATATTTTCTTTCTAATCTTGTGGTAAGTCCTGCTTTTCATCTCGTCCAAATTCGTACTCTCTTTCTTCCAAATTTCCGCTTACCCATTATCCTCACCTTTGTCTCAGCCTAAAGCAACTTTTCGTCCCTCATTACTGCCTTCAATTACGTCCCAACTTTGCCTCTTCCCTATCATATGCTGATGTTTTCTTCCCTCACCCAACATACCCAGTACTTCTCGTTCGTCCTCCTTGCTGTCCACCTCCTCCATACCAACATCTCGGACGACTGCAGTGTATTCTTATCTTTCTTTCTCAGAGTATACGTTTTTCCCTCATGCAATATACCTTGATTTTTTAAAAAGTGTTCTACCGGTTAAGGTAGGGTTTGTTGAATGTCATAGAATCTCCTCCCGGTTTTCCACACTTTCAGGGGCCTATCTCGCTCAAGTATATCGTTTTTCACCTCAGTATACGATCTACCCTTCTTCATCTTGTCCATGAAACCTATTCTCTTTCTTCCTCTTCCCCACTTGCCCAATATCTCCATCAATCACTTTCTTGAGCAACCCGTCGCCCTTATTGCATCCTCCAACAACCTACTCTGCCGATCTCGAATTTCATTCAGAAGTTTCCTTTCCTCTCCCAACATTTCAAGAACGTCTTCGTTAGCCTTCCTCTCCGTCCACCTCACCTTCTCCATCCTTCTCCACACCCATCTCAAAAGGCTACAATCTAATCTCGTCCTCCTTTCTGAGAGTCCACGTTTCTGCCCCATACAACGCTACGCTCCATATCTAGCTCTTCACCAGCCTCTTCTTCACATCCTTACCCGAGGCCCCCGTCATCAGCTCCCTTCTATTACTGAACGCCTCCTTAACTAGCGCTATTCTCTTCCGTATGTCTTTGCTACTATATCCGTTTTCTTCTAGCGTACTACCCAAGTAATTAAAACGCTCTACTTGCTTAAGTTTGTGCCCTTCAACTTTAATCACCAGCCTCGCTTTCTTTGTCCTAGAAAATCTCATTTCTTTATTGACAATGATTTGTCCAAACAATAGCCACAAATAAAAGTGTCTAAAATACGAGGTACCATTTCATCAAGTGACCTTGCCTGGCTCCCATTCCCTACTATCACCCTCTTTATTATAGAGACTCCAACTCATGGACGAAACTACTTAATTTATATTTGAGAGAGGGAAACGTATCCGTATTTTGTCTGCGGCTTGAGAAAAGAAAAAAGCCCGAATTTGCTGTTTCACCCAGATAACGGATTTGGCCGGGAAGGGCCCCAGCATATTTTTCGATTCTCTACGCCACCACTACGGAATTTAGGATCGGTCTCGTCTTGCGGGGAAATTCTTGTCTGTCTTTCTTTTTTTCTTTTAAGTCTCCTTACGAGCCCGCTGTCGGATGAAATCCTTCTCTCCGATTTGGCGGAACGGAATTTTTCTCCGTGTGCCTATCTCAAAAGCAGTGGACCAACCACGATGCTGTTGGGTTAGGCCAAAGCATATAAAACCCCATCGCAGTCTGTTGGATCGTGACAGCCGGAGGGGAAAAGGTTTGAACACGGCTATGTTGTGGTTTCACCGTCCTCGGGATTTATCTCATCGGAGACGTGGGCGGAGCGTGCACAAACAGTTTTGACCAAGAGAATGACGTGACTCCGCGCCAAACGACTGGTTTTCGCACGTTGCGGTCTCCGCATTTTGCTTTATTACTCGGCACACCCCTTGGAAAGAATTCTGAAAGCGATTGAGCCGAGGAATCCGCAGAGAATTTAGCATAATCCTATCGAAAATTGACTCTAATCGACTGCGTAAGTTTCTCCCGGTATGCGCTAATCGACTTTTCTTCACGTTCCAATAAAATTTCTCACGAGAGTGAGAATAGCTAATTTTAAGGGTGCATATTAAAAAGAATAATATTTATATTGATTAAACGTTATACAAAGGAAAACTTGATGCACTCCCTCCCTTAAGAATATAATTGAAGGAAAAATAGAGGCTAAAGTCCCAAGAGGAAGACCCAGTAATCAGTTAATGACACAGTTGTAAATTACGATAAAAAATCAACGTTTCAAATCAATTGTAAAAAAGTAGTCAACTTTTTAACTTAACCGATACTCTTTAGAAGAGTTTACTTTTAGCTTTAACTAGTTACTTTTTACAGAGATTAACTTTTACTTTATTAAGTTGGGCTTTTTGGTAACTTTCCCAACTATGGTTAATGATCCAAATAAAGAGGAAAGTATGTACATAGGAAGAGATACCATGAACAAAGGGAACTAGCATACAGCCTGAGATACAATGGGTTTGGGAAGGGCATAATGGAAGGCAAAATAGAGGGAAATGTCCCCAGTGGAAGACCCGGGAATAGGTTCATGGACATAGGTTCATAAAGAGGAAAGTTTTTACATAGGAAGAGATAGCAGGAGGTAATAGAACTAGCATAAGATAGGGGTGGATGTAGGACTGCAGTCAACCAATCTTGGGATTGAATGACCAATGAATGAATCCTTCACTTATTTGTATTGATGTGATTGATTTTAACTCCTTATCAAACTTTGACCGAAGTTACCGAGGTGAAAATCAAAGTTACCTTTGCAATGATCCAATAGACGTTGAAATTGATCAGATTGTAACTATAGTAATATTGTACGTAATTTTTCTTTTCATCATCATGGTTAACCTATTTAAGTTCCACCTTAGAAATGCTTGCCCAATAGCTCCACCAATTAACACATGATTCCAACAATATTGTTGTAATTTCAGTGCTCCTTATAATGACCGCATTTATTAAATAATAATTATTAGTTTATTTTGAGAGTTTTGGCCAAATTAATTAACCAACGTATCACTTTGTTATTTTTAAATGTTAAATCAGTCATAAATATTTTTAATGCTTGCTTCAAATTTGTAATACTTACTCTTTCGTGAGAATATCATGAGACCGTGAAGAAAAGTCGATTGGCGCATTCTGGGAGAAAATTATGCTGCCGATTAAAGTCAATTTTGGAAGGATTACGCTAAATTTCTGCGGGTTCTTGGGTTTAATCAGTTTCAAAATTCTTACCTAGAGGTGTACCAAGCATACAAACTTTTTCAATTTGACCTTTACCCTCGTAAGAAGCCAGTAATTGATGATATTATCATTTAATCGTTTAAAGGCTATGTTATGGCTGCGAATTTTGGAGTCTAATTGAGGGAGATAAAGCTAAATTGATAGCATTGGACATTGTAGCGTTTCAGAGGGGTGATGAAGATAAAATAAATGGAGAGAATTATCAATAATGTGCCATTTAGAGGGGATGCTTGTTAAAAATTACTGTGGAAAAGAAGCACATTTATTTGACACATTTTGAGACAAGAAAGGTTCTCGACAGTAGAGATTAATGGGTAAATGAATGGAAAGATATGCCGAAGAAAAGGGACGGTACATCATGATAAGAAACAGTGACAGAATGAGTTAGTAATCTGAGAATAGAATGCAGTCGATAGTCGCAGTAAGGGTCTCGGTTTGGACCAGTGGTAGAGCGTTCGACTCTGGTTGCGAGATTTGGCGACCGAGCGACGGAAAACATTTTCCTAGCTGACCAACCAACTTCTGCTCGCTACCTGAATTGGATCTAACTACTGATTGTGAGAGGCAGCAGTCTCAGAAGAAGGCATTGATGCCGCAGGTCAAGAAGATTGGATCGGTATCAACAGCCACAACTTCGGGCGAGTGTGAAGTTCACGGAATCGGTTCGGGTACTGAGATGTGCATGGCAACAGGGAAACCACCTCATTAGTCTACCTATAAGATGCAGCCCTGCATTATATATGAATTTCATGATAACATTCCTCCCAGTAAAATATTCCGGAGATAAAAATGTCTGAATCCCAATCGAAATTCCCGGTGGGGACTACTGGGAGGGGTATATCAGTCAGGAAGGACAAGTCGGAGTAAACCATTATTGTATTTGTAAATGTTAAATCATTATTTGTTTATCAATATTTATTACATATGTATCAAAAATATCAGTCATTATTGTAAATTGTTGGCTGCTGATGATGAATACCTTAAAAGACAATTTGTTTGAAAAGGGAGGGAAAGAGAACTGCCTTGTGCTAAGTTTAAGAGACGTGTACATGATCCTTTTAGACGGAGAGCGTACACGACGTTGAAGGACTCTATGATGTTTATATTCATCTAGCAGAAATATGTTAAATAGGCCGTTATTAATATTAATAAATCAATTTTAACTTCAAGGATCGATGATAAAGGTAATGGAGGTTACTTCTTTTTCCTCTCACTTTCTTCACAGGCTTGTGCCTGATTCCTTGTGGACGTCCTCAGATTATTCCCACTGTACAGGGGTCCCCACTTTTTTCTAGCTTCTTTCTCTAATTTGCACTGTGGGGCACATCTATTGCAAATTATTTGAAGGACATTTACAGTGGAATGGCTTTTCCGTTGTGAAAACATGACCTTTTTCCCGTGGAAAATGTGCGGTCCTTTCATGACTTTTCTGCTTCTCATAATGATCTCTTAAAACCCTTAAGATTGAAAATCGAGGCCGTTGGGTGCCTTAGCACTGTTATCACTCTAGAAAAGACAGGAAAAAAATTGTACGGAGATTCCTTTTGTCCTTTCTCGCGTCCATTAATTCATAGGCTTTATATTCAAATGGTCTGGAATCGGACCAAGGCAGCTTTCCTCGAGTACACCCTTCTACGTGATGCTCTCCGAGTTATGGTTCCGCTTCGCTCTTCTTTTTTTCAAGACCTGCCATAACGATGGAATATAAAGTATTCGTGCGCACCACATGTTTTGAAAGGGAACTTTATGACGCCCATAAATTCCGTTACCAATGGATGCCATCACATAATTATTCCCATCTTAGAGAGGCTATAAACTTACATAATATATTTGGCTCGATGGATAATGATCCATCTCTCCGACAAATCGTAATGCTTTGACGGAAAAGTTGCGCCATTAGTGGATGTCGAGGGAAACCATTCGTATCACAATATTGTGGCTACATTTCTTAGCTAAACCCTGCGGTCGTAAATAACCTACCGACTGCTTCACGTGTGAAAAAATGTTCAATCGGTGCTGCCCCAAAGCAGAGAGTTTAAGCTTGGCTAAAAAAGATGATTGAGGTGTTATACGCCATCGCGGGAGCGTAGTTCAACGAGTGAGTTCCATGATGTTTTCAGTCCTTTAATAAATAAGCACTTTCTGTGGGAGTATTTTTCATGCTGGAGACCTTCAAAGTTTGCGAGTTTTATTTCTGCTTCATCTGCTGACCATGGCTGAATAACTGATTATATCGTAGTGGGTAGGAGGCCTTGATTGCTCCTGAACTATTGACTGCTTGGTTGTGAAGCCAAAACTCATGAGTTATCCAGGGTACTAGTTGGGTCTCTTAGTAATGATATAGGTGCAATATTTAGAGGAAATTGACATATTTCAAACATTGCCAATGTGGAAAATTGTACGCTACTCATGGCTACACAACCCTAATCTATCAGTATATGCTAGTATATGGGATCCGTACGAGGAAGGTTTGATAAAAGAATTAGAGCGTGTGCAAAGGAGATCCGCTAGATTTGTTAAAGGCCGTTATGATGATTGTATAAGTGTTACGAATTTAATAGAAGAACTAGGATGGAAATTACTATCAGAACGCAGGTTAAAATTTAAGTTAAACCTTTTAAGTAAATTCGAAACCGATTGTTCACAGATGACGTTAGATATATATTAAGAACCCCTGCGTATTATGCTAGGTTTGATCAGATTAACAAGATTAGAGAGATAGATTGTCGTACCGATAGATTTAAAATGTCATTTTTCCCGCGTACCATAAGAGAGAACAATAGTCAGCGTAGCAAAGGGATAGGTAGGTGAAATATAGTTAGAGTAGTGCATGATGCATGTAATAACAACCAATAATCCCTTTCTTATAATGTAGATACTAAACATCTAGCTGCATGTGACCCTGCTATCTAGCATGTCTCCCTTAAATATCCTACTTGCATGTCAATAGTGCATGTTTGGTGATCTTCACCCCCTGCCACACACCCTCGTGGTGGCTCGCAGGGTATTACGTAGATGTAGATGTATCAGACAAGACATACAAGTCTGCAATTCCTTGTTAAATTTATCGTTTAAATATATAGTTTTAACTTATAAATAGATATGATTAACGAGTAAGATGATTTGAATGATCTAACTTTACCGCCGTGCCATACTAAATCAATACTGAAAATAATATTTATAGTAATATTTATCCGCTTAAACCATTATCATATGTGGATTTCAGCCTCAAAAACTTATTGCTGGGGATTCGCATACAATACCGTTGGACTTTTTTGTGTTGATGATATAGGTTCTTTTTTTGCATAAAATTTTG
This sequence comes from Ceriagrion tenellum, assembly GCA_963169105.1. Lineage (NCBI taxonomy): Eukaryota > Metazoa > Arthropoda > Insecta > Odonata > Coenagrionidae > Ceriagrion > Ceriagrion tenellum. The sequence goes on along the minus strand of OY720640.1, from coordinate 65,540,468 downwards.
GTTAATATCAACTATACACAGTTGTTCTGGAAGACTGGTCCTGGCAGCATGAATGAATTTAACCACCTCTTACCGCCAATGTTCCGTGATTTTTCAAGGCTTGATGTTGTCCGCAAGCTGAGTAATAAATGGATAGTAACCTGCTTTTAATTAATAAGAAGAGAAATGTGTTACGATAAGAAGAAGATATTTATAATAATAAGAGAAATATGTTATTCAGCGGTATGGACCAAGAAACTAGTGAAATTTTGTGTGTGGAGAGTTATGTTGTATGGATGAGAAACGTGGACCTTAGGAAGGAGAGATAAGGATAGGATCAATGCTTTTGCGATATGGGTGTGGAGGAGGCTAGAGAGAGTGAAATGGGTGGATAGAGTAAGAAATGAGGAGGTGCTGGAAAGAGTTAGGGAGGAAAGAACACTTCTGGAAACAGTAGAGAAGATAAAGGAAAACTGGATCGGACATATTTTAAGACGGAAGGGGATTTAAAATACATCAGTCGGTGGAACAGTGGAGGGAGAAAAGAGAAGAGGATGAAGTAGGCTGAAAATGACAGACGAAGTGAAGATAAAAAGAAGTAACGAGGAAACCAAGGAAGAGGCCCGGGACAGGACGAATTGGAGACAATTTTGGTGCTTGGGACCTGCCAGTAGGCAGAATACTAGTTGATTATGAACCTGCTAATATAAGGAATAATTATCAAACTAGTGTATTCGAATCCATATCGTAAACAATCGTTGTACTTTTACACAATTATTAATTAAAAGTCAAACGAGCAACGCGTCTTGCAGCTTCCAGGAAATGACGCCTAAACATCTGTAAAATGTGTAGATGTGTAAAATCCGACGTGTAAAATCTAGTAAGCGTCCAACATAATGAGCTGTACTCAGCTTACTGTCAATCTCAAGTCCTGCAAGGATGCAGAAATACATCTGCGAAACGAAGTATACAGAAGAGTGGAAATATGAAGAGACCCTTTGGAGCAAAATCAGAAATTAAGAAATAGATGTATGATCCATGATTAAAACAACTCTGTTTCAATCCACACAAATTTTTATTATACATGCCACTCGGGTTTCAGCAACTTCGTGCCATCATCATGCCTGATGATGTCACTGACGATGTACAAAGTTAAGCCGGAGACAATTACTTATGTTAAGAAATAGATGAATTTGCCGCATTCTGTTGCAGAGGAATTTGTGAGGAATATAATTGAAGAAAAAATAGAGGGAAAAGTCCTAAGAGGTCAGGGAATGAATATATACGACGAGAAAAGTACATAGGAAGAACCTCCAAGGTGTAAAGGAACTAGCTTTAGATGAGGAAGGATGGAGGACTGCACTCAAACAATTTTACAGTTGAACGACCAATGACTATGATTGAAATACATCAATGATAATAAAGACCATCCGTTTATCATATTGTACTCAGTCTGATATCCATCTCAAGCCCTCAGGGTGCACATATCTGAAGGATTCTAAAGCTAGTTCCTTTACCCCTCGGAAGTTCTTCCTTTGTACTTCTATGATCTGATGAGAATACTGAGCAGGCTGAGTACAATTCATTATATTGTACATTTGCTCTATATTTATTTACTGTGTTACCATATTACCATCCACTCATTAATCAGCTTGCTGACATTCTCAAGTCATTGAAAATAAACTGTTGAAAAATACCATTGATCTTTGCATAATGACTATGATTATAAATCTCACCATCGTTGGTGTTCCACCATGACTGACAGGTTTTCGGACAGCTCCAGCCTGGCTCCTAACCCTCATTATACTTGGTCCATTCTATTATAATTCTGTCACGAATAAGATACATAATTGTTATGGAGTATTGGCATCGGTTGTCTCTCTCTTCAGTGTTCAACCCTGGGGTTGGTTTGCAGCAGTACGCCATTCCTCTCTTCTGTCTGCTTTTCTCTTCATTTCTGTGTATGTGGTGCAACCCATATCATTCACAATCTGCTGCATGGATGACATCCTTGGTCGTCCCCGGCGATTCCTTCCCTCTATAACTCCTTCTACTATTGTTAAAACGATGTTGTCGTGTCTTAGAATGTGCCCTACGAGTTTGTCTCTTCTTGTTTGGATATGCCTCCACAGGGATCTGGTTTCTTGAACTCTTTTCAGTACCTCTTCATTCGTGACTCTATCTTTCCAGCTGAGCTTCAACATCTTTCTGTAGAGCCACATCTCTAGGGCTTCTAGCCGCCTTCTCTCTTGCTTTCTTATTACCCATGTTTTGCTCCCGTATAGGGCCACACTCCAAACAAATGCTTTCATCATCCGTTTCCTTATTTCCAAACTAATGTTCTTGCTGGTGAGTAGGTTCTTCCTAAGATAGAATGCAATTTTGGCCTGATGTATTCTCTTTATAATTTCTTTCTGGCTTCTACCATCTCTTGTTATTCTGCTTCCCAAGTAGGCAAATTCCTCTATTACTTCTAGCTTCTCTCCTCCAATTCTCATTATTGGGGGTTCATATTGTTCTTCATTACTGCAAACCATCACCTTGGTTTTGCGTTTGTTTATTCTCATGCCATACTGTTTACAGAAAATCCTACCCATTGTGTTGAGCATCCTTTCTAGATCTTCTTTAGTCTCTGTGATCACAGCAATGTCATCTGCATAACGCAGCTTATCTATCTTCTGTCCATTAATTTTAATCATCGGTTGTATAAAGGAATTATTCATGCATCTCTAACAGCCAACGATTCGCATATATATATTTCCAAATCCTCAGGGATTGAGATGGATATCAGGCTGAGTACAATATGATTAATGGATGGTCTTTATTATACTGTTCTCAGCCTGATATCCATCTCAAGCCCTGAGGATTCGGAAATACATCTGCGAGTCGTTGGCGGAAAGAGGTGATTGAATTCATTTATACAACTCGAACCCATCCCCGAAAACAAAAGTGTATACGAATAAATTGTCAAAATCTACTTATATTAAAGTTGTTATCTTCGTATTTGATTTATTTTACGCTGTCAATGAGCATGCTCAGGGAACACAGCTGATTTTGATAGATACAAATCATATCGTGGAGGACCTTTTACTGAAGTTTTCTGTTAGCTAGAAATTAGCTTGCATCATTTTTATAGCGAGGATGTTACGCCGGGTTTGTGTTAATTGAAGGAGCCTAAAAACACTTTCAAGTTTTGCACAAATGTGTGAAATATATTTTGAAAATGTCATTTGTCTGGACTGGGTTACAAATTCTGATCCTTCAATCTCATGCTGTCTATCAGTCAAGTAACCTTGAACACTTTTCATTTTTTTAAAAGTGTGTCTCACTGATTAAACGAAAGTATCAATCTTTTTTCCCTGTCTTGAGCGCCACTTAAATCCGAAGAACTTAAGTGCCACTTTTCCCGAAGCTGTTTTATCTTTTAAAACAGACCATGTTATAAATTTAAAAAATGTAATTGCGTCGAAAATCTAGAAATTATTTCGTCGATGACATAATCGGGGATTCTCAAAAATAACGACTGGCGTAAGTAAATGCACGGTTTTATTTGCCCATTCATTTATCTTTTCATCGTTGCCATTCGAAAATCCGTGCGTCCAGAAGGAAAGTATTATCTAATCTAACGAGACGAAAATAGCACGTTGATTTGGGCTCTTTCTTGGGGCGCTCCGCGTCGTGAAAGCTTTCACATCTTCGAAGTCTACCCTCTATTTGTACACACGTCTCCTCACTCAATTGCCTATGGCCTTCTTATTCACTCTCACTTTTTGGGACATATTTTAGAGTGGTCAATTAACCAATAGTGGGCCACTTCCGGCAGTTGACCCATTTACTATTCGGTAGACATCGTTTTCTTAGGAGATACGGCCATTCAAATGTTGAATCTCTAGAATATGTAATTTACTCTCGTGTACCAGCGGTTTCCATTTCCCCGGACATTTTATAATTATCGCACTGCATTGACTGTTTAGAAAGAATATAAGCAAAATATATGGGAGCTTTTTACTACAACTCTTTACATTTCCTTAACCGTGTTGGTATTCGGGTAACTATCCGGTTGCTGTTGTTTGAGTAAAACTCTGAATTAAATTCGAGATAGGCAGAGTGGGTGGCTGAAGGATGTAATAAGGGGCGATGGGTTGCTGAAGATTGTGATAGAGGGAAGGATGTTGGGCAAGCGAGGAAGAGGAAGAAAGAGAATATGTTTCACGGACGAGATGAATAAGGGGGGATCGTATTCTGAGGTGAAAAAGGATATACTAGAGCAAGATAGGCCCCTGAAAGAGTAGAAAACCGGGAGGAGATTCTCTGACATTCAACAAAACCTACCTTTACCGGTAGTGTACTTTTTAAAAATCGTTTTTTATGGGCTGGAGCGGTAATCATGGGCTCTTGAGTTCATAGGGTTCTTGTTAATATTCATGGTTAATTTCAATTCTGTCGTAGTTCTAGTTGAAAGAAACCATAGGTCACATTTCATTTAAGTGCATCTGTTTATGTATTGGGACGCTTCATATTGGTAGTGATGTAAATAAATTATATTTGATTTTTTTCTTTAATGAACGAATGTTATGACTAGAGTTTTGGCGCGGTATTGAATTTTTTTTTGTATATTGGACTCGGCATGACACCTCGACATTTGTTGGCAACAATCATAATTATAGGAGCTGTATTATTTCTCGTTTAGGAAAAAATCTGTACTTGTTTTTTTCGAATTATTACGACATGCACCTATGTCACGTGACATAAGGTTACTTTCATTGAATTTCCAAAAGAACAAATCGGTATGCTACATTTTTTTCACTTTAATTTTTTAATATCACTAATGAGAATTAGTGTGAACACGTACGCGAAGCATCTCCTAGATCTGTTTGTAACCAAAAATCGCTGCGATCACCTTACAGGATGTGGATACAACGCCAGAAAAGGCATTAAAAGCAAACAGCTGATTTTAATGGAAATTATGATGCCGGCAGGGATGAAATTCGGAATCGCCATATTGAAATATTCTGGATTGTTTCAAAACCTAATGAAGATCTTCTCTTTATACTATACGAGAAAACTATCTTCGTCTTAATTTATTGTTCATTTTCTGATTATCACTCTTCATATTCCAGGTTCATCCCCCGGAGGGCCAGCTGCAACGGAAGTAGGCTTTACAGCGTTAAGAACCACGTGCTACAACTGTACAGTGTGCATTATTCGGACGCGCATTTCCACGACACTGCGGCTTGGGCCTTAAGGTAGTTTGAGCGAAATATCATTTCCCCCAGAAATCAACGAATTTGATCTCATTTTTACGAAAAATATGTGACTCTTCCATAGATACCAAAATATCAGTCCCTACCGATCTACTTTCGCAAATTTTTGAAAAAAAATAAGCCTTTTTATATGGAAAATGGTACGTGTATGCACTCCAGAGAGACCTTATTTAGATAGTGAGGAATTCCCAACTCTAACATCTCGTCAAAAAATTGAGAGTGCGTAGTTGTTTGTGTGAATGACTATTCTTTAAATAAATCATATTGTCACCGTAGTAATTATTTTCTGAATGGCAAAAAATCCTCCCTTATGAAGGTGTTTTGAAAGTACCGCGTGAAAAAAATGAGTCAAATCAAAGACATATGGATATTTCTATTTTATTTCATATAATTTCGGTCAGTTAAAATTGTATTATTTCGCAATTAATAATGCAATATTTAAAGCATGCTTTCTACGGCTGCTTAAATTTAAACGTATAATTCGAATATGGTCTCCATTATGTCTGGGGAACTATATATTTCAACCTACCTGAAATGGCATAGGTATGCGTCGTGCCGCGTTGACCGGTGCGGCTGTTGTTAAAAATGGACGCTTGAGTCTTCAGTCTTCCCTGTTGGGAAAAACCGTCGAACGATTGCCCTTGTTATTCTTTTCTTTTTGCTAAAAATACGAGTGTCTTCGAGATTACGTTCCATCGTCTTTCCGCGGATATGGCACTATCTCAAAGATTGATACGCTTATCGACGACCTCGGATTTCATGAAATTTGCGGCTGGCCATGCCGCGGCTCCTGTGGGAATTCTGCTCTCCTTTGATTGCGTGGCCGGCGGAGATTTAAAGCAGCCACATAATCCAACTGATAGTACGTCACCTATCGAACTGAGACTGGAATTGGGCGGACGACATCGGCCTGTTTATCAAAGACAAATTGATTGTAAAATGTGATATTAACATATCGCCAATTCACGCATGATATTTTTTTGCTTTTACCGAGCTTAGTAAATAATTTAATTTCTATATAATACATTTTAAAAATTATAGATTTTTTTCCGTGTATACGATATCTTTCTACAGCCGTCATTTTCGTTACGCGAAAATATCGCGCCGTCGCTCGATGTTCCGCTTAGGAGACGCAGAGTGTGTACATCTATAATTTTAGCTAACCAATTTTTAATTGCATTATTAATCGTCTTAATTGAGCTACATTTTTATTTCAATTGGTAATTTGTTAAAGAGTATCGGTCCTATGAAAAAAAACGAGTTCATTTTTAGTATATTCACTATTATTAGTTCTTACCGTATTACCATATTCACCGAGAATGCGGATTAGAATAGATTTAACTAAATAATGAATGTATGTAAGGAGAATTCATATTATAGAATCAAATGCATGCTGATGTCACAAGTAAGTTTTCGATGTGAAACGGTAAAATTGCAAAACCAGTGCGTCAGCCCGCTTGCGATTAAGGAAATTCGGGGTTAACAAAGATGGCGGACAGGCCACGCCCGCTTTACAGCTTTCAGGATTGGCCTCAGTGGGCTGCGTGCTGATGGTAAAGGTCATAATTATGCATCTTATAGGCGACTGATTTTTCAAAAAAAAAAAAACTTTTTTTCATGATAACTCTCTCCCTGCAACAGCCATTGTGGTTTTCAGTTTCATGTAATTTTATATTCAGTAAAACGTAATGAGATTCTCTGGGACAAAGAAAGCTAGGCTTGTGATTAAAGTTGGAGGACACAAACTCGAGTAAGTAGATCAATTTAATTACTTAGGTGGTACACTAGAAGATAACGGACATAGTGGCAAAGACATACGAAGGAGAATAGCGCCAGCTAAGGAGGCGTTAAGTAATAGAAGGGATCTGATGACTGGGACCTTGGGTACAGATGTGAAGAAGAGGCTGTTGAAGAGCTGGCGAAGTAGCGTTGTATGGGGCAGAAACGTGGACCCTCAGAAAAGAGGACGAGAATAGGCTTCAGGCATTTGAGATGTGGGCGTGGAGGAGGATGGAGAAGGTTAGGTGAACGGAGAGGAAGACTAACGAGGAAGTGCTTGAGATGGTGGACGAGGGAAGGAAACTTCTGAATGAAATCCGGGATAGGCATGGTAGATGGTTGAAGGGTGTTATGAAGAGCGATTGGTTGCTCAAGAATGTGAAAGAGTGAAGGATTTTGGGGAAGAGGAAGAAAGAGAATGGGTTTCATGGATAGGATGAAAAAGGGTAGATCGTATGGTGAGGCGAAAAGGGATATACTGGAGGGGTGTGGGCCGTTGAATGTGTAGAGGACCGGGAGGAAATTCTCTGGCATTCATTAAAACCTACATTAACCCGCAGAATACTTTTTAAAAATCCGAAAAAGGTAGGAGTTTGCTGTGGCTAAAACTGATGAAATTCAATTTCCTTGTGTCAGCACTGTCTCAGGTGTCCTCGTGTTGAAAGTGTGGAATATAAATGAGATAACTTTACAATATCCTGAATTCGGACGGGAGACTTGAGGTCGGAGGTCCAAACGTATTCCCAAGCGACATAACATTGCCTGTTTAACCCGGAGATCTCATTGCGTGACCTTGTCTATTCGCGGTTCCTCATGCCTATGTCACCCATTCATTTGCCAAAATTTCTTCTCTAAAGAGGATCTAACATGGCGGATTACATTAGACAAGCGCGTATCTCGATCCGAATGTAACCACCTACATGAAATCGGCCTCAAATATAGGAAAATTATCTTCAATGATGTGGTGCAATAATGTATAACTTTTACAGAATCTTATGTATGATACGAGGGCATCTGACGAATACGACTGGGTGGGTAGTGCCAAATACACAAAGCGTGAAAGTCAAGCGTAGTAAATTAACATTCAGCTCTATTTTCGCTTAGCGGAGTTGCTTTTCTGTGAGAATACGGGTGACAAAATGACCGTAAAATAATATAACGATTAAGTTTTGTTAAAGACGTTCTTGGAATATCGCTTTAAAATGACTTTCGTCACCAACCGAAACTATTATATACAGGTGTTTAGGAAAGCATCGTAAGTAGGAGTGCTCGAATAAAACAATTCGAAATGTGGGATTAATGGTGCGTGATTAGTACATTTTTTTCTTGGCGTTACTCAGCTACGCGACGCCAATTTTAGATATTTAATTGGCGTACTTCCCCGCGAATGCTGCTCGAGATGAATCATGCCCGGCTCCCCACTTTTCGCACCTGTCGCTGGCATTTCCTTGATTTTTTTGTCCATTTTAAATTCCTTGAATCCCTGAACTCTTGTAATCCAAGCGTTTACTCCTTTTAAAATTAGCAAGCATGGGTCCTACCCAGTACCCATTCATTCACTCTTACATTAGCTATGGTAATTAGCATTAATAGAATGGAATTAGTGAGGGAAAATTTTCTGGGAAAAAAGTCATTTTTCCTGTTTGGAACGTGAACCTGTATCAAATTCTCTCTCTCTCTTTCTCTCTCAACTGCCGGTCAGGTGTGTTTACCAGTTAAACCACGGATTCATCTAAATTAGAAGGAAATTTCCCCAACGTTTTCCGGTTAGTTTTGAATTAAGATGTCTTGGTCTGTCTAACACATCCGAAGGGCAGTTGGAAGATACCGGTACCTATACCGGTCGAATGATTTTTTTAGAATGGGGAGTTTCCGTACGTTCGCGTCATGAAAGCTTTATTTTGTGTGAACTACTACCTCATATAGTATATACATAGTTGCTGAAATTAACAATTATAATTTAACCTTTTTTTTCGCAATCCACCTTGCTTTTTCTATCCCGGCCGGTCGGATATTTTCAACGTGAGTATTTTACATAATCTTGAAGCTTTGAGTTCAATCCATACACTTTGTGGACTCCAATCTAAGTATAACGAAGGAAAAAGCGTGCCGGTGTTTGAAAGTAAGCTTGGTGCTTGAATTAGTGCTCTGGTATGAACTGGTGGAATGGTTTTGTATTATATCCTTCATAATTCCCTCGCGTGAAACAGATAAACAGATAGAAAGAAGATAATGATGCGTCTTCATTAAAATCTTTTGAATCAACAGATCGTTCGAGTATTCTATTCACCTCGGAATTTCCTACCTTTCTATCTCGTCGAAAATGCTTTAAGCTAGGTCCGGAGAAACGATTTACCAAATGCTCCTTCCCGAACACTTACAACCAAATCCATTTCTTCAAAAATCACTAATCTCAAGGTCATTATTTTGAGCATTATATTGAAGAAACTAGCAAAGAATATGGCTGGTTCAAGCCTAAATCATTACATTAAATAAAATTCAAGGCCGCCAAATTGGTCCCTTTGAAATCAGTAACTTTATGCCCAGCGGCACGAGACTTCTGACTCAACCGCTGTATCGAATACTGTCTCGGTATCGGTGAAGTCTCATGGTAGTAGTAACTTTGCTTTTATCTGCCAAAAAATTAACTGTAAATAGTAAAAATAATGGCATGGTACGAAGAAGGTGATGAGTTGGATATTTTGCAATGCTACACAGGTAACTATAACAAAAAACACTGCACAATAAATCGATAGTTTTCCGTGAAGAAAACCCATATTAACCTAGCAATACTACATGGTACCAGCTGTAACCATTTTGAAAAATATTTAGTGTGCGTCTCAGGTGATGGAGCGCAAGCATTTAGTTATCTGAGCTCACATTTTTAAAGAATTCTATCAGTAAAATTAGGTTTTGTAGAATGTCCGAGAATCTCCTACCGGTTTTCTACACTTTCAGGGCCTATCTTGCTCGAGTATATCCTCTTCTCTTTCGTCCTCTTCCCCGCCTGCCCAACATCCTTCCTTCCATCACATTCTGGAGCAACCCATCGTCCCTTGTTACATCCTCCAGCCACCTACTCTGCCGATCTCGAATTTAATTCAAAAGTTTCCTTTCCTCACCCACCATTTTTTTATTGAGGAGGGGAAATGCATTATGCACACCGGGGCAAGATGGTTATTGCAGCCCGGGTAGTGTGGGACTCAGGTGTTATAATTGATCCTAGGTGTTGGTGGACCAATACCCACTAAAACCCCTCCTCATCATTATCCGTGAATCCGCAGGCAGCACGGTTTCCTGAAGTCATTTCTACTTTGAGACTTTGACTTATGCCCTCTTCTTTCTTCGGGGCCCCTGTGTCATCGTTGTTTTGTTGAAGTAATGGAAGCATATTACCCCTCCCATTATAACTCTTGTCGCTACAATCTTTAGTTCTTGCTTGTTTATTATACCTAATTCTAGAAGTTCCTTGCCGATTTCCTGGACCATATTCCCCGGCAATTCAGTGTCAGAGTAGTAGCCCTCTGGCTCGTTGCTCCGGTTCTTCTCCTAGCCTCCTCCTGCAGGTCCTCGTTGTTCCCATACTTCCTCTTCTTGGTTAGATGTTCTCTGTCCAGGTCCCTCTGCTCACCAACTACCTGGGCATCGATGATGAAGAGTGCTTGATCTTTGTGTGCGAGAAGATCCGGCTTACATACTCCCACGCTGGTCTGGAATTTCTCTTCTTCTTTTACCACGTATCCTTTGTTCTCTAATCCTCTTCTTACGTACATATTTAACTATCGCGTCGTGCCTCCGTACTCGTATGCCGTGAGTTCTGTAGCAGATTGAAGAATGTGATTTAGAGTTTCACTATTGTCCCAACCAGTTCGGCATGATCTTTTACCTTCCCTTCCTCTTAAGGTACGCGATCTACATGGGAGAGCGTTTATACGAAGCTTGAGGCTGTTTATGCAGTTCTTACCCGAAAGGAGCCTGGTTCCTTCGCCTACCCAGGCATTCTGTCCGTCTACTCTTTTCGATTCCTTAAGGGCCTTTCCGTCACAAGCTTGATGTAATAAATTCGCCCATCTTTTATGTTGTTGGGGTGGGGTCAGAAGTTCACCATCGCCGTTTTTAAGTCGATTACACACTAATCGTAATTCTTTTTGCAGAAATTCATTTGTGACCTCTCCTTGTAAATTCGTTGATTTCTGGAGCGTGAGGAGCCTAAATCTTCTTCATTGAGGAATCCACCGTCGAAGAGTAGGAATCCCTAAACCACCATCTTTAATTTCAGCGTGAAAATATGCCGTTGGGGTGTCATGGGGGAGTTTTATCCATTTACGCACAGTTCTCCTAATATCCTTATCTATGGATCTCAGAACTCCTAGTAACACTGATCCGGATGTAAGATAATAGATACAGGCCGGGATGAGATGTTTTCGTAGAATCCTCAATCGTTGTTGAGGTTTTAAAGGGGCTTTAGTCACTTTTTCCATTAAGTTATCCAACATTGCTCTCACGTCCTTAATTTGTTTCCCTTCTGGAGGGAAAGGAACTCCTAGGTATTTCCACTGATCTGATCTCTTCAGAGATGGCAGTTCTATCCCATTAGCATGGAATTTACAGTTGGAGTCAACTGCCACTTTCTTTTCTTTGGGAATACTTTTGACGGCTACAGTGGCGCATTTCGCGGGGTTGATTTTTAGTCCGCATGCCCTAAGGAAACTCACTATTATATCTATTTGATCCTGTAGGCCCTTCTTTGTGGAAGCTAGAAGGATTATGTCGTCAGCAAACACCAACGCGTTCATCTTCATTCCGGCGATATTAATTCCGTACTCTGATGGAATCCTTTTTAGCATTTCATCAATTATAAAGTTGAACAGATATGGAGACTTCGGGTAGTACTGTTTGACTCCGCACGTTGGATGTATTAATTCAGATTCCCATCCTCCATGAATTATTCGGAGTTTACTATTCTTATACATATTTGTGATGTACTCTTATCATTTGGTCGGGCAAACCCTTTGCTTTCATTGTGTTTAAGGGCTGCGTGGGAAACACTGTCGAACGCTTTGGCTAGATCCATAGATACCATAAATAAAGATTTCTGGTGGATTCTGTAGTATCTCAGTGCAAGATCTAATAAACATATATTTTCATTTCAGCCGTCCATTGCTTGAAATCCCCTTTGGCATTTGTCTAGAGGAATAGATTTAAGTCGGTTGGCCAGAATTTTGTGAAATGTTCTTATAATAACTGAAGAGATAGTGATTGGACGGAAGAATCCAGGGTCTTCTGGATTCTCTTTTTTTGGGATAAAAATGGTTTTTGCCGTCTATAGGTACTCCGGAGCTTTGTTACACACTAGAAAGATATTATAGATTCTGGCTAATATCTCTAATGGGATACTCCTTAATAGTCTTGCTGAAATCCCATCAGGGCCTGGGGCAGTATTCTTCGCTGGCAGAGCTAATCCAATTTTTTTAGTCGAGATCGGTTGCCACAGTTCCAGTGTTACTCCCGAAGTTTTCTTTAGATTAGGGACGGCCAAAGAGTCGCCCTTGAATATTTTCTCCCAATATGGGATCATGATTTCTTTAGAGAGGAATTTTGGTTCCCCTAATTGATTATCTCTAATGGCTTTCCAGCAGTAGCCCCTGTCCTTGGTCCAAAGCTTTTGTGTTTTGGCGAACTCCTCCCTTCTTAGTTTCCTTCTGGACTTTTTCACGGAAACCCTTTTCTTTCGTTTCACCATTCTGGATTTTCTCGCTGCAGGAGGGAGAATGGACCTAAGATAAAGTCCAATATCTATAATTACTCTCTCATTAGAATAATGTCTTACTTAATTGCAAATCCTATTCAATTCTTCTATTTCAAATACTCGTGCACAAGTTAAAGGGGGAAGATTTATAGTGTATTCAATGAGAGCATTTCTTAAGTTCACAGTTTGCGGTTGCTCAATCGTATGCTGGTTAGAGATCTTAGTTGTCTCATTCTCCTTCACCTGCTCTGCATCCTCATTTTCAATTTCAGTTATATATTCCTTGACCTTGTCCTTTTATACCCATTTTCTTCTATTTTCTCTAATTCCTTTTGTAGTACGCTCGGGGAAGAAGGGCGCCAACAGCACATTTATCTTTCCATCAACATTTTTGCCTTTTGTGCTTGCTTTGGTCCTGAGATCCGCATCTTTCCATGCGAGCATCCTAGTTTCCTCTTCAGTCCATCTGGATTTCTTATTGTGACGGTTCTGAAGAGCAATCTCGTCATGTAGGTCAGGGTGCATGCGGTTCCGATGAACTCCAAGGCCTCTTTTGGAAGGAAATTTCTTATCACATGCAGGGTGTTCACATTTAAATTCTAGGTCTGGGTGTTCAGCTTGGGTTAAAGTCTCATTTCGAGTTGGATCGATTGGTAATGGAGGGTCAGTGGACCAACCAGCTGCAGTCCTAATCATCTGAGGCTTGTGTATTCTTTCAGTATCAATATTCTTCCAGACGAGGGGGCTGTTAACCCCCAGGTCCTGTAGCGCCAGAGCCCCGTCTGCTGTCGCGAGCGACACCCAGCCTGGACCACGAGGAGGAGGGGTTGACTTGGGCGGGTGTGAAGATCGGACCGAGAGGTCAAAGTCCCACATACACCCGCCCCTTCCAGGCTTCAAGCAGTTCCTCGTTAGTCTTCCTCTTCGTCCACCTAACCTTCTCCATACTTCTCCACACCCACATCTCAAATGCCTGTAGCCTACTCTCGTCCTCATTTCCGAGGTTCCACGTTTCTGCCCCGTACAACGCTTTCATATCATACATTAGTATTTGAGTTAACAATGAGTATTCGCAGTTTATTTTTAGCCAGTGGCTGCTGGAGAGGTTTTTCTGAGTGATTACTGAGAAAAGTTTTAAAAAATTAAGACTTTGATGGGCTAAAGAGGAGGAATAGCCACATCATAATTTTACTCGTTAGGTATTTTCTCCTGTGTTTAGTAATCACGGAGTGGGACTAGCTTCTCTTCACAAAAAAATTACCCGCGCTTATGTATGCTCCGTGTACGGTATGGTATTATCTGGACAATATGCGTGTGGAAAGTATAAAGGGCAATGAGTCGATGAACAAGTGTGCAGTAACATATCCGGTGTATTCATCGCGAACTGGTCACAGCGCTTCCTACTCATTATTTCGCCTCTTTCATTATATCCTGTGCGTCCTTTATTGTTCAGCTACCCCCGCCCCTGATTTCCTGTCAGGTTTTATCATTTCCTTTTCCAGCATTCCGCAATGTGTCAGCGAATATAACTTATGTGCTCCACTCTGAATTGAAAAAAATACCGTATAATGGAGACGAAATTTATTTTTTCCGTTTCCATATTTTCATAGCTGTCAAAAGTGGGGGTCAATAAAATGACTAAGTCAATTCCTCTGCTTCGCTGGGTGGGGTACCGCGAGAAAAAATTGGAAAATCAAAAGTAAAAAGAGAAAATTTGAAGCGGAAAATTATCAAGGGAATGTAATCTCTGGGATCTGGACGGATTTGTGAAATATATAGTTGATACATGCGTTCATCTATATCTAAATACTTCCCTGCGAGCCGCCTCTTGGGCGTGTGGCAGGAGGTGTTAGCCGTGTAAAGATGTAAGGGATAAGGTTTCGGGAGGTGAAGTGGTGACGTGTATTATGAGAGTGTAGTTAGTGGAGCTCAGTTTTTATTGTGGTCGCTTATTGTGCGCGGAAAGAACGAGTTTTTGTACCTATCTGTTCGGAAATGTATATCTCTTATTTTATCGCTTCTATCAGACCTAGAGATGCAGTAAAGCGTCATGATAATATTCTCTACGTCACTCTGAAACACACCAGTGTTTCACATGTAGTGTTTCACAGCTTTTAGATGGATTAAGGGAGACCATAGACACTTGCAGGCTGCACGCTAGACTTAGCTTGCTTGAGAAATTCAGAACTGGTGTGTTTCAGAGCCACACATAGAATATTATCATGACGCCTCAATACATCTCTATGTCTGACAGAAGCGATAAAACATGAGGGATATATTGTCGAACAGATAGATACAAAAACTCGATCTTTCCGTGCATAATAAGCTACCACAATAAAAACTGAGCTCCACTAAATACACTCCCATAATACTCCTAACCATTTCACCTCCTAAAACCTTATCCCTTGCATCTTTACATTTACACGGCTGGTGTCCTAATATTCTCAGACACACGCCCATGCGGCGGCTCGCAGGGTAGTATGTAGATGTAGATAGTCATGTATTTATTGTTAGCGTGTAGCGTTTTTACATTATTGCTGGCTAGGGTAATAAAATGGGTTGAATTATCGAAACCACGAATAAATCGCATTGGACTAATCATGAGGGACGGTGTTATGACTGCATAGGTACGAATAATGAAGAATCGAAGAGAAAACTGGAGAGCTGCAGCAAACCAATCTTATCACTAACGACTGCTGATTAATATCATACTAATTTAGAAACTTTAAGGGCATCGCTATGAATCATAGAATGGTAAATTGGATTTTCATGGCAATTGAAAGTAATCTTTTTTCTTGAAGTCTGTTTACACGATTTACGCACTTATTCTCAGGATAAATGCTTGTTCTCTAGGGAAAACATTTCTATAGGCACTAAGACCGGGGCCATTCTGTAGGTGTCTGCTTGCGCAGTCGCGTGAGCTAACGTCTGCACTCGACGCATTTTGGAGGACATTCTTTTCTCAATTGAGGTTTATCTCGTTGGAATAGAACTTGCAGGTCAGTGAGAGCGCCAACTCCTTTACAGCCATCGGTCTGATTTAGAGAGTTTGTGCATTCCTTGTAGTTCACTTCGGAGTTATTTGCACCGAAATATTTATTATACCAGGTGATTTTCGCCTGGATAATAAGGAAAAGCACGTATTGCCGTTTAATAATTTAGATTTTTAAGGTACAGTTTATATTTGTCTCTGGCACGTTACCAACATTCAGGTTGTGATTGTATCTGGGAATACTTAGTGGTGTTAATGATATTTAATAATATAAGTGATATAATAATATAATGGTTCATAATAAATTCTACAAGCTTCATCAGTTTCGTTGTTCAGACGAAAAAGTCTATCCATCTGATGCATCAAAAGTTTTGATTGTGGAATAATCTTTTTACTTGAGATTTGTACCTGCGTTTTTTTTAGTATAGTAGAATGTTTCCTCTTCCTGCGGGTCATATTATCTCACGGGTCAGTGCGTGCGGCAAAGAGCTTCCTTGAAGTCTACTTTTGACACGATTATGGCACTTTCCTGCGAGCTATCGTCTTTGCTATCCTTAGTGCGAACTTCCTCTCTTGAGTTCTGTCGGTGATAGTGGTTCTTACGACTAGCTATCATGTGTTGCATGTTTGTGGCACTTAGGAATTGGAATTGTAACACACTCAGATACATCTAATTTCAGTGATAAACTTTGATGTCATCAACATTTGCTGTCAGTGAATAGTGTCATAGAATACCAAATTGTTAAGGTTTTACTGCTGGACTTTGAGATTGAACCCGAATTTTCAGAGTAAACTGCGCTCTTCGGGAAAGTCAGAAAGCTAAAATTGTCCTGTAGACTGACTCAAAACAACATTGGACTATAAATTGCTTATATCGAGATCAGAACTTTGGTGTTTGAAAAACTGGTTCTCACAGGCGAGGTAGCTTTTTTAGAGTGACATATCTGATAATTGACTGTCGACTACCAAGAAATTCAGCGGCATAACAACATTTTTTTATTAAAAAAATACTGAAGGTTCAGAACTTCGGTTTTCGCAAAACTGGTTCTTACAGGCAAGATAACCTTTTTTTTAAGTGATACACCTGATAGTTTACTATCGAATACCGAGAAATCCAGTGGCATAACAACAAAATGTTTTAATTAAAATAAATAATGAAGTAACAGAACTTCGGTTTTCAGAAAACTGGTTCTTACAGGCGATGCAGCTTTTTTTAAAGTGATACACCTGATAGTTTACTATCGAATACCGAGAAATCCACCGGCATAGCACGTGTATTAAACTAAAAAATGCTGAAGTTTCAGAATTTCAGTTTTCGTAAAATTGGTTCTTACAGGCGAGGTAACTTTTTTAAGTGATACACCTGATAATTACCTATCGACTACCAAGAAAGTCAGCGGTATAACAACAAAGTTTTGAAAGTAAAAAAATACTGAAGTAACTGAACTTCAGTATTCGCAAAATTGGTTCTTATAGGCGAGATTTTCCAATTTTACGAGACAATTTTCTATATATTCGTGACCCATCTAACGTTTAGCATAAGCCATCTAATTTCACTGATTGGATGAGAGCTTATCTATTTCATGATCTAATTGATTCGTAATGGGAAGTTTCCTAAGCATCGAAGTGTCATGGAGCCTCCTCTTGCGCTAGCGTGCGAGTACGTGTTAGTAATGCATTCGCCTAATTTATGACGTGAGAGTAACCGGCTTCACGGCTGCAAGGCAACGAAGCATTTTAATTCAATCGCCAATATCTGTCTCGCACTCCGTTCACATCGGTCGACTTTCACTCCGCGGGGGCATGAATGAAAATAGTGCGAACGAGTGCGAATATAAATGCATGCCATTATGCATAAGAGTATTTGCGCGAAAAATGAGATACCCTCCGGCTGGCATTTTCCTCCACGCTTGGCCCTTCTCCTCCAGTTGTTTCGCGTTGCATTATGACAAATTCAATCCCGATCGTCTCATCTTCGTCCACAAGGCACGAGTAGGAAAATATGGAAATAAGGGTCTTGCGAAACTGATCAATTTCTGTGAGAGACACATTTATATGCACGCTATTGCATGAAATGCACTGATTTCACTGAGGAGTGGAGAACTTGCTGCGTGGGTGCGACACCTTCAAATGGTCGTTTAAAATGCCAAGAAATTACACCAAAGTAAATGAGTTTCAGAAAAGGCCTCTGACGAGACGCACTACCCAGTTAAAGGAAGAAGTGACACCGGGAGAATATGTGGCAATACAGGGCAAATGAGAAATGGATTCTTAGCTTGAAGAATAATTTCATTTGGAAGAGCTAGCCTTAGTTTGCTCGAGAAATTCCGAATTGGTGTGTTTCAGAGCGACACAGAAAATATTATCATGGCACCTTACTACATCTTTAGTCTGACAGAAGTAATAAAATATTTTCCAGTTGCAGGAACGACACATGTATTCTATGAAGTTTTGGGACCCATAAGTGATAGCAACAATTCAATAAGTGTTGCATAAACATTCAATAAATTTATTGGTTCATTACTTATGGCATGGAGTTATGAGTTCCATAAGTAGCCAAGATGGCGGATGCGCAATGAACCGCTTGGAGACTTAATTCCTTGATGAAAGAGTTGTTTTGAGACAAATGACCAGTTTGTTTATTCTTACCGGCTAATTATTATAGGCATTAGCAATTATTCATAAGCTAAGCTTTCATTAATTTTATCCGGAGATGGAAGATTAGATGAAATACTCGTAGCGATTTACTATTGGTAAATAAGTACCTACTAGTATGTGTTCCTGCAACCGGAGTATATTTATGAGATCTATAACTTTATGGCTCTTTTCTCTTTGCCATCCATATCCTGTCCCTTTTGTTCCACATCTTCTCCTGGGAAAACAATGAAATCTGTGAATCGCTTTCCTTAATCTAATATCAGTTTCGTAATTCTTCTTTCATCATGATCAATTCCTTTAGGTCTGACTTGGCGTGTACGAGTCACGTAATTTGAGTTTTTGGATTTGGATATGAGATTTTGATCAAATAAGTCGAATTCTATTTCAGCCGGTCTCATTTTATCCATTCTTTTCTGATGTCCATAGAGGGTTACGCAGCTCTGACCCATTGTATCTATAATTCTCTCTTTATTTCAGAAATGACGTGTTGATTCTCAAAATCTCACCTCCATTTTCAAATTTTGTTCCGAGAATTTCCTGTGTTATTTGTATTTTCTCCTTTTCCACTTAACGTATTTATTTTGCTGTGCTTGATGCAAGACATTATTAGCATATAGGCTTCCTTGTTTTCAAATATGTATTTTAATGCCTTAATATTTTGTTTGAATTTTAAATTGGCAACTCTGGTAATGTTTACGTTTCCTATTCGTTGAAAACCGTTTTCTTTCGATGCCTAATTTCGCTCAAATACATCGTTTCTGTCCTCTCTCCTTTTATCCAAAATACTTGTTAAATTTTAATCTCTTCCCCCCTGCCCGAAATTCTCCCTAGCCTATGTCGTTGCTTTTCCGTCTCTTAATAGTTCTTATTATTCCTTAAATCATTCTCGCTGTTTTCTGCGTTGAATCTCGCCCTCTACATCTGAAAAGTCTCCAACTCTTACCCATCCTTTTCCCTCAGGCAGCAAATTTTAGAGCCATACTTTGTACATCCCTTATCTATTTTAATTTTACTCATGTGAAAACTTATTCGACTATTTGGATTCTATTACTCTGTGAGTAAAATATGTCTTTTATTTCGAGGAAAAGTAATTGACTCAATTCAGATGGGGTTATACGGAACTTTACCTACGCTAAACTGATTATTCATACATCATAAGCATGGAGGAGGCCTTGTTTGTATTTTTTAAGCAGCTCACATATTTTTCTTTTTTTTTAGATATTATAAGTTATATATTTGCTAAGCATTAATTTTGAAAATTGTTGAAAATTTTCAAGCGATTTCTTTGTTAAATCGACAGAGCCCCATTAGTGCCTATCCCTGATTCGACAAACGGCACTTGGAAGGAAATAGGCGTTATATGAAATTGGAAGAAAAATTGGAAAATATTTATTTTCCTATCAATGTCAAGTTCATTTTTGTGCTTAACTGAGGTTGAAAGCAGAGTTTCATGGATATTAAACGATTTGAAAATAGATACGCAAAACCGCCTTTATTCTTAAATAATTTACTAAGTAGTTAATGTGAATTTTGAAGTCTGAGGGTGATTACTTGATGAAAATGGCAAAGCTATTTACTTCTCGTTCTGGATTTTGTTCGTAGAGTAACTATAAGCGTTTATTTATCTGCGTATTTCGCGTCTTGTGGTAATTGATCAATAGTTTGCGCAAGCCATGAGTGGTATCAGCATTTTATTTAAACAACATTAATTTATTTTCCTCAGATTTGCCCATTTTCATGTAAGGCCTTAGCTTTAGAATACTCCTCCACTTCTTTCTTCTCACGGACTCGTCCTCAAATAAGATCTTTGCTTTCCCTTATTAGCAATCTCCACGTTGCATTATGTCTCCCTCGGCTTCTTCATCCGTCTACATTCATATTCAATGTCTCTTTGCTCAAGTAGTCATCAGGTCTTCTTATTACATGTTGTTACCATTGATCCGGCTTTCATGAGCTTTCTAAAATATTTCATTCTTACTTTTTCCTTTCTTTTTTTTCAATTCCTAATCGTATACCTTCTTGTTCTGCCGAGCATCTTCGTTACCACCCTCATCCTTGCTCCTTCAGTCCTCCTTTCTTTGGACTTTCATGGACCTGGTTTCCGATCCATATAACAACGTAGGTTTTACCCGAATATTATGCAATTTTCCTTTGAGTCATTTACTCACTCATCCGTCGCAAAAAATACTGAAGCCTGTTTCTATTTCCTCCGGCCAGTCTAAATACGATGCTGTCGTTCAATATTTCTTCTTTCTTCGATATAGGTCTTCGCAATGTATATAAATTAGCCACTGATGTGCTTGGCTTTCTTCATTATCCAAAAGAATAGTCTACATTGTTCGACGATTTTGTTGATTTGGTAGGGCATTTTTACTCAAAAAGACAACTGGTGCCCCGTATTTTCAGATTTTCTTGGGTGTGCTATGGCAATAAATGATCAAATAGCACATTAATGGAGGACGTGGTAGAAATGGTTGCGAAGACCTATATCGAAGGAAGAATACAATTGATATAGAACGATCTTGGTCGCTGTATATCCAGGCTGCCATTTGTCAATGTGTACGAGTCAGAGTCAAAATATTAAACCGTTATGAATACCTTTCATACGCCTACTACAAAAAATCTTTTTGCCTTATTCATGCATCCTTTTATGTTGCGCTGGATTAGAATATTTAAAATACTGAACTTCGTAATCGGCAAAGTTCAACATATTTTCATACAGCGTTGATAGGGTGATACTGCTGCTCTCTATTTAATTCATAGCCTTGCAACTTCACTCCTGTCCTACTACCTCCACCAAACTACAGGCATGCACTCCCTTTTTCTACCGACTTTTAGTACTCCACTTTTATAATACAACTTGTTAGCTTTTGTTCTTTAAACGAAATTTCAATATATATGGGCTCTATTATTTGTTTTTACTCAGGCGCGGTCACGATTGGACCTCCTTTAAGGCGGGAAAGACGCGTGGATAAGTCCCATTTGACCTCTTTCCGATAGTAATCGACTTCACGCTTTCGCGATCACGCGGCTGTTAATTTCCTCCTTCGCCCGCCCCCCGCAGGGGGCCACCCAACCAGTCGGCGCCCGCGTGGTGGCGGCGCGCATTCGCTTCAATGGAGGGTTTATACGTTCGCGCGTGGGTGACAAGGCGCGGCCGTTCACCTCGCGAAGTGTATCACTGAAAATAGTTGTCCCTCTGCTTCTCTCTGCTATCGTCTCTAATGTTCAGTTCTCATGGGAAGTGGGAATGAAATTCGTGCTCGAAGATAGGGTCGAAGTCCACCTTTGATTGATTCGAATGTAAATACCGTTCACGCACTTTCCTTTGGGCAGGGCATTGTCAAATTGGCTTAATTATCGGCTTTAGACCCAAGTTACTGGCTTCGATTTTTATCATTTATGTCATTCTGCCTTATCCTTGTAAAACTCCAATGGTAACGAAAGATCTGTTGCTTTTAAACTTAATGGTTGAAGGCGTAATTTGTGGCATTTTACCGCAGGCATGACGAAAAAGAAAAATCTCTTAGTAAATCCACACTTAAAACTTTTTTTACCGACCTAGGTTTCGTTGGTCTTGCAAGAATTTTCTAAGGTCTTTGAAAATGATTGTAAGACAATCGAAACCTAGGTCGGTAATAAAATTTTTAAGTGTGGAATTTACTAAGAGATTTTTCTTTTTCGTCGTGCCATCTTTTGCTTTCCCGGTGAATAATATGTGAGCAGTTCTCTCGATTTTTACTTCGGGTTAACTATTTGGCTAATATTCGTCTTGACCAAAACCCCATTTATCGTGTCTCTGTGTTCACGGTCACCATGTGTGGAAACTTGTTTTTAAAGATAATGACAGAAAAAAGAGCAATAATGACCAATCAGAGCTGACCTCTTCAGAGTTCTTCCTTCGTCATGAGTAAGTTCCACTACATGAGTCCTGAGACAACTTTATCACTGCGTTCTATTGTGGGGAAAGTTACCAAAAAAAACTAACCGATTAAAGTTAATCTCTGTAAAAAGTAACTGGTTAAATTTTAAATTTACTTTTCTGAAAAAGTAACTGATAAAATTTAAAGCTAAAAAAGTAGCGTTGACGTTGAAATTATTTTTTATTTACTTACGCAAACCCGACAGTCACAGTTACAACTCAACATTGCCACGAATTCTTTATATTTTTATACCCTTCCTCCAACTTCTTTGGCAAGTATTTGCCCCAATCGGGCTTCTCGGGCACATTACATTGTCTCTACATATAAGACATTCAATTGTTTTAATTTGTGGTTGAGTCTATTCCGTTTATTCCCTCCTCTCCTCACATTTCTGACTGCTGGCTTGAAAAACGTTGTAGTGAGTTCGCCTTTGAACACGCAAGAGAGTTGAAATATATGCGATGTGATGTATTCCTTCACATTGCATATAACATGGCAGGGGAAACGGCTTGGTTATATTGAGTTAGAGTGGTTACAGTACATGCTGGGGGTGTGCCAGCGCACCCTTTCTCGCGTTCAACTCCGATATATTGACGACGCGATGTCGCCGAGAAGGCGTACATAGACTGATGCATTTTCACAGATACATTACTTTGAATGAACGCGTCCCCCTCGTTACTCGTTATAGGTTTTGTGGTGACCCCCTTTCACCTGTTCAACTATGTAGTATTGATGACACAATGTCGCCAAGTAAGGCATTCGTGCCCTCGCGGACATGGTCTTCGAGAGGTCCCGGGTTTTCTCATCTGAGGGTGCGTTCCTAAACTTTGGCGGTCACTCCACTCAACCCCGCTTTTGTTTGGATGTATTCGTCTGGATCTATTCATTGCATTATTGCACAACTACCCTGCTATATTTTATTCTTAGATACCGTTTTAATTTCTCCTTTGTCTGTTGAGCAAGCTTTGCGCCCAAACTCTAACAGGTCGACATTCGCCAAAAATATATACCGATCACGCCGCGCCGTTCCTATCCGGGGTAGGCAGAGTCACGAAGTTTCACTCATAAATACATATTTGTACACCTAACTCTGTTTCAATAATTTCCTCCGTACTGACTTATCCTTGCAAACCTCTTTTGCCTCATTTACCCTCATACACTGCTTCTTACAGGCCCTCTTGTTTTTAAGACTCCTAATATTCCTCCTCCTAAGAATTTCCTCAACCACATTCAACCACAACTTTCTCGGCCTACCTCTCCCTCTCGCACCATTCATTTCACTCTTATATATTTGTTTCGTTATTCGACTCTCATCCATTCTCTCAACATGGCCAAACCAACGAAGCACACTCCTTTCATATACGTCCATTACTGGAGCATCTAACCCACATTCATTTATTACTCACTCATTCTGCACCCTATCCATTCTACTTTTGCCGCAAACACTCCTCAGATAACTCATACCCAAGGAGTTTAGTCTACTCTTATGTCCATCCTGACATACCCATGTTTTACTACCATACAACAAAGTGGGGAGATGTACACTTTTGTACACGGCGATTTTCGCTTCCTTAGACAGGCACTCATTCCTTGATATGCTCCACATGCTATCTATCACTTTCCTTCCAGCAAAAGCGCCTTCCTTCGCCAAAAATTAACGAAAAAATATTAACTGTAGTTAGTTTTGTATCAGTTAATGTATTATTTTAAAGATAATAAGTCAATAGTTAACTCTTCTAAAAAGTAACGGTTAAGTTAAATAGTTTACTTCTAACTTATATGCCTGCGATATAGAAATAAATTTATTAAATTGCATTTGGTACATAGAACTTTGAGCAACTAAGAAACAATATACTTCCTTCAATGGTGGAAGTGCAAATTATGTTACTTCTTGCGGCGTAACAGAAAAAATAACATAAAAATTGAAAATGTAACTAACACAGGAATATAGCATTAATATTTTAATAATAAATTATAAAATTCATCCTTGAAATTCTTAGGAATGTTTACTTTTTTTGTTTCTGGACTGAATGAATGAACACCAACAAAAATTGGATTGGACTAGAATAGATTTGTTGTATTTTGTAGTTCGATGAGTTTGATAGTACAACAGTGATTCGATACTCCTTGCATTTATGTGTCTGGATACAGGAAACATCTGAAAAACATTGAACAAATACTTTCTTTTGAACTCTTTCTTAAAGAAGTTTAAATTATACTCAAGTAAACTGGCATACCCTCGTAATTGGAGACACTTCGGAGAGCTGGATGCATCTCCGGTAAAGTCAATTGATATATTTCATGGCAAATTCATCCCTTTGGTGTGTACTAGTAGCATATTTCATTTGGAAATTCCCTACTCATTCATTATCGCTCGGAAGAATTGTCAGCTTCGTATTCACGTGATGTGATTTCTTCATTCCACCAATTTTATTGATAATGTGACACCCTTGGACGTCTCTGCATACAATTTCATGTGGTGACAGTCCTTGCTGTATCGTCATCTGTGAAAATTATCGTGAAAATTACTTTCACATCCTATAATTAGAATGTCATTTACTTGAATTACGTTTTTGCATCCCATTGGGAGACAAATCACAAGTCTATAATACTCAACTATGAGGAAATTATAGTTGGTACTCTTGCTGATTACACTTCACGTTTTATAAAGACGTTAATCATGGGAATTCAATTAAAAATTGTCACATTTTTGGTAAATAACGTTGTTTTTAGATACGAAACCGCGGAAAAAGTAATTAACCCTTTAACTATAGTTAATTGTTACCTTTATCGTCAATTTACCATTGGATAAGCTGACCATAAAAGGCTAGAAGCTTTCGAAACATGGTGCTGGAGGAGAATACTAAAAATAAAATGGACGGACAAAATAAGAAATGATCTAGAGTACAGAAGAGTAGAAGAGAAAAGGACCATGTGGAACACCATAGAAAAAAGAACAAGATGGATAGGACACACCCTGAGACACAATGGGTTTGTGATGACATAATTGAAGGTAAAATAGATGGAAAAGCCCCCTGAAGAAGACCCAGGAATAAGTTCATGGACCAAAAAAAAGGAAAGTACATAGGAAGAGATACCAGGAGGTAAGGGAACTAGCATTAGATAGGGAAGGGAGGGTGGCTGCAGTCAACCAATCTTAGGATTGAACGACCAATGATGATGATCGTCAATTATGCGCATAACGGTGTGCGTACTTGCTCAAAATTAATTATGTTCTTCACTTAACGGCTCTTCTCTTCCTTGAACACTACTCAAGGGCTAGTTACACAATGTATGAAACCTTATCATGTATGAATGCTTGTCCCATCGAACCCTGCTTGTGTGACCTCATCGGCTTAGACACATCGCCAGGAAATTAACTCTGTTTTAACTTCGTTCATGCACGCGATCATGCATTTACACATTATCTCACAAGGGATAATGGATACATATATGTATAGATATGCATGTTCATGTATAATCAGGCCTTAAGAGCCTCGTGCGTGTTGAAACTGAAGAAGCTTTTACATTTGTCATAGAGGCATTGGATATCACGAACTATATAACTTACGTGCTAGGGAGTTGGACAACTTATTAGCTGGCGCGGTTCCAAATATCTGTACAAATTCCAGCAAGACTATGTGTCAAATTACTTTATTCCAAACCGGGGATTAAATAATAAAAATGGTAATCCTATTTTCGTCTACTTTTTAAGTAATTTATATTCACCATGTTCGTTTGGCTGTTCATAGAGTAGCTAGATTGCTTGATTCATAGGAATGTTTTACAAGTGGAAGCTTAGAGGAAGTTATTTTTGAATAAGGTTAGCTTAAACTTGACGATGTCAGGCGTTATTTCGTAGAAGAACTTAACATTAGGATCCATATTGAAATCCATGTTCCGAAATTATCAATAAATGGGAAAGACAGAGGATAGATGAATCACATCCGGTATTTACAAAATTAAATGCAATAGCTGTAACATATCTTAGATATGTCAAAATCACGGAATTTTCCTGTTGTAGTGGACATGATTCCGTTATATCCCTTGGAGAGCCTATCACATGGACCGTGCCTACAATTCTGCTCTTGGTCATAAACACGTTAGTAACAAACCGAAGCCCTCCAATTCACTCTATAGCCTTATTTATATAAATTTTACTGGCGTTTCCAAGCCTGTCGTAGTTGAAAAAACCGCTCAGAATTGAGCCGCCCAATTCTTGCCTAAAAACAGCACTACTTCGTTAATTACGAGGCGGTAAAAGCGTCACAAGACCCACTAACAGTTCTGACCTTGAATTGTGTGCTTCGCGTCTTATTCATAGAGTTTTGTATGGGACCGCCAATGCATGGGGTCGCCAAACCTCATCTGGTAAAAGCGCATCATCTGCAGGTATCCGGCTGGAACATAGCTAAGGATCTTTTTCGGCGGTAGGTTCTTAAAGTGTTAGTCGTCAGAGTCAATATATAGCGAATATGTTTTTAGTTGCAACCTCCTGGATGAAATGTCATTTCAAATGCTCATTAGCGCTTCAGAGATCATTTCATAGATAATGTAGCCTACCATAGTATTATTATTTATTAGATATTGAGTTGGTCAATAGAGCTCGAATTTCCCCGTATAATTTTATTCCATGCAATACTAAAACGTATTAAAACCCAGTTTTATTTGGCTCGTTTTTTTGGTTGATATTTATTAGAGGTAGGCGACGCAGAACTGAGATCAAGAGCAACATTGATGACTTTTGCATTGGTGGGGTAGACCTATATGGAAGTGGAAGAAAGATGGAGAGAAACCCGGCACCGGCGCCAAAGGGGCCACAGTATAACTTCCCATCTGACGGGCGGAGTGTTACATTCAGAGTGGTCCCTGGATATCGCGCCTAGTGCTCTAGACAGTTAAGTTTCCTTGACGTACTTCCCCATTGCTTATTTTTGAAGGCCCTGAAGGAACGAGTGGTTCAGAACTTAGATACTAATTATGTCAAGGTAGAAGTCTAAAACGTGCGCTTATCGCCACCATCCGAGAGGTTAAAGCTGAAAACTTAACACATTGTGGCGTCCACTCTTTTGATTCATTGTAAGGATATCGGGACTAACCACAGTATGGCCTTTACGAAGTCACCCTCAAATACACTGAGTGTGAAATTCTACAGAGGAGAAATCATTCGCATTGAATTCTCAGTGGAATTTCGCACTTCTGTACTTTTGCGGGTGACCCCGTAAAGATAAGAATAAAATTAAAAATTATAAGTATGTTAATTTATTCATATGAAATTCCTCTTTAAGTGACGTTCATTTCTCTGGATAGTAAATAGCAGAGAGTGACTCCCACCCCTGCTTTCCAACGCTCTTTTTCACATGACGCTAGATGCTTTAGAAATGCAGTGCGGGACATTCAGAATGAAGATAAACCAAAAATAGGCTGCAGGTATTTGATGTGTCGGTGTGGATAAGGATGGAGAATATGAGGTGGACGGAGAGTAAGACTAACGAGGAAGTGCTTGAGATGGTGGGCGAGGAATGGAAACTTTTGAATGAAATTCGAGGTCGACAGAATAGGTGGCTGGAGGTTGTAATAAGGGGCGATGGTTTGCTCAAGAATGTGACAGAGGGAAGGATGTTGGGCAAGCAGGGAAGGGGAAGAAAGAGGATAGGTTGCATGGACAAGATGAAGAAGCGCGGATCGTATGCTGAAGCGAAAAAGGATATACTAGAGGCAGATAGGCCCCTGAAAGTGGAGAAAACCGGGGGGAGATTCTCTGACATTCAACAAAACCTACCTATACCGGTGGAATACTTTAAAAAAGATAAAAATATGAAATTACACATAATACATATTTGGATTACAAAAAAATATAGACTAATTGGGTATCCACATTAATCATTGCCTGTACGTTGGATACCTTAAAACGTACCAATTAGTCTATATTTTTTTGTAATCCAAATATGTATTATGTGTAATTGCATATTTTTATCTTTTTTAAAGTATTCCACCGGTATAGGTAGGTTTTGTTGAATGTCAGAGAATCTCCCCCCGGTTTTCTCCAATTACGTGATGAGTTGAATAAGCAAGAAAAAAACTGACATTAATTACGTACATAGGTAATATATAATTGTTAAATAGGACAATTTTTGCTTTTCATTAAAACAAACCATGTTGTGCATGTTATATCTTAGAGAAAACATTACCCCCTAAAGTAACAAAAACACAACTGGATTTTGAACACAAATAACTATCATTTTACCCTGCTCAAATATTTGGTCATGGTATTCGTTCCTAGTATACGTAAACACGGAATAGCTTAGGCCAATGTAAAAAAAAGCGATCGCTGAAAAAGAGTCAAATTTGGCTCGGGAAAAGTATACATTCGTATATGCCTTAGTTGGTTCGCATTAGGGTGAATCCCGTGGCCTCTCCCGATATCCTCGAAATTTTGCAAAATATTTACGAACTAAAGGTTGTTATTAACTCAATTTACCTAATGCCAATCTCGGCGAAATTTTCGCTGGAAATGCACCAGGAAAACATCCAATCCTTCATTAAAAGTTGTCATATCAATGAATGGACGCATTCCCTGAGCATCACTTAGGTATTGAAATGAGAAGGCGACTAGGTATTTACTTCCACTTGCTTGAGAGATCACACCTCATGATAGACGTGAATATATTCTGGCATATTACCTTTAAACCTAAAAGATTGATTGAGAGTTTGATCGTTTCGGTGATAGCTTCCGACTTGTAACTTTTAATTACGGCCTTTCAGTCTTCATCCTCGTTCCCTTGGCGTTCATTCAATACCTTTAGGTGAACTAATTCGGTGACCAATCGAGCGAATGATGAGTGAGTTATACGTGACGGATGAATTTCGCGTCGGCTTGCGGCGGAGATTAATGCCGTATTAAACATTGAAACGCCCAGTTTCCTCCATTTACTGCGCGATAAATCAAATTAATGAGACAATCTAGGCTTCCAAGAATCCCAATTCAGCTGCTTAGGAGTGACTTGTTTGTTATTCCACGCTCAAATAGTCTCCCCTCGAAATAAGGTAGCATCCCGGTCTTTATTTTGGGGTACAGAGAATGACTGCTTCTTCGTCTCTCAGAAAAAGAGCGAAGGCTTAAGGGGGCTGTATCCCACCACTGAAATCGCTTTCGACGAATTTTACTTTACGGATCAGCATTGGTACTTGAAGTCAAACTGTTTGCGGTGGCCTCAGGAATAAGGATAAATATGTATTTACAATTAGTGTCATGATTTTGCTTTTGCTGTTAATTTTATAGCAGTAGATTCATTAGTAGTGGGGATACAGAATCACAATCCCCGAGCTTCCTCGTGTGACCTTACTTGCGGAACCTAATGGCGTGTCTTGACATTTACTCCGTAATTGTCCTAATTGGGATACTTCTTTCCTTATTAGCAATGTGGAAATCGTTTATTTAAGCCTGAAAATGATCGTGGCTAGGAGACTGGAAATTAGACTCTGAAATATGCTCGTATTGGTAAGGATCGGGATTCCCTTGGAAAATCGCAACCACCTCCGGGAGTCGAACCTTGATAAAAGTACGTGAAGTCAGATCTTCAGTCATCGCGTATAATCGGTTTCCAGTCTTGAAAGAAACCATTGCGAACGAAATTTCTAAATTTCATCAATGAGATAGTTTTAGTTAAACGGTAAAACCAAGGAAATTCGACATAATTGACTGGTAGTGCTCCCAAATGATGCTGGAATATGGCGCATAATCATATACCAGTTTGAATTTGGTTTGGTTTGGATATTTGGATTTTTTATAGACATATTTGTCACTTACAGCCACTGTTTCCTTTTTATGTGATTGAGATGGATTGAATTTAAAGTATTTTTGGTGACCAAGAGGCAGAAGCATTATTCGCGAACCAAGAGTTTACATTCAATTTTTCCTATTCAGTTCACGTGAAGCGTACCCTCAGGTCATATTTTTCTTTCCCAAGTGCGACTAACTTTCATTTCCTTGTAGCGGTTGTTTTTGTCGCATTCCGAGGTGGCTTGACACCTGTGCACCGAGCGCCGAAAACATCGAATTCTAACGCCCCGGTATGCGTGAAATTCGGAGTCGATGACGCGATCAGCATCGTTGAACAGCAGATCCCTTTTACTTTCGAACGGCGACAATTTGGAAGGATTTGGAAGTGCCAAATGTTGAAAAGTTTCCTCTTTAAACTATGCACGTGTGTGATGTTTTACGTATTTTCGCGAGGTTTAGAAAAAGTGTCCTGTTAATCTGGTTAATAATCCTACCTTTCTAGAATTATTCCTAGGATAACACTTGATTTCAGTCGGCCTGAGAGTTCTAATGGCTAAAACTTATGAAAAAGTGACAATTTTATCTGCCTTACATTCTTCATTTTTTCCAGAGAAACCTATTTACGACGGAAGCTTTCCATCGTAAGAAATGATTATATATATTTTTTTATTGTTAACCTATTAGCTCTCGGAGACATTACCTTGAGAAAAATGCACCGGAACAAAGAATCAAACCATGGACCCATGGCTTGCCGATACGCAAACCAGCACGATACTCATTGGTTTGACAAGCCAAAGGTCCGTGGTTCGACTCCCCGTCCGGCAGATTTTCCCACGGCAAATTATACGTATTTTTATCGACGATTTTGGCCGAGGTGAAATGCCTTTATTATCAAATTGGCTAAGGATCTAAAGAAAATGCTAGCAAAGTTTAATACGAAGTGTGATTTTGTATGGTTCAGAAATGTTGACTCACAAAAAAGAGGAGAGGAATAGACTGCAGGCGTTTGAGATGCGAGTGTGGTGAATAATGGAGAAAATGTGGTGAACGGAGAGGAAGACAAACGAGGAAGTTATCGGTGAGGTGGGTGAGAAAAGGAAACTTGTGGAGGAGATCAGGTGCAGGCAGAGTCGGTGATTGTAGCAGATAATAACAGGCAAAGGTACACTAAAGGCTGTTATAAAAAGAGGATGTTGGGCTTGCGGAGATAGGGTGGAAATATAACACGTTTTATGAACGAGATGAAGAATGGTAGAGTATAAATGTTGAGATCAAGGGAGAAATCGCGTAAGGAATTGGAGTACAAAGTCCGTCAAAAAATTAAATGTTGTCTTCCTTTCAAACCTACCTTAACCAGTACATAACCCTAATCAAAATACATAATTATCAAATCGGCTCTATTTTTGGAGGCTGTTGCTTAGGTTCAATTGAAATAGCCCTGGAGTGTAGCCATCAGTCTGGTTGAAGTAATAATTTCAAAATAAGAGGCGTGTTTTTGTAGTAAGTACCGTTTTCAAATTAGGACTAAACAATTATACTTTTCTAAACAGTTTTATTTTTACATGAAAACCTTACCTGTACATTAATCTACTTTCCCACATAATTTCCAATAATATATTTAGGCACTTATCGCATCGTAGAACCAGCTTTTGAATCCCATCCTCATAGATGTCTGCCGCCTGATTTGACAACCACTGCAACACGGTCGGTTTGACCGCATCATCGTCGTCGTGGCGCTGACCACCCAGGTGCATCTTCAAATGTAAAAAAAAGGTGGTAGTCACTGGGCGCTAGATCGGGACTGCACGGAAGGTGATCAAGTTGTTCCAAGCCAAATGATCCGATGAGATCTTGAATTTGATTAGCCGTATGTGGACGGGCATTGTCTTGGAGTGAAACGATCCCCTTAGCGTGCCACGCCTTTTGTTTTAGATTCTCTAAAAGCTCAAACCCATTTCAGTAGCATTACATCGCTCATAATGTTTTTTCCATAATTTTCACTGATCTGACGATGAATTTCAGCCGCTTTCACGCCTTTAGCTAAAAGAAAACGAATCACAGCGCGTACTTCGCGCAGTCAGTGGGATTCTCAATTAGCGAAGGCATTTCACATATTCACAAACAAACGTAAACTCTGTCGAATGTTTCCGTAATGGCGTTGATGACTTCCTAACAGATGTAGGTACACGGCGGTTATGCGCCAAATGCCGACCGCAGCACTGCAGTGGCCGAATTCAAAACTGTACTTACTTAAAAAACATGCCTCGTTAATTCGTCTTTTAATCATCATCCTCATTGGCTCTCTTTTACGATTCACCAATATAAGCATGTCACTGATGATAGCAGTATTATCATCAGTAGCATGCGTGTACTATGAATATACCAGTCGCGAAAGTGAATTTTCCTAACCTGAAAAATCATCATTGAACTAAAAGATTTAATGCAAGACTTAAACTTCACGGTGAGAGTTCTATTCTCCCTCGCTCTGAACCTGGCGATATACCCAACTGATTCTTCTCGTCGATCCCTCGCAGACGACCACCGTCGTTGCCAGGGTAATTAACTGCTGGCAAACCTTCATCCGTCAACATAGTCCAGCCTTTTTTTTTCGGTGAGTGGTTTTCTATGAGATCAGGCTCTCGTGGGAAGCCACAAACAGTCTTAATGAAAGACGCTGGAGTTACACCTTTGCTTTTGAATATCACTCTCTCATCACACCTGCAAATACAACAGAATTTTTACGGCATTGTTGGCTGATCCAGAAAGTTTGAAGTATGGCTGCCCAGACGACATCCTTTGTCCCCTCTCATGATAGATTGCGGCTTTCCGACCGTCGCTAAATGTATTTATGAACAACAGAAGACAATACCTTCATATGCAATGCTATTGGTGAGGGAAACGTTTATTGAGAATAAACTCCATGTATGAAAAATATGTCATGAGTTTTATTACTACTAATTATGGTACGTAAAAAGTCAGAAGCTTTATATCTGTGACAAGAATGGAGCTGCTAAAGACCAACTACTTCGATGTCATGACGGCATTAGAAATATGCAAGTGCAGAGTAATCACCAATGATAGAGCAAATAATGCAGAATAAAGACCATATAATAATGCGTAAAGCAGGCGTTTATTATATGCAAAAGATGATTACAGGCGCAAGTCAGTATGAAAGAAACGGTGCGATACTGACTACCAAAATGCACGGACATCTGCGGATAGTGAAACCTATTTACGATAGATTGGGAATTCGCTCCAATGGATCGCGTAACCACCCTCGAGTCGCTATCTTCAAATTTTTTAAATGTAATCTTCCGGTTAAGGTAGGTTTTGTAGAATGTCGGAGAATATTTTCCCAGTTTTATACACTTTCAGGGCCCTATATCTCTTTAATATATTTATTTTCGCATCTGCATACGATCTACACTTCTTCAATTTCCCCATGAAACCTATTCTCCTTCTTCCTCTTCCCTGCTTGCCCAACATCCTTCCCTCTATTACATTCTTGAGCAACCCATTGTCCCTTACTACATCCTCCTGCCTCCTAATCTGTCTTTCTCGAATTTTATTAAGAAAGTTTCCTTTCCTCGCCCACCATCTCAAGCACTTCCTCGTTAGTCTTCCTCTCCGTCCATCTAACCTTCTCCATCCTTCCCCACCTATATCTCAAATGCCTGCAGCCTATTCTCTTCCACCTTTCTGAGGGTCCTCGTTTCTGCACCAGAAAACGCTAAGCTCCACATCAAGCTCTTCACCAGTTTCTTCTGTACATTCTTACCCAAGGTCCCCGTTATCAGCTCCCTTCTATTGCTAAACGTATACGTCCAAAAGTTACAAAATATGTAATGAAAAGGCTACATGCTAAAGGTTCAGTTTAATACATAAAAATCAACTAATTAGGTCAATTAAAAGACAATAAATAGAGACAGAAAAAGAGGAAATACACCGGGGGCATGACTCGAAATATGAAGTAAATATCTAGACCAATGAATAAGATGAATAGTATGTTTCGAAATAATAGTCGAGGTGAAGCTGGACTCTGCGAAAATTATCTTTGGAGGGTTTGTGGGACCTGTAATCTGGAAAATATGCTTGGAGCTTCATTGAAATGTTTTGTAAACAACAGAGTAAATATTCCAAAACATTATGGCGCTTTATATTTAGTTTATCTGAAGGGTGTAATAAGGGGCGATGGGTTGATCAGAAATGTGATAGAGGGAAGGATATTGGTCAAGCGAGGGAGGGGAAGTAAGAGGAACGCGGTTTCATGGACAAGATGATGTAGGGTAGATCGTTTGCTGAAGCGAAAAAGGTTATACTAGAGCGAGATAGGTCCCCGAAATAGTAGAAAATGGGAGAAGACTCTCTGAAATTGAATAAAATCTACCTTAACCGATAGAATGTTATTAAACGTTTACCACAAAAATAGCTGTCAGGCTTTTTACAAAAGGCCTTGTCTAAGGAAATACTTTGAGAACTGTAGAACACTTTTTTTTTAATTACATTGGGTTATACTTGCAGGAAATATACAAACTTTCTGTTCTTCGGCTGCGGTTTTACAATATGCAGTCATATAAATTCTCGGGATGATACATAATGTGAATAAGCTCTCCCGTTCAAGAGTAGATCGTATGCTGAGGCGAAAAAGGATATTCTAATGTGAGATAGGCGCCTGAATGTGTAGAGAACCTGGAGGAGATTGTCATGTATTCAGAAAAATCTACCTTAAACGGTAGAATACTATTAAAAAAATAAAATATAGTCTCTGTTGCTCAGCTTATTTCCAGACAACATTACTGCGTATTAAAATTAGGATCGAGTAAACTCAGACTCGAAGGCTCCGTATTTGATTTGTGTCACGACATTATCGGCGCTGATTTTAATACTGATTTCATTGCCAAGTGTCGCATGAAACAGCCTTTACTGCAATTTTAAACGTGGCGGTACAGAATTCACCTCGCTTCGGGGGCAAAGGGGGTGGAGATCCTCCGATCTCCTCTCGGAGGGAAAAAGAGAGAAGAAAAGTCTGTTCGTCTGAATTTGTGTGTGTGTGTTTGTGCCCCCGCTCTCTCGAGTCGCGAGAGTGTGAGAGAGAGAGGGGGAGGGGGCGCCGTTGGTCGGAAAAACCGGTAAAAATGGCTCGGTCCTATTATTAGTGAGGAGAGGGAAGTTTGGTGGAGGGAGTGGGCGTTCGCGTTGTGGGAGTCGAGAAAAGGGGAGGGTTTTGTTGAGGCATTTGCGGGTTTTCTCTTCGGTCCGCGTGGGGGAGTCTCTCTCTTCCCAAAACTATTCTTCTCAGCTCTCGTTTTTCTTCTTTCCTTCCGATCTCTCTTCAGCAAGTCTCCCGTATTTTTTAAGTGAAAACCTCTTCAGTGGGAATCCATATTAAAACAATCGTTGTACTTTTCCACTAATATTTAATAATGTGCTACGCGTTTCGCAGCTCCTTGCATCGTCAGGTACAATTGTTTACATGCTATTTATTGATAGTTATGATAGTACCTAACGCCAATAAGCGGAGGGGGTTTGGAGAACAAACTAATTGTTGGGTGGAAAGGCAGAGGAACATAAGTTAGGGGCTTGTAAAAAGGGAAATTTTTTCGGAAAAGAGTGGGGAGGGGTGCGGAAAAAGAAACTCGTTGCAAAGGTTGCTTGACTCTCTGATAATTTCCATTTGCTCCAATACATCCATCTTTAAACCTTTTGGTAGGCAATTAGAATTTCGGGGATAAAATCACTTACGCGATTATTATCCAGCAGATGCTTTGCAAATTGTGAGTTGGTATCCATATTTAAGTAACTTCGTGAGTGTTCTTTGATCTGTGTCAAATACTTACATAATAAATTGTTTTCAAACATAAAAAACAAAACAAAATAAATTGTTTTAATATGGATTCAAGTATAAAATATTTCCACAAAGTGACGCCTAAGGGTGTAAAGTTTATTCTTCAGTGGGGCCTGGTCGAACCATTTTCGCATGGAGAAAAATGTATAAACTTGTGATAGCACTTGTAATTCGTCACGTTGTACCCATACCTTTAAGTCCGTACTTTGTCTACGATTACTCCAGCACCGCGTCACGCGCTGGGGGCTTCAAGGACGGGGAAAAATTCCCACGTTCCGGAGTAATGCCTGACATTAAACTGCAGTTATCGATAAGCAATCCAACTCAAGTGTAGAAGGGACAGAAATGACATTTGACCAATTTTTCACCTAAATTTCCAAAAAATGAAGTTTTAATATTACCTGACAAAAATATGCTAGCGTAATAGTTTTTATATTTAATGAAGGAATAATTTTAAAGGAATATACATATATTATATTTCTAGAAACTCGCGATAGCACTCTGAATGCGTGCGTACCCATGCACTTTAGACCACACTTCTATCATATTCTTTACCCATTCATGCCCTCAATTTGGATCTATTAAGAATGGGATAGAGACCCTCTATAACACAGTGCAACTAGAATGTGATGGCATCTTCCGTGACGTCAAGAGTGTACCGTAGCGCTCCGGAGCGACTTATAGATCACTCGGAAGTTGGCTCCAATCGCTCCGGAGATTAAATTGCAATGCTACCAGTGTTTAACATATCTACATGTACATCTACAAATACCGTGCCAGCCACAACGAGGGTGTATGGCACAGGGTGATTCCACACCAGGCATGCAACACTCATTCCAGCTGAAATCCGAACCCGGATGCCAGGCGCAGGCCAAAATCATTTAGGATGGCAATACGCGGTGAGACCACGAACTAGGATAAAGCTACGTTAACGAACATGCTGCCATGCAGTATACTATTTACAACTACTGGTTACTATGATTAATGCGACTGATGAATAGTAATACAAGATACCAAGTCATGCAGGAGCTATATCTTACCAGATATTTAATTCGGGGTTAGTAGCTAATAATTATGGTCAGACATTTAGCACAAGTGCTAAACCTACTTTACCCAGTGAGGGTCCATGTTTCCCAGAACTCATCTATCGTGACTATTATGGTCCCTAATTGCATGTGGAAAAAATTACATTTTAAATCAATCGATTCTACAGTGTATTTCCTTGATTTTATGCCTGTGATCTTTTCTACCGTAATAGTTTGCTGTAGCAGGATATTTTAATAATCTACTTCAAACTTTCGTAAAAGATTTAATCTATATTTTCCCCATCGATCAGATAGAGGCTCCCATTCTAAATTTCTCAACAATTCAGTAACACTACTATGCTTATCGTGACAAAATTTAACAATTCTTGCTGCTCTCTGCAGTATTCGATTAGTATCTGAAAATATACCTACTCCGTAAGGGTCCCATATACCAGCGGCGTATTCCAAGTGACTCCACATTCATAAAAATATGTCATGCAATTTTATTATCTTCATTCGTGGCACCTACTTCATTATTATGGTGTAAGTGATTCATTGGTCAACTGATTTCCAATATTTTATCATATTTTTATTATTTTGTGATAGCTCTTTCTTTTAAAACACAATACCAGGGTATCTTTCCGGAGTCCTTCGTGAAGTATGCATTCGACGCTCGATGCATTGCAAGCAATTTAAGGGAATAATTGGTCCAATGTCATTTCTATCCCTTCTACACTTGAGTTGAATTGATTTTATCGATCATCGTGCTTTTATTTCAGGCATTTCTTCGGAACATGAGAGTGTTTTCCCGTCCTTGAAACCCCGAGCGCGTGACGCGGTGCTGGAACAATCCGCCGCAATTTCGTCCGATACGTCCCGAAAGCAAATGCCAGCTTTTAACGACTCCGATATGGACCTCGTTAGGCGTAGGAGGGCATGTATACGTACTTCGTGACGTCGGGGGGGGGGGGGATCCGGCACCGACGAAGCACAAAAGGATACCAGAGATTAGTAGTGATGAAAGAGATGGAAGGGAGACCATTGCCCGACGTGGATTGAGTCGTATGCTCTACGTGTCGTAATTTTTTTGTTCCCTCCCCGGGAAGGCATGCGAGTGCAACCGAGGCTTACTTTTTTCGATTGGGGCTCAACAATGGTCCATTATGCCCATTGAGCGGCTGAGTTCGAGGAGATATTTTCGCGTAGCCGGGATGTTGAGATTAAGGGCTCACGATCGGCCTCGAATGGTCGGTCGGTTCACCCGTTGGGAGTCCGCCACCGCGGGGAGAGGCTTTTGAGTTGGGCAACGCGGTCGAAATTCCTCCGAGGTGGGGGAGAGGGAGGGAGAGAAAGAGAGAAACAAATGACTATCGCGGGAGCGCAGCCACGCCCACCACCTGCCACCCGCCATTTGTGAGCGGCATGGTTCTCATCGAGACGCCGATGGATGAGACACGTCTCCATGACAACGAATTCATCTCTCTCTCTCTATTGGCCCGTGCACCACGACAAGAAGGTGCGTTTCTCTTGATCGACGGCCTTTGCTGAATAGTAGTCGTGCGTGTTCGAGAGTACCCGTGCGTTTGTACTCCTGTTTGGTTAGATGTACCTCCTTTTAGGTTATAGGAGCGAGATTTCATTTGACGTATAATTCAATGTATTTGACCCAATCCTGGTGAAGAACATCTAACTTTCCCAGCTATATCAAAATATGGTATACCATTATGGTATATAATAGCACTAACCACTCTTCTATTTGAGGTATCTAACAAAAATAGATGCCATTTTCCATGGGGTACAGTACATGTTCATGCATTCCTCAGAAAATTTATTTTTAAACTGTAAATTTGACCAAAAATCGCATCATAACCTAAATGATACCTACATCATAAACTTTCTCAAATATTGAAGAAATAAATTTATCACCTGCTATCACATAATGACTTTAAAATATTGCAAAAAAACCCGTTGGTTGTGCAGGCGTTTTCACCGTACGACATTATAAAAATGAATCAAGTTAAAGGCTAATGTATGTATGTTTAGTTAACTAAGAGATTTCTAGGAATATAAAATAGTTTTACCTACAGTTTCATTAATTTCTTGCATTATTGATGTAACTACCTTAAGTCATTTATTTCTATAATCAATTGACATGTTCTACTAATCTTAGTTTTTCTTCTGAAAGTTGCGCTGTTTCTAATCTTAGGTATTGCGTGTTATAAATTGCGTATTTTCAGTACAAGATTTTTATTATGGCAAGCAATGATTACAGAAGGAAAATACGTGGGATGGTCCTACCGCGTCGCACCTGAATCTGAATTTTACGGAGTAGCCAATCCTTAGTCATGCTTTTGGTATAAAATTGCAACGCCTAGGACTTCTTTTTCCATTTAGCCCTTAGATAGGTTTGAGGCTGCCGATATATGGAGAATGTGTTCGTCCATTGACGATCCAATTCAGAAGACCTTGTAGTGTTACCTTTTTTCAACAAGCAAGAGCTAAGCCAGTCGCAGGTAGTCATTAAACCTTTTATAGTGTTGTGATTCGTCCATATTAATGAACCACGGAATGACTTCTTAATACGTGATTTATTTATCATAATTTTTTTATGACCGGGAGTTATAACTTTTTATTATGTCTGTTATGCTGAATGGAAGGCTAAGTTTCAGAGTCATCAAGTTTTATTAATAAGTCAGACCACCCAGGCAGTCCAATGGGTGACAAATCCGTCCACTTATTGAAAGGTCATGGGTTCGCGTCCCGCCTCAAGCGTGGGTGTTTGGCCCATTGTTAACCCCGCTACAAGTGGTCATTGCACGGAAAAAAATCGATGACAGGCCGAAAAGGGATCGTAGGCGTCGGGTAGGGAAAAATAATGAGTACTTTCCATCCCTCCGGGGCGGTAAGGGAAGACTTTCTCGATTCTCTTATGGGCAGTGTTTGAACGAGTATGTTAAGGTATTTCTTGCGAAATTTTTCCCTAGTGATAATGGAGATTTTTTTCAAATTTTATTTTTTATTTTAGCAGCTCTAAGAAGCATGATATGATTGTTGTAACATAAACGGTGCAAATATTGCAGCTACATGAGACTGAAATTCTCAGTAGGTAATTGAATAAATGTATATTTATAAGTCTCATTGGCGGCTCCAAGCGCTTACGAGGGATTTTTACTAATGGAATAGCATCTTATTATAGGTATCTAAAACGTGGTCATAGGGCCTCAATTTTTTTACATTTTAGCAAGTACCTGTATTTTTTAGGTGAAAACTTTACAGCGAGGTCTGACCAAACACTAGTAGAAAAATTTAGAAACTCGCCATTAAACTCGAAGTGCGTCGCGTTGTTCCCTTACAAATAGGTCCGTCCGCCGGAAGGTAGAGCCCCAGCGCTGTTAGGCGTCCTCGTAAAGTACGCACTAAAATAAACGGTTACAACGTGACGCATTCCAAGTACTACGCGAGTTTCAAAAATATTCTCCATGACTGATGTCCTTGGTCTGGCCCCGCTCAAAAGTTTGCACCTAAAAAATACAGGTACTTGCTGTAGAAAGATTGGAAGGAAAGAAGAAAAACGAAATATATGTATATTTACTTAAAACTAGATCTTATTTAGACACAAAACCTTAAACGTTCGCACATTTCTCTCAGGTAATATTAAAACTTCTTTTTTGGGAGATTTATGGGTAAAATTGGTCAAATGTCATTTCTGTCCCTTCTACACTCGAGTTGAATAAATTGTCGATCATTGTGGTTTTATTTCAGGCGTTTCTTCGGAATATGAGAATATTTTCCCGTCCTTGAAACCCCATGCGCGTGACGCGATGCTGGAACAATTGTAGACAAAGTATTATATAGTATATGTACTTACAAAATATTTTTCTCTGGCACTCAATATTACTTGAATTGACGAATAATTGTCCTCTCAATGTTAATTG
This sequence comes from Ceriagrion tenellum, assembly GCA_963169105.1. Classification (NCBI taxonomy): domain Eukaryota; kingdom Metazoa; phylum Arthropoda; class Insecta; order Odonata; family Coenagrionidae; genus Ceriagrion; species Ceriagrion tenellum. The sequence goes on along the minus strand of OY720640.1, from coordinate 65,499,536 downwards.
TTATACAAGATCCTGCATTCTCACTGTAGAGGAGATAAGCTATGAGCACATCTGTTTTTATTACTTCAAGATCTACAGGATTAATGCTATTCTTATCGTAATACAGCAAGTTAAGAGCACATTTTCTGACGGCTGTGCTGCAGTATTACCAGCAATAATATATTATATAATCACTGGATGTTATAATTGTATTACTATTGCATAGTTTTCAACGGGTTTAAAATTCTATCATATTGGATGTGGTGATTTATTATAGTTATATCAACATGAATAACAAACTAACTTTTGTTGCATTAGTATTGACATATTATCTCATAAATAAAAATGAATGGTGATGTGGTGGAATGTAATGAGCCTGATGTGTTACACGATAAATTGTGTGTGACTCTGAAAAGTATTCATGAGAAAGCCACGGTAACTAGTCATGTAGTAACATGTTTGTAGGAAAATAAATATGAAAATAGAATGGGTGCCAGAGGAATTATTGCAGAAAATAAAATCGATGGATTTGATGTTTAGGAAATGGAAGAATGATCCCACAAATGCTGTTAGGTTTCTATTCTTTCTAAACATTCTATCTTTAATTGCTTCTTATGTTGTCGAGGAACCAGCTGACAAGTCCTAGGTGCTTAGCGGGGCTGAAATGGAGATGTAGCTTGAATCACTATGAATGTGGTTAATTAGTAAATTATTGCTTAAAAAATACTGTAATTTGTAAACGCCCACGCATTTAGTCCCGCGTCTTTAGTCCATACATTCTACCTCAGCGTATTTTTGAATTCTTGAAATTTCAACGTTCATCTTCCTGCGAGAGCCTGTGGTTCTGGATATCCCGATCCAGAGCAGGTTTCCTGCAGAAGCCAAAGTGAAACTGTCTCTGACACTGTCTCAAGACTCTGTAATGACAAAGCAAGTGAGACGTTAAGCTATGCGGTCTCTGAGTTGCATAACCACGGGACCACTCGACCGCGTCGCGTCGGGCGAGAAGACGCATAAGTTCCACGAGGGACGCTGGGATCGCAGAAAAGGCAAATTGGAACATTGCACCGCTCCTTCAACTTGACCCAGCTCATTTTCACCTGCTTAATAAGAATTCTCCCTCGGAAAGCTTTCTCTGGCGACGTAAGTCCTAAGTTTCATGGTAAATATGGATAGTATTATAAAGTAATCACTCCACTTTCTCCGGCGAGATATTGTAGAACAGCATATTTAACAATGATACGCAAACGATATCGTACTGTCCACCAAATTTATTTCAAACTCTTACAACACGTGTTTCGACTGTCTAGCAGTCATCGTCAGTCTTACCTGATGATGACTGCTAGACAGTCAAAACACGTGTTGTAAGAGTTTGAAATAAATTTGGTAGACAGTACGATATCGTTTGAGTATCATTGGTAAAGTAATGACCATGTGGAACTTGAACCAAGCGGAAAACTAATCAAAAAAGAAGAAATAGTTTGGTTCGGCCACATTCTGAGGTATTATGAGTTTATGAGGAATATAATTGTAGGATAAATACAATAAAAAGTCCCAAAAAACCTAATGAATCAATTTTAACTGAGCGAATATTAAATGAAGAGCAAATAAGTATACTGGAACGTGGAAGATGAAAAGACCATTTGGAACACAGAAAAGGAGAAATAGATGTATTAGCCGCATTCTGTTGAAAAATATGTCTCCGAGGAATATGGCGAAAGGAAAAATAGAGGGAAGAGTTCTAAGAGGCCAGGGGATAAATACATTCGAAGAGAGAAGTGCATAAGAAGAACTTCCAAGGAGTAAAGGGAATAGCAGTAGATAAGGAAGGATGGAGGACTGTACTCAAACAATTTTACTAATGAATGATCAATAACTATGATTATAAATCTCCTCATCGTTGGTGTTCTTCCATAACTGGTAGGTTCTCGAACAGTTTCAGCCTGTCTCCTTACCCTCATTATACTTGGTTCATGCTAATATATGCTGTCACGAATTATATATATATATATATATATATATATATATATATATATATATATATATATATATATATATATATAACTGTTGGATATCTATATCGGATGTATGAAGGAATTATTCATACATCTCTTACCGCCAACGGTTCGCAGATGTATTTCCGCATCCTAAGGGCTTAAGATGAATATCAGGCTGAGTAAAATATAATAAATGGTTGGTCTTCATTATACTGTACTCAGCCTGATAACCATCTCAAGCCCTAAGGATGAGGAAATACATCTGCGAATCGTTGGGGGAAAGAGGTGTTTGAAATTATTTATACAACCGATACCATTCCTCCATAACAATTGCGTGTATGTATAAAGTGGTGAAAATTAACTTGAATTAAAGTTACAAATAGTGGTATTTTTCCTATAAAGTATTGTTTAAGGTGTAACTTTGTGGAACTGTTTCACGTTGAGATAAGTTTATAATTTATATAAACGTGTAAGAATAATTTAACCCAAGATTTATTAATAACCCAAGTTGTTTTGCAGTGCTCCATCAACTGGCCCGTTAAAGTGCAAAATAACGAGATGGAGTAATATAACTGCAACCCCGTGAACCTCGGGTTTAGCAGTCGATGAATCTACCACGGCGGCTATACCGGCAATATGGGTAAGATTACTAAAATGAAATTTCTTAAGATAATAATCCATGTAAGATGTTTGGAGCGAATTTCATTTATGTACACATTTACGTGAAACTTTGAATACATGTACCTATATATGTTATATATACAAATAAATATTCAAACAGAAAGGAAGAAAGAAAGTGGATAGGGACACATAAATTTGACAAACACAATGGTGGTGTGAAGATGTAATGATGGCCGATTCCAAGTGGAAAAAGTTCGACCGGACCATGAATCGAACCACGGACCTTCGGATTTCGCGTCCACTGCTCTGGCCACTGATCGACCCAGTGTGCTAAGAAACCACTGGAATCGGCTGGGGGTTTATATGAACAAACACTCCCCAAGGTATGACCCACAAGAGCGGCCAACAGATGGCACTAGGGCTGCTTTTCACCCACCGGCAGGGAGAGAATGCGAAGGACGCGAAATCCGAAGGTCCGTGGTTCGATTCCCGGTCCAGTCGAATTTTTTACGCTTGGAATCGACCATCATTACATCTTCACACCACCATTGTGTTTGTCAATTTTATGTGTTCCTATCCACTTTCTTTATTCCTTTCTGTTTGAATATTTATTTATATGTATTTGCCGCTGAGCGGTCTGAGTGAATGAACGATTGAAAATAAAAGTGTGTGTAAAGATGTGTAAAGTAACGACATTTTTTTTAAATCACCGTGGTTCTCATAACAGACGTAAATGTATGGTGGTTGATTCTTGACTTTTATTCCATCTGAAGCACGCTAGATAAACTACCCGCGCGGTTGGTCAATATTTTTCATTCATAGTTAAGTTTAACGCGATTGACCAGTGAACTTCCATTGTCTCGGGCGTGACTTCGTGGAATTTGCTTAGCATTGTAAATGATAAGTATAACTCAGTTTTACTTATCATATACAATGAAAAGTGAACTGCTTGTTTTGGTGTGATGCGAACTGCCTTAACAGTTAACAACCCTTAGACATTCCCGAGTAAGTGTACACATTTTTCTGACTAACTAAATCGTGGACCGTTTGCATTTTTTATCTTCAAGAAGTAAACTCAGGTCTATGTATCACTGGAATAGTTTAACGCCTTTCCTGATTTCACTCTGCTTCCACCGATGTTGAAGAGCGAATACCCTCTATTTTCGGGCTTGATGCACTAAATGTTCCTGCCCGAGTGCCGAGCCTGCACGCCTGCTCGAGTGTGTACCATTAAGAATTAAATTAATGAAAAGTTGTCTCAAGCAGTGAATTGTTGTTGGGGGAAATCATTACTTACACACTCACTTCTTCCATCTCAAGTTCTCTAGGTTCACCATGGAGGTAATTAAAGTCTGGAAAGTGGCTTATTTACATCCGTTCGCGCCAATATTGAAGTGCGCTGAGGCAAGTGCGTGAGAGGTTAGATTGTGTTGGTGATATTTTACAGCAATATCGTTCAAAAAAACCTTGGTCAAGACGGCCCATTGAATTGATTAAAGAAACATAGGTTGCCCTGAAAATGTTCACGGATTTTGTCCACTCATCCGCATACGCACGTATTATAAAATATCTGCTTAATTTCCCATGCGTCAATAATTAGCCTGCTGGCGATTATTAGCAAGGAAAATTAAACTCCATCTCGTTAGCGCCAGGGAAAATATCGTATTAGCATGGGCACGGAATAAGAACTATGCTTCTGGAATTAGAAACGAGTGAAAGTCCAAATGCATACCAGTACGTCAGAGCATCACTGAAAAGAATCTGATTCTCGAGAGCTAGTAACGACATAAATTAAAGGTGAACATCGAAGGCAGAAGTGGAAATTCAATCTGTACATAGCAGTTGGCGGCATTTCAATTTCACTAGCTATGATCGCCGATTCAATACAATTTAGTAGTAGCTATGTCAACTAACCTTTATGCTCACTATCCACCAAACTCTTCAATGCTTTTGTAGAGAGAGCAAGGACGAACTTCTCGGACGAATTCAAGGAGAAATAGTAAGACAAGGATGAAGGATTCTAATGTTTCGTTTCTTTTATGATATCGTGGTGAGTAGTAAAGAAGAACTGACACAAATCCTAGGAACAATGCAATATATCCTTAACAGCCAATACATTCCTCGGCGGAATTTGCAAAAGACAAAAGTCCTAAACGGAGGAGATCATCAGGATGCGAAGATTATTTTTGACGAAGAATTGCTAGAACATGTGAAATTTTGAGCACATAGAAATGGAAATAACTTCTAATTAAAGGTGCACAAAATAAATACGGAGTAAAATACTTATAGCATTGACTGCCTTAAATAGCAAAATAAAATTCTGCACATCCAACTCCATCGATATATAGCTTAGGAAAAAGGTAGTTGCTGAGTAACATTGCTATGATTCAGGGGAGTGGAAGCAAAACACGTCATAGTTAATTACCTTTCTAGGAATCTGTCTTCTTTTGACGGTAATCCGAATTAGTGGGTGAGAGGAAACTCAAGGTATTTTCAGTAGTACTTTTGTTAAATATAAAAACTTGTGTAAGAGTCACAAGTTTACCAGGGTCTTTCTCTTTGCCGAAATTCCATTTTTGTTAAGAATTTAATCGAACAGCCAGAAAATTGTTTAGAAAACCGAACTTTAACATCTACTTTGGGAGCTCCGCATGGTGTTTCAAATATCTTGCTGAACTTCCAGGATCATTTTCAGCTACTAGGTGATGACTTGCTTATTCGAGCAGATTCACCATTCATTGTCGGAGCTCAGCCAAGACAACAGGTCAAATCCGGGGTATGGCAAGAGTGAACACGCCCAAATGAATTGTTGACGTGCGACGGGTTTTCCGCAGCCAGCTGCCCGAACGTATGGATATACGGGAGGAAAATGTGTGGAGGAAAATATGTCTCTCTCCCGAGTAATTCGTCCCACCATCATAATTATGAGTAATTTCGAAGTTCAGTGGCCTCATTTATTGATTGTCTTGTCCGCACCCGCTCCTGTGGTGCTGTTGAGTGCTGCAGCAGTGTAGAAAGTTTCTTCAGGGTCATTACCTAGTAAAGTAGAACGAAAAACTGCATTTTCCCTTACAGTGAGAATAATTGGCAATGAAATAGGCCTAAAATGCAAAGGATCCTAAGTCATTATTGAATTTAAATTTCAGCTGAGAGTCAGATAAAAAGTGAGGATTTTCAATCTCTAGGATTTTCTTAGAAGTGATATTTATATTTGCTGATTAGTCACTCTTAACTCCTGCTTCCGAGTCATGCATAAAATTGTTAGCAGTCCCGGACCCGATGGATGAGACTTTGAATACATTAATTAAACTCTAATCTAATTATTCATCCAAAACGAAGACTATTTCATGATACAGTTATTTTATATGTGGTAAAAGGAAATGATATTGACGGCACTTTAGAGAAAGGCCAAAGACGGCTATGCATCCAGGCAATTTCGCGTTAAGGCTATGTCCGAATCGCTGAAGAAACTCTCCGGCTTTTGATGCGATTAATTAGTCTCATGTAAATCCACAACTATAAGGAAGTCTAAATTGGCACCATTCTCGGGAGCCCTCTCTAAATGCTTAATTATACGTTTCGTAAGAAAAAGTGTAGAGTGTTGATGTAATGTTTGGGCATTCGATGTCTGCCCCACTTGCGATTTTAACGTGTACATATCTCTCCTTTCTCTCCGACTCGATTTGGCTCAATTAATTTCTACCAGTCGGGTTCATGGTAATTATTGCCGAAATAATTGGTAACCCTGATGGATATTATCGACTTGAGCGCACATACGTACCGAATAAAATTAGTCGTAGAACATCTTATTTCAACACTGAAGTCTCTTTTTTTTTAGTATTCTACCGGTTGTTAGTTTTTTTTAACGTCAGAGAATCTCCTCCCAGTTTTTTTCCATTTTCAGGGGCCTATCTCGCTCTAGTATATTCTATTTCGCCTCAGCATGCGATCTACCCTTCTCCATCCTGTTCAGGAAACCTATTATAATTCTTTCCCATCCCCGCTTGTCCAACATCCTTCCCTCTATCACATTCTCTAGCAACCCATCGCCCCTTATTTTACATCCTCCAGCCACCTGCTCTGAGGATCTCGAATTCTCCTATCACCCTTAATTTATTGCTTAGATTTCTCCAATAGCAACGCCATTTACGTAAGATTTAGATAATCGAGGAGGTTAATCCATAAAGGAATAGAATGGGAGACCCACCATGTCTTGAGATGTAGGATTCAGAATTAATCTTTCTGAACATATGCGTGGGTCAGATTTTACTTCTGATTTCGAGGGAAATAGTATGTTCAAGACTATCGAGAAACGTTATATTTTCTTATTATCTCTAATACGCATGTCGTTGGCGACCTTACCTCAAAATATTCAACCTGTAATCAATAAAACCTTTACGTGAGCAGAAATCGTCTTAAGGTCTGTCATTGCTATTTTCTCTGAGTTAAAGGAAAAATCGCTAACTTACGTATGAAGATATTCATTAAAGCACTCTCCGTGGGATACAGACTATCGTGTATTTTCTCATATAATGATCTTTTAATACCTAAATGTAATCGTATGCCTTGACTTTTATGGTTTTTCAGATTTATTTCAATGACTTGCGTTTATCAATCCGAAAAATTACTGTATAATTATAAAAATAGCCGTCAAAAGAATTATAGGTACATTAGAGATGAGAATAAAATAGAATATAAACTAGGTGATGACTTCAAATAAACCTTATATGAATGACTCATAGGACAAATATCTATTGAATAACTATTCCTTGCTCTTCCCGCAGATAAAATATTTTCCTTTTATTGGGTACATTTTGTGTTTATATTTCCTTATAATCTCATTTCCTAGTCCTCTCGAGTGTCAAGGGTAGGTTTGTCAGTGAGTGTGAAGAGCGATGATCCTTCGTGATGCTGTTTCTTTTCGAGTACAATCTTTTAAGCATTGCTACATTTCTAATGAAGCTGCTGAGTCCCGTTGGAGAGGTTTGGGCTGGGCGAATGTTGAAGAAATCGACCAGGCTCTGAAAGCAAACTACTCCCGAAAATAATTTCTATGGACAAAAATTGTTGGCTCGCCGGTGATTCTCTTATCGTTTTTCCGCGATTCCACGTGGTTAAAAAGCCGGAAAGACATGGAACGCAGCTTGTTTCCTTGATGAGTGTGTTTTTTCAACGAAACTATGGACAAGAATCCCATGGAAGTTTCAGACAGATATTTGTTCTGGAAGTGGGAATGATCAAAGCCGAAAATATTAAGGGATGAATGTCGATTCTGAGCGTGGAAGTGCATAATTCTGATTATAGATAATTCATTCTATTTAGCCCACTTTATGTTAATGAATGTTGAACCATTATTCACCGCGGAATGCAGGAAGGATGTGGTTCATGTGCATGGGTGCAAAGATAGGCTAAGATTTGATGATGAAAATCGTATGACTTGACCGGGACTCAAACCCGTTCCTCCCGACTGCCGGTCAGGTGTGCCTGCCGATTGTACAAGTGATTTATACAAATGGTGCAATGGTGGTGTAGCTTGCTTACAAACCAAACTGGGAGAACCGGGTTTGTCGAATGATTTTTTCATGTCGAATCTCATCCCTTTGGTGCGATCGTTGTTTTTAATCTTCCCGGGCACGATCCAAGGATCTAAATATTCTAGAGTCGTGCTTCCAAAGAATGTAGAAGTGTAAGCATTCGTAATATGTTGCAAAAGTCATTCCAGAGTGGAAACTTAACTCCAATAATTGGGAAATTCTGCTGTTCTTTGCGTTTAAAAAATTATAATTTAGTTTCACCGCGGACTCAAGCGGTAAATGTTTCTTGAAGTCGGCCAGCCGTTCTTGCAAGACCGCTGCGAACTCGATAAAGATTCAGGGAACGTTAAGAATTGTTCCACGGCACTTTGTTCCGCATCAAGCCGTATAAAAAAACGTGCCACCGCCCATAGACATAACCCATCATCCAGAAACAATTGTCGAATTTTCTCGAGTGGGCACACACAACAATGAGGCTATCTTGATGTTTATGCAAACGTTCAGTTCTCATTGGCTAACGCCACCTGATCCCGAAAACATTTGTGAGGTGAAAGGCGATTGGGAGCCAGCCAAACTTCCCTTCGTGCTCCGTACGACCTATAGCTGCCCCTCCTTGATACTGAAATTTATCTGAGGAATACGATTGTTTGAGTGCATTTCAATCGGTGCAGTTTTCTTTCTACGCATATTCATCCATGTAAATTGATGCCATTTTATCTGGAAAAGACACAATCTCAAGGACATGTGCAATTCAAGGCGCGAATGTTTTGGAAAATGTAGAAAAATGTAAGTAAGCATTAAATTGCATAAAAATATTTGTTTCTCTCAACGGTTCTCAGGTATTTTTTTAAAGGTGATCTGCTAGGCGCACATATATGATGAGTTAAAAGGAAGACCCTAAGGGACCATCATTTAATGATGATCACCCCAGAAACATCACCTTGCCCTTTACATTGGTTGTTCAATCCAAAGATTGGTTGACTGGTGCCCTCCACCCTTCCCCATTTAATGCCAGTCCCCTTACATCCTTGTATTTATTCCTATGTACCTTCCACTTTCTTTGGTCCATAAATTTATTCCTGGGTCTTCCTCTAGAGACTTTTCCCTCTATTTTGCCTTCATTTATTTTCTTCACAAACCCATTGTGTCTCAGGATGTATCCAATCCATCTCATTCTTCTTTTTTGTATATTAATTTATATGGTCCTTTCCTCTTCTACTCCTCTGTACAATTTATCATTTCTTTTTTTGTCCGTCCATTTTATCTTCAGCATCCTCTTCCAGCATCCGGTTTCGAAGGCCTCTGGTCTTTTCTCGTCGGCTGTTCCAATTGTCCATGTTTCCTATCCATAGAGTGTTACTCTTCACACGAATGTTGGCACATAATTTTTTCCTAGTTTGTAGTCCTATTTTCTTTGAGTAAAGTAGTTGTCTTTTTCCCATGAATGCCATCTTAGCTTGGGCTGTTCTCTACGCTATATCCATTGTACTTCCATGTGTCTTCCTTAACGAAAGGCGCCAAGGGGACCATGGTTTAACGTCTCATCCGACAGACGGAGTACTGCACTTGAAGTGTCCTTCACAAGACACTCAAGTAGGGATCGGGTTTCCTCTGAAACATATCGTCCTCTGCAGGGATTTGAACACTGGCCGTCCGCGTGGTTATCCAGTACTCTAGCCACCTCACCAACCCGATCCTCACGGGTGAAACGATAAGGAACGCGGATTGAGAAAATGAAAGAAGTTCATTTTTACGAATTGAACCATTAGATTTAGATTTAGTTGTGTTGGAGTTCCTCAAGAAGGACCTGAGGCCCGTTTTTTCGTACGTTCATTTTTAGGTTTGCGCAATATTACTTAGCTCCTAGTTAATCTCGAAGGCACAGCAGCTACTGCTAATTCATTTTTTCAGTGATAACAAGTAATCATTTCTAATATGACGTGAGGGCACTGGAAACATATACAAGTAGCTTGAGGGAATTTTCAAATTACTCGTGCCTTGCATCAAGATACAAGATATCTTGGTAACGGTAGGTACTTACGCGATTATTATCAACTAGCTGAACCTTCTCTGTTAAGCTAGAGGGGTCGTCTTTGTCGGATATAACGAGCACCAAATGTAGACGTTAGTGATAAAAACGGTTGGATCATGTTACCGATCCATACAAGAAATTAAAATGCCTTGAAGTAAGAGAAAGACGACTTTATATATCATTCTCTTCGCCTTCAAAATTATCAAGACAAGCTGTCCTTCGCACATCTTCAACTCTTTTTTCTTCAAAATTGACTTCCAAAACTGTTTAACAAGTTCCCATCATTTAGATCTACAGATCCCTCGGCACAAAACGGAAATGTATCATAAAGTATTCATAGCTACAATATCAAGAAATTGGAATTCACTCCCAAAGGATGGAAAAAGACACGAATGCGTACCTTGTTTCAAAAGGAAATAGTTATATTCCATATTTTCGAGAAACTTCCAACTAGGAAAGTGACAACAGATAATTGTTGTGTATCTGAAAGCAATACGGTATTCAATCTGTCGCCGTGGATATAGTGTGTCTTGAAATTATAATATGTAAACATAATCTGTGCCTTGTAATGATTATATTTTTATTTTTCTTTGAGTACACATTATTTACATGTGCTCAAACGTATGAGAAGATGTAAATATATGCCAATCTAGCTCAAAATTTTAAAAGATAATTATTATATTCCACATTTGCGGAAACTTTCAACTGAGAGTGTGAAAAGAGATACATTTTAAATTTGATATTATTAGGGTATTCAATCCGTTTTTGTCTTTATTGCGTATCATAAAATAATGACTTTTTCCTATGTGAACATTTTCTGTCTTTCAATTATTATTATTTGAAAAAACATCTTATGTGAACATTAAATTTATGAACCAAAAAAGTCTGTAAGGCCATTGTTAAGGTCTACGATAAAACGTTTTATGATTATTATGTTAATTTTGATGCAGGAACATTTTGTTCAGGCAATAATGTGGCCGTGATTTCCAAGGCATTTTTCCATGAGGCAGACTCTTATTACGCTGGATAAAATCCTAATGAGGAAATGTTTTCTTGAGCACACCAGACTAGCTGAGGGAAGAACATAGAAGACCATTGAGGTGTCTTCTTCTCCGTGCTTCCCATTTTCGTTCGGATAAAGAGACGTTTTCTTCCGGGCATCACGAAGAGTCACTCCTCGAAATTTTTCCAGAGCTTATATTAAATAAAAATGTGTCCTTCACGCGGACGTGATGCAGCCTAAGACTGTTATTATTTCCGTCGCTTTCTTCTTTCTATCTCGAACTTTCCCCCGTCCGTGAGAAAACGAGCGTCTTCATTTTTCTGCTTCACCTTGTCAGTCACCCGACGGAGACTGGCATCTGATCTTTAAAGACGTTAATTCCGACCGTCATGAAAAAATGTCCATCGTACCATTTTGGAGAAAGTCATTCGTGCGTCCTTCGTCCAATGCTTGAGGTGAATTAGCTGGGGGGTAGAAGAGGCGGTAGCCTTTGCCGTTGAGGAACATTGGAATATCGACGACTACCATACGGAGAAAATGGATGGTTGTCGAGTTTGGGAACAGATAGTATACAGTGCCGTGAATGATGTGGAAAGATAGGATTGACCAAGATAACCATGGGTGAATGTGGCGGAAGAGACTCTTAAGGAGGCTGGAGCGATTTTCGCTCATATACATATTTGCGTGAAACTTTGAATACATCGACTTTAGGTAGTGCGAGCGAGATTGTTCCCTAATCATAATAGAGACCGTATTCGAATTATACTTTTTATTTTTACCAGCTGTGAGACTCACGAATGAAATATTACATTATTAACGGTGCAATAATATAGTTGTACATGACAGAAATTGTAAGTCAGCAAATGAAAATATCTAAATAAGTCTTTAACTTGACTTATTTTTGTCACGTCGTACGTTTGAAACTCCATCAAAACGGAAGGTTTATTCTGATCCCGAAGAATTTACTGCGGAGACAATATGATTAATTTTCTAAAATAGTTGAGAAAACACACAAACTACACACTTGGTTTTTTGACGTGATCTAAGTGTTAGAAATTCCTCATTTGTTAAATAAGGTCTCTCTGGATTGCATTCACGTACAATTTCCCATGTAAAATGGCTGGTGTTTTTTTGGCAAATATCTCGGAAAGTAATGCGGTGAGGGGTTGAATTTTTGGTGTCAATGTAAGGGTGATATATTTTTCTGTAAAATGAGACCAAATTCATTGATTTCTAGGTAAAATGATATTTCGCTCATACTAACTTAATAGAAATATGTTTAGAAAAAAGCAAAAAAAATTGTTTCCAAGGATTTTGCCAAGTTGTTTTCTTGGTTATTAATTTCTATTTCAACACGTATCCTATGGGCACTTGACAAATATTTTGAAATAATTCGATGACAATTGCACATATATCCTAAATGCAAAAAAATGCGTTTCAATTATCTAACACTGTCCCGAATAAATATCTATCATCTTACCGAATAAATAACACGCATTCACGTACGATTCTTCTTACATTTCGACCTCTGCGCCGTAAACCCATGCCATTACAATGTTTTAATCAGGGTGAAAATTAATTTTTACTCATTAGTGCATGTTGGTGATAAATCGCCCCCAGTCAAACACCCTTATGGTGGCTTCCAGGATAATATACAGTTTTATTAATTGTATTCTTCGTGTTTTTTATTTTGTTTTTAAGTAATTAGATTACATTCAATAAGATCAGATCGAGCGAGATATCTTCCTAGTCATAATGGAAATCATATTCGAATTATACGTTTTAATTTCTGCGGCTGTAGGAAGCGTGAATACAATATTAAATCCTTAATGGCGCAACAATATACTTTAATATGACTGAAATTCTAAGTGACTAAATAAAAATAACCACATAAGTCACTAACTTGACTCATTTTTTTCGCGCGGTACCTTTGAAACTTCTTCGCCACGGAAGGTTCATGTGATCTTGAAAAAAATACGGCGGTGACAATACGATTTATTTTCAAAAATAGATGATAAAACATTAACTACACGCAATTAGTTCATTTGATGAGATATAGGTGTTATATTTTCCTCATTTTCTAAATATGGTCTCGCTGGAGTGTCAGGAATAGAAAATTCATACTGCAATTCCACATGTAATAGATTTTTTGCCACGACCGATTTCGCCGCAGAGCAGCATCATCAGGTGATTATCAGGTGATGAAGCAGCTCTGCGGCGAAACCGATTGTGTCATTAAATCTATTTCCATGTGGAATTGCAGTGTCAATTCTCCTATCCCTGATATCAAGGAATTCAACCCAGTAAGATCCGAAAATAATGTCTCTCTGGAGCGCATACACGTACCGTTTCCCATGTAAAAGGGCTGCAAGTTTTCGTCAATTATCTCGGAAAGTAGTCTGGTAATGTGCTGATATTTTGATTACTTCGAAAGGGTGAGGTATTTTTTTTTAAAACGAGACCTACTTCTCTGATTTCTAGGTGAAGTTATATTTGCTCAAGCTACCTTATTAAACCTTCACACTGTAAGGCTTTTTGTGATTCTGCAAAACTTCCTGAGATACTACAGGGCGATTCCGCGCAAACTCAACCAAATGGCTGGGCACGTGTGGCACAACCATCTCCGATTTCACGATTTTTGGCATAAATGAAGAATACAATGAGCAATGACGATTTGCTCAATATTAGCCCCCTATGATTATAAATGTCAATGTTATAACACTTTAAATATCACGAATTAGCACAAATTGGCGCGCCACAGCTCTGGACTGAATCTCCAAAACATGACGATCTGGCGGTCAGATTTTTAAATATCACAACCTCTGCACAATGTAGTGACGAAAATTTCTTATAAATAGTAAAGTAAATTTCCCATGTAAAAGGTTTGGTATTTTACGTCATATATCTCGGAAAATATTTCGTTAAGGAGCTGATATTTTGATATCTTCGGAAGGGTGAGGTATTTTTCATTAAAACGAGACCAAATTTATTGATTTCTTGGTGAAGTGATATTTCACTCAAACTACCTTAAGTGGATTTTTCAGTCAAAGCCCGGACTTTCCACGTTGAGTGTCCCGTCTGCGGTGAGCGACCCTTTCGCTTGACCTTCTCCTCCCTTCGCTGGCTTTCTCCCTCGGTGTCCACTCCACCGCCTTTCCCTCCCTCTCTCCTCCTCTCACCCCCCTCCCCACCGCACCCATTCCTCTCGAGCGTGTTGCACTGCCGTTTCAATCCATCTCCCCGTTTGCAGTTGCAGCCTCCCCGTTATCCCCCCCCCCCAACCGCTCTCTCCGATTCGGACACTTTTCCAAGAAAACGGGAATGCGTGTGGTCTTCCTCCCGAATTCTTCTCCTCGTTCAGTTGCGCATCCTTCTCCTCTTCGGAGGAGGAATTCGCAAGTCCGTCACGACGCGAAGAAGTAGGCCACCTCTCATCCCGTCGCTTCCTCCCTCTCTCATCATCTCAAATGCCTTATGAAACACTTGCTTCTCGGTTCATCTCATCATTTCTCGCTCTCATTCTGTTTTTAAGTATGACTAGCTATGCCCGGCATGCATTGCAATGCCTCCATTCTAAGTAACTCACATAAACAATGCAGGCACATTTACACGTACAAAATAAATGAAAGACATGAATGATTTTTTTGTGTATGAATTAAATTTGAAAAAAATATACTTAAATTATATAAGTGCTTTTGAATATAAAAAATTATTTAAGTGCTTTGGGATATACAATATTTTTGTTCTTACCACCCTCTGGAAAAACAATCTAAATTTTTCGGCTGTCTCACTCGTGAGCATGCAAATGTAATTGGCCAAGTAAAAAACATGGATTTTCCAGATTTAATTCACACACTTAAAGCGATTTCGCCTTGCGCATCGTACCTAAACAGGGATTCGTTACGTACAAATGATGGCATGAGTTTTCATTCCATGCCTATGCTGCGGTTTCCAAATAAGTATGATATTCTATTGTTGAAGTAGTGCAGAAATGTAATATTTTTGAGCTTAAAAATCCAAATTTTGGAAAAAGCAAAGCGTATGCGAAAATCGAATGCGAAAATTAAATAAAGCAAACAAAGAGACTACTATACTAAATCTAATTCCACTTTCAAATAAATTAAGTACCTTTTAACACAAATTATGTCTCACTGATATAATTGTGATGCACGCGATATTATGTCTCACTGATACGATTCTGATGCACGGGATTGAGCAACTCGTGAACGATCTGCTTCGTTGCTTGGTTGTCGTTCCTCCCTTGTTTGAGAAGCTCGCGTACCAACACTCTGTTGTAGAAATGACTCGTGCTCCACCTATTGCACAATGGATTTAATAACTCATAAACCTTTGCGGGCACGTGCACAACAGCTCACCAAAGTTTCATCGTAATCTGATGAATGGTATTGGAACGCATTGAAGACGAACAGACAAATATTCATTTTTATATATGACACCAAAAACTACACTAAGACACCAAGGGTTGAAATAGGCCATGATAAAATCATTGTACTTGTCCGGGATTTGTACCCGGATCTCCCAATTGCTCGTCAGGTGTGTTAGCCAGTTACAACATCTAGCCATCTTCCTTCAAGGCGAATTTAGAGGGAGGTTTATGCGAACTAGATGTTCACGCCTCAAGCCGACATTTTAGCACAAGAGACGATAGTCGTGCTTACAAAGATACTGTCGCGGTGGATAAATCCAACATTTTCGTTTATATAACAACGAAATTGACGAATTTCCAATCAAACAGCATTGACAAATGGTGTGGTATGAAGTCATTCAAATAATTTCAACCCTTGCTATATATGCACCCGCACGAGTGACTTCGCACCACGACATTTGTCAATGCAATGATTGAAAAAACAACACTGTGGCCTTTGCACTGTTATTCAAATTTCCTTAGTAATTTTTCACAGAGATTTACTCTGTACGACCGGTTTTATCGCGTAGGCACCTGAAGATGTCACCTTTGCAATTAAACTGGTCGTGCAAAAGAAAACTGTGAAAAATTACCTAGGTATTTTGAATTTTTATGATGGGTTTTCACAAAGTAAAGCCTGAAACCAACGTAATTATTTAACCTTTTACATCCATTGATATAAAACTAAGATAACTAAAAGAAGTAGCAGAATAAAAGTGTAAAATAAAACATCTACTGATAAGTGCTTAAGCAACAATAATGTACTCACTGCACGTAGAAGTTGCCGCTAGATAAAATCAGCCTGGACCCGGGCATTGAACGACGAACGATTGGCTTTCCGGGACAACGTGCTGACCACTTCGCTGTCCTATCTTCTAATGCGTAGTGGTCTGCGCATTGGCCCGGAAATTTGAAGGCCTGTGGTGCCATTCCTGGTCCAGGCCGATTTTTTCTATGGGCGAGTTCAATGTATTTCACCACCGTATATGCGGCCGTCTTCAATACCGTCATATTTACATCACGATGGCGTGGAAGCAGGGAGATAAGGAGGAAAGGTCAAGGGAGGGATTTTTGCTGAAATGTTTATTGTGGAGTTAAGAATAAAGCTGATTGTTGAATAGAGAGTTGAAATCCTTTGACGTAGTTTCCTGTCATGTCGATTGCACAAATTATGTGGCACGAAGTCAAGCGCACGATTGCAAATGTTACGCCAAATCGGGTGAAATTCTTCATGGAAAATCAACTGATGAATATGGCTTAGTGAATCTGATGGCTTTAGTGGTGCTGATGGCTTACGTACTTTAGTGGTGCTGATGGCTTACGACAATTGGGAGATCCAGTCGAATTCCAGTCAAGTCATTTTTACTGGAAAATGCCTCGTCTTTAGAGTATATATATACACCAGCACCCGTGACCAGGGTTATAAGATGAGTAGCGTCCTAAATTACATGGTAGGCGCGTTCTGGTCGCCGAAAATTGCAGAATCTTGTGTTCCCACCCTTTACTTTTCATCACTCCCATCTCACAAAATATTAGCTTTGTTGTTGGCATTTCATTAGAAAAATGTTGGCTTTGATTAGAAAAATGTATGAAGAAAATGTACTCGTACTAATATTGCATATAATTATGTTCGATAATGGAATCACAAATTTTGCAACCTATATCCAACGAATGTAAGTAAGGTACCTACGCCATATTCCGACATGGTCGTAATTTCGACACCCGGGTGCATTGCTAAATGCAATTAAATTGGCGGATAGGTGTCAGTAAATATCGAACGGGCGTCTTCCAACAGAGAGATGCAAAAAGTTACATTGTCCTAGGTGTGGCGCTGGCTGTATTAGAGCACATCTTGTGTTTTAGTGCGTCAGGCGTGCGTCTTGAGGTAAGTGTCATTTTAACCAATTTTTGGTATTTAATTTTGAGAGCGTGATACATAATTTATATTGCTTAAAAGGTTATTTGTTGCTCTATAGTGCAACATAAATAGTTAAGAGAAATAATTTATACACAGTGAGCATTTGCAGAATGAGTTAGAAAGATCGTGGGGACCCCAATTCCGACAGGTGTCGGAATAAGGACTACCTGCTCTTAATTTTCGTTTAAGTCGCACATAACAGTACCGGACATCGTTAAATTATGTGTTACTTATATACACAGATATTGTGGTTTTGAGAGATCTATGATTAGCTGTTCCCATACTTTGCATTAGCATTCATTCATTCATTTGCTTAGCATTCATTGAAAAAAATGTTGTAAATCATGCACGATTTTTTGTTCTTCAGAAAATAAATAAGAAAAGAGCAAAGATTCCGGAAAACATGATGGCGCTTGCAGTTTTGTAAATAAAACTTATTTCATTTCAGTTTCGTACTCATTTTTTTTGCTTTTTAGCTCTTAAACTTAAGAACCACACACTGTCGGAATTTGAAGCATAGCTGCGTCGGAGTTTGGGCCGCGGGGCCCCAAATTCCGACATTTTTACAACTTTTACTCAGACCGTTGTTACTGTAAAAATAGTGCAGATATTACCAAACAAACATTTTTGAGTATTTTGCGTATTACAGGAAAAGTTTCGCAAAAATTTGGGCTTTGTACTACAAACAGTTTTTTTTATTTTAATCATAAAACCTTAGCGTGTCGGAATATGGACCAGTTACCTTATGTAAAGTAAAACTTTATCTTACTCTTGAACTTCAGGGAGCGAATGAAAAATGCCAGATAGCTTTCACCACGTTGAACGTTCCTTAAAGTTTTTTTCTATTGTTCACAAAAAATATTTACAGGCTTCCTACTAGCTATTAGCACTGTTAATATGTTGTTAACACTAGCTTAACGGGTCAACCGCTCACTTGTGTCTCTGTTCTAAAGGTTTCCACATAATGTCAGCCCCTATGTTTCCAATCATCAAGTTATATCGTCCAGAAAAACGTCCGATCTGTTCGTGAAGTAGCAAATTACGACAGAGGCAGATTATTGACGGATGAAGAGTTCTCGGGTTTTAATTTTTATCAATGCACCATTACGGTACGTCCGGTACCAGTACGTATAAAAATTGACCAATCAGAACAAATCTGACCAAAAAGGTGACCCAATAAATGTGTGGCAATTCTGGCGAAAATCCTGAAGATGACGGCAGATTACGTCATCAAAACGTCGGTGCAATTCAACACCATAATCCAGGTGGAAATCCGAGAACTTTTCATCCTAAGCAGTCTCCGGGAAAGACTTAGATCCTACATCAGATTATTGAAACTTTTTCGCATTAATAGTGTAAAAGTCTCTCTATCTAACCAGACTGCGCGTGACTACTTGCCACGTCGTTCTTGTAACCGCGAGGATTGGAAAAATTTGTCAAAAGTTAGTCGTTCTAAATGTTAAGCGACAGAACTTGGTTTATTCTTCGCAGCTTCGGCTTATCATTCAAGGCCGCATCTCCTGTGCTAGAATGTATACTGCGAATGAGAGCTACGTGTTCGTATAAACCCCGGCCAAAATTCGCTTAAAATTGAGATGGCTTAGTGGGGCTTGTGGCTTGGATGGCTTAGTGGGGGGGGAGCTATGATTCCATAAAAATATTTCGCCAAATTCTCATTCCCTAATTGTATAAATTTATCGCTAACGCTACGGAAATACGTCTTCTAATTTTATGGTGTTCACAGTGTAAAAGGGACCTAGACATGGAAAAATCCCAAATTTATTGTTAATTTAAGTATTTAAGAATGAAATAAGTTACGCAAACTCACAATATTTAATTTGCACATAAATGCATAAAGAGATCAAACTTCAATTATTTTTCGAACATCTTATCGTTTTTTCTTGGGGCAGTAAGTGAACCATGAATAAAGGCAAAAATTGAGGAGTTATCATGAGAGTGGAAGCGTTCCAAAATTTGCTATTTTATTTGCAAGAAAGAATAACTGGAAAACAATTGCTTTACGAAACACGCCGTTTAAAATATGCATATGTTATTTTTCTATGGTTTACAAAAACTTAAACTTGTATGTATATATCTTTTTCAGCTAATGATAAGAGACTGAATGAACTGATAACGTATTATTCCCGTTAAAGATTTTAAAGGTATGAGAGCCATCGTTCATGTTTCCCTCATCATCTCTCGTTAACTCCAACTGATTGTAGGGTCGGCTGCATGTAGGCAAAATGTCAGTAAACACAGCAGTAATTAAATTTCCACATCGATAATTGGTTTAAGTCAACCAGGCAACGGTGAAAAATGAGCTCAAACAAGAAATATGACCGACGAAAATTTCCCTCCATTACCGGAGGGAAATTTATTTATTTATTTAGCTCGTAGCAGATTAGCGCACGCTTGTGCAGAGCAATTCATCTACTTCGAGAACTTTCACGTCTTGAAAGAGTTGGCCAGGGTAAAAAGAAGTAACTAGCCTCCCTCACAGACGAGAGGAAATAATTAATCAAATCTCTTTATTTCGCATAGTGATTATGATTATGATTCTATAAAAATATTTCGCCAAATTCTCAATCGCTAATTCGATAAATTTATCGCTAACGCTACGGAAATACGTCTTTTAATTTCATTTACTTTTGCTGACGATGTCAAAGGGACATGGAAAAATATCAAAATTTAATGTTAATTTAAGTATGTAAGCATGAAAAAAGTTACGCAAACTCACAAAATTTAATTTGCACATAAATGCATAAAGAGATCGAACTTCAATTATATTTCCATGGCTAATTTCAGCCATTTGGTGTATACCTTTGCACCCGTGCGCGCGAACGTGCATCAAATCATTTGTAAAATGCAAAAATTGGAAAATTGTCGAGTTTGTCTTTCCAAAGCGATGGTGTTGGATTCATCCACCACGACAGTGGCCCAATAGGCACGATCGCGTCTCTTGTGTCACCATGTAGGTCTAAGACCAGAATACATTGCTAGTTTAAACCCACCTAGAAATTCGCCATGAAAGATGATGGCATGGTGATGTATCTGGCGAAAAGAACCTTACCGACAATTGGGAAATCCGGGTTTAAATCTCGGTCAAGGCGGATTATGTTTAATTTATTTTATTTATTTATTTGAAAAAGTCCCAAAAACGGCACTAAGACTTTGAAAATAGAATGATTACCTAACAAATGAATTATAAGCATTAAAAAAATATAAAATAATAACAGACATAATGACAGAAAATGGAATAGATACAGAAGAACACAAGAAAGTGGACGGGTGGACTTAGCGATAAGTTTACAGGGTAGATGGGACTAATTTGTACACCCGGTTGGTAATGAAGGGTTTGAAACCGGGGGTGGCGAGAAGAGGTCAAGGGAGGGTGAATGCGAAGCCAGGGAGTTAAAACTTTTTGGAATGCGGAAGAATAGGGAACGCTGGGATATTGAAAGACGAAATTTGGGGTTGTTAATAAGACATCGATTGCGTGTGCTTTATTGTATAGAATCATACGATTTTACGCTTAAAAGTTGTCTGACAGGTTGTTAGTGAAATGTTGGAGTGAAGGACACCGCAGATTGCAAAGGGTTTTCGGGTTTTCTATGCATTGTTTCAGGTCCTTCTAAGACAGTTTCGACAGCGTTTCAGCTTCCCTCAGCAGGTTTGAAGAACGTAGCGAATCTGTCGTCGAATGGCATTGATCGACACGGTTGAAAACCTGAAAAAAAAGTTACAACCAATTTCGTAAAAATAGCTCTCTACCGTTCCGTTCCGATCATCTAAGCGAAAAATCAAGGTATTATTATTTAACAAGTCTTTCAGCTAGCAAAACTACCATTTGGCGGAGGTATAAGCTAAAACTCGTGATGAGTAATTAAAGGTGAAGTTAAATTTTCTCTTGGAGTGATTCAGGAACGACACATACATATGTATCGAAGTGAGTTAGGAAATCTATAAGTCATAGCATTTGTGCTGCTTGCGCAACAGAAATATTCGATTGATTCCCTAAATGGTGTCATAACTAATTGGGGCTGAAAGGTTGGAGTTGTGATTTCCACGAGAGAAAAACGTGGCAGACAAGCAGTGAACCGCTTAGAAGCTAAGTCAATTGATATAAGAAGTATTCTGAGTGAAATGACGGGTTTATTTACTCATGCTGATTACCTATGACGTGTATTAGTAATCTATTCATGAGATGTTTTACAAGGAATGGCACAAATGAATTTTATCCAGTAGGAGAATAGACGCATAGGAGAATATTCGAAGCAATATCTATACCTAGATTACTTACGTAATTGCTTGACGTGTTCCTGTAAGCGGACTTTGGTAAACGGGTCAATAGCGTGGTGTAGGTTATGACTATCGATCGCACAGTTGATTGTTTTTACAAAAACGTTTATTTTGAAGACCGAAAATCGGCCCTGCGTGTATCATCATGAGGACTTCGGTGGCTGGGATCGCGAATCACGGGCTTAGAAATCAAAAGATTTCGCGTTATAAACCTGTTTGGAGCTATGAATATAGTTTACCTCAAGATTAAAAACTTACTTGTGCGTTAAGTCTGACTGCGTGATATTGCCTAACCCGTCGAAGGGAACATGAAGCCGTAAATCCAACGAAAATCTACTTAAAACTCCTCAAATATCCAAGGAAACATACTAATGGGAATTCAAAATGCAACGACAAAAAATCTGCCTAATCTTTCAATTCCGGGAGTCGATGAAATATATGTTAATATTTCAAACATTGTATCTAGAAATTTGTGAAGCATAAAAGATTTTTCCATGAGGAGTATTTTAATTACTTAGATAGTTCGCTGGAAGAAAACGGATATAGTAGCAAAGACATACGGAAGAGAATAGCGCTAGTTAAGGAGGCGTTCAGTAATAGAAGGGAGCTGATGACGGGGGCCTCGGGGAAGGATGTGAAGAAGAGGCTGGTGAAGAGCTTGATATGGAGCGTAGCGTTGTATGGGGCAGAAACGTGGACTCTCAGAAAGGAGGACGAGATTAGATTGTAGCCTTTTGAGATGGGTGTGGAGAAGGATGGAGAAGGTGAGGTGGATGGAGAGGAAGGCTAACGAAGAAGTTCTTGAAATGTTAGGAGAGGAAAGGAAACTTCTGAATGAAATTCGAGATCGGCAGAGTAGGTTGTTGGAGGATGCAATAAGGGCGACGGGTTGCTCAAGAAAGTGATTGATGGAGATATTGGGCAAGTGGGGAAGAGGAAGAAAGAGAATAGGTTTCATGGACAAGATGAAGAAGGGTAGATCGTATACTGAGGTGAAAAACGATATACTTGAGCGAGATAGGCCCCTGAAAGTGTGGAAAACCGGGAGGAGATTCTATGACATTAAACAAACCCTACCTTAACCGGTAGAACACTTTTTAAAAAATCAAGGTATGTTGCATGAGGGAAAAACGTATACTCTGAGATAGAAAGACAAGAATACGCTGCAGTCGTCCGAGATGTTGATATGGAGGAGGTGAACAGCAAGGAGGACGAACGAGGAAGTACTGGGTATGTTGGGTGAGGGAAAAAATCATCAGCATATGATAGGGAAGAGGCAAAGTTGGGACGTAATTGAAGGCGGTAATGAGGGACGAAAAGTAGCTTTATGCTGAGACAAAGGTGAGGATACTGGGTAAGCGGAAAGTTTGAAGAAAGAGAGTAGGAATTTGGACGAGATGAAGGGCATGACGTATCCTGAAGCGCATGAGCCTGGTGAAGAGCTTGATATGGAGCGTAGCGTTGATTGGAACAGAAACGCGGACCCTCAGAAAGGAGGACAAGAATAGGCTGCAGGCATTTGAGAGGTGTGTGTAGAGAATGATGCGGAAGGGAAGGTGGACGGAAAGAAAAATTAACGAGGAAGTGCTTGAAATGGTGGGCGAGGAAAGGAAACTTCTTAGTTAAATTCAAGTTCGGCACAGTAAGTGGCTGGAGGGAGTAATTAGGGGCAATGGGTTAATCAAGAATGTGATAGAGGAAATGATGTTGGGCAAGTGAGGAAGAGGAAGAATAGGTTTCATGGACGGCATAAAGAAGGGTAGATCGTATGCTGAGGTGAAAAAGGGAATACTAGAGTGAGATAGGTCCCTGAAAAAGTAGGAAATGGGAGGAGACTCTCTGAAATTCAATAAAACCTACGTTAACCGATAGAATAATATTAAAAGTTTACCACAAAAACCCCTGTCAGACCTTTTACGTAAGGCTTTGTCAAAGGAACTACTTTTAGAACTGTAGAACACTTGTAAAAAAAGATTTTTTTTCCATCGGGTTAACCTTGCAAATAAAAATTTGCTGTTCTTCGCCGCGGTTTTACAGTATACAGTCATATAAATTCTCGGTACGATAAATAATGTGAGTAAGCGTTCCTGTTAATAACGCTTACATCAACTACCTGATGGTCTAATTTATTTAACAGGACCAAACTTTCTGTTAATCTTACATTGACGTTAAGACCCCGTCATGTTACGATTAAGGTTAAACGGACTCTAGGCGGATCCCAAAAGTCACGGATGCCGGGAGACCTTCAGTAGGAAAGTCTAATAATTGCTACAGTCCAATTTTATTTCAGCTGTCGTTCTCTCTGGCAATTTTTTATTTTTAGCATTCTAAGTTGCATTTAATTTGTACCTTAATAGAAACTTCTTGGGTTCCTTTTTTATGACTGTATGGGCAGACGCATTGTGTCGCTTAATCAACTTTGAGCAGTGAATCCAACCAAATATTTTTGTAAAACCTGGAGAATGAATGCCTAATCTTTTAAAATAGATATCGTGTTTCCCTAAAATCATTACTCAAGTTAACGTTTAGACACTTTTATGCGAGACTTACTTCGTGGCTATTTGTCCTGGGATAACTTCTCGCTCTCTCTGATGCTTGGCGCAATTTATTTTTGCCTCGTACTACCCCTAAGTTATGCTAAAAAAATGAAACTTTACTCTGAACAGTCTTATCCTCATTCCGGATCATCAAAAAATACACGGTAATGTACCTCGAACGGCACTGTTAATGCCTCTGGAGTTATTCCACCAGACGAAACAAAATCATGAGATTAGGTGGGTCATTTATCACGATCCTGAATAGCGAATGACGAATGTGTTACCAGAGGAGTGAAACGGGGCATGCGTATGGGTATCTTTGTGTATGATTTATATTAACGGCTAACGTGAGCCTTCCGGAATTCAATGATCTATCGGGTTGAGACCACTGCGCTTGACTGCTGCCGTGACTCATAAAAAACTACTTTCTTCTCTCACTGTTTGAAATGAGAAGTGAAATTCTCTGCCTGCTCGCGACGAATTAATCCTTTGAATTTACAGCTTCTGTTTTAATCACCAACGCTCTTTTTTCTACCATTCACAAATGGTTACTAATCGTCTCCGTTTATTTCTTTACAGCAAAAACTAACTCTTGTCACGCAGGTATTAATGAAGAACATTTACTCTCATGGGGGAAAAAAGAAGTTGGAAAAAGTTCATTCATTGTGCTGATTAATTGTTGGGTACTGCCAGCGCTGGAAAAAAACGATTTCTGAAACTTGGAATTGCGTAGATGCAACAGTGGAATAGAGTGGATTTAGAGATATTAAGAAAAGAATAGAAAAGGATTTAATGAGGAGCGTGGGGTTAAATGACAAAGACATATGGACCCTGTAGAGAGAAGCAAGAGGAGAATAAATGTTCTATCTTAGATTTCTGCGGCATTGAAGCAAATGTCCTTTATTCATGTGTTCACTGCGATGGTAGCTATTCAAGACAACAGTTTTGCTCGTCATAAGACGGAACAAACTGATGCCTTAATAGGCTGCAACAATAATCGTGGGTCGTTGAGAGTTTATTTTAATAACTTTCTAAGTAGCTAAAATTCTTGGACGATTTCATTTCATTTAAGTGCATCTGTTTATGCGTTAAATGTTAAGTTAGTTTGAGCGAAATATCATTTCATCTTGAAATCAATGAATTTAGTCTCATTTAAAGAAAAATATCTCACCCTTCCAAAGATATCAAATATCAGCCCCTTACCGAAATACTTTCCGAGATTTTTGACGAAAAATACCTGTACTTTTACATGAGAAATGGTATGTGTATGCTCTCAAGAGATATTTTATTTTTAAAAAATGAGGAGGTTGTAACACCTAGATCGCGCCAAAAAATTAGCAATGTGTAGTTTGCATGTTGTCTAAACTATTTTTGAACGCAAATAATATTGTCACGGCTGTGATTTTTTTCAGGATCACATAAAACCTTCCTTTATGAAGAGTTTTTAAGCGTACAGCGCGAAGAAAATTAGTCCAGTTGAAGACTTATATAGATATTTTTATTTAATTACTTAGATTTCCAGTCATATTAACAATTATTTCGCAATTTTTAAATTTTAAATAATATTTCTTTTATTTAAACAGCAAAAAACAACTTCATTTATTTTTTCTTAGGAGTAATTTCATAATAATTTAGTTATAAACATCATGGCAATGAAAGTTGTACTTTTTAAGTTACCAACAGTTTACTAACAAATTATTCTTTTACTGTGCCGTAAGTAATGTAATTTTTTCAATGAATCATTCATGCTTTATTTAATGCATCATTTAATGCATCATTCATACTTCCGACAGCTGCTGAAAGTAAAAAGTATAATTCGTATATGGTCTCCATTATGTTTAAGGAAATATCTATCTCAAACGACCTCAATAGCAGAAATGGAAATGATAAATGAATTATATATTGTTTTCATTAGTTTAAAAGTTAAAGTCATCTCATAACTTGAGTTTTCGGCGCTGTATTCAGAATTCAGTCGCAAATTATGCTTAAAAATGTGTTTTTCGAATCCCTTACTCAGCGTGACCCCTTGAAATTTGATAGTCACTGTTAAAATTGTGAGGAGTGTTCTATTTCGTGTTTAGAGAAATTTCTGTGCATTGAACTGAAGCGAAATAAATGTCATGTTCCATAAGGCTTCGTTTTAAAACTGCGTTCAATTGCCAAATTTCGAATTCAGTACAATATTTTGTCACATAAATCCATAGGACTTACTGATTAGAATACGTATGCACAGTTTCATCTACATCTACATACTACCCCGCAAGCCGCCTCAAAAGGCGTGTGGCGGGGGGTGTTAGGACACCAGCCGTCAAAAAAAAATCAGAGTTCCGCCTAGCATTTATTAAAGTCCTTAATTGTTCGGGGGAAAAACGAATTCCCAATACTTATCCGTTCGGCAAAATATCTCTCTTAATTTATCGATTCTGTCGGACCTGGAAATATAATGTGGTTCTAATATGATGTTCTCCGTGTCGCTCTGAAAGATATTCATTCTCAATTGCTCAAGCAATCTTAGCCTAGCGCGTAGCATCCGAGTCTCTAGCGGCTCCCATCCTAAATCATTCAAAATCTGTGTAGCGCTTTCTGCACGGCCGTAGCAGTTTTTGACGAATCGCGCAGCTTTCCTTTGTATTTTATTAAGTTCATGGACTAGGTCTTTCTCCGCCGGATCCCATATGCTCGCTGCATATTCAAGGTGAGGCCGGACGAGTGCGAAATAGCAC
Source organism: Ceriagrion tenellum (assembly GCA_963169105.1). NCBI lineage: Eukaryota > Metazoa > Arthropoda > Insecta > Odonata > Coenagrionidae > Ceriagrion > Ceriagrion tenellum. The sequence goes on along the minus strand of OY720640.1, from coordinate 65,472,467 downwards.
CTCTCCTTCACTTTCTCATCCGAAGATCTTCCCACAACACGCTTGACAAATCCTAGCTTCTTCAGGGGTCTGCCACAAATATTTCTTATATGTGTCCCCCACTTTTGTCATTCAAATCTGTTCGTAAAAAAAATTGCTCAAATCGCCTTCAAGAAAGAACGTACGCAGTAAGCGGAAAAATATGATAAGTAGCGAATAGAATTCTGGCGTTTGAGACGTGGATGAGGAGAAAAATGATTGAGGATCAATGGAAGGGAACTGAGCCGAATAAAGCAGTACTTCGTGTGGTAGGGAAAATGAAGGAAGTTGCTGGAAGAAATTAGGTGCAGGCAGTGGAAATACGTCAAATAAGTAATGACGGGATGTGAACAAGTTGGGCTGCCTTCCACTATATATTCGTTCGGAGCAGTTATTAACGAAGCGGGCAGCTTTAATTTCTTCGTCTTAATTTCGCGAACTATATATTTCCGTGCAGAGTCCCGGAAGTATGCGGCGTATCTGAGGTGTGGTATAACCGAAGCAAACTAGCAACCTTCTGTCACTTTTTCTACCGAAGACCTTCCTTTTATTCGCTTGAAAAATCCTTGCCTCTTTAGCACAGCAGTGAGGTACCGCATACCTTTATTCCAAGACATGTCTGATGCCATGGTGGTGTAACACCGCGCTTGTGTTTATTTTGCTCCTTGAAATTATTGTTTATGTGTTCGTTTTATGTATTGTATTATATTACTTATTTGTTGGTTGAATTAACCGAAAATGTTTCTTTTTTAAAGTATTTTCATGAGTATAATTTTTATTTATTTGTTTCTACATTTTTAAAATTTTATTTATATTTTTGTTTTGCTGGTGATTGATTGCTAAAAAAAGAGGGAGAGACGAGTAACGAGCCCAAACGTGTGAGGTGAAATTTCTTCTCCTCCGTCTGGAAAAATAAATTACATTAATAAAATTGTGTATCAACTATCTTAATAAATAGCGCTTCCACGCATCAGGGCATTACAGCGGTTACCAGGTATATAACTTCATCCTGTGCGTTTATAGTTACTCATCTACTTCATAGATTTGGTGTCAATGTGATTATTCCATTTGAAAGAATACTTTCTCCCTTTTCGTCTTCTTTTATATCTTAGTATTTCCTATGGGCTATTATTTACTATTTTCTATCCTTATACGTGAAATATTTGGCTAAACCCTGACCATTAGTATTTCCACTACTTTTGATGGCTTTCTATCGTGTTCCTTTTTGATAATTAATATGAAAATGTTCTTTTTGATCATATAAACTGAACTAAAGCATTTTTTTAATTTTTCAATTTTTTTCTTAGAAGTAATTTCAGAAAATTTTATTTAAAACTGCTGGAGGCAAAAAAATGTGTACATTTAAGTTATTAACAGCTTACTTTAATGATAAAAAAGTTATTTCGAGGAATTTTTACAAGTTCTTGTAAAATAATATGCATATTATTTTAAGTTATTTCAGTGAGGTAATGATTACCTTTAACTTGACACCAAAATCGAAACAATTGGTTCATAAACAAGGGAGCCATCAAACATTTTAGCAATCGCTGTCAACTATGTTGGAACTTCTTTTGCTAGAAAAGTCGCTTTTTCTTAAAGAGAAATGTGCAGAGACCAATTTTCCTCAGAAAAATCTGAAGAAAATCAATTTAATCTAAGCCCATGCATGCCTATGTTGGAAAAAATTCGAAGAAAACCCGCGTTTTTATGGCATTTGGTTTAGGTGATCACTCTTGGAATGATCCAGAAGTGTAGTGACCCACGGTGTGGCCGCTAAAATGCAAACCTGCATGCTCATTTGTTAGGTCCACGGCTTTGTCCATTTCCTCTGCAGCCTCCCACCTCTCTTTTTCTCATTTTTTTTCATCCAGACCCTCGGCTAATTCGAAACGGTGCACTCGGTCACGGCTCAGAAACTCTTCCTGCAGTCGAAGCCGTGCCAGCGTGGTACATCACGGCACGAGAGAATCGGACAGGAGAACGACGACCAAAGAAAACGTTTCGGTGCCTGGAGCGGTCCGAATATCGTAATCGTTACGTGCGCATTGATTAGAATTCATACAATATTATTTTTACTAGTAAATGAGAGAAGGCATTGGGTGAACGCACTGTGCGCGAAATCAGTAAAGGACATCGTTCCTGGCTTAACTCTAGACTTGACAGTGCCACTGGAGAATGCTCATATGGTATGGCTATACATACTGGTGAGATTAACCTGTTTGAATCGATTTCACCAAAGAAAAACTTTGAAGGTATGACTTTTTTCGGCGAACGCATAAGCATTTATTTTATTTTGGAACGTAGCTAGGATGAGTACATAGGGTCCGAACACACCCTCGAAATTTTGAATTCATCTAGAAAATCGACTCTAAAGGTGAAAGTTATTTTTTAAACTTGCAATCTTGAGTTCATGCTATCTTTAGTTTGAGCAACTTTTTAAATATTATTTTTTGTAAATTTTAAGTTTAAAAAACCGAGTGTCTATATTCTTTCATTAGTTTCTATACATGAAATCTTTTAATATTGATTTAAAATCCGCAGTCGCAACCGCTGTCGTAATGCGGAAATTCTGCTTTACTGTCGCTGATCACTCATTTTTACGACATGCATAATGAACGACATGAGGGCATCACCAAAGATGTTGAAGGAATTGAAAGACTCGTTCATATTTTTAGTATAATGAAGTACTGCACTTTACTACCAACCAGTAATCCCTGAAGCGGTTATTGGAGCTGTACTTTCCTGGAAGGAGACAGTACAATACAATACTTTTTCCTAAGACCAAGAATTCGTTACTCTCCCTGCGGAATCTCAGTAATTTTCTCGATTACGTCTCGACAGGAACTGTGACCCAAACGCTCTATCATTGTTGTCCAAATGATCTATAAATTTATTGAACGAAAGTGAACAATTGGAGTTGAAGGGAGACTGTTCATCCGTAATTAAACCGAGAACTATCAAGCTACAATTTCTTTTTGCACTGGTGGTGCTCATTTGATAATGGATTGCGCAGGTTAAGAAAACCTCATAATGTCACATGAATTTTTGAAATTGAATTTGATTGAATTTAACTTCTTATTGATTCAGAAATTCTTTTCTGATGCATGTATTAGGGTCCATCAGCTGCACATACTTAAATTACACGTTCAATTAATTTACATTGTTATTCCTTAAATTACTCCTTAAATTACACGTTCGTTACATTGTTGGAAATCTGTAACATCTTTAGCTTCATTTAAACGTAATATTCTATAACTTTAGGAAATCTTTCCTCGGATATTACCCTACGATCTTAATTAAAGCGTGGCTTAAAGGACCCAATGTTGCCAGCACGGACGATAAATACGGCAGCTTACGATAATATACACCTCGATTCGATGTACTGTGGATGCTTGTAAAAGACTTTAAGGTCACATAGCTCTGAGGTTTTGCTGAGCAACGACTGCGTAGAAATGAGATAGACGAAGTTCATAACATCGAGAGAGAAAACCCGTTATTGATGGCTCCACGTTTAGTGACTTTAAGTGTCTAAATGTGTTTGTTTTTTGCATATCTTGAATCACCGTAAGCCTCTGTCATACAACAGGACTATAACGCCTTCCCGTGTCACGAATGTCTTTCTCAGTTCCAAAGCAGACTGTCTCATCCGGCGAGGCCATTGAAAAATTGATAAAGAATATTTAGGTGCCATACTAACGAAAACCAATACAGAAGAAGGTCCAAGATTGTACTCGAGTGTTAGGTTAAGTTATGAGAGTTGAGGTTTAATGTGCACTAAATGTGCAATTAATGGCTTTGCGTCTACATGGACTGAAATCTGTTTGTCCATCTAAGGTCTCTACAATCAAAGCATTTCCGCTTCTAGAGCTGTGCGAATGCTTTGCGAGCTGTGCGAAATCGATTTGGTTCGACTCGAATCAGGCTTAATTCGATTCGATTCGCCTGTGAATCGGGATGCTTCGAAACCGAATGATTCGAAATCTTAAATGCATTCAAACATGGTGCCGTTCGTATAGAGGATGTTTTCCTCACGCAAAACGTAAATTTAAATGACTACACGTTATTCTGTGCTATTATTTGTGCCACCATAGGTGTATCAGCTACTGTGGGGCCCTGAAATATAGTGAAAATCTTTATTACTTTAAATCTGCAAAAGATTTTGCATTTTATTTAGATTCGAATTCGATTCCCAAGCGAATTTTTTTGGGTGATTTGATTCGCTACCAAAATATAAAAAAATTCCATTTCGATTCGATTCAAAAAATTTTTGGGAGATTGGATTCCGTTCGATTCGAATTGAAAATCCCTGATTCGCACAGCACCAACTGTTCCCAAGTTTTTCACTCTCTCCTCATATTTTAAGTGTCGAACCAATTCTACACTTCTGCATTTTTTCAATCACCAAACCTTCAGTCAGATCATTTAAGTTTCTGCCATTTGAATAGCTAGGAACTGGGGCGAAATACTATGTTCTCAAACTCGCAAAACTCAGGAATTCTATCGTAATTCATTCCCGAATTGAAGTTTTTGCTGTCCTATAGGAAACTATAAAATCGCCGGTTCCCTTTTTATGGGTAGAAATATCAAATTTCATCCCCAGCGATTGGCAAGGTAATCATGGGGGCGAGGAGAACTAATCGTCCCGTCGCGGAGTTTATTGGAAACGGGTTGTACGTGAATTCATTGGCTTGCGCCAATAGTAAATTCTCGCCACTTAGTCTTATCCGATGGTCAATCATGTTTTCCCGTATCGCTGTACATATTTATTTCGAGCTTCATACGCAAGCAGTCTGTAAAGATCTTGGAACTGAGGTTGCTCAATGCCCTGCCGGCATCTGTGGTCTTCATTTATCGGTTGATTCGAATTCAGTTCCTGCCGATTTTCACTCGCCATAATCATAATCAGTTCGTCTTCAGCTGATGATGATGGACCCTGATATATGTTCCTTAACCGAATGTCTGAATCAATGAAAAGCTACTCCAGCGATCAATTTCAATTTCAAGAATACATGTGACATTATGAGGTTTTCTTTACCTGCGAAATTCATTTACAAATGAGCACCATCAGTGTGAAAACAAATAGTAGCTTGATAGTTCTTAGTTTAATTAAGGATGTATGGTATTTCTTCAACTCAAATTGTTCACTTAAGCTCGATAAATTCATAGATCATTAGGACAACAAAAATAGAGAGTTTGGGCCACAGGCCCTGTCGAGACGTAACCGAGAGAAATACTGAGATTCCACAGGAGGAATTCTTTATCCAAAGAATCCAATATTTTGAGCCCTATCTGAAGATTATTTTGTTGTGTTGAAGCCTATACAACTTACGTGGGCAGAGAGAGAAGCCTAACAATTATGATCTTTATGACCATGAGTGTAAAGGGAGAGAAAATTTTTCCACCTGGAATAAAACAGCTATTTTGAGGGGAGTAGTGATTTTTTTAGCAACGATATACCAATGAGGCATTCCACGAATTCTCTAAAAGTATCGATTCTTCATGGGAAGACCTGTGCCAGATGAAGATATGAAATCATTCGTAACTGATAAGGGAAAACTTGCAATCCTTCATATTCACCCTCATGTGGTGGCTGGTGAGAACATTCCTTTCAAAATTCTGCTTAGATATGTAATAACTCCACAAGCTCTTATGTGCAGTACCTCTTGCATACCTTCCACTCTTTCTGCAATATTGGATTTATATGCAAGGGGCGGGTGGTATTTAGTGTTTTCCGACAGTTTCTCATTCATCACGTTCTCTCTCAAGATTGTGAAACTGCGTGCTAAACACGATATTGACTATTGTTTGAGTTTGAACTGCGGGAATAAGACGGCCACCCTTCTCTGTTCAGTCAAAGACCGTGGGCCAGCAAGCACACAGGGCGGCTTGAATTTAGAGTTAAGTTGAAATATGTTGAAATTGCCACGAGAAAAATTCGGCCAGGACCGGGAATCGAACCATACACCTTTGGTTTGCTGACCAATACGCTATTTGCCACAGGAATTTGGAAGCCTGGATAGTGTAGTGGTCTGCGCATTTGTAAGGGGCTGATATTTTGGTATTTTTGGAAGGGTGAGATATATTTCTGTAAAATTAGACCAAATTTATTGATTTCTCGGTGAAATGATGTTTCTCTAAAACTACCTTTTTAGTTTACATGAAAATTTGTTTTTATGCTTTGCCATGAAGTTTTCTGTGAGCATGTTTTATTCGAGCGATTATCAATCAGACCACCGCACCGACCCTGCGGGGCTAATAGAAAGCCTAATCAGTGGCGATGATCGCGTCGGGGGAGTTTTTTCTTTAAGTCCCCTTACGCACATTCTCTCCCATTTATAGTTTCCTTTATCAGTTAATTACGTCTAGCAGATTGGGATCGTCGTCGCTGGGGAAACGTTATCGGTGAATCGTTTCTCAACGCATCGTGAGCCCAACAGGTCACGATTCTCGGTTCGTGCGAGAGTTAACGACTCTAATCGGGTGCGGTTGTTTGTTTTACGCCAGGAGCGTTTTAAAATATTATGCGTCGCACAGGTTCCTTGTGAGGCGTTAGACATAAGTCATGTTTAACTTGCCCCCGATGGTGCATACGTCGGTAAATAAATGAGGCCTCGTGTATCAACTAGTAAAAAGACGCTTGCCTTTAGTAAGCAAACCAAATAGTTTCGGTATTCCAACCAAAGATGCTGGACCAATGAGAAACCCTTGTATCTTTACAGTTTACTATCTTAAGCTGTCACCCTCAGTGGCAGCTAGGCCTGCGTTTGTATTTTACTCTCAAAAAGAGGTTCATTTTCTTTTCCCTTTTCATTACTTTTGAGGAACCTGATTGCAAAATGCCTAATTGAAACAGCTGCCAAATGTACATCTTTTGTCATCATAATTCAGCGAGTACTTTTAATCTAAACCACAAACATCCTTTTTCTAAGAGCTTTTATGCCTCATCTTCATATAAAAACCAGAACGCTAATTCAGTCGTTTGGTCTCCACTTTTCCGAACTTCTTACCCCGCGTAACAACAAAAACGGGCTGTTTAATGGAGTTTATATCAGTTTAAACAACAACAGCTTAGAACGGGCGTAAGAAATAACAAATTATGCGCAGTTTGAATAATAAGTGTCCTTCAAGCTCACAGTAGTATAGAGGCGATCTCTATTGTTTTACATGTAGCTCTGGCGCTTGCGCTCAGCGGCAGTTTCTTCAATTTTTGGAGCATGGACTTGAACGTGTTGCTGCTTTGGTTTCACTGTCTTTACCTTAAGGACTGTCCACGGAAAGACCAAGATAATTGCCGAAAAACAAAACAAAAAATTTTACCAGTGTTGAAGCCTAAAGCTCACCATCAACGATCATCTTTGCGAAGATAATTGTGACTTCCTAATTCTTTTTCAACTCGTCGATGAGCTCTTTCTCGTCAGAACAATGTTCGCGGTAGTGGACGACGCAATTAGAGCTGCTTCCTTCACGATCACCAATCTTCCATTAGAACCGATCGATCCTGTCTCTTCCGTCTTTGGTTCCATTCTCCAGAATGATGGCATGCAATGCTATAACATAAAATTTGAGCATAAACAAACCAACTTATCAGTTTGTCTTGCCCATGTTTGATCTGCTTAAAGTCACGCCAAAATGGGGGATAATTGTTTATGGTTGGATATTTATGCATAAAACAGGTACTGCTAGATCTCAATCACCTGCAACTTTGTATGATAAATTCCAAAAATCGTCCACCCGACGGCTCAAAATTAACCCATCTATTACAAAATTTTTATAAACATTCTAACTATAACTGACACAAATTGACTCATTCGGTACATCTCCAGTCTGCGCACGGCCAACGCCCAAATACTATTATGGAATTATGATTTTCCTAATTTTTACATAAAAGATCGATAATCCTGAATTCTAAACAACGGAATTATCTAAATAACGAAAGGTTTTCAAGAACTTTGCGAACTTCATGTATATATTAAAAAGCATTTTGCCCATTGACACCGGATTGTAAAATGACACTTTGGTATTATCACTATGGATTAGTAGGTTTAGCAGCTTTTATGAAACATGAGGCATCAGCGGGAAGATTTGTCAATGTCAACCTGAATGGAAGTTATAAAATTTATAATGTATTTTTTTTAAGATCGTTCTATAAGTTTTCCAATCTGTCGTGGATCAAAATTATTTTGTTGGGAAATATATTTTATGGTATTTTATTCCTTTTTAAAATTGTTCTGGGGCTCAACGCCGTCCCCATGTTTCCATCCAAAGAAGAGTATCTTGTATATAATCGTGAATAAATTCGCTGGTGATAGTTTAAATATTTTTATGCTAAAAAATTCATGGTAATATTTGGATATTTCGGGAGGTGACCGACAGCTAAGGTAATTTACGTCTTAGGGAGGAGACAGCTAAGTGAGGAAGGGTGAATAGAAACCCGGCGTCGACATTAGCCTGCTCTTTTACGAAAGGCGCCAAGGGGGCATCCGACAGACGGAGTACTACACTTGAAGTGTCCTCCACAAGTCACTCAAGTAGGGATCGGGTTTTCTCTGAAAATCATCCTCTTCTGCAGGGATTTGAATCCTGGCCGTCCGTATGGTTAGCCAGCATTATGGTAATAGAAATGTTTGTTTTTCAAATTACTTACCACCTTTTTGATCATATACGATAACTTATAACAGCTTTTTCAGTCATACTGCCTACTAAAGGTGAATGGTCTTTGCACCGGAAATATCGTCATTCAGAAACGCATCTTGTCTCGCATATTCTCCATTATTGATCTTCTTCTGTACCTTACAAATTCTTATACTGAACATATTATTTACCTTAGACAAGCTTAAGTTTGAACTAAGTGCAAAGGGTATGGGGAATTTGAGAAGTACAGAGAACAGCCGATTAGGCCACTTACATCGTGCACTATAGCATGTGTATGTAACAGAGACGTTCACGCACTGAGTGGAACGTGCCTGAGTGGTGAAAAATTCACCCCGGTGGGATACGAACCCGCGACCTTGGAGTCGATGGTGAGGGCGTAAACCCGCCGCCCCCGAGGCCTTCATGTGTGGAAGTTTCGTTGAATTGGTCATGCCGAAAGAATGGACGAGTGTCGAAAAACAAAACAGGTTTTTTATATAGGCGTGACTTGTGTGAGAGGAAGGGGTACACCGACTGAGTCTTGGGTGTACGCGGTGGAAGACACGTTTCAGCGAAGGGGTATCAGGAGCCTTAAGAATAGAAGGGCTTATATCAAGGGCACGTAGGCGCATAACTTTAAAGTAAACAAAGAAGGTATGCAAGTCAAGGGCTGCATGGTGGACTTAGTGACCTTTTCTGACTGGGTAATCCCAAATGAAGTAGAGCATTTTAATTATTAAGGTAGTACGCTAGAAGAAAACGGACAAAGTAGCAAAGACATACTTAAGAGAAAGGCGCTAACTTGGGAGGCGTTTAGTAATAGAAGGAAGATAATTACGGGAACCTCAAGCAATTATGTGAAGAAGAGCCTGGTGAAGAGCTCTATATGGAGCTTAGCGTTGTATGGGTCAGAACGTGGACCCTCAGAAAGAAGAACGGGAATAGGCTGCAGGCATTTGAGATGTGAGTGTGGAGAAGGATGGAGGAGGTGACGTGGGCGGAGAGGAAGACTAACGAGGAAGTGCTACCCTTCTTCACCCTGCCCATGAATCCTATTCTCCTTCTTCCTCTTCCCCGCTAACACCCTTCCCCTATCACATTCTTGATCAATCCCTCTCCCGTAATTACGGAGAGGAAGACTAACGAGGAAGTGCTACCCTTCTTCATCCTGCCCATGAATCCTATTCTCCTTCTTCCTCTTCCCCGCTAACACACTTCCCCTATCACATTCTTGATCAATCCCTCTCCCGTAATTACTCTTTCCAGCCACTTACTCTGCCGATCCCGACTTTCTTTAAGAAGTTTCCTTTCCTCGCCCACCTTCTCAAGCAGCCCTCGTTTGTCTTCCTCTCCATCCACCTCACCTTCTCCATCCTTCTCCACACCCACATCTCAAGTGCCTTAAGCCTATTCGCGTCCTACTTTCTGAGCGTCCACGTTTCTGCCCCATATCAAGCTCTTCACCAACCTCCTCTTCACATCCTTACCCAAGATCTCCGTCATCAGGTCCCTACTGTTACTAAACGCCTCCTTAGCTAGCGCTATTCTCTTCCGTATGTAATTGCTACTATGTCCGTTTTCTTCTAGCGTACTACCTAAGTTATTAAAATGCTCTACTCGCACTAGTTTGCGTCTTCCAATTTTATATCACCGCATATGAATATGTCAAGCAATGTCGTCATAATGATTTTTTTTCCAAAAACTATATATGTTATTAAATAATCCGTCGAATTCCCCCCCAACATCGTTGGAAGTTGGTAGCACATACAGGGTTCATAATCCAATGTATCGATATCATCAAGTCGAAGTAGTCCACCGTTTTGCCTTCCAAAGGCGTGGAGAAAGTCTGTGCTGTACACAAGATCTCATTTACCTCCACCCCCCGTCTCTCCAAACACCTCCCACAAATATTTCCTTGTCCCGAAACAATCTCGGGACGTATAATTGAATTTACGCAGCCTCGTTCTCATCCACCTCCTCGCTAAACTTGGTTTATCTGGGCGTGCGTGTTGCAAACCCGCTATTTTTTTTATTTTCAATACGTGTCGGCGATTTTCCGCGCCGCTTTGAAATGGGGCAGATCTGCGTAGGCGTGCGCCGTTACGTATGCGCATGTATTATTTTTTTGCACGCGAGTTTATTTTTCTCCCGCCCGTGTCACTTTCGAGCCTAAGGGAGGAAATTTATCTTATGAAGGCATTCGGATCACTTTCCACAGTATTTTTGCGCCGGAGTAATTTGAACGGTTTGGTCGTTGGTCGAATTCTTCGGCGTCTGTCTTGCTTCTGAGGCGGCCTGTGTCGGAGTGAGCCTTTTTTTCAATACGCTTTAAGCTCAGTTACTTTCTTATTTTATTTCGTCCAATTTAAGGTATTCCTCTCCGCTTCTAATTAATGCAATTGTATCCTGATTTTATCATGCGGCCGTTTGCATCTGTATTGCCCACTTATCTCTTCGACGGAAGTATATTCCAGCGCTTGAACAGTTGAATTATTTGACCGTCCAAATGAGGCATTGCGTGATTTGTTTGCCATATTTAACGTGCACTTAACGTGTAAGTAAATTCATGGGGTTGAAGGCACAATTACTGAATTATGATTGATACTATGCAGAAGTCAAAGCAGGCCATAAGGGTATTTCTATCTGGCCTTACCGTTATAATATGACATTAAAGAGGGCTATATGGCCAGCGTAAGCCTTAAGGCTATCTCAAATTTCATATTATAATACATCTCTGCGGACGTTTACACAATTGAACCTACTCTTCCTACCGAGCGTATTTAGACGAGTACCAAATTGTTTTACCAAATGGAATAATTATTTACTAATGGAATATGCCAGCGTAAGTCTTTAATTTAATTAATTTATCATGCCCAACTGGGAAAAAAAGCCTTCAAATGGGCGGGTTTTATGTGCGATATTGTAATAATTTTGCGGAAAAATATTGATATGTTTTTGAAAATAGTTGAGAAAACATACAACGCACCCACTGTTCAATTTAATACTATATTAAGACGTTATAAGTTTCTCATTTTTCATTTAAAGTCTCTCTGGAGTGCATAACCGTACTATAATCCACGCATAATGGCTGATATATATTTGAAAATATATCGAAAACTAGAGCGGTGAGTGTTAGATACATTGGTATCTTTGGAAAGATTAGATGATTTTAACTCATAATAAAAACGTTGAAATCATTCATGTGGAGCGTAGCACTCTATGGATAGGAAGCATGGACAATTGGAACAGCCGACCAGAAAAGACCAGAGGCCTTCGAAACATGGTGCTGGAGGAGAATGCTGAAGATAAAATGGATGGACAAAAAAAGGAGATGATAAAGTGTACAGAGGTGTAGAAGAGGAAAGGACCATATGGAATAACATACAGAAAAGAAGAACGAGATGGATTGGACACACACTGAGACACAATGGGTTTTTGAAGAACATGATAGAAGACTAGACCGAGGGAAAAGTCCCCAGAGAAAGACAGAGGAATAAGTTCATGGACCAAACAAAGAGAAAAGTAAATGGGAAGAGATATCAGGAGGTAAGGGAACTAGCATTAGACAGGGAAGTGTGGAGGGCTTCAGTCAATCAATCTTAGGGTTGAACGACCAGTGAAGAGAGTATAAATAGTGTACAGTTCCACTTTGTTTTTAATTCTGTCTATCGGTTCTGAAGTCTATAGCGTCATTTCCAAAACAAACAGAAGGAAAAATTACAAATGAGAAACTTTTATACTAGCTCAAGTAAGTGGGGGAATAGGGGAAATATGGGAGAGGAGGGGATGAGTAATAGAAGTATGCGGGCTTAGAGAAGGACAATGAGGGAAGCGAAATGAAGGTCAGATGATTATATCAAGAGAGGGAGGAAGGGTTAGTAACAAAGAAGTCAGATTTTCAAACTGTGGTCAAAATCGGAGAAGAAATATCTTAGATTTTCCCGGAGTATCTGTTGGATAGATGCTTCTCGGATATCTCGGGCTGAATCAGAACCCCTGAAGATGTAGAGCAAGTCATTCTCCGAAACGTTGGGATTCATGGATCTACTTACCCGGTGGAATACCCGAGAAACATTCATCCAAATTTGCAGAACACTTACATTTCGTCATACTATCTTGAAAATGACGCTACAGACGCCGAACCCAGTGGACAGCATTAAAACAGAGTGAAACTTTACATCGTTTTTATTATCAATTATTCATATTCGCCGTTCCAAAACGTAACGCCATAATCAATTGATGTGGTTACTAAATGGAGTGAATGTCTTTAGAGACATTTCCAGTTGTTACATTTAACAAAATATCCTCTTTTGCCTCCCTATTTTTGTTGGTAATAAATACCTTATCTGCTTAAGATACCACCGTCTTCATTATGAATATTATCATGTACGAATAGCAAGCAATATTGCATATATACTGTCGCATAGGTTATTGAAATTTAACGTTTTTGTTCAATTTTCTTACTCTACATGGAAGGATAAAGTGATTAAGAGCACAATGCCTCAAAAACATTTTCTGACTTCTCAGTATCATTTCAATACACGTTTTAGATTGAGGGTTCCAACTTACAAGTCCTTCATTCCTTACCAGAGGAATATACTTCATTGATGAATGAGATTACCTTTGTAAGTTTAGCGTATCTGGCAATATTTTGTGAAAATGGTGTACAGATGCCATGATCTCACAATAAAAGATTTTGTCCAATTTCCACAGAATTTTATTCACCGACCAAGGATCAAAAGCATTTATTGTGAGATCATAGCATCAGATTACCTTTTACTGATGTCCATTGGTAGTGTAAATTTTTTAAATATTCTAATTTCCATCCAAAGCCTCTTTATTTAATTGATAAGTATATATGTCTGGTCAATGGGGAGCGCAGTGCATATATTCTCCACTTGACTCGGAAATCCTCGCACTAGTCCACCTGTATTTTCCCTAATCACCCATGGCAGACGGAAAGGATTCTTTCCTGAAACTGTGGCCCGGCTGTAATAAGATATGAGCTTCTCTGGACTTTCAAATAGTTCAAAATGTTCGACGTTTCACGGTGTGAAGATCATTATGTGGCGCCGATAGGAAATGTAGTGGGGAGAACCCAGCCTCGGGGATGGCTCAATTCCTATTGCTACGAGTGCCGTGGTCTCTGCCTGAGCGTGACAGGCAGTATATGCGAAATGATTTTTGCCCTAGAAACCCGTAAAAACGAAATACAACTACTACTGAACACTATTAGAATATGCGGTACATTGATATTTGTTGACACAACTGCAAAAATAATTTGAGGTGTCTTTAAGGCCGCTTTACGCGGTACATTTTATAGTCCAAACGAATGCATCAGAGAATGTACAAGAATGAGAGTGGAATTAGTGTGGGTTCTATTTACAGTTCATTCATTCAGACAATCATACTGTTTGCTGCTTAACAAGGTACAATTTCCCTATGAAGGAGTTCATGCATTCGTTTGTACAATAAAATATACAGGGTAAAGCCTCCTTTAGACAGAATACCAGATATGTGCGAAGCAATTTTTTATGGTATGAACACAGCCACATTGGAATTCAAAAACAAATCTACCATAACCGCAATGTATCTAAATGGCGGACAATTTGGTGCAATGAAGTAAAGAAGAAGCGTTTATTATCTTTGTCTTCAATTTTACCATCTCCTCTGTTTTTATCCTTACTTATTGAATATTTCAACCCATACCAAATTAAGTTTGATCTCGGAGATTTTTTTAAACGGCTATAGTTTGAGCTGATGTTGAATATCCCTTAATATGATGTCGTGATGTAGGTGATGCCGGCTGGTGTCCAAACACCCAGTGCCACACGCCCTTGCGGCGGCTCGCAGGGTAGTATGTAGATGTGAATGAAAATTTCACTGATTCCTTGATAACACGTGTCATTTCCTAGTAGTTTCAATTGAGGTTGCCAAGTATTTAAATTTGAGCGATAAGCTATTTCAATAGGAGCAATGGTGTGATTCTTTTATAATAATATGCCGGGGCTATAACTGTTCACAGCATATTGTCTGTTACCTAATCATGCTTGTTGTTTCTTTTGAGTTATTATTCACCTTTATTCTTCTTATCGTCGACGTTTTTTCATAATTCTACTAATGGAGGAATTTTTTCACACATTTTTTGCATAGAAAGCCCATTATTATGAAAAGGGACTTTGACAGATTTCACTTTATTTTCTCATACCTTTTGACCCAGGTTTGAAATGAAAATGGCATCATATGCCGAAACCTTGGTCGGTAAGAGAAAATGAAGTGTGTAATCAAACGAAGGTACCTTTTAATTTTGAAAGTCATGACGAGTTTCCACTGAGTTGCGCTCTTATGAGTATATTTTATGTAAACCCGTTGAAATGTCCCTAAAAATGTTGGAATAATGTGGGATACACGCTGGTTGTGGAAATAATTGAAAAGTTGACAGCCATTTCCGTCGTCGTATTTTTAATATTAACGCATTTTGAAGCATAACAGTGGGTAGTTGTGGAATATAACCAACTGCTGAACTCATTTTTGCCATGAATGATTAGGAGATACATTAATCAATGCCAAATTGTTGGATAAGAAAATGGCAAAATATACGGAAACCTTGGTCGGTAAGTGTAAACAAAACGTGATTCAGACGAAGTTACCTTTTCATTATGAAGATCTTTACGTGTTCCCACTGAATTACACGGAAATCAGTATTTTATATGCTAATCCCTGTTGAAATTGCCCTAAAAATGTTGTCTTAATGTGGGCTACACTGCTTGTAAATGTTAATGGGTCCAAATTCCTCCATTATGAAACAATTTTTTCAAGTTTTTAGAGACTCTGTCAAGTTTACCTGAATCAAACATGGAAAGTCCCGCTATTTTTGTGGAAGCCGAATTTCCCCGAAACTTCTGATAAAGAATCCTATCAAAAATAATCACTCGGATGGAAAGTTAATTAAAGAATGAATCGTGCAATTATCTAACCAAGATTGTTTATCGGGAGGTGTAATCTTATTGAATACGTCATTTCATGAATGCCCTCGACCTGGAGATTTATGTCACAGATTACTCATTTAGATGCGAATGTGGAGCTTATATTTGCGGCATTTCATTGTTCTCGGTTGTTTTTTTCGTGAAGGTGCGTCTTGGAATATCTGACTGATAACGGGGGAAAAGGAGGGGTATATAGCTTTTGGTAGGGGCAGTTCATTCCGGCCGTAAAACTTCGTGACTAATAACACGATTGAAATAAGCACGATCATATTTCACTGCATTCATGCTTCCATCCTAAAATGACGGTTTAAAATGCGCATGCGCAAGGCCTCCGCGGAGGCCCACAGCGATTGGAGGCCATTGCTGTCGAGGACGAAAATACCGTATATGGTGTGTTCCACATTTAGTTGACAGAATTGGCCATAAGATTCGTTTCCTGTTTCAAGAAATGTTTCCTGTTTAAATCTCTGTAAGATCGGAGGTTCTATGTTGCCAGTAGCAGCAGGAATACTATACGGCTATAACCAAATATTTACTGACTGTATCAGGGTCTTAATATGTGCAAAACCATTTGCTTCAGTAAATTATTTATTAAGATCACTGTAAGATCGGTGGACCAGTATTGCCAGTTGCAGCAGGAATATTAACTTGGTGCTATTACCAAATATTTACTGACTGTATTGGTAAAACCTGTACCTTAAATAAATTATTTAGTTTAACTCAGGGTCGGAAATTGCTTCTTTCGTTGCCTAGAGGTGAGCACGTGGAGCGTAAGTTTAGCAACAGGCGTACTTCTAAATGTCCATTATGTCAATAAAATGTGCCACAGGTTTTAAAACATCTCTAGACTCTGATTTAATAGCAATACTTAGCTGTAATGCTTAGAAATAAACAAAAATTTTGCAAATTTTTTGTTGATTTTTTTTGAGGAACAGAAAAAATTTAACGTAAAATTTACAAAGCTTGTGTTAAATTCTAGCATTATCGAGATATTTTACGAAGTTAAGGGGTTGGAATATTGAATACCTAGATATTTTTGGGTTTCAAACGAAACATATTGTTTCTAAAAAAATGTTATCTGGTGATATAGTCACTCGGTTGAGATTAGTTAAATCAGTTTTTGCCGAAATTTGGAAAAATATATTTGATACCAGCAAGGCTACATGCATTACAAAACCAGGATTAAGAAGTGACAATTGAATCGGTTTTCGTCAATTCAATTTTTAAGGTTCACAACTACAACAAGGCTTTAGAGATCCAGATTTACTTACACTTGACGCTGTTACCAGAGTTTGTTCAAGTACTATGACAAAGCTTTGTATCCACCACTGTCCATTACCATCCCGTCATGAACTGTCGATCCAAATCCTG
Organism: Ceriagrion tenellum; assembly: GCA_963169105.1. NCBI lineage: Eukaryota > Metazoa > Arthropoda > Insecta > Odonata > Coenagrionidae > Ceriagrion > Ceriagrion tenellum. The sequence goes on along the minus strand of OY720640.1, from coordinate 65,455,461 downwards.
CCCTTACCCGATTCACCGATGCGCCGTCACGCTCGTGACTCGTGTCGCAAGGAGATCGAGAGGGATCGAGCGATCAAGTGAAAGTTCTACCGATGCATCTCGCCGTGTCTGAAACAACCACAGCCTTAACGGGGAACACTTCAGAACGCTTTGTCACCTGAGGATTACCGTCAAAGATTCTCAGATGAAAGGGCTGCGTTTCACTGTTGGAAATGAATTCAAAGTTAATTGCCTTATTGTCAAAAGAATTGCCTTATTTACCTTTGAAATGTTGATCCAACTTTGCTATTATACCGTTCCTATTTCATTTTTCATCATTGCAATCTATAAGTTCAATGCGCGAATATAAATCTCATAAAAGATTGTTTATCCGAACGATTATCCGAAGTTATCATCAAACTTTCCCCAACAGTTTTTAGTAGTCATTCTCTCAACAAAATTAATTCCACATCTCCTTTCCCTTTCTCTGTCCGTTTCATTTTCTGTGTTTGCATAAAATGCGATTGTAGCATTTATCATAAGCAATTATTATTTCGAGGAACGGTATGCTGTATGTGTTTACGAGTATTTTTGTTTTTTAAATAAACGTCTTATTTTCTGGCTTTCAAAATAATAAATCGAGACCAGTAGCAAATTTCCTAAGAAAGTGAAATTAAATATTCAGCAATAAAAAATTGCGTGTTAAAACTCATATAATTGTGGGTTTTTTTCAAGCATCTATCGCATTTATTGACATACGTCGTATTAGGCAGCTCACTATCGCTGATCAAAGAAGAACAATTATTCGAAGCAATAACTATCGGGGATGAGTTACGAAAGCGAGAGTTACCGAAACTCTAATTCAATAATAAGGTTCAATGTCATATAGAACGTTCACTAGCCACCTTATAGCTGCAAGTAATTACTACCAGTCGTAAATAATACTGTAACTTCTTAAGAAGTATTCATTTATAATAAATTATCTGAAAGTGCATGAACGCTTTGTTATTTGGCACGGGGTATTGAGAATATGTTGTGTGCGTTGTATTCGTAAGATAGTTTAAGTGATTATGAAGTGAGTCACGTTTGTAACTGAAGAAATTACAAAAAAGTGCTGACTTCGACAGCAAAACTCTGGTACATCTCCATACAACCAGTAAAAACTGCATTCAAACTTGTTCTAATCTGTCATAAGTACGACCCTGAATTTAAGACTTAATATCATGCAAAATACCTCAATACACGCTGAAAATCAAATTGAAAGGTGAAAACTCTTTTGTGTAAAGCTTAAAACTAAGTTTCATGTTGATTTCTTAAGATGCTAGCGGTTAATAATACAATCGTTCGTTTAGTGTAGAGTTTTTGAGTAAGTTTGTAGTTGTAACATCACAAAATAATCGATTTGATCTTTCTTTTTTCGTGTATCGGTGACAATATTTATTTTGGCGAATTAAGTGATATCTACGCTAAGTATCCTTTTATTACTGTATTAATTTTGTATTAATACTGTATAAATTAGTATAAAACTGTTAAGTATTAATACTGTTTGTCTTCATGTAGTTAGTGCATTAGTACCATAATGAATGAAGTATATACATAAAGGAGTGCTCGTATCAAATGCTGGTAAAATCTCGCATTAAACCTGTCAATCGCTTCTTTTTCAAATATACAGAAATTAGTAACGATTATCTCAAATAACACTAGGTATCTCTCCGCCGATTGGAATTGACCGCTCTCCGATACAAATCGACTGGGACTGAACATCGTAATGACGGCCTATCCGCACTGCCCTCCTTCACACAGCTCTTGTTTTCTTTTTGTGCCTGGCGCTCTCATGAGGATGATGCAAAGACAGTGCCAGGTTACGAGGATTCATTTTTTCTCCGCGTCTGAGCGGGAGGGAGTGGACGACGGGGGGGGGAGGTGTAGAGGGGGGAACGGGAGGAGGAGAGGGGACGCATTCTCCGACAGGTGGTTTTTGTCATCGAGATTCGTCCAGTGAAAAATTGGACGGCTTTCTCGGGAGCAAAACGAGGACTTTTCCGTTGCCTTGTCAATTATCTCTATATTTGCATACTTTTCGTCCGTAAGTATCATAAAAATTTAATTTTTTATCTATCGTCTACTCTACTTTTCCCGTTCTTATCACTGGAATATTTGAAAACTAATTAGGGGCAGTAGTATTTCACTTAAACGTGTTTTGACGGCTACGGTTATCTTGCTCAGTCAGAATCTTGCCTGAAACAGGTGCTTCGCTGATACAAAACCTGTTTCGGCAGCCCACGGGAGGCTTGAGAGTACTTCGGCCGATCTTCAATCCACGTTAAGGTGTACAGGTAGTATTGCTTAATTTTTCCCAATATCAGGGAGTGATGTCTCCACTCAGCCTTTAGAACCACGTGATAATGAACTAAATAAAAAATTAAATTCAAGTATTAATAAATTAAATGAAACCTTCATTCATTGGTCGTTCAATTCTAAGATTGATTGACTGCATCCCTCCACCCTGCCCAGTCTAATGTTAGTTCCCTTACCTTCTGGTATCCCTTCCTATATACATTCCTCTTTATTTGGTCCATGAACTTATTCCTGGGTCTTCCTCTGGGGACTTGTACCTCTTTTTTGCCTTCAAGTATGTTCATTTCAAACCCATAGTGTCTCAGGGTGTGTCCTATCCATCTTGTTCGTCTTTTCTCTATGGTGTACCCTTTGGTCCTCTCCTCTTCTACTCTTCTGTACACTTTATCACTTCTTATTTTAACCGTCCTTTTCATCTTCAGCATCCTCCTCCAGCACCAGGTTTCGAAGGCTTCTAGTCTTTTCTGGTCAGCTTTTCCAATGGCCAAGGCTTCCGATCCATAGAGTGCCACGATACACAGGAATGTTTTCACATACTGTTTCCTGGTTTGTAGTCCTATCTTCTTTGAGCACAGCAGTCGTCTTTTTATCATGAACGCCTTCTTAGCTTGGGCTATTCTATGCTTGATGTTTGTTGTAATTCTTCCGTCCCACGTGATGGTTCTTCTGAAATAGGCGTAGGAATCCACTTGCTCTAATTTCTCTCCTCTCAGGGTGACTTCTACATTCAACCTCTCTCTTCCGCATACTAAGATTTAAGTCTTCGTCTTATTTATTTTCATGAAGTGTTCTTGGAGTGCTTGGTATACAAATAAAATATATCGTTCTTAAATTAACCCCCGTTTATGATGGCTCTATTGATGAAAAATGAATCAATTTAAGTGCGTGTTACTGCAAATCAAGCATTCACATGTTTACCTACTGAGAAATATTTCTATTTCAAAAGTGAATCAGAAACATAAGACGTACTTATAACTGTGATTAATATTGTAAAAGAAAGCTTAAGTTAATTATGCAAACTTTTGCGCTCTGGCCAAGTATCTTCTTTATTCCGTCTTTGTTGATGCCAGTGTTCAGTATCCAGATTTATACGCTAAGAATTACATTTTAGGAATTCCCCTTACGTAATTCACATTGATTAATTTTACCTATGAATGGATACAACATATTATTCTGAAGTTAACGCAAAATATTTGAAGATTTCAGAAAAATTCCTCGCCAAACTTCAATTCAAATATTTAGTCTGGATTGCGAACTGTATTCTGGCATTCAGTCTCATCCGAGCCGTTATAATCGACGTATTACACATGTTAAACTATCGTGAAAACCTTTTACGTTGCACGCGTTCTAATTCCGCGTGTTTATTATCCGCTCTAAGTTCCCGAATTATGGCTGCGTCTGTAAAATAGTCGAATGATGATGAACCATTCAAGTTCCTTATCTACACAATTGTAGTTGCTCAGCATCATTTGCAAATCTATAGGGGCGGCAGGTCACAGGCTGTCAACAATACTCTTCATCAACCGGTCAAGGCTTTTAGCTGGGGTGCTTGTGAAATCAAACGGCCAGTCAAAATGAGTTTCCTCGCATTTTAGTTACAGAAATGCTGCGTTGCCGTTAATATTATTTTTTCAATGTGTTTAGGATACTCGATATGAAGTTTATAAACCTACCTAATCTAATTGGTAACTTGCATTCTCATTTTGTATGTGTATTCACTCGTAAATGTATGCAAAGGATATTATCATTCGAGACATTGTTTTATAAATGAGATTGTCCCGGGAGTGGTTATGTCAAAACAAAGGAAATATCTCGCATTTTTATTTTTATCGTTTTAATTTATGATGTTCCCCAATAACTAGCGTAAGTTATTGAGGAGTAAAAATAAGTCATTAGGGCACATATGAGTTGACAAATATACTTCTTAGCGATTACTGAGTTCCGTTTGAGAAGTCGACAGCCATTTCTGTCGTCATTTATTTATTACTAAAGAATTATTTTAGCACTACTGTGAGTAGATGTGGACTAAAAACAACTGCTGAACTTATTTTTGCCACGAAGGATTGAGAGCTACGTAAATCAAGGCAGGATTATTGGAGAATTGGAGGAAGGGTGGAGAAAAAACCGGCGTCGGAATCGGTTAACTCTTAGTGAAAAGCAACAAGGGGACCAATGGGGTCCAAAAGGAGGACATATAACTAAATTTGAAGTCCGCTTCATACGTTAACCGAAGAGGAATGATTAATTCTTGGATATTCTTTGATTTAGTGGTGATGGAAGATATGAGTAGTTAAATAAAATTATATTACCCTTTTCTTCAAAATAATGTGTTGACTATTACAGATGTCATCAAGTGAAACAGCGATACATAAATACAATGAAACCAGTATTAAGCACCTACCGACGGTTTCGATGAAAAATGTTCGTTGAGAGGGGTAGTCGTTCAACAGAGTTTCAGTTTCTAGGGGTGCATATATTGCAAATGAACGGGCGGCTGATATGAAAAAGATGAAAAACTCTTGAAGCAACGGTTTCGTTTAAACCTTTACAGGTGGCGCTAAATTCCTCATAATTTAGTCGCTCCTGGAAAATTTCAGTGCATGCTAATTTATCTACTCATACAGTGATACCTGAATTTATCAACAGCGGTTCTGCAGAAAAATGGTCGTTGTGATGGGTGGTCGCTTGATAGGAGTGGTCGTTAAGACGGGTTTCACTGCATAAAGATAGGAGTAATATCAAATAACCCGAGGCAGCAAATATTCGACGTCAAAGTAGATAATTATGCTGTGCTACGGTCTAACACCTTCACACACCCCAGTCCCGCTCAGCCATTTCCAATAGAACCCTTTTCCACTGAACTCCGACCCTTTTTAACTCCCTCTTCAGCAAGGATCCTTCTCTTGACTTCTTCTCTTCAAGCAACTCTTAACCTCAACACTAAAACGATGCCTTTTACAACCAAATTCATCCCATGAATACTAAACGAAATTCATCCCATGCAGCTCCCTGTAGGTTGTTCACTTTGTTATTTTTTATGCTGCCATCACTTTAGATATGCTTATTGTTCGTTTGAAAAAGCACTACGTAAAAGGTCTAACAACTGTTTTGTGATAAAATGAAATAACCAAAAAATAATGCCAAAACTTTTTTCTATTATTTCAACAATTCTCTCGCATCTCTCTTCTTTCCCAAGTCTCTCACTTATCTGTGGCGGGTATTCTAGCCTGTATGTTGCTTATTTTGGTATTTATTTAGGTAACCTCTCTATTCCACCTTTTGCTACGTAAGTTTTTTTGTAATACTTTATTCTTTTGAGTAAGTCCAATGTAAAATGCTTAGCAGCTTTTTTTATGGTGAACTTATAAAAATAAATTAATAATGCCAAAAATTCACGATTCTCTGGTGCCTCCCCTCTTTCTCAATTCTCTCACTTATCCGTGGCAGGTATTCTAACCTGTAGAGCGCTTGTTTTGTTGTATTTTAAGTTGCCTCCACCTTCCACTCCGTATTATGTTTGTATTAATTTATTCTTTTAAGTAAGTCCAATGTAGAAAGACCGACAGCTGTTTTTATGGTGCTCTAAAAAATGCCAAAAGTTCACCATTCCCTTTTGCCTCAATTCCCTTCCATTTCCCTTGCTTGATACATGGCTGATGTCTCCTTGCCACACAACCCCTTCCCAAGCCCCCTCCGGTGGCTCGCAGGGTGGCATATCTTATACTATTAAACGAGCATTTCTTGTGTTCATGTTTATATTTATATAGGTATGTAAATAATTTCACGAAAACCACCAAACAGATTCTCCTGAAAGCCGGTATGTAAGAGTATTCGGTCACGAGGAATCCAATGGACAGAATGCCCGAAGGCTGCAACGGCCCTAAAGCCCCGCTGTTTTAAAGGGACCCCTATTTTACTCGGAATCAATGTAAAGGTTTATTTGTTTGCTTTTTTAAATTATTTGCAATCAATATAGAGGGTCTACAGTTTCACTATCTGGTGGCAAAAAGAATGAAGTATTTAATTCTTGTCATCTATTTTGTTATACGCATCATTTTCGATTAAAATGACGTTTTCAGTTAATAAATTGTAAATTTTCCTCTAATTTCAACTATATATCACAACAAGACTATTATAACAACGGGTTGTTATGTTGACTACTCAAATAATGATACCAGCCTTTATAACAAAATAATGAAAGTATCCTACTTACGTGAAGGTATTCCTCGTCAGTTCTTCATAAATTAAAATTATATATACAGTGTACCGAGCAAAACTAGATTGTAAAACTAGATTATGACCCAATGCTAAACGACCTAACTCATCTCGGACACAATTACATGACCTATCCCAAGACGTTAACGCCATCGACCTACTTCATCAGGTGGACTTTCGGAACGGAGAACTTCGATCTCCCGAGCGATTTACCAGAACGAGGTAATCATTCCGCTATTTTTACATTTCGTCATGAATCGAACGAGAAGATTCGTAAGAAATGGCATTACCCATGCATTGCGAATGTGTTGGAGAAAAAAGTTGGACCTTATAAATCAAAGCGGGTGTGTTATCGAGGCATTGCATCATCTCGTGCGCAGCACACGCGCCTATTCCATCTCAATTTCGCGTCCTTTCAAATTCCTCTCAAAGTCGTTCCAATTCTCATTTCTGTTGCTTGTTTTCTTGTTTTTTTTTTCGTTTTGATTTTTTTTTCGTCTCGGCCGCACAGCACTCTCTCCTTTTTCTTCCATTTTCCTCGATGAGAGTTCGATTTCATTCGATCTCTCCCTCGAAGGACTTGTTTGGTTGGTTTCCATGCCAACGCGCCCCATGCGTCGCTCGGGAACGCGAACCTCCTTCCCGATAGGCCATGCGTGGTCTGGATAACGTTCAGGGACGTGCGCGATTAAAAGAGGCGTTTTGTTCTCGTACACACACAGTTGACTACTTTAAAGAGCAGTCTCATTAAGCAAAGGAACACGTGTTTCGGTAAAAGACATGAGGAGACCGTTCTCACTTTCGAAAATTCCTCGGCGGTGATTATCATTGTCCGACGGTTGTGAGTTTGAAAGCTCGGCTAATAGACTAATTAGTTAAGGAGCCGATCCAGACTGGGTATAAAATTTCCCCGATGATGAGTAGCATACTGACGATATCAAATATTCAAATAATCCATCGTATCTGCGTCAGGTTAGACATTAATTATTGCTACCCTACCGATTAGCAGTCAGTGATAACTATGCGATCATATTTAACTAGACGTGAGGCTTCCGTTTACCTCAATTGCCTCAAAGTTATTCTTTTATATCTTCGTCAGATTACGCAGAGGATTCAGCACCGAATCTTGGAAATGTGAGAAAGTATTGCCACTTCGCGTAGGATTGTGGGACAATATATTTTTTGCGACTTTGATCATCCTATTACCTATAAAATCGGACCCTGAATCGGCGTTCATTGCTGTTTTTGTTCATGTTCAATATTCATAAATCTTTTTCGAATTCTGGAACTGTAATAATGCGTTTAAATTAAAAATCGCGTTGAGATAAGAAACAGTTATTTAACAAGTCGTAGACCTGTCGGAAAATTTCTAAAGATTGGTAATGTAAGAATATGCTGCCTATTGGTTCCGAGATTAAATCCTCACTTATTAATCTGTGATTAATGGGTTATCGATCACACCAAGTTATTTTAGCTTTAGATGGTAGATTTTCTAAGTTTTAAATATGGGGAGATCGCATACAAATAATCCTCACCACGGCCGTTTGGGAGCGAGACGTTATGGTGCAGCGACGATAGGGTGTAGATATGTTTCGATTACCACTCGACTAGTAATGATGTTTTATGATTTATCGTCGCATAATTCCTGCATGGCTCTTGTATCGTACTATTTTATGTAGTTACATACATTGCAATAATGTTTCGTATTTATAATAATCGAAATTCGTATGTGTCAACCGCAGCCGTTGATAAAATTGATTTTCTAAATAGGTATCGACCACATAAATTATAACATCCAAGTTTCGTTATGTAAATTTTCTTAGCTTTAGAAATGATAGTTGTGCATAAAATTATTTCTCCATTAATTAGTAGTATGCATTGCAACAATTCACCAACTTATCAAATAGATTGTTATCCAAATGCATGTGTGTATTCTGCTGATATAAATTGATACGAAACTGATAAGCTAATGGAAATAGTGGTATTTCCATTAGCTTATCAGCCACAATGATTAAAATTTTCCCAACTGTGGATCGTGAAGGCGTTGATAATATTTAGATCTATTGTGTACTGTAGGAAGAAAATTGATGAAATGACGGGAGAAGCCTATGGATCTCTGTAATGATTATTGAGAGATAGTACGGGTAATAAAAGGTACTAAATAAAGGGCCCACAAAAGATCAATGAAGACCAAAAAAGTATTTAGGAATCTGTACGAAATCATAAACAAAGAAGTCCTACAAGAGCTGGAGGGAAGAGAATCATACTGAAGACTCTAGGAAAGAGGAGAGACTGACTTATTGGGAAATGGGACATTTCGGCGCTGCCGTTTGAGCGCGGACGTTTGGGCACGGCCGTTTTAGTGCGAGCGGTTTTGGCGCAGGGACGTATGGACGCAGAGATATTTTGGTTACCACTCGCCTGGTAACGTTCTATGATTTATAATCAAATGACTCCCGCATTACTCTTGTATCTCTGCCGTTTATGCAGTTGCAAAATACTTAAGTTCAAATAGGTTATATAGCATTAGTAGCAAGTGTAGTGTATGTTGGTGAAATTTACTGTCTTACTTTAGTGTACGTTGATGATAACTCACCCCATTCAAATCACCATCGAGGTAGCTTGTAAGGTAGTATGTAGATGTACATGATACATTAAAATGCCCAAGGTTTGTCTTTTTGGCTAGTTGTGATTATGTATTATTTTTTGTCATATTCACATTTTTTTACTACAGAAAAAAATAATTTCGTGAATTTCGTTCATTTTTCATGTGCTTTGAGTAAACGAGGTCATAATTTACCGCAATTTAATTTTTTCCCTACCCCAGCATTGAGAATTATTTGCTTAGTATATCTAATGCATTTAGAGTGCTTTTAAAAGTATTAGACTTTTGTTTCTATTTACAACTGGCATTACATATGTAATTTTACTTTCAACATTTCATAATAATGCCTTTAGTCACATTATTGGGTATCAGATGAGATGATAAGTCATAAAAGCATCGTTACCAGCCGAGTGGTAACCGACACACCAAGTCCAAACTGCTACGCCCTAACGTCAGTGCGCCCAAACGTCCCAGCGCCCATACGTCCCTACGCCCAAACGTCCTGCGCCCAAATCGCCTGCGCCCAAACGACTCGCTCCCAAAAGTCCCTGCGTCAAAACGGCTCGATTAAAGTTACGTTTTCCATGACAAAATTGCAACTTTTTCTCTAATTTCAACAGTATTTCTCAACGAGACTATTATGGTAACGGGCTGTTATGTTGAAGATTCTAATGATGATATTAGCGTTTGTAACAAAATAATAAAAGTAGCCAAATCCCGTGGAGGTTTTCCTCGTCAGATCTTCATAAATTAAGAATTATATTTACAGTGTACTGAGCAAAGCTAGATTGTAAATCTAGATCCCAAACGGCCTGCGCCAAAACGGCTCGTCCAAACGCCAAACTTCCCCGCGCCAAAATGTTCTAGACCCAACTCATTAGGCACAAAAGCGGCATGCAAAATGAAAACTATTGGAAGGGGAGATAAATGGGAAGAATTGTAGAGGAAGACCAAGAATGTTATGCTTCTAGCAAATCATGAAGGACATCAAAGTAGATAATTATGCAGGAATGATAATGCTGGCAGAAAGGAGAGAGGATTGGAATGCTGCCTCAAATCATTTCAGGATTGATGACAACTGATGTTATCAAACATTAATATAATCAAGGTACAAATGGGAGAAAGGAAGCGTATTTGAAGGAAAAAATATCGGAAAAGTCCCCAGAGGGAGGCTAAGGCATATTTAAAGAGACCAAATAAGGAGGAAAGCAAATCAGAAGGACTACCAGGAGGTGAGGGAAATTGCGTTAAATGAGGAAGGCTAGTGGACTATAGTGCACTAATCAAACACGCTTAAAGAGAAGTCTTTACGCTTGAATAAAATATTGGTTGTTAATTAGTGATCGTGATAGGTACTTTTTAATTACTATATGAGAGGTGGTCCAATCATTGATGCTATTACATCATCTATTATCCGCTTAGTGACTCCTGGCTTGCTGTCTCCAATAGACATGTATTACGATCGCTTGAGGTTATATTGGTTCCATTTTGAAGTATCTTCCTTCTTAAGTTAGCTCTATCCTAAGGGCTATTTATTCCATATTTTCTGAAGACTTAATTATAGAATTTTTTAAGAGCATTTTATATACTGAAATGAATATAATTATGGGCTTCCAGGCTACTTTAGCTGTAATTTAGCCTTGAAAGTGGGTATTAAAACGTGGACTCTTAATGAGATCGCTCACATTACAACATAAAAACGTAAATTAGAATGAGAAAGCATAATCAAGCTTTTAATTGAAACTGTTTATTAGAAGGAAAAAGTCCTAATAAATAGAATAAAAATGAAAAATGGCCATCTTGCCTACAATTTTTTAAAAGTTATCAGCAAATAACTACAGGGATTGAAGTCAAGATGCGGTAGTTCCTTATAAATGGCGCTGCAGTCGGCTCCTGTGGCTGGATAAATGTGTTTATAAAAAATATATCCTCGGAATAATCTGCATATTTTTCACCATAATTTAGGTTTTGAGTTGGTAAACCATTTCATCAGTGAAATCTCTATTTTTTAAACCGAATAAATAAAAATGCATAACTTTGTATTTGTCTTAATGAATGTAGTCATGTCAGAGCTACCTTAATGGAGCATACCATTGATGTGTATAAGAGTATCGACAGATAGTTTGAGCGAGATAGTTCAACAGTAATAATGGATATCATATTCGGATTATACGTTTTAATTTCAGCAGATGTAAGAAGCATGAATTAAATATTTCAGTATTAATGGAGCATTAATATACTGTTATATGACTGAAGTTCTAAATTATTAAATAAAAATATTCGTATAAGTCTTTTCTTAAACTCATTTTTTCACACGTTACGTTTAAAACTCGTTCTCAACGGAAATTTTTTTTTACGATTATGATAAAATTACTGCGGTAACTTAATGATTCATTTAAAAAAATAGTCGAGAACACATGTAAGCTACAAACACTGCTAATTATTTGACGAATCTAGGTGGTATTGGTTCCACATTTCTTAAATATGGTCTCTCCGGAGTGCATACACATACTTTTTCACGTATAAAAGAGCTGGTATTTGTTGTCAAAAATCTCGTAAAGTAGGGCGATAAGGGGCTAAAATTTTGGTATCTCTGAAAGGGTGAGATATTTTTCTTAAAATTGAAACCAAACTCATTGATTTCTAGGTGAAATGATATTTCACTCTAACTGCTTTAAGGAAGTTTGAGCGAAATATCATTTTACCTATAAATCAATGAATTTGGTCTCATTATAAAGAAAAATATCTCACTCTTCTAATGAAACCATAAGTTCAACCCCTTATCACGTTACTTTCGGAGATATTTTGCAAAAAATACCAGCCCTTAACATGGGAAATGGTACGTGTATGCAGTACACAGAGACATTATTTACAAAATGAGGTATTTCTAGCACTTAAGATGTCGTCAAAAAACTAACAGCGAGTAGTTTGTATGTTTTCTCAACTATATTTGAAAATTAATCATACTGTCACCGCAATAGATTCTTGTGTATCGCAAAAAAACCTTCCGTTTTGAAGGAGTTTCAAACTTACCGCGCGAAAAAAATTAGTCAATCAAATACTTATTTATATATTTTCATTTAATTTCTTACAATTTCTGTCGTATAAAACTATTTCATTGCACCATTAGTAATGCAATATTTAATTGATATGTCTTACAGCTGGTGAAATTAAAACGTATAGTTCAAATATGGTCTCTATCATGACTAGGAAACTTTCTCGCTCGGACTACCTTAAGTAATATTAGTCCCTGCATCTCTTTTCTTTACCTCCCATGACTGAAGGAACGATTGGCAGCGTAAGAGACTCGTTTTTTCGCGGGGAGAAAGTGTAATGGAAAAGATAGTCGAAGCCCGGGGTGGAACCGTGTGAAAGTATTCTTTTTCAAATTGGTTCCAATCGAACACTCTCCTCTTTCATTACTCTCCGGATGCCTCCATTGTTGTCATCATGCTCAGATACTCTGTCGATTCACTCCTCCCTATTGTTACGGAGATCCGGATCGACTGTATGAGTCAAACCAGCTACTGAATTCCACCTTTTCGTTTGTAAGATTAGAATTTACTACCAGCTACTGAATTTACTAAATGCAGTAAATGCAAAATAAGCCTTAAATTATAGAATGCTAAAATGCAGGGCAAAATTTGCAAATTATTTTTCGACTATATTCTTGATGAATACTTCCAGTCATATCAGGCAATTTCCGCGCTATTTCCATGGAACTATATGGATCTCCAGGTGGGGAGGGGTTCACCAGTCAGGAAGGGCAAGTTAAATATGCGAAAAAATATCAAGAAGGGTAGAATTTGGTTGTTCATACCGAATAGAAGATTAGTTTTTCTGTAAATATCAAGGTGATGAATTAAATGGGCGCATTACAGATATTTTGCGTTAGTACCACATTTATTTAAGATCGCGAATGAGTAAGTCAAATGAAATAAAGTATTCTTCCAATTTTATTATGTTTGTCTTTAAAAAACACAATAATAATAGATAACTGACTTTCACATTTAGAAGAGAAAAACTGAGGAACTAATATAGCCTCCTCTCTGAGAAATTTTGTTTTTGTTAGCGACATTTTTACACCGGGATTTGCAGCTTTGCTTTTATCGTCCTAACCCACTTTCCTTTTATAACTACAGTAATTTAATGAAAACACAAAAACTAAATCGGGTTGGTTCCTTCAATTTGTGACCACTTTGGCCCTTTGGGGGATACGCACCTAACGTTACTTCTCGGAGTGAATGGTATGTTTTGTTTTACGTAGTCCGTTGACGACAAAAATCGAGAGAAGAAGAATATTATGACTGATGCTTTCTTCTGAAGGAGTAGCTGTTGAAAAATTAACAACGCGACTTACAGTTTGCAATGGAACTCACTTTATTATATAAAATAATAGAATGAGGATGCTTTTTATCGCTGGTACAAATAAAATGTAATAAATTACATGATTTGCGAAAACTTTTGAAGTCGACGGGAAGGTTCATGTTGAAAGAACTTTAATGATCTCTCTCACTCAGTTTTCTCTTCATGACTCATCAATTCCAACGATTTGTTCATTTTTTTTAAATATAAAGCATCATCATCTTTCTCTCCCCCTGCCTACACAGTAGCGCTCCAGTTTCGCGTCTTCGAATTTCACGCGATGCATTCTTATCCCCCTCATCGGGACTTTTAAAGCTGTCAGCGAACACTATGCCGTGAATATATTTTTCCCCCCGTTTTTCGTAACCGTGGTGCGTGGCGAAATCTTGATACTTATTGGCCGCATCCGATAGATGGATGCTCTACTCTCTTTACGCAAGAGCAGCTCGTGTGAGCAATACTGAAAGGATTCCCTCCTCTCACCAAGTTGTCCTCCGACGGACTCCGGTGTCTGCCACGAGAACTTTCCCCCTCGTCTGCTCCATTCCTTGCACACTTATGCCCCGTTTACATTACTTGGGTTAGAATGTTAGTTAATATGGCGGCTTAACTAACTTGCATTTACACGATATTCTTTAACCCTTGTTAACATGCTGGTAGCCTCTGGTGGAGAGTCGAGAAGGTGATGTAGCTCACAGCCCAACAAACATCGGAAGTCGCTTTTCGTTTGTTTCGGGCTGTATATTCTATGCTCCATACTCACGAAACTTGGCGAGAAAAAGGATCGAATATGGAAATGTTTTGCACGGTTAGACTTTTCAGTATTTATTAGTATTTACTTATACACTTATCATTTCATGTCTAAACTTTACTTTATGCATTGAAAGATGAAAGTTGAGAGAAATAATTTCCTTAATAGAACGACATGTCACTATGCTGTACTTCACCATTAAAATACCCCGAGAATATTACGTTATTATGTCGTTTGCACCCCTTCATGATATATAAAAACAATTCAAGATGTTATTCTGACATGCAAGAATAAAAAGTAACTTCCATTTTGAGTCCTTGCCTCAATATATTCAGCGGAATGAACCACTTTTTCTTCCAAGTTCTGCCTATGGTCCGTTTGCTTGCACTTTTAGGGTGAATTTTGAACTTAAAAGGTTCATCATTTACTCATGCAATTAATACATTGAGCAACTTGTCACTGACTCATGGATACAGAATATGACAAGATAAACTCTCGCAATATATTGTAAGCTTCAAATGAAAGCTACGTGTGGACTGGATCACTTGACTACTCTTCTAACTAACCTGCTTTTACACGCGTTGAAAATGATGGTAACCAGCGCCAACCCTAGTAACTCTAGCGCGGTTAAAAAGTGGACTATGGTTAGTGCCAGCCTGTTTTTACACGACGATATTTAACTAGGGTTAGAGTTTAGCGTGATCAAACAGCTAGTAATGTAAACAGGGCATTAAGGTGGTTGGGGCGCAGAGCGTGAGTCGTTGAGTGCACATCTTAGTAACTTTACAAAAAAAATTATTTATGAAAAGATTACAAAATTATTTTTAACAATACGCATTGTATGTTTAAACGAAATAATTCAATGCTGAAGGTGTATGATTATTGCAATTTATTTAGCAAAAAGTTGGCCAAATATATTATACCGAATGCCTTTAATTGTATGCCCAGGCAACTACTTAATCTAAAAGATGTTAAAACTCAGTCGGAATTTCCACCTGGTCAAACTCTCCATCTTGGCCGAAGTTTCCATCTTCATCTTCATCAGGGCATCAGTAAACTTTAACTGCATCATACGCCGGGAGAGTCTTGTATCTTTCTTCATAATCTAAAAGGTTTGGCAGAAATTAAGGACAAGGTCAAAGAATGATAAAGTTGCGAAATCAAGAATCTATAATCTCTTATAATAATCTGTTATACTTATGTCAGAGATATATTTCTCCTTATTTTCATTTCACAGTCTTGGGAACTTTTTCAGTGCCATTACAATGATCTCTTATATCTCTCAAAATATTTTAACTGTAAAGTAATAACGCTACTTCAATAGGTCAAAGATACTATATAAAAATTTCAACGAATGGTTAATTAGCTAAATTAAGAATCTGCGTTGTCTTATAATAATCTGTTATACTTATGGCAAAGTCATATATTTTTCCTTATTTTCGTTTCACAATATTGGGAACCTTTTAAGTGCCATTATAATGATTTCTTTTGTCTTTCCCGTAAAAATAAATTAACTTTAAAGTAATAGTTCTACTCCAATAGGTCAAATATACTATATTTGTGCCATGCCAATCTGTATAAATATTATGGAACCTTCTGACAAGCCATGTGGCTTAGTAGGACTAATGATTTTTATATTCAATAAAGTCAATCTGAAGCTGAAAAATGTTCTTGGACCACACTTCACTCAAGTAAATCAATGTGTACGTTGGAAATAACCATCCACGTTGTGATATAAATGGTGCAAGAATCATGCTTCAATATTAAGTCCCAATTAATGATTTGTTTGGCTTGGGTTAACGGTAATCGATATTTTAGCAAAATTTATAGAAAATGACGTGTAACTTATTCGGCACGACACCTTGGTATTTATCATGAATTATTATAATAAAATATAAGGTATGTTTTGGCATTTAGCAGAAAATCCGTCCAAGTTTCATCGAATTATTTTGAAACATATGTCAAGTGACGTAAGACTGCGGGTTAAAATAGCATTAAATTGCCAAGAAACCAAATCAGTCGCACAGTTTTTATCGCTTTTGTGTATAAATTTAACCAAAGAGTTGAATTGAATTGAAAACAGTCATTATTTTTCTGGGACTTTAAGTCCCCTGGAACAATGAAACATAATTACATGCCGCAACAAATGGGGTCAATTGTGATAGCAATATGTACTAATTTCATTAAGGAGCACCACATGTAAACCAACAATAGTCAATTGATAATATAACATATAACATGTGAAAATCAAGGTAAAAGTACACGGATTTCAAATCAAGCATTAGGGATTTAGAAATAAAAACGGCATAGATAACCAATCGTATTACTTTACTCATTATGCTTTAAGCATAATGGAATAGAATGGATAGGTAAATGACACAACATCAAACAGTATGGTGATACGATAGAACATGACGAATCTCATTCAACACTGCAATGCACAGGTATGAAATCACATTTCATGAATTGATCACATCGATTTAAGATGAGAAGATAAAGCTTAGTTACATAAATGATCAGTCATATTTCACTTGAACATCAAAATTGTGGAAGATGTTCTGGCATTTTTAGGTAAAAAATTTAATAGCTTGCAGAATAAAATGAGGATGGAGTGCTCAAATATTAAGGAATGATATTTAGGAACATAGAATATCTAAGTGATTTGAGTTGATCTTTTCCCGGTATTTGCATTGCATATAAAGTTTCCATACAAACACAACAGATTTTTTATTTCAGTACCTCAAATAAGCATAGAGCCTTTTGAAGTATTCGGCGTTTTTCCAATTTCAGCCATTTTATTTTTGTTAAATAAGGCGTGACATGTTTATCGTTACGGATGTTAAAAATAAAAGGAAAACAGGGGTTTTAAAGGTGCTGTAACTTAGTGCAGAGTTCTGTGTTAACATCAGAGATTATAATTGAACAATAATCCAAATTCGGGAATGCAAAAGTTTGAACCAACTTCTGTTGAGCTTGAGTTGGATGTCTATGATATAACTAATTATTATGCGTATGAAAAATTTCACGCAAATCTGTACATGAACAAAGATCACTCCAACGACCTCAATATTTTTTCTCCGCGAGGAGATGACTTCCATCTGGAAAGGGAATGCAAAGTGCCACAGTTTTTCCCCCCACCCGCACCATATGGAGAACTCCGAACGCGAGTGTCCTCGCTATCCTCACGTTCTGACTGGGAAGAAAGGTGTACATATTTTTTTCACCGATTCGGCATAGTTCCCATCGAAATGAGGTAATGATGAGACGGACTCGGGTTGGGTCACCCGACGGTTTTTTTCATCAAAATGTGGGGCACGGAGCTTTAAAATGTATGACGTATCATTTGATGAGAGATTAGCTATTAGCAAAAATTCCGCCCATTTTTGTACCATGGTCATCGTGTGAGAGTACGCCAATGTGGGAAATCTACAGCAAGGAAAACCATCTGGTCCAAACGCAAATTTGTTGTTAAAGTGGATGTTTAATTATAGTATTCTGATTCGCGGAATGGCAATGAAAAAAATTATTTACCATGGCTAATTTTATAAATTCAACCTCAGAATTGCATCATAAGTACTTCTTCTTTTTGCCAGTTTTAGGCAGTAAGACTGCTGCAATCTTCTTAAACCTTTTTCTTTCCACCTATAGCTTATACTTCCCAGGGAACTTCTGTCCCTCACTATATTCCTATTTACACAATAGATTCTACATGATTGATCTATTTTTGTACTATTCAATAGTTTCGCAGATGCCTGGCACGTCAATTAATTGTATTATATCCGTAATTATTTCTCTATCCTTTCGTACATTGCCAGGAGCTATTCTTAAAAATTACACTCCCGATGTTTATAATCATTTTTCTGTTACTTTTGTAACCTCTAATTTTCGCTGCCTAATATTACAATAGTTATTGCCATTTTTTGGAATTGTATGGAGGCCTTTCTTTACATTAATTTTTCAAGTTCTCTGTATTTTTCCGTCGATGTAGATCAAGCAGGCATTTTTTTCTTGTTGGTGTCTGGTGATTTCATTGCAATATGATGGCGTTCTTCTAAGAAATATGGATAATTTGATTTGTTTAATACGTTGATGGTTAAAAAAATGCTCCTCTATCTGGTTCATCGCCCCAGTATTCCATTTCTTTGGACTTTTTTCTCGAGATCGTATAGTTGTTTTTTTGTTTTTACGATCACTTTGACCTATTAAGTTTCCAAGGTGATTTGATCCTCTGTGAACATCAACGAGGTTTTTGAATAGCAAGATATTCTTGAGAGCTACAGTGCATACACTTGCCTTTACATTTGTGCGATAGTCTCCATATCCCACGAGGTTGAAAGTAATCATGGCACACTGTAAGTGGTTTGATCTATGTTTCGAAAGAAAACTGGGTAGCATCGTATTCTTGGCCAGTGGGCGTTTTTTATGAAATTGTATTGAGGGGTTCCTTACATTAATTATTAAAGGTTTCAGTGTAGTACTGTCGATGTAGCTCTAGCAGGCAATTTTCTTGTCGGTGTATATTGGTGTAGGTAGGTGATGTCTTTGCAATATGATATATTTTTTCTGAGAAATATAAAAGATTTGACTTGTCCATTTCGTTCATGGTTTCTAAAATATGTTCTCTTAACAGGTTCATCGCTCCAGCATTCACTTACTTTGGTCTTTTTTGTCTAGATCTTTAGTTGCGTTCTTGTTCCTATGATTGCTTTGACCAATTCAGCTACACAGGCTGTGTAATCCTCTGTGATTACCTAGGAGGTTTTCGAATAACAAGTTCTTGAGAGCTGCAGGATGTCCGACGCGGCTCTTGCACTTACCTCTTTACGTAAGCCGCCATACCCCACGAGATTGAAGTCTCTCATGCATTATGTAAGTTTTTCGGTCTATGTTTCTAAGATAATCTGGGTAAATTCTTATTCTTGGCCAGTGATACAATTATAAAGTTAATGAAATTAGTGGACAACAGTTGTCCATATTTTGTCCCTGAAGCTGAAACTCATGTTAAAACTCAGTCAGCCAACTCATTTTATGTGGCCAAAGTGAATCGTCTTTTGACCGAGGGGTATTTTAAATCGTTTTTCGCGGGAGCTTAAAGGAGTAGTCTGAAATCCATCCCAGACAGCAAAAGGAGTGCCAACTTTTGGAGGGATTAAGGTGGGAGCCCTTAGAGACTCTGAGGCTACACGCTAGGCTTAGCTTGCTTGAAAAATTCAGAACTGGTGTGTTTCAAAGCGACCCAGAGAATATTAGCATGACGCCTCACTACATATCTAGGTTTGGCAGAAGCGATAAAATAAGAGAGATGCATAACCGAACAAATAGGTTCAAAAGCTCGCTTTTTCCCCGCACAATTAGCAACCACAATAAAAGCTCCACTAAATATACTCCCATAATACACACCTCCATTTCTTCCCCCAGAACCTTATCCCTTATATCTTTACACGGCTGGTGACCCAATACCCCTTGCCACACCCCCATGCGGCGGCTCGCAGAGAAGTATGTAGATGTAAAAGTACCGGGCAGTATCGGGAACTATCCCGAAGTACTGGAACCACTTGAAATGGGACGGTCCCTCAAGTGCACTTGGTATCGAGAGGCGTGGATTTTGGAGTACATATATCTGTCGTATGATCATCCTTTCCATTTTAAATGGCATATGTTATCGCGATGGTCATAATCTCTCTTCCATAATTCCAAATTTGCCTTAAATTCATTTCAAAGTCGTCTCGTCTTGCGATAATTAAAATTCCATTATACTCTCTCGTATTCCGCTGAGGTGACCATCCGAAGAATACAATTTTTTTGAGATGGTTTGCTAGCATGAAGCTTTCCTTTCTGACCGGTGTACGCCTCCCAGTAATCCCCACCCGGAGATCCGATTAGGGGACTATTTTACCCGCTGAAAATTTTTCCGGGAGCAAAACCATCGTGCCTTTTATAGTTCGAATTCACGGCCGAATCTTCCAGGGAGGTAAATGTAGTGGTTTCCCGTTGCCTTGCCACATCGCAAGACCCCGGCCAATGCCGTTAACTTCACTCTTGCTCGATGTTCCGATCGCGAAGCCGGGACAGATCTTCTTTATCTGAGCCATCGGTGCATTCAACTGAGACTGCTGCCTCTCAGTGGTGGGGTCATTTCTGGTAGCATGTAAGTGGTGACCATAGCCAGAAAATTTTTTCCGTCTATCGATTTCGAATCTGCGACCGGAACGAGAGTCGAACACTGCCACTCCGGCACCCCCTAGTATGAAGCGGCACATTGATATTTAAAGGAGGTGCCAACACCTTGAAATTCCAGAGTATTGTTAATAAAACGTAATATCCGTAATTTTGCAAGTTATATAGGGTCTGCTTACAAGATATCTAAACAGATATTGATACCAAAATTGAGATTTAAGCCCAGTGCCAACCGATTTTCTTTTCTTGTCTCCTAACAGCGAAGACCAGTATAGAAGATCATCGAGGTATCGACCGTCAATGTAAGAAGTGTATGTACTAGGATTAGGTGACACTAGACGATGTAGCGGCCCTAGTAATAGCTGAGCTTCAAATTGTTGCCGACGGCTGGTAAGTACGGATTTCGAAATTCTATATCAGTCTGTATCATTGCACCAGGACTTCACTCTAGTTCTCTTGTACGCACACATGAATGTTCATTTATTATGTATTTCAATTATGCTAGTGAGCAATTTCAATTTTCTCGAATTTTTAAAGCAGTTTTGCTCCAGGCATTTCCCAGCGGAATCAGATCCATGGTTAAATGTGAAACCAATATGGCGTCATATTAATCAAATAATTGCTTGAATGCCTGCGAATTTCATGGCAAATCTACTTTAGGGAGTGAGATCTATCATAAACCAGTCAAAATTAATATCAAGCAGATAAATAAACTATTCTAATGAGGAACGCCTACACTTCATTAAAAAAGCAAGATCGCTGGGTCGGCTGCAAATGAAATGGAAGGAAAAAGAAGAGTAGAGGACACTATGTGGAACTGGAAGCCGGCAAAAAGTAGTACAAATGAAAGTCCCGACAGCAGTGAATGTATAAGTAACTGAGGCTTTTACATTTGGTTGCTATCGACTTGAGAGAAATTATTCTTTTTGTCGTCTTAAATAGTTTTCTCAATCGTAGTCGTAAGTTGAAATTTTAAGATACGACGTGGCCTTGCCATTATATCGTTAGTTTTTGGTGATTTGTACAGCTCCAGCTTTGTATTATCTTCTCCTTTGTGATCGCTTGAGCAAATTTACCCTCACTGTCAGTAACTTCATGACTTTATTTAATTTTTGCTGACGCTGGTTCAGATTTAAATAATTAATACATAAAATCACTGCCAAAGCACTTGGGTTTGAAGCATGCGCGCATAAGTTGTATATTTTTACTTTGATCCTCGAAAATAAATGGTAAGGCTTAGATTTCCATACGATGCAACTTAGGTTGCATGATACTTTTTCTAACAAATAAATATAGGTTACGTTGATTATTCAGCTTCTGGAACGTTAATAAGATGGACATTTTCCAATTTTACGTGGTACATGATGATGCAGGTAACGGAGAAAAAGGATCTTCCTAAATAAAGTATCATGTTGAATTACAAATTTTATTTTCATTCTCAATTATGAAAAAATGGTGGTCCATGAACAGGAAAACGTGTATAATTATTCCAATTTCACCTAATAATGCCTATGTTTCAACAATCTGTTCTTCAGAGAGAGCTCTGCTTCCAGTTTAGTCAATACTTTGGGATGGAAGCATCTGTATAAAGCGGTCATAAGTCCTGGACCTTTTTTTGCCGTTGCGATGCTGCATTTTTTCACATTTTCTTTCGTTACCGAACGCAGTCGGAGAGCAGTCCGTTTGTGACACGAAATTATCTCTAAAGCGACTTGCCTTTTTTAGGATTTCCACTCTCTGATTGCACTTATGAGGCACATTTTCTCACGCACTCGTGCCGACAAACTCTCCCGAGTCGGAAGACGACGACTGATCTCGAAAACTAAACAAACCCTGTCTCTCGTCCTCTCGATGACATTAAATTTTTTTCTCCGGCGGGGGTAATTTTGAAACTTGACATTAAATCCTCGGGTCGCATACGGCACGGTGGGATAAAGAGCGTGGAAAAACGGTCTCCTTTGCGGAGTCGCGCCGCACATGCACGCACGACAAAGGGAACCGCCCGCTGCGGAGGATGGATCGGGGCTAACAGATTCAGTCATTAGCGGCCGGGGGAGTGCGGTGTGTTCGGCGCGAATTCCAGCTCTTGCAATGCGGCGAGAATTTCAAATGACGTGGGAGGTGGTTCTTATTAATTCGTCCGCTCTCTCGATTCAGTCTCTGAGTGCACGTCCATCATCGTCAGTCTTCAATCCGAAGATTGGTTTGCTGCTGCTCTTTAATCCGCTCTCCTCCACCAGTCAACCGTTTTACTCCTACATGCTTCTTCATTTTGACGTCGTACATAATTTCAGATATTATTTCCATTCTTGGTTTTCCACTTTATAACTACATAGGCCATAGAGAGCCTAAGCTGTTGCCATACCCGAGAAGTCTTCATCGCTATGAAGAATATTCCACCATTTCGGAGTATCACTTATCACGTACCACCCCATAGTTCTCCTCCAACTTAATTTAAGTTGCAGGGGAGCACACTACCCTGCCTATCCCGGATTTTATTCAGAAGTTTCCTTTCCTAGCCCACCATCTCAATCACTTCCTCGTTTGTCTTCCTTTCCGTCCACATCACCTGCTCCATCCTTCTCCACACCCACGTCTCAAATACCTGCAACCTATTCTCGTCCTTCTTTCTGAGGGTCCACGTTTCTGCATCATACAACGCTACACTTTACATATACACTTTACATATACACTCTGCATCATACAACGCTACATACATTATACAAGCTCTTCACCAGCCTCCTCTTCACATCCTTCGTATACAGCCCCCTTTTAAGCGTTCACGAAAAACCACATCCTGGGTGTTGAAAAATTCACCCAGGCCGGACTCAAACCCCCGACCTGTGGTTTGGTAAGCAAACATCTTTCATCTCCGCTACCGGAGCCTACAAGCTTTAGGAAGGTCGTGTCGTGGGTTCTGATATTTGTCCCTTGGGATAGCCGACTTTTCTCCTCCATCTCACTCGGTTTATTGCGGCGGCTGGAGCGAAACATCTGCTCCAAGACTCGATCGGTATGGGCAAGTCAAAAATAGTTACATCTCTCAGCAAAGTTGACGCATCGTCTGAGAAATAGGGTCAGTTCCCCACGTTCTGCTGGGAGGGTCCGCGGGGACGTGAGGTGAAGTCAACCGCACGCCTCGGTTTATGAAAATTTCATATACTCCTCGCCACGTGTAGTGTCAACATGTGAATGACGTTTGCCATAAAAGTTACATCTCATCTGCATATTACCCTGCTGGCCTCCTCAAGGGAGTTTACTTTTACCAATATGCACCACTGTATATGTTACCAGTCCTGCAGAAACTATATATGTTATTGGATGTTGAAACTACCTAAACTCCGTATACATATTACCCTGATACCCTCGTCAAGGGGGTTTACACGGGTTGAGTTATCACCAACATTCACAATGTTTTTCTGGTAACTTTTACCAACATTCACTACAGTATAAGTATGCTACCAATCCTGCAGAAAGCATATTTCAATATGGATATTGAAACTACGTCTACATATTACCCTGGAAGCTACCCCAAGGGAGTTTGGTAAGAGTAAGTTATCGCCAATAAGCACAGTGATGTACAAGTAAATTTCACCAACGTGCACTACACAATAGGTATCCTACCAATAATGCAGAAACTATTAGTAGAGACAATCGTACAGGGCGAAATCTGAAACATCACAGAAATGAGTAAATCATAATGAAAACATGATTCGAAGAGAAAGGAATTGAACAAATCACCTAGAGCGAAATGAGATGAAATATTCGGATAGTAAAACAATCGGAGAAAGTAAATGAAGGAATTATTCATGAATAAGCGGTTCGATGGTTAGACATTGGGTTTGAGAGCCGCAGGAAACCATATTTGTACTGATGACTGCCAATTCTTGATTTAAAAAAAGCCTGTTACATCATCGTGAGTAATTTTCCTGCGCAAGTATCTTTCATTAATATATCTCCATCATCTGTCATTCTTTCCATTTTTCCCTACACTTCTCCAACCTTGAAGTTATTCGCCCTTCCCCTTCGTATCTTCACTCCTCCTTCTGTATTACCTTCAGCCAGAATCTTCAATGTACAGTCTCAGTGCGAAGCATATACACTTCCTTTTTACCGCTCATTGAACTGATCAAAACTCTCTATCCTTACCTCATCAGTGCTTCATTACTCCTTCCTATCATTTTTCCACAGTAGATGGTGCCCGAAAATGGAAAAATCCAGCAAATTCTTCAACCAAACCGACAAACCAAAGTGGGCATAACTATTAATAATAATATGTTTATTTGTTCAAGGGTTGAAGTAGAGCTACAATATAGGACACATCATCAGAAATTATATATAAATTAGTAAAATTCATATACTGAGAAATTACACATTTTTAAATAGTTACATTTACACAGGTTATATTTTGCATTTATTATGTTTCACTCACAGAGGTCTTATTATACATGCCCAAGTCATATTTTATCACTGATAAATTCAAACAGAAAAAAGTTCAAAATTTTTTATTTGCCTTTTAAACCTAGTTATGCCTTCCATATCTTTGTGTTTCTGAGGCAATTTATTTTATGGGTTTATTCCAACTGTCTCTGGTCCTATGCTTGCAGCTTTTGTTCGATTGTAATTGATATACAAATTTGACTTGGTCCTGGTATGGTGATTATGGTATTGAGAATTTGCGATGAAACTGACAAGTGTTGTTTCATATAAGTTAATAGAAAAAGAATGTATATACGTGGATTTGGTCGGAGACCAAGATCTTGAAAGAATGGTAAGTAAGGTGAAGTTGGAGGCTTAGACGCAACGATGCGAACAGCCTTCTTTTGCAGTTTGAATATGACAAACAAAAACTTTTCAGTGTCAGCTATTTTCACGCTTCTCCCTCCCCCGCGACACAAATTGAAACCATACCAACCCCTACCTCCCTTTCTTGTCATACTGTCCCAAACATTCCACCCTGGAACCCCCCCCCCCCCACAACCTTTAAACATATATGACTGAGAGCTCTATTTTATGTACTTGATGATGTCGATCTAAGAAAACATTGGTGCTAAGCGTAGCACTCTATGGATCGGAAGCATGGACCATTGGAAATGCTGATCATAAAAGACTAGAAGCCTTCAAAACCTGGTGCTGGAGGAGAATGCTGAAGATTAAAAGGACGGACAAAATAAGAAATGATGAATTGTGCAGAAGAGTAAAAGAGGAAAGGACTATATGGAACACTACACAGAAAAGAAGAAAAAGATGGATTGGACACACTCTGAGACACTATTGGTTTAAAATGAACATACTTGAAGGCAAAATAGAGGGAAAAATCCCCAGAAGAAGACCCAGGAATAAATTCATGGGCCAAATAAAGGGGAAAGTATATAGAAAGAGATACCAAGAGGTAAGTGAACTAGCATTAGATAGGGAAGGGTGAAGGGCAGCAATCAATCAATCTTGGGATTGAACGACCTATGAAAATGATGTCGACTATTCCACGAAACCGGTCGTCAAATATATGTATATTCTACGTAAAACTAACAAAGCTTTCGTTAATTCCTGAACATCGTGGAATTAAGGTTGACTTGCTTACGCCTAGAGTGGGTTGCACTGTGGAATCATCATGGGGTGCCGTCATGCCGGTACGATAATAACACCATCCTTGACGCTATGAGTAGGAAAGTGCTCACACCTTTTTACGCCGTCTTCTTTTCTCTGGTTTCCCATCGTGCAGAGGAGGATATCGGAGTGTGTTGAAAAAAGATGAGTGCGTCGATGGATTGGCTGCCAATATGAAGCGACCTTGCCATTTTCCTGTGCGTTCCGTGCACCGATATCGAGTCGGCTCCGCACATTCCTCCCCAGCCAGGGAGACAGCCTTTTTGCTCGAGCTCGCCCCGCTTCCAGTTACCTCCAATTTCTGTGGAAAGGAGAGTAATCAGGTCGAGCGGGTCTCTCTGCACCCAAAATTAAACTTCCTCCGGGGTTGATAACAGTCGTATGTGAAGATAGATGTTGCTATCTGCGGAAGCTGCCAGCCATCCGGTCTCCTATTGGAGAAGGATTGCGAGTGAATGGTCGCTGTGTTGGATGTGCATATTCTGCTTTCTGGATTTGAATTCACGAACGCCAGAGGAAGATTCAGCACCAGTATTTTGTGATTTCTTCAATAGTTTCAATGTCCGCTCCACAATATAATTACAGGGCGAACCACCCATACACATATATATACATAAATGAATCGATACACTGTCACCAGGGATTATCAACAACACCACGTCCCGTATTATGATATTATTTCGAACTTGAAATAGGTCAAGCACATTACATTATTTATTTAATCACAGCACGGAGCCTTTATAGCACAAATCCTATGTAACGAAGAGTTGTTTGCCTATTCTTTATTAATATCCTTTGGATAAAACATAAATTCTGGCCTCAAAAATCATTAGAAACACAGAATTTGATATCAGTCATACAAAACTGATTTTCACCGTTATTAATAGTATCATATATGTACAAAAAGTCTTTTATGTACCCTCTTTAGTTCAAGCTTTAATTAATGAAAATATTCAATAATCGTTCTTCGAACTTACGATTCTCATTCAATGGGTAAACATCAAAACAAAGTTGTGTAAACATCTCACAACTTTTCTGGAATTGATCAATCATTTGATGCATTTTATAATATGGTCTCGAAACTAATGATGTGAGTTCTAATCTTCTTCTGACATTGGAGAAATATAATATTTTTTATGTCTTGCGCAGTTTTAGTATTTTAATAATCTTTACACAAAAACCAAATTTTTGCTATCTGCGTCAATATTATATTCAATACATGGGGTGTAAACGTCACGTCCACAAAATATACTCCATTTACTTAAGTTTTGATATTGCATGTTATACGTATAATTAATGAATAAATTTTTCTTTGAGAATGACGTCAAGAACATTGTTCAAAATTATAGTTCAAGCAATTTGTATTAGACAATGTCTCCCAACTATCTTGACCTTATTGAAGCAATGCTCAACCTCTCTGGTTATTTACTTTAGTAAATACCTCAATGTCGTCTGCATATATTAAACACGTTGAGTTGATGGGATTTTTGATGCTATGCGATAAACCATTCATTAAATTCAAAAGCAATTTATGTTACCCACATTCAACATTTCTGACCACCGTATTATGTACGCAGTGTGTTATTTTATTTATATACTCGCTGAATGGCATCAATTTTGTCATTGATTCTACTGTTTAAGGTCACGTGGATGATCTGGAGAATTTTTTTGGATTCTCGGTGATTTTCTAGTATTGATAAAAGTTTCGCGTCCTCTGATAGCGTAGACAAATAGCTCAGCAGGGGGCGCGAATTTTCTCAAACGCGAGGTGTTCCATTTCCACAGCATTTAGGCTACACTAAGCTCCTGGCATTCCAAGGGTTCGCTGCCGTATAATTGTATGTGGAGGAGGTATTCGTACCGCTTTTAATTCAAGGTGATTCCATTCATATCGCATGGTATGAATCGTGATCATGATTTCCGATCGAGAAATTGGTTTAGAATTGCATTCCTACCAAAGAACATGGTGAGATCGTTTGAAGCCATTGAGTTTGGCTGCCAAGTCTTTCAGGCCTTGTGAGACTATTGCTCGGTGCCACTATTTACATCTATATATAACTCTGCGAATTGTCGCATGGGCGTGTGGCAGGGGGTGTTAGGACACCAGCCGTGTAAAGATGTAAGGGATACGGTTTTGGAAGGTGAAGTCGTGACGTGTCTTGTGGAAGTGTATTTAGTGGAGCGCAGTTTTTGTTGTGATGGCTTATTGTGCGCGAAAAGAACGAGTTTTTGTACCTCTCTGTTTGGCAATATATCTCTCTTATTTTATCGCTTCTTCCCGTAGTAGTAGTAGTAATTGGTTTTTAGGGGTGCATAAACGGCTAGGGTCATATTGTACCACACCTCTACCAATAAAATAATTTCTATATCATTAGATTTAAAGCTATTTTTATAAAACGTTTACATATAATACTCTGACAGTATTAAAATGAGTCATATTTTACTTATAATCCCAGTAAAATTTATAAATTTAAGCACCCGAGTAAGAGAATCGGGATTGTCTCCTAGGATCATACCCAGCTCTCCTCTAATTTTAAATTTCTCACGGAAAACCCTGTATTTGTCGCATTCCGTCAGGAGGTGTTTCACTGACAAAGGACAGTCGCAACCTTCACACCGTGGCTGTAATCGTTCTTCCTTGAAGAGGTACGAGTGGGTTAAGGCGCAGTGACCTATCCTCAGTCGAGTCATCACGACTTCCTCTCGACGATAGCTCCTAACGAAAGATGGCCAAGCCGATATTGAGGGTTTTATTTCGCGAAGTTTATTATTTAAACACGTTTGCCACTCCTGCCTCCACTGTTCCATGGCTACGTTCCGCATGGCAGCTTTTAATTCGTCTACGGGTACCAGCGTCGTCATGAGCTCGTTATTGTTCATGGCTTCCTTCGCCACTCGGTCCGCCTTCTCGTTCCCAGGGCCCGCATGACCGGGGACCCAAACAAAGAATCCGTCGATTCCCTTCCTACTAAGGGAAAGGAGGAGAGATTTGATGTCTTGCACGACTGGGTGGAACGGCGAAAAAAGAGATGTACATTGGAGGGCGCTAAGAGAGTCTGAGCAAACGAGGAACAAACCTTCACTACGGTGAATCTCCAACAGGGCCATTTTGATAGTAAACAGCTCCGCAGTGTACACGCTACAGTGAGGGTTGAGCTTCCCCTTGATTACCCCATGGATGGAAGAGGTAACCTCAAACGCGCAGCCTGAACTAGACTAGCTTCTTCCCGTCCTAGAGATGTATTTGAGGCATCATGATATTATTCTCGGTGTCAATCTGAAACACACCTGTCATGAATTTCTCAAGCAATCTAAGACGCCAATCCTAGCAAGCAACCTAAGCAGTGTAGCCTCCGAGTCTCTGGAGGCTCCCTCCTCAATCCCTCTAAAATTTGTGAAACATTATATACCCGATCGAAGACATGATGGAGAAATCATTGCAGCTTTTCTTGCTTTCAGCGTGCAGCTTTTCTTTGCATTTTATTACTTTTTTGGTGAAATCTTCATAACCAGGATCCCAAATGCTCGCGGCGTATCCGAGAAGTCTTTTACTTTTTCATCCGAGGACCTTCCTATTATAAGCTAAACAAAACCTAGTTTATAAAAGTCCGTGCCGCATATGTTTTGTATGTGTGTTCCCCACGATATATCAGAAGTTAAGTTAATACCAAGATTGTGCTCATAGAGTGCATCAAATCCTGGCAAGAGTACTCGTGAAATGTCACTTTTTGGTCTTGATTCAATCCTACACCTTAGGAAATCCTCTTAGCTGCTATTCCTAATAAAAATCAGTACAGTGTTAAGCAAATTTGTTATTCTAATTTTATGATCATGCTTTTTATAGCTCGTAAAATAATTTCAAGTGTCTATTTTTTGTTTGAGATATTTCTGTGATGCAATAATTTTTCATCGCCCAGCACCCAACTTAAATATGTAGCCGAGTTTCCAAGTGTTACATTTTTATGACTCTAAAGTTACCGCTACTTTTAATTCCCATCTATTCACTGCAGCATATTTAACTGTAAGAGCTACATTTCGCGGCTGATGGCAACGATATGCAATGAATATTCCATCAAATTTGTTCCAAGTGTTTGAAAAATTCTGGAAAAAGAACTTTTATTCTGAGAACTTATTGAATTTAAGACATTTTGCTGAATTTCAGCAGGTTTTGTTTGAACTGATAATTTCTAGGTTTTTCAGTGCAGGTTATGCGGCCATTTCTTCGTATTTTCTTTTATCGATTAATAGTTCTGTCATTTTTGGCGTGGAATAATAATGCAAATCAGTGAGTAGTCTGAAGTAATGCTTAATAAAAGCAAACACCGTGTTTGCGACATCAACTATCGGAACTCATGTATTCATTCCATTTCTTCAGGAATTTATATTAAAGAATAATTCTAAGAATACAGTAAAGTTCTTGAACGGCGCAATTTCCTCATTTAACACTGAGATGTTATCACAAAACATGCTACTTGATTGAAGTTTAGTATAAATTTCAATTCAAGAAGCTTCAATACGAAGTTGAAACATGTATTTGGAATAACTGAGCTATATTTCTTCCAAAATTATCGTATCCAAGGGCTTGGGTGGGGGTCATCAATTTATAATGAACTTCCTTATATAGCAATGTGCACTAATTAGTCACATCTCGATAATTTATTTTTTTACTTTTAGCTCTTAATAGTCTCACTGGGCAATAATTTGGATGTATAATTGGAGTGAAAAATAAATAAATCTCTCTCGACATAAATTAACAATATTTGGAGAAATGAGAAAATGATAAAAATCCATGCATCATCGACGTTTTAAAATAGAAAATTCACTTTATAGCTATCGTCAACTTCAACCTGATAAATGATCATCAATTCTGGATTCTGTTACGTTACTTACTAGATATTAGAAGTCTCATTTTGGAAATTTTAATCCAGATTCTGGTAAAATAGGAAATTTAACCTGCATCTGAACGCGTATTGTTATCCTGATTGCTTTTGGCCTGCGCATAGCGGCCGGGGGAAAGTGCGCGGTTCTGTTTGAATTGGGATGAGAGCTGCATACCTGTTGTGGAACCACCGTGTGCCACTCACCATTGAGGTGGCTGGCACGGTATTTCGTATATGTAGAATACTCACCCGGGAAAGATAATTACAAGAAATACTCTCGCATGCCAGTGCATGGCATACTGCTTCGTTATTCAC
This sequence comes from Ceriagrion tenellum, assembly GCA_963169105.1. Lineage (NCBI taxonomy): Eukaryota > Metazoa > Arthropoda > Insecta > Odonata > Coenagrionidae > Ceriagrion > Ceriagrion tenellum. Next base: position 65,424,209 of record OY720640.1, on the reverse strand, counting down.
GTGGAGAAAGTTTGCGCCAACCACTTTCCGCGCCAGCTATGACACCAGATGTGTCTCCGCGCGCACATGTCTGCACATCTAACCCCAGAAATTTGACGTAGCGTCGACATCCCCCCGCGAGGCTTTCGAATGGCCTTCAAAGGTAAGGAGAGACAGGGAGAGAGAGAGGACCGTAAGAGGTCTTCGAGATCGGACATTTGACTTGCGCACGTGAGCCCTCGGACGCTGGGGCATTCTCGCCTGATCCGAGATAACGGAGGAAAGGTTGCACGAGCGATTACGCGACCGTTTGACTTGTCCCTAGACGCCCACGCCCCTCTCCGTACCACGGGGTCCGGCCGGTCGTCTGACTGGGCGTGTCGGTGTCTTCCCCCCCCCCACTTCCGATCGCTGGAGTTTTGCATACATTCATACATCTACATCTACATAATACACTGCGAACCGCCGCATAGGCGTGTGGCAGGGGGTGTTAGGTCACCAGCCGTATAAAGATGTAAGTTTTTGGGAGATGAAATGGTGATATGTATTACAGGAGTGTATTTAGAGGAGCTCAATTTTTATTGTGGTCACTTATTGTGCGCGGAAAGAACGAGTTTTTATACCTATATGTTCGGCAGTGTATCTTCTTATTTTGTCACATCTTTCAGACCTAGAGATGTGGTGGGGATCGGGTTGGTGTGGTGGCTAGAGTACTGGCTAACCATACGGGCGGCCACGGTTCAAATTCCTGCAGAGGAGGATGTTTTCAGAGAAAACCGGATCTCTACTTGAGTGTCTTGTGGAGGGCACTTCAAGTGTATCTTCTTCTTATCAGCCTCCGAGGGTCTCCCACCTTATTCCCTCTAAGAGTTGTGAAACACTATATGTTTGTTCTTAGCATTTTTTAAGGAAGCGCGCTGCTTTTCTTTGTATTTTATTACATTTTTTGTTAAATCTTTATAACCAGGGTCCAAAATGCTTGCGGTGTATTCGAGGTGTGGTCTAACCAGAACGAAGTAGCATTTCTCTTTTACTTTTTCGTCCGAGGACCTTCCTATTGTACGTTTAACAAAACCTAGTTTTTTTAATGCTGTGCCACATATGTTTTGTGTCTGTAATCCCCGCGATATATCAGAAGTTAGAGTAATCCCAAGATATTTTGCTGTATCTGATGATTTTATGCTTACTCCATCCATGGTATAGGTATGTATAACAATAATAATCAAGCCTATCCCTTTGGAGTAAGACAAAGTCAAAATAATTCAGTGACTGTTCTAAAGCTAAGGTTAACTTCCTCTCCTTTAAGGTCACTCGGGTTGGAATGTGTGAGTCAAGACAAATACTAAATTACACATTTTAAATTATTCAGTTTAAAAAATCGTGCTTTAGCTGATGAAATGGGTTGCCTAGGGGGCTATCAATAATCCATGTAGACACCAAACAGGATTGGGGGGGGGGGGTTCGAAGGTTGTCAACGAAGTTTCACGACGTGGGGTTGGGGGGATTGGAGGGGTGTCTACGTAGACAATGATCGTAGTAAACGGAAGATTGTCATAGTTACAAGAATAGTTTTTCTTTTACTTACCTTTCCCTTAAATCAGCCTTAAATTACAGATAGTCCATGACAATCTTTTAATTACCCGTTTCCAAGCTTTTTCCGCAAAAAAGAAAAGTCTACGTGGACAACAGAGGGGGACGATGGGGTCCGGATGAAGTCTAAGAGTGTCGACGATGGAGGTGGGGAGGGGGTCAAAGAGTGGCCTATTTTTGTCTACGTGGATTATGGACAGCCCCTAGTCAAAATCAAAATGAAAGTGCAAAATATATAGATCCCTCCATAAAAATATGTATTTAATAATCACATTTGTCTGGCAATATGAGCGAATGCTTTGCATGCAATGCATTTGCATGGAACTACCATATTTTACTGCAATTTGTACTGTAATTCACTAATCACATTAAAGAATATTTGGTAAGACACCTACCTTACCGAATATTCTTTGGTAAGGTATACCTTTGAGTAAGGTATATTTTAATTTTATTCAATTTCTCAGGACATCTTGCTTCTAATAATCTGTGTTAATGAGTAGCTGGAATATGCTTTCTTCTTTAAATTGACGTTTTTCTGCTGTAATCTGAGTTATCTTCATAAGAGCACATGTTAAAATCTTGCAATGCTGGATTACAGTAAAACTAGACTGGAAATTCGATTTTATTTTAATTTCAGTATATAAAATTCACCTTAAAAATGCTTCAAGTTTTTCGTAAAATCTGGAATAAATGACCCTGAGGCTAGAGCCGCAAGTGTACCAAGAATCATGAATCGTTGAGTGCACATTTTAATATCTTTTCGAGTACGTCGAAAAAATTCTTGGACCATACATCACCAAAAAACGTCAGTTTTTGTCGCTTGCAATAACTATACATGTTGTAATATGAAGGATATTTTTCATACGAATTAATGAAAAGCCACATGTCCCAGCTATCTTACTCAACTTCAATCTGCGGTTGTACAGCAACATGTCATGGACTTTGTTGATAGTTTCCTCCGTGGTGACCTCATTTGGGCATCCTGGACGGACCTCATCAAACATGGATGTTCGGCCATTTCTGAACTCATTATACCATCACTTAATGGTGGAAATTGAAGGTGAGGCATCAGTACACACGGTATCCAACTTATTTTTCATTTCCTCACGTGCCTTCCCTTTCAAAAACAGAAAGCGAATTACCGACCGATATTGTAATTTTTCCATTTAACAAAAAAAACAAACTTGTCCACTTCAAACAGCTTCCACACAGAAACTACTTAAAATTGTGCTCGTATCCGTTTCAAAGATAGCCAATGAAAACAACAACAAGATTACGATGCATTGTTGCCGAATCGCTTCAAGGCTCATTAATTATCATACCACCCTCGTAGGACATGTATTACATACTTAACTGCCTTGATTGCAAAGCTAGGATCTCATGAATGGTAGGCCTACATAAAATCCAATGCGTTAAAATTTAAGACTACAAATCGAAACTATTTTCTTCCTGTTTAGCGTATACCGTACATTTTCCGGACTGAAATGAAAAGTTAACACATTATTAGTACCAATACGTTGTGGTAAACATTTTTGGTAAATTTATAATAAATATGGTAAGTTTTTCCTTTCACAGTAAGTGTCATGACGAACAGAATTAACATTGACGTTTATGCGATGAAAAGTTGCGAACCAATTATTGGACTAAAAAAGTAGGGTGCGACGATTATGCGGTAAAATACGGTACATTAATAATATCCTTCATAACGCCTTATTTCTTCATATCTCCTTCGCTTGCGAGCATTCAAACACTCCTACGTACGAGCTACTCTTTTTTTAAGAGCTAATACTTCTTCCTAAAGACTACTCCTCCGTAAAATTCCATCTTTTTTGAATCTCCTCTGCTACATAATCCGATGACTTTCTCTGTATACCCCTTCCTCTCACACCGTTCACTTCTCACCAGATGCCTCTTTCGCTTATTCGACTATTATCCCGTTCTCTCAAGATGTCCAAAGCAATACAGGTCACTCCTAAATCAAGAAGACAGACGCACCGTGAAATTTGGGCAGAATAAACTTTGCAGTTGGAGGAATTTTACTGTCTGGATGGCGGGATCACCAGCGATGCAAGAAAGGCATTGTGAACAGAAAAACGTGCGAAGGTGTGAAAACAAAGAAGGAATTACACCGCTAGAAGTGTCCGCTAATTGATTCCAGCTTGGAAATAAGGAGACACTTTATTAAGGCAATATTTAGAGCACGCTCTTATGCGGCAGTTAAGTCTGAGCTACAACAGCTGCAGAGTAAAAGAGATCGGAAGGTATTGAGAGGTGGTGTCACCGAAGGGTGATGAAGATAAAACGTACGAAGACAATAAAAAACAATTAAGAGTTACAACGAGTCGGAAAGACAAGAAACATGCTGAAACCTCTGCGAAGAAGAAGAGACAAAATGGCTTAAGGTGACTCTGGCTTGGCTATGTGAGTCAAGACAAATACTACAAACACGTTTTTTATCGATTCAGTATGAAGAATCCTACTTTTACTGATGAAATGGATTACCTCTTGGAAACCAAAATTAAGACAAATTATGGAGATTTTTTCCACGAGCGTATTTTTAATGATCTCATTTGTTCAGCGATATCTACCAGCTGCAGCGCCATTTGTATAGAACTACCGCCTTTTGTCTTCAATTACGGCAGTATTTCTTTGTTATGCTCCGTTTACATTAATAGAGTTTGATGATAGTTAATATGGTGGCTTAACTAACTTGCATTTACACGGCATTCTTTTAACCCTTGTTAACATGCTGGTAGCCTCTGGTGGAGAGTCGAGAAGGTGATGTAGCCCACAGCCCAACAAACATCGCAAGTTGCTATTCATTTGTTTCCTGGGCTGTGAGCTATATTCACAAACTTGTATGGTCAAGAAAAAGGATTTAATATGCAAATATTTTGCACGGGTAGACTTCTCATTTATTAGTATTTTACTATACACATCATTTCACGTCTAAACATTACATTTTGCATCGAATAATGAAAATTGAGAGAGTAAATTTCCTTAATAAAACGACGTGTAACTATGCTATACTTCACCATTAAGATACCCCGAAAATCTTACGCTATTATGTCTTTTGCACTCTTTTATGATAGATACAAAACAATTCATGATGTTATCTTGACATGCAAGAATTTTAAATAACTTCCATTGCTAGTCCTTGCCTCAATAAATGCAGCGGAATAAATGACTTATTCTTCCCTGTTCTGCAACTCACCCTTTCTTGCGCTTTTAATGTAAATTTTGAACTTAAGATACGGGACATCATTTACTCATGCATTTAAATACATCAAGTAACTTGGCACTGACGCATGGATACAGAATATGATAAGATAAACTCTCATAATTTATTGTACGCTTCAAGTAAAAGCCACTAGTGTACTGGATCACTTAACTACTATTCTAACTAACCTGCGTTTACACGCGTTACAAATGATGGTAACCAGCGCCAACCCTAGTAACTCCAGCGTGGTTTATAAATTGATTACGGTTAGCGCCAACCTGCGTTCACACGGACAACTTTTACTAGGGTTAGAGTTACCATGGTTAGAAAGCTAGTAATGTAAACAAGGCGTTAGGGTTAAATGCGCCGATGTTTTCCGGTCTGCGCAAATCTGTACTCCTTGAATGGATAGCACCCAAACTTAACTCCCGGCTTGGGTTCATGGGAAGAAAATACGTGGCAAGGTGACCAGCGGTGAAGGTAGTAATGGCGGCGGCTCCTTGAACGTCTTGAATCACGTGTCTTGCCCCGCGCTTCTTTTTTTTCATTTGTTTTCGACCTGTAACGCCGCTCTTGCCATCTCACCTCCTCCTCCATTTTCCTCTCCCTCCCTCTTCCCATTCCCCCAACTCTCCCGTCCACAATCCATTCCCGAGATCGTCTGGATCGGCCGGTCCCGTCGCATTTACCGAGCGACCTTGCCACCCCGAACCTTGGCACCGCTTGCACTCAAGGGTGTGAGTATGTACCGTTGAAAAAGGCGTAAATATTCATTTCGGTTTCGTTCGATGGTAAGAGGCGCAAGGCTTTCGGTTCCTCCTGATTGACAGATGAGCAACACTGTCAATGGGTATTGCTGTTCCATTTATTTTGTAATTAACCCGTAGACCTTGAGGAGTGATGATAAAAATAGATTGGAAGGTGCTACAGTTGTGGGGATGGAGATGAATGGAGAAAGTGTGACAGGCGGATAAGGAGACAAACGAAGAATTTCTGGGGATGGTAGAGGAGGAAATGAAGTTCCTTGATGAGAGAGGGATATGCGGTGGTGGCAATTACAGGAAAACGGTGGGGGCGGGGTAAAGTCCTCGCTTGCTAAACATAGTGTCGCTGGTTCGGACCCCGCTCAGGTGGAATTATCAACGCATAGCTCTTAGAAGTATTAAGGTGGGAGCTCCAAGAGACTCGGAGGCTACACGCTGGCTTCGTTTGCCTGAGAAATTCAGAACTGGTTTGTTTCTGAGCGGCACAGAGAATATTATCATGACACCACACTACATATCTAAGTCTGATAGATGTGATAAAATAAGAGAGATACGCTGCCGAGCAGATATGTACAAAATTTCGTTTTTTCTACGCACAATATGTGACCATAATAAAAACTGAGCTCCATTTAATACACTCCTATAATACACGCCATAATTTTTCCCCCAAAAAAGTACCCTTTACATGGCTGGAGTCCTAATACCCCCTGCCGTACGTCCATGAGGCGGCTCGCAGGATAGTATGTAGGTGTAGATGTGAATAAGAATAGTTACAATTTACCGCCTTATGTTTTGTGTTATCGGCTGATACTGGGAAAATTGGAGTCAAAATGTGGAAATTCCGTAGAGATGGCGTTACCGTCGGCGCGTATAGCTATAAAAAAGTGCTCACTTAAAATAAAATCTTGGAATAATCAGCATTTTTATGTTTAATTTTTATTTTTAGAATTTAATCATTCCACCAAGCAACACAGGATTTTTAAAACCAATTGAAAAGAAGTTGGATATAAGTATTTAGTTTGACTCACATAGTCACAATGAAACTTCCTTAAATGAAGATAAGTAAGAAATTTTTATACATTATAAACAGATTTTAAGTTTAGTTTAGTTAAGATTAAGTCATTTAGCCTGTTGATGTAAGCCTTGCTATTTGCTCAGTTTTGCCGTTTCACCATAGTTCCGAGTGAAATCCCACCTTCGTAATATTAATTATGAAATAATTTAATTTCACCAATTAGAATTAAGCACATGTTCAATGTATGTGCTAATCCATGGAATCAAATAAAAATTGACTGCCACGGTGTAAATTGAAGGAAACTTCAAAATATACATAATCTACGGATCGTCATATTTTTACTGAATATTCGTCCTAATTCCTCCTTAGTTCCCCATTTTCTCCCTAGAGGGAGGGTTTTTAGCGTGCTGAGTGGATGGGAGAATTTCCCAATGTTTAAGAACCCTGCCATTACCCTTTTATCCATTGTCCTTTGAGCGAATGTTAATTTTGGATATAGGCATAACATTGTTTAAAGATTCTAAGTTATACAACAATGTTTATGTTCATCTGTTGAAAAATATACGACGAATTCGTTCTTGAAATAACCTTGTACGAAAATGAAAGTTATTTCATTTGATTACAATTAATTATCCCAAAGTTGAGCCTGAAATTACACTTATAGACTATTTAGACTTCGATTGGTTATTTAACTGAATGGGCTTTGCATCCTACATCCGAACGCTGATTTTCGCGGGTATATATTCATTATCCGCGGGTTATACCATTTCAAGTTATTGCCCCTCATTCTGTTATTTATGTATACTCTGGGTCGTGATTTTCCTCTTTCCTTTTATTACATCCTCTACCCCCCGGCTCATAATCTGTCTTATTTATAATTTTTAATTCCACACGCATTCTTTATTTAATATCTCATCATTATTGTTTGCTAAATCCTAAGATTTGTTGACTGCAGCCCTCCACCCTTCCCTATCTAATGCTAGTTCCCTTTCTTCCTGGTATCTCATCCTATGTACTTTCCTCTTTATTTGGTCCATGAACTTATTCCCGGGTCTTCCTCTGGTGACTCTTCCCTCTATTTTACCTTCAATTATGTTCTTCACAAACCCATTGTATCTCAGTGTGTTCAATCCATCCTGTTCTCCTTTTTTCTTTGGTGTTCCATATTGTCATTTTCACTTCTACTCTTCTGTACTCTTCATAATGTATTATTTTTCCGTCAATTTTATCTTCAGCATCCTTCTCCAGCACCATATTTCGAAGGCTCCTAGTCTTTTCTGGTCAGCTATTCCAAAGGTCCATGCTTCCGATCCATAGAGTACCACGCTCCATTCAAAGGTTTTCACATACTGTTTCCTGGTTTTTTATCCTATCTTCTTTGATCTCAGCAGTTGTCTTTTTTCTACGAACGCATTCTAAGCTTGGGCTATTCTCCGCTTAATCTCCGTTGTACTTCTTCCGTTCCACGTAATGGTACTTTTTTGTAAGTGAAGGAATGCTCTTGCTCTTATTTTATGTTTAATCCATTTGCTGTAATTAGTACCCTTAATATCGACCCTAGTCTATTTAATCTCTAATTCAATATTCTAAATCTTAATCAGGATGTCATGACTGACTGACATACTGATTCATTCACTTCGCACGGCCCATGCCACGAGTGATGTAGACGTCAAATTATGAGGATTTTTATATAGCCGGGGCACACCAACGCAGTGTTTTTTAAGCTATTCTAAGGGGTGAAGAAGGATAAATTTTATTCCCTAGAATCTTTGAATTAATTTATTTTCTTCCCATGTACTTTTCTTACATCCCCGTGGACGGTCAAAATAAGAAATGATGAAGTGTTCAGAAGAGTAGAAGAGAAAAGTAACATATGGAACACAATACAGAAAAGAAGAACCAGAAGTATTGGGCACATCCTGAAACACAATGGGTTTGTGAAGAATATAATTGAAGGCAAAATAGAAGGAAAAGTCCACAGAGGAAGACCCTGGAATAATTAATGAAATTAAACTTGGAACAACTTTGTGGAGTCTCATATTAATTGGTAAAAATAACTTTTACACTCCACTGGCTAGTTCACAGATCAATTTATTGCACAATCCGGATGCCAGACATCGAAATCCGAATTGTACGATAAATTGATTTTTAACTGACGTGTGGAGTGTAGAAGTTATTTTTACCAATTACCTAGGATTAAGTTCATGGACCAAATAAAGAGGAAAATACATAGGCAGAGTTACCGGTAGGTAAGAGAACAAGTATTAGATGGGTAAGGGTGGAGGGCTGCAGTCAACCAATCTTAGGATTGAACAGCCAATGACTGAATGGCTTCCTATATCTACATGACCCCAGGTAAAATGTGAGTGTTTAGATTGATTTGTTCAGATGGAGTTATGAATAGCCCTGTTGTGTTAAATGAAACAAGTTTTGAACAAACTTGTTTTCTACCAACGAACTTTAGCATCTGAATGGGAGATTTGGTTCATAACTTCCCTTAGGGTCGTTATTTTTCTTGACACTGCCGTCACTCCTACATAGCTCCTACCAGTGGCATGTAGCGCAACATGCTTCTCTCAATTTAACTCATATCGCCATAATTAAATGCGAAGAGTCATTAAAGTAGCCAAGCTCCTGGAATAACTACCTTCCTAGTGTCAAAACGTGTCTAATTTTTTGCTTAGCTTGAGACTGCCATAAAGATTTAATGATTAATTAAAAATGGCGAAAGCTCGTTAACCCGAGCACCATGTGCTGGTAGGTTTTGGCGTTGTTTCGCCCTTTCTCTTGACCTGTCCCTCATCGAAATGAAGCCATTCACTTTCCGTCACTCTTTTGTCTTTTTTCCGAGTATTCGCTTTATGTCCGCTTTCTCTTCTCGCCAATTTCGCCGTGTGGTTAAGTTGACAAAAAGAGGACAGAAGTCCAACCTGTGTGGGGAAGGTGAAGAAAACGGAAGTTAGCTCTTCAAGTTTCATCTTTTGGTTCTTTTGTGGACTTTCTTTCCACTTCCATTATAATCGCTTGAATGTAATGCCTTTTTTGCCCCGACTCGTTTGTCAGTCTCTGGTTTCCACGACGCTTCGAGGTCTTCTAATGCTGAACTTTCGGGTTTTTCCACACGTTGGCTTCTATCTGCTCGACGATAGCTTGACCAGCCATCCTACTGGTCGAGAGTGATCTGTAAACGCCTGCGGGATGGTTGGTGAAACTGTCCCGAAACAGACGCAAGCCAACGTTGAGGTAACCCGAAAGTTCAGTATGGGAATACATACCTGCTGCTTTTTAAAGGAAACTAGTTTTACCCGTGGAAAACCAGTGACGTTTGTACTAAAACTGATCACCTAATTATATCTAAATCAGTTTCAATCGTTTTCCCTTGGGGGTGGCAGACTGTTTGGTAGATAGGTAAGGAAAGGACTATTAACAGTAGAATATTTTCACATTCATGATGAGAAAGTGATAGATGGTTATTTTTTATTATTTTTATTATTTGGTTATTTTTTCAAAACTGTTAATTATGTGCGAATTTCCACAGAGAAAAAATCATCCGCCTTGACCGGGATTCGTACCCGGATCCCTCGATTTCCGGCCGAGTGCTTTAGCCAGATAGGTCCAATTGCATTTATTTCAAAATGTGATTTCAATTAGAGTTTCTATCAGTTCAAATATTAGTTTAACAAATTTAGAAGATAAGCTACCGAGGCGCGTTTTCTTCCCCTGTGGATTTTTGTGACCTTTGCGGGACTAGATGTTCTCGACTGCCGGACATACAATGTAACAATCAGTCGCTACTGAGCGCTTAGCGCCACTGCCCACGAGGAAAGATCGAACTTTGAACACAAGAGAGGCGTTCGCTCTTATTTGACAATGAAGGTCCTCGTGGGCAATGGCGCTAAGCGCTCAGTAGCGACTGATTGTTACATTGTATGTCCGGCAGTCGAGAACATCTAGTCCCGTAAAGGTCACAAAAATCCACAGGGGAAGAGGACTCCTCGGTAGCTGCCGCCTACCATGCGCCCCTGGCTCCTGACCATCATGTCTTCGGTGAACGACTCGACGGCGGGCAGCAGCGCACCGATGCAGGACGTGGCTACACAGAGAGAGGAGACATCGGAAGCCACATACGGGGACCTGCCGCCAATCTAAATATATATATCTATATAAAACAATTATTTTCACTTCATACAATTTTTGCTAAAGAAATATTTGGACTAATCAGTTAATTATCTTCTAAATTTGTTAAACTAACATTTCAACTGATTGAAACTGTAATTGAAATCACATTTTGAAATAAATGCAATTGAACCTAACTGGCTAAAGCACTCGGCCGGAAATCGAGGGATCCGGGTACGAATCCCGGTCAAGGTGGATGATTTTTTCTCTGTGGAAATTCGCACATGTGTGTAAAAGTGGAATTCCGTGGCTAGTCCCGGATAGCTTGAAAATTGTCTGTTAATTATGATCCTTCCATGATTTTGTACTCATAAGCCATTCCAAAGGATCCATCTCTGGAACCAACCTTGATAATTTATACCAATGATTTGTCTCACAGTTTTACCTATAATCCACCTTCTACCTATATTTAAACTCAAATTTCATGCATTCGAAAGCTCTGTAGAATTTTGTCAAATTACAGTTGTCATACTACAATTTTTACCCCCAAAAATGTTTCTTCTCTATCAAAAAATATATGAGGTATAACGAACAATTAGGTACAAAATCTCGTTCTTTCCGCGCACAATAAGAGACCACAATAAAAACTGAGCTCCGTTAAATACACTCCCATAATGCACGTCACCATCTCACCTCCCAAAACCTAATCCCTTACATCTTTACACGGCTCGTGACCTTAAACCCCCTGCCACATGCCCACGCGGTGGCTCGCAGGGTAGTGTGTGGATGGTTATGCACGGCCACTCTCTCAAGTTCTTTTCTGTTTCTTTTGATCTCAAGGCTCCTACGTTTGTATTATTCTTTAGTTTTTGTGGCCACGTCTAAATCTTCGTATCTTGTGCTGGGAGGTCTCATCTGTGTAGCTTCACGAACAAGGTGAAATGATCTACCCGGTGGAAAAATGGTGCATAAGGACGCCGGGTTGAGATTGGAGAACGAATCTACATCTACATACTACCCTTCCGCGTGGGCCGCCGTGTGGGCGTGTGGCAGGGAGTGTTAGGACATCAGATGTGTAAAGATGTAAGGGATAAGGTTTTATGAGGTGAAGTGGTGACGTGTATTATGGGAGTGCATTTAGCGGAGCTCAGTTTTTATTGTGGTCTCTTATTGTGCGCGGAAAGAACGAGATGTTGTACCCATCTGTTCGGCAAGGTACCTCTCTTATTTTATTGCTTCTGTCAGACCTAGAGATCATGGTGACGATATCTGGCTTAACTTGGTGGAATTAGTCCATATTGAATAAAATAGACATACTTAGTCCTTTTCCACACGTTATTTATTTCCTGACGGTCATTATCAAGAGACTGACCCTGCGTCAGTCTCTTGATAATGACTCGAACGTGTTGAAATCGGTTGGGAAGTAAATAACAAGTGGAAAAGTACAAAGTGCGTATATTTGTATTAAATAAAGACCTAGAGATGTAGTGAGTCATCATGATAAAATTCTCTGTGGCGCTCTGAAATACACCAGTTCTGAATATCCCAAGCACTAACTCAAGATTGACGATGGGGTTGATTATATGCTGCGGAGAAAGGCTGAGAGGCGGCGCTGTATGTAGTCTCTGGGAGGAGGAGGAGGGTAAGCGGAGAGAGAGGAAGAAAGAGACACGGGAGTGTTAGTAAAACGTCATAAAAGGCGCTCTCTCGTCCTTGGATCCGGCAAGGCCGTCTCTCTACTGTCGGAGAACGCCGAGTTACTCCTCTCTGTCACTCACTCTCTCTCTCTCTCGCTGCACCGAATCGAGAGAAAATTGTGCGCACTTGCTAGCATGGAGAGGGTTGGCGAGGAGAAGACCGTTACTCCCAGTGCTTTAAAGCAGCTGAAGCAGTTATCGAGGGTCATTGAGAGTATATATTAATACATTCTCCAGTAAGTCAAAACGGTGTATTAACAGTTCTTCTTCCCCGTTTTTATCTATCTATTTCTAAGGGCCTTGTCGCTGCAACCAGATGTTTCTACCTTGGCAGCCTTCTTCAATCCTTCATAAAATCTTCGGAATCCCATTCGGTTCTTTATTGCTTCTATATATTTTTTCATCGGTTTTCCTTTCCCTTTCTTTCCTTTAAATCTCCCTCTAAAAACGACCACTAGGTAATATGATACATTCAAAATGTTTTTTAATACCCATGCAAAGGACTGCAAGAATAGACCATTTATGCAAGAATAGTCCACCTAAGTCACTAACAATCATATTGTACTGCAAATGATATGAGCTGTTGTGTGAGTTTTCTCTACCAGAGCTACTCCCTACACTCCTGACTATTATCTATTGCATGCACCCAACGTTTTTCGTTTTAAATCTTGCAAGCATTTTCATGGCTATTAAATTTCACAATCACAAATTTTCAGGGCATTCCGTATGGGGTTATGAATCTGTGTAAGGTTATAAATCTGTATGGGGCTAGGAGAAATAATTTTATAATTCTTATTTATAATACTTATTTAATTATTATTCTACCGGTAAAGGTATGTTTTGTTGAGTGTCAGAGAATTTCCTCCCGGTCTTTTACACATTCAGGGGCCTATCTACTTCTAGTATATCCTTTTTCGCCTCTGCATAAGATCTACCCTTGTTCATCCCATCCGTTAAAACTCTTCTCCTCCTTCCCCTACCCCGCTTGCCCAACGTCCTTCCCTCCATCACACTCTTCAGCAACCCATCACCCTTTATTACCTCCTTCAGCCACCTACTCTGCCTATCCCGGATATCATTCAAAAGTTTCCTTTCCTTGCCCACCATCTCAAGCACTTCCTGAGGGGTGGACTTGGGTCCACCCCTCAGGGTGGGATGTTTACTTGGAGAGAGGCCGGACTCTACCCCTGATGTCAGCGAAAAAGAACATCCCTTATTATTATTTACAATATTATTCTTTTCGGGAGGTTCACTTTAGACTAGACCTGTGCGCCGCCGCGCCGCGCCGCCGATGGTTTTGATGACGCTGCCACCGCCGATGGATTTCGTGCGGCGCGCCGCCGATAGCGCCGCCGGCCCCCCATGTCGGCCCGGCGGCGCTCGCCGTCATATGCAGCCATGTACGAATCATTGCCTCTAGAGCATGCCTTCTTTATTTGAGTACACTAATTTTTGCTGACTACTCATCATTGTATTTCATAACTTTGTCAAACATTACTCACCATAGTTACACTGATATCAGTGCAGCAGTATTAACAGTCTTTCCTTAGCAGCGACAGTTATCCGTGCGTTTAGGGAGGGAACCATATTCAAAGACTTCGAGATACCTTTTGAAGCCTATCCGCTAGTTTACACGCTAGGGCAGTATCCAGTGTATTAAAATAAAAAATCGTATTTTATTATTTTTTCAAGCGTTATCAAGCAAGCATCCTATCTCATTGGAATTGTAACATTTAAGGCTATATCGAAATGCTAGTTATACACAGTAAAATACTTTTATTCTACTCCATGTTTAAAGTATAGCGACACTTTAATTCAGCCAAAGATGATGCTTGAGGGTACCGAGTGGAGACCGCAGAAAATCTTTATCTGCTACGTGCTCATTAAGGGCCATGACCCAGCGTGGGCCCTCATTTTGAATGCCTCCGAGCTCGGAGTTTTGGACCTTATGTCGTCCTCAGAACCTCTAGCTTGATCCCACCCATCAGGTGGGTAAGGGTATGGAACGAGCTAGAGCAATAGAAACTCCTGCACGCGGCTATGTTTCAACATTGTATGTGACTTTTAAAAGTAATTTCTTTTAAGTATTCTACCGATAAAAGATAGGTTTAGGTGACAGCCAGAGAATCTCCTCCTGGTTTTCTACAATTTTAGGATTCTATCTCCCTCTAGTACTACCATTTTTGCCTCAGCATACGATATACCGTTCTCCATCCGTCCATCAAACCAATTCTCCTTTTTTAGTTCTCCCTGCTTGCCCAAAATTCTTCCCTCTATCACGCTTTTGTGCAACTTACTTCCACAAGACAGCTACTCTGCCTATCCCGGATTTCATTCGGAAGTTTCCTTTCCTCGCCCACCGTCTTAAGCACTTACTCGTTTGCCTCCCATTTTGTCCAGATCACTTTCTCCATATCTACATCTTAAATGCCTGTTGCGTCTTCTCGTCCTCTTTTACGAGGGTCCACGTTTCTGCTCCACACAACGCTATGATCCATATCAAGCTCTTCACCAGACTCCTCTTCATATCCTTGTCTAAGATTCCCGGCATCAGCTCTCTTCAGTTTCTAGACGCCTCCTTAGCTAACGCTTTTCTCTTCCGTATGCCTTTTCTACTATGCCCATTTTCTTCAAGCGTGCTGCCCTAGTAATTAATATGTTCCAGTTGCTCGTGTTTGTGCCCTCCAACTTTAATGACCAGCCTCGCTTTCTTTATCCTAGATGATCCCATTACTTTTGTTTTCTTATGATGTCTGCATTTCGAATTTCCGTAATGAATTTCTAAAGCATCTACTAAAGTTTGCAATCCCTTCGAAGGTTCACTAATCAGCGCCTGGTCGTTCGTGATCTTAACTAACTGTCTTAGCTGCCCTCATACCTTGATTCCCACATCGACGAAGTTTTTCACTTGCCTGTCAGACCATTTTCTCAGCATAAATGTTACAAAGCAAAGGTAACAAAGGGCAGCCTTGGTCCACCCCGCGACCTATAGTTGCCTTCACTCTATCA
This sequence comes from Ceriagrion tenellum, assembly GCA_963169105.1. Taxonomy (NCBI): domain Eukaryota; kingdom Metazoa; phylum Arthropoda; class Insecta; order Odonata; family Coenagrionidae; genus Ceriagrion; species Ceriagrion tenellum. The sequence continues at coordinate 65,408,819 of OY720640.1, read as the reverse complement.
AATACCCTTTCAAAATCCACAAAGCATGAGGAAACATCCTGGTTATACTCTGCTTTATTCAATAAGTGCTATCATCACCGCATTCCCATCCCGAGTTGACCTTCCTTTCCGGTACCCAAACTGGTCATCACTAAAGTGGAAATTTGCCTTACTCCCCAACCTTTTATTGATTATTCTAAGTGAAACTTTGGCTGCATACGATATCAAACTGATTGTTCTATATTTCTCGCATTCTAGCGCTTTCTTCATTTTCGGGATAGAAATAAGCACTCTGGCCATACTCCTTCCTCGTAGATCCATCAAATTAGTTTGGAAAAAATTTTCCTACCACTTTTACTTAAATTAATTAGCCACTCCGAAAGTATATTCTCAACTTCTACAGCTTTTCTTGCCTTCATCTTTTTCAATGCTTTCTCTTTTTCACCGTAGAGTATCATTGGACCGAGGTTATCCTAATCCAGTGTTCCCTCATCCTTCACATCTAAATTAATTTATCTACTATCGCTGTCTACTATTGCTCTCCACGTATTCTCTCTACCTACCTTGAATATCTTCTTGCTCGAATAATATCCTACCTCCTCTGCTCTTAATATTTGGTACCGTTTTCCCTCTCCCCGCCCGATAGCAATGTTATTTTATCACAAAACCCACCCTTTTCCCCATCTTATTGCGGCTTATCCATATTCTCGCAGTGCCTTTTCCATCAGTTTTCCTTCGCCCGATTGGTTATTCGCTGGAGTTTATGATTATACTCATTGTATTTCGTCTTACCTAGTTCAGTGTTGACATTTTTTCACCCCATTGTCTCCTCTATTTTCCCAAAAATTTCTTGCGTAAACCTCTGATTCTTGACCCCCTCGTTACCACTTACCCTTTTATTTTTTCCACCTTTCTTAATATGCCTGTGTGTATATTCTCCCACGTTTCCTCCATTCCCTTTGCTTCACTTATGTTCCATTCCACTTGCTCCTGATACTCCCTTTCTTTCCCCTACCAAAGCTTCAAAGTTCCATCTGTTTACCCACCTACTTTTTTAAATCTGCGATCACATATCGTCGTAACTAAGTTAAGATTCAAGCCTGCATTCAAACAAAATTCAACTGCCTTCTCGTCGCGATCATTTCTCGTTCCTAATCCATACTCTCCCACTTCATACCCATCTCTCCCTTCCCCCACTACTCCAGACACCCATTACTATTAGGTTTCTCTTGTCCGGGAACTCTCTGATTATCTCCTCTACCTGTTTATAAAGCCCATCCACCTCTTAATACCCATGGTTGCTTGTGGGCATGTACACCTGGGCTATGACGAAAGTTGTTGAGCGTAATTTTATTTCAACCACTAGTATGCTGTCGCTCTGTTCAATATTTATTACCCTCCTCCCCAATTTTGCGTTCAATACTATTGCTACCCCACGTTGACTCTCATCCCCACCACTATAGATTACCCTGTAACTATCACTGCAATAGTCTCCGCTTTCCTTCCATCACCCTTTGCACAGCTCCAAGACATCCACGTCCTCGATTACAATCCGGCAAACCGTTTTGGCGCAGGGACCGTTTTAGCCGAGAAGACCGTTTGGGCACTAGATCTCGTTCACCTGCAAATTTGTACATGAAATTCCAAAAATCTTACACCCTACGGCTCAAAACTTACACATCTATATAAAAATTACTAATAGTATTGACTCTTTTGCTACACCTCAAGTCTGCGCACAGCCAACGCCCAAATACAATAACGTGGATTTCGCTCGCATTTGCGATAAAAGGAAATTTCGCTCGCATTTGAGATAAAAGACACGGTATAGTGATAGTTTTCATTAAAGCTATTTAATACGTCATTTGTCTAAACGCTTAAAATTGTGAGACATTTTTGTCGCTTACGTATGTAGGAATTTGATTATATAAGTTTTTACAAGACAATATACTGAATTTATTTATTAATGAGAAGTAATTAATACGTTTTCCTATAATTTGCTAAAGTGCTGCAAGAGTATTGAACATATGAAGGTTAATATTACGCCGCCGGTCACGACGCCGCCGCCGGTAAAAAACATCGGATCGGCGCGCCGCCAGCCGCCGACCCATTTCCAGTAGGCGTCCGCCGCCGATAGTTTTTCCATCGGCGCACAGGTCTACTTTAGACTATACCCCCAAAATTTGGGAGGGGGGTTGAACCCCTTGACCCCCCCCCCACTCGCTACGGCCGTTCCCGGAAGTTCTCCCCCCCCCCCAAATTTATACCTGGATCCGCTCCTGACTCCTACTGCCTTTATTGCCTTCATCTCTTTCAATGCTTTCTCTATTTCACTGTCGAGAATCTTTGGCCCGAGTTTATCTTCATCTAGCCTTCTCTCTTCCTCTATATCTGAATTAGTTGGTCTATATCCCTGTAGTATAGCACCTCCACGTATTCTCACCATCTTTCTTGATTAACTTCCTGCTAGATTAATATTCTACCTCTCTTTTCCTTAATTTTATTTGGTACCGTTTGCTCTCGCTTACCTCCCGATAGCAATATTACCCTAGCGTATAACGCACCAACTTCCCCTTCTTTTTATAGTTTCTCCATTTCCTTGCGTTGCCTTTTCCACCAATCTTCCTTCGCCCGATTGGTTATTCGTCGTAGTTGATAATTTAGCTCCTTGTATTTCGCCTTCCCTACGTCGGTGTCGACAATTTTCCAATTCCTACTCTCCTCCATTTTCATAATCATTTCTTCCGTAACCCACTGCCTTTTTACCCTCACCATTTCCGCTGCTCCTATTATTTTCTCAGCCGATCTCCTTTTATATTCTCCCACTTTTCCTCGATTGTTCCTGCTTTTTTGGCTTCTCCTATGTTCTCATCAACTATCTCTTGGTATTCCCTCTTTTTCTCCCCTTTCAACGCTTCCAGGTTCCACCTCTTCATCCTCCTGCTTTTATTTAGCTTTTTGAATCTGATCTCACAATTCATCATTACAAAATTATGATCCGAGTCTGCATCAGCTCCCGAATAGCTCCGCGAGTTCTTCACACTGTTCCTAAATCTTTGTCTAACCATGATATAGTCAATTTGGTATATCCCTGTGTCTCCCGGCATTTTCCATGTGTACCTGCGATGGTGTTTAAACCGAGTGTTTGTAACCATTAATTTATTTCTCTTACAAAATTCAACTTCCCTAACTTCGCGATCATTTCTCGTTCCTTATCCAAACCCTCCCACTTCATACCCATCTCACCCTTCCCTCACTACTGCCTTCCAGTCGCCCATTACTATTACATTTTTCTTGCCCGGCACTCCTCTCATTATCTTCTCTATTAGTTCATACACCCCATCCACCTTTTCCTCCCTATGATTGCTTGTAGGAATGTACACCTGGACCAATACGAAATTTCTGGGGCGTGCTTTAATTTCTACCACTAGTATCCTGTCGCTCACCTGTTCAATATTTACTACCCTCCTCCCAAATTTTGCGTTCAATACTATGGCTACCCCACGTTGACTCTCAACCCCACCACTATAGATTACCCTGTAATTATCACTCCAGTAGTCCCCGTTGTCCTTCCCTCTCACCTCGCACAGCCCCAAGGCATCCATTTTCCCTCTATTCATTTCACGTTTAATATTTTCCAGTTTCCCAGCCCTCATCATTGTCCTAACGTTCCAAGTTCCTATTTTTATCGATATTTTCCTTCTCTTCTTCATTTTCTTCTTATCTTCCTTGATCCTTGTATCCTGTGATGACTGTGTTGTGCAAGGATTTCGTGTGATGACGACCTCGGGGGTCTTGCCTCCCCCGATGCCGGGCCCAACACCCGCCCCGCCCCATTGGGCGGCGTATCGCAGTTGCCAGGATTCATTTCTCTTTGTGCGACATTCATATTTCTGGGTAGTATAATAGTCGAGAGGGGACTCCCGTCCCCGCTTCCCAACAGTGTGTTTCATGTTTCACTATCACGGGACTACTTTCCGTCTGGCTCCTACCCTCCGACCTATTTGGCATGGGTGGCGCTACCGGGAGCAATATTAATTGCTCCTGCCAGTCCAGCTCTAGGGGTCATTGGAACGCGCAAGCCCTTCCACCACGTCGAGGTTGTAGTCCGCGCTTAGTCCTTTTGGTGAAACGTGGGTGTTTAAATATTTTATTTAAATAATTATTTTCTGCGTTTCAGTCTTGTGTGATTATATCTCACATGGAAATTTGTTATACCTGTCCACCAATATAATTGTACAGTTCATCGGATAATACGAATTCATTGGTCAATAGTATCGCATTCGAAGACACAGGCTTTTCAATTTTGTGCCCCGTTTTTTCCCCTGTTGCTAATTTTTACCATTATTTATTACTATTATTTAGCATTATATTAGATACGTACCATTAAGGCATATTTTGGCATTGACATCCAGTTCTGACCCATGTTTAAAGTTTCAAGTCTCTAGCTCATTGAGAAGTTAGTTTGAAATCGATTGCAAAATTTGTACTGAACGGTCATACAGACAGAGAAGAAAGCGAGTTAATAAAAATGTGGTAAAAGTTAATTCGCCGTATCTAACTAGCGGTAAATTCGGTAAGTCAAGGATGACCGCTCAGATGAATAAATGGCAGAAGTCCGAAGTATATTGAGATAGGGAAAGCTGCGTACGTTCTTTTAGAAGAATATTACTAAAACAATAGCAAACGCTACGGTCGAGGACAGAATGTGTAGAAGTGGATCGTAAAAAAATTTCCAAACGGTACCCATGGGTTTTTATTCTCCCATCAACTATACTTCGCGTCAAAATAATAGTCCATAAATCTGTTAACAAGGCCATAAATTCGCCCTCTACGTTTCGTTCCGCCATTGGGACTTGCGGGTATTGTTGTGTTTCATCGACCGATTTATGCACCTGGACTCCCGAAGGACTGGTTGTGCCTATCATATAGACAGTTCTCACTAAAGATCGAGGTTCACCTCATAGATACCTTACGCCATCCGAATACTGCAGATTGATAGATATGTTCGTAAATGTTTTGAAAATTGCTGATCACACAGCCATCCATTTTGGGATGATTATTACTGGAAACGATTACTGGAAACAATGAAACATAATATAAAGAATACCTGCTGCTCCTGCATTCTAAAAAATAGCATTATTTTGTTTGAAATACTAAGGACAAGACTCACTCTGCACCTGTTGAATCTTACGTTCTATAAAGTCATAATTTAACTCGTTTTATGATTCATTCATTCATTGGTTGTTCAATTCTAAGATAGGTTGACTGCAGCCCTCCACCCTTCCCTATTTAATTCTTGTTTCCTTACCTCCTGGTATCTTTACCTTTGTACTGTCTTCTTTGTTTGGTCCATGGTCTTATTCCTGTGTCTTTCTCTGGGGACTTTTCCCTCTATTTTACCTTCAACTATGTTCTTCACAAACCCATTGTGTCTCAGGGTGTGTCCTATCTATCTCGTTCCTCTTAACTGTATGGTTTCCGTACGGGTCTTTCCTCTTCTATTCTTCTGTACATTTCATCATTTCTTATTTTGTCATCCATTTTATCTTCTGCATCCTCCTCCAGCAACAGATTTCGAAGCCTCCTAGCCTTTACTGGTCAGCTTTTCCAATGGTCCATGCTTCCGATCCATAGAGTGCTACGCTCCGTTGGTTATGATATCGGGTATTAGTTAATAATAATTAAATTTGGTAATGACATCGACTATTTTATGAAACCGGTCGTCCAATAAATATTCTACTTGAAACTTACTTTTGTTTTTGTCAATTCCTGAACATTATGGAAAAGTGGTACAAACTTAAGGATGAAACTATTGAATTAATTTAACTTGGTTTATTTGCATTTCTTTATCATCACCCTATTTTTACTTTATCTGTAAGACTATCTATTATTGTAGTGATTTGCAGCGTGAAGTCAAATTTTGGTAACTTTTGAGTTTCCACTCAAATAAGTGAGTCCTCCGCTGTGCAATCGGATTGTTTGTCCGAGCTTTTTACTGGAGAAAATTAGATTAGTCCCTAACATTATGTGTTTCCCGAAAATACAAGAGAAAATCGTGACGATATTACTCGCAAACCAAATATATTTTATAAAAAATTGCATTTGTTTCCTCTACGCGTTCCATCTTCTCGGTGCCTTTAGCGCAAGACTCTGCAAAACACCCTTGAGATGGCTTTCAGGGTATTATGTAGGTGTAAATGAATTATATATGTAGCATAAGTCTTTGTTCGTGCAGGAGAACATTCACCTCTTCCACATAGCGACATGCATTTGCTTATGAATTAACACTTCAATAGCATCCATATCATAAAGTGTGGTGCACAAAATTGTTGGCCCCGGTGGCGGCGGGGTAATGTCCTCGCCTGCTAACCCGAGGGTCGCGGTTTCGAATCCCGCCTGGGATTCTGCCCAGGACATGGGTGTCTGTGTCTCGTCCGTTGTTACTGTTGTTCACCCGACGTAAAATGGCCTAATGTGCTGTATTCGGGGCAGTGAAAATAAATAAAAATAAAATAAATAATTCGTATATATGATAGCGTATCAGGCTCAACTTTTTGGAAGCGACAGATATCCATTTCAAAATGAAAAATAATTGTAAGTTTCCACTCAGAATTTTTAATCTTTGCCGACCATGGTTTCAGCATCTAGTGCCATTATTAAGGCTTGATTGGCGCATTACCTTGATAATGGAATTAGGTACTGAAAAAAGATTAAAAATTCTGTGTGGAAAGTTACCTTTTCATTTTGTCAAGTTTTTCATTTTGAAATGGACACATAATTCATGATTTCAGGCTTGATGGAATGGAAACGGAACATAACTGCACTTTGAAAAATGAGCAACTTCCACTGTGATAGGATTTATTACGACCAGTTTCGCTATTTACTTCTGTAAGTTGAAGAAGTATAATACCTGATTACCTTGTAAAGTAATAAGTTTAATGCCTGAATATGTTATGAAAAAGCGAAATTGGTCGGTAATAAACCCTATCACAGTGGAAGTTGCTCATTTTTCAAAGTGCAGTAGTGTAGTTCACGTTGTTAAAAATATTACTCATGCATCATTCACCCCATGCCACGCATCTTTCACATGGCATACGGGGATATATCGCAGTGTTTGACATCGAAAACTTCCACTTTGGGATAAAAAATATTATAAGTTTTGCTCTCTTTGGTATTGAAATTCTTTCAGGAGAGATCAAAATAATTATTCAAACTTTGGGAAAAGTTATTAAATCTCTGCTGTAAATATAGATTTATTTTTTCCCTCGACATCTATTGCGTCCAGCAACAATTTATTCCGAAAACTATTTTCCTGAAGTACCGGTGCCTAAATGCATTCGTTCCCGAAAAACAACGGTTATTTCAAGAGGAGCATGAACCTTTTTTTGCGGTCAATACAGACATAAATTGGTCAATGGTTGCGGTCAATACAGACATTAGGGCCCTTTTTCAGTCCACGACCGACTTTATTTTGGCCACGAATGCTTTGGTTTGGGGCCAATAAGTCAGAAATTAATCTCATTAATGAGAAGGTGCTATTACCATCAGGTGAGCTCGAACCATCAGATTTGCTAATCATGGCCAAATGCGCTTGCAATACTGTGACTTGGGATATCAAGAGACGGTTCCCATGCTTAGATAGTGGATAGCTTTCTCTTTCTATGCCATTATATTTCTTTTAATTTTAGTGTGAGCGTCGTTGTGTGGAAGGTTTGTATTATCATTGAAGGGTGTTGCCTTTAGAATTTTTTTCATTCACACTATGCGACCGGTCCGCCGATGTTCCTGTTCTTACGATTATTTAGTCAATGTATTTTACATTGACTTCGTCTTGAACTGGTAACATATTATTCATTTTCATTCAACAATGAGTTACTCTTTTGTTGAAAATTTTATTCGTTTTCTGTTATTTTTAACCAAAACACTTGACCTAAAAGTTTTGCGCTTACTTTACCAAAGCGGGTACATTTTATTAAAAAAACTCTAATAACGTAATCGATTCAGCTTCTTACTCATTGATTATTATGTCGTTTTATACGACGGTATATAAACTCCTCTTTCCGTGTCCATCCGATTGTGTGTTGCACTCTTCTGCTAATCATATTTTCTTCCTGTCAACGTTACTCTACTCTAATAATATACTCTAATACTAATAATACTCTATTACTATAGTTACTCTAGATACTCTAATAATATAGTTATTACTAGCAAAGGTACCCCTTGAAATTTAACGGGGATGAAAGAAAGACTGGGCAAAATAAAATAAATTATTTAATACCTCATTTGCTGCTAAGAAAGGAACTGGCAGAAAGCTAGTAGATCATAACTCAAATATCTATTATATCTATCTTTATAATGGGTAAGAAACGTTGGTTAACTTTATCATAAATGCCATCCTCAACGTTTCCAAGTAGTAAATTAAAAAAATTTAAAAAACTTTTTTAAGCATGCTTTTCTAAAAGAAATAAAATGTTACGAAAAATCTAAAAGGAAAGTAACATCTTAGAATCGTACTAAAAAGGAAAAAACTAATATTTGCTCAAGTGAATGAAAATTTAATCTAGTACTGGAAATGATGAAAATCTTTTCAAGGAAATTAGCTACACAATAGATTACCTACAATCATAAATGGAAAGAAATTATTTTTTTTAACAATGTAACTTATTTGAAGCTGTCTATTTATGCAAAATTACAACGAAAAGCATGGGGCGCAACCTCATTTATATTTTGCACCTAACCTTTAGTTCATTTAGAGACTTTGTAGAAATAGCATATTGAAACCCTCTATTCCATTGAATACCAAAATCTTCATATTTAATGAATTTATGTTGATATCGAATATTGAAGAGCGCATTTTGCTTTTCCTAGTAATTTTGCATAGATAGACAGCTTCAAATAAGTTACATTGTTAAAAAACATAATTTTTTTCTATTTATGTTTGTAGTTAATCTAGTGTGTGGCTAATTTCCTTGAATTGATTTTAATTATTTCCAATACTAGGGTAAACTTTCATTCACTTGAGCAAATATTATTTTTCCTTTTTAGTACGATTCTAAGACATTACTTTCCTTTTTGATTTTTAGTAACATTTTATTTCTTTTAGAAAAGCATGCTTAAAAAAGTTTTTTATTTATTTTTTGTATTTTTTACTTTTTAGTCCTAATTAATAAAATGTGTATAAAAACAACACTAATTCATTGATAAAGTAAACTTGGCACTTTACATAATTAAAATTTCAGAATTTTATGACGCCAAGAATTGAGTTAAATTGTTCTAAGTTATAGTTATCAAAATATATCGAATTTCAACTGATTGTCGGCCAAGTTAACAAGATCGAGCTATATCTTATACCTAATACATGTAGCAATGATTATTTATCAATACGTAGCCACGTAGAAAATATTTAAATTGAAGAACGAACTCGGGGATAATGACCTTTCACTCACACACGGGTGTGTTTATATCTATTCCAATTCAAAACACACTGCCAGAATATATTTGCTCTGTTATAGAAACTGTAAAATATAGTTAATATTATAAAAATAAGCCGAGTTCAATTTATTGAAACTCATCGATTCTATTGAAAATATATATTGATAATATCAAATGTAGCAATGGAATACTCAATTTTCTCCAAGCTCATGTTACTTTGCAAAATTTCATAATTTTATGACGCTAAGAATTGAGTTAAATTATCCTGAACGGAAAAATTAGAGAAACTGACGTTGGAACGTAGTGGGATTGACGAAGTAAAGTTAGAAAGTTATCATTCCCTGCCTGTGGAGACATGTACAGTAGAATGCAGGTGCTAAAATAGATTGAAATAGAGAAAATGGTTTATCACCAAGAAAGATCGAGGTAAACAACATATACATGTCGAATGAATTGAGAAAAAAATTTCGCCCCCGGGTGGGCTCGAACCACCAACCTTTCGGTTAACAGCCGAACGCGCTAGCCGATTGCGCCACGGAGGCTGCTGAGAGAGCTAGGCGAAATCGACCAACTCGTCGATCATGACAAGGTATGCCAGCAGCCTAGCGAGCACAAGGCATATTGCCTTAAGGTCTAGTTACACTATACAATAACTCCATTGATTAACTCGAACTAGTTAATATACGAATGAATGAACGAGTGAATGAATGTGGAAATTCACCGTGAAACCACCCTGAGTTATACGAATGCATTAACAGAAAAATAGAACTTGCGCTATTTGGTTCATGCATTCTTACATGAACTTGGGCGCGATCCCATACGGGTTATGTGTCGCGTAACCAGGCCTTGAGAGACCCGTAATGCTTACTCCCATTTGACCTAAATAGGCCCAAGCGAGATCAAAATGATGCTTAATCGTCCTTTAAGCGATAATTATTTTATGCACTAATGGGTTACTTTATGGAAGCTATGGTTATATACATATAAGAGTTGGGTTCAGTCTCGGATGTCGAGCTGTTGAGATGGTGTCGGCAGACGTCATTTCGATTTAAAGACTTCCTATGCTAATCACCTCCTCTAGACCCCCAAAGAAATGAGCCAACTCCATTCATTAGTCCAAAAGTTTAGTCAAATTTTAACCCGCTTGACAGACAATGCCGGCACAGCCTGAATATGTTTCTGCTCTATGTCCAGAGACATTATCCGTCGAGAAAGTAATCTATCCTGAACAATGATACTAGTGTGAAGACTTAATCCAAATACGAACTCTCTAATACCTCTTCAGTGTAATGATTAACTCACCCCTCTGCGGGGTAAAAATGGATTCATCCCTCTCAAATGGCGTTGAGTGGTCAAAGGGCCAAGGAAAGACTCCAGGAAAAAAAATATTTTCAGGGAATTTGACAGTGCTGTTCGGGGAACAAATAAAGATCAACGGATACTGGAATTTTTTTATTTTTAGCGATATTCCAGTCCCTACATCATGGTTCTCTTCACTGCGGAAGTTGCTTCAGTTCCATTATGATAAAATAATCGAGTCATTTGGAAAAAAGGTCATTCATTCCACGATCTTTGCTATTTTAAACACAAACTGGGGCCGACGGCTCTCTACCATTTCCTAATTTCTTTGGTTCCATGTTTTGTTGGATCTAATGCGTTAGCCCTTCCAAATAACCAACCCTCCACGTTCTTTACCTTTTCTGACATTGAGAATATTGGCGAATCCAGTCATCATCTGAAGTTTTCTCCCTTGAAAAACTTGACAAGACAAGAAAAATCCTAGTCTAATACCCACCGCTGGGTTAATAGTGGTCTCTCAGATCGTCACGGGCGACTAAGTTCATCTCGCGAGTGACGCGCAGATTTATCGCAGCCTCGGCGAATGGCGAAATTGCCCGGCGATCGAATCTCCCGAAGTCTTTAATATTTATCGCCACAAATAATAGAGCGACAGGAGCGAAAATTATAGCATACCGCCATAATTTGAAATGAATCTCTAATACCCTTCTCTCAAAGCTTCAAAAGGAGTTATTTCTTCCACATTTATCCCGAGCGTCGCCTTACCTGGTACTCATTTCTTTTACTCTTGGTGCAGGAGTAATGAGCACCTTGAAATATATTGTTGAACCTTCGAAGGAAGGAAATCTCGATTTCTATAATATCGCGTCGGAAACAGGTTGTAAAACGCGTGTCTAAAATTGTTAGGAGCACTTTCTTTATACACCAATCATATTCGAACGCCAATCAAGGAAATAACTATATTACATGCTAGAATTGCAAAAAAATCAAATTTCATCTATGATAGTGATAATTCAGCATAAACATTGGGATATCTTAACTCCACCCGTAACACTTGATCATGTTACGAATAGAATGCAATATAATGTACACTATGCAGGCTGGTTCACAATGTACCTATCATACCTCTTTATTTAATGTAAACTTTTTTCTTTATCAGGGATGTTGAAAAAGTGTTGTTTAGTCAATAAATAAGGATCAACGGATACTAGAATTTCCATTCTACCTAGATAATTATTTTAGCGGTTTCCAAGTTCCTACTTCGTCGTTCACTCTTTTATACAGAAATTGCGCCAATGCCATCATGATAAAATAATAATTTGAGTCGATTCTAAAAAAACATTTTCATTCATTGTGACAATATTGGATATTTAAATACAAATTGGGACCTCCACTTCTCTTCCATTTCTTTGGTTCCATGTTATTTTAGATCTTACAGGTCTTAAATATTTGTTTAGTAAATCAATAAAGATCAGATGTTTCTTCTATCCGCTTCTTCGAACGGCCAAAAAAGAGCTATATGAACATCCATCTCTCTTCTTACTTTCCTTTGGATACTTCCACAGAAAACATGGTTTTCATAATACCTCAATTAATCAATTATTGATGTATTATAGAAAAATCGGCTGGTGGTAAAGAAGGTGATTTTAAGCATTTTTTGTCCTCTCAATATTAACTGCAATCCTTTAGCTACCAAAATATGCCAACGTAAATATTTTGTCAGATGCACCTTGCGCTCACCTTGGAAACACCAAAAAGCATTGGTCTGCACGACGGTTTATCGAAGTTAAGCATATCCAAGTTGTACTTAATTGTTGTGTTTGCATACTTCGTTTACTGGTGTTATTTGTGCATATTGCTTCCAGTCTTCAAGATTGAAATCGTATTGGTTAAAATATTGTTCATTAAAAGTATCTTTTTGGACTATCTATTTTAACCATGGAGATACGAAAAGAGTTATTCAATGAAATTATTTAGAAAATTTAATGTTCTCCCTACATATGACTAGATCATTCTGGCGGAGGGATTGATATCATTACATGAGCTAATCGACTGATTGCCCTCCCCCGTGCTTGATACTGGAATTTATGCGTTAAATCTAAATTACTTTAAAAGAAGAACACTCCGCATTGAGATGGGGTAATGCAGTTACCAAAAGTGCGAATAGGCAGTTGGAAATAGTTGTACATTTTTCACTTTCAGATAGAATGTTCTCTGCTATTTACGGCTGCAATGTCCAAGTAAACTTTACGCCTTCAGACATCCCTTGGTGGAAGTAATTTATTTTCGAATCCATATGGAAAATAAGCCTTGTTCTATTCCATACTTATTTCTTGTAAACGTGAAACGTGTTTCGCAACTTGCTGCATCTTCAGGTACGATTGTTTATCTTTTATTTGTTGATTGTTACTATTGTAACCTTAGGCTAAGAAGGGGAGTTTGGAGAAAAAACTAATTTTTGGGTGGAAAGGCTGGGGAACATAGGTTGGGGGTTTGTGAGAAGGGAAATTTTTGCGAAAAGGAGAGGGGAAGAGGGGGAGGAAAATTTTTACATATTCTACCAAAAGGTTTACATATAGTTGCTTTGGAGAAAATGCAAATTATCAGAGAGTCAAGGAATCTTTGCAACGAGCTACTTTTTCCACACCCCCTCCGAACTCCTTTCCAAAAAAAAATTCCCTTCTCACAAGCCCGTAACCCATGTTCCCCTGCCTTTCCACCCAAAAATTAGTTTGTTCTCCAAACCCCCTTCTTAGCGTAAGGTTGCTATCGTAACAATCAGTAAATAAATGATAAACAGTTGTACCTGAAGATGCAGCAAGCTGATAAACGCGTTGTACGTTTACAATAAACTAGCTGAAGCTTAAGCCCGCGTTTGTATTTTACTCTCAAATACAGGATCGCTTACTTTTCCCTTTTCATTCCTTCTTCGCTTTTGAATAACCTTATTGCAAGTGGCCTAATTGTAACAGTTGCTTCATTTACATCTTCCGTCATCATAATTCAGCAGGCATTTTGGAGCTATACCTCAAAAATTCTTTCCCTAATAGCTTTTATGCCTCATCACTCTTGCTCGACTTCTAATTCTCTATGCATCAGGTGTTGCTAGATTTCGGTCACCTGGAACTTTGTGAGTGAAATTCCAACAATCGTCCACCCTACGGCTCAAAACTAACACATCTATTAAAAAAATTGCTATAAAAATTGACTCATTTGCTAAATTTCAAGTCTGCGCACAGCCAACACACAAATACTACTATTTAGATAATTGCGGAAAAGTACGAGGCTTATTTTTAATATACATTCGAATGCAATTTGTAAACCTGGGGTGTTGAATTTCGGCTTCTCCATAGTCGGATTAATAATATATATGACATCATTTATTCCCATTATTACTTCTCCCCTGTATTTCCGTCGCAGCCGCTCTCGCCCCGAACGATTTTCACGGACTACGTTATCAATCAACTTCTTTAGCATCAGCCACCTCGGCCAAGGCGTCAAAGCGACGCTGCTTTTTAGTCGCGCTTAGCGCCGACAAAGGTGAGAGAATGGGCGGCCGGCGAGCTAATGAAACGTGAGATAGCAGAATTGAACGTTCGCCGGAGGCAGCGTTGAGATCTGTGTGTGAGGAGATGGAAGTTGATGAACCCACAGAAGCTATGAACCTTTGATTCGAAATCGACATATATAGGCAACGGTGGTGAGAGGGGTGATGGCATTATGATCTCGGTAAAAGTATTCGCAACGAGAAAAGTCACTATAATTTTTGCCTAAATTTTTTAACCAAAAATGAAGACAAGCGCATTATCGGAAGAAGAAAGCCTAAACTTTACAATTTTCCTTTTCTTTTTTTGTGAATATGGTGATAGACAGCTCAATGTAGTTGTGCCATAGGTTCTAAATTGTCTTTCGGTACACTTTAAAATTTTGGAAACAAAATCAAAGGTTAAAAAAGAAATTGATAAATAATTTTAGAACCTAAAAAATTGTGATATATTATTTTTATTGTCTTTTTATAATTTAATTATCTAAATAGGCACCCCCAGGCAAGCTTTTGGCTTTGAAGGACCAGGGTTTTTTTATAAACTAAATATAATTTTAAAAAATCTAATGCAAGGAGTATGTGAAAACCTTTCTTGCAATATCAAAAGTGTTACTCTGCTTTCCTTAAAAAAGATTTACCCTTGAAAGCAATACATTTTGCTCCAACAATGTGATAATTCAAATTGTGTCATAGTATTGAACAAAATACAATTTTTAATAAATTTATACTTGGTCCGGCCGATCTCAACGTATGGAAGTGATCCGTACAGATTACTCGATCAAAATTTTGGCGGAAAAACGGATATTTTCGCCACTGCACTTTCTTCTAAAATATAGCCATTTCAGATTCACCTGATTTCGCCTCCCTTTCTACATGTAGTTCCAAAACGAGGGGACGTGATATACAGCGTCATTTTCTTCTTACAGCCTTCCAGGTTTAGGTATGTTGCCTTTTCCGGCATCGCCATTGCAATCTCGGTCTACCAATACCCCTGCTCCTTATCGGCTTATTTGAGCGAGAAAGTATGTTCTAACTGTTCATTAAAACTATTCAAAAGAAGCGGAAAGTCATCGAATCGAATCGATCGATCGAAAATCGAATAAAAATAATGTATAGACATCTTACCGCCTAGTTTTTTATAAGTAATTTGTCAAATAACAACCGTACTTCAAAACCTTCATAGGTCAAAATGCGGTAGTTCCATGCTGATGGCGCTGAATGTGGCTCCTATGGCTGGACGGATGTGGTCCTTAAAAATATATACGTAGAATAATCTGCCGAATTTGTACCTTAAGTTTGGTTTTCAATAGGTAACTCATTTCATCAGCAAAAGAAGGATTTTTTTAACTCTATAAATAAAAAATACAACTTAGTACTTTTTGCGACTTTCATAGTGAAGCTAAAGCCACCTAAAGATAGTCCGAGCGAGATAGTTCCCTAGTCATAATAGATACCATATTCGAATTATACGTTTTAATTTCACCAGCTGTAGGACATATGAATCAAATGTTGCATTATTAATGGTGCAATAATATAGTTTTCTATGACAGAAATGGTAAGCAATAAAGCAATAAAGCAATAAGTGAAAATATATAAACAAGTCTTTAACTTGACTCATTTTTTTCGCGCGATGCATTTGAAACTCCTTCAAAACGGAAGGATTTTTATTATATCCAAGAACCTTTTGCGGTGACAATATGATTATTTTTAAAAAATAGTTGTGACTACACACAAACTACACGCTGTTAGTTTTTCTACCCCATCTAAGTGTCTGTCTAAGTGTGTGAAATGCCTAATTGTGTAAGTAATCTCTCTCTGGAGTATATACACGTACCATTTCTAATGTAAAAGAGCTGGTATTTTTTGGCAAATATCTCCAAAAGTAATGTGCTAAGGGGTTGAATTTTTTGTGTCATTAGTAGGGTGAGATATTTTTCTTAAAAATTAGACCAAATTTATTGATTTCTAGGTAAAATGATATTTCGCTCATACTACCTTAAGCATCACCCAGCTATGCGGCTGCCGTTACTGTGGCTCGATTGCTCGGCTGACATTTCCCTCACGCCGATCTTCATAGCGTGGGTGGCAACACCCCTTTCGCTCTCGGCTCGTGTCGTGTCCCACACTCCCCATTCTCTTTCCCCTTGCGCGTGTAGCACGTGGCTATACGCGGCTTGCCTCCTATCCGTCCTTGGAGCGGGCGACTTCCTTCACACTCCCCAAAGGAATTGACGGCAGATCGCGAATGATTTGAAGAGATCGGCATCGGTGAACCATTTCTTTCGCTTGATCTTCCCTCCCTCTCGTGCGCATGGCGTAGGTCAAGAGCGGTTGCCCGCGCAGTATGCTGTGAATTTTGGGCCAACGCCCATCGAGTGTCGACGTCTGTGCTTGGAAAAGTTTCTTTTCATATAAAATTCCACAATTAGTTTGCAGGGTGAACTCTTATGGATACTCGATTCTTCGGTAAACTCGTTTCTTCGGAGTTAGACCGAACATGGGATGTTTGGTGTTTGAATGATGTGAACATTTGATGTTCCCATGTTCCCATGGGAATATGGCAACATAAAATATCCCATAATAATTTAAAAGTGCTGTCCACACCAGAAAACCATCAGTATTCTCTAATGTTGTGCTGATAATAGTGTTGATTTACTTGGATTATAATCATAATTAGGTCACCCACATGTAAACGAATGTTGAAAACATGAATTTGCACTTCATTTAAAGTTTTGACATGATTTTAAGGTGATTTTTCATTATTTTTTTATTTTTTCAATCTTTAAGTCTAACTATATTTTTATATAAATAAATGTACTTCGAAGAAGTTATATTTTATGTTGTTTTAAACTGTGTATATATAAAATGAACGCCCTATAGCTTTTTTTGCGAGATAACCTCTTAATTCGAGAAATACCATTAAAAACTAAATTTGATAATTTATTACTAAATATGATAAATGGAAAAAATACATTAAATGACCCGAATATTCTTTTTAATTAAAAAATAATTAACGCCCTAGAACTTAGACATTATACTGCTATAATGACTTCACCTATACCATGTTACAGGAGTTTTAGTTGGTCTTACATTTTCACTTGTTTTGTGAACTGGGCGAACTAACACTTCGCACAGCCTTTTTAGTTTTTATTGCGAGACAGGTGCATTCACTAATCGTCCTTCCGTTCGAAGAATCTTTCTCGTTGTGATCGATCAACCTCCGCTGGAGCCAATTCGCATCCGCTGAACGCTTGTCAGGGTTGGGTCCGACGAGCGCGAGATAGCAACGACTCCCGACCTTTAAATCGGAGATTCCACGCCCTACCGGCTCACTTTAAGAATTTGAGGGGTTGATATTGCGAGGAAAGTAGTCCAAGACTAACAATTAGGGGGGGGGGGGTGAAAGTTTTTTTCTCCCTCCGCTCGCTGTAACCTTTTGTGCCCCCTCTTGTGTCCCAATTAGTCTCTCTATACTTATCAACAGGTTTCCCTCGGACCGTGGCTATTGGTGGTTAGGCAACATCCAATGGAGCCCATGGCAGAACTCGAAAGGACGACCTATTGGTCAGAGGACGATACCAACGCCCTCCAGACTAACCATATAGGCCATTATCTATGCTTTGTTCTTTAGTTCTTTGCCCTGGTTTGCAGGTGTGGCCGGGGATGTTTGGTCATCAGCAGTGGGAAAGCAAACTATAATTATTAAGGTAATTTACTGGATAAAAAGTTTCAGTTGAAAGTACGTAAAAATCCTAATGTGCAGGACACCCCAACGTTCTCCCTTTTATCACGGCTTTAAGGTCTTTCTTAGGCATAACAATTTATTTAAAAATTAAATGAAACCTTGAGTTAAAGTATTTTATTTAACTTTAAGTCTCTAGGTTTAAATTTATATCGATTTACCGCATGATTGGCGACGTATTGTTTGTTAAAATGGACCATTTTCATGCCACATTATATGGCAAGCATCAAAATGAAAGAACTAAATTTCTTATAACAAAAGATTCGTGTACTAGATACACCCAAACAAAATTACATAAAAATAGATTAAATATATTTAAAGCAAACCTCGCAATTTCTGGGGGAAACCGCATTTTTATTTCGAAAAAGTGAATCATTATTACATTATATCCCCTTTTCGCGGACGACGCAGTATTGCACCGGAATATTATCACCGAGTCCAACAGAATTGTTCAGAACGAGTTCACAGATGACGTTAGATATATATTGAGAACCCCTGCGTATTATGCTAGGTTTGATCATATTAACAAAATTAGAGAGATAGATTGTCGTAGCGATGGATTTAAAATGTCATTTTTCCCTCGTACTATAAGAGAGTACAATAGGCAGCGTAGCAAAGGGATAGGTAGGTGAAATATAGTTAGAGTAGTCTGTAGTGCATGATGCATGTAATAACAACCAATAATCCCTTCCTTATTATGTAGATACTAACCATCTAGCTCCATGTGACCCTATTATCTAGCATATCTCCCTTAAATATCCTAGTTGCATGTCAATAGTGCATGTTTGGTGATCTTCACCCCCTGCCACACACCCTCGTGGTGGCTCGCAGGGTATCACGTAGATGTAGATGTAGATGAATTGCGTTGATGAAAGACCTAGATGCTACAAACGAGTGGTGGAGTACTTGGCAATTAAATTGAATTTTTAAAAGTGCGCTGTTATGAATTATCCGAAAAAGAAAATTTTCTCAGTGAAACGTACTCAATCAAGCCGAGCTATCAAATGTAGAGTCATGTAAGTACTTAGGTTTGACCCTTACTTAGGACTTGAGAAAGCACATTAGTATTTATACTGGTATTTGTCTTGAATCTCTTAGTCAAGCCAGAGCCACCTTAAAGCCCTCTAAATCACAAGGGAATAGGATGCCTCGGTAGATTGACTGGAGAGAGATTCGGCGCGGTATCTCAGAGACCCGGGTTCGAGTTCCAGTCGGGGCGTTCGATTTTTTCCTTCGTGATTTCCGCTCAATGTCTTCCTGTTGTTCCGTTTTTAGGGGGGATGTTTCCCGGCAACGGTGGCGAAGCATAGTCGCGGCTTTTCTGCTCCCAGGAGTACTGCAATTGTATCATCAGCCGCACGCATCAGAAGTATTTAGAAAGAGGAAGTTAATGGGAGAACGTTTTGGGGATTTCACGTCAGATATGCGGTTTCTTCCCCAAGGTTGCGACACGTGGAATTGCTGTGGTGGCGACGCTCGGCGGAGACCCGCAGTGTGAGTGACAAACCGCAAGTGAACAAATCGAACGATTTCTTTTCCGGCTCGGATTTAGTGGTATGCGAATTAGTTCCGGTTAAAGGATCCGCGGATTTTATCCTTGACACACACATACATACCTTTTCCACAGTCTCGTCTCACTTCACGGCCAACGGGCATGATTAACTCCTTCGCGAGTGCGATTGTGGGGTGGATCCCCCGCCTTTCCGTGTGACTGCATTCAAAGCAGAAATGAATCACGCGGTTAGAATAGTTGGACAGCAAATATGGGTCTCTGCGATCGATATTTAACGAGTGGTATTGCAGAGTGTCCAGCACTATGGAAAACCGGGAAGACTAGGAAATCTCAGGGAATTTTATTTTCACTGGAAATATCAGGTAAATCTCAGGGAAATATCGAAATCAATCTGCAATTTTCTGTGTTGTCAAAATATAAAACAGCAACGGAAGCAATGTGCCTTTTTCGGCAAGTTGCTAAGTCAAATTTCCCTTTCGTTGTCGAATTTTGCATTCCTGTAATAACCAAAAGTAGGTACGATGTTTTCTATATATTTTCATTGTGTTCTTATTGGTCATAGTCTGTAAATCAGTGGCGTAAAGAGCGTGCCTTAATTGGCAAGTTGCGAAGTCAAATTTCCCTTGCGTTGTCGCATTTAGCAAAATAAGGAAATAGTCAATTCCTTCAGTTTTTTAAGTTGTTGATCGTTTTATATCAATGCTATTCATAGCAAAGTCTGGCTGTAATGTAACCTTGTTCATAAGCACCAGCAATATTTAAATCTAAGAAAAGGGTGGTGATGTGATTTTCTCTCAAACTATTTTATAGTTTTGTGTTTATTTTCCTTCAAATGCGCAAGTTTAAAAATAATCCTTACGTTCAATCACCCAAAAAACATACCGAACATTCTCTTTTAATTTACGAGAAAAAATCAATATTTCCTCTGGAAAACTAAAAATTATATCTGGAAAACCTGGAAATCTCAGGGAATTTTCAAATGCCCAGCTGCTGAACACCCTGTATTGCGTCCACTAGAACTTCATTGGTCGTTCAATCCTAGGATTAGTTGATTGCAGCCCTCTACCTTCCCCTATCTAATGCTAGTTACCTTACCTCCTGGTATCTCTTCCTATGTACTTTTCTCTTTATTTGGTCCATGAACTTATTCCTTAGTCTTCCTCTGGGGGCTTTACCCTCCATTTTTCCTTCAATCATGTTCTTCACAAATCCATTGTGTCTCACGGTGTGTCCAATCCATCATTTTCTTTTTTTCTGCACGGTTTTCCATATAGTCCTTTCCTCTTCTACTCTTCTATACCTTACACAATTTTTTATTTTGTCCGTCAATTTTATCTTCAGCATCCTCCCCCAGCACCACGTTTCGAAAGCTTCTATTCTTTTCTGGTCATCATTTCCAATGGTCCATGCTTCCTATCCGTAGAGAGCCACGCTTCAAACGAATGTTTTCACATACTGTTTCCTGGTTTGTTGGCTATCCACTAGGACCTTAAACTAGGAAATAGTATGTGAAAAAATTTACGTAAAACGAGACACTATTGGACGGAAGACGGAAGAATATAAGAATGGACTATTGGGAAAGCACACCAGAACAGACTACTGTCGCCGTCATAATGGTATAGACCTGGACTTTGACGTGTCCACATGAGCACTGAGAATGATTGGTAGGATATACTATACATCATTGGAAAGATAATTTACTTAACTTTAAAATATAATTCATTTTGTATCGATATTATTCGTCTGCTTGATGCAAGTCCTGAGGAAAGGAATAAAAACACGGTAAAATCGCTCAACTTCACGACTTGGTCAAGTTTACAAAATTGTGGAACCCCATTGTTTAATCAAAGAAAAAGCGAACTTTTATCACAAATAGTGTGTATAATCATGACATTAACATCATTTCAACGTGCATCCATTGTCGCAACTGTTTATATGCGATTAACTTAGAAATCGATTGAAGTCGACTATTTTTTGCGACAAATTTCTAATTTAAACAGTACCTCATCAAAAAAATGTAGAAAAAAAGGGCGAGAGTGAATTTTTTTAGAGCCATTTAATGGGAGATACGAAGGGAACACCTCTGATGACGTCACGCCGGCAACATGTTTCGCATCGGCAGCTCGACCAAAGCAGTGCGCTAAACCTAACAATGCCCGAACGCATTGCATCGTTCAGCCACCCGTTTTCCTTCCAAGGGCAATTAGTTCCGATTTTATCAAATATTCATAACTATCCTAATTGCAATCGTAGCCTGTAATTGGCTCAATCTTTTGTAATTTGAAGCCTTCGAAACCTTGTGCTGGAGGAGGATGCTGAAGACGAAATGGACGGGCAAAATAAGAAATGATTAAGTTTACAGAAGATTTGACGAGGAAATGACCATGTGGAACACCATTCAGAAAAGAAGAATCATATGGTTCTTTGATTGGTATGTCACTCGTTAAATATCGATGGCTGAGACCCATATTTGCTGTTCATCTCTTCTAACTGCGTGATTCATTTGTGCTTAGAATGCAGTCGCATGGGAGATAAAATGGAAAAGTCCTTGCTTGCAGCCGTTAGGGTGGAGGCCTGCAGTTAATCAATATTAGGATTGGGTGACCAATCTGATGATGGTGTCCTCACACAGAGTCGTAATGACATCGGACAATTCGCAGTGCGATTTCAAACAAAAATAATAAGATTTGAATTCGTGCGTTTACAAGTGTTGCCAACTCAACACGATCCTTCAAGTATTCATTCGTGGAGAGATGGGTCCGTGCGTGGTGTACGTCTATATTTCTTGTTGCAAAAAGTAAAGGAGATGGAATGTCCCTCTCATTCACTGTGTTTGATATGCAGACGGGACGTATCGTAACTTAAATGGTTCATTGAGATTCGACATTATGAAATTTTTTAAAATTATTTTAGAATGTCCGCTACTTCCTTTGATGGGTTGATGGTTTAGATACAGTGTGCAGACTGCAGATAACGATCATGTCAGTCAATAACGGACGTCTTGCAAAGTCATCCGTTCGCATGAACTGGTCCATTGCGCGCAATTTTATCGGACAAGCCGTTCGAGTTTCGTAATCGTGCGATTTCTGAGAGAAAATGACAGGACCGAGAAAACGCCCGGCGCACAAAATCGGACGTTTTCAAATTGCCTGTATAAATGTAATCACTTACTTGGGTGCACTCACAAAACGCGCAATTCCGTGTCGTAGGACACAAATCCATGGCATGAACGCGGCCTGAGAACCACAAACCTTTACGGACCGTAATTTGTTAAGTTGTTTGGAGCGCGAATCGTGGTTCATTGAGTGCACATTTCAATTACTTTTCAAGAACGTTCAAAAAATTCTTGGATCTTACTCCACTTCGGTACATGTGTTTATTCGGTAAAATGTAACCATTTACGTCGTTATTTAAGTCATGTAAGAGTTATTTATTTTAGTCTTAATTTAAATTCGATTGTGACTTAGATTTCCGGTGTGGATTTCAAAGTTTAAGCAAAAATCTTATGAAATACATTGTTAAATATAATCGTATTTACTAGCCACCATTATTATAATTAAAAATGTGTTAATTCGCGTTTAGGATAAAATCTGTACGTATAGAATCGAATTATGTGTCACGTATCGTAATGTCACGTGTTAGTATGGTATTAAATTGCCAAGAAACCAAATCGGTATCAGGATTTTTTTCGCTTTTATCCGTACATATCTAACAAGAGAACATATGCAAATTTTCACGAAAATGTTTACATAAACGAGAATCGGTCCAGACATTTTAGTGTGAAACATGACAATAGTGGACCTCATTATTCCGCAGCATCGAAGATTTTCGCAATAAACATCGCGACGATTCTTCCGGTTGAAAAATAAACGGCGATGACGCGTTAAAACAATGGTGAAAATATATGCGCGCGTGCTGATGAATGCTTCATACTCGCGCATTCCCCTTAGTCGGTCTTCATAGAGCCAATGATATTAATTACGATTTTTATGAGATTTGGATCGATCACTAATTAATCCACCGAGACCGCCTTTAAATAGTGTTAGCTCCAACTTTGTGGAAACTCTTAATCTAAGCTCTCAAAAGAGAAAAATATTTGTATACTTCCACTCTTCATTCCCATTCGACCAAGCTTTCGGCAAATTTGGTTCCTGATGATGACATAACGTGCCCAAACCATGGTCGGATGGACATAAAGTGTGGAAGAGTACATACATTTTCCACTTCTGAAGATGTGACCGTCTTGCACTAGACCCTGCCCTCCTCCTCATTATACTTAAATGCACATCTTCATTCATAATGAACACTGCGAGCCGCCATAGAGGCGTGTGACAGGGAATGTTAGGACACCTCCCATGAAAGGGAATGGAATAGGGAAAGGGAGTGGGGAGGGAATAGAGTTGATCGGTATTTTAACGATATGCCTCATCTTAACGTCACGCTGGTTTCATTAAAATCACTAATGGTGCGTGGAAATGAACCCTTTTGCTTATGATTTCGGGAGTGTCTCTTCTAATCATTTCTAGGGATACAGCTCGGCGTCAATATAAAATCCACCGTGTCGTACTATAAACACGCCTGATCAGAATATTTCCAGTAATCATAATCAATCATAGTCTGGCGTGCAGCCTTCCGACCCCAAACGGCTCCCAGCCTACTCCGTCTATCAGCAGTGTCGCACTTTCTGTTGGCCCGCGGCAGTTCAAACGAATCGCACGGCATCCCTTTGTGTTTTATTTACTATGTTCATAAAATCTTTTTGTGCTGGTTCCTAAATGCTCGGGGTACATTTGAGATGCGTCTTTCCTGCGCAAGAGAGCATCTCTCTTCAATTTTCCATCGGAGAACCATCCTACTATTCTACTGATAAATCCTGTCCCAAGAAAGTAGCCCCGCGAATGTAAATTCGAAATAATCCATAAGATTCCATTATAGTGTCTTTTATAAAGGTGTATGCTTCTCGAGTAACTGTGATCTGGTAGCAAGGACGTAAAGAACAGTAATTACTCAGGCAAGAGAAACTTGGAAGCAAGAAGAAATCTTTGGATCAAAAGAGCCAATAGCTGCTCAACGCAAGCTTTAAAAAATGTGGTGTTAAATGTACAGTAATGTGGACTCTGAAGAATGCGGATGACCTTTATTGGACTGTTTTGAGTCGCGGTTATTGGTGTGATGGAAGGAAGCAAGCCACTGGTCCCTCATCCTCTGTTGAAACCACTTTCTCCGCCTCCTTTTTGGTACTTTCAGCGAGATACAGGTTTATGTAAAATCCAGTGAGCTTCTCCATATTATAAGGAAACATATCTCATCTTTTTAATGATATCATAATATCAGTCTCTTCCCGCATTGCTTTTCGATATAATTGCGTAAATTATCTGTTCTTTCCTATGGTAGATGGCTTTGCGCTTTGGAGATTATATTATTAAAACTTTTCTTTATTATAATTATTAGGTCGCGTCATAAATGTCACGGCTAGTAGGCCATTTGTCTCCTCAATTATTTTCAAGAACGAATTTATTAATAGCTGTTCTTTTATGAATAAAATCACAAAAAATAGGGTTTGGGCGCGTTTTCGGAGCGCGGCATGCAACAGTCAAGTAAAGCTAGAGCCTAATATAGTGTACATAGTTAAGTAGAGAGTAATGCTTACATTTTGTATAATATATTCTACCAGTAAAAGGAAGGTTTTATTGAAAGTCAGAAAATTTCCTCATACACTTTTTTCTACGCTTTCAGGGGCCTATTTCGCTCTAGTGTATCCTTTTTCGCCTCAGCGTACGATCTATCCTTCTTCCTCTTGTTCAGGAAACCTATTCTCTTTCTTCCCCTTCCCCGCTTGCCCAACATCCTTCCCTCTATCACCTTCTTGTGCAACCCATCCCCTTATTACATCCTCCAGCCACCTACTCTGCCTATCCCGGATCTCATTCAGAATTTTTCTTTCCTCTCCCACCATACAAAGCAATTCCTCGTTTGTCTTCCTCTGCGTCCACTTCACCTTCTCCATCCTTCTCCACGCCAAAATCTGTAAAATCATGCAGCCTTTTTTCGTCCTCCTTTCGGAGGGCCCAAGTTTCTGTCACACACAACACTGCGCTCCATATCAAGTTCTTCACCAGGCTCTTCTTTGCATCCTTACCCAAGGTCCCCGTCATCAGCTCCCTTCTATTACTAAACGCCTCCTCAGATACCACTGTTCTCTTCCGTATGTCTTTGCTACTATTTCCGTTTTCTTCTAGTGCTCTACCTAATTAATTAAAATGCTCTACAAGCTCCATTTTATGTCCTCCTACTACTATATCTGTGGAAAAATCTCGTCTTAACCCTTTGAGTGCCACCAATTATTTGGTGGGTACTCCCAGAAGTGCCATGGGTATTTGATATATTTGTAGGTCTTTATTCATAAAATTATTATTTGTTTATTACGGCAAATTAATTGTTATTTTTTTACCATTTTTACACGATCATTTCTGTATTTGAAATTTCTGTATTCTGTATTTCCTAATAAATATGAAAAAAATAAATTTTTTTGTAATGACTCAATGTTTTAACAGGTCTCCTCATATACAACGATATATCGTCGTTGGCACTTCTTGCACATTCTGCAAACGACGATATATCGTCGCGTGGCACTTAAAGGGTTAATTACCTACATATTTTTATTTCCTCAGCAGTTTCCTCTCCTCACCCACTGTACCAAGCAGATCCTCCTTCGCCTTCCTTTATGTCCTCTGCACTTTCTCCTACACAACCACATCTCAAACGCCTCCAGCCTATGGTCGTAATTTTTTTTGGAGTCCAAGTTGCCTGTCATGTACACATTCGACTCTTTGCCTCACATTTCTAGACATTCACATGCGAGGCTCCTTTCATCAGGTCTCCTCTAATGCTTAAGACTATTCCGCTTCCGATTTTTAAAAACCTTTGACTGATGTGATTTTCTTTGATGAAGAAGCGAGGATCGTTTGTAAGTGGGAAGTGGTTCAACTAGCCGTGTCACTCTCCGAGCGTTCCTTAAAAATCGTTCCGAGGAAATCCCCTCGATGATAATTGACATTCTGCCAGCGGCGGTCAAAGCCAGCCGCTTTCCATGTTAAGCAGCTCTGTTTCCCGGAGGCGGAATTGCCTAAGTGAAAGGATTTTATAATAATCGAGTGGAGGGGAAGGAATTCTTTGAGACATGTCGACGGGGAAGAAAGAGACGAAGGGGTGGGTGCTCTCACTGGCAGTGGAGGGAGAGGCTTGTACGTAGGCGATGACGTAGTTGAAGACCTGGAGGGTGGGACTGACTGAGAATTGGGAAAAGCATTTGATATGGTTGTCTGTACGTGAAAATATACCCATAGCTCTCCTATATTTACCTGGATGTCAGCATGGAATTTTATCTTGCTGAACAACGGGACGCGGATCAGTAGAAACTGGGCATATGAGCGTATTCTGTCCTTATCCGAGGGGTTAAAAATAATAGAGTTAATTTCAGGCATATTTTTCATTTCGTATGCCTTTTAACACTTTGAATACTATAGGCGTGATGGTACGTCCTCCTATATATTTCTGAGAAGGACGGTGAACGTACTAGCACGCCCATGGAATATCATTATTGAACTGCAGCTGGACGACATGGTATGGCAGCAAGCAGTCTTTCTGTTAGACATACATATGATCAAAAAGTGCCAATATAATTTTAATTGGAAATAAAAGTTCATTAGCCTGGATTTGAAAGTCTTCTTTCACAATCCAGGTTAGATTGTAAAATCCTAAGTTTTTCAGAGAGGACCTTCAATTTAAAGCCCAGCATGCAAAGTGTAAATAGGTGCCTAGATTGGAAGCAACAAAACTATGGTGTTATCGAATGGTGATGAAGATCAAATGGATGTAGAAAATTACCAGCGGAGGATACGTGCGAAGAGTTGAAGAGAAAAGAAGCACGTGAAATACAAGTAAAATTTTCAGACTCAACTTTGTGGAAAAGCGATTCATGAAGTAAAATATTGCTTTGCACTTTCCACATTATTTTACTAATAACGGCCTTGGTTTCGAAAAAATTATCTAATTTTCAAGGTAATTGATACTTGGTAATTACAAAGAATCTCATAACGTTTGTTCTCCTGTGGTGCATTTTCATCCCGAATATCCCGCACTGCATCTCTGAATCATCTACCAAAGCTTGCGGTCCCTTCGAAGATCCACTTACCAACGCCTGATCGTCCGCGAATCTAAACAATTTTATAAGATTTGATTCCCACCTCTAGCTCCTTCCATGCCTGTATTATCATTTCCTCAGCATAAACATTGAAAAGCAAATGCGGCAACGGGCACCCTTGCCTTACCCCGCGACCTATAGTTGCCCACTTTAAGTCACCGTCAGCCACCCTCACCTGCGCCCTTTGCGTCATGTATAAGTTTCGGATTAGTCTCCTGTCTCGCCAATCTGAGCCCATTTTCCCGGGGAACTCCGGTAGTTTATTCCAATTTACTCTGTCAAAAGCTTTTCCAAAATCTATGAAGCATGCGAGAACGTCCTGGTGGTAGGATACCTATGTTTTACTTTTATTCAATTTCCAAAACCTTTTTTGCTACTTGTAACAGCTACTATTGAAAGCTTGAATATGCTTTCTCGTTCAAATTGACGTTATAATTATGTAGTCTGAGCAGTCTTCATAAGACCCCTTATTAAAAATCTTCACTTTCAATGATAAATTACGATGAAAGTACCCAGTAAACTCTGTTTTGTTTTCATCTCAGTTTATAAAACGCACTTCAAAGATGCACCATTCAAGTATTCAGACAATGTAGAGTGACTCCGAGGCCAGAGCAAACATAACGACATAATTATGTTATATACTTAACCCAAACAATCAGGCATAATTCTATCCGAGATGGGTTTACAGTCAGGTTTACGCATGGAAGTTGACATATATGGAAGTAGCGAGTGTAGCGATATCTCGAATCGTTTTGCCACCTCCAGGGCATCGTTCTGCTTACACACAACTTCAGGCTGTTTCCAAACAATTGGATGACGGAGGTAAACAATAAAGATGATGATTACAACAACCTCTCATATTTGGCAATAATGGCGTTCGTATATCTCTGTTTGTGTCCCATAGCCATTCGTTGGTTCAATAAATTTGTATGAATTACATTAATTATGCATTATTACGTCGAACCAAGTGCGTCAATTGTGACAATAATAATTGCTATCTAACAAGAGACAAGTCATGACGCTTGCATTAAGGATTCTTTAGTATTTAAAATATTTTCAAGTGCAAACAAAAATTTCACACAGGCAACAATGAGTCCTCCTCCTGCCAAGTTATTCGTTGTCTACATTTTTTATATCCGTTGGCTTTCATGTGACCAAGATAACACTGTATATGATATGATTTAATAGCAGAATCAATAAGCTACTTGCATGCAAAATAGAAGCAAGTCTATTTTTCTTGAAAGTAGCAACCATGTTCGATTACCACTACTATCGACCCCTACTTCCATGGAAGTGCGTGCTTACACATCGAAGTGTCGCTTGCAAGCGACTTCCAAGGCTACTGTCATGGAAGTGACTTCTATGTGCAAACCCACATTACTGTTTGATAAGTTTAGTAAATATTATCGATTAGTGCGTATTGACAGAGAAATATGCATTTTTTCCTTTTCAAACTACAATGGATAAATCGCACTGTTTATCCTGAGACGTCATACCTGTAACGAACATAGTACCCACACCTTCGACGGGATTCGAGTCTGGTATCTTGACCGGCTAGTGAACATGCTGGTTTCGGGGTTTTTTGATTGGCATGGCGATGAGTAATAACTGAGAGGTTCTCTTTTTGCCGCGAATGGAGCACTTAGTTTTATTTTAGGATGGCATATATGTAATGGAAATGTTATGTTTGTGAGGTATTTAATGAGTTCCCTTCGAGCCGGAATAAGTCTCGGGAAAGTATTTCTGGAACACTCATAATGATAACATCCGCTCACTTTATGCTTTTATGATTAAGTTTTACGAGTTGACCTCGCTTTTTATATGTTTGCTTTTTGGAAATTATTGTTATTGCACAATTCCCTTTCCCACCGTCTGCTAAAGTACGTAAATAATTAAAATATGTATTTCAGTTAATAAAGTGGTAAATAGAGCTAATGAACGAGCGTTTTTCTACACATATGTAAAGCATCATATTCATGGCCGCTTTGTGAAATTAAGGGGTTTAATTCATGTTTTTTCTACAGTCTTCGATGCAGGTTAGTTACCTCTTTTCTTCCCGGTCAAATCCCCCAAGAGGTGAAAGTTCTTGAAGTAGACGAATTGCACTGCAGAAGCGTGTGCTAATCTAAATTTACCTCCGGTAATGAAAGGATATTTTCGTTGGTCGTATTTCTTGTTTGAGCCCACTTTTCACGGGTGCCTGGTTGACGAAAATCAATGGTCGATGTGAAAATTTAATTACCTTTGTCGTGTTTCCTGTCATTTTGGTTTCCTACGATCAATCATTGTTGGCGAGAGATGATGAAGGAAACATCATTGCACTGTGGATTCCATATCTCTACACAATAGCGGATAAAATGCGTAATAAGCACATACAGTCTCCGCTCAGCTTTGGCTGAAAAAGATACAGACTTATTAAATTAATCTCTTTCTTAAGCAAAGGAAGATGATATATCAATATTTTTATCGGTGTATTTAGTACAGAGATAGTTTTCTGATGGTTTTTTCATGGAAATAAAATAGCTTTTTCACGAAACGCATCTACTGTTATTATAACTCTCAATTTTTTCCTCGGTTATGGTTCACTAACCGCCTCAAGGAAAAACTGCAAAGATATTCTGAGTCTCGCAACGCGCTAATATCTCGTTGTTTGTAGCGGCAGTGATAACTAAGCATTACAAATGGACATAATATATTGAGGAGGGATAATGCGGGTGGGCGGGACAAATTCTTGACTTATGCAAATGAAAGGGGGAACAATAATATATCAAGTGAGCTGACTGGGTGCCTGGTACCGCATGTTGGAGTCGAAAAGAAATTTAATAAATTTTTCTCGGCATTCTATTAAGTGACTAAATTTTACACAGTTTTGTTATTTCTCACTCGCATGAGGGAAATTTTCCGTTTGCTTTATGCAAGTAGATCCTGATAGAGCGTTATACGATCTTTTCATGCCGTTTTCTAAGTGATAAAATATAAAAATAGAAGAGTAATACATATTCAGTTATATTAACAATTTTTAGGGCAAATATCGTGGATAAAATGAAGACAGAAAATTCCACTGAATTTAGTCATAACGGAAAATCATTTACATCTATATTTAAGGATATTTTCATTTGATCATGCTTTTATTATATAAGACTACGACTTAGGTGTAATGGAAGCGCTCTGATGACTTCCAAGGGTCTGGTTTATACAAATAGATCCTAATAGAGCGTCATGCGATTTTTTCATGCCGTTTTCTAAGTGACAGTATATAAAAATAGAAGTTTAATATTTAGTTATGATCACAATTTTTGAGTTCTGAGATCGTGCATAGAATGAAAAAATAGAAGATTCTACTGAATCAAGTCATAGCGGTGTTTGAAAATCATTTACATCCATATTTATGGATACTTTTATATTATATTGGACTACAACCTAGGCGTGGTGGAAGTGCTCTGACCCCTAAGGGTTGAGATGACGGGGGTGGCGATCGAAGTTTGTCCGAGGCCGTTATCATTACAGCCCATGCCATAATCAAGATATACTTTTCATCTGAAGTTGCGCTCTAAGAAATTTCTAACTCGACTAAGGTCCACTATTTAAGAACCATTCTCATATGGACAGTTCAGTGAGGCAACGGCTTTAGTAGAGAGCAACATCTTTACGTTTTCGTTGCGTTTTTGCACGCTGTAGGACACAACCTCATTTAAGCGACCACACATCAGCTATTTTCATGAGATTAGTCAAGATTCACGTCAGTGTAGATTGAAACACTCGGTTAGGGCCACGAATCCAGCTTTTGCTGTGAGAAATATCGAAGTACGTGCCCGAAAGACGTCTCGAAGCAATGGAGGTTGGTCACATTGACAGTTATTTCTATTTAAGTATTTAAGTAATATGTTTTCAAGCAGCTGTAAATAGTGTAAAATGACTCTCAGATAAAATTCTAACACATTTGTAAGCGTTTGTGAAATCATAGAGCGTCTGTTATATCAGGGAAAATCAAAGCGGGCACCGTGTTGCTCCTGGTGGTGTCACCCGTACAGAATAGATCAAAGGTTAGGAGACAGAAGAATGGTAGCCTAGATCCTAGCCTACCCTAGCAATAGATCAGTTTCTAGGATACTTTGACTATGACCAGGTAGCATAGGTCTTTGCACTTGTGCTAAATAACTTAACATCGTTATTAGTTACTAACCTCGCATGTAAGTCCCGGCATGATATACTCTTGTATGATTTAGTACCTTTTACAGCTATTTCTCTGACGCAGTAATTATAACCAGTAGTCGTGTCCTAAGTAGTGTACTGCATAGTACCATGTTCGTCCCCGTAGCTTTCTCCTAGTTTCTGGTCTGACCGTGCACTGTTGTTCTGCCTGCTTTTGGCCTGCGCCTGGCATCCGGGGGAACGTCCGCGGTTCGGCTTTCAGCTGGAATGAGGGCTTCGTGCCTGGTGAGGAATCACCCCGTGCCACACACCCTAGTGGTGGCTTGCGCGGTATTTCGTAGATGTAGCCTGATGAAAACCTGTGCCTCCTTGAGGCAGCTGCAAGACGCATACTTATCTCATTAGGTGTGCCTCCTAAAGAGGCTCTTTGTCATCAGTTCGTAAACCGAAAATTACTCCACTACATCTACTCATTCCTTCCTTTTCAACCATGGCTTATTTTGTTACAGGTTGCGAAATAGATATTAATTTAAAGAAGCAATAACATCATCCTGAGTCAGTCTCACGTGCAGCAGTTGGAGATA
This sequence comes from Ceriagrion tenellum, assembly GCA_963169105.1. Lineage (NCBI taxonomy): Eukaryota > Metazoa > Arthropoda > Insecta > Odonata > Coenagrionidae > Ceriagrion > Ceriagrion tenellum. The sequence continues at coordinate 65,376,371 of OY720640.1, read as the reverse complement.
AAAATAATCTTGGCGTTATTATATTACCTTGTAGTTTTCCATGCTTATCATGCTGATTCTGAGCTTTTCAATATTTTTTTCAATTTTCAACGCGCGTAGAATAGAACTTACATAAGAAATTCATTTATAACAGGTACATCAACTTTTTAGCTCTTCATAGCTCCATTATTGAATGCTGAGTCGTATTTCAGAACATATATTTTGGAAACGCACCTGTAATGCTTGTAGCACTTTGTGTTTAGAATACATACTTGAGGTCGTTTCAGTATTAAAAGCTTCTCAATATACTTCTGAGAACTATATATTAGAGCTCAAATGCCACCTTAAGAATTATTCCCTTAGTGTTGCTTTACTGAGCAAAGTGAATTGTTTAAATTTTAAATTATGGGTTGATGTCATTATAGCTCACTTTAATAAAAAAGGAACCTCGACATAATTGGACAGAAACATCCTCCTCCATGTTGTTAGAGTATGCGTTGTGGACGAATAGATAAAGAGCAGCTCATTCTTCTAGGATAAAAATAAAATATCTCCAACAAAGTCATCTTCGGTCCATTGTATTTCGAATACACCCAGAGAAACTATTTATAACACTTTATTCTAAACATTTTTTAGTAATTTGTATTTAAAATACAACTTTAGAGTTTCTTCAAAGAACTACGGAACTAGCCGCGCAGAAAATTCCCGCTAGTGATCACACAATTGTGTGAAATTCACAGTGGAAAAATCATTCGCCTGGACTGGGAATCGAACCCAGCTTTGTCAATATCGCGCCGAGTGCTCCAATCAATTAAGCTACCCAGGCGTCCTCTTCCAATGAGAATCTCATGGAGGCTTTAAGGAGCAAGTTGTCCTCACGGGTCCCGTGCATGTAATGCCAAAGGTACGCGTATGCGAGCCCTAAGCGCTACATTCCACTGGGTACGTACATGCTACCATGCAGTACCATACCAAACACTTAAGATACAACAACTGGTTATTGTTACTGCGACAGAGATATAGGTCTAAAAGGTACTAAATCATACAAGAGTATATCATGTCGGAAATTAAATGCAAGGTTAGTAACTAATAACGATGTTAAGATATTTGGCACAAGTGCAAGGGCCTATGTTACCTAGTCATAGTAAAATTATCCTAGAAACTTATCTATCGCTAGGCTAGGCCTAGGGCTAGGCTAGGGTCTAGACCACCATTCTTCTGTCTCCTAACTTTAACACAAAGGTGCTTACTTTGGACATTTTCATGGAACTGCTCGAAGAACTTAAGTTTTCAAAATACTTAAAGTCGGGCTTTCTCCCCGTGGACAGTCACCATGAGATTCACAGTGGAAGCCTGGATGGCTTAATTGGTTAGAGAACTCGGCGCAATATCGAGGGATCTGGGTATTTTACCCTTGTCTACTTCATATCTAGTGGATAAATAGGAAGGTCGTTTAAATCGAGTGAAAAGTTGGGACATATCAGTTGAACGTTTGGTTAATCAAGAGTTATCATTGTCCGAAATCAGGGGGCGTTTTGAAAGTTGACAATTTATTGGCTATTGCAAAATGTGGAAGAGAAATCGAGGGTATGTACTGGCCGCAATTCGACTGCGAAAAGCGTGGATTAATACTGCTCATTTGATGGAATGATTGGGCGGAGTTGAGCCAAGAGCTGAGCTGGACCTCGGGTCGGCGAAAAACAAAAAAAAATACAAAATAAACCTGCGCGCTCGTTAAAAACTGCTACGAACGAATATATAGTGTTTCACAGCTTTTAGAGGAATTAAGTTGGGAGCCACTATAAACTCGGTGGGTACACGATCGGCTTCGTTCTCTTGAGCAATTCAGAACGAGTGCATTTCAGAGACACTCAGAGAACATCATTTTGGCACCTTACTACATCTCAATGTCTGACAGAAGCGATAAAATAAGAGAGATACATTCCCGAACAGATTGGTCCAAAAATTCGTTCTTTCAACGCACAATAAGCGATCATAATAAAAAACCTGAGCTCCTCTCTGAACACTCATAATAAATTTCACCATTACACCTCTCAAAACCTTATCCCCTTACATCTTTAAACGGCTGGTGTTGTAATACCCCTTGCCTCACGCCCATGAGGTGGCTCGGAGGGTAGTATGTTAATAGAGAATTTTTTGGCTTTGCATGATTATTAAATACAGCATTACTAATACTCAGTCAGCTGCGGCTGTTTATCCTTCAATTATTGCTAGTAAAACCATTCCTACATGTTGCATGCACCAGTACACGTCAGTGGTGTTCATAGTATCTAGTGTAATAATTATTGTCAATATAGCGATAGTCCGAAGCCTGGTTTGCTACAGCTCCCCACTCCGTTCTACAACCAGCCAACTACTTTCATTCATTGGTCGTTCAATCCTAAGATTTGGCCCTGAATCACTGCAGCCCTCCACCTTTCCCTATCTAATGCTAGTTCCCTTACCTCCTTGTTTCTCTTCCTATGCATTCACCCATTGGTCCATGGACTTATTCCTGGGTCTTCCTCTGGGGACTTAACCCTCCATTTTTCCTTCAATTACGTTCTTCATAAACCCATTGTGTCTCAGGGTGTGTTCAATCCATCTCGTTCTCCATTTCTCTTTTGTGTTACATAACGTCCTTTCCACTTCCACTCTTCTGTACTCTTCATATGTATATTGCATATTTTGTCCATCCATTTTATCTTCAGCATCCTCCTCCAGCACCCGGTTTAAAAGGTTTCTATTCTGTTCTGGTCAGTCAGCTAACTACTTTATTCCTGCATAATTCTTCACATTGACCCCCGTAAATAATTTGCCAGATTTGTTCTATTCTCGGTCTTCCTCAGTCATTCTTCCCATTCATTTCTCTCCAATATTTTCATCAATATCTGTTGCAAAATGTGTCCAAAAAGTGGGTCTCTTCTTCTCTTCAGAGTTTCTATCATCTTTCTATTCTCTTCCAATTTACAAGAGACTTTTTCTTTGATGATTCTTGTCGTCTATGTGTTCTTCTTTTTCTTGACCTATCAATCTACGGTAGCACCACATCTCCGTTGCTTCCAGTCTCTTCTGCTCTGCTTCTGTCATTGTCCAGTCTTCGCTGCCATATAAGAGCACCTTCAAAACTATATGCCCTAATAAGCTGCTTCCTCACTTCCATACTTGCGTTACCAGCTGTGAGAGCATTCTTCTTCTGGTGAAATGCGTACATTACTTTGGCTATATTGCTCTCAACAGATGTCTTTTTTCTTCTATTTCCATTGCGAATGAAGACTTTTTTTAAATAAGTATTCTACCGTTAAAGGTCGGCTTTGTTGAAATTCAGAGACTTTTCTCCCGGTTTTCTACACTGTTAAGGTCCTATCTCGTTCTAGGGCATCCTTTTTTCGCCTCAGCATACGATTTGCCCTTCTTCATCCTGTCCATTAAACCTATTCTCCTTCTTCCCCTACCCCGCTTGCCCAACATCCTTCCCTCTATCACACTCTTCAGCAACCCATCACCCTTTATTACCTCCTTCAGCAACCTACTCTGCCTATCCTGGATTTCATTCCAAAGTTTTCTTTCCTCGCCCACCATCTGATGCACTTCCTCGTTAGTCTTCCTCTCGGTCCACCTCACTTTCTCCATCCTTTTCGTAACCCACATCTCAAATGCCTGCAGCCTGTTCTCGTCCTCCTTCCTGAGGGTCCACGTTTCTGCCCCATACAATGCTACGCTCCATATCAAGCTCTTCACCAGCCTCCTCTTCACATCCTTACCCAAGGTCCCCGTCATAAGCTCCCTTCTACTAAACGTCTCCTAAGCTAACGCTATCCTCCTCCTTACGTCTTTGCTACTATGCCTATTTTCTTCAGGCGTACCGCCTAAGTAAATAAAATGTTCTACTTACTCGAGTTTGTACTCCCCAAATGTAATGACCAGTCTCGCTTTCTTTGTCCTGGAGAACCTCATCACTTTTGCCTTTTTATAATTAATGCCCCAGTAATACAGTGGAGCAACTAATTCTCATCGATAACAGATAGGATAATTAAGATATAATAATTTATTTCTCATTATTTATTATTTAGGTTAATGTAATTTCTGCGTAAAGGCATTTTTTAGAAATTCCTGAATATTAATTGTACTCTCCGCTGTTATTTGAAAATTTTGAAAATTGATTGAGAAATTAAAATACACAAGGTAAATTTTTTATCATTGGTCAAATTGCAGCCATACATATATAATTGGATGTTATGATGACTTAATTACAAATTTTGCTCCTCGCAAAAGAGGTTCTTCGGCTCTGAGATGTCTTAGAGGTAAAAACTTACGGGTCATAGTTTCCTTCTGCAAAACGTATTAGAAGCCTTCACGTATTACACAATTTATATAGGCGCTATTCCACGCTAAGATTCGAAGGCATTTCGTGCTCAGAAGTAGCAGTTTTTTTTATTTTATCGGTGTTTATCTATTTATAATAATTCGTGTTTTGCGGAATTTTTCTGGGTGGTGTTCACTTGAAATAACGTTGATAATAACGAAATTCATGGCAGTATCCGACAAAGTGAAAGATAGGTATAGAGACAAAAATAACTCTTGATTGGTCGCATTGAAAAGGAGTAGAATTGAGCTGTGAATGTCGGGAATTTTTTGATGACTTAATTGTATTTTTTGCTCTGGGCGTACGTTGTAATTACGCGGAAAAAATTGCGTCAATTATCAATGCAACTAAGCTCGGTCTCTGTAATAATTGTCTCCATGAACTGCCGTGTTATTTAGCAGTCTAATTCGCGCGTGACAGCTGCCACTCGAATGTATGATTGGCCCAATGAGCCGTGACCGCTCCAATAACTTGAAGAACGCGCACGTGAGTCTGTCGGTGACTCGCTGTGGAAGTCACGAAAGCTTTGTAGCATTACTTTTATTCTAAACGTAACGGAATCGCGAATTGATTGAAACGGTAGGAGGATTATAAGAATGCAAATGCATTATGGTGAGTCAGTCTAATTTTATCGGTCAATCTCGTATGGCGAGGCTAGGCTTATTTTTTCGAAATTACTACTGTAGAGAGCTTCAAAACGAGACCAAGATCTTGCTTCTACTACTTTTCATAACCAAGAAAAAGTTGTTTCATAAACTTTATAATAACTTTTTTATGGCAAATTAGAAAGGACTGAACGTTTAAAGATACATTTAAATATATTTTTCCTACACAATACTACAGGTTCATTACGATTTAACTTCAAGTTTCTTCACTATTAAATGTCAAAGAGGGCGCTCCGAACGAAAACGCCAAAAAACCGGCTCTTATTTTGTTATCACCACAATCAAAAATCGAAAGTGTATTGGAAAATAATCGGCAACAACAGTTATACGCAAAATAAAACAAGCTAAAGTTTGGTGTAACTTACATTCATATTGATACCACGGTTCATTTTTAATCAGTGTCCAAACTCGAGTCTACATAATTTTTGCACCGAGAGTAGTGATATACTTCTCCGTGTGAACAACCAAATCGCATGCCATCAGCTTGCATGCAATAAAATCGCTTGCGAATGCTTGGCTGTGTTAGACATTATCACGCGTTTAATATTTATAGTGATCTTGCAATGAGGATATGCATATTGCCGATTAGGTTGGTAGTGAATAGAGAATCATGCTGCTAATAGAGGATAATTTTGGAATAGAAGTGTTGAATATTGATCCATTAAAATGTTTATTGTGAGTAGTATTATTTATTCTTCTGAGTAATAATACCCTAGATAAATGGTCAAAAAGTATGATTCCCGAAAAAAAGCATGATTTTAACAACGACGATGATATAAAGTAACAAATCAGGGCTGAAATGGTGAAACATTTATATAGTGGAGGCAGGACGCAGATGTTGCTGTTTTATAGGAGCAACGCTTTAATTTCACGACTATTTTCGATTTATTGCGTCATTAGCAAGTAACTACTTAGATGATGTCGAAGTAAGTAAGTCGAAACTAGTCCTAAAATCAATGTACTACATGTGAAATACTGGACGGAAAGGAAAGTGCCGGAGATGGTGGGCGAGGAAAGGAATCTTTTGAATGAAATCCGGGAAAGGCAGGGTAGATGGCTGAAGGAGGTATTAAAGGGTGAAGGGTTGCTGAAGAGTGTGATAGAGGGAAGGATGTTGGGCAAGCGGGGAAGGGGAAGAAGAGAATAGGTTTCATGGACGGGATGAAGAAGGGTAGATCTTATGCAGAGGCGAAAAAGGATATACTCTAGGGAGATAGGCCCCTGAATGTGTAAAAGACCTGGAGCGGATTCTCTGATATTCAACAAAACCTACCTTTACCGGTAGAATACATAATAATAAATAATGTGAAATACCGCAGCATTTGTGTTATACCTCCCTCATGGCTATGATAAATGGACTCTTGTAAAATAAATTAGGTAAAGTTTTTTTCTTTTATCGCTAATACAATCTGAACGTAATTTATTTATTGTGCAGAGCAGTCTATTTTCACGACTTACTTGTGGTTTCGACATCGGTTAAATAGTTCTCTCCATCGGTTGTCAGCATTCCAAACGACATTCTCGGACGCAGGATTGCAGGCTCATATTGACATAATAAATTTTTCCATGAGTACAGGCCTGAGATGACTGATTTCACGCATTAACTGAGATTTGAGTGATTTTATTCGATGGACGGATCTGCGTGAAACTTCGCACGCGTATTCTCTTGAGTGAAACTATAGATAAACAAAAGTGAAAGAAATTATAACATGCCGATTGGTGTATTTTTGGACAACTCAGGGCTTTGTTTATTATGGAACTGTAGTCGCTAAAGACATCCCCTCTTCCATAGAAATGAAATCAAGAATACCAATGGCTAAAGAGGGATTTATTAAGAAGAGGAAACTACTCTATGAACCTTTAAAATAGGTACTGAGAAGGAAATTGGAAAAATTTTACAACTGAAGTGTGACGTTTTACGGAGCAGAGATCTTGTGGACCTTGCGAAAAAATAGAGTAAAAAGAATAGAGGCCTTCAAAATGTGGATCTTGAGAAGAGTAGAAGGAATTAGATGGGGGAATAGAGTGAAGAATGATCAGGTGTTACGAATAATTGGGGAAGGGAGACAATTGGTAGAGTAACTCAAGAAAGATGAATTAGGGTCAGGGGGGAAGATTAGGACATTATATGATGAATTGGTGCTTGCTGGAGACTTGCTGAAGGGAATGATAGACGGGAAGGGAGAACGAGGAAGGAAGAGGTATATGATATTGGAATTAGTTAAGATTGGAGGAAAGTATGAAGAGAACAAGAGATTGGCCAAGAACAGACAGACACGGAGGTCTACCGTGAGAGAACCTGCCACGCGGGAGAACTACTTGACATGAGAATAGTGTCAATTTAACTCATAGCTTATAGCAGGTGACATCTATTTCGAAATAATTCAATTTTACCTGCATATCTTCTCTCCAAAACGCGAAAAAAATGTTCAAATTAGAATAATAGTTGTTGACATTTATCTTGGTGTTACGTCCAGTTCAATATTTAAAAAAAAATGATTCCATATAATTTTCGTTAAAATTTTGCATAGCACGCCATAAACTTTTGTCATGACATGCTTGGGAAAGTTTTTAATGCATGGGAAAAACTTTGAAATGTTCATGTATTATATCCATTACTGCACGTATGGTGAGTTCCACCGCGTAAGCAGACGCACAGTAGTTTGAGCGAAATGTCATTTTACCTAAAAATCAATGGATTTGGTCTCATTTTGAAGAAAAATATCTCACTCTTCAAAGATAACAAAATATCAGCCTTTTATGCCCCGTTTACATTACTATGGTTAGAATGATAGTTAATACGGCGGCTTAACCAATTTTCGTTTACACGGCATTCTTTTAATCCTTGTTAACATGTTGGTGGCCTCTGGTGGAGAGTCGAGAAGGTGATGTAGCCCACAGCCCAACAAACATCGCAAGTCGCTTTCCATTTTTTTCCTGGGCTGTGGGCTGCATTCACGAAACTTGTATGGTGGAGGAAAAGAATTGAATATGAAAATTTTTCGCACGGTTAGACTTCTCATTCATTAGTATTTAACTAGATACTTATTATTCCATGTGTAAACATTATACATCGAAAGATGAAAATTGAGAGAATCAATTTCCGTAATAGAACGACGCGTCACTATGCTATACTTTACCATTAAGAATACCCCGATTATATTATGAAAATATGTCGTCCACACTCTTTTATGAGAGAGAAAAAAAATTCAACATGTTATTTTGACATGCAAGGTTTCTAAATGTACTACAATGTAGACTTGAGGCCTGAACATCTAGTTCGCATAAGCCCCCCTCGAAAATTCGCCTTGAAGGTAGATGGCTTGGCGGTGTAACTGGCTAACACACCTGACCGGCAATTGGGAGATCCGGGTTCGAATCCCGGTCAAGTCGAATGATTTGTTCATGCGAATATCAACCCTGGTTTATAAATACATTCTATTTCGAATATTTGCCTCAATATATGCAGCGAAATAAATGAATTTTACTCCTAAGTTCTGCCCTTGACCCGTCCTCGCTTGCGTTTTTAAGATAAATTTTGAACTTAAAATACGGTTTATTATTCACTCATACATTTAAAAACACCATGCTATTTGTCACTGGCGCTTGGATACGGAAGATCACCCAAGAAACTCTCGTAATATACTGTTAACTTTGAATATTAGCTTCATGTATACTGGATCACTTAGCTACTATTCTAACTAACCTGCGTTTACACGAGTTAAAAATGATGGTAAACAATGCAAACCCTAGTAACTCGAAAGTGGTTAAAAAGTTGACTACGGTTGCGCCAACCTGCGGTTCCGCCAACCTGCGTTCACACGGCGAACTTTTCCTAGGGTTAGAGTTAACCTGGTTATAAAGCTAGTAATGTAAACAGGGTATTACCGAACTGTTTTCCGAGTATTTCGACCAAAAATACAAGCCCTTTTACATGGGAAATGGTACGTTTATGCACTCCAGAGAGACTTTATTTGAAAAGGGAAGAATTTCTCACGCCTATATCTCGTCAAAAATAAACAGTGCGTATTTTGTATGTTTTCTCAGCAATTTTTGTAAATAAATCATCTTTTCCCTGCAGTAGTTTTTCAGGGTCACAAAAATTCTTTCGCTGAGAAGGAAGTTACCGTGCGAGCAAAATGAGTCAAATGAAAGACTTATTTAGATATTTTTACTTAAGTACTGAGAATTTCTCTCACATAATGGTATATTATTGCACCAATAATGATGCAATATATAATTCATGCTTCCACCGCTGCTGGAATTAAAACGCATATTTCGAGTATTGCCTCCATTATGACTGGGGAACTATCTCGCTCAAACTACCTTAAATGAAATGAGGTCCCAGCATTTTTTTCCGGCTTGAAAAATTATTAATATGCGCGCGCAATGACCCACAATTACCGTCCCATCCACCTTAATCGCATTTCGGTTTTTCCCTCCGGGTGGGCTTACACCGCGTGGTCGGCTTACACGGCGCGCGTCGTCGGAATGTCTTGAAGGCGTGGTGGCCCCCATTCGCACCGATCATCTCGAAGCGGCCCCAGAAGACTGCGATTCCTCAAAAGTCATGACGAAGGTGTGAAAGTGAGGGAATCGGGTGGGAAGGGAGGGGGGCAGAGTGAGGGGCGAGGACACATGCTACGGCGTGGAATGGAAAGGGAGAAATCACATGCGCAAACACACATGAACAGTTCGCTCTCTCGCCCTTTTGGATGGAAATTCCAAGAATTCTTGTCAAGAGCGGGCGGCTAAGAGAGAGGGCGGGAGAGGGAGGATAAAGTGACGAACATAATTTTGTAACGTGCACGAGGAGCACCGAGAGAGGGAGAGGAAAGGTGGGGAAGCTAGGAGACCGGCCTTGCAGCCGAGGAGAATGGAAAGTGTTTCGATGAAAGGGAGGAGAGAGGGAGGAGAATTTTTAAAGGGGGCGGGGGAGGAGGGAGGGTGGCTGGTTGGGGAGGGGGTGTTTTAGTTTGACTCGTCGGGAGAAGGGAGTCGAACGGTTTTCAAGTGGGAGGGGGTTGGGAGGAGTGTCTCTCTGGACTGCGGGGAAACGGACGACGTAAAGCGAACCCGAACTGGGAGGGGTTGGAGGGTGGTGGTGGGGAGTAAGATCGACGGGAAAACAACTGAGGGCGTGGATGCGATGGCAATTACGTGGCGAGTACACACCCACGGCTACCTCTCTCGAGTATTCGCAACTCTCCCACATTATAACGGTGAGTTGAGGTCTTATGGCGATCTCTTAGGTGGTTCCGCTGAGAAAAGATATTCATTTTATCCATATTCTAGATACTTATAGAAGTACATATCCTTCATCTGATATGGGCAATAAATACTTCCAACTTCTTTACAAATACTCTGATAAACAGAGTGCCTAATCTCCGCACAGCGATAAGAAAACAAAATAAATGAGATTCCCTTGGACAAAGAAAGCGAGGCTGGTAATCTAAGTAAGGTGGACACAAACTCAAGCACGTAGAGTATATTAATTACTTAGGTAGCACGCTAAAATAATACGGACATAGTAACTAAGACATACGGAAGAGAATAGCATTAGCTAAAGAGGCGTTTAGTAATTGAAGGGAGCTGATGACGGGAACATTGGGTAAGGATGTAAAGAAGAGGCTGGTAAAGAGCTTGGTATGGAGCATAGCGTTGTATGGGGCAGAAACATGGATCCTCAGAAAGGAGGACGAGAATAGGCTGCAGGCATTTGAGATGTGGGTGTGGAGGAGGATGGAGAAGGTGAGGTGGACGGAGAGGAAGACTAACGATGAAGTGCTATAGATGGTGGGTGAGGAAAGGAAGCTTCTGAATGAAATCCAGGATAGGCAGGGTATATGGCTGAAGGATGTAATAAAGGGCGATGGGTTGCTCAAGATTGTGATAGAAGGAAGGATGTTGGACAAGCGGGGAAGAGGAAGATAGAGAATAGGTCTCATGGGCGGGATGAAGAAGGGTAGATCGTATGCTAACGCAGAAAAGAATATACAAGAGAGAGATAGGCCCCTGAAAGTGTAGAAAATCGGGAGGAGATTCTTTGGCATTCAACAAAACCTTCCTTATCTGTAGAATACTTTTTTTTAAATCTCCGGAGCCTACCCTTGATTCTGTCTTGTCCTCACTCTCCGCCGCTAATTTTGATAATATCTTTCTTAAAACTATCTTAAACTCATCCATATCACTCTGAACTCTACCATTGACTGCCCTTACCTCGTTTCCTACATTAATCTCTGAATACCCACCCGACTAATCAGGACTCACTATCGCTCCATATCCCTACTCCCAGATTATCACTCGGCAGCATGTCAACTACAGAAGACATGGGTGAATGTCATGGAAGAGCCTAATGAACCATTGACGTCCTACGAATATATTCTGGTATGGAAATAGCTCTGGCCTGCGTGTTACTGCCTCCATTCAATATTGTTGAATCGCCAATTGCCTTTATTATTAGGGGGTTGTTTCCGCGAATTTTTCGCTGAAAAAAGTAGAGATTGACTTTATTTTCATCATAGGTCACTCAATTTTCATGCTAGAGACTTTTTTAAAAAATAGAAAGGTCTTTTCAAATACTTTTAAAAAGTTTCTAAAAGTTTTTCTCGGAAAATGCATATTTTTCCCTTTATTTGACTTGGAAACTTACAATTAGCGTTTGGCGAAGAAGAGCTAACTTTTAATAAGCCATAGCTCGGTTTGTATTAGTCGTACAGCAAATATAAAACGCACATTTTTACTTCTTATAGTTTTTTTGATAAAATGAATCCTTTTCGAGTTATTCGTGAAAAATCGAACAAAAACGTTGTTTTATTCGATGAAAAACTAACACTTTCGATCGTGAATAACTCGAAAAGTATTCATTTTATTAAAAAAATGTATAAAGCATTTTTTGCTTAGAATTAGTTTTTCTATCGATTCCTGTGGTCAAAATGTCATTAAAAAATTTCACCCCCGAGATGGGGTGGCAACTACCCCCAGGGTGAAAGCGTACTTTGGCCTCATATAGATTTTGATCCTTGGTCTATCCCCTACCTTCTGTCAAAATTTCAAGTTAATCGATGCAGTTAAAAAAATTGCTAGGTCAAAACCTTCGTTTCCTGGGCTATTACTCTCGCTCCACAATTCTTTCACCCTGAATCGTTCCCGTCATTTTCCCAGTTTGTATTCATTTCCATGACGCCAATTATTCCTTTATTCCTCCTCCTGATTTGTAGGTGGCAGAAGAAAAGGAGAGAGAGGACGTTTTAAAAGAGAGGAAGTTTTGAAGTGTGTAATACATCTACATGTCTGCGAGTTGCCGCATTGGTGTGTGGCAGGGGGGGTTTGGACACCAGCCGTGTGACGATGCAAGGTTTTCGGAGGTGAAATGGTGACGTGTATTATGGGAATGTATTTAGTGGACCTCAGTTTTTATTGTGGTCACTTGTTGTGCGCGGAAAGAACGCGTTATTGTACCTATCTGTTCGGCAATGTATCTCTCTTATTTTATCGCTTCTGTCAGTACGTAGAAGTGTAGGGGGTGTCATAATAATATATAGATAAAGAATGATATAGAAAATATATAGATAAAGAATGAAACAAAGTTTACATTGCCGGGATTCGCACCCGCAAACAAAGTATTAAGAGACCAGGACTTCACTGTCATCGATACCGGCCAAAAAGGATACCGCCCCCGGGTGGGCTTGAACCACCAACCTTTCGGTTAACAGCCGAACGCGCTAGCCGATTGCGCCACGGAGGCGTTGACTATGTGTCAACTTGAATTTTATGTAGTGATAATTTGTATTCTTAAGGTAGAATGAGTACTTGGATATGATTCACGTTTATAACATAATAAGATGAAAAATCGTCACGAATAAACAAAAATCAAGTGTAACTTCTAATTAATCGCCAAAGCTGCATTCAAAGTGGCTTCGAGGGGTCATTGAAGCGTTTTAATGCCGAATTAATTTGCCTAAACATTACACCTCACGTATAATGAGTAAAATCCCTGACCATAACTAAGTTTGAAATACGCATGGACCGATTTATATTGAAAGTCAACTAAACACATAACTCCGTATATTTGAGAATACTGAAATCGTAGTCAATAACTCGTAAGAAAGCCATCGCCGTGTATGCCTTTCCAAGTAGTGAAAACAGAAAACAATTGTTCCAAGAAAATTACGACTGCGCTCTTAAAAATATAGCCGGAAATCTGAAATTTAAAATAAAAACGCTTCCGAAAGTTAATTTATTATTGTGTAAAAATTTAACGATTTATCGAAGCCGAAGATTTATCCTTGCTTCTCGGAGTTCAAAAAATGGTTTATTTTTTTCCTTTACGCCCGGAATATAATCTTAAAACAGTTGGGCAAATAATAACTGTAATCAGTTAGCTTCGACAGGAATAAATTGAATCTTAATGTTTATTACATAAAATCATCTTAGGCGTCCTTTGGATGTAAATTCTTGAACTCAGGTTCGCATACTGTCTGCGCCGACAGACGATACTTTACGCCATACATAATCTTCCCTGGCAATCTTCGAAATTTGGAAATCGCATTGCTTGTATATTTGTGCGTTCTCGATGGCCTGACCCAGATTTAAGCTTGGGATTAACTAGCTTGTGATTTGGGCTCGCCTCACTGTAGGTGCCTCATGTAGAATTAAAAACTGTAAATATATTAGAACATAAAAACAACGTTATGGTTAGGATTTGTATTATTGAGGTCCCTAATAGTGCGCGGAAAAAATGACAATTCCAACTTGCACGCCCTACAATTTTCTGATTGAATAAATTTGCATTAATGCACCATATTTCCGTGGATTTTTATACATTTTCTTTATGTTTACGGATTAGTAACGCGTTAGAAAGATATTCTTAGGTTAAGCCTATTTTAAATGGTGATAATGAAAGTGGTAATGTAGTTGAACGTAAAAAGAGGGAAAAGTCCCCAGAGGAAGACCCTTGAATCAGTTCATGGTCCAAATAAATTGGAACGTACATTCACAGGAAGAGATACCAGGAGGTAAGGGAACTAGTATTAGATGGGGAAGGGTGGAAGGCTGCGATCAGCCAATCTTAGGATTGAGCGACCTATGATGATGAATGAAAGCGGTGATAGCGATGCCCATTCCAATTCTTATAATAGCCTCGACTTACTGCTATAATTAGTACTTATACAAACCAAGCGCTTTGTTACTTCACACGATATAATTCCGATATCAAGTATACTTCAAAATAATCCGCATACTTTAAGTGGGGGCCTAATTAGTGAAAAAAAGATCGCTCTTTGACATTCTCGTAGGAAAAGGTACCTCGCGGGGAGTTTGCTCGCGAAAAAGTGTTGTGACTTTGATTCAAATTCGCGATAAACAGTTCTTGATATCAGCAAAACGGTAGGGAGATGCGCCATGAACAAAAATAACGCTGCGGACAGGATTCGAACCTGTGCGGGCATAGCCCATTGGATTTCGAGTCCAACTCCTTAACCACTCGGACACCGCAGCTGGATAATATATAGGTGGGGTATAATTTGGTATAATTTGGATAATATATAGGTTGAGTTAAGAACGAGGTACATTAGTGCATCAATCCTTTACAACAGCAGGCCAATGACTCAAGTCATTACATTCATCTACTGGGCTTACGTTTTTTCTCTCTCTCTCTCTTCATACCTTCCCTCCAATCAAAACTCCCCTGAGTACAGTTATTACGTACAAAATTCCCGATTAGAGACTGTATAATCTGTAAAATACCTCGGAGTAAAACTAAATAATGATCTATCGTGAAATAAACGTATTCGGGAAATAACTGGTCAAGCAAATCGTAAATTGGGATTTGTTAAAGGAGTACTTGGACAGTGCGACGATAACATTAGAGAAGTCAGCTACTTCTCCCTTGTTAGACCCCACATAGAATATGCTCCCAGTGTTTGCTATCCTCATTAGGTAGGCTTAAAAATAGAGTTAGAACGCGTGCAGAGAAGATCAACAAAATACGTGGAAGGGCGTTATGATAGTCTCGTTAGTGTCGCTGACATCTTGCAACAACTTGGATGGGAATCGCTTTTAGACCGTTGATTGAAAATTAGACCAAATTGTTTATATAAATACAAAACTAAATTTTTTTCAGACGAAGTTATGAATATCTGACGAACTCCAGCATTCTACGGTAGATCAGATCATGAGAATAAAATAAGGGAAATAGATTGTAGAACAGATAGGTTAAAAATTCTGTTTTTCCCGCGATTGATAAGAGACCATAATGGCTGCGTAAAGTGAATCAGTTGACAGGTAGTGAAGCTGATTTATTCATATGCACACTAATGCATGTTTCTAAATCTGCCGAGTGATGCAAACCCCATGCTTTACATGTTCCCTACATGACTCTTGCGTCACGTTTTTATAGTTACAGTAGGTATTATTTTAGTAGTTTCTATAGCATTTGTAGTATATCGATGTGTGGTGCTTGTTGGTAAAAGTAAATTTCTTCACTGTAGTGTGGTGGCTTGCAGGGTAATATTTGGATTTAGATGTTGATATAGATCCCATTCATGAGACCTTTTCCTTCTCCTCTCCTTCCCCGGTTACTCGAGATCTTTTCCGCTATTTCAGCCTTCATCGTCCCTTCACCTCTCATTACCTGTTCCAACCACCTACTCCGCCTTCTCCAATCTCCTCCAGTTTCCTCTCCGCCTTCGCCTTACCCTGCACTTCCTCGTCCATCTTCCACTCCGTCCACCGCTCTTTCCCTCTTCTCCTTCCCACATATCAAATGACTGCTGCATATAATCGACCTAATTCATCAGATTTTTTTGCCCGCACTACGCCACTCCAAGTTAAACTCCTCGCCAGTATTTTATTTTTATGGCATTCTTACACAAGGTCACTATAATCAGCTACCTCATATTGCTGACAACCGTCGCTATCGGAATTCTTTTCCTACTTATTGCTTCTTATACCATGGTCATTTGCCTCTATTGTACTACCAAAGAAATTACATTTTTCTACTTGGTGAAAGATTTTTCTGAAAAGGTCAACATCATGTGCATATACAAGGCGTATAATAGGAAGGTCTTCCTTTGAAAAAGTAAAAGAGAGTTACTACTTCGCTCCAGTCAGGCCACACCTCGCATATGTCGCAAGCAGTTGGGACCCTGGACAGAAAGATTTAACCAAAAAATCAATAAAATACAAAAAAGTGCAAGCTTCGTTAAAATAGGAAAGCAACGAATGATCGTCGCCGTCAAAGCACCAAAAACACTGAATTATATCTACAATCGATACGAAAGAACATGAAATTTGGAACACTCCTGTATTTACAACATATTAACACCATTGAAAGGCTATGAAAATACGAGAATGTACGGTATAATTTCAATCCCGTAGAGTTGAGAAGTCATGCGAGTCGTAATGCTCGTAGCGATTGGAAAGGGATATAAACATGACAAAGATGGGAACAAATGTTTGAAAAATTTAACTGAACCCGCCTAAGCGACATCCTTTTTTTATCCATCAGATATCATGAAAAAATTATATTTTAAATTTTTCCCCTCGGTTTTTTGGTTTCCCAATTTTGTATTAATAATCTAATCAATTGTAGGACCGTCAAAGACTATGTCGATCACGTTAACGTGGAAGGTTTAAATAAACTAGAGCGACGGAAATTCTCAGCTATATTTCATAGAAATTTTGACCGAGAGAATGCTTAAGAGATACTGCGTATCACGCCATGATCGTTCCAATGTCTCTGCTGCCACCAAGTGCCTGTGAAATCCGATATGTTCCGCGAAATTGAGTGGCATTTATGGTTAATGCAGGAACAAAAATGTGCACATTTCCTCGAAAATAAAATTTTCTTCGACCCGGATTCCAATGTTTTTTTACGGATGTGAGAACTTATTGCCAAAGGTGTTGTTTTTATTGAAAAAAGGATTTTCGGCCAACACTGCATTCTTATTTCAATTACACTACTAGTAAACTTGGCTGCAGTATTGATATGTGCATTAGTTAAGCAGTTCGCTGGTTGCTAGTTCATTTCCCGGTCCAGATGATTTTTTTCTCGCAGCAAGTTATCTACATACCTACTACCCGTAGGCTCAGCTAGTCTGAGATTTCGGATCGATCTGAACGAGCGGGTCTGTTGCGTTCCACGTTATTATTTTCGTTGTCATTAGGAGACAAACTATAATCGATACTATTCAAGGCGTGTGTTGTAACAAGAGTGAAGTAATGGCGAATGATGGGCGTTGATGATATTGTAGCACATCGCAATTCTACCTCCATTGAGCAATTTTGTTCACCCGCAATGCGACTAAAAATGTCTAACTCTGCGCTCGTTTACACACCGGGTCAATCGCGCTTCAACTGATAGATTCGATTGTTCAGTATCGATATTTTCAGTTTGTGTTGGTAAACCAGGCGATCTGAGTCGGCTCGGTTGGAATTTTCAGATCAGTCCGAGTCCAAATCGATCTGAGATCGATTGGTAAACGTAGTGATTGAAACCCAGGTCAGAGTAAATTTATTTTTGTGGTAAAGTGCACATTATTATTTCTTCACCATTGTCTATCGTTCTACTCGTATGCCCCGCTTTCACTACACTGATTTTCCGCCGGTTCGGCCTGACGCGAGAGATGATGCTGTGCGAATCGTGTCGGAATTCATAACAAAAGGATTTCTCGTCATAACTCCGTTCGTTCTTGGATTATCCACCCGTGAAGCGAGAGCGTTCAACTCGGAAGGTATATACCAAAGCAGGACTTAATCGCCACCGAACCGGTCTTGCTCAGCGAACAAAGCATTGCCATAATAAGCGAGACATTGCCTCTTCCCGAGTGTGATCTCATCCGCACCATTGCTTGAGGCAAATCCAACTAGCACTGCGAAAATTTAAATTTATGACGCCACGCAAGTTGATCAATCGTTCCGCTTGATGAATAAATAATTCATTAGATAACAGAATTGTAAATTTAACAGGTAGCGTGACAAGTCTTTATTCACATTATTACTACGCAGGGGTACCCGCTTTCGCCATTGCTTTTTAACGTGTGCTCAGAAGAAATGGCAAGGGGGATAGGGGAAGAGATGGAGGAAGGAATAAAGTTAGAAGGGGATCTTATAAAGTCAGTGAGATTTACAGATGACCAAGTAGTAGTGGTTTTTCAGTCAGCCAAGGGGTTACAGTCAATGATGAATGCATTAGAGGTGCAGTGAGAGAGGTGAATGAATGCTGCATGAAGATAATTCATAAGAATACGAAAGAGATGAGATTATCTTGAAGGCAGAAGGTGGGGCTAAATCTAAGGGCGAGAGGGCACAAAATAGAGAAAGCGGAGCAGTTTACGTATCTGGGTAGTATTTTGGAGGAGAATAGGTTTGTGGTAGGGACGTAAGATGTAAGAGAGCGTATTGGCACAAACTTTTTGGAACCTATGGACTTCCATATTATAAAATAAACACTTGTACAATTTCCACACTTTTATTTTCGCCATCGATTATGGTTTCAGCACATAATGCCATCATCAGGGTGGCCCTGAGGATAATGTGCTGAAACCATGGTCGGGGGTGAAAATAAAAGTGTGGAAAATGTGCAAGTGTTTATTTTCACATATGGATGCCAAAGCTAAAGAAGCATTTTCAAAGAGGAGAGGATAATTGAGGTGGGTCTGAGTAGAGACGTAAAGAAAAGGCTGGTGAAATCCCTAACATAGATCGTGGCGCTGTATGGGTCGGAGACGGTCATTGCGAAGGGAGGACGTGTGTACAATTGAGGTGTTTGAGATGTGGGTGAGGAGAAGGATGGATGAAGGTGAGCTGGGAGGCTAGAAATACGAACGGAGAGGTATTGGATGTGATTGGAGAGGAGAGGAAGCTAATGGCGGAGGTTCGGAGGAGGGAGAAGAGATGGATGGAGGACATATTGAGTGGAGAGGGAATGCTGAAGATGGTAATAGAGGGAGAACACTGGGGAAGCGTGAAAGAGGAAGGAAGAGGGCAGGAATCCTGAACGAAATAAGAAAAGGAAGACGAAAAGAAGATTTTTAAGAGAGGTCTAATGGCAGATCATGTAGAGGAGGAAAAGCAGAGGGATATGCCCGAAATTAGGACGTTAGAATATGTACCGTCCAAAAATCCGCCAAGCAACTGGTATAATACTGAATAAAAACTGCACCATACCCTGAGCTACCTTTATATTCTTTTTTTTCTCCCTCGCTAATAAAATCCCCAATTTTCCATTTTGGAGTGCAAATTAGGCTCGTATTTTTTCATGTATATAACGTTACATTCTGATATAAAAACACTATGTCAAATAAATACCTAACCGACCTAATTTACCATTTGTTTCCTGGAAATAAAGTGCAGAGTGATTTTAGTTTTATCCGATAAACTAATTGCCCTACGGAACTTAGCTTGGCCTACCCAACAGGTATCACAAAAGATTCTGAGAAATATTTGCGATTGAAATATGGCAGATTCGACAAATATATTTTGCACTTGATCAAACGTGGTAGTAAATAACTTACCTGCCGTCAAGAGAGTTGTTTAGTTGGTAGTAATCAGTGGCAGTTACCTGGTGTGTGTGAGAGAGAGTAATAGATTTTAGAAAATGTGAATTCTGAATGAAAACCAACTTTTCATCGCGAACTCATATCCAATGAGAATTAAGAAGGTAGTGCATGACGACCTTCGCTATTATGGGCGTAGTTATATCGTCGAAAAAAATCAATCACTACGACGATTTTTAATACGGTCGTGGCAGCCGCTATCGCAACCTATCCTCTCTCCTTCTTCTCAGTCCTCTGCATTTTTCTGGACTCCATATTACCCTTTTCACGTCCTTTTTCAATATACTTCATAGACGAGCAGGAGAAAATTCTTTGCGCAAATTAGAGAATATCCCAAAATAATGCCGGAAACCCGCGGGCCATTTTTTTGATTGTTGAAGTTGCAACATAACGCCAACCACCTTCCCTAATATATAGAAAATCTTTAAATTATTCACATTGTCCCCCAGTTCTGTGTATCAGCAGGCGGCCGTTCGCCACGCATTTTTATCTTCGGCATGGAATCCCCTTCATGGTAGGCAAACCGTTCGGGTCCTGTTGGTTTACCGTATCCTCGAAAGGATTCATATTTGGGTTGGTGCTCGTCGGAACAATTGCTCCCAAATTAATTAGTAATGTTACTCGTAGGATCGATTTTGCTTCCTCATTGGACCACTCAAGTCACCCTGACGGGAAAGAGGACCACGGACAATTAAAAAAGGGACGGGAAAGAGGACCACGTATAAATAAAAAAGTAACACAAAGATCTACAGAAAAACCAATAAAATCATAATATTTCTCTTTTAATTCTGCGTTATATAATGATAAAATTAATTTTTTAAATGAATTTTAATACTTTCACCATAGAGGTAATATAAAAAGCACCGATTTTGGACGGTGTCCAAGCAAAGCGCCTACTTTAATAATTTGTAATTAAAAATAAAGGATTTCTATTTCAATTATATTTTAGTAAATAGTATATAAACATATCCTCGAATTTTCTTGCTAGTTTCAGATTTTTATCTTTAACAGGAAAAAGGTTGTAATTAATTTTGTAAAATGCTCGCATTTCTAAAATGGGACGTCGTACAATTTCGTTCTTGGTCGCGTTGTAGTCCTCATGTCTTGAAGGTGTCATATATATGGCGTAACTTTGTGGAATCAACTCATGTTAATAAAATTCAAGTTTATATTTAAATGCCACCAAATTTCTGTGCACTACCGGTTACCAAACTATTTAAATACCACAAAATGACTCTATACTGCCGACTTCACCCATTAAGGCATTATCAGGCAGTGCATCACCCTCACAGCATACATTGTACCTAATGATGCCCTAACAGGTGACTCCGATTGCGCAGAGTTATTTTTAAAAAATTGTAGAAATTACAAGGATACTTTAATTTTATTAACCCCATGCTTCTACATCTAAATACTATCCTGCAAACCGCCACATCGGAGTATGGCAGGGGATATTCGGACACCAGCCATGTAGAGGATAAGATTTTGGGAGAGAAAGTGTATAATGAGATTTTTTTACAGTGGAGCTCAGTTTTTATTATTGTCACTTCTTGTTTTGTGGTGAGAACAAATTTTTGTATCTCTCTGTTAGGCAATGTATCACTTATTTTATCGCTTCTGTCGGACCTAGAAATGTAGTGCGGCGTCAAAATTATATTTGGTATTGCTCTGAAACACACCTGTCCTGAATTTCTCAAGCAAACTGAGCCTTGCGAGCAGCCTCCGATTCTTAAGCGACTCCCAACCTAATCTCTCTGAAAGCTGTGAAACACAATATGTTCTGTCTTTATTTTTTAACGAAGCGGGCTGTTCTCCTTTGTATTTTATTGCTTTTTACGTTAAATCTTTCTGTTCAGGATTCCAAATGCCAGCGGCGTACTTGAAGTGTGGCCTAACCGAAGCGTAAGTTACGCGTATTTCATAGTCGTAATTTTGGTCAGGAGCTTAAAACTCCAGGACCCTTTGATGAACAGGTAAGAACGTAACTTAGCCTTCGTCGTTGAGTAAAAATCCCGCCCGAATATCTGTATTAGGGACTCCCAACCCATGTGTCCCGAGGGAATGAAAATAACTTCGTTAAATTTAACTGTATCAGGCTGGACTTGGTGGAAGTTATCTATATTCATGCTGAATAAAAAACACTTAGTAATCTTCCTCAGAGTTATGTACTGGCACAACTCGATTCACCTCACTGTGGCATAATCATTGCCAAGGGTTTTTTATTCACCATGAATAACTTTGTTAAACCAACGTCTGATTTTCAATGACAGAGTCCAGGTTTCGATACTTTGTGTCATCCTCAGGTCCTGTGTCGAATCTCGAGTCGTCTCAAGAAATATTATACACGTGGAGTTAACAAAGTAGTTTTATTCCTCTGTGTTGGATGACTTCCATCAAGTAAATCCTGTGACCGTTTCCTTTGCCGTGAATTCCGATTCCAGTTGAGGTCGCGGAAGAGGTTCGAAGGTAAGGTAAGAGAGTGAGATATCATTACTTGCTATTGTAGCTGCTACAATGTCCATCATCACTTGGTGACATTCATTCGCGACCACATTATAGCACATTCACCGGTCGTTCGATCCTAAGATTGATTGACTAACAGCCCTCCATCCTTCCCTACCTAAAGCTACTTCCTTTACCTCCTGGTAGTTCCTAATCTGCACTCTCCTCTTATTTGATCTTTATACAAAGGGAGGAAGACAAAAAACACAGAAAGACAGGTGAAAAAACACAAGTATGCTCCTAAATGTCAACAGCCGTAACGTCTTTTTTAGAGGAGGAATGAGAACTAGACCAATGAATATAATTAGATATACATATATATTCCTTGTCCTTCCATTTCAGAGCATTCCTCTATTTTCATTCAGTTACATTCTTCAAGAATCTATGTGCTTTAGAGTGTGCTCAACCCATCAGGTTCTCATATACTTTGTAGTGTTCCATATGATCCTATCCTTTTCTACTCTTCTGTAAACTTCTCCATTTCTAATTTTATCCATCCATTTGTACTTCTGTATCCATCTCCAACAACAGGTTTCAAAAGATCATAATCTAATCTGGTCTGCCAATATATTGGTCAATACCTCCAATTCATTGAGCTCAATACGAATGCCCTCTCATAATGGTATCTCCATTTTCCAACCTTGAGCCCACCAATACTGTGTAGCACCTCTAGCTGTAGAATGTAGAATGTCCCTGTTTAAAATTTATTGGGGTTGTGGGTGATCATAAGTTATTATCTTGGTTCGCGAGTAATAAGTGTTGACAACGCTTATCTATAAATAATAACATAAATAGTAATTACTCCAAAAGCAATTATACTTACGCAAGTATTGAACAATTAGAGAGTAGGTAACTTTAGGTAGCTTTGACGGAGGACCTGCATCAAGACTATCATCAAATAGTCATTGATTATTTTTGTGACTCATAAAACTACATACAGCATTTTTAAAAGAGGCTTATTTAAATTTATTAATATATGTCTACATTTAATAAAAATTACTAAGTTATAGTGTACACAGATTCAATAAGATCTCCTCATGGACTTTCTATATTCAGAAGTCTTGGCCGTAAGTTATTTTATATTGTATTCACAGATTTTGATTTCATTCCATAATCAGGCAATGATTTTTAAACCTATACCCTCAATACAGAAAGTATCGTTTAAATAACAATTATATAGAAAAAGAGGAGTTCAAGGCAATAGATTTCGAGTATTACGTGGGCTGAAGGGAGATTGGAAATGCTCTAGTAATATTGAATGTCCGTTTCTTGCAGAAAAATGTCCTAGAACCATGTAAATAAATGAGTGTCTTAATATCACCACCGTGTCTTAATATCACCGTGGAAAATGCTCTATTTCCACCCCTTCATCATTGGTCGTTCAATCCTAAGATTGGTTGACAGTAACCCTCCGCCCTTCCCTAGCTAATGCTAGTTCCCTTACCTCCTGGTGTCTCTTCCTATGAACTTTCCTCTTCATTTGGCCCATGAACTTATTCCTTGGTCTTCCACCGCGTACTTTTCCCTCTGTTTTTTTTACCTTCAATTATTTGCCCTCTGTTACCTTCAATTACCCTTTGTTTTTACCTTCAATTATGTTCTTCACAAACCCATTGCGTCTCAGAGTGTGTCCAATGCATCTAGTTCTTCTTTTCTGTAAGGTGTTCCATATGGTCCTTTCCTCTTCTACTCTTCTGTACACTTCATCATTTCTAACGTTTTCCCTCCATTTTATATTCAGTATCCTCCTCCAGCACCAAGTTTCAAAGGTTTTTAGTCTGTTCTGGTCAGCTTTTCCAATGATCCATGCTTCTGATCCATAGAGTGCTACGCTCCACACGAAGGTTTTCACATACTGTTTCCTAGCTTCTGGTCTGATCTTCTTTGAGCACAGCAGTTGTCTTTTTCCCATGAACGCGAAGGTTTTCACATACTGTTTCCTAGCTTCTGGTCTGATCTTCTTTGAGCACAGCAGTTGTCTTTTTCCCATGAACGCATTTCCCCCTTATCTTGCGGATATTTCGGTAGCCATCACCGACAACTAGGAGGCGAGCAGGTACACGTTGGTTCACCACGCATAGCAAAAGCAAAAGATCCTGGCGCACTTCTGCGTGGCGGAAGGGAAAGGTAAAGTGGAGGGAGTGAAGTGAACGGACGGAGGGGAAGGCGACAGCTGAGAATGAGGCAGGGGAGCCAAACTACTTTGCAAGAAGTGGTAGTACGTATAAAATGCAGCAAATATAGCCAGGTAGCTGTGACTCATGGAATTTACTGAGGCGCTAAGGTTGGCAGCAACTAAAAAAGGTTCAATCACTGACGCTCCACAATTTACAACCTTCATTCCCCGCCAGGCAGGGTTTTAAAAGTTCTGAGATTCATATCCCAAAATCGTCCACGGCGCAGCGCCAGGTTCTTTTGCGACTGCTATACACAAGCCATCCGAGCCGTTGGACATCTGTACCGCCGCCCTTTCGCACCTGAGAAGAGTCGCGCTCACTCGTTCGATGGCATTTCGACCGCAAGAAAAACTCGTCGGCGTCCCCGATATTAAATGCGAGTCGCTCTTTCTTCTTTCCCTTTCCGCCGCTTTCCTCCCCAAAAAATGTACCCCTCTCTCCAGAATCCGTAGCCAAGTTCTTCTTCTCCACTCTCTGGGTTTAACGGACGCCACTGCAGCGCCAAGGCCATAGGGAGAGAGAGACGAGTGGGACGATGTGTGTAGTATAGCAGTGCCAAGAAGAATCTCCGTTGACGCCGTGTCATCCTCTAAGGTACGCGAGTCTCTCTCTCTCATCTGGAGCGGCTCCAACAAAATCCGAGATGCCAGAGACGGAAAGAGAGACATCAGGAACTTTCGCGCTTTTCATCGCGTTGCCGGACCACTTTTTCCTCTCCGGAGGTCTGGGTACCATATTTGCTCGCCCTGCTTAGGGACTGTCCATAATCCACGTAGAAAAAAATAGGTCACTTTTTGACCCCCTTAGTCCCCATCCTGGACACTAGTAGACTTCATCCGCATCCCTCCATCTCCCCCTTTGTCCACGTAGACTTTTCTTTTTTGCGGAAAAAGCTGTGAAACGGGTTATTAATTGATTGTCATGGACTATATGTAATTTAAGGCTGATTTTAAGAAAAGGTAAGTAAAAGAAAAACAACCCTTGTAGCTATGATGATCTGTCATTTACTACGACCATTGTCTACGTAGACATCCCTCCAACTCCCCACCCCCAACGTGGACCTTTGTTGACAACCCTCGTACCCCCCCAACCCTGCTTGGTGTCTACGTGTATTATGGACAGCCCCATAGGGCTCGCCACGTTTTGTGGCGTTTTTTTCTTTATTCTACCAGTTAATTGGTAGGTTTTAGGACAATTCTTATTTATAACTCCCTAATTTGAGGTATATCATTCCGTTTCCAATACGTGACACGCTAATAGATCCGACTTAAATTCCTCACGGGTATCGGGTAAGTGGTAACTGAGGTACTAGCTAACTATACGGGCGGCCAGGGTTCAAATCCCTGCAGAAGAGGATAATTCTCAGAGGAAACTCGATCCCTACTTAAGTGTCTTGTGTAGGGCACTTCAAGTGCAGTACTCCGTCTGTCGGATGAGACGTTAAACCGTGATCCTATTGGCGGCTTTCGTTAATACCAGGCTAATGCCGACTCCGGGTTTCTATCCTCGCTTCCTCCCTTACCTGTCCCCTATGGCGCAAATGACCTTAGCTGTCGGTCGTCCCTCCTCAATCCAATCCAATTAAATTCCTCACACGTCTTCCTTTTCATATTTCGTCCAGAATTCCTCTCCTCTTCTTCTCTTCCACAGGGTCCTTCCCTAATTTTCCCTCTGCGGCATTCCCTCTCCTCTCAAAATGTCCTCCATCCATCTCTTCTGCCTCCTCCGAACCTTCGTCATCAGATTTGTCTCCACTCCAACCATATCCAATACCTCTTTGTTCGTCCTTCTCGCTACCCAGCTCACCCTCTCCATCCTTCTCCACACCCACCTCTTTAACGCCTCAAGTCTACGTGCATCCTCCATCCACAGTGGCCAAGCCTCCAACCCATACACTGTCACGCTCCATATTAGCGAAAGGCGATACTCCGGAGATATCGCTAGGCGATATTGATGTTAGGAATGTTACTTAAATTCTCATGGTATATCTTTCGCAAAAGTCCGCCCAAGATAATAACGCCGTTGACAGAAATGAAGCCTATCAGTAAACATGTCTTTTCAGTGTGAAATTCACATCGCAAACTAGGTTGATCACATAAGTTAGATTAGGATAGAATCGAATAGATTTTTTCAATGCTCTGGGTTCATACCCCTAGTAGCAACAAAAGTATAACGTACGTGACATTTTGAATTGTTATTAAATTAATACAAAATATAATCCTAATTCAAATTTACATAAAAACAGACATATTACTTACATGCTCATACAATAACGATAACATTAAAGTAAAAATAAATAATTTGATTACTGCTGTAACAGGTAACTATAACACACAATATAATGATTCCACAGCCCAGTCCAGTTCCAAGCAACAACATTCTAAATTATTATTAAATAAATACAAAATGAAAAACCTTATACAAATTTTGCATAAAAGCAGACGTCTTAATCACATAACAAAAGTTAGAAAGCGCTAACTGGACGAAATGGAGCAATTTTACCCCTTCGGTTAGAGAAAAATGGGCATAGAAGCAAAGGCTTAAAAGTGAGAATTGCGTGAGAGAAAGAAGCTTATAGGATGCGGGGACCTTGAGTGAGAATGTTGGTAAAGGTTGGCCAAGAGATTTAATATGAAGGATCCATATTTAAAGAATACATTTTTGTACTTTTCCACATAATTTTATTGTGGATAGTACGGCGCGTTTTACGTCTAAAACTAAATTTCATTGTGTGATACTAAAATAAAATTCTATGGAATAGTACAAAACTGTATTCTTTCATTATGGATGCTATAAACTTCCACGAAGTGAAGGCTGAATCTAGAGTGTGTATTCAATATGAAGTGTTGCAGAAACGTGGTCTCCACCAATCTCCAGCAGTAGTCTGAAATGTAGGTGAGGAGAAGAATAGAGATAGGTAGTTTGAAGAGGTAAGAGGTGGCGAAAGAATGCTAAAGTCCATGATTGACAATAGATATTGGGTGAGTAGGGAATGGAGAGAAAGAAATTAGGCCAAACAGACGGAAAGACGAGAGGTAAGGCGAATCCTGAGATGAAAAAGATATAAGGAGATAGAGACTTGCACCTGAAGAAACCTGTAGTATTTTTACTCTCTTCAAGATACTTGTTCATCACTGGGACCATAGCGAGAGGGAAATTCTCTAGATGGCAGCGACAGCACAGAACTGTTCTATACTCAATTTTCTATAATCTATGCTCAAATAGTATAAGTTTCTTGACACTGAATTTATTATAAATAAGTCAGTTTTTTCTGTTAATGGATACGCATATACCCCTAATAACAATAATACCTTGCCAAATAAAACGACTTTGTAAACTCCACTTTAGGTTTATTTTCACTACCCGGGTTTCAAGACTTAGTGTCATCTTCAGGTTTGTATTCATACGAACCCATTTACACAAAATTGACTTATTTATAATAAATTCCATCTCAAGAATCTGAATACTATTTTTGAGTATAGGGTATGACTATAAAGACCTGAAGATGACACGAAGTTTAGAAACCAGGGTCGGGCTAATTAACATCAAGTGGAGTAAACAAAGGCATTTTGTTTGGTCCACAATGGATAACTTTCATAAAGGAAAACCTGCAACCATTTTCCTCGTTAAAAATAATATCAATATAAAATACTTGAGTAATTATAAGCTCCACCTTAGAAATGAGAAATGGATGAGATATAATGACTAATTATACTATAACTAATATAAAATGGTAAAAAGTCCAGTAGGTAAAATATTTTAAAAACTTTGTCACAATATTTTTTACATCTCTCCCGAAACGAAAGTATACTTTCGGTAAAAGAGACTGGGAAATTTTAAACCCACCGTAACCGGTATATTACGCTAGCAAATAAAATAATAAGTTCACTATTGAAATGTTGATATCCTGCAAACCTATGATATTACGATCGCTGACTCAGCACATGCGTCCACCGCCTACCTTAGGAGTACTACTCGATAGTGCTAACTGTTACGACTCATAAGTTCAGACGCACTCGACGGACGGCAGGCGCCAATTCTCTCCATAAAATTGTATTCCCGCAAGTCATGATCCCGTCACGCAAGCTCACTTTGAAATCGGTGCCAAAAGTTTAGCATACAATCGGTTCCGGTGCGTTATATTATTTTTCAATCAACTTCTCCTTTCGTCCAGCAACCGCTTAGATTGATGGAATCCAGTACACGTGCCTATTCCCCGAAGTTATTGTGTAGAACCGTCACGCATTATTGGGCTGTTCCATTCCAAGCCGTACAGGATTGACCCCACACACCCTTTCATACCTCAAGGAGAGGCTTTCATACCTCAAGGAGAAACTGAGAACTATAAATGCGTAACCAGATCGGCGATTGTTATTCCAGGGAATAAGGTAGGTATCGATAACGGATTGGTAAACATCATGTCCCCGATTTTTCTGTGTGCGCCGAATCGCGTGTTTGAAGACTGGGTAAATTCTCGGAGCGTCGAGAATAATGGAGATAGTATACTGGCACTTCGGGATACTAGTACATTTAACAGAATATAGCGAAAGCGCCTGATCACACGTTCCCCGTATCAATGCGGGCCAACGCCTGATGTGACGATATCGCAAGTGCAGGTATATGTACATGAAGAGGCATCCAATAGTCCTTACCAATTTAAAAAGTCACGTCAGTAAACGATCGGATAGGTAGCCTTCCGCTCGTTATTACACATGGAACTCCATTTAACTTGAGCTCCTTCCAACACGCGCTCCTCACTTATATATTTTAACTCTTTATTACAAAGTAAAATTTCTCAAATATACTAAGTTTTGTTAGTGTACTTCACCATTTCACTCCTCGTCAATCAGGTAGTACTACCAAAATATCTCCTGCAGGGGCAGAGGTGAAGATAATAATGAAGATTGAGTCTCCACCATATACTGTCTAGTCTGTGTTAATTGCATCTTTTACTTCTACAATCGGCTGTTTTCCGTGAGTCCTCTAAATTTTCTGGTGCACCTCTCCTATCTTGTAGCCGTATCAGATTGTTGCCTCAATAAATTCGAGGGTTGCGGGATCGAGTCCCGCCTGAATGGAATTTTCTCCACCCTAGACAACGTTGTTTGTGTGACGAGTTTTATGTGAGAGAGCACTTGGAATTCCTAATATATCTCAATGAAGACGGCATTATAATTATTAAACGATATGAGCGTCACAAATATGAGAGAGGGATAAAATATGGGACGACGCAAATTTTTGTGAGCCATCGGGATTTAATTTTATCTGAAAAAATATTGCTATGAAAAAAATTTGATCTGAAAAATATATGCAGCAATGGCGGAAGTTAAAGCACCTTTTCATGTAGGAAGTTAATATGTCATCAGCTCAGATTTATTGATGGAAAGAAATTTATTTTTCACGGACTCTTATCAGTATTTATTACACCATTTGATTCTCTCTGAGACTATAAAGTCTGAGTTTGCATATTTTCTCAATATCATATGTAAATATTATGTATAAAACCAAAGCAGACATACGTCCAGTTGGTAACTGTTGCAGATTCCGTCCACTCATGATCTTTCGCGGTCAGAATGTTGGGGGTAGATTTTTCTCATCGCCACCTTTTCTAGTTTTCTTAGAGTAGGTTTTGATTGTAAGCTTAAGACGCGTACTTTGTGGTTTCTTACGCGCAGTACTGTCCTCTAGTTGGTTCATTACACAGCATTATAACATCGCTTCTTGTAATCAGCAATTTCAATTTTTGAATTATGATATTAGAAGTTAAAATTGGCATTCTCCGCGGAGTACATGCAAATGTACTGGAATAGTAGCTGCGCCAACGTCGATGTGCAGCATAAAATCTTCCACGGAAACCGCCGACAAAAATACATGAGAATCAGAGGACGGGCATTGAAATATTGCTATAAAGTACTCAATTAAGCGCTTACAGTGCAGCTGATCAGTTGCTACATTTATCCCTTTTCACTCTGCTTTTACACGACTCAGGAGACAGTATTGCTCTATGACCTCCTCCCTCATTAACGAAACAGAGAAGTAGAAGTGGCAGACTATCAGGAAACGCCCGATGGATGAAGCCGCTGACATTATTTCGGTAGATTTAGCGAAATGTATTCATGTACAAATTTCCTAGGTGTTTTCATCGGTTATATCTAAAGAAAAAGGTGAAAATCGTGACAAAGGGATATGATTTTTTGCAATTTAATGCCATTTTAACACGTAGTCTTATGGATCCTGACGTATATTTTGTAAATATTCACTTAACAGAGAACATATTTTATTCTAAACACGAAACAATATATTGTCTGCAATTATTATAGTTTTCGCTAAAATATCAAGGATTCACGCCGGGTACTACACTCGAGGAACACATATTTCAATATAACTACATCTGAGTTTCGAATACCACACCGAAAATTCAAGTCGTGTAATAATTACACATGCTTTAAATTCAAAAATATAAATAAAATTATTATATCAAATGAGTCGTAGTGTCGAAATTTTTCGACTAATTTGAAAAATTATATAAACATACACTTAATTCACCAAGAATACAGCTTCAACCACTTTTTACAGATAGATGTTTCCGATTGCCTGATATAAAATGTATCTTTACATTAATTTTGCGTAAGATCATCAATTTATGTATTCATCTTATTTACCTTAGGGGTGTTTTACTCAGAGCAAATAAATAAAACAATATTATTTTCATAAAATGTTAGTAAGCCACCAAAAAGTGCGGGTAGCTCCACCGTCCACGAGGCTATGCCAACCTTTGGAAACTTAAATGTACCCTTTTTGACAACTTATGCCGTTTGCAAAAATCTTAAAAAGTTTTAATGTCAATTTCTTCCGAGTGATTGCATTTATCTGTCAGCCTAACCATCCCTATCCACACAACTGCCGCGGTCACTGAAATACTCGGCCGGGATTCAAAGCTTCGTGATGGGCAGGTATAAACCGAACTAGCCTGGTCGGTATCGCGGCGTCTGCATCGTAGAGGGGCGATGTTTTTCGCTAATGATCTCAATTTCTCCCGAGTATAAATCCGTTAATCCGTCAACCCTAATCGTCGCTGTCCACCCATCAAGAGCGGTCGCCAAGATACACAGCCGCGCCTTATCCCGAGCGCTGCCCATGGAAACACCTCCGACGGTCGTCCTTGGCACCTCCAACGCATGTGGCAACAGTTCCGTTACGGCCTCCTCCATTACCAGCCCCCCTCGCCCCCCCCCCTTCCAATCCCACCCTCTGTCTCCCTCCCCCGGCGGAAATTCCCCCTCCCTTTGCCCAACCCCCTTATATTTCCAGTTCGCTTTTATTTTTGGGATTCCAGATATCTCTCCATCTCCTCCTCCTCTCTCCCACTTTTACGTTCTGCCTCCTCTCACATCTTCTTCTTCGTTTTACCCCGTCCGTCTCCCCTCCTTCGCCTCCCCTTCAGAGGGTTTCTTCAAAGCGGGGGTGGGGGGGAGGTTGCGGCGGGGGATGAGAAGATGAGGGGTGGGAGGGGAATGGAAAAAAAGCGGTTGGCCTTGCGTTGATGCGCCCGTGGAACGATCTCGGGGAAAGCCTTTTCCGAAAAATTTGTTTTTATTTGCGCGGAGTTGGGTGTCGATCGAGATGGCGAATTTTCCATGCAGGAGCAAGCGTGTTTGTCCACATATATACATCTACATACTACCCCGCGAGTCACCGAATGGGCGTGTGGCAGGGGGTATTAGGACACCAGCCGTGTAAAGACGTACGGGATAAGGTTTTGGGAGGTAAATGGTGACATGTATCATGGGAGTGTATTTAGTGGAGCTCAGTTTTTATTGTGGTCGCTTATTGTGCGCAGAAAGAACGAGCTTTTGCACCTATCTATTCGGTAATGTATCTATCTTATTTTATCGCTTCTGTCAGACCTAGTGATGTAGTGAGGCGTCATGATAATATTCCGCGTAGCTCTGAAACACTCCAGTTCTGAATTTATTAAGCAAGCTAAGCCTATCATGTAGCCTCCGTGTCTCTAGGGGCTCCCACCTTACTCCCTCTATAAGTTGTGAAACACTATATATTCGCTCGCAGTAGTTTTTAACAGAGCGTGCAGCTTTTCTTTGTATTTTATTAATGTTTTTGGTTGAATCTTTATGGCCAGGGTCCCAAATGCTCGCTGCGTATACGAGGTATGACATAACCTGAGCGAAGTAGCATCTCTCTTTGACTTTTTCATACGAGGACCTTCCTAGAATACGCTTTACAAAACCTAGTATCTTTAATGCTGTGCTGTTTTCGAACCCTCGTGTTGGGAGGCTGATGAGTAATCTAGTTACTACACCAACTCCACTATAGTTGAGGACAAAAGCACTTTATCCATCTGGTGTACTCCGTTAACACCGCGAAAATTCGATTTTTCGAATTTCATCGGGGCTCACGTCCCTTTTCATTAAGACTAAAAATCCTCCCCAATCCCTTAATTTCAACTGCTTGCTTAACTTCCTGCCATCAGTCGCGTCCTTCATAATCGGACTGGCTTCAATTACGTGTTCAACCACCTTTTATATTAATGGAAATTATGAGGAGGAAAAATCAGCAATTGGTAGAAGTTATTAGAAGCAATGGGTTGTTAAGAGCAGTTTTTGATTGGAGAAAGTCACTGAAGCATTTAAAGAAAATTTCCGACGTGGATAGTAGAAATAACCTCTTAATTATGTCGAGCTAAAGCGCATGTTTACTTGTGACAGTGATCACTTTTGTGGAATACGACTGCATCCTGAGAAGAGAGCTGAAAAGAGATATCAATGGAATGAATGAGATTAATCGTTAGGGAGTTTATAATGAAATCTTACGTTTGTATGAGAAGGATAGCTGGAAAGAAAATGGATTGGTAAGCTACAGTCTCCGGATGAATTACAGTTAATAATTGTGTAGTTATAGAGAATTTAATGATAATATTTACAATACCACATACTTAGTAGAAGTTACTTAGAAGTATGTGGTATTGTAAATGTTATCATTAAAGTCTCTGAAATATGGAATACCACAAAGTTACAAAGAAACTTTTATTATTTATATGTGTAGTTATAGAATATTGAATAGAAAAATGAGTTTCAGGATTGCTGTTCATCTCTAGGCGATCATTTAATGAATCTATGTACTCTTTTCTTCATCATCATTGGTCGTTCAATCCTAAGGTTGGTTGACTGCAGCAAAATTGCGTAAGTTTTCCAAGAAACCTAATCGGTTAAATTTATTTATTTATTTTCGCTTTCATCTACTCATACATCTACTCAATCAATAAATATCAGAAAGTAAAAGTAACCCTATGAGGAGATAAATTCGAGTAAGTGGATTCCTTCACATATCTCGGAAGTACCATCACGTGGGACGGAAGAAGTATAACACTTAACAGGCATCAAGCGGAGAATAGTCCAAGCTAAGAAAGGCGTTCATGGGAAAAAGACAACTGATGTGCTCAGAGAAGATAGGACGACAAACCAGAAAACTTCTTGAAAACATTCGTTTGGAGAGTGGCACTCTATGGATCGGAAGCAGGGACCATTGGAATAACTGACTAGAAAAGACTAGAAGCCTTCGAAACCTTGTACTGGAGGAGAATGCAGAAGATAAAATGGACGAACAAAATAAGAAATGATGAAGTGTACAGAAGAGTAGAAGGGGAAAGGACCATGTAGAATACCATACAGAAAAGAAGAACAAGATGGATTATACACATCCTGAGACATAATGAGTTTGTGAAGAACATAATTGAAGGCAAGCTAGAGGGAAAAGTCCCCAGAGGAAGACTGAGGAATAAGTTCATGGACGATATAAAGAGGAAAGTTCATTGGAAGAGATACCAGGAGGTAAGGGAACTAGCATTAGATAGGGAAGGGTGGAGGGTTGCAGTCAACCAATCTTAGGATTGAATGACCAATGATGATCACTATAAAGTACACGTATGAAAGTTTCACGCAAGTCTGTACATAAACGAAAATCGCTCCAACCACCTTAATCGCTTGGATGACGTACACCAGCTTATCTTGCTAGAGTGTCTGCGCCTTTCCCTCTATTGAAAATACATCGTTTTCTTTATCAGGCATTGCTGCCGTGCGCAGGAAGTGAATTTCAATCACCACAAACGCTGTCAAGAAGTTGACGAATGATATATCTTGAAAAAAGATTCTGCGGGCTCTCAATTCCATGT
Source organism: Ceriagrion tenellum (assembly GCA_963169105.1). Lineage (NCBI taxonomy): Eukaryota > Metazoa > Arthropoda > Insecta > Odonata > Coenagrionidae > Ceriagrion > Ceriagrion tenellum. The sequence continues at coordinate 65,341,935 of OY720640.1, read as the reverse complement.
CAGTCTCGTTCTGTCGACTCTCGTTTCTCCCGCGTTTTCATATAAACGTTACGGGATTGCGGGAGAGAAAGCAAAAGTGAATTCGAAACTATGCTTACGAACCAAATTTGCGAGTCGGCACAAAAAAATGAGTGATTTTTATAAAAGTCAAAAAGCTTCATTTCGACCGAGATAAAAACTATTAAAACGATATCGTGCGCGTATTGATTTTTCTCGTCGTTTCAAATGCCTCCACCAATTAACTCATCTCGAATCGGAGACTCGTGGCCGCTGTTGCCTTGACGTCCCCGCTGATTTATCTCTGGTCGCTCCCGAGCCGAGGAAACATTGTCCGTCTGGCATTCGTTCGAGGCACGAGATGTATCGAAAAGGGAGAGTTGACTGAATGATTTACATCGCGAGACGTAAAAAATCTGCTCATTGGACCTCTACGCGTGACGACCAGTTTGGTCGAGGAATTTCCGCGACAATGCCACGAAGGGGCGAGACGTCAATGAGTAGGTAGGGTATTTGAAATTTTAATCACAATCACAGGTTGACAGACCCGAACAGGAAGAAGGTAAAACAATAGAATTGAACTAAATCACAATTAACGTAATGCTCATTCCCAATTCTATGATTGGATAGTTGATTTTTTTTAAAGTGTATTCTACCGGTAAATGTAGGTTTTGTTGCATGTCAGAGAATCTTTTCCAGGTTTTCTACACTTCCAGAGACCTATATACCTCTAGCATATCTATTTTCGCATCTGCATAGAATCTACCCTTCTTCATCCTGTCCATGAAACCTATTCTCTTTCATTCCTCTCTCCCGCTTGCCCAGCATCCTTCCCTCTATCACTTTCTTGAGTAACCCATCGCCCCTTATTACATCCTCCAGCTACCTACTCTGCCTATCCCGGATTTCATTAAGAACTTTCCTTCCCTCGCCCACCATCTCGAGCACTTCCTCGTTAGTCTTCCTTTCCGTCCACCTCACCTTATCCGTCCTTCTCCACACCCGCACCTCGAATGCCTGCAGCCTATTCTCGTCCTCCTTTCTGAGGGTCCACGTTTCTGCCCCATACAACGCTACGCTATTCCGCTCTTCACCAGCCTCATCTTCACAACCTTACCTAATGTCCCCGCCATCAGTTCCCTTCTATTTCTGAACGCCTCCTTAGCTAGCGCTATTCTCTTCCGTATGCGTTTTCTACGATACCCGTTTTCCTATAGCGTGCTGCCAAAGTAATTAAATTGTTCTACTTGCTCGAGTTTGTGTCAACTTTAATGACCAACCTCGCTTTCGTTATCCTAAATTACCCTATTCGTTTAATTTGCTTATGGTTCATCTTCATTCCGAATATCTCGATCTGCATTTCTAAAGCATCTACAGAATGTCCGCTCAAGAACGTCTGATCGACCGCGAATCTGACCGACAAGTTAGTTAAATATGTTTATAGCGTATACACCAGGACATTTACGTTTCCGGTAGTTTGAGCGAGATAGTTTCCTAGTCATAATGGTGACCATAGACTATCGAGCCAAAATTATTAAAATGGAATACCTTATATCCCTTTGCACTTCATATTTTTCTGCATTCAGTATCTAATTCTTGTTCAAATCAATTTAATTCGTACACATCAACCTTCTTGCAAATAGTCCTCTCTGCTAACAGTCCCCCTTATTTTTGTTATATCATTATGACAATCAATCAAAAATGATGAAAACATGTTATCATACAAACAATTTAAAAAACAAGATTAAAATCACTAATAGACAAATGAATAAGTAAATTAATACATAAAAGTTATTATTGGATATCGCTGAATTATCCAATCATACAATTGCCAGGTATCAAGACGAACTGTATGTTTTGATTTCAGCAGCTGTGGGAAGTATGAATTAAATATTGCATTTTAATGGTGTACTTGTATTCCTTCTATGACTGAAATTCTAAGTGATTAAGTAAAAATATCTACATAAGTTTTTATTTTGACTCGTTTTTTCACGCGTTACGTTTAAAACTCCTTCGCGACTAAGATTTTTTGCGACTTAGATAAAATTACTCCGGTGACAATATAGTTTATATTAAAAAATATCTGAGAAAACATACATTTTATACACCGTTAATTTTTTAATGCGACCAAAGAGTTACAAATTCCCCATGTTTTAAATAAATCTCTTTGGAATGCATACACACACAATTTCTAGTGTAAAAGAGTTGTTATTCCTCGTCAAATATCTCGGAAATGGTTGATATCTTTGGATGAATGAGATATTTTTCTTTAAAGCGAGATCCAATTCATTGATTTCTAGATGAAATTATATTTCGCTCAAACTTTCTTAATAGAGACGTTGATAGTGCTGGACTCGTATTTTTTAGGCGTGTCTCTGTGTTGTCATCAATCTTGTAAAAGGTATCTCAGGTTTAACGGTCATAAAAACCAAACGACCTCAGACTTCACTGTTAATATTGACCTTTTCACGCAAAATGTAGTGCTGAAAATTCATCCCGATATTCAAGAAATCTCGGTCGTAGTTTTCCGCCTCTCTTATGTCGCTAAATATGCCATGTGATATCGGTAAGAATAAAAATCACAATAGTAATTTCCACATTTTTTAAATGAAAACCAACCATTGGTTCGACAAAATATGCCATTATTCGAGCACCATACTAAAGTGCAAGGTACGAAAGACATAAGGTCAAAACTATGGTCGGTTTTCATTAAAACGGTGTGGAAATTACTATTGTTATTTATTTTTTACCAATATGGATGTACAGTATTTCAACAGTTACGCCTGAAACGCTTTCATATATGCCATATGAGTTTATCCCTCTTTCTTTTTAGTTCTCAATACTTATTAATTTCAGCTCTTCGGAGGACTTTTTCGTTGATGGTTCTCTCCATCCATTTGATCCTCATTTTCGGCAACTCCTTATTGATCATATTTTTTAATTACAGAGAATATAATAGTGAAATTTCCCAAATGGTGGTACAGTTAAACGCCATTGTGGCTGATGTCTCTTAATGGCATTAACGCGGAAATTTATAACTGCTGATATTTCACAGTCGAAATAGGTTGAAATATTGCCCTTGTCAATTAAAAGCCAGAGCACAATTTTTTCGCTGGAAGTTCCATTTAGGTGGAACCTTGAAAGATATAAATTTGCTTTAACAAGATCACGTAATATATTTAAGCGTCACATGTGGGTGAACGTTTGGCTATACTTCAATTCACCTTTATCCGTTGTCACTTTGAGATGCAAATGTTTTCTTCTCCATTGCATATGGTTTATGTTCCTTTTTAACTCGCTCCAGGAAGATTTATCACTTTGACGAGAGCAAAAACTGATTGGCCGAACGGTAATATTTTTGGTCCCACCAGCCTCAGTTTTTTAATGGTATGTGTTGTAAATTAATAACTCGTTTATGAATTATTCATTGATCCGCTCGAGTCAAAGTGTATTGCATGAAAACTGGATGGGTAAGCTGGAATATTTCCTGTTTAATTACATGGTAAGAATATGCTATACAAATATGTCAGTTGCACTTTTATATCAGGAAGAGACAAGAATTGATGAACGGAAACAACTCATAAAGGATTATTCGGAAAAAACTTTCACTTGATGCCTAGCGCTCCATAACTCCGCACCTTGTCCTTTATGGAAATAAGACGAGCATGGAGTTAAATGTTTTTAGATACGCCACGAGGAAAGCATGTAGAAAGTAGCTGGGTTGCGCGTAAGACTATAAGAGTTAATTTTTGGTGAATGACTGCAATTTTTGGCTAAATTTATTTAACAAACGATACTGTAGGTCCCTTAATTCCTGGTATCTCTTCGTATGTACTTTCCTGAATGTATACTTTGGTCTTCCTCTGGGGATTTTCCCCTCCATTTTACCTTCAGTTATGTACTTCAAAAACCAATTTCGTCTCAGAGTGTGTCCAAGCCATCTGGTTCTTCTTTGATTTCAACAGAATAAGGTGAGATATCGTGGAAGTTCGTCATATTGTTACAGAAACAACAACTGCACCTTTCCACAGGAGGCAGAGATGTGTTCTCCGGACAGTCGTAATTATCTAAGTTTTCCAAGTTCCTACTGCAGAATACTTCTCCTGAACGACCTTAAATATATAATTCCACATTTATATCGTCATAATAGGAAATATATCAATATGGGTAGATACCCTTGAGAATCGCTATCAGAAAATTTGTCGCGAAGTGAAAAAACAGACTTCCTACCCACGCTCTACTCCGTTACCGCTAAACAATTTCCTTTTCAAACTTTTTTCCTTGCTAACGTCCTTGAGAATAGCCCTGGCTAAGAAGGCATTAATGGGAAAAAGACAAATACTGTGCTCAAAGAAGATAGGATTACAAACCATGAAAAATTATGCGAAAACATTCGTGTGGAGCGTGGCACTCTGTGGATCGGAATCGTGAACTATTGGAAAAGCTGACCAGAAAAGACTAGTAGCTTTCGAAGCCTGGTGCTGGAGGATGATGGTGAAGATAAAATTGACGGACAAAATAAGAAATGATGAGGTGTGTAGAAGAGTGGAAGAGGAAAGAACCATATATGGAACGCCATACAGAAAAGAAATACTATATTTTAACGGAAACAACAATCGCACTTTTCCACGGGATATTTTAATGATTATCACGCGTTTCAGCTTACAGACCATAAAGAAAAGAAAAACTACACTATAATGAAAACAACAATTGCATTTTTCCTCGGGTTATATTAACGATACGACGCGTTTCAGCTAACAGAGCCATCATCAGATACAAGACCTCATCAGGTATTGTACCTGATGATGGCTCTGTGAGCCTCTGAGGACGTTTTCCTCTATTTTACCACCTTCTTCCCTCTATCTCACCAAACATTTACCGGTAGAATATTTCATTTTGAAAAATGGTAAAGGGTGATAATTGAACGACATCCGAGGGGAGAGACTATCGGGCGAAATCTGTATGTGTGTTTGCCTATCTCCGGATTGGAACTTTGCCTCTCTCCCAGCTAAAGAAACTCGGAGAAAACCGAGGAAGAGCTAGGAATGATGAGCGAGGAAATGTAACTTCTGAATGAAATCTGAGACGGGAGGGAAGGTAACTGGAGGAAGTAATAGGGGTCGATGGGTTGCTCAAGAGTGTGGTAGAGAGAAGGATGTTTGGCAAGCGAGGAAGGGGAAGAAAAATAATAGGTTTTATTGATGGGATGAAGAAGAATAGGTCGTATGCAAAGGTGGAATAAGAAACAATTGAGATACATTGGACCTTGCCAGTGTGAGCAACCGAGAGGAGTTTCTCTGACTTTCAAAAAATCCTAACTTTTCATTCATTTTATTCATTGGCCATTCAATTCTAAGATAGGTTGACTGCAGCCCTCCTCCCTTCCCTATCAAATGCTATTTGATATCCTCCTGGTATCTCTTCCTATGTGCTTTCCTCTTTATTTGGTCCATTAACTTCTTCCTGGGTATTTTTTTCTGGGAGCTTTTTCCTCTTTTATTCCTTCAAGATGTCAGATCTGGCGTTCTTAATATAATTATAACGCGTTTTTTTTAATACTAGGGTACATTTATTCATTGGTTGTTGGATCCTAAGATTGGTTGACTACAGCTTTCCACCCTTCCCTATCTGATGCTAGTTCCCTTACTTCCTGGTATCTCTCCCATTGTAGATTTATATCTTTCTTTCTCTTTCCATATATTCTTTCCTCTTTATTTGGTCCATGAATTTATTACTGGGGACTTTGCCTCTATTTTACCTTCTTCTTTCTTCTATTTCACCTAGCTTTTACCGGTAGAATTAATTTTGAAAAGTGTTAAAGGATTATGATCTAACGACTTTTGCGGGGAGAGACTTTCCGGCGAAATCTGTATGTGTTTTTATATCTCCGGATTGAAACTTTGTCATTCCCGCAGCTATAAAAACTCGGAGAAAACAGTTTTCGGTCACCCGATTCGCTTCGCCGTCCTCACCACGTGCACCCCGGATGAGAGTGTCATTAGAAATATCAGATCTCGCGACGCCGCGGAGATGAAAAATCCCAGACGCGCCAGCTATGCGAGGAGAAGGGCAGTCGGTCGGTCGAACGGCGATAGGTCTCGCAAAATTCGTCCTTGGCGGGGATTTCTTCGGAGCGAAAAATAATAAGAAGATGGAGACGGAAAGCCGCTCTCGCCCAAGCTTTAAGAGGTGGGAGACTCCTTGCGAGGAAGAATGGGAAAGTTGTGACGGCCGTGGTGGTAGAGGACCCATCCTCACAGACCGCTGTTAGCTTTTATAAGAATAACTGTCCTCTTTACTGTTTCAGCCGGGAATGGAAGAAGTCAAATCCCCAAGGCCGTGATGTAGGGACATTTTTCATTGAGCATTCCACCACCGTTTTAGAGGTTTTTGTATCCTGAGATGAAAACGATGTAAGAAGATAGAGACTTGCGCCTGTAGAAACCTGGAGTAGTTTTACTCTCTTCAATATATTTATCAATTTACAGTATTGTTCTATCGACCTCTAAATTAAGAACTCCTTTTAAAATATCGAGGTTAGGTCAGGAATCATGAAACTATAATATCTTGCCGATGTTTTGGAGTGTAATTCACCCCATTATCTGAGCTTGGAATTGATAATCATAGGGATTCATACTCAGCAGGTAGACTTTTTAGGACAGATTTTGTTTGGATAATTGCACATTTTCCTATTGTAAAAAAATCTCATCATCATGACCAATTCCAAGCTCTGATAATGGGATGTTTTTTACTGGTTCGGAAATGTGCAATAACTCAAACAAAACCTGTCCTAAAAAGTCTATCTACTGGAGATGAATCCCTATGATTATCAATTCCAAGCCCTGTTGATGGTGTGCATTACATTCCGAACCGTCGGCAAGGTATTATAGATTCATTGCTCTTGGCTTACTTACTGATATTTTAAAAGTGGTTTATCAATTAAAATGGAGAACACGGCAAGAGGGAAACTCTCCGGGTGGCAACGACAAAATGGCGCTTATTTAATTCAGTCTCTTGAAATTTGAGTATTCTATCAGCTGATTTGGTAGGATTTTGGACCGTACTTATCGTAACGTCCTAATTTCTGGCATATCGTTCCGTTTTCCCTCCCATGCGTGATCCGCCATTAAATCACTCATGAATTCCTCATTTCGCCTCCCTCATCCTATTTCGTCCAGAATTCCTCTTTCTTCCTCTTCCACGATTTTCCAGTGTTCTCCCCTCTCTTACTCTCGTCAACATTCCCTCTCTTTTCAGACCGTACTGTTGGAGCAGGTAGGTGCTCCGTTTATACTTACTTCGATACGCCGGAATAGAGTGTGGCATAGGGTGTTATCTTTGCTAGATACGTTTTTCTCACGCAAGGACAGGACGCATTGTTAATGGTCAGTGATTGTAACATTAAATGTACTTTTCCGCGGATGAATCAGTTTCGATACGGTGTGTTTTGGCGAACTTGGCCATAGTAAGATACGGTATCACGTGTGGCACCATTCCTATGATCAAATACTGTCATTGTGATATGCTCCAGCGGCGGAATACATCGTCAGTGACAAATTACATGTAAGATGGAAAGACATATGTATCTATCAAAGGAGTTTAATCCGAATGGTCATTTTATTTTGGGGCACGAAGAAGATGGAAATGGTTGAAATAGTAGCTTCACTCGATCAATTTTGTGCCAAGCTATTAGAGTTATTTTTTTTTGCCCATCCACACTTATGTAAACCCCCACTTTCTTGCTTCTAGAGAATCTTATTACTTTCGTCTACTAGGTCTATCGAGGTTTTGAACAATTTGATTAAAATTACAATTCTTATTACCAACGAACACGCATGACGAATAAATCTGCGTAATCCTGGTTAACGACAAATTTTGCTCAGAAGACATAATGCTAAACAAAATGTAAGTGTAATAAACAAATTATACAAGACAGTGGTCCTAAAACTATTTTATGATTACCATGGAGGATACCAAACCAGAGGTTCAGGGTTTGAGCCAGTCGACTAAGTTTAGTAACGGATGATTTCAACTGATTCAGGCGAGATATCTTGGAAGTTCGTCAGATTACAACGGAAATAACAATTGCACTTTTCCACAGGATATTTTAATGAGTACGATGCGTTTCAGCTCACAGAGCCATCATCAGGTACAAGCCTTCTTGTACTCAGGTCTTGTACCTGATGATGGCTCTATGAGCTGAAATGCGTCGTACTCATCAACATATCCTATGGAAAAGTGCAATTATCGTTTCTGTGATAATATTTAGTAACGGTAGAATTAATATTTTTTGTTATTCATCCATTGGAAAAAATCTCTTCACGGTCCACTAAAAAAGACCTCAGTCCGTCAAGAAACAAAGCGTCCGAAGATGCGCTCTCGATTCCCAAGTAAGTCCCAAAGGAAAGTATTCTCGCGTGTTTTTTTTTCACAGCCTTTCAATGCGAGTGAAGTCCTTGGGAGTGACACCTAGTGACAGCAAGTGCTTCCATGTCTCCAGCGCGTGCGCTCCTAGTCACGTCTCGCTCGACGATGGAACTCACTCGTGCGTGCCATGGCGAAGATATTTGGACTGGAATGAGAGTGAAAAAAGAGGCAAAAAGACGTTAATGGAAGGTGATTCTGCAGATTTTGTTGTTGTAAATCCCGTTTTAGTCCATACCGATAGAACGGTGGAAGCTTTTCCTTCAAGGTGTTGAAGTAAGCGCATTTTGAACCCATCTGCGCAATCGAACGACGATGGATGGAACGATGAACGCTGGCGAAACGTTTTGTGACCTTTCCATAGGTTCTCGGATGAAAAAGTAAACGGGAGGTACTGCTTCGATCTGATTAGGTCTCATCTCGAATACGCCGCGAGTATTTAGGATCGCGAACAGAAATATTCAACCAAAAAAACTGACAAAACACAAAAAAGCCGTGCGCTTCATTAAAATCTGCACGAGCGAACATATATAATTTCAAAACTCTTAGAGGGATTAAGGTGGAAGCCCCTAGAGACTCGGAGGCCACACGCTAGGCTTCGCTTGTTTGAGAAATTCAGAACTGGTGTGTTTCTGAGCGTCACAGAGAATATTATCATGACGCCTCACTACATCTCTAGGTCTAACAGAAGCGATACAATAAGAGAGATACATAGCCGAACAGATGGGTACAAAAACTCGTTCTTTCCGCGCACAATAAGAGACAACAATGAAAACTGAACTCCACTAAATACACTCCCTCAATACACGTCACCACTCCACCTCCCAAAACCTTACATCTTTACACGGCTGGTGACCTAACACCCCCGGCCACATTACTTATATAAGTACAAAAATTCGTTCTTTCCACGCGCAATAAGTCACTATAATTAAACCTGATTTCCACACAAAAACTTCCATAATACACTTAACTATTTCACCTCCAAAAACCTTATCCTAGCACCATTACACGGTTGATGCCCTGCCACACGCCCATCCGGCGGCTCGCAGGGTATTATGTAGATGTTGGTAGTATTCCATATATTCGTGCTACTAACGGCCGAATGTTTTGTGTGTAGTTAAAGAATTTTTTTCTAAATAAAAATAATGTGTGATTTAATGGGGTCAGGTTCAGTCTGAGACTGTCCATCCTTCCATCTAACTTTCCGTCAGGTACATTCATCAAATAAGGGTGTAGTAATATGTATGCATTTGGGGTAAAAACGAGAGGGAATAAGGAGGTGATATCCTTGACTAAAAATCCCACTGCAGAAAAACACTAAAATATATAGGGGAGCGTGAAAAACCTACGAAAACCCACAGACAGAAAAAGCTAAGATGACTCTTAAAAGAACAATACATTAAAAGTAAATGAAGAATAAGAAAGGGCAACGTATGCGTAAATACATTTTTTTAAATGATAAATTAATTAATCAGCAAATGAATGAATGCACATTTAAGTTAATTAGTACATGTTTAAACCCGTTAGATTATTTTACTAGGTTTTTCTACCGGTTCAGGTTGGTGTAAATGAAAATGAAAAAAACCTTCTAGATTATGATATGTATAGGGCCCTAACGACCTATATCATTTCATTCACCGAAACCTAAATAAGTTCTATACTATTTCTTACCGTCCATGACACTTATTATTTCTCTTTCCCTTTCCCGCCTACCCTACAATCTCCCCTCCGTAACGGCCCCAAGTAAATCTTGAGCCCTCAAAAATTTCTCTGCTTTGCCACCACCTAATCTTATCCAGAAATTTCCTTAAATAAAGGTTCCTCCTTGACAACCTCCCCTTCCACCGTTGACACCTGCGCCAACAACTATTGGTCAGTATTACGCTACGTTTTCATACAGCCAATTATGCATTGCCGGACACTGCATAGCGAATCAGATGCGATATCCTCAACGCAGGCTGCTTCTCCGTCGGCATTAGCCCATTTTTCAACTTAGACGCAGCCTGTCTCCGGAGCTTTGAGAGGTCCGGAGACGGAGAATTGAGGGTCAACTTCAGATTGTTGACGAAAGTTGAGGTTAGGCATTGCATCTCATCGCTAATACTCCTCGTGAACTTCTATTTTAGACTATATCTTCACAATGAACATGAATCATTTGCATGGACGAACGCATCATGATTTTCCCCGTCTTCGGTTTTCTATTTGGTGCTGACGCTGCCATTAAAACAGTTTAGATTTGAGACGCGCGACGCAGAATCAAAACGACCTGACAACAGTAACATGAAAACGTAGATCTAGGAATTGCAAGTTACAGCCGTTTGCACGAGTATTCCCTCAGCGATTAGGTTTTTGCAAGTTTCGGGTACCTTGGGACCTTGTGGCTATATCTATGTTTAAGGACCTTGAGGCACACCGATGTATGCAAAACGGGTTAATAACGTATGTCCCGTTTCCACGCGAACTAGTAGAGAGTTTAACTTGTACTCGTGGGTAAAACTTGGATGAACATCCAAGTTTTACCCACTCGATACTCGATAGTTTTTACTCTACGATATTCTATTTCTGAAAGTGAAATCAGGCGCGTTGTTTTTGGTGGTTTGTAACTTTTAAAGACAGATGCTATTTGTAACTAGTGTTAACTTAATTCATGTGCCTACCGGGAATTTTTTCAAGGAACACAAGTGCATTAGGGGCTCTGGAGCAGTGGATACATCCCTTTGCCCAGGGGCCCCCGATTCCGTTATGACAGCCCAGCCACTGACTGCTTATCGTACAGCATATATCTTCAGTCCTAAGGACAACCCTTGCGATTCCATGTAAAGGTAGACGTTAAAACATTTTGTTGGGAGCCGCAAGAGACTCAGAGGCTACACCCTGGGCTTAGTTTGCTTGAGAAGTTCGGAATAGGTGTGTTTCAGAGCAACACAGAGAATATCATTTCCTCGCCACACTACAGATCCAGGTCCGACAGAAGCGATAACATAAGAGAGATAGATTGCCAAACAGAAAGGTACAAAAATTTGTTATTTCCGCGCACAATAAGAGGCCATTATAAAAAACTGAGCTCCACTAAATACACTCCCATAATTCACTTCACCACATAACCTTCCTGACGTTATTGTAAACTATGTCAACAGGGAAGATGGTTACACGCTATCAACCAATTGTAAGCGTGTATTCCAAAAACGCGGGAAAAAACGGAAAGAAGAATCCGCGCTTGACCCTCCGTAGAGCTATACATTGCGGCCCAAATGCATCAAAATTACTTCAGATCTGAAGAAGCGAGCTGGAACGCTCGCGAAACTGTTGTCAACTAAAATGACACCACGCGGAAGCCATCCTGAAAGTCATCAGGATTCAAGACCACTCCGCGGAAGCTTTCATGATAACTTAAGCAATATAACCTATTGTAGAGCTTATCATTTCTTTGGCAGCATCAGCTTTCTGAGGTAGAAGAAGCCAAGTGGGCACCTGAGTCCTGAAATTCGCTCTGCTAAGGCTCAAATGCTCTGGTCTGGATATTTCTTATCCATTGACATAATTCATAACAACGACTTATCCTCATACATGACGAGCCAGCGACTTTGTTGGGTTATCTTCCTGGTTTGGTTATCAGCAATAGACACCTATTTCCTAGAACAAGTATCAATGGAACCAATGCACTTGTAATTTCCGTCTTTTTAACGCGCAGTGATAGACTTGGGACCTCATCAAAATTTCACACCCAAAATGGACTTCCAGGTACTCCTGCCTATAACGTTACATGTGTCATTATACCTCGTGGCAGGTACATCAATCACTCTTTCGAAACTTCTGCGTGAACTAGCATTCTCACCTGTATTTTTTCAATCACTATAACTTAAAAAGTCATTAGCCTCCATCCCATTGAGTAGCCGGCTATATGAAAGCGCTAATGATACGAGTTGACCAGCAGACATAACACTCGACCATATCGCGACTCCTGCCCACTCATGGCGTTTCCAATCCCATTGAGAACGCCTCCGTAACTGGAAGCGACGAAAAAATTGAATATCGCTTCCCTCTTCTGGCGGATCGTTTCCATATCCCGCAACTTAATAGAATATAACACATTAAATGTTGTATAACATTTTTTAATTTAAGCCCTCTGAGTCTTTTATCGTTTTCTTCGATTTTTAGTCACATATCCGTAAAGGATTGATGCTACTGGACTGATCCGCGTCATTCCTGCATAATTCTTTGCTTTGACTTTCTTCACGATTTGCTTGATGCATTTCATGCCTGGTCTTCCTGTATTTTCTTCTTATTTATATCTCTTTCCAATATGGTTTTCATTAAGGTGGCTCTGGCTTCAGGATCATTAATTCCACGTTTTCTGAGAACTTGAATATCGCATCTTTGAAGTACTTTTTATCAACTGACATGGAAATAAAATATGTTTACCGGGCTAGTTTGACTGTAATTCATTCTTGAAAGTAGAAATTTTTACATGGTCTCTCATGGAGATTGCTCAGATTACAGTATAAAAATGGTCAATAAGAACGAGAAAGCATGTTTAAGCTTTTAATTAAAACTGTTTCTGAGAAGGGAAAAGTCCTAGAAGTTGAATAAAATAAAAATTTAGAAATCGTACCACCGATTTATTAAAGCTTTTAGCAAACTAATGTCGTAATTGAAGTCAAACTTCGTAAGTTCCATGCAAGTGTCGCTGCAATCGGCTCCTATGGCTGGAATAATGTGGCAATTAAAAATATATTCGTGTAATAAATGGCATACTTAGAACCTTAATTTTGGTTTTCAATAGGAAACTCATTTCAGTAATAGTAGGATTTTTAAACAGAATAGATAAAAATCTGTTGTTTAGTATTTATTTGTAAGACTCAAATACCCAAGCTAGAGCAACCTTAAGCTGTTGTGTTGCAGTACATTTTACCTCTCCTTCTCTACAGAGTTTCCAACATGTTTCTTTTCTCTCCGACTCTTCGTAAAACATCCTTGTTTTTTATTGTCTCCGTACGTTTTATCTTCATCACTTTGTGGTGACACCACCTCAATATTGCTACCAATCTCTATTACTCTGTAGCTGTTGTAGCTCAGACTTTACTGGCGTATAAGAGCATGCTCTGAATATATGCTAAAATGAAGTATTTCATTATTTCCGGGCTTGTGTTAGGAGCAATAGCAGACATCTCTTGTGGTTTAATTCCATCTTTGCTCGGGCTGTTACGTTCACAATTCTTTTCTCGCTTAGTTGGTGGTCCTGCATTCAAGACAGTAAAATTCCTACATCTGCGAAAGTTTTTGCTTTCCAAGTTTCTATTCTTCAACATTACTTTCACAATTACCTTCAATTTACCCAATATTTTCTTCATATGGCAGCTGAAACTATTTATTTCAGAGCTCCACCAGGCACGCCATCGTCAGTGAATGCATCACTTATTCATCAGTTCTAATACGCTTAACAAACCACCGAAAGAGAGGCAAATTTCCACATACTTAATCTGAAGTATTAAAATTCTGTCTAGTGAAAATGGAAAAGCCTCTTAGAAAGCAGATATTTCAATTATTTTGAAACGTAACTTTGACTCGCTTGTTCATAGAGGGTTAATATTAAAGTTGCATTTCTTCATACTTTTGTTCATGCAGTTCAGCACTCTCACCAAATCTATTTTCTTTCGCAGAATAGCAATTTCATCGGCAGAGGGTTGCAAGTTTATATGGCTCTGTGCACTCGTATTCCTGAGCGACTATCTTTAAGAATGGATAAATATTCAAATAAGAGGACTGCGAATTTTCATAGCCTCTAATCTTCTTCACTCTTCAGTTTTTATTGCACTCCGTGACATTTGAGGTTGCACCAATGTATAGGTTTCGATAAATAATACTCTCATTGCCGCCAGTTTCAGTTATTCATCGATGTGGGAAGCACTAAACTCTATTCCCATCTTCAGCTTCGTTGGCGTCACTCTGACGGCCCCGCCGCTTCCAGTAACCTGTTAATTAGATAGACCGCGTATTCTCTCGTGACTTCTGCTTCTCGAATGTCACGCTTACCGCAAATCATTCAAGCTTCGGAAAAATTTGACATTTCTCGGAGAGCTGGTTGCCTGTCCATGACGCACAAAGAGATTTCTAAGAACCGTTCTCTTTTTTTATGGGGAAGAATCAAAGTGAACTCTCCCCATGACCTTCAGAGACGTTCTTGCGATACTCCTTTCAGCAAAGTTATTATGCCAATTCTTCAAAAACTTCTGTGAGCAAACATTCCGTTACACAGCTGATGAGAGGAGTTAGGTAGCAAGGTAAATATGTAGGTAGCGAATTAAAAACTAAAAGGTCGATGATGGCACTGAATCAGTACGTTTTAATTGCGAAGGCCTACGGAATTCCGAATGTGAAAAAATATTAGTCGTTGTGACGTAAGGAAAGGTTGCTTAATTTGGACCATGTTTTATATTTTGAGATATTTCCACCAGTTATCTCTTAAAATTAAAGATCCATGTTTTAAAATAGTCTTCATGGTATCGTATTTCTTTCTTTATTATTATATTTGCGATAAAATATTCTTGAGATATATGAGATAGAAAAAATCAAACTAAGACAATTGGTCCAAATTGGGAGACCATTTGCCTAATTTGGACTCACACTTGCTTAAATTGGACCAGCGGAAGAAAACTACATAAAATTTTCAATAATTGCGAATCGGTTAAAAATATTAGCAATAAATTTTATTTACAATTCATAATATTAATTATTACGATTGTATTTGGCGTAATGCACATTTCCTCTTTGGTGAAAATTTTGGCAAATAAAATATCCTTAATTATTCCATTATGTAGAAGTATCACTCTTTACACGACTCAGTACTCACACAGAAAAATGTAAAAATATAAACGTCCAATTTTTTAAACAGTCCTACATCGAAAACCTCCTCAACTTGGAATGAATATACTGGAGGGAAGATCGAATACTTAAGATAGGTTTGCTCAAGATCTATATAAAATCCTCCGCTGATTCGACACACTTGTATCAATATCAGATCACGTGTACATGTTTTAGCTAGCTGAAGATTTAAGCATAACCGTTCAACCCACCGTAGTTTAACTATTAGTTATCTTTAACCCCGAAACACAATGGGTTTTTGAGGAATATATTTTGGGTAAAATTGAGGGAAAAGTCTCCAGATGAAGACACAGGAATAAGTTTAGGGACCAAATTAAGAGAAAAGTACATAGGAAGAGATACGAGGAGGTAAGGGAACTAGCATTTGATAGGGAAGGGTGGAAGGCTGCAGCCAACCAATCTCAAGATTGAAAAACCAATGAGTGAATCTTTTATCCTCGCTATTTGGCATTGTATTTTCATGGACTTCGTTCCAAATAAAATTTAACCCTCCCATCGAAAAATCTCTGGTTTTGAAACAATCAGTTTCAGTGACTAGCGTTTATAAGGATTTTCTGTCTCGAGGCTTCGTGGATAAAATTAATGAACTGCCTTTTTACCTTTTGTTGGGGGCGTGATTTTTTCCAGGATATATGGTTCAATGGTTATTTTAAATGTAAGTATAGGTAACCTATCCCCATCTAAACCAACCTTAATTGGCATAGCACCTAGAATAAATAAACTTTTTAATCTGGGGACACGCATTTCGTTTCTTTCACTCTAATGCATTGCATCACTCACAATAGTTTGAGTCCTAATTTCTCTTTTTCTCTTTCACCTTGACTAAAGAGTATCTCGGCTCATCTTATCCTATCACACAACTTCGGTACATTTCCATAAATCATTACTCTCTCTTAATAAGCTCCCGTGATTTCTACATTGCCAAGGAACACTTTGTTTCTAATGTATCCTTCAATATAGCATCCTCCCTTCTCCTTTGGGTGGTTTGTTGTTTATACAAGTAACAACTTATCGGTTTATGACGCTATAGGAGGTCTTCCTTTTCCTAATAGGGGTGCACAGCAGGATTTGTTCTGGTTCCTTCTCATTTTCCATTCTATGGCGTGTCCACTTTATTGCAGGTGCTTTCCTCGTATTTCCTCGATAATATCATCCGGGACGTTAATAATTTCTCTAATTCCGATGATCCTGATATTTTCCTAATGTAAGTCGTTTCTGTACAATGAAATTTTTTGATTCTAAACGTGGACTGGAGCCTTTTTAGATGTGGGTTTGGTAAATAATGGCGAGGGTAAGTAGGGTGGCGAAGAAGACAAATGAGGATGTGTTGGATATTATGGGAGGGGAAAGTATACTGATAACGGTGGCTCGGTGAAGACAGAAGGGATGAATGGAGGATACTTTGAGAGGCGAGGGATTGCTGAAGAGGGCAATTGAGGGGAGAAAGTTGAGGAAGCGTTTAGAAAGGTGGGAGATCATGGGAATTTGGACGACTTACGTTTGAGAAAGGGCATGAGCAATTTGTGGGGAACTTGATCGCGACAGTTCTCATTGAGGGAAAGTGAGAAGAATTCCCAGAAATTTTGATATTAGCTTAAGGACTGTCCACAAACATACCCATCAGTCAGTAAATTTGCCCGAATGTTGATACTATTTGTTTAACTCTTGTCCATAAGGTTTTTGGAGAGCCGCATTGTGATACATACATTGTCTCATTCATTTGCGGCTTCAGCTTTTGTTGAAAGCCTGAGGTTCTAATAATAGCGTTTCAATAAAGGTAAAATTTTCATCAATGATTTGAAACGTTATTTAAGGATTTAAAGCAGCAGTATCTTTCTCAAGGAACTACGGAACTAGCGGCGCAGTAACTTTATCGGAGTCACCCGCTAGTGCTCACACAACTGTGTAAAATTCACAGGGGAAAAATCATTCTCCTGAACTGGGAATCGAACCCAAATCCCTCGATTTCGCACCGAGTGCTCTAACCAATTTTTTCCCAATTAGAACCAATGTGAATTTCACACAAGTGCGTGAGCACTAGTGGGTGGCTCCGTTAAAGTTACTGCGCGGCTAGTTCCTTGAAAATATCCAAAGTAAACATCTTAGTGTTTAAAGGTGGGCTTTACCCAGTGGACTGTGGCGCTTAGCACTCGCATACAGATACCTCTGGAAATACATGCACGACATTTTGAGGACAACTTACATAAATCTGTTCCTTAAATAACTCATGAGATTCACAGTGAAAGAAGACGCCTGGGTAGTTAATTGATTAGAGCACCCGGCGCAAAAGCAAGTGGCCTGGGTTCGATTCCCAGTCCAGGCGAATGATTTTTCCAAAGTGGATTTCACACAATTTTGTCAGCAGTATCATATGTCACGATACCACTCTTGTACTGGAATTAAATTCTTAAGAACAGTAAAAAGTTTCAAATTACAGGATAGAATCCGCAATGAAATCATGTGACAAGATTGAAACAGTTTTAAAATTAGAAGATAAAATGAAAGTATGCAATATTAAATGCTGCAAACTTGTCGTAAGAATGTAGCTGGACCGCCTTCCCAAAATTACCGTAGAGTACAAGCCAAGAGGACAATGAAGCTTTGGATGCCCGAGGCTAAGATGTTTTTTATTTATTTATTTATTTTTTCACGATCCCGAAAACAGCACTGCAAAGCCTTTTACATCGGGTGATCGACATTAATATAAGACGAAACACCAATAACCATGTCCTGATTGGTGAAAAACCACTCTGGTGGGACTCAAACCGTGACCCTCGGATTGGCATGCGAGCACTTAACCCCGTCGCCACCTTGACCGACGGGAAAAGGCAGTAATTCCTGGTCCATGGAATGAAGAAGAAGACCTTTCCTGTGATATTTTATGGAATGATTTACTTTTCATGCTGGAAAGGGCCTCCACGGAGAAACCGGTTTCATCTTAAAGATGTGATATGAAAAAAATGTGAAGTTTCGCCGCCTCTTTAAAAAGAAAATGGGTAAATTTTATTTAGTTGAGATATGATTATGATAAGCTGTATTTTGAAGGAAGTCGTTCTTTTGCTAACTTATAGACGGCGGTCAAAATATTCCCGTCAAATCAAACATCTAAAAGCACTTGAAGCGAAATGGCGAGTACAGTTTATTGTTAGAGCTCTATTGAGTTGCCGTTCTTTTAAATACAAAGGCGCCACTCTTTGCTTGTCAGAGTTTTCGTCAACAAATAGTCTCGGCAAGGAACTTTTTGGCGAATTTTGTTCCCAGAACGAGTGGAACTGCATTATCCTACATTGCCGGCCTCGGTGGCGGCGGGGTAAAGTCCTCGCCTGCCAAAGCGAAAGTCGAGGCGGGTTCGAGTCCCGCCTGGGTAGGATATTTACACCTCCCTGGGCATGGTTGTGTGTGTTCGTCCAGATATTACATACTTAGTAATTGGCTTCGGCTGTTAAGTATAAATAAATTATTATCATTATTATTATCCGTGCTCGAAGCTTGGAAAAATGAAACCGGTGGAATGTTATGAAAAATTGTATTCTTTTGTCTAAAATAAGCTGTATTTTCACTGAGATAAGTTTTTAATATCGACCATTAGCTTTACAGGAAATTGAGAAATGAATTTATTTTTAATGACATTAATTCGACACTCTACTATTTCAGTTTCCATGGGGTCTTGGTAAACACAGATGGATTGGGAGTGCCGTTCAAAACGTCTTCCTCGGGTAAGTATCACCGTTTAACTTTTTCTGCATGCTTAGAACTAGAATTATTTTTTTTCATTGAAATTGAGTTTTTGACGCAAAAGCCAAATAAATCGTGGATGTGCACTCTGATAATGGCAGGAACAGTAGACGTACAGGATTGTACATAAGAACTGCCTACCATGTTAGTGAGAATTCATGTATTTGTATACTGCCATGGCGCCTTCCAATTATATTCAACGGAAGTTAAAAAACGTGCAACAGATCAGGATGGCCAGTCATATACTCGGGAACTCAAAAACGTTAAAATCCAACGGAGTTGATAAAATAACCAGTGGTGAAGTTAGCCAAAGATAGGATGATGCCAAATTGGTGCAGCTCATGGCATGCAATAAATCAGAGACTTGTGCATTTCGTTCAGAATCTATTGTTGGATGAATGGCTCATAAAATAGTCAAAAATAAATGTGAATTGGGCGGGAGGTGGAGGAAGGCCGTGTCTGCAGTATCTAGAACTAAAGAGAAGCCACCAAGAAATCGAAAGGTATGCGGTAAATTAGAAGGATTGAGAGTTTATGCCAAGTATTCATAAGATTAAGCACTGGAGAATATAGAATAGCTGTATAGAATATAGAATAGTTATTGAAATATACCCGGAGGCTCAGATAGCAATTTAGTCGTAGTGGTGGCTTCCCACTTCATGGACCCACGTTCGAATCCCAGCTTTGGCCGGGATGTTTCATCGAATATTGCAATCTCAACATGTGTTATGTCGAAAAAACTTCAAATGAGGATCTCCGACTGTCGTATTTGACGTAAATCTGTTTCCCTTGGTACCCTTCACTAAGAGCAGGCTACTGCTGACATGTTTATCTATAGCCTTCTACTATATACAAGAAAAGGCTTTCCTGACCAACTTGTCCTGAATAGTGTAAGCGGTCTCAGTTGTCGGTAGCATCCCAAAATAATTGGCTTCACCGTAGAGGCCTGATTACTCCAATTTTGGTCGTCATTTGTTTGTTAACAATGGGCCTAAAATATTTTACTGCTGACGGAGCGATGGGGAAATTTTTCAGACAATAGATTAAAATGGCAAGTAAGACTTGGTTACTATTATTGACGTTCATTAGATAAATATGAGCACATGAAATCTGAGAACTCCTACCCCCGGTGAAAATAATTATTTTTGCAATTCAAATGAATCACACGTCTACCTGTAAGAAAAAACCAGTGCCGTGCGTATCATATACACGAAAGTTGGTTTTGTGGCGAAGGTAATCGCTCATAGTGGTCGCAGCGATTTACTTTGCAAACTTGTTCAGATTATTTTCTCGTTGCCAAATTTCACCAGCCTTATCCGTCGGGAAACATAATATATTTAGAGGTAATAAAATTTTTCAGAGAAACTGGAAAATTCGACAGTTTTTATAGGTGGAAATGATGTACTGTTTTCGGTGCTCAATATCCGCTGGCCCGAATTTATGTTATCGCCATTGCGGTTCACTACGCTTCCGCCATTTTGGCTACTTAGAGGACTCCATGCCATAAGTTATGAAACCAATTAATTTATCGAATGATTCTGCATCACTTATTGAATGGTTTCCACGGCTTATGGGTCCCATAACTTTATAGATTACATATATGTCGTTCCTGCAACTGGCCATAAATGAATAAAAATGTGTAACTTAGTGCTTGTCTTGACTCACATAGTCAAGCCATAGCCACCTTAAGAGCAAGAGAGACTGTATGTCGTAATAAATGAATGTGGCAGAAGCAAAGTAGGTTCACAAGGATTGGACAGTGTCGAGGAAATTTTGAAGTCGAAACCATTTCTCCAAGTCTAACCCTGAGAAGAATCAAAATATTTTGACTATGCCTACACCGAAAGGGAATGGTGTGATTGGTATGTATATCTAAATCTATTAATTACCCTGAAAGCCAACCCAAGGGTGTTTGGTAGGGGGTCACTTATCACCAATATGAAATATTGGGAAGAAATTTACTTCCACCAACAAGCACCACACTAGCGGTGAACTTTAAATGCTACAGAAACTACTAAACTAATCCACACTATAACTATGAAAACGTGACATAAGAGTCATGCAAGGAACTTGTAAAACATGGTGCTAGAACTACTTGGCAGATTTCGAAACATGCTTTAGGGGGCATGTGAATAAATCAGCTGCACTACCTGCCAACTAACCTACTTCAAAGTCTTAACGCAGCCCTTATGTTCTCCTATCGATCGCGGGATAAATGACATTTTAAACCTCTCTGTTTTAATATCTATTTCCCTTACTTTATTTTTATGATCTGATATACTGTAGTATGCCGGTGTTCGTAAGATATTGATTACTTCGTCGGAAAATAATTCAATTTTTTATTTGCATAAAAAATTGAGTCGAATTTTTAATCGACGGTCTAAAATTGATTCCCATCCAAGTTGTTGCAAGAGGTCAGTAACGCTAAAGAGACTATCATAACGGCCTTTCACGTATCTTGCTGATCATTGGAAATTGAGTAAAATAATATAAGGTTGGTACTCAGTGACAATTGCGCGGATTTTGTTGAGTGACTGCCCAGCACATGGTTTCTTCTGCTCGTGGGACGAGAAACTTTTACCTAAAGACCTCATTTATTTCCTTAATGGATTCGCAGTCACCTGAGATTTGCCTCTCAGTCCCAGGCTTCCTTGCGAACACGCCCTCCAAAGCCCCTTCTTCGGCCGTTATTGAATGCTATTCGTTCTGTTTGGACACTTCTAGACCGGAACACTTTTCAAAGTTAACTCCTTAAAAATTTCTACCGACCCGCCCTATCTCGATCGCTGAGTCCGTGGTTTATTTTTTTCCTGCTTGACCGGGTTTTAAGTGTGTCCACGACGGTTGTGAGCCTTGGGTGAGCGATACAAGCCACCTGGAAAAGAAAATAAAAATAACCTTTTTTCGTCCATTTTTGTAAAACGCCTTATTGCCTTCGGACGAATCCCCTTTCGTCTGCCAAAGCGTTTGCGTATGAAAAAAAATCTTCCGGCTTTTTCCAACTAGGCAACAAGCCCATCTCCGTCGTTCTTTTTTTCTTCGGCCGATTCCTTTCGAACTCTCCAAACGTTTATAGGCGTGTCTCCCTCTGGTGATATTTAATGCCCGTTATATTTTTTCGTCATTTTGGGCTTAGCCCTCTTTATTTATTTAAGGCATTCTCGGCCAGAATTTTACGGCTTTTTCGAGGATAGTGAGTGAAATTGAGATGAAGCGTGGAAAACCAGATGCGTAACGGGGTCAAAACTTCAGCATCAACTTGACAAGCGTTTATGGAAATCTATGAAAGTAAAAGTTAACGGTGAACATATTTTCATGGCAATTGCTCTCTCGTTTTATTAAGCACGTACCTTTGCTCGAATCTTAAAAAGGGAGCGACCTTTTAAAAGCGTTATGCGCTGAAAACAAACAAATATGCTGGATGGAAAAGCAAAAAGCCCTTGTTTTTTTTATATTTGTGGATTTTATCGATGTTTGAGACTGGAAACTGAGATCATCTCACCACTGAATGAAGACGGGTAGGTTGATGATAGGAGATTTTTTTGGAGAAGAGAAGGAGGATAGAAACGGTAGGCGGTAAAATTAGAAGGATTGAAAATTTTTGCGAACTATTCCTAAGATAAAGTACAGAAGAATACAGGATAATTCTTTAAATATACCCGGAGGCTCCACTAACAGCATAGCTTGACTTGACTTTCATTTTACTTATACTGGGTTCGATGAATCGCCCTTCACCTATCTTCCCCCATCCCAGTTCTCTCACTGGTACAGATGTTTCACATTTTACAGAGTTTAAATATAATACAAAGTTTCAAATTATTATTCTAGGTTGATAGTCAAGCCTGCTAAAGGCTCTATTCCAGAGTCAGTTTTTAATTAATTTTCTCTTTGGTTTTTTTCACAGATATTAGTCCACATTTTAGTATGTACATTTTCATTTGAATGTTCATGACACTGATCTTTCGTACACAGGGAATTTTTCTTTTCCTGTCATGGTTTCCTGAGTGGGTTCAGCAGGGGGTGTCTTGAGATGAAATATATAGTTTAGGCTCCGCCTCTGCATATATTGCCAGTTTTCTCAAACAGTTAAATGTTTAAAGATAAGTAGATTAGATTAGACCATGACATTCAGTCGTATCATAAATCACATGATGTATTAATAGTACATATATTAAGGCGAGTATTGATTGTGAAAGTTATAAAATATGATTTAAAATCTCATTATAATATAGTGTGGTAAAGCCTTAAAACATCGGGTATTGAAACATGTACTTAGCTTTGAAACATTTTTGGTCTATAATAATAAACGTATAACATTTAATATAAAAACGACCAGTAAAATGTTGAGAAAATGATTTACTTAAATGATTGAATGAAACTTGCATTTTTTGTATTGGTGTCTAGAGTGGTGGCTTACCACTTCACGGGGTCAGGTTCGAATCTCAGCTGTGGCCGGGATGTTTCATAGAATATTACAATCTCAACATAAGTTAGGTCGAGAGCACTTCAAATGCGGAACTCCGACTGTCATAACTGACGTTAATCTGTGTTCCCCTTGGTAGCTTTCACTGAGAGCAGGACTCGTTAACCTACTCCTTATGACAGAACCCAGGAGTCCACAGTTTAACGTCCAATCCAACGAAGGAGAGCCCTAAGAATCTTACTTTTGTAAGTGTATCTTGGCGGACAGCAAGCACTGCCTAAATATCGTTTCTTGACGAGACGGGGAATCTTCTCGAATCTTCAAACTATTTCGAAATATATGTCAGGTTTTATACGGCTACGCGTTAAAATAGCATTAAATTGTCAAAAAACCAAATCGATAACATGCGCCATTTTTTCGCATCTATCTCTACAATTTACTAATGAGTACGCGTATTTAAAGCTTCACGCAAATCTGTACTTGAAAAAAATCCCTCCGATCACCTTGTTTAGAAGCTTAGCTTGAGGCCCTATGCTGAGGTCTCATTGCGAGACGTGTCGAATTGGGATGGCTTGGAAGAGGTGAATCATTCCACGTAACGAAGAGCTTGCATTGGCTGCGATTGGAAAGGTTTTCTGACTCTACACACTGAACAACTTCTCTCCCCCGTTTCTCAAGATTCTGAAAGTTCCGTAGCCCATCTCCCGAATTCGCCCACCGCGCCAGGAACTTTTACGAGAGCTAAACCTTGCATCCTTCTATCTATGGTGGCTCTTCTTTCACATGCGGCGTGTCTGAGCGTCTGCCTGACTGCCCAACCCACCTCTTGGGGCCCCCACACCGGTCCAAGTCTTCCTCACTCCAACCGTCCAGCCAGCTTGAAACTGACCTTCCGGCGACCGAACTCCCTTGACCCCCTAAGTCTCCCGACTAGTCTTCGCTCCTCGCCGGATCAAAAGACTACGCGGGTCCATATTTCGTGCTCCTTCAGGGCCAAGTACATAATAGTACACAATCTAAATCATTCCATGACCTTTGATGTACGGATTTGGATATGGATGGTGAAGTTAATGTTAGCGCGGCGGAAGACAAACGACGATAGGTTATATGATTTAGATGAAGAAACTAAGCTATTGGAGAAAATTGGAAGGTGGCCGAGATGATAAATGGACGATGTAATGAGAGGCTAAGAGAGGCTGAAGGCCGGGATGAAGTGGAAAATGTTTGTTTAGCGAGAAAAATGACGGTACTGTCAGAGAGGTTTCAAGAGAGTAGGAAATAAGCATGTCGCATTGAGGACTTAGGAAATCTAAGACAATTTTTTTTTTATTCGTCAGAGACCCTTGTAGCTGATCACATTTTTATTCCATCCATATAGACCTTAAATTAATATTCAATCGATTATTACCATACCCTTGAAGAGATGGGTGCAAAAATTCCCGCTATCCACGCACCATGAATGGCTACTTCAAAAAAAGAATTTTGAAACTGACACGTAAAAGCATTTCTCACGTTCCTTTGTTTTCTTCAGACATTTTTTTGATCCTATTCCTTCCCTTCTTTATGACTGGTGCTCTAATTTCCCCTTCGATGCGCCCTTGTGGAAACTCTAAGGGTTGTATTTTGACGAAACTGATTATCTTCGCCTCTTGGAGGCATTGGCACCTACTGTCGTTGGAGACAATAAATGGCATATCTTTTCCGTTCCGTGATTCAGCTGCAAAAGGGATATAATTCTGCATCTACATCTACTTAATACCCTGTAACCCGCCGCATGGGCTTGTGGTAGGGGTGTTAGGACATCAGCCGTGCTATGGATAAGGTTTTGGGAGGTGAAATGGTAGTGTGTATTATGGGAGTATATTTCATGGAGCCCAGTATTTATTGTGGTCACTTATTTTGCACTGAAAGAGCGATTTTTTTATTAATATCGCTTATGTCAGACTTAGAGATGTAGTGTAGCGTCATGATAATAATCTCGGTGTCGCTCCAAAACTCACCAGATCTGAATTTCTCAAGAAAGCTAAGCCTAGCGTGTAGTCTTCGGGTTTCTAGGGACTCCCGTATTAATCCTTCTAAAAGTTTTTAAAAACATTTTTGAAAACATTTTAGCTCGTAGCAGTTTTTAACGAAGCGTGCTGCTTTTCTTGTATTATATTAAGTTTTTGGTTAAATCTTTATGACCAGGGTCTCAAATGCACGCGGCGTATTCGGGTTGTGGCCTAACCAGAGCGAAGTAGCACCCCTCTTTGACTGTTTCATCCGAGGACTTTCCTATAAGACGCTTAAAAATAACACAGTTTCTTTAATGCTGTGCCGCATATATTTTGCATGTGAGTTCCCCACGAAGTTAAGGTAATTCCAAGATATTTTACTGTATCTGAAGATTTTATATTTACTCCACCCTATGTGTAGGTGATGAAATATTGATTGGAAGACTCGCTTAATCAAAATCCACCAAATGGTAAGGCACTTTTTGGTTTCACATTCGTGAGGCATTTCAGGTATGAGAGCAGGAGGCAGTCCTCTATGGATCTTATATATGTTAGCCTCTGAATTAAGGTGGAATAAAATGACATTTTTTACACAACTTTGTGATACAATCAATATAATGAATCAATAAAATTCATCATCTCTTCGCTCCGATATAAACATTTATCGTATTGGTGATACACGGTTACTAGCTGCTCCGTGATTCCGTGAATTTCTTATTTTTATTTCATATTTGGCAGACACAGGACAAGGACTGCGGCAAATTTATATCGAGGTGAACTTGGAGAGATAGCTGTCGTTGAGCGTATATTAGGTGTAGGTGAATCTGACACGTGCTTGCTGGGGAACTCTGGTTGAGGCCCAGAAGCAGGAAGATAAGTTCAAGGTTTGCGGCGTGGCGGAGATTTTCTGTTCAGAAAACATATTTTACGGCCCCGTTACTTAGCTTGAGTGACTTTGTACGCAAGATATATCTTGTAGCTATTTCAAATCATAGCTCAATCCATTCAGCTAAACGAAAATATCGCTTATTAATTATTTAAAATATCTCTAACCTTGATTTAGTTACTCCCTCAAATATAATTCATATTCCTCACTGTGACCTTGTGCATTTTATTAACAGGTTCTTCACAACTTGAGGTAGTTATAGCGAGATTTCCCTATGTATAATGGAGACCATATTCGAATTATACGTTTTAATGTCTGCAGATGTAGGAAGCATGGATTTAATATGGTATAATTAATGGTGCAATGATAACCTTTTTTATGACTGAAATTCCCAGTAATTAAATTAAAATATCCATCTTGTCAACATCAAGTCTTGAACTTTACTCTGTTTTTTCGCGCGGTTCATTTAAAACCCCTTCACAATGGAAATTTTTTTGTGATCCTGAAGAAATTAGTGCATTGACAATATGATTTATTTCCAAAAATGGATGAGAAAACATACAAACCAAACACTTGATTTTTAGTGAGATCTAGGTGTTAGAAGTTCCTCAGCTTTAAATACTGTCCCTCTGGAGTGCATACACGTACCATTTCTTATCTAAAAGGGCTGGTATTTTTCGTAAAAATCTCGGAAAGTAGTTCGGTAAGGGGCTAATAGTGTGGTATAATTGTAAGGGTGTGGCATTTTTCTTTGAACTGGGACAAAATTAATTAATATCTAGTTGAAATGATATTTCGCACAAACTACCATAAAGGTTATCATCCGCACTGGTCATTGTCATGATTGGTTTTCTTAGGCATAGTTTCCTCCATTTTATCGTGTTGTCTTCTGATAATTTCAATAATATCAGCGTTTGTCTTCTCATGTAAATCATGGCAAGCAATGCTTACAGACTACATCGCAGTCTTTTTTTCGACGTAGTATCTCAGAACTACACTTCAGAGGCCAAACCTACCTGTAGGACGCTTTTTGTTAAAGCACTCGGCCGGAAATCGAGGGATCCGGGTTCGAGTCCTGGTCAAGGCGGATGATTTTTCCTCTGTGGAATTTTGCAAATTTGTGCATTGCGTAAAGTTATCCGTGGCTAGTCCCGGTGTACTAAAAATCTGTCAAGAAGATCGAACACCTCTCAGTGTTCTAAGTTCGACCTTAACCTTTCTGGCAGTGGCGCTTGGCTCATGACTCGGACAGTAAGTTGTATAATATGCTCGGCAATCTCTTCAAAATTGTCCCGTTAAGTCCAAAACGTCCACCGGGGCTTAAGGACGCTAGTGATTTATATAAGTGTCATGATATGATAAATAAAATGACATTCATCTCAACTTGTGATTGAATTGAATGATGACTTTATGGCATGAAAACAATTGATGATTTAAAACGTCTTTGTTGCAAATGATTATACCCACCACTTAAGCGAATACTTAGGAAACATTCCACGACTATGGATACAACATGGTATGACTGCGCATTAATATCCCAAGAAACGCCTATTCATCATGGAATAGAAGGTATTTCCCACCCCCTGGACAGTTTTAAAGCAATATGTACCCTGTGAATAATGAATTTGACAGTTTTACACACTGTCGCGTATAATAGCATTAATGGTATCTTAAATTCAATGAGAAATCCATCTTCCTCCGTGCACAAAGCCTCCTTTTTTAAAAGAGATTTCCTTCTTCCCAGCGTTTTTAATCGGGGAAATACGGGCTGCACCGCTACACGAATGTGAGCAATCCATCTTTGTCTGGGCCCAGTATTGTATATCTCAGTTTCACTGTAGCATGAGGTCTCGATGGTCTATTTCTTGTGTCAGCTCACCCTTGAATTCTAGCGTGGGGAAAGATAAATGCTGATATTATCACCAGTAGGGCTTTATTACATTGGTATAGTTCTCTATTTGTGACAATAACGAATCAGACCACTATTACACGGATAATCGTCGGAATTTCGACGCTATTTCAAAGGAAAATGATGCATCTGTAGATAGCGAAAACCTTCTCTCGAGGATAAATCGCTACCTACTAAATAAGTAAGTGGACACACAGGGGTGGGGATAGATTATTTAAGCCAATTTAATTCATCAAGTCGTTTAGAGGACGTCGTGTTCCATTGGTTTTGTCGCTGTCATGAGCACTGAACAAATAAAAATAGATCCTCGGCATGATAATTATGCGTTCATGTGCGCTGAAAGACTGCGAGAAAATGTTTCAACAGTTGATTTGACAAGTCTACGACTTCTCTAATCGTTACTATCCGCCAGCAAATGCCTTAAAGTTCTCTATCATATTGATTTTACAGATTAAACTATCAAAACTTGTTGGATTTAAATGCCTCCTGGAGCAATAACTTTTTCCATGTTACGAGCACAATACGCCAAGAAAACACAATACCATAAAAGTTTCTTACCATTTGGTGGATTTAGATCAAATGAGTCTTCCAATCAATATTTCATTACCTGCACTCTGGGTGGAGTAAACATAATATCTTCAGATACAGATAAGTATCTTGGCATTGCCTTAACTTCTGATATATCGTGGGGAACACAAATGCATAACATATGCGGCACAGCATTAAAGAACCTAGGTTTTGTTAAGCGTATTATAGGAAGGTCCTCGGATGAAAAAGTCAAAGAGAGATGCTACTTCGCTCTGCTTAGGCTACACCTCGTATGCTTTGAGATCATTTTGGACTAGAGTCATAAATATTTAACCAAAAAAATTATAAAATACAAGGAAAAACTGCACTTTTCGTTAAAAACTGCTACAAGCGAACATATAGTGCGTTTAACAGCTTGTAGAAGGATTAAGGTGGGAGCCCCTAGAGACTCGGAGGTTACGCGCTAGGCTAAACTTGCTTGAGAAATTCAGAACTGGTGTGTTCCCGAGCGACACAGAGAATATTATCATGGTGCCTCACTGCATCTCTAGGTCTGACAGAAGCGATTAAATAAGAGAGATACATAGCCGAACAGATAGGTACAAAAACTTGTTCTTTCAGCGCACAATAAGCGACCTCAGTAAATATTGAGCTCTACTAAATACACTCCCATAATACACACTACCATTTCACCTCCCAAAACCTTATCCCATTCATCGTTACACGGCTGGTGTACTAACACTCCCTGCCTCACGCCCATGCGACGGATTGCAGGGTAGTATGTAGATGTAGAGCAGGTTCTATCAATATTCTACCCGAAAACAGAGGATGTGCTTGTTTCTGTCTGTCACAATATGTGGTCATCTGCGTAAGATGATTGTAAAGCAACCAGGCTGGAGAACAAGGGTTGTTGAATGAGGAGTCATACGAATAGAGCAAAAAATATTTAACATTACATTCCCGAGAAAAGATCCGTTTTTGGTAGATCACTTTCACAGACGATTATGCTAAAAGTTTCTGTTGTGGAATAAAATGTATTATCACATCGATTTTGAGGAGACAATTCATTTTTTGAGGCATGTTAAATTACGTGGAATGTTTAATTAATTAACTCCATTAACTGTTTTACGCTTTGAGTGTATATGCAGAGATTCAACATCATTGGAGTTGAAATTACTTAATGACCACAATATCCCTCTACCCTGCTAGCAGTGGGGTGGGTTGCTAAAATAATTTGATTTTTCAATCAACCTCTCCTGGTTCATTATAAAAGCCATTGCCTTGGGTAAAACTTAAACATCAAAGGCTTTTTCAGGACCGTATCCGGCTCGCCAATATAGTCTGCAAAAAAATACCCGCGCGTGGTCCACGTGCCTGAGAACGGCTGGCGGATCTCCTCGGTCAGCCAACTCATTCCCATCGGACGGATCATCAATCATTTCTCGTCTAGCCCTAAGCCGTTTAGTCAGGTGCGAACGTGACAGCCGGCTCAGCTCCTCTCAGTCCATCTGCGTGGAATTTAAACGTCCACTGTGACTTCGTCTGGTCGAATGGCAAGTTCAAACCCTTTCATAGTCCATTAATCTCCCAAATGTCGTCTTTCTATGCATACAATTCCACGAAAGTAATCGATATAGCGTAATCTCGCCTCCTTGGCTGTGATACCCTCGTTTCTCTCGTGCCTCAGTTAAGCAAGGACATCGGAATTGATCTCTTTATAAAGCAGACTCTGAGGTGAAAGAGGTGTACATGAATGCAAAGAAAGCTGTCTGCGCCAAGATAGTAATATTGATTTGTAGAATGGATAATGGTCTTGTATTTACTGCTATGTCTGTTCTAGCCGATGATTTATTTTGAATATCTTCCTTCAACCAGCCTGTGCGTGTAACGAATAACCATGAGAATATTTAGATTATCAGAATAACCACATCAGAATATTTAAAAAAAAGAATGAGTATTCTAACGGTCAAGGTAGGTTTTGTTGAGTGTCAGAGAATCTCTTCCCAGTTTTCCACACTTTCAGGGTCCTATCTCCCTCTAGTATATCCTTTTTCGACTCAGCGTACTATCTACCCTTCTTCATCCTGTCCATGAAACCTTTTCTCTTTCTTCCCCTTGCCCACTTGCCCAACATCCTTCCCTCTATCACATTCTTGAGAAACACACCGCCCCTCATTACATCCTCCAGCCACCTACCCTGCCTATCCAGGGTTACACTCTGAAGTTTCCTTTCCTCGCCCGCCATCTCAAGCACTTCCTCGCTCGTCTTCCTCTCCGTCCACCTCTCTTCCATCCTTCTTCACACCCTCATCTCAAATGCCTGCGGCCTATTCTCGTCCTCCTTTCTGGGGTTCACGTTTCTGGTCCATACAACGCTTCGCTCCGTAAAAAGCCCCTCACTGCCGCCTCTTCACATCCTTACCCAAGGCCCCAGTTATCTGCTCCCTTCATAAAAAATGTCTCCTTAGCTAGAATTATTCTTATCCTTGTGTATTTGCTACTATGCCCGTGTTCTATAAGTGTACTACCTAAGTAAATTATGTGCTACCTAAGTAAACCTACCTAAGTAAAAAAATGCTATACTTGCTCGAGTTTGTGTCCTGGAACTTTAATGACCAGCCTCGCTCTCTTTGTCCGATCACAACATACATGTTTGATATCCAGGATTTAAATCAAAAGCTCAAATAAGATCCTCGAAGTCCGTTTAAAAAATTGAGGAATATCTAATTGTAACTGGATTATTGAATGAACTTGTGCAGAAGTCCCTCGAAGACGAAAATAAGATTCGAGATTAAGATTCTTGAAAATGAACACCGTTTAACAGAGTAGGCTCCACCCGCCGACGTAATTATCGGACGATCTCCCCAGCATTGAGTGGTTTCACTTGGATTAAAAGACTGTGGATTATGATAAAAATGGCGAAGTTGACAAAAATTGTACAGCTCCCGGGTGGGCTCGAACCATCAACCTCTCGGTTATCAGCCTAGCGAACGCGCTAGCCGATTGCGCCACGGAGGCTTTTAATTCGTGATTGGCCGATATCCCCATGTCACAAATTAGTGTGATTAAAGGTTAAGCTAAATTATAAATACGGTTATAATTTCAGTTACAGAAACATATTCACAACCTTTAGCAAATTGAGAGAAAACTTACGGACCATATCTGATAGCTATTTGAATACCCAATTCCACAACCGAAAAACTTCCTCTCTCGTATGCACTGGCAATAAATTCTTGCTGTCTAATGACAATCATCATCTATGGTCGTTCATATCTAAGATTAGCTGACTGCAACCCTTCATTCTTCCCTATCCTTCCCTCACCTCCTGGTATCTCTACCTATGTGCTTTCCTCTTTATTCCTGAGTCTTCCCCTGGGGACTTCTCCCTCTATTTTACCTTCAATTATGTTCTTCACGAACTAATTGTCCCTCAGACGGTATCCAAGCCATTTGGTTCTTCTTTTTTGGATGAAAATAATACTAATTTTATTTATCCTGCAATCATATACATGATAGAGGACAGGTCTAATGATCACAAAAATTTTTATATTTTACCATGGCATAATCATTAATTCATCAAGACTGTTAAATATTTTCACTAGTAAAAGGTGCTTAATTGTGTGCTTAAAGACAGTATTAATATCAATACCTTTCAGATTATTTGGAAAAACGTTGAAAAGTCTGCGACCCATTGATTTTGGGCCAAGCAATGCAGTTTTGGTACGCACGAATGGCTCATATCAATCTTTGGTACTTCATGTGTAACGATTATACACAGTGCTCTTTGTATTAAAGTCAGTAATATAATTATAATACATAAAAACATGTGCAATAACTAAATACAAAGAAAGGGTAAGAGGCCGAGCTTGCTAAACATAGATCTACAAGGGGCAAGATAGTGGGCATTTGTCAATAGTCTCACAGCTCTTTTTTGCAATTAAATTAGTATGGTGTTCCATATGGTCCTTTCCTCTTCTACTCTTGTGTAAACTCCATCAGTTCTTATTTTGTCCGTCCATGTTATCTTCAGCATCCTCCTCCAGCACTTGATTTCGGAGGCTACTGTCTGTTTTGGTCTGCCTTCTAATAATATTAGTGCAGCACCAAAATCGGTATGCGAACATGAAAAATCAAGTATGTTCTCTCCCCTGATCAGAATAGAGACCATGAAATCATTTGGTATGGTAGCACAGATGAATTAAAAAGACTGATCTCAATGGTTTCTGGCCCAACTTTGTGGAAGCTTCTTGTGAATAAGGAAAAAGAAAACTTTGTTTGAATCCAACAATTTATTTTCGGGTACTACTTGTTTCCACGCAGTGGCGTCATATTTAAGTAGCTTAGGTGTAATAAAACAAAGTTTTCTTCTTCATTTTTCACTATAAAGAAGGCCCGAAAATGCGCAAGAAATAATATAAAATGCATCAGTTGCGCAGTCAATACGCCGGAAATTGGAACCGGAAATTTCGCTCTACCGTAATGCTCATGTGAATGATCATGCAGAATGAATATTTTTTAAAAATCCTCCATTATTAAAATTCAGGACAATTTGCGCTCGTTAGCCGTCATAGGTGGATCATTTTTCCTAAAAAAATACAGGTATAGCGTTTGGGCTTGAAGATTCTCTCTACCATTTTATTCAAATTACGGCTTGTTACAGTTCTTCAAGAATACAACAAGAAAATAAATAAGACGAAGACTAAAGTCCTAGTTTGCCGAAGTGAGAATCTTTACGTAAAATTCACCCTGAAAGGAGAAAATTTAGAGCAAGTGGATTCCTTTAACTATTTTGGAATTAAATAACGTGGGATGCAAGAAGTACAACGGACATCAAGAGGAGAATAACACAAGCTAAGAATGCGTTCATAGGAAAAAGATAACTGCTGTGCTCAAAGATGATAGGACTACTAACCTGGAAACAATACCTACCTAAAAACATTCGTGAGGAGCAAGCACTTTATGGATCGGAAGAATGGACCTTTGCGAAAGCTAACTAGACCAGACTAAAAGCCTTCAAAACCTGGTGCTGGAGGAGGATGCTGAAGAGAAAATGGACTGAAAAGATAAGAAATGATGAAGAAGAGAAAAGGACCACATGGAACAACATACTGAAAAGGAGAACGAGATGGATTGGACACACGTTGAGACACAATAGGTTTATAAGGAACATAATTGGAGGTAAATTAGAGGGAGAAGTCCCCAGAGGAAGACGCAGGAATAAGTTTATGGACCAAATAAAGAAGACAGTACATAGGAAGAGATGCCAAGAGGTAAGGGAACTAGCATTAAATAGGGAAGGGTGGAGGGTTGTAGTCAACCAATCTTAGGATTGAACGACCAATGATGATTTGTACCGAATGTGGAATTTTCTTTACCGATCTCTTCATTCCCCGCCCCATTTCCATTCGCGCGCCCAATGAACAAACCCCTTTCCCCGCATTCTGAAACTTCTGCAGGCCTCTCTCCCTTTCTCTTTTCAGAGTCGCGCAAAAAGACCTGCTTTGATGCCCCCGACTCAACCCAACGTCCCTAAACCCGCCCTCGCCACACTCCTCACCCCCAGTGTACCGGAACAAGTTTCCCTGTAACATTATATCGCACACAATTTCTTGCACAATATCCTCCCAGGATGAGACGAAACCAGATAGAATATCGAGGTGATATACATATCTTTTGGAATTAAAGTAGGAGGGAGGAGGGAAAATCTGATAAAGTCGGTTCGATTCGCGGACAGCCAGGCATTGATCAGCGGGTTTTCGAAGGGACTGCAATCTTTGGTAGACGCTTTGGGAATACAGTGCGGGATATTCAGAATGAACAAAACCATGGGGAAAAATTGTATAATTCTTCGGGGTAAAGAAAGCGAGTCTGACCATTAAAGTTGGAGGACACCGACTCGAGCCAGTGGAGTATTTTAATTACTTAGGTAGTACGCTAAAAGAAAATTGATATAGTAGCCAAGACATAAGGAAGAGAATAGCATTGCCAAATAGGCGTTTAGTAACAGAAGGGAGTTGATGACGGGAGCATTGTGTAAGGATGTGAAGAAGAGGTTGGTGAAGAGCTTGTTTGGAGCGTAGCGTTGTATGGGGCAGAAACGTGGACCCTGAGAAAGGAGGACAAGAATAGGCCGCAGGCATTTGAGGTGTTGGTGTGGAGGAGGATGGAGAATGTGAGGTGGACAGAGAGGAAAACTAACGAGGAAGTGCTTGAGATGATGGGCTTGTAAAGGAAAATTCTGAATGAAATTCGAGATCGTCAGAGGTAGCTGAAGGATGTAAAAAAGGGCGATTTGTTGCTCAAGAGTGTGATAGACGGAAGGATGTTGGGCAAGCGGGGAAGAGAAAGAAAGAGAATAGGTTTCATGGACGGGATGAAGAAGGGTAGATCGTATGCTGAGATGAACGACTATATAATAGAGCGAATTAGGCCCCTGAATATGTAGAAAACCGGGAGGAGATTCTCTGACATTCAGCAAAACCTTCCTTAACTGGTAGAAAACTTAAAAAATAAATACATGTGTCATTTTTTAACAACCAATCGTAAGAGGCCCAGCTGCAGTGTTTTCCTTCATCTTCTCCCTTCTTTATTTTAAACATTGTTTTCGTTTTTCACTCGCCATCTACATCCCAGTCAATGATAAAACTGTTTCTCCATGCCTTTCATAGCCCTTCTATGGTTCCTTTCCCCAATGGTAGGTTACTTTCATGCTCCACGTGAGCGATGTTGTTGCCACAAATCGAACTGCAAAATATTAGTAACAAACGTATTGACAAAGAAGTAAGTTACTCAAAAACTGGGTTACGAGGAATTTGCTTAATAGATAAGGGTGGATTTTGATTGGAAATTTACTGCCACAAGTTTCTTGAGCAAGAGCTTGCGGAGGAGGACTAAAAATATTTTCGCGTTCGCACTAAGTCACATTGTTTGCTGTTCACTCTGGAAATAAATGCTTCTACAAGCGACTTCTTGAAATCTTTAAGGAAGCGGACTTTCAGAGCTGTTTATACCTGCAATTTACGAGAAAAGTTGTTTGGTGCAAGTAAATCGCCTTCTTAATCAATTTCGTTTTTTGCGCAGTCCGATTTTGACTTCAAATTATCGTAACGAGTTGTATTTTATTAATGGAAATCCTGCGGAAAACTGTGGCTGAGACTCATTGATTATCAAAATGAATTTTCACTTAATCTTGCCTGAGAATGTCCATTTTATTTCCATTAGTTTTACTCGTTCCTACCTGTTACGCTATGGTTCCTTCCTTATTTCCGAACTTACGTCGCTTAAAACTCTCGAGTGACAACAGCCAATCTGAAATGCATGCTCGCAGTCAATTTAACCCAATTAATCGTGCGATTTCTATACGATCACTATAGTAATCTTTATCGGTCATCAGTCCAGTAATTAATTATCTGCAGCTCTCAAATCCGTCCTCTCTTTGGTCCAACGCTTATTTTCTTCACAACTCTTCATATTTAAAATATTCGATGATTCACTACGTGTTTGCATTCATTCACGTATTCCTAGGTCATTATTTTTCCTATTCTTTGTTTCCCACATCTTTTGATGATACTTTGTTGTCTCAGAAACGATATAAAATTACTTCATCGCCTGGGTTGGTACCTGAAATCAGCGCAGAAATCTCATAGCCAATCGGAGTGCCTGTATTCTCCATTTGCCAATTTTAGTACGCAATGGCGCCATCCTAACATTTGCTCAACTACGCGAATCTAATCAAATGCGCCATATTATCTTGGCATGCACTATTTTGTTTACAAAACATTATGAAAAATTCCATCCATCCATCAGTTCTATTGTATTGTTAATATTAGCCAAAATTATGCAGTCAGTTGATGCCAGCCCCACTATCGACATTCTCTCGCAACAACCTACCCGTCAGCTTGCTTATGATCAACGTGTCCGATGGAAATAAGCATTTTATTTTTGTTTTCAGCGCTGATTATAGAATTAGTTTTCTTCTTATCTCGGAAATATGGGATATTGGATTTCACTAGGTAATGTTTTCATTTCAATGGTCATTTCTTTCCTTTCACGGTAAAAAATCTCAAGATGATCTTCAAAGGTCACTAAACGTAATGGACCAAGTTCTTCAAGAATACAGCATGTTAATAAACCAGACGAAGTCTAAAATATTTTTGTATGCAGAAGAAAGAAACTGAATGTAGAAGTCACCCTGAAAGGAGAAAAAATAGAGCAAGTGGATTCCTTCGACTATTTCTGAGTTACATAACATGGGACGCAAGAAGTACAACGGACATCAAGCAGAGAATAGCCCAAGCAAAAAAGGTGTTCATGGGAAAATGACAACTGCTGTGCTCAAAGAAGATTGGACCACAAACCAGGAAACAGTACGTGAAAACATTCGTTTGGAGCGTTGCACTCTATGGGTCGGTAGCATGGACCATTGGAAAAGCTGACCAGAAAATACTAGAAGCCTTCGAAACCTGGTGCTGGAGAGAAGATGCTGAAGATGAAATGGACGGGCAGAATAAGAAATGATGAAGTGTACAGAAGAATAGAAGAGTAAAGGACTATGTGGAATACATAGAGAACAAAAAACAAGATGAATTGGACATACCCTGAGACATAATGAGTTTGTGAAGAACATAATTGAGGTCAAACTGGAGGGAAAAGTCCTCAGAGGAAGACCAAGGAATAAGTCCATGGGCCAAAGAGAGGAAAGTACATAGGCAGAGATACGAGGTGGTAAGGGAAGCAGCATTAGATATAGAGAAGGGTGAAGGGCTGCATGAAGTGTGGACTAATCTTAGGATGGTACAACCAATGAATTAATAGAATTCGATACTTTTGACGGATACAATAGCACCCTTCACACGTTACGATTTTTAAACGTACTGAATTCAGTTCGATTTGCCGCACAGAGTTAAGCATCGTGTGAAAAGGCTTTTTTAAATTTACGGTGAGGAGCGATTATTGTGTGTCATTGAGTGCATATTTTAATGATTTTTTAAGTAAGTTGGATAAAAATTCTGAACCACATTTCTCTTGAGCTCATCAGTTTATGCGTATGAACACTCCAAAGAGGCAGCAATATACAATATTATTGTTTTAAATTGGATTCCTTAAGGTAGTCTGAGCGAAATATCATTTCACTCATAAATCAATGAATTTGGTCTCATTTTAAAGAAAAATATCTCACCCTTCCAAAACTGTCACAATACCAACCCCATACCGAACTACTTCCCGAGATTTTTGACGAAAAATGGCAGTCCTTTTTTATGGGAAATTGTACGTGTATGCACGCCATAAAGACCCAATTTAAAGAATGAGGAATTTCTAAAACCTAGATCTCGTCAAAAATTTAGTATGTAGCTTGTATGTATTCTTGAAACTATTAAAAAACTAATCATATTGCCACCACAGTAAATTCTTCGGGACCACAAATAACTTTCAATTTTGAAGGAGTTTCTAACCAACCGCGCCAAAAAAATGAGTCAAGTTAAAGACTTGTTTAGATATTTTAATTTACATACTTAGAATTGCCGCCATACAAAAATAAATTATTACACAGTTATTTTTGCAATATTAAATTCATGTGTCCCACAGCCGATGAAATTAATACGTATAATTCAAATATGATCTCCATTATAACTAGGGAACTATTTCGTTCAAACTACCTTAACTGAACTGAGGTTATGACTAAATTTTTCGGTGAGGTATACGAAAGTTTAACGAAACTATAATGAAATATGTTGTTTTTGAGTTTGGCGTTACGATTTGATGTCTGTGGGCAAAAAATGTAAGACTAATAAATTATTAATTTAGCGTTTTGATGGAAATATTTACAAATAAATTGATTTTTACGAAAACTATGTCACGTACCTTAAAGGTACATGTTAAAATAGCATCAAATCACCAAGAAAAGAACAAATCGGAACAACAGAATTTTTTACTTTTATTTTTCAATATCTTTGAGAAGAAAACGTGGGCAGAGTTTCATGAAAATCTGTGCATGAACAAAATTTGCTCCGATTATTCAAACCAACAACGATGCAATCCATACAACGCAACAAATCCAGTCAACGATGCAATTGTTTTCACTTTTAATTCTAGATATCGCCAATGATAAGGCGTCGGCAGAGTTTCATGAAAATCTGTGCTAAAACCTGAGCAGATATTTAATGAATCCGTGCCTCACAACTCAGCATTTTTTTATTCCAATTGAATTGAGGAAATCTAGTTCGTTGGCAATTTTTCAATCTAATCTGTATGGAATTTTATTTAATTGAATGTTTTCCAGAATAGCTTAGCCTGTTCAGTATTGAATTCTCATTACCAAAGTTTTTTTCTTTTTTTTCTAAACAAAAATTGTTTTTTTTAATAGTCTATTCGTTTTTTGACAATTTCGTGTCGTATCTATACCTATCTCTGAATTCAATTGTACCACATGCACATTAATAATTTTATTACTGAGAGTAGTTGTTTCTGAAGTAAGATTTGAGGCTTTCCCAGCGTGATATGTTTAGTAGTTCTATTCGGGAAGACCACCGGGTGAGAGACTCCAAGAGTGCCAACGTTTCGACGGCCGAGTCATCCATCGTCTTCAGGGCAGAATGTCGTGACTTCTTTGGTGCCATAATGTCCCAACATTCTGCCCTGAAGACGATGCACCACTCGGCTATCGAAACATCGGCACCCTTGGAATTCCTCACTCGGTGGACTTCCCGAATAGAACTGCTAAACATAGTTGTTTCTGTCTTTCTCTATGTTATTAAGCTCCATTTATTTTCTGATTTGGACTAAATTATTTTTTAATTTGTAAATTACCAAGCTACTAATACATTGTATTGTATTGTTGTTCTAAGGGACCTGTCTCAGGGTACATATAATAAAGGTTTATTCTATTCTATTCTCAACAAAATTCGCTCGAAACGCCTTCACCATCCTCAATGCATGACCTCTCTTCCTATCTCTTTCTCCCGACTCTCCTCTGGAACAAGTTCTTTAACACTCCCCTCTCAGCACCTCATCCCATGGGCCCCTACCACGCCCGCCCCGCACTCTGGTCAGGTGGGTGGGAGGGCATCGAAGGGAGGGGGGTGAGGAACAGGGGCGGTGGTTCGTGGCCCCACCCAATGCCCACCCCCCACCAACCTCTCCATGTTGGCGGGCGTGGTCCACACTCTCCAACGGCGGCGGCGGCCTTATGTATGATTTATGCACAGCGTCCGTGTTTGACCGCCTTGCACCCGGATCCTTCGTTTCCATGGGCGCCCGAGGAGCGTGTGCCTGCGATGGGAGGGTTTTTTCGCGATGTTCCAGGAGCTATACATCGCATTTCGATTCAATTTCGCACCGAAAATGACTCGATGTATCGCCTCATTTCGCGTGACATTGCGTTGTATCGCTGCAAACATCATGCCATCGGGTAAAAGCACAGCCGCTCGCCACATACGTTGAATGAAATGAATGAGCGCTGGCGAAACTTTCTGCTTCTGCTGGGAAGAAACATTTTGTAGGTACGCAACAGCCAAAACCGAAATATTTTTTAAACAGTTTTTTAAAAAATCCTTTGAACTGTATGAATCAGAGGAGATAGAGTGAACTTAGTCAACTGTATCCGGCGAGATGTGCTGGACCAGCATTTTCGAAAATGAAAATCCTATATATTAAGTGCTGTGTCCGTCCATTTGATGTCACGCTGTTTGGGCGATTTCATTGGGCGGCGTCGCGGAAGGAGGTGGGGCCTTTGACATAAGGGAGGAGGGGTGGGGAGAGAGAGAGGTAAACGTTGCCATGTTTTCTCTGAAGACTTTGTATGCGAATGGAAACGTATGACCGCCTGTATGTAACATTTCACTCGTGACTAACTGGGAAGGGCAGGAAACTCGGTTCTTCCTCTTGCAGTTATCAATCCGTAGATTAGCTTGAATACAGACCTCCATCCCTATCTTTTCTGAGCTTTCCTTTTCATTTCTTCGTAGGATGTTGCCCCGGCATCCTTCCTCACTTGCGCCAGATATTGCTCCCTTGGCCTCTCTCTGTAGCGTACCCCCTCCACCATTCCCTCTAACACACACTTTACTACTAGTAGACTCTAGTAGACTAGTTGACTCTCGTGTCTGAACATATGCCCCACCAATGCTGCCCTTCTTTTCACAATACTCTTCCATAGTTTATTCCCCTTCTCTCTCACTCTCTTGAACACCTCTTCATTTTTAACTCTGTTCATCCAACTGATTTCCAACATTCGTCGATAACACCACACTTATAAAGCGTCCAGTCTTCTTCTTCATTCCTTTCCAATGGTCCAGGTTTCACATCCGTATAGAGCAATGTTCCATATGAAAACTTTTATCAATTTTTTTCTTCTGTCTATACTCATGTTTCTTGCAGTAAAAAGTTTTTTCTTCTTTTTGAAAGCTGTTTTTGCCATGGATATTCAATTTTTAATTCCTCTGTTGCTTTTTGCTATCACTCCTTATATTTTCCGTCCATTTTATCTTCAGCATCCTCCTCTAGTAGCAGGTTACGAAGACGTTCATTGGTCAGCTTTTCCAGTGGTCCATGCTTCTGATCAATAGAGTGTTACGCTACACACGAAGGTTTTCACATAATGTTTCCTAGTTTGTAGCCCTCTCTTCTTTGAGCAGAGCAGTTGTCTTTTTCCCATGAACGCCTTCTTACCTTTTGTTATTCTCCGCTTGATGTCCGTTGTACTTCTTCCGTCCTTGCACTTCTTCCGTGATGGTATCCAATGTATATCTCATTATATACAGCATCTCATTACATCGCATATCTAATAGCACTTCGTATCGCATGATATATATACGTAACCTTACAGTTCCACCTGACCTTTGTCTATTCGTACTGATCTGTGTAAATAAAAAATAATAAATATCTCATATTGAAATATTGTCTTGTGGTATCCAATATCCCTTCGCATCTCTAGTTGGATTGGTTTGGAGTTTTGGGAGGGCGACCGATAGCTAAGATCATTGCGCCACAGGGGAAAGGTAAGGGAGGAAGGGTGGATAGAAACCCAGCGTAACCTAACGAATGGCGCCAAGGGGACCACGGTTTAACGTCTCATCCGGCAGACAGAGTATTGTACTAGAAATGCCTTCCACAAGACACTTGACGGATCGGGTTTCCTCTGAAAAATATCCTCCTCTGCCGGGATTTGAACCCTGGCCGCCCGTATAGTTAGCCAGTACTCTAGCCACCACACAAACTCGATCCCCGCGTACTTTTCAGTTTCACGCAAATCTGTGCATAAACGAATGCCTCTCCATCCGCCTAAATACCGCACTCTGATGTCCCCCCAATGTGTCCGACTCGATACATTGTCACGAGTGCGCCAAGGGTGCTAGTACTCTAGCCAGTACTCTAGCCACCACACAAACTCGATCCCCGCGTACTTTTCAGTTTCACGCAAATCTGTACATAAACTAATATCGCTTCATCCACCTTAATACAGAAATCTGATATCCCCCAATGTGTTCGACTCAATACATTGTCACGGGTGCAAGGGTGCTGAGAATTCGGTGAGATGCGGTGCAGAATACGAAACAAAGCACGCGAGAGATTGGCGGGCAACATCCCCTGCGCCGTCTTGGGGGAAGGCCACTCCTGTAGAGCCGGTGGGGTGGCGAGAAATTACAACCGTGGCTGCTGGAATTCGCGTCGTTTCCCCCGAGTGAGATCCGGCGAATATTTAGCAGATTTAAGACGAGGGCCCGTAACATCTACAAGGACGTCCACATCATAGCCGGCGAGACGACCTTACCGAGAGGCGTGCCCGGACACCGGGCCCATTCCTATAACCAACAGCACGTGTGTGCTTTTACCGTAAGCCCGTAACAAGCGCTCCTTAAAATCCCTTTGCATAAAATTTTAGGTGTCAAATATAATTCTTGATTTATATTCAATTGACTTTTTACGATGGCTGAAGGAAAAAATATTTCAACTCTTCAAGAACTTTCATCGCGCATTGCAAATGGAACCATTAGTTTACAGGCTTATTCTAGTTTAAACGAATAATCTGAAACTTAACTTTGTGGAAACTTTTCTTTTTCGTTAGAAAAAAAATGCAAAAAAGGGTACTAGTTTCTAACCTCATTTTTTCTCCATGCAGACTCTGGTTTACTCGTATAATTGTTCTTCTCGAGGTCTTTAGAAGTCCTCTTGATAAGGGCAGATAATTTTTGAAGACTGTGAAAGGCGATTTTAAGAATTTAATGTGGATAAATACATGTACAATTTTTCTCTTTTTATCATCTCTAATGATTATTATAGTATGAGCCTTTTTTATTCTTCCTGCCTATGAGTTAAGAGTTTCCGATGGTATGATTCTTATTTGAGAGCAAATTCATCTACTAATCCACGCACAGAAACGTGTCCTTGAGTGTGACTCTCAAAGCGAGGCTTTCTTTTGGCTCATTTTCCGGAAGATTAGTAAAGAAATATCAAGTTTGTCGCGGTGAATAGGTAATTAGCCCGAAACGTAGCATTGTTTGACCTTCTCTCGGCCTATCTTCATGCGTAATTATTCTCGGGCTTTCCGCCGCTTCAGATTGTATAATGCCACAGACGCTTTGGTGATCGTCCGACTGATTATTATTCCTGCGATCGATAAGAAATCATGATAGCTGCGTTTAGACTTTGAGACGGTTACTTTACAGATAGTTTTGCTGATTTATTCATATGCCCCCTTATGCATGTTTCTAAATCTGCCGAGTATTGCTAATACCATGTTTTGCATGTTCCCTGCATGACTCTTGTGTCACGTATACATAGTTACATTAGAGGTTAGCTTAGTAGTTTCT
Organism: Ceriagrion tenellum; assembly: GCA_963169105.1. Taxonomy (NCBI): domain Eukaryota; kingdom Metazoa; phylum Arthropoda; class Insecta; order Odonata; family Coenagrionidae; genus Ceriagrion; species Ceriagrion tenellum. The sequence continues at coordinate 65,298,350 of OY720640.1, read as the reverse complement.
GTAGCATTTGTAGCATACCCATTATGTGGTGTATGTTGCTGAAAGTAAATTTCTTCACTGTAGTTCATGTTGGTGATAAGTCACCCTCTGCTAAGCATCCTTGTGGTGGCTTGCAGGGTCTGATCCCCGTCTGTCTGTAGGTGGTAAACAATGTAAGGTATGCCCAAGCTTCTATGTCGGAAAAAGCTCCACGCCCCTTAACATACGTATCAATAATCACCGAGCCAATTGTAAAAACCCATCTCAATCTGCTTCCCTTCCCGTGGCGATCCACACCTCTCATCACAAGAAATCTTTCGACAATTGCTACAATGTTTCAGTTCTGTACTCCCTTCCAGCATCTGCTTCCACTATTGATCTTATTTCTGTAGAGCTCTCACTAATTTGGCTCTATCACGCGTTCCTCCCCCCAGGCATCAATGTCTTTCACTAATCCCCCTCTCCTTCCCTTCCCCTTCCACCTCCCCCCCACCTCTCCCTCCCTTCTATCCTTTACCCGTCACTACCTACTAATTTCTGACGAAGGCGGTTGTGTCCGCCGAAATATATAAACAAATCTGTGAGTTTTTCTTTTTTGTGTTTTCTCTGTGTGTCTGCCAGTCACGCCCGTGACATTTGTTTTTTTTTATTATTGTGCACTACACGTGTTTTTCTTCGGTTAGATATATATGTTTATAACCTTTTTGAATTCCATATTTGAATAGATCATATATTTAAAATTATGGAAATGCATTACCGAAGGGACAAATTAATATTGTCTCAGACGGAATAGGTGTAGTTTTTAAAATATATTTTTGTGTATTTGTATAAGGCTCATTTTTCTTTTCCAATCGCTGCGAGCACTATGACTTTGATTACCACTTTTCCCTTCGAAATTGGTATTTTTATAAGAATTATTCACCGGAATGCGATGCAATTTAGTGACATCGTGATGCAGAAATTTATAAAAAAAATGATTATCCATAGAAATTAATTTTACTGCGATCTAGGTTTCGGTGCTTTACATCATCAACAGGTGGAACACCTGTTGATGATGTAAACACCTGTTGATGATGTAAAAACATCGAAAACAAAAGAAATGCTTCAAGGCATGTGCGTGATGTAATTAGAGTGTAACGTCAATGTCAAGACTCCACTGATGTATGGGACCCAAATTTTTGATCGTGGGTACAATTTCATTTCCGGGAATGAAATGAAAGTGAATGCAAACTATTCACATTTAAAAGGCCGTAAAGCACCAGGTGAGGCCTTGATGGTTCGTATAATCGTCTGAAGAATTGGTGGTAGGGAATAAGGAGATAGAATGAGAAGTAACTGGAACGCGGAGCTCCTGTAAAAAGATGAAAATCAGCCGGATGGGCCGACTAATTACAGAAGCATGCATGTGAAGAGTCAGTCATTAGCTGTGCTAGCGGCCTCCGGAGAGGTCATCCTCAGTCTGCTGGAAAATAGAGTGTGGAAAGCATTGGACAGGAAAAGATGAATGATAAAAAATTTGCATTGAGACGGCAAAATTATCTTCTATTCAACTCCAATGACTCAGACGTAGCCGCATACCCAAAGAAATCTTTTATGAATCCTCGTCAATTTTGTGGAATAATTTTAGACGAATCAATTCAAATATAGGCTTAAGAAAGATGAAGGCTCACCTGATTGGTTTTTAGAGTACATGTGTTTTGAAAAAAATGACCAAACAAATTAACCCATGGTGGGATAAAGTTCCATTTGGTAAGGTAATAGTACCGTTTCTTTCCCAAATGGCGTCAATTGATGTTGCCTCAAGTATCAGCCACCAAAATAAGAATTTCCCCATCCTGTCGGCAACTTCAATACACTAAAAGAGTGCAAAATGTTACTTAAATATACCCACTCATAATTTAATTTTGTTCTCCCAGCATTAGATAAATGTGGAGCAACTGGGCTCGGCTATTTAATTTTTTTTTTTTGAGGATTTGATAAACACGCGGTCCGAATAAGTCGATGAATGGCTATTTAATGTTCTTCATGTACCCCAACTTCGGAACTATTTTTTAAAGATCTCTATTTGCGACATTTACAGGGCGGACAAATGCGAAGAACTTGGATAAAAGTTGTCACGATTAGAATTTTTACGCTTCGAGCGGGCTCCATTAATGCTCGGTATATTATATAAATATTTTTTTCCAAATAAGAACTGCATCACACGCAAAGTAAGCATTTGGAACGATATTACTTATAAAATCCAAAGATTCTTGCGACGTTGAGTGGAATTTATTCATGATGCAGAAGGTAAAAAAAAATTGCAATCATCACAGAATCAAATTTTACTGCGTTCTAGGTTTCGATGTTTTTACATCATCCTCAGGTGATCCATCAGCACATTTTAAATGTCTGGGTATTGACGGTTGATTTTTTTTGTTGACCGTATATAATGTGTTTTTAGGCATGATGATGAGATTCATCGGATTCCAAACGGCGCGGCGGCTAGGAACATCGATTTTTATTTCCAATCTACCCTAGATAAATAATTAGGGCTAAATGTAAAGTACTAACTCTCTGTGAGCATCACGTATACGGAAAGGCTATGTCAATTATAGGCTTTATAGGTTTAATTACAGGTTTAAGTTTTTCACACGTAATACAAACGTAGTCTAGTCGGAAATATCTTAACTACAAGTCAACCATTGCTTAACCATTTATTCTAGAATTCTGTTCATATAATTTCCACCCGAGACTTAAAAATGGTAACCCTTACATGATTCCAGTGTTTCCTTCACTATATGTACCACTAACGTTTAACTGTAATTCCTTCAAACAAGTCATGAATTACACGATTATTTATTGCGTGCGATCAGGGGTCATTTGTGCAATAGCGTTTCAGGGAATGAGAAAATGACAGCTGAAGCTATCATTTTGCCGATCACGCGGTCATTTTTGCCGCTGTAAATCGCATCATTTCCAATCGTGACGTACTATTTTTTAAATACCGTTTGACTGAAAGCCACACCGGGCTTGCGATTAGCTGAATGACAAACTTTGAGATGGAAACCAGGACTAGCTCAAAAAGTGGAGAAAGGGATAAGGACCCCTCTCATTGCCGCTCTCCCTGTAAGTGATACCGTCATAAGCTCATTCTGAAGGTATTATTTGAACTTTAGTCTCTGTCCCTGGAAGAAGCGGATAAAAAGATTACACTATTCATTCTTGATGATTTTTCTCTTGAATTTTCTTCTTGACTTTGCCATCTGGATGGAAGGCAGACAGGTATGTAACTGGAAAGTAAAAGAGGACAGAGGTACAGCTGTTACAACAACCATAAAATCTCGCTGTGAGATTCGGAAATTTGAATCGAATCCGCGATATCCAATTCTGTAAGAACAAATAGTCAAACTCTCTCTAACAAGATGTAAGATCTCAAGTCAGATCGCATCTCTGCTCTAAGTAAAAGGATGGGTCTCTCTAGGAAGGTAAAGTTAAATTAGTGTAGCATCTTTACGGCGGAGCTGTTCGTTATGTAGATGGCGCTTTATGGGATAAAATGCAGGAATGCCTCCTTCCTGCTTTGCAGTAACACAAAGAATCCCCTACAGGCTATTTCCGGCTCTTCAAGTATGCACCCCGTAGTCCAGGAGATAAATTCGGCCCTTTCATCGTATCATATGGGAGTCACAGTTTCATTCCTTAGGGTCCCTGGGCACGTAGGAATAGCCGGCAACCAGAAATCCGACCTGGCGGCGAAGGAGGCTCTTAATGATACTGAGACTGCAAGCTTGCTGGTCCCCGCGGATGATCTGAGAGCTACGTTGAAAAACGTGTCCCTAAATGTGTGGTCTGAGGCATGGCGTTCCCGAAATGGGAGCAAACTACGCTCAATAAAGCCGGTAGTATCTGTGTCGCCCTCCTCTGTCCGAAGGATCCACAGGTAAGAAGTCGCGATCACACGTTTGAGGATAGGGCACTGTGCCCTCTCTCACTCTTTCCTCTTCGCTGAGGAAAAGATTCCTCCTCAATGTGATTGCTGCGACTCTCCCTTGACAGTGAAGCACCTCCTGACAGAATGTGATATGTACCGTGCTGAGCGCGAGCGGCTGAATATCAGAGGAGACCTAGTACCAGTCCTAGGAGACGACCCTGACTGTGTCGGCCGCATAATCATATTCTTAAAAGAAACAGGGCCTTTAAGATCTATTTGACCCAAATATTTCTTAGATTAACAATTTTAAATGTTTATAATTATTTATTTATTTATTTAATGCTCGTATCATATAGGCTGATCTTTAAATAAAAGGTAATAAATTAGGAGGTTTGGTGTGCGAATGACCTTAGTCGCCGAAGCACCCAATAAACTACAATACTACTACTAAAGTTAAATAAATATATTATGTGTACCTTTACGCATACTGCAGGGAGAAAAAACATGGGTGGAACTAAGACATAAAGTGGAAACCTCTAAATACTTAGGGAGAAATTATCACCGATACAAGGTGAAATTTTGGTCGTTATGGACTACCGTACAAAAATTTTCATTCCTCAACAGGACTTGTATTGGAACAGTCTTCCTGCAATACTGTTCGAGCCCTATCCTGGTAGCATTTATATTTTTAAGAAAAGGAGCAGAATATTCATTTTGGATTAATTGTTTTTATTTTCATTTTCACATTTTTACATCTACATACTACCGTGTGAGCTGCCGCATGGACGTGTGGCAGTGGGTGTTAGGGATACCGACCGTGTAAAGGTGTAAAAGATAAGGTTTTAGGAGAAATGGTGAAGTGTATTATGGAAGTGTATTTAGGCGAGCTCAGTTTTTATTATAGTCGCTTATTGTGCACGAAAAGAATGAGTTTTTGTACCTATCTGTTCGGTAATGTCTCTCTTATTTTATCGCTTCTGTCACACCTAAAGATATAGTGAGGTGTCATGATGATATTCTCTGTGTAACTCTGAAACACACCAGTTCTGATTGATCTCTCTTACTTTGTTTCGTGGTTGATTTACCATTTATGTCTGCACTGTATTATTTAATTGCTACTACCTAGCAAACAGTCAACTTGTAACACTCTTGGTTAGTAATAATAATAATCTTAGATATCTTAGTTTTACTTAGCCCGACTGGCTAGCCGTATTAAATTTAACCGTGAAAATCAGCCGTGAGAATAACAATGATAATTTTTACCATGGATAACTGTACCCTTTTAAGATAAAAATCCATCCCGGATTATGGTAATGTTTAAATATAAATGGGTGTAAATGGGTCAGTATCAGAGGTAGCAGTTATCTATTTTTCCGTTCTGTTTCTACTTTCATTTTGGTCGAGAGTCGTGACTCGCCAACCTCGGAGCTTATGAGTTAATCGTTTTCAATGGGATCACTGGAATCCATATATGGCTTATCAATGGGTGATTTACTTAAGTGCTTAAACGGGAGCTGGTCGCAGTATGAAGCTATCTGCAATAAAATTTAACTTTATTTTCATTTTATTAGTTAATTTAATACTTTATTTACCTAATTTATTCTATAATGTAACTTTTTTATTTAGAGGAATCTGAGCTTCCCTGTTGATCTGTCAGAACTAATTTGGATTTTTGGTAGAATATATTATAGAAACTTTCTACTGGAAGAAATAGCCTCTGGAGAAGCATGTAATGCATAATATGCATAATTGTATGTGTGTGCTGTTGAGTTCTGTTTACGAGTCCTCTACAAGCGCTGTAGTGACATTTGATCGGAAAAATATAAACCTTTTTCTGAAACTTATTGGCATTCAATGCCTAAATTAATTTTAAAGAGAACAATTTAGCAAAATACAGGCGTAAGAAGCTTCTTGACCCGGATGTCAATGCTTGAATATCCTAATCACATGATTAAAAAACGTACTACAGTTCCCTTATGAGCTAGCCATAACTTCCACTCGCTGGTTAGTGCATAAAGCATTTCTGGTACTTTTTCTCTGGTATTAAAATCTCCTGATGATGATGCTTATAAATACGGTAGCTAGATCTTGAACTTTGTGCTCTTCTGTAGTATTTTAAGGCTATGCCAGAAAAAAAATATCTCATTGCGGTATTTCGCAAACAGCATAGTCCCCCGCAGCCGCTGGATAAGGCCTAGCGATTCCAGTTTGAAAATGAGAATTTTAGTTCGCGGTTTCAACCGCGATCGGAGCCACTCTCTCAAGGTTATCCTTTTAATTAACTCTCTTGTCATTATATATCTACCGTAACATTCGGATGGGAGCGGAGCGATAAGCAGCGACCGGTCAGTTCGGCCGGAACGAATTATTTTTAATTCCCACCCTATTTAAAGTAGAATATCCCCTTCGATGAGTGGGCAGTTGTATCTGGAAAGGCTTACTTCGACTGCGGTTATTTTAGCCTTTTATGAATGGGAGTGAAAAAGAAGTTTCTTCGCGGACAAGACGATAGTTGAAAGAGTCGTCGAGGTGGCATTCAAATTCACATGCACGATTGAGTTCCTTTTGAAAAGAAGATCCGTCGTGTCTCACGGTGGACAAAAATCGAAAAAAGCTGCGAACATTCAAAAAGTATTCTTTTCATAACTCGGAGATGAAACTTCGCTTGGGCATTCTCCATTTATTGGCGGTGAGGTGCGCATATCGTTTGTTTCAGTTGTTCGCGACAAATGTTCTTGATTTCATGGAATTAGCAGAATTTTCTTCGCGTTTTCGGTATTTCCTATAACTGTACGGGCGAAAATATTGAATCATACGTAATTCGATTCAAAAATTATATTAGGTACCATAATGAATATATAAGGGACCATAATAGTTGCGATAGATCAGATAATTTGACCGTGACTAGATAAAATAGGTTTTCGCACTTGTGTTAAATATCTTAACATCATTATTAGTGACTATTCTCGCGTGTAATTTCCGGCATGATATAGCTCTTGCATGATTTAGTACCTAGTAAACTATTTATCTGTCGCAGTAATTATAACCAGTAGTCGTATCTTAAATGGTGTACTGCCTGGTAGCATGTTCGCCCACGTAGCACTCTTCTAGTTTCTGGTCTGACCGCGCACTGTTGTCCTGACTGCTTTTGGCCTGCGCCTGGCATTCCGAGGAACGTGCGCGGTTCGGATTTCAGCTGGGATGAGGGCTTCATACCTGGCGTGGAATCACCCCAAGCTACACACCCTAATGTTAGCCTGCACAGTATTTCTTGGATGTAGACGTAGATTAGCTAACACAGCCTCAACCCTCACCCTCGTCTTAAAACTGCTAAATATTCACCTGTTCTCACTCGGGGGAAACGACGCGGAATCCAGCAGCCACGGCTGTTATTTCTCGCCACCCCACCGGCTCCTCAGGAGTGGCCTCCTCCAAGACGCGGCGTAGAGGATGCTTCCCACCAATTTCTTGCGTGCTTTGTCTCGTATTCTGCACCGCCTCTCACCGAATTCTCAGCACCCTTGCCGCACTCGTGACAATGTATCGAGTCTGACTCATTGGGGGGATATCAGAGTGCAGTATTTAGGCGGATGGAGAGGCATTCGTTTATGTATAGATTTGCGTGAAACTTTAAGCATGCGGGGTTCGCGTTTGTGTGGTGGCTAGAGTACTGGCTAACTATACGGGCGGCCAGGATTCAAATCCCTGCAGAGGAGGATATTTTTCAGAGGGAACCCGATCCCTAATGTGTCTTATGGATGGCACTTCTTGTTCAATACTCCGTCTGTCGGATGAGACGTTAAACCGTGGTCCCCTTGAGTGAACTCTTCCACGAGGAAAATTGTACCGCGTAAAGCTGCAATATGATTGTTTGTCTGAACAAATGACCGGGAAATAGACCCGGCTCTGTTTACATTCATTTTTTGTACAATTCATGATACATTCGTTTGTGCAAAAAAATGTACCGAGTAATGCGGCCATTAAAGTTGAACGTTATGCAATATGAAAATTGTGGTTTCTCTTTCCGGCTCTCTCTTGCTTGGTAGCGGTCATTCCAATTAATTACGCACGACGATGATGGTCAGCGATTTTCGGCCGAATCAATCTACAGAATTGCAAGGAAACACTCCATTCAGGGCAAGAGTTTCAGCAGGTTGATGACAGTGAAAAAATAAAGTCAAAATATGCTTAATTAGGAATACTTAATGCAACTTAGTGCAACTTAATGTAAATTATTTGGGTTCATTCCGAAGAATTATCAGTGGCTATAATAAAAAGCTACATGCTGACTATTTGGAAAATTCTCATTATCATAATCATTTATGTTCTGCTAGTAAGGGTAGGTTTAAATATACCGTCTATACTTGGATCTACCCTCTCAAAACCCATTCTATAAATTCATTTCTCTCGTCAAATCAGCATTTAACCTACATCTCTTCATCACATATGATATGCTTCTATCCTCTACGTTCCTTTTTTTCCTGATATTCTAATGGCCGGTTGAAAGAACATTTAGTTATTAAATCATTAGCTATGAGATCTATGAATTCCTAGATCTCATAAAAATATTTGGGCTGCAGGAACACACTTATCTTCCATGAGTGGCAAAAATTCACCGGAGTAAAATAATTAAAATATTTCCACGCTCATATTAAAATAAACAAATCAGTTCTCACCTTTTTTTTTAAATAATATAGAAACTTTTCGGAAACTACGCCAAGACTCCCAAGCAGGATAACTCATTACCTTAAAGTTATGCAAGTAAATATTCAGCGTATGCGCAATAAGTTTTTAGATTTTGAGGTTTTAGTGAGAGAACATAAACCTGATGTCGTGTGTGTTCAAGAACACTGGCTGAAGCCCGGTGAAGTTAGCGCTTTTAACTTGCCCGGCTACCTCATCGCTAACGTTTTTTGTCGATCAATCCGCAAATGCGGAGGCGACATGATTCTAGTGTCTGATCGCTTGTGTCTTCTTTCGATACATTTTTCTTACGACTTTCTCATCGAGGAGCAAACATTTGAATGCAGTGTTGTCGGTCTCAGCCTTGACAATACCACGTATATATTGTGTCTATGTACCGTTCCCCCTCGAGTGATTTTAATAACTTTCTCGTAAAACTTGCAAAACTTCTGGAAATAATTTATACGTCAGTTGCAAATCCTAATGTTTTTATTACTGGCGATTTTAACTGCAATTTACTGGTGAACTCCAGAAACAAGCAAGAATTTATGGATTTACTATCCTCGTTCAACATCAGTGCAACTAACAGCGAACCGACTAGAGTTTATGGTAATTCCTCTACAGTTTTAGGCAACATTTTGACGAACATTGACCTCGGGAATGTCGAACAGGAGGTAATCAAATCTCATATCTCAGATCAACTTACTTGACTTATTTTCCAATAATTGATACCTTCGAATATTCCACATAATCTTCTTCCGCCGGAAATAATTTATGAGTTGTTAGCCTGTAAACCATTGCTAATGGACATACTAATTTGTCAGTGTGATTAAAAATACTGGTCATTTGTCTCAAAACAACGCTTTAATCTAGTAATTAAGTCTCCAAGCGGTTCATTGCGCATTAACCATCTTGGCTACTTATGAAACTCATCACTCCATGCCATAAGTTATGAAACCAATTAATTTATCAAATGTTTCTGCAACAATTATTGAATGGTTGCTATGGCTTGTGGTTCCCATAAGTTTATCGAATGCATACATGTTGTTCCTACCACTGGCCATAATATTATGAAATATCAGAGTAATATATGATATAATTACATATTAATTTATACAAATGAAATATTTTAGCACCGCATTTTATGACAGTCATCAGCTTACATTCGCCGCTCTATATTTGTTCCAACTACCTCGAGCCATGCCTCTTACTTTAAATCTCTCTATATACAGCGAACAATCTAATTTCATCCTTCTCCACGCATGCATCTTAAACGCTTTTAATTCGTTGTCTTCCTTTTACTCTGAAGTCAACGGGGAAACATACGTCTACATCTCCTTATCACCCTGCAAGCCCTGCAAGCCTGCCAAACAAGGATGTTTGGCAGGGGGCATGCATCACCAACATGAACTAGAGTAAATAATACAAGTTTCTTGGTAACTTTGTGGTATTCCATATTTTTTCAGAGGATTTAATGGTTACATTTACAAAACCACATACTTAAAAACACACACGACCCGGGTTTCAACGCTTAAGCCCCATCTTCAGGTCTTTTTTTTTAGAACACCATTTTTGAACTGTTTTGGAGGAAAGAACACCGGACAATATTAGATTTATGGCCCAGAAAAAATTAACTAGAGTGAAGAAATTTACCTCCACCAGCATGCACCACTCAATGGGTATGCTACAAATGCTACAGAAACCACTAAAATAATCTATATTGTAACTATGTAAACGTGACACAAGAGTCATGCAGGGAACTTGTAAAACATGGTGTTAGCACTAATCGGCAGTTTTAGAAACATGCATCAGGGGGGCATATAAATTAATCAGCTACACTACCTCTCAACTACCCTACTTCAAAGTCTCATTGGCATTCATTATGGTCTCTTATCGATCGCGAAAAAAACGAAATGTTAAACTATTCTGTTCAACTATCTATTTCCCTTTTTCATTTTTATGATCTGAACTACCGTAGTATGATGGAGTTCGTAAGATATGGTCTCATTAAACTTCTTCTAAAAATAAATCTGTTTGGAATTTACTTAAAAGATTGAGTCTAATTTTCAATCAACGGTTTGAAAGCGATTCCCATCCAAGTTGTTGCAAGAGGTCAGTAACACTAACGAGACTATCATAACGGCCTTTCTTGTCTCTAGCTTATCTTCACTGCACGCGTTCTACCTCTGTTTTTAAGGCTACATCAAGTGCATCCTAAAAACTGGCTGCGTATTCTAAGTGGGGTCTAACAAGGGAGAAGTAGCTGATTTCTCTGACTTTATCTTCACACTTTCCAAGTACTCTTTTAACAAATCCCAATTTATGATTAGCTCGGCCAGTTATATCCCGGATATGTTTGCTCCACGACATATCATTAGTTAGTTTTACTCCGAGGTGTTTTTACAGATTCTACAGTCTCTAATTGGGTAATTTGTACGTAATAACTGTAAGGGGGTTATTTTTCCTTTTCCAGACGTTCATTACAACACATTTTTTTTCAAATTTCATTCTAGCTGCCGCGTGTTGCACGTTTTACAACGGCTTCTAATGGACGTACACGTTTATGTTATTTGTCATTCGAGCGAAGTTCAACATTTTTCAGACGCGCCGATACCGTACCAATCCAAAAGCAGATCAGTATGACCGGTGAGATTGAATCCCACCTCAATGCATGTCAATAAACGCAACGGTACGTGAAAGTATGCTTTCAAGTAATGGCGGATTATGTCCTTTCACTCAGCTTCCCACGCTTTTCTCGTGCGACTCAAGTTCTCGGAGGAATAATGTGCTTCGGATTTTGTGGAGGGTACGTGGTGCCATCGCAGAGACCTGGGTGTTCACCCGGAAGCAGAAGTTTCCGCTTTCGCTTTCATAAGAATAAATAATTTAGCATGCTCTTGCCGATTCAATATAAACTTATTAGTTTCTCTGACGTATCAATGACTTCCGTTATAGCCTCGTATGTGCCTATGATTCCCTTTCAATCGCTTAGTATATCTTTAACTACCCTAATTAGTTTTATTAGTCCGTTAACCAACTCAATAGTAACCATATAAGATATCTTTTCTCTAGGAACTTTAGATAAATAAATTAGTGATGCTTCAAAACCAATTTATTTTCCGAAAAAACTTTCAATATCTTACGCACTCCAACATACTACGGTGGATCATATCATGAGAATAAAATAAGGGAAATAGATTGTAGAACAGAAAGGTTTAAAGTGTCGTTTATCCCGCGATCGATAACAGACCATAACGGCTGCGTTAAGACTTTGAAGTAGGTTAATTGACAGATAGTGTAGTTGATTAATTCATATGCACCCTAATGCATATTTCTAAATCTGTCAAGTAGTGCTAACACCATGTTTTGCATGCTCCCTGCATGACTGTCGTGTCACGTTTACATAGCTACATTATAGATTAGTTAAGTGGTTTCTGTAGCATTTGAAGCATACCCACAGTGTGATGCATGCTGGTGAAAGTAAATTTCTGCACTGTAGTTTAGGTTGCTGATAAGTCACCCTCTGCCAACACCCTTATGGCGGCTTGCAGGGTAATTAGTAGATGTAGATGATGCTCGTTTAGAGAGTTAAAATAATTTTTGAAAGAGCATAAGATGCACAATTGAGTCGAGAATAGAAATCACTTGCAGAGTGACTACCCATGTTCAAATCAGAGGTGTTTCTATTGATGATTGGCATAGATTATAGAAAATAAGTAAAGTATTAACTGCCATGTAAATTTATTATTCCTCATTTAATACGATAGAAGATGAGAATGCCATAAATTCCGAATGCAAATTAAGTGATATGTGTGACACGCAGAGAAAAAAATACCGATTTATGACTAATGGCCAGTTGCAGGAACGACACATATGTATGTCATAGAGTTATGGGACCCATTAACCATGGAAACCGTTCGGTAAGCGTCGCAGAAACATTTTATGAATTTATTGGATTAAAAAATGGCTTCATAACTTTTGGATTGGAGTTATGATCTCCCTAACTAGCCAATATGGCGGACGCGCGATGAACCGCTTGGAGTATTAATTATTTGATAAAATAGTGGTTTTGTGACGAATGGCCAGTTATTTTACTCTGACTGAATTATCATTATGTGCATTAGCAACTATGTATAACATAAATCACTATAATATTCGTCTAGCGAGGGAAGATTAGATCAAACATTCGAAGCATTTAATTATTGGTAGATGAGCTATGAAACTAGTAGATGTGTTCCTGCAACCCGAATATTTTTGCGAGTTCCATAACTTAACGGATCCCATAACTATTGATTCCATAACTATACGTTCTTGCAACCGGCCATAAGTGCGTAAGCTCACCAAACAGGCAGGACGAGAGAGGAAATAGGGGAATTGTCCTGTCAAATCTGCGTCTCTAATCGGAGGAAATCTCTTTATGGGTCTCCAGTTTTGTGACAGCGAATTCAAATACCTAGTAATGAGCAAATGTTTTAATTAATGCCTTGTGTGACTTCATTAATATTGTCTCGGGACTACTAACGTGGCGGGAAGTACACTGAAGAAAGAACACCTTACCAGCAGTTTTCCTCTGAGAAATTATTTATGCCCCCGATTTCAATGTTTCACAATATTACCATTACAACTGTCCCACTCCCACTAAAATCTCTCTATATATAAAAGAGTATTTGTTGTTTGTATGTTTGTGTGTCTGTCTTTTATACAAATCGATAATTTTATTCCCATCATGCTGCAATTTTGCAGACTAATAGTTCAAGGTGGAGGAAAATTGTAGGCTATTTGAAAAAGATCTCAGGGCCCTAAAAGATCTCCAAAAGGGCCCTTTTAGTGGTCTAGGCTGCATATTGGGTTTTGTGCAGCGGTTTATTTTTGTTTTTTTATTACATCCGCTGAAGACAAAGGGTTGGAATTTTTTGTTTCAAATGGCTGAAAGTATGAAGTTTAACATTCTTGCAGTCAATTATCTCTTCCACTTCGTAATTGTCTGAATTGCGTTTTTAGCTGCAAAAACTAACATTTTTCTCTGAAATCAACAATACCATTTTCGCTTGACAGCCAGATTGCAGTCTTTAATGAATTTAAAATTCATTTTTCTTAGTTAAACTGATAAGAAATACTAAGAATTGGGTTTGCTGCTGCGGTTTATTTTTTTTGCTTTTCTAAACTACTTTCACTCAAGATAGAGAGTCAAAGTTTATTTTATCAGATACCCGAACGCATTATACTACTAATTATTGTAGTATCAATCCCGAAAGAATGAAGTTTCTCACTTTTTCAATCGATTTTCTTTTACGAATTTTCCTTGACAACCAAATACACAAACAATAATAATCATCATAATTATCATTAATAACACCTAAAGGTAATATAGATAATAATTTTTGTCGTTTACAAATCCAATCCGGACTACTTGTACATTATTAATAGAGTGTATAATTAGATCAAATCCTAAATAACTTAAATCAAATTCCGAATAACTACTAAACAAACAAGTTCTCTAATTATGTTCTAAACTATCAAGTTCTTTTAGCCTGGCTGTCTTTTTCGTGGCGATTCCCTGGGATTAATACTGTTTACTTGGTTTTGTCTCAAAATTGAGTAAGATCTTCTCAGAAACAATTTTTAAATGAATTAAATATTTAATAACATTGTAGTTTGTTTTCACAACAACTATTAACCCCTCTCATCTTATATGATGAGCTATGAAGAAAGTATGATCCCGAGCAACGCCGGGTAATTCAGTTAGTAGTAGTATTATTTGGGTGATTAGGGTGCTTCGACGACTAAGGTCATTCGCACCAAATTCAGTTAGTATATACATAAATATACCTTGGTGTAATCTCGACCATCCGCCTGATAATGATGTCAAACCTCGAAACCGGTCTCATTAAATAATCATCCGTGGAAAACTGCTTCGAGCTATTCTTTCGTCACTTCCTGTGACAGGGAAGCAGCGAATGTATCGGTGGAGTCGGAAATTTATAATATTCATTCCAAAATTTTTTAATCTTTTACATCGTTGGACGTTGTTGGCAGGAAGATTGATTGAACAAACTTCATAGTTCTGAAGCAAACTGTTCCGTAAGAATAAAATACATATATTAGAGTTGAAGAACTCTCAAAAGGATTAAATTGATTAAATGGCTTATGACTATATATACATAATAGAACATACAATACACATAAGAAAACAAATTTACCGAAAACGAGAAAATGAATTATCAATTTATCAAACGATCAACATTATGGCAACAATCAATATTATAACTTTTAAATTACTATATTAATATTACTGCAATTAATGGAATAGATGGAATCGATTAACAAAATTGTGATAATATTCCAAGTTAAACATGGCATCAACAAATAAATGATTAACAATCATAAACGATTAAAATTTTAATTAATAGCAATTTACCCCCAAAATAATTTAACAAATAAGAATAAAAATGCTTTACAGGTGTGTAACACGGTTATATATTACGTACCTGGTTTCTCCAACAATAAATTAAAGGAGGAATATAGATGAGGGAGACTTTATTCATGGAAGAATGAAATAATGCTGTCAACTCCACTGGTGAGAATTTATTGTCACGACTCGGGTTTCGACAATTTGCGTCATCATCAGGTAACAGTTTCTCCAGAAAAATGCCTCATCAGTGTTCAATTCGCGGTATTCAGCTGCTGCAGTTCCCCACTCTATCTTGTTGCATTACTAATTTTATGTATCTTGGCAGGTGGTTAATTCAACCTTTATTTTTTTGCATTAATAATTTTCTGAGCGTTACCTGAAGGTGACTCAGTGTCGAAAACCGGGTCGTGATAATTATTTCTCACAAGTGGAGTTGTCAAAGTTATTTTATTCTCCCATGATGGATAACTTCCTCAAAGTCAAGCCTACAACTGTTTCCTTTGCGAGACCTAATTCTTTCGAGAAAAGTTGTTTTCGGCAAATGCTGAAATGATTAGACTCTACTGAGAAGAGATAGAGTGAGGTTTAAAATACGAGTGCGACTTGTTGGATACCTATGAAGAAATGATAGGTTTCTGGAATCGATTATTGAAGAACGAGACGGTGAAGGAAAACTACGCTGATTATATATAAAAAATTGAGGATTCATTAGCCACACACCAAGAAACATATAGAAAGTAATGAAAACGGGATGGAGTGAAGATCTGCTGCCATATAATTCTGCCAATTAAATACTGAAGAGCTATTTTCCTGAGGATGAGCACACTTGCAGCATATGCCTTGAAATCGGCTTCATATAACGGATTATGAGTTATATTTTGCATTTGGATAGTGATTCAGAACTACACCATTCATTACCTAGATCTCATTGCTTAAGTATGATCTTCAGGTCATAGCCCTTAAGCTACGAAGATGCTGTGTAAGGATTGAGACCTGATCGTCAAAATTAAATGAATTTCACAACTCTGCTGTTTGCGAAAAACCGCAATGAGATATTTTTTCAGGCAGAACCTTAAAATACCTCGGAAGTGCGCAAATTTTGACATCTTTCATTGCTTGTAAGCATCAGGAGATTTTCGTACCAGAGAAAAGTTACGAGAAATACTTTATGTGCTTGCCAGAGAGTGGAAGTAATGGTTAAACATAAGGGAAATCTTGTGTGTTTTGAAATCGCGTAATGAGGATGATCAAGCAATGAAACCCTGGTCATCAAGTTTCGTACGTCTGTCGTTTGCTTAAGTTTTCGCTTGATAACAAAGTCAAAGATAGAATGATTCTAAGTTTGCCTTTCTCGAGGGGATATCATTTCATCCGAAAATCATTGAATTCAAATTCATTTTAAGGTAGTCCGAGCAAGATAGTTCCCTAGTCATAATAAATACCAAATTCGAATTGTACGTTTTAATTTCACCAGATGTAGGACATGAATTTAATATTGCTCTATTAATGGTGCAATAATATAGTTATATTTGTCAGAAATGGTAAGTTATTAAATGAAAATATCGAAATAAGTCTTTAAAGTGACTCATTTTTTTCGCGCGGTACGTTTGAATCTCCATCAAAACGGAAGGTTTTTTGTGATACCCATGAAGCTATTGCGGTGACAATATGATGAATTTTCAAAAATAGTTGAGAAAACACAAACTACACACTGTTGATTTTTTTACGAGATCTAAGTGTAGGGATTACTTCATTTTTAACATTAGGTCTCTCTGGAGTGCATACTCTTACCATTTCCCATGTAAAATGGCAGGTATTTTTGGAAAATATCTCCTAAAGTAATGTGGCAAGGGGTTAAATTTTTGGTGTCATTAGAAGGGTGAGATATTTTTCTTAAAAATGAGACCAAATTCATTGATTTCTAGGTAAAATGATATTTCGCTCAAACTACCTTAAATAATAGTATCTCACCCTTCCAGAGATACCAAAATACCAGCCCCTAACCCCACTACTTTCCTAGGTATTTGCCAACAAATAACAGTCATTTTACTCGGGAAATGGTGCCGTGCGTAATACACGCACATTGGTTCGTGTATAGAATCCAGAAATACACTAATTTAAAAATAAGGAATGTCTAACATTTTGATCTCTTGACCAATATCAATAGTTTGTAGTTTGTATGCTTTCTCGGCCATGTTTTAAAAATAAATCATATTTATGTATGTAGGTTAGAAGGTATTAATTAAGTACTACTGCTCCACGCAAATGTTTTCACATGCGGTTTCCTAGTTTATTGTCCTATCTTCTTTGAACACAGCAGAAGGCCAAAATAGATGCATATGGATCTTTGAAGTAGGTTATCGGAGAAGTATTGCAGCTGATTAGTTGATTTTCTCCCTAATGCTTGTTTCTTAATCAGCAACGTAGTATTAAAATCAAGCTTCTTATGATTCCTGCACGGAATGTATATTCTTGTATCATTGGGACTCATGTAGTTGCAAAATATATGCATATGAATGATTTCTATAGTACGGGTGGCATTACTATAATACTATGCATGTTGGTGAAAGATACTGGTCCTTTGTAGAGCATGATGGTGATAACTTACCCTCTGCCCAATACCCTTGAGGTAGCTTACAGGGTAAAACGTAGGTGTCGAATATTTCCATGGAATTCCTTCATAAGCTGGTCACTCTGTATGGACAGGATCAATTATATTTTTCTCTGTTTCTGTAATTAATGAGAAAACTTAGACACTTATTTCTATGAACATCTCAATAATACAACCTCGTATCTCTGTTAAAATACAATCTGTTCCTTTTCTGAGAAAAATATTTCCCTCTAACCACATTCGACATCCTGATACAGGCTATAGTCCGCATACTTAACGACTACCCAGTAATTTAGTTGATTCATTGAAAAAGCGTACTGTATCAATTAAATTTAGGGTCAAGATGATCATAAACCACACGATTGAGACATTAAATACCGGTTTTATTGTTTCTGGCGAATGCTAACCTCAAGAACACGTAGACTTTTCGTTCAATTAATGTCAAATGATAATACAGTTTCTACACTTTTGACATTGGCCATATCGATGGGTGAATGTGTTCAACTTTAATACCGAGGAAATATTTGTCCCCAGATTACAAAACTGGTGTTGAATGTCATGAGATATGTCACGAAAGCGATAATTCCTACCACACAAATTTAATCGTGAATTTTACTACTGTGTGGATTTCATAAATTAAGATTACATATTTCATTATTGGCAGATGTTAATATGTCCGACCTTAGGTTTCGTTGGGCTTAGGTTCCCTTGACGTTTGTTCTCAGTCGCTATGCGGAGGCTTCGCTTGACAGCCTTGCCTTGGACTGATACTCAACCGTCACCTCAATTCGACCATTTTGTTCCCGGAATCTTATCGTATTTACCGTGAAAGAGCGGGTCTTCAGGCTTATCTCGTGTTACGTGAACCCTTAAAGTTGTTTGATTCGTCGTGTTTGCCCTGGAAATGCTTCGAGTCTTAGATAACACCCTTGAGTCAAGTTTTCAGATAATGAGCCTATAACCGATTGAAGTGTGGAAAAATATCATGCCGTCATTAAGGTGTGGAGTCGTATAACCAGAAAGCCACTGGTTTATTATTTTTATTCTTTAGTTTAAATGCTGCCATTGAGACTTCATTTTCTTTATGCAGTTAGAAGAGATGAAAAAGCATCGGAATACCGGAACCAAATCATAGGTGAAAGATTTCATCTTTTCCTGGTGGATAGAATGAAGAAAGGCTTCTCGAGATTCCATTCGAGTTGGGCGGTCAATGGCCAACGTTTCGTCCGCCGTCCTCGAGGTGATGAGATGACTACCCTGAGGTCGGCTGCAATGTAAGAGGTCGAAAAGTTGGTCATGGACCTCTCAACCTGGATGGAATCCCAAGAAGCCTTTCCTCAACACCGTAGGTAGCTCGCAGAATATATTAAGAGATTATGACAATAATTATAATAACCTGTCTTTATTTCGAGCGAATTTAGGACTGTGCAGTCCTCTCTTACAATTAACTCATTTTTTACACACACAAACATCCATGTCCTGGGCAGTGGATATTCTATCCAGGCGGGATTCGAACCCGCGACCCTCGGATTAGCAGGCGAGGACTTTACCCCGCCGCCACCGGGGTCGATGATCACAGTTGAGAAGCGTAAATTGCTGTTTACTAAAGTGTCTCGACTTCATTCTACGACAGCGAAACCTGGGTATGTCAGAATGAACAATAGAGTCGGCTGCATACAATGGGAAAGAGGTGCTTGAGAAGTGATTGCGGCAAAAGTAGGATGAAGAGGAAAGGAAACATCTGGGTGAAATCGGTAGTAGGCAGAGTAGGTGGATGGAGGAAGTACGAGGGTAAGTCAATAAATAACTCGCAAAACTGGATCGAGTTAATAATAATCGAAGTCACTTCCTGAAATTAATTTCACTCTACATTTTCATCCTGTACATGCAGACATTTATCCCATCTCTTTACGAGTCCTTGATTGCCGGCAGCAATTAAGTCTTTTGTTTGCTGTCGCAGCCAACATCCATTTCCATCCAATATTCCATCATCATTTTCAAAACGTCGGCCACCCAAATGATTATTTTGGGGTCCAAACAGATGAAAATCTCTGGTGGAGAAAAGTCGGGACTGTACGGTGGATGTTTCAAGCGTTCCCAAGTAAATGTTTACCACTGATGCTGATGATGAAATTCTGACGTTTGCGACTTATTTTTTGACTTACCCTTGTAATAAGGAGTGAAGATTTGCTCAAGATATATAGAGGAAAGGATGTCCGGCAGGCTGGGAAGGGAAAGAAGGAGAATAGGTTTCACGGACGGTACGAAGAAGGGAAAATCGTATGGTGCGACGAAAAGGAAATACTAGAGGTATATAGGACTCTGACAAAGTAGAATATTGGGATGAATTCTCTGACTTTCAGCAAGGCCTACCTTTTATCGGTAGGGTAGTGCGGAGGACGTAATTAAAGGACAGTAAGCTCTACAGGCCGATGACTGAGAATTGAACTTTTTTAGCGGTAACTGATAATGCTTAAGGTAGTTTGAGCGACATAGTTCTCCAGTCATAATGGAGATCATATTCGAGGTACGCGTATTAATTTCAGCAGCTCAGGGAATCATATTTAAGTATAGCATTATTAATGGTGCAATAATATACTTTTTATGTCTGAGATTCTAAGTAATTGAATGAAATTATCTATATAAGTTTCTAATTTGACTCATTTTCTTCCCGTGGTACTTTTAAAACTCCTTCAAAACGGAAGTTTTGTAAGATCTTGAAAAATTACTGCGGTAACAATGATTATTTGAAAAAAAATGTTGAAAAAGCATGCAAACTACACACTGATAATTTTTGTGCGAGATTTAGGCTTTTGGAGAACGCAAAACGAACAAAACAAACTCCTAGATCTCGCACAAAGAAATAGCAGTGTGTAGTTTGTACGCTTTCTCAACATTTTTTTAAAATAACCATCTAGTTACCTCCGTAATTTTTCAAGATCTTACAAAACTTTTGAAGGAGTTTATAAGTACCACGTGAAGAAAATGAGTCAAATTAGAAACTTATATAGATATTTTTATTCAATTACTTAGAATTTCGGTCATAAAAATTATATTATTGCACTACTAATAATTCTATACCTAATTTATGGTTCCTGGAGCTGCTGAAATTAATACACGTACTTTGAATATGATCTCCATTATGACTAAATATGTATTAATGAGTGAAACTTTGTGACTGTGTCTACCCCGGAAGGGAACGGCGTGATTGGTATGTATGTATGCATCTAGGCGTTGTAAATTCCTCATGTTTTAAATTAGATCTCTCCGGAGTGCATACACATATCTTTTCAAGTAGAAGAGCTGGTTTTTTTGTCCAAAATCTGGGAAAGAAGTCCGGTAAGAGGCTGATATTTTTGTAATTTTAAAAGGGTGAGATATTTTCCTTTAAAATGAGACCAAATTCATTGAATTCTGGGTGAAATGATATTTCGTTCAATCTACCTTAATCCTACCCGGAAAGGGAAAGGCCTATTACATATGTGTATGAAATATCCTAATGCCAATCCTAATCCGGTACCAGTTGTTGAGAGACATTCCATGTAATCAATCACTAAAAAACATGTCGAATTTCTCTTCCTCTGCAAGACTTCTTTCGATTCTTTTACCTGCCGGTAAATCGAAGAGAATCGTGATAATTTTCCAAGCATTGAATGTGCAAATGATATGGTACGGTTCATTACTGGGAGATCCGAGTTCGAGTCCCGCCCAAGTCAAATGATATTTTTCATGGCAAAATTTCATATTTCGGTGTAAACACATCCATACGAGTGACGTGAAAATGGATTGACATTGATTGGAAAATTGTCAAGAAAGTCGCTGAAAACGACAATGTTGGTTTTATCCACATACGAATTATAACTGAGAGATCCGGGCTTCAATCCCAGCCGAGTTAAATGATATTTTTATGGCAAATTTCATCTGTCGGTGTAAATATACCCGTTCAGGTGACTTGGAAACGGATTGGCAATGATTAGAAAATTGTCAAGTCAGTCATTGAATAAGTCAATATTGATTTTATCCACTCCTACAGTGGCTTAGTAAGCTCGACCGCTGTCTCTTGAGCCACAGTAAGGACATGAGACGCAAACATCCAGTTCGCTTAACACTTTGCAGGATGGGCTATAAATTGAAGGTACTCTCAAGTAAACTGAAGATTTTGCGCACTCTACTGAATTATTAATGAAGACTCTCTTAAATCTAGATTATTGAACTTTCATTTACAATTAAAATTTATTTTGGCACTTTGTGGTCATATGAAAGTCTACTAGAAAGACCGCAGCCATACCATTACGTCCCGCTGCCGTTCACTAATGATATAATTGCATTGATGTCCTAATACGTCCATCGTCCTTCTCAGAAAGTATAAGAGATCGTAGCATTACGTCCAAAGCACTCAAAGTGTTAAACTCCCATCGAAATTCGTATTGAGTGAAGATGGTTTGGAGTTGTTACTGGCTAACATGTCATGAGAAAATATTTCGTGTGCACAACTTCTTTATTCGCCGGGATAATTCTAATCCTTGGTCGAAAAATTTAATGCCGGAAGAACAATGAAGTGCAATACCGAGTACATTGACTGTCATGTTCCTCGTTAGAATTTTGGGTTTCCGTATGAAAAGTGATTTATTTTCAGAAGAAGTTTTCAATATCTTACGCACTCCAACAAACTACAGTAGATCCGATCATGAGAATAACATAAGGGAAATAGATTGTAGAACAGAAAGGTTTAACGCCCATAAAGCATAACAGACCATAAAGGCTACGTATAGACTTTGAAGTAGGTTATTTGACAGGTTCTGTAGCTGATCAATTCATACTCGCCCTAATACATGTTTCTAAGTCTGCCGAGTAGTGCTAACACCAATCTTTGCATGTTTCCTGAATGACCCTTGTGTCACGTTTACGTAGTTTTTAGCTTAGTTGTTTATGTAGCAGTTGTAGCGTACCCATTATGTGGTGCATGTTGGTGTAAGTAAATTTCTTCACTGTAGTTCATGTTGGTGATAAATCACCCCCTGCGAAACACCCTTGTGGTGGATTGCAGGGTAATTTATAGATGTAGATGAATTGCCTTCATTTTCACTTGTTCCCCGCCCCTTCCTGGCATTTTCCAATGGTTTTTTTTATTCCCCCACGACAGGGGGCAATAAATTACGTAATGCGGCTTTAAAGACATGGGTAATCTTTTTGTGGATCTCACCGATCCCTAAATGTTTGAATATCTCCCGGAGAAGCCTCTGTTTCAGCTTTGTTCTCTAGAGATAATTTACTCTTTTTCTCACAATAATCAGGTGTGGGAAGCTGAACGTTGCTTAGTGACATAATACGGAAATTACCCGTGGACTTTCAACTTCAGACTAATTTTCCCAGTAATTTTTAGTTTTGTGTATTTTTGATAGTTTTTGTAAAGGTGAGCTTCATCAAAAAGATGTTTATTGAAAAGCTGCATTGTTTTTGAGAATTGAATTTTAAAGTAGGCATTTAAAGATTTTTATGCTTAAAAATCATCGACCTTAACTATGACGCAACTATCGCTGGGGTTCCTCTATTGTTCATCGACATATTTAAAAGTTGTCGGTGTTTAATGAGCCTAAGTTTAATACATTGAAATGAGTGAAATTCTCTCGGAATTCACACAGGGTTGAATGAGTTAACCCGGGGTGAATCCCGAGAGAATTTCACTCATACTGTTCGCCGAGAGAGTACTAAATCATTTATACATTGAAATGCTTTACCACATCAACTAATACTGTAATATATTTCTACATGATGGATGGATATAACTTTAACCATTCATTTTGTCCTAAAATTTTGAGAAGTCAATGCATTTGCTTTCCTAACCACCTCCGTCGTAATAAAATGAAATATTCGGCAGTTTCTATCATTCAAATTCCTTCATCAGAGTAAATTCATTATTAATAGCCCTGTGGCATTATTTTACTATGTACAACGCGACTTTATTGTCACTGCCCAGTGATGGTTCCTTCAGGTTTCTCAACATGCACGTTTGGTGAAAATTCACCGTCTACAACGTACAGTTGAAATGGTTTGTTGGGTGCAGTAGTTTTTTTAAATTAATATTAGGAAAGCATTTACATTTATCTACCTCTGCATACTACCCTGCGAGCCGACGCACGTGGGTGTGGCAGGGGATTATAGGACACATTCCTAGTTTTTGCTGCTCAGTTTTAATCATGGTCGCTTATCGTGCGCGGAAAGAACGAGTTTTTGTACCTATCTGTTCGGCAGTGTAGCTCTCTTATTTTACCGCTTCTATCAGACCTAGAGATGTAGTCATGATTATATCCTCTGTTTTGCTCTGAAATACACCAGTTCTGAATTTCTTAAGCAAGCAAAGCCTAGCGTGTAGCCTCCGAGTCTCTAGGGGCTCCCAACTCAATCCCTTTAACAGCTGTGAAACACTGTTTGTTCGCTCGTAGCAGTTTTCAACAAAGCGTGCTGCTTTTCTTTGTGTTTTATTAATTTTTTTGGTTTAATCTTTGGGACCAGGGTCCCATGTTCGAGGTGTGGCCTAACTAGAGCGAAGTAGCATATCTCTTTGACTTTTTCATCCGTGAACCTTCCTAATATACGTTTAACAAAACCTAGTCTCTTTAATGCTGTGCCACGTATGTTTTGTGTGTGTAATCCCCACGATATATCAGAAGTTAAGGTAATTCCAAGACATTTTACTGTATCTGAAGATTTTGTTCATTCCACTCACAGTGTAGCTATGGCATTTGTGTGATGATTTTTGCAAGAAGTGTACAGTGGTACATTTACTAAGATTTAATTCTAGCTCCCACATCTGGCATCACGAATGGATGTTCCGATGGTTCGATGACAGAACTTTAGTGTCTAGTGCTATTTAATTTAATATTAACAACATTAAAACAGTGTCTAGTGCTTTGAGTAGTTAATATACCTTTAATGGCTCAAGTTGTCTGTGTTATTCTGAGTACGACTTTTTGATTCTGCGCTCATCAGTTTCATATAACGTTATTGAAATACTGCCATCAGCTCAATTGTTTTTTCCCCTTTTCTGGCTGTGTTTGAACTTCGTGCCCTGCTCGTCAGCTAAAAACCATTATCGTTCGTTTTATTTATCTCTCTCACATTAATCGCCCAAGCGCCTGTAAGAAAACGCTCAAAACAAATCATGCCGCTCTTAACGAGCCAACGGAGGTGATGCTTTACAGTGGTTACGCAATTGGATTTTTTACTCTTCTCGGTTTACAATCGCTTACCGTGTTTCCTCAAATCGTTGTCAACTATACTTCAGGCGTATGGAATTAACCGTATTTTGTTTTCATCGGCCTGTTTTCATCGTTACCTAATCGCTATTTAAATACCTCGGTAGTATTTTGATTCCATTTACACATTCGAGGCCTTAAGTTCCTTATTCCAATCCAACATACTACGGTAGATCAGATCATGAGAATAAAATAAGGAAAATAGATGGAACAGGGAAATAAGGAAAATGGAGAACAGACAGGTTTTAAATGTCGTTTTTCCCGCGATCGATAAGAGACCATAATGGCTGCGTATAGACTTTGAAGTAGGTTATTTGACAGGTAGTATTTCACAGGTTAGTTGACAGGTAGGCAGCAGTAATTCATATGCACATTAATGCATGTTTCTAAATCATAAGTAGTGCTAACACCATGTTTTGTATGTTCCCCGCATGACTCTTGTGTCACGTTTATATATTTACATTTAAGTTTATTTTGATAGTTTATGTAGCATTTGTAGCATACCATTAGTGTGGTGCTTGTCAGTGAAAGTAAATTTCTTCACTGTAGTTCATGTTGGTGAAAAGTCACCCCCTGCGAAGCACACGGTGGCTTGTGGGGTAATAAGTAGATGTAGATGTTCCTCTATGCCTTGAGTCTTCAAAAATTTCCGCTAAGATTGTTGATGAGCGTTTTTTGAAACCCGACCCGCAACTATAAATTAGGCATCGGAATAAAATTTTGAAACTAGGCTGCTTTTCGAACAGGTTTAGATAACAATTTTGCCCGCGAACAATGAGTGGCCATTAGAGCTGCCACGGAGACCTTATTTATTCGGTTTATCGATTGATAGAGTGACTAATAATTTTCTTTCCCTCCAATGAATTTGCTTCGCAGTACTAGCGGCGAATCTCGAACGCTTCCTGGAAAGCTCTTTTATCTCTGTTAATTTATATAGTTGAAAACACTATGGTACTCATGACTTCTATGACATTTGAGGGATTTATTTTAGTGCATTCCAGTGAAATTTAACCTATTTGCAGATAAGTTCAAGTGTTTGCTAATAAATGGTGTAGTTTTGTAAACCATTGTAGGGTGTAGTGTAGCGCACGTTGGTGAAAACTCAGCCGCTGTCACACCATTGAGATGACTTGCAGGTACTACGTAGGTTGATATGGCTGCTATGTCGACTCATTGTTTCCATTGTAGTGTTGCGTCCGTTGGTAGGGGCCGAGGACATCATATCGCCTTTTCGAATGAGCTATCTGATATGGACGCCAGGTTTCTTTCCACTCTTCCTCCATTCCCCGGTCGACCCCGGTGGCGGGGAAAAGTCCTCGCCTGCTAACCCGAGGGTCGCGGGTTCGAGTCCCGCCTGGGTAAAATATTATCTGCCCAGGACATGGGTGTTTGTGTATGTGCTGGGTTGGGGGAAGAGGGGACGTCTCATCCAACCCAGGATAAATAAACAAAAATAATGATAATACTAATTCCCCAAGTTGGCTATTCTTACTTGCATTCTTTAAAGGCCGCTTTACACGGTACATTTTTCTGTACAAGCGAATGTATCATAGATTGTACAAGAAAATGAATAGAATTATAGCAAGCTCTATTTCCCGTTCAGTCATTCAGCATTCATACAGTTTTCCGCTTCATTCATTGGTCGTTCAATACTAAGATTGGATGACTGCAGTCCTCCACCCTTCCCTATGTAATGTTAGTTCCCTTACCTCCTGGTATCTCTTCCTCTGGGGTCTTTTCCCTCTATTTTGCCTTCAATTATATTCTTTGCAAACCCATTGTGTCTCAGGGTGTGTCCATTTGGTTCTTCTTTTCTGTGTGGTGCTCCATGTGGTCCTTTCATCTTCTACTCTTCTGCATGCTTCATTATTTCTTATTTTGTCTGTCCATTTTATCTTTAGCATCCTTCTCCAGCACCAGGTATCGAAGGTTTCTAGTCTGTTCATAATTTGCTTTTCACTTTAAAGTAAAGTAAAGAAAAGTAACTTTAATAATTTACTTTTCACTTATCACGGTACAATTTTCCTCATGAAAAGGTCCATGCCTTCGTTTGTGCAATAAAATGTACCGGGTAAATCGGCTTTAAAAGTCCTCAAAGCCCCAAACGACCTCGGTTGTCGACTGCCTTAAAAATTACTCACCCATGCAGAGGCACAATCTCAGAAAACCTTTTTTTTTCGAGGAAGACACTTAAAAAAGGCTGCGTAAATGACTGAATATTCGCTGTTTCTTTCTACCACCAAATAAACCTCTGCCAAAACTAATGGAGCATTCATATCTTACCGCTCTTGAGCGAAAGGGACCGTACTCCTCCTCACAACAACTGTATTTACCGGCTCGCTGATGACTATCTGCTTGATAAGTTCCGTATCTAAGCTAAGTCTGAGAAGTTAATTATCCTGTTATTGATAAATTAATTAGTCGATAGTAGCTATCAGACGGAACCGTGCACCGGTGTGATTGAGTTAATTCTCTTTCGTCTGAGGTCCGCAGTACTGTTGCTCTCAAAAGATGAAAAAAATTACATCCTGGGAAAAGAAATGGAAGACTGCCTTCTTCAGGAAAACGATCCAAGCAGCCTCGCTAATGGCAATTCTAAGGTGACTTTATTTATAGAAGTTACTTCTGTAGCAGGGAAATATTTTGTCGCTCCCAAGTTGTACCTTGAAGTTTCAGCACGGACTTCAATGGCAATATGGGTCGATACGGGAAGCAATACATAATTGATCAATAGCAATACGGCCTGCACTTGCACACCAACTAGACAGGCTTATATTTTACCTGCAAGATGCATTTCAACTCCTTGAAAGTATCGGTGAAATGCTGATGGCGTGACAACGAGTGAGAATGTAACATTAATGCATCAGGTTAACTTGCTGGATGAGGTCTTGTTTCATACAAAATAGATATCTAATTTTACCTGTAAATGATATTTGGTGTTAATTAAGGCTTGTGACTATTCCCACATTAAGTTACGCAAAATAAAGATTATGTCGTACTAAATACGCTTTATAGATACGCATACATGTTACATGTAACTTATATACATATGTATACAATCGAAATCAAGTGGCATCCCTCTTTTACTTTTTTATCCGAGGACCTCCCTATAATACGCTTTACAATACCGATTTTCTTTAATACTGTGCCGCATACGTTGTGTATGCGTGTTCCCCACGATATATCAGAAGTTAAGGTAGATAAAAAAGGATAGGTGGCTGGAGGAGGTAGAGAGGGGCGATGGTTTGCCTTAGGCCGTGATAGAGGGAAAGATATTTGGCAAGCGGGAAGAAAGAAGAAAGTAAAATAGGTTTTATGCACGGGGTGCAGAAAGGTAGGATGTGCGAGGAGATGAAGACAGAAATAGTCTGGCCCTGCGCGTCTAAAATCTGGAGGATTTTCTCTGACATTCAATAAAACAATTTTAAACGGTAGGTTACTTTAATGTAAAAACGTCACTTTCTTGTTTGTGTGTGATCCGTTCATCATTTTCCTGGCCTTAGGCCAACCATATGTTTTCTACGTTCGGTATTGTACAACTTTCTATCGAAAAGAGAGCTCGTCAAAGTCGCTCGACGATGAACAAAGTTACTCTCGTAGGTGTACGGAACAAGCCTCTTGATAACTCGAACAGTCGTTATATGTTCGTGCACATAATTTTTATCAAGTGTTGGTTGGGGTCTCGATAAGAAAATATTTACGATTTCGCTCTAAAGGTTGTTGGAGCGATTTTTGTTTATTCACAGATTTGCGTGAGACTTTGCATACGTGTTCATATTAGTAACATCATCATCAACTCGTATTTTGCTTCCTGGTGGTTCTCAAACACCAATGCTGTCTCCAATTCGTCCTGTTCTGGACCTCTTCCTTGGTTTCCTTGTAACTTCTTATCTTCACTTCGTCTGTCATTTTCTGCCTTCTTCTCCCTCTTCTCTTTTCTCCCTCCACTATTCCCTTGACTGCTGTATTTAAAATCTTCTTCCCTCCTAAAAGATGTCCGATTCAGTTTCCTTATCTCTTCTGTATTGTTTTCAGTAGTGTTCTTTCCTCCCTAACTCTTCCTTTCCCCTCCTCATTTCTTACTCTATCCACCCATCTATTGGTGACATCTATTGATAAAAATGAAAAAAATTCATCACACCGATTTAATTATATTTTTGTCAATTCAATGTTAACTTTACCCGTTTCCTAATGGCACATGACATATATTTAAGAATTATTCGATTAAATAGCATATTTCCTTATAAACGCGGAACGTGCGTTTAGTATGGAAGAGTTACCTTGCGTACCTCGGGGTAAAACTAACGCCGATAGATTAATGTCTTGTGTGCAAATAAGGGTCACTTTTACTCTAAATGTCATCGAAGGGTGGCAGTTTTAAGATCTGGGTCTGGGGTAACACATAAAATAAGCGCACATAGTCGCATATTCGACAGTCGCCATCTCCCAAAATGTCTGCAGTCGAAAATAATTATATTTATAGAGTCGCCAACAGTGACATATTCCGCAAGAAAGATAATTGCCGACGAACGACTAAAGCTATAGTTTCTTCCTCCCTAAATGTCTTTAATTTTCCTGTATTTTCCTGTTTAGAGAGAATTGCATCGTAGTTTGCCGTTAAATCAGTTACGAAATGTGTGTTCTCATAGCTCTTTTTCATACAAATCTTGAAGATCTATTTGTACACGTAAATAATTCTTTGATTTATTTTGTAGCATTAACGTTGTAATAAGTTTATTTATCCAGCTGACACATTGTACAGTATTGAAAAAACATATAGCAGACACGTTCAAAAGGAAAAGTAATCATGTTTACAAATAGTACGGAATACAGATACGTCAGAATTTTATTCACTTAAGTTTTGGATAAATATTCATTTACACTCTGGTAGCACTAATTGACCAGGTATGCAAATAACATATTCTTGAATAGAGGGATTCTTTGTTCATTTTTTAAACAATTGGGTAGGTTATTGAACAATTTTGTGCACATTGGTGTTGGCCCTTTGGCTATCATAGGCAGTTTTGTTGTTTTCATATGTATATCTTTACATCTTCTGGTATTGTAGCAGTGATAACTATTATTCGTTGGATTGGATTTTGGGGAGGCTAAGTCATTTGCGCCATAGGGGACAGGTAAAGGAGAAAGGGTAGATAGAAACTCGGCGTCGGCATTAGCCTGCTCTTAACGAAAGTCGCCAAGGGGACCACGGTTTAACGTCTCATCCGACAGACATGGTACTGTACTTGAAGTGCCCTCCACAAGACACTCAAGTAGGGATCATGCTTCCTCTGAAAAACCTCCTCTGCAGGGATTTGAACCCTGGCCACTCGTATGGTTAGCCAGTACTCTAGCCTCCACACCAACCCGACCCTCCCTATTATTCGTTGTAAAGTCATTCTCGTTTTTCATTACATTCATGACTGAATGGTAAATGTATACACAAGGTATACTTAATATTACTAAGTGTTTAAAAAAAGGTCGAGTTTCCCGATAGTTCAAAATACTTACTTCACATTTCCGGCCGTCTTTCTTAATGACTTTCATAAGTACGGCCTTACCGATCGAAAACCACGTATCTATTCCTATCTCTGACTTTCTCATTGCATCCACCCACCACCTGTTCAGCAGACGCAAGTTTTTCGAGCGATTCAGCTTTTTTTCTCATAACGGCACGAACGACGAAATTAGCGACGCAGATGAAGCTATGGGGTAAAACTCTGCGAATTGCCTGTTTCCCGGAGAAACATGTAAACAGCCTGAGGACGGTGACAAACACGAGCTGTGTCAACGTTCTTTGGCTAGCTCAAGTGTTCGGAGTGAAAGGTGTTTGGCAACACATTTCGCTTGTGAAGGTCTTCTTCTGTCTCGCACTCTCTTCCACTTGGTTATACTTACTTACTCTTGCCTGGCGAAACGAGAGTGAAGAGAGTGTAGTCTGAAAAGTGTTTCTTTTCGAGGAAGATGGAGAGCTGTAGGAGAGACGAATGACTCTTTGCCTTGATCCGCGCATCTCGTGTTTTCTATTCGGATTAATTCTTCGAATAATGCTCGCGTCGACTCGTGTGTCTTGCACAATGCTTGCGCATGAGGAACTTTCCGTCTTTCTGAATTTTCCTTGACTTTCAGGTGGGAGGAATTATGAGATCGATGTAAAAAAAATCGCCACGCTTTTTTTATGTGATAAAATCTTTTATTTGAGATGAATTTCATGGATAAATTATGCAAGCCGATCGAAAATTAGTGTTATTTATATATAGTATTTAGTGCTAATTTTTATCTGGAGTTAAATAAAAACATGACTGAAAAATTATAAAGGCACCTGCTGATTAGCCACGATTGGCTTGGCAGGACCATAAAGTCGTAAAATAGATTAAATAGCGTGCATTTTACAAGATTTATATTATATTGCTTTTATATGCATTTGCTTTTATATTTTAGGTATTGAATTTGTACATTTTGTGAAAACTCCATGTAATCATCTCATGTAATATAATAAACATTTATAATATTCAACATAAAAAAATAGGCCGGCAAAAAAATGACATTTTGTTCTCCCAAATTGCCTATGATTCTCATCATATTCTACGTGAACTAAAACATTTTTGTCAATTCCGGAGTATTATGGAAAAATTTTACAAAGTTAAGGCTGAAACTGTGTAATATGATTCTCATCTTACGCTGGGGTTGTTTCTTCATTTCATTTCAGAAGAAATATGTTGGTTTGAAGAAAAAAAGCGTCAATCCAAGTTTATGAAGCCAAAGTACACTATATCCAAGTTTATAAAGCTAAAATACGCTCTACGAATGTTCATTGCATTTTGCTGGGAAGATTATAATGTGGATGCTTAAAGTCCCCACGATTTTTTGATGTGATAAAAGGTTTATTTGAGATGAATTTCATGCAGAAATTAAGCAGAAATGACACTGTATTCTCCTAAATATCCTATGATTCTCATCTTATGTTGGGGTAGTTTCTTCATTCCATCTCAGAAGAAATATGTACGTTTGATGTTTAAGAAGGCGTCAAGACAAACGTTTTTAAAGCCAAATCACGCTTTTTCCAAAATTATATAGTTAAATCACGCTAACTTACGAATTTGCCTTGCCCTTAGGCTGGGAAAATTGTTATTTCAATGCATAAAATCGCCACGCTTTTTTGACGTTTTGACGCTAAGTTTAATTCAAGAAAAATTGCATGCAGGAACGGATCGGTAATCATATTTTATTATCCTAAATTACCAATGAATCACATCGTACGCTTAGGTAGTTTTTCCATTCCACGTCTGGAGAAATAACGTCGTTTAAAGTTGAAGATGTCGTCACGCCAAGTTTATAAAGCCAACATACGCTATGAACATTTGCATCAACCCATCTCTTTCCTTACTCTGGGAGAAATACTCAATGAAAAAATTCCTAATGTAACTTACTTGAAAAAAATATTGTTCGAACTCATTGATTGATGGGAAAATCAAAAGATAAAGATACAAATAAGTCAAAAACTTTGTTCTATCAAACATAGAAAAATTTATTGAAAAATGTGTTGAACTGTAATAACGCAGGACGAACAGCAAACATTTCAACCGAAAGTGTCCTAATCTAAAGCCTAACACGGAATCTCAAGTTTTCCGCATGACTTATTCTTTCGATTAATTGCAATTTAAATATATCTCTACAACCTGTTTTCTGCTGCATCTTTTCACAAAACTAGCCTTTTCGTATTTGCATCAGTGATAAAAGAATTGATAAGTAAATTAAAACTGTTGTCGGCTTTGCATTTAAAAATCTTATTTAAAAAATTTGTCGGAAGAGGTCTTGTTGCCTTGTGATTGCTATGCCCTGGTGGAAAGGATAAATCATCAAAAGAAGCGTCCATTGGTGGGAGTAAACTAATGATTGACTTAATGGGTACGTAAATTAAGAACAAGCTAGGGAAATGCTATAACTCACAGTTTTTTCTGTTAAAGAGAAATGGACTCTTAGAAGTTATGTCGAGAAGCAACTGGAAGGGTTCGGTGCATGTATGGAGAGATTCAAGGAGTAGGAAGTAGTATGGAGGAGGACGGTGAAGATAAAATGGACCGACAAAATAGCAAATGATGAAGAGTGTAGAAGAGGAGAAGAGGGAAGGACCATATGAAACACAGTACAGAAAAAAAAGCGCAAGATGGATTAGACACACTCTGAGGCACAATAGTGTGTGAAGAGAATAACTGAAGGTAAATTAGTAGGAAAATTCCACAGAGGAAGACCCAGGAATAAGTTCAGGGAGCAAATTAAGAGAAAAGTAGATAGAAAGTGCTACCAGGAGTTAAGAGAACTAGCGTTAAATAGGGAAGCGTTGAGGGCTATAGTCAACCAGTCAATGGATTGAACAACCAATGATGATGATGATGATAGAGAATGTACGTTGGACAGAATGGAAGGCAATCGAGCAGAACTAAGTTGAATGGAGGATATGGACCTCTTGTGTACTTGGATTAGTCCTCTCGAGGTAAATATAGACAAAGATGAACGAACGGGTTGCGCCCCATTCAGTCGTAGAAATACTAATAATAATGATAAATATAAATAAGTAAGATATATTTAAGCTTAGTCTTACCTTTTTGATGCTGAACATATCTAAACATATATTTTTAGGATTCCTATGTTAGGATATTTTTCAGAGCGACACAGAAAATATTATCATGACTCCTCTCTAGGTCTGACAGAAGCGATAAAATAAGAGATATACAATGCGGAACAGATAAGTACAAAAACTCGTTCTTTCCGCGCACAATAAGCGACCACAATAATCACTGAGCTCTACTAAATACATCCCACAATACATGTAACCATTTCATCTCCGATAAGCTTACATCTTTACACGGCTGGTGACCTAACACCCCTGACAAACGCCCATGTGGCAGCTCACAGGGTATTATGTAGATGTATACAAAATATGATGAAAACATGAGTTGAAACATTTATTTTTAATATTTATTTTATTTATTTTATTTATTTATTTATTTTCACTGCCTCGAATACAGCACAATAGGCCATTTTACGTCGGGTGAACAACAGCAACAACGGACGAGACACAGACATCCATGTCCTGGGCAGATAATATTCTACCCATGCGGGACTCGAAACCGCGACCCTTGGGTTAGCAGGCGAGGACTTTACCCCGCCGCCACCGGGGCCGACTATCTTATCTTTATAATAAAAATTACGGTTTTACATCTAAAAACTACCTCTCGAGCCGCCGCATGGGCGCTTAGTAGGGGGTGTTAGCACACTAGCTGTGTAAAATACAAGGAATAAGGTATTGGGAGGTGAAATGGTGGCTTGTATTATGGGAGTGTATTTGGTGGAGTTTAGTTTTCATTGTGGTCGCGTGTTTTGCGCGGAAAAAAACGAGTTTTTGTACCTGTCTGTTCGGCAATGATTCTCTCTTATTTTATCGCTTCAAACAGACTGACGGTTCAGACAATTTAATCGTTTTATTTTCTTAAAACTCGTATCAGTTCTTTTTAAATGAGCAAACGGTATCAGCATTTTTTATAATTTTAGTGAGAAAATAGAATAGAGCATTCCCTCGTTACTTGGAAACAACAGCAAATGGAACTTAATTCTCGATGAACTTAGAGCTAATTGTTAATCTAAACCACACATAAACTGAATTAGGAATTGCAGAATACGCGAAGATCACCGATTTCCGTCCTTATTTTCGTTTTTCGACTTTCGTTCCCCTTGGCACCTCCAGTCGGTTTGGCTCCTTGCTGTACGTCTTGCCACATTCCCTTAATTGTTCATATTTTACAGCTTTCCTCGCCAAAACTATCGTGAGCGTACCCTTAAGAGAGTTTGAGCGAAGTATCATTTCACCTAGAAATCAATTAATGGTCTCGTTTTAAAGAAAAATATCTCGCCCTTCCAAAGATATGAAAATATCAGCACCTTATGGAACTGCTTTCCGAGATTTTTGATGAAAAATTTTTTTTCCTTTAAATGAGAAATGGTACGTGTGTGCACTCCAGAGATACCCTAATTAAAAAATGAGGAATTTCTAACACTTAAATCTCGTCAAAAAATCAAGTGTGTAGTTGAAAAGTTTTTTCAATCATTTCTGAAAATAGTCGTATCATCACCGCAGTTATTTTTTTCAGAATCGTCAAATAGCCTTCCGTTGAGAGGGATTGTTAAACGTATTGCGCGAAAAAAAATGAGTCAAGTTAAAGAATTAAGTTGATATTTTTCTTTAATTACTTCGAATTTTATTCATATAAAAGTATATTATTGCACCGTTAATAGTAATATTTGATTCATGCTTCCGGTCCACATAGGCAGTAATGGAAAGCATTTATTCTTTTAATTTGATTACTTACGGTAGTTTGAGCGAAATATCGTTTCACCAAGAAATCGGTGAATTTGGTCTCATTTTAAAGAAAGATATCTCTCTTCCTAAGGTACGTTTATGTACGTAGTTTTTATTACTTCTTAACTATTTTTGAAAATTGATCATTTTTACCGCAGTAATTTCTACGGGATCATGAATTATCTAACTTGAAGGAGTTTTAGACGTATTGTGCGAAAAAAACGACTCAAGTTAAAGTCTTATTTAGATATTTTCATTAAATTACTTAGAATTTCAGTCAATCAAAGTATATTATTGCGCCATTAATAATGCTATACTTAATTCATGCTTCCTACAGCTCCTGAAATTGGGACGTATAATTCTCATATGGTCTCCATTATGACTAGGGAACTATCTCGCTCAAACAACCTTAAAGGTACGCTTCCCACAGGTTGGTAACCCTTGGCTCAGAACCAGGAAAGGCGACTAAATTCTTCCTCTTCTAAAATATTTCCCCTTGGTATGCATCATCAAGAGATTAGATACGATTCGATTGAAGAGTGAGCCACGTCCAATTCGCACCATCTCATCGGGATGTGGGCAATCGTTTCTATTTTGGTTTGCGATAGATCGCTATCCCATCGCGTGAGCCTGAAATGTTTGGCCCTGGGTGTTTTTACTAGACCAGTGATTCGGAAGTGTTTGTTTGCAAACGCGCTCCCGTTCAAAAATAACTATCTCGCGCGGAACTAAGGCAGGGACATGCGTGGCATCTGACGCTTAGACGTGAATCTTTTATTTATTTTGTTGTTGCCTTGCAGTTTCAATGATTCTTTGAATTGTTGTTCTGGGATGAAAATATTTTAAAACATTTTCTTGCTTCTTTTATATGAAAGAGTGACCTTATTTTACTTTCCATTATGTCATATCATTGGTTGTTCAATTCTAAGATTGGTTGACTGCAGCCCTCCGCCCTTCCCTTTCCAATGCTACTTCCCTTACCCCACGGTATCTCTTCCTATGCACTTTCCACTTCATTTGGTCCATGAGCTTTTTATTGGGTCTCCCTCTGAGGACTTTTCCCTCTATTTTGCCCTCCATTATGTCTTCGTAAACCCATTTAGTCTCAGGGTGTGTCCCATCCATCTGGTTCTTCTTTTCTGTATGGTTATCCATGTGGTCCTTTCCCCTTCTAATCTTCTGTACAATTCGTCATTTATTTAATCCGTCCATTTTGACTTCAGCATCCTTCTCCAGAACCAGGTTTCGAAGGCTTCCAGAATGTTCTGATCAGCTTTTCCAATGGTCCAATCTTTCAATCTGTGGAGTGCTACGCTCCACACGAACATTTTCACGTACTGCCTCCTGATTTGTAGTCTCATCTTCTTTGCGTAGAGCAGTGTTCTTTTTCCCATGAACCCCATCTTAGTTTGGGCTACTCTCCGCTTCATGTTCGTTGTACTTCTTCCGTCCCACGTGATGGTACTTCTGAGATAGGTTAAGCCTCCAGTATGTAAGTATTACAAATATAGAGATTCACTCAATATAATACACGATTCATCGCCGTCAAGCGTATGGCACCAATGTCATACGTGAATAAAGTTACAATGACAAGCTTTCAAATTTGTAATCTCTTGAAACTCATTGAACGAGTCTTTTATGCCAAATAAATGGTGTGCAGTACAAAAATTCTTCTTTTATTCCTCTAGTGCTGAACTATTTTTGATCCTTCCTCGAGGCATAGCTGTTTATAGAATCATGGAAATTTCTCGTACCAACTCACGTAAAAACTTGAAAAATACAAAACCAAACCAATATCAGTCTCAATAAACGTGTAATACCATATAAAACCAAGAACCTTAGTTTAATCATTGCACGTGGATTGGGTTAATATTGGTTTGGTTGATGTAATGAAATGATAAATTACGTAGTTTTCCACAAAAGATTATTACATTCTTACGGACAGGATTTCTTCACTGCGCGACATCAACAGGTACAGACATAGTAAAACATACTGCTTAATTTGTCAAAAAAGAGAGGGGGGAGGTAGTCTTCAGGGCCGTAAGATCGTAATAAATAATTTGTGGAAAACTAAGTAATACATCTATTCATTATGAAGGGATTCCACCAAGTTACTGCCAACAATATCAATATTATTGGTCAATGGTCATCACTATTATTATTATTTCTAACGTTTTTACGAGTGTTGGAAGAAGACATTTTCGTGATTCCATAAACAGCAGTAACGTCCTAAAGGAAGAATTAATCGGTTAACATAAATAGTTTTATTCCTTGAACCGAAACTCAGCGAAGATTAATTAATACTCAGCGAAATCAATGAATACTCAGTGAAAAACTCAGCGAAGATTAATTAATATATTGGTTAAAAATTAAAATAAAATAGAATAATTTTTTCTAAATATTGAATATGAGTAATCTTCATCTTAATTATTATGTAAAAATGCCACCTCGCATACCAACAAGGATAAATTATTATGGTAATTCCTGCCGCTCTGAACTTTTGCTCTGGTTACTCATTAAAATTTTGTACCAATAGATATATTTTCGCTCACTTTCACAACACTCTAGACGTCGGACTGACTAACGCTTGGCCGGGAGCAAACATAATCATTTGTATCAGTTGCCATCCTAATTTTGCTCTTAAATCAATCTCTTCCCTTGCAAATTACCAGCTGGCGATTTCACTGATGAAACTGCCCAAAAAAATGTAAAAATATACCGCAAAACATTATTTAATCAAACTTTTTTTAAATACCTTCTTAGGGGTAGTGCATGAGGTATGTTACCGTTTTAGGCGATTTTTTACCCCCTCCTCCCTCCATTGACAACTGTAGTATTCTTCCTAACCTCCTCCACCCCACCGACATGTAACGTTGAATGTACACATGAAATTTTCAATTAAAAAATAATTCCTCAGTTATTGAATGAGTTTATTTTTAGGGATAGGTTCATATAATTCAAATAATGGTTGGAATGAGACCTCCTGTAAAACTCTGTAGTCTTGTCGACACGATGTCGACGAGTAAGAAATGTCATTCTCTTCTTGCAGTTAACAATCCTTGGATTGATTTGAATATAGACCTCCATTCCCATCTTTCCTGAGCTTTCCTTTTCATTTCTTCGTAGGCTGTTGCTCCTGCATCCTTGCTCACTTGCGCCAGATATTGTCCCCTTGGCCTCCCTCTGTATCGTACCCTCTTCACCATTCCCTCTGACACGCACTATACTAGATTCTCGTGTCTCAATCTATGATCCACCAATTCTGCTCATCTTTTCACAATACTCTTCCATAGTTCATTCCCCTTCTCTCTCACACTCTTTAACACCTCTTCATTTTTAACTCTGTCCATCCAACTGATTTCCAGCATTCGTCGATAACACCACACTTCTAAAGCGTCCAGTCTTCTTCTATCGTCCTTTGCAATGGCCCAGGTTTCGCATCCGTATAGAGCAATGCTCCATATGAAAATTTTTATCAATTTTTTTATTCTGTCTATGCTGATGTTTCTTGCAGTATTAAGTTTTTTTCTTCTTGTTGACAGCTCATTCTATTTCAAATTTCTCTTTTGCTTTTTGCGTCACTTGATATTATCGCCCCCAGGTATGTGAATTCCTTGACCATTTGTATGCTTTTGTCGTGTATACTTATTTTACAATTGACATATCCCTCTTTACTGCAAACCATTCCCTTTCTTTTTTGTTGTTAAATTCCCTTTGTTTTATTGCCATAAACTTAAACAGGCGCATTGTAACAGCTACGTTACTACGAGTGAACCCCCCCGCACCGTCTCCACCCTCGTTACCCGCCGTAGGTTTGTAGGCGACCCCTCCTTCCCCCTAAGTTGGTAACATAGTGTATGCACGACCACTTAGAGTGCGGCCGCTTTGACTCCTCTTTTCGTCATAGGTTTGACTAACGCTTCTGGTGGAGCAACAGGTGTCAGTCTCCTGCGTCACGAGGTGAACAGTACGCGACGCCGACATGACATTTGCGAGACTGTCTTCCCCCTCCCTCCTCTAGGTGGTCGTGCGTCAATTTCCTGGCGTTGTTCTTGTCGGAGGAGTTGAATTTGCACAGATAATTTTCAATTAATGCATGCCCACCGCGTCACCAGCTGTCTTTCCTCATTGCGGGCTGTCATGATTGAGCTTTCCGCCCCTTTGCCTTGTTCTACTTCTACGTATTTATCTAAATATCTACCCGTTATCTACACATCATCTACATATCTACCCGTGCCACACACTCTAAAGGTGGCTTGTATGGTATTTCGTAGATGTAGATATTACCATAAAAGCCAACTAGAAGATGTCTGGCGGGGAATGTGTTATCACCAACATGTAATATAATATACAATGCTTCTACACGCACTACTCTAAAGGTATGCCACAAATGCTACAAACTATTCTTGTGAATAAGTATTGCAACTACATAATCGACGTACAAGAGTTATGCTGAGATCGTGCGAAACGTTAAATGTATATTAAAAATTGTTACGATAAACATAGCAGCGTTACAAAATTGTTGAGTGAATTAGGGTGGGAACTTCTATCCGAGCGAATGGAAATATATTGATTAATTTTTTACGAAAGTTTTATGTAAACTATTGTATGTCGGACGTTCAACATATTTTACTAGAGCCAAAATATTATGGTAGGAACCTCTACCTGATTGAAGGGAGAAGTATAGGTTAAATATTTAACGAAAATTTGATGTAGACTATTTTTTGCCGGACGTTCACAATATTTTGCTAGAGCCAAACTATTATGGTAGGAACGATCACAGGAATAAGATTGAGGAAATAGACTGCAGAACCGATAGATTTAGGATGTCATTTTTCCATGTAAAATAAAGGACCATAATGGTTACGATATAGATCAGTTCTAGGATACTGACTAGGTTAAATTATAGATACTGACTTCGCATGCAATCTCCGGATTGATATACTCCTGCATGTCTTAGTACCTTGTAGTGCTATTTATATGTCGCATTAGTAATACTAACCAGTAATTATATATTGAGTAGTGTGCTTCATGGTAGCATGTTCTTTTACGTATCTCACTCCTCGTTTGTGGTCTGACTACGTACCGTTGCCCTGGCTGCTTTTGGCCTGCGCCTGGCATTCGGGGGAACTTGCGCGGTGCTGCGTGCCTGGTGTGGAATCACCCCGTGCCAAACACCTTAGTGGTGGCTTGCACGGTGTTTCGTATATGTAGATGTAAGATAACGATAACTTTGTTGGAAACTAAATGAGTTTTAAAGTTACATAGAAGGTATCTGATTTACAGAAGAAAAATGTTCGGAGATCGGATCGGCAGGGTGCTCAGAGTACTCGCCCTCCCATCGAGAGAATTCGGGTTCGAAACTCGGCCCTTTTATCCTCGCTTGATGAGCACTTCATGTGAACTGATCCCTTCGTCGCTAAATTGTAAACACCCTTAATAGCTATTCCGTGACTCGTTCGAACATGCGACCGACATTGATTATTTCGTTATCTTTCGAAGTGGCTTACTGTTGTTATTTTGATAGCTGACAGTAGGCGACTTATGCTTGGAATGATTGATGGCAGGAAGCCGCTATCTTCACGAGATATTCGCAATTTTTTTTGTAGTCTGCAAAGTTGTTCTGAGAGTGATTTTGGATGGCAGAGTACAGCTCTGAGTAGTTAGATAAACTTGGTACGTATAGTAGGATAAGAAAAGTCTCCATGATGGCCGCCAACTATGAGAGTTCACCGTACTCTTTTCCTTGTATATAAAATTTTGTGGTAGTTAGCTGGAAAAGCGAACTGGGCGTTAAACTTAAAGCATTAGGGCTTTATATTTGCTTTAGTTTGCTAAGCACTTCCCCGCGTAACAACGAATATGCCTTCCTTTCGTTTCAGACCTTGGAAATTGGGACCTTGGTTATAAGTATTGAACCAAAAAAAATAATGAAATACAAAGAAAACCTGCACGCTTTGTTAAAAACTGGTACGAGCGAACTTAGTGTTTCACAACTTTTAGAGGGATTAGGGTGGGAGCCCCTTGAGATTCGGAGGCTACACGCCAGGCTTATCTTGCTTGTTAAATTCAGAACTGGTGTGTGTACGATAGAGAGTATATTATCATTACTCCTCACTACATCTCTAGGTCTGACGGATTGGAATAAATAATAATGATACATTTCTGAAAAGATAGGTACAAAAACTGATTCCGCTCACAGTAAGCGACCACAGTAAAAACTGAGCTGCACTAAATACACTCCCATAATACACGTCTCCATTTCACCTCCCATAACATTATCCTTTACATATTTACACGGCTGATGTCCTAACATCCTCTGCCCCACGCCCAATCGGCGGCTCGCAGGGTAGTATGTTCATGTAGATGTGCTGTTGACGAAAAAATTACATAGGCTCAAGTTTGGATATAGATTGAAAATAATCCACACTATAGTCATGAATTTACGTTACATCAAACTTTAGCTTACTTTGTTATGCGTATAATCATTAAAGATAATTTGTTTACAATGTATAAACAATTTTTTATCGCCATGAGCGCATCCCGTCCCGTTAGAAAGCGGCTAACCGGCACGTTTTTATTTTCATTGCGATTATAAATCATTGGTGTATCCTAAAAACTTTGGTGTATCCTGTAGTGGTTTCACGCAGAATAATGTAAGTTATGGTTTGATATAACTTAAACTCATGTAGATAGTATGGTTCATTTTTTATCGGTAGACAAACTAGGGTCTACATAATTATGCACCGACAAGAGGTAGCGCTCTTCAAAACGAATTGGGAATTGGGCTTATGTACACAAAACTGTAAAATGACGTCGGTTTTAGCAACCCTGATAGTAGTTTTAATGTTGATTTTCCGTGTAGGCGTCAAACATGGATATTGTAATGATTTTAGTTGCACTGCCCCAAATATCTTATGTTTTAAATACTTATAACAGAATTGGTCTACATAATTCTGCTCCAAGAGTAGGCAGCGCGCGTCAAAACGGATTGGGAATAGGGTTGATGGACACTGAACAATCAAATAACGTCGATTATAGTATCCATGATAGTTTTTCATGTTGTTTTTCCTTGAAGATGGCATAAATGGATATCGTGAACGTTGCAGTTGCTCTATGATGGCACTCTTATGTTTAAAATACTTATTTGGAACGAATTCGGTACCTACACACTAAATATTCGACCGTGACTGTTATGCACTCACAGAATTCCACCCACCGTAAGATTGCCAAATTTTTCCGAGGCAAACGTCGTTCGTGTGCGCTCAAGTGTGTTAGATCTGCGCCGACTTCAACACCTTGAATGGAAAGTTCCCGATATATTTCCCATTTCGGCGCAAAATCGAAGGGAGGGAGAAGCAAAGTGTTGCGGGAACGAATGTGGCAATCCCGCGTGTCTGTCTCCCTCGACTTCTGAGGAGGAGGTTGACATCTGGAGATCCGCTTGCGTACGTGTGCGAGGAAAAGCGCGCTTCCAGGGAAGAAAAAAGATGTTCTGCCTCCTTCTTCACGCGCACACGGGAATTCCCGATCTTCTATTCTCGAAGGAAAGGTGGGACTCGCGGAAAAACATGTCGTCCACTCGGATGCGAAAACAACCATCCTTCACGTCGCGGCTCTCTCCTCATTTCCATGCCCCCAGTCCTTCAACTCTTCCTCCTCCCATCGTTGTCCCCTCTTCCTTCGCGAAACGACGGGTGGGTTCTTCCATCAGCGCGTGCCTCGTCCACGGAATTTCAATCCGCGAAACGATGCGAAAAGCTGGCGTTTGCGCAACGTATATCGCCCACATTACGCAAGGGTGCTCCACTTATGTCCCTCAGAAAGCTCCTTTTCGTTCCCCTTCAACCGGCATTGATACGAGCGTCTTTTCACCATCGTTTTATACAATTAATTTTCATTTTCATTTAAAGTTTTAATATAAAGAGGGATTTATAATATAATAATGAAATAATAAGAGTGTCACATTTAATGGTAACTCTTACTAAACCACAAAGAGGTTTCTGTCTCCCATGACTTCTGTCCCCCTTTATTTCTGAGGAGTTTTTCCTTTGGTGGGTGGTAACATAGGTAATATTGGTAACATTTAGTGTAATAATTTTTTTTTAATTTTTATTTTTTTATTTTTTTATTTTTTTATTTTTTTTATTTAAAAAAACATAGACCACCTAGGTCCCCCAAAGCCACAGGCTTGTCTGCAGGTGCCATTACAAAACATACAGTTGTTATATGAACAAATATTAAAACAGTAAAAATTCAAATGACAATAAAATAAAATAGTTGAAAGTACAATTTTAATGAACATATATTTATCAGTTTAAGTTTTTTTTCATAAAATCACAATCTGTAAAAAGCGGTTGTCACATTAGGGACAATCACACGTGAGATTCAAATTTAAATAAATTTAATATAATAATATAACAATTAAATATGGCTATGAAAGCATACCACCAAGTTAACAAAGATTCTGTTTTAACAAAGATCATAAGAGGGATTTAAGAAGAATAATTTGAATTAGTAGAAGGATGGAGAAGAAATAAAGAAGCAATTGCTGTAAATTGGACATCAACGATAAATGGGAGAAGGATTGTACTTTCTTGTTTATATTTCTATATGGACACAGTAATAATATGGTAATTCATAGATAAAAAAGAGCACCTTCTGATGAGCCTGTCAGGGGGCATCCATCAATTACGTGAGGCGATTTTGGCGATTTTTCGAAACCCCTCCCCCTTTGGTGAGATGTCGTGAGATTTGGCTCGACCCCCTCCCCCTAATCTCACGTGAGATTGTTCAAAATGCGTATTTTTAGTGTAAATATGGTAATCTGTGCTTGATTGCGTTTGATTTATTTTTAAAAAGACATAATTTGCTTAATTATTTTTATTTAAGACTAGTTAAGACTAGTATTTAAGACTACTAAGAACGGGTCGTACGCCGCAGCGTTCGTCGAGTCGCGCTTTTGGCTGGCCGGTGGCAGTTAAACAATGGAGGGGCTACACTGTGCTACTTTGTGGCGTTCGCATAACCGCGATAAATATTATTGTGTAGGATTTTGCTATATTTAAGTGGAGAAACATGTTTTACTTAATTTAACCCAGTTTTCTCGCAATTTTACTCTGTTTCTTGCGGCAAAAAAAATTACGTGATATTTGCCGAGACCCCCTACCTCCCCCCCGTAAGATTGGGTGAGACTAAGCTCGACCCCCTCCCCTCCCCAAAACGCCTCACGTAATTAATGAACGCCCCCTTATGGTAGTCCGAGCGAGATAGTTCCCAAGTCATAATAGAGACCATATTCGAATTATACGTCTTAATTTCACTAGCTGTAAGACACGAATTAAATATTGCATTATTAATGGTGCAATAATATAGTTTTATATGACAAAAATGGTAAGTAATTAAACGGAAATATCTAAATAAGTCTTTCACTTGACTCATTTATTTCGCGCGGTGCGTTTGAAACTACTTCAAAACGAAAGGTTTTTT
The DNA here is from genome assembly GCA_963169105.1 of Ceriagrion tenellum. Taxonomy (NCBI): domain Eukaryota; kingdom Metazoa; phylum Arthropoda; class Insecta; order Odonata; family Coenagrionidae; genus Ceriagrion; species Ceriagrion tenellum. Next base: position 65,253,650 of record OY720640.1, on the reverse strand, counting down.
TGTGATACCCAAGAACCTATTGCAATGACAATATGATTATTTTTAAATAATAGTTGAGAAAACATACAAACTACACGCTGCTAGTTTTTTTACGACATCTGAGTGATAGAAATTCTTCATTTTGTAAATAATGTCTCTCTGGAGTACTATTTTCCATGTAACTGGGCTGGTATTTTTTGGCAAATACCTATCTCCAAAAATAATGTGGTAAGCGGTTGAATTTTTAGTGTCATTAGAAGGGTGAGATGGTTTTCTTTAAAATGAGACCAAATACATTTATTTCTTGGAAAAATTATATTTCGCTCAAACTACCTTAAGGCTCAGGACGCGTAAGGCAATAAAAACTATAGAAATACATATGATCGTGGGTTTTTCCTTTTTTTTGTCATCTAGTGTAAGATTTGTGTTTTTGTAACAAAGACATTTAAATTTTGTTTTTCTATGTCAATGTACTGCAATTTTATTGTAATTTAAATGTGATGAATTTGATGATTATTAAAATAGATGAGATGGACGGTGAGGAAGACTAACGAGGTGCTTGAGATGGTGGACGAGGAAAGGAAACTTCTTAATGAATTCTGGAATAGGCAGGGTAGATGACTGAAGGATGTAATAAAGGGCGATGGGTTGCTTGTTGATAGAGGGAAAGATGTTGGGCAAGCGGGGAAGAGGAAATAGGAGAATAGGTTTCATGGACAGGATGAAGAAGGGTAGATCATATGCTGAGGCAAAAAAGGATATACTTGAGCGAGATAGGCCCTTGAAAGTGTACAAAACTGGGAGGATATTCTCTGGCATTCAGCAAAACCTACCGTAACCGGCAGATTACCAAAAAATGTGTACTCCTTCCTTTTAAATCCAAAGTACATTCCATTTGAACAAAAATTGGGTGGCCCTAGGTTACCCAAAAGATTTTAAACCTCTATGAGGGTAACCAATAATTTCCTGAAAAGGAACGTAACAAAATATTTCAGTTTTAAATGGTACTGTACACAGTATACATACATTTTAATAATTTCCTTTCAAGCAAACAACTTTATGGGTATTTGCAAATAGTATTTCAATATCATCATATTTAAATAGGCATTGTTAAACTGGCTTGAAATAAGAATTAACTTTGTTTACATATTAACTGCCATTGGAAGTGGATTAAAGATTTTCGCGGCAAAATAAATAAAACTTCTCTGAAATAAATTCAAATGTGGCCTAGGGGGTAAAACATCGAATTGAAAGCGATAATTCCGCTTATGATGCCAGGACGATTTGCCATTCAAGTGCTCACTGCGAAAAAAAAGTTTTTTATCACTTTGTATGCATAAAAATACCTTTCAGGTAGAACTTGCAAGGCGCTGAAAAGTAGAAGTGAGTGATGAAATCTATTTTCGGAGGTATCCCTTTCAATAATTCTTTTATTAAAACCACAATAGGTAGAAGTTGAGGCTACTGCGTGAATGTTCAGATGAGAAAGAACACCTATACCTGTCCACACTTCATTGACAACCGACCATGGTTTCGGCATATTAGGTCTCTGATAATGGCGTAACGTGCCAAAACAATGGTCGGTTGTCAATGAAGTGTGGACAGTTATAGGTGTTCTTTCTCATCTGACGATTTAAATTCAGAATATCCACCAATTTAGTTTCAGCACTAATTCTTATACAACGTGGGCCTGTAAAAAAGAAACTAAGAGAGAAATAGGCTAATTGTTACATTTGGAGTGTGTTTTTAATGGAGTAGAGACATGGACTTAGCGAAATATGAAGTAAAAAGATCAGAGGCTTTCAAAACGTGAATCTGGAGGAGGATGTAAGGAATTATATGGAAGGACAGAGTGAATTTTGAGGAGGTGTTGCGAAGAATTGGAGAAAAGAGGCAATCTGTAGAGAAAATCAAGAAGAGAAACATGAATTGGTTAGAACATTGTATGAGGACTGATTGCTTGCTAAAGACAGTGTTAGAGGGAATGATAAAAGGGAAGAGAGGACGAGGAAGAGAAAGGCATACGATGTTGTACATAATTAATATTGGAAGAAAGTACGACGAAACCAAGGGACTGGCACAGGACAGACTGGCATGGAGGTCAACCATGAATGAACCTGACACGCGGAGGAACAACCCAAGATAGGACATAAGGAGTGATCTTCAAAAACTTTTTTTCGGTTTCAGTAAGCATTGGGTCAGAAAGTTTGTCTTGGTGCTTTATGCTACTAAGGATTTTTTCGAAATTTTTTATACTACCTTCATGTTCCACCGCATTGGTCAAAGTTTCACTATTTTGATAAAAAGGGGCAATAAACGGAGGAGCGTACCCTGTCTAACTTGGAGACGGATGACATAATTTCCGAAAAAAATCTTACTCTACAACTTTTCCAGCCCCATGCTTACTAAAATTCTTTAAAAAAACGTTGTTTACAATCACCCTTAATTTACATATTACCCTCTGAGCCGCTACAGAATCGTGTGGCGGGGACATCAGGCATGAAAGGAAAGAAATAGGGGTACAGAGTGGGGATAGGATCAGAAGTGAATTTTATGTCAACTATGTTTCCTATGTAAGTGTCGCTTCGCTTTCGTTATAATCACTAATGGCACGTAGAAAGAAGGAATCTTCGTGCCTATCAATTCGTAAGTCCATCGCTCCTCCCTATCTACACCTTCCATCATCTGCGTTAAGGCATGTTTACACGATGCACGTACCTACGCAAGTACGTGGCTGGACAAATGCGAGGAAAACGCTCCAAATTAGAACAGGGGCCATTTAATGGCCAAGCATTCATACATTTGCGCAATTTTGGGAGCTTAGAGAGCGCCAAAACTTGCACAGTGTCGAGTAGATTTTTCAAATATTTTCTCTGCATGTTTGCGTCGCGAAAATTTTTCAGAAGGGAATAATTAACGGTTCGGAAATAATAGGCTGGCTGAGTTCTGTGAACCTCACGAGCACCGAAAAGCTCCCGGAGGATGGGTAAGTGAACTTTGCGGAAATCAAATGCCTGCTGGGAGTAAGGTCGAGGAAATATGGTAAAAACCATCGCTTCTTTGGCCCCGTCTTCTTCTTTGGAAAAGGTAATGAGTCACAATAGGACGAGGAATTTAAAGCATTTGGCATCAAAAATAACCGAACGTTGACGCCGTGGCTGGCGCAAGGACTGAAAGGGAGGAGGAGGAAGAGAAGGCCTTGGGCAAAGCGGGCAGACTGTTCTTCCGTGGCCTTGCTCCAAGGAGAGGGTGGATTGGGGGGGGGGGTAGCGAGGGGGAGGTAGGGAGGGAGGATGGGAACACGGTGGGAGAGTGAAACTCGGCATGGTGGAGAAAGATTTCGCTTCGAAAATTAACTTCTGCGAGTGCAGAATTTTTAAGACAGCTCGAAACGGAAATCGCTATTCGTAAAATCCGTTTGTCTGGCCCCGTTATATGTACCAAAAAAAGCCAATGCCCGGGGGAAACGATAATAATGATGAAAAAACGGCTGAAAATATTTATTTGGTTATGATGCCATGTTTATCGCAAAGCAACACATGTATCTTGACCGTTGAGGTATATAAATTGGGCAATACGTCCTGAAATTGTAGCCTGACAACCGAAATAACAACCATAAGATAAGATAAGGTTTATTTACTCTGGAACTACTAGTCCCATGGAGCACAAATAAATTTATATTTATTCAAATTTTTAGCTGCTGAGATGATAAGATTTACAAATAAACAAAGTAAAGTAATTGCTACAAAATGACATACAAGAAACATAATAAGAGGGGTAAGTATTGTCTCAGGAAATATGATATAAAAAGATTAGAGGCATAACACTTACAATGCTTTGTATATACAGTGACTAGCATTATATAATTTACCAAAATAAAACAAATAAGTAAATGTTACATTTGCTATACTAATATTTAGAACATAAATACTGTTTTAGAGCTACCTTGAATGTATACACAGATGTCAACGTCTTTATATTCAGAGGAAGAGAATTCCACAATTTACATGATGTTACATAAAATGATTTATTGTAAGTAGATGTTCTATGGCATGGTATAATTAAGTTCGTATTCTTTCTAGTCGTTCGCTTTTTTTGTCCTAATTATATACATATTGATCATATAAATACAATGGATTCTTTACATTTGATAATTTAAAAGTAAATATACCCTTTGCAGCATACGTCTGTCTTTAATTTTTGACCAATTAAACATCCTATAATACGGAGTTTGTTCTTCTGATATATTTGTGAACTCCAACGAGCAGTAATCTAAATGCGGTAAAGTAAAGAGTTTACCAGCTTTTGGGGTAGCGAAAAAGGTATTAAGTGTCTGAATTGCTTCAGCTGATTAAGTGTTTTCAAAACTTTATTAGAAATACAATGAACATGTGAGTTCCAAAAACTAACATGGGGTTGGTGGGGAAAAATGGGAGAGTGAAATTCGGCATGTTGGAGAAAGATTTCGCTTCGAAAATCAACTTCTGCCACTGCAGAATTTTTAAGGCATCTCGAAACGGACATCGCTATTCGTAAAATTCGGAATATCTGACCCCGTTATCTATTTGTATGTACCAATAAAAGCCAATATTCGGAGAGGATGGGACGATGCTAGTGATGAAAAAACGGCTGAAACGATTTAGTTGGTTTTGATGTCATGTTTTTCGCATATTTTCATATATATCTTGACAATTGAGGGGTATGAATTGGGAAATATGCCATGAAATTTTGGCCTGACCACTAAAATAACAACCATGGGGCGTGTGTGGGGGGGGGGGTGGGGGGGGGATGGGAGAATGAAACTCGGCATGGTGGAGAAAGATTTCGCTTCGAAAATTAAGTTCTACAACTGCAGAATTTTTATGGTGGCTTGAAAAGGAAGTCACCATTAGTAAATTTCTGTATGTCTGGCCCCATTGTCAATTGGTACCAAATAAGCCCAAGTCCGGGCGGCGAAGACGATGTTAATGTTGAAAAAAACGGCTGAAACGATTTAGTTAGTTTTGATGCCATGTTTTTCGCATAGCATCTGCAACTGCAGAATTTTAAGGTAGCTTGAAACAGAACTCGCTCTTCGTAAAATTTCGGTATATCTGGCCCCATTATCTATTTGTACCAAAAAGGCCAATATCCGAGGGGGAGGGGGGAGTAGGACGATGCTAATGATGAAAAAAAGACTGAAATGATTTAGTTGGTTTTGCTGTCATTTTTTTCGCATAGCATCGATATATCTTGACCATTGAGTATCACTCACTTTAGTCAGTATCATCGGCAAAAAGACGGAGCTTGCTATTTTTTATTACTGTAGGTATTCAAGTCATTAACGTAGAGAAGAAATAAAATTGGACCTATCACGCTTCCCTGCGGAACACCAGATGTAACTTTTACTTCGCCTGAGCTGACACCATCTAATACCACCCTTTGAACGCGTTTAAAAAATTATTTTGGACGATAGATTCATTGTTAGTTTCAATTTTTCCTATTGATGTCTGATTTAATGTTTTATTTTTAGTGATTGGCTAAACGTCTGCTTTACATTATTTTACTGTAGCCATTAGACAACTTGCAACTCTTTTGGTTAATAATAATAATAATAACACTTTCGCCTGTTTTGACTGAATTTACGCCACTCCGGGAATTATTTAAGAGCGTTGGCTTTCCGTCCATACCGTTGTGGTAGACTCGTCGTGACCTCGGAGCGACGGGAGAAATAAACTGCAGGTAATGCTTTCGTCTCATTTATCCCTTTGAGTTTGTTGCAAGGTACGCTGAATGACACTGAACCTTTAATGTTTCCTCCAAGCCCTTGCTGTGAATAAAGAGGAAAAAAATTAGAGTTGTTTCAGTAGTTATTCAAGGTTATTTTCTAAAGACTTTTGCTTACCCTCACGTCCCAGGCTTATTACCGCTATAACTATCTACGTTGCTGATTTCGAGGAGCTCACGCTGGCCTAGAATGGGTATCTTAAAGCAGTCTAATGTTTTTTATACCTTAAATCCTCAAAATTCTTGACCTTGATTGTTGAAGAACTCACTCAGCAACGAATTTTCCCGGCATATTCTAATCTATCTTGAATTCCATGCAAAACCTAAAAAAATGCACTCTTCGAAATTCTACATATTTGGAGTACATAGTTAAAAATCACCCATGTTTATTTATAATAGGTGTAAATTAAAATGATTTTTCCCTTATGCTACTTTAGCTGGGTATTTTATGGCCGTGCTTTGCTGGGTCGCTCCATAAAAATGCGGCGCAAATTTTTTCTAACTCACCCCGCACGATATCTCCGGCATGATATAGCTCTCTGAATGGTTTAGTTTTTTGTAGGACTATTTATTAACCGAATGAATAACACTAACCTTTAGTTTTATCATAACTAGTGTTGATTGGTAGCATGTTAGTTCTACGTAGCACTCTCCTGGTTTCTTATCTGATTGTGCACTGTTATCCTGACTGTTTTGGCTTGCGCCTAGCGTCCGGGGGAAAGTGCGCGGTTCTGATTTTAACTAGGATGAGTGCTGCACGCCTGGTGTATAATCACCCCGTGCCACACACCCTACTAGTAGTGGTGGCTTGCACGGTATTCCGTAGATGTAGATGTTATACGGGATGAAGAGATGTAGGTTAAATGCTGATTTGATGATAGAAATGAATTCTAGAAAGGGTTTGAGGAAGTATAACCGAGTATAGACGGTAAATATAAACCTAACCTTACGTGTAGATGTGATGTAGACAAAGAAAACATTTGCCTGATGATCAAACCTGATCGGGAATATTTTTGTGAGCGATTTCATTCTTTATTACTGGAAGTTTTACTACTAATAGAAGATATTTAAAGAAGTTGGAGACAAATATCTGGAGACTTCTTCTAAAATGAAGAAAGCATACCAAAAGAGAAGTATCAGGGTTCATGAGGAGGAAATAATTCATCATAACGAATGAGAGTAAAGACAATTTTCCCCTCAGATAAAGTTTTATTCGACCTAGGTTTCGATCTACTACGTCATCACCAGATACAAATAGCAAAACAAGAGGAGTAGCTATACACAAGGCGAACGAAGTTGGGATTGCAGGAGCGGTGGGGGTGGAAGGAGGAGGAGCGGTGGGGGTCATGGGGGGGAGCAGCAGGATAAGTAATGTACCACCCTCTTCCCCCTATCCTCCCGCTCCTGCTATCCCAACTTCCTTCGCCTTGAGTATATCTACTCCTCTTGTTTTATTATTTGTGCCTGATGATGATGTAGTACATCGAAACCTAGGTCGAATTAAAATTTACCTAAGTGAAAAATAGCCTTTACATTCATTATGAAGAAAGTAAATTCAATATGAAGAGGGCGTAAATGTCAGGTACGATTTTGAAAGGGAGAGTAAGCTTCCTCGGCCGCTTAACGGGTATGGACAACAGTAGACTCAGAGAGCGAATTTTTAACCGTGTTTTTAAAATTGATGGTGACAGCCAGTGTGTCTAAAGGATTAGGAATGGACATAAAATGAAGTAAAAGGCATAATACATAAAGAAACTACAAATAGAAGATTGATACAAAAATTCTAGGGTTTCCGGAAGGAGGACAAGAATAAATATACCTGTAATGCCAGTACGGGCGGAGGAGAAGAAAACAAAGCGAAAGAATGCAAAACTATCTGAGAGCAAGAAAAGAAATGCTAAAGAATAACTTAAAATTGATGCGTTTGATTATATTACGTGGTCCTTGGACAACCAAAGTCGAGAGTAGGAGATAACAAATATCTCCTAGGACCTCCATCTTTTTTTTTCGTGAAGCTCTTGAGTCGTTACATTATCATGTTTACTGTTGCATAAATTAATTTATATTTTCTGCATGGCGGCCTTAGAGCCATGAGAACATGTCTTGAAGCTTCATTACCTGTGGATAAATACGTCACCTCTCATACATAAGACCATAATTAAGACTCTATCAATATGGTGTCCCCGTGAGATAGTCACATTGTCTTTGATTTGAGAAAGATCGATAACGTTCCTGGGTTACTCTTTCTTGTTTTTTTTCGACATTACCCTCGCTATCTCCAAAATAATATCTTCGATTCGACGGAATTTTATAGCTCAATAAGTCTTTATCTACCTGTGTATAATACTGAATTGATTGCGAAATGCCCTCTGAATTGAATGAGAAGTGATAATTGTATGTGATGATTAAAACCGATGAAAAATGTCTATCAGAGACGATTCTCGTTGGAGAGGGGCGATAAATCTTGATATTTCAAGTAATTTCCTGTTTGAATCATGACTACAGTGATCTAAATTTTATGTCCCATAGAGGACTCGTAGAGTAATTGATACGTTACAATGTATTCTTTGTGATATCCTCTTGACCTGAGAAATTGATATCATTTCGATCAAATTCATTATTACGTTAAGGTGGGTCCCTGATTGTGGTATTGGGAGAAAGTGTATAGACTAATTTTGAAAAACCTTATCATACTTTGTAAAATTTTAATAATTAATTATTTTCTTTTCATACCCACAAAACTTGGTTTTCATGGCACTTGTTTCATTGCTAAAATTTTAACGAAATCGAGCGTGCTCAATATTGCAACACATTTAAGGCTCAGAAGCATTTTATGAATGCTTCAAATTCGATTTTCAATATGGAAAACAGAAACAAGGGCGATTCTTACTTGGTTTGTAATAAGTAATTTACGATACTTGGCCAACCCTCTCTCGCAAACAACGACCAATCAGAAGTTGAGTGGAGATTTTTTTAGGAAATACAGTGGCGTAGCTAGAGCTGTCTAAAAATTGCTTTCCTCAAGAGTTGTGAAGAAGAGTGGAGAGACTGTGTGAAGTTGCGTGTAGTGAGTTTTTCAATACTGTGAATCCCTCTTAACGACCACTCCTATCATGCGACCACCCTTCTCAAATACCATTTGAATTTCCCAGGAGCAACTAAATTGTGATGCAATAAACGCTATCCTATAGGGTTTAACAAAACCGTCTCTTCAAGAGTTTTTCCATTTTCGCAAATCAGCCGCCTGTTTATTTGCAGAATATGTAATCCTAAAAAATGAACCCCTTTCGAATGATCAACCTTCTCAACGACCATTTTTCAGCGGAACCGTTGGTGAATGCTTAATGCATGTTTGCTGTACTTGTAAAATGCTCTCCTGCACCAGGATAGCTACCACAAATTTGGTCGAAGAGTTTAGAAAACTAAAGATTTGGTCTGACACATCACCATCACCATAAGTCTTTCGATCGTTAGATTGGTTGATAGATGCAGGGCTACAATTTCTAGGGAAGTAAATGTGGTGGTTTACCCGTTGCCTTCCACATTGCACTACCCCGACCGATTCCGTGATACTCACTCTTGCTCGCAGCTGTGGCTCTTACCCAATAAGGAAAAGATACCGACCCGATCTCGACCTGCGCAATTATGCCTTCTACTATCGGGTAGAGGGGTCAGTTCGGGTGGCATGTAAATGTTGGATTCCGGAGGAAGGAAATTTTTTCCATCACTTGGTGTGGAACCTGAAACTCTGTGTTGAACAAGTTACCTCTGGGCAACCTTGGGACTCGAAAAATGGTGAAGTCGACAAAAAACATACCGCCCCCGGGTGGGCTCGAACCACCAACCTTTCGGTTAACAGCCGAACGCGCTAGCCGATTGCGCCACGGAGGCTTGTGGCACTCCTGATATCAATACAGTAGGTCTTAATAATGATCTGATGCTTTCCTGGTGTACGAGTTTCTCAAATTTTTCTCGGGCTTCTGTCCTGGTTAATGTTGGCCGACATATCGATGCTCGACTCGAGCATCATCCTCAGGGCAGAGGTGAATATAAAGAGGTCATCAAGAGGTGAATCAGAGCAGAGGTGAAGAGGGACATCCACATCTGCGCTGAGGATGATGCTTGAGTCGAGCATCGAAACGTCGGTCAACATGGACCCACCCAGCCGGACAGAAGCTCGAGAAAATTTTGAGAAAACCTTGATTATATGTGCTCGAGCGAGGTGAACAAACACGATAGTTTATGCGCGTGCGCAGGTAAGTATTTGAAATTGATAGTTGCATCGCACGGAAAGGGTCATTCGAGACTATAAGAATTAAGGCGGGTGGATGTTGGAAGTTGACTCCATTGAAGTGGCAAGTGTATCGATATCTCAAATTGTATCGCCACTCGCAGGGAATCTTTCTGCTTACGCATAACTTCCGGCTTTTTATATAAAACTGGAGGACGGAAGTAAACAATGAATATGGTAATAAAGAAAATCGCCCAAGTTTGTCAATATTGGCGTTTGTATTTCGCTGTTTGAGTCCCATTGGCATTCGTGGGCTCAATTAATTTTGAATAAATTACAATTATTATGCATTACAACGTCGAATCAAGTGCATCCATTATGATAATAATAATAATTATCTAATGATAGATAAGACATTAAGCTTACCTTAGGGGTTCTGTAGCATTGAAAATACTTTCAAGCACAAATACAAATTTCCATGAGCGACAGAGATCCTCCTCCCTTTAACAATTTATTCGTTTTTTACATTTTAAATATCCGTATGCTGTCATGTGATCAAGGTTCCTTCGGATGTGCTGCTATTTTATCGCAGAATAAACGTGCTACTTGCAGGCAAAATAGAAGCCAGTCTATTAAGCCTGCCTGAAGCCTTGCAAGTATCAACCGCGGTCAGTTACCGCCACTATCGTCCACTACTTTCATAGAAGTGCGTGCTTACACATAGAAGTGTCGCTTGCAAGCGACTTCCAAGGCTACTATCATGGAAGTTACTTCAATGTGTAAACCTTTGAATATTAAACACACTGAATTGCATATGATTTCCAATTCTTAATATGACTGGGCGAGAGTTTTCCCTTGTCGTCATGGAGACCATATTGAAGTTTAATTTTGTAATGTCAGCTACTGCAAGGAACATGAAGCGAATATTATGACATAAATGGGGTAAAAACTTTTGTAGTTTGTAAATATTTTAATTTTCAATAATAAATATACACAATTAAGGTATTAACTTGGCTCATTTTTTTCACGCTGGATTGTGAAAACACTCTCAAAACTGAATATATTTTTTAAATTCTGTAAAAGGTACGAAAGCGAGTAGTTTTTTGCTGTTATAAATAGTCGAGAAGGCATACAAAATATTTTTGTAAGTATTCTACCAGTATAGGTAGGTTTCGTTGAAAGTCAGAGAATTCCTCCCATTTTTCTGCACTTTCAGGGCCCTTTCTACATCTATTATTCCCTTTTTTGCCTCAGCGTACGATCTACCCTTCTTCATCCCATCCATTAAACCGGCCCCTTATTACATCCTTCAGCCACCTCTACTGCCTATCCTGGATTTCGTTCAGAAGTTTCCCCCCATCGCCCCCCCCCCCATGCCAAGCATTTCCTCGTTCGTCTTCCAATTCCGTCCACCACACCTTTTAGAAAATATACTCTGTTCAATTTGTGACGAGAATTATGCGTAAAAAAGACCTCATTTTATTAAGGTAGTATGAGCGAAATATCATTTTACCTAGAAATAAATGTATTTGGTCTCATTTTTTTAAATATCTCACCCTTCTAATGACACCAAAAATTCAACCCCTTACTTCATTATTTTCGGGGATATTTGCCAAAAAATACCATCCCTTTTACTTGGGAAATGGTACTCTAGAGAGACATTATTTACAAATTAAGGGAATTTCTAACACTCAGATGTAAAAAAAACTAACAGCGTGTAGTTTGTATGTTTTCCCAACTATTATTTAAAAATAATCATATTGTCACTGCAATAGGTTCTTGGGTGTCTCAAAAAACCTTTCGTTTTGAAGTAGTTTCAAACGCACTGCGCGAAAAAAATGAGTCGAGTGAAAGACTAATTTAGATATATTCATTTAATTACTTACCATTTCTGTCATATAAAACTATATTATTGCACCATTAAGAATGCAATATTTAATTCGTGTGTCTTACAGCTAGTGAATTATAAGACGTATAATTCGAATATGGACTCTATTATGACTAGAGAACTATCTCGCTCGGACTACCTTAAATAAAATGTTCTTGGAGTGCATACTCCAACCATTTCCCATGGAAAACGGCTGGTATATTTTTTGGCAAGTACCTCGAAAAAATTGACGGTAACTGGCTGTTATTTTGTTATCAATTGATAGGGTTGTTTTTCGTTATTATGAGGCAAAAATTGTTTTTTTTTGTAGTGGTAAAACGGCCGCTCGCAGCAACCTTGGCTACAATGAAATCCTAGGGGGAGGGAGGGATCGATCCAGTTAAATTTGAGACAGTGTGGGTGACGGTAGTTGTTTTCGAGTAATTCGAAATATTTGGTCCAAAAAGACCCGAGGATAGGATAGGTATACCTGGCCAAGAACTGGACGATAGTAGTTGAGGGTTAAACTGCCTTAAAAGGTGTACGGTAAACTGCCTCAAGTTAATGTGCTTGTGTATTATCCTTGAATTTGCCATAACCTAGCGGTTGGGCTCCCCGAACAATGCACATATACAACGTTCCGTCCGTTGTTTTGGGATCGGCAAAACGCTTCCTCCTTTCTCCCTCGTCCAGGCCGCTTCAAGGCCACGACTCAGGGAATCTTGGCTGTGTGATCTATTGCTCACACGCATGCACGGCTGAACGGCTAAAGGAGCCGCCCTGCCGCGAAGGGGAATCGGCAAAAACATTTTTGGTCCCTTGTAATCCCCACGTGTCGAGCGATCGGGTTCATCCTCGTCCTACAGGCATGCCCCAGAGGTGCAGCACCAGTCTGGAGGCGAGGCAAAGAGTTTGTTTGCGTGCCGAGTGCAAGTATTTCGTGGGCGGTAGCTGTACCTGTTAGCTCCTTCGGTGTCTTCGGATGCAAGCATGCCGCAGAAACGGGTCTCCATCCACCTACCTCTTCCACCCTCGCGGTCCCCTTCCTACTGCCCAGATTGCCAGCCGTTTATTTTTGGATGCCTTGCAAGGAAGGAGGAGAGTGGACGACGATGTAGAGAGAGAAACGGGAGGAAACGATGCGAGTGAAGGAGAGAATGAAGAAGATTTGTGTGCAGGGAGTTATCGTCGCAGACTCCGAAGGTGGTTGCTGCGACAACGGTGTAGCTTTCGCTGAATCCATATCTTTCCCGACAAATCGACTCTTCCCGGGATATCCTGATATTTCAGTCCTTAAATTTAATTTTAGTTTTACAGTGTTTAAGTGAAATTTTCTGTATTTACATCTACATCAACATCTACGTAATACCCTGCGAGCCACCACGAGGGTGTGTCGCAGGGGGTGAAGGTCACCAAACATGCACTATTGACATGCAACTAGTATATTTAAATGAATTTACGTGAAATAAGAAATGATGAAGAGTACAGAAGAATAGAAGAAGGAAGAGATACCAGGAGGTAAGGGAACTAGCACAAGATAAGGAAGGGCAGAGGGGTGCAGTCAACCAATCTTAGGATTGAAGAACCAATGACTTGAAATTTTATGTGTAAGGCAAAACTTGGAGTATATTCCCTCTCTTGAACGCATTATTGAAAGCTATTTTTATTTTATTAAATCTTACCTCTAACATTCACGGTGTAGCTTTTTTTGCTGAAACTATATCTTTTCCGAGAGAATGACTCTTCCCTGGATATCCTGAAATCCTAATCTTTAAAATCAATTTTGGTTTTTCTATATTTACGTGAACTTTTGTGAGTAAGACAAAACTTGCAGCACTTTTTCCTCTTTTGAACGGTTTAAAGACTATAATACCAGCGTCATTATGATGGTGCTGGAAAGGTCATACTCAGCGGCAGCACTTTTTTTTACTATTATGAGAACAAGAATGAGTAATCAATGTTTTTGCCATTTTTGTTTAATGAAATCTTACCTCAAAAACTCAGGACAGACATGTTTTGGCTGAATTAATGAATCTTAATTTATTTCAATGTATCATTTATGTTCATTAAACTTTCTTAGGGAGATTAGGAGGAAACAAAGTTGACGGTTGGAAGAGGTAATCAGGGGCGGAGGGTTGCAGAAGGCCATGATAGAGAGGAGGATGTTTGGTAAGCAGGGAAGAGGAGGGAGGAGAAAAGCTTTTATGGACGAACGAAGACTCGTAAGATAGGAAGTAAGCTCAGATGAAGGATAAAGAAAGGGCTATCGTTGGTTTTTGGAGGTCTGCGCCAGTAAATTTAGGGTATTTATTACTCTAGTAACTTCCATCCAACCTTAACTAATAGGTTATCATGAATTGATTTGTAATCATAAAACCTCAACAACACTTCTACTTCTACATATTATCCTGCAAGCCCCATCAAGAATGTTTGGCAGGGAGGTGAGTTATCACCAACATGTACAAGTAACTTTCACCACGATGTACTACACTCTCGGTATGCTCCAAATGCTACGGAAAATATTTTTATTAATGTATATTGCAGCCACGTAAACGAGATACAATTGTCTTGCTGGGACCATGCGAAACGTGATATTAGTACTACATGGCAGATTGATAAATAAGTATTAGGGAGAAAATTAACTAATCAGCTACACTATCTGTGGATTAACCTACTTCAAAGTCTCATTCGCAGCCACTATTGTCTCTTATCGAACACGGGAAAACGACATTCAAATACCCGCCTGTTCTGCAGTCTATTTCCATCAATTATTCCCATTATCTAATCTAGTAGTTGAAGTTGTTAAGATATTTATAACTTCGTCCGAAAATAAATTTGTTTTTAAATTTGCTTAAAAGATTGACTCTAATTTTAATCGACGGTCTGAAAGCGATTCCCATCCCAGTGGTTGCAAGACGTCAGTGACACTAACGAAACTTTCGCATTTACCTTTTACGTATCTTGCTGATCTTCTCTGCTCGCATTCCTACTCTATTTTTAAGCCCACATCACAAGACCCCAAATATTGGCAGCGTATGTCAAGTGGATTCCGTTAGAGTAGATTACCCTTAAAGTAATTATAAGAAAATGGACGACTGATACAGTACGAGACAAAAATAATCGATTAAGTTGGAACTGCAAACCAGGTACAAAAAGAAGGATAAAACTACCAACCAGAAAACAATATGTGAAAACATTCGTGTGGAGCGTGGCACTCTATGGATCAGAAGCATGGACCATTGGAAAAGCTGATCAGAACATCCTGGAAGCCTTCGAAATCTGGTGCTGAAAGGGATGCTGAAGATAAAATGGACGGACAAAATATGAAATGATGAAGTGTACAGAAGAGTAGAAGAAGAAAGGACCATATGGAACACCATACAGAAAAGAAGAACAAGATGGATTGGACACACCTGAAACAATGAATATGTGAAGAACATAATTGAAGGCAAAATACTGGGAAAAGTTCCCAGAGGAAAACCCAGCAATGAGTTCATGGACCAAACAAAGAGAAAAGTACATAAGAAGAGATATATTAGGAGGTAAAGAAACTAGCATGTGATAGGGAAGGGTGTAGGGCTGGAGTCAACAAACCTTAGGATTGAACAACCAATGAATAAAGTTGGAACGTGGTTCAATTGCAACGAGAGGTAAAAAAAGTCATGGTTCATTTAATTTTTCCATGGTGGAACTTCTCGTGAAATTTGACCGGTTCAGGTAATTACTGCCATCATCTACGTCATCTTCGTTTGAAGTATTTACCTCATCGATACATCCACATTCCTTCTCCGTGCATCGGGAAGCTGTACATCTCTAATAATGAATTTCATCGCGTTGCTTTGAACCTCACTCTCTGCTTGGTTTCCACCTGTTGCCGATCTATCATCGTTCCTCCGACAGTCATCAGTGAGATTTATAAAAACACCCTTCCCACCAGAGTGACGGGAAATGTTAGCTTCTATCCCCGGAACCGGTCACTTTGCGATGCTGCCAGCTATGATACTTGTCTAAAGGCAGGTGCATTCCTCATATGGTTAAATAACTTTATAAATCTATAAAAGTTTGATATAGAGCTTGGTATTGGTTGAGAGTATACGTGGATTGTTGACAGGAAGTGTGTGAGTATATTGCATATGTCTGCGGCGTGGGTGTGGAGACGGGTAGAGTCTGCTAGATGTATACAAATGGAAGGATAAACAAAGAAGAAGTTAGGGTGGCAGTAGAAGGAATTCGTTGGTGAGTATTTCGTAGATGAACAATATACTAGGGTGTGTGGCACGGGGTGATTCCACACCAGGCATGAAACACTCACCCTAGCTGATATTCGAACCTCGCACCTTCCCCCGTAATGCCGGGCACAGGCCAAAAGCAGTCAGGAAGACAATATGTCACAAGAAACCAGGAGAGTGCCACATGCACGAACGTGCTACCACTCAGTACACTTCTTAAAATATGACCACTGGTTATAATTACTGCCTCAGATAAATAGTTCTACAGGTACTAAATCATGCAAGAGCTATATCATGTCGTAAATGGCACACGAGGTTAGTAGCTAATAATCATGATAAGATATTTAACACTACTGAAAAAACCTATTTAACATCAGTTTCCTAGAACTTATCTATCGAAAGTATTATGGTCACTTGTTGTCTGTGGAAAAAATGACATTTTAAATATATCGGTTCTGTAGTCAATTTCCTTAATCTTATGCCTGTGATCGTTTCCACCATAATAGTTTGGCTCTAGTAAAATATGTTGAGCTTCCGACAAAAAAATAGTCTACATCAAACTTTCGTAAAAGATTTAATCTATATTTTTCTCTTAGATCTGATAGATGCTCCAACCATAATTCCCTCATAAATTTAGTAACACTGCTATGTTCATAGTAACAATTTTTAACAAATCCAGCTGCCCTCCGCTGTATTCGATCTATAACTGAAACTAATCCTACTTCGTAAGGGTCACATATAGCTAATAGCGGCGTACTCAAAGTGATATTTCACGATAGAAAAATAACATCGCTCTTTTACTTTCTCGTCACATTTTCCTAGTATTCTCTTTATTAATCCTAATGTACGATTTACCTGTCCGCAAATTTGAAAATGTGACCTTCAACACAACAATCTTCAGCAGGGAAGAGCTGTTATTACGAACTGTTATTATTACCAGGGAAGAGCTATTATTACGAGGAAGAAGAGGACGTGATTGGAGAGAGTGGAGAATAACTTGTATAATTTTAAAATTAAGTTTTACTTTATGAATATATATACTTAAATATGCATGCAATAACTTTTAAATATGCATGGCGTTTGCTTTTCCAGAAAAATATTGTATTACAAAAATATCTCTTGCTACAATACACGCGCTCTTGACGGCGTGTGAGAATGGGAAGGAAATATGTCCTCCATCCACCATCACAACTGGTTTTCCCTCGAGAAAAAGACTCTACCGTCAATTAAAAATGACGAACTCAAACCTCTATTGCATCGCTAGTTTCCGAATTAGCCGAGGTTTGCAACTTTTACAATAGTTTGCGTAAAAATAAAGATATAAAAATGTTCTTTCCTTTATTGTGTTCAAAATATATTTAGCTAACTTACATCAGAATCTGCTAATTCTATCCTAAATATTAAGAGAATGGCGATAACATTAAGTCGGGCCATCGGATTTTTAGCACCGAAAAAGACCCTTTATTTGAATAAAATATCGTAAAATTTCATGTAAGAATAAGGCAAAATTCTACATGCAATAATAAATGTAAAAATTATAATTCTATGAAATGCATTTTGTTAAAATCGGTTGATCCTACTTGAAGGTACAGCTTCATAAACTCAACGACTCGACTTTTGCAATGGACAGTAGACCCCTGTCCTTGATATAAATATTTTATATGCTATTGACCTTAGCACTTGGTCTGCTCTCGCCGATCAAATGAACCTTCTAATAGTTAGGCGGTGATTATGTCTGGACCCAACTGGGAATACACTGCCAGTAGTTGGAATCCCCAGGAAGTAGGCTTACAAATAGTAAGAGCGTACTCTGAGTAGAGCAGCAAGATACGTGAAAGGCCGTTATGATAGTCTCGTTAGTGTTACTGACCTCCTGCAACAACTGGAATGGGAATCGCTTTCACACTCTATGTGATTCACTCTCAGACCGCCGATTCAAAATTAGCCTCATTCATCTCTGTAAACTTGGAGCGAATTTATTTTTTACCGGCGTTATCTATATCTTATGAAGTCAAACATACTACGAGAGATCGGATCATGAGAATAAAATTGGGGAAATAGACTGCAGAAAGGATAGGTTTAAAATTTCGTTTTTGCCGCAATCGATAAGAGGCCATAATGGCTGCGTTTAGACTTTGAAGTACATTTGTGGACGGGTAATGTAGCTGATTAATTTATTTCCTCCCGAAAGCATATTTCATTATCTGCCACGAAGTACTAACATTATATTTTGAGTGTTCCTTTCATGATTGGTGTATCTCGTTTACATAGTTGCATTATACATTAATTCAATAGTTTCTGTAGCATTTGCAACATAGCTGTAGCATATGTTGTAGTGAATTTTGATCAAAGTGAAATTCTTACCCTGTGGTGCGAGTTGCCGATAAGTCACCCCCGCCCAAACACCCTTGAACTTACTTTCAGGGTAATATAGAGATATCTAGATGAAGATGTCTCACACAGTTCCGGTTCAGCTGTCCTCAAACTGTTGTGGATGGGAAAGATTGAGAGGGAATTTAAATGAGATAGGTACAGGATATGCCTCTCCTCCCTCACAGTGTCAACCACATATAATGTTGTCGTTGAGAACAAGAATGATGTTAGCCTAAATAGTTGATTTTTGCAACACGGAGCTCGATAAGGAATAAATTGAAAATTGAACCCTTACACCTTCTTTTTGTCGAGGAAAACACTAAAGCTCTATTTAAATAATTTGTCCGACAACAGAATACCTACTGAGAGAAGATTGCTTCTGTGCTCCTTAACTGAATAAAAATTAATGAATAACGTCATCAGCAAACTAAATTTTGTGTCAACAAACCTCTCTTTAGTTTAACACATATTAACGCCGCACAAACATCCACGCCATGAGTTAAACTCCTATGGGTTATGGTACCCATAAGCCATGGAAACCATTCAGTAAGTGTTGCAGAAACATTCGATAAGTTTATTGGTTTCACAACTAATGGCATGGAGTCATAATTCCCAAGATGAAGAGAGTTCTATAACTACCAAGATGGCGGATGCGTACTGAATCTCTTGGAGATTTAATTACTAGATAAAAGAGTTGTTTTGTGACAAATGATCAGTTCGTTTACTCTTACTGACTAATTATTATCTTCATTAGCAATTATTCAAAGGCTAAACTTTCGTAAATTTTATCCGGCGGTGGATAGTTAGACGAAATATTCGGAGCCATTAACTATTGGTAATATGTTAAGTAACTTGTTAATGTGTTCCTGCAACCCTAATATATCGATGAGGTCTATAAATGTATGGATCTTTAACCACTGATTCCATATCTAAATGTTCTTACAACCGGCCATAAATATGATAAAAAAGGAAGTGGTTTTGCGTTTGAAGTGGCCAATGATGAAGACTGTGTTATAGAATAACAAAAGAAATCAGAAGCTTAGAAGTTTTTTAACTCCAGAATTTAGTTTATATTTTCATAAATTCAGACGTAAAAGAATTTTTTTGTGATTAGTTTGCGATTCAAAGATTTCCAAACATTTCATCGCTAATCTATAATGATCGGGAAAAATCACACTAAGCCAATCGTCGGCATGGAGACGAAGTATGGCATAAAAACTCTGACGCCGCATTTGCTCTCATCGGTTCAATTATGAACGGGCGGACCCGCTGAAGCCCTGCTATAGTCAATCCATTAGCAAGTCTTGTCATCTTGTGGTATCGGCATGCCGATCGGCATGTCTCCCTCCACTTGGCCCCGTCTTGCGACCGGAAGTACTGGCACTCCCAGCTACGCAGTTCTAATGGGCAATTTTCCTAGGTGCGCCTCCCCGGCCCGTTAATCCTCGTGGCCTACTTATGTCTCCCTGCAATTTTGGCACCAGGCCCACGTTTTGAGCTAGTGAACATCGACTATACTTTCCTTGAAATTTGCCTTTGAGCATCCCAAATCCTCTCCACATTACCTCTCAATAATTAGACACCAGAGTGGACGAATTCATGAAAGCCTACTTGGCATTTAAGGAGGAAACATTACTTAAGTCCTCCAGATAACCTGCATTGATTTTAGCATATATCTTTATAACTTAAGATTTCTACTATCGCATGATGTAAGAATATTACTAGGTCATTGATCATTTAAAGTTTTCGACATAGTGAATTGGAATAAACTAACGGAAATATTCGGAAAAATGGGAATATTTGGCGAGACCGATGACAAATCCGAAACTTATATATTACGCAACGGGCGCAGGTGAGGGTGGCTGAATTTAGTTTATATTTTCATAAATTCACACGTAAAAGAATGTTTTTTTGTGATGAGTTTGCAATTCAAAGATTACCAAAGATTGCAATCAAGGTGGGCAACTATAGGTCGCGGGGTAAGGCAAAGGTGCCCGTTGTCGCCATTGCTTTACAACATTTATTCTGAGGAAATGGCGAGACAGGCATGGGAAGAACCTATGGTCGGAATCACAGTAGGAGGGCATTTGATAAAGTCGTTTAGATTCGGGGACGATCATGCGCTGGTTAGTGGAACTTTGAAGGGACTGCAAGCCTTGGTAGATGCTTTAGAGATGCAAGGCAGGATATTTGGAATGAAAATAAATCATAAGAAAACAAAATAATGAGATTCTCTTGGACGAAGAAAGCGAGGCTGGCCATTTAAGTTGGAGGACACAAACTCGAGCAAGTAGAGCATTTTAACCACGTAGTACGCTGGAGGAAAACGGGCATAGTAGCAAAGATCTACGGAAGAGAATTGCGCTAGCTAAGGAGACGCTTAGTAATAGAGGGGGGCTGATGACGGGGACCATAGATAAGGATGTGAAGAAGAGGCTGGTGAAGAGATTGATATGGAGCGTAGCGTTGTATGGGGCAGAAACGTGGACCCTGAGAAAGGAGGACGAGAATAGGCTGCAGGCATTTGAGATGTGGGAGTGGAGAAGGATGGAAATGGTGAGGTGGACGGAGAGGAAGACTAACGAGTAAGCGCTCAAGATTTAGGGCGAAGAAAGGAAACTCCGCGATGAAATTCCGGATCGGCAGAGTAGGTGGCTGAAGGGAGTAATTAGGGGGATGGGTTGCTCAAGAATGTGATGGAGGGAAGGATGTTGGGCAAGCGGGGGAAGAGAAAGAAGGAGACCAAGTCTCACGGACAGGATGAAGAAGGACAGATCGTATACTGAGGCGAAAGAGGATATACTAGAGGGATATAGGCCCCTGAAAGTGTGGAAAACTGGGAGGAGATTCTCTAACACTCAACAAAACCTACCTTAGCCGGTAGAATACTTAGAAAAAATGACATTGCGACGGCATCTCTTCACATAACCACGCACACCCACATACATAACAATACAGCGGTGAATGCGACACTTAGAATTAAATTTTAATAAATGAGTTGTTATGAATTTTTGGAGGATGAGTAGCTTAACCAACGAGATAATCACAATTAATCAAGCCGAACTAATAAATGTCAGTTAAGTACTTAAGAGTGACCCTTACTCAGGACTTGTCGTATGGGAAGCATATACGAGAAATTTGTGGACAGGCAAGTCGTAGATTAGGATTTATTCAGAGAATACAAGGAAAATGTGACGAGAAGCTAAAGGAGCGATGTTATTTTTCACTCGTAAGACCCCACTTGGAGTACGCCGCTAGTATCTGGGACCCTTACGAAGTAGGACTAGTTTCAGATATAGATCGAATACAGCGGAGGGCAGCTAAATTTGCTAAAAATTGTTACGATAAACATAGCAGTGTTGGTGAATTGTTGAGGGAATAAGGCTGGGAACCCATATCCGATCGAAGGAAAAACTATAGATTATATGTATGAGTTTACACTTTCCCGGCGAATAATATTTATGTAATTCTCTCGGGCTCGCCACCGGGTAAGAAATTCATAGGCAGCCGACGTTTCAGGTTCCGACTCGTTGCCCATTCTCAACGCTGAGTCGGCTGCCTATGAGTTTTTTACCCGGTGGCGAGCCCGAGAGAATTACACAAATATAGACTATATCTCTTACGAAACTTGGATGTACCTACTCTGTTTTTTTCGGACGTTCAACATATTTTACTAGAGCCAAAAATTATGGTAGAAACGATCACAGGCATAAGATTAAGGAAATAGATTGCAGAACCGATAGATTTACCATTTTTTCCACGTACAATTAAGGACCATAATAGTTTCGATAGATCAGTTCTAAGATACTTTGACTCTGACTTGGTAGCGTAGGTCTTTTCACATGTGCAAAATATCTTAACATCATTATTAGTTACTAACCTCGCATTCCGGCATGATATAGCACTTGTATGATTGAATATATTGTAGTGTTATTTATCTCTCGCATTAATATTACTAACCAGTGGTTGTAACTTAAATAGTGCACTGCAGGGTTGTATTCTCTTTTACGCAACACTCTCCTAGTTTCTGGTCTGGCCGCGCTTTGTTATCCTGACTGCTTTTGGCCAGCGTCTGGCATTCCAGGGGATTCTGATTGCAGCTGAGATGAGGGCTTCATGCCTGGTGTGGAATCACACCGTGCCACACACCTTAGTGGTGGCTTGTACGGTATTTCGTAGATGTAGATAACTTTATTACCTCGATTTACGCCCGAATTATATTCTCCACAAAATTTAATATCATGCACAAGATATCGAGTAACCTAATGTAATGTTTTCAGCTCAGGTCATCGATAATATATAACAAGTATTTAGGTTTAAAAAAGCGATTTTTGTTGGAGCACTTAGCCAACAGAATGTGATGAGTTATGCAACGATGCCAAGGGAAACTGCTGCAGATTACCTTGTTTACCATATTTATTAATTGACTATTTTATTATCAGGCATTTTGTATGAATTAACAAATGTTTTAACCCTGAAAATAGGCATAACCTTCCCTCCTTTAGTTAAAATGATTATGATATCAAATCTGTAATGTTCAAATCTGATTACCTGTAATGGCAACGACGGCTGGAGTTAGTACTATAACTTGTTTTGTAAATGAATTATGACAATACCTACTGTGTTTCAATCCACAGAGTTATTTAATGGTACAAATATTTTTCAGTTGTTAGTAGTTACTGCGTGACCATCAGAAAAACTAGTTGTACCAATGAAAAAACTCTGCAGATTGAAAAATAGTAGGTATTGTCATTATTAATTCAATAATGCACTTCCACAAGGTTACGCCTTTAAGGATTGGATTCAACGACTGGTTTTGTTTCGAGGTAAAAGCTTCGGTTTAACTTTTTGTCCCGAAAGATTTTGCGCAAAGGATTATTTACATGAAATCCAAAAGCTATGCAAGGCAAGGCATTAAGCTTAAATTTACTCTTCCCAGCAAATTTTGTATATCTTAAGAAAACAGAGGTTCGAAGCGCAGAGTCCCCATAAATCCGGATCGGATCGAGTACACTACCAAAAAAACTACCACGGACTTACAGAAAAGACTGTTCAAAGAAATGGTATATACATATCATAAAGAACTTAAATGCTTTTAATATGATAATGGACATTGACAAGCTTAGTGTTAGCAGTCTCTGGAATTAGCCGTATAATAAGATTATTTGCAGACGATACAGTAATTTGCCGTGAAATGAGCGAAGACGCAGACTTTGAAGCTCTGTCATCGGAGCTTAACGACGTTCATTCGTGATGCCAGGAGTGGGGGTTAGAATAAAATATCAGCAAATGCACCACAGTCCACTTCCTGCAAGAGTCATCACACAAATGCCATACTTATTCTGTGGGTGGAGCAAACATAAAATCTTTAGGTACAGTGAAATATCTTGGAATTACTTTAACTTCTGATATATAGTGGGGATTACACATACAGAACATATGTGGCGCAGCATTAAAGAAACTAGGTTTTGTTAAGCGTGTAATAGGAAGGCCCTCGGATGAAAAAGTCAAAGAGAGATGCTACTTCGCTCTGGTTAGACCACATCTCGAATACGCCGCGAGCATTTGGGACCCTGGTCAAATAGATTTAGCCAAAATAATTAATAAAATACAAAGGAAAGCGGCGCGCTTCATTATTAACTGCTATGAGCGTACATATAGTGTCCCACAACTTAAGGTAAAAGGGATTAAGGTGGGAGCCCCTAGAGACTCTGAGGCTACACGCTAGGCTTAGGCTGCTTAAGAAATTCAGAACTGATGTGTTTCAGCGCGACACAGAGAATATTATCATGACGCTTCACTACATCTCTAGGTCTGACAGATGCGACAAAATAAGAAAGATACACTGATGAACATATAGGTACAAAAACTGGTTCTTTCCGCGCGCAATAAGTGACCACGATAAAAATCGAGCTCCACTATAAAAGTGGGTTTTTTATAAACACACTCCTATAATACACGGCACCATTTCATCTTCCAAAAACTTGCATCTTTACACGACTGGTGACCTAACACCCCCTGCCACACGCCAATGCGGCGACTCGCGGGGTATTATATAGATGTAAATGCAGTGGAATTTATATTGGGTTGATAGGATTAACCCTGATTGAATTGTTTTTTATTTCTTTTTACAAAAAGCAATTATGTTAATTTGTTACAAAAAACAAATAATCTCACAGTAATGTTAACTTTGATTATATATTTGTTTTATGTGTTTAAAATTGTGAATTTTTAATTTTATCTCTAATTATTTATTTATTTATATTTTGTTGCAAAATTTTTGAATCGTTTAAGTTAATTTAATGATTGGTTGTTTGGAGTAGGTATTTACTCTGTTACTTTTCAACATTATGCTCAGTGTAGGTAAATTTTCGTTTCCTCAATTTTGTACTAACAATTGTATAATTAATTACCTGGCTGTATGTCTCCGTGCTTTGTGCTACAAAGCCCTGAGAATGCCAAAAGTTTCTGCAATACGTTGGTTGTGAGTTAAATACATTAATGACCGAATATTCAATAATTATCATTACCATTATTTTATTGTACGTTGTTGTAGTTCGTTGTAGAGTCATAATTGATTACTACAAAGGACGTTTAAGAATTGGTTTAATACGTGTAGATTTGCACCTTAATCCTGCCTACATTGTAACAAATCGAGGGAGCACTGCTGTCTCTCCACTTCCCAGAACGATAACCTTGGTGTTCAAAATTAAACCGGGAAACCGGTTTTTTATTTCAGGAACAGCTGATGCAGCCAGTTTTACCACAGAGCTCATAATAAAGTATACTGATGTCTTATCTGACCTCCGTGTTATTTTTGGCGATCGGCTCAGCTATTTGGCCACTTCTTGTCGTTTTTTAATCTTTAATGGATATATTTTTGAAATATTTATGATTAAAAATATAGGAACAGAAGTTTCAGTAATATTTTAAGAGGATCGCATGTTCGTGCGGTATACATGGGATTTTATGCCTATTAACCCACATTGGATTTTGTGATCCTAATTAAACTGTGAGCAATGAGGTCTACAAGCCTTTGGGTGAAATAATCTCATGGATACTTAAAAATAGGTCTGTAATTTTCCAAAAGCTTTCAGAATTTCATGCGTCTTCTGTTTGATATGAAATGTAAATCATTACTCTGGCAGAATGGACTCCTATCAGCCGCAGCAGTAATCCTGGAGCAGAAAAGAGCATTGCTACACAGGAAACAACTTAGGCATCAAAGATTATATTTTCAGGGGTTAGACAGGTATTTCTAAAATTTTGATCTTTAAATTACTGATAAATCTTCGGAATCTAAGACATTTTTTTTAATACAACCTGATTAACTGATAATTTTATCCCGAGAGCTTAGTTTTACTCGAGCTGTGAAATAGAGCAGTTTTTATTATTTCCCACCCATATTGATTAAGGATGTTTTTTAAAAACTTTCATGTCGATACAGAACCACCCTTTGAAACATCTCTCCGTTTTATGCTATCATTTTTTTTTTACTTTCTTAGTCGCCCCTCCCAGCCCGATCGCACAGAAAAATCCAGACGGCACCGTGACCGAAATTGAGCGGAGGTTATATTTAGTCTATTCGGCCTTCTCTGCTAATCCCCTGCTGTGCTATCTCAGCAGAAAGTTTTGCCCGATCCGGAACGTGAAGGATTATGAGCTTCCTTATATCCCTCTGGTATCCACCTTGGCTCATCTTCCTGGCCAGTATGTTACGGCACTGGTACCCGTATTCCTAAGGGTACTCATTCCCGATATCACAGCCTGTTCTAAGACCCTCCTCAATCTTAAAACATCCTGCATTCTTCGATCTCGCTTGCATTTTATATCTCACACAAATATGAAATTTACCGTAGAATCAAAGTTATGGTGATAACTGTATTTATCTGAACATAAAGAAAAACAATAGTCTATCACATGCTGTGCTGAAATAAAGCTACGTCAACTTCCTTTGCTTTACATTAATCAGGAGGCAAAATTGTACTTCGTTTTGTATTTTTGCATTATCGGTGGAAAAAATATAGAATTGAAAAATATTAATTGTACAAGAAACAACGTGATACAAAGGAAGACCCTATATTTATAAGATGCTCTTGTTTCCTATCACTTTGAAGATAGGTGACACAATTTTGGAATGGACCGATTGATTTCGATCTGCACATTGGTTAAAAACATATCTCATGTCACTTTTTTGAGTTTAAAAAAATATAATTTTTGTATGTTGATGACAAATATTGAGATTATGGATGATGGTTCTATTTAAGTGTTTTGATTGGACATGAAGAAGATGATTTGACGAGCGAACTTATTATTTCGTTTATAAATTGTTTAATTGCTTCAGAAATATGTTAGGAAAAAACGCAAACGCTTGGAAGTAACGTGGAAGATACTACTACTGTCTGTGACAGTGTTTCCATATTTTTTTTTAATATTTCAGGTCGCTAAGGTAGCTCATATACATATATAGATGCTCCTCTTCTGATCAGTCAGCTCACTTCCTCTACAACTAACATTGAATTATATGTAGTTACGTTCAGACAAAAGGGGTCCTCGAATAATTACCTAATGGCCAGTTGCACGACCGAAAAATGTGTATTCAATAGAGTTATGGGGCCCATAAGCCATGGCAACCATTCAATAAGTGTTAGCAAAAATATAAGGGTGATTTATTGGTTTCATTAATGGCTTCATAACTTAAGGAATTGAGTTATGAGTTCCATAAGTAGACAAAATGGCGGAAGCGCAATGAACTGCTTGGAGACTAAGTCACTTAAGGAAATAGTTGCTTCGATACGGGTTGCTGGTTTGAATACTCAAACAGGTAAGTCATTTTGAGCATCAGCTATTATATATAGAAGAGAATTTCATAAATATGATACAGTTTTGATGATCAGATGAAACATTCGAAACAATTGACTATTGGTAATTAAGTTATGGAACTGGTTGATGTGTTCCATCTATCTGAATATTTTTATGAGATCCATAACTTATTGAATCTCATACCTATTGATTCCACAACTAAATGTTCTTGCAACTGGCCATAAATCACCCAGAAGTTTATAAGTTCCTAGCAATGGTTTCTGTTGTGATGTTGGTTTCCACTGGGCTTAGTTAGAGGTAGCATCTCCCAGTTTTCCAACACTTGGATCCATTTCATGGACAATATTTCGCCGACTATCCCGCAGGCATCTTCAGGTCCGTTGACTCCGTTGCCCAACTTCGTCAACAGACCTACTGGATGGCCGGGGAAATATTGCCCGTGAGATGGAACGACGCGGCGTTAAACCAGGAAGATTCAAAAGCCAGGATAATTTCCTGGGTGACCTTTGAAGCTCTCATAGAATAAAGGCAATCATTATTACAACTTAAATATAGAAGTTCGCTTACATAAACCCTGTTATCCAATTTATGGTTTTGTGGAAATGCCAAAGTTGAAGTAAATTATATGGTAAAACAACATGTAAGCTATGACACATTTCGATTTTTAATTTATAAAGTTGGTTCCATTATGGCATCTTGTAAGTAATTATGTAGTGTGGATAATTGCCCTGAAGCAACTCTTCCTATTTTATCGTTACCTTTCACTGTTGATTTATCAAAGAAAAGAGCATCAGCTCGCCATAGAGCTGCTGAAATACTTGTGTTCTGGTATCCAGGTAGAATTTATAGACCCATGAGTTTTCTTAAGTCGTAATGGATAGTTTAAAATGAGTTCACCAATAAGATATTGTGTGTAATTAATGCGAATTGTTAATCATATTCAATGTTTCAATGAACCTATATTTTCAACTTACTTTATCTAGCCACTCATATCAACTAGTAGTTAAATTAGTGGGCTGCTGTCAAAATAATGATAATTTTGGATGCGTGGTAAATCCAACGTGATGGATGGGCTGACGATTTCCACTTAACTCACATATTATTCAAGCAAAGTCAACAGTCTTGACCTAAATAATTAGCTATTGGGTACGCCCACCACAGAGAGGTACGCTCAAGTGTTCCAAAGGGTAGTTATCAAATAAGATTCCATTATTTGGCAGTGACAAAATAGTGGGTTTTTGGAGCATATCATTCTCTCATTTTGTTACTAGAGATAATATATCTTGAAAAGTGGAAGAAGTCTTATCTAGTGTTCATTTAAATTCTGTGAGGGAGACTTTTTAACTTTCAGCCTAGCTTATGAGTGCCTGTTTCCTGCTGAAAATTCTGAACGCTTTCCTTTAAAAATAATTTTACACAATTCCCAAGGCATTACGCTATTGCCTTTGCCTTTTTCAGTTGCCTTTGTTCATCCTCACAATATCGAAATAAGTTTTTAAGGAATTTCTCCAGAATCTTTCTTCATAAAATTCCTAGGTGCATTCTTGAATTCCCTCTCCCTGATGACTCTGTTCCCTCCCACTGAATGGAGTTACATAAGTCATCTGAGATTCGGTCACCTTTTCGACTTCAGAATGAAATTTCATTGCTCAAGCGCGGAGAGTTTATAAGATATACTAAGATATGTTCTTTCTGTATCACCATGCTATTCACGAAAATTTTACCCATCCTTAGTGAGTTTCCCCCACAGAATACTGCCATAGTTTATCCAGTAATTAGACGCTAGAAAAATATTCTTAGTTTTGTTGATTACTTTTTGTGCAGGTCTTTTATTTTAACGTATTTCAACAGCTAAGGTAATATAGCATATTATCATTGATTGTTCAATCATGAGATTGGTTGACTGCAGCCCTCCACCCTGCCCTATTCAATGCTAATTCCTTTACCTCCTGGTATCTCTTCCTATGTACTTTCCGCTTCAATTGCTCCATGAACTTTTCCTGGGTCTTCCTCTGGGGACTTTCCCCTCTATTTTGCCTTAAATTATGTTCTTCATAAATCCATTGTTTCTCAGGGAGTGTCCTATCCATCTTATTCTTCTTTTTTCTTTGGTGTTCCATATGGTCCTTTCCCCTTCTACTCTTCTGTACACTTCATCATTTTTTTTATTTTGTCCGTCCATTTTATCTTCAGCATCCTCCTCCAGCACCATGTTTTTAAGGCATTTAGTCTTATCTGGTCAGCCTTTCCAATGGTCCATACCTGTGATCCATAGAGTGCCACATTCCACACGAATGTTTTCACACACTGTTTCCTGGTTTGTAGTTCTATTTTCTTTGAGCACAGCAGTTGTCTTTTGCCCATGAAAGCCTTCTAAGCTTGGACTATTCTTCACTTGATGTCCGCTGTAGTTCTTCCGTCCCACGAGATGGTATTTCCGAGATAGGTGAAGGAATCCATTTGCTCTAATTTACATCCTCTCAGGGTGACTTCTATATTCAGCTTCTCTCTTCCGCATACATGGCTTTTAGTCTTCGTCCTGTTTTACTGTCTACCAATTGTATATGGGGGCAACAAAACTTAGGACCACGGCAATTGTCAGGACCACGCCTCTTCATTCTAGCCGATCCTAATATTGTTTAACTTCGGTGAATGATCGCTAGCATGAGTTTCTCTCGTGGCAGGCAGTCTCTTATGACTCATTTTGCTTTGACGCAATTCCATCAATTTTGACAACACTCTCCATTTGGATAAGAATAACCTGATTATATATTACGCAACTGATTGAAACATAATTTCTTTCTATTCTGATAATAATTTACATTTTCGGCGATAATATGGGAGACCCTTTTCGCGGACTACAACTTTCGTGGAAGGGCTTGCACGTTCCAATGACCCCTAGAGCTGGACTGGCGATAGCAATATCTATTGCTCCTAGTAGGGCCACCCATGCCAGATAGGTCGAAGGGTAGGAGCCGGACGAAAGGTAGTCCCGTGATATTGTCACATGGAACACACTGTTGGGAAGCGGGGGTGGGAGTCCCCTCTCGAGTATTCTCTATCGACTATCGACTCTATTATACAACCCAGAAATATGACAGTCGCTTAAGGGGAAATGAATCCTGGCAACTACAGGACGCCGCCCAATACGCATACAGAACTACGGGGCGGGTTTCGGGCCCGGCATTGGGGGAGGCAAGGCCCCCGAGGTCGTCATCACACGAAATCCTTGCACAACACAGTCATCACAGGATACAATGACCAAGGAAGATAAGAAGAAGAGGAAGAAGAGGAAGAAGAGAAGGAAAGTACCGATAAAAATAGGGACTTGGAACGTTAGGACAATGATGAGGGCCGGGAAGCTGGAGAATATCAAACGGGAAATGGATAGAGGGAAAAGGATGCCTTGGGGCTGTACGAGGTGAGATGGAAGGACTACTGGAGTGATAGTTACAGGGTAATCGATAGTGGTGGGTTGAGAGTCAACGTGGGGTAGCTGTAGTATTGAACGCAAAATTGAGGTGGAGGGTAATAAATATTGAACAGGTGAGCGACAGGATACTAGTGGTAGAAATAAAAGCACGCCCTACAAATTTCGTATTGGTCCAGGTGCACATGACGACAAGCAATAGTAGGGAGGAAGAGAAGGTTGGGGTGTGTGAACAGATAGAGGATATAATCAGAGAAGTGCCGGGCAAGAAAACTCAAATAGTAAAGGGCGACTGGAACGAGGTAGTGGGGGAAGAGAGAGATGGGTATGAAGTAGGAGGGTTTGGATAAGAAACGAGAAATGATCGCGAAGATAGGGAAGTTGAATTTTGTAGGAGAAATTAATTAATAGTTACAAGCACTTGGTTAAAACACCATCGCAGGAGGAGGTTACATGGAAAATGCCGGGGGACACCAAATTGACTATATCATGGTGAGACAAAGATTTAGGAACAGTGTGAAGAACTCGACAATCAACTACGACGAATAACCAAACGGGCGAAGGAAAATTGGTGGAAAATGCAATGCGAGGAAATGGAGAAACTGCAAATAGAAAGGGAAGTGGGTGCGTTATATGCTAGGGTAAAATTGCTATCGGGAGGCAGGCGAGGGCAAACGGTACCAAAGATTAAGGACAAGAGAGGTAGAATATTAAACGAGCAGGAAAATATCCTAGAAAGATGGCGAGAATATATGGAGGAGCTATATGACAGCGATAGTAGACCAACTAATTTAGATATAGAGGAGGGAAGCCTAGATGAAGATAACCTCGGACCGAAGATTCTAGACAGTGAAATATAGAAAGCATTGAAAGAGATGAAGGCAATACATGCTGTAGGAGTAGATAACTTACCCTAGGAATTTCTTAATAGTTTAGGAAGTAAAGGTAGGCAAGCTTTTTTCGAACTTATACGCAGGAAATACGAGGAAGGATTATGGCCAGAAGACTTTGTGAAAACGGTATTGACTCCTATCCCGAAAAAGAAGAATGCATCAGAATGCGAGGACTACAGAACAATTAGTTTAATTTCACACGCAGCCAAAGTAATTACTTCGAATTATCAATAGAAGGTTGGAGAGTAAGGCCAAAAACTACTTAGGCGATGACCAGTTTGGGTTCAGGAAGGGAAGGTCAACTCGGGATGCGATAGCAGTGATGTGAACACTCATAGAAAGAAACATAGAGTATAATCAGGACATTTTTGCGTGCTTAATTGGTTTTGAAAAAGCCTTTGATGGGGAAAATTGGAATAAACTAACAGAAGTACTCGAGAAAATGGGAATAGACTGGCGAAACAAGAGACTAATCCACAACTTATATATGACTCAAAGGGCGCAGGTGAGGGTAGCTGATGGTAAATCGGGGTGGGCAACCCTAGGTCACAGGGTAAGGCAAGGGTGTCCGTTTTCGCCATTGCTATTCATCATGTATGCTGAGGAAATGGTGAGGTAGGCATGGGAAGAACTTGTGGTCGGAATCACGGTAGGAGGGCATCAGATGGAGTCGTTTAGATTCGCGGACGATCAGGCTCTGGTTAGTGGAACCTCGGAGGGACTGCAAGCCTTGGTAGATGCATTAGAGATGCAGTGCGGGATATTCAGAATGAAGATAAACTATGAGAAAACAAAAGTAATTAGATTCTCTAGGTCAAAGAAAGCGAGGCTGGCCATTTAAGTTGGAGGATATTAACTGGAGTAAGTAGAACAATTTTATTACTTAGGTAGCACGCTAGAGGAAAACGGGCATAGTAGCAAAGACATCGGAAGAGATAAGCGCTAGCTAAGGAGGCATTTAGCAATAGATGGGAGCCGATGACGGGGACATTGGGTAGGGATGTGAAGTAGAGGCTGGTGAAGAGCTTGATATAGAGCGTAGCATTGCATGGGGCAGAAACATGGACCCTGAGAAAGGAGGACGAGAATAGACTGCAGGCAATTGAGATGTGGGTGTGGAGGAGGATGGATAAGGTGACGTGGACGGAGAGGAAGATAAGCGAGGAAGTGCTTGAGTAGGTGGGCCAGGAAAGGAAGATTCTGTATGAAATTCGAGATGGACAGGGTAGATAGCTTAAAGATGTAATAATGGGGGATGGGTTGCTGAAAAGTGTGATAGAGGGAAGGATGACGGGCAAGCGGGGAAGGGAAGAAAAAGAATAGGTTTCATGGACGGGATGAAGAAGGATAGATGGTAAGCGAAGAAAGATAAAATAGAGGGAAATAGGCCCCTGGGTATGTAGAAAACCGGGAGGAGATTCTTTGGGATTCAATTAAACCTACCTTTACTGGTAGAATACATTCAATTATAATTAACATAACATAGGAGATTTGCCTACATTTTATCAAATTTATATATCTTTAGCCATTAATGAACTATTATGTCAAGTAAATTTGTTTTTGAAATTCGCAGTTTTTTTGTTAGGCGTATACTTTGGTGTGGTGTGTTTTTTGCCTTTCTTGTCTGAACTACCCAGCAGTTTCCTTATCGATTCTTCGATGGGAACGCACTCGGATTTTATATTTCAAAGACTGATTTTCTGCATTGATTGAGTTCTTCGGATCCCTTATCGCATCTCAGGATGTTAACGGTAATTTTAATTACTTATAATACCTCATCTCATTTTAAATAAAAATACCGCTCTTAAAACAAAAGAACAATTAATATCTCCATTAACAATCACTTTCGGAAAACCATGTACTCTACTGCACATTTTATTGGATACAATGAAGAATTGGACTTCACGAAGTGAGTAATACTTTAATCAGACTCAAGCTCTTATTGTCAACAATAACATTATTATTGTTAGATCATGTACATACGAGCAATAGATGCTAAGTTGCAGATCTGATTTGCAAACAAAATAGAAGTTAAATACACATTTTAAATTTTTTTCTATTTGTGAGAAGTAAATGTGCATATGTACATAAGAATGGTAGTCAAATAAATCTACTTTATCGTATGTTTCACAACTTAGAATGAGCACCCAAAAAATCAATAAAATTGAACTAATTTCCTATGTTCATTGGTCTAATGAAGGAATAATGGCTTCTTAAATAGTTGCACAAATAAAATCCGAAGGTTCCTGCGATATTGAGTGGAATTAATGCATGATGCAGAAATGAAAATTTTTTCTATAATCCACAGAAATATTTCTGTAATAATAATGTGTTCGGAAATATTTCTGTGGATAACTGCAGATTTTTCATTTCTGTATAGTTGCACAAAATTGAGGAGGAAATTGCTGATGCAGCCCTGAGCAGTGCTGTGGGCTATAGTAATCTCGTTAATTCTGTAAACCTGGCCAGTAACCAGGCTGTAGCAATGTCGTTGATTCTGTAAACCTGGGTAGTCAAAAGCCTACTTATTAATATTATTAAAATGTTGGTGTAGGTCCTGTCTTTTCTAATTTTGTGGGACGTTAAGAGTAATCACGACTCTTTTATGGTTTATTTGCTTTGAAGGAACAAGTAATTTCCTGGAAATCAGACGTAGAAACAGAATTGAATTTTTTACTCTTGCCCAATTATGGAGTTTTTTACATCTTACTCTGCCGTAAAATTTTTCGTTTTTAAGTAGGTTTCACTTCGAGTTAATTAGCAAAATGTGGCGGAAATGAAAATATATCCCTGTCCGTAAATGTTAGCGGGGGTCGTGAGCTTTTTGTAAGGCAATTGCTCTATTACGTTCGAAATGCATTTGATGTACGTGCTTCTTATTCCATAGAATGAGGAAAATAGTTCGTGCTCGATATAAAAAATACCTTTTACTTACTTTTCGCGAAAAGTGCTTGAGAAATAGGCGTTGCGCAATCTGACTATGAATTGTCAGGTTACCTTTCGAGAACGTACTGACCACCAATTATGAAGCAAATAACGCAAGATTGCTTTACTAATGCTCGTAGTCATAAAATAAAATATTTTGTAAATATTGAAAATTATTCTTAACCAATAATCAATCGCGTATTTCTAGTGGCATTCTTGTTACGTTGATTTCATCGATTGACGTGATAGAATCATTGATAAATCTTTTTTTATTATGACTATCGACAAAATTCCCGTCCAAAACATTTTTTTTCTAAATCTGCTTATATAAATTAGAAGTATTTTACTTACTCTTACCTCTCTAAGCCATTCTTGCGGTGTACTGCGCACAATTTTCTTCCCACAAAATATCTGTCCGCAAGCAACTCAAATTTAAGGTAAATTATATATATTTTAGACTTCGAATCAGTCTGAATGCCTTAAATATGTTGCTTTACCTAAGGCTTTATTGAAATTTTGGTGAAAAACCTTTGTACTTAGAATTTTTGATGGAAATTTCCATTTAAAGTTGCAATGGTTACCTTAGGAATCGATGATAAAGGAGAATGCCCATGAATTGTCTCTTCCGATGGGTTTCAAATACCTTTGTCTTATAACACTGACGTACAGGATACACACATTTACCACAAGTAATATTCATTAGTCGCATCTGGACATCGGCAGGGACGAAAATTTGTTTGGTACAACGGTACTCACCCAAATCGTTGTTGGGATATTAAAAAACATTACTATTCCCTCCTTCCATAAAAACTCAAATGAGTAGTATTATAGTGTTACATGTGCTATTTTGATGAATCATTGTGTTAAACGTGAATAACCAACTTTTAGTGAATGCTGTTAATCCATCTAAACCCAGGAAAGCAAATTAATAAGTGTGAAACTTGAGCGTTATGAATCTAGTATACCCCAAAACCTATCTTCCCGGAGAGAAAATAATTTATTTAGACTTAGCAGGTTGACCCAATAAAAGTTATTTACCCTACCGTGAGGTGGTATAGCTGGTGTCATCATGCTCATTGTAGTAAATCCATGTCGAAATTAATGTCTACGTCATTGACCGATATGTTACGATTGGATTGCGCGATGAAACGCATGGTCATAATACAGGTAAGTTGAGCGCACAATTTTCAGTTTGACTTATGTTCGAGAAAGTCTAATTCTTTTTCTTACCTGTTTTAGGCCGTGTTCCTATCCGTAGGGTGCACCCTATGCACTTACGCCCTTATGCCCTATCCTGCACTTCACGCACTTTTCTGCTCTTAAGGTAGCCAGCGCCAAGGTCTCCCAGTGTTCAATGTCGGAACTATATCAGAACCGTCTCGGCCCGTAAATTGGTCTGTGTACTTATTCCCCAGGCCGATGAATTGTATTATCCTTACGTCTGTCCCTAGTATATCAGAAGAACATCCATTAGTCATTCAAAGTTGTAATTTATCGCAAGACATCGCATTGGAAATTCGCATTATTCATGAAATACCATCCGCGAAATAAAAATAGGACAATGAAGTAGCCAATTTTCATTGTTGCCCTTGAGAATCGCAATGCGTATATACCGATGAAATAATTTGAAGGTAAATAACACTATAGCTTCCACTGAACCATATTATCAGGAAAATCTTGATAAATTAGAGACACTGTCACTTAATTTTGATCATTAAGGAGAATACACACCAGACATCGTCCGACATTGGAACGGAAGGCCACGTGCTTGGAATACATCCCTATAATTAACCTAATAAACTGGCTAAGAAATTTAGCAACTCAGTATCGATATTCATGCCCAAATAATTATTGAGATAGCGTTAATACAAGTTTCATTCCCCTCTAACAACTTGCCGGTTGAAGCCACATTTCCTCACATTTTTGGTTTCCTACTTTAATTGAAGATAAAACTGTTTGCTAGTGCACATTTTAATGGCATGGAATATAAAATAATTATAAAATGGAGAATGAACCATCATTACTTTCAGAAGACATTGCGACTGATCTTACTTCCCTTTCCAACGTAGAGCGTCTTCACCGCTGACTTCTTAGGGCACAAAAGGGCGCATCGTCATACACTTACCTTCCTTGTGCACTAGCGCCCTAGTCATGATGCGCTATTACGGATTGGAACCGCACTGTGCGACGTCACATCCGGAAAATGACAATCGAAAAGAGCACATGAGGTACGAAGTGTGAATAATATCGGATTGGAACACGGCCTTAGGCTAAACCGGGTTCACTGTACCATCTTATCCGCGGTCTTCGGACACTTCCTCTACCTAAGGACTTATACTCCAAGGACTGTTTTGGCTATATTTCTTTGGGCATTGGGTATTGGGTAGTAAATGCTCTTTCCACCTATTTTTGTACTCTACTAACTAATCTGATACTGGCTGAACCCATAATTTATTCTTTTATTTATTAAAAGGAAATAGTCCACATACAGCAAAATTGCCAATTTAAAGTGTAATCGTAACAAACGCAAAAAGACATACACATATAACAAAAAAACTTAACTTAGATGAGTTATGGTTATGGAGTTTAAGTTCGTTTCTGCCTAGATTCGCTGTTTATTTACGGAAAGAGGTTTTGAGGCCAACTTGGTGAGGTATTTTAGCGTTAGAGAAAAGCAATCGATGTCAGAAGGAAGTGAATTTATTAGGGAGGAGATGAATTTATTCGGATAGGATAGGATATTTGGGGAGGCGACCGACGGCAAAGGTCATTTGCGCCATAGGGGATAGGTAAGGGAGGAAGGGTGGATAGAAACCCGGCGTCGGCATTAGCCACCACGGCAGGGGACCACGGCTTAACGTTTCATCCGACAGACGGATTACTCCACTTGA
The DNA here is from genome assembly GCA_963169105.1 of Ceriagrion tenellum. Taxonomy (NCBI): domain Eukaryota; kingdom Metazoa; phylum Arthropoda; class Insecta; order Odonata; family Coenagrionidae; genus Ceriagrion; species Ceriagrion tenellum. The sequence continues at coordinate 65,216,243 of OY720640.1, read as the reverse complement.
AGTTCCCTCCGTAAGACGCTCAATTAGGGATCGGGTTCCTCTGAAAAACATCCACCACAGCAGGGATTTGAACCCTGGCCGCCCGTGTGGTAGGCGAGTACTCTAAACACCACACCAACCCGATCCCCAATTTACTCGGGAGGAGATGTCTCATTTTAAAGAAAGTTGACAGAAGTACGAGGTTTTTAGTAAGTTAGAAATTAAAGTAAAGTACGAGAAGTAAAGTTAGTTCCGTTTGAACTTGAAAGTAAGGCCCTCATCCAATAAAATGCGTTTTCGATAAGGTTTCAATCGCCCATTCATGCCTCAGCCCTAAGCAATTTCCCGCTAAAGGAGTGAAACAGACTGTAATCCGTATCTCCAGCTCACCATCGTCTCCGGCTCCCTTATACACGGACCCATCTCTCTGACTGTGAGCCTTCCTTATTCCTTCAAGCGGGGGTTATTTTTTTCTCGTGGGCCGGCTCGGGTCGGGTCATCCGATCCAATCCGGCCCTATCCGACCCGAAAGAGTTTGACCCGTCGAAGATTCGTTTCCGTTCAACCTTGGGATTTTCTTTCGTATTTCACTGCGAAGCATTGTAGCTTCAGTGGAGTCCCCCGGGTAGGAGGCAAACACGAATATCGGGTAGATTTTTTTAAATTAACGCATGAAAAAAACTATTTTGCCTTGTCCTAGGTTAATTCCATTGAATTAGATGGATATGACATTACATCACCAAACAATAACCTGACAATTGAAATAACTACGATATTGGTCATCCCTGTTTTTTAATTACTCACCTTTGGACGGGTGTTCCATACCTAGTCGTATGAGAAGAATAAAGTCCCTTAAGTTAACTTGATTTTCACATTAAGGAATACACTACAAGATGAACATAGAGGGCATTCTGTATATATTAACGATATTGGTGAAGTAGTAGACAGTAAACTCCGGCTATTTGCAGACGATGCCGTAGTGTACAGGGAAATCCGTCACGATAATGATAAGGAAGCTTTAACGAAGAACCTTGGGGCAATTCAAGCGTGGTGTGATGCATGGCAACTAGAATTTACCTTGAAAAAATGTTTTGTTATGAACTTCTGGAAAAGGAAAACCTCCCCTCAGTACAGTTATTATGTACAAAAGACTCAATAAAAGACTGTAGAATCTGTAAAATACCTCGGAGTTAAACTAACTAATGATCACTCGTGGAGCTAACATATTCGGGAAATAACTGGTCAGACTAATCGTAAATTGTGATTTGTTAAAAGAGTATTTGGAAAGTGCGACGAAAAATTTAGAGAAATCAGCTACCTCTTACTTGCTAGACCCCACTTAGAATACGCTGCCGGTATTTGGGATCCACATGAGGTAGGCTTGCAATCAGAGTTAGAACGCGTGCTGAGAAGATCAGCAAGATACTTGAAAGGCCGTGTTGATAGTCTCGTTAGTGTTACTGACCTCTTGCAAAAACTAGGATGAGAATCGCTATCATATCGTCGACTGAAAATTAGACTTAATCTTTTAAGTAAATTCCAAACCGTTTTATTTTCAGAAGGATTTTTCAATATCTTACGAACTCCAACATACTACGGCAGATCAGATAATAAGAAAAAAGAAGGGAAATAGATTGTAGATCAGATTTAAACTTTCGTTTTTCTCGCGATCGATAAGAGACCATAATGACTGCGCTAAGACTTTGAAATAGGTTAGTTGACAGGTAGTGTAGCTGATTAATTCGTATACCCCCAATGTTTCTTAATCTGCCGAGTAAAGCTAACAACATGTTTTGCATGCTCCCCGAATGACTCTTGCGTCACGTTTACATAGATACATTATAGACTAAATTTTGTGGTTTCTGTAGCATGCCTATTATGCGGTATTTGTCGGTAAATTTCTTCACTATAGTTCATGTTGGTGATAAGTCACCCCCTGCGAAGTACCCTTGCGGTAGCTTACAGGGTAATAAATAGAAGAAGTAGAAGGCAGTCGGACATACCTCTACAGCTGAGGAAGACCACGGGGGTGGTCGAAAATTCAAAAAATTCTCGAGTGAGTTTATCTTTTGTTTTCAATTAGTCACCTCATAGATTACATCGCGGCTAGTGATACTTCCTGAAACATTTACTTCTAAATAAACGAGATACAAGAGTCATTTAGGGATCATGCGAAACGTGATGTTAGTACTACGTGGCAGACTAAAAAACGAGCATTTGGGAACAAATCAACTAGCCTGCTAGACTACCTGCCGACTATCCTACTTCAAATTGTCCGCCATAATGGTCCGATCGCGGGAAAAAGTAATTTTAAACCAAAGTTAAACAAACAACTAATGAGAATACTTGTGCCAAGTTTCACCCAAATCAGTATGTAAACAATCGTCGCTCAAACCACCTTTAACGCGCTTGTCCTCCGTCATCCTTCTCGAACGGACCTTCATTGACAAAAGGATGACCGATGGTTGGGAGGTCCATGGCAACACCCTTCACGCTTGTCTCCTCATTTCACCAATATCCTCCTAAATCTTTCCTCTCCTGGAACTCTCTTCCCGTTCCGCAGCTCATCTCCCCCCCCCCCCCCTGCAGTCCCGAAAGCCCATAAAAATGTCTCCCTTTCCATGCTCGTAGCTGGTCGTATCCCACCCTCCATTCTCCTACGTATGGGTTGCTATGGGAAGAAGGGGGGTGAGGGACAGGAAGACCGGGTCGGTTTCGTTGGTTTGGTTCGGTTCGACCCGGTGTTTTCTCGTGACGTCAAGAATCACGAGCCACAATCCCTATCGAATATCTTAGCTGGTAGCAGATAGCGATACTCTGAGAGAATTTCAGTGAAGTCTTCGTCGCTTATCTATTTCTATACTATTGAAAAGAGCTATTATAAATTGTTTAGGGAGCTAGGATCCTTCAGCCCGTTCTGAAAGCTTTTATTTGCATTTGGAACCATGGTCATAAAGATTTAACCAAAAAATTATAGAATACAAAAAAAGCTGCAAGCTTCGTTGAAAACTGCTATGGGGAAACATGTACTGTTTCACAACTTTTAAGGTGGGAGCCCCTAGAGACTCGGAGGCTACACGCTAGGCTTAGTGTGCTTGAGAAGTTCTAGTGAGTTTCAGAGTGACACGGGGTATATTATCATGACGCCTCATTCCATCTCCAAATCTGAAAAAAACGATAAAATAAGAGGGACACATTGCCGAATAGATATGCACAAAAACTCGTTCCTTCCGCTCACAATAAGCGACCACAATGAAAACTGAGCCCCACTTAATACATTCCCATAATACACGTCACTATTTCACCTCCCAAAACCTTATCTCTTACATCTTTACATGGCTGGTGGCCTAACATCTCCAGCCACACACCCATGCGGCGGCTCGTAGTGCAGTATGTATATGTAGATTAATAATTATGGATGATACCTAATTGTGACGCTATATGTAGAAACCTGGTCATTTACAAATAATACGTGGGATTTCCGAGTGTTCCTTATAATCATTGACATTGGTACTGTCATTGCTAACTCTCATCGGACTTTCCACCGGGTGAGATTTTTCATCATGTTGGAAGCTTCAGTAGGAGACATTTACATCAGGGTTGTTTATGACAGTTGGAAAGTTTCCGACAAAATCTGACTGCCGAATCCTGCGCTCGTCTACATGTGCCAAACTGACCTTGTGCATCCTCAACGTGAGAATCCCGGAAAAACGGGACGTGGTTTATTAAGACTCTACCGTGAATCGGTTCACGTAAACTAAATCGTGTACGTAACGTAAATCTGCGCAGAATGTATCACCTACTCCTACCAATTAGTAGCATCGCTGCCACAATCGAGGATCCCCTCATGTACTCGTAGAGCTCTCTCGATCATGAGTGATTCGTTCATTTTGAACGATTGATTGCCATGAACCGAATCAATTGAATCACGTTCTCCGTTAAAATCGTTTATAATGAATCACATCAAGCTTTTTCCGTTCATAGGTCGAGTGGAGTGGTTTGTGAAGAAATGTGGAGGATCACAAGACTCATGAGTGATCGAGAACAACTTGATTTGGTTCAAATTGAGCCAAACCACGCTGTTCATGAATGGAGATCAACGTGATTGGGACAAACCACATTCCATAGTCTTTTGGTCGTATATAGAATTCACTGATTAAAACTAAGGAATAGTTTCATAGAGGCGATCATATTAAGTCGGTTGATTATAACGCCGAACACAACCATGTTCACCCAAACATCCCAAGTAGGTACATGAGTTTCTTAATATATAGTCTCCACTCGCCGTGGCATTATGGGCGAGTTTTCAGGCTCACATATCCAGACATCATGGTTCAAGCTGTTCTAAGGATAGGCACTTGCATGTTCCTCAAGTCTCCTTTATATTACGACGATTATAGTAAATTATTCTGAAAATCAGATTTCATGTCACGCAATATCTCCGCATAGGCAGCTTCCCAATGGTAAGGATTGGTTGGATTTGGTTCTTAGCCTTAATTTGGTTCCTCGCTGATATTTGATTCTTCCTAGTGAAATCATTCATCGTCGTTCAATCACTCATCGCAGTCATTTGGTTCTCCCATAGTTCATTTCATTCATTATGAATGATTTAAAAGAACGAGTCATTGACGTGAATCAAATCGCATGAATCGAATCTTCGAAATGAACCGAAACTTCCCACCTCTAATGCACTGAGCGAAGCAGGAAAAAAAATTGGGAGTGTGAAAATAGGTGGGGAAGGGTACTGTTCCGAGTCTCCTCGTTTCGCAGAACTGGTTTCAAACCCTCGCTCGCCTGGAAACGCACCTTATTTGAAGGCGAGGTTTATGGTTTGCTTGTGGAGTGCAGTTGGTTGAGGAGGCAATGGGGGGGGGAAGGGGAGGAAGAGAGGGTATGGGTGCATTTGTTGAAGGGGACACCTGAGAAGAGAGAGAGGGAGTATACAGTGAGGCACACAAAGAGAAGGGAGGTCGGGTAGGGTCGGCCCGGAGGCTGGGACCTGTCCCTTCATCCCCTCCTCTGTTGTGCACCAAGCGGTCTCAGGGCACAGGTTCTCAGGATACCGGTGGTGCGCTTCATGGATTGCACCAGCAGTCCCTTTTACGAAGGGATTCATGGGAATGCTCAAGCGCAGCGGTCCTTCCTGGCTTGACATGGCTGATCACCGGAAGGATCTTTTACCCAAGGCGTCATGGCGAATCCGAACGATGTGTCTGACTTATTTTTAAATTGAAATGAATTGAATATTGGAAAATGAATTGAGGAAAAATATTGAAGCTTATGTGAGTTGAAAGTGTGACCAGCTGTGACTTAATTTCAATCGTTTTGAAAGTTTGTGACCTATTCACCGATTGGTTATTTATTTATTTTTATTTTATTATTATTTATTTATTTTTATTTTCTTACCCTTTATTTAGTTATATTTATTTTTTCGTTATTCATTTGCTTATAATTTTTCAGTTATGTACAAATTACCCTTTTATTATAGTTTTTCTTGTGTATTCCATATATTTTTATTGTTAGTGTTACGTTAGCATTATGTTTTTCTGGGTTTTCACAGGTTTTTCACACTCCCCTTCATGTGTGGGTGTTTTCCTGCTGTGGGTGTTTTCGCAATGGGCATCACCTACTTATTTTCTTACGCTTTTACCACAGATGTACCGTATTAACTCGTGTAAGAGGCGCACCTTTTTTCCCTGAAATCGCTGTCGAAAATGAGGGTGCGCCTCTTACACGAATTCCCGCTCGTCATCGCTTACAGCAAAACATAATATGTAAAAGTTAAATACAGATTAAAAGACCCATACTCACAGCGACTACGACTTGTGCATTAGTAAAATGGTGGGGGAAAACGGCATTAAAAATCAGAGCTCGGTGTGACTGTCCGGAAGGCTTTGATAATGGCCGAAAGTTCGAAGTTAGGTCCGCAAAACCTCACGATAGGTGGAAAAAAAAGTCCTAAAATTTTTTCTTCAACTTCGACGCTTAAAAAGAAGGGTGCGCCTCTTACACGAGTGCGCCTCTCACACGCGTTTATACGGTATATACCTTTCACACACTTATTTCATGCATTTTTCTGACGAGGGGTTAGATGGAAGAAGGGACCGCCTCAGTCCCTATCTCCCTCCAATAAAGACACATTATTATTATTATTGAAATTATGTTTTTATTTTTCGATATTGCTTTTGTACAGGATACCTTTGCCTTGTACACCGCAGTGCAGCAACAGCGTTAAGCCAACTCACGTTTCCGAAAGACGATGGTCAGAAGAACTGACTTCCGATGACATTTTGGATTTCTTTTTTCTTATTTATTTATTTATTTATTGCACCACCAAAAACGGCACAAAGGCTATTACATTGGCTGATAAATTGGCTTTGATTATTAATTGGCTTTAATTATTATTAATTAGCTTTTTCTCTTGGTTTTCCGCATAAAATCAAATTAAATTTTCAGATACACTTAGGCATGGTGATGGAACGTAACCTTGGCTGTAAGTAAAATAAATATGTGTGCAAGTCCCAGTGAATATGTATTACATGCGAATAATATGCGTTATAATTAAATCAATTGATGCGGTGTCTTTACTCCTACGTGCGACGAGTGTAGTGATGTGTATGAGGGCTAAACGGGCCGAAAATTTAGAACTCGAATTGAAGAATATAAAAAAAATGCAAAACTTCAAGTCTCATTTCGCCGCAAGTGAGATTTTAATTATTATAAAGTTTGTATATGAATTTGAAAAAGGTTTTAAACTGGATGTTTTAGAAATCATAGGAATAACTAAATTTTCTCTTTTAGGTCGTTTTTTTATTTCAAAGGATATGACGGAATTTAAATGATCTCCAATTTTGACCACAGGTTTAAAATCGACTTCTTTTTTATTAACCCTCCCTCCCCCTCTTGATGTTATCGTCATCTGATCTTCCTCCCGCTTCCCTTCCTTCATTGTCCTTCTCTCAACCGGTTTACTTCCATTACACATCTCCTCTCCCACGTCTCCCCTCCCCCACACCACCTCTTACTTGAGTTAGTATAAAAGTTTCGCATTTGCAACTTTTCTATCTGTTTGTCTTGAAAATGATGCAATAGACGTCGAAACAGGTAGGCAGCTTTAAAACGTATTGAAACTGTACATCTTTTTTATTACGAGTTATTGTGTTAAAAATGCTCAAAGTACTCCCTAAATTCGCTGTAATCCTTGTTTATCTTAAGGAGTTGCAAGAGTACTATCATATTCTCTGTGCCGGCGACATGAACATTACTTTTTCTCATATATATTCATAACCTGGTAATATATCATTTTCTCATGTAGATTCTTCTTTTTTGCGGATCAGTCTGAATTTAATTTCACTTGGAAATTGCGATAAAAAATCATGTGGTGGCATTGTACCATGGACCTTTGGCTTATCGTTCCAGGCCTCAGACCGCTGAGACTCGGTAAGGCAGCGTGGTTCGATTCCCGGTCCAAGCCGGTTTTTTCTCGGGGCATTTTTCGAATATTTTGTGCAGTAAAGAATATTTAAACCATTACAAATAGTTTATTTAAATTTTCCTTTGATTAGTTCCAAATATTATCTTTGCATTTCACGTGCAGCATTGCTCGTGCAAAATAACTATTTCCTCCATACATTGACCCAAATCAGCTCAACCCGACAAATTTAACCAAGTTTATCTACTAGTTGAACTGGTTTAATGTTCTAATTATCCGCTTTAGGGGATATTTCGAGAGTAAATCAATCGAAGAAATATGAACAGGGCCTGACTAAAAGATTTGAACATAGCCAGGGTGGAAAAATAGAGTGTCAAAGAGATTGTCAATTCGTGGGCCGTCAAAATATTTATTGCAAAAATCAGTAGTTGATAAAATTTTCAGGGAAAATCTAATGTTAGATTATTAAGGTCGATTTTGAAGAATTGTATTCAATCGGTTGAGAGTGTGCCTAAAAAATTATAGTAACAACTCCCAAAATACGCAGATATCGCAGCGAAAAAACATGTGGTAGCAATGAACTATGGACTATTAGCTTGCCGGTCCAGTTCTCTGACCATTGAGACTCGGTAAGGTAGCGTGGTTTGATTCAGCGTCCAGGCTGTTTTTTTCTTAGTAGCATTTGTGGAATATTTTTTCAGTAAAAAATATTTCAATTAATACTCGTAATTTCCATAGCATTATAAGAACAAAAAATAAAACAGATTCTTGGTTAACTTGAAGGTATATTTCCAATATAATAATTAATGGTTACTTTTAGTACAAAACAAAAAAAAACACGACCCGGGTTTCAATACATAAATGTCATCATCAATACATAGATATGTATCATCACCTGATGATGATACCTGTGTATTGAAACCTGGGTCTTTTTTGTGCACGTTTTTCATTGGTAATTATGTAATCATTTCCTAGAAAAATAATGATATTTTAAATTTATGAATGTTTTATCTTTTAAAAGTTGATTCTATTCCTTGATTTCTTGGTCCAAATTGAAAAATAAAATTATCCATTCTTGTAAATTTAAAATTAAACTATAACAATTGCTTGCCATTACTAAAAAACGGCGGATTTTTTTTCATATTCATTAGGGGAAAAGAATCCACTTTCAAATGCAGAAGAAATCATGTAAAAATAGTAAAACTAAACAAATGATAATTTTTTGAATAAAGGTCTACAAATATATCAAAATACCCATGGCAATTCTGGAAGTACCATTAAAAAAATCGGTGGCACTCAAAGGTTAATGGTTACTTTTAATACACCACACAAAAACACAAAAAAACACGGCCCGGGTTTCAATACATATAAGCATCAACACTTGATGATGATACCTATGTAAACCCGGGTCATGTTTTTGTGTATTTTTTGTGGTATAGTAAAAGTTGCCATTAAATGTGATCATAAAACGTAGTGCATGCTGGTGAAATTACACCTCTTGAGAAATAATTGTCGGTTTTTGCTATTGAGGTAGATGGAGAGGGAATTACATCAACAAGCTAAAGCCTGACAACCAAAATAACAACCATATTGTTTAACTCTGCTTTCTCCTTACTTTCCTATGGATAGCCTGATGGAATGGAGGAATTAGCGGATCGTAAAACAAGAATTTCCACCATCTGTTTGAAATTTAAGGTAAGTAACTCTAGAAATATATAGTGGCTGATTAGTGCTATCGGCTCTACTCAAGTTTACAATAGTTTTCATCGGGAATGCGGATAATTATAAATTCAAGTAAATAAATAAAAAGGAGAATACATGTTAAAGAAGTAAGTGCATGCTGATTTATTATAAGTTATCGATGGAAAACATAATAACATTGCCAAATTATTGCGTAAGCCCGCAAGCGCCATAGGAAAATGAGGCTCAACGAAAATGGCGGACTGGCTTAAGCTTCTATCATTGGCCAGCATAGCAAGTGCCCTCTCCATATACCTCTTTGGTTTTTGTCCATGCATTAACAGTTGTAGTTCCATTACCTTTCATAGGATAGAATTGTAGGGTAAGTTGATGAAAACTCATCCCCTGCCACACCCTCTTAAGCTTGCTTGCAAGGTACCATCTAATTGTAGGAGCGGGGATGTACTCCTACTGGCTCACCGTTTTAATACAACGAGAACACGGTTTTCAAATCATTTCCGACGTGCCTCCGGTCGTAGGTCCTTTTTTTCCTGCTGTGTGCAATTATCGAATATCACTAGCGGTTAAAACACTTAAAACGTGCATTATAGTGTCCCTGATTTGATAAAAAATGAGAGAAGATATGAAGGGGATGAAAACGACCTTTCAGAGCTGCTCGGAACTGGTGAAAAAGTCACGTGGATCGAAGCCGAGACTCAATCAGACCTTTTGCACGGGCTAGATCCAGCGTTCTCTCCAAAAGGGCGAAGAAAGGCACGAGGATGAATCATTGAAGGCTCCCGGGGGCACTAATCGCGCGAGGAGAAGGTCACCGGAGGCAGTTCAAATCGTCTTTGTGCAAAAAAAACGAAGCGGTGTGATCATTGTAAGGAAGGCGAACGTTTCGTTTCTTCCCGCGCGCAATTAGAGAAGATCGCATATCGATAGGGCATGTGTGAGAGATTCATGCGCAGCCGGCGAAACAAATGCGTTCTCAGTAATTACTACGTTACCGAAACCGTGACCTTTAACATTTAATTCCCAGTTTTCGCTCCGTCTAGTTTTCACTCCTCGCGATTGATTAAAAAAATGTTAACATACATGCGTACATAACGCGTACGATCGTAGGGAAAAATATAGATTAAATCTTTTTCGAAAATTTTTGTAGACTTTTGATTGTAGATTGTAGACTTTTTTTGCAAGACGTTCAACATATTTTGCTAAAGCCAAGGACGAAGTAGGACTAGTAACAGATACAGATAGAAAAGTGGCAAACTTTGTTCGAAATTTTAACAATAAACATAGCAGTATTACCTATTTGTTGAGGTATTTAGGATGTGAACCATTATCTGATCGAGGGGAAAAATGTTGTTTAAATCTTTCGCGAAATGTTGATGTGAGCTATTTTTTGCCGGACGCTCAACATATTCTGCTAGAGCCAAACTGCTATGGTAGAAATTATTGTAGGCAATAGATTAAGGAAATAAACTGCAGAACCAATAGATTGAGAATGTCATTATTTCCACGTAAAATAAGGGACCATAATAGTTTAGATAGATCAGTTTTACGACCATTTGACCCTCATTAGGCAAAGTAGGTTTTGTACTCGTGCAAAATATCTTAACAACATTATTACAACTTACCCCGCGTGAAATTTCCAGCATGTTTTAACTTTTGCATGATTTAGTACCTTGTAGAAGTATTCATCAACCGCATTAATGGATCTAATCGGTAGTTGTATCGTAAATAGATTACTGCATGGTGGAATATTCGTTTACGAAGAACTCTCCTAGTTTTTTGGTCTGACGGCGCATAGTTATCCTGACTGGTTTTGGACTAGCGGACGGGGGAAGGTGCGCGATTCTGATTTCAGCTGGGATATGGGCTTCATGCCTGGCGTGGAATCACCCCGTGCCACACACCCTAGTGGTGGCTTGCGCGGTATTTTGTAGATGTAGATGAAGATAACCACCACACCGTTTCCTTCTCGGGGTGAGATAAGTAAACAACACATTTACAATATGCGTTTAAAACAATATTACTGAAAAGTGTTTATTCAGAATAATAATTCTTTTTTCGTCAAAGTTTTAGTTTGTACCGTACTGCGAGCAACCCGTAGCGCTCGCACAAATTGAAAACCGAAAAGAAATTGATTGATTCATGTAAAATCTCTGAAGTGGAAGGAAAGAACTTGTGGGATATATTCTGAGACGCGATGCGTGGGGAAAATTTCAATGACGATATTTACTACGATTATCAATCGATCTCAGATCGATCTTAACTTGGTACAATTTGGAAATTCCAAGTTATGTTACCTTCAGTGATGTGATGTAACGAAGTAAAAGTAATCGAATTATTTGTAACGATTACATTTTTGATAATTTTTACTTGAAATCGATACATTTTAAAAAAGTATTTTTACTGGTAATCTACTTCAAAGCTCGTGCGAGTAATCGTTACATTTGAGTAATCGAAAGTTAAATTTTGAATTCTTCGCGCGCTGAACACATCTAGAGTCAGTTTTAACTACATTGTCAAAAGGGGGGAAGTTTTCCCAGCTTCTCATGAAGTAAATCAGTACTTGCTTTGTACTTCAACAGAAATAGAGTTACTTCACCAGCTCCCAGTTCAAAAAAGAGCATTTATCAAAGCAAACGTTATCCTGCCATCCAGTGCTCCTGTGGAGCGGCTTTTTAGTATGGGCAAAGACATTTTGGCACCAAAGAGGGGCAAACTATCACATGAAAATTTTAAAATGAAATTGTTTTGCATAGTAAATTCAAACATTTAAAAATGCATGTTTTTACCTAAAATATATTCATCATATCGTGTTTTCTATTTATTTGCATGATGTTGATTTTACAATACATGCTCATCTACAGGTGTGAATATTTATGCCTAAACTGCCTAAATCCAACATTTTCATTATTCTTTAATGCTAAGGCATTGTAGAATATATAAAATGTTGGTTTGCATGTTAGTACTCCCTGTTTGAGAAAATATTGACTGCGATTGCGTCATTTACAGGAGCAAAATAAAAATTTATTGTGATTGTAATCCTACTGATTCAAAGAGTAATTTGTAATTGTAATTAATTACAAATTTGACAGTGTAATTGTAATTGAGCCCGATTACATTTTTTCATTACTTTTCTCATCACTGATTACTTTAAATTCCAAGCGAGCCGACTCAGATCGCCTGGTTCACCAACGTGGACTGAAAATATCGATACTGAACATTCGAATTTATCAGTTGAAGTACGATTGACCTGGTGTGTAAATGAGTGCAGAGTTGGAAAATATCAGTCGCATTCCGAGTGAACTTCAAAATTGCCCAATTGGAGGCAGAATTGCGATTTGCTACGATATCATCCATGTCTTACCACTCGCGATTACTGCACTATTGTTACAACTGGTTACAACATGCACCTTGGATGAAAACGATGCCTATATTTTGTTTCCCAACGGCATCAAAAGAATGACGAGGAGCGCCACAGACTCCTCTGGTTCAGATCTGTCTGAAATTGCTGACCAGCTGAGCATGTATGAGGATCCCACCAGTCCGTTACGTTTACCATACTGAGCTGATCGCGTCAGATCGATTGTTGAACCTTGTGAATAGACAAATAAAAAAGTAACTTTGTTTACTTCCACAGATTTATTTTCTTGGTACAACATGTTTCGACACAGCGGTGTCATCATCAGGTATTAACTCAAAACATTTTTTCAGATGACTATATATTATTAGGGGTTTGGGGGAAGGTAAGAGGGGGGAGGTGAGGAGAGAAAAACCAGGGGGTAGGTAAGAAAACAAAGTTACTTTTTTATTTGTGAAATTCTACTTCCACATAGTTGAGCCTCAAACTATGGAATGTTGTGAATAGATATAGATTGAGAAGGCAAGAATCATCGAGAAACTCGGAAAAGAGTGAATCGGGAAAATAAAGGAAAGAGTTAGTGAAGACGCCGAATCAGTATAGGAATAAAATGATAAGTTCATAGGAGAGAGAAGAGGAGATCAAATGCCAGGAAAACTGCCAGGAAGGATGACTTCTGATTGACTTAAAAACTGTATGAAGCTCAAAGTTGTCGGAGCGATTTTTGCTCATGTGCAGATATGCGTGAAACTCAGCATAAATGTTCCCACACATTTCTGAGTAAAAGCGAATAACACTGCATCATATTATAACACTTGCACTTTTCCACAATTGTACTTTTCCACAGGATACTTCAATGAGTAAGACGCGTTTAAGCTCACTGTGCCATCATCAGGTACAAGACGTCAAGATTCTTGTGCGTGATGATGGCTCTGTGAGCTGTAACGCGTCTTACTCATTAAAGTATCCTGTGGAAAAGTGCATATTGTGGTATCTGTTATAATATGACGAACTTCCACGCTATTTCGCCAGAGTCAGTTGAAAACATTGCATCATACCGACTTGTATTTTTTCTTCAATTCAATGCTACTTCAACACGTAACCTATGGCACGTGACATATATTTCGTTATTACATTATACGATATTTTATTACAAATTTCCAGATTTTCTTTTGAACGCGAAGTAGTCCATTTCTTTTCTTTGGAGTTGTCGCTAGCGAATAGCGATGTGTCACCCGGAGGCCAACATAAGAAAAAAATGTTATCAAAATAATTTCGTCTCAATTTCGAATGCCGTGCCGTTTACCTCGCGTCGTGAAATATTTGAACTGAAAAGAATGGGAAAATGATTAATTATTAGATCATATTTATTATTGACAATGATATAAGGTCCAACGCATTGACAGACCTAATTTAAATGTCGCCCGGCAAATTATTTTTGATTAACTGGAATTATTATTGAAAAGAGCAAATAATAACCCTCGAGATTTGATCCTTTAATTAATATTCCCTTTATCCGATGTCCTGCAATTCGAATATTTGATGAGAAATTCAATGAAATCCATTTTTAAAATCATGTGACAGCAAGTGTTATTTTATTCCAATAATATGATCGATCTAATTCGTGGTGATTTGTAAACAAAATTACATTTTTCCCAATATTCTGCCAGAGGGCGCTCGATTCATAAACGGAATGTATCTTATCTAAAAAAAATACAAAGTGGATAGAGCTCTTCTATTAAAAATATCTAAAAATATGATTTTGGCTGATTTTCATTTTTACCTACATTATCTTTTTACCTCTGTTATTATTACCGGTACATTACATAGTGATGACAGTGATAATAAGTTGAACAACAAGTTTGTTGATACTATTTTGTTTTATATTTGGTAATCTGCAAATTATAAGCATCCGTGGCACATCTTGTTACCATTCGTTATGAAATTACGGCTTCGTTATGTCCTTAACTTTTGCCGCACGTCACGGCAAGAATGCAGATATTAGATTTTATGAATATGATTGTATCAATTATAATTTAGAATTAATAATAATATTATTAGAAATATTAATAATTAAAATAAAGGTGGACAGAGCCCTGCGTTTGCAAAAATCTATAGGATTTCGACTCATTTTCATTTTTTCCTATAGTGAAATGATGAATTACTTGGCTTTCTACAAAATATTTATTACGCTATCACGATCTGGGTTTCATCGCTGCGCGAAATCAACACCAGATGATGTCGCGCACTCCTTATGATGTCGCGCACACCTGATGATGCCGCGCAGCGATGAAATCCGGGTCTTAAGAATGTAATAAATCTTTTATGGAAAACTAAGTAATTTATCATTTCATTATGATATATTTCCACTAAGTTACTTCCAAAACCATTTATTATATTTTTACCTATTTTATCGGAACATTATCTAAATATGATGGTGATAACAAGTGGATATCGGTTTTTTGATGCTATTTTGATTTATATGTAGCAATCTGCAAATTATAAGAATCTGTGGCACATCTTGTCATCATCCCTTAGGAAATTAAGGCTTAGTTATGTCCTGAATCTTTACCTCACACCTATGGCAACAGTAGAAATATTAGAAATTATTTATAATATTATATCAATAATAACTTTAAATGATGACTAATATTATTAGAATTATCAATATATTACATGCAAGGTGGATAGAGCTCTGCAATTGCAATAATCAATAGGAGGTTGACTGATTTTCTTTTTTACCCACCTTATCCGGTACATTATCTAATAATGATACAGCTACATGTGCATCTACGTAATACCCTGCTAGCCACCATGAGGGTGTGTTGCAGGGGGTGAAGAACACCAAAAATGCACTATTGACATGCAACTAGGATATTTAAGGGAGACATGCTGGAGAACAGGGTCACATGCAGCAAGATGGTTAGTATCTACATAATAAGAAAGGGATTATTGGTTGTTATTACATGCATCATACATTACAGACTACTCTAACTGTATTTCACCTACCTATCCCTTTGCTACGCTGCCTATTGTTCTCTCTTATGGTACGCGGGAAAAATGATATTTTAAATCTATCGGTATTACAATCTATCTCTCTAATCTTGTTTATCTGAACAAACCTAGCATAATACGCAGGAGTTCTTAATATATATCTAACGTCATCTGTGAACAAATCGGTTTCGAATTTACTTAAAAGGTTTAACCTAAATTTTAACCTGCGTTCTGATAGTAATTCCCATCCTAGTTCTTCTATTAACCTCGTAACACTTATACAATTATCATAACGGCCTTTAACAAATCTAACGGATCTCCTTTGCACACGCTCTGATTCTTTTATCAAACCTTTCTCTTAGTGACAGTGATAATAAGTGGAATAACAGGATTGATGATGCTCTTTTGTTTAAAATTTTTTATCTGCAAATTAGAAGTACCTGTGGCACCTCTTGTCACCATGCGTTATGAAATTACGACACAGTTATGTCCTAATCATTTGCCTCACACCCATGGCAACAATAGGAATAATAGAAAATATTAATAATATTACATCAATATAAAATTAGAATGATGAATAATCTTTTTAGAAATACAAATAAATTAAATTGCTAGGTGGATAGAGCTCTGCAATTGCAAAAATCTATAGGATTGACTCTAATTTTCATTTTTACCTATCTTATCCCGTACATTACGTAATAATTGTAGTGATAATAAGTGGATAAACAAGTTTGATGATGCTATTTTGTTTTATATTTTGTAGTCTGCAACTTATATGTTATATGTGACATCTTTTCATCGTGCGCTATGAAATTGCCATAAAGTTCTGTACTGAATTTTTACCCCAAACCCATGGCAACAATAGTAATTTTAGAAATTAGTGATAACATTATATCATCAATAAATTATAATTATGAATAATATTTTTATAAATACAAATAAAGTTAATTGCAAGGTGGATAGAACTCTGCAATTGCAATTACCTATAGGACTTCGACTCATTTTCATTTTTACCTATGATGTAATGATGAATTACTTCGTTTTCCCTAGAAGATTTATTACGTTCATACGACCTGGGTTTCATCCCTGGGCGACATGAAGTCGCGCAGACCTGATGATGCCGCACAGCGATGAACCTGGGTCGTATGAACTTAATAAATCTTTGGTGGAAAACGAAGTAATTCATCTTATCATTGTGAGGGAATTCCACCAAGTTACTGCCAATACCATTTTTATCTTTACCTATCATATCCGATAAATTATAATTTATAGGTATACCTAATAATGACAGTGATAATCAGTGGAATAACAGGTTTGTTGATGCTATTTTGTTTTATATATTTTTACCTGCAAATATAAGTGTCTGTGACACAACATGTCACAATGCGTTATGAATTTACGACGCAGTTATGTCCTGAATTTTTACCTCACACCCATGGCAACCCTGAACATGCCATGGGGTTGTTCAGGTATACACTCCGCTGGCTGCACCGTGTTTGTTGGAATCTGTCGCTGGGGCCGATGGAGGCGGCGGTTCTTGCCGACACTTGCGGACTCGTTGGGGTGGCTGAGGCGGGAAGGGAGGGTGGGAGGAGGCTTGCTGTAGGTGGAGGCGTCGGGGAGCTTTTAACTGAAGAAGAGGGGGGGGGAGTTGTTGGAATGGTAAGGTGGCGGTGGGGAGGAATATAGGTAGCCAACACCACCGACCGCCGGGAGACTGGGGCGACCACGCCCTGCGAATGAGGGAACGAGTTTGGTTCTGAATGGCTTGAGAATTGCCTCCGAGGTAGAAACTGTCAAGAAAACGAAGAAAGCTTTCCAACTTCCGCCCCGGCGCGATAGGTCACTTTCACTCTTATAAAAGTCTCTCCTCTCCCTCCCCCAACCCCCATAGCCTCCCACCCGCCCAACCCACTCCCATAATACCCCCTTCTCCGAACGTTTGCGTCACACCCCTCGGAATGGTCATATCCCAATACCTCTCCTCGAGCACACCAGATAGCACGAAGAGCGGGAGGGGGGGAGAGAGGACAAGTGGGGGGGGAAGGAAAAAGAGGTTTGTTTGTGAGACGTTGCTGGCTGGCCTCATAGCCATAGTAGCTTGTTGCTGACTTCTTCGCGGCCTCGCCAGATGAGTGGTTTACGTTTTTGGTTGGCGGTCCGAGAGAGATTATGAGCGAAAAACACTAATAGTCTGCTGCGTCGGAATGCGAGCGTTTTCCACCGTCTCTCGTGGATTCGCAACGACGACGTTGGCATTGATGGTTTCCATTTATATTTTTTTTTGTATGACGAATGTGAGTTCAGTTGCTAAAAGAGATGTTGATAGGCGCGAGTAACAGCGACAAACCTTTGATGTGAATCGCTTTAAGACCGTCGACTGAAAATTAGACTCAATCTTTTGCGTAAATTTCGAACCGATTTATTTTCAGACAAAGTTTTCCGAATCTTACGAACTCCAACATACTACGGTCGATCAGACCATAAGAATAAAATAAGGGAAATAGATTGTAGACCAGAAAAGTTTAAAATGTCGTTTTTCTCGCGGTCGATAAGAGAACATAAAGGCTGCATTGAGACTTTGAAGTAGGTTAGTTGACAGGTAGTGTAGCTGATTAATTCATATGCACCCTAATGCATGTTTCTAAATCTGCCGAGTAGTGCTAACACCATGTATTGATATTTATTAAAAGGTATTTTACATGCGTTCAAACCATCCGCATTTTATTTATGACTTTTTTCTCGGTTGTTAGTATTTTCTGCCCTTTTCCTGGCTAAATAATAAAGAGCGCTGGATCAAACATTTATTAACCATTTTCAATGGCCGTCTCATTATTGTGATTCTTCTCTACTGGGTGAAAAATACTTGGAATTTAATAATATTTCCACTCAAAATACTAACTTGGTTGGACTACAACTTAAAAAGGTGCCTAAAAAGAAAAATAAATCTTTTCATTTACACGTTTTATTGTCACTAAGTTTTAAAACGATGCACTAATTTCTGTTACAATAGGATCTGCACATCGGTGTCTGCTTGCCCCCGATAAAGGTTCCAGAGAGATTGAATAGAAATTATTGACCTTTAAAAGAAATATCATTGATTCTTGACTAGACCGCAACACATATTAAGATCGCAGCCTCCATGTGTTGAGTTTGAGCTTTAGCGCTCAAAAAGCGGATTGGTACGAAATGCGCAAGAAATGGTTTCACGAGAACTAGTTTAAAGCTGCAGTTAAAAATGCAAGACCGAGCTTAGCATTGTGCAAAATTCAAACAATCTTAGGGCTTCTAAAATTCTCTTTTTCAAAATGGTATACAGAATGTTAATAACCATCATTATATCTTAATTATATCGCATAATTCTTAAACGCTGGATTTTCATGCACTGACGAGATTAGGGAAAAGACAATTCTGCGTCAAGTAAATGCGCATGGCATATTTAATTAAAATAAACTTGATGACACCACTACCTAGAAAGTAATTTAGTCGAATTTATAACTTTGTAATGTTTTGCATACTTTTATTTTTAGAGCGTCGAAGTCGCTACTTTCTGAAAACATACTTATGAAATGTTGAACTTTGAAACTTCCCTTTCTCCAAGAAAGAAAATAGGTCCAAATGAACCTTAGATATTTCTTTCAATTCATTTCGGAATAATGATATTAATATTTGGTTGGTAATATTTGCCGAAATGTAAAAAATATGACGCCGAGTATTTTATTTTAATCGCAACAATCACATTTTCCTGCATTGTTGTGCGCAGGTGCATGGGCAGTGGCGACCTCCACGTGTATTCCGCCGCAGTCTGTACGCTAACGCCATCTACGAAACTTCGTTAGTTGAGCGTCTGGACACATGTGCGTCTGGCAGCCTGAGCGGTGGGATCGAAGGCGCTCCTGCCATGTTTTTCGGTTCGCTCGTGGGGATAGTTGTTTGCGTGTCGACGTGCTAAGTGTGGTGTTGCACCATGATGGACGCTCAGAGTAATCAAGGGACCAAGGTTAGACTACGAAGTGTTGTGTGCTTGTGTTGACGAATTAGTATGTGAGTTCATTGTAGACGTTTTATTTGTTGGTGAGGTTGCTGTCTAAATACTTTCGTTTGACATTTTTTACTGTGCGTGGTGTGTATACTATATTACAGCCATTATTAGATATATTAGTAAAGCTGTTTGTGTGTTAAATCCGGCGCTACAGTGACGGTGAATGGATTCAAATTTCCGTGGGCCTCCACGCGGTCACTACTGCGCCATGAGGACTACGTAACATATTGTGTCATATAGTAAAGCCGTGTTTATTAATTGTTTGAGGCTCGTCAGCCTTTTAACAGTGTGTCTTGTGTTGGACGAGGAACCTAATGTAAAAAGCGGTTGTGACTCCTCGTGGTTTTGGTAGTTACACCTCTTCCCATATCGTGTTACTGCGTCGCATAACCTCGTGTTCCGGCATTCGCAGCGTACGGCAAGATGGCGACTCAAATAGCAGCTCAGTCGTCGGAAGTAGCGCAGAACAGAGAAAACGCTGGGGCATCGTACGCGAATGCTGTTCTGAACTTCAAAAATATGGACAATAATAAGGAAAACATTCAGGAAATAACTCCAAACCAGGCGGCTAAGGATCACGTTGGTAAGGAGTCTACGAAAAGTAAGGGGACGTGCCCAAAACAATCTAACGTACACGGTACTCCCTCGTCACAGGTAGAAGCAAATACGACGGATTCCTTGACAGGTAGCAACGCAAAAACTTCGGGAAAGATGGATGCGAGTTCTGCCATAGTTCCCAATGGTTCCATGAATGGATCATGTTCGTTGAGTCAAACGGATAAAAGTGGTGGAGGCAGCGTTTGCAGCAGTGGCAGCGTTGAAGGCGCAGATTCGGAAAAATCTGAGAAGAAAGTCTTCGTTGAGGCACCCATACCGAAAGTAAATCCGTGGACTGTCAACAAAAATGCTGCTTCAGTGATCACAGGGAAGCCGGTTGACTCGAAAACAACGGTCGCTCCTGCGGTAGCCCCTGCCGAGAAGAGAGTTTTGCAACCGCAACGACAGGGTCGCGTTGGTGAGTAGTCCTCTCTATTTACAGGTGGTAAAATTAAACGAATTGCCTTTCCAATCTTGTAAATGACGCTACATTTACAGCGATACGTTCGTGTTTATTGGATTATTCTAAATACAGTGGTAGAGGATTTTGCGTATGTCTATTTATGCGTTTACATTAGCTGTGACTTGTCTCGTGGATGCGATCGAAATTGTTTGAGAAAAGTTCATTAGTTATTTTTCTGTGTTTCTTTTGTTTTATTGTTTATATGTTCATGAAGGAAGTACAGCCACGTTACTCGTCTGTAGAGTGGCGACATGCATGAATGGGAGGGGTGGACATGTTTTTACGTGCCTGCGTAAAATTGCTCTTATGTAAACAGTTTTGTACACTGAAGTTTGGACGTCATTAGGATCCTGCGAATTCTATCATTTAACCGTCGCCTATTTATTATTTTAACGAAGATTATATTTAAGACAAGGAAATTTAATCGGCTTGTCATTCTTTCAGCTATTTTTTTAACGTAATGAAATCGATGCTGGACGAAGTACTCTTTTGTTTTCGCATGTTGTTTCGTCGATAATTTGTCGAACCCACCTGAGTCTATAGTCAATATAGTAGTTGTGAATAATTTATAAAGCATTATTTGTTTGACAGCTGATGGCGTAATGTTCACGAGAGGTAGATACTATTTATTTGATTCAGAGTATTTTCACTTCCGTTTTGCAATGTTGATGCTAGAGGCAACTCAAGGTATGGACGATTTAAATATGCCATATTCATAGTGTTGTCGCAAACGAGTAATTCATTTGTTGTCTGCTGTAATGCCTTTTTTCAAACCAATGTCGTTTATTGCGAGTGTCACCGTGACACGACCTGGCATATAACTGTAGAGTACATATCTGAAGCGTAATATCCTTGTCTTGAAGTTCTTTCCTCTTATCATGAATCGTTAGTGTATCTTAATGACTTGACGATTTCGTGATTATGCCGTCTGGGTCACCCATCGGTCGGTGTTTTCAACGTCTGTAATAGGAAGTCCCTTGTGGGTTACGCTGTATCTCAGAAGATTGAAATGGCTTTAGTGACATTCGTGTAATCTTCTCTAAGGCGTTGGTTAGCTTGCATTCTGTTGCTCTAGTGTTGGTTCAATTTCCTTCGATGTAAGGCGTACTTCTAATGATTAAAATGTTGCAAGCTTCTCGACGAAGTTCGTCATATTTTGATTTCGGCTGATGTAACAGTTTGTCTCGCATTGGCTGGTACAGCGTTATTCTCTGTAGTGTTGACTAGTTTCTTGTCCGGTATGGTTTTGATATCTAGGATGTTGAAATTTTCAATAGCTATTTTGTAGTAATGGTCACTTGTGTATTACCATTAATTTCGGATGGGTCATTTGTCACAGAATTGTTGTTCTTACTAATACCTGTAGTCATTGTTCTTTATAATGTTACTTTACTTTTTTCACAGTAATGTCATAACAAACGTAAGCATTGTATGGAAGTTTTTTCTTCTCGTAGTAGGCTTTGACTTTTTAGGTTTTAAGGCCCATGGCCAGGCGATTGCTTGATAATTTGTCCGTTGTGGACGATGTAATTAAGGATAGCCGACCCACTATTGTGCTTGGCTGCTACCCTACCCATGTGGGGTTATTTTTTTTATTTTTCGGCCCCGTTAATCCCATTGGCTGAAGCCGAGACGCAAGGTTTTCATCCCTTCGCTTTTCCCACATGGTTGCGAAATCTTTTGATTCTCGACGGTGGCTCCATCTCGTAGAGCCATTTCTGTGGTGCCGCTCTCTCCTTCGCCGACCTGCCGTCATTCGCAAGTCACGTGGATTAGTTGACAGTTGAAGTGCGGCTCGCGCTCTCGGGGATACAGTGCGTTTTCGTGCTAAGGAATCGGGGTGTTGTTGTTGTGTGTCTTGTGGTTTTGGCATTGGAGTTCATGGTTCTCGCTGTCGTGTTCGCCGGAGGAAACCACAAAGGTGCATTGTCTAAGCTTTGTCGTATTAGTCATGTCTTTTCCGTGTACTAATATTAAATTTAGCGTTCGGGTGGGCAAGTATGCTGTGTTGCCTGAAGGCGGCCGGCCGACACGTCGGGTACATATATGGTGCCTGGGAGCGGATGCATGCGTTGGGTCGTTGGGAGCTGTTAGGAGTTGATTAGCCAATCCTATTCCCTATCCTGTCTTCCTCTATTGAGGGCTGGGAAATTCCCTCGAACCCCGAGGGGTACAGGCGCCGCTTGTCACCCTTCTCCACTTAATAAATTGAAGTGTGCGACCGTAGAATAGGCTTGTTTCGGTGCCTACATGTTTAAAGTAACCTGGGAGTAATTTCTAAAGTGAACGGGATGAGTCGAGTTTTCACCAGTTCATACACTTATTCTTTTCCCTTAAATTTTCATGAGCTACGTCTGTGAATTGATTGTGCAGTCACGTAAGTGGGATTTGGGAATTTAGAATGTATATCACGCATGCGAGTCGTGCTAGATGTGCATGTGAGGGTAATTGTTACGAATATAATGCGGCATTGCCATAATTAGCGGTAGATCGGCAAAGTGAATGCGCCTCATTGGCAGCTGTTATTTTCTTTACTCTTAGGTGGAAAAATTTCCGTTTTATTTCTTCTTTACCGAAATAGTTAACCAATGCTCATTTCGTATTTGATGTTCTTTCTCGATGGGCATGTATATATGTTCTCGTGTTTGTTAGATGCTCACGTTGGCTGTGCTGTATGGTACCGTGTAGAGTGCTAAATAAAGGATTCATTGTGCACTGCAGTGACGATGGTGAATCCTGTGTTTTCGTTCGCCTCTACTGCCTTACTTCGCATTGCGGGCGAAAGATTTTCGCCCGCGTCTAGGATCGATGCCCAGGCTTAAGGATATACCTGTGGCTCTTTTTTCCGAGGCGCTAGGGGTTTTGTGAACGGCTAAGTTACATATTACTCTTATGATACCAGCTTCCACGATAAGGCGTTATTTTTAAGTTTCCTATTCAACGCGACTATTTTTCACTTCAATCATTGACGTTGAGGAATGCAACAGTTGGTATCAATTCTTGTCGATTTCTTGTAAATGCACCAATTACGTCAATGTGTGCTGTCGGCGCAGGATGACATTTTTATTCGTTATCCACACCCCTCCAGTTCCAATGACATAGACATTAGTGTGTATAGGCCATTCGTCAGGGTTGACGTAAATTTCATTGATACTTTGACGTCTCATCCTCGATAATCCTCCCTCTCCACATTTGTACATGTGCTACATTTAAGCAGCATGAATGTGTCGCTGGAGTGGAAAGGTTCCGATCTGTAGTTCCAAAGATTCTGATCCTGTAATTTTTTTCGTTTACTTATGCGGAGTGAAAAGTGATATACCAGAAGGAATCGAAAAACATTCTTAGTTTTGTATTTTCCGGTATCGTACACGAATGCAGTTTTTTTATTTCACTCTTTGGCGTGTTATATCGTGCTTTTTAATGTGTGGTAAAAATTTGAGACGAAGAAATTATGTGCAAATCTTCCGTCAATGTGGGTACTGGGATTTTAATGTAGCTTTCTACTTCGTCCATGTCATACTCAGTTCTCGTTTGCATGTTGCGATCGTAAAGCATGTCTTCTTGTTTCTATTCGCTTTTATCATCAGCTTATTCAGTTTGTGTGTGATGCTTTTTGTACGGAATTCTAGCTGAAGTTAGAGTTTGGCATTATTATCGACAGTGGCGGAGCCCTCTTTATTTCCATAAGGCGTAAGTACATCTACACACTGCCCTGCGAACTGCTGCGTGGGCGTTTAGCAGAGGGTGTTAGGACACCAGCCGTGTAACGATGTACGGGATAAGGTTTTGGGAGGTGAAATGGTGACTTGTATTATGGGAGTGTATTGTGTGGAGTATTTTATTGTGGCCGCTTGTTGTGCGCGGAAAGAACGAGTTTTTGTACCTATCTGTTAGGCAGTGCATCTCCTTTTTAATCGCTTCTGTCAGACCTAGAGGTGTAGTGAGGCGTCATGGTAATATTCTCTATATCCCTCTGAAACGCACTAGTTCTGATGCAAGATTAACCTAGCGTGTAGCCTCCGAGTCTCTATGGAATCCCACCTTGATCCCTCTAAAAGTTGTGAAACACTATTATTTAGCTCGTGGCTGTTTTTAACGGAGCGTTCAGCTTATCTTTGTATTTTAATAATTTTTTTGGTTAAATCTTTATGAGATGGGTCCCAAATGCTAAGTTGGTTTCTGGCCGTTCGTCGGTTTTGAATGATAATTATTCCTTATCTCCGAAGTCAGGTAGCCAGTGGTTGGTGAAGGGTGTTTCGTTAGAATTCGGTGCCACGGTCTGCACTTCATGTGATGCCCACGCATATAGAAATCTTTTACCCATCTCGTCGACAGTGGATTTCTCTAAATTGGTATTGTTTGTCGTAATTTGTTATTCCCAAAGACGTGTAGGATAAAATAAAATCCGTGGCCCCGTCGTGCGAGAGTATTTCGTCCTCACCCCTTTTGCGGCGCTGGGATTTTCCGTTGTCCCATCTTCCCTCCTATTTCCTTGCCTCTTCCCTTTTCTTTTCCTTGTCGTGGATAAGGCTTCTGTGCACACAGAGAAGACCGCTCCGTCCGCATCCCATGTGGCTTTTCATTATCCCCTTACAGGCGTTGCCGATGGGGACGTTTCTGGTGGCGGCTTGTGGTGTTTTTGATCACGCCGTGAAATTCTTATGGGTCCTCGTATCCGGCGGGTTTAAGGTGGCTGGAGGCTTAATCGTTGGTGGACGAATAACGTATTAGCTTGAATTAACTTTTAAGTACTTAGGTCGAATATAAATATATTGCCTACATTTAATTAAGTGCATCTGCCTAATCGTTGGAATCCGCCATGCTGGAAGAGGTGGAAATGATTTAAGAATTATTCTTTTATGATGTTCCTTAGTGTAAGCATGTTATGCCTTGATTTTTCCGCGCATTGTTCAAAATTCTCTAGTGAAATGTGATCGTCTCGTATATTGGACTCGGGGTGTAACCTTAAGGATGCTAGCAACTATTATAATTGTATGTAATATCTCACTTTTATTTGTAGGTCCACATACGATTTCGACGCTTGATGTCCGTTGTACTTATTCCTCCCCACGTGTGGTACTTAAAGGTAGGAAAGGAAGTTCACCTCTCTAGTTTCTCTTTCTCAGTGAGATTTCTACTTACAACGTATCTCTTCCGCATATTAGGATTTTCTTATATTTCTACTTGGTATATTCTTGAAGAGCTTGGTCCGATGTGTTCAGTGGTCTTTGAAGATCATCGCGGTTCCCTGTTCTTCTAACATGGGGTATGGCGAATTTAACCCTTTCCTATGTTTGATTCATGCGAGCACACTCCTAGATGACCAAATTTCTACATCGCATCATTGTCTTTTTCTATCGTTGATGAGTGCCCTGGCTGGTGCGGGTAGATTATAAGTTTCTTCATCGATCTGATTGCCGTAGATTCGGCTCGTTTCTACATATTTACGCCTCTTGAGACTCTACCCGCGTAAAAGCGCTAGCAAAGTGCCCTCGACAGGTATTGTTTCATTCAAAGTTGCCATCTCACCCTGTGCAGCCATGGTTTCTTCATCACAGTTTCCGGAGTCATGCGTCTGTCGATTTTCTTCGAATCAAGTTTCCCCTTGTGCTCAGTTTTGAGGACAGAGTAAGACCCGACCGCAGAAGGTGGCTTTCTTCTCCGTCCGTGCTCCTCTTGGGTAAGGCGTCGGGCTCTCTTGCTTGGCTTCGCCACGCCTCCTTTCCCCGTCGGATGGCCTTAGAAGAATTAGATTACTCCCCCTCCCCGTGTCTCATCTTGTGTTTTGTTGCTTCCTTCAAGTTCTCCCCCATGGTGCGTCCTCCGTTGAGCTTAGACGCCTCGTCCTTGCTGAGTTAACCCACTGTAAGTAGTGTATTTTCGAGGGAAGGAAATGTTATGGCTATCCGTGAAAGTTGCAATACTGATTTAATTTTGAGATTTTAAGGTAACTTTGTGATAGTGCATTGTTGCACACAAAAGCTGGACCAAGGAATATGAGTCGATGTTAAGATGTTCGATTCCAAATTACCGTATAGCATCCTTGCGACTACTAGTACGAGGTCTTCCGTGTAGTTCGTGGTGGATGTGTTTTAAATTTCATTTTGTTCTGGAAATGTTAATTTTTGTTACCCTGGGTCCACCGTTATTTTCGAGTTTCCATCTCTATTTTTTAAGGCAGGTTGAGTAATACTGTCCGAAGAATGATATATATGCCTTACAAACGATGTTCGGTCTAACGTTATAACTTCTTGCTGATGGCCCCTTGCTGCTAATAAAAGTCCACTGTTGTTTCTTACTAAATTCTTCATTTTGGTAGAAAATTAAATCCTAATATAATTGTCACGCCAGGACGGCGTGTTTTCGAGCATGCGTGCAGGCTCTTGCCTCGCTGGTTCTATGAATGTACCGTACTTGAATGTGAAAAAATATTGGCTATTTTGATTCAATTAATAAGATCCGTCCTTGCGACTTCCACAGCGAAGATATACCTCTGTTGATGTATTATTCCTCTCCACCCCTTGTGTCGCAAACCTTTTGCTTGAAGCATTACGCAGGCCCAGATGCAACCCCCTTGCCTCTGCAGCTTTGTGTTTGCCTTCTTGGATGTAAAAGTGGGCGGTAGTGAGTCATGAATTTCTAAGTCCATCGCAGAGGTGTTCCGTCTCGGCCCATTGTTGTATCGGTGGGGGCACGTCGGGAGTTTATGCAAAAGGTGCCTAATGCAGTCGCGTGCACCTCTTTGCTTCGTGACCGTGACGCTTTTGAATCTGGAATGAGGGTGGTTCGGTCCGATTGTTAAAGCCGTCTCATCAACCCCCCCGCCGCTTCGGGGGGATTTTTTCTACGGCCTCCTGTCTGGCCTCACTTACTCCGTGGATATTTTCTTCCGCCGTCCTCTCGTAACCGCGAGTACTCTTACGGACTCCGGCGACGGCATTTCTTTTCTTTTTTTTTTAATTTTAAAGCACTTTAAGAGGGTGCGCGGCGTGAGCTGGTTATCTCAGGGGTATTGTTGCTTTGCTGAGCACTGTGATGTGACGTCGTAGTGGTGTTTTGTTCTAAAGTGCACGATTTTATCGCCAATTTCATAATTTGGCATGTGTTCTCGAAGAACTCGGTCAAACTTTTCTGTTTTGTGTCCTGTTTATCTTTCAGTGCCACTCGATTCTGTTCTAACCTGCGTAACTACCTTGTAATGCAAGCTGATATGTTTCTCATACGGTCTGCTTCTCTCAGTCTAAATTTGTTTTAAGTCTGTCGTATTTTATGACGAATTATTTTATGTTGGCCGTGGTGGATTTGGTTTGGATCGGCAGATGTTGAATCGTGAATTAGGGGACGTAACAAATTATCAGCTACACTACCTGTCAACTAACCTACTTCAAAGTCTCAACGCAGCCATAATGATATCGCGGATCGCGGGAGAGACGACATTTAAAACCTTTCTGTTCTGCAGTCTGTTTCCCTCATTTTATTCTCACGATATGGTCTACCGTAGGATGTTGGAGTTCGTAAGATACTGATAACTTCTTCTGAAAATAAATAGGTTTGGAATTTACTTAAAAGGTTGATTGATCTACATGCGAATCTCCTTTTCCTCGCTTTGATCGCGCGATCATTCTCCCGGTCTCGGTTCCCACCTGCCATGCTTTGTGTTTTTGCGTCGCAGAGTCCTTGTTTCCTCGCTGGAGATCGTGCCATTGACTTCCCCCGTTGGTGGGAGCCGGAGAAAATTCTTTTTGAGAGCTCCGCTTTTCATAATCTGTCTCTCTCTCCTCTTTCCCTTCAGCAGCGGTCGTCCAGCCGGGCAGGCGATGATGTGGGCAAGGGGTGGGGCGAAGGGGGAGGGTCTTGCGCAACTCCCGACGCAACGGTCTGCGAGGATTTCGTGCGTTATAATAATGTAGGACGAGTCGGTTAATCGTCGGAATGGCGAACCTGCGGCGAGTGAAAGCGGCTAGAGCAGAGATGATTGGGGGAGAGGGCGGCCGGAGAATGTCGGCTGTGGCGTATTGTATGTGTGTGTGTTTTAGCAGTCACCTCCAGTGTGGTTTCGGTATGGGAACAAAAAAGGATAATCCAATATTCCTCGGGGTTCGTTATTGTGAGGCTTCTTCGTCCCGGACGTGACTCGGGACTATTCTGCATATTTTACCTTGCCTTTATTTTCTTTTGTTCCTCCTTCGGCTTACGGATGATTTGGAGGGAGGCGTGGGATTCGAAGCGTTTAAAAAGAGATTTCATGTTAAAAAGGAATTTGTTTTTCAATGAAACTTGAGGGATTCACCCTTCCCCCCTCTCTCAGACAAATTGTCGGTAGGAATGTTCTGGAAGGTCCTATTATTTTTGGTGGTAGGCTTTGCGCGATGATTATTCCATAATAGTTACACCTTTATATAGAATTCCTTTCAGGCCACTTCGTTGGTAGTATTGTTTCTCCGAAACGTACAGTGCTCTATTTGAGGCTTTTCTGTGTAAATTAATAAGGGTGTTAACCCCTACGATGCAAAACCCTCATTATTCATTAATTTGCACGAGCATGTTGCTCTGTGGTTTGGCGTAATTCATTATGTATCAGCTACAATGGAGCCATGGTTTTGTAAGCGGAGTGGGTGTTGACTGTGTATTTCTATCTTTTTGATGTGCTACCACCGGTTATTAAAAGTGACCGACTCTGTGTTGATGGGTTCATCGAATACGCCCGGCCACAGAGGTCCAAGTGTTAATACTGCTAATGGGCTTTATACTGTATTCTAACATACATTATAATGATTTACATCTGAAGTTTGCGGTAGCACAAAAGTATATCGCCGACATAATTGCTATGCTTTCCTTTCAAAAGCGTATGCTCTGCATTTAGGATGCTCTCATGTGCTCCGTTGGCGGTTTTAATATAGTTATGTATCCGTTCTACTGCCATTTGAAGTACTCATTTTGCTTTTAAGCCACTATCAATGTGAGGTGAACTCTGTGTTGTCGAACGTGTGACTCATTGCTAGACAATTCCGATAGAACCGTCGAGGTGCGTAGAAATATCCAATTTCTATCAATTTATAACCCGTTTCGGCTAGGTTTTCATTATTTTTTTTTACTTGACGATAGCATCACTCGTTTGATTGAACCCGCGTGCCTTTCATATAACATATGAGCTTAACACGCCACATAGTGATCGTTTAGGTTTTAGCTAATAGTCATCCTTTCCGTTTTGCGGTCTAAATTTCATGATATTATGCTCCTTAGTTCATGTATCGCATTGTGCTTTGGTCTGCAGGAATAGTTTGATGTCGTCGACAAAGATTTCTAAGGAAAATCTAAGAAAGTCTAAATTTCAACGTATGATACCTTTGAGCCGCCGACGACTACGTTTGCCGTATCGAAATCACATCTCTCCGCCCAGCGAACCCTGTCGTTGGGGGGTGTGTTTTTTTCGCCTGTATCGAATTCTCGTGAACCCTGTGAATGGCCGCTCTCTGTTTTGACGGATGCGGTCACGAAAGCGTCTGGGGTATTCGCAACGAGGCAGCCGTCGCGTGGGTTTGTTTGGGTCGGTCGCCTCCTCGCGAGAATATCAACGCCGTCCATCAGTGTGTATGTTTAAAACACGACAGGAAGTAATGCTGCGGAGATTCCTCGCAAGATCCCTGCATAAATTTATGTCGATCGTACTAGTATCCGGCTTCCTTTGAACTAGGGCTTGTTCACGTGTTTTTTTAATCCGTGGACTGTGTCCGTCAGGTACGTGTTAATTCCTCGATTGGTGATATTTCTTTTTTTGAACTTCAATTGCAACATCCATTCAGTTGCAAATGCAGACGGAAAGCCTTTCCAATGAAGTACGAAGGCCAGTGCACAGCACAGGAGATATTCGACTGAATATCAGTTTCATATCATTTCATGCTAGAGTGAATCGAAGATGTTTGACAATGGGCTGCTATAGTGGGTGAAAATCAGTGTCCAAGGAATGGATCAATGATAATTCTTGTGGTATTCGTGGCAGAGTTGCTTATAATCAGTTTCAGGGGAGAAACCGCCGTTAAATGAGTTAACGAACAGTTTACTGTCGATTGTGTAAGATGTATGTGATGTAGTCACTGATCGGGAAGTGCAGGCCGCAAGAATGGTGCTTCATGTAAATGGAATTTAAAGTCATTGCACCCTTTAAAATCATTCAACTTTTCCCGTTTTCACTTATCTGCACGTTTTGTTTCTTTATGTTGGAGATCTCTCAATTGCAAATACCATTTTCTCTCACTGTATCACTGGCAACCCCGTATTCGTCGACAATTCCTATTATGTTTCTTCTGCTAAAATTTTGTTTGAATTGACGTACTAAAATTAAGTTATAAACATTGAACGTTTTTTTCATTATTAATGACCTATTTTACCCTTTGTCTTTTTTTATTCAATAAACTTGCCTGGATTCGTTCATTATATACCGGAAAAATAAATGGTCACCGCACCGTCGTGACGAGGAACAATGCATGGAAGTTGTTTGTTTCGTCAGTGGAGCGTAGAATGTTCTGGTCCCGTTGCACGTCTACGGGGCTATGAATGCTTGGATGACGGCGGCGACGCGACATGGGATAATCACTTGGCTCGATTGCATCTTGTGCGTTCGTATGATTCGTCACCCCCCTGTGCGTTACTTTCGAGCTGTTTGTGGAGGCGGGGGATTTTTATGCTCTCCGTGAGCTCTCAAACTGCGTATATGGGGTGCTCTGGGGAAGGGAGGGATGGAGATGGATTGGGGAGGGGATAGTAATAGTCCTTGCGGCACTCCTCCCCCCTTTCCGTCCCCTCTGCACCAGCTTCGCGATGATGCGAGCGGAGCGTGGGAGTTGGCGGTGGATCAATTTGGTGCGCGCTAGAGGAAGTCGTGACGGCCCTCCCCGCAGCGTGCGGGGGGAGTAGTAGGTTTGGGATTTGCGTTCCACGGTATCGGGACGGCTTTTTAAGTGGCAGTCCTCTTTCACATTCAGTGGTGATGGAATGAAGGCCTTGTTCTCCACTCCGGTTCAGTGATTTTTATCGCGATTTATATTCGTCGGGTTTTTTCTAACCTTATCCGATCAACGCCTGGCAGAGTGGGACTTTTGACTGCGTATTTCTTTTGCCTTGTTTTGTGTCATTGTTCACTTCTTTTGGATACTTCTCTGGAGTAACTGGCATTTTGGTGAGCATTCAAAATTTTTGTTAGAAATATTTTATTCTCGTGGAGTGTCATGAAGAGTAGGCGTTGTGTTCTCTTTCAATGAGTTTTATATTATGGCATCCAAGGATTGTGTGCAATAATTGCCGTTTTGTTTTCGTTCATCTCTGGATTTAGCAATGGGCTCATAATTATGCTGTTCTACTGATCTTTAGACCTCTTTCGTAGTTATTTACGGTTATTATTTGCCCAACGTGCACTGTCGCCATGACGTAAACTCGGTCCCTTATGCCTACTTTGAGTAATTCTTTTTATGTTTACTAGAATGATTGTACGATACATCTACATCTACGTCATACCCTGCAAGCCACCCAAAGGGTGTGTGGCAGGGGGTGCTTTCGCACCAGGCATGCATGAATGATATGGTAGAACACCGACATTACATTAAAACCCGCGTACCACACATGCAAAGCGCCAATTACAAATCTAATACCCAAGAAACATTCTATCTCCAATCGTTCTAACATGCAAGGGATACAAAGACTACTACTACAGATTCAAAATATCATGCATAAATAAGAACATCATTATTTACATCATGCATAAATAAGAAAGAGGAGAATATAATGAGAAAGATTTACTGCCTGCCTATTGTCAATACTCGAACTATTCATGACGACGATCACAGCTGTTATGGTCCCGAATGGTACGCGGAAAAAATGACATTTTATACCTATCGGTTCTACAATCTAGCTCTCTAATTTTATTGGCGCGATCTAATCTGCCGTAGTACGAAGGGGTTAATAGTATGTTTTTTACGTCGTCAGTAAAATGATTTTCCTGAAATTTATTTAGGAGGTTAAGCCTATAATTTAATCTACGCTGTGATAGCGATTCCCATCCTAATTCTTCTAACAGTCCAGACACACTAGCCAACTTATCGTAGCATCGTTTCACAAACCTAGCTCCTCTTCGCTGGACGCGATCTAACTCTGATATCAACCCCGTTTCGTATGGATCCCATACACTAACAGCATATTCCAGATGAGGCCTAACGATTGAAAAATAACAACGCTCT
Organism: Ceriagrion tenellum; assembly: GCA_963169105.1. Classification (NCBI taxonomy): domain Eukaryota; kingdom Metazoa; phylum Arthropoda; class Insecta; order Odonata; family Coenagrionidae; genus Ceriagrion; species Ceriagrion tenellum. The sequence continues at coordinate 65,183,450 of OY720640.1, read as the reverse complement.
TTCACTTTCTCATCACATTTTCCGAGTACTCTCTTGATAAAGCCTAGCTTCCTATATGCTTGACCGCATATTTCCCTAATATGTTTTCCCCAAGATAGGTCGTGACTAATTGTGACTCCTAAGTACTTAACAGACTCGGCGTGAACATTGTGGTTTATTTATCACAGAAGAGATGCTTAGGTCTCCTTTCCGGTAAAACAAGTACGTGAAAATGGTGTGACACTTATCGAACAGAATGGAGTTGCGTATCGTCAAGAAATTCATCCGCGACGTATTGTTATGGTTAGTTCTGGCCTCGACTGCGCTGGTGTACTCCCTCATTCCAGGGACCTCCCCTCCGCGTATCCGTTGCCGTGTTTTACTTGTGTTCCATTGGTACCTACGTAGCAAATCACTTTCAGTTCATCCACCCTCTACGGCCGCGTTTAAATATATTAATACTGTTGAGCCTGTATTAAGCGAAAACCTCCGGACCCATGAGATATTTGTCGCTGAAGCACGTGACTGCTGAGGGAAGGGAAAGTTTACGTAGCTTACTTGTATGGGAAATTAATTCCGTTCCCAAGAAGGCCGACCGCGGAAGCAGGATTTCACTGTAGTTGCTTCTACCTATAATACAGGGTTTAATACTGTGTCTACTCGAAAATTGAAGTCGTCGGATCGCTCCAGCGCTCCTCTTCTGTCTCTGATCGCGCATTCGTTGCTGGTGATGCCAAACGTGGCGTTTCGTCCTCCGTAGGGCTGGCGATTTCCTTCCACCTCCTCGTCGTGTTTTATAACCCCGTCTGCCTTTCTGTCACTCGTCCAGGTGTGTGATTCACTCCGCCGGTTATTGTGGTGGCGTCCTTCGCTGCAGTGAATGTGGCGTCGTTGAAATTGAGCGTCTCATTTCGTCTCTTCGCCTCATATTCCACTGCAATTTTCAAACATTAGTACATACTCCGCGAATTATTGATGCACGCCGTTTGCTTTTGAATGGCTATATTATTTCCATTCTGATTTTCTCTAACCTGTGGTACGAGACTCTCGAAGGTGGTATACCCTTGATGGTTGCATGTCTCGAATTAGGCTTTGTGATGCAATTAATGTCGTAAGTGAATTGATTGAATCAATTAATTTACTATTCAAGTTACTCACCCTGTGATCCTCAGCGTGGACGAGTGGGTAGTCTGTTATGAAGTTAGCGGAGCTATTTTTGTGAATGAAAAGGTGTTCCAAGAATGGGCATGATGGCTTCTTTACTCTTGAAGATTGCTCTGGCGTAATTCTCTTGTGATCATGATTGTACCAGGAGGCTGTGTTCTTCTGTTTCAACCCTGGGGTACTCTATACTTATGTAGTGAGGGAGCTTGTTAACATTTACGGTGTCACTGGTAAACTCATGCCCTCAGGTCGTTCTTACGATTCATATTCTTTCGTTTCTTTATGTTTTAAGGAACTCCGTGATTTAGCCTAGTCTTGGCTTAACCAATTATCTGGCGGTGTATTTTTTTTGCTTCAGGTTGTCGTGACGGTGGGAGATCCCCTGTCAAATAGAATTGTTGTTCATTTAAGGATAACATGTTGGGTGCAGGTTATGTTTACCGGTGCGAACCCTGAGCTATGTTATATTTACAGTGAGACCCATGTTAACGACCACTCCTGCCAAGCGACCACCCCTCTCAAAGACAATTTTTCAGCGGAACGGTTAGTGGGTGCCAAATTCAGGTTGTACTGTATGTGCACATCAACTTTATACACATTGAAATTTTCCTTGTGCAACTAAATTGTGAGGAAGTAAACGCCATCTGTCTAGTGTCTTATCAAAATTATAGCTGCAAGAGTTTTTCCATTTTTCTTCAAATTAGTCGCCCGTTCATTAGCAAAACACTCTTAGAATACTCTCTCTTACGCAGTTATGATAATTGTATAAGTGTTACGAATTTAATAGAAGAACTAGAATGGGTATTACTATCAGAACGCAGGTTAAAATTTACGTTAAACCTTTTAAGTAAATTGGTAACCGATTTGTTCACAAATGACGTTAGATATATATTAAGAACCCCTGCGTATTATGCTAGGTTTGATCAGATTAACAAGATTAGAGAGATAGATTGTCGTACCGAAAGATTTAAAATGTCATTTTTCCCGCGTACCATAAGCGAGAACAATAGGCAGCGTAGGAAAGGGATAGGTAGGCGAAATATAGTTGAGTAGTCTGTAGTGCATGATGCATGTAATAACAACCAATAATCCCTTCCTTATTATGTAGATATTAACCATCTTGCTGCATGTGACCCTGTTCTCTAGCATGTCTCCCTTAAATATCCTAGTTGCATGTCAATAGTGCATGTTTGGTGATCTTCACCCCCTGCCACACACCCTCGTGGTGGCTCGCAGGGTATTACGTAGATGTAGATGTAGAAACTAAACCCCAGTCGAAAGACTAGTTTTCAGCGGAACCGTCAGTCGCTTTTTACAGGTTTCGCTGTATCCCAATCCAACTGCAACAATAACTACGCCTGTGTTGACGAATGTTCTCGGAATCTCGTTATACTAATTATTACTTGAGATTTTAAATTCATTCTTGCTCTTTGAAGGAGTGTGTTGCGTGAGCATCGAACGAGTTTTCGTGGAAATGCCTGTGGGGAAACCCGCTCTTGGGCCTTGAGTCACGCCAGCCTCCGCCATGACACTCTCGCCTATGGATGTAAACAAAATATTGCCCTCTATACTCTCTTGAAGTTCAGTCGCGTGTTTGCAATGCGTGATCTAATGGAAAGGCGCGATGGGAAGTCCACATGGAATCGATCGGCACGCTCGTGTGCTAAGTCGCTAAGTGCCGGACCTCGTCCTCCCCCGCGTCAGTGGTTGTGAAGGGGTGTTGTGTACTGATGGGGTGCGATGTTCTCGGTGCGGTGTTGCCACGGTTCTCTGCCCCCCCCCACCCCCCCCTCTCGTCTTCGACACTGGAGAGGTGCTCGGGTGTACACTGTTCTGAGCGACCACGTGGTGTTTTGGAACAGCTGCCGAAAAGAATCCTGAGGTTGTTTAAACGAGATATTTCCCTAGTCTTAATAGACAATTAGAATTTTTCTTTCATTTTATCAGCTGTAAAAACCATGAAGTAAATGTTCTTATATCAATGGCGCAAAATTATTGTTTTACATGACAGATTCCCTGTATTCGACTAAAAAGAATGAAGAGGTCTTTACTGTTACTAATTTTCTCTTGCCGTGCGGGGAAAAGCCTTAGTCGGTTGGTTTTTTTGTGATAAGAGGTGAGATATTTTTATTTCGACTAGGACCAAATTGATTGAATTCCAGATGAAATGGCATCATGCTCAAACCGCCTTTAGCATTTGGGCTTTCGTCTTTGACACAAGGTGGTTGCTGGTTCATCGTTTGAACATCCTCAGCCCTAGTTTCTGCGTAATGTTTTGATTTATAGCGCTTGAGAATTTGACTTCACGCTCACCCTATTTACTGTTTAGTCATCTCTTCTCTATTGCGCACTCCCTCTTGTCGCTCGTATTTCTACGATAATCATGTTTTACCATCTTTACTGATGCTATGCCAACGCTTACTTGCTACAATGCCTTGTATGAAATTATGTCTATCAATGTAGTCACGGTAAAGGTTTGTCTTTGTAATAACTTTGTAAGTTAACACCAATGTGGACTCTTTTATTGTGACTATGTCGTGGATTTTTTAAATTATTTTTGTTTTTATTGTGTGTCATAACAATGGAGTGATTTATTGCTATTATTTTGAATATCAGGGCTTTGTATATGCCTTTCTTATTTGCGTATTGCCGTCTGTAGCGCGACATTAATGTAAATCATCTCTTGAGAACCATTTCTATAATAATCTATTTTTGGTTAATATGTTCTGGGCGAACTTATTGTTATAAAAGGGAATTAGATATAAATAGCATAAATGAATGTCAGTTATTAACAGAAGGTAGCAGTTAGAGATAGAATAATTAGTACTGACCTTATTTTCCCGCCTATCTGCGCGATTAACTATCTAGAATGCTAGCGCATGTACTTCTCGCTTACCGTAACTAACTAACGTTTATTTGGTCCAGTTCATGTGATTGTTTATGTGCTTTTCATGTTCGGTGGCTGTCCACAGCGGTAGTTGCATTGTTCCCTTCCTTCGACGGCCGTTTTGTCCACAGTCTTCCTTCCTACTCACCTGAATTATTTCCGTCGTTTGAAGTATATTTTTCGCGTAAACTGCGTCGGATTTTCGTGTTCTCCGCTCTCGTGGAAGACCACGTGGTGGTTCTTCCTTAAAGTATGGCCGCTTGTCCTCTCGCCACCTCACCTCGGCGTATCCCAGTTGGTTGGCCGTTGCGGGACAATTTTCTCGATCTTTTTGAGGAGTGGGACGCTTAGCACAAAGGGCCCTTCGGGGTGAGGTGTGCGCTCGCGGGCATGGGTCGTCTAACGAGTGGAGCGGATGTGTGGAAGTTCCTTGGAGGAGGGAGGGCGGCTGCAGCCCTCGGAATGAAATAAAGAAATAGGTGTGCAGCTGCCGCCCTTCCCCCGGACCAATTCACCACTCACCGTGACAGCTTACCTCCTCTCCTCGCTTCTTCCTCCTTAGTAATTTCCCGCCTCCTCATCCTCAGGAGACTAGGTGTATTGGGCCCATCTTGATAGCAGCGGGTTGGTCCGCACGCTTTTTCGGCCGATTAAATGAGGAGTGCTGCTGGTGATCTGAGGGTTCCCTCCGCGTTGTCCACCTTTTCCGCTCGCTTCTTCAAAGGTTGGAATAGGATCACCTGTCCACTTCCAGAGGCCGATGGCGATGTTCTCTTCTTTAAAGTCCGATGTTGTTGTGGTTGTTGCGTTGTATAAGTTGACGGTATACTGTAATTTCCACAGTCTCTCGTGGTTGTGAGTTCTCATTCGCAGTATGGTTTTGCTGACTTATGACCAGTTGCAAGAACGACACACTTGTATTCTATAAAGTTATGGGACCCATAAGCCATGGTAACCATTCAATGAGTGTTGCAGAATCATTTGATAAGTTTATTCGTTCCATAAATTATGCCATGGAGTAATGAGTTCCATAAGTAGCCGAAATATCGAGTGCGAAATGAACCGCTTAGGGACTTAATCACTAGATGAAAGAGTTGTTTTGAGATATATGACTAGTTATTTTACTCTTGCTGACCAATTATTATGTCCATTTGCAATTTTTCATAGGCTAAACTTCCATAAATTTTATCCGGCGATAGAGGAGGCGGTGTTCCTGCAACCCGAGTATTTTTGTGAGATCTACAACTTCATGGATCGTAATAATATTGATTGCCTAACTAAATGTTCTTGCAACCGGCCAGTCGTGTAGTTAGATTTGCTGGGCTAAATAAATGTTGGGAATGCTGCTGATGTACTTCTCCGTATAGATGAATATTCTTTCGATCCTTTGTAAATCTAATGGGCGTACCATGCCGGTTTTTATATTATTTCTTTACGTCCTACATGTGGCTTCAACTAAATGTCTATTTGGCCAATGGGAACACTATTGGGATGGACTAATATTTTACTGGCTATTAGACTTAGTTTTACCATTTTCAGGTGTCAATTCACTAGTCTTTGTAATTATTTATCAGTATGCAATTATTAAGTAGTATTAAATATAGAGTTTACCGATAACACGAATTTTGCGATGAGCAAAATAATTCAATAGATATTCGTAGGTTTGTAGTGTGAACCTATGGCAGTGAATTTCTGACGCATTAAATTCTCTTAATCAATTTGTACTTCCTTCTATATTTAAACGTTTTTTAATCCTAGCCTTGCAAATATTGTCAGTAATGCATCGTAATCTTGGTTCTGTTTGCTTGAGATTATTTTTTGTTGACGAATTAAGTACCGTTTGGTCATTACGTAGTGCATGTGTACTTCCATCTGGATCGGCGTAGTATCTAGCTTGCCTAATGTTAAGTTATGCGCAGGTCTTGCCGCGCCTATGATTGGTAACGGAAGGTGATTAGTCATTCTTGTGTGTTGTTAACTAACGTGTGTGCTGTGGTTGTTAGGAATGCGGATGAATTATAATTGCTATCCAATTTGGCAACCTTCCAGTTGTGTCCAACGGCATCCTAGACTTCTAGATCTAAGGTCTGTTTTATTAGCATTAAACAGGGAAAAAGTGTCCGACAAACCTTGTCAGCATGACCGTAACAACGAATCAGACGTAAATGGAAACTACGCATACCGAGGACTTAATGTAATCGGAGGTTTGCAGAATTGTCACTTATATAATGAGTCAATGGCAGGAATGCGATCGATATTGTGGACTACGTACGACCTATAAACAAATACGATTTTTGGGTCATCACGTAAGTTTAGACAACGAATTAGAAAGCTGAATTTTGTAATACAAATTATGCTATGGATCACACCTAGAATATTCTCCTAATTATGTGTTGAAACAGGGAATTGTTAGTCATACCTGGTTATAGTTGTGTGACTGTGGTATTAGTGCCATTGTTGACGATAAACATGTGAAAGGGACGACTTTGAGGCGCTTTTGAGGCGAAACAAGTCTAGCTATTTTAGACGCCTTTATTGACGGATGTCTGAGCCTCGCCCGAGAGAGTAAAGCTGGGCGTGTTTATCGTGGAAACCGCATTGCGGTGAAGGGTTGGCGGTTGGATGGTTCATGTCGGAGTTCACGGTTTGGGAGGGAATGGCAGGTTATGGGGTTGGAACGAGGATGCTTGCTTATCACGCAGACGCTCATCGATGAGGTGTGGTATCTAAACCTTCTAAAACTTACTTCAGAAGTAAGCCTTAGTCAATAAGCTTTTGATGGGAATGAGTTTATACTTGCCGGCCTCGTGTAAGACGGCCACTTTCAGCCCGGCACTCCAAGCGGTTCGTAGGTCTAATAAATACAAATCCAAGGACTCCTACAAAGAATGGACCGGTCTTGACCGTCGCTATTTCGTTTTCTCTCTTTGCTTCATGTTAACCGCAGACCCATTTGCGATTGGGTGACAGTGGGAAGGACGAGTCGCCCAGTGAGTTGGTTATTCGTTCTTTGGAAGACTGTCGAGTCTCCTGGCCGTATCGCACTTAACATTCAGAGCCATAGTCGCAGGATTAACTCAGCGGAATCGGAAGGTAACTTATTTCTAGGGCAAAGAGTTACTTCGTAATCTTCATCATTTGCTATTTTTTTGAGTGCTCCACACTCAAAAAATGGTAGGTGATGTACTCTATGGATCAGAAGCGTGATTTTTGGGAAAGCTGACCATATAAGACCAGAAGCCTTCGAAACCTGGTGGTGGAGGAAGATGCTAAGGATAAAATTGTTTGCTTTGCTAATTTTGTGTGATTTTAATAAACTACTCAATTCTGTTCGTGGAAAATCTTTAATCCATCAGGGAAGTAATTAATTGAATGAGTTTTAGTGTAAAAATGGACAATTTTTAGTGAAACACTGAGCTTCATGAAAATAATTGCATTTTTTCAGTCGCTAAATAAATTTATGCGACCTGATGATGTAGCTGAAGAACGCGTGTGATGAATCACATGTATTTTGCTAGTTTAAATTTTTATTTTTAATTCGTGTTAAATTTTAATTATTTCCAGTGTTGTTTCATTCTATCTTATGACTCGTGCATGAATCGGTACGAATCCGTGGATTTTTATTGTTTGTTTTGAGTCTAATGAGATAGTTATCGGCCATCCCTTTGATTATAATTCTACACACTGAGTTCTTGTTGAAAAACATTGCATTTTTCTAGAGGTTTGTTTTAATTTTTGTTGAATGTTCTTACGCGTGTAATGTGCTGTTAGTAACGGTGGATTCCCATTCATGGGGATTTTCGTTGTTCAGTTTTTTTTAGATTCTGTACGCTGTGCGTTCATGGCACTCTAGGAGAGTGCGTTGCTTCCTAGATTTTTCCCATCCGAAGTGTTTATATGCTTTTACGGTCATGCTAAATGACGTGCTGTTGTCACGCTCATTCTCTTTAAATGATTCTGAAATTAGTCATGGGTCATTCTTTCACGAGAACATTGTCCGTTCATCATTTTAGTTGCTGCTTTGGGATAAAAATGGCAATTTCGATATCTAAGAATATTTCTGAATTTATTTTATCCTTGTGCTGGAAAACTTTTATTCCGCCTCCAGTCATTTTGTTAATCTTTTTCTTCTAAGGTGAATCTGTCATCAGACAGGTTTCAGCTGAACTGCTCCCTCTATGCTCGTCCATCCTGTGCTGCCTCCGTCAGCTCTTCGTAACTCATTTCATTCATAATATCTGTCAACATATTATTTCTTCGTCTTCCTCTCCCTCTCTTTCCCTCGATGTTTCTTTCTAATATTCCTTTCAGCAGGCAATATTTCCTCAGGACGTGTTCCAGCCAGTTTGTCTTCCTATTTCTTATTGATCTTAAAATATATCCTTTCTCATCCATCCTTGCTAGCACTTCTCGTTTCTCAGTTATCATTCCGTTTTGATATTTCCATTCTTCTACGTAGCCGCATTTCAAAACCCTCTTGATATTTCTCCTCTTTCGTCCTGACTCTCCATGATTCTGCTCCATTTTTACCGTGTCATGATATTTGAAAGATGTAAAGTTTCTGAAGTGGCGAGTCTGTCCAATTTTCCCGTTGTGCTCCGTGTTATTTCATGTTTAATTTGTGGGAAAATAGCGCGGTAAGCATACATTAAAAACCAAAATTAGGGCATAAGAAAGGCGTATTATCCCGCGAATATATTTTTTATTTACACTTTAATATAGTCGTAGACGCAGACTGCAGTGCTAATTCAATGCAATCGTATTGCCCAAAATTTTTCATGTCACCCGTTATTATAATTCCATTTTTGGCGTAATTTCATGCGAGGATTGGCCTCTTAGGTATAGTCAGGCTAGCTCGTACACCTCGGGCTCCTTGCGGTGTGCCTTCAAGACCGCATGAGCTCCGCTCTCGGATGAGGAAAAACCCGGTCGACGTCGCTTTTTCCTACGCATACTCCCATGATGGTTCCCCCGTCAAGTAGCGTCGCGTGGTAGGCGGTGGTGCTAGAGTGAAACCTGATTATGTTCTTTTTTTTATAAAGAGCGGATTCGAGTAGTCTCCGTCAAGAAGCGTTCTCCTCTCAGAACGATGGGCTAAGTTACGTCAGTGGGCGGTCGTCTCTCTCTGCGCGGCGGCCGTGTCCTTGGGGCGACAGTGTTGCCTTTGGGGTGAGAGAAGGGGGAGGCTGGTTGCTGGGGGAGGGAGAGAGGTGGTATCCTGGCAACGGAGCGAGGAGGGACGGGAAGGATGCCGGCAGAGCGTGTTAAAGGGTAACGCCGAGTGCCTCCTCTCTCGACGACGGAGCTGCTGGGTGTATGCTCAGGTGGTAGAGCGGTCCTCTATTGCTCTCCATCTGGAAGCTCGTGCCGTGGTAGCTAGGTGCGCAGAATGGGCAGGTAGAGCAGCAACGTCACAGGTCACGTGGTGGCGCTCGGTTTTGTAAGAAACGTCAACAATCAGCGATGCGCTTTTGCTGCAAGTAACGGCGGGTGTCGTCGATGGGGATACGCTGGCTCCACCTAGAAAGTACTTGTCCTTTTAATGACAATGGTAACTATGTTTCAATCCATAGATTTTTTTATTGGTGCGACTAGTTTCAACGCTACTGCGTCATATTCAGATACATACCGTACTAGAGCAAACGCATACGGCAATTGTTCAAACACGTTCGCTCCTTCGAGTTGTTGACTGTTCTCTTGTCATGTTGCATCGCCCGCGTTATGTCGTTGCCCTGAGGTGCGATCGATTGTCGTTTGTTCAAGTATTATTGGCGTGGTGATTTTGTTTCTAATTAAGTTTTTGTCTCTAATTAACCGGAATTATCAATGTTGAGGACCGTTCAGTCTGCTGGTAATCATCATCATGATTAGTCTGTGTTCGATTTCCTCTTCTTTTTCGCTGCTGCACTACTGCCTTAGTTTTCTTCTATGACGGTAATTTTTCTCGTAAACTTCTACTTTCATTACTTATTTCAAGAAACTCTCGTCTTAGAATGTCCCTTAAGTTCTATTTTCTCTGCTCCGAATGCATCTGTTCCGTGGTTACTGTTGGAAAAACAGTATTTAATCGTTAATACACTATGTATAACTACATTATATGTGAGATTTGTAAAAAAAAATGTTTCGACTTGAACACGGGATGGCAACAATTGGAAAAACGGGTGGGAAAGTATGTTTTTAGGGCAAGAAATTTAGCTGGCCAGAAATTAGGAAGGGATATCACTGGCAGATTACTATTGTTCTAAGTTGTTGGCTAATGAATCATATTCTTCGTGTACAATGTCTCATCCCAACCTTTTCAATTTCCTTTTCCTCGTATTTATAATCTGCGTTCTGGGCGTTATCCATCACCGTCATCCCCCCTTGTGTTTGCCTTGTGATCACCCATCGTGTACACTCCGGACATCGCATTCTGTCTTCCATATATGTTTTTTACCCTTATAAGTTTCGCAACTATTTCCTTTCTTTTTCCAACTTGTCGGAAACTGTCATTCACTCATCTCTCTGGATATTATCTCCTCCATACTTCTCTGTGCCATTGATGAATGAAGTCGAGTTTTCAAAATTGTGACTGCCTGCGCTCGTGCCGAGCGCCACCCTGATATATCAGTTCGTGTCTGTGTTTGCTTTTCCCGAAGGCGTCGATACGTTGGTCGACACACCCACGCCCGAGGCGGGGCTGGCAACCACTGGTGAGGCCCAAGCTATCTTAAGCTGGCGTTACCAGATCGAGTACGCTGGAAATTACATATACGCCGAACAAATACCTTTCCAACTCACAAAGTGATGTAACAATTTACGGAAAGGAATAGTCGTCAAGGTCCATAACGTCAATGCAGACTTAACCTAGAAAAAGCAATATTTTTTGTCCCTGCTTTTATCTCTATATCTGATGAACCTCTTGGAACGAAGAAGAATTTTGATTATATGGTCAGGCTGTTTTCTTTGCTCGTGTTTGCTTTCGCTTCTCCTCTGCTTATTACAATTAAAGCCACTCATTATATTCTTTTAATGCCTTTAGTTCAATGAAATTGTAGGCTTTGTCTGCATCTTCGTGGTACCCAGCTAGCCACCGCAGGAGGTGGCTGTGAACCGGGCATGTATTTAACTTCAAATGTACTATCACTCAGATATTCTATAATGTGCATAATACCGTATAGACCCGTGTACCACGCGCATATTTTTTCCCAAGAAATCGTAGTTAATAAGGGGAGTGCGCGTCCTACGCGAGTTCCTTATCTCTCTGCCTTTCCTGGAAACCTCTAAGGTAGCTGGTGGAAATTGTGTATTGAAAACTCAATTGTAGCTCAGTGCCTGAACCCGTAGTAACAAGTTAAACATCGTAGACGTCGGTTTATTTGAATGAGAAGCGATTGCTTTTCTCTATTTATCGTGGATAAATAAACGTAAGAATGCTGATGGGGAAAGCTTTGGCATCAATTGAAGGTACTGCGCCCCCAAAACCTCGCGCTAATAGAATGAAGAAAGCCGTAGTTTTTTTTCCGAAGTTAGCGGGGTGCGCGTCTTACTCATGTGCGCGTGGTACACGGGTCTATAAGGTACGTAGTTATTTAATTTGTATGGAAAGAAATTCTAATGCAATGTGGCATCAAGATATCATTCTATTCTTCCGGGATGAATGGTACACTCATTGCAGTGCAATTCATTCTTCTAACATGGAAAATTGAAATGGTGATGACAAAATTATTGTAACGATATATGGTTTAAGAAATCTACGGTTAGGGAATATAGTCGTGCGTGTGATTTCCCCCAATCTCGTGGTGTAATTTTGTCTATTTCCGTGACACGCTTTCATAGACATCATTTATTCAGGTTAAGTACCTAAGGTAATTCCGCATATTATGCAAGATAACCTCATGAAAATTATCCGTGGGGAGTCGGTGTGCTTGGTTTCTGGTATTAGTTCCTCGTTGTATGGGAAGGCGCGACTTCAGTCTGTTTTGACAGTCTGTCCGGGCACTTTGCCTAAAGCATGTATTTTCAAGTTCACGTTAAGCATTAAAATTACTTTGAAATACATGTTATCGTTGATCATGTGGATTAGAGGATATCTTCTCTGTTGATTAGTCTAAATTTGGATTTAGTGACATAGCGGTAGAATTCCTTAATCTATATAGTCCACTACTGCCCATTGTCGCTCACATATGATTACGTTTAAAACCATGCCGGGCTTTAAATGAGCCCCTATTTGACTTATATTCACGGTTCCTCGGTTTCCTAACCACAAGGCCGAGGGAGTGTGGAGGAGGTAGACCGTTGCGAAGCTTCTACCTGTAAGCACTGATGTAATCTGTTGAGTTTATAGCGGTCGTTTCCGCCGATGCGGGGTTTCCCATCGTACAGATTGTTTTTCTGTCATATGTTATTTTGGGCATTTTTTGTCCTCTTCGTTTGTATGCTTGCCTTTGATTCGGCGTGGTTGTTTCAGTCTGTAATTTAGGTGTCAGTCAGGTTTCTTGCGGCGTTTATTGGCCATATGGGAGCTAAATGCCTCGGCCTCTTGAGTTAGATTGAGCTCTCCTAATCCGTAGCCCTTTTTTTTACAGACTTAGCTTCTTATTTTTTCCGCAATAAGATTGTATCAACGTTTTATAATCAGGGATTGATTGCGGTACTCAAATGCATTATTTAGTGGCTTCGGTTTGTCATCATTTGTTGAAGTGTAGCCCGGTTATATGTATGGCTAGCTTTAAACGCCAGACGGAGCTTTTTGCTGGCTTGATGTTGACTGAACATTGTCTAGTATATTGCAGTAATACATGTCGATCGATTGCGGTGTGCATTGTCGATGGGAGAATGTATTTTTTCTGTTTTTATGCTCCTAAAACACTTATCGAGAGATTTTAAATCTAGCCCCAAGTATTGCTGGGTTGTTGCCCTTAATGAAACCCATTGGCCTTTGTGGTGGAACCCAAAAGAGAGTGTAAATGGTAGTATAAATTATATTTATTTTTGTGGAAAGTTGTCCTTTGAATAACCCTGATAATTGTAGTACATAATTATTATGGGGTTCCCAGGGTTTCCCGTCACTCGGCGAATTAGTATACCGCCGCCGACTATTGTATTGATTTTTCATTTTGTCTTTGAATGAGTCAGATTCTTAGCGCATGCGAGATTCTCAACTCTCGTAGCAACGCGGTCGTGTGAGCTAGTAACTCCATGCGTTACTCACTTCATTTGTTTGGACGATCCTGATAACGCCTCCGCCAGAGGCGACACGTGGCTCTCCGATGTCGTCTCTATATGTTTTATTTCCTATTTACCCCTTTGGGACGTTGAAATATGTGCGGCAGGAAATTGGAGCGCGTCGGTCGGATTTGCCCCTCGGGGCTCGTTTAGTGATAACGCCGTCTCCTGTGTTGGGACTTCGCGTGGATAGCGGGCCTGTTCCTGCGCGATAGGGCCACCGGAACCATATATTTGGGAACGACCCATCGTGTCCACTCATTCGGACGGGATTTTCAATTTTTTTCCTCGTCTCCGCACGTGAGTCGTCAGAAAACTTACCCGCAGAACATACGAACGCAATGGACGTACTGAAATGCAAACCGGTATAGCCGGCTTTGGCAGGAGTTTCTATTTCGCGAAAATAAGAGTTAAGCGTGTAATGAAAGAAAATTGATGTCCATTAACGTCAAAACTATTAATTGATAACATCGTTTTTTTCATCCTGCCTGGGAAACTTTAATAGATTTAAAATATTCATGACCGCCATTATCAAGTTTGGAGAGGAACCATGTACATCTCTGGCCTTAATTAGGACTAGATGACCCGAGCGAATATTTCGCACAGTATGCAGCTTCTTCCTGTTTCTTCCTTCTTTCTGTTCCTTCCTTCTTTCTTCCTGCTCTTCTACCAGTCGAATATTTCGCAGTATGCAGCTTCTTCCTGTTTCTTCCTTCTTTCTCCCTGTTCTCCTACCTGTTTCTTCCCATGGACAATCATATGTTATTTATGTTTGTGTGAGAGATACATAACGTAAACAGTAAATGGTCACATTGACTGCATGTAGAATGTAAACAATCTAACTAAACGAGGTGTTAATAGATGGCGCCTCCTACAGCCTTTTAAGCACGTAACCATAGCCAACATATTAGTTGATTATATTGTCAGCAGATGGCGTTGTTTCATTTTTTTTTACAAAAACTTTAATTTTAAACAATTTGTCTATTTTTCATCAATACCGGGGAACATAAGTTTTAAAAAAATGTTTGAATCATTAATTTTGATGTATAATTATGGGAGTTATGGCGTTGCGACAAAAAAACACCTTTGAGAAATTATATATACGGATGATGATGTGTGTAGTCGATATACCTCGAGCGAGTAATCGACATGGAAAAATCGAAACTTTTAAGTCAAATTAATGGGTAAATAGTGAAATTTATTTTATTTATTTATTTATTTTATTTCACCACCAAAAACGGCACAAAGGCTATTACATTGGCTGACATACTCAATAAATAAATAAAAAATTTCAAACAAAAACATAATATTCATTAAATAAAACAAATGAGGTAAGCGTAAGAAGAGACTTAGGGATTGGAGAGGGATGGATCATTTAAGTGGCGTTTTATGGAGGATTTGAAAATGGTGGCAGAGGAGAAAAGGTCCAAGGAAGGATATTTCGAGGCCAAGGAGTTAAACAAGGAGGGGATTCGGAAGAAGAGAGAGCGCTGGGAGATGGAAAGACGGAATCTGGGAGTATGCAGTAGACAGTTACTGCGTAATGGACGGGAAGGAACATGAATACTAAAGAGAGGGAGTATTTCATTGGTCCGTAGAGAGCCACTGAAGATGTAGGAACAGCATATCTGATAGGACACGGCGGTGAGTTAAATGTGAAATGCCAAGGGAGGAAAGGATGAGGTCACGGGATGAGCTTCTGAATGTGGGGACTCGATGGCGAACTATGGCGAGAAAGAAGTTGACTGGACGGTTGAGCAAATCCAAGGTAGTGGGGCAGGCGGTAGACCAAATTGGTGCACAGTATTCTAAGATGGGGAGAATACAACCGAAAAAGACAGTTTTCAGAGCTGTAGGGTCCTGAACGTCAGTGAGGCGGTAAAGCATGCCAACTATTGCCTCGCATAGATTTGAGATTGAGATTGTATTTTTCGTCAGAAGCTGGTGATTCAATGTTTAAAATGATACCTCATTTATCACTGTAGGTGCAGTATTAACGGAGCATATACGGAATGACAGAAAAAGACCTTTCTGTATTAATATAGATGATATTCTTTAAACATAGCTTTTATCTTTTGGAGGCAAGAAGATTTTTGCAGTTGGGTTATGAGTTCTTACGGACACCGTCTAGTGCTAACCGTGTAGGTCGTGTTGATGAATTCATTTTCAACTCTCGCAGTGTATTAATCGTATCGCATCTTACACCAAGGTGAATTAAGTCGGCGACAGTGAGAATCTCCGGTCGTAATCGTGCTCGTGGGTGTTAGACAACATTTTTGTGGATGTGTACGAGGTGCAGGAAACTAATATTTTGATACAAGTGGTCATGTCTTCTATAACTTCTGGTAATTTTTGTCTTTCAAAATTGGAAATATGGAAGCCCTAACTATTTTTTTGCGTTAGTCATACTTTAATCCTAGCAACTTCTTCTTCTAAGCCCGTTTTTCTTGGGAAAAGTAATTGCGTGATTTACAACTCCCGTGTTTTTCTCAATCGGGCGTGCAATAATTGTTGAAATAGGGCAGGGGCTGTTTTTCCATCTCGTATTCATGCATTCGCGCATGAGTTCTTGCAATTCATCACTTTACAAGACGCAATCTGAAATGCTCGTTCCTACTATACATCATATGGTGCAATTATGTGCCCCCTGTAAAGTGGGCTTTATGACTGTTGTTCTATTTTGCGTAATAAACTGCGTGTTAGTTTAGTTCAAGTTTGTTTCAATGCTTTGGTTACCCATAAAAGCAACAGTATTTCATTTTGAGGTTCACGAGGTTTGTACATAATAAAGAACAGCATTTGTTTAAAAAATCTTACAATAATTTTAACATTTAAACAAGAAAACGGAAGTGTTGCCATTTTTAGTGTATCGACATAACTTATTGGTGGAACAGGAAAGTAATTCTTAAAGGATCGCAAATGATTACATTTTTGGACCTACCAGACGTTGCGTTCCATATAACAGGCTCATTGCTAAGTGTTTTGCGGCCCTGTAAGTTATAAATCAATATTTAATAATAATGTTTTATTACTCCCAAACATTATACATATTCTACATACTAGAGGTCAGGGAGCTTTAGGTAACCTAGAAGAAGAACCTGTATTGAGGTTACCATCAAATAAGTAAATAAATAAATGACCATACATTGTTGTTTAACATGAATTAATATACAAAATTTAAAAATAATTCCGTAACAAAATGTCTTCAATATTTTGATAATTAAATAGCCAATATCTTACGTTTTTTTAAAATGAGGTTAGGTGTGATGCATTCTTGCAGGTGGAAGGTAGTAAATTGTACGCTTTTGGCCCAGTGTATAAAAAACTTCGCCTGAGCATGGAGAACTTGGGCCTGGGCAAGGGTTGGAAAACTGTCTGTATTTTTGCCCCATCTTCCTCGAAATATAGCTTATCATCTGTTGGCATGCAGGGAAGCAGTCTGGCCGCAGCGTCTTACTTTCTGTAGAATGTGGAGTAAGGTGTTGCCCCGCTTTCCCAATTCTTTCATCACTAACCGCATCCACTGACCCGGAGGCTGCATAGCAATAATAAAGGCTTCTCACTCTTCTCAGGCATCGCCCGCCGTTCTCATGGGTCGACGTGGGGCCGTTAAAGAAAATAAGTGGAATCGCTCCGGATCACGTTCCTCGGCGACTCATTTAATCGGCGCTAATTTGAATTTTCGCAAATTACACCCCCCGCCGTGTCTCAGGGCGGGTTGCGCTATTGGGCTTTTTTTATTTCTGCGAATTGGGTCGGCTGCGTCTTGAATGTGAGCGCCCCGCGGCAATCCGAGGAGTGGAGCGAATTATTCGGCCAATAAGGGAGACGCAGTAGTCTCATATCTTATGAAGTTAGCCGAGCATGTGAGATCGGGTTTTTTGAAATGTGCTGGCTTCGTGGGGATACGGCTTCGGGACCAGCGGAGCGGAGTCGTTTCGGGCAGTGGCTCTACAAGTAGGAACGCGTGTTCGCACAGAGGCTAGTGTCTCGCAAGGAAGGAGATGAAGTCGTCTTCACGAATTGGACCTATGCTCACGCGTAGTTCTGTGGGTAGGAAGGTTGGACGAGAAGCAATTATTTGGCCTATTATCGATTGCCCCAAAATCGTTGAAAATCTTATGTAAATAATGGCATTATTTAAACTGCAGTTAATTCAAATATCCACGAAGTAAATAACGTTCTGTGTAAAATTATTACAAAGGCTTCCGCGGTTTTCTTGTTTATTGGTAGTTTTCGGGTTCTCCCCGCAAAGGCCTGGGACTTGATGAAGCTGACTGGAATGCCGGCGAAACGGTCGTCCAGAAATTTGGTGCAACGCGGGGAGAACCCGAAAAATACCGATAAACATTGTTTAATTCACATATTTGTTCAAAATTATTGTTAGGATATTCCCCTTCATACCACTTGGGAAAATTGGCTTTTTCACTAGCCTATGCTGTTGTCACGGTTATAGAACCCTGCTCGTTTTTTAAATCTTCGATTATGGTTGTGATTATTACAGTAAAGAGCCTCATTTCATTCGCATATTAATGGCGGATCATAAACCCATATGTCCTTTCTCGGTAAACAGTTTTTCTCAAAAGTAGTATTTGCTCACCGACGAAGACGTTGTCGAGCAGGAGACAATAAATCCGTTGTTTCCTAGTCGTGTAAAATCATACAGGAGACAATAGTTTCCGTTGTTTCCTAGTCGTGTTGATTTTCCAAACCTTTTCAGACTCAAATCTTTATTTGATTCTGTACTACTCTTGAGTTATATTTTTAGTGTCGTTATTCACGTTAAGTCTTATATTAATGGGAAGTGGCCATCGCAGTTGAATCTGAGTAATTGAACAACTTCTTGGCTATCATTCTGATCCTCAGCCACCCGGAAAATGAGTTCACTGATAAGTCCCATAACGTACTCCCGAAATAATAAGCATTGGTGAGCCCTCGTCTTGATTCGTCCGGTCAAGTCGAACCCTTTAAGTCCGTATTATACTTGATCTAGTCTATCCATGGTCGCTAGAATGATGACTTCCCTGCATCGTGCATTTCGGAACCAGTTTGCTGGTTAACAAGCGTGATCGCTATCCCACTCGCTGAGCTTCTTGATTTCTCGTCATGATTATAAAATAATTGTTTGCCACACTCTCCCAGTAGGATCAGGTCGCTATCAACCACTCAGGGTCACCTTTACAGTCGCTCTGTGATATTCCCTTACTTCAAGCAGCGTCTCCTTTACCAACTAGTGGGTAATAAGCATTTTCTGGCCATCAACATGATGGAAAATGTCCCAACATTTGTTTTAGTCCCGTTTCAATAGGTTACATAATATAAGGTAGTTAGTAGTTAAAGGTAAGGAGCGAGATAGTTCCCTAGTCCTAATTGTGACCAAATTCGAATTGTACGTTTTAATTTCTGCAGCTCTAAGAATCAAAAATTAAAATTCTGCGTTATTAATGATGCTATAATATACATTGATGACACTTAAATTCTAAGATATGAAATGAAAATATCAACGTGTTTAATCTTCATTTTTTTCACGTGGCACGTCCAACACTCAGTCGCAACGGACGGTTTTTGAAAAAATACTGCTGTGGCGCTATGATCTATTTCCAACGATAGCCGAGGAAACGTACAAAGTGCTGACTCGATTTTTTGACGAGATCTAAGTGTTAGAAATTGCTCATTTTTTTAAATGTATCTTTCTAGAGAGCATAGACGTACCATTTCCCATGTAAAGAGTATTTTTCGTCAACAATCTCTGGAAGTTGTTTGGTAACGGGCTGTTTGTTTAATATCATTGGAAGGGTGAGATAATTTTCTTTACATCTACGTCTACTTATTACCCTACAAGCCACCACAAGGGTGTTTGGCAGGAAGTGACTATTACAAAACACGTACTACAGTGAATAAATTTACTTCCACCGACAAGCACCACACAATACAGTCCTATCAGTGATTATCAGATTATCAGTCACTATCAGTATACTACAAATGCTACAGAAACTATTAAAGTAATCTATAATGTAACTAAGTAAACGTGACACAAGAGTCATGCAGGGAACGTGCAAAACATGGTGCTAGCATTACTCGGCAGATTTAGAAACGTACATTAGTAGGCATATGAAAAAATCAACTACACTACCTGTCAACTAACCTACTTCAAAGTCTACACAGCCATTACGGTGTCCTATCGATCGTGGTAAAGACGATATTTTAAACCTTTCTGCTCCACAAGCTATTTCCCTTGTTTTCTTTTCATGACCTGTTCTACCGTAGTATGGTAGTAACATTTAAAATGAGACGAAGTAAATTGATTTCTTGGTGATATATCGCTCATACTACTTTAAGAGTATTGTTGACATGAGCTACGTTATGGTTGAAAGCTGTTAAGTCGGATAATCGGGTGTAACCTTCTAGGTCGGCTCTAATCGTTCCGTATTCGTTACTCAGTAGTATGAAGCACCTGTCGGCTAGCATAACTACAAGTAGGTCTTATGATAGATCAAGTATCGTGTAGGGTGGGCTGTGGCAGTGGCGTGAATCTCAATTGCTCCTTTATACGCGGCGTGTTTTGCTGGCAGAGCTTTCCTTTGTACGAGCTGGGCGAAATGAGGGGAATGGTTGGTCGATGGGGGCGCGGGAAGGGTGGGGGGTGACCCAGGGAAGGGGAGGTTGTCGTTTGACAATGGGGGAGGCCACGTCCCTGAGGTGGGTGTTTGAACTCGCGGAGTGGAGCGACAATATACTTGGACGATCGCGGCAGCTCTCTCTCTCGTTTACCACAGTCATGGTCGCGCTCTGAACGATTTGGTGACTCGGAAACACCTCGAAGAATCGGAGGAATCAAACGTTATTTGTTCGGGAACCTTGAGAGTTGACGAAATCTCATGGAACAGTATCGAAATTTGTGTTGGAAATGCGTTGTCGGTGTTGTACTTAACGCTTAAAGCTTAAGAAGGTAGTTTGAGCGAGATAGTTCCCCAGTCATATTGGAGATCATATTCGAATTGTAAGTTTTAATAACAGCAGTTGCAGGAAGTGCGAATTAAATAGTATACTATTATTGGTGCAATTGTATACTTTTTAAGACTTAGTGTTACAGTAATCGAATAAAAATATCCGTATAATCAATTCTTTAACTTGACTCATTTTTTCACGCGGTATGTTTAAAACTCCTTCACGACGAAAGGTTTTTCACGATCCTGAAAATATTGCTGCGGTAACTATGTGATTTATTTTTTTAAATAGTTGAGAAAACATTCAAAAAACCCTGAAAATGATTTTGACTAGATGTAGGAGTTAGAAATTCCTCATTTTTAAATAATCCCTCTCTGCAGAGCATACACACGTACATTTTCCCATGTTTAAGGTCTGGTTTTTTTCGTAAAAAATCTCGGATAGTAGTACTGTTTGGGGCTGATATTTTGGTATTTTTGGAAGGGTGAGATATTTTTCTTTAAAATGAGATCAAATTCATTTATTTATAGGTGAATTAAAATTTTGGTCAAAATACCTAAAGGTTGCTCGAGCGCTAATCGTGAGGAATTGAGTGTAAATTTTAATAATTGTTCAATTTTGTTGAAAAATGTTTTTGGACTGCATTGCAACTGGGCGCAAATGTGTACTCCGTGAAAGTCGCCATGAGTACAGTCGTATTAATTATGCAAGAATTGTATTTTCGAAATTTTGCCTTAGTCTAATTATGTTACGACTTGCGTTCGCGTCGCGGAATACGAAATTTAGCTGAAATCATTGGTAGGTACGTGTCTTTTACTCGGCGTGATACCTTGAT
Organism: Ceriagrion tenellum; assembly: GCA_963169105.1. Lineage (NCBI taxonomy): Eukaryota > Metazoa > Arthropoda > Insecta > Odonata > Coenagrionidae > Ceriagrion > Ceriagrion tenellum. The sequence goes on along the minus strand of OY720640.1, from coordinate 65,162,430 downwards.
ATTTGTTCGACACCATAATAATAATACGAAACATTTTATTTCGTGTGCACGGGAATATCTGTTTTTAGAGAAGCGATATTTCGAATAAATGTCAAGTGCCTTAAGGCAACGTTTAAAAATGGCTTTAAATTGTCTAGAAACCATATCGGTAACAACATTTTCTCAATTGTGTGTACATATTGGAAAATAATACATGTATGTAACGTTTTATGCAAATCTATTTATAAACTGGATTATGTTTTTCCGTTGAACTCTATTATCTACCTCACATTATGTTTCAGATTTAATAAGTAGATTTAATTTTCTTATTTTTCATCTTCGTGAAGAAAAGTATCCATTGTTACGTTAAGTATTTCCTGAACTGGCAAGTATTTTAGGCAACTTCCAAGTGCAGGAGAGAGGCCAATTCTTGCCATATACGGTTGCGTCTTACTAGCACCCTAAAGGATGTTAGTTGGTGAATCTGTGCCAAGAAGTATTTTATTTTCAATCGGGAACCTCATTTCTGATTGTGCAGATGCTGCATTTTGCTGATGCTGATGCTCGAATTTTGAAGTGCTGTATCTTACGGCTTCCTGATTATTCCACGACCTGAGTTCCTTCGAATTACTTTGCTTCCCTCTTTTCACGTAGGGACCGTACCCAAAGAGATTGGTACGCTGGTAGAAGTACGCTGGAGGCTCTACGTGGGAATTTTCTCGTTTTGCACACAAAATCTGCTTCCTGTTTGGGCAGTGCACTTCTTTTCTTCGATCATAATGTAAACCATGAAGTAATACGCTATGATTACAGTTAAATTAACTTAAGTTTAATCAACTGTGAAATCCGTGAACTTATGACCTTCACGTGAGGTACCTCTCAGAAAGCGTCATCGAAATACTATGTAGTCAACAGCTTTCCTCATCATTGGGCAAACAAGGCATTTCTGAGGGTTTCTTAGTAAGTCGTGACCTCGAAATCTCTGCAAGCAATATGCTGTCGTATCCAGCATGAATTCACATGTATTTGGAATTGAATACCTAGATTACCAGTTTTTAATGACATCGTGCTTTACCGTTACTTTAGTGAAGTTATACTTGATTATTTTTTGAATCATTTCTTTTTAAAGCGGACGTTATTCTTTAAACGATTTGAATGATTTCATAGGTTACCAGTTTTTAATTACTTCGTGTTTTACCGGTCCTTCATCAAAGATAGACTTCAGTTTATTATTGTTTTAATCATTTATTTTAAAGCATACGTTAATACTTCACCCGAAATCAGTCGCAAAAGTGGTCGCTAATGCTTTAATAGTTTCAATGCTTCGTTCGGACGAGCGAAATGTGAACTCATTATTCCCTGGGGAAACGTACTCTTGTCTTTTATTGTTTATTATTTTTAAATGAATTGCTTTTAAAAATTTACGTGGGGTGCGACGTCTCGCTTCGGCACTTTGGATTTTATGATCATCGGATAAAGATTCGGAAATTTGAGATCAATTAGTCGAATTCTGCTGTTAGGTTCGCTGGAATGCTTAGTTGTCAACCAGCCGCACAATCCCCTTCAGTCACTTATATGGTTATTCCATGCTGGATTTAGTCATGTTCGTCGTACATTCTTCACATTTTGAGTAGTTAACGATATTGGTTTCAAGGGCCATGATGATTATTTATATTATTGAGAATCATTTTAGTCCCTGCTGTGCAAATAACATTGATTGATTGATGATTGATTTTTGCTCTTGAGCTACATTATCTCGCTCACATTGCTTCAGATGTATCAGGCATATTTTTAATTTAAGGTAGCTTGAGCGAAATATCATTTTACTTCGAAATCGATGAAATTAGTCTCATTTTAAAGAAAAAATATCTCACCCTTCTAATGAGACAAAAAATCAACCTCTTACCACATTATTTTCGGAGATATTTGCCAAAAAATACCAGCCATTTTACATGGGAAATGGTACGTGTATGCACTCCACAGAGACATTATTTACAAAATGAGGAAATTCTAACTCTTAGATGTCGTAAACAAAACTAACAGCGTGTAGTTTGTATGTTTTCTCACCTATTTTTGAAAATTAATCATATTGTCCCCGTAGTAGGTTCTTGGGTATCACAAAATATCTTCCGTTTTGAAGGAGTTTCAAACGCACCGCGCGAAAAAAATGAGTCGAGCTAAAGACTTGTTTAGATGTTTTCATTGAATTACGTACAATTTCTGTCATATGAAACTATGTTATTGCTCCATTAATAATGCAATATTTAATTCATGTGTCCTACAGCTGGTGAAATTAAAACGTATAATTCGAATATGGTATCTATGTACTAGGAAAGTATCTCGCTCGGACTACCTTAACTAATTTTTATCTTCCTGAAGAGACTTATACTTTGTTACGTAAAGTTTTTTTTTCTGGGTTCCCACCCACTTCCGGCGGTCTGCATCGGTCCAGGTCCGTACAGGTTTATTTCAGTGTGTATTTATTTCAGTATTTTATGCAGTGTATTTCGGCCAGCTTGAGTGTACCCTTATTATTTTCCGTGTTTTCTTGGCTCGTGCGTGGGTGTTGTGGCGGGGAAGGTGAGAGGCGATTCGGTGGGCGTCAGTTTGCACTGGGCAGAGTCGGCGACTGTCTCACCACTTCGGATGCGGAATTGGGGGGGGGGGCGGGAGTGTTGGTCTCTGTCCCCACTGCATAACACGAGAGCGACTGAAATAGCGTCGCGGAGGGCTGGGTGGAACTTTAAGACTCACTCCCTCGCCTCGCGGAGGGATGAAAGCTTGTTATTGAAGTGAGCCATGTCGAGCTATTTCTTTTGATAGTTGGCCGCCGTTTGGCAGTGCGTGGTCAGAGTGATAGCTTCCCGCGCAGAAGGCCTGGGTTCGAGTGCCGGCGGAGCAACGCATTCTTCGGTGGTATTTTTTAAATAATTTTTTGTACCGCCAAACAGTCGCGGTATCCTCGATAATCGTCTAAAGAACGCACTGATATGCTTGAAGTTCGGTTTAATCGCTGTGCGCACGTTCTTATATTTTTTGGTAATTTTTGCACGCTGTCGTACAAGCATCGTTCATCAGTTCTTTGAGATTCTGGCCTTATGATTATTATCTGTCCTAAATATTTCAGTTGACGTATTTAATCCATCCAATTAGTTATTAATGTAGTAAAATTCATGAAGTATCCTCGCGATATGAAACGCCTATTGAGTCATTCTTTCTTAGCATGATTGTAGAAGATAGTGGAAGTGTGACATGGCTGGTCCAGGGGTCGTAATGTAATCGTTTTGCAACACCTCCCCACAATAATTATTCCTAATTTGTATTTACTTCAGTGTGGGAAAATCCCGGACCGAAGCTAACGGGTAAAATACATTTCTCCTCAATTGTAGCGGTTCTGTGTTTAAATCGATCGGTTACAACATCAATGAGGGATTTCAGCACGTTTCAGCGAAGGTTTCGGTACTATAAGCTTACAAGGTCAATGTCGTAACGATCAACTAACTGTATATCCCACCCCGTGCGTATTAAAGGGGAAAGGCATGGAACGGGCCAGGGTGGAGAATACTTGAAGCGGAGTAATTGCGTATTTTGTTCTTCTCTCCCCCTTTCACAGTTCGCCAGGCACTGAGCTCAAGATTCTTAGATGTCGTGCTCGCGAGCCCTTGTCGTATTGCAGTGGATTAACCTAACCTGAGCATTGTGTGGTAGATCTAGATAAGCCATAATGCGGCCGCGAACAATTAATTGGAATCAGCTGCCTTAAGAACGTCTGACGCACAGTTTTTGGGTTTTTCCGACTCTGCAATCTCTGCCGAAAATTCACGGCCACTGCCCACCATCTTCGTCTTAGTCGTCAATTGCCTCGCTTCGATAATTGCGATATTCGTAATTGCCTCTCTTGTCAGTTGCACTGGCTTGTCGCGTCGGAATGTCATTAAGAAACGCACTAGCGGAGCAATGTCTGATCAAGTGAGAGGGGGATGCTTTTTTGAGGCTGTTGGAATGATTGCCATTCCTTTAATTAAGATACGCGTATGGGTTTCTTTTTAATTTAAATTTTTTCATTGTTTCGGTCATTACCTATTTTGCGCAATTGCAATTCTGTACCCGTGACCTCGATATGTATGTAGCGCACGTCGCCATAAGTTCTTAGATCGTGAATTGAATGGTTCATTTACGCATCTCTCATCCCAGTGCGTTGATTTGCTGGTCGTTCTGTGGCCCAATTTTCTTCCAGTTCCCTGTGGACTTATACTGCCTTAATGCATTGACGTTTGGCCGATTTTTCAACCCCTTCGTGACCTTTGTGCTTCAGACAAAAGGAGTTTTTCGAGAAATACTTCAGAGGGCTGCATCACGCCATATTTTCAGGAGGCGTCTATGTTTCAAGAAATGCCTTTATACACGCGGTAACATATCGTCAGCGAACGGTGTCCACTTTGTAATATGGTGTTTCAATTAATCCTAGATGATCCCCAAAGTTGATTCTTTATCTTCACCATAATTTATTGTAAAAGTACTGTGGTATCCATGGAACTAATATGGGAAAAGCTGTTTTCACGCTTAGTGTATTTCCTTAGCGAGTGATCTGATAAATATACTTGTGGTTATCCGACATTACAGGAAATCGTTTAACGACGCACTGTTGACTCCCTTGTGAATGTACTGGTTGTCGGTGACATTTTTTTCGCCTCGTTCCATCAGTCTTTCGGTGCTAATTCTTGGAAATGTTCGCGAATGGAATAGGCCTTGTAGAAGAGGATGCGTCTTGGACACGTTGTCTAACACTGGTCGTCGCTTGGAAATGGCATGTGACACAGTTGAGGAGTCGATCAAATTATGAATTTCAAATTTTACTATCTTGACCTTAATCGTCATCGACTTCACCTTTTTTTACGTCCCACAAAGTTTTTTTAGTGGGAAAAATAGTGTGTGGCGCGTTGCCCCGTCAGAACCTTTAAAACTCTTTCCGTCGTGATAGAAACGAGTTTTTACCCCGAATGGCCGCACCTTCTTCTGGAAAAAATACATCATATTTTATCGCCTCCAGCCTGTTCGCTAGAAAATGCCGGGCTTGCCTTTGTGGATCTGCCCCGCTGCCTTAATCCAAAACGAAGTGGGCATGTTTTATTATTTTTTTCACGTTAACGCTCCTTAGTGGATTTTCTATGGGGAAGAGTGACGTTGTGAAAAGTGCCTGAACTTGGAAATAGTTTCTCAAAGACGGGAGGGACCCGTTTTTGGTCTTTTGCTCCTCCTCCTTGATTGAGTAGTTGCATCATCATTATGAAATCATTTGTGAAAAAATGAAATCATCATGAAATTATGAAATCACTTTTGAAAAAGAAAACAGGCATTGGAACATTCGTTCAAAACAGTCGTTTGGCGCTATGACAGAAGAATTAATCGCATTAAAGCGAATTTGACATCGCCGTGTGATTTGAAGTAAGTAGTGTCATATGTTAGTCTGTATGTACTGTACTTGTGCGTCTCATCTATCTTGTTTTGGGATGGGCGATATTTTTGTAGCATTTCCTGAAGCCGCCGATCCGAGAAATATTAACGAGGGTTGTGACCACTGACAGGAATCTGTAATGGACGTTGTTTGAAATCGGAGTTCGTTAAATTGGAATGATGTCGCATTCTCTACATATGTACCCCTGTTTCGACAATACTTGGGAACTGAGTGTCATGTTTGCATAATAAGTGACCTACCCCCTGTAGATGGAACATGTTGATACATAGTGTTTTGGAAGAGAATTGAAGTCGAAGACATTTTAGCTGTGATTGTTATAAGGATCAGGAAGTTTTATGGCCTGAAAGGAGGTGAATCTGTGGAGTGTTGAGCATGCTTGGAGAGGAAAAGAAGGTTGCTGTAGTGGTGTGAATGGTAGGGCGGGTTGATGAAAGGGGTGGTTAAAGGTGAGGAGATGATGTCGTCGAGCGGGCACAACGCAGGTCTTGACGGCGATGTTTCACGGACATTCAAAATATGAAGCCAGATTGATACCGGATGTCGGAAGTGTGACGAACATATTTCTATCCCTCGAGGGGTCCAATCGATGTTGGTGCTATCAAAGAACATAGGCTTTCTAGGGGGCGCGCGTATTAAATTAATGATTGAGAATCACGGTGGGAATTTTCCTTCATTTGTAAGGTAAGACATGAGCTCTTTTGATTTAATTGCCGTAGGCAGAGCTCCTTAAACTGTAGGTGGGATTTAACTACATTTAATTCTGTACATACTGATGTAACGGAGACTTGTGTTGTTAATTTATTAAAGATAAGACTCATGGGTGGCATAAAATGTCCAATAGAAGTTAAAAATATGCATAGCACTAATATATTGGAATAAGTGGCAGAATGATGGGTCACGGGTTTATAAATATGTCAGCTGGCCGTAACCAGTTCATTTCCGAAGGATGGAAACCTTAGCTGTAGGTGGAATGCGTTGACTATGTTGAAACGATAGGAATGATAGACGGAATGAAGTTTATTAGGAAAACAGTTGAATTTTAGGTTGAGGCAAAAGACTTTCTCATCTGCTAAGTAGACATTGTCCATCGAAACAACTCCCTATTTGTTCTAATGCATGCTGTGACAATAGTGCCCTCATAAATACATCTTTATTTTGTCTCTTGGTGGTATTCCGTTGTTAACTAATTTTATTAAAAAAACTTATACAATGTATAAATTAAATATATAAAGTAAATATATAAAACAGTCACGTCCCGGGTTTCGACGAATGATCGTCATATCCACTCGTGGAAACCTGGGTCGTATCTGTTTTATTTATTTACGTAAGATAGAACACGTGCATTTCTGGAAACTAGCATATTTAACAGAACATAGCGAAAGCGCCTGATCACATGTTTCCCTTGTCAATGCGTCCGCTATGGCGAAATCGCAAGTAGATGTATGTATACATGAACAGGCGTGAAATAGTCCTTCACAATTAGACGTCCAAGGCGGGCGAGCACTTCAGTAAACGATCGGATAATTATCCTTCCGCTCGTTATTACACATGGAACTCAATTTAGCTAAAAGAGCCCCTTCCAACGCGTGCGGCGCTAAGATTGAGGAGTGTAACCCGCGGGAGGTTTTTCTCCGGTGCGGGGGCGGTGGCGTCCGTGGGCCGGGTCGCTAGCGCCGCGCCGCCGGATCAAACCACGCCTCGTCTTTGCCCGGTGCCATTTTATGCTGCCGAGGATCGATTTGCTGGTTCGGCCCGTGCCACGCGGCACCCTTCCCCGGCGGCCAGATGCGTCTCTCCCCCCGTGTATCCACGACCTCACGCAAAACCTCGTTTCTTTCTTCATCAGGACGCCTCCCCGCTGTAGTCTCCGTGCTTTTTCCTCCCAGTCTCCCACTCCTCGTCATTTTTACCCCTCCCGCGTAGAGAGAATCGTGCCATGACTCAGAATCCGTCTCTCCCACTCGCCTTCATGTAGGAGGGGAGTCGACCGTGCAGGAGAGAAGGACAGTCTGGAATGGGGACTGTGCGATGTCGCGGCGTATCGATTTCGATATGCGATGTGAATGAGGTATCGGTATTGTGATTTAGTCAACTGTGATCCTGTGGCTTTGTAGCGTAACTTTAATTGTTGAAATATTACTTGAAGTCAGAGGAAATGTGGGGCAGTAGAATGAACAGTAGCAAATGGCGTATTTTTATCTTGCCAAGACTATACGATACATTCAGTTAGGGTCAAAAATGTCTGCTCATGTCGCTACCTAGACTGATACGCCTTCGTGTTTTATTAATTTATGACAGGACCTGCCATAGTTATCCTTTAAAATGTGAATAGTCGTTTTTTATGAAGCCGTTTGGCTTTCCTATTTACCTCAATATTTTAATTCTTTGTTTTTTTTTCTGTAACTCTACTCTGGGCTCTTGCATTCCGTGAAATCTACTTAAACAGATTACATTTATTTTCCTCTCGCTAATTATTCGAACACCTACAATTTGTAAATACTTGTACGTTTACATTGAATTTGATTGTGATTGCACTATTCCTTGTGTTTAAAACTTATTGTTTGTCCAGGATTGATTTTGCTTGGAGGAGAAACAATTTAAGTTTTCCAGAGTGACGAAAGTAATGGTTTCAGTCGTAACTTTGTGGAATAACTTCATGATGATAGATTGAAACGCTTTGCTGCCTTTTCCACCCCCCCTTGCTTCAGAGAGTATATATTTGTATGGACAGACTTGTAAATTACCTGATGATGTCCCACAGCGACGAAACCTAGGTCGTGAAAATAAAAATCTCATGTGGACATTAAAAAGTGTTTCAATCTATAATTCGAGAATGACGTTTGGTGCCAGAAAAGCTGGAAATAATAACCTGGAGTGAGAGATCATGTAGCGACATCCAGGAGAGCTGAATCGATGCGTGTTGCCGAAGTTCAAAATCGCCCGGCCCCGGCCGGGGGAAGGGTTTAAGTCGATAGTCACTCCCGTCTCCCGTCCTGTGTGTGTCGCATTATGGCCGTGGGTGAGGCCGGGGAAATTTTCTCGTGTTTTTTTTCCGCCGTTCCCTTCTCCCCTTTTCCTCACGGCGGGTGGTTGGGAGCGGGGGGGAGGCGGATTTGACTTTTCCGCATTTGGGGGGAAAGTCACTCCCAGAGTAGAAAGAAGGGTGGGGAGTGACCGGTCTATTGAAAGGGGGGAGAGGGGGCAAGAGAGGGACACACTTGACTGGATGGATTGGCGGCCCCGTCTCTCGTCTAGGACGTTGTTTGATCAATTGGGGCCACTCTGTTAGGGGCGGCCTGCTTGATTGGGAGTCACGCAAGAGACGCCGCCGCGTGCTTGGTGGTCGGTTGGGGGGAACACTTAACGCACAATTACGTCTTTTCAGTCCGTATGCGCGTGGTCAATCTCCTTCAGGTGTTTTTGCAACAGCCGTGGTGTATCTTTGGACAATTATTTAGCCTGTCTAGTCGGTTCCGTTGTTTCTAGGGAAGGAATTTGTCAGTGAGCGTGATTAGACATGTACTTAAAAATTAAGACTTCCACATTCCTATTGATTTTTTCTCTTCTTTCAATTTCTTATTCTTTTTGTTGCTACCCGTCTTCAGGGTTGACCTGTTACTGATTTTTATAGGGACAAGAATATAATTGTTGAAGTAAGAGGTTTTGAAATTTTAATTATTTTAGTTGCCAAATATATTTAATCAGCAATGATAAATGCGTGTTAGGAACTCTTGCCACTTGTTAATTGATTCTCCGTGAGCAGTTGTCCCATACCAGTTACTAAATGGACCATTGTCATACTCGTTCTCCCAAGGGATTGGTCATTTCTTTGACTGTATGCTTTCTAAATGTCCGATAGTGGGTTATCTTCCAAATTTTTTTTGTTAAACCTTCCGCTTACTAATTTCAAATTCTTCGAACTTTACAGTAACGGGTTTACACGAACATAGACTGCCTTCGTCTTTTTAAAAATATATATACGTCTTTGAAAGAGGAAATCACACAGGAAGAGCTACCAGGTAGCAAGGAACCTAGCATTAGATAGGGAAGGGTGGACGGCTGCAGTCAACCAATCTTAGGATCGAACGACTATTGATACGACAGTAATAGGTCTTCAACGTCTATCGTAGTTATCCTTCGAACGGAACGTGTTAATTTTACTCTATCAGAGGGATAAGTCACTCACAGAACTCATCGTTTGTTATCTATTACAAATTTAGGTGGTGTTTGGCTCATAGAAAATATTTAGCTCCTTGTCAAATATTGTTATGTCAGCTTTTCTTGATAGGCGCTGGTTTATTACCGGTCCTTCCGTCGAGCAAGACCAATAAAATTACCCTAGTTATCTATTCATGAGCCAGTTTTTTTGTGGTCGTGAAATTTCTGAAGATAACTAATGAATACACATTTTTAGAATTATCTAATGGATGCGCCCTCGTTCACTCAGCCGTGACGGCGGATGGTAAAAAGAAATGGAATATTAATTTTATGGCCACTTAAGCTGCGCAGTATTTTAGTATATTGGTTTCCGGCTTGAAGGGGGTCGTCTGTTTTGTGGCGAATATCAAGGTCCTGCTGGTCTGCCCTCATTATGGAGTAGATTTCTGGGAAGCAAGGTACCAAGTCAGGTTTGTTTTGCCGTTACGGGCAACATTTGCGTGTGCGTTAGCTGTATTTTTTCATCTATTGAATAGTTAGGCTCACCCGCAACTCAGCCATTATAAGTCAATATCGAATCGAAATGTCACCCGGCATTTTAACTGTCTTTAATAGCATGTTCAGAAATAAAAAGACCTTTCTATAAGCCTCTAACCCTTCGTTTCTTTTTTATTTGCCTTTGAAATTTTCATTTCTCTATTATCAACGGCTTAGATGAGGTGTATTTTTGTTTAAGATTTGTTTGCTGCTGCTCGCCACTGCTCTCAGATAACCACTCTATTTTAAAATTAGTTTTCATGTCCACAACCGTAAATTACGCTGATGTATTCCACCCTTGATCTTCCTCGGTAGTTCTTCCCGTGCCATTCTAATATTATTCTCGTGTTATGAGTTTTGGTGGTACGTTCTTCCTTCTTTATTTTGGCTCAAACTTGTTCGTCTCCGAAATGAAATGCCTACTTATGTATTTATTCTGCGTATTTGAATATTGTGTCTATACTCCAAAATTCTGTATGTGAAAAGAGATGAGCAGTTCGCGTATGCCCCTGTCCGTTCCAGTAATGACTGGAGATAACCATTTAAAAGGGTTCTTTAACTCCATATTGCTAGCATCTTCTCTCATAATGAAAGCATGGAATTCGGTGCAGTTATTCGCAGTTTTATGTTAAATATACTAAAAATATAAAGTTTAATTTCCGCTAGCTTTTGCCTGAAAGAATTGATGTTTCAATTCTATAATTCGAATTTCTTATAAGACTCTCTTTTGCAGGAAAAATACGTTTTTCACTCAAATGTTATTTCTCTCCACAACTAAAGGACTTAAGGTTTTAGTTTACTTGGAAATTTGTTGTCTTGCCTGATGGCATAATGGTTTAAGTTATAGGATTTAAGGGGAGATTGTAGTTGGTATATGCTTCACTACGATCTCTTCCCTAGTGGTTCATGACTCTGCGTGATAAATGAATTTTGCGCGTCACGTTGATGAAATTCTTGAATCCTACGCTCCAATTTTTGTTTATTCTTCTCTATGTAAAATTCAACTTCTACCCACACTCATCATTGTTATGATTAAATTGAAAACGCAGATAATTTTTCATTGATCTTGGGAGTTGAAGGTTCGTTCATCTTCATTGTAACTCGACATTCTTGGGTCTGACGAGAGAGGTAGTATTTACTGTGGGTTTAGTAAACATAAAATCTTCAGATACTGTAAAATATCTTGGAATTACCTTAATTTCTGATATATCGTGGGGAACCCACATGCGGAACATGCAGCACAGCATTAAAGAACTTTGGTTTTGTTAAGCGTAAAATAGATAGGACCTCGGTTGAAAAAGTCAAAGAGAAATGCTACTTCGCTCAGGTTAGACCACACCTCAAGTAAGCCGCGAGCATTTGGGACCCTGGTGAAATAATTTAGCCAAAATTATAATTTACTAAGGAAAGCTGCGTGCTTCGTTAAAAACTGCTACGAACGTGCATATAGTGCCTCACAACTTTAAGAGGGATTAAGGTGGGAGCCCCGAGAGACTCGGGAGGCTACACGCTAGGCTTAGCTTGCTTGAGAAGTTCGGAACTGATGTGTTTCAGAGCGACGCTGAATATTATCATGACACCTAACTACATTCCTTTTTTTCTTTTCGTTTCGTTCTTTCCGCGCACAATAAGCGGCCATAAAAAAACAGCTCTGCTAAACACACTCCCATAATACACATCACCATTTCTCCTTCCAAAACCTTACATCTTTACACGCCCAACACCCCCTGCCACGCGCCCGTGCGGCTTGCAGGGTAGTATGTAGATGTATTCGGCCACTGTGTTCGTTGAGGCTTTTGCGGGACGGTCTGTCGACAGTTCACGTAATTACTCCTTCTGTCTCACCGTGCGCCAACATTGGCTGGTGTTGCCTCCGCCGTGCCGGCGGTCGAACAATGCTCTCATCGCCGCGTGCGATTCCCAAAGCCTTTTATAAAACCCTTCTCTCTCTATCGAGCTCTCCTGTGTTGCTCACGCCGACGTCCGCACTCCCCCAATCCATTCTTGCCTCCCCTCATTCCCCTTCTTCATGTCCCCTCCCCTTCCGTCTCTCTCTTTCGCCCTTTCCCTCCACGCTATACCCGTCGATCGATGCCCCTGGCGTGTGTGTGCGTGCATAGTAGTGCAGAGGAGGGGTGCTCGAATCGGGAGGTTTGTTTCGCTTATGGTCCAAGCCCTCGGACGCCTCCTTTATGACCATTCGAAATGTGTGGACTCGGCTGTCTCTCACCGGCATTCTCTGTCCTCTCGTTGCACAAAAACGAAGCTTCCTTCTACCTCATCGTTATACATCTACATACTACCCTGCAAACCACCGCGTGGACGTGTGGCTGAGGGTCTTAGGACACCATCTGTGTAAATATGTAAGGTTTTGGTAGGTGAAATGGTGACGTGTATTTAGTGGAGCTCAGTGTTTGTTGTGGTCGCTTATTGTGCGCAGAAAGAACGAATTTTTGTACTTATCTGTTCGGCAATGTATCTCTCGTATTTTATCGCTTCTGTCATACCTAGAGATGTAGTGAGACGTCATGTTAATATCCTGTGTCGCTTTGGAACCTACCAGTTCTGAATTTCTCGAGCAGACTAAGAGAGTGTAGGCTCCGAGTCTCTAGGGGCTCCCGCCTCAATGCCTGTAATAGTTGTGAAGCACTAGATGTTCGCTCGTGGCGGTTTATAACGAAGCTTGCAGCTTTTCTTGGTATTTACTTGGTATTCTTGGTTATGGTTTAACTTTATGACCAGGGTCCCAAATGCTCGCGGCGTATTCGAGGTGTGGCCTTAGTAGAGCGAAGTAGCATCTCCCTTTGACTTTTTATCCGTTATATGGGTAGAGGGAAAGGTTTTGCGATGGAGGTGAAGATTTTATTTTTGTCTCTCTGTATTTCCAGCTTAATTCGTTTTCCCTTTGTGTTTATTGACACCCCTTTCTTCATTCCTGGCTCACGGGATTTTGGTTATCATGTTTGAGGACTTTTTGGAATGGGTTAAGGTCCCCAACTTTTTTGTTTTCTTTGAGTCCGGCGAGTACCTGCGTGGAGGATCAAGGAGGAACTTAATTTGTTTTGCGAGGAGAAACGTTTTTTTTTCTTTTTTCTGTAGAGTTTTTTGTTGTCTGTCAGGAAATCTCCGCAATCTCCGTATACGTGTTTATTGCTCATCTGCGATGAAATTGCGTGCCCATTCATGTATCTGTTTGACTTGCCGTCTTGATTCTCTCGTGAGAATTTTACTCTACGGTCTGGTTTCATTCAAAGTAATCTTGCCCTCGAGTGACTACTTCTCAAGGTGTTAATTTCTCGTCCTCTTTAGGTTTTTACTGCCGCGGAGATCATGAAATTTTTTCGTTGGTCGTTAGACGACTTGTGGTGTGTTTCCTCTACCTTAGTAACCTTAGTTAGCTAATCTTGCATTTACCTAGGCCTGAATCGGAGGTGTAACCTTTTTGAAGGAAGAATGAAATGTAATACCTCACGATAGAAGTTATGTACGTAATTCTCATCGGACTTCCGTAACCTGGGACTCAGGAGAGCTAGGTTTTGGCTGTAAAATAACACGCCCACATACTTACAGTTTATTTTCTGTTCTGCAATCAGTGTTCGAGGAAATTAAGAGTTGCTCCTATACAATTTGTGGTGCTATTATTTATATGGCGATACATGTAGTATCATGAGTGTGGTAGTGATGTTATTATTCCAGTTAAAGTCAATGAAGCTTCCTATAAAAACAGCATTACTCAGGATAGAGCAAATGCATATGATATTCTATTCGTCCATAAAAAAAAGATCTTCGAGACTTACGGTAATAGCGACGCATCTTTATATAGCGTGTTTTATCAACTAGCAATTAATTGATATTAATAATCCACTTTAAAATTGATTCGTTTTTGAGTGAACTGTGTATTTTTATCAGTCGTTAGTTTTTATTTTAAAAAATCATTGGGCGCAAATAGATTTTAATGCTCGATAAGTGCCCATTAACTGTGCTTGGTGTCTGTCGGTTGGAAGTCAGCTCAAAGTGAATCGGCATGTATTTAAAACCTATCCTTTCTCGTTTCTTGTAAATCGTGTCGTCCTTGTTACTAAATGCCCATCGTACACAGTATGGTTTCGGAGACGAATTTCAAGGATGAGTATTTTTATTTTACTAATATCCGATGCCGCAGTACTATGCACACCTCCTGGCATTGCAAGTGGTTCCTTCCATCCTTCGCCTCGTTTTTATTTCAAGTCCCCTGGCTATTTTACTTGCATTTTCCAAGCTGCAATTGTTTTGACGTTGGGCCGCAGTCTCTGGGATCTGCTCGCAGGGAAGTATTAGCCTTGCGTACGTACACTTTTCCCTTCCCTAGTTACATTCATCCCCGGTTTGGTTATTTTTTTAATTTTGAAATTTTATTCCGAAGTTTCTGTGGGGTTCATACATGGCTTTTAAGACACTCGCAAGCTCCACACTAAATAGGATAATTGGCTCAGTTTGCCCCGCCTTCTTGTCGAATCCCGTATTTGTAGTGAGCGCGGCGTGTGGCGTGAAGCCCTACTTGGGTCGGTTTGAGTATTTAATTACGAGGTCTGGTTGGGGGAAAAAAGTGAAGTCGGTTCTGGTTTCAACCCACTTTTTCTTCCTTCATTTTGTTGACTTGTTGAGCGAATTTTAATTGGTACCTATGCCTCCGTTTTAATTAAGTGTAGTTAAGAGTCCTGATTTTATTTCATAAAAAGTCAAACTACAGTCGAACAAGATGGGTGCTTGTGCCTTTTTTCACTTTTTTTCTTTGCTTCTCAATGTAAGGGCTCCTTGACGAATGGGGGGGAGTTCTCTGTGTTATAAGCAAATGATTATCAAATCCTACGAAACAGACAGTGAAGCGTAATCAGAGAATCCATTATATTGGTCTCAGATTCCACTTTTCGTCTTTTGCAGTAATTCTTTGTCTCGTCTATAGCTCATTCTAATGTGTATTAGTGTTGCCATTATAATATTTTTGACGCGCAAGATTGTACGTATTCTTTCATGCATTCTGTAACATTTGTGATAGTAGTATCCTAGAATGTCATGTTTTTTCTATTAATGCGTTTGTTAAATTTATTCTCAAGAGGGAAGTAATACTTTCTTATTGTCAGCGTCCTACGTTTTGGTGCAGATACTTTCATCTCGGAGCTTCATGTGAATAATTCATGTAACATGTTTTTACCAAAGCAGCGAATGAAATCGCTGGAGGAAACATCCTGAATGGTATTTCATAGCACTGTTCCTTCTTAATACTTTGTTCACTATTATTTTCCAATTTCAGGCCACACGCTCTTTGGGCAGCTAGTTCACTGGAATGTGTAAATTGATGTGAGATTAAGGTGTAGTTAAGGGAGAGAGGTTTTTTTCTAAATACTTGATTGCCTTGGAACGTCTTAGTAACCAAACCTTAATTGCGACTGTATTGATGTATCACGAGGAGAAATAAATGTAATTGTAGAAATAATAAAGAAAGCAAAAACTACTCACTGTACCTTTTCTGGCCTGATTTGTATCTGAACTTCACTTTCTTAGTTGATTGTCTCTTAAAAAAAAAATATTTGTTGGAAAGCTTCATATATCTTGGGAATCATCTAATTATATAAATAATATGTATTCAATTATTCTCGGACAAGTCTGCTGATATTATTGGTTATCATTAGAAGTGGAGGTTCGCCGCGAGGTGCCAAATTCATCGGTTTTGTTTTGTTCCATGATAACTTTTTTAAACTGTATACATACCTTAATACTGAAGGAAAAACGCTTGGTAAAACGCTAAAAATTAGTATCGTACGGCGTACAGCAAGTGGCCCGTTTCGGTTTTGTCGGAACTTGTGGCACAGACGTCGGGTGCCTTTTGTATCCTCCACTCCATTGCTATTTAGCTATTTAGGTGCAGCCATCCTGAATGGGGCAAATTACCTCTTTGCTTCCCCGGCTGACTCGCGCGCCGCCCGAAATAACCACGGCACAAAGCGGCTCATCAGCATTCGTAAATTGAACGATCACTGGCGGGGAGCGAGGGTGGACCGCGATCACGAGCATGTGACACTCGAGTCCCATGCCTCTTCTACAGAAGGCCAATCAGATATGTCGATATAGCTGTATCAATTTATCAGATTATTGTTGTTGCGATTATATTATCGGAGAATAATTGACGATGTGATGATTTGACGTCTTGCGACATGGGGAACTACTTACATAATGCTTAGCTATACATCACTTTTCCAGTTTATTATTTCACAAGGATAAAATAACTCTTCGACTCGTTCGCGTCAATCAATGGACAGTTTAATGTGCTATTTAAATAACCGAGCTAAGTTTACCTTGTATCGGCGAGGCTTCGCCATCTCGTGGTTAGCGTTAACCGGGCAATGTTGCACCTTGTCGTCATTGTGTTATTAATAGGTGCTCACTTCATTGTTCCTCTTAAATTTAGCGTACTCCTCATTGATTCTCTTGTCATCCACCCATGAATCCTTTTACTTGTGCACCACTTTTCTTAATACTCTATACTGGACCTATGTTTATCCAGCTCACTCCCCGGATATCATGTGGGGCGGTTGTAGCCCTTGACTTCCCGTCTGATTTTTACTTTCTCTCGTGAATCCGCGCCCTACGGCTCGCGAGCGTCGACGGCTCTTTGGTTACGTGCGCACTTGTGGCTCGAAGAAGTAAAAATGCCATTTTAATTAGAACTATCACTATTCCAATGGTCAAATCACAAGGGATTTTATTCGCATGGTGGTCATTATTTTCATTTAGTGAATGATTGATCAATAGTCTACTTTTCTCCTTTGTAAATGTACGACTCGCGAATGATCTGTCATTATCAGGGATAGGTTTCGCTCTTCAGTATATCAAGTTTTCCGTCACTTATTCTCGCTTATGTAATAGTCGGTGCGCGTTTATGTTGAGTGTAAAAATATGAATATCACTCACTTTCGTCAGTCTCACTTGGTGGTATTCCATCATTAAAAAATTTTAAGATGTCAACTTTTAGTGGTTTTAGTAAAAGTTGACATCTTAAAATTTTTTTGTAAAAATATGGCTTTCAACATTCGATTAAAACTTCATTGCTCATTAATTATCAAATCCAAAATCTCCACTGGAAAATTGGGGAATATTCGCCATTTTAGTTATAAATTAACTGTCGAACGAGAAAAATCAATGTGTGCTCCCGTCGAATATATTCGCTAGCATGAATAAACAAATACGGTTTACGGTTTCTCTCTCAGACTGCCATTTTTAACGCTTGCGCCCAGTTTTTAATCTTCGAGATATATATATTCGCGGTATTAAAGCCAAAGTAATTGCATTCTTCCGTTGATAACGCTCATGGCAGCTAATCGAGATTCTTATGTAAGATACGTTACCCGTACTCTCAGTCATGCTTAAGTTATCGATAAGACTCCGACATCTTGCAGTAGGCATTATGAAACCTGAATAAATTTTGAAAAACCACTTTCTCTGGCGAATTGTTGTAGAACAGCATTTTAATGATGCGCAAAGGACATCGTACTGTCCATTTGATTTTATTTAATTAAGTAGACGGTATGATATCCTTAGTGTATCATTATGAAACATGGCTTGAGACATCGAATTGTAAAACTGCTTGTCAATTACTATCTTTAAATGATTCCACTTTACCAACCAGCTTAGCATACCTCCTATCAGCTATACATGTCGCCCAACCCGAGTTCCGTCCCAGACAATCCATTTACGTTTCCACACCGCCCCCACAACACGGCGCATTTATCCCCCACCCGCTCGACAAGCCCTCCTCCTCCCACCTCCCAGAGCTCTTCTGCTTCTTCCCTTCCTCCACCCTCCCGCTCCCCAAAGCTACCACGACCGTCTCCACCATTTCCCCCTACGCCCGTCTATTTCGGTCATTCGCCCTCTCCCGGTGGATCGTGGAAGAGAGTCGCGGGAGGAACTCGAAAATGCGGTCACTCCTTGCTCGGGTAGATGGGGGGGGACTTCTCTCTGCCTCTCCTGTTTTTAACTCCACCGGCTTCCCTTCCCGTCGTCCCCCGCCAGTTCTCTGGCTCGCCATTATTTGTAGTCGCGCGTTCACCCCTAGACGTGTATCGTAAGACCTCCTCTCTTGCACGTGGAGAGTTCGGGATATTTTTTTGCGGCCTATCCTGAATCGTGCTGTTCTTCCCGAGTTATCGCCCCGTTTCGGGACGTGCTAATTAGCCAATCGCTTCCTCTTCCAACCTTGGAAATGACCTGCCGCGATGGAAACCCTGGTTCCGGCTTGAGTCCAAAGTGAAATTTTTGGGCTCGGCTAGAAGTTCAGAAATTCGTTTGGTATCCGTCCACGCCACCGGTGTGCTGTTGCCCCTGTCTGCTAGGGGCGGGCAAGAAGTGTAAAATGGGCCTAGTTGTTCACTCGTTAAACTGAATACCTGTTGCTACGTGTTTCCATGTTTCAACCTGGTCATTTTTGTAGCTCGGAGTGGGACGTCTGTAGCGGTTCATCGCGACATAACTTCGCTGCTATGTTGGCGCTTAGTCCACCAGCATTTCTGTATCCCATTGGCCGACCGCCTTGTTGTGTGAATGGTTCCAGACGTGAGAGACTGTGAGATGATTCCTGGCTTGTTACTTTAGCTTCTGAAGTGCAGTGTCATGTTAAGGTTGCGACTCGGCTGGTTTACCATACGCCTTACTGTTTCGGTGTGGAATCAGCTGCCTTTCTGTGCGAATAATTCACGCTTTGGAAGTTCTTCCATCTCCTGATAAGTTGTAAAGAGTGCGTCTGTACAATTTTCTATCTCCTTGGTTATGGTGTGGCAGCGAGACCTGGTCAGCACGTGGTAACTTAGTGGAAACCCATTTCTGGAAGTGGTTGGTTGGAAGCTAGGTGCGTTGAGGCATGACCTTTGCCCTAAGGTGAGACTGAAGGCGAATTTTCCGCATTGGCGATATTGTTCACAGGTGCAAAGCGGTAAAAACTTCTTGCCGCCTCTGATGTGGATTTGATGTTCTTAGTCTGTTAGCCATCAGACCAAGGATTTTTAAGTGTCTGGCACCTCTTTCCTGGTGTTCCTACTGGGAATCGAGTGTGTATTGATCAGTGGACGCTGGGCTTCCTACGCTCTAGAAGGGACAGTATATTTTCTTCGCTTTCTTCGAGGAATCATCGCCAGTGCTAACCCATTTGGCAAGTTTTCAGGTTCGATGGTCTCTTTGTACAATTCTACCATTGCGTCGTTTGTTTGCAGAGGTGATACGGTTCTTAGTTCTCTGTGTCCGCAAGTGTGTAGTGATACTTGTCTTGACTGTGAAAGATATTGTGCTACGCTCACACTTTATAGTGCTTCGAGTCGCTGCGTCGCAGTTTCTTCTCGTTGTAGCGCCTCTTCCAAGGGACTGTTAGCCTGAGAAGTTATAAAACCCTAAATCTGGATGCTATGCGGATAAAGGTATTTTTCTCGCTCACGTGTGACGCTCTTGGAAGCTCGAGCTTTGTATACCTATTGCTTATATAAGTGTGTTATTACCGCATTGTTTACGCCCCATTGTTTACCTAATGTGTGTATTGATCGTCCCGTTGTTTACCCAAACTGTTGAGTTGCGTCACGTTACCTGACGGTCTCCTGTCTCCTCATCCCTCAATCTCATTCGATCGCTATTTCTGTTCACACCTTTCACTTCTTTGTTCGCAGCCGTCTGGCCGAGAGGGTATCATTGAAATTGATTTTACAGAATTATATGCTATGACCTTTCGCTATTGTGTGTTTGGAATTTAGTAAAATCCTACAATTCCTCTTCGCTCCTTTAGCAATCGTAAAAATATACGCAGTTTGCAATGTGGTGGAGCGTTTATGACCTAATATTTAATCGTCTTTAATAGACCTACGTGCTGAAAAGAAGGAATGATGGTGAAGTGGGTTTGGAAAATACCTAGTCACAAAAACCGAGGGAGAATTCATTAAACCTGAAGTGCTTCCTAATTTAGTGTCTCGAATTCTATGAGACTACCTTGATAATGAAACGGTGAATTACTTAGTGGTCATCATAAGATTTATTACGTTCTTAGGACCCGAGTTTCATCGCTGCGGGACATCGTCAGGTCCTAAGTTGCGCGTAGTAATTCATCGTTTCATTATGAAGGAATTCCACCTAATCACTGCCGATACCATTAATTCTATTTGACTACCTTATTAAATTGTTTACCGTTAGCGTCATACTTCTGATTTTGAGACTTCGCTAAAAAAAAGGATAGCGGCATCAGGCGTCTGTTTAATCTACAATTCCAACACGAATTCTTTCGCCCTCATCTGTGTTTTATTCTTCGAATACTCATAATTCGACGAAACATTAGACGCGTACCAAAATATTTGACCACATTCTCTTCAGCGGTCAAGTTCCAATTACTACCTGTGTATTTCAAAGCGTTTGTATGCCGGATACTATTAGTACGGAACAAAAAGTGTCCTCCTTAATCCTGTCAGTTGATGAAGATCCAAAGGATTTATTTATCTTGCTGTAATATGTTTATCTGCTGGAGACGTGACTCGACAAGATCTCAGGAGAAAATGCGTAATTTTTGCGTCGCATCGTTTCTCGGATTATTCTATCCGATGGCCTTATGCATATATTGCGTCATGTAATTAAGCCGTCGCACGCAACAGCCCTTTGAGTGAGTTGGCAGGAGGATGAAGATCCTGGCCGCCGTAATTGGGGCCCAGGACAACGACCCTACTCTCTTCCCTCCCAATCTCCCGAGGTGGGAGACGCCCCCCCCCCTTCCTACTCTCCTCGTGTGTGTCTACTTTTGTGGTTGTCGCCGAGTTTGTTATCGTTCTCCTCTCTGCCGCACGAAATCCTTTCGAATCCTTCGCCCCTCCTGTTCTTCCACAGTGGTGCGACATTCTTTTTATGCCCGGACTCTTTCATTTCCCACCGCAGTGTGATTTATGCGACGTCGGCTTCACTCCGCCACGCGTTTCACCTTCCTCCGCTGGGGAAAAAATTGCATGAATGTCGTCGTTCGTTCTGTCGTTTCCTCGTTAATGATCTCTGTTTTGGAATGGGTTCTGATTTCGTTTCTTGTGGTCTATTATCTTCGTCACCCTCTTCGCTACGCTAACAGGTCTTTTCAGATTAATTTATTATTCCTTTGTTTGTAGTTATTTCTCTGATATCATAACGTATCCTGAATCGTATGTGTGTTTATAATTTGTCCATTGATTCCTTACTGTTAAACGTTGTTTCATTATACACAACATTATATTATTCCACCCTTTATTACTCGTAACACCTCCATGGTGTCGGCACTGCGCACCATCGTCACCCTCAGACTTAAGCTAACGTTCGTAACTATTATATTACTATAAATTTCATCAGCATTTTTTTACTCTGTTTTCGGTTGTTTTTGTGTTCTGTTTCTGTATGGTTATGTATCGGCATCGCATTACTTACCGCATGTAAATTCAAGGTCGTGATGCTGGAAGCAATTCTACATGGTTTCTCTCTGATTTTGTGACGTTATTTCTGCGAAATATATTCGAAATCTCGTTTAGAAGTTTACCAAGTGAACAGCTTGAAGCTGTGACGGTCATAGAATATAGATTCAGGTGTGTTACAGTGGAAACGTTCCATGATGATCGCAGGAAAATGCACTGCGTTTATGTTTGGCAGTGTAAATGTCTTGTATGATAAGGCTGTTTCGTTGATATGTATGGTTTCTAACGTTTTTTTCTTGCTCGGTCGAGTTTTTCGTTCTCTATGTGCTAAAACTTAACGTGGTGATTTCTCACTCGGGGACAGTATGGCTGACAAACTCTGCCATTTTTCATTCATATTCCCGAATCATTCATTTCTAAGTATTGCAGTATGCCGAAGAGTTTTCTTCTTATTTTTTCAATTTTAAAGTCTTGGTACGAGTTTAGAAATGTCTGAATTGGTCCGGTTAAGGGACAACGTGATAATTCTTGTCTCCGTGATGCCTTCTATCTCTGGCTGTTTTAAAAGTTGACCGTTGAGCTTAAGAGATGCACTGGTGACCCTTCCTTGGCTCGCCACAATCTGCCTGAAGACGATGGTTTTATGCCTTTATTTCTCAAGCGTCTTGTTATCTTTTCAGAGACCACAGTTTAAGGAGCTGGGAGCTGTAATTTAGTATTCTTCTGTTAAGTGCGCCGCTTAGCTGACTTTGCCCTAATCTCCTATTCTCAGTTTCTCAGCTCTTTCCCTTTCGAACCGCGCCAACGGAGTAATGGCGGTATAAGATGGTTAAGAGGCATTCAGCCCTGAACTACCATTCCACTCCAGCATTTTTAATGGAAAACTTTTTCGTTAAAGTTCTGCTTGTCATTTTTGCACGATTGTGTTAACTCTATTCATGACGTCGCGCTTTTGGTATAAGAAGCGAAAGGTTTTTTTCTAATAGATTACATATTGATTGCTCTGGGGACATGCTCCTTAAGAACAAAAAATAATATTCATAGTAATGCGAGTTAGTGGACAAAAATAAAAGGTATTAAGGACAAAGATGAATGGCGCAAGATTGTGTGAAATATTACATTTTACTTAGAAACTGTACTATGCCGATAATAAGCATTCTAATTGTAGGTTTGCTGGGTAAACTGCAATTTTTTTTGTTGGTGAGATCGCATTATGAACGACTAATAGATGTTTTGGACCCGGCCAAGTAAACTTGATTATGGAATTAAGTGAACAGCATAAAAGATTCTCTAAGATTTGGTTTTGCTCTTTTAGAAAAGTAAAATTTGTCATTTAACGGTAAATCTATGCCCTTCACTGACGATGGTTGGGCTGTAATCGAGACTTTTGTGAAGTGAAGAGAGATTCCAAGACTCAGGCGGAACCAATCAAAGGGAGGTGTTACTTCCCTCTAGTTAAGCTACACCTCGAATACACAGCGAGCATCTGGTACCCTGGTCATAAAGTTTTTACCAAAAAATTAATTAAATACAAAGAAAAGCTGCACGCTTCGTTAAACGAACGAACTTATTTGCTTGTACGAGCGAACGTGCGTTGCCTCATAACTTTTGGATGGATTAAGGTGGGAGCCCCTAGATACTCGGAGGTTACACACTAGGCTTAGCTTGCTCGAGAAATTCAGAACGGGTGTGTTTCAGAGCGACAGAAAATATTATAATGACGCCTCACTACATAAGGGGATACATTGCCGAACAGATGGGTACAAAAGCTCGTTCTCTCCGCCCACAATAAGAACTGAGCTCAACTAAATACACTCCCATAATACATGTCAACATTTCTCCTCCCAAAAACATTTCCCTTACATCTTTACACGGCTGGTGCTCTAACACCCCCCTGCCACACGTCCACGCGACGGCTCGCTGGGGAATATGTAGATGTGTGTTCGGCTTACCTTAAGTGTGTCATATTTTTATACAAGTTAATTCTAATCACTCCTTTCGCATTGTCAGGGAATCGTGGAGCAAATAATTAGTCCGGAAACTTGTTTGATTCAATTATAGCCTATGATGAACGATTAGTATGTTTTTGATTTGACAGTGTGTGAATATTATTCCAGTATATTATAAAAGTTTCGTATTTATCAAAATAATTGCATAAATGTCAGCTATTAATTTGCTCTCTGAAATATAAAAGGTAGAGACAATGCGATGACTCACGGAACTTAGTTTCGAAAAATTACAGCGTCGCCCCATGGAGTGTATAGAGCCCGTCCTTGCCCAACATTTGCATGATTTGCAGTGCTCAGATGTTTTCATTTTCTTAGGTTGTATTTTTGAGTATTCAATCAAAAATTGGCTATCCGTGTGAATGGAATGGCAAATAATGATATTGTTTATCTAGCGATAGCGCTAGTTCTTTCGTTAGACGGAGTACTCTATTCTAGGAAAAGTCGAGCGTATTGGGAATAGCTAGGAATGCAGTCGAGAGCTTACCTCTTCATTGCATGTGCAGTATTCTTCTATTAATGACCACACCCATGTATGCTTAGTTGCTGCATTACTTCATTTGTATCTCACATCAATATAAAGGAATGAAAATCTCAAAAAGACATCGGGGAATTCTTAACTTTGATAATTGTTTTAGATCAGTGGTAGAATTCATTTTAAACCTCCATTTCACCTTCTTAAGGTAGTGCAAGTTTCGACCGTGTTCGTAAATTGTTCAGTACTATAATTAATTCGCAAAACTCAATCTGTAGTCTATGGCATTGCTAATCGTAAGTTCACCACAGCTTTTGCTTTGCATGGCTTCATTTCATAATTATTTGTGAAGTTTCAACAACGATTCCGTGCTTGAGAATGCTCGATATTTTGTGTGTTAGTAAGTATACATTGTTTAGCTGCCGTTTCGAGACTGTTGCGAGAATAACTATTCAATATCTCATGGTTGGATGGTTAAAATTGAGTGTCGCTGAAGTATATTATTATCATAAAAAATTGAGAAAATATCATCAGTGAACTATCATTTTCTCCTCTCCCCTTAAATTTACTCTTGATATACCGATAATTAAAAAATTTTAATTGTATGGTTTACGTCATCTTTACTCGGAGTTTATTTCAAATCACGCTGTTTGTTTGTGGCGATGAGCCTTATCCATGGAAGAACGTAATGACTTGGGCTTTCACGGTGAGAAAATATTTAAAACTGGACCTTAGAATCACACTTACCGCCTAAAAATGGCCGCACAACTCTAATTCACGAATTTGAAACGCGCTAGCCTCCGTAAAGAGCTGTGACGAACTAAAATACCGGAGTCCAGTTGCCAATTTTTGCCTGAGCTAACTTGAAATAACGTTGAAAGTGTGTTAATCTTGTTCACTCTTCTCTGATTGCAACTTCTCTGGCGTAATGTCTTGGAGCAAGTCGTCTCGCTCGTTTTTATGTCATGGTATTTATTTTAATGTTTAGAGCGTTTATTACTCTTGAACATCCGCGTTCGTAATGCTCATTTTCTTATTTTCCATCCTACGTTTATTTTTTTACATTTTACTGCTCGCGTTGATCGTGTGCGTGTAAAATCTTTCACCTTTTGAAAAGAAGATTGGGATAACTCCTCAATTCTATATCCGTCACCGTCATCTTCCCGTCAAAATGGAAAAATTTCCTGGGGGATACTGTTCATTGATGTATGTGCTCTTTGAACGTCATCGGTCTTTCGTGAAAGGAATTCTGGAATTTATAAGTCTGGAATCAATCATCTTCTCGCGTACCAGTGTTATTCACAAGAATCGAGTTGGAGAGAGAGTGCGACCTTGTCTGTTTCCTCAGCCGTCTCTTATGGAATGTTTCCATTTTCATAGCGTCTAGTCCATTTGCTTGTAGTAGAGCGACTCGTACTAAATGGTTGAATTTAAATAATTTCTTTCGAAGCGCATAGGCATCTGTCTCTCGTGACCATTTTTTCTTCAAGGACAGAAATAATGTTCACTCGGTATTTAGGTAAGAACCTCTTTAATTATTTTTTAAATATTTTTTATCTTAGTATATGTGAACTTAATGCCTGATGTACATCCGGGCGTACTAATATTTCTCAATTCTATATCCGTCAACTTCACCTTCGCATCAAAAAATGTTTACGGGGCACTCCCTAGGAGGTTTACAGAAACTAATTTGTAATTCAGTTAATTATTTTTCATATAGAGATATTAAAGCGTGTTATTTGGTTATCTTTTTTAAATATTGTGTTAATAAATGTATTTATTTAGTTAAAATACTATTCTCATTTAGGCAAGTTGTTAACTACTATTTGGGACCGAAAACAATCTGTAGACCGCGTGCGACATGAATGCCTGCATTTTCGTGGCTCGGCTATTCCCGAGTCCTTGCGGAATTTATCCCCTTAAATACTAAATCGGGGAAGAGCTAGCTCTCTGCGGTATCTATGGAAGAGTAGGATGCTTATTCCGGGCTAGACACCCGTAACTTGTGGAGACACCTCAAGAGTCTCTGCTCTTTCACCCCTCGGGACGGTTTATTTATATTTTGTTCGTGGGTGCTAATGAGCGGGGAGTGTCTCCCTCTGCCGCCGCCGTCGAATACGTGCCGCCTCACTCGTACGAGGTCGCTCTGGGGCCGACTTGTTTTTGTTGTTACGGCCGAGCCAGAATGAGGGAGATATTATTAAGACGTCGCTCTTCGGGAGCGGGGAAAGTTTTCCCCCGCATGCATCGATGATTGGGGGGCATTTATCCCGTGGATGGGAAAATGCCAGCCAGCCAGCCACCGTCCACGCTATCAAAGCTATGTATCGGGCAAAATGAGAGTACGAAAACACACAGCGTAGCGTTTCCAATCGCGTGACTATCGAGTTTCCCTTTTGGTCTCGTTTCATTATTATTCCGTGTTAATTTTTGATTCGTGCCTCTTGCGATGTCAGGTACGTCTGTGGCGTCCCACCCCCTTATTTTCCTTTCCTTAGATTTTGCATAATCACTGCTGTGAGCTGGGATGGGAGTTAAAATTATCCAGAAGATACATGAATCCCGCAGGTTTCGTGTGTTGTATTTCTGCGCATCGGTACGTCTACATATTACCATGCAAGCCACCTCAAGGATATAAGGCAAGGGGTGATTTGCCTCCAAGAAAGACTATAATCTTTCGCTAAGAAGCACTGCACGTGTATGTGCTTCTAATGCTACAGAAACAGTTGAATCAATGTAAAATTCATTACGTAAACGAGATGCAGGAGTCGTGCAGGGATCATGCGAAGCGTGATGTTAGTACTACGTGGCAGATTAAGAAACAAGTTTTAGGGGGCAATCAACTAATTAGCTACACTACATAGACTATTTAAAATTCGTATGGACAGAAAATGGCGGTAATGTATCCTGTTATGTTGAAGTTCAAGTGGCATTGTGTCCTGAAAGAAATCGCTGGGGAATTTGGGTTTGAGATGATGAATCGGGCATTGCCGGAAAACTCTTTATAAGTATATGAGGACTACGTAGATATACAGGACCGCCATATTTCACGGAAACAGTATCTAATTGCCTCGCTATCCAGTCTAAAGCACAGGTATTTGATTTTAAGATAGTACTAGTGGAACGTACCCGTTGAAATTCAACGGGTGCAAAACACATTGAACTTATTTTATACTATCGATAACAATCGAAATATATCGATATATATCGCGCACAATGTATTTCTTATTGCTTATATGGATTCTTCTATTTCAATTGATACTTTATAATGTTGAAAGCGCGTTATATTGCAAAAAATATAATAATATGTATCTGAAACTAAATTGGTATCAATTAAATATCCTGAAATAAAGGTTTGCTCTGCACCATATAGCAAGTGCGTGACGTCAAGATGGCGGATCACCTCATCCCCGAAGAGAAATATCAAGGGCCATTTTTTAAAACCAATTTTAGGAAACAATAGCAATATTTAGGAAGTAAGATATGCCGTCGCATGTTCTCTGATAAATTCTGTGCATTTTGGTACCTCATTTGTAGAGTTTGGTTGCGTATAAGTTGAGAAAAAGGTATCTATACAGTAGAAATAATATAGGAGATTAAAATTGTGAAAGACGACGAAACTTCCCTTCAGCGTCTTCCCAACTTTTTTCTCTCGATTTAATTTACTGCAATATTTTGAGATACGCAACACTTAGAAGCCTCCAGAAGTTGGACTTCAAATTTCATTTTTGTCTTCGTTCGAAAGTGAATCAGCTGAGATTTTTTGTTATTTTTGATTTATCTCGCTTATGACATTTCGTGGAAAAATTTTTGCTGCCGTGTTGTAGACATATTTACACTTCCTCAATGAAATAATTTTATCAATGGACGGTAAAACTGCATTTCACTCTTTCTAGAATCAAATATTCCATCCGCTTTTTTGCCTCTCTTGTTATATCATGCTAATTGTGTTGCGTACAGCGTGTTAATAATATGTATATCTGGCTTCTTTGTTTCATCCTGCGGCGAGCTCTTTTTCCCCGCTGGTGTCTGCTTGTGGTATTTCAATGTAAAAATTTCCCAAGCCTCAACACGTAATTTGTTCCCGTTATTGTGATAACGGAGATCGGCTGAGACGGCCTAAGCGATTGTTACACAAGATCAAGTTTCCTATCGTGTGTCCTCTCGTTTCACTTCATGCGAGTTGAGGGGGCACTTCAGATTGTCTCATCGTGGCGTGCTCGGAAACTAATTCTTATTTATTTTTTTCCAGACGCGAGATAACCGCCGATTGCTCCTTTTCCATTGGCTTTGCTCTTGGGGATTGATGCGACATCGAATTTTATTATCGAATGCTGGGAGCGTGAAAATCACATGCCAAGATTGTGCAACTGAATGGAATGGCCTTGTATGCACGTAGCTGGTTGTGTTAAAAGGGACTTCTTGACGATACAAAAACTTATTCCGGCCTGATGTCTTTTTTGCCCTCTGCAGGAAAGTTAGCATTTTGTTTTCTTCGAAGATTGCTTTGTTTTTGTCTCCCATCTTGTGTGTGTGTACGTTAATCCGACGGGTTTGAGTCTTAGATTAGCAATCTCGTCTGAATTAAGACGCGAATTGCGGACGCACCGTGACTTTGTTGTGTGGCGAGATAGCTGAGATAAGATTAAGCATTAGTGTTAACTGTATTTCTTCGTCATTTATGGCGGATGGATCACATCAGTAATTGCTTTTCTTATGTAAGTGAAATATCCCATGCAACGTAAGGTGTGGAGTACACATGTGATGTGTATGAAAGTTAATGGTGGTGAAACATTTCTTACATTTCAAAGTGTTCTCATTGAGGGTGTTTAAATTGACAAGTTTTGATGCCTACTTTCTCGGGAATTCATCCTTGTATTGCATCTTTGCGAAATACATGAGAAAAATTTGCACTCATCCGTAGATTATTTCCGGTTCTGAATTTCTTTATTGATGAGTGTGGTTTGATATCTGATGAGATAGTTGTTCGTTGACTTCTGCTAGTCAGGTGCAAATGAATGCAAAATCAAGGAGTTAGGCATACATACTTCCGTAAATACGTGACTCATTCCGCCTACAATGGAGTAATGTTTGCTGCTCTAAATTAGTCCTCATTGTTTTCTTCTCGAACCTGTTAAACCATTCATTCGGTTTCCTTAGCTTATTGTGCCTAGTATAGACTTATGGAATTTCTTAAAATTCACTTGGAAGGAGTGAAAAAAAGCCAAATATTGGCCTTTGGCGTAGACTATCATTCAAATTTTCAAAGGATCTATGGCATATAAAGGCACTATTTTGTTTTAACCTTCATGCTTTAATCAATTCGCTCACATTCTATGCGTGGCATCATTGTGGACTTAAAGGAATTTACCGATGGGTTCAGATGACTCCTGGCGGAGTAGTGGTAAGATGAAAAAGCGATCCGTTTCTATTTATTTGAAATGATGTCCAGAATCCTGATTTAAAAGATGCTGTTGAATTTTACTAAATGTGTCGTATGGTATCGTTGATTAAAGGGGGGTTTCGGCGAACAGATTGGTAGTTATATCATTAGTGGTCGTTAGATTATGATCACAAATCATCTCTCGTGTAAGTTTTTCAGTTTCATCTGCCAGATGTCACTATTTCTTTTCATTTAGACGATATGAGTGAATTTTTTTTGCCTTCGCGTGCAGCAGGTGGTTCGCTGTATTTCTTTTTCGCGTGGAAAGCTCCCTGCGAAGAGTCCAGTGGAAATATTAGTTATCATTCCGAGTGCATTGCTCACCACCGCGTGAACCGGTTATCTCGGCAGAAATTACTGGGTCGATGGCAGGTGACTCTCTCGACCACCTCTTCCCGTCGTACTTCCTCTCATATCACTCTCGTTCATCGGAATATTCAATAGGCCGTTTCCCTTATTGTATTATTCCTCCTTAGGAGCCAGTTTTCTGTTTGAACCTGTTGAGCTTGTGGTCATCTATTACGGAGCCAACGTTGTTTTATTTGTGCATACAATTAAGTCCGGGAGTTCCACATGCGCTTTATTTGCGTCCGAAGTGTTGAGTGACGGCGTTATGGGTCGTTGACCTCTTGTTATGCCTGGTTCGGGCCTAATTCTTCCGTCGCGTCATTTCCTTGCCCTACCCTTTCAGAGGAAACACGGCGAGACAACATTGCATAAAAGGCACGAAGGACAAATCCACTGTATCGGTCTGAATGAATCTCTTAGAGTGAATCTCTTAGAGTGAAATTTATACCGGCCAGTTCGTTGAAAAAGGAGGAAAATCAGCCAAATCGTCCGCACTATTTATAAACATTAACTTAATTTTTACCTATCCACGAAAAGCCCAAACAACCTTTACGTTGGACGTAGTATAACCCTAATTGGGCATTCAAATACAACCATGTCCTGGGTGTTGAAAAATATTACCTGGTTTATGTTTTGATTCAAAAATTGTAAACGCAACAATGAAAAATATACGATCTTGGTTGTTTACTATAGAAAGTCAAGAGGATGTTTTCTTATAACTAATATCATTTGATACATTTACTTTAATTTCAAAATGCTGTAATTCCTTTATATACGTGCGCTTAACCCTTTTCTGTAAACGATGGTAGCCGTAATTTAGGTTTACCATCATGGCTCCCTAAAGTTACTCTCCGAATCAACTAAATATATTATGTCGTAAGCATTCTCTGTCGGAGTAATGAAACGTCATTATTATTTATATACTCAAGCGGGAATCGAGCCCAGGACCCCCGGGTTGATAGGCTAGGACTTATCCTCTCTGCCGCAGAAGTCGACGTATGTGTTAATAGATTTCTTAACTGTCAGCAATTGAATTAGACATGCCTGTTTGGTTCTGATGACTATGGTAATGATAAACCCGTGGGAAATTATTTTCGTAGTAATCTACTCGGGTTGGATGCATACGGCCCATTGTTGCTTTGATAACTACTCTAGTTCTCCTTTATCTTCCTCCTTCGACTAATTCCACTCCGCCGATGTCTTCACCACTGACGACTCTCATTCATATCATCCAAGAAAGTTCTCCGTGGAGAGAGGCCCAAGAGGCACGCCAAATCCCTCTCACGGGAATCCTTACGTCATCCATGTAATACGTCGTAAGCCGACTCAAGGGCGTGTGGTGGGGGGTATTAGGACATCAGCCATGGAAAGGAAGGGAAAGGTGTCCGTGAAAGGGAGGAGAAACGTCTTATGTTCTCTAACCATTCCAGGAATGTCGATATTATTTTCTGAACCCGCTTGCCGGTAGTAGTTTTGGGGTTGCATCCTCCCTTGGCCTTGGTTAAGAGTGCCTCACGTTCTTTATGAAGTTTTAAATTGGATTTATTTCTCGATTTATCGGGCAAAAGGCTAAGGAATGATAACCACATGAGAGATTAGCCCTCGAGGGTTGTGGTTTATGGAGGATTTCGGTAATTTGTGTGAAATGTCACAATCGTGTATTGCGCGAATTATAAGAGCTGATAAATTACAATGAAGATTCGTAAACGTTTAAGAATGCTTCGCTCAAGGTTCATATGGTACCCAGCAATCCAACTTAAGGATATGAGGTGGAAAGAGGAGGTGAATTCTTCCCAAAAATGAAGTAGCTGGAAGGCTTAATTCGTTTGTGAGCACGTATTTTTTGAGTTAAGTGCGGACGTACTTAATGGAGATTCGTAAATTTAAGAAAACTGAGTGGGCATGAGAAACTCACAATGAGAATTGGTTTGTACTGTATGGGAAGCATCATAAGGAGACATTTCAGTGCGCGTAAAATTAGTGTTAACTTAAAGCATTTCGACGCCTATTCAAGGTATTTCGAGGGAGATTTTTGCCTCGTCATTATCTAGACCATATATCAATTTTAACAGAAGCGAAATGCATGAAGTATGATAATACTAATCACGCAAAAAGTTTTTATACGACCGTAAATGCCAGTAATTAACCAAATATTTATGTATAAGTCTTTCATTTGACTCATTTTTTACGTCTGACGATGTAAAAGACTTTAAAGCGTTATGTTTGTATATTTCTGTGAAAATTATTGCTTAATTTCATTTATTATTTTAAAAATAGTTGAGAAAACATTCTTAAGTGAACTGTTAAATTTCTGACGATCTAAGCGTTAAAATCATTCCTCATCCTTTAAATAGACTTTCTCTGGAGTGCGTAAGTTTTGTTTGCTTTACTTGGGGGGGGGGGGGCTTTAATTTTTTGGCCAATATCTTTAAAAGTAGTGCTTTGGCATGGTGAGAGATTTTCCTTTAAAATAAAACTAAGCTATTTGAACTCCATGTGAAATGATATCGCATTCAAACTCGACGAACCAGGTTAAATGCATATTCTCCGGGATCCTATATATCGCTGTTCGGGATGGGATCCATCGCGGCCGAAACTAATTGCCGCCACATTCCCGTCCGGATCGTGATGATTTTGTCCTCAAAGATCTCGGCAATCTACGTGGCGGCGGCGGCCTTTTTTATTTTGGGTGGGAACGTCTGGGGGGGGATATTTTTTCACTCACGGGAGCAACCGACGATGAGCGTGTGTGCATTAAACCCGGAGGCCGCAGCGGACGGAGAACAGGTTCCGCAGCCGCGTTTTCTAGGAATTATTCGTTGCCCAAGCACCTCGCGGCGTTCAGTGAGGCGACGAGGAGGTATGGGAGAGTGAATGTGTAGTGGGGGGGCCTTCTTTTTTAACGCTTCGTGGTGGGGTCGTCCCTACCTCCTGGCATCGCTGAGACCGACTCGAACTGCCCGCTCCCTCTCCTTTCCTCGCTCGGGAAAACCCTCTCCATCCATAGGCGCCTTGCGCTCTTGTGCCCTTGACCCGCTTCTCGTCCGTGTAATATTCGAGGGTGGGTTACGGAAAAGCCTTCATGGCGGCCATGTCTGCCTCTCGCCGGTGCGTGTAGCAAGGCGAGTGGTACCATCTTCTCTCCGGTCGTATTCAACGCAGGGTGTACTACCTAAGTAGATTTGTAGTTCAGAGAATTTGTTGGGCGAACCGCGATAGTCAAGGGTAAATGTTGGTGGAAGAGAGAGAGAATGAGAAGGAATGTTACGAGTTTGAAGCTGTGTGTACGTGATGCATGTACCCGCGCTTGAATGCATTCTCCGTTGAAATTACATCGTGTCAACTCCCAAAATTGCGCAAATGCATGTACGCGTGGCCCTGTAGCTCATGTTTTCCCTGTTGCTCACGCATCTGCCCTGCCTCGCACTTGCGTGGATACATGCATCGTGTTAACACGCCTCCAGGAATAAGATAGCGCGTAAGAAGCATGGAAGGATCGAATATCATGACACAATACATCTCTAGGTCTGACAGAAGCGATAAAATGATAGAGATGCATTGCCATACAGATGGGTACTAAAAATCGTTCTTTCCGCGCACAATAAGCGACCGCAGTAAAAACTGAGCTTCACTAAATACACTTCCATAATACACGTCACCATTTGATCTCCTAAAACGTTATCCCTTACATCTTTACACTACTGATATCCTAACTCCTCCTCCCACGCGCCCATGCGGCGGCTCGCAGGATAGTAATTAGATAAAGGTAAAATAAAAGGGGCAGTTTTCTTGGCCTAAAGGTTATAACTAAGTTCTATGCCTTCCGAGAATATCTATCGCTTGATAGGTGTGTATGTACGAAAGAGTTTGTTAAACTATTAGATTAAATTCGAAGAAAATAATGATTTGTAAAAATATTCAAGGACTTTAAATAGGAGCATGGTCTCAAGATGAACCTTAAAAAAATAAGAATATTTTGTTCCAAAATAGAACATAGTGAAGTAATTGACGTCCAAAAAGAATCTTGCGTCATTATTCACGTCTCTCTTCGTGCCTTAAGTCACTATCAATCATTACTATTGTTTTTCCGAGTCCAGTATATGCTGGCTGTGGTTCCAAGTGCTGATTCTGACGTCATTTCCTGCACTTGACGCAAAGTACACATGGATTGCTCCACAACGTGGAATAAAGCACGGCCTCTATCTCATCTTACACATTTCCATTCAGAAGTTGCCTCTCTTTCGTGAATTTTTTTGAGAGTTTTCCTTGAAGATCATCTTTCTCGTGAGAGCCTTCAACAGGGCCTCCCCTCCTCCCCCACGAAACCTTCGGCCATGAATCTCCCGCCGTTCCACAAAATGGTCTGCCTCTCCATTTTTTTTTTATTCGCTCGCTGAAAGAACGGCGCAGTTTACCTGTGACGCGCGGAGAACCTGAGAAATTCGGCGTAACAGGAGTAGTAGCAGCTGCTAACCTTGTAGCTGCGAAGGCGGTGGGTGCTCGCATTTGTCTGCCTCCCCTTGGTTCGGTAATCCGTTGCCCTTATGGTGACATCCATGCGGAATCATGTTTTCAGTTCTCTCCCATCATTTAAGTGCGCCCATGGGAGTGTCGTTGCCTGAAAATCGTGTCATATTACAGTGGGAAATGTCCCCTAAATTTTTCTGAATGGAAACGTTAGTGGCATGGATGTACTTTTCATTGTTTGGATTTTATTGCGTGTTTATGGCTTGAATTATGTAATGTTGAAAGTAACTGGGAGATGTTTACAACAAGGAGAAAATTTCGTTCCTGCTAGCTCCCCTTTTCTTTCTTGTTTTGTATTCATTGGTCGTTCTATCCTAAGACTGGTTGACTGCAGCCCTCCACCCTTCCCTATCTAATGTTAGTTCCCTTAACTCCTGGTAGCTCTTCCTGTACTATCCTCTTTATTTGGTCCATGAATTTATTCCTGGGTCTTCCTCTGGGGACTTTTCCCTCTATTTTTCCCTAAATTATGTTCTTCGAAACCAGTTGTCTCTCTGGGTGGGTCCAATCCATCTTGTTCTTCTAACCATCCATCATACAGCAATCCATTGTTGTTTTGTATACGACTGGGTAAAGCGTTACTGGGGCTGATGGCTTATTCATATGTCATAGATGATAACCGTTAAACTGTCACTTGGTTACACCTAATTATACCTTGTTAAAATTAATTATTATAAATAAATAAAAATGACGACGCTTAAAAATGTTGAAAAAATAGACGTCAGTTTTCGCGTGGCTCAGCTAACCTGGCCGTAAAAAGTCTTATTAATTTTGTTGAAATTCAATTGGGGATGTTACTTCAGCGGTCATTCTTGTAAAAGCTTCTCTGCTCGTGAAGTCTGTACGCTTTCTTTAAATGAATATTTTTCGGGATGTCCCTAAGCATTTCTGTTGGTTTACTCTAAATGCTGTTGCATTTTTTGACGGAATTCAAATGTATTTTCTTTAGAAATTCCTCGGCACATCCTGAAGAAATTTCTTAGCTTATTCAGTAAGAATTTCTTTAAATGTTTGGCTAAAGTGAGTTGCTTAATTTATTACGGGTTATTTGATCATGTTATCCTCAATTTGGAAATTAGCGTCCTACGTTACCTATTACTTTACTTTAACTCCTCCCTTAACTTCCTCCCCCCTCCCTACTCAAAACACTTGCTAAGTAATTCCGGAAGTGTTTTCGTGGGTTTCTCTAGGCTCTAATTGTGTTACACCAGAGTTACGTGAACGAACTGGTGCTACAGACAGCACGTCATTTTACTAATGCCTTATTTCCACGTCTACTCTTACCATTTTAGTGAACATTTATATGCACTTCTCACTTAAGTACACGGCGTAGACGCTACTTCATCACTTAATTAACAGACCTACTTCAGTGGACCGGGGGACACCTAATTTAGGGGACTAAGATGATATCGTTAGTGTTCCGTCGAGGCTCGTCATCGATATGTCGAAGAGATCCGAAGCCGTTCGCATCATTAGTTTGTTGACATTGTTTGTCACTCACATGAGGAGTAGACAAGTTTTTATGTGTAATTCTTCTTTTTCATTTGTTTTTGCGGCCGTACTTATGTAGAAATCGCCAAATGAAATGGTAGTTCTGCGGTAGATTTAATGTCTATAGACGCTAGCTTGCATTTACGTGCTGCTTTATAGGACCCCTACTTAAGAACACCTGTGTTGTAGATGAGGCGTAAGTCTTGAAAGAAGTAACTCTCTGGCCGTATTGAAGACCATATTCGAATTATTTGCTTTAATTTCAGCAGTTGTAGGAAGCATACATTAAATACTACACTATTATTAGTGCAATAATATACTTGTATATGGCTGAGATCCTTGGTAAAATAATAAAAATATCAACATAAGTCTTTGACTCATTATTTTACGCGTCACGTTCAATACTCCTTCGCAACGGAAGGTTTTTTGCGATTCAGAAAAAATTACTGTGGTGACCATATGATTTTCAAAAATAATCGACAAAACATACAAAAATACACCCTGTTAATTTTTTGACGAGATCTAGGTGTTGTAAATGCCCCATTTTAAAAATGAAGTCCCTTCGGAGAGCGTAACCTACAATTTCCCGTGTAAAAGGGCTGGTATTGTTTGTCAAATACTCGGAAGAAGTTCGGTAAGGGGCAGATATATTGGTATCTTTGGAAGGGTAAGATATTTTTTTTAAATGAGATGATTTCATTGATTTATAGGTGTAATGATATTTCGCTCGCACTACCTTAAGGCATTTTTGGGGTTTTTAGAAGGAAGGGTGTTCCATCGGAAGTGGAGACGAGACGTAGTCGGTGTGTAAAATCGGCACAGTACGTACACCTCTCTGTGAAAGAGCAGAATATCGCTGAGTAATACCCTGTGGCGCCGCCACGCGTTTCGAGACGGAATGCCGTGTTTTGCCCCCCTCTCCAAACCTTTCTCCCCTCCCCCTCCCGATCCCATTTCCGCGAGAGGAGCAGCAGTCCCCCCCCCCCAGTCGTTGATTGACGTTTTTTAATTGCGAGCGGGGAGGCGGGGGGTGGAATGTAACGTGTGGGAGGGGAAGGGTAACGGCGTCGAGTGGTGATGGGGTTTCTGCCGTGGTGCTGCTGCCACGCTCATCTTCGCTAACCGTTTCGTTCCACGGACAATTTAGCCCCATCCAGCCTCCAGACAACACCCCCGTTGCGTTCGTCCCCCGCTAAAGTATTCCCCTCTTGGTTTCCCCGCATACTACCGTCGGGGTAAGATAGTGTAGCTGGAGAATAATATGGTGGTACTCGCTTGTACTGAGGATTAGAAGGGAGAGAATAGAAAAGAAAATTAAATGCATTATTCCGGGACAAGTGTGTCCTTTGGGAACATATATAATTCTACATATCTTGTCCACTCAAACAAATATTACAATAGCTAGATACATTTGTTATGTTAATATCCCAGAATCCGAAATAGTATTCAACAAAACGGCAAAATTATATAAATGCATCAGATTTTGTACTCTGTAGCTCAATATTTAGTTCGCTTGAAGTAATATTTCACCATATTTCCTGTAGAAGTCATTTGTATTTTATTATTTTTTACGTCTTATGACAATGGTTTCCATACTACGCAAAGGTGATATGGAAGGACCTAGCGTATGCAGATGTTCTTTAGATCTTAGAGCATACATGAGAGGAGGAATGAATATGGTCAGGTTCTCAATAAAGGTTCCCACCTGGGCCCTTCCGTTCCTCTGCTTGGGAAATACCTACCTTGGGAAATGGTACGTGTGTGCACTCCAGAGAGACCTTATTTAAAAAATGAGGCATTTCTAACACCTAGATCTCGTCAAAAAATTAAGTGAGCAGTTTGTTTTCTTAACTATTTCTTGTAATAAATCATATTTCAACCGCAGTAATTTCTTCAGTATCACAAAATTACCTGTTTTGCAGGAGTTTTAAAAATACCACGTAAAAAAATGAGTCAAGTCTGTGACTTATTTAGATATTTTTATTAAATTATTTAGAATTTTTGTCATACAAAAGTACGTAATTGCTCCTTTAATAATGGAATACTTAATTCATGCTTCCTGCAGCTGATGAAAGCAAAACGTCTACTTCGGTAATGGTCTCCATTATGACTAGGGAACTATCTCAGTCAAACTACCTCAAGGAGTTATGTGAAGCAGATTCAGCATTATCACCCATCCTGCGTTTTCCCTCAGATTTTTACCCCGTCCAGTCGTCTCAAGGGCTAAGCAATACCCGATGTGTCCCCCGTTTCTTTGCTGACGCTGCATTTCCATCTTTTCTCATTTCCTTTGCTCCTGTTTCACATCTGGGAAGGAAGGCGCGCCACATGTTCGCTCTAATGTTCAGCCCCTGGTGGGATCTTCCATCTGCAACATGAGACTCTTGTGAAATAATATTCACTGCCACTCTAATGTGGAATATCACTGTTAAACGTATTCAGTGGGAATCTTCGTTTTTACAAGTGCATGTCGACCTCTATTCTTAAGAATTACAATAACTTTATTTGAAACCCTCGCAAGTTCATTCACAAGTTATTTCCAGCGAAAAGCAGTTTTATTACTCTCGCAACCGTGACTCAATTACTATCTTGATTGTTACGATAATAGTTACTTTCGTGACTGCATGGGTGAAGCGTGTGTGTGCAGTTATCTTGATATGATATTGACCGTTTTGCGTGGATGAATTCCAAGAAATGCTTTTGAACTTCTAAAAGCTCGCAATAATCTTCCAGATTGTCCGTCATCTATCCCTCACGAGTATTTGCGCGAGGTTACTTATTAATTCTTAGTGCAAGGCGTAATAATCAATACTCCCGCATTGATCGGGTACGACTCGCCATATTCTAGAAACTCACGATGTCAGTCAAGTGCCAGATGTTACAAGTGCCATTGGGAATTTCCCTGTTTACGTGGTAATATTATGCCCCAACTACCAGCCTATGTTATCGTTGGAGATATATCCTAATTTATTTCCTCAATGGGGTGATGGGGCGCCACAAGGAAGTCACGGTCGTAATAAATAGCCTGTGATGGGGTAATTATTCGCCTCCGATCTTGACCTCCGGAGATATATTTATGATTTTCCTACTCTTTAAAAG
The DNA here is from genome assembly GCA_963169105.1 of Ceriagrion tenellum. Taxonomy (NCBI): domain Eukaryota; kingdom Metazoa; phylum Arthropoda; class Insecta; order Odonata; family Coenagrionidae; genus Ceriagrion; species Ceriagrion tenellum. Next base: position 65,123,462 of record OY720640.1, on the reverse strand, counting down.
AACATGCTCTGATAGACGTTCAAAGGAGAATGTCGTTAGTGAAAGAAGTGACGTGGGATGATGTGAAATCACCACCCCGTGCCACACATCCTGGAGTTGGCTTGCACGGCATCTCGCATGCTTTGTTTAAATTATTTTTAAGTGGTAAAATTATACTTGTTTACCAATTTTTAATCAAGTGGAAAATTGCTCCCTACTTGCTGTGCTGCAATATACTTGTGCGTCCCGAAGTGACGATAAGTAGTTTGCTGGACATTTACGTTAGTTATATCTCAAATCATTGTCTACTTGGATTCAACTTAAATTATAAATTATACATATGATTCTTAAGTTAGTAAAACGGATAGTTTAAGTTATTAATTTGTGGCTGAAGTCCGTGATAGTGAAGAATATACATTTTCTATGTGCAGAATCGTGTACTTATGTGAAATAATTTTATTTTTGCGAACGGTTTCATCTAGATTTGATACCGTTTTATTCTTAATACTAGTTTGAGCGTGACATTATTTTCCATGAAATTCGTCGTGCGTTGCGTAATTTTAAATAAAAATATCACATTTCCCATTATAAATAAATATCACGCGTATACTATTTTGTTTTGGTAGATATTTTCCCAAAGAATACCATTTTTCATGGGAAAAGGTACGCATATACAGTCTAGAGACCTTGTTTCAATAACTAGGTAATTCTAACGCATAGGTTTCGTCATAAATTTTCCCCTGAGTAGTTTGTATATTGTTTTTTTTATTTCAATATAAAATCAGCAGCAGTAATCTTTAAATTTAAATCATTTTAAATGATAAATCAACAGATTTTCAAATTATTATTAAAAAATCTGCGGTAATGGCCGGTGGTATAAGATGTTTTCACCATACGTTGTGAAAAAATGAGTCAAGTTAAAACCTTCGATGTATATTTAATTACTTAAAATATCACTGATTTAAAACCATCACTGATTTAAAATTTTTAAATTAAGAAGGTATTTTTAATGACTATTGTTGCTATAATGAATGCTATGCTCCTTGCAGTTGATTATATTAAATTAACAATTTGATTATGGTTTGTAATGACTTTGAGAAAAAGTTCTCTCTAATTAATAAAGGTGAAAACGGCCCCATAAAGGAAGTTTGAGCGGGAGAGTTCCCTAGTCATAATGGAGACCGTATTCGAATTGTACGTTTTAATTTCAGGAGCTCTAAGAAGGATGAAGTAAATATTGCATTATTATTGGTGCAATATTATATTTCTACACGACTGGAGTTGTAATAAATGAAATAGAAATATCTCTGTAAGAATAAATTTGACACATTTATTTCGCGCATGTTCGGTATGTTTAAACTTCCTTCTCTACGGAAGGTTTTTTGTGGTTCTGAGAAAATTACTGCGGTGACAATATGATATTTTCAAAAAATAGTGGAGAAAACATACGAACTACACGCTGTTAGTTTTTAGACACCAAGGTATCAGAACTCCTCATTTTTTAAATAATGTCTCTCTGGAGTGCATACACGCACCATTTCTCATGTAAAAGGGCTGGTATTTCCAGGCAAATATCTCGGAAAGGGGCTGATATTTGGTATCTTTGGAAGGGTGAGATATTTGTTTATATAATGAGATCAAAATAATTTTTTTGTTGGTGTAATAATCTTTTTCTGAAACTACCTCAATAGTGTAGATGTAGTTTTGTTTGTAAAGAGTGGAAGGACTAATAATGTCTAGTGAAAAAATTATTTCCTGCATTCTGCGCCGGGGCGCGAAAAATGCCAAAGCACTGCGGTAGAATGCTCTCCTAGTGAATCGTGACTCAGGGCCGCAGTGAGGAAGTCACACGTGATGAGTGCCGTAGGATTCCCCGGTGGCATCCCCACTACTGTGCCGCATTGTCCCCTTCCCACCCCACCTGGCCCACCCCCTGGGCCCACCAGACAGTATACCACCCTGCACCACCGCCTCACGCCGCCCTCCCCTTCTCCTGTTCCTCTCATCCCTCGGAGAAAGTTTTTCCCGTGGCATTCAGAACTCGTCCCCGCGTCTTGTCATCTCTTCCGCCGCCTGCTTTATTCGTCTTCTAACCCTTCCTGTTCACCCTTTCCCCATGAGACTTAACCGTATAACTTCCCTGTCCCTTCACTTCACTCGTCCAAGGGCCCAACCCTTATTCGCCGGACAGCTGGAGTTTTTTTCTCTTTCAGAGTCTCCGCTTCTTTCTCGGATATTTGAAGGCTATTGGCGGTTGTATACGTTTGATTGCCCGTTATGTACCGTTATCTTCTGTACAACCGTGCTTGGAAGATATACGATCGTTAAAATAATACACATTATAAATATGTCGATTCGTTGGGCCCGGAGCTAGTCCTTAGTTCTAGGGGATGGGCAATCGACTGGCCAGTGTTAAAGTAAAGGCATTCGTATGCTTCCATACCAGTCTACCACTTTAAACGGAAAGTGCGGTGGAAATATGCTTGGAAACACATGGCTGATATTGCATTGCACAGCACAGCATTTGGTTGCACTATAGAATTTTTGACTCGGACGTTGGGAAAATGCTATAGTTTGTACGCTGCCCGCAGGGTTAAATAAGCTTTGGGGTCACCCCTTCAGTTAGGAGGACTTCATCCGTCTGGACATCTATTCGGATGTTTGGTCACGTCAGTTGAAATGTCTTTCAAGAGTTGGAGCGCGAGGGAACCCGGCAGAGAGCCGAGCATTGGGGAACGATATGTTCTCGTTCCCGTCGATTCACTCCGTCGCCTCTATCGCTCCTTCGCATCCTGTTACGAGTACTCCCTGGGTCGTTCCGTGACTTAAAGCATTCTTCGTCGCATCGTGGAAAATGCTGGGGTTTTGTGTTGGGTGGCGGATGCTTGGGGGGGTGGAGAGGGGGGTGGAAGGGGACGGACGCTTCGTGGAGTGCATACGGATGACTCTTGTTGTGCGCAGAGCGTCTCGTGTGTGTGTGCGTTCTATTAGTCTCCCTCTGTCGCTGTTCTTCGTGTCCTGGCTTCGTCGTGCTGCCTTCCTTCTTGTTGTTGCTTTTGACGAAACCGCTCGAGGCATTGCTAGTTCTCTGCATCGGCGCGACTGCTTTTGACGTAGAAATCCATGCGAGTCACGGAAGAAAAAATGAAAATAATTTTGTACACTCCGCGTAATGAATTAGTTGAAACCACCCGGGTTTCGACACTTAGTGTCGCAGTCAAAATATGAAGCAAGTGTTGAAATCCGGATGGTATCAATACAATTCATTGAGTAGTGTGGACAAAATTATTTTTATTACAACCCGGGTTTCAACACTGTGTCGCATTCAAGTGGTGACACGGAGTGGGTGGTTGAATGAATTCATAACGTGAAGTGTACTCAAAATTTTTTAATTTTCTACGTAATGAATAATCTGGACAAAGTTACTCCTGAAATTTTTCCGCAGTCACATAATAATTTCGTTCTGTCCTTTAATAGTTTTATTTTCAAGTTTTTCTCAACTCATACATCGCTTTAATTTTAATGTTAATCGAATAGTTTTCCTACAGTTGATTACCTGCGTGAAAAGGCGAAACGAATCGTGAAAAGGGACATTATTGTCTCATCACGTTTTCCTTCTCCTAGTATACTCAGTATTTAATGGAAAAAACTCATGTCCGTCTCCTTCACTAGTTGTTTTTTCTCTGTCCGCTTTGTCATCCGACCTTATTACATTCCGTAAACCATACAAGTTAGAAAATTACGCTTCCGTCTTCGCGCTCTCATTTTTGACGCTTGCGTGGCGTCAAATAACCCATCTCGTTATTCCTCACCACCGGACAGTCAGATTCAATAAATCATTCATTGTGACCGCATGTCGCGAGTGGAACAACATTGACTTACCGCTACGTAAATTATCATCACTAGCATCCTTCAAAAGGGCACTATACGAAAAACTTCTCCGAGAACAACAACGAGACACGTAAAACATCATGGGATTAGTGGGAAAGATTCAACTCTAATCTCCTCCCGCTTCATCTATTATTCTTGTTCCTTCCAGGTACTGGGTGATATTTTCTTGTACTTGTATACATCCATGTTTACACTAGCTCTTTCTCAGTAGGTTTTCGCAGGTTTTTCACGCCCCCCTTCTTGTGTGGGCGTTTTCCTGCAGTGGGTTTTTTCCAATAAGGACGAAAGTCAATATCCTTAGGTTTTACCCACGTTTGCTCACATCTTTTTACACTTGGTAACTTTGCTAACTTATAATTATGTTTGTTGAATGAAAAACCGTACTGCTATGTCTCTCTTGCCATAATTGAGTGTATGTAATTCCAAGAGCAACATGACAATGTATTTAGCTGCAATAATTTTTATGTTTGACGAGGGGTTAGATGGAAGATGGGACTTTCTAGTCCCAATCTCGCCTAATAAAGACGTTTTATTATTATTATTATTATTATTATTATTATTATGTATTCTACTGGTAAAGGTAGGTTTTGTTGAATGTCAGAGAATCCGCTCCTGGTCTTTTACACATTCCGGGGCCTATCTCCCTCTAATATATCCTTTTTCGCCTCTGCATAAAAAATTACCCGTCTTCATCCCGTCCATGGAACCTATTCTCTTTCTTCCCCTTCCCCGCTTGCCCATCATAAATAACCCATAGCCAACGAATTTAGTCGGAACTATCCGTATGGCGTTTGGATGCAAATGGTGTATTGGAGCAACTGCTGGTGTACTGGTCCTGCTTCGATATAATCACTTGAAGATGGACAGGAAATGAAATCGAAAGGTGAAAATGAAAGTGGATGCATGGTGTGTTTTTGGGAATGTATATCCGGTATTGAGAAAGTGGTATCGGCCGAAATAAAGATCATATCGCATGGGCCTGCGAAGTTTTCTCCAGAGCATGGGTCTTGAATATTTCCAGCCAGTGACTCGAATTACCCGTTAAAATGGAGGTGTTACTAAATGTTACGTACCTATAACGCAGGGTGTTTCTATCGTTTTCATCGCATGATTACATCGACGAAATACCGTGCAATCAACCACTAGGGTGTTAGGCACGGGGTGACTCCTCACCAGGCATGTAGCCCTCATCTCAATTTGAATCAGAACCGCGCACGTTCCCCCGGATGCCAGGCACAGGCCAAAAGCAATCAGGACAACAGTGCGCAGTCAGACCAGAAACTAGGAGAGTGATGCATAGAACAACATGCTACCTTGCAATACACTACTCAAGATACAGTTACTGATTAGTATTATGAATTCGACAGATAAATAACTCTACAAGGTACTTAATCATGCAAGAGGATATCATGCCGGAGATTACATGCGAGGTTGGTAGCTAATAATCATGTTAAGATATTTAGCACTACTGAAGAAACCTATTTAACCGAGTCAATATCCAAGAACTGATCTATCGCAACTATTATGGCCCTTTATTGTACACGGAAGAAATTATATTTTAAAATTATCTTATTCTAATTCTAATCTAATATCTAAATCTTATTGTATCTGCAGTATTTCCTTTTCCTTATGCCTCTGATCGTTTCTACCATAGAAGTCTGGCTCTAACAAAATGTTTTGAACGTCCAGCAAAAAATTGTCTACATCAAACTTTCGTTCAAGATGTAATCTATTTCTTTCCCTTCGATTAGATAAAGGTTCCCATTCTAATTCCCTCGACAATTTAGTAATCCTGCCGTAATGGTGAATTAGTTTTTCCTTTGTTCTATTGATCAAGACAAGAAACTTTAACTATCTTGATTCATTTTTTCAGTATTCATTCCATTTTGTGTCGGCGAATTAACTCCTGACTTGAGGGAATTAGCGGAGAATTCCACCTTGTGTGTTGCTTTCGTGATGCCTTTGTTATTAGAAAAAGACCTATTATGCACCTTGAGAAACAATTTTTTTTCGAACTTATGTAAGTGGTGTTTGTGTAAGTGGAACTGCCTTTATGACCTTAGGAGATAAGGATGCACCCTTAAATTTCCTCAATTTTGACCTTTATTTTTGTCTTCACGACATGTGCAGGGCACCTTGCGCACCCGATTCTCACGCTTTGGGAACGATGCAATGCTGGTAATGTTGAAGGATTTCCCCCTCACAATGGGTCATTGTACTTCCTAACGTGGGAAGTACCTTCCATAACACAGCGTGTGCGTGTTTAGAGATTATTTACTTGCTGGCGTTATTGACGTGTTTTTATTTTTCATTCCCCTCCCCATTTCCCCTTCGTCCCCATCAATCATACTTTGCATTATATGTACCAATCGTAGTTGAGGTTTCGGGGAAAATTCGTTAATACTTGTAAATGTCTTTTTTGGTTCTATTTCCATTAATGACCTTGTGTTCATGCTTTAAAGCATGCGTGAGAAAGGTATTGTTTTTTATTCGCACGATCAAGTCAAGCATTCATCCTATGTTCCCAATTTCGGGATCGCTTCCAAGTTTCCTCGACCTTTCTGAAAAGGTCAAATGATACCGAATGGAGTCAAAATTATCACTCATCTTTGAGTGTGTTCTTTTGGGTAGTTTTCTGGAAAGCGGGGAAGAGGGAGACAAAAGAGATGGAATTGTTGAACGGGATAAAGCTTTGTTTGGTATTACATTCTGAAGAGACAGATTGTGTAATGAAAGAAAAGTTAACGTATCAGAATATAACTTGATCTTCGTTAACTTTTTGGTACTCCATCACAAATTTATTAACTTGAAACTTCTACAGACCACAGAATATTTCAAACTTCAGCGCGGTTTTGATTTTATACTTTAGCAGAACGACGTGCGGTTTTTACGGCATTATGAAATTTAGGTGTCGGGTCCTTAGTTAAACACTCAAGTTATCCATATTTATGAATTCATTGCATTTACTAAGGTAATCATCCCGATCTAAAAGAACCACAGAATAGCCCTTTTCCGCCTTTTGCCCAATAAGATCTTCAGTCTTGCTCTATATTTTAACATAGCTAATTTTCTTGAGTAGGTACACTTCTTTTCTCGGAGGCGGGCTGTTTACGTCCGTGAGTACGTTACTCAATTTATTTGTCATTATATATTTAAAATTGTGGCTCACTCGATTTAACTCTGACACCTGAAGATGAAGCTTGGCCATCGGAACCCGGGTCGTGTTGAAGTTTGAAATATTCTGTGTCTGTGAACGTTTCAAGTTGTTCCTCCTTTCATCGTATTCCTATGGAAGTAGTCCTTTAAAGATTATTTACCCATCATAAATTGCTTATGGCATTCCTTCCTTGGTTCTCCTCAACAATTTCTCCTTATTGTCGCTCTTTCCTTTCGTATGTTCAAGAGGCTGTGACGTCTTAAGGCCGCGTTTACACGGTACATTTTATTGTATAAACGAATGTATCAAAGAATGTACAAGATACTGAATGGAAATAGAGCAGGTTCTATTTCCCGTTTAGGCATTCAGACAGTCATACAATTTGCCGCTTTACGCGGTACAATTTTCCTCATGCAAGGGTTCATACATTCGTTTGTTCAATAAAATGTACCGCGTAAAGCGAGCGGCCTTTAGAATTTGTTTCATAAGTTATTCAGAGCATGACTTCACGCGGAGAGAGATGAATTGCAAGTCGAGTGAATTCTTTTCTCCAGATTCGAGAGACTCGGGGAAGTGCTTTGGAAATCAGGAGGGAAAATGAAGGGTATATTTTGGCGTTGGTCCTTTCCCTTATCCTTTTGGTCGGGCGCAATCTCGCTCTATTGAGGAAGAGATTCTCTTTGGAATTGGTGTCTCCTCGGAGCTCGTTTGTGAAAAAAGTCCAATTGTCGTTTGATTGGAGGAGGAACGGTGAATGGATGCCTTGCCGCAATTTCTTTTACCCGGCCCGCCCATTCCTTTTCGGCGCATCTCCACGGGGGAGGAGAGGCGGTGTCCGGGCGCCGTGAATACAATCGATTTTGTGGGAGTCAACGACCAGCGTCGCCTTGGGATGACTCGTGGGGGGGTGGCAGAGTTGAGATGTCTCTCGTGAATCTCCTTGCTCTGCCTGTCCTTGCATCACATCCGAATGAAAGCCGTGTGTACTCAGCTGCTCGAGGATCCTTAATCTCCTATATGAGCCGATATGCCAAGGTTCTCGTGGTGTGTTCGAGGAATTAGCTTTTGGAAATCAATTTTGCAGTAGTTATGCACCTATTATGGCTTTGTATTAAAGAAGTTTGTGTAGTAATGTGCTGCTTTTCTAGCACCGTGTTGTCTCCGGTCATCGGCTTCAGAATCAAGGCAGGCTTTCTTATTTTTATTATTCTATTCTAGGTTTGGTGTTTATTAGAATCCATTGTTCAAGATTTTGTTTTAAGGGTGCATTTAATCATGTTTATCAAGATGGGTGCACAACTATTCCTATTGGTGCAATATTTACTATTCTTTCCCCATATACTGATATTTATAAGAAAGGATTAATCATGAATGGCGCAAATGACCTTAGCTGTCGGTCGCCTCCCCAAATATCCTATCCGATTAATCATGAGTTATCTTTCTCATAAGTTTGTGCATTTTAGTGCCGCTTTTTTCGCACCGTGTTGTCTTCGGTCATCGGCTTCAGAATCGAGTCAGTTTTGGGGAATCCAATTTGATATTGAAGCGATGCTTTCTGATTTTTGTTATTCTATTCAAGAACTAGTGAATAGTAGATTCCAGCCTTAAAGTTCTTGATTAAAGGGTACTTAATCATCAGTTCCTGAAGATTTGAAGGACGATTCACACTAGGCTTTGTGGTGTACGTAAACAGAACACCGGCGTTCTTTCACTATTCGAATTACTAAATTATCTGTTGGATGATAACATGCCGTTTTTCTTCATTTTATCTATTATATTCTGGTGGTCCATACTGCGAATTTGTTCCAACATTATGCTAAGATAACAGTACATTTCAGTCTGATAGGAATATACATAACATTTCAGTGACTGACTGACTACAGTACATTTCACTGACTTTCCACTTTCACTGACTACAGTACATTTCAGTCTCATAGGATCCCGTGAGTCCGAACTCAACTGAACCGAGGTATGTTCAGATGTTGGAACTTTGGATTAACCGAAATTTATAGGAAACCCGCAAGGAAGCAGTGTAATGTTTTAATGCTTTTAATGGTGTACACAGACCTGTTTTTTCTGTTGACCGAAACTGGCTCAGTCGAAGGCGGTGGACGAGGTTTGACTCAAAGTTTCGCGTTAGTTTGGTTCTGATAAGTGGGACTCATTGTGATTTTCAACCGCTCTAGGCTTAACTAGGTAAAAATGGTTGTACCCATGACGCCTGCATCAGATACATGTGGCGACCAGATATGGTGCCATCATTCTATGTTGTTGCCTAGAAGTTGTTGTTGTTGATGTGTAGATTAATGGAATGTGATGTAACTAAGGAGTTGGACCAAGATTGTAACACTATTGCATTAAGGCTGTAATAAATTAATTTGAGAAACTTTGATATATTATTACTTAACCAACTCCATATACGTATCTCGCTGCCCAGGTACATATCCCTTTAAACCTGCGCGAATCAGTTCGTGCTCCGAGCCCTTGAAAATTGCTCGCGCTCGTTTTCGTGTATCGATTTCGACTGCGGCAAGGACGTTATTTTTTTGTTTCCTCATCTGCGCCGTAATGTGGAGAGGTACCCTTTTTTATTTCCAAAAGGGACCGAGAGGAAAGAACTCCTCTCATATCCATTCGCCTCCCATATCCCTCCTTCCCTGCGCGATTTGTAAATGGAGGCGACCTTGGGGGGGACCGACTCCGCCGCGCTGGTATGGATTTATTTTGAAGGCTTCCACGTTACGTAAGGTCAGTGAATTATCCCACGCGTCCCCACCGGACGGGTGTGCGCGTCGACAACGATGTGCGCAATTGCAATCGTCAGTTGCATTTGTCTGCGAAGCCTTGTTTTCGGAGCGATTATAATCTTAAGACTGTAGGTTGTTGTAGGCATCTGCAAGTGGTAGTGATACACTTTTGAAAGCTAGGGGGATTTTTGAAGGGTCGAGTATGAAGAAGATATAACTCGGCTATTTCGGGGACAGAGAGTAGTGTAATTGGCCTATCACACATTCCATGTACCAGTGCGAGACTTATGATGTGGTGATGTCTCAAGGCGGTGTATGTGTACCAAAATAGATGTCAAGCCGTCCTTCTCAGTTCTCATTTTTAGGCGGACAAACGCATTAATTGACGGTCGATTAATTGTACATTGTTATTGTTAAAAAAAAACTTGGCGGATTTGAGGGTGGTCACTTGAATGTAAATGGTCATCGATTTTCCGGTTTAAATGTTACAAATTTCATGAAATATGTGACAAAGAAGTATGCTAATCTGTATAAAGGTTGTGGACCGCTGCTGTGAAATATTGATATTTAATCGTACCCCACTCACCCAACCCCACCCACCACTCATCTACAAGTTGTAGTGGTGCGCATTTTAAAGCTTAGGTGATTTTTTGCGTAAATTGTCGTGTATCGTTTCGGAAAACTTAAAACTCTCATTTAATTTCGTGATTGTCTGATTAGATCCGAGCCTGTTAACGCATTCAGTTTTATTTAAGGATATCAACGACAGTACAGTTTTATTTGGTGTTTTGTGATAATTCGGCGCGCTCGCATTTATTCTCGTAAAATATATTGTATATACGCGGGGCTACTTAAGACCTACTGTCAAAGGGTCTGTCAACAAGAAGAGATGTAAATGAAAGAAAATGCATCCCATGCATTTTAAGAGTTAGGCAATGAACAAGCAATTAAGAGACCTGTATAAAATGGCAGGTATCAAAACTATACAGGAAATCATGAATTTGTTTTTTGCTTGCCGGACAATTCTGTTGGCCCGTATATCCCCGGAATCCCGATAGGCTGCTGTGCCTGTCATCAGGTTTTCCAGGGACCGGACCTACAGAACTTGACATACATCCATGCCCTGGGTGGTGAATAACCCACCCAGGCGGGACTCGAACCCGCGACCTTCGGCTTAGCAAGCGAGGACTTTACCCCGCCGCCACCGGGGCCGGCTTTACGAATTCTATAACGAATGCATATTGTGACCAACGATAGGAAAGTTCCATCCCAGAAGTAGCAGATCTATCGAGAAACTAAGCTAAAGATAGTGTTATATACAAAAGATCGGCTAATGGCACCATATAGATTAAATTTGGCCACACATTTTGGCTAGGAGACCAAAAATAGGCATAGGGCAAATGTCTACTCATAGAGAGCCCTCTGAAGTCTACGTTGCTACGCAGAAACGACACAACGAACCTTTTGAGGCCATCTCATCTTGTTGAGACCTCCTGGATACGCTCCGAGGGCATTTAAGGTGAAAGGTCACAGTGCTGCTAGCGCATCTGATGTTACCGTACGCGATAATTCTTCAAGTTCTTTGGTTGTACCCATGGAATGTCCCTTACGTTGGGTTTCTTCGCAACAGGTATAGCGATGACCTTGGCGGATTACTAATGTTATGCTTCCCCCGTGAGATGATCCATTCGAGATTGCGTCCGAGTTGGATACCTTGATCCCTCTTCATGTGATAAGCTGCTATGTAAAGCTTATCGGTAATCGCTGTTTCCGAGTTATTTTAGTCGCAATTCTGTGTCCGGATGACATGGAAACATGAGCCTCATTCAGGTTGGAGATTAGCGTAGATAAATTGCGTAGGGTAGGTTTTCTTGTACTTTTCACTAAAATACTTACAGTAATTCAAGCATCTTATAAATCGGATATTCAGGTCGTAAGGTCCAAATAGATCTTTCGTTCTTATATAAATGATGTGGTACGTTTTTACTTCATTACTCTTGTCGTAAAACTTTTCTATATACTCAATTTGTTTAACGAGTTTATCCTAAGCCTGCCAATTCATAGGCATTTAGGAAGATAATTTTCCCTATTCTCGCATGTATTTATTTCCATTGCCTGACATCTTTGCACCGGTAGGGAACAAGTATACATGTTAACAAAAAAGGCTATGGTGAATATTTTTAGCAAAATTGTATAAGTATTAAGTTTAGGAAACCTGGATTGCTTTAAAAAATCTTGTAATTTTTGCATATTAGTACGTTTTCTTATTTTTTTGGAATATTGGAAGTACACAATGATTATAACGAACATTAAAGCATAATTTAGCTATTTGTCTCTGCTTTCTTGACAATTTACTAAAGAATTTGCTTACAGAGTCACATGAGGTAGTTTGAGCGAAATATCATTTCAAATAGAAATCAATGAATTTGGTCTCATTTTAATGAAAAATATCTTGCTCTTCCAAGGATACCGAAATAACAGCTCTTACCGAACTACTTTCCGAGATTTTTGACGGATAAGACCAGCCCATTTACATGGGAAATAGGAAGTTACGTTCTCCAGAGAGACCTTATTTAAAAAATGAGTCAATTCTAATACCTAGACCTCGTCAATAAATTAACAGGGTATAGTTTGTATGTTTTCTCGACTTTTTTTAAATGAAATCATATTATCACCGCAGTAATAGTTTCGGAATCGCAAAAAACCTTCCGTTATGAAGGTGTTTTGAAAGTACCGCGTGAATAAAATGAGTCAAATCAAAGAGGATATTTTAAATTGCTTACCTATAATTTCAGTCATATGCAAGTATATTATTGCACTATTAACGATGTAGTATTTAATTCATGCTTCCTACAGCTGCTGAAATTAAAGCGTATAATTTGACTATGGTCTTCGTTTTGACAAGGGAAGACTCTCGCGCAAACTACCTTAATGCGTTTGGCTCACAGCTTAATGGAAAGAAATTTCCCACGGTAAATTTTTTTTATTTGTGTAAATATAGACCTGGGAAGATTACACTCAATCTCCAGTGATCTGAACTGCGCTTCGCGTTGGAGTAAGTAAATGAAAAGACCGCGAACTCGTGCCTAGCGAGTTTGTTCTGCTCCCCTGTTAAATCGTCGGCGGCGCATCTAGTTCCGACGAAGTTCAACGACTCTCCCATTTTAAAGGTGATGCTAGCTTCGGTGTATGGCACTGCGGGCGACGCCTAGCCCAAAATCTATACCTCACAGGAGGGCGGAGTCAATGCCTCTAGGTCTACGAACCGGGAACCAACCACACGGTCATTCCCCGTATCTACGTACAAAAAGGGAATCCTAAACACACGAGTCGGCCTGCGTATTGATTTGAATATGGCTTGTCGCTAGCGCCGTAAATTTGGAACCCTATAGAAAGTAAGTACAGTCAAGCCTCCCAATAGCGGAGACGTTTGGAAAAAAACGTCTCCGCTATTGGGACACGTGGACGTAAAACAACGTGGACGAAAAATCGTCCGCTATTCAAAGGGGACCGATCTTACGACACGCTTCTCTTTGAAGTAACTACGCCGGTACATTAAAATATAAAGGTGTTAGTATATTTCATTTATCTTTTGTGTGTTAATGCTGAAAAAATCACATTTTAACAGAAAATATGAAATGGAATCATACATTTACGATTATACGAAATTAATTCATATTCATTCTCCCTCTGAAGGCAATGTTTGTAAAATTGTTAAATCCTTGGCCGTCTTTATTTTTCAACGAAGGAATTCTCGATTCATTGTGAATACATAGAGCTGTGCTGATGGAGTTCTTTTCTAAAATGTCTTAATTTCTAAAATGTCTTTTAATTTCGAAATCCCGTTGTCAACGAGATATCGCGATCCGGTCAAAACCTGGGGAATTGTTGTCATGAACTGAGTTTTTTTTTGGCTGGCAACTCATGCTTTTGCGTCGCTCCGAATTAGTTCAGCTGATTCTCACGACCGGTGAAAATGAGTATGGCACGGACGGAGGTACTCGAAACGATTGTTGCGCAGAGGAAGGTTATTAGCGTCAGATTATTTGGGCATATGAAAGCATTTAAATCGAAATCGCGCAGTTTTTCGTGGTGAGAAATCAGAAGTCATTACCATTTATTTATTACTCCAATTTGAACGGCGGTGTCTTTAAGATGTCCCTGTTTGTCCTGAACCTCGGTCGGCTGGCTGTGTGCACATGTATTCTGCATCACAATCCAGCGGATAATTGGTTATTAATAATGTATTTTTTAATCGAAATAACACCTGGTACATTGATGTTAATGCCTAAGTGATGAATTTTTATTAGAACTGTAGTTTTCAGTTTTGAATCTCTCGTCGTCTTTTCATTTGATTATTCCTCTTTTTTGCCTTTTTCGTAATTCAGTAATTCACTGGAGCTGGATTAGGATGGACAGGAAAGGGCTAGTTATTCCGACATCCTAGTTTCTGTCCTTCCCGCAGCAAGTTTACCTTCCTCGACTCATTCTAAATTTTGCTTTATCTCTCGAGTTCACTATTTAAACATGCTTTATTTGAAGGTTTAAGCCTGAGTTTCTAATATGGAAGACCTTTCGCCTCAAGAATTTCATGTTTTTCTCAATTCCCTTCAACTTCCTGAAAATTATTTTTTTAAATGAATTTCTTCCGAAGCGTTCTTTTATCGTCATTAAATGATTCACTTTCTAGTTCCTCTAAAAAAACAGGGTTAACTGCTGGTTTTCTTTACCGTGCATGATTATTCTGTTCATTCCTATTGTTCTGCTCCATATCGGTGCGAATGAAGAATTGTGGCCACTCTTCACTTCATTACATAATCAAATTGCCTGGCAACCTTGATCCTAGCTGTCAGCTACACAATCCAGGTCGTTGGAATGTTTGACGACGTTGTGTTTTGTCAATAGAGAGAGAGGTTAGTGACCAGCAGCGCGGAGTTCAACATCCATGCTACTGCTGAACGAACAGATCGTGGCGTTGTTGGTAAATAGATATTACAGCTGTTGGAAAGCTCGCGCAACAACTTGTTGTGACGCAGTATTACGGATTTAATTTAGCTAAGCGAGGGTAGTGCATGTCAGTGTATTGGTCATAGCGTCCGCGTGCTGGACGGAAGGGCACACGTTCTAAATTTCCGGCAGTTTCGGGCACATTTTCATGCCAATTCAGCGAGAAAATCGTGCTCCCAATGGATCTTTGGATACTGTTCAGTTATCAGGTTTGCTTTGTACGAGATATTTACGCAATTTAAAACAAATAAACTTCTAAATCTTACGTGCTTCATTGCCGACAAAGATTTTTCCCATGCATGTGACCTTAAGAAATTACGCTACCTTGTTGTCCGTCCCACTACGGTCCGGTAACTGCTAATTATTGAAGTAAGATTTTTCAGTGTGGTGATTTTTTTGTGTAGAACCTTTTAATCAAACTCGTGGAAGCTCGGAAAATGTTGAAAGAATAATCATAGGTGAAGAGCAGCGTTAATGGATATTAGAAATTATTTATTGAAATATTGTCTTGGGTATATTGCGGGTTAGTAAAGTTGTCCATGTTATTTCAGTCATTTTACAACTTTGCCAGTCCTTCTACATTTAGTGAGTGCCTACTTCTGCATGTCCGGGCGCTATCAAGCCCTAATTGGTGAATTTTTCCTAGCGAAGGATTGAAGTATGGGGAAGGGTATACAATAAATCATTGGAACAAGGCCAAGCTGTTTGAATATAATAATTTTTATTACTGTAGCCGGTTTCCTTTTCCCCCCAGAGGGAACATTAATTAAGGTTTTGAAAAATGAATTCCCCTCAAATGTTAGTTTTTTTTAGTTGAAATTTTTGTATTGCCTTCCTTTTGTAATCCTACACCGCAGACATCTCCGGGGTTTTACTGACCAGCCTCAAGTGCCACCGCATGCCGAGCATGCATGCCAAAGTCGCCGTTCGGCCAAGCTCCCGGAAGTTCCGGAATCCGGAAAAATGTTTCTTGAGAAATTGAAACCTCCCCTACACCTGTTCCGAAGCGTCTTCTTTTCTCTCAGGGCCGTCCGCAAATTCTTGGCGCGGCTAGGGTAAGGATGACGAATCCGAGGGGGGTGTGGGTCTGTCTTCCCCTCACACCCAGTTAAGGGCTACTCTTACCACCCCCTCCCCTTTCACCCAGCCATCACGCCACTAACCAGCGCAACATTTCGGGTGTTCAGAGACCCTGGGAAGAGCGTCGGGGAAGAGGGAAGAAGAGAGTTTTAGCAGGGCTTGGGGAGGCTGCCGCCATGATCAATATGTTTGAGGGTGGTGGTGGGTGGATGCGGGAGGTGAAGCGCTCGGGGAGTGAGGGTGCAGCAGACGGCGGCCCTGACGGCTGTGGGGAAGGGCGGCATGTGTCCACGAAGGGGGAAAAAACAAGGAGTCCTTATACCAGGGCGTGACTGGTCGGCGACCCCTGTCAGGGGTGGGTTCCTCTTATAAGCCCACGTAATTCCCTGCTAGCCACCTAAGGGTGTAGTGCCAGGGCATGAATTGCCATCAAAACATTGTACGTCAAGGGGATTGGGTTTTCGTGATGCCTTAAGGATTGGGTTTTCGTGATGCCTTAAGGATTGGTGTCCCTTCATGAGGGTCTGGGTTCGAAGGCAGAGGTGGAGATTTCTTGTAAGTGCAATCCTCACTTGGGTTTTATGTAGGTATACTTTCATTTCTCATTAAGTGAAGGACTTAGTTCGTCGGGTGGTTTACTTGTGGATCTCTTGGTCTATTTTACTTATAATTGGCCAGTTCTGACACCTGATTTCTCTTCCCCATTTTATGAAGTATTTCTGTTTACACCAACCTGTCGCTAGTGGGGCTTGTATCGCCTGTTGTCGGTCGCATCCTAACCAACCATTATATACTAAACTACACTGTGATAAGTTACGGATTGCAAATAGATCTTAAAAACATAAATGAATGCATGAGGAATTTTGAAATTTAGCAAGCACGAGGGACGTTTTTTCATTGAAAAGATATTTAATTTTAATTTTAGGAGGAAAATTAGCGTACTTGGATAGCTGTCAAACCAAAGTCGGAGCGTAATCTTTCGCGGGAGCAGTAAACAATCGGTATTTTCTTCTCTGCTAGCCGATTCCCTCATCAGGGATTGATTTTATTTATTTCATTCACACTTCATACCTTTCCTATCCTCTTTGACGACCTTTAAATTCGGTTTCCAACGTTACCTCGTGTAAGGATCCGAACTGCGGCCGGCGCATCCCAAATGAGGCGTTAACAAGGTAGAACCTCTTTGAGAACCCCTGGAGTTCGAGTGTTTCCACCGAGTGTTTCCCAAGTGTGTGAGCTCGATGTGGTAATTGGGAGAGGGGAGATCAAGGAGGGGGACGTCGGCGAAAGGCTCAAGGGGTAGTTGCATGAAAGGGATTTCGCGAAAAATCCTTGGAAAGGGCATGCACGTCGCGTGACGTCATAGGACGTCTCTCTCTCAAGGTTCGGCGTCCTTCGGGGCAACGGTCCCCCGCGACCTTTGACCTCGGCGGCTACTGCATGTGTCGTATTTTTCGTTTTACTTTCTCCCCAATACCTCCCTTTCTCATCCAAGCCTTCTCTTTCGCGGTTTTCCTTCATTTAGCGAAGCGGTTTGTCATCGGGTCGGCTTTTGAATATATTAGCGCACTCTTATGTAAGTCCGCTTCATTAAAAATCACACACCCCGCTGCCCGTGTGGCAGTTATATGCTTAATTTATTTGTAAACAGGTTGCCATCTTTGTCGCGAATTACGTCGTTTGAGAAATCTCTGCGGTATGACTTTGATCTCACCGCGTTCTTTCTGCGACCTGTTATTTAGGTGAAAGCATGCCGTTTTTTCGTCGCATGTAAGTTGTTCTTGACTTCTCGTACGATTATTTGCGTTTGCATCTTATTTCATCATAGCGAAGTCCCCGCTTCTTCTTCATTAGATTGCCAATTGTTTTAGGGGAAAAATGTTAAGAAGATTTCACTGCCAGTAATATTTCTTATGTTTTGTGTGCGTAGGATATTTACCCAGCATCGCCATAGTGACTACTTTTTTTGTTTTCCTGTTTGTTGACCGGAGTTTAATACTCTCTCGATGTATTTTACAAATGCCCGACGGTCGGCAATTGCGTGGAAATTCTGCTGGGTGCTTAAGAAGTTCAGCGGCTGCTCGTCAAATGAGAATTTTCGCTGAGTTCTCTATGTGATATAAAGCAAGGCATAGTATATTAGCCAAGAGACTAATTTAGAAATGTTATCTCACGTTAGTTGGTCAATATTATTGATTTGTTCTTGTTTTGTTAGCTTTAGAAATGAAAACTTTCTTTACGAACTGGAAATTCCTCAATTCTCTGTACATTTCACTAAATTTAGAATTTTTTATGTTCCGCCAAGCCCCTGAACCCATCTTTGATTTCTCCCGATGTCTTCTATTTTTAGTCGGTTCTATATCGATTTTGAGAAATGTGTTCCACAAGTTATAATTTTGCATCCCTTTTTCTGCATTTTAATTTCGGTTCAGCTGATGTCTCACAATTTGACTTTCTCGTGCTTCTCATAGTGTGGTGTATTCCTCATTTGCGTGCATTGCGATTGTATGGGGTTTTCCTGTTGGGAAACTCTCTCCACTGCTTTACCGAAGCAAGTCCCAGTTCGCCTGAAGCTTGGATACTTCGTTTCTCGGAACTTAGCGTTTGAACTCGGGCCAGTGGGCTAAATTTGCCGTTTCTGATTATTGTTGTTGGTGGGACCTCCTATTCCGCGTTTTCTTTGACAGCGCCGCCCCTTGTTTTTCGGCGTAGGCAGTGTAGATTTGCAAAAAAACTAGATCCTCCCTATCCTCGCCGCCTGTTTACTTCCCACAATGCCCCGCCACCAATCGGGGCCCGCTTTAATTTCGCTGCCTTCGACGCCCTCCCACCTGGTTGGTCACTCACCCCATCCTTACGTCTGCTCTTTTTATATTTACGAGCGGATGAAGCGGGCGGGGGAGCTATGCCTCGGCTGGGTTCCCACAACAGCTCGACTCTCTCGGCGCGCCACTACTCAACTTATCGTTAGCCCTTTTGCTGAATAAAGCGTAATTGTCATTTTCCGCTCCATGAAGTATGTTAAGATGCTCTCCAGTCATGTCGCTTAAGTAATTGCTTTACAGAGGAGATAGAAAAATATTAGTGCACATTTTAGCTGGTGATGGCAACGATGTAAATTTTATCGAAGCTCAATAACAGTGCCTGTGGCAATTAAAAATGAGACAAAGCGATAAAAATTATTCAATTGTCCGTGATTATGTCCCCTAGAGGCTCGGAGGCCACACACTAGGCTTAGCTTGCTTGACGCGTCCCTAAATCTCCATTTCGCGCTATGTAAGATAAATATCTAAAACTGACAATCCATTCATTGCTCCAGGAATTAACAAATGCAAATTAGCTCTTTAATTTTACCGCCGGATCCCCAACGCATACTACGGACGATCGGTTGGAATTGGAGCTCCTGCCCTCCATAATAAAACTGTATCTAAAAGCATAAAGACACTCAGAATATTATCATGACGCCTCTCTACATCTCTATGCCCGACAGAAGCAGATAAGAGAGATACCTTGCCGAGCAGATAGGTTCAAAAACTCATTCTTTCCGCTCACAATAAGCGACCACAATAAAAACAGCTCCATTCAATACACTCCTGTAATAAACGTCACCATTTCCCCTCCCAAAACCTTATCCCTTACATCCTTACACGGCTGGTGTCCTAACACCCCCTCCCACACGCTAATGCGGCGGCTCGCAGGGTAGTATGTAGATGTAGATTTAATTAAGACTTATTTGAATCACGCTGGTTGATACTTTAAACTGTAATCGTAATCTTTTTCTGCCCCAGTAAGTTTCGTTCACTGAATTATTTGCATGTGTGAATCGGGCACTTTCTCGTGCGAGCTGTTGTATAGCTGTCTCTCTCATGCATGGCTTTTATTTTTATGGTAGATAAAATGTGTCGCAGAATTAATTTTATTCTGTCAAGTTTGAAGAGGTGCGTTTTATTTTTACGGGATAGATCCCCTCAATGGTATTGCGCCGGAAACAGCATAATTTGTCTAATCCGCTGGAATATTATTCCTAATTGTTACTGTAGCGGCGTACCATTTTTTTCTCATCTTAGGTTCTAGTCCCCATCCCCCTACCCTAGTCATTTGCCGTTGGAATCGTATTCTGTTTTCGTAGTAACAGAGAGGAATTCGTAGAAGCGATGTCTCTCCCGTTGGATGTGTTCCTAAGCGCCCCCCTTCTGCCTTTCTACTGGCCTCCATTCTCTGATCTTTCTTTCATTTTTTAGTGTCCTTGTTTATTGAGTCCGTTGAGGCATCGGGGCCTTTTTTAAAAAGTTCCCTGTGGAAATGTTTTACCTCTCGCTTGTCCATTGTGTATAATGTGGGAGCCATTTGTGACATTTCCTTTTTATGGGTAATGGATTTATGAGTGTGTTTTAGCCGTGGAGATGGTGGTTTAGAGGTTTTCTGGGAACGGACTTATTTTTGTTGTCTTATTGGGTTTTGATGTTGCGATATTTTCTATCTTGCTGTTCAGATTATGGATACCTCGGGTTGGAATTTGATTAATTGAATATTAAGTGGATACCACTGTAGTATTGTTGCCGTTGACTACATTGCAGTGGCCTGATTGATTCCTAGGTTGTGTATTAGGAAGATTAATGCTGGCATTATTTCAATAATGCCAGCATTAATCTTTTTGTCAGCGTATTATTTGGTCTCGATTGCATTCACTGATTCCCTCGCAGGGTAGTATTTTGATGTAGATTTATTTACGACTAATTTGAATCACGCTGGTTGATACTTGAAACCTACCGTGTTTGATGGATGCTGGAAACGTACCGTCAGGATGGCCGTAATGTACCTGACAATCGAGGTCTCACTGTAATATTCTCCGTATTTTAGGTTGTTTTCACCCCTCAAGTACGTGAGACAATCTCTTTGCGAGCGAAAACGTCCTCCGTATGGCGAAGATGATCGGGGATGATGATCATGCGGCGGCACCGTTGCAGTTTTCGAAAGGTCAGGGATGTATGAGGAAGTGGTCGGCGGCGGTGGCCGCGCGCAGCAAATGGGCCGAGCGCCTACATACCGCGAGGGGCCAGTCTCTCTCCGCACATTTGCCCTCTCCGCCGCTCGCCCCATGCGTGTATGTGCGCGAATGTATCCATGAAGCCGTGTCGCAATTTGCATAAGTGGTTGAATGGAGTGAAAGTTGCTCCAGACGCACCCCGAACCTCTCAGATGAGAGAGAGGCCCCGATTTGTGCGTCTCTCAGCTGCCCATTAAAGATCGCGCGTGCTAGTGTCTTTCCGTGTGTCGGTTGGCGTCTAATTTTTTTTTCAAGAATCGAATGCGCGTGTGAAGTGCTGGTTGTGGATGGCTTGGTGTGAAAGCCTTAGATTTATTTCATTTTCTATCCGCATGTCCGCAGCCAGAAATCCACCCGTCTCGTCCGAAGATGCGATACTTGAGGGTAATGATTTTGATAGAAGTAAAATAAATTTGTGATTTTAGTTTGTGTGGCTGGGATGAATTATTGAACATTTTGAGACCTAGTGTGTTATTTATGAATATAAAGTCATGCAAAACTTATAAATCTTTCATCATGTTGCCATGTGGTAGTGTATGGGTAACACTATTTGTCGCTTTAGCCTGGCTGGTGAATAAACTGGAATGGAATCTCCAAGACTTACGAGTTTTTTTTTAAATATTGGGAGTATTTTCTAACCAAGGAGTGAAAAATATATGCATCGCAAATCGAGCCATTCGGTGGAAAGGCTATAGCAACGGTAGTTATCCTGGATATCAGGAACAATGTGTGTCCATTGGCCCATATTTAACAGTAGAAGCGTCTGAAGAAATTACAACTTGGCTGTTTCAGACGCTCCTACTGTGAAGGATTTCCACGAAGTCACGCCCGCAACCATTACCCGTATTTAGCAGTTAATGTTTTAAAATTCCCCTGCGAGGAAGTTTGATAAAGCAAGGTGGTTGTAACAAAAAGAATGTGGCGTGTAAAACCGTTTGGGAACAACGAGGGAAATAGCGTGTTCCTGTTTGGCTTGCCGCTGTAAAGACTTATGGCTGCCATAAATGGGTGTTTGAAAAGGTAATAAGTAAGGGGTCGGAGGATCTATGATTCCCTATCAATCAAGGGAACTTTAGGAAGGTCGTTGGGCAGGGTATGGATGTGTGGGATGAAAGACTAGACTAGAATGAGCGTTTCTCTAGAGAAGCATCTCCGTTGGCGATGCGGCGTCGTTAAATCCTCGCCTGCAACTTAAGGGTAGCTGATTAGTCACGCCTGGACAGATTTACATAATTGTCGTTTGATTCGATATATCCGTTACTCTCTCGATATGGTCCTTCGCAACTAAATCGGCCGCCATTAATGTGCTTGTTGAGCATTTGCTGCCATAACACATTCACGGAAATCTGCGAATATGCGGCACAAGTCGGCATTTCGAATACAATTGCCCTGCCGAATCAGCAAAAACGTTGAGCTACCTTTGCTATACTGACAGAGAGTTTAGAAATATAAGCGCATCAATGGCGGATTTGTTTACGTTGCGAAAAGCTGTATCGGAGGAAGAATACAATCGATATTTAACGACCTTGGATTTACATCACCTTGGACATGGCTGTGTGTGGTCGTGGTTTGTTGCATTAAGTAATACCCATTCATTTTCACATGTTACAGTTTTGCTCCTCGGCTTGCAAAATCAATTCGCTCTTGTCTGGCGTTCGTATTATTTAATCCTGTCAACTTGTGGGAAATCAGTCTGTCCCCGTATTCAGACATTTTTGGGAAAAAATATAAATGCATTTTTCCCTGAAAGTGCCTATCTTTTTAGGAAATTTTAACGCGATAGTGTTGCTAGTATTACGCATCGATGTGCCCGTGGATTAAAAACGTATCGCTCTGCGTATCGCGTCAATGAGTTCGTTTCATGAAGCCAATACAATATGTGTAAAAAATCTGAAAAAAAATCCGCTAATTGGGCGGTTTATTTACATTACGAAATACCGTGCTAAAAGCAGTCAAGACAACAATGCGCAGTCAGACTAGAAACTAGGATAGTGCTACAATGACGAACGTGCTAACATGCAGTGCACTAGTTTAGATAAAATTACTGCTTAGTATTATAACTGCGATTGATAAATAGTATTGAAAGATTCTAAATCATGCATGGAGCTAAAACATGCCGGAAATTTTGTGTGTGGTGAGTTATTTATAATTATCTACATTTACTTATTACCCTGCAAGCCACCACAGGGGTGTTTCATAGGGGGTGACTTATCACTAACATGAACTACAGTGAAGAAATTTACTTTCACCAAAAGCACCACACCATCGGTATGCTACAAATTCTCTATAAAATGCTAATAATAATTCATAATGTAACTAGGAAAACGTGACATAGGAGTACTGCAGGAAACACGCAAAACATGGTGTTAGCACTACGCGGCAGATTTATAAACATGGATTAGGGGGCACATCAATTTATCAGCTACACTACCAGTCAACTGAACTACTTAACGTAGTCGCGACACTTGGTTGTTTATCAAGCACAAGTACTAAGTCTACCTTGTGAGGGTCAAATTCAACGGATTTTATGAAGTCGAGGTACCAGGACCCTATTTTCTAGCATGTCTACCTTATATATCCTACTTGCATGGCAATAGTGCATGTTTGGTGATCTTCACTCCCTGCCACACACCCTCGTTGTGGCTCGCAGGGTATTACGTAGATGTACCAGTTTAATTTCGTAATTCTCTCAAATGTTTCCGCAGCGTTGTCCATAACTGTTCCACATTTTCGGGTTCTCCAACCGCATTCGTTGACAGGTGACCTGAAGAAGGTAGCTGGATGGCTATCGAAACCTTAGTGGGCCTAAGTCAACAAATACGGTTGGAGAACCCGAAAATGTGGGACAGTAATTATTTCGTAATGTAAGGGCGCCTGTTCTTGGGTCAGTTGAATAAAATTCTTTCTCCTAATGTTAATATGTTTTGGTGCTGATTTCGTTCACTCAAGCCCGCGTCGGGTCAATTCGCGAGAAGAGTGTTGGTTCGCTTCTGAATTTAGTATCTTCATATTGCTTCGCCTCTCTGTTATGTTCGCGTCGGAAAACCTTGCGAAGTCTATCACAAGCCCTCCCCACACCCGCGGTGTGACTCGTGGCGTGTGAAGGGTGCTTTTACTCAAGAGGGAAAGCTGCTGCCTCGGCGTCGAGAAAACATTTTCGGGTTGGTCGGAGGAGGAGGAGTTAGCCGAATTTTCCCATCGCCGCACAACCTCCACCCGCGTCCCGAAAAAGAAAAGGAGGAAGGTGTCACGGTGGGTGATTCTGCGTCGTAAATATGAACGCGGGCCCCCTCGGGAGGGTCACGCAAACTTCATATAACTCAAGGACGTCTTTTACCGTGCTCTACGCGGGGGAAGGGTGCTGTGAAATAGCTAAGCGACCTTAGCCACATGGAAGGACGGCTGTAGGTCATTGTCAGTAAGTCTGAACTGTTGTGTGGATCTGTCTGTCGCGACGTTCGCGTCTCTTCGAACAATTGAGTTATGGCGTCGTAAAAGTTGTTTACTCCCTGCACTTTGTGTGTCATTTGCCAATCCCTAGTGCGCTCCACAGTGTCATTGTGGGGCCGTGATTATACAGTCCGCTTCTGCGATGCGTTTCTGATAGCGCTGCCACGCATGCAAGGCCGTGAAGTGTTGCGTTGAAAGACGCGAAATGGTCGACACTGATAAACTATTCTCGGGCACAAGAGATGACCCGGAGGTGGAGCGGTCGCGAAGAGGTCGCGGCTGTTTGTGATCGTTCGTGTTTTTTTCTCGATGGACTCCATGGTCCAAACGTCGCGTTTTCACTTCTCGCCCGTCACGAGAAGTGTCCCTTTAAGGTAGTTTGAGCGAGATAGTTCCCTAGTCATAAAGGAGACCGTATTCGAATTATACGTTTTAATTTCAGCAGCTCTAGGAAGCATGAAATATTGAGTTATTAATGGTGCAATGTTATACTTCTACACGACCGAAGTTCTAATAAACCAAATAAAAATATCTTTATAAGCCTTTGACTTGACTCATTTTTTCGCTCGGATCGTTTAAAACTCCACTACGGAAGGTTTTTTGTGATTCTGAAAATATTAATGCGGTGACAGTATGATTTATTTTCAAAAATGGTTGAGAAAACATTCAAACTACACGCTGTTAGTTTTTTGACGACATCAAGGTATTAGAAAATCCGCATTTTAAAAATAATGTCTCTCAGGAGTGCATACACGTACCATTTCCCCTGTAAAATAGCTGGTATGTTTTGGCAAATATCTCGGAAAGTGGTGTGGTAAGGGGCTGATATTTGGGTATCTTTGGAAGGGTGAGATATTTTTCATTGAAATGAGACTGAATTCATTGATTTCTGGGTATAATGACATTTCGCTCAAACTACCTTAATTGGAGCTGTCAAACAATGTGTTGAAGTTAAAGTGTGAATTGGAAAACACACTAACGTTTTTGGTGAAGTATTCGTTTATAATACGGACCATATTCGTTTAAAATACGAATTAACAACGTAAGCCTCTTACCGCAGAATAATTTAAAAATTAATATTATCCATGTCTGATGCTTTCACTTAAAGTCCGCAAAAAACACCACTGACGAATGCTATTAGTGAACTACGTCATTGCTCTGCGCATATCTCGCTTTTCCCACTGTTATGAACTATACTGTGTTGTGCGCTTATCCAGAAACGAATGGAAAGCGAGTGCGCTGTTTTTTTATTTAGAAGCGTACTAGAGCGAATAGAAAGCGTACAGTGGATGGCTATGTAAGTTTTAGTTCGAAGTTTTGTGTGAATATTCCTATTTCAAGAAAAATTCGAAGAGTCGATAGATTTTTTGTATTTTTTCCTGATTTAACATTAATAGGGATATCGAAGGAAATGAAAGTATCGACTAATCAATATTGTAAAATTATGGCATTGTATAAATTATGAAAGGGATTATGTTGTCGCAAAGATCAACATGGTTTTGGCAGGAAAGAAGTCTGTCCGGAATATTTTAATGCAGTGTTATTTCTATTGGGTTGGCGGATGTCTGGAAGTTTTGGAAAGCGGCAAATGTCGGAATCTTGAAATTCATTTAGCAATGGCTGGAATTTGGAAAGTATTGTATTTTTCTCTGAATGACTTAGCTGGGCGAGGAAAACTGTAATAGAGGAGAAACTGTGACAATTCTCATGTCACAGTGGATCTGATTAGATTAAGTGGATTAACGTCGAGGATTGCGTGCATCCATGCTTTTTTCAACGTGAAGGCAGTTGCTCATAGGTTACTTTTTTATGGTCGATCATTGCAGAAAAGAGTTGATGCGCATCAGATAGTAAAAGCTTTATGAATGAACCGACATTGCGCGTTTGGTTGAATGTTATATGATTCCTGTCGTCTCTCCACGTCAAACAGCCGAATGCCATTCATACGGACTAATCTATGTATGCTGGTAGAGGATTTCCGCCGTATCAAGGCCTGCCATGATGATTATCATGCGTGCAATATGTTAGTAGGAAGTCTTCCTAGGATGAAAGTCCATTGACTGGCAGGTACATCGAACTGACGAGAGTGCCTCATTTTGCCGGGGATAATTGTGCTGTGCTCCTCGGTGTGGACTTCGACTTTATTCATTTCTCCCTTAATTACTAGGTTTAGTCGCAAAATAATTCCGAATTCTTTTCGTTAATGCTCAGCTGCTTCAAAAATAGTGTTTTCATGATCGAAATATGACATTGCTTTTCTCCATATCGGCGTTTTGGTCTAAAGCGTAGTTGGCATTATACTCAAAGTGCGTAAATGACGCGCTGCTATAAGGCGTTTATTAAATGTTTACTAAACTCTTTAATCTCTGTTATTTCCATGTGATAGCCAGAGCTTTATTTCATTGCTTAGTTTTGTTCGGTTTATGAAGCAATGAATGTAGGCATTTAACGCGAAAATATTGTTTGTTAGGAAACTGATGCTCTCTTAATCCTAGTTGTCATGGGAACATAGTTAAGAATGAATGCGCATCGTGATAGGTGTAGACTTAGGCTCTTACTCGACATTTAAGAGATTTTGAATGTATTTTCATCATTGTGAGTTCATAGTAACACCGTAGATGTGAAGGCTAAGTTTGCTTCGATTTTAAAAAATTAAATACGATAAATTTTACGAGATCTCTTTGGTTCTTCGTTGTATGATTGTAAAGCTGTATTTACGTGGTGCATGTACCCGCGCGGGTAAATGCATGAACACATTCACCTCCAAAATTGCATCGTGTAAACACCCAACATTACGCAAATGCATGAACACATGGCCTTAAAATAGCCCATTCTAATTTGGAGCATTTGGTCATGCATCTGTTCAGTCACGAACTTGCGGGGGTACATGCATCGTGTATACTCACATTAGGCAATCTTGTATCTTCTCGGAACCGCGTAATGTCGTGATATGTGTATTTTTGTATCATTTATATGATGAATTCGTATTTGAATTTGTTTTCGGCGAACGTATCATCTTAACTTACAGGCTGTGAGCGCGTCTCTCTAGTCGCCCATCTAATAAACTTGTCACCCGTGTCAAAGGGGATGATTTTTGTTCCCCCGTCTTCGCACGGCATTGCGTCCTTACCACTTGAGCTTGGTCGTGGATTATTTTCGTGAGAATTCGGTGGCGGCGCGAGTGAATTATGGTCGCGTCCGCGTTTATTATAATGTACTCGCGCCAGTCCTGGTGGGAGTCCACTGTTAAGAAAGCTTGATTTATCACCTAGGGAGGAGAGAGAGAGGCCCGACCTGTTAGAAGAAGCAGAAAAATGTAGCATCACTCCCATGCTACTTCACTCATCCCAATTCCCCCTCGCCGTCCGATTCATTCAAGTCGACGTCCCTGCCACACGAGCCGTGGCGTAAGAGTTCCTCCCCCTCGCCCCTTTCCCACATGTGAGTTCCCCCCCCCAACCCTCCGTCCTCTTGTGCACGTCGTCGCCGCCATTGAGGTAAGCGACCGCTCCCTACACCTCTCTCTCTCTCTCTCTCTCTCTACCTCATCGCCCACTCAGCCCCGCCGGTCTTTTCCGGCGGGCGGTCACCGGTTTATTTTTTTTATTCCTCCTGCGCCGCCTGCCTCCGCCGCGGTCAGCCTGGACCGCGAGGCGTGACCGACGGCCCCCAACCACGCTCCGCGGGCGTCGAAGGGCGCCGGGACTAAGTAGACGAAAAGATCGACCGGGGTTGATAAATGGGATGCGATGCCTTGTTGTTGGTTGTTGAGCGTCTGCGGATCGTTCACAACGGCGTGATCAGGTGGCGCGATTTTTTTTGTGATTTTCATTGGCATCTAGGGAATTATAATATAACAGTGTGTCCACTGACCGGGAATATCGGGAATTATTCGTGAATTTTCAGCTCTGGGAAATGTTCGTGGATTATTCGTGAATTTCTGGTTTGAGTCTGAAACTTTTAAAATTATCATTTAAAAACAAAAAAATCATCATTTTATAAGTAAAATCTACAGCGATAACTGTAATATGTCTGTTATTTGACAATTGTACTTGTTGTAATAAATTTACCGTTGGTATAAATAAAGAAATCAAAACTGGAAACTTAGTGGAGAAAGTAATGTAAAAAGTGAAGTAAAAAAATTAAAGTTAGCCTACTTCTGGTTTATCTTCTTAAAACCAATATTAAACTTATTACCAATGGAAGTACATTTTTGATTACGTAACTTAAACACATTTCTTATTTAATTATTTAGAATTATTTAATTACTTTATTCTTATGTTTGGGTTCTTTATTCGTACTTGTGGGTTTATCTACAAAACTCCATATTATACATAAATCTTGAAAAAAATCTCTTTGGCTCATAAAAACTGCGATTTTTAACCTGGAATTTTGTATAAATTTAGCCTTGAAAACCTGAAATTATGCTTGATTTAATATTTTGACTTAAGTTGGCACCCTGAATATAATATAATAATCCATTCTCCTAGGACCATGCTTACATGTATGTAGGTATAGGATTCATCAAGGAGGTATACATTGGAATACAAAAATTGCGTGCATTAAAATGATAAATACAAAAGAATGAGATTGAACGTTTCATGTTTTATGATTGTCAGTTAGATTTTCATGTAGTGATTAGTGACTCATGTGTAATAAAAACTTTTAAATTCTTTTGAACATAAGCAAAGTTATTGAGGCTAAAATACATTTGGGTAACCAATTGTAAACCTTTGTGCCCATCGGGGTGGGGCTGGAGTAGGAGGTTCTTGATCTGTGGTAGTTCACATAAGATATTAATATTGCGCAAATTAGGCCATTTTCTTCTGAAATCCTTCGGAGCGGCATGATATCGGACTGGTGGCAGCAAAAGATTTCTTTTCCGGGCTTATGTGATTGACACATCTGAAACAATTATCTGCTATTCGCTTTGGCCTTAGCTAAACCTTTCGCCAACTTTTTTGCTATTCGTAAAAGTGCTAAAAATGCCCCCCCGTTTTTGGAGGAAAGGACTCTGATTCTGATTTGATGGTCACTCTTTAAAGGATCCAATTAGTCAATACTGAACATTACACAATGGGATTTTTTTAAATGTGCTTTCAGATTTCTATTTCTTTGTTTTTAGACGGGTTAGCAATCAAATAGAGAAGCTAAAATAATAATTGTATTTTTTTACTCTTTTATTTAGTGCTAAAATTAATGCGTATCCTAAAATAATTATAATTTTATTTTTGGATTGTTTTTATATTTATTTTTATTAACTCATATAATTTTTAAATAATTGCGCATTATTTACCTAAAATACTTTTATGTCGTGTATTTGACTAAATTTCTAATTATTCCAAATATGAATTGCGATAATATGTTACCGTTAATTTGCCATACCTTAAATAATTATTAGGTACGTAGTTCGTCCATGCTCCGTCGATATCTACGTATGCGGTACGCTGCGTGTCGCCCATATGGACGTTAGTTAAGGTGTGTCACTTATTGAAGTGGTACTATTTTATTTTTTATATCATTCAGATTTAACTTCTCCATTAGTCGGTCATTTCGCTTATTTTAAATCCATTCCTTTCTACTAATATGACTGCCAATATTTTAGGGCATACCGTGGTTTGCGAGTTCATTTTGGAATAGGAGAGCCGAGTTATATTTAAAAAAAAGTTAGGTTCCATAAGAGGTGTTGCTTTTGCCGGAAGTAGTGATATTATGCGTTAATGCGTGATGCTTGTTTCGTGTTCCCTTAAACTTCCGTTTCGTTCATTATTGTTTCTCTTGTAGTTTTGTTTTTGTTTTAGTGTTCCGATAGTAGACTCTTGAAACAGCTGTATCAGTGTTGGTATTTGATACATAGTTCTTCCGCCTTAATTTTATCGCTATGCAAATGAAGCGTCATTGACGTATTATTCCTACGGCATTTTCTAGCTAAGGTCACTTGATCTCTTCAGTATCTATGGAATTTGGAGGGGAACAATCCGCTAGCTGAGGGAACCATTATCACTCAAGTCAAATACATGGGAACGAGATAACGTTGCGAAGGACCTCTCGTTCTTGGGCACAATAGCTCGACCGTTTCGGAAAGATAAAATTTGGCGTCAGTCTAGCAAATGGTCGTTCCCCATTCCCTTCCCCTACCTTCTTCACCCTCCACTTCGTTGAACCCACCGGGAGGCATGCTTTTACAACGTGGCCCTCTTTGTCTTTCACTGAGTGAAGAGGAAGAGCGGGATAGGTTGCTTGAAGGGGATGGAGCCCTCCCTCCTCCAATCGTCTCGAGTGTAGCATTAGCGCTTAGCTCTCACGCATTCCCTTGCACTCCGGTTCTGCCTCGTGGTTTCTCACTTGCCGGTCGTATTCTTGTGGTGCTCCGTGTTTCGCGTCGCAGGCGATTCGTCCTCCTTATGGCTGCGAAGTTTCAAGTGCTGTTTTAGATTTTTGTTGCCTATTGACATTATTTCTTGTTCGTGGCGCAATGATAGGAGAAAGAGCGAATTAAAGGACGAAAACAATTTTTACCGGCTTCTTCGTGTGGTGAGTCAGAACGGTCCACGTGGTCTCGCTTTGCACCATAATTCATTTCTTTTGCCTTGCGCATCGCGTCTTTGCTTTAATATCCACGATTGCGACCATCAGTATGTGCCAAATTCTGTACTTACAGGAAAACTTGAGGGATTTAGTGAGGAATAGAGATGATGGTGCGAGCAATGGGGCGATATTTAGAGATTCCGGAATCATATCTTGGTGCCTCATCGTGCCCGGTGGCTCCGAATCCGATGCCGGCAGCAGCGTTGTCGGTTGCTATTCTAGGCCACGTGCAGCCTTCGCCGACGATGGCGGTCGCAAACTTTTCCCGCGCTCCTCGATATTCCTTCCGAGTCACGTGGTTCATCCCCGTCCTCGTGATTCGGCCGCACTTCTCCGCCTTCGTCAACCTGTTGCTCGCCTTTCTCCATTCCCGTTCGAGCCGCTGGGAGTCAGAGCGCGGGCTTCGTAATTTTTTTGGCGAGTAGCGATGGGATCGCGTCGAGGGAAATGTCTTACGCACCTCGCACGGCACCCAGGCCGTCGCGGGAGTTATAGGAAACGTCGTCATAGTTTCGTATTTGAGTCGTCCTTGTGCGCGGATTTGGATCCCGGTGAGAGGAGGGTTCTAGTTTCCGGCGTTCTCTTGGGAATGAACCAACTCGGCATCATCCCAATCTCGATGGGGTTAGGGGCGCACATATTTTTTTCTTGACGAGAGAGATGTCTTGAAGAGCCTCCGGTGTAAGAATCTGGGGGTGGATGAAGGTGTTTTGATGTTTTGTGTGTATTTTTTATTTATTCTCATAAAACTTTTCTCCGTTCTTATACGTTTACTTCTTTTGTCTCTTTACAGAAAATGGAACAGCCCCGCCAGCCCAACCGACGGTCGTAAAGGCCAACAAAGATAGGCGGAAATATAATCACAAGGTGAGTGTTTCTTTGATAATTGTTGCAAGTACAGGTTGTTATAAGTTGTAAGTCAAAAATCACTGAGCGTTGCTCAAATTTCTTATGAAAGCCAAATGAGGAGACAGCGCATGCTATTAATACGGGACTCCTGAGCCCAGATTCCTGCTTATTGCGGGAAATTCAAACAGTTAAGGAAATTTTTTGAAGTTCTCATTCATGTTATGTTGTTGTTCGAAATAGAATACAATGTCTAGCTCATTGCTGTTAAGTTACTATACTGAGGGAAAATATTTTTTTGAGTCCCATGCTCTTCATAAGAAAATCTGCAGTGGACAGCTTTCATAATCTACTGGGATGTTTCTTCTTGCTCAGTATTAATGGCAGTGTCCTTAATTCGAATACTAATTTACGAATTTTACTAAAATCTTATAAGCAAGTATGAATTCCTTATCGTCATTGTAACCCTTTAAAACAAGTTGTGGTTTTTCATGTGAAAGTTAAAAATATTTTTATAGTAATGAAGATATTAAATTTGCAGAAGGATCTGTGATGGAAAAATTAAATTTTGTGGTTGAAATTTATCCCATACAAACTATTGGTGTTGTCTCTTACAAGCCCTGAAATATATCTCCTTTGCTTTTGTAATACGTTCATAACCTCTAACATTTATTTCAATTTTTCAGGCCAGTGATTTCACAGACATGGATGATTGGCCAACTCTCGGAGAAGTACATATAATTGAGGTGAGATCATCAATGCATTTGTTGTATTTGGATTAGTGTCTTGTTTCAAGAGTAATTCTAGAAACAGAGGAAGTAAATGCTTGTGCACATGTTCTATCAAGTGTGAGTTGTGTGTTTATAGTAATTGTATTTTTATCATAGCAGTGATGATTGCTTAATGCGATGAATAAAAAATAGATTGTCAAAACTCAGTCGTAGTTGAGAAAATAATGTTGGAAACTGGTTTATCTAAATTACTTGCCATCATGCTAATCTTGGCTTTTGAAGGATTTAAAATGTGGTTTATGGTCATCGATTAGTGTAGCATCATCAGTTTCATTCTTCGCCAATGTTTCAAACATGCCCATTGAATACTATTGTTCTTGCCTACAGAAAAAGATGCCAGTCACTTCCACATCCACTACTCCCAAAATGAATGGCTACGATCGAGTGTCACCTCCTGCAGGGAACTCAACTTTACAGTCCAGCAACTCTTCCTGCCCACCTGTTCAGAATGGGGTGAGCAGTGAGGAGGGCCACGGTGACGAAAATGACCAATGTGATCTCCAGGAGAATTGTGGGAATGCTCATTCGTCTGGTTCCTCTGAGAATGATCCGAGAGAGAAGAAGAAAAAAGGTTTGTCTCAACCCTCTGGAATTTTTCTTTAGCATAGGGGTTATATTTTCTTTGGAAGTACCATATTTTCCGCCAGATACCACACGCGTTATCTATACAAAAAATATAAAAATCGAGCTGATGTGACTATGCGCATTATTCACAGAAATAAAAATTACATCTCAAAGCGAACGTTATTTAATAGTAATTGTTATGCTTTTCATAAATTAATGGAAAATTATGACAATTCATCACATTTCTAAAAAACTTGCAGACGTTCTTTTCATCAAATTTGCTTCTGTCTTCCGTCATCATGTCTGATCATTTCATTTACGCACTGTAACATAAAGGACTAGAAGGGTCATGGAGATAACACAAGCACTGTTAAATCAAACTAACATCTAGAATCAAAGACATTTTAGAAGATTTATTGAATATTAAATTACTCAAAACAATTCTTCTTCTGAATCGACAAAAAAGAATCAACACGAGATAATACTTAATTGGTGACAAATTGTTCATTTTCCAAAATACAATCGTTATCTTCTACAACTTCCTGGTCTTCAGACATCAAGGAATCGCCGAGTCATTTCAGGAAACCAGTTCTGACACATGTTGTAACTGCATCCCAGCTATCAATGATCCAACTGCACGTCACTGTACGATGGCTTTTTCATTTTCCCAGTCTTGGCGTATACTTGAACACTACTCATCATCCAATCCTCCCATTTCGCCTGCGACTCAGATTTTAACGATCTATTTACTGTCAGATCAAGAGGCTGAACTAGTTTCGTCAATCCTCCTAGAATAATGGCTAGTTTAGAAAATCTACTGATGGTTTCTTTTACTTCTGGCATTGTATGTGCACGAAATGAGTCTATTATCAACAATGGTTTAGGATTAAAAATTTCCCCTTTTCGTTTACTCCAAACTCCACCCAAAATTTCATCACCTCGTGGTTGACCCACCCTTTCTCATTAGTGGTAACTATAAGATTCTTAGGAAATGAACCTTTAGGGATAGTTTTTCTTTTAAATATCAGCATAGGTGGAAGTATTGATCCATCTGCCATCACACAAAACACTACCGTGAAGTTAGATTTTTCATGTCCAGTTGTTGCAACCGACACATCTTTGGCTCCCTCAAGATTGACGGTTCTAGAAATAAGGAGATCAAAACTAACCGAAACCTCATCCATGTTTCTGAAATGTTGGCGATATACTTCACAAAGGTTTTCGTTGACGAACAATCTTAATTTTACCACTTTTGCTTCCCAGTCCAAGGGTAACTTGTGTTGGACACTAGTGGAATTTCTTCTTCTGGTCATCAATCCGTAGATTGGTTTGCAGCAGTCATTTTCCATCTCCATTCCGCCCGATCCTAGGCCAGCCTCTTCAACTCCAAGTAAGAACACTAGTGGAACAATGAATACTTAATCCATTTCTCCTCATGAATCTAAAAACCCATGATGGATAAGCCTTAAACTCTCTAATGTTTTCCCTTCGTGCTATATTTTTTGCTTTGATTAACACACGAACAGTTGAAATTCTAAAACCATTCGATCCCTCTTTGATAACCCCATCGTAAATTTTTTTCCAGTCCTGGCCAGAGGCATTTTCCGAAACACATATAACGTTTTTTTTCATGCAAGCACTAGAATTGCTTCACTTTTTCTCCATTCTCGGATGCTGGATTCTCGTACACTAAAAATTCGTCCGGCTTCACAATTTCCTTTTTCTTGAGCCACTTTCACTACTTCTAATTTAAATTTTTCCATATCAGATTTTCATCTCTATTTATTTTAGTTTTCCATGGGCTTTATTATAGAACTTTAGGTAGTTATAATAACTGAGTACGTGTTCACACCGTTTACCAAAACCACAACAAATGAATGACTAATCACGTGATTAATTTGAAGTTGGACTAAAAAAATTGAAATACGAAATTGCACTGATTCAGTTTTCTATCAGAAACAGAAAAAATTTGTTTGCGTATTATATATACAATTTTCAATTCGATAAAATTATTAAGATATGCATTTTCTGCTGGTGCGTGGTATCTGGCCGAAAATACAGTAATACAATTTTTTGATGTTGTTGTTCTGATGTAGAAATACTGGGAGGGAATGGTTGCTCTTGATAATGTTGCTAATTTGTGTGTCAACTATCCCAGTTCATGAATAATCATCAATGTGAGATCTATGTTTGTCAAATTAGCATTAGTTGTAAACTCATTCTTAAGATATTATCTAACGGCACCTATAATAAGCTACTTGGCCATGTTTCTGGTGAGAAATTCTGTTAATGTATTCAGTCTCATAAGTTTGTAGTTGTGTGGACAACCATTTTCTCTTGATTATGTTTTCCTATACTATTAGTTATTTCCAGCTATTTTGAGTCTCGTACTGAAATCTGTAATGCAAGTTTTAAAATGCAGTAGTGTCCATTTTCAGATTAAGAAAATAAGTACAAGGTACTTCTGCTATTTCACAACTAAGGGGCTTATCCCTACTGCAATCTTGTCAGCAATATGCAATACTGAAATTAGTTGTTTATTTATTAATCCCGGGACATGTGTTTACATGTATGGGACAGTTCCATAGGCAAATTAAAAATGTATATATATAATAAGTATACCAGAATAAAGTAACAAAATATACACGGATTGAATACAAAAACATAGCGTACAGTTAACTCAATTACATAGAGGTAAGAAATTCATCCACCGAATAAAATACATTTTTTATCAGATACTCTTTTAGTTCTACCTTAAAGAGTGAGATAGATTTAATGCTTTTAATTTTACTAGGAAGGGTGTTATAGAACATCACTCCTGCATAGAGCGGGCTTTTAGCGTATAGCTTTAGATTATGAGTGACAGTTCTAAAGTCATTTTTCCTTCTTGTGTCATGCTTATACACATCCATATTAGTTATTAGCTCTAGTGCAGAATAATGTTCTTTTATATACAAAATTGAAAAGAATATATAAATGCAGGGGAACGTTAGAAGCTTGAGATCCTTAAAAAGAGACCTGCAGCTGTAATTTTTTCCTACTCTTGCCAGGATTCTCACTGCCCACTTTTGTAGTTTAAAAAGCCTTATTGTTTGGTGGGAGTGGCCCCAGGCTACTATACCATATTTAAGTCGACTGTAAATATCTGCATAATAGACCAATTTAGCAGTTGACAGATTTGATTTAATTTACTTGCCGTTGGTTTCTCTTGTTTGAGTTTATTCCCTTGCTCATCTTGATAATTTTTCTGGCATTCCATTCAGTATTCGTCTGGTAGACCAATTTTGGACCAAAATCTTACAACCAAAGATACAGTGATGTGTAAGGAACAAAGATGTTGGAGTCATTAGTACCCTTTGTTTCTCCTCTACTTCTGTTAGTAAGAAATTTATAATTTTAGGGATTTTCATTATGTTTCCCTTTTCACCACCAGTTCTCAAACAGAAGTGGGTTCCTTTAGACATCAACCTTTCCAAGTCAAGAGGCAAGTCGTATAAGTCCAACAAGTTCCATGGAGACCGTGGGAGAGCCAGAGATAGGAATGGAGACTCAGGTAAGTCAAGGGTATTTTCTTGTGTGATATATGTAGTGGTTGCAAATTTACTACTCCTGTATTTTTAACTGTAAAAGCAGGTGGTTGGTTGGATACTTGTTGGGATAGAATTCTTAAATGTGCATGCATAAATTATCATCTCCGCTGTGGTTGTGTTAGTCAAGTTTAAAAGGCTGGTGTAACTTTCTTTTAATGTGTCGTCGTGGGATGGGAAACATAAACATGGGATGCATTGAGTTTAAAAAAATTTTCTTCTTTTTTGATCTTATTTTGGCTATAAATCTTTAAGCTATCATATTGAGCCAATATTTGTGCTATTTTGGTAGCCATAATGTTATTCAGAGAGAATGTTAGCTTGTATAAGGTCAGGAACTCTGTCTTTCGTTTTATGAGTTATTCGCCTTTTTTGTAGAATTTCCTTGTGTAGTTTCTCCCTTTTGCTTCATTCCTTTTCTGTAGATGCTCAACCCACGAAGTACAGATCGTAATAGTTGTAATAGGATTATTCCATCCCCACAGTTATTTATTTTTTATTCACTGCCAGAAACACCATTTCTTGACTGTTATAATCATGCATGATGGGTTGTAACAGAATATGGATATAGTAGTGGAAGTCCAAGGGGCAAGCTCTCTGTTTTGGTGTTTAATTTTATTTGATCACTGATGAGTTGCTTGCCTATAGTAAAATGGCTTGTCATAGTACCAATGGGTTGTATTGTTAGCCCTTTGGGTCTCCCAAGCAAGTGACAATTATGCTGTAAATTGACGTGTTCACCCAATGTGAGCTGGAGATGTTTATAGCTGTAGTTCTTTTTTTCATTTCACATTACAATAATTTTGCATAAAAGTGTCTTGTTTTCTGCTGAAAATAATTAAAAGCCATGGCTCGAGCTACTGGTAAAGCTGCATCTATGCGTTTCACCATGAAAACTGTACAGTTGCTCCATATACTACCCTTTTGCACTGCTTTTTTGTGGTTTGTTTAGATCTGCTTTCAAAAATCTAAATACTTTGGCTTTCCTGGGCTCTCTGGTGACTGAGAATTTTTGGATGCTCTATGCAATATGTTCTAAGTCAAGTGAAACATGTTCCAACTGTGGTCTTGCCTTTGCTCATGTTAGAATACTAATATTGAAAGGAAATCAATTCAGGAAACTCCGGAAAGCTAGAATATTGTCTCATATTACTCTATGAAGCGGCTGAACAAACATAGTGAAACAGGTAGGACAAACATGGAAAAGATGGATGCCGTATGATTTAGCTAAGGATGAGTCAAATCCAAATATCGATTCTGGATTCCACCGATTCTCAGGATTAGAATCAGTGTCGAGAATCGATCGCCCAAAGTCTATTCCGATTCCATCGATTCCAGATGGATAAATATTCAAGTCAAATTTCATTTATCACATCATATTTGTCTCAGTAATTTTGGGTGT
This sequence comes from Ceriagrion tenellum, assembly GCA_963169105.1. Lineage (NCBI taxonomy): Eukaryota > Metazoa > Arthropoda > Insecta > Odonata > Coenagrionidae > Ceriagrion > Ceriagrion tenellum. Next base: position 65,085,326 of record OY720640.1, on the reverse strand, counting down.
AGGCTATCAATTTGTACTTTATATCTACCTCAATAAGCTGAGGTTATATTTGCTATTTGTTAATAAATGTACTTAGTGAGCGACGTAATTGTCTTTGTTATTTCATTTCAGCCAATACTTAAATTTAAATAATAGTAGTATGCTACTGGTATGTCAATATCCCACCTGTTATTAGGAATAAGAAGTGATGGAATCGGGAATCGATATGAAAGAATCAGAATTGGAATCTGAATCGAAAAAAAGTGGAATCAACCCATCCCCAAACTTAGCATAATGGTCTTTGTTACTACTGTGTGGTTGCATAGATGGTGTGGTCTAACCTGAAGATGGCATGACGTCGAAACCCAGGTTGTGTTAATAAACCTCAAGTAGAGTTAACTAAGTCATTTTGTTTGGTCCACAATGGATAACTTCCGCAAAGTAAAGAGTGAAACCATTTCCCTTATTATTCACCAACATACTTAGGTTTTTCAAAAGTGCTTGCATCTACTATGACCTCTTGAGCACCAATCTCACTTGCAAATATAAATTTAGATGTTGCAGAGCAACACATACTACTGGCATTTTGTGCTTCTGAATAGAGGAGCTGGTTATATAATGTGTGTCTGCTTCATTCCACAGATTCGTACAGCAAAGACGATTCCTGGAATGGAGGGGATGGGGACCGAGATGGCACGTACTATAGGGGAAGAGGTGGCTCCCGTGGGCGGGGGCGAGGGGGTAGGGGTGGCCGAGGAGGACGAGGTGGTGGAAGGGGTGGTAGGGGAGCGGGGCGAGGTAGCACAGACCAGTCGGGACGGTTTGTAGACTACCCAACAGACTACACGCAGGTTACCAAGTATGCTTCTTTCATGATGCCTTACATGGGGACATATTACTACAATGGGAATGTTGGTGGAAACTCAGCCACCTCTTCCAACTACTTGAGGCTGGAGGAGCCAACACTTCGGGAGTACATCAGGAAACAAATGTAAGTAGTAAAGTGTTGTCTTTACCTTTTACTCATTACCAATAGCACTGTAAGTGCTTGAGTGAATGCTGTCATGCATTTGATGCTGTCAAAATACGGGTTTTTAAATATTCCTAATGCTGCTAGCTTTTTCATTCAAGGTTACTTTTTTGTTGAACATCACTTTCATTGCATTGTCTGTTTATCCCATTTCGTAGGTTTAATATTTTGTATCGATGGCTTTACCTGGCATAATTGCTAGTTATGTGGGTATAACATTTATGGATAGAGGATATTGGAAAAAGTCATAATGCCTCCCCTGTCATTTACTTTCTTTCCTTGAGCTTATGTATTGACTGCAACTTGTCTGATGAAAAGTGCTCTTTTCGACCTATTGATGGAGTACTAATGGAAATCTTTAACCTAGACACATTTTTCTTTTAAGTAAAAAAAGTGAGTTTATTAAGGTCCTTATTAAGCTGTTGACTACTGTTTTTGAAAGGAAAATTACAGTGTTTATTTTCTGAAGGGCTGTATTTTATTAACGAATTGACCTGATGTGAATCAAGGTCCCGAAAGGTTCCACAGAGAAAAGGGTTAATCAATTTGTTAAAAATATATGCTTTCCTTTGAGAAATTCACATTTGTAATAATTTTTTTGTTTGTTCTAGCGAGTACTACTTCAGTCAGGAAAACCTCTTGCGGGACTTCTTCATGAGGAGAAAAATGGATGCAGATGGTTTTTTACCTGTGACCCTGATTGCTTCATTTCATCGTGTGATGGCTCTCACACTTGATCTTACTCTCATCATCCAGGCTATCCAGGAATCTGAACTGCTTGAACTAGTCGACGGTGTGAAGGTATGCACTCTTTTATTTCTAAGTTCATTGTAATTGCAGGGTGGGTGAACGATCTGTGTAACTGTGATACATATTCCTTTCTATTTATCCCTTTCTGTTCTGGTGATAAATCTTTTTCTATATTGTTATTGTAATATACTACATCAGAGATAGCGTTCCATAATCTTGTCTCATAAGATTTATGGTTTGTCATTTGATTTTTAAATTTACTGTTCTTGGCAAAACCATGTTATTTATGTGGAAGGGATTATTTTGAAATTTCTTTAGTCATCAAAATGAAATACTGATACTTAGAGCTGAGTTGAAATTGGAATTTCTTGGAATTGAGAACAGGTCTGGGAAATAAATGGAACTAGAGAAATTAGTCTGAAAATTTGCTTTTCAAAGACAAAATATGATTGTATTCAAAAATTGAGAACCACAGTTAAATGCACTCTGTTGTTTTTTGGATTTGTATTTAGTACCTTACTTGAATGAGGCATTAGAGCTCATATATGATGTATATCAAGAAATATTACCCCTTTATAAACTTGGTTTAACTGGTTCTAACCTTTAAACTCAAGCTACGGAATAGTTCCTCTTGATTGTGTGCAGTTGATTTTGCGGCCCTGGTTATGGCTGAGATTTTTAAAAATACAATCATATAGTGAGGAAATTGTCCTCCTGAGTAGTAGTGGTGGTGCTTTATTTAAAAATAAACTTACTTCCTCTCAGTGCATGGGTTTATACACGGCAAAGAATGGAATTTCCTTATCTCTGGTCCTTAGCAGCCCTGTCATAGTGTCCTATAGTGTGTGTATTTAGTCATAGTATTAGCTTTTTATAAAATGGCATTCCCTGCAATTGTTGGAAAATAATGTGGTCTAACTGAATCTTGATATTTCTTTTAATTTTTACTTTCTCAGTATTCAATGTCACTTCATGATAATAACATTGGTGATGCTCAGGTGTTGATGGGTTTGTCTTTGCCTTTAGTAGCACATTGTGCAGTTTAATATTTTGGTACTAGGGGGGAATTGATTTTGAATTCCTATTGTATGTATCTTTTATTTCCAACTCCGTATTTGTCAAATTTTATGTGGTGATAATGCTTGCTTATATCAATTGCAGGTTAGGACTAAAGTTGATCCCACAAAATGGCCGATTCCAGATACAATAATGGTGCCTCAAGTAATGAGTCAGACGACTGTTCCAGCTGTGATTGGTGGTCCAATGGTTGGCATGCCATTGGGCTCCCAGACAACTCCAAGTGCCATACCGGAATATCCAATTCCCAATGTCGCGAATGGTATAGACTCTCTCCCTGCATCAATTGTTGATGATTCTGATAAGAAGAGTGTGAAATCATTGTCTGGTTTAGATAATCTGAACCCAGAAGTTCCTGAGTTTGTTCCATTGTCTGTCCATGAGGTGGGAAGCTCCTCATTGTCCGATCAGCCATCAGAGGCTGAAGATGTTGTGAAAGAAAGACTTGATGCTGATTCCTCCTCAGTTGAGTCCACGGAAGAGGTGGTGCCAGCCTCACAAGAGGCAGTCCCAGTCGAAGAGAAAGTAAAAGCAGAAGCCCCAGTTGATGCGAGTCCAGGGAAAGAGACAGGTATGTTTTTCGTTCTTAAATTCATTTACAAACTAATTATAGAAGTATTATGCACCAAGCGATCAAATCTGGCTCGACTCTGCTGACTCCTAATGCTAACATTAGTGATTGCTTGAGTTGGTACTCCCTTACTCCTTGCATTACTATCCTGCCAGGATCCATCTTGGCATGTCATTAGTTTTCTTTGTCCCAACTGATTTGCCTGAGGGAAAAATATCACGTGGAATACCTACTCAAGGTCTTATTTTGCTGGATTTAGATCTACATGGAAAGCTTGGTGGAGTGTGTGTTGTATTTCATTCAGTTATTGAGGTTTAGCTATATATTTTAGTAGATTGCTAACTAGTTATCTTTGGGAGGTCTCCTTAAGACCTGTGTGAACAAATAAACCATGTGTAGTGTAAGCATTGACCTTTTTCAGAAAACAAGAGCGCATGACTGTTAGATGTTGTCATCCAGGACAACTAAGTATGTTTTTTAGGGAACTTAACTGCTTTTGACTTGGATATTGGCATGCAGTGATGATAATCTTCTTTCCCCGACATAAGGGACTCTACGTGATGACTCTTTTGATATCTGAGCATGCCATCTAATTCAAAAGTATATTTTTTTGGTGTTCAATCCTCAGTTCACCATGCTTAGTTGATTCTCTGTTAAATTCTGAGATTCCTAAACCAATTTCTTGGAAGTAGCATATTTTCACTCTCTAAGTTGAGGTATTCCCTTCTGTATACCTATTTCCATTCTTCTGGTAGCAATTGTAACAATTCTTATTTTGGTGTTTGCTTGTCAAATGGTTTTCTTAAACGTCAAATTCCACCAGTGTTCACTGTTTGCATATGATTTTTAAGTGAATTTACCTGTATTTTCACTGCTGACTGTCGGGCTCTGCAAATTTCTTGCTCAGTTTTGTTAAGTTAAAGCCACCCAGTTTGGTGTTACTTCACAATGCTTATTTCTTTCATGATGTAAGGTGTATTTGGAATGATTATTTCATGAGCATTTAAATAGCATGGAAAGTTCATGGTTCAAATGAATGCCCGACAACATAGCTGAGAGTTTATAGTCACAGAGGATAGGGGTGAAATTTTTGGATCTCTCTTCCCATCACAAATTACAGAAAATGCTTTTGAGAGTTAACTACTAATCACAATGTTTGGAGATTAGCTTTCGGGTTTCCTTCCTTGTGTTGTCTTTTGGTGTCGACAGTTTCTCCAGTCTGGTGGTGACAGTTCTCCGGCATCTTCAGGTTCACTTCGACCTGAAGATGCCAGAAGGATGGCTGGAGAAACTGTCATCACCAAAAGACAACACAGGAAGGAAACCTGAACGCTAATTTCCAAATGCTGAAACACCGCAGAAACCTTAATACTAATACTAAACACAATGACCCAAGTACTAAGACAATATTTCCAATGAGGTGCCAAAAAACAAGATGTTGATTTGGGTTGCCATGGTACTTAAAGGAAAATGCTATTGTAAAGTCAGATTTTTCCAGTGGTTTTGTTCTTTACTAGCCACAGTTCCTGGTCCGATACTGTATGGTAGACTTTTGCAAGTTTGTAATGTTTTTGACTTTGTAGTTTGCTTTTATCCTGCAGCAAATATTATTGGACTGTGCGTAGACAGTAAAATTCCATTTTTGTTCTGTAATGGTCTGAGGATGCGTTATTTCTTAAATTGGGATCATAAATATTAGTATCTCCTGGTAGGCATGAAGGTATGGGGAGTGTGTTTCATTTTTTAAACCTTGAATTTTTTCTTTATTGCACCGTGTCTCGTGTAACATTGTTTAACTAGTTCTTTGGACATTTTATTATGTGAAATTGTTCTTTTGTCAGAAATACCACCGACGATACAAGAAAGTAATGTTGAACAAAGAATAGCAGAGAGTCCAAAAAGCCCTGAAAAACTAGTTACATCCCAGCCGAAGATCACCACTTCTGAAGAAGACTTATGGAAAGAGGTAAATGTCGTTTGAATGCTAACTCTAATATTGATACTTATGTTCCTGTATGCAGTGATGATAATCTTCTTTCCCCGACATACGGGACTGTACGTGATGACCACTAATTATCTGAGCATACTGAACTTTGACTTGGAATATTACTTGGCGTTTGTTGGGTGTGAATCTAATCGCATTAGGAGGATGGTAAATTCCTTTTCATGTCAAATATTCTATACATCAAATCATCCTCACCTTAATTTATTTTAATTGCATGTCCTTGCTGGTGTGGTGTTGTAGACAATACCTGTAGTCATTGTTTTTTCATTGTGAGATCAGATACTAAAAAACTAAAAAGAAATGATGGATTGTTTTGGTGCTTACGTCATGACAACTTTATTTTATGAAACAGCCAGGGCAAATGGGATTCTAGAAATCCAGTTCAAGGTAATTATGGTGAGAGAACGGGAATCTTTTGTATGCAAAATTATTGGTAACTCATATGTTAAAAACAAAGCCTTCATACGAAGCGTGGGAATTAATGCCACTGTAAGGATGTGTTCGGGAATAGTTTAATGTTGATCGAGTCTTCCATTGATGAAAAATATATCCAAAAGGATTGGTGGACACTGGGAGTTGTTCGTCTCTACTGCCAGTCAAAGGGCCCAAGGTCTAGTTCACATTATGTATTATTTATGTTGAATTTGCTTATTAGGAAGGTTCTCAAAATGTTGCAGTTTGTGTATGGGTTAGCTGATCACAGTGCTGTGAAGACATTATGGTTGTGGAAATGATCCCTTTCTATAGTAATAACATCAGAATTTACATTTCAAGAGTTTCCAACAAACCAAAATTGTCTTTTTCACTTCCATCTTCATTAATGGTATTTTAATGTTATTGAATGCTGTCCGCTCTGTTTTTGGAGGTATAATCTTCAGTGGCTTGGGTGAAACAATGTTCTAGGTATTTGTTTTTAGGAATAATGAGCTGTGGCAGAAATACAGTTCTCATGTGTTTCAATTGTTCGTCTTGCAGGTGAAGAGAAAAGTAAAGCCTCCTCCCAAGGACAAAGTGGAGGAAAAGAGGGAAAAAGAGCAATTTGAAGACCGTGAAGAGTTGGACTTCCAGTTTGATGAAGAGATGAATGTGCCCACTGGTCGTGTCAACACCTTCACTGACTGGTAAGTTCTTGTGGTCATTTGTTTTTTATTTTAATATTTTTATGTAAAATATTTAATTAGTTTTTCAGTAATTCTTGAATTAACATAAATTGATGCAGCTACACCCATAATAGAGCTAGGGCAGTTCCATCTTCTTCATACTTTTGACTTCCTTATCTTGGATGAATATCTGAATACATTGATATGGGAGAGTTTACCTGCCTCTGAATGCTTTTCTCTGTGGTGTACATGACATTACCACTTACTAAAGTATCTATATCTACATACTACCCTGGGAGCCGTGGCTAGGGCGTATGGCAGGGGGTGTTAGAACACCAGCCGTGTAAAGTTGTAAGGGATAAGGTTTTGGGAGGTGAGATTATGATGTGTATTATAGGATTGTATTGAGTGGAGCTTGGTTTTTATTGTGGTCATTCATTGTGCGTGGAAAGAACAAGTTTTTGTACCTGTTCAGCTCTGTATCTCTCTTATTTTATCCCTTGTGTCAGACCTAAAGATGAAGTGAGGTGTCGTGTTAATATTGTGTTGTTCTGAAACACACCAGTTCTGAATTTCTCAAGCAAGCTAAGCCTAGCGTGTAGCCTCGCGAGTCTTTAGGGGCTCCCACCTTAATCCCCCTAAAAGTCGTGGGACGCTAAATGTTCGCTCTTTGCAGTTTTTAGCTAAGCATGCTGCTTTTCTTTTTTATTTTATCAATTATTATTGTATTAGTACCTCTTAAGACTGGGCCTTTTGTCTTAAGTTGTCATCAAGCAGGCAAAATTTAAATAACAGAGAAAAGCTTCATGTGACCACATAGCTGGAAGATATTTAAAAGAAATAAATAAGATTTATATGTTTAACTCTCTCTTTTATATGAAGCTTATTCCCCTTTGTAACTAAAAAAAGTTAACCACACTCTTTCTCTCATAGTTTTATTTAGCAGTGTCAAGCTTTTCAAGCTTAAGTGTGAAATTTTTGACTTTGATATTGGCATGCAGTGATGATAATCTTCTTTCCCCGACATAAGGGACTCTACGTGATGACTCTTAGATATCTGAGCATGCCATCTAATTCAAAAGTATATTTTTATGTATAAAAGTAATGCACAGGATCATATAACACTGAACAACTTAAGTTGTAATGTATTGGACTATTTATAATCCATATTCTTTTCTCAATTTTTAATCTATTCGTATATCAAATAGCAATATTTGTGTAAATTAAAGTATTGACACTAAGTGCTTTTTACAAACTTTATATCTCTTTTTGTGAATTTTTCAGGTCTGATGATTCAGACTACGAGCTAAGTGATCATGAAATCAACAAGATTTTGATAGTCACCCAAACTTCACTCTCGTCCAGATGCCCCAAGCATGAGGGCTACGATAGGACTGGTGATTGGACCACCAGGGTGAAGATGACCCAGGAATTGGGAAAAGCCATAAATGATGGACTGAATTACTATGAAGAGGACATTTGGCGTGCACAGGAATGGGTGTGTTGATTCAAATTTTTATACTAGAATTATTTGTATAAACTTGTTAAAACTCTCAGGTGGTCGTATTCTTGTATTAATCCATGCAGTATGGCATCTTCTATAGGATTGGCCTGAAGTACTTCAAGTGAAATTCTTCATTCTTGCTTTTATTCTAGAACTTGTTGGTGGTTGTTGTTCTCTTCATTGGTCTAATATCCAAATACATTACTTTTCATAAATAAGAATTAAGGATTTTTCCAATTTCTTATTATGTTGGATGGGTTTTGTATCATGTTTGGGGAATTAAATTTTTATGATTGATGTTAGGTGTTGCATGATTGTATGGAAAAAATATGAATACCTTTATCTTAAAATGGGGTAATAAGTGAATGGTTTTGTATCAGATACTTTTTTTGTTAAAAAATTCACTTGAATTTGTTTCAATGGTATGCTATGATGATAATCTTCTTTCCCCGACATAAGGGACTCTACGTGATGACGTTTACTGATCTGAGCATAGTACTTAGTGTGTTATTTATGTGGTAATAGTTTAACAGGTGGTATGGTTTAATGTGGAAAGATATGGCTCTTAATGTGGATGGAATTGTTACAGGTGCCTCAGACCCAAGGTAGCTACAAGACTGTGAATGTGATTACTCAGGAGGCCTTTGCTAAGATTGCCCCAAGTCAGCCTCGTGTGGCAAATCCTGAAGTTCCACCACCGCCCCCTGTCTTCCAGTTTGATGATGAAGAGGATGGTGAGGAGGGTGACAATGAACCAGAGACTGCTGAGGAAGCCCAACCAGAGGTTTGTCTTTGCTTGTTTTTTTGTCTCATGTTAGCAAGGAGGAAAAAGTCATTGATGAAACCAACTAGTCACTGAACAGTTCGGAAATTTCTTTTCCGTGACATTGTGGAATGTATTTTGGAACTGTCCCTTTTTAAACTCCAGCAGTAATCTGCCATAATGTGCATATCCCATCTTCCTAGGTTGCGGTCCTCCAAAGTTTTAATACCCTGATGAAATTCTTCACCTTGTTCTTCACTGGTGTCTCCTAAATTTTCAGGAAAACAGTCCAAGAGGCTGTGTAAATAGGGCACCTTAATGCTCATGTTTCACCCAAGGGATCTGAAACTGTTAACCATCTCATTTACCAGTGCAACATAGTTTTCCGCTTTGCGTTGGTGCAGAAAATTTTTGACAACTGAAACAAATGGAAGTCCAGGCTCTTTGCTTAGCCTCACTCATGGGATTAACTAAGGCAGGATCCTCAATGAGTTGTCTTATTTGTGGGTCGTCAAATATTCCTGCTTTAATTTTTTCTCTACCCATGAATTATTTTTAATCATTTATGGCCAATATCAGTGGGAAAAACCATCATATTACTGGTGTGGCGCCCCAAACTCCTATATCTCTGAAGTCTTTCGATCGATTTTCAAATGCCTAGCTTGATGTTGATCTTTCTTTCCAGCAGAGGCTATCTCCTGCTAAGAGTGAAAGTGAGAAGGTTGCGGTTCAGGCCCCGATGCAGGCCTCCAGGCAGCAGCAGCACCACAAGCGCAACTACAACCAAAGGCAAAGGCGCCCGAATGCGACTCATTTCTTTGCCGTGGTCAAGGATGAGTCTCCTCCTGCAGATGGCCAAACACCCAGGAAACGTAAAACGAGGCACAGCAACAATCCTCCCGTGGAGCACCATGTTGGGTGGATCATGGATGTGCGGGAACACAGACCTCGTACTACCTCTGTGGGGTATGTGTGAACTTCTGCTTCTAGAATTTTTTTCATTCTATAATGCTAGTAGTAATAATTAGCATGGATTTTAAGCTAAGTATCACGAGTGCTTGCAGATTGATGGATTATTTCTACACCTGTTGTATTGATAATATGGACAATGTGACAGTATTCAAGCTGGCTGCAGATATGGCGGTGAAGTGCGTAGAAATTCCTATGAGAATAAATACTCGTGGACCAGGAATCAAACCACAGGCCCTTGGTTTGCCAAGACAATGTTTAGACCAAGTACTCAAGGCCCTATGGCCTGGGAATTGTAGTGGTTTGACCATTGGGCCTGCGAGGTCCATAGCTCTATTCCCAGTCCTTTTGATGATTTTTTTCTCACAGTAATTTCTATGTACATCAACAATGTGCACCTTTGGGATTTCGCTGTAGGTAACCTTAAATGGAAACCTGTGCTAGGACATTAGGCACATCAGGAAAAAGAAAGAGTAAATGAAGGACTTAAATAATCACAACATGGACGATAAAGATAGCTAGAAACCAGTCTTTAGACTAGATAACTAGAAACCAATCAAAAAGATAACTAGAAACCAGTATTATTTTTCAAAATCTGCAAGTTACTTAGTATGCAGATATGCTTATGGGTGCAAAGGTACTACACAAAGAATTGTTGCCTTGCTGAACCTTATCTTGAATTGAGGTGGTTTGGTGATGGTTTGGTTTGGTGTGGCTAGCATACCTGTCAATCAGTTGAGTGGTCTGGGTTTGAATCTGTGTAGAGAAATAATTTTTTCATGGTGAATTTCATCCCTTTTGTGTGTAGCATAATCCCAAAATTTGAAGTTGTCCGTATTTTTTATTCAGAGGTAGATAATTTTGAAGTTCTATTCACTGAAATTAAGACCTAGTGATATTATTGTAAGTTTGGTTGAGAAAGTTATTGCAAGAATAATGCTCTTAAGGAATTTTTGAGTATGATTAACCATACTAAAGCTTTTCGAACATAATCTGGAAGTGCATATTTTGCCTTTACTTGCATGCTACTTTATCTGTGAACCTAATGGAACAGTCCATTGGAATTGGTCATTCGGTTTTATTAAGGATATTTTTCTGGAAAAGAGTGAAACGATTCACTGTTTACAATAGCTATCTCTTGTCCCATGAACAAATTTTTTACTTAAAATTGCATTCTATTCTGTTTTCCTTACTCTTACATTCCCTTTGTTGTTTAATGCTGTATATGTTGTATATATTCCTTTTTCATGGGTATTAAAAATACATGTGTATTAGTTAAACTATAAGCTAATTGTTGTTCATCATGTGAGTTTCGCCAGAATCTGTCTTCTTGTACCATGCTGTTCATGGGGCAGTCTTAATTTCTATCTTGAATTATGTACTTGGGCAGTATAATCTTAATTTTATCATAACTTCATTCCAGTACACACTCAATATTCCTTGATAGTGCCTACATTGATTACAGTGTTGAAATTTTTTTGTTGCCTAGTGATATATTTTGGCTTGATGTGCACTTGCTAGAGCCTTCATTCCCATTATTGGAATTCAAGGTGTGGAGATAGTGCTATATCATTCTGGTAGTCACTTTTTACTACTCATTGACTTCTAGTTCATGAGTTCTTGAGACTTCCTACATATGAGTTTCTATGTATGTTATCTTTGTGATATCATGGTATAAATGTCATTGGTGTTACCTTCTTACCTAGGAAACTGCAGTGACCTGATTGTAGGTTTGTTGTGGATTTAATAAAGTGAAACCATGGTGCAATATTGAGTAATGTATAATTGACAAAAATACAATGTAATACGTTGAACCAGACTTGGACAATTGTTGCATAGTCAAAAGAATATGATACACTGGCACAATAGCATGAGTACAAACTGGCATTTCACGAGAGAAAAGAAAACAAAAGAATTATGGAATGAGGAATTGTTTATAGATGGTCAAATTTGTCATAAATATGATTTATATGCAATCCTATTTAATATAGACCAACAAGGATTACATTTAAGGGATTACTTTCATTTGTAAAACTTGCCTTTGGAAATACATACGTTAGTGTCTGCTTTCTTTTCTGTAACGTAATATACCTATGAGGGCAAACATGTTTTAACTAAACAAACTGTTGCTGTGGCATATGTTCTTTGACGAGTCCTTTAGTGTGTATGATGCTCATTGTCATGCTGAAACATGCCCACTGATATGTGGTTTCTGAACCTTCAATATGTCGATTTCAGCAAGGTCAGTCCAATATGGTAAATTTGAGGTTATCAGATTTGAGAAAGTCCCCATCCATAAACTTAGTGAATACTTCTTCAAAGGAAAAAATATATCCTGTAAGGGCATATGGGGCCCTTGGCTTTTTTGGCTTTTTAAATATGATGATAAATGATTAAAATATTAATTTGCAGATGTAAATTAAATTAACAATTTGAGTCAAATTCTGTTAAATCCATGGTGATATGTTTACATATGCTGGGTGTTTGTAAATCAAGGAATCCAAACTTAGGACTGGTTAAGATGATTGACTGGTGAAGTTACCAGTTTCAGGTTTTTGCTTAATCTGGATAATAACTAGGTTATTGAGCTTATATTACAATCTAGAACCTAATTATTTCAAAAGAAATATGTCACCTAGGCTTAGGCTACCCAGGCTGGTCATAAGCTTCCAAATTTTGAATAGGTGTGTCCAAGAAAATTTATGTGTTGCTATAAGATATTTTCATTTGTTTGTGTCTGAATTAGTTCACAGTTTAAATGTTGATGCATTTGTTAATCAATTTTTTCCCTCTACAAGTTTGGCTACAAGTTCAAAGTCAAGTAGAAATATTTTGACCTAGGAATCATGTTCTTTTACATTTTTAAAGTCATGTAATGTCTATTTAGTGTTAATTGTGAATTCATGTTTTGTGTGTTTAGAAGCAGCTGTAGTGGAACTAGTCCGTCAGAGAGCCAACTCTCTACCAGTTATGGAAGTGCGCCTCAAGCTCTTCCCAACTTCCAGCATCCATCTCACTCTATGCTCAAAGAGAATGGATTCACTCAGCAAGTGTACCACAAGTATCATTTACGGTGCTTAAAAGGTGAGTGAAATCTGTACTTCAGTCTTCAATTGATTGTAATGTTCGCATTTCTCTTTTTACTTCATGGTTCACTATGGACAATCCCATCATATGTTTTTCTATTTCCCCTGCAGAGAGGAAGAGGCTGGGTATTGGTCAGTCTCAAGAGATGAACACCCTATTCCGTTTCTGGTCATTCTTCTTGCGTGAAAATTTTAACAAGAAGATGTATGAGGAGTTTAAAACTCTGGCTGTTGAAGATGCCCTGGAGAACTACAGGTAAGATTTCCCTTTCGAAAGCAGTGTGACTTGATTTATTCAATGCACTCAGCGTGGTTTGATTACAATTGAAGAATACATTCCCTTGTGCTTATAATTCCTTTACCTTGCATTTGGTGATAATTAAACCCTTTTGCTGCTTCTAATGGTTTTACACAGGCTATTGAAATTTGCCAATTTACCAGGAAAAAAATTGTTTAATATATTTTTGATGAATGCGTATTTGCTACATTTGAAACCCTTTAGAAGAACCTTGTCAAAGATTCATTCATCAAATAAATAATATTTATTTTATTTTGAATTCATAGTAAGATTTTGAACAATTGAAAACTACTGGCAGAATCGAGATATTAGACTATCAAACAGCCATGGAATGCCCATGCTTGTCATTGGAAAAGGGCTTGTGAAAAGTATTTCATCTTTACATTCTGTTGAGGAAAAGAGATTGAGCTGTTCTCATGGGCTCTCTGAGCACCCCTAGGGCTCAAGAGTAGGGTAGTAGTTACCATGGCTAAATCTCTGTATTCATGATTGGCTGAGATGCCAAACTGGATACCAATTTGTTACCAAAATGTTGAGGCATCTACATTGAGTCAGTTCAGATCGTTTATGAATCATGCTGTTGTAGTTCCCATCACAATGAGTCAAGCTAATTTTACCCAGCCTCTGATTTTATTGAATGGCCAGCACAAGACTATCACATAAAGAGAGAGGACTTCAGTGACTCTTTCTCATGTCTTGTGCGACAGAAATTGGGAGGATTCGCTGACACCACTTAGGGTCTTTGGCCCAATGGGTGGAGTTTGATAGTAGACCTCCCTACATGGATCTAATGATTGACTTCAGGCTGGTTGATCAAAGCCTGGTTAATCTGTAGTTTAGGTTTTACATAAGACAGTACAAAAATGGGTTGTTGATTACTTGGCCGTGGTTGGGTCAAAGAAGTAGAGTATGAGAATGTTTGTATTTAACATGAATATCTATAGTATTATATGTTTGGGCTGCAGATGTGTGAAGTATTTTTTGTTTGCAAATGTGCCCCACATTTATCATGCATGGATATACGTATATTTTATGAACACCCTCCTTCCCTGGCAGAGCACTTGGTTGGTAATAGAATGATGAAATTCATTCATCATAATAAAGCCATTCATCTCCTTTCCTCATGTATCGGAAATGTAACTTGATCAGAGCATGCTGTCCTGTCGTTGAAACCAGAATTGCGAATAGAGCCAGTGTCACTGCATCTATGCTGTGAACATGTTAATATTTTTTTATGCCTGGAATTAGCTTTCTGACTCAACCAAGTTATTTAGAACCAACCAATGTTTAAAATGTTAAAACTGCTGTGTTTAAGTGTGCCAGGAATTTTGGCATGTACAAAGCATCTAGTATAAACCTTAAACTCCTTCCAGGTATGGCCTTGAGTGTTTATTCCGGTTCTTCAGCTATGGGTTGGAGAAGAGATTCCGTCCTGATGTTTATCAAGACTTCCAGCAGGAAACTTTGGATGATGTTGCAAGAGGTTAGTAATTATCCATTATTGGTAGAGGTTATATCCAACCAAAATCTTCATCTTTGAGCAGTACAAATGATTCAGCCAAAAGTGGCATTTAGAATATGCATAATGATGTTGTCAAATAGGCATATTTTTGTGCTAACAAAATGGTGGTGGATAACTTGCATGAGGGACAATTCTTGATTTCTCTCTAGGTCAGTATGTAATTGAAAATGTTCTAATTTTTTATATATAATTTCATGGATTTTTGATCCTGATACCATAAGTATATCAGTTGCTTGAAATCCAGGGTGCATAATAGTATTCATAATTGCTGGTGTAGTCTAATTACATACTTCTCTTTTTCCTTAATTCCTGTGTAAATAATTTTTATCTGAAGTAGAAACCAATTATGACTTGCTTCTTAATTCACATAATGAAGCATTACTACTCTCATTGCATAATGTGTGAATTTGCCTATATGTGGGCTTTTCAGTAAAATAAAATTTTTAAATGCCTTCCTGTTATCAAAACCATTTACCTTGCTTATATGAGGTTTATCAACTCACCTAATACACTAATTAAAGTAGTATTGAAGTTGTATACAATAATCATTCAAATACCATTAAGTTAATTTTAAGCATGATGTGGTATTCAAGTTATATTCTCTTTCATTATTTTCAAATTTCTCAATTATTCTTTTTTCTTTGATGTATTCAATAAGAATAAATTTGCATGTTAGGTTAACGACATTTCTCTTGTCCTTTACATCGAGTTATTCTAAAAATTGAGGCATTTTGGTTAGCACGGATGGAATATAGTGCTCATAGTGTTATCACTATGGAGACGTCCATCCAAGTGCAAAATTAAATTTCTCTCTAAGCCAAAGGTACTTTGACATTTCCTATTGTATGGTATCCTAGGATGAGAGAGATACAGTTGAAACATTTATTACAATTTAGCATTAGTGTGCTTGCATTGTTGTTAACTGGGTCTGTCTTTCTTTTAGGTCAACTGTATGGTTTGGAAAAGTTTTGGGCATTCATGAAGTATTATAAGCACAGTAAGGATCTGCAGGTGAAACCTGAATTGCAGGAGTATTTATCCAAGTACAAGAGCATAGAGGACTTCCGTGAGGATACTGTGAGTACTTATTGTGCACTTCGTATTTGACATTTAATTGCACCTCTACTCTCCATCCTAGTTCATCCTGTCTCAGGATGATGTGGGTTATTCTTAGTTCTAGTGGGGCTGGCAATGAAAATGGTGGTTATTTCAATTGGCCATTGCTAATTTGTCAGTCTAAAGTAAAATGGCTTGTCATAGTACCAATGGGTAATATTGTTAGCCCTTTGGGTCTCCCAAGCATGCGACAGTTGTTTCAAATTATTATTCTCATGACTCGTTACACAGTTGTAAATATTCCTCAGTTGTGATTTCCTTATAGAATCAGTGCTATACATCTATATTTTAAGGCTCTCTATTCTTTGGATTTCATGATTCACTAAGAGACTTCTTATGTGCTGAAATGGCAGTTTTTGTTTAATTTTATCTAGTCCAACCATCATTGAATAGATATACTCATTGTATTTTTCATTTTAAATTATATCTGCCTTCTGTATTCTTTTCTTAAAGTTGTTTAATTCATAGCACTGTTAGTGCCACTTTAGGCTAACCCCTCCCTGCCTTGCTTTTTGAGTGTGTCCATGACTGGTAACGAAATTGTTGGATGCTGTGATTTGCTTTCTCTGTTAGCTGTGATCATGGTCTACTTCTGATTTATTCTTATTAAATGGCCATAATGGCATATTATTTAACTATATAAACCCTAAATTTTGAAAACCCCTGGTGATGGTCAGGCTTAAGGTAAAGTGAACTTTGTTTCCTTTTACAGGATGATCATGATAGGCGGAGAAATTTGAGTGGGAACAGGCCCATGTCTAAAAGAAATCGTAGTGTCTCGGAAAGTCAAAGCGATACTCGCACCAAGCATGGGCACGAAGGGTTCCATTGGGGAGGACGTGGTCCCAGTGGGCAACAAGGAGCCTCTGGGTACCAACAGGCCAGGCAGTCCGGTGGAAGGATACGGAGGATATCTGACGGCTGCGAATTTTCTGGGCGGTCCAATTCCTTTGGAGGCGACGTGGCTCGGCCACGTGTGACGTTCCTCAACACTCCTAATGCTGTGGCGCCTCCCACAAGGGGACGAAAAGTCTCTGGTGGTGGAGCCATACCCAAGGAGAGGGTGGAGAAGAATGTGGTGAATCAGAAGGAGAGCCATAGAGGGGAGAGCACGATGGGTGTTTCAAGGGGAGCTGTGGCCTTGTCGGCCCAAGCACACCAGAGGACTGGCAAGTGTGGACCTAGAGCTGTAGCTCAGCAGCAAGTTGGGAAGACGCCTGAGGGGATAACAGTGTCTAGTGGGAGCGGCAAGAATTGAAATGTGGCAACTTAAAAAGTTTCTAGTGAAAAACTCTAAAAAAAAAAGAATACATTTTTCTTGATTGTGGAAGGGCCATATCCTACCAGATCATTATAAGTAGAGGGAGCCCTTGACATGATCGCAGCAGTCATTCAGCATGCTTTTACTCTGATCTTACTGTTGTGGTATAGCTCCCTTGCCACAGTCCCATGCAGGGAACTGCAAGGTTTTGTACGTGCTCACCACTGCTCTTCGAGCTTAGAGTGCGCGAGAGTTGTTTGGTCCTCCATTGAAAAATTCCAGCCTCCAATGCTTCGTGCATTTAGTATGGGCGAGATATTATACTCGAAGCCTGACTCCGGGAGTTCATCTGAATCAGCAGCATTCTTGCCATGCTGTTACTCAAAAATGGTATGGTGCATTGATATAGGCGTGACCTGCGGTCAAGTCTGTTGGCTAATTTATACAAAACCTCCCTGGCTGCTGGAATAAGTTATAAATTGGATCAAGGATGTTCATTACATTGGTGCTTTGCTCAATTTGCATGCAGAATTCTGACATAATAAGACGGTAGTTTCTCTTTCATTTATGAACTAGTGGAACTACTTAACTCAAGTGGTGTAGGTTTTTGTTTCCAGAAATCGTGATCAGTCCCGAAACCTCATCTTAAATCCTCTCCACGAGAGGCTCTTTTTTTCTAATTGCATACCAGTGCTGCATTTTTTGTTTGTGTTTGGTCTTCCAGTGCAATAATAATTATTTGAATTTGATAACCAAGTTGTGGTTTAAAAAGGAATTTTCTTTTGCAATAGACATATCGTTGTTGGAGATGTCTGTAGTGCTCCGGAAACATTGATTTCACATCCTCTTTTCTACCCTATGGAAAAGTGTCATGGTGTAGCTAACTATGCTGCCACTGTGATGGTATTGTGCACTATGCAATATTTCCTAAAGCGGTACAACTCAATGGGAATGAGAGCCTTTGATATGCTGTTCCCAGGATATTTTTTGTTTGGAAAATCCTCTTACCTCAAAATTCATTGTTTACCCAAATGAATGACTTATGATTTTAAGAAAGAAGGATGGATGATATGATAGTTTTATAATTTTTGTGACAATAGATTGAGTGAATGTGCTTAAATGAGTACCTTACGATAAAAGAATTAAAAAAATACAGGGTTCCTTTTAAATTTAGTTTTTGACTAAGTTGTAAATTGGCTTTTTGAATTAGATAAAGAAATTTTAAGATGCAGATTATTAGTTCACTGTTCTGACAAGATTGATATCATTTCTAGGGTTTAAAGAAGTTATTTTTTGTCAGTTGTCCCTAAAGTTTTCTCCGTATATGATTGCTCACCTTGTATATAATATGAATACTCCTAGTGGGAAAATTATTTCCTTTGCCTTGTATAATTAATTGCCGAAAAGTTTCACCTTATAATCTCATTTGTGATTGCTCTGAAGGCCATCTTGAGAGTGCATCAATTCATGTGTTAGTGGATGGTTTGTTTTCATGACTTCTGCAATTGTAGAAGATGATAGTGGTTGTGTATGGATGCGGTAGTAATGAAGGAATTGATAATATTTCTCTGGATCATCGTTGAAAGTGATACAAACCAGTCATATGTCAACTCCTTCTCGAGTAATTTTTGCTCATCACTATTCACCTTATGAACTGCTGTGTGATTGTGTGGTGTCGATTAATTTTTCCCACCACAATGATTGATTGTTTAAACAACACATTTAATTTTATCCCATCAAAATCTGTATGTGATATTGAAAGGGGATTGAGAATAATGGTTTTTTTGACGGGCATAACATGATTTTTATGCCCTTTTCTGCGAGTAATACTTACAATATCAGGGATTAAGATTCCCATTGTTTATTGTTCATTTTGTATCGAGGACTAGTTTCCTTTTTTTTGGTATGGGGTTTTGGGGATGTTGGGTATATACTTTATTGTGTGAGTTTATGGGGAGATATATTTGAGTCTTTCACAACGAAGTGGCACTGCTCTCCATTGCTGCTGAAGTAATTTTTGCATTACTGTTTACTGCCATTTGTGGGTGGATTAGTGTTTGTGCTTCAGTGTACTGTTCAGTTGATTGACAAGCTTGAGTGCCAGCTGCTGTGAGTTGTAAAGGTGACCTTCAGGTCAATATTAGGTGGGTCAAGGTTGAGTTTTGTTTGCGACTCCATGGAAGTGAAATATATGGGTCGAAAACAAAGAACTTGGTGCATCTCTCTCATGTTGCAGTAACTTAGGCATCTTTAAGCAAGGACATTAATTAGTTACCCTATCATATATGAAATCTTATCTACCCATCATTTAGCGAGAATATTCTGCATGGAATGTGGGTGTATTTAATTTTAATCTGAAAAAAAAAAAAATCTTTCCCCAGATTGTAATCATCATTGTAAATATTGCAATTTATTTTCCTAAAGTGGTTGATTTATTTAGAAGGCAAACTTCATTTAAATGTCGTGCTAAGAGTGCCTTTTTCATGTGTATTATTTGGTTTATAGAGTCCAAATTGTCTTTTGGTACTGTCCGTGGCATCAGCCAATCCTATAGTTCTTCTCACCATGGTTTGTTTTGGGCAACTTGCGTGATTGGGAATGTATATATAGAGGCATAAAAGATGAAAAAAAAAACAATTAAGCTGCTCTTGTATGTGGTATGAGCTGATGTAAATTGTCCTTTCGGACTTGATGATTGAGTCCAGCATCTTCCAGAATTGTAATGCAATGAAATTGTTTTGAGATAAAGATTCTGTAATTTACATAACTCCTCTCTCATCTTTCAACATGTACAAAAACTTGTCTTGCTGTTAATCCTTTCAAAATGGAAATTTGTTTATAGTAAATTATATTTTACTTGTCAAATTCTCTTCCACTCAGTTGTGTTCTGGATGTCATGTAAATAATCATTACACTTTAAGTAGTTCTTTATGGTGGGTTATGCTTTGAAGTCGACTATTGAATGCTTTGAATGAGCCTTTTGATTCTTTTGACTGGTTGGTCCACCCAGTTTTGTAATTGTGGCTGTAAGAATGATTTTAGAATGCCCTAGTATTTGTGGTTGGTTAATGGTAGATACTGATGGTTAGTCAAACAAAAAACCATTCGAAAAAAAAATTAACCACCTATTTTTTATTTTGTGTGTTATTGCTATTATCTGTGTTATGGAGTCATTTTAATGAACTTGTGAATATTAATAAAAAAACAGTAATCAGCTTTATGGTCTTATTATTTTGTAGTGACAGCCTTGTCGCCCGAGTTATCTGTGAAGCTGCATCCCAGTGTTGTGAATGTTGTTTATACAGATTTGACAGTTATTTTCCAAACTTGTCGGAGCATATGTGCCTGCTTGGAGCTATTTTGGGAAATTCAAACTTATGATTATACTTTGTACAGTGGAACCCCTTTTAACGGCCACTCCTATGATAGGAGTCCTATCAAGTGACCGCCCCTCTCCCCAACCATTTTTATGTGCAGCCATCAATAGTTGCTTTATTCAGGTTTCACTGTAAGTGTAGATCAAATTAATATGCTTTGAAATTTCTTCGGAGCTACTAAGTTGAGGAAATAAACGCTATCTGTATAGGTTTTACGAAAAACAGTCGCTTCAAGAGTTTTTCTATTTTTTTCTAATTAGCCGCCTGTTCATTTGATGATATGTACTCCTATAAACTGAACCCCTCTTAATGACCATTTTTCAGGGGAACCATTGGTGGCCACATGTGGTGTTGAGGAGACCTTTTACTTTTAGAAATAGCTGTTTCCAAGTATAGTTTAGATTTGGATTGCCTTGCGATACTATGATGATCATGCTTAGGTTGACGTACTAAAATGTTCTGAAAAGTAAAACAGCTGGTGGAACTGACTGAAACATGGGCTATATGTTGCCTCAATGGCATTTAGTAGTCACCAATACTCAGGCTATTGCTTGTTAATACTGGCATATTTTCTCGAGAGGTAGAATTTTTGGGGTAGTAAATTCCTCTCGGGGAGTCCATTCTGCAAGGATAAGGAGTTCGGATGGTGATTGGCTGGCCTAATTCTAGTCTTCAGGTAGTCTTGAATACCATTTAAATGCATTGAATTTTACATATTTAGCCTTGTTAAAGAATAAGTAAATGACATGTGTTCAAGGATATACACAATTTTTATACCTCAATGATATGCAAACAAACTCCTGGGAGGATCAGTTTCATGGTTTTACGTAAGGAATTTTCCCAGTTTGAAAAAATTAACTGCCCTTTTCTCGTGAATTTATTAGTATAACCTGTTACGAAACAGTGGAACAATACAGCCTATGGTATTTTTATGCTTGTCAATGACCCCTCTCCCAATACTCTGCTATTTGTGTTGGGCTTAATTAACCCTTTCGCTGCGGTCAAACTGAATGGACTCTTCAGTCCCTGTGCGGCGAAAAGGTGAACGATCATTTACTTCGGCACAGAAAGTATTGTTCTCGTTGCACTTGCAACTCAGTAGTCACTCACGCTCCCGGGACGTAGCTGCTACGTTCCCGGGACGGGACGGAACGTAGCTGCTACGTTCACAGCAGCGAAAGGGTTAATAGACCTAGTTATCAGGCTAGATGCCACGCTTCGAACACCCTGTGAGCTTTTGGTACCGTGCACAGAAAGATTTAATAGACAAAAAATAAAGGATAGCCATGCACTTAATCATAAACTGCTGCGAGCATACAGTTACTCAGCTGATGAAAGGATTAGGTTTGGCGCTGTTAGAAACTGAGGCAACACTCATGGCTTACTTAAAACCTGATCATATCTCTTGAACTGACAGGAGTGACAAAAGGAGAGGTACACTGCTGAACTGACGGGTACAAGACTTCCTTCTCTCCCCACGCCATTAGTCATAACTTTGTTGGCACAATCTGAAGATACATTGTTAATGCAAAATTCACCACTTCCCCATCCTTTCCCCTCTCCTACCTCTTTGCATGGCTGGGGTCCTAACATCTCTGGGCTCTTACCTGTGTGGTATTTTGCAAAGTGGTAGGTATATATTTCTGCTTTCTTTACTGGAATCTTTAACTTTGATTCTTGATAATAATTCTTGCATTAAAAGTCTTGTGATAACTGGAAAATTCATCAAATGGGTTCTGAATGGAAAATTTGCACTGTGGACAAAATTACTTCTTATGAATTTTGAAAGACACCTGGTTTGTATACAATCAACTAATCTGGGATATATGAAACTTATAGAATGCAGAGTTGTCTCTTTGATCCAATTTTATTAACATCCTGAGTTGATGAAACAAATGGTGAATACCTTTCAGTGTGTGGAACTTCAATGGGGGCTTGAATAATAGACTTGTGGCAAAATGTTGGTGCGACTCAAAACAGACTTGGGGTTCACCATAGCCAAGAAAAAAAAAGATTTTGTTAGGATGTGTTGGTCAACCAGTTAATTCTTAAGAATAGAAGAAATGACTGGATTTGGCTCATGGGCTAATAAAGAAGCAACTCAGACCCATGTAGAGGCAACTCAATAGCAAGAAGTTTCAGTGTACAGGCTACACATTGGATTTAGCCTTGCCTTGATGACTCCATGGTGAGATGAGAAAACTGCAAGCACAGGTATTAAAATGCTTAGATTCATCCATGAAAGCTGGAGTCTTTTCACTTTGTGATTTTTTAGATGTGAAATGAAACTATAAGATTACCTAATGTATGTAGTATCAGTAAAAATGCTAATAATGCAACATTAAATTTAGTACACTTTCAAAATTATCAATATAGTATTGCATCTTCACCATATGTAGAAGACCTATGATTATTTTGGAATTCATTGCATGTCATCATTTTTCGCAGGCACTATCATTTTTTTATTTTCATAGTTTCAAATGGCATTTTTCCTAGGTTTCAAGATGCATAAGCAAAGTCTCTGGTATAAATGACAATTCATGTCATCTTTCAAAGGAGACAAGTGGGGACAATAGATATGGATTCAGCTCTTATCACACTCAATGAGAGCATGGGCCATGAGATGAAATTATTGTCTGATGGTCATGTATCACATTTATGATTCAATTGCAAAAGAATTACCTTTATAGGTATAGGGTTGTACATAATTCCACAATAATTTAAGCAATGATATTTAAAAGGAAAGGTTTGAACAGGTCCCAGAATATTCATCTGTTTTTCATCAAGTGTATACCCAGCGAGGGGACAGGGCAGCTGCCTCCCCATAGCAACTGAAAAATAAGAAACATGAAGAGAATTATTCATCATAGCATTTCATATTATGCAGGTATTGCCAACTCCTCAGCAAAAGACAATATCGTAATATAGCTAGGTGTAATCTGCAAGGAAGAGCAGAAGAGTTTTGGTGGGTACCTTATGCCACCTCTGATCCCCCACACCCTCCCCCCACAATCTGATCGATACTAAGCTGCCCCTCCATAGCTCATATCCAATTTTTCCTTCTCCAGATGGAGCGGTTGAGACTGAGTACTGAACCATATGGTATAACAGTTACTATGATGAATATGAAGAGGGCCAAGGAATGATACCCATTGGTGACTGAATACACAGAAATGGCCTCTGTGATATCTTTAATGAGGGTTGAAGGTCTAAATGAAGTTGGTTGACACAGAGTATGCATTAATGCCGGGAAAGATGAAATTGCTGATTTGTGTAGACTTGTGTAGACCTTTTAGCATCAATGAGTGACATTTTGTGTTTGGTAAAACAGATCTGAGAGAAGAGAGGGAGAAATGGGTAGGGGAAATCTTATATCTAAATCTATGGGTATTAATATATATTTGAAGTTGCTTATACATATGCAAAGCTATGATCAGTGTGCATTGAGAATTCATCTACATCTATGAAATACCGAGTAAGCCACCACTAGGGTGGCTGGTACGGTTTGATTACACACCAGACATGCAACACTCATCCCAGCTGAAATCAGAACACACTGCCCAGATGCCAAACACAGGCCAAAAGCAGTCAGGATAACAATACGTGTTAAGACTATTAACTAAGATAGTGCTACGTAAATGAAAATGCTACCGTGCAGTATACTATTTACAACTACTGGCTAGTATTATAAATGTGAATAATGAATGGTAACACAAAGTACTAAGTCATGCAGGAGCTACATCTTACTGGATATTTAATGTGGGATTAGTAGCTATTAGTAGAATTGAACCTTTACATGCAGTTTGTGTAGCAGGAAACGATATAAAGTAATGCCATTGTGCTATAAACTGTGGTAAAAATTCCCAGTTTTTCGCCACCTTATGCCAGAATATGTCTTTTTACGATTTAAATATTGAATAAACCGCCATCCCTCTAGTGGCGCGCTGGCTCTTTGGTTATTTTCAGTTGTCAACTGTTTTCCCTCTGTTTTCGAGGATAACCTTCAAAACGTGGATTTGTGGATTGTTATCGGATCTTTCTGGAAGACTAATTATCTCTGGCGACAGTATATTTTTATGATTACGGCTTTCTCCTATAAAATCGGAACCGTCGATGCAAACTTCAAACGATGAGTGACTCAGAAAAGCGCCTATTTTTGACGGGAGCCTCAGGGCTTCTTGGCCGGGTTCTGTTCAAAAAGTTCTGCGAAAGTGGGTGGGAAGTAATGGGTGTTGCATATTCCAGGTAAACATTAGTTACACACTTCGTGTCATAAGTCTCTAGTCCGTACGTGAATACAACTTGTTGGATCATTGTTTTATTCGGTTGATTTTTTTAGGGCAGCACCTCCTTTAGAAAAACTGGATCTCAATGATGTTGCTGAAGTGCAAAAGGCCCTGGCGGATTTCAGCCCATCATTAGTAATTCACAGTGCTGCAATGAGATACCCAGACCAAGTGGAATCGCATCCAGATGATGCTGTTCGTATGAATGTGAAATCGACTGAACAGCTTGCTAGCATCGCAGGTAACATTGCATTTTGACTCTATTCTCGATGCGTACAACCATATGGGTGATCCTGACATAACCACTTTGTTGTAACCCTGACATAACCAATTTGTTATGACATGTTATAATGGTAGATAAAGTGGGGGTTCCTATGCTGTACATCAGCACAGACTATGTTTTTGATGGAAAAAACCCACCGTACAAGCCTGGAGATGCGACTAATCCTACGAACCTTTACGGGAAGACGAAGTTGGAAGGCGAAATTGAAACGCTGAGAATAAGTGAAGGTTAGTACTGGAAAGAATCAGAAACATTTACTTAGGTCATTAAGGATATTTTTATGATTTTATTTTAAACACTGGTGCTGAAAAGTTTTGAACAATTTTGTGGAAAAGCATGCGAACGTCATTCCTCTGTTTAAGGTCTAAATTCACCCTTTGAAAATTTCTAATCAGGCGTTGCTTTGTATTTATTTTAGATAATCTTGTGTTGAGGATACCAGTCTTATATGGGCCCGTTGAAAATCTCAAAGAAAGTGCTGTGACTGTCCTGCTTGAGTCTCTCCTCAATACGTCGAATCAATGCAATATGTCGAACTACGAGAGACGCTATCCTTCTCACACCGAGGACATTGCTGAAATTTGCCTCTTACTTGCAGAAAAAAAGTTAAAGGTAAGCAGTGAATTAAGTCAACTCAATGATTCTGCTGCTCTATTCTTGTAGTGGGGATTATTTGGGATAGTTTAAATGCCTATTTTATTTCTATGAACTATAAAGGCCATTTGACTCAGGTCATTATGGGGGGATCGGGTTGGTGTGGTGGCTAGAGTACTGGCCTACCACACAGGTGGCCAGGGTTCAAATCCCTGCAGAGGAGGATGTTTTTCAGAGGAACCCGATCCCTACTTGAGTGCCTTGTGGAGGGCACTTCAAGTAGGGTACTCCATCTGTCAGATGAGACGTTAACCCGTGGTTCCCTTGGTGCCTTTCGTTAAGAGAAGGCTAATGCCGATGCTGGGTTTCTATCCACCCTTCCTCCCTTAACTATCCCCTATGCCGCAAATGACCTTAGCCATCGGTTGCCTCCCTAAATATCCTATCCAATCATTATGGTGTGGGTTCATACTCATTATTTCAGTATCTTTTAATTATGTTAATTCTTTTTACATCATCAGGTGTCTTCCTTACCTATATAGATCTATTGTCAAACTCATCTCTTCATTAAATCAATGTTAAATGCATCAGAAGCATTTCATCTCCTACCAAAATAAGTTAGGTAATGGCCAAAGTGCTTACTATTTTCCTCCCTCTGCCCTGCATTGTCTTGTCTAGTTATATTCTCATAATTTGTTTTTATATCCCCTTTCTTATCAATCTTTCCAAATGGTCAACAAAGACTCATCCCTTGGCCGACTTGTATATTAACCCTTTGCTATGTGTATACCTAACTGATAATCATTAGCTCTTATCCTGCTCTTAATTCTATACAAAGTGCCTTTCTTGTCGTATTCTTGGTGAATTATTTAAGTTGCATGGGTGACGAGGGGCAACCCTGTCCTGTCTGGACACAGTTTGTTTGAAAGCTCGTGGACTGTGTGCAGAAACCCTTTTCTGACCTGGACGAGACTATTTCACGGATGACTTTTTTGAAGGTGTTGAGTAAAAGTGACCATTCTCCTTTGGTACTTCCCTCTTATTGCCTGTTTGCTGCCAACCTCACTACTTAATTTGTTTTTTTATGCTCGTAAAATTACCTTCACTTGAGCGTCTTCTGAATCTGTTGACCATCCTGCTAACCCTCCATCCCTTTCCGCCCTCCTCAGGGAACAGACTGATGGGAGAGGTTTGCTTTCCCCTGCAAGTTTCATCCTGCAAGCGCACACCCCCCTCTGCCCACCAACTTTTGGCACATTTGGGGCCAGGAGCTTTCAAGTGAGCTTTACCTATCTCTGCTCCCTTGGAGCCTATGACATTTTAATCCATTTCCTTCTTCTCTCCATTTTATGGACATCTCTCCCCATCAGTTGGCTTCTTGCTCTTGAATTTTAAAGGGGAAAAACTTAATAATGTCCACTTGGTTATTTATTGGTATGATGCGTTTCAACGTTTCAAGCGTCATTGTCAGGCACAATGAATTTGTATTACATAGGACAGCATTATATATCCTTCAGGGAGGTAGGGGTGTAGGATGTAGGGGGAGGGTTGTTAAGGTTTGGGTCAAGGTTTCAGGGTGGGAGAGAGAGTCGTTCATTGTACCTGATGATGATGCTTTAAGCATTGAAACACACAAATTCGCCATGATGTTCTGCAATATCTCGCCAGGTGCCATTGAATATATTCTTGCTCTTGGACTTAGCATATTTCTCAGCAATTACGATTCACGGACATGCACTATTATAATTTAGTCAATAGGAGGCTGCTGATAACTGGGGTATTTGGTCAGGATGGAAAGAGAAGGCTGGAAAAGAGTTTAGTAGGAAGTGTAGAATTTTATGGTGTGGAGACATTGACTTTGAGGAAAGAAGACGAGAGTAGGGAGCTGGTGAATGAGATTTTGGTGTGGAGGAGAATGGAGGTAGTTCAGTGAACAAAAAGGAGGTGGTGAGGAGGTATTTTGTGAGGTGGGTGAAGGAGAGAAGTTCTGGATAAGATTAAGAGGTGGCTGGATAGGTGATTGAAGGGGGGGCAAAGGAATGCTGAAGGGCATGATAGAGGGAAGGATGTTGGGTAAGAGGGGAAGGAGAAAGAATATGCTTGGCGAATGGGATGTAGTGCGGTGGGACTTGTACTGAGATGAAGAAAGAAATTGTGTAGGGTGACAGGGCCCTGCGCCAGTAAAAATCCAGAGGATTCACCTACATAATCAGTAGATTACACAAATATGTTTAAAAATATTCTTAGTTTCATAGTTCTTATATTTCAGCCCTTGTGACCATCATAATATTTCATTTATTCATTCTCATTCTTACATTTTAGTACTTTCCTTGTGTTATCTGCTGCTTAAATTCCTGCTGCCATGCAATGCTTTTACTTTATGACAGCCTAAACTGTCAGTTAAATCTTTTTGATTCTTGGAAGTCTTACTGATTTCATTTCTCATTATCTTATCTCTCATTAATCTTGTGATATATTCACTAACAAGCCTCTTGGCTCACTGTCTTAACAGTGACTCACCGTATACAAATCCTATCTCCCCGATAATAACGTCTTATCTCAGGTCCATTCACATCTTTCTCCTCTGAATAATCATTGGAAATCGTAAATTTTTATGGAAAACTCATGGTACTCTCCTACCTATCACTGTCTTATTGATTTTCTGCCAATTATTTAGACTTCCTGGTGAAGATTTTCCAATACACACTACAGTTCAGGCTTTACTTTGTGGAAGTTAATAGTAGAATAGATTTCTGTGGAAAAGTACAAGTTTTATTCTTTAAAGTAGTTTGAGCAAGATAATTTCCTAGTTGTAATGGAGATCCTATGCAAATCATATCATTTTAATTTTAGCAGCCATGGGAGGCATGAATTTAATATTGCAGTATTAATGGTGGCAAAATATACTTTTTATGACTGAAATTATAAGTGATTAAATAAAAATATCTGTAAAAGTCTTTAACTTGACTTATTTCACTATGGAGTATGTATAAAACTCCTTCACAATGGAAGGTTTTTTTACAATCCTGAAAATATTTCTGTGGTGACTGTGTGATTTATTTTCAAAAATAGTTGAGAAAACATGTGAACTACACACACTGTTAATTTTGTGATGAGATCTTGGTGCTAGATTTTCCTCATCTTTTTATATAAGGTTTCTCTGGAAGGCATTCAAGTACCATTTTCCATTTGAAAGGACAGACATTTTTCATCTGATATCTTGGAAAGTAGTGAAGTGAGGGAGTGATATTTTGGTATCTTTGGAAGGGTAAGATATATTTCTTTAAAATGAAACTGAATTAATTGATTTCTAGTTAAAATGATATTTTGCTCAAACCCACTTAAGTATGGAAGATCTCCAAGGACTCCCACACACATTTGAAATATTTTATCTCCTTTGCTATCAGTGTGATAGCACTTTAGAGGGGAGGGCACCTCCCCATTTTTATTCACTTTTCAGTGAATGAGTTTTCAAGTGGTTGTATGGACATAGTTTCATTATTGGCCATGGGATATTGGTTTCGGTATGGCCAAGGTTAAATGAAACCAATCATACTTCTTTCTGCTATTTGAATGAATAATAAGTACTTGTTGTTAAATTATTAATTAACTCTTTAGAGTAATGTAATTAAATAAATTGCATTTGCTATGATAATTATGAAATAAAGACAAAATACAGTGGAGTAGAGCTATGTGAAAATATGTTGAAATTGAGACAGATTCCCTGACCTGACGCTGATTATTAGGACTTTTTTCAACTGCCCTTTAGATAAGGAGTTTATATTTGGTAACTTAGCGTAAGAATGGGAGGTTATGTTCATCTACATGTACAAAATACTGTACAAACCACCACTAGGGTGAATGGCACAGGGTAATTCCACACCAGGCATGCAACCCACATTCCAGCTGAAATCAGAAATGCGCGTGCTCTCCCGGATGCCAGGCGCAGGCCAAAAGCAGTCAGGATGACAATAGGTGGTCAGACCATGAACTAAGAGAGTGCTATGTAAACGAATATGCTTCCATGCAGTATACTATTTGTGGACCCCAGAAGTCAAGGGGTCTAAGTGACATTAAAAAAAAAGTAAGTTAGGTACAGGAATGGGATGTGAAAGTATAAATCTATTAGGTGGTAAAGGGATCCAAGTGATTTTCTTGACAGGTGATGCTATCTAGGGTAATGCCTCTAAACTACTTAGTGGGTTGTACCAAACATTTTCAACTATGACTTAAGTTTTCTCAAAACAACGATTTTGTTACTTAGACCCCTTGACTTCTGGGGTCCTCATTTACAACTACTGGTTAGTATTATTAATGTGACTAAAGAATAGTAATACTAGGTACTAAATCATGCAGGAGCTTTATCTTGCCAGAAATTGTGTGCAGATTTGTTGCTAATAATAATGTTCAGACATTTTGCACCGGTGAAAAACTTTCTTTAACCCAATCTAGAGGGTGAGGAAGTTTCCCAGAACTGATTTATCGCTACTATTATGGTCCCTTATTCTATATGGAAAAAAATGGCATTTTGAATATGTTGGTTCTACAGTCTATTTCCTTGATTTTACGCCTGTGATCATTTCTCTTCCTCACGTTCTAAGCATGTACCTCCAAGAGCACTTAAAAATGAATTAAATAAATATATAGGCACTGATAATTATTGTTCTAATATCGTTTGCATAATAGTATGCTCATTGGCAGCGTATATATTACTCAGGCTCCTTGTTCCATTTCTCAGGGCTCACCACTTAGTGGTATTTTCCAGTGGAGTGGTAAAGAAGCCTTAACCAAGTACGAAATGATGCTCAAAATGGCCAGCGTATTTGGCCTTCCTCATGAGCATGTGAAATCGATTGATGGTCCAGGATCTGGTGGTGCTGCTAGGCCTTATGATACTCAGTTGGATTCTGCGTCATTGGTTCAAGCATTGGGGACAACTCCGCAGCACACACCATTTGAAGAAGGAATCAAAGGCTGCCTTCAAACTTGGGTGACAAAATAGGGGGAGTGTTTTGGCTGACTGCTTTGAGAAATGTATCTCAGTAGGGGAAGATGTGTGGTAATGGCTGGTGTGTACATTTCATGCTAACTTTTTGCTATTTGTTTGGTCAATCAAGTAAGGAGTCATAAAGCTGTCAAATTATTTTGCTTATTGTGCTTTTATACTCACAGTACTCCATAGTGATTGATTGGTGTATATAATAGTCATACATGAAATTTGTGGATATGAACACTTATATTTTTGTACCAAGCAGTGTTTACACGGAGCAGAAAAGTACCTGACCTCAAAATCTTTACTGGAGGCCTTAAGTCCTCCTCTGATGAATCCTGTTGAGATAATTTGAAGGCTGTAAATCTTGTGTGGCTTTTATTCATTTGGCTAAAAATCAAGCAACTGATTATTTGCCATTTTGGAATTCCATAAAGGAATTTTTTTAAATGAAAAGGGTAAACCTTGTTTCTCCACAATGAATTTCATGACTTACGACCATGGTTTCTACAATTAACGTCTTCATCAGGCGATTAACGTCATCATCAGGTGACAAAGTTTACCCTGTACTTTCGAAATCATTAGCAAATTCCACAAAGTATTGCCGGAAACCACCAACCTCCTTAAAGGAAGTTTGAGCGAGATTTATCTTCAGCGAGAGTCATAACAGAGACCATATTCTCATTTTATTTTTTTAATTTCAGCTGCTTTAAGAAGCATGAAGTAAATATTGTAGTGTTAATGGTGCAAAAATAGTTGTACATGACTAATTTCTTATCAATTGAATAACCGAATCTGCCTAAGTCTCACTTGACCCAATTTTTTCACAGCTTATGGTGACAACGCGTTTGCAACAGGAAATTAGCATACATGTTGAAAAAAATACTTAGTACCTTTCTTCAATTATTTAATTGAAGCTATTCAATTGCCCGCAAGGAATTCCAAAGGAGACAGGCAGGAATGTCCTTAGCCAGCTGTTTTAATTTTATTGTGTTGATTTGTAGATAGCAGAGGCAGAATTTTCAAAATGTTTCAGGGGTACGGACTTTTATTTTAATTTTTTACTCCTTTTGTTCAATGTGGCAGATCGTTTAATATCTGCAGTGCCACCGCTTCTGTGTATAACTCATGGTATAAAAAGAAGGGCCAAATAAAGAAGCTTTGAGCCATGGAAAAAACTCATGAACTATCATTGAAATTTCATGACGCACATCAAATATGACGCGATCAAATATGAAGTTGTATGAAAATGGGTTCCACCTCTCAACTTGCCTAGCATTGGCGTGAAAATAATCATTTAAAGGCTTTTATCCCAGAAATGTTACAATTCTGCCGAAAGGTTTAAAGATGGATGCCGTGGAGCAAATTGATATAATTAGACAATCAAACATCCTTTGTTATAAACTACTTTTACCATGCTTCTACCCACTCCTTTCCAACAAACTTTCTCTGTTGAATTATAATCTTTCCCACCTCCTGAGCCCTTAATCTATGTTCCCCTGCCTTCCCTTCCAAAGGTTAGTTCCTCTTCCTCCCCTTCCACGTCACATTACTATTGCAACAAATAATAAATAAATATTGTACCTTGAAGGCTGTGTTGAGACTAGTGGTACCCGAAAATTAATTTTTGGAATAAAACAGTTCACTTTTGCATTATTCACGATGAACTTCCTCAAAGTTGAACCTGAAACCATTGAGATCAAATATGCTACCTACAGTTGTACTGGAGATGCAGTAAAGCGTATCAAATGCGTTGTGCAAATTTAATAATGATTGAAAAGTTCCAAGTATTCTTTTCAGCATGGATACAAATGTTAAGTTCATCAACAAAGTGATGCCTAATGTTGCCAAGTTCATTTGCAACATTTTTGTTTGTGATTCTGTAATAGTGAGTTTTTGATTAATTTTTAAAATAGTTGAAAAAACAGACAAAATATGCATGCTGAATTTCGAATGTGTTCTCAGCTTTAGAAATCCCTCATTTTTGATATTCTCTCTCTGGAGTGCAATAGTGTACTCAAACCCTTGGAAAATGACTTCTGGTATGTGAAAATATATCAAATAGTAGTGTGGTCAGTGGCTTATATTCTGGTATCTTTGGAAAGGTGAGATATTTTTCTTTGTAACGAGGCCAAATTTATCGAGTTCCAAGGGAAATAATATCTTGCGCAAACAACCTTTAAAAAGGTTTTTCTTCTGTGAAATTGATTTGTGCTGATTTTCTGGCTAATTTTTCATAACTGACTCTTTTCATTCTGCAGTCCTGATTGGCAGTTGGGCGATCAGGGTTCAAGTTCTGCTCAAGTCAAATTTTTTAAATCTAAATTATGTTCCCCAATCTGTTGGACCACTCAAAGTATGGGGCATAGTTACCTTTTTGCCATTATTTTTTTTCTCATACTGCTTAGCACATGCCCTAGGTTGATAACTGCTGGTTTCGTGGTAATGTCCCTTCAGTTTGTTTCTTTATTCTCTATATATGTTTAATTTGTGTTGAACCATGATGCAAATGATGTATTTTTTAAAGAGGAAGAACCTAATATTTGAGAACATCAGAAGGAAAGGGGAATAAGACGGAAATAATTGACTTAGGCAGTGTTAATGATCAGAAGAGTTCGTAATTTTTAGGTGGGACAAGGTATTAAAGAATTTGACATTAAGGTCACTTCTAATTGTGCTTTTGTAATTATTAACTCTCTGTATGTATGATGACTCAGATACCATATTTTCCTGCCCGTAAGATATCTCTCTTTTATTTAAAAATATGTTTTTAAATTGGCATGTATCTTATGTGCTATGGGTGCAGCAACCCAGGCGATAAAATTTAGTGACCCAGACAGAAATGTATGCTATGATTTTTCAGTGACTCAGTTTCTGATCTGTGACTCTGGCACTTACTATTCTGCTAGTTTTCTAGTGAACTGGGACAGTAACTTTCCTAGTGGCCAAGTGAGTGAATTTCATTGTGACAAAACCAGTGATTCTCACTGTGACTAGGTTACAGAATCATCCTCAGTGGGATTGTACACTGAGTGCCCATTCCTCTACTTTCTTTATGGAATTTTGTCACAACAACAAGGTAAAGGTGCACTCTCCACCACTCATTTGTAGAATTCTTCTGTGCTATTCCAAATTTTATACAGATGCTATTTTGGAAGATAACAACCCTATTTCCCTCTGGTGCAACCTATTGGCTGGAAAATATGGTATGATATATACTATAGTCAAATGTACTGTATCCCTTTTCATCTGAGGTTCTCAACTTAGCCCGAGCAAGCTTTTTAATGGCTCACTTCTGTTTTGCTCAACAGTTAGTATTTTATGGGGGGTGGATGTTTATGAATGTGGAATAAAAATTTAATTGCCCAAAGTACATAATATCATTGGGTACTAGTTGATGTCGTGGCATCAATTATTCCTTATGGAAAAATACATATCTTTTATGACATGCTGATCATCTAAGTATGATGTGAACTTATCCATCATCAATCAGACAAAAATTTTTTCTTCATCTCTATTATTTTTGCTTTCACAGAACATTCCCTTTAAATTACTAAGGAATTTCAAGGGGTGTAAGATTAACATGCGACTTAATTCGATTTGTTACCTTATTCTCATTTCTAGAATTAGGTTTGGAACTGGGTATACATTCTGACTGAATCTAAATTCATCATCAGAGACGAAGAAGGTATACACTTCAAGCAAATAATTAAAATTAGATTTAAGGATTTATTAATTGTGGCTGAATTCTGTGTTTTGGAAATTTTTTTCCTGCTAACAAGAACAAATATTAACAGTTATGTAATAGTCCTTGAAGTTAAGACTGACTGGCTTTTGACCAGTCATCATTTTGATGCTGTACTTTTGAATGGGCACATGTCTTCTAAAAATGTCAATCCTGCATGTTTTATGGGGGAGCAAGTTAGAACTGGTGAAATTGTCAAGATTGAAATCATCACTGGATTTCTTATGAAAATAAATTATTGGATACATATAGGTACACCAAAGGAATGAAATTCATTCTGATAAAACCATGTGATTTGACTGTAATTTGATCTGAACAGACCAACCGGTCACCTGTGTTAGCCGGTTGAACCACCAAGCAATCTTTGATCAAGGCAAATTTCACTCCTGACTGGCAGTTTGAGATCCACATTCAAATCCCTGTCCAGCCAAATGGCATTTCATGGGAAATTCCATCCCCTTAGTCTTCGCAAGACGGCACATGACTATATACCATGTCATTTGGGCATTCTGCTATGATTAGGATATTGCCATGTTATGTACTTGATTGATATTGTCTTCAATAATGCAGTCTTTAGACTTGATCACATGACTTGTGTAGACGTATGAACAAATGTATAATTTGCCGTGTTTACACTCGATTTGCACCAAAGTTCAGGTACATCCTTAAGGTCATTGTACATTAGGCACTGTTATTGCACAACCTGATGTATGTATGGATATGCTTTGTAATAACATCATGTAAAGCAGTCAAGTGCTTGAATGCATGGATAAATGCATCAACAACAAGTGGGGAAATAGCCCCTGCTCTATTGCTGTGCCTGCATTTTTACAATTTCTCTACATCAAATAGTGCATTAAGATAGATTTGAGCGAAATATCATTTCACCTAGAAATCAATGAATTTGGTCTCAATTTAAATGAAAGTATATCACCCTTCCAAAAATACCAAAATATCAGCCCCTTACCGTACTACTTTCTGAGATTTTTGCAGAAAAATACTTGCCCTTCTACATGGGAATGGTATTTGCCGTCCAGATACACCTTATTTTTTAAAAATGAGGAATTTTCTAACTCTTAGATCTAGTAAAAAAATTAACTGTGTGTAAATATATATGCTTTTTCAAGTATTTTTGAAAATTGATCATATAGTTATTGCAGTAATATTTTCAGGATTGTATAAAAAAACTTTTGTTGTTAAGGAGTTTTAAAAGTGCTGCATGAAGAAAATGTCAATTTCAGTACTTTTAAAGAGATTTTTATTTCATTACTAAGAATTTCAGCCGCATAAAATTATATTATTGTACAATTTATAATGCAATATTTAATTCACACTGTCTACAGCTGCTATAATTAAAACGTATAATTCGAATATGATCTCCATGATGACAAGGGAACTATCTATCTTGCTGAAACTACCTTAAGTGCCCCGGGAAAAATGGCCTTTAGAATAGCTTCAATTTCAATCATGATCATGTCCTCAAAGGTGTTCCTGCATCATGTAAATGGAGCTTGATAGATCAAATAACAAGAGTTGTATTCAATTGGATTGATTTATAAATTACTTGGCGAGTTAATGCTATTATGTCTGTGATGTGGTGCTGAATTACACTTACCAAACATTGTGGTGTTGGTCACTGTTCTGGGAACTGATGGAAACTGTGCAAGTTTATTTTTAAAATCAAGAATGATAGATTTTCAACTGTACAAGGTGCTTAAAAATGTCCAGTTTACTCTCTATATACCTCATTTTTTATTTGTTATAATTTGGTAGCTTCACAGGCTAGAGGTTTTGTAGTAAAATCAACTCTCGTTGATCAAAACTAGGTTTGATCATTTTATAAATTAAAAATGCTGTAAGCATACTAGTGACCTGAATTTGTAAATATGTTAAGTTGTCGAAGAGTGAATAAACTAGAATTATGTAACATGCCAAATGTAAACAGACTAAAAATGTTGTTCCTTGTTAGCTTCAGTGCACTTTCATCTCTAGGTTCTTGCTCAATTGAATAGCACTTTTCAAGGTAACATTTACAGCTATGTACTCAAGTGCCTTACCATGATTTGTTCCCAAAAATGCTTGTATATGCTCTCTTTTGCTACTAGAACATTATTTGTTTGGGATCATTAGATATGATATTTTTGCAATTAAATAAAAGAATGAATAAAATAATCATTTATTTACAATAACATTTAACATTTACATCAACCTTAGCTGTCACCTTTTCAATACTGAGATGAATGTATGCTTAGGAACCTCAATGTTTCCTATCATTCTCATTTTCTTCTTCCCTTCAGCTTGCCGTCTCAGAAGTTTCATTTTCCTTGAAATGTCTCCACCATACTAAAAGTGTAAAAAAGTAATTTAGATGTTATCACAAGAAGTCCACTGCAACAAAGTAGAACACGTCACTTTACTCACACATTTAGCAGTCACATCTTTCCTCAAAGCCTTGATGTTTTCTCTTGCAACCACTTTAGATCCCACAACTGCTTGGACAGCAACCTGTAGATTATTAAGGTTAAATTAAAATGTGTTGTGGCCGTTTAACAAAATGCTCAGGTCAGGGCTGAAATCAACACTGGAATCAGCAATGAAAACTCTGAACCAATTTGGGACTTTTATAAATTCGGTTAGATTTGTGGATGATCAGACATTGCTTAGTAGTTCTTCAAAGGGACTGCAAACTTCGGTTGATGCTTTAGAAATTCAGTGTGGGATATTTGGAATGAAGATAAACCATAAGAAAACAAAAGTAATGAAATTCTCTACGACAAAGAAAGCTAGGCTTGTGATTAAAGATGGAGGACACAAACTCGAGTAAGTAGAGTAATTTAACTACTTAAGTAACACACTAGAAGAAAATGGACATAGTAGCAAAGATGTATGTAAGTGAATGGCGCTAGCAAAGGAGGCGTTTGGTAATAGAAGGGAACTGATGACAGGAACATTGGGTAAGGATGTGAAGAAGGTGAAGAGCTTGATGGAGCATAGCGTTGTATGGGGCAAAAACATGGACCCTCAGAAAGGAGGACAAGAATAGGATGCAAGCATTTGAGATGTGGATATGGAGAAGGTCAGATGGATGGAGAGGAAGACGAATGAGGAAGTGCTTGAGATGGTGGGTGAGGAATAGACAATTCTTAATGAAATTCCAGATCGGCAGAGTAGGTAGGTGGAGGATGTAATAAGGGGCAAGGGGTTGCTAAAGAATGTGATAGAGAGGATGCTGTTAGGCAAGTGGAGAAGAGGAAGAAAGAGAATAGGTTTCATGGACAGGATGTAGAAGGGTAGATCTTATGCCGAGGCAAAAAAGGATAAACTAGAGCGAGATAGGCCCCTGGAAGTGTATAAAACTGGGAGGAGATTCTCTGACATTCAATAAAACCTACCATAACCAGTAGAACACTTTAAAAAATTGAATTCAATGCCTTGGAGACTGTGTTGACATGATGCTGACTTAAGTGCACAGTGGTGCGTGGACCTTTGCTGAACAATTCAATGTACATATTATGCAATGAAATTGATTACATAGTATAAAAATAAATTAGTCACTGAAGTTTCTTTAGCGCATGAGCACATTTTTACTAGTTTTAACAGTCCTCATTTATTCCAAAAGACATTGTTTTGGTCTTGTAATCGAGGTAGACTCCTGTGTCACCATTAGTATTCTATTGAAAAACTCAGCTTTCCTGTGATTATTTGCAGAGTCCAAGAATCAGATGAAAAACAAGTATTGTCCTTATTTCTCTTTGCACTATTAGTAATAAAATCTGATTCCAAAATCATATGCCATCACACCCTTTACATCATACAATTTTAACAATGCTGAGTTCAGTTCAATTATCTGCACCGAAAGAAGCGTAGTGTAAAACAGCATTTAGACTTGCCACAAAGTACTCTGACATATGTGCAACAATAAAAATAAATTTATATCAGTTACTGAGGCAACCTGGCAAAGCTTTCATGCAACCCTTACAATCCCTTCAATCATTTCTGCTAAAAAACTACCATTTGAAATTTTGAAATACCATTTGAAAGACAGGTGCTCATGCACACTTCATTGCATGCCAGAACCGACTGTTCTTCTCTGTACATACTTGAAATAGTTGTCTTGGAATGAGATCCTTTAATTTCGTGCAGAGCTGGTGTCCTACTTGAGCTGACTTGCTCATGTGGCAAATAGTGCTTAATTCTTCAACGACATTCCCATTCAGAAGAATGTTTACCTATAAGGAAAGAAAACCAAATCATAAGCATGTAGTGAGCTTAAGCATTTTGAACTGCCTCTTCATCCCATTTTCTTATTTTATGAGTATTAAGAAAATGAATGAGGGAATTTCAGGGCACCTCTTATACCACAAGGCTCTAACTTTTCCTTGTGTATAATGGAGATATTTCTTTCAATTTTTAACCCTTAAAGCATCTTGCTATGTATATACATATACCACTGTCGTCTGCTCATTACTTAAGTCCCAAAAGTAAAAGGTGCTTACCTACCATGCATCAACTCTAAGCAGTAAAAATTTAAATTGATGTAGACCGGCAATATTTTGAGGAATTGTACAATTTTTCTGGGGTAATTTCATTAAATATTACCTAGAAAATGACACAAGATACACAATCAATCTGAGAATAGAGAACCTAAGCGGACAGAGGGATTTCTTTTCACCAACCTTGCAGTTATTTTGTTTAGTGCCCCTCATGATCTAATCAAATTTGAAACTTCCATGAGTTAAACACTTCACAGCAGCCATAATTTATTCAAACTTAATGTTATCTATCATCATATTACAAGTTGATTTTTGCAATTTCTTACACTTTACCACCATTGTGACATCTCATTGCTCAAGTTGGAAGCACATATGTGCAGACTGTTTCTACTGTCACCTTGCAAGTGTGTTCATTTCTATCCATCTGTTTCTGTAGAGGCTAATCGAAATTAGGTGATTGGAAAGTACCTGATATTTAATTGACCATATTTATCAATTGTTAAATTACTTCATTTTCAAAGAAGTGAACTAATATAATATGTTTAATGAAGTTATATCCTGAATTCTTTAAAAATGAAAGTAAAAAATTAATACTTGGATAAATATTTTTCCAAACCAGAATGAATCAACAAATTCACCTTAGGCCCTTATCACTCCAAACAGGCATAGTTTGAGTATGATTATGGACCACAGATTGTCTTGGATGGATACACCCCATACCCTCCCACACAATCTACCAGGACAGGGAAGAGTGGATTGAAAGGGCAAAACACCTTTAAAAAGTTCACATCTTATTTTTAATAAATCAAGAAATTTCATACTATACCTTGACGAGTTTGGAAGGGGCATAGCCACATGTTTCATAATCAAAACTTGCATATCCAGATGACACAGA
Source organism: Ceriagrion tenellum (assembly GCA_963169105.1). Classification (NCBI taxonomy): domain Eukaryota; kingdom Metazoa; phylum Arthropoda; class Insecta; order Odonata; family Coenagrionidae; genus Ceriagrion; species Ceriagrion tenellum. Next base: position 65,045,632 of record OY720640.1, on the reverse strand, counting down.
CTTGATGAGGTCATGGAAATCCACTATTATCTCATTAAGTGGCATTGAAAACTGTAACATCACTCGTTCATCATCGATGTTCACTGAATTTAACTGTACACCTCTTCTTTCAATGCACAAGGAAATAACTGAACCAAGATATGTATCTAGGAATAGAGATGAAGGCAAAATGTACGATAATAATTTTTTTGCACTGTTATTATTGCATCTGATGCACATTAGATTTCAAAAAATCATTACCTGGAGTAATGATGGTTGCAGTCACCATGGGCTCAAATAATTCTGAAATTATTTGCACATCGGGGAAGTGAGTAGGATTTGAGAATGAAATTTCATCTTTTCCATACTTTTTTATGTTTTTGGCCCCAATAATTTTCGCTGTGGAGAAAAAGAACAAGCATCACTAGGCAATACTGCACTTGGAGACGTTGAACCTACTTCTGCATTCACAATTATCGAACCAAGGGTGTATCAATTTAAATGAAGACCATAAAACATGTTTATAGGGATATATACACACAAATGTACCAGCTGTGCAATGATTAGATAAAATACTGGACAAAGGAAATTGAGGCTAGTTAATAGTAATTGCCAGCATACATCATTTACCCAAGGGGAAACAAAAAGATGATAACATATTAGCAATGAGCAAACAATTTCTCGGATCTAACCTTTGAATATTTACGTACAAACAACTGTACAGGATGCCATGCACTACCAGGAACACTTCAGCAGTGAAACACAATTTCTTGAGAAGCCTCAGTAGCTTCCTTAATTTTACCCAAAAACTTTTGGAAGCAACTGTACATAATATTTGACAAGTTGACCTTTTACAAGGAAGAGTAGCTGGGATGGTAAAACCCTTCCATAGCTTTCTTACATTCAATACTCTCTATCTTCTTTTCTTCCCTAAGGAGGAATGGCCTATGCCTGGTTGAAAATTCAATTACTACATATACCTACATCAGTGACCTTCTTTTGCATGATGTTAAAACTGTCATACCTTTTGCTACAGTATTATATCACTCTCTCTGATATACCAGAGACTATTTGCATACATCTGTTACCTTTAACCACCTCCCTCAGATTTATTTTACCTAATTCACAGCTATAAGCTAGGAATTCAGGTATTTCCGAACTATTTCCTCTCTAGTTTTTGAACAGTTTTCAATGAATATAGTTATTATTTACTGAGTTGATATCTACAATATTCGCTGTACAAATGGATTGCATTGCTTTTCCACTTATGTAGTTGAAGTTCATTAATCAATGAGAACACCTATGTTCATGACGGAATAGGAGACATGACTATGGGAACATCAGAAAGTTGTCAAAACAGTGCAAACATCTTTATAGGTTATATATTATCCCAAATATGGAAATAATCTGGTAAGAGCTTTGACCTTGTCCATAACTTTGCCCACATGACTTTTTTATTTGCTTTCATTAGATTATTCTGATTAGGAGAAAATATCAGTTTTCTCTTCAAATAGTAAATGAAATAAGTTTGATGATTGGCTAGAAGCTATTAAATTATTTTACCAAAATTTCACTTGAACTATCTTTCCTTTGAAAATACTTCTTTTTAGGGCAAATATTTCCGGAGCCTCTATTACATACATACATACCAATCACGCCTTTCCCTTCCAGGGTAGGCACAGTCACAGTTTCACTCATAAATACATATTTGTACACTTAACTCTACTTCAATAATTTCCTCCATACTGACCTATCTTTGCAAGTCTCTTTTGCCTCATTTACCCCCATACATTGTTTTGCACGCCCTCCTGTTTTTAAGACACCTAATATTCCTCCTCCTAAGAATTTCCTAAACCACAACTTTCTCAGCCTACCTCTCCCTCTCACACCATTCATTTTACTCTTATATGTCTCTTTCGTTATTTGACTCTCATCCATTCTCTCAATATGGCCAAACCAACGAAGCACACTCCTTTCATACACGTCCATTACTGGAGCATGTAACCCACATTCATTCATGACCCACTCATTCCTGACCCTATCCATCCTACTTTTGCCGCAAACACTCCTCAGATAACTCATACCCACGGCATTCAGTCTACTCTTATGTCTCTCCTGACATACCAATGTTTCACTACCATACAACAAAGTGGGGAGAAGTACACTTTTGTACACGGCGAATTTTGCTTCCTTAGACAGGCACTCATTCCTTGAAATGCTCCACATGCTACCTAAAACTCTTCTTCCAGCATTCGCACATCTCTTTATCTCCTCATCTATCTGACCATCTTTCGTAAACAATTTACCTAAGCACACAAAATCATCCACCTGTTCAATTACTTGACCATTCGCCCTCATCATACAGTTATTCTCCCCATTCTCCTTATCAAAAAGCCTCTTTTATCAACAAATAAAGTGATGCTTTTGGGATTTGCTGCATATGGTCCAATTCTAAGTCAACTTGTGCTCCTTGTACTGCAAGTATCACCAGGAGAGAGAGATTTTTTTGAAGTCTATTTAATCTTTTTATACTACCCCAACATTCCTGGAACAGTTGCTCCATTTCCAGGCTGATTGACATTTTTTAATGAACTCCCATTTGTTATTTTGGGGTTGTTGCTGGTAAGAACCTCTTCCAAATTGAACTAAGGTTATAGCTACCCTAACAATTGAAGTGTTAAAGTCTTTTTGCAATCTTTATGGCCTCACATATTAAATGTGGATGGCACTCTTCTGTCTTGGCTATTGCCCAACTTTCGTCCAAACTGATTTTGTGCCCAGGGCTCAAAAAAAATGTTCAGTGATGGCTGAAGTTTTTTTTGTATTCTATACTTAGTTTATTTATGTTCCTGATATATCTAAGTGGGCATTTATAATAAATTAACCTTGAGCAAAAAGTTTGGACTTCCAAGATGTGAATATAAAGGTCACTGGAAGAAATCAAAACCAGGGACAGAAAGAAAATGGAATTGTCCTGCATTCGAATAACCAAAAATTGAATTCCACCCATAAAAGATAAAAATGGCTAACCTTTGTAAGTGACACTAGGTGCAGTTATTACTGGTTCTGCACCATACTCTTGCTCCAAACGCTGACCAAATACTTCCATGTGAAGCAACCCAAGAAAACCCAGCCTCCATCCTTGGCCAAGGGCTGGACTGAAACCATAGTCATTATATATGTGAAGAGCACACAATTATTCGCAACAGATTAAAAATATCACTTGAACATATGACTCATAAATGGACTCTTTCATCAGTTTTTCTGGTGCCAATTCCAATGGAGATAAAAAGTGAGAGTCTGATTTTCTATCTAGAGACTGTTTCTTCAATTAAAGCCAATGAAACACTTAAATACTTCCCAAGGCACATACATCAATTTCAACTGTAACTCAATCAATCGATGAAACTGCCATGAAGCTCTGGCTGCTTTGAGTCATCCTATCATGTCCTGTCATGACTGAGAGCCACTTTCAGAATCACATGCATAACATTTAATGTTCAATTAAAATAGCATGCAGTCAATGAGATTTTTCACTTAAAGCACTGAGTGAGCATACTGCTTATCTGTGCTCTGAGCAAGAGTTATCATTTTAAGTACCTAAGAGTACAGTAAAATCTCCCTCAGTTGACATCACTAACTTGCTGCAGTAAGCTTGTGTGTCTCAATGATCCTGAATGCTATGCCGGCAGTAGTCTAGCTACTGGCAGGGTCATCCAGGCTGGATGGGATGAAGGGGAGAGGCCAGACAAAACAAGATGCCCTGAGCCCTAGATTGGAAGTTTGGCAAGGAGCTAATCACCTCTCCACATAAAAAAGGTATTGTTCAGAAACCTAACCAACAGCATCCGGTAGATGGATGTAAAGATTAAAAGTAGACATGACATACCAAACAGACAATAAATAAGGATATCAGATCATATAATGTGATTCTTATCTTTCAGTTCCTTTCCATTAGCCAAGAATATAATCATGAATTTTATGAAGCAACCTTTTCCTGAGATAGGATTTCTTTTGCTTAGGTTATAGTGACTCATTTGAGGCTTCTAACTCCTAAACTGCACTGATGTTTACCACCCAACAGGTGAAGATCACTTGCTCACCATTGCATTTAGTACTTAAAGATGCTCTATTCAAAGTTGATTTGTTGAAAAATAAATTGTGCAAGGTGATCTGATGATAATTGTTGTGAAATACTTATCCAAAGAGCTTTAAATGAAATTCTAACTTAATGTATTTGTGACTATACAAACATAGAATAATGCAGGATTGATAAATAGTTGATTCTTAATCAGAGCCCAGACCTCAGTCTACATAAATTTCAAACAGGCAGGCATAATAATAACAGGAGAACAGTCTGCAAGGGAGAGTTGACAGTTCTGCAAGGAAGTAATGTTTGAGTTCCTCAATTGTGTAGTAAAAATGGAAAAGGATGTAAGGGCCAAAAAATAAAAAAAATGACTTTTTCGGTGAAAAGCGAAGTACAAGCCAAGCGTAATAAGATAGACAAGGCAGTAAGTGTCAGAAAATTTTTCCCTAGTTTGTAGAGCAGTCGGAAGATGTCAGCACCATGCAAGAATATTCAACGTTTTAGACTTATTTTATTGAATACTGAAAATTTTAGTTTCTGGCACTTACAACCTTTTCCATTTCTACTACACAATTATTGATCTGCTAAAGAATTTATGGGATGTAAAGGAAATAAATTTTACCAATATTCATTCTTTTAGGCTCCATTATGTAACTTCAAGAAAAGAATACCCATTTGGGGTCAGAGTACACGACCCACATATTAACCTTGAATCCGGCGCCATTGAGACAGTTGAGTCATTCAGCACTAACTTCTCCAACGCACTGCGGAGAGCCAGATACTGGGTTTGATCACTTGGATATATTCCAGCAAAGACAAGAGGAGTGACCTTCTTTAGATCTGGAAGCTGTTCCACTGATTCACCCTTCTTGTGAAATGTGTCACCAATGCACACCTCAGCAGGACTACGCATGTTGCAAGTCATGTAGCCCACTTGACCAGCTGAGCTGTAAGAAGCAGGAGAAAAAAATTAGAAAATGGTACGATGCATATATCTTTTTCCAAACGTTAACGAGATTCTTAAAATACTTTAACTGCAACCAAATTCCAATTCAGCCAAATTGGGCCACCAAACGGTCAACATGTACCCAATAATGGCCCATCATGGAGGGCTTATTGAGTTATTTCTCCCTTAGTTTTCAAATAAAAAACATAGGTCTGAAAAATGATGAGGCTAAGTTACGAGAAAGGCCAGAGGTACGTCTTCACTTTTCATGAAAGTTGTTTGATAAAAATGAAATAAACAGTGGCATCATACAGTGAGACTATAACATGCAAGACAAAGCAACAAGAATACCACTCATGCTTGGCCAGAAGTTTAAGGATTGACCCATAACAATGTTAAGCCAGAATTATTTCAATTGAATAATGAATTTCAAGCAGGCCAATGGAGTCAAGTCACTCTCATTCATTTCAATGTAACCAATTCAAGATGCAAAAAATTTCAGGTAGGGTGCATTAAGTCTTCTGAGGCCAATTTTAGTTTTGAAATGAAACGGGTCAATATGTACGAATATTTATTCTACAATTATAATTTATTAATGACTATAGCAGATGATAATGGAGTCAGGCAATACTCATTGGAATTTCACAAGCTTACACCTGATGAAAAGAAAATAATTTTCACTATTCCATACTAGTTCTATTGCATGATCAATTTCAATGACTATTGTGCTATCACTCACTTTCGTCAGTCTCACTTGGTGGTATTCCATCATTAAAAAATTTAAGATGTCAACTTTTACAAAAACCACTCGATTTATTAAAACAACGACCCAGGTTTCAATGTGCATTCCCCTGACCTGAAGATGATGTGAATGCACATTGAAACCTGGGTCGTTGTTTTAATAAATCGAGTGGTTTTTGTAAAAGTTGACATCTTAAATTTTTTACTATTGTGCTAATTTTCATATTAACTTTTATCAGGTAACTTCGGTATTAGCCAAAGTTACCTTGAATATAATAACATGGTTGTCGAAATCGATCAGGCAAAGAAACGAGCAAAAATTTGTACAAAGTATTTTCTTTTCATCGTTTCCATAATTAGAAATACACTTGGGAATTGAATAAAGAAAAATAATACATTTTTATTGCATTTGGTACGAAATAAAATTAATACTTAGCAGCATAAGGTTAAACTGGTTGGTGGCAGTTTTTTCACTGGCGTTAGGGTATTCAATCAAATAACTACAACAATGACAAGGTTTTCCATCCAATGAAGGAAATAAAAACCGATTGTGCTTATTCACTGGAAGAAAAGCAATGTCACCTTCAACTAACAGTGATTTAAGAGGCTCCTCCTGTGGCCTCAGCATTCCAAGGCTCCTAACTTCATAGGTACGGCCAGAATGAACTGAGGTGATTTGATCTCCAATAGAAAGACTTCCATCGTGGATGTATAACAACAGAACAGCTCCTCGGTGACGGTCAAACCAACTGTCAAATAAGAGACCACGGAATGGCTCCCTAGGCCGTGCTGGAGGGCTTGGTATGCGCTTTACTATGGCTTTCAAGACATCTTCCACTCCATCCCCACTTTTTGCTGAGACCTAACCATGGGAAGATGATTTTATCAAGGTGAGGACCACAAGAGATTAATATCATCATGCACAGACAGGAAACAATGCCTGATTTAATTAAAGGAAACGGCTAGCCATACACTCGTGAGATGAAACCAACATTTGTATGAGCCATGACGCATTTGGTATTTTCTGTACGAGGGTTTATTCATTTGACTCCATGCTGTCATGAATTTATTATGGTGGCACAAGCATTTGTGAGATATAAATGGACAGAATCATTCCTCACAGTGGCTCCAGTTCCTTAATTGATGATATCACATCACAAAGGAAAAGGAGCTTTAAGTTTCGAAAATTTAATGTAATGAACCATATCACAAATCAATTAGAAAGAGTGAGTGCAAACAACCATTATAATAGTCAGTTTTATATATATGTAAGTCTAAGATATTAATTATAAATGGTTATTTTGTCTTTCTAACCCATTCAAGCATCAGGGAATGTCACCATGTAAAATATGCCCAATTTTTGGATATGTGGTATCACCAATGACAATGATAAACACAATGTGAGCAAAATTTCTCAATTTTAGAATGTTATCCATAGGAAATGTTTGCAGGCATTCACCAATAGTTTTCCAGTTATTAATGGGCTTCATAATAATATTCATAAATTACATAAAACAATATCAAAAAGACGAAACATAATGACCATTGAGTCAGAGGTAGCCCGACAAAAAATGCACAGCAGCCAAATACACACGGCATGTCCAATAAATGAGGCTTAAGTGATGCAGCAGTAAAAGAAATGAAGTGAGTTACCTTTAATACTCAAGGGAGTGAAGATTATTGAATTAAATACAAAAATCTGAAACAAGAAATGGTGGCGGGATTCCAGTTCTTTAATGAGAATGGATGGATAACCTCAGGGTAGTAGAAAGTAAAATCATCTCCCTCCCAATACACACTTTATTGAATATGTCGTGACCCAGGGTTTTGAAAAAGATGGAAGCTGTAAAATAATGGCATTTCATTTAAATTGGCATTGAATCTTGTAAATGATAATTTTTTTATGGATTCCTGACCCCAGCCCAAGTGAATAAAATTTAAAAATATTTTACATACACTTCAGATCTTCTCAAATTAATTTATTCTATAATTGCTACATCTATTGATCACCGATCTGTTCACTCTTGGTAGAGGAGTGGATTTTAGTTTTAAGGGAAAGGGAGAAAATCCTATAATATTACCACCGTTTAGTAACAAAAAGCATAACGTATTATTTGAATTCCTTGGCATTTTACCTGAAGGCTAATGCTAACAGCAGGTTTCTCTCCAACCTTCCGTGAAATAATCAAACCAACAGCAACTGAGGAACTATTAGTGCTCAAAACTTAGTGTGAACCAATCTTGAGATAGAATAACTAACGATGATACTAAGCGACCCACTGTTCCTGAGGGTTGCAAATGCCCTCAGTTGTCTCCCCACATAAATAGTAATTTGAAAAGCCCAAATCTAATCTTCATGTATTTCAGCACCCATCCATCAATAAATGACACCCACAGATCACTGTTCAGAATTAAGTGAGTGCTGATGATGCAAGCTGAGTCCATCAACACTTATTCATAAAACCACAGTCACATCATATTGCAGGGGGTGTAGGACACCAGCCATAAGTTCTCAAGTTGTTAATGAAACACAGTTGCTATGAGAGAGGTGAAGGGGATCGGGTTGGTGCGGTGGCTTGAGTACTGGCTATCCATACTGGCGGCCAGGGTTCAAATCCCTGCAAAGGAAGATGTTTTTCAGAGGAAACCCGATCCCTACTTGAGTGTCTTATAGAGGGTACTTCAAGTACAGTACTCCATCTGTCGGATGAGACATTAAATCGTGGTCCCCTTGGCACCTTTCGTTAAGAGCAGGCTAATGCTGATGCCAGATTCCTATCCACACTTCCTCCCTTACCTATCCCCTATGGCGCAAATGACCTCAGCTGTCGGCCGCCTCCCCAAATATCCAATCTAATCCAGAGAGGTGAATAAAATTATGTTCTAGCTAAACATAGGGATGCTTGACATCAGTTTGGTCAAAGAAAAGAAATTTGTGAGGGTAAGGGGAATACTTAAACTGATTTCTCTAGTGATTTCAGTAGTCACTGAAAGTGGAACACCATCAACTGCCAATGAGAACACTCTGGACAAATCCAGTCTCCACAAATTATATTAGAGGATTAGACTGGCGAGGTAGCTGAAGTACTGGTTTCCACTTCCTAATTCCAAGGTTTGAATCCGGAAGTTGTTTTTTCAGTGAAATTCCTATCCCAACTTAGGTTTTTTGTTTAATAGTAATATTTTTTATCAACTACTTGCACATTTGAGTGAATGGTGTTGTCAAGTTACAAAATAAAACATACAACAAAATGCGGACTTTTGAAGAATATGGACTGATTATATTACAATGGCTGTATAGTTGAATTCAAATTTACTTAAGTATTCATCAATATTATATATTGGCCATTCAACCAGCCATTTCTCAAATGCCCTTCGAAATGTACATGATATGATCATTTGAAGGGAGTTTGGCAACATATTATAAAACATCTACATAATACCCCGCGAGCTGCCGCACGGGCATGTGGCAGGGGAAGTTAAGTCACCAGCCGTGTAAAGGTTTAAGTTTTTTGAAGATGAAATGGTGACATATATTATAGGAGTGTATTTAGTGGAGCTCAATTTTTATTGTGGTCGCTTATTGTTCGTGGAAAGAATGAGTTTTTGTACCTATCTGCTAGGCAGTGTATCTCTCTTAATTTATTGCATCTGTCAGACCTAGAGATGTAGAGAGGAGTCACCATACGTAACTTCAGGCCCATATTAAAAGTTTTGTGCGTTTTTGTTGGTCTACACTGGAGGCTGTTTTTATTTTTGTTAGTCTACACTCTACTACACAGTGTTATGTGGAGATACTTAGATAAAGAGCAGTAGCAATCTGTTCATTGGATAGCATGACAAACTGTGGTCCACTTGGATTTTGACGAGGGCAGGAAAATGCTGATTGGGCTTCCCTCCCAATTTCTTTCTCCTTTCCCAAAATAATTCACCCTAACAAACCCACCCACCTGACTCAAATGATCTACTGTCACTCACCACCCCAAATAACCAACCAACGGCTAATTTAATTTCAAAAAGGGAGATGGACATGTATGAAAATGGTGCTTTGTTGCAAATTTGAATATTCTCTTAAACTAAGCGCTAGTTAATTCAGAACGACAACACTGTACAAACTTACCCTGACAATTTTATGGTTATCAATGCCGAAAAGGGTTTTCAACTGGCCAGTAACCCTTTCAGGATCTGCATTCTTTAGATCAATCTTATTTATCACAGGCACTATAGTTAACCCCTTACTGATAGCAAGGCGATAATTTGCAGCTGTTTGTGCTTGTACACCTTTATTAGCGTCCACTATGAGGAGGGCACCTTGGCATGCGAGCAAAGACCGTGAAACCTCGCCACTGAAATCCACATGTCCCGGAGTATCAATTAAGTTCAGAAGATATTGCCCTTGAGGTATCTTTCTATCACCAGCATAATAATAATTTAGGGAAGCAGTTTGCGCTTTCACTGTGATTCCACGTTCCTTCTCAACTTGCAATTTATCCAACACTTGATTCCCTGAGTCATATGCAATGGCACCTGCAGAAAAAAAAATTTGTTCGTCGTATAAGGCTCAATATCCATTATAGACTTATCCAAGGCATGGAATACCAAAATGGGGATTGATGAGTAAGTACCTGTGATTTCCAGGAGTCGATCAGCTAACGTACTTTTCCCATGGTCGACATGTGCGATGATGCTAAAGTTTCTTATTCTACTAACTGGATAATCTTTATTGACATTACCTTTTGTGTGCTGACAAGATGATGTAGAAAAATATCTTCCGGATTCCAACTTGGAGAGAATGATTCTGATTTGCCGAAAAAAACACCCAGCGCTGTAGAAAGTGATGGTAATGTCTTGCCGATTCAATTCAATTAACACTGAGTTATATGGCAACAAGAGTATAATAGCAGCTTGATCATTAAGTGGATCTCAGACATCTAAGTCCTTCCGCTGAATGCATTTTAGAAATATACAATGGTCATTTCGAGCCAAACTATTTTCCCAGATATTCTGCTCACAGAAATGACATTTCAGCATTATTATCATTTAAGTAAAACATTTTTACTCACCGTACGTAAGCGTCTGCATAATTTGGGTTGTAGGAACGTAATTTCGAAACAAGTGATATGCATACCATATTTTACGAAATATCGATGCGTGACAGATCTATTTACTCATGCTTGATCAGCATCCCACGCAGGGTTTACAGAACATAGTAAATATTTGCAAGAGATAATTCACCGGGTATAAGAACTCATTTAAATTTGACTAAAGGAAATTGAGGACAAACTTGTGATATACACGGGATGAGACCCACAAATTAACAGTTCGGCACATATAACCCCTCAAGAGCCGTGAAAATAATGCAGCACAATTTGTGCTAAGTCTAAAGTGCCAAGGTTATCTAAGTCATAAAATCAATACATAATTTTTACTGCCAGACAGCCCTCGCCTCCAAAACACCCCTCCTCGTACATTTGTTTTTAACTTAATTCGTTTGTCAATCTACAGCGAGCAAACAAAAGAGTGCAATTGAGCAAATGCAAAACATTGGACATACGAAAAATTTGTACGAACGTGGATTACAAATTGTCAGCGTGGAGTTCAAGACGTTTGCCCTGTGCTGTATTGTTTTGTGGAGCTTTGATATTAAGGCACAGTAAATGCTGAGAAAATGACGTAAGTCACAATTTAGTGATATGGACATCAATATATCATGCCTGTGAATGATGCATCACAGCCTACGTTTCGTAAAGGTGGCCTACGGCCTTCGCTTCATTAAATGGACTCTGTGTATGTGTAGCAGGGTCCAACGTGAAGGAAATGCATGTAAAAATTATCTGTTGCCTGTAAAACTGTTAAAGATCTGACCATGAAGTTTTCCTATCGTCATTCATACTATAATTAAGCTACCATATGTTTCCCTCAACAGGTCTAAAGTTACATTCAAGATTACTCTGACCTCAGATCCGAAATTACCTTTCAAAGTGTAAGTATTTTTCATATTAGTATTTCTCCTACTTTCAAAATCTATGACACTAGTTGCTCGCTTCTGCCATCAGCCCAAATTTTATACTAAGTAAAGGTCGCAACGTCTTGCTGTGGACTACTTTGAATGTTTCATCAATATTATGTTCATTTTAAATGGTTGTTGAGAACCTTTACTTAGTTATGCCTTTACACTGTTAGAGACATTATCTTCTGAGATTTAATACAAGTTCTAATATTTGTCAACGGGAGAAGTAAGATTTGTTTTATCATCTGCCATCTTATTGTATTTATTGACAGATTCTTAGGCTGGTGGAAGTAGCTTCCAGATAACCACACTTGTGATTGGGCGAACGTTCGGACGTACACAGTTGATATGGAAGTCGAGAAAGAAATTGTTTCTGTATTCCTAGCATTTGATCAATTTCTTGAGGTGTCAGAAAATTTGGATTGGTTCAAATTTGCCAACCTAAATCAAGTGGAATCTGTTTTAAATCATGCATCCAAGTTGGAAAATACTTATAAAGAAATGGCAAGGAAAGGATTAGCATGTCAATTCCAGGATAAACTGCATAAGTGGTGGTTGCATAGGAAAATACCGTATTGTTATGGAATGGATTATTTTAAACATGCTTGTGACAAAGTGCTTCGGAATACGTTAATGAGTTCAGATTCGGAATCTGTAATAGAATATACCGTGTGCTGCTATTTGACTCTCTGCGGCAGAGATAGGTTTAGCGAACTTGTAAAGCAGATTGTGGTTGAAGGAATATCCTATAGAGTGTTGTGCTCCATTTTTTTAGCACCTGACAGTGGATTTGAAGTGGAAATGAGGAGTCATTTATTACTTGCTTATTGGATGAAAGAGCTCCGCCTAAATGGCCCTGAAAATATTGTCAGACAAATTCATGAAAGCAGAGATGAACAATTGTACATACTTTTGAATATATTGACCGTAGATGTAAAAGGAGAAACAGGATCTCAAGTTCGTGATATAATATTGAATGAGTTGATATGTAAAATGGGGGATGACGAAACAGTGTTTTTTCTAATTACTGTGGATGGCAGACTTTTATCTAATATATGTGAAAGACATACATCATTTTACAATGCTGTATTGAGCAGTTTAATCCAAGTGGGAAGGAGTTTTCGCTGTACCTATGGAGAAAATGGCACAACGTGGACTTCTAGTCATGATGGTGTGACTTTTGAAATTTTAGTTCAACTGTTCAAATGCTTGCTTAGCAAAAATCCGAGTGTGAAATCCAGGTTGTTGGAGTTTGTGCATAAGTTAATGAATGAACCTGGTTGTTCACTGTGGGAAGACATTGGGAGAGAATGTTCTATATTCAATTAATTTGTAATATTGTTTTACTCGGGTATGACTTTTGTAATCCCACTATTTGGGAGTTCAGTGTATATGTATCTTTTTATACTTTTTCATTAGTCTTTTTTGAAATAATGAAATAAAGTTCATTTTACATCCTCTAAATGCAGACTCTCTGTTCCTGAGAATACCCCATTCACTGCTGTGTTAAAATTTGCTGCTGAAGAATTCAAAGTCCCTCCGGCAACATCAGCAATCATTACTGATGATGGAATTGGAATTAATCCTCAACAAACAGCAGGTTTGTGATTGATAAATAATTGATTACCTGTTTGCGTGAAGATGCTTAGCTTAGTGGATGGGTGCTTGCCATTTGCCATCTTGCACTGCTTGCTTTATAGCAGAGCACGTTGCTGTACATTTTTTGCAGATTCTGCATAAGGTAGTTAGATTGAATGTCATTTCATCTGTAAATCGGTAAATTTAATCTCAATTAAACTCTCTTATTGTGGTGTGGCAATATATCAGCTTTTGCATCTCAGATGAAAGGTGCGGCCGGCTGATATATCAGCTCATGCACAAATAATGTACAACTTTAGTATATTAATACAATTACAATTATTTTTTAGATGATGTAAAAGGCTTATATCATTATTACCAAATTCAATTTATATGCAATAAAAGAAACTGCATATGGATATCTTATACAATAACTTAATAATATTTTTTTTCCTGTGATGGTACATTTTGTTAAATTACACTCTGCATTTCTCGCTGCTACTGCTGGCAGGAGGCAGCACTGAGAGGGTAAAACAAAAATATATCACCCGTTCAAAGATACCAAAATATCAGCCCCTTGCCAAACTTCTTTCCGAAATATTTGACAAAAAATATCAGCCACTTAACGTAGGAAGTGATGTGTTAGCAATCCAGAGACATTGAACAAATGAGTGTTATCTAACACCCAGATGTCATCAAAATATAAACTGTGTGTGGCTTTTATGTTTCCTCAACGAGTTTTAAAAATGTATCATATTGTCTCTGCAGTAATTTTTTCTGAATCACAAAAAAAGCCTTCCAACATGAAGGAGTTTTATAAGTCCCACATGAAAAAAGTGGGTGAAGTTTAAGACTTGCACAGATATTCTTATTTAATTATTGAAGGTTTCATTCATGAAAAAGTATATTATTGCAACAGTTATATTACAAATTTACTTCATGTTTCCGACAGCTGCTGAAATGGAATTGTAAGATTTTGAATATGGTCTCCTTTATGACTAGGGAACTATCTCACTCAAACTACCGTAAAAGTTGAGGAAAGGTAAAGTTGAGTTGAGGTAAAACCTCGAGTTGTGCAATTTCTCTGCACAACTCAAGTAAATGTTCTATGTCAGGCTCCTTAATTGCTTTCTCGTAACAGCCTCACATAAGGTCTGTGTAATTAGTTCTCCCATTTTATTTGAACATTTGTTTTAATTATGCAGATCTTACCTTAGTGCATATTTGAAAGGGATTTTGTGGTGGATTTTCCATTGGTTTCTTAGTAGACTGGGTAGCTTGGTGGTCTGAGCATTGGACGTGAAATCCAAAGGTCTGTGGCTTGATTCCCAGTCCAGTCAAATTTTTTCCACTTGGAGTCAGCCATCTTTACACCTTCTCACCACCATTGTGTTTGTCATTTTTATGTGTTCCTATCCACTTTCTTTCTACCTTTCTATTTGAACATTTATGTGTATGTATTTGCCACTGAGCTGTCTGAATGAACTGTCCGAATGAACGAATGATTGTATGGCCTGAACAGCTCATTTCCTACTTGGGCTAGCGTGCCCTGAAACACCTGTTCTATATCTTTCACCACTGTCTGTGTGCTTGTGTTATTATTTCCTTTTGCCTTCTGTGTCTGTCATTCTCTCTCTGCCGGTGAGTGGATTGCAGCCCTAGTGCCATCTATTGGCCGCTCTTGTGGGTCATGCCTTGGGGTGTGTTTATTCATATAAACCCCCCACCGATTCCACTGGTTTCTTAGTAGACTGGGTAAATTGGTGGTTGGAGCATTAACGCAAAATCCAAAGGTCCGTGGTTCGATTCCCGGTCCAGTCAAATTTTTTCTACTTTGAATCGGCCATCTTTACACCTTCACTCCACCATAAAAGACTTAATGGGCCCATAAAAAGGGATTTCCAATGTAAGAAATTGAAGCTGTAGGACATCAGTAAATAAAGGTTGTTTTTCTCTATGAGGCCAAAGGATGAAAGAGTTAAGAAGGAGAATTTGTGCGCTCAGACCTTTGATAAACCTTAGGCCATTTACCTATGGCTATACAGATGATTAAATGATGTGCATCTTTGCTTAGAAATGGGGTTAATGCAGCATTTGCTTCTTCAAATGTTCTTCTCGGGTGTACATATTTGTACATATGTGTGAGTTATTTTATAATGCACAGTAATTGTTCATGTCCTAACTATGTGTTGTTTAAAAGCTTTGTGCAGCTGCTTATGCTGATTGGTGACAAGATGGTAGAATAATATAATTTCATTTTTGTGTGAATAATAAATAGATTTTTTATTTTTCTGTAGAGGACTGTGTACATTTCAATTGCTTTCTGTGGATTCATTCATATATTTTTTGCATTCATCATAGTCCTGTTAACTATTTTAATTATGCTTTCAGAGGTGTTCGAATTTCAAATTGCTCTTTTATATAAATTGTAATTTATTTTGGATATGAATTTAAAAATTGCTACTTCAACTCTTTAAAATCAATGGTTGGCGAGTTCACCTTGTGGAAATTATTATTCATCTTAAAAGTGAAAACACTTAGTTTTTTCCACCAATGTATTTAAAACACAAATCGACCAGTTTTGGCCTTCTCAGGCCATTGTCAAGATTACAGAGTAAAATACCAAAAGGCA
This sequence comes from Ceriagrion tenellum, assembly GCA_963169105.1. Lineage (NCBI taxonomy): Eukaryota > Metazoa > Arthropoda > Insecta > Odonata > Coenagrionidae > Ceriagrion > Ceriagrion tenellum. The sequence goes on along the minus strand of OY720640.1, from coordinate 65,029,656 downwards.
GCACAGTTTATATAAAAAATCTCAAGGAGAGGGAGGTGGCTGAAATAAGGGGGGGGGAAATGAGAGGTGATTGGGCGAAACTGCAGGGGAAGGAACAAACAGGTGGTGACGTCAGGCTCAAGGACTACGGGGATGGAGGTGGGGGTACTGGCACAGAGGCAAGGATGAGGCGGTTGAAGGGATTATGTCATTGAGTGGTTTGTCACCGTGCACATTGTGATATGACAGAATTTAAAAATTTACAAGGAAGTCCAACTTCCCCCCTTGTCACAAACGTGTAACAGCTTAGGGGTAAAATTGGATCTATGACCCTCATCAATTAGACGCTCTGCAAAATTTGACTTTTTGTCACTGGATTTAAAATGTTCCATTATTCTTATATTCAACTTTTGTCCTGTTTGACCAACATAAAAAGAGTTACATTCAGGAGTATCACATTTGAGTTAATATACCCCACATATCATTGATGTCAATTTTCTCCTTAGAATTAAATAATAATTTCTGGAGTGTCACAGAATTATACATGGAAATTTTGTATATATTTTTGGGGAAATGTCTATATAGTTTATATGTTAAATTCTTGATAAAGGGTAACTTCACCCACTTAGTGCCGGACGGGAGTGTTGGAGAAAGTGAAGTGGATGTGGCTATGGCACGTTTTTGTCGCAATCGATTTAAAAGGTTCTCTACCAAAGAGTCGTCATAACCATTATTTTGGGCTATAAATTTGATGGTTTTTAATTCAACAGAAAATTCTGTCTGGGAGAGAGGTATTGAAAGTAGGCGGTGAAGCATGAAATTGAAAGCTGCCATTTTATGGGAATGGTGGTGGTTTGAATTGTTGGGAATAATGATGTCAGTATAGGTATTCTTATAGTAGATGGAAAATTTGTGGCTTAAATCATTTAAAGAGATAGTTAAATCTAAAAAATTTATTTTGTTTATGCCTAATTCCATGGTAAAAGAAATGGAAGGGTGCAACGAATTAAGTAATGATAAAAACATATTTAATTGTCTTTTGCTCCCCGTCCATAAGCAGATGATATCATTGATCTAACGGTAATAATATATTACGTTTTCCAGCTGGGGATGTTTCATTTTAAACAATTTTTGCTCTAGGTAATCCATAAAAACTTCAGCTAAGATCGGAGAAAGCGGCAAACCTATCGATAGGCCATGAATTTGGTGATAAAATCATCCATTAAATAAGAAATAATTTTGACTTACACAAAGGTTTATAAGCATACTGAATTCCTTAATAATGTGTTCGCCACAGTTAGCATTCTTTAACAGTTCAATGGAGAGGGCACAAGCTTCTTTTGCAGGTATTGTCGTAAACAGGTTTTTGACGTCGAACATGACGTGATGTGACATAAGCTCTTTAACTTTGTATTCAAAGACCTATGACTCACTTAAAGCATACACATGCAGTCAAAGAAAATCTCCTCTTACACACATTTTTGTACCGAAAAATAGCACTATTTTGCAAAAACAAAAAAGTCATCAAACCCTGTAACTGCAATTAACAAAAAATGATGATGAACGCCACTAAGAGATTATTCACTCCAACACTCTCCCTCGTTCTGAAACATTTTTTTTACAATCTTTTTAAAAATTCACATCCCTCAATTTCACTACAAAAACAGTATAATATACCAAATGAAAAGGAATAAACTCAATATAGTCCTAAACAAAAACAAAACTTACGAGTTAAAACACAAGAAAAAGTCTTAGTAAACAAGTCTGCCCCACTGTCTTCAGTAGGCACATCTTTTTCTAATGTAAAAGGCTGTGTCAACTGCATACTGAAAGGAATTGGATAACCCTGCCTGTATCAACATGCACCTTGCCATAGTTAACAATGTCTGATTCAGCCTCTCTGATGCTCCCATCTGCTGGTGAGACCCTGCCAATGAAATGTATGCAATATTCCACTTTCCCTCAATACCTTCTTGAAGTCAGAATTTTGAAACTCTCTGCTGTTATCTGATTGGAATGCCTTGATTTTCCTCCCCTGAAAATTCTCTTCTCTAGCTTTGAAATCCACAAATGTACTAAAAGTCTCTACCTTACTCTTTAACACATACACCTCACCATAACGAGAATAATCATCTGAATGGGTCATAAAGCACTTTCCCCTTGCCTTTGTGTCATGTTGCATGAAGCAGACATCAAAATACACTAGGTCCAATACATCTGTTGACTTCTTGTCCTTCACAGGAAATGGAAGTGTCTTTGCCTTTCCTTGTGGACACACTTCACAGTTCAGGAACTCACCTCTTGGTATGATGTCTCGAGCAGTAAGACTACCTGAATGAGCAAAACGTTAATGCTATACCTCCTTAGTAATGGCCCTCCTAGACTCCAACTCAATGTCGGGAGCTACACCAATACTTTGATGGCATTCAGCCTCGTAGGTCGATGAAGTGCCCACTTCCGGATGCTTCACAATCTCATACCAGTTCACAGTAAATACGTAAACATAGTCTTTTACTGCCTCAGCACGAAAGATCTCTTCATCATTGTTGCTTTTGTCAAATGCGCAAATAGTCCACCGTCAATCATACTCTTAATGTTTTTCTTATCTAACTGGTGCACTGAAATAAGGTTGTTACTCGACTCAGGTACACAGTGAACCTGTTTTAACTCTAGTGTCCACCCACCAAATTTATCCTCACACTTCATTATAACTGTCCCCACTCCTTTTACGTCACACGCCTGCTATTTTTTTGCTACAGTCATTTTTTCTGAGACAGGTGAAAAGTTTTGAAGCAGCTCTGTAAGGCATACAATGAGTATTACATCCACTGTCAACACACCAACGATTTGGGTTGTTGTCCTCATCCTCCCCCTTGCGATTGTGGTTGACGTTTCCCATCGTAGCTCTGTATTTCACTCTCTCTAACCCAGAACCTACGTTGATTTATCTTGGTTCTCACTCTTGTTTATCTCCACTTTAGTCTCATTGCTTTTAAATAGTTTCTGATGCCCCCCTGGTTTACTACTGTGTTTATTGAAGCCATTGTTAGTGCTACTTCTTGGACTGCCGCTGCTTACACCAGAAGCACTACATTTGGGACAAAATTTTTATGTATGCCCCTCTTGACCATAGGAATAACACCATGAAGTTCCTCTTGATTTAGTATCCATTACTTTGTGCCTGCCTTTAGCCATATGTCCAATTTTATGGCATGCATATCACACAACCTTTGGCTTATTAGGATTAAAAACAGATTGTGGTGGTTTCTTTGCCATAAGTCCTCTTTATTCTTCATTCGCCCTCTTATCTTCATTGTCCATTTTAATTCTAGATTCCTCAGCTCTCTTGATGAGGATCACACTCTTCATGGAAAATTTGGAGTCTCTTGCTAAGGATCTCACGCAATCGCCGTAGCCCATTAGAATTATTAGACCCAAAACTCTGCCTGAAAAAACTTCAAGTCCAGTTGTTGATAATTCGCGATGGGCACTGGTTACTTTACAGACATAGTCTTGTACTGACGTATTTTTGTCCTTTCCATGTGCAAAAGCCGTTTCATCGTTAACAACCGCTGATACTCGTCTCTCTTGCAGAATTGTGCCTTTAGAGGATTCTGCACCTCCTTGGCACTTTTCATGTGTCCTATGTAGGTACTCCATGTGACAGTCATCAACAATTCTTTTAATGAAAGCTAACGCCTGCTTGTTGGCTTTCTTCCCTTTGCTTTTGCACTCACCCATTCGTCTTCGGTTCATCCTTCCTCCACCGCGTGCCACAGATTCTGGCTGTCAAGGATTGCCTCCACTTGACATGACCAGGCATAGTAATTGTCAGAGCCAAGTTTCGTGATCGCATCCCTCTCCATGATGAAGCATGTACACGCCGGCACCAACCACAGAAATTTATGAATTCATCATCGACACGAAATTTTTCACTAGTTTCCATGTCTGCAGTATGTATCTGGGTCCATAACCTGTTGTAATTTCTTGTGGATTCGAAATGAAGAATTGCTACTTCAGCTCTTTAACTCTTAATTCAAAGGCCTCCGACTCACTCAAAGAAAATCTCCTCTCACACACATTGTCATACAGAAAAAAACAAAAGAAGGCAGTTATCAAACCCTATAACCGAGATGAACGAAAAATGATGAAGAACACCAATGAGAGATTATTCAATCCAACATGAATCATACTATTTGCCAGTAATGTGAAGTTGTTGTCTTGTGATTCAAAATGAGATAAGGAGATTTTGAAATTCTAACATTGACTGTCTATGAAGTGCACAAGTATTGGCTGGAATTACTCTGAAAAAGCCCCATCATTTCCAAGATTTGAACTCAGGCTCTTGGGGATGATACATTAGTACTATGTATAGCTACCTCCAACCTCGCACCAACCTAAACACCTAGTATTCCTTTTACATTTTTACCAGAGATTATAATACTGGATGCCAGGTTTCTTGTCTCATCCATTCCATTTCCCACACTGGCCACTTAGCCTTGCATTCAGCTTTTTTTTTTCCTCCTATCTTACCTTTTTCTTGTTGTCCAACTTGTAAAAATACCTGGGCTGGCTGGGTCTTTTTCTACCTGAAATGGCCAAGCTTGTACACATTCAAGTTTTATTTTCCCTGCCAGGTTAATTTTCCTAATCCTTCTCAAAACTTAGCTCTCAGTTCTCATTTCTGTGAATGTACTTATCGTTTGCTTATTGCTGGTAACACTATTTCTGGCTCTAGCATTAGTTACTTTTGATGTCATGGTTTTTCAGAAATATTTGCCGTATAAATTGTGACTCTAGATGTAACTGACATCATTAACAGGCATTATGCACCTGTCCCTAATGGGCATAATGTTATTTTCTCTTCCTTAATTTTAAACAATGCTATATCTCTATGTCATGCAGCAATTCACATCATTGACCTTTTGTGGCTGTATTTTAGGTGGACAATGACTGATAAACAATATTATTCATATGGTCTCTGGTCTCGGGTCACTTACATATATTCTAATTTATGTATCTGATAAGTGGAGGCCTCAATTATTATAGTTCTTAGAATTTATGGTATTGGCACTAACTTGGTGGAATTCCTTCATAATGAAATGACAAATTACTTAGTTTTCCACTAAAGAAGGATGTTCTTACGGGATGCGCAAAATCATCAGGTAGAGACATTGTGAATCGCATTGCTTTATTGTCAAAAAGGTGAGGGAGGGAAGGTAGTCTTCAGGTGACGGGTGGGAGGTTATGGGAATAGGGTGGGGGAGAGATCCGTGCCTCGAGGCTTCTCTGTGCGATATCATCTGGTACAACAAAGTAAAACACATTACTTAAATATTTAAAAAAATGAGAGACTATTTAGGCAATATGTTTTACTTTGTCTGTACCTGATGATGTGGCACATCAAAGCTCAAGGCACTGATCCCTCCTCTCTCCTCCCCCACCCTATTCCCATAACCTCCTACCCGTCTCCTGAAGACTACCCTCTCTTCCTCTCATTTATGACTACTTACGCAATGTGTTTTACTATGTCTGTTCCTAATAATTTCGTGCAGTAATGAAACCCAGGGATCCGTAGGAAACCCAGGCATCCTGAGGAATGTAGTAAATCTTTTGTGGAAAAATAACTAATTCATTGTTTCATTATTATTGTTCTTTTCTATTGCATATTATAATAATGTTACAGTCCATATTAAATGCTCTGAATGAAAATTTGCCATTTTTTTTACAGGGAATATATTCTTGAAACATGGCTCAGAGCTGCGGCTTATACCTCGGGACCGAGTAGGAACAATTTTTTGAAAGATCATTGTGTATAAAGACTGAAATTAATGGTGGAAGTATATCTGTGCTCTATTTATTCCTGTTGAATTGCTAATTCCAGTTCGAAGATTTTTGTGCAAATTGTGACTTGGAAATTTCAATGCTGTAAAATTTCTGATTATACATACATTCATGTTTTGAAGTGTATTGGTTATGTATTGTCTGAGGTGCAGTGTGATTTTTTTGTCTCAAGTTTCATGTACTATTACCCTGGTTAACACTTGAAAAATTTTATTATGTTTATCATGAGAATTCAGTTTATAAAAGTTTTTTATGAAATGTGAATGATATATGTTACTTGGTGTACATATACCACTTGTTGAGAATGGATAAATAAGTGCTTGAATGCTTGCTTAATAAGAATATTGAAGGTGTAAGGTAAAATGGAGAATTATTTCTTGCATCACTTTTCTATTAGAATACAAATTGTGCATAGCCTACTCTGATGGAGTAGTTTACTGAATACAATTTGTTCGCTGTTTTAATGGAGCAAGTTGTTTGCATCATTACTTTGAATATTGTATTGGTATTGATATGACTCATTTATTTAGACCTTTTCTTCTGGAAATTAGATTACTGGGAAGGAAGGAAGTTTATTCTTTTATTAATGATATGGGGTATAGTTTCTGTGGAACTCTATGGATTAATCTCTTCTGTATGCGCCTTAGTTAGTTCTTCAAATTGTCATTCAAAGTGATGAATGTATAAATAATAATTTTAATTACTGTTTTGGATAAAAAAGTCTGGTTTTCTTTTCAAACTACCACCCCTTAAGAGACCTTATTGAGTGATGAATTCCTGTTGGGCATGACTTTTGTTAGCTACACTTACATGAAGATATTGGTGTGTTATTGTATCACTGACTAATTGATTATATACATTAATATTCTTTCATGCAATTATGAATGTGAGAGGGAGAAATGTGTAACAATATGATAAGTAGTGATTAATGTGAAGGTAAGTTTTTGGCTGCTCTCCATTCCAGTCTCCTGTCTGCCAATCCCTTTATTTCTACCCAATTCTTATTTTGACGTCCTTCATGATTTGCGTAGTGTATTTATTTCTTACCTCTTTTATTTTTCATTCCGTAGTTGTTTTTATTTTGTTTCTTTTCACTCCAACTCTTTGTTACTGATTCTCTATGTCCCTTTAATCTTTGTCTTTATTTGGTGAGACCACATCTCTGCTGCTTCCAATCTCCTTAGCTTTTCTTCTGCTTTGTCTAAGCTTCACTGCCATGCTCCGAATATTAGTTTTAATAGTGTGCTTCATTACTTCGAGGCTTCTGTTACCAGCTGTCAGCAGACTTCTCTTCTTGTAGATTGCCTACTTTACTTGGGCTTTTATGCTCACTATCTATTTCTTGCTTCTTCCATCCCTGGTAATCCTGCTACCCAGATAATGAGAGATGGTGTGAGTGCTGCCCAATTTTATCCATGATTCAATCTTCTAGAATTCTTCTACAAAACAACCTTGTTTTCTTAGCATTTATCTCTTCAAGTTGTATTTCTTGCATAGTTTTGTTCATGAAGTTTAGCATTCTTGTCATCTCTTTTATTTCCAGCTAGAATTGCTATGTCATCAGCGATGCATAGCATGATGAGTAGCTCTATTCAGGGAGTCCACCAGGTGAGAGACTCCATTATGATACTAATTTTATTTTGTCCAAAGATCTTACAAAGAAAGATATAAGACACATAAAAAAATACAGTAGTTTAAAAAATATTTAAGATTCAAAAGAAGCTAAGTAGGTTCACAAAAACTCATAAATCACATATATTCACATATAAATAGTGCAACAGTTCACATATAAACAGTTCAAAATCACACGTCTCAGCAAAGATGTGCACACAACATGGATACCATATTTTAGTGCCACATCTTCAATACTTGCATACTAGAGTAACAAAAAGTAATAATTTTTTTTAGTCAAAAAGATATTCATTAACTTAATACCTAGCACTGTTTTTCATGTAGAAAATATGTTAAATTTTTTTAAAATGACTCATTAGATACAATGATTTTTAAATTTTACAGGAGTTTGTTATATATTCTGAGACCCATTTCTTGTGGTCCCAACTTAGCTTTGTTAGTCCTTATAGAATTGTAGTGAAGACTTTTCTTGTTTCGTAACTATGCAAATCAGAATTTACAGCAAACATATTTAGATTTTGACGCACGAAAAGTAAAATCGACAATAAGTATTCACATGGAAATGGGAGGATGTGTAGTTTTTTAAAAATGGGTTTGGAGGAAGCATCATAAGGCTTTAGTGACATTATTCGCATTGCTCGTTTTTGCAATATAAAGATCTTAGAAGCATGAGATGAAGAGCCCCAAAAAATTATGTTATACGACATGAGTGAATAAAATGCACCATAATATAAAGTCAGTAGGATATTTGTGTCAACTGAGTTTCTTAGGTGGCGTAAGAGATAACATTTAGAGCTTAGTTTATTGGCTAAGTCTTCAATATTCATCTCCCAAGACAAGTTGGTATGCAGGTAAGTTCCTAGAAATTTTGTATAAGGTACATTCTCAATGGACTTATTGTGAATTTTAATCAAAATGCTTTCCAATAAATTACTATTGCAACTAAATTGAACAATGTGTGACATTTGGATATTTAGATTCAAATCATTATCAATGCACCACTTTAAAATGTTTTCATTTGCTGCTCTGGAGTTTTTAATGATGCTTTTTTGCGTTGGAGCGGAAAGTAGAACATTAGTATCATCAGCATATAGTATAACTTTAGTATCAGGGATATTATTGAAAGATAACGCTAAGTCATTTATATAGATCAGAAATAAGACGGTCTAATATAGACCCTTGGGAAACCCCTATTGTGGTGGTAGTGCAATCAGAAGAATATCTGTTACCATTAACTGAGAGTGAAACAGTTTGAGTTCGATTACTGAGGTATGAGTGAATCCATTTGTTTGCAATACCTCTTATTCCCAGTTGGTTCATTTTGGTGAGGAGGCAGGAGTGATTTACATCATCAAACACCTCGGAAAAATATTAAAATATTCCTATGGTTTTTAGTTTTTGGTCAAGTGAAGACAATATGAAATCAATGGCTTAAAATAAAGCAGAGGTTGTAGATCGGCCTTTCCGGAAGCCATGCTGATTTGAAGATAATAAGGCATATTTTTCTAAGAATGACATTAATTGGATGCAGAACACTTTTTCAAGAACTTTGGACAAAAAATTTTGCAGTGCAATTGGTCTATAATTCAAGTTATTAGAGCAACCTTTTTTTTTATACAAAGGGATTATTTTGGAATGTTTCCGAGAAGAAGGGAAAATCCCTTGTAAAGTGATTCATTAATTAGAAACAGGAGAGTTTCTTTTACACATCTGTAGGAAAGATATATTTTCCCTGGGATGTCATCCGGGCGTGAAAAATTTTTGCTAGGAAATATTGATATTATGACTTTTAATTCGGGTTCAATGAAAGGCTGAATAGAGAAAGAAGAAGCAAAATGACACAGATTATGAAACGAGTTTGTAGAAGAAGTTAAAGGAGGGGTTGCTGGTGATTTTATTGTGAAGAGATTGTTGAATTCATTCGCTAGGTCAGAACATTTAACATGCAAATTATCCCCTGACTGATTGATTTCGGGTAGAATATATTGATGGAATTTTCCTGTTGACTCATGTATAATATCCCAAGACAATTTGGACTTATTTTTGGATGCAAGTACCCTTTCATTGTTATACGACTTTTTGGCATGTTCTAGGAGTCTCCTATAATACTTCTTTTGGGCTATATATTCCTCATGCAGGAGTGGACTATTGGAATATTTTACTTAAGCTGATGGGTTTTTTAAATTGGCAGAGAAATGACGAATTTGTTCAGTTATCCAAGGTTTTTTATTTGATGCCATCATTCTTCTCTTAGGAAAGAGGGGGAAGGCAACATTGAAACTATGCTGAATATAGTTATGAAAATATTGAAAACTTGTATCAAATGCACTAGGATTATATACTCTAGACCAATCATGTGACTCAAGAAGGGATAAAAATTTTAACTTTAGCATTTTTTCAAAAGTGCACTTATGGAGTCTTATGGTATGGAGTGCACACTGGGAAAGCCTCAGATATTACTCAATAGCATGCTAATTTTTCTCCATGCTCTTCAATTCCCATTTTTATTATTTTCTTTATATGTAGAATATGATGCTTTCCAGGCAAATATTTGAAGTGAAGTTTCCTTGGGTTGCAGACCATCAGGTTCTCCATCTACACGGACTTTTTGATGGCGGACTTTTCCATCATCTTCAGAGCTTTTGATACCAGGTGTTGAAGTTGTTGGGTTGAAATACTCGACCCATCAGGTCAGTTGTGACTGGTAGAGAAGAATTTATTTTACCTGCCAATTTGAGAACAGGATCTCAAGTCCTGCTTAGATGGAATCCTTGGTCCCTGTTGAAGTTGGCAGATTTCTGTGGCCTCTTTTGCGATTTTATCCTAATTGATTAATTTATCCCAATACTCAATGAGTGACTCCCAATTTATCCCAATACTCAACTTGGCAAAATGGGCTGCTCGGTCAAGATATAATTAGAAAAACAGCGAGGACATCTTCGGCTGAGTCAACCCAATAAGTCAGCAGTCACAGAGCATTCCATCAACTAACCATGACATCCAATGGGGCAAGACAAAACTACTCATCACTCTTACGAATATTTCATAATGGCTTTTTCTGTGTATTTTGAAATTCAATGGCAACAACAAGCATCCTTGTTGTATCCCTTTCCTCTTTTCTGCTTCCCCTGCATTTCTGCCACACTTAATCATTGCTAGCTGTTCCTCATACAGTCAGCTTGTTGATTTTCTGTCATTAAATGTTGCTCCTATGATCTTCTTTGCAGTCAGTGTGCTGATACAATCCATATAGTCAAATACTTTCTCTAGATCTATGAGTGAAAACCAATTTGTCTTAGGAAATTCTTCCATTTTTGTTTCAACCTCCTGTAGGTGATTCTGTTCAGAATTTTTGAAGGACAAGCTGTAATGTTTATTTTCTCTCATCTTCCCATCTTTTGGCTCTTTTCTTATGGAGGTTAGGAATTATTACACTTTTTTAAGTCTGTTGGCTTTTGCCCACTATCATAAACTACAATTTCAATCAGTATAGCTTATTCAAGGTTCTCTGATCTTATTATGGAGTATTCTTTTCTTTCTTCATCCTCTGGTATCCTGGGATTCAATACTTGTCGCAGTAAAGTTTCCCCTCATACTCTTTCCATCTCTTCACTTTATTTTCACTGTCAATGAGAATTTCATTTCATTCTCTCTGAATATTTTGGCATTACCTTTGGTTGGATGTACTTAATTGTAGCTTCCTACTGTTCTATAAGTGGCCTCAACTTTTCCCTAGAATTAATTGCCACCCTCCTCTTTTTTTAAGTCTTTCATTCATTCTTCTCTTGCCTTCCTTGCTTTAATGCTAATCCCATTTCTTATTATTTCACACAGCTTTTGTTCTTTCGCTCTTTTTGAGTATTTGTACTTCTTTCACCTACTAAGTCCAAGACTTCCAAGGTAATCCATGGTTTCCAATGCTCTTATTTTTCTCCTTTGTACCTTCACTTTGGCTGCATTGATGATACCTTCCCTGATCTCTTTATGTCGCTATTTGATTGATACTTAACCATTTACATCCCCTTCAGCGTGGTCTGAGTACTTTGATGGGCCTCGCTGTGTTCTGTTTCCTCCTGTCTTTCCACCTACTAATGATTCTTTGTTCACCTCTGTCTTTAACTCATTTCCTCTTGTTTAAATCATGGCCACAGAAGATATCCATACCAGGGCAGCTCTTGCACTCCTTTTCTTTATTTATTAAATGTTTCACTACTATAGTCCACTTAAAAATTTATCTGCCTCTTGGTCTTTTTCATCTGTTTCTTCATCATAGGTATTTGGCAAATAGTGAGTTTGTGACCACAGGCGTTTCCAGGATTGTTTAGGGGGGGAGAAGGACACCCAACTGTAACATCATGCTCCTTGTAGCTGATTTGTCTCATGCCAAGGGGGGCAGCTGCCCTCTTCTCTGCCTCCCCCATACTTATCCCATGTTTGTGACGATGCCATTTTCTTCTCAGAAATTAATTTCTTTCCCTTAATGTAACAGTTTCCCTAACCATACTTTCCTACTGTCTTACAGTCTTGGCATTCCCTTACAGTCGCATACCAGTCAACAAAAATAAATTGGTTTTCATCCCCGTACACATCGATGGAGAGAGGCCCCACCTCCTCCCAATTTTGGATCGATCCGCTGATTTCTGGCGGACTTACCCACCGAGAAAAGTGGTGACCATTGGTTGCATTTGTTTTCCTGAGAATACTTCACTTGGAAGTAACAGAATTACCTAAAAATTCTTCCTGTCTACCTAAATTATCAATGTTGTAAGAGCGAAATAAGACATTTCTTAACCTAGTCTTAAAAAGAGGAGAGGGCGTCTAAAGACACCCAACCTCCTTGAGACCGGCTCGCAGAATTTTGCTGAGCTTATACACTGAATAAGTTACGGCAAATGAATTAGGAAAGGAAGAGAGGAGTAGACATTCCCCCAATATCGTAGACCACGAGGAGTCGACGCTGGAGAAGTAACTGCGGAAGAAATGGGGAATTCATTGAAAACTTGCCTTAAATAATAGTAAGGCGTTTGACAGTTAGAAAAACCCGTCCCGAGGCCGCCCTAACCTTGGATGGGGTTACTTCCCTTCCCTAAGTTATCCCCATAAGAGGAAAATATTTGCGCATGAAATAGCGGGTAGCAAGGGCACACCACACCAATCCGCATTAATCGACCAAATTTTAGCGAAATTCGGCGTCTTAATTCTTCGCAATTCATCAATTCGTTCCATTTGCAGTAGCCCACAGATAATAGAAATTGTTTCGTCGGTGCGGTTGCCCTTTCCAATGCTGAGGAAATGTACCGAGCGCCGCTCTTCACTTATTTCATGGTGACGCGCGATATTTCAGAAAGGGCGGCAATGCTCCAGCGAAGAGAAAAGAATACTTGAAAGATTATTTTAATGACTCTGCGAATGTGGCCCTGTAAGTATAAATTGTCTTGGTTTTGGAAACCATCGTGTTAATGCATCTTCTTCCGCGATATTATTCCAACGTTCCGTCTCTCTATTATTATTTCGAAGCACTTAGAATTGAACATGATGCGAATACCTGTTAACTTGCTTGAGTCCTTTCGCAGATATATTTCGCAGATAAGAGTTTCGCAGATATGAAGGGGGATCCACACTATCTCATCATATCTAGTATCCGCAACGGTGAGTCCTAATTTCCTCTAACCGTATTTAAGGTTAATATTTGTGTTAGGGTAATGGCTTGGATTGGTTTGCTGTAAATTTAAGTACCACGGGTGCTACTCCTTTCGAATGAGAATTGAGATTGCACTCTTTGGCATGAGGGGAACCAGTGGGAATTTGACATTCAGTGTTTAAACTGTTGCCCTTATTACCGCCTTGACTCGTCTCAGTTGCCATTGTCGTATCCTTAAGTTTTGTATTAGATAATGCAAGGATTATGAATTGTCATGCGTGTAGTACATACGTATAGTATAATTAGGATACTGGCAATAGTTCTGTTGACGAAGGTGAAACAGCTGTTTCCTCACTTGTTTTGCCATCTCTTCCGATAGTTATGTTCAACTGTGTTGAAGATGTTTCATCACTGGCTGACTCTGTCATCAGCTTCTCTATTTCTTTTTTTCGGCTTTAATTACCAGCCGAGTGGCATATGCCTCTCCACATCGAGTGGATAGATTGTTCTTACAATGTTAGCCAAGAAGATAAGGTAATCCACATCATACACCTTGAATGTACATGGCTCATGTACGTGTATTAATTTTTCCAGCTGTTGTTCCTGTCTAAAGTATTACCTCTTTTGTTCTTCCTTAAACTTCTTGAGTCATCTGAAAGGTTTTAAACAATAGTTTTCTTATATTCTCCAGTTGCTATTGAGGTAGACCATAAGTGTGCATGGTTAACCAGCTATTAAGTTAAGAGTTTCAGGTATCTTCCATTCCATAAAACTCTTATGGATTTTTACTGCTATATCTAAGTTTTCATTAAGGAACTCTTTACCTTTATAACCAACTTTTTCTAATGAGACCTATGTTGAATTGGTGGCCTACTTAGGATGCAATTATATCTATCAGGTATCACATCCTCTAGAAAATGCTAATTAGTTTTCAGGAGAGAGTATCACATAGTGGAATTCTTTCATGTTAAAAGAGGAAGTAACTTGTTTACCATGGACGTTTTTGTCACACTACAGGTCTTGGATCATCAGTAGATCATTATACGTGCACATCATAACTTTTACAACCTTAATATAGTGGGGAATTGATGGTGGTAATGGATGTGTAATGAAAAAGGATGGGTGAAGGGCTAGCGAGGGCAATCTTAGAGGAGAAGGGGGTCTCTCCATCATGTCTTAAGTTTTTTTTCACAAATGAAGGATTGGTAATGATGAGTATAGGATACCCTTTATCACAAAACCATCACTTAAGGTATGCTTTAGAATGACAAATTATTATAATAAGTGAAGTCTGAGTCCCTTGTCAGCATGAAGAATAGAGGTGGTGAAATCTCTCTGTGGTTTTCTGTTATCCATCCCTTAATGAGGTATTTTTTTGAAGTATTGAAATGCTTCCTGGGAAAGAAAAGGCACCACCATGCAGTTTAAGTTCCGACATCAAACTGCCCGCATGACATATGGCAATATGACACCTAGGCTCTGGATTTATTCATAAAACATGTTTCACTAAATAAAACATATATACATTACATACCATTCCTCCTAGGGGGAAATTAAAAAAGAAATGTCTTACCATTTCACACGAAAGAAGTAGCAAAATAAACTGAAAACCCTTCCAAGAAATGAATGGCAATGAACATGGAATATAATGGAGATACATTCAGGTCGTGTATTTGAAATACCTGAAAGCCTCACAAGTTATCAACACTTTCTTTTGCCTCTTTCGTAAGGGATACCTTTTACTTTCATCACTTGCCTCAATTCGTACTACAGTCACAATATCCTCTTATATTACATACCTCCAAATATTACCTTCTTTAATTTGACAGCTAATTCATGAGGTCCAGCTTTTTTGGCCCCAAGAAAAGGAGGTAGCTTGTATCTTCCTACTGTTATGACCAGCCTCGCTTTCTTCGTCCAAGAGAATCTCATTAGTTTGTTTCTCATACATACCTGTTTTATTGACGCTCATGACTTTCAGATGGCTCATCTTTTTTTATACATCACACAGTAGTCAAGAACCTGCGACTAGTGATCCAATGTCCCTCACAGCAGTAACAAATTCCTTTGCTCTGATCTTATTTTTTATGCTCACTGGAGCACCTCCCTTGCAATCTGGTTAACTTAAGCTTCCACTCCTTCCATGGTATATTCATCAGAATGGATGTTTTCACTGCTGCTTTTGGATAGGTTTGTTCCCACACATTCCCCGCCTCTACTGCCACTGCGAAACTCCCACTCCATTTGTTTCAAAAACTCAAGTGATTTTTGAGTATTTCATCTCCATATTATAGGGAGCAGAAAATGATAGTGTATTACATAGCATAGTAGACATCGTCTGGTAGTTAATTTTTTATTTCAAGTACATAATACTAAAGGAGAAGAGGGAATGATTTTTCTGTTGGAATTAATGTAGCAAAGCCAAAGGGATTCTGTGTCTTACTTTAATGGGTGCACATAGAGTAGTGGATAAAATACATAGAGTACACCCAGGGCTGGCAAAATACAGGCCAAGGAGTATTTGAAATATAAAATACAGCTCTAAATGTATTTGGAATACAAAATAGTGTATTTGAAATACAAAATACAAATGTATTTCAAATATGTATTTTACAATACTTGTACTTGTACCAGTCCTGAGCATCACTGAATAAAATATTCATTTGTTTATTTTCAAGTATGTCACATCAAATATGAGGGGTGAAGTATAATTGAACCTCCATGGATAGTTTCTAGCTTTAGTGCGATGGAAAATAAAAAAAGATATGAGGCCATTTGATTGAATGAGATGATTTTTATTTGATTGTATTAACATTTTAAAAATATTAATGAATAACAATAGTTCTCATATAAAAATAAAAGTCCAGTACAAATATTTTTGAAATGCTCAAACAAACTCAGAAGTGATTCCACCCAGAAAACAGCAAAATATCACTTTCTAAATACAATTAAATTTTTTGGGTAAAAATAGCCATCAAATTTTCAAGTTAGTACACAACTTTCACGAATATATGAGACCTTTTCTGCTCAAACTTACAGTCATCTACAAATGAGGCAGTTGTCAATTAAACACACAAAATGGAACCCAAAAATGTGCTGACTCAAGGTCAAATAGAATCAAAAGCTTAGAATAGGCCCAAGAGTCAATGTATTAAAATCAGTTGGAATGTAATACAATGTGGAACAAAATCCATTGGTACAGGGAAGATAGATCGACTTAAAGGAAATAAAATGCTTAAACCAGTTTCTAGCATCAAATACTTTAAAGATAAGCTATGAAAAAGTTGCTTTATTTTATCTACATTTCAAATGTAACTTAGTGGCATAACTAGGGGCAGATTAAGGAGAGGTGCAGGGAGACAGTCCTCATGTAATTCCTAGTAAAATATGAAAAATGGAGGTCATGCCGTATTACATACCTCCCAGACCCCTGGAAAGTAGCAATCTGCACTCCTTAGAACAACAACCTTAATCCACCTCTGGGCACAACCAAGGCTTGATCTATAAACTCGTACTGGAGTTAAAACAAATATTCATAAGCATACAGTAAATCCTTGGTATGCGTTGTTTAGATTTACGTCTGATTCGATGTTTCGTCCATGCTGACAAGGGTCATAAGGAAATTTTTCTCTGTTTAATACTAATAAAATAGACCGTATGTACATATGCTTGCATTTTTTGATGATTGCGACATAATAATCCTATCTGATATAGCTATTTCTTCCTGGATAAAGGCAAAAAACGAATTTTGAAATCAATGCATTGATTTATTGTGGGATTAAAGTGGTCACAGATATCTGGATCCATTTTACATTGTATCGACTTGCGTCGCTCTTCTTCAACACACATCTCTGACATACATCGAGGACTTACTGTACATAAAACAGTTCTGATAATTAATTTACATAGCAAATTAATTTAAAATTATTTTTGGACCATAATTTTCTCCAATTGAATTGGTATCAGTTTAATACATTTGTAATTGCAGATACTGTAACCTAATTCCCTCCGAGTCTTTTGACTGAATTAAATTATAAAATTCACCAATATATACAAATCCTTTTGTAGGCCCCATCATAGCCCTGGCTGTGCAACAGGCATTTCTAGTGATAGTGTATATACGCAGGCCCTAATTCAACTCCAGGTCAATGTATATGTGACCCTCTAATGGTGAGTTTTCTCATGCAGTAGTTTAGTGTTAAGGATTTGATGCAATATCACCAGATATTTGTAAACTGTACCAATTAAATCTAATCCCACGACTGAGAGACCCTTTGTATTGAAGTTGCTTTTTGTCTCCATAAACTCCAATAGTTTCACCCTCACTATGCTGAAGATCACTTCCTCTAGATAGAATGACATTCAGTCATGATGATAATCAGCTGAGGCTGAAAACCTGAGGGTAGCAATTGTTACTTCAACAACGTTCAGTCACTGAAAAACAATATATGTAGCTTGTGATGTGGAACGCTACATCTCAAATTTTTTTCCTAGGTCTTTGACTAGCTCAACAAAATCTAGAGATATATATATATATATTGAATATTGCAAACAATTTACTGGTCCCATCAAAGTGGCTGGCAAATTATACTAATTATTGCTATGAACAGTTCCATAAAACCTCTCGTCTAAACATTTCTAAGGCTTCAAGCCATGCAGCTCAAACAACTGGGCCAGCTTTCAGGCATCATTATGCTAAGCAGACATTATAAATGCTCTTTTTGTCCACATTAGCCAATGCAATAGGCACAACCCTAGACAGTCTGATCATAACTATTGGTCTGACAATATCCCACTGTTGACCCTACAGTTAAAAAATATCCTAGCTATTCCTCAACAGTTTGTACCTACAACGAAGGAGTATTAACTTCACGAAATCTTTCATCCAGTTAACGCTCAGTATTTGAGCTTGTCCACTACTGAACGAGTAGTGGACAGCAAATGACAAAACTAACTCTTGACAAAGCTTAGACTAGAGGGAATAAATGGGCATCTACACTGCAGTCACTAAATATTTAAGGCAAATAAAATATGATGATCTATTCTAGGTATTCTTGGCTGAATAATTGAATTGAAAATGGTTTATTATGTGAAGTAAATTCATTTATCCAACTTTTCATTATCATTTGAGAAATACGTTACATCTTATTCAAATTAATGGCATCTCAGGTGCCGCGATCGTTGTCAATTCAAGGATAGAAGTACGTAACCGATATATTGAAGACTCACGATGTGCGTAATCAAAACATGGCATAGCAGTCCTATTTTTATTGTATAGGGGTAGTGTTGACACTTCTACTTCCTTTTACTACAAAACATACATCAAAGCTGGGCATTGAGTGGATGGGGCTCCTTTTTTCTTTCATTCCTTCACTTTGGTAAAAATTATACAGGGTACAAGCTTAGATTGTCCACATCCAGGTTTTAAAATGGGCTACTACCTACGTTATTTCAAGGGTAAAATGCAGAATTTGCCATGACTTTCCATCTGTTGGGAAATTAAAATATTTTTCATACCAATGGTCATTGTGAAAAATTTGTGACTACTTAAGAACAAAAAGAATTTCAGCAAAATATCACATAGTTTTCTAAAATTCAGGAGTCATGCATTATTTCTGAACTATGCAGCCAACCAGACAATCTGTTGCACATACAGTTTGTTTGTTTGCTACCCATTTATCTGTAAATTTTCCCCTGTCCATTCATAACTGTGTGTTCTGGGAAGGGGGAATATGACATTAGCAGAGACATACAACATAAGAAGGCAAGGGATATTAATGAACAGTTGCACAATTTAAGAGGACAATGGCATTTGATGATTTCTGGGTGGGCATAATTATAAAGGCAAATATATCACTGCTGCCCTCCAGCCCTGCGAACCAGGGTTGACATAGAGCTCTTCATGCTCAACATAACAGTCTATTTACTGATGAAGAGAGACCTTAAACTGCTTCATTTGTCTTCTTTCTCCATAAATTTAACTCTCTAAAGAGAAAGTTTTATCCCAGAAGGTAGATGACAATGGAAGTCTTGAGCGGAGACATGCTGTCCCCATCATGAACTAAAAAAAATTTCTGCTATCCCACTCAGGCTAAGATTTCTTGCTAAACTAATAACAACAGGAGCTAAGGGTGTAGCTTAACTTCATGACTGGGACAGGCGTACATTCTTGCCTCATGATCATTGTATTTCATTCTTATTTCAATGAGCAAGTACCTTCCCAACCCACTCACATTTTCTTAAATCAACTCATGCATCACTAACCACCCATGCTGTAAGGTAATCCTTGAATCAGATATTTTTGGGAGGTGCATTGCTAAATGAGAATAAAAAAAAGTGACAGATGGTTGAGGGTTATAAAATTACCAGAAGTTTAGATGCCATTAACAGTCAGAAACATTGACACACATCTCTATCAGAAAGCATGCGTAATGATCATGTCAACATAAATGCTGTAAACATCTACTTAACTTGAGCCACAAACAAATATTTTTTGAAATACATAATGCCTCATCTTTGTTAAACCCCCATAAATTTCCCATGGATAGGAAAAAAATCATCAGTATTTGTTTTCCTAAATTTTCTAGTTACTAGACCCCCTATGAAGTGAATGCTGAAGTGGAAAATTTCTTAAAAATATCATTACGTTATGAAAGATTTTCACAAAAATGGGGTGAATTTTCATTGTCCTTAGGATTACAGAGGCAAAATTCACCTTTTAGGTTGGACGTATGTTCTCAGAACATCATTTGACAACCATTATTTTAATTTGTAGGCACTTCTGGTTTATGGAGCTAGCCTGAGGAAATACAGCCAATAACAAAGGCTGTAAGACATATGCAGTACTATTTTTAACTTTAACGCTCATATTATATTTACTTAATTAACTGCTGTCAGATAATTAATTTATTCACTCCATGGATTTCCTATAGCATACAGCCCACAACTGTGAGTCCATTTGACATTAAATATGTCATAAATTTAACCAGCCATAAACAGCTTTCCACTTGGAGGGATGTTTAATTTCCTACAATGGTTTATTGGTCATATTTCACATGTGAGAAGAAGGTATACCTATAGCTATGCATGTGAAGCTATACGTACATGTGTAAGTAAACCATTTAGAGTACAGAAATGAGTCCATAATTAAACTAATAGCATTTCATTTAACTATGGTGGAGCACTTAATTTAAAATAAATGCATCATGCATCAGTGGAAAAAAACCCACTTGAGGCTACAGATGCTAATTAGTATGTATGGCAGCAGGTGTATTTTAATTTCTGCCCAAACTTAGCTTAAATTTTTCAGAATATCATAAACTCATCAGCCATGGCATACAAAAAACAAGTTATCATTTGTTTGGAATCTGAAATTTTATAATAACTCACCCCAAAAGGCCCAAGAGGTCACCTTGTCAAGGTTTAAATGTGTAATTAACTCTTTGCTTGAATCTAAACATTTTATGCAAATGAGGACTCTTTGGAGAGTAAAAATCTAGATATTGCGTACTGATTTAGTTTGTGTTGTGAGCAGACAAAGACTATTACAATATCTTTTGCTTGAATTAAATGAACAGTATTATTTTTATGTTAATAAGAAGAAGATGGCTGCAGTTAAGCCCTACTTATGATACCTTTACCACATGAGTCGTAACTAAAACAAGCGTGAAATTCAGATTATTCCAAACAATTACTTAGTGATCAAAGTCATCCCATTTTAGGGTAATCATATATCATGCAGTGGTTGCATGTGTACATTTTCTCTATTTGTCATGTAATAGAAGAAATTTGAGTGTTCAAATGAAAAAAGAAATATAACCCAAAACTTTATGACGTGCACAAAGTAACTATCACAGGTAAATTTTACTTTTTGAGCTGTTATGTATCTTTTAATCAGAGCTGAGGCATAACCACAAAGCCCAGTCACTGATATATTTGTGTACTAGTTTAGTGTCAGCATCCAGTCCCTATTTTCCAGCGCATAAAACTTTCTTTTTTATTTTCCTATACTTTATTCTTTCCCTAAAAATAACTAATGATAATCACCCCATAACTTCACAGCTAAAAGTTTGGCTCAAGTCAGAGCCATACGTATGCTACCTGTAACCCAGAAAAGTTTAGAAAATATTTATTCAAACAGGACCCATATTTAATTGTGATAATTTAGAAAATGCATCTATAAGTAAAGAGAGGTGAATTAAGTCTGGATTGGACCCCCTATTTCAGTAGTTTGGAATCAATTTTGCTCATGAATATGGCAGAGGGTACAAAGGAATAACGGAAATAATCATTACTGATGAATGTATGTATGCTGTCCCTAACAATTTCATAAATTCAACTTCAGAGACTGACTTAACTTTGGCAACCTCATATCAATCCAGAATTATTCATCATGCCTAACCACGATAAGAATTAATCTGGCTGAGAGGGACACGTAATGATAAATTTTGGAGGATTTTTTTTACCAAAACATATGAGACACTCACTGTAGCCATATATTAGTTGTCTTCTTCTAGTCTGGAGCAAGTATTTTATTGATATTACAGTTAACATGTTAAGATGAGATGCTGAAACAAGCAGAAAACACAGTGTACTCGTTATGGAATATTAGGTCATGACTTGGGTGCTGGAGGTACAGTAGTGTATTGAGTATCTTAGTATTCACAGTACAGGAGTAATTTGATGTCTAAATATTTTAGTTGTCGACAAATTCAACTACTTGGGCAAGTAGATGAGCCAGTGGAAAGTTAAATGCTAGGAAAAAATGGAGTATGATAAGAATCCTACTTTCTGAAACATTATTTTTCATGAGAGGGAATAGAAAAATCTTAACTGGACACATTGTGACCCTTCGAATGCATGAATGAGAAACAAAATGACAAGGGACTCCATGAACATGAAGATGAAGGATGAGATTTTTGCAGTTAATGATGCATTAAAGTAACTATGATTACCTCATTTGAGGGTAAAAGATGCAAAACAAACTATATCTCCATGTGAGTGATAACTCTCTGACTTATACTTGGCCTGTGCTAATGCCTTACTTCAATGCCACTGTGGCTGTTCAATGTTTCTAAAGATAAATGTTAGATAGATTCATGTAGGGAAAACATCAGCGTAATGGAAGCAAATTTAAATCACTGAGTTCTATTTTATGCAGATGAGACTGTGTTGGTATCAAGAAGAAAAAGAAAGAATAAGTTATTGAATCAGTATACACACTAATGATGAGTTATCATGTACCAGTGGAATCTCAAGTACCTATGGTGTTGACAGATAGCAGAGTTAGTTTGGTCGACATACATAAGATTAATCTTGATTGTAAGGTTGAAATACCTACAAGGTGCTAGAAATAGTGGGCTTTTTTCAATCTGTACTGCCGAGGCCAACAAAGTTTGAGGGGCCTCTTGTAAACCTGTGCATCTTATAAGCCAGAAACATGTACAGAACTGTATGCTTTACTTGAACAAAGACATCCTTACAGTCAAATGATTGTATTTCAAATCAGTGGTTTCTATTTCAATATTTTTACAGTTCCATTCAACTGGGAAAGGGATTGACGTACATGTTTCTATAGCATCCAGTATGAAACTGTTTTTGTATCAGATGTGAACTGTTTTTCTGTGAAAAGTCATTGTGCTACGGAAAATTCTCAACTAGTGTAATAGTCAACTGTTCAACTGGGGAAAAAGAATTGGCATATATGTTCCCCTAATATCCATAATAAAATGGATATTGTATCAGATGAGAAGTTTTTCTGTGAGTAGTCCCTGTGCTAGAGATAATTTCCTATTTGTCTAATAGCCAATCATTCTTATTGTCACAACTCTCATTTGCTCTGTCTTAAAAATGAGCATGCTTGAACCCGTAGATTAATTAACTGATAGGAGGCTATCTGTGCATGAAAGTGAAATCTGTTTCTCCTGAGAAAAATGATTCACCCTTCATGGCTATCATGTGGAAATTTTTCATTACATAGTATAGCTAATACCTTGAATTTGTATATTATTCAGGGTTCAAACATTTTACAATGAAAAGTCATGGTACCTCACCAAGTCTAATTAATCTCTCAGTTTTAGGCATCTCGACAGCTTATTGGTTCGTTTGCAGTAAGGCCAACTGTGTAGCTTATTGGCTTAACATTTCCCATAACTACTGTGCCTTATGGCTTCATCTTTTATTTTCTTTCATCCACGTTTCATCTAGATGAGAGTCATTGCTGTCGATGAACAGGTTTTCATAAACATTTCGTTAAGTGTTCTACCCTTTAATCTGTAAGCCTACTTTTTAATTGCCTTTGGCTCTAGCACACGAATTGGATTAATATTAAAAAATGGAGTCATAATTGTGATGACTGTAAAAGGAAATCCCTTCATCGAACAAATTAGAACATGAGGAATTTAAAAAAAACTATGCACTTTCATCTGTGCCCTCTTTTTCCCTCTATGCCAACAACATAAAAAAACAACAGGCTGACTCAAACTAAAGAAACAAAAATTCTGGTGCTGCAAAATTGAGTACAAACATACCATATGTCTGTGCTCCACTAAAATCCACATGTAATATGTCCTACCTAGGGGACTGAATGGCAGATAAAACTAATTTTTGAGAGATAATTGACAACTAGATTTTTATCTAGGTACTCACCTATTGTCTAAGCACCAATTTGGATTACCTATCTAATATGAGTTTTTTGAGCTAGTGCTATCACGGCTTGCCTATCACTGCTGGGTGGCACTATATCACACCTTATCAAAGGCTAGAGGTTATCATAACATTTGTGAATGTAAACATTTTTGGACACTTAACATCAAATGCAGTGGTTCCCAGCATCAGTTAGATGCCTCCCTTATACTTGAAAATAAATGTCAGTCAACTACTCTTCCATCATCAGAAGAGTTTGTAGCAAAGGAAAAGTCGAAATATCATCAATGAAAATTCAATAACGGTTTTGGTGATATGTCATTTTAAGTTTACACTCTCTACTTTAAGGAAGAAGCTTGATATTTAAGATTATTACAAGATAATTGGAGAAAAATCTAGCAGAATCGAGTCTCCTAAACTAGATTTAACAGGAATCAGCTGGAAAAATAAATTGTGTACTCCATTGGTCCTAAAGGTATAAAAAAGTATGTTACTGGAATGAACTAGGACTTAAGTTATATTTTAAAGATGCAGCCAAAACCAGTTGAAGGTGGCAATGAGAGAGTTTACTCTATTTGGAGTCTGTTTCAAGCTTATTGTATCCAACTGATTCTTTATTCATAGTTCCTCTAAATTAGATTCAACCAGAATTCTCACAATAGAATCCCTCTTCATGAAACAGAGGAAGAATGAAAGTTAAACAACTAGTCAGTCAATGTAGTGAAAAAAAAGTATTTTTAATTAATGGAACAACATGGGTTTTCCAAGTCAAAGCTTATTCCTAATTTTTGTTGCATTCATGGTCATAACTTTGTGCTAATGTGTCGGAGAATAAAGTACATGTTGGGAACCACTGAACTACAGTACAAAATTCTACAAAACCTTAGTTAATATTGGCACATGTAAAAATATATTCATGGCAAGAAAGGTCAACATAAAAATGATCAGGTATATACTCCACTGTGCAATCAATTCAAACATTAGCTTTGGTAAATTCCTACAAAAATATATCCACCTAACACATAAAGCTCTCTAAATATATTAACTTTTATCTAAGGCTTTGGACTGGGTGTTTAGCTAAAACCTGCAAATACTGGGTCTCCAATCTTTACCATGCCATGCTTACGCAATCCTAAGTGTATTCCCATGACAGGCGAGTCTCCAGTGTAGGGCCGAAGTTTTTCATCCATGATCAATTTGTAACTGAAAGAGATCAAGCATAGATGTAATTGGTCAATACAGTCAACTGAATTTCTCCTCATTATCCTAGCAGAAAAGGACAGGGTGTTAAAAATGATAAATGCACTTTATACAAAAGGTGACTATATTTCTGATGTACAAAACTGAGAATAACTATTCTCCTGAAGCGTAGACCCCTTTCCATGCACGCTTCTCTGATCCAGAGAAATCTGGTAAGACTTGTCAATCTTATTCCTTGATCACTTTTTTCTTTACATTAGTGGGAGCATATTTACTAAGAGCGAGCTTGGGGCACTGGAGATTTAGAAAGGATTCATAGGTTTCCATGGGGTAGATGCAAAGATTCCAGCATTTTTGGGGTATTCATCATAAAATCAAGGAAACTTGAGCTCTACGGCCTCTTAATGTAGTAAATTTAGGTAAAAAATTTCTCCAATGGCCATAATTATGGGCACCACTCGTCAAAAGAAAGAAAAATAATATTTTCTGTATTGGTTTAACGGAAACCTCAGTGACCAACCACTACCTCTCAACCAGAAAACCTCTCGGTGGTGGTTTATAGGAATGTTAATTCCTTGCCAGTGACCACTCACAGACACACACACTCAACCCAAAATGGGATCCTTCACCAGGCTAAAGAGACCCTGTTAAGAATTCCTGAATTATAACCACAAACACACTATCTGTAAATGTTTACGGGAATTAAATTCCACGCCCAGGACAAACACAGAGCAATCACACTCACACGCACTCAGAAAAATCACTCACAAATTCAAATGGGGCCAACTTCTGGGAGAATCACACTCGAGA
Source organism: Ceriagrion tenellum (assembly GCA_963169105.1). Taxonomy (NCBI): domain Eukaryota; kingdom Metazoa; phylum Arthropoda; class Insecta; order Odonata; family Coenagrionidae; genus Ceriagrion; species Ceriagrion tenellum. The sequence continues at coordinate 65,003,906 of OY720640.1, read as the reverse complement.
TGAGCTTGGTCCAAGAGAGACAAGACAGGAAAAGACGAGCATGTGCAGCAAATATGCTAACGTTTCTGTAAAACCAACAGCGATTATTATGTTTCTTTCCTTGGACAAGTGACGCCACAAATAATTACGGCCATTTGAAATTTTTTTACCTATATATGTTATTCATCATGTTGGTTGTTTCAGCTGATCACAGAATAGCCTATGTTCCAACGGGCATCTTCAGGTATGAGTGGTTCATTTCAAACTTCAACCTGAAGACTCCAGGTGGAACATGGGTGAAACAGTTGTTATCATATACATCTGTCATTCATTAATTCAACAAAAGGAAAAAATTTTTTTAAAGTTTCAGCAGAAGTGAAGTTTTCAATTCCAATTTGGTGCTAGATTTTTTCTAAATGAAAGATTTATTACTATATGTAACTAAAATTTGATGTTGTTTTGTGTCATTTTTTCTTTCCATCCTAATTTGGTTAACCCCTTCCCAATGTTTACTGGGATTATATTATGTTATTGTTAACTTATTGCTATGTTATCAACTCTCTGAAAGCAGAAATCTGGAAACCGGTACGAACTGGAAATTTAGTTTCGTAATTTGGTACTGAAGCACTCCAAACTGGAACTGTCTCAGCCCAACCAGTACTGTCCCGGCTCAGCTGGTACATATGGTGCTTAACTTTTAAGGTGCACGTATTTTAATGTATGAGGGCTGTTCAAAAAGTAACGAATTTTTTTATTGCATGGTAGCGGTTAGTTCTAGAAACATCTGGTTGGCAGCCCTGCATTCTTCTTTTACACTCAAGTAGCCATGATTTTCTGTTTTTTAAAAAGTTGTTTAGTTTCCGATGTATGCCTCTATTAGTGGGAGCTTTTTTAGTCACTGTGGCAATTTTTTCAATTCCAGAGTTTTGGGGATAATCGTTGCAATATGAAATATTGCATGTTACTTGGGAAATCTTTTATGGAAACCTTCAAAATGTTGGAAAAGGCTTACAAAGGTATTGATGTTAGACAGGCGGAGTGTTATCAATGGTTTCCTTGTTTCAAAATTGGCCTTCAATCAGTTCAAGAAGATACGCAACTAGGGAGGTCTTCCATGCCAACTGATGGTAGTATCACTGATAGAGATGAGGATCTGTTGTGTGCTAACCATCGTCAGACTGCCAGAGAACTAGCTGGAAAGTTTTAAATCTAGACTGAGTCATATCATAACAAGTTGACTGAAAAATTGAACATTTGTTGGGTTGCAGCAAAATTTGTTCCTCGTTTGATTGCAGCCGAGTAGAATGACCTTCCTCAGCCATGACAATGTGCCTCCCACTCAGCCTTGTAAATTTGTGAGAATTGTGCAAAATGTCAAATAACTATCCTATTTCAGCCTCCCCTAACACCTTCATACCTCCGTGTGACTTTTTTAAAATTTCTGCCATTAAAATTAGCACACAAGATGTGGTTTTGATGGCATTAAAGAGAATTTGGCATGGGAAAGGGAGGTGATACCCTAAGAAGCACTCCAGGACTGTATGGCGAAGTAGAAACACCTCTGGAAAAATTGTATCTCTAGTTTAGGATATGAGGACCAATAAATTACAAGTAATCTGAAATAATTATTTTACAAATTTCCCCATTATTTTTTTGAACAGCCCCCGTGCATACAGTGCATGTAATTGAATGCATAAAACTCAATTTTATTGAAGATAAATATCTGAGACAAAAATTCTTGTGGAATTTTTTAATGGGAGGAATAATTTCTCAATTATTGAGCTTTGGAAGCTCAAAAAAAGAATGAATAGCCACTAGACTTGAGTGGCCATGTGGAAGCTGCTGGGGTAGTCCTAACATTGTGGTGTAAACAGTTGAATTCTCATTTGTCACCTTACCATTTCCCATCCCTGAATGCCTAGTTGCTGTTGCCTTGGAGACAACACGTACTGCTTGTGGCTCTGGACACACTGCTCTAAGACTCGTTCTAAATCGTATTTGAGATTCAGTGTAACACATTTACAAAATTATGCAATATTTATGCTAGTACTTGGGAATTCTTCTTGGGTTCTCCCACAAGTAAGGCTCTCCATACAGACAAATTTCGATGCCCAACTCATACTTCATCGTCAAGGCTCTTGAGGCTTTCTTAGAAGTCATGACCCCAAGCTCTGGCTTTATGCACGAGAGGGAAGTTATATAAGAAAGCTCTTGGGACAAGCATATTAGTTTTTCACTTCTAATCAATTGTGAATATTTTTCTTAGGCTACAAAAAGTGAATAGATAGAGAATCACGCAAGACCTACAGCTGTCAATGTTGCAGGGCGATTGTTAAAAATTGTTTAGAAAAGCATGTACCCAAATCATCCAAAGCTGATCAGTGACTGAAGTTCATGTGGGTATCCATAAATGCATTTATAAATAGATACCAGTCTTTTACTTCATTTTATGTCAACCTTGAGTGCAGATCAATGCTCAGTCCCTGGCAGCATCAGTGCATCTCCTCATTTCACTTTGAAATCCACATAAATCATATGATGAAGAGTAAAAACATTCCTATGCATCTCCCTCTATCTCAACTAGTGTTTATGATGAGGTGCCAGTTCACCAATTGGCTCATATTTCATCTCTTAAAGCTCTATTGCAGAGAAACTGTTGCTCTCAGGCAAAATTCCCCAGTGAATATTATTCATAGATTCCCATACCCCATCCAGTAATACATGAAAGTACATACAAGACATTTTTAACAGTCATGATGAAAAATTGATTATTAACTGTATGCTTAATTGACTAACCAAGGTTAAATCACATTAGTGTTATTCTGAAAGCTAATCAATAAATATTTCTTGATGATGATACTAATCTGTTGAAACCCTTGGTCATTCAATAAGTATAAAAATAGTACAAAGTTAATAATTGTTCATAATGGGCATCAGTTATTTTCAGGTAATGACACATCAAGTTACTTCCAACATAATTAAACACACTGAGAATAGAAACCTTATTATCCATGTGGAAATATATTTAAATTATTTTACCTTGAAATGAGATTCATTTGACTACTTCTCAGAGGGGTCAAGAACATCCATTCATTACCAAAGAAAGAGATCTAAAGCACCAAAAATGAAGCCCAAAGCAACGCGGTTTGAACTATGGCAAATGAAAGTGTTTGCCATTGTAAATCGCTAGGATTTCTGGGAAACTAACATTCACCAATATGGAGTAGCTTGATAAAGTGCAGTGAAACAATAATGATTATCAATAATCCAAATATTATACGTAATTGTCTTGTCTTGACAGTACATTTCCTTTCATCACTGTCAGGTCCAGCATTGCAATACACCCTTGATCCTATTTTAATCCCATTTAAACAATATTGACATCCACTGTCCAATAATAATATTTATTGTTCAGTTGGTCAAGAAAATTTGACATTGAACATGGTCAGGAAAACGAAATACATTATAATATATTAGTTACATTCGCATTGTCATCCCTCAGTGATAATCAATTTTAGACCTCTTTGTGGCATGAAGCACAAATATTGCACTTACCTTCTGAGTTCCTTCAGAGGCTGCATACGATCATCTTTCTTGCCTGAATATGGATCAACAGTGGTGAAAATGCACCTGTAAAAATAATAAGGGAAAAAATGAGCAAACTATGATGAAATCAAGAGCAGCGTGATAACCAGGCCTTAGTTAGAGGGAGCTTTCACCACAATTTCAGAACCAGGGAGCATTTACAATTTGCTCTTCAACATTGACCCATAGAGGGAAGGGAGGGATGGGAGGCACGAATCTCCCCCTGGGTCAAGCTTAATGATGGCCAGGGCCTCATAGGGTCCTGGCCATCCTTCAGCTTGCATAGCACAACTCAAAGTATATATTTCCCAGCCCTTGAGGCATGTTACTATTTTTCACTTTAGATTTTAGAAGAGAAGAATAATATTTAGCATCTGCCATTACTAACAATTAAGAAGGATATGGGACTTTCTATCTCCAAAAATATCAACAATATTAAAGTTATTTTCCATTGAATATCAAAAGAGATGAATGATAGGGAGCTCGACTATATCTCACAGCCATTATGCAGTTTGAGGTGAAGGTAGAGAAATTGGCATTTCTGATGGCAATGCAAAATCAAATGCTTAAGAACGTAGCTTTACCATCAGCTTGCAAGTTGCAAGCCAGGTTTTAGAAAGCATTTTCGAGATGCCAAGTTCATCAAATGGTCTGGGAAATATCTTAATTACTTCAGCAATACAGTACATATGAAGTGACCCCCGACTAAGACTTAAGGAGTAAAATTGTTTAAGGGTAGTATGCTCCCTCCAAAGAGAGCACCATAACAATTTGCCACTTTTAAAAAGATGTGCCAAATGGTCAGCAGTTGAATGTCCAATCCAAAGGGTTGAAGTATTCTTCAAGTGGCATCTAGGAAGCATTGAGAGACCACTGAAAAACCTTCACCACAGCCAAGTTCTGAAGACAAGCCTTCTGAGTGGGAAGCCAGCACTTGAGCCACGACATTAACCCAAAACTCTCTTCATACATTACATCAACATACTACGCCGCAAGTCACTGCATGGGCATGTGGGATGGGGTTTTAGGAGACCAGCCATTTAAAGGGAATGATTTTTGGAGGTAAAATGGTGAAGTGTATTTTCGGAGTCTTTTGAGTGGAGCTCAGTTTTTCTTATGGTCACTCAATGTGTGTGGAGAGAAAATTTTGGTACATCATCTCTGTGATTGCTGTTAAATCTTTACTCTCTTTATCCCTTACTTGGGTATTTTTATCAACTTCCTTTCTCCAGTTTCCTTCTCAGAATTCTCTTATGTCTCACTAAAAGTTGTCTTGGCTTGGGCTACAGCCTGCTAGGCCATTTTATTTACAACTTTGTATGCTTCCTTGTACTCCAGGTACCCTGTTCTATCCATTCTTTTCTTGGCCTCTTTCTTCTCCCTTATTTTTCTTCGAAACTCCTAATTCTACAACTGTGCATCCTTGTCTCCTGGGGCTCCATATTTCCGATGATCTACCCAGTATCTGCTCCCCCTTTTTCATTATCATTCTGCTGTTTTAACTCCACCTTTCTTCTACATCTACAGGTCATTTTATTTCACCCAGTACCTTATTCTTAAATCCATTTCTGGGTCCCTTCTTTAGTTTCCCCCATTTTATCCTTTTCATTTTCTGTTCACATAGCTTTCTTTTCTTTACTCCCTCAATCTCACAGTCTGTCACTTCTAATCTATATTGTAAGGCTTCACTTTTTCCATTCAACCTTGGTGTTTTTAAATTCTTTCAAGAGCTACTTATGGCACATGATTTAATCAATCAGGCTTGTTTCATTTCCACTCTTATATGTCAAAGGCTGGTGTTCTCTCTTCTTGAAACTGGTGTTTACTACAGCTAGGTTAAATAACATTGTATGATTCACTATTCCCCACCCTTCAGTATGGCAGTACAAGTAATAGATAACTAGAATTAACTGTCACAAAACAACTATCCTGAGGCCTGGTAGGTCCGTAAGTTTGGAGAAAATAGTAAATTGAAGGTGTAAACCGTGGCCCAACAATGCATAACCAGGGGCATGGAATAGAAATAAACATGGAAAAAGAAACAAAAATGGAGAATGCTAAAAGAATAGAGAATGTTAAACAAAATGGAGAACGCTTAAAGAAAATGGGCATTACATCACTATAACTAAATACATGCAAATAAACCAATCTAAAGTAAAGATGTTATACTCTGTTAGTGCTGCTCTCAAGGAAGTTGATTTAGTTTCATTTCTATCAAGTAGTGCCTAGCAAGAAGCACTCCACAAACACAACCTCTCCCTTCGAGAGCAGGTAGTATTAAATACATGCCATAAAAATCCAGAGGGTTGTGGAGTTTTGCCCATACTAATGCTCCAATAATTACCTGGTACATGGTTTAATATTCCTGAACACAGCTTCCCCAATTTGAATCCATTCCCATTCCTCTTCCTCATACGGTGAATATGTGCCACGCACAACAAAATTTGGGCGGAACTGCAGAGCTGTCACTTCCTTCTCCAGTCGCCGATTCAGATCGGCAACTGATGATTCAGAAAGCAAGGAGAATGATGTTGCATCTGGCAGAGCTCCCTAGAAATCATGCAAAGGTAGAGTTTTAATAATCAACTAAGGTTTGTAGCAATCCATGTTTGGACATAAATAGGGGAGGCTTAAGGAAACTTTTTTACCCAGGCAAGGCTTTTTGGCACTTCAATCCTTACTTAGTCTTTCTGGACAAAATGTATGTGTACCACAAAACCTTCTCTAGAGAACAATTAGAAATTTTACTACCTAATGAATTATTATAATATCACCAATAAATATTATTTTATTTTTGTTTAGAACCCATTAAGTATCTTCAATTGATTTTATGGAAATTAATTGAGATCCTCTGGAGAATTAGGTAGATCTTAGTTTTGGTGATGCTATTTGATAAAATGGATTCTCTCTTTCATCTCCAGATTTTAGCAGCAATGTAACCACCTACCATGTCCAGGATTATTCACCATCCACATTATCCATCAAACGAAAGAGATTTCAAATTTCCCATGGGTCCAGTGATGGTTTATTCAGGAAGCACTGAGTGTCCTTTTATTAGCCCTGGTTCATCATGGCCTTGCAAAAGGAAATGTTTACCATGTCACCAGGAGCATAAGCATTTCCTCCACTCTGTATGGAGCTTTCACACGATGATGAATCACTCTGGTAGGATCTTTGTATCTCTTGGTACCCTAGCCATCTTGTCCCTTCTCTAAGTCATGGAGCTTCTCCCTCCAACCCATTAGTAGCCTCCCCCACCGCATAAGTCCTCATTCAACTAATTGCGTTTTCCATGTTCTTTAAACATAAATTTGTGGTACAATCAAAAAGTTTGGAGTCCAAAATGAATTCCTTGTATTTTGCTGAGTGCTGTTAAATTATACAATAAATTCTAGCATAACATTAACTGACTAAATGCATTTTTGCAGTACATAAAATGAGGGAATTTGGTGTGAGAACTTGGTTGTTATAAATGCTAGAGTTTCATTTAAAAATTTTGAGTGATCAGTAGAGCACAGGGAATCCATTTCCAAGTATATAATATTGTAGTACAGGTATACCCCACTTAACACTGGAGTAATATCACTATAAACAGTAATGTTATTGGAAATTGTTTACTGTGAAAATGTCAAAGTCATCGGAATGCATGTAAATAGTACGGGATACATCTGAGAAATAACAGGAATATGCCATGCATGTCACTGATGAACATTATAAGAGTGGTACACAAAAGATACTGTACTGTCTACCTTTTATTACAAACTCGTACAACACGTGTTTCAACTGTCTTGCAGTCATCATCAGGGGTACGACTAATCTTACACATAACCAGACTTGAGCATATATATTGTGGGATACATTGGCCAAAACACAGTAGTGGGGGGGGGGGGGTGATTGTGGTGGGGGTAAGGAGGAAGGATATGAGGGGAAGGCTAAAATCATAATTGGGATATGATCCTATGTTCGTCCAAAACAAATCACATCAAAACTCCAGACCTGCATCACACTGAGGAAGGATACAGGAAGACAGGTGGGAGAAAATGGAAGAGGGTTGGGGAGGGAGGGGGAAGGATGGTTTGTTGGTGGAGGTAAGGTTAAGTTAAAATGGTGTCAAAAATAGGGGAATGACAAACAAATTCATTCTCATTTAACAGGTTCATTTTCTTTCTTTTCCTTTTAACTATTTCCCCCTGATCTGACACATCTAGACAGTGTCCTTTATCCAGGAAACGGAGGATTTTCAGATTAAATGTGGAGTGGTGGGATTCTTCCATTAAATGTTTGGCGAAATAAGATTTGGGATCGCTGTTTGCCAAACACCTTTTGTGTTCAGACACCCTAGTTACAAAATTTCTCCCAGTTTGACCAAATACACCTTAAGTTCTTAAACACCAGATTTTAACATGGGGTCAAAAATATCTTTGGCATTATTGAAAAATGTTCCCAGAGTTCATGGTGTGTAAAAACTCACTCTCTACTTGTCATTAGGGAATGATTTGACTGCGTCGTAAGAAATTTTACCCAAGTAAGGCAGCTTTACCCATGTTAGTTTTTTTATCTTTAACTGGTTGCAGTAGTGAAATGTCTTTTAATGCCATCTTCTCTAATTTCTTATTTAATATTTTGACTAGATTTCCTTAATAACCATTACATTTAGCAATTTGTCTAATGATATTAAATTCTTTTTTGAAATTATCCATTGAAAGAGGGTTATTTAAAGCTCCCTTGATCATATGGTTAAACGCTGCAGTTTTATGAGACCACGGGTGGCACGAATCAGACGGTATAACGTGGTCTGTATATGTTGGTTTGCGGTATATTGCAAATTGGTGAAGATTATTTGAAGTTGAGATACTTAAGTCAAGAAAGTTTAAAATACCATTTGATTCAGATTCCATAGTAAAACACCCATGGAGCCATTCCATGGTACACCCATGTATCAATTTTACCAAGATGTTAGTCTTTCAGAGCAGTTACAGACCAGTTTCAGAGCAGTTACAGATCAGTTTTGGAGCGGTTACAGTTAAGTTTCAGAGCTGTTACGGATCATTTTCAGAGCAGTTACAACAGTTTCAGAGCAGTTACAGATCAGTTTCAGAGTGGTTACAGATCAGTTTCAGAGTGGTTACAGATCAGTTTCAGAGCAGTTATAGATCAGTTTCAGAGCGGTTACGGACTAAATATTGTTCCCTGGGACTATTATTCTTCGTCTTCTGTTAACTTTGTTCCTGATGATGATGCAGGAGTGCCTACACTAGGGTTACAAGGCACAAGTTGCACCATTGAAATTTTGAAAAATTATATTAATGACAGAGACTGAAAAATGAATAAAATAAAATTTAAAAAGCTGGAAGAAAAGAGTGGCAAACGTAATCTTAGGCATTCTAAATATTATTTTTGTGGTGGGGGGTTGAGAGCCAGGGGAGAAGGTAAGATTTGGAAAAATGTTTTCATGAAAGAGGAAATAAATAACATATTATGCATAAAAAGATATAGGAGAGGATTTTGGGATAAAAATAAAGATACTTGTTCTAACCTGTATTACTTTTTAAAAAATATTATCTTTTAATGATACTATAATTTAAATTTATGTATTATTCAAATTTAAAATGAGGAAGGCGGAAGGAATAACCAAATTTTAGGGGGAAGGTAGGAACTTGGGGGGGTTTTGCACTACGCAGCTTTTGAGGGGGATGATGCATGATGATGTGCTTCATAGAAACCCGATTCATCTTTTAATTAATTTATGTGGAATAACTAAAATACTCTTTATCATTTACAAGGCTAAGCAGATTTCTCCAAGTTATGCTTGACGAACAGAGAATCCTTCAAAGTTATGTATTTTCTACTTTCTTGTATTACAAAGAGGCCAATGCCGTGATGGCAGACACTGAGAAGATTCCTCCTTTTGAAATATGGCTTAAGAGATCGATTTTAAGGAAATCTTGGTTGGATCATGTGATGTGAACAAGTTCTTCTCAGAACGAGTAGTCTGCTCTAACTAATTTCAATGACTAAACAATGTGAATTACAATGTCTTGGATGCAAACTGCAACACCGGGATGAAGACAGACTTCTTCAGCTAGCTCTGAAAGGGAATGCTGATGGAAGATTGTTGCCCAGTTCAATAAGAATGTCCACACAATTCTAAAAAGTGGTACATGGAAGTATCAGAGGAAATATTCCAAGTTGTATAAAGCAATTCATACATCACCATAGATGGAAGATTGTTGCCTGGTGGAATAGAAGTTACAAGTATGCCAATGTGAAAAATGGTCCTGGGCCATATCAGTTCAAATATTCCTAGCTGTGTGCAGCAAATCAGGCATGGCTCTGTCAGGACCAGATAAGACTGAGGAAATGATGTGCAGTGATAAGAAATATTAAACCTATGGTATGAGAAAATGGATGCTACCTGAGTAAATAACTTAATACCCATAAAAGAATTGCACCCAAGAACTGATACATTATTAAAGAGCAGCTTATCAGTTTTTTGAAACACCATGGTGGATATGATTCAGTTACTTAACATGTGAAAAATCATCAGTTAACTACAAGTGAAAATCCACCAGTTACAGGCAAGAAAGTTAAGTCACCTGTCACCAGTGAAAAATTAGATCAGTTTTTGGAACACCTAAGCAATAAATACCATCTCTCCACAAGTACGGGCAAAGTAGTTTTATAAAATTGTGAAGAATAAATGACTTTCTACCAAAATTTAGTCGAAAATAAATTTGAATGTCTCGACAACTACTATAAAAAATTTCCATACCGAATCCTCCTCGAGAATCGTTTCAAACACTGCATTGTTCTGACGCACTGGGCGACAGGGGGCCGCAGAGGGGAAGTAAACAAGTCGAAGGCCCATGTCTTCGCTAAGTAAGCACCGCGAAAACCAAGTAGCTGCCTCTTCACCGCAGTCAACTGCCTTGACAGGTTGGCCCCAAACCCTGTTAAATGAGGAAATACACAATTAGAATTTTAGAATCCTAAATCGTGTAAGCATTCTTAATCAATTTTCAGTCAACTTTAGATTTAAACAAAACAAATTATGTTATATTGTCCCCTTTCTATTAAAAATTGCTCCTTAGAATTGTTAACCTACTCTTGCCACATTTGAACGTTTTCGAAGGTATAAGAGACATTGATCTTTACTCACTTGGCTGTAATTAATTTCCCTGCAGTCAGTTGCTTCATGTCAATGCTGATGCTCAGCATGCCGGGCGCTGCCAGAGATAGGACGGCTCCATTTACACTTGGTCGGATCTGTGTCATCTTCGGATGTGCCCGTCCGGTAACGAAGTTATTTTTCAAATCCGTAACCATAAAAACCCTGATTGGTAAAGAGGCGGAGGGTAAATTATGACTTCATGCCGAGTTATGTAATGCCGAGCGGAAATATTTATTCGCACGGGCAGGTGCGCAATTTCAATTCAGTGGCTGAAGATAAAATACATCTTTTGATTAATACCTATCCCGTAACATCCCGCTCTGTAGTCCAAGGATGGTGCATTGTCCTTCGGTCAATCGTATTACGCCGCATGATTTGATAGGAAAGCAATATATATCCATTATTTCTCCGACACGTTTCCATTTCGATGGAATACGACCTCTTGCTTGTTTTTTCCTCCACCACGCAGTGAACCCCGCGATTGCCACCGAAACAGCTGCGAGCGTTGCGATACCAATTGTCGCGGAATGTCGAGTCAACTGGAAGGACATTGCGAAGTGATGTGCGAAGGAAAATGAAACCAACTTATCTGAGAATGGGACGATCAGGTAGTGCGAGACGCTGATGGAAAAAGTAAGTGGAAAATTTACGCAAGAGGCATTCCCACTGATAAGGTTGCCGTTAACATGCTTTCATATTGTGTATCAAACAAATAAAAACTGAGCTAGGAATGATGGTAAAGGCTGAGAATCATTGCGAAAGTGTCTAACCCCTTATACCAATATTCGCAAAATCGAAATATTTTGTCTGGAAATGCACCTTGCTACACGTAGTGCCCTTTTGGTCGGCAGATGTCAGCAGCATGCAGGGTTGAAGCTCGTTGCCGTGTGGCTTATCTTAGTTCGAACCATGTCCTAGAGGTAGCGCTAAATACCACCGCGAGAACTTGAACGAGGCTTATTTGGTACATAGAATCGGCAATTTCTGTTACTTTTGTTCATGTTGAATTTTTAAGTTATATTTTTCATCCAAAGTTTAAACAAATCTATAATGATACCGCCATTAGTGTTGGAAATCGTGGACATATTGAATTTTATGGCATGAAAACCGGAATTATATTTTTCTTTTATTTCATCATGAATGAACTAATGTTGGATGACAACGCAATTTACTGAAGTGATTGGTAAGTAGTTTGGTGAAAGCTTGCTTAACTTATTATTCATCGAGGAAAGTCTGCTAGCATGTAAATAAATTATCTATAATTGTCCTTTTTCATATTTATTTGTGCCTTCCAGAGTTGTGAGTTGGTCGACATCAGTGATCATTGTCAATACGTGGTGCTTCCATCCAGGTGTTATAAAAATGTGGTCCCTCATTTTATTATTGTTGCTAGATATATTTAGTAGATATATCCACCATATATTTGAAAAAGTACGGTGATATGTGTAAACTGAGAATATATTTAACAGTTCATCTAAGTTAAATGCCACTTGCTTAGAATGTGGAGGGAATTTTAATTGGTTGTATCCCAGTTGACAGCGCCTCCCCTCGCATTATCCGGATTGATATGGAGACTGTAAATTAATAATCCCATAAAAATTTACTATTCTAAGGTTACTTTCTGGTCAATAGCGATGCTTCTAAAATTTTTATTGGGATAATGGCAATTGGATTGATGTGTGACTGGAGCAGTGGCCTCCCATCTGGCTGGCCCAGGTTCATATTCTGGTTGCATCAGAGGTGTTTTGGTGGAACCTGTATCCCTCCTTGGGTATCATGTAGATAGCGTTTCATTTGGTGTAATCTTTAGGATCAGACATTAAAATGTTGACCCCATTAGCACACACTGTAATATGGTCGCTTCACTCCTGTAAGTCCTGTGGAAAATCCTTTGGAGGAGCCAACCCATGTAGTAGCTCCATTTTTGCTAGACTTGTGATTACAACAGAATACAATCACCTATATTGAACTTTAAAGAAAACAAAGGAGTTATAAAAGGTAGCTGTGGTAGGGAACTCGAACTTCACAAATGCTGAATTACTATTAGGGTATGATATCCTTTTTTTCTCAATTCACTACTGTAATTTAATTATATTTACACTGATGTGCAAAATTTACTGTCTGAAAAATTAAGGAGTGAAAATAAGTGACTGAAAATTTAGCCGCAATTCTAGTTATGACAAGATATTCCTCATTGGAAATACTTATGTATTTGGAAATCCTATTAAATCTGATGAAGTTATCCTGAGCCCAATTATCTGTCATGTGTTGTTGCTTTAATTATCTTTTTTGACTTTTGGATTGGATGGGATACTTATTATGGGGTATTATCCCATATGGATCCACCACTCTACCTAATACAAAACAATGTTTATACAGGTGAAGGTCAAAAGCTGGAGACCACAGAATACTCAGAAGCAAATAATACATCTCCTTCTGATGAAAAATCGTAGAAAAGTCAATGCCTAAAGATAAGTAAGCCTGGGAAAATTGGTAGAAATTTCTAACCCAGGGTGAATGGAAGGGTTAGTATGGGTGGAAGCTCTGCTCTCATCTCCTTTTATCCCAGTGTCTCCTGACTTGAATTTCAAGCTGACACCAATGTCTGTAAAACCCAAGCCTAAGTATTTATTTGTTCATCTGCAGCATCTTAAGAAATGATAAATATGTCATTCTCAGTAGTTTCATAGCAAGTATGTAGGTATAATATTTATTTTGACTTTTTCCATACCAGCCTACCGATTTTCATTTTTTGGCTAGCAAAGATTACTGTTTCTTAAGACTCTGTGATTGATGTGTTTTATTTAGCATAGGCTAATTAACCAGCTATTAGCATTAACCCTTTTGTGTCGAAGCCTCTCGAAGGGAAATGCTTCCTCTGCTAAGAGTAGCATGAGAATGTTGTGTACTCCTTTCTACGGAGCTCTCTCATGGCGACGAATTGCTTAGGTATTCCTTTCACCCATTTTGGAACCCTACTCAGTGGCACACCGTGCCCATTCACCACGGTACTCGGCTCGACCCCCCAACCCTTAGAAGCCTCTCTCTCAGCAGGAGGCCTTTGTAAGTTTGTTGCATTAGCAGTGTTTTTTTTTTTAATAATCTTCTGCTGCATACTCCAAAAATTAATACTTTGAAATAAATTCCTAATGTTATTCTGAGTGTTTTACAATTTTAAACGAAATTTTAGCATTAATAATAGCAAATTTAGAGTTCTATTTAGAGTTAGGGAGCCAACTATTTAGAGTTCTGCACAATAACTTTGTTAGTGTCAATGCTAGAATTTTGTTTGAAATTTGTTAAGACTCAGCAAAAAACAAAGAATTCATTTCTAAGTATAAAATTTTGTAGTGTGCAAAAAATAATTGCCGCAAAACACCATTGCAAATACAATAAATTAACCGTGGATTGATGCAGCAAAAGGCTACTAATGGGGCGGAGGGTTGAGCTAACTTGCCAAGGAAAGGGTCTGAACTGTCACTAATCTGGGTCGCAAGGGTTTATTGCATACCTGGGATTATTGCTCCCATGTCAGTCACTTCCCTTCCCCCGTATCGGCCATAGCTGACATTAGGTCTTTTACGTTGGTTTTCCTCTGTCAGCTAAAGCCGACATTCGTTCGTTTGTGTAGGAAAATTCACATCGGCTATAGCTGTTGCTAGGCACCAAAGGGTTCAAGTTTATGAGAAAACTCTCTCTCCCTTTCTCCATTCCCATAAAATCTGCTCTTTATCAATCCACCACCTAATGGCCCAAATGACCTCAGTTGTGAGTGCCTTCCCAAGTATGTAATCTGCCAGTCATAAAAAGAAATATTTACCTCTGTGAGTCTGTTCTATTACCCAAAACTCCAGATTTACTGGTAAAAGAAGCTTAAATATCTTCAATTTGTATTTTGTGATTATAAAAATTTGTGAAAATTTCCGGCCCAGGGTGAGTTGAATGGTTTATGAAGGTGGAAGCAGGGCTCTTGTTCCCTTATATCCCGGTATTTCCTACCTTGAATTTCAAGATGGTCGTTGTCTGGCTGCTATGCTCTGGCTAGCTGGCCACTATGACTGTTGAATGCAAGCTCTAAACCTTATACAAGAAAAATTAAATAGATTCCAACTGTAATCTTGAAGCTGTGGATGGAGCTGGAGAAGGATCCAACGCTTATTTTGCCTTTCCGTGTATTCTGCCATCTTCTTCTTTCTCTTCAGCTTAATCCCTAGAGACTATGGGTCGCTGTTCCTCACTCTCCTTTTCCATTCTGTCCGGTCCTTTGTGTCCTCAGGTGTTAGTTCCTTCTCCCTCAGGTCTTCCATGATACAATATATCCATTTCCTCCTATGTCTTCCTCTGGGTCACTTACCATTCACCTGCAGGTCCATCATTCCCCTCAAGACATGCTCCTCTTCCCTTCTCATCACATGCCCATACCACTGTAATCTTTGCTCTTGTACTTTCTTTGAAACTTCAACTACCCCTCCCTGCTCTCTAAACCACTCATTCCTTACCCTGTCCCTCCTTGTCTCTCTAATAGTCCATCATAACATCCTCATTTCTATCACGTCCAATTTCTTTTCTTACCACTTCTTCATAGGCCATGTTTGACCACTGTAGATCAGGGCTGGTCTCACAACTGATTAAAAAATCCTTTGCTTTATATTCCTTCCGATCTGCTTATCGCATAACACCCTGGTTGTTTTTCCCCTGTTCATCCATCCTGATTGAGCTCTGTGATTTATCTCCCACTTTCTATGATGTACAACCAAAGGTACTTAGTAAGTCCTGTGTCCTGGTCAAGCTTGCTTCCTGTTATCTCTCCTCTCCAACTTTCCCTTCCGCTTCAAACCTCGGATCTTTTTCCTACTTTCTTTCACAGGAAGGAAGTCTTAAAATAAGTAGGAAGAAAACAGAGTTTCTATGAGACTCTCAATATATTCTGTAATGGTCAAAAATTCTTTCATAAGCCCCAGCTCTCATTTACTAAATAGACCCCTTGGAGGGTTTTTATACTAGAATCTCCATCGGCTATATCTATGTTTGGATTCTTTTAAAGGATAGTGTCAAGACCCTATTTGTAATGACATTTTAGTTTTCTTAGTGGAATGTGCTACAAATGTCACATTCAACTTTGGCACTATAGAAGGTATCTCCTGTGAACTTCACTTTCACAGTGCCATGTATTGCTATTGATCTATCAGGAAATGCTGAGGTTAACTGAGAAAATTTAGGGCACTTCATAAAATGACCGAAAAGCAGTAGTCTTTGTAGCACTTTCAGACCCGAGATGAGGCGATTGAAGTGCCACTTACTTGTGACTGACTAAAAATGGAGAAAATCCTGAGTTTTCACAATTAATTTCAACTGAAATTACGTTCCAAATTTGATGGTGTTGGGTCTCATGGAACTCATGTTTTTGTTATACTTATTCTACAATTAAGAGAAAAATTATGGAGATAATGATTGAGGATAAGGGAGAGAGTATATATACCATATTTATTGGTGTAAGACATGCACTTGTTTCTGCAAGTTTAGACCTGAAATAACCCTGCGTATTATACGAGTATATTACACATTATATTTAAACGTAATGAAATAAAAACTGCAATCTTCATTTTTTATTCATTTTCTGCAAACTTCTTTTTTTTAAGTATCCTATGGTATTTTATGTACATTTTTTGTATGTATTAATAAGTATTGGCATTGATTTATCCAAAATATTCAGGGCTTTCAAGTCTTTCTTTTTAAATTTTAGTTTCTTGAATTAAAATTTCCTTCTGAAAATCAGGATGCATACTATGGGACGATGTGTGTTATACGCTGATAAATGTGGTATGTGAAAGAACATGGACTAAGCAGGCCTATTTTCATCTACATTTTTCTTTTATTCTCTTTTAACTGATTGATAACACCTTGTCTTACATGACTGGAAATAAAAATAGCATAATTTCCTGTAAATATTATATTGATGCTACAAATATGAATGGACCTTGTGCAGGAATGTCATGGAAATGTCAAGGAACATTTTATAATGGGGTGCATTAAGTGTGGTGCTGTATGGTTGAAAAGAGAGGATGAGAATATACTGCTTGCATCTGAGATATGGGTATGGAGGAGAATGGAGAGTGTGTTGTAGTTCGGAAGGAAGACAGTGAAGAAGTTGGGAAGTAAGGTAGTGATTGACATGGCTGGTGAGGAGAGGAAAGTTCTGGCTGAGAAAAGGATATGGTTGAGTTTTTGGGTTAGAAGTAATAATGGGTGGCTTAAGACCATGATCGAAGGAAAGATATTGGGCAAGCTGAGAAGAGGGAGGAAGGAGGTTGGCTTAATTGATTGGATGAGGAGAGGTAAGACATATGCTGGGAGGAAGAAACACATTGTGTCAGTAGATATTGAGGTGCACTTACAAAAATCTGGGGGACTTCAACTTTCTTCTTCTAAAACATACTGTAACTAGTAATTTCCTCTAATATTAATGATAACGTGATATAACAGTCACTGAAGCTTTTCTATGCTTGTAGAGGGTTTATACATATACTCTCTGTACTTCACCTGATTGATACAGGTTTTGAGCATACTGGTGAAGGTAAATGGTGTGAAAATTTGGGAAAAATGTTTCCACTAATGGTATAATTATTTAATACTTCCACAAGTGATTCATATTGAAATGGAGATATACTTGAGCAAATTACATATCAAGTGCATACAATCATCCTAGTAGATATGGTTGATGTATGGAGTTTAAAGGCGTGGAAAGATACCAGTACTGTGGATGAGTGGAGTGTGTCATGTAGTAATAACTTGGCCAAGTCAAACGAGATGAGGCTAGTGTCTCTTGGCTACTGGTGGCAGTTGCTGGCAAAGAAGATGTGGCTGGTGATGATTCTGGGCTGCTTGTGGCAGTCGTTGTTGTCGATGTTGATGTAGTTGTTGTTCCTTTACTGCCTGCAAAGCAATCAGATGTGAATTTTTTCTCCACGGCTTCCAGAGGGCCGCTGCAATGCTGTCGAAACACTGCCCAAGCTGTGAACCCATTGCCACCCGTGACACGATCATGTGCTCTCTTGATCCTTTTGGCACACCTTACATCATCGGCCAAGTCATCATCCTCCAAGGAGGAGCAAGAGATGGCACAGGCAAAACCTTCCCCTGGAGGTGAGCACCAGTACTTGTCACTGATCTGCAAAGAAAATTTGAGACATAGAATAGATATTTTGTTGTTAGTATGTTTAAAACTATCACTTTGTGTAAATATCGTCAAATTTGACTAAATGTGGATTTTACTATATATGCTACTTAAATTTAACAATTTTGTACTATAACATTGGTAATAATAATGGGTACTTACTATTATGTACCCCAGTTAATTTTATGCCCCAATTTACAAGACCACTATTTTGATAAACATCTTTTTTTACTCTCCTTGTAGTTTTATAATATAAGAAATTAGATTGTCATTGGAATGATTAGTATTCAGTGTAGTTTATGTCTGATAAGTCTTTGATATGGCTCATTCCTTGAAGAACAAAATGATATTTTAAGGACATTCACCTCATCTTATTTCTCTGTGGTGTGGTGAAACTAAGTGCAAGGGGTGGGATGTTGTTACTGTAGATGGTGGTGGTCTGGCACTGTGGTCAGGAGTTGACAATAATGCACATGGCAGTCAAGGTGTAGGACTCATTCTAAATGAGAGAGCTAAGTTACTGAGTTAGTATCCCCTAGATTGCTCTGGGTTTGCATGAAAGTAGGTATTAGGAGAGTTGTGATTGTGGCATGCTATGCACCAGTGAATGGAGAGAGACTGTGTGAAAGATGAGTTTTGGGAAAAACTGAGGGAGGTTTTGAATGATTGTGATCCTGGTGAGAGAATAATTTTACTAGGTGACATGAATGGGTGGGTTCGTGTGAGGCGGGATGCATCTGAGAGAGTGGTTTGGCCTTTTGGTGACCCCCGGGTGAATGATAATGGTGAAAACTTGGTGAGCGTGTGCTTGGAAAAAGGATTGTTTATGTCGAATACATGGTTTAAACATAAGAGAATACATATGTATACTTGGCAAAGGGGCGATTGTAAAAGCATGATTGATTTTATTGTGTATGATGAGAGATTGAGAGAGTTAGTGTGGGATACGCGAGTGATGAGGGGTGCTGAATGTGGAACAGACCACTATTTGGTACTCTCCAAAGTGAATCTGGGCAGAAAGTGGGTGCCAAAGAAGAATGTTGCGAATAAGCAGTTGAGAGTAAAAGTGGAAAGGTTGCTAGACAGCGAGATAAGAATGTGCTATGGTTGCAAGCTTGAGGATGCTCTATCATTGAAGCAGAGAGAATGGGACGAGCATATCAGAAACGAGAACGTAAATGATGCGTGGGAGTGTTTAAGAGGAATGATTGTGGAATGTTCTGAAAGTGTATGTGGAAAAGGAGTGGTAGGAAGATTGAAAGGTGATGCTTGGTGGAATGAAGAAGTGAAAATTGCAGTCAGGGAAAAGAAAGAGGCGTACAAGAATATGACTGCTGCCAAATCTGAGGAAGATCATACTAAGGCATATGAGATTTACAGAATGCAAAGAGTGAATGCAAAATCGTAGTGAAAGAGAGCAGGGAAAGAGTGCATACTGATGAAGCTAGCAAGATGCAGAGGGATTTTGAAGGCAATAAAAAGCTGTTTTGGAAGTGGGTAAAAAGGACTAAGATTGGTGAAGGTAGGGGAATGAATGTGGTAAAAAACAAAAGTGGAGAAATCATGTGGGATGAGAGCAATATCAGGGACTGCTGGAGGGAGTTTTGGAAGAATTATACAATAATGTTGCAGGCACTGAGGATGAGCCTTGCAAAGTAGTATGTGAGAATGTGATGATGGAAAAGGAGATCAGTGAGAATGAGGTCATAACGGCTGTGATAGTATTTAAAAATGGGAAGGTTGCAGGCCTAGATGGGATATCAAGTGAAATGTTGAAGTGTGGTTGTAATTTACTCATTTGTCGGCTGTGTGAACTACATAATTTATGCTTACAGGCAAGGGCGTACCCAGGATCAAAACTAGGTGGGGGAGGGCAAGCAATGGTCGTTCAGGTTGTAACATTTTAGCACGGAAAAGGCGAATGAAACCAAAATTTTAAGAAAATTATATATAATCATAGCAGTGCTGTTTTTTGCTTGAAAAAAAAATTTATATTCTAGTTACATGTCTTATACTAATATCATTTTTCTTGGGTTTGAAGAAAACTTGTTCAAAACTTTTGTTTCAATCCAGTCCTGATTTTCCTTGAAGAATTTCCGATGAACATTCATCAAAAACAACCCAGTCAGTGTGTCCTCTCCCATTGTACTTCTGAGCCAGGTCTTTACCCTTTGAAGGGTATGAAGGGTACTGAAAGATCGTTCAACATTAGCTGTGGTGGATGGAAAAGCACTTAAAATAAAGAATGCGTGCCTTGTTGCAGGGAAGAAAATATTAGCCTCCTCCAAAAGTGCAGCCACTTCAATGTCCTTTAATTTGTCTCCTGCTAAATCCTTCTTTTTCCACAGATTATACCACAAATCTAATTCTGCAAAGATATAACCCTACTCATAAAACTCCATGAAAGACTTTGCATTTTTTTTCCTAATCTTTTGAAGCCATTTTTAGCATGTATGAAGGATGAAGATGGGATAAGGCAAAATCAGGTGTATTTTCGTGTGAGAATCTAACATTCTAAGATAAAGTTAGGGAGTCAAGATAAGGGATGATAATCAATGACTGTCTCCAGTATTCAATCGCAGTCCCAGATGGTGGATTACTTCTGTGTATTTCCTTTTGAGCGATTCGTGGTACTGATAAGTCAACACCGACTTTCTCCGCAATATCATGTGATTTTTTAAGTAATTCATCAGAAACATGCTCAATTTTTTGTCAATCCTTCTTGATGACATCAAGGATTTGACCATTATGTTTCCTCACCATAAGCAAATCCATATTTTTACCTTTTAGAACATTCACAAGGGGTTCCAAATTTGCAGAGTATTTTGCAATCATGACTAAACCTATGATGAAAGTTGGTTTAGTAACTGCACAGTGCGATTGATAGGCAGATTTTCTTGTAGCATAGTTTCCTTCGACCAAGAGATGTTCTAGTTCATTGATGATTTCATGGAAGCTTTCTGAAAATTTTCGTATGCTCTTGTATTTCTCAGGCCATCTGGTCTCATAGAGTCTTGATAGATTGGGAACCGAATTCCTGTGGGCTGGTGACTCACTAAAGAAGGATATTGTATCCTTAACCGTTGCAATTGTTTTTCTTATTTCTGGTAGTTTGCTAGCATCATTGACCACAAGATTTAGTTTGTGGCTTGAGCAATGGAAAAATAAAGATTTACTGTACTTTTTCTTCAGAATGGCCTGCACACCACCATATTTTCCAGCCATCGTAGAACATCTGTCAAATCCAAATCCAACACAATTCTCTGCTGAAAGATTCTGATCAACTAAAAAACTCTGAATTGCACTAGCGATTGTAGGGGCATCTTGAGATTTCAGCTCAACATAGCCTACAAATTCCTCTGATTTTCTTGACTCTCATTATAAAACTGCAATCTGATAGAAAGCTGTTCTTTTCCAGCGATATCTACTGTTTCATCAGCCATTATAGTGTAAGCTTTTGTTTGTTTACAATCTTCGATAAAACTTTCTTTGGCAACTTCACCACATAATCTTATAATCTCATTTTGAATTTTTGGTGAAGTGTAGACTGCATTTTTTTGACATCTATCCAAGTGACTCTTTAGCTTCTCATCACCACAGTCAATCCTCAAATGTAAAAGGTCAAAGAAAACCCCCTCATCTCCTTCCTTTCCCCGAAGTGGCAAATCATGAGTTCCACAAAATATGATACAAGAAATAATTGATGACAATATTTGTTTTCTTCAATCATCTTCTGGTGATCACTTTGCAACTGGACATCTACTGGAACATTTTCAAGGATTGCTTTTGCAGCAGCTGTTGAAGTTTTGTAGTAGTGACTGTCAATGTGCTTTCTACAATCTCCATGTATATCTTTAAACTTCATGTATGGCCTTACCATGAATGACTGCAAAACTCCTTTAACTGTAGCAATACCAGGAGGAAACAGAACACAGTGCATACAAAGAGCACCTTCCAAACGACTTGAGTACACCAACCAAGGAGTATATTGATCTAACCAGCAGGGGTTAAATTTTCTTTTCAAATGGCTGGCATCAGAACCAAAATCGTAATTTGATGGTGGAACTCTGGGATTTGTAAGCAATTCCTTCTTTTTTTCTGGTGGCAACTTAAGGGCGTGACCAACATAATGACAAATGTCATTTTCACGGTAGCCATCGTATTCTTCAATTGTTTTAGAGGTCCCAGTCCCAGGGACAGCTATGTGTAGAGGTGAAGAATTACTAGACCCTTGTTCCATAATCAACTCCGAATCCGATGGTTCAGTTAGTTTAGTTCCATCTTCATCACCATCATTGCTTCCACTTCCACTTCTGTCATCTTAATCCTTTTTCTGTCTGAGAGGTTTTCTGCCTGAAAGTCTCAGAAATTAACATAGTTCACTAACCGTTAACAATCATTCATCCAAAAAAAATTGATGTAATAACTTTAGCATTAGATTTTCCTGCAGACAAGTTAGACGACAAGTTAGACTCAGCTCCTTTGAATAATATGTCAATAAACAGCATAGCATTGATTATAATTAACCTCTCTTATGACATACACTGACTATTGTCCAACCAGAGGATATGATTCATCAAATTATCAAGAATTGACCTGGCTCAGTTATCACACTCTAAGGAGGATTTGCAAGGATAGGTCAGTATGGAGGAAATTATTGAAGCAGAGTTAGGTGTACAAATATGTATTTTTGAGTGAAACTTTGTGACTGTGCCTACCCAAGAAGAGAATGGCGTGATTGGCATGTATGTATGTACAAAGATCTAGGAAGCTCATTTCCTTTACTAGAGATAAGAAACTTAGTTAACGGCATTAGCTTGGTACCAGTGGTATACCTAATGTGGTGGCTGGCCCCTACCAGAAGCACTATAATGGAGGGGGTGATGTGATGATTCTCCCCCCACCCTCTCAAAAAAGGGATAAGTTAACAATCTCATATGGATATTGTCGTGGTAAAATTTATAAAATATGAAGTTTAAAGTTGCATATAACAAAAAGCAGAAAATAGAGGATGAGTTAAGAGTGAAGAAGGGGGCCTCTCCCATGCCATTATCCCAGGGCACCAGAAAACCTACACACTCCACCAGCACCTAGTACACTCCTCTTCTGGTATCCATAATGTTCTCCTGTATCTGAATGAAAGTTGACAAATAATTTTATGAGTGAACATACTGTAGGTGGTTAAATTATGAATCATGCATGAATTTTATCACCCATATTTTATTTCTGTTGAAGACAGCTCATTGTTTTGACTTGCAGCTTCCCTTATGCTATTCCAAACTCCAAAGAATGGCGAAAGGGATTCATTTTGAACTGATTTATTATTTTAATGGAGCAATGTAGCTGTATGATTGATGGACAGGGACTACTCTTTATTGCCCAGCAGTCTTCACTTTCAGCAGAAAAATAAACAATTGACTTGCGGAAACATACTAACAACCTGCAAACATACAATACACTCTGCAATATTTTACAAAGGTGCAATAAAAAATATTACTAAAAAGCAAAAAAGAAAACAGTACCTAACTGTACAATAATTATGCCCCCTTAACTCTAATTTCCTGGCATAGTCATTCCTCTGAAATGAGTATCAAGCTCCTTAAAGGCTGGAAACGGCACTTCCTATTATTTTTATAGTACAAAAAGTTATATAGATCAATGAAAAGTCATCAAACATCATTGGTGATTGTGTATTTAATGCTGATGTAGTGCAAAAAATCAGTTCAAACTTGTTTTAGCAGAACCATCATGTCAGTTGTTTAGTCTCATATTTATCCTCCATTTCCTGACTAATTGCCTTCTTTGCATCGCCAGTCTGATCACAATATTTATTTATGCTCCGCTCAAATGCTTATTGACTGAAATAAGCTCTGGAGTACTAAGAATAAGGTCATTGGTTGCAGTTTCTGTGATATCTTTGGAAACCTTCAATCTAACCCTGCCAAATTGTGCTTATCATAATGAAAAAAATGGAGTTGGCCCAAGTATGTTGAGGAAACAACTCCTTTTCATCCTTGATTTGAGTATAGGATTAGCTGAGAGTTGATCATTGCTCATGCATGCTATTGGCTTCCATTTTTCTCTGAATGAATCATTCTTTGATGAAGATATGAATTAGGCACTGAAGCCTGGCCTATCAGGTTTTGGCATTTAGGTGTATGTATATGTTGGAATGTTTTTAAACATGGTATGGCCTCACAATAGATAATATTATTTGTTTTTACTGTACAAGACTTCATTTCAAATATCTTTCTGCTTCTGACACCTAGCGGGGATTGAAGCTCCCTTCATATAACTATCTTCTAAGGGCCAATGGGAAATAAGTGAGCAGGGTATTGTGTTGGAAAAGTTCAAAGGCCCTCAGGCTTCTGTAGAGTTCACCTTGTACCTCTATGTACTTTGTCACCAAACATGATTCCCACCCTTCACTCTAACCCTTAGAAGTCACGGGGCTTTTTCTCACCCATTCCCACCCCTTCCTCTGTCTCAGTCCATTTGGCAACGTCTATTAGAGCTCCTGCCCCTCATTGAATTTGGGTGCTCTGAAATCTGGAAGACTACTCACAGCTGGAGCACTAAGATATTTGAAATAAATTCCAGAAATCAATGCGTGATGACCCCTGGGTGATTCCATGTGTTTTAGGAATAATATATGGTATATTTATATTCACAGTAACCTACAGGATATTCATTATTTCATGTTAATCACTTGCATATGCAGTTTAGTTGAACAAATTATAGTATCAATTCAATTATACATGGTTTAATAAAAGATATGGGTGATGGGATGACATTCAGTGACAGTTTCAGTGATGGGGGTTGTGTGTAAGCAATTTCACAATACAATCTGTGGCATATCAGAGGCTTTAAATGAGATTGTTCTTATTTACCTACATTGATTCTACTAACTTTGATGAATTCTCTTTGTAAGCAACAAAATTCTATTAGGTGTAGGTATACCAAGTTCTCAAGGGTTAGATCCCTTGGCTACTTTAGAATTTCAAAGAATGAACCAATATGTTGTATGAAAAAGAATGAACTCATTGTGTCACATTGGTGCTGGTTCAAAGGTGATGTTCATCATCACTTTTAAATGGTTTATAAATACTTGATTCATTCCATACAAATTCGTAGAATTATATCTCAGATACACCAAAAACATTTTACTAAAAATGGAAATGACATAATTGAGAAGAATACCGCACCATGGAATGACAAGGCTGGACGATGTAAGCAGTAGGTCGGGAGATGGTAGACTAGCATTTAGCTTGTCAAGCTTTAGTGGATGGTTCTCTGTACACAGGGTCTTATTTTTTTGAGGTATTTAAATAGCATTGCCAACTTCTCTCTACACATGATAGCTTGCTTTAATCAGGTACATGTCTAATTAATGAATCATGAAACCTTTGGCAAATGTGATTGCTAATTGTTTAGCCAAGAATTGATAATCATGTGTGGTGGTTGTTTGCTCTTTAATGATGAGCCTTAGACATTGCTGCATGAAAGACATTGCAGTGACTCGTAAATTGTGAGGGAAGTAAAGATTTGGTTAACATTTCAATTAGTTTTCAGGCAAAGTGTTACTTTTAACATTTCAATTTGATTAGAGAAGCTGAAATAAAATGGATCAGTCATGGGATAACCAAGAATAACATTGGGTGATCGGAGAGGAAAAGTGGGAAACAACCAATTAATATTTTGCTACTCTAATTTGGCGCATTTTTGGTAGTTTTATGTAGTCTCTTCATGAGGTACTTTCATAGACTTGCAAGCATTGAAATAATTTGTGTTTCTTGCAGCATCATAAAGATACAGACCTCATACAGAAAACAAACTTCTTAGTGTTGGGATTATTTTTCCATTCTTTTCAAATAAATAAATTTCAATCAAAATACTTTGATGAGGTTGATAGCCGAGGGATTGACCTGAAATGAAACTAGTCGTCATAGCACCTAAAGGTTGAGGCATGACAAATGTTCAATGTCCCTCATTAAAATTTTTACCAGCCTCTCATTTGGTTCTTTGTTGGCTCTAATTTCCAAGGAGTGAATTATTGGCTCTAGTTTTGTGCCAAAAATAAGAGTGATAGACCTCTTGTAGGACTCACTTGCTTATTTTCATCTCTCCCCATGCAATGCAATGACTCAGTTTATCTGAGCAAACTTGATCATCATTCATAAAAATTTTTGTCAAAGAATTCCGTCATGCTTGGTTGAATTCTAAGATAGTTTGATAGTAGCTACCTGCTATTACCTGTCTCCTGATAATGCACTAATCCCCTGATAGTTGTTCTAGGGAAGGCTGCATGTTTAAATGAGACCAATGTGTAATTGATGAGGCAATCAAATCATTTCACTAAATAGACATTCTATTTCTAGGATTTGACACTCAAAAGAATCACAATCGTATATTTAATAGTGTTTTTAAAAAGTGGATTATTGTAACAGCTAGAGTGCAGGCTTTACATCTTTGGGACTCGTATTCAAAAATTGACTGGGCAGAGATTTCTCTGTGAATTCTAGTCCCAACTGGAAGGCTATGTGGAAAGATTTTCAAGTAAAGTATTCCATTCGTGAAATGGGATGTTAAAACATGGTCTTCTTTTTCCTCAGATTAGGCTAATGCCTATGCTGGTTTTCTCTTCATCCTATCTTCATTTCCAAATAATCCAACCCTCTACAATCGTATCACCTATTCTTAAGGGGATTGGATGCTTTGAAAATGTGAATTTAAATGTGCCGCAATTCTGAAGGATTTAGAAATGCAGTGCAGGAGGTGGTGGATGCCAGGCTATATGAGTGAATTGCAGTGGTCTGGTTGGGAAAACAGCATTGTCTGCTACTACTATGAAAATCATATGATATCCTCCTAGGTTGTCACAATTACAAAAATTCTGTCAAAACCTTCATCTTGAGAACTGGCTTGACCCAAAGATCAAGGATAATTGTGTGATGCATTCGCTGTGGGGAGTTTTGCACCACTTTTCCCCTCTGGGTATGGGTATTTTGTTTGGGATTAGTCATTATGTAAAGAAGGAAAAGGCAAAATTCAAAGTATATTAGTGTCTCTCATGATTTGCGAATATTTTCTTGTAAAGTCAAAACCCTGCTTTTCAGGATAAAGTTAACTGATTTTCATATAAATCATGTGGTAATTATTTTTGTACAGAAAACCTACCAGCTAAATTTAATTGAAATCTATGATGGAAGGTGAACATTTGTTTAAAATTGTGTTCTATTTTATGTTCTATTTGACGTTTGAATTACCTACTCTGTTCTTTCAAAAGTTGTCAATTATCAGATAATTTTGCGATTTCTTTCTCCAAAACGATTTTTATCGACTTCATAGACAAATTTTTTCCTTAATGCTCCATATTTCTCATGCCAAATGGTGAAAACAGGAGTTTTCAATCTTGTAGCTGTGGTGAGCATGGGTTTAGCCAGGTTTTATGCTGGGGGTGGTAAAGTGTGCGGTGTGAGGCTGGTAAGTCTGTTTCATCAGATATATGAGAAATTGTTTCAATTGAATGTGGTCAATTTCATTGAATAAATGTGAAATGCAGCATCTTATGTAATGTGAAGTTACAGCTGGTAAGCTGGGAGTGAGGAAGCATTTTATTGAAACATATACTTGGAGTGTGTTCCTATTTTGCATTGAGTCATGAATCGTACTGGCTGCAATTTTATGTAGGACATCATATTGCCAGGTTCCGTGTAGGAGAATTGAAATGAATGGGGGATTGTGCTCCCCTGCCCCTCTCCCCCCAGATATGCCCATGGTGGTGAGGAAAACTTTGGTATGTAAACTTCTTTTTGGGCCTAGTACTTACCTCCGTTATCCACATGCATGATCTCAGCTGTAGGTTGCCTTCCCAAGTAACCAAGCTGTAAAATGGTACATATATCAAGTGAAAGTGAGATGAGATAACCATGAGTGACATTGAGAGTCGGAACACCCGAAGGTTGAGAAAGATGAAGAATGGTCATTGTAATCCAAACCCATGTTTCCCAGTATCCGCTCATATTTTTTCACCCTTCTCTCTCTCTCTCTCCCACATTTCCTTTCCAACTCAAACAATAGGTGTGCCATTTGGACGTCGTCGCCTCCTCATGCGATCTCCTCCGCCCACGCCTCACCGGACTAGAGGGCATCGGCGAAGGTGAATGCGGCCCGGTGAGAACGGGAGACAGACACACACGAGGGACGACGACGGCTTGTGCCCTGTGAACGTCTGTGCGTTTGTTATGTGTTTGGGTGGGGAAGGTGGTGGAAAAAAGGAATGGAGGGGGGGGGGAGGAAAGAGGTTGTTGAGGTTGTTGTTGAAGGGGAAGGGCGGCTTGCTGGCTCTTGCAGGCTGGGGAAGCTTATATGAGCGGTGAATGTAGGTCGCGGCCCGGTTGTAGGGTGAGGTGAAGGAGGCCTTAAATGAGTAGGAGGAGGAGGAGAGGAGGGGGGGTTTTTGTGGTCCTCCAGGCGAGCAGAAGCGGGAGTGGAGTGGGATAAGAAGAAAAGAATGAAGGAGGGGTTGTATCTCTCCTCCTCACCTGGAAGATGCCGTGGTCTTCGCTGCCGTCTCCGTTGAGCCGACCCACGGCCGAGGAGTTGAATTCGGACTCATAGCGGGCGATGCAGACCCACGTGGCGAGGTCCTTGTCCGGTATCTTGTGGCGCTCCTTCAGTTCCCGTGCCAACTCGCACCGTTCGAACACCTGAAAGGAGAGAGTGACAAATAAACGTATAGCAGACAGGGTGCCGTCAATCATCCGCGGATGACACTGCTTCGGACCGGGGGAAAGAGGAGGAATTGGACACTAACCGCTCACCACCCAAGGTAATGTTTACTTTTTAAGATATTCTTGGTGACATTTTTGTGGCAAGTGGGAGGGTGCTCAGAAAAGAGGTTGCGCATGGAATCGGCTCTCTGTTTATCTAAATCAGAACTGATTTAGAAATACCATGAAGTCTCGATTATCGGAGGTAATGTTTGCTGGGGCCTCTCCGGATAATCAGCAATTCGAACAAAACGGAGGGCTTGTGTGCAAGAATCAAATTGCAAGTGCGAGTAAATGCGAAAAAATTGGGCTTTTCTCTGCTTTTCAGTCATTTTTTGACTTGATGAGAACTAAATATATCAGTGAAACGCCAATTAATTGAAAAAATGGAACTGATTGCCGATATCCGTTAGCTGGATCAAAATTGGCTTGGTGTAGCCCCAACTTAGGGATCTGTGCCTCAGTTAATACGTACCCTTGGTAAATTAGGACTCGGACAAGCGAGACTACTTCATTTAATTCAAAAGAAACTATGTAGCTGTAAGTGGATATAATATGTGGACGATAAGGGCAGAGAGATCCCCCGCACCAAGTTTTAGAAATCGAGTACAGAGGGAGAAGAGTAGGAAAATACCTATTAAGAGTTAGGCACTGTTTGGAGTGCCTCTTGGTTGTCTAATACTTCTACGTGTGCCGTGTGTGTTCATGCCCGAAGGATATATAAGTGCTTGTGCTCAGATTTAGGGTTAATTTTTTAGTCGTCGCCTCGATTTTTATATTGTTTGTACTCTCCGTATTCTTTGAGTGAAGTCTTCGGAACGTAAACACCCCCAACTTAATAAATGCTCAGTATTTCACATACAGGAGTTTTTTGGTTCGATGATACCCCATTAGCCTACGTGTCGGTGTGTTGATGTATTCAATTCTCATGTTAAATTCCGACGTGGTGTTGAGTGATGTGTTTGCATCTTGAAATTGTCCAGACTGTCGGGATTATTTCATCTTAGCCTCAGTTATTTTGGACCACATTATACAAATACGAAATATGGACTCTGCTGCATCTCTTTTGTATTTATGCTACTGTTATAATATGATTTGCAGAATATTCTTACGGGTGCAAGTTGTGTACGGATGGAGTATTTTACGCCGTGTTTCATGAATTATACATTCCGCGCGATTGTATGAAACTCCCAAGCGGGTAACACCAGCAAGTTTACTTTCGTGACCATTATTGCTTTGCGTGTAACATTTTTAACAGTTATTGAAAGTGCCTTCTTGATTTCCATGTCTGATTAGGCTTGCTCGAGTCAAGATAGGTATATTTTCTCCTTTTATTGGGCCAATTCTGCCTTCACTAAGCCAATGAAGGATGACCTCTGTCCAATGCAGTTGATTCTCGTGGGCGTCAATGCGTTTATTTTAATTTTTCATCTCGCCGCTACGCTCTATTTAGCAGCGGATACATACATCTCACGGGGCGGAATCACGGTGCGTGGATGTATGAAAATATTGAGCCCGACGAAGAGAAAGCATTCGCAATTTTGCTTCTCTTGATTGCCTTTATTTGATTGGTTTTTTCCAATTTTTTCTCCCGTGTTGGGTGATTGCTTAATGTAGAGCCACAGCAGTATGGTTTGATTATAAAATTATGTGGAGGTGGTATATATTTTTGCATTTGTCTCAGTAACCGAAGGAATTTCGTACAGGTAACAAACGTTAATTTTATTGCTGACATGGTTTGAGGGTAAACTGTGGCACAAATAGGAACCTGTTGACTTTGAGGCAACATTTTCAAGTGCTTTATGGTTGAATATAATTCGTATGTGTGTAGAATAAGATGAGATTGATTCTATATTCATCGCAGCTTCATTTTATGAAACAACTCGCGACATCACTATCCTCTGAATACTATGGGATCACATCAGCCACTCAAGTTGATCTTGTGATCTTAATTTTATCTCATTTACGACTCGTGAATGCTCGCATGAATCAGTTCTACCTCGTAATGAACAAAGCTGAACCGCGGGAGTGAGATTCAAGTTCACTCTTGTTGAATTATCTTGCCAGCAAATATTTTTCTCTTTGTTTTTTGATACCTCATCTACTATTCATCTCTCTGCATTTGTATCCTTGTTCTGGATAAAATTTAACATTCCTCCATAAACTCATAGGTTTTTGTTACAGTTTTTCCATGCCATTGCTCGCGGCGAACAAATGTAGAAAATTGATTTTTCCGTCGTGATTCATGTTAAGAACCCGGGTGTAAAATTATAAGGAAAAGAATGTGACCGATCAGAGTTCATAACGTACTATCAATGGTATTTTGCATGTGAAATGCAGCTTACGCGATTATCAAACCATTTCAGCAATATCTGCGTTTTTGCTCGTAGCTTGTCTCTTTTTCTTCATAATTTTTTCTCTGTCGTAAGTACAAAGGGTACCTATTCCACCAAAGGGTACAAAGGGTACCAGAGGCTTGGAATAGGTACCCTTTGTACTTACAACATGAGCTCATGTGAAGGTGTGACGGAAAGACACTCGGCACTGGCGGTATTAGGCTGTAGATTTTCTGTTGCCTCTCCTGATGGTATTTATTCGTAAGGGATATTATTAGAGGGGACTTAAGATGAGTTTATTAAGATGAGAATTAAGATGAGAATTAAGATGAGAAGACTTTTCAGGATGGATGTGGGTTGGAAGGTGATTTATGGCCGGTTGTAAGAACATTTAGTTATGGAATCAGTAGTTACGAGATCCATAAAGTTATACATCTCATCAAAATATTCGGGTTGAAGGAACACATCTACCAGTTACATAACTCATTTACCACTAGTCTACAGCTTCGAATACTCGATCTAATCTTCTATCGCTGAATATAATTTATGACAGTTTACCCTATGAATAATTGCTAATGCAAATTAACTGGTCATCTATCTCAGAACAACTCTTTTATCTAGTAATTAAGTCTTTGCGCATCAGCCATGTAGGCTACTCATGGAACTCATAACGACATTCCATAAGTTAAGAATCCATTAAATTTATCGAATATCGAATTGAATAGTTGCCATGACTTA
Organism: Ceriagrion tenellum; assembly: GCA_963169105.1. Classification (NCBI taxonomy): domain Eukaryota; kingdom Metazoa; phylum Arthropoda; class Insecta; order Odonata; family Coenagrionidae; genus Ceriagrion; species Ceriagrion tenellum. Next base: position 64,972,151 of record OY720640.1, on the reverse strand, counting down.
TAGATCCCATAGCTTTATAGAATATATGCGTGTTGTTCCTGCAACTGGCCATAAGTCATTAAAATATGCGAATAATATGTGGTCGCAGATATAGTAGCACCCGTTTGAGGATCAATCCAAGAGATGTGGGAATGAAAATATGCCATTGGAAAAATGAATCTGTGAACTTCAAGTATGAGGGATAATTTTACATTAAATTTGGTATTTAAAAATAAGAGAGAAGAGCATGATTAGGTGGAGGACGTAGTTATGGGTTGCGACATGCGGAAGAGGGAAACTGAGGGGCATTTTTGAATAAGCGTTGGGGAGAGTGGTGCAGAATATGAATTTTGGCGGTAGGAAGACAGGTTGCGACTGGCGGTTTTCATAAAGTTCATGTTAAAACTGGATTAAGGTTTTTCTCGGTCTAATGAGGATAGTGTCCTATGGCCGAGGCCTAGTATTTCGAAGAAAGTTGATGGGCAGGCGGACCCAAGACAGTGATTAACCATCCACTCAATATTTTTAACGTAGTTAATAACCTAGTAGTTTTAACAAAAAATGAGGTTATATATTCTTACTGAAATGACTAACGTCTAATTAAGTCGTGCTAGTTGTTGAAAAAGTGGTCTATGGGTATAGTAGTCAATTAGCAGTGAGATGGACCTAAATCCAAGCCCGAGGATTGAATAGACATCTGAATTTTGGTCTCCGTGCGTCAACCAGGGCTCAATACTTAGGTTTGTATTGACATAAAATGTTTAACCTCGTTTTTAGTTAAAACTATAGAGAATATTATAGACAGGGGAGTGATTCGTAAATCACTATGCTGGAACCTTACCAGGAGCTTTCTTTGAAGTCATGGTGAGGAATCCAATGGGGTTAACAGTTACTCTATGCTTCGCAGTAAGTTTAATAATTGACAACTCAGTGCACTGCAGTAAACCGTATGCTTTACATTCTCCAAGCTTAAACTGCCGGTAATGAGGCAATTTGAGGATAAATCAACAGTAGAGATACCATATGTCTTGTACCTGATGATGGCTCTATGAGGTGAAACGTGTCGTATTCATTAAAATATCCCGTGGAAAAGTACAATTGTTGTTTCTGTTATAATAGTTTAGATACCAGTTTAATGGAAGTACCTGACGGACATAATTATACTTGAACTAACGAAATTCATACTAATAGCGTATACGAAATTTAATTTGAAAGGAGTATAGCCGCGAGTCAAAATGAGATTTGGTTTAGGGAAAGAGATGTGAAGGCTGCGAAGCGCGTATCGAGGTTATGCGTAAGAAAAACTCCTCCCCCCGCCCGTTAAATGATGTCTAGAATTCTCCATTTACCTACTATTTATTTGGTGGAATACATTTGATGATGAGTCACAGGTCAGTTGTTTGGGTTATTTTGTGCTCAAGATGTCGAAGAGAATGAAGTCTCAATAAAAAAATGGGAAAGAATGGTTCCAGCAAAAAATACATGTACGAAAGGGAGAGGATTGATGACTGCGTTGTGTAATGGATACCCCAGGAAGAGATTAGTTAAGGCTTCAATGAGGCGCGAAGTGGTTAAGGAAAGAGGATGAGCTGTGATTGACGGGTTCAAACGAATGCTCGGAAAAATATGCCAAAAAAAGCTGTTACTTGAGTAGGACGAATGACAACTGCAAGTTAGGTCGGGGAAGAGGGTAGTTGTCGGGCAATTAGGATGAGAACAGAAAAAGTGAATGTCTGAGCCATGTCAGTAGGCTTTGGCGGCTTCCGTCTGAGTAAACTTAACGGGTAAGGGGTATAAAAATAACGAAACAACGAATAAAGGTAAAGAGCGTTTAAAATTTAGTCGACATTATAGAGCTCATGGGGAACAGTGAAAAAAGAGCGTCGCACAGTTTTTAAGTTAGTTACCCTCTTCATGAATTAGCCTATACGTATTGGAAGATTTATCGACGTGCATTTAAATTGGTTGACAATATGGAACTAATGGGGAACAGTGTTGGCAAACCTTCGCTCGATGTGCTCACGTTTAGGTCGCGTAAGGAACCATTTCCGACGTCGCCCAGTATTTAAGGTAGTTTGTGGGAGATAATTCTCAAGTCATAATGGAGACCATATTCGAAGAACCAGTTTTAATTTCAGCATCCGTAGGAAGAATGGATGAATTTTTCTATTAATATTGGTGCAATTAAATACTTTTATACGACTGAAATCCTCAGTAATAAAATAATAATATCAATGTAAGTGTAAATATTTATATGGCGACAATATGATTAATTTTGAAAAAATAGTTGAGAAAACTACACAATGTTAATTTTTGAAGGAATCAGGGTGTTAGAATTTAAAAAAATATATAATTGAAATTTAATTTTTAAACCCATTTTAAAAAGAAGATCTCTCTGGAGTGCATACAAGCATCATTTCCTATTTAAAAAGGCTGATATTTAATCGTAAAATATCTCAGAAAGTATTTCTGTAAGGGGTTGATATTTTTGTATTCTTGGAAGGTTGAGATATTTTTCTTTAAAATGATAGCAAAGTCATTGATTTCTAGGTATAATGGTATTTTGCCCAAACCAGCTTAAGTAAGTTACCCTCTTCATAAATTTATATGTACATTTTGGAGGGTTCCTCAATGTGCAGTTGGCTTACTGTAAACCTATGAGTTACTTTTTCTGCTACTATTGGCTACATTCAACCTCCAGCCTTATAGAGATTTTCAGATAAACCGAGGAAACAAATCTCTGTAAGAACCCATTCTGCCAACTATATGTGGAACACCTTGTAGGAATGAGTTGTGAAGAAAGAAATTGTTTCGAGAGAAACGCTCTTGAATTTCATGTTTGTGAGAAGGAACAATTAGTTTTTCTCTTCTGCTTTGAATCGCAATAGTTTTTGGCTGATGGCTGTGTTGACCAATTCTAGAAACTGAAGCCAGTCCGCCATCTTCGTTAACCCTCATTTTCCCATAGCGCTTGCGGGCTAACACACTAATTTTGCGATATTACCGTTTTCCATTGATACCTTTCTAGAAATCAGCATGCACTTACTTATTGGCTACCGTGAAATAAGCGAGGACGGGGACTTTAAAGTTCTGTCATCTGACCTTAATAATGTTCATTTGTGGTGCCAGGAGTGGGGGTTAGAATTAAATATTTGTAAATGCACCACAGTTCACATCCTGCGAAAGTCATCACAAAAATGCCATACCTATACTGTGAGTGGAGTAAACATAAAATCTTCAGATACAGTAAAATATCTTGGAATCACCTTAACGTCTAATATATCGTGGGGATAACACATACAAAACATATGCGGCACAGCATTAAAGAAACTAGATTTTGTTAGGCGTATAATAGGAAGGTCCTCGGATGAAATAGTAAAAGAGAGATGCTACTTCGCTCTGGTTAGGCCATCCCTCGAATACGCCCCGAGCATTTGGGACCCTGGTCATAAAGATTTAACCAAAAAAATAAATAAAATACAAAGAAAAGCTGCACGCTTCGTTAAAACCTGCTACAATCGAAGATATAGTGTTTCATAACTGTTAAAGTAATTAAGGTGGGAGCCCCTTGAGACTCGGAGGCTGCTCGCCTGGCTTAGGCTGCTTGAGGTATTCAGAACTGTTGTGTTTCAGAGCGACATAGAGAATATTATCATGACGCCTCACTACATTTCTAGGTCTGACAGATGCGATAAAATAAGAGAGATACCCTGCGTAACAGATAGGTTGAAAAACTCGTTCTTTCCGTGAACAATAAGCGACCACCATAAAAACTAAAACTGAGGTCCTCTAAATACGCTCCCACAATACATGTCACCATTTCACCTCCCAAAAATTTACATCTTTACACGGCTGGTGACCTACCCCACCCCCCCTGCCACACGCCCATACGGCAGCTCGTGGGGTAGTATGTAGACGTCGATCTAATACGAATTCTCCTTGCATATGTTGTTTATTAACTTTAAATAGTAATCCGCATTCCCGGTGAAAACCGTTGCAAAATCGAGTTGAACACATAGCACGATGCAGCGAATAGATGTCACGAGGTACTTGCGTTAAGTTTCAAACAGATGGTGGATATTCTTGCTTTACGTTCGCTTATTCGTCTATTCCGTCGTGCTATCCATAGAAAAGTAAGGAAAGAGCAGGGCTAAACAGTATGGTCTTTATTTTGGTTGTCAGGCTTCAGTTTGATGACGCAGTGCCCTCTCCATCCATCTCAATGGTCGAGACTTATCAGTAAGCTCATGCGTGCATAACAGTTGGTCAGTGGTACGGTTCCAGTCTCCTAATTACGCAAGAGGTCATCCAAAAGTTATACGTCTCTCTTTGATGGAATGAAAACCGAGATTTTACGAATTGTCTGGTCTGACGGGTGAAGGGTTAGTATGTAGTGTCCTTGGCGTAACGATGCATGGTTGTTCGCGAAAGATTGATGTTTCAGAAGGGTAAAGCATGGACCGAATCGATTCTCTCGGAACCAGTGCGTTGGCACGAACTCTAAAGAGGGTGGATTACTTACTGGTCGAAATGAAATGTTATCCCCATACCATTGGTTCTCTTTTAAGTGGAGGTCGTTCGCTGACGAGAATAAAAAGCTTCTCTTCCTCTCCCGTTGTCGATTTCAGCTCATTGTTTCTCCGAATGCACGCTCTTGCGTTAATAAATCTTTTGAAAAATACCAGTAAAAGCATACGGAGAACAGCGTGAGTCCAATTGGATGGTACGGCCCATCGTGTGCAGCCCTCACTCCCTTAAGGTCGTGGTTTAGAGTCACGTTTTGGGAATGGGCGCTATATTTACGACTTTTTAAATCTCCTCTTGCGTTTATTTGCTTTTGAAACGTCATTCAAGGTCCAGTATGAAGATCGGTGGCTAAGTAGGTCTAGTGCAAGTCTCCATAAGGTGTGCGTAAAGATATAGTCTTGTTTAGAATATGAGGTGCTAAGATTGCCTCACGCTGACGGCCTATTAAGGTAGTCTGAGCGAAACATCTTTTTACCTAAAAATCAATTAATTCATTCTCATTTTATTGAAACACATCTCACCCTTCCGAAGATATCAAAATATCAGCCCCTTGCCTCAATATTTTCCGAGATATTTGCCAAAAAATACCAGCTATTTTACATGGGAAATGGTACGTGTATGCACTCCAGAGAGGCATTATTTATAAAATGAGGAATTCCTATCACCTACATCTCGTCAAAAAACTAAAAGCGTGAAGTTTTTATGTTTTCCCAATCATTATATGGTATTCTGGTTTTTTTTCTATTTTGGCTATCCTTGGGTATGTAAGATGCTGAATATATTATTTACTATCGAAAGGTACCCGTTGAAACTCAACGGGTGTGAAAAACACTGAATTTATTATATACGAAAGCCACAAAACCTGAAGAATACCGAGCGGTCTTCTTTGAGTAGTCTTCTGAGTGAATGAACTTCATTGCTTCCCTTGTGTACATAAATATATTTGCATTCAATGACTTATTTCAGTTGCGATATTCATTTTTGATATGGGCGTTGAGTATCTTCAAACAGGATTGGAGAGTAGGGGTACAATCCTGCGGTTGAAAATGTCAAAAGGACCATTTGCAGCATCACCCATGTTTATTTGACCAAATAAGTAATCCTCCGTTACCTGGACTGCGTCTTAGGCGTAAAGGGTAGCCATAATCATTGGTTTCGGTTTTTAAATCAAAAATATATGTTGATTCCTAGAGCAATTGTCGATTTACATGCATGGATGGCGTTCATTGAGCAGAATACCCCGTTCTTCTTTCGGGTAAGATGAATGTAGTGACGTTATTATAGTTTCCGCCATATTAAAACCAATTGAAGTTTCAAAATAGACGGGGAAATATTTGAACCAGATTTATAGTTTACCCTTCCGTGGTTGGTTTAGGATGAGAGTTGTGCGGTTCTTAGTGTAACCCGAGAAACACCGCGGGAAGGTGACCGACTTAGTTTCCCATTTTTCTTGATATAGGTATCCTTTTTTGGTATTTTTGTGTTGGACTTTTTATTTACATTTTCGTTTAATGCTTATAAACACTGGTCATCATTAAAGCATGGGTATCAGCTCATTAGAAAATAAACATAAACATTATATTTACGCCTTTCCCTCGGGCGTGTTGAATGTATACTTATTGTAAATATGCATTGAATTTATCATTTACCCACCTAAACAAACCATCATGGGGCCCTTAGGACTCTGAGTCCATTGGGGCCCATGGGACTCTATGCCCTTTTTATAAAGATATTCTCTCAAAATGATATCATGGGCCAGCAGGAAAAAAGTTATTTAAAGAAGCGTGAATATCTTTTGGAAATCAAATCTTTGGTTGCCAAGGAAATATGATATTGTTGATTTCACAGAAAATGAGAGATTTTTCAGCTAAAAACATGACATTCACACGAATACGAAACGTAATAGAAAATCGATTGGAAGAATTAGAATTTTCATTTATTCAGCCATCCGATAAAAAAATTCCAGCCCTCTATCTTGAGTGAAAGTACTTTGAAAAAACAAAAAACAAAACCACTGCACCGAACCCAATGATTAGCATGGACCACCAGAGGGGCCTTTGGGGGGCCTCAGGGGACCCTGAAGGCTTTTTAATGTACCCTATATTATCCGCAGATATATTTTCTATCTACATGCCAAATTTCTGCTCAATCTGTCAAGTGGTTTTTGCGTGATTGAGTAACAAACATCCAAACATACAAACTTTCACATTTATAATATTAGTAGGATTTTCATGCGTACCACTACGCCATATCCACCAGGAACATCGAACTCAGGGCATTACCGCAGATGAGAAACATATCCCAAAGAGCGTTCCCTACAGATATAGTGGAAAAATATTTTCCCAGTACCCTATAAAGGGTTAAAACAGCACCGTGTAAACAGCCACAGTTGAGCAAATGCGAGAACGCGTGGCCATAAAATAACCCTAGTTATAATTCAATAGTTTCAGCCTTAAATTTGTAAAACTTTCCATAATATTCAGGAATACATAAAAACTTTGTCAGTTTTACGTAGAACATTTTTTCTAAGATTATTGTACGTGAAATATAGAAGTTTTTGTTAATTCCTGAACATTGTCCCTTGTTCAATTTTCAGCCACGTGCTTGAGTGAGTATTTAAATTCATCGCTAAAGTATGTCTTAAGAAAAATTCAATATGACGAGAATTTACGTACCGCTACAGGATTCACACAATGTGTAAATAACACAATAATTACTGAGTAATTATTCATGCACTGTTCCATAAGTATTTTCCTATTCTTAAAACTCCTAATACCTCTCCTCTCATCCTTTAAGAATCCTGAGAGGATAACTATAATGAGTCTTAATAATAGGAAAGCGTGGATGAGGCAAAGCACGACTGTGGCTAAAAAAAAAGGTTAGCCAGGACCCGGCAGTATGGAAGAAACTATTAAAATCGAAGCCAATTTCCCAAAACTAATGCCGAGAGTTAAGCTCTTTTGAAAATATTTGCCCCGAAATGGAACTGCGGGATGGGCATGCATGCGGTTATTAAATAAACTGAACGTAGCACTCTGATCACCTTTCATTTTTTGTTTCGATCTATCCTACTGCGTCTAGTTTCAGGAACTATTTATGTATCTAAGGAGGTCTTCTATAAAATAACATTCACCTGGCTCAATGAGCCGGGGAAGGCGGCGTTTTGGTCAATAATACCGCAGTCTAGGTATTTAGAAGAAACATGGTGAAAGAGAAGTTCTGCCGGATTAATAATATTTCATAGAGATATTCCACTCGAAATTCCACGAATCATTAAACAGCCAGCGTAGGACGTAGATCCGGTGGCTTCCGGTTCCGTACACACCATATAAGGAACAGTCCACAAATTTCATTTTTATTGACAACTCAAATTTTCCAGACCTGATCAAAACCCGAACATTTTACTCAAAATTTAGTATGCCAAAAGAAAAGCGACATCGAAATTTGCTCGGAAAGCGCTGAAATCCAATTTACTTGTAAAACAAAATTGTGATTGGCATCTGCGACCGTAGCAAACGACAACATAACGTCGGGGTACCTAAATAGAAAAACATTGCTAACAGCCTTCTGTCATTTAGATCAAGTTTTTATGGTCTTACCTCAATACGGAATCACCTATTTCTTCTTAAAAACTTCCTGCACCAGAACGATACCCCATTAGTTCATGGATGATTGCCAATTGTTCATAGTCAAATTTAGTGTTACCCTATGATTGTTTCTCAATCCCTCCAACTAACGATTACAACTTTTCGACTACACTTCCGGGGATGAAATTACCGTTCACTAAAAGTTTTATTCATGAAATGGCAGGATACGAGTGGTCTCAGGTAAGAATTATGGGCGTACGAGATTTCAGGCATCAAAAAGTCGTTGCCTATTTAACGTGACACGAATTGTTTGTCATTATCACTCTTTTTTCATATTAGTACGTCCTCTCTTCCAGGATTTATCTCTTCACTTCGCCAGTCCATCCGCCTTCATTCTGCCAATCATTGCAATCCTTTTTCTTCCCCTTCCTTGCTTCCCCATCATTCCGGCGTCTGCAATTGTCTGATCCCTATCACCAATTAATACGTTTAAGGTAGTTTGAACAAAATATCGTGTCACCTAGAAATCAATGACTTTGATCTCGTTTCAAAGATAAAGACGCTTCCAATGACACCAAATATTTAACCCCTTACCACAGTACTTTCCGAGATATTTGCCAAAAAATACCTTCCCTTTTACACGGGAAATGATACGAGTACGCACTCCAGAGAGAGATTATTTTTAAAATGAGAAATTTTCCAAACCTAGATGTCCTCTAAAAATTAACAGCGTGAGTTTTGTATGTTTTCTCCACCATTTTTGAAAATAAATCGCATTGTCACCGCAGTAAATTCTCAGGGATCACAAAAAACCTGCGGTTTTCAAGGAGTTTCAAACGTGCCGCGCGAAAAAAATTAGTCAAATTAAAGACTTATTTAGATATTTTAATTTAATTCCTTACAATTTCTGTCATATGAAACTATATTATTGCACCATTAATAATGCTACATTTAATTCATATGTCCTAAAGCTGGTGAAATTAAAACGTATAATTTGGATATGGTCTCTATTATGACTAGGGAACTATCTCGCTCAAACTACCTTAATTGGCAGCGATTTCTGTTTCAATTCGGGAAGCATGCTCAAACTACTAGTAGGTGGTCTGCCTACTCCATATCATTTCTAACGACTTCCTCCCCTCTCCCATCATTCCAAGCACTTAACCAATGGGTGCATCAAAACTTGAACATCCTCCCCAACTTCCTCATCCAAAACGACAACAATCTATTCTCATCTCCTTTCCTCAAGGTAACACGTCTCTAATCCATGTACCACCGCACCTCTAATCCATGTACCCATCAAAATCATAGTTAACATTACCTTCACACTTTTGTTAAGGGATCCATGGATCCATTCCTCTTATGCAATAGAAAAAAAACGAAGAATGAAATGAAAACACTCGCAATGAAGTTTCGTGGGCATATGGAACGCAACGGGAAAACAACTGTGCTGAATATTTTGCCACATTGTACAACTTGGAATAATTCTCAGATTTTCTGAGTTGGAGTTCAACTTTCCAAAATGTTTTAATTCCACAAAAAAAGTTCAACCGGAATTTTGGAGTCCGCATAAAAAGTAGGAAGTATTTGCATATCTTCTACCCATTATGATGCCTTTTTGGTTTTTGGCGTCGCTTCGGCAAATTTTTATTAAACTTCTACACCGTATCTCACCTTCAGAAAGGAGACAGAGCGGTGGACGTTAAGAAAGACAAACGATGAAGAGCTGGAGATGGAGAGAGAGGGAAGGAAACTTCAAGAGGAGACTAAGAAGGCTCTGGCTTGACTATTGGCCAGTTGCAAGAACATATAGTTATGGAATCAATAGTTACGAGATCCATAAAGTTGTACATCACATAAAAATATTCGGATTGTAAGAACACATCTTCTAGTTACTTAACTTATTTACCAATAGTCAGTAGCTTCGATCGAATCTTCTACCGCCGGATAACATTTATAAAAGTTTCGCCTATGGATAATTGCTAATGCACGTAGTAATTAGTCAGTATGAGTAAATTAACTAGTCATCTGTCTGAAAATACGCTTTTATGAAGTAATTAAGTCTCCAAGCGGTTCCTTACTCATCCACAACCTTGGCTACTTATGGAACCCATAACTCTATACCATAAGTAATGAAACCAATAAATTTATCGAATGTTTCTGCAACACATGGGTTCCTTAACTTTATATAATTCATATGTGTCGTTCCTGCAACCGGCCATATGTGAGCCAAGACAAAAATTAATAACCTATTTTAATTTAAACAGTTTAAAAAATCCTGCTTTCACTGATAACATTGTTTACTTATTGAAAAGCCAAATTAAGGTGCAATATTTTCAGATTATTCCGCGAAAACATTTTTAATCACCACAACTGTCCAGCCATAGGTGCCAACTGTCGCGCTATTTGAACGTAACTACCGCATTTTGACTTCAATTTCGGCAGTAATTCGCTAATGAATTTAAAAATAGGCGGTAAAATGCAGAAATGTATTTTTTGTCATATTTCTCAGGACGTTTCGCATCTAATATACAGTTTTAATCAAAAGCTTGAATATGCTTTCATGTTCAAATCGACGTTTTGCTGCTGTAATCTGAGGAATCTCCTGAAGAGCCCAAGTTCAACTCTTCACCATAAAGGCTGAATCACAGGAAAACTAGCCTGGAAACCGTATTTTATTTTCACTTCAGTTTATAAAACGCACTCCAACGATGCTAAACTCAAGTTTTCAGAAAAAATGGACTGAGAGACCCTAAGGCTAAAGCCACCTTAAGAGGCGAAGTGGGTAGTTGGACGAGGTAATGAACGGCGAAGAGTTGCTGAAAGCAGAGATAGAGGGAAAGATTTTGGGCGAGTGGGGAAAGGAGAGGAAGAAAAAATGTTTTATTCACGGGATAAAGAGAGGTGGGACGTTTGGGGAGATTAAGGTAACGACTATGTATGTAGATAGAGGTCTGCGCATGTGAAAATCTCGAGGATTTTAAAGCTATTCTACGTAAACCTACCTTAACCATTAGATTATCCCAATAATAACAATCTCTCCTTCGCTGAAAGGAGAGGGGAAAAAATTGAGAACAGCAATTTAAGGTAGATTGAACGAGATAGTTCCCTAGTCATAACGGAGACCGTATTCGAATGATACCTTTCAATTTTAGCAGCTCTAGGAACCATGAAATAAATATTGCATGATTAATGGTGCAATATATTATACTTCTACACTACTGAAGTTCTAATAAATTAAATAAAAATATTTCTATAAGTCTTTAACTTGACTGGTTTTTTTCGCGTGGCACGTTTATAAGTCCTTCACAACAAAGGTTTTTTGTGTAACTGAAAAAATTACTGCAGTGACAACATCCAGAGTTTTGCCCTATAATGGGTTAAGGGTGAATTTTTTCACGCATTTACTCACGCGGATACATGCTCGTATAAACATGGCTTTACAATTCGGCCTATTTATGCGTCAGTAGCCAAGACGTGTGTTTGCGCAAAAATCTAAATATTTTTTGTCAGTCACATATTTTGGAATCATGATCCTCGATAAAATTGTTCATATAACAGTAGCATTTGTTCTTCAGCATGCATTGTTCGATGGTTTCTGGCTTAACTGTGTAGAGATTCACTATAAATAAAGTCAAAACGTGAATATTTCTACCAAATTTCATTATGGCGCGGCAAGTCAACGCATCGGCATCGTCATGACGACGATAGTGAGTTTAAACTGGTCGTTATGATGAATTTGAACGAATATATGGCATGTGTTTTGCTTTAGTTAGCATGAATTACCTATATTGCGTGTGAAAGTTTTTGCATAAAAATCATCATTTTTTTATTTTTCAACTCGCATAGTTAACTCCAATGAATATATTTTTAAATATTTGCTTGTACTCGGTAAACTCTCCAAGTACCGAGATTCATATTGATCGAGGGTGCTCCTACATAAATACCCCAATCCACTTTCTGGCCGCGACACTGCCTTTATTCGTCACATGACCTTGCCGAACTGGATGTAACCGGACAAAATTGGCCGGTGTCCTAAATTTTCATCGTCCACCAGATTTTTGAAACCGAATTTTAAGAAAGTGCGAACGAAGACTATCTTTTATTTTACGACGTGTTCCTTTCGGGTGAGCTGTGGCGAGGAGATATGTGAAATGACACATTTCCATTGCCTCTGTGTAATGTGTAGTTTCGTGTTGGATAATGACGACCCTCAAGGTGGGGAAAGCTTTGGGCTTTTTATATTCAAGGTGAGGGGGATAGTCGTTGGGTGTGAAGGAATTTGCTTGCCCTATTAAATGAAAATCGTTCTTTACTCTTGCGGCAGATGCTGCATAAGATATTGCGATGCACTTGTAGTGCGATCGATGATACACTGATGAGCGATGTTCAGCCCTTAAAAAAATTATAACTATACGAGCTAAGATATTAAAGCAAACTGGACTGGGCATGCACTTCAGGACAAGATTAAAAATAATTGCAAACAATAATATCAAGCAGACTATTTCAATTTTTAATAGTAACATTTGGGATGTATGTCCGATAAAAGAAATAGGTAAATTAGACGATGATTTGGTTTATCCTGTTGAACACTTTATCCTCTATTTATATCAACCGAACATTAAAGGTAATAACAATTTAACTTATTAGATAAAGCTCCTACCCGCAGCGTCTTGTTTTTATCAAATTATGACATAAATGACTTCCTCTATAAATGATTCCTTCGACAAAATATTTACGAAATTGTAAACTCGATAAATAAATGAATTGCTGAATATAAATTAATGGCTTCGCTTGCTTGCGGGCTTGAATAGTCTTATTATTCTCCTCCATCAACATGTCGCTGAAACGTCTTGAGAAACATATTTATGTCACCATGTCATCCGTTGTATGCGCTTGCGGTTGTATATTCCAGGTATATTTGACACTATGGGTTCTATTTGTGATTCATATCCTAATTAAATCTCCATGATGCCCGAGGTGTGATATAGCCAATGGCAGCAAAAAAGTCAATGGGTGGTAACCTGTAAAAATGGACTTCAATAAGCAGAAAGAAAGGATACATGCAGTAGTGACTATGAATTGTCACTGTTGTTTAAAATGAAAGTTGTTAAAAAAATATTTCTATTGATTTCCACTGAAGTATCGGTTGGTGTATAACATCCGTGTGTGATGTCGAGCCCTTACGGTAGCTCTAGCCTTCGGGTCACTTATTCCAGATTTTCGGAAAACTTGAATATAGAATCTTTGAAGTGCGTTTTATAAACTGATATAAGAATAAAATAGTGTTTCCAAACTAGTTTTGCTGTAAATCAGACTTGAACGTTAAGGTTTTAACATGGACTCTTATAGAATTTTCTCAGATTACTGCAGAAAAATGACAATTTGAACGAGACACTACCTTCAAGCTTTTAATAAAAACTGTTTATAAGGAGCGAAAAGTCTTGCTCAATTGAATGGAAATAAAATATAGGCATCTTACCACCCATTTTTAAAAGTTATTAGCGAATTACTGCCATAATTGTAGTCAAAATGTGGTAGTTCCATGAAAATGGCGATGCAGTCATTGCTGCATTGGTTGTATTAATGTGGCCATTAAAAATACATTCGTGGAATAATCTGCTTATTTTGCGTCTTAGTTTTGGTTTTCAATAGGTAATCCATATCATCCGAGAAAGCAGGATTTTTAAACCGAATAATTAAAAGTATGGACATAAGAATTAGTCTTGACTAACGTAGTCAAGCGAGAGTCACCCTAGGTAATAAAAGAGGTCGCTTCTGATCGACATGTCATCAATAATATTTTTATTGATGTTATGAAATGATAAATATATACTTCAAAGGCACATGAAATGCATAACTTTCTGTTAACACTTCAACGTCGATATTTAACAACATCACTCATCGTTGCGAGCATTGGTTTTCTGCAGCTCTCCTGGGGAGTCGCCGGGGATTGATAAATATTAAAATGGCTTTCCGAAGCCCTCGAGTCGTTTGGGCTCTCAATGTCGTTGCTAATACGTACAACTGCCACGTAAATTGTTTTCCACCGTGAATATGAAGAGAATATAAAATGAGTGAAAATCTGCCACCAGGAATATTTCTTGTGGCACTCTTATAGCTTCCTTTTAGTGTATGTTGAACATCGCTGGTGAAAGTTTGCATCATTGTGTAACTCCTTAGATAATTTCAGCTTCAGTGTTACGGTGCTACATATCTCAAACTCTTTTTAACATCTATCTAGATGATGTGGTACTAGCGGTGGAAAATTTTAAACGAATCTTCATCACGGAGTTTATTCGAATGCCGTGGGATCTTGTATTACAGTTAAGTATTGATATACCAGCTAGTTAAGCACATGCACAGCAAATGACGAATGCTTGTTTATCGTTAGTAACTTTTTAGATGATTATCGCGATCGTTATGAGGAGTTCGAGTCTAATCATTCTTTTCTGCGAGAATGCGGAATTTGTTCGCTAGTGCGTCTGAGGTCGGTGTTTCTAGCGGGTCATAGGTTGAACTACTTCCCACTGGGCATGTGGTGAAAGGAGTTTCAGCTGGAGCATTAACTTGTATGCCAAGCGTAAAAAATGACTCTTCTTGCCAATTCTAATGGGAAAAAGAAAAGTACCTTAGGAAATAAATCACGAGCTATTCTTGTCAGCCAATCCCTGCTCGGAATCGTTTATACATCCATCCTTGGTGCTCGACGCTCTTAAGTTGGCGAACTTGAACCTGCACTTTCTATGGAGGCGAACTTTGCGAACTGGGAAAGTGTCTGATTGATGTCCGATGTCATTTTGCCCCAGTTGATGTCTTTATTTTCCTTTTCAATCATGTTTCAGTATTCATGAAGACGGTTTAAAAATAAAATTCCGTTGTCCTAGGCCTTTCCAGGATTTTCTGACGCAGTAACGAGGCTGTAAAAACGAGCCAATGCTGAACTTGCATTTTTAAAAACTGTTTCTTTATGGAGCTCTTATGTATAAATGAAGTAAACAATTTGACAAACAGCCTAGCTTGACAAAATTATATCTTCTTAAAAAATACCCGCGCTTGGCTAATCCAAAGTACTGCGTCATCACGAACTCGTAAGAGAGCTGTCACAGAATCGGGATCGTTGCCAGTAAGCCGAAGCGTTGCCATATGAATTTTAGCTGGTCTATCCACATTTTACTGATGAAAGAGAGATTATTTCTTGTATGGAATGCAGTGAACCATTGTAGTTTGACTCTTTCTATTTGAATACATTCATGACTAAGAAGCGATTAATCGATGGGTGACGTCACAGCTCCGAGTTGACGTTTCGTATCACGTGACTTTTTGCACCTTTTAAGGACTTATCAAATGCCTGTGGTTGACTCATACCCATTTATATATTACTGATGAAAGAGAGATTATTTCTTGTATGGAATGCAGTGAACCATTGTAGTTTGACTCTTTCTATTTGAATACATTCATGACTAAGAAGCGATTAATCGATGGGTGACGTCACAGCTCCGAGTTGACGTTTCGTATCACGTGACTTTTTGCACCTTTTAAGGACTTATCAAATGCCTGTGGTTGACTCATACCCATTTATGGATTATACATTTGGGTACCTCAAAAACAAAATGCTATCGTATCCTCTCATCAACTATCTCGGAAACAGACATTTACAGTACTAATTCCGAAGCGCCTATATTATTGTGGCCTTTCTCAATGAAAATCCCGCCATATTATATGGGCAACGCTATTCTTACGTGTATTTTTCAATAACAATGACAATGCTGGCTATACATAGCTACATAAAAATTAAGCATATCTAATCAACTTATCAATTTAATGACCTTAACCGTGTACCATTTATTAAATTGCTATACACTTCGCTTTGCTACGTCATTTTTTTATTTCACTTACGGGAATTTCTGTGTGTATCATCTCTTTAATTTACCGTTTTTTGTATTGAATTCATAAGTGATAATGGCAGCGCTGCCAAAAATTTAAAACTAACGTTATAAATCTGACTTACACCCACGAAATAAGCTAAAAATTATTATTTAATTGCTGAGGTTAACGTAGAGAGCATTGAAAGGTTATGCTTTGATAGAATTATAACTCACATGATTCTATCCTGTCGCTTTCGATCGATATATCGGCCACGTTCGATTAGTCATTCTCTTTTATCAACGTTTAAACTGGGCGTATAAATCACAAGAAGATTTTAAGTAATTACAAATTATTATATTAAATAGACGTTTTGACTCCTTTGACTATATATGTACGCAATGGAAAACTCAGTAAGTGTAAGAACAGATGATTTATAAATTAATGGATTCGCTTGATTACGGCCTTTACAAGTATGATCATCCTCCTAAATCAACGCGTCACCAACTTTTTGAGATACATATCTGTGTCATCCTATCGTATGCGTTTACGGTTGTGCATTACACGTTTATTTGACAGTACGGGCTCTAATTGTGATTCGTTTCCCATGTAAATCTCCATCATGCCTGAGGTGCGACGTAGCCAATGGTGGTAGAAAAGTAAATTTTTGGTACATACATACACACATACCAGTCACGCCGTTCCCTTTCGGGGTGGGCACAGTCACAAAGTTTCACTCGTAAATACATATTTGCACACCTTACTCTGCTTCAATAACTTCCTCCATACTAACCTATCCTTGCAAACCTCTTTTACCTCATTTACCCCCATACATTGCTTCATACACGCCCTCCTGTTTTTTAGACTCCTAATATTCCTCCCCCTAAGAATTTCCTCAACCACATTCAACCACAGCTTTCTCGGTCTACCTCTACCTCTCGCACCATTCATTTCACTCTTATATATCCGTTTCCTTATTCGACTCTAAGCCATTCTCTCAACATGGCCAAACCAAAGAAGCACACTCCTTTCATATATGTCCATTACTGGAGCATCTAACCCACATTCATTTATTACCCACTCACCTTACCTTATCCATCCTACTTTTGCCGCAAATACTCCTCAGATAACTCATACCCGCGGCGTTTAGTCTACTCTTATGTCCATCCTGACGTACCCATGTTTCACTACCATACAGTAAAGTGGGGAGAAGTACACTTTTATACACGGCGATTTTCGCTTCCTTAGACAGGCGTTCATTCCTTGATATGCTCCACATGCCACTACCACTTTCCTTCCTCCATTCGCACGTCTCTTTATCTCCTCATCTATCCGTCCATCTTTCGCAAACACCTTACCTAAGTATATTTTTGGTAACTTGTAAAAAAATATTCCTTAAGCAGAAAGAATGGTTACCTGCAATAGTGACTTTGGTAAGTCAATGTTGTGAAAAAAATATTTCTATTAATTTCCGCGAACTACGTAACTTATCTGATTTTTTTCATCTACGTACTACCCTGCGAGCCTCCGCATGGACGTGTGGCAGGGGGTGTTAGGGCATCAGCCGCGGAAAGAACGTGCGCGGATTGTGCGCGGAAAGAACGAGTTTTTATACCTATCTGTTCGGCAATGTTATCTCTTATTTTTATCGCTTCTGTCAGACCTGGGATGTTGTGAGGCGTCATGATTATATTCTCTGTGTTGCTCTGAAACACATAAGTTCTGAATTTATCAAGCAGTCTAAGCCTAGCGTGCAACCTCCGAGTATCTAGGGGCTCCCTCTAAAACTTGTGAAAATCCCTCTAAAACTTGTGAAAAATTATATGATTGATCTCCTTCACGCTGTTGTTGGCAAACGGTTAATGTCTTCGGCTTAAAAGTAATAGGGAAGATTTCTTACTCGTTAATCATTATATCAGTAAAATTCAATTTTCATTAGATTCAGTTTCAACTTTGTTGTTTTTGATTATATATGTAGGCTAAAAATTAGAGAATGTGTCACATTTTCAATTTCCAATTCAATAATTTTCTTTTTATTGGTGGAGCGCGGCGGCGTTTGGGTTCCCGTCGCTTCGAGGTCGCTTCCCGTCGGTGAAAGGATTTTTCTGGGGGTAATTGGGTACCGTATTCAGACTCGTGAGGGGATAGGTACCATCCGTCTGAAGTGACGTTGCATGGCATTGATCCTCGAACGGCCTTCACGAAGACAACTCTGATGGGGATGTCGGGATCATCCTTCAGCCCTTTGTCCTTTCCCTTCGTGATTCCTCGAGACACAACTTTATGGCTTCGTTTACTAACTGCGCGGATGTCATCTTGAGTCAGAAAATACCTCTAGCTGTTAAGTGCAAGGCGAAAATATTCTTTATGATTTTGTTTGCGACTTATGCAATGATCTTCGAGTTTATTATTAAGGGCTTTATTCAGAAATTTTTTGCGTCATATGAAATGTTTATAGACCTTTTAAATAACCCCCAAGTGAATAAGTAACACTGTAATTTGGAATGAATTTTCTTTTTGTGTACAGCGCTCCGATCAAGCGTATACTCGACGGATAATATTGATGATTTTGGCCTGAGATGGAGCAAATATAATTACGACAATGCGAAGTAAAGAGTAATCACAAGAATGCCTGAGCAGTTGAATTCATCAGATAGGAGATTGGATAATAATCACCCAGTTGTCGGCGCAACCTTATGAAGCGACCAATAAGAAGGTGTTGTGATAATAGTGTAAGGGCTTAAATGGAGCAGGTGGAAAGGTTTAGTAACTGGTGGGGTATTTAGAAATAAATTTGGCATGCTAGCAAGGATGTCAGTTATAGAATAGCGTTGGAGAAAGATACGTTCCTTAAAACTGCCGCCTGGGATCTTAGTAAGAATTTCAAGAAAAGGTCTATTTGAGGCTATTTAAGTGTTACGTAAGACTTGAGGAAGGGATGAGGTTCCGAGCTTTTTCCTGTGTCTTACGTGGTGGGAGGGTTAGATGGTCTAAGATTATTTTATATTAAATTTGAGAAGAACTGAATTCCTTCTGTGTGAAAAGGGTACTAGCAGAAGGCAGTACTTCTATAGTCATCCAAGACTGACTATAGATAGACCGTCTGCAATGATCTCTATCGTAAATGACAATGATTGAAATATGTGAAAGTAACGTTTCCAGACATGAGAACTTTTAATATTTTATGGATCCACTTAAAGGTTTCGTATTATCCAGAAAACATCATGCGCCGGCTCTCTTTCGCGGACGCCCGAGTATAAAGAACTAGCCGAAGTTATTATCCTGATAAGTTTCATCTCAAGTTCTATTTATTTCAAAGCGTCCAAACTCTTTGTATAACTTCCCTCCATTTCAAAAAACATTTACGACGAGAAATTGTAAATTGATTTGATGATATAGGTGAAAGATGAAATAATTAAGCAATGAAAGAAATAGTTTTAATCGGAACAAGCAAAAAAAGTGGAATTCAGTATTTGCTTTTACACGGTCGCGCTCGAAACTCCTTCTAGACGGGGAAGTAAAGTGCAGAAGAAAGGGCTCCGGGCGTCTTGCCCTTGTTTCGGCTCCGCGGGAGTCATCCAGTTCGCCCCCAATTCGTGACGCGGCTACACGTATGGTTGGCATGCGTGACAGAGATCCCGTTCGTGTGTTTCTCGTCCTTAAATGGAATGAATCCCTTGTTTATTTTTGCGACGTGCATCGAAAGTCGCCTCGTGCTCTCCCCTCAGTCACGGCCAACGGATTTAACAATTGCTTCGAGATAACCAATATGTTGGCCTTATTGCGCGTTCGAAGCGTGATCAAAAGCATTTTTCGATATACCGCATTCAGTAGCCTACAATGTAAATGAAGATAAGACCAAATACTTGAAAATGTCTTCATCACAGAGCAAACGAGAGCTACAAAACCAAATTATTGGGAATTATAAGTTTGAGGGCGTCAGAAAATGTAATTAACTTGGAGTAATAATAAATTATGAAAATTAGATTTATGAGGTAGTGTGTGTGTCAAAGGGTAGTGTGAGGTAACAAGGCTTATTTTGCAAATTCACCCCTCCTCAAATCAACTCTTCTGTCCAGGAAAACTAAATTGAAAATCAATAGAGCATTAATATGACCAGTAGTTACATATGGAACTGAGACATGGGTCCTCTCCAAACAAGATGAAGAAACACTAAGAATATTTGAAAGGAAAATAAGGAGAATTTATGGTCCAGTGAAAGAAGGAGAAACGTGGGGAATAAGAATGAACTGTGAAATGAATTAAATATTGGAAGAGAAGGATATAGTTAGGTTCTTCAAGTCATTGCGACTGTCCTGGTTGGGCCATGTTGAAAGGATGGAAGAGTATAGAATGCCAGAATTATTAATTAATAGTAAGATGGAAGGGAGTAGCAGGAGAGGAAGACCACGCAAAAGATGGCTTCAAGATGTTGAAGAGGACCTGAATACAATGAGGATTGAAAGATGGAGAGAGAAAGCAAAAAGGAGATCCGAATGGAGGCATATAAGTGAGGAAGCCAAAGCCCACACCTGGCTGTAGAGCTGTGGAAGAAGAGGACATTCAGTCACCTTACCTGATCAAGTTCAATTTTATTTTAAGCATTCGTGGTGCAGTATTTTTGCCTCGCCCCCTCTTTAGAACTTGAGTGGATATGAAAATGCACTTGGAATTAAGTACTATATGCAGACGCCCTCTCATCTCTTCAATATAAGGTTCACTTTAACCATGAGCAGTGGTTGTTACCTACGAGATGTAGGTAATGATGGAGTAGGTATATTTAACCATTCAAGTGTATAACCTTTTTCCAACAGAGTGGATTTGCAGCTGGCTCTACGCTTTATGCACATGGTGTTTAATGATGGAGAGAACGGCGAGTCATGCTCATCATCTTAGAGTTCGCGCGAGTAAGAGTCGGCGGTGACATATTATAAAAATGCCTATGGACGGATTGGCCTTAAGGTGAATGGATTGCCTAGGGCTTAATAGCTCAGGATAAGGTAGAGCGAATAGTCCTTACAGTCCTACACACGCCAATTAAGTCGTTCAGAATATGTTGAAGGACTAGGTTGAAATCATTGCTACGAGTGGAGTAATGGCCATATAAATCAGTTTACCGAGGCCGCCGTCAAGTAAATTGTTTTGATCCCTTCATGAAGACAGTTGGAAAAGATTGCAACTGAATTAATGAGTGTCTCGACCTTGAGGATTAAATATGTGACCCTATTTTTGGCTAGCAGAACAAAGTCAGCGTGACACCTTAATTTGAAGGCTATGAGGGTTACAGTTGTTGGTGGAGCGTATTCATGCACTAAGATACCACTTCACGTCAGCTCCTGATCTAGTAATTAAGTCTCCAAGTGGTTCATTGCGCATCAATCATCTTGGCTACTTATGGAACTCATAACTCCATGCCATAAGGTATGAAATCAATAAATTTATGGAAAGTTTCTGCTACAATTATTGAATGGTTGCCATGGCTTATGGGTCCCATGGAATTTTATTCTTTGGAATGGAAACATGGAACTTTATGGAATATGTATGTGTTGTTCCAGCGACTGGCCATGAAGTGGAAAATTGTATGAACGCTTGCGCGATTGTCTGAATGACCGAAATGAAAATAGAAGCTTCTCTAATGGCATTTATTTTCTTGTACTTTCTATGATGCATTAGTTCGCACCCTGTAAAGTGGCCTACGGGGTTCGGGTTGAATATATGGAGTAAGGAATGTCCTGTTTAACTTCAGGCAGTGGTGGAGACTTCATGATTTGTATACCTGATCCCTCCCTGGTGGGTTTTGGCAGAGCACTTTAAGTGTCGTGTTTCCACCGTCTAATGGCCCGTTAAATTCGTTGAATAAGGTTAATTCCTGTGCTGGGTTTCTTTTCGCCCTCCCTCCATTTACGATATAATCCTTCGTGGTGCAAAAGACCTCAGTTCTTTGTTGTCCCCCAAATAACTATCAAGCAACCAAATGATTATCATATAAAATGTCTTGAAAGAGGTAGGTTTTTTTCTTGTTTGGCCCCTTGGTAATCTTTTAATTGCTTCAGGAGGCTCACCACGACTGTGCAAGTTATACAAGTTCTGAGCAATCTGAAAGATGTACTGAAGAATGCCACCATTGCTTTAATTATAATAGTCTAAAAATGCTATTTCTACTCATGATTTTCCTTTGGTATGAGAAAAAAATAACTACTCGAAGTACACGAATTTTTTAAACAATATATTTTTGATTATCACGACTTCATCCCACTGTAACCAACTTCAGCGCCATTTCCATCGAAATAACGTATTTTGACTTAAATATTAAAACAACCAGTTCAGTGATTTGCTAATGACTCGAAAGCATAAGAGTTTTACACTGATTTTTTGCCTATTAAAGTCCGTGGAAGAATTCGTTTCTTATATACAGTTTTTCGCGAATGTGGCATGTATATTTGATTAGAGGGGGCCCAGATTAGCACGGGAAGCATAGAAATGCTTCAATTGATCCACGCAAATATGGACCTGGATTAAGTTGAGCATTTCACATTTTTTTTTTGTTTATCGACATTTTTTGACCGAAAAAAGCAGTAAAAGTAGTCTAAACGGGGAAAAAAAGAATTCACGGCGCTGATTGCAATGCTTTTCTTATGGGAATAAGTTATGCGCGGTAAAAGTACCCAAATAGAATTATTATTTGTCAACAAACGTGGAGGGCCTACTTTTCGGTCCTCGAGAGACTTGGACGTTTATCATATGTCCTTATGTGCCCGCGTGCAATATATCATGATAATCGGTTCTTCAGTCCATTCGTTGTTGGGAACAGGGAGCACTGATTTCAGGCCTCAGGTCCTTTTAGGGCCCCAACCGTTGCTCTGAGATCAACGACTGTATTATGGTTGAATAGGTGTATTGCATATTTCAAAATATCACAACCAACATCGCAAAATTTCAGTTTAGCGATATTTTAAAACATCGGAAGAGGAAATTTGGGGCTTGGGGCCCCGGGGCTTACGCCGATAGTTCTACATCACTCCTCGGTATATACGCAAGATCATGCCGAAGTTCAGCTCAGTCAATTCTGAATTTTTCGAAAAGAATTACAAATATACTTATAGACAGACGGACACCACTCAATTTTTATGCTTTAGTTTATAATTAAAAAATATAGATTTCCCGTTGTTTCATCCATTTTTGCGGTTAAAAACTCGCCATTTCCAGTTCAATTGCCGAAAAAAGTAGTGTGGAAAGGTAGGATTTAGTTGTTTATCGTTAAATGTTGGAAGTAATTGTCTATTAGAAGCCACGACATATAAAATTCCATTCATGCCATTTTACGGTTGAACCACCTTGGAAATGCCTGTGATGTGAGCCAATCCAATTGGAGAAATGTGAATAATCCTGCTACGGTGTCTGATCGAGACGTAATGTATCTCATCTAACTGCCGATAAGCGGCGTTTCAATCGTCAAGTTGGTTTTGAGTATTGAGGAGGCATTGATTTGCGTGGCATTGCTTTGGTGCTGAATAGGCGATATCACAGTGGGCTGGATTGGATATTTGAGGAGGCGATTGACAATTAAGGTCATTTGCGCCATAGGGGATTGGTAATGGAGGAAGGGTGGATAGATACCCGGCGTCGGCATTAGCTTACTCTTAACGAAAGGCGCCAAGGGGCCACGGCTTAACGTCTCATCCGACAGACGGAGCACCTACTCCACTTGAAGCGCCCTCCACAAAATACTCAAGTAGGGATCGGGTTTCATCTGAAAAACATCCGCCTCTGCAGGGATTTGAACCCTGGCGGCCCGTGTGGTAGGCGAGTACTCTAGCCACCTCGCCATCCCGATCCCCGATATCACAGTGTCTAACTTATATTCCCTGTCAGACACTACACAGCTTTTATCTTTGAGCTGCCCTGCTGGCTAGTTACCAGCCTGGATACCGCGGCCAGCATACAATAATAAAGGCCAGCTAAAGGTAATCGAATGAAAATGGTCCATAAATATGGAGGTGTACTTACCTATGGCGTGTGCCTCGGTAGTTTTCTTATACTTTATGAGAAAATTGAAACGCACGCATTGTATTGTTTACCGTATTCTTTTACTGCTCTATTTAACTCGCTGCAAATGAGTACCCAACGTTTTTATGATTATAGCCTGGAGCATGGATGTAGCGAAGTGTTGGTCGCGGTGGAAGTAAAATTATAGAATAAACTGTCTGGCTTTGAGGCTACGGAGGTGATTTTATGTTTCTCTTGCAATGAAAAGATAATCGACGATGGACGTAGGTATAGTGCGGCCTAGTTTTATTTGTTTTTCCGATAGAGGAGACAATCTCACCTTTTACTAATTATGCATTCGAATGTCGAGGTGAATTATAGGTAGGTACGCAAATTATCTCAATTTCAAGATGCAGTTTGAAAACCATGAGTAACTCTGTAGGAACAAGAACCACTGTAATGCGAAAGTGTTTTCGCTTCATGAATGTCTAAAGTTTTCAGTAAACTGAGCTGCATAAAAATAAAGGTAGTTTGATTATTTGCAATTTGTGTAATTTCAGGCGTTAGACCTGGTATACTATGTTGATTTGACTGCCCAACCGCCATCTATCTCTTATAAAATTAACGAGTAGTATTTCAAAATGTGCCTAATTATAAACTTAGATCTGTGAATTTTTGTTTCTTGCAATGAATTTCTTCGCCCAAGTTTCGGAGATACCAAGACGATTGTTTTGTTTCCCCTTAAGTTCCGAGTATATCTAGAAACTTTGGCGGAAAACTGCGAGTGATAGGTTCCCCAATTCAAGGTGTTCATTGGGTACTGCAATATTACTCCCTTATTTAGAAATGTTTAGTGCTGCATCGGAGTTTAACATCCTTTAGCTGAGATTTGTACATAGTATTCACATCAAAGTTCTATATCGAGATTCAGAAGTCATTCCTACATGTATTTAATGTATTTACAAGACATAATGACTTTGATAAATGCGTGGATCCGCTTAAGTTAAGTTCGGTACGGCATGAATGTATTCTCAAGAATGTTCCGATCTACACTAACTTCAACCACCGCCCTTAAATGCTTTCCAGAGTCCAGGGAGTTTACGCTGCTCAAGGGAATATATAGGCTAAACCATCTACAGTCGCAGCTGTCTGTCTGCGCTAACTTAAGCACATAGGATGGAAAGCTCCATATATTGCATAACAGAATATTTGCTGCGATTTGCGATCAAAAATGACGGAAGTGGTGGTCGGGTCTCTTCC
This sequence comes from Ceriagrion tenellum, assembly GCA_963169105.1. Classification (NCBI taxonomy): domain Eukaryota; kingdom Metazoa; phylum Arthropoda; class Insecta; order Odonata; family Coenagrionidae; genus Ceriagrion; species Ceriagrion tenellum. The sequence continues at coordinate 64,946,946 of OY720640.1, read as the reverse complement.
TTACGAACTGATTCCCTCTTCCCTTTGCCGAGAAATTGTTCCGCCGAACTGCTAAAGAAGAGAAATATATCTCTTTAAAGGCAATATCTTCATCGATAACTTCCTGAATCGGCTGTAATTTGGCGTCAATAGCGCCTGATAGGGGATCAAATTAATAACGTATCAATCAACTCAATTTGCAGGAGATTTGAGAGCGTGAGGGCGATGTGTTCGGATTTGCTGCGAGCAATTTTCAATTTAAATAAAATTACCTGGGCGGAGCCTGCTCTTTCCTCCGCGTACCTTTTTATCAACGCCCATAATAAACACCTCCACGTACTCGCCTCAGGCGCGTCGCGCGTGACTTTTTTTATCGTGCTCTAAGGGAGTAGTCGACGGGAGGAGAGATGCTTTATTATTAATGGGTGATCTATCGGTTATGCTAGGTTTTAAATGGACGCAAGTAAATGGCAGCAAGGATTGGTGTTGCCTTTCAAAGTTTTGGATTTGAAGTGACTCTTGTATTTTCTGTTTTCGTGGAGTTGCTCCATGGAAAGCCTCTTGACGGTGATTGAACGAGATTTCATGCAAAATTCATCTAGAATAAATTTGCTTTAAATTTTTTGTCTGATATTTCTTTCAGCTAAGCGCATGTAATGGGGATAAGCTCTATGAAAAAGTAGACATACTTCCGCCTTCAATAAATAGTCGGTTTTAATTATGAAGGCTGGGAAATGACTTCTACAGCAGTCCCTTCAAGATAAAATATTTAAGCTCTCTTGAGAATTTTAGAGCGTGGCATTCATTTACAGAATAATACCTATACCTTTATTGGTATTTTTCGGGTTCTCCCTGCGTTTCACCATTTTTTTACCATTTGACCAGAGCCCTATACATAGCGGCAGACAATTCTCCTGTTCATTAGGACCTGATGAAACCGACTGGAATACGAGCGAAACGGTCGTCCACAAAAAATGGTGCAACGCGGGGAGAACCCGAAAAAATGCCAATAAACAAGAAAACTGGGGAAGCCTTCCTAACAATACCAATACCTTGGCCATTCGTATATATATGTTATTAATGTGTATGGTGAAAATTTGGAAATGTTTCCATTATTATTGGGTGGTCTACCGGATGATGTGGGTTTAAAAGGAAGTAAGTATAAATTGTATAAATTTTCACGTGTGAAGGGTTCCCTCTTCCAGTAATATTTCTCTCTTCAACTCAGCATATGCCCCACCCTTCTTCGTCCCTTTCACAAAACGTTTTCTCATTCTTTACCTTCCCCGCTCACCCAATTATATCCCCTCTATCACACCCTGAAGTAAACCTTCGCCCCTTATTACTCCCTTCTAACACATACCATGCCTCTTCTTAATCTAATCCATAAGTTTTCTTTCCTCACCCACCGTACAAAAAATTTTGGTAGGAACTATAATATGGAGCATGTCTTCGTATGGAAACGAAATTTGGTCAATATGGAAAGAGGATGAGCGTTGAGAGGCATTTGAGACGGAGGTGTTGCGAAAAATGGAGAAGATGAACGAAGAAATTGGAGCAATTTTACGCTCTTGCTTTAGAAAATGCGTAGTGCACCTCGGACCTAGTTGGACATGAGCTGAATATTAATTTTTAGGGAAAATAATTTTATCTAGAAATTAAAAGGCAAATTTACAGATGAGTTTCTTTGGTGTAATCAACAAGTCCGAGTCTTAATTTTCTCTGAGTCTCATTTATTTTTTAATTCATGTATTTCCACTTTATCACGCCTGAATATGCCAAAACATAGATTTCATTTAGTATTTTTCTTGTTTTTTTTTTTCAATGGAAATAATTTACGATAAAATTAGAATGTATTTCGCTTGTTAGTTGGTGCAAGTATGTATGTTGTTCTATATGTAAAAGAAGTAGATTCCCTCGTCAATCGTTCGTTCTCGATTTATGATGAGTTGTATCAGTTATCATTTTGGAAACTCCCATCCGCCGAAGAAAGCACCATCCGGGTGCCTCCGGGGACGGGGTGAGGAGGATCGCCCCTTGCTACGCCACTGCGGCTAATCCTAATGGCGAGGAAGACGTAGGAATAAATGCTGACTATGGTGGAAGAGGAAAAGAAATAATTGGTGGGGTTTGGAGGAAAGAGAGAAAAGTGGACGGAGGGCGTTTTCGAGAGGTGAGGGTATGTTTAAGAGGGTGATGGTGGGTAGTAATGCTTGTTAAGGTATGTAGGATTTAACTTTTTCCCGGCGAATGACAACAATAAATTCTTCTCGGGTTTCCGTCCGGAATTTATTCTTGTTAAGGTAGTTTGAGCGAGATAGTTTTCTAGTCATAATGGGTACCATACTCGAATTACACGTTTTAATTTCAGCAGTTATAGGATGTATTATTAATGGTGTAAGAATATACTTTTATATGACGGAAATTCTAAGTAATTAAATGAAAATATTTATATTAGTCTTTTACTTGACTCATTTATTTCGCGCGATACGTTTAAAACTCCTTCACAACGGAAGGTATCTTGTGTCCTGAAAAAATTACTGCGGTAACTATAAAACTTATTTAAAAAAATATTTTAAGTCACACAAACTATAAAAAACTATTTACCATATAAAAGAACGGGTATATTTTGTCAAAAATCTCGGAAAGTAGTTCGGTAAGGGGCTGATGTTTTGGTATCCGTGGAAGGGTGTGATGTTTTTCTTTAAAATGAGACCCGATTCAGTGTGTTCTAGGTGAAATGATATTTCACCCAAACCAGCTTAAGCGCGGATGATTAAGGAAGAGAAATGTTTGGAATGCTGGACGACCTTAGGAGAGGCAGAGGGTATCGGAAACGTAAAAGTTCCTTGATGGCGGGAAAGTAATGAGAATGAAAGTGACAAGATGTGAAAGGAAGGATAGAATACGAATCCAAATGGGGGAGTTATTTTAGCGAATGTCCAAAAACTGATCTGTCAGCACTTCAATGTATCGTAAGGAATATAACAGGATAGTATGAGGCCTTGCTTACTAGCCGACCGTACCAGTCGTATAATTCATGATGATGGCGTCGAATCGGGCGACGATCTTGAACATATGAAGTCATCATGCCTCTCATCATTGTCATTTCATTCTACTATTTTGAAGGAGTAGTTTTCCTCACATAGGACAACTTTGTGTGGGGACACGTTGACGAATGAGAACAGCTTCTTCTGTTCATCGAGGGACTCGGTATTTACCGGCGTATTCAAATCTGGCTCTTCCATTCATGTGGTATTCACCCAGGTATTGAAGCCTTCATCGCGACGCTCAAGTAGTTCTATAGATATTCGTCTAGGTATACATCCGAGGACTAATGTAATCATCGAGACACCAAGGTATTCATTTGGATGCTCTAATACCAGTGAATGAGTACATTAGGCATCTCTCTGGTGGATGACACGAAGGGAGGGCATGTCGAAGAGGGCGATGGTGAGGAGAACGCTGGCGAAACGTGTAAAAGGAAGGAAGTGAATGGAAATCCTGGACGAAATAAGAAGAGGTAGACGATGCTGGATTCATTATTCTCCCGGCGAATGATTAAATTAAATTCTTTTCGGGTTTCCGTCCATGTAAGGTGCTCCATCTTCTTCTTTGCCGACGTTTCGATGAAAGAATTTTTCATCGTCATCAGGGCTGTTGATGATGATGGCCAACCATCCAGGCCCAACCAAACAACCAACCATGACGATGTTCATCAACGGCCCTGATGACGACGGAAAAGTCTTTCATCGAAACGTAGGCAAAGAAGAAACCTTACACGGACGGAAACCCGAGAAGTATTTACTTCAGAGGTAGACGATATTTGAGGAGGATCAGATGGCAAGAACTCTCTAGGAAGAAAATCGGGACTACGTGCCAGATTTTGGATGCTAGGATTAGAACTGTCCAAAAACCTACCATTCAGCTGGTAGAATAACGAACAAAAGGGCCAGCTCTTCGGCACGTCTCGCCTTCGCCCCCGGGATTTAAAATCTATCGTTCTTTCTGGTAATTGAATCGAGCGTGCGTGCGAAATATTTTTCGCAGCCCTGACACCTCCCCTCCTCTCTCGAGATTTGCCAATGTCGCCAAGAAGTGAACGACCTTGACTCGATCGGACTCTCCGTATAGGCTGATCCGTTTCCAGGTTCCTACGGTGGGTGCCCTGTGCTTCTTTTTTTTTTGTTTCTACGCCAAGGGGGCAGGTTTTGTGGCGACGACCACCGCCGGAGCAGCTGTTGATATTTGAGGATTGCGAGAACCTGTTCTTTCTCTCTCTTGTCTGTGTGTGGACTTGATAAAATTGATGGTGTTTACCTCAGCGCTGCAAAGACCTCTCCCCACCTCGACTGCACGCAGGTATGGCGTTATAAAAAAAATATCTCTCCATTTACGCGGTGGAATATACATTTTAAAAAGAGCTCGGTGGGGATTATTCGCTCGAGAGGAAACAGCCTGAGTGGTCCGGTTGCCCTAATATAGATTTAAAAGCTCTGTACGTGTTTGTGTTTTTTTATTCTGCTTCTAAAGGACACGGATAGTGGTTGTAATAACTAAGAATCATAAAATGCATTTGGACTGCCTTTAAAAACGCTAAAATTTATCGGTATTGAAAACATATCTCCCATTGTTAATGCATTTTGTTCCATAGTATGATATTAAGAAATTTTGAATTGTTATTGAGCTATAGACTATTTCATTTTTTACAAATTAGACATTTTTACCTCTTGTTTTTGACTAATTGTTACAATATGAAACGAAATGAAATATTAAGGCCTAGAATTATGCAGCAGATGCAATTCTTGTGTGCGATTAGGTATTTTAAATAGTGCAGTTTATTCTGGCTAAAAATATGTGCAAAACTATAAAATAAAATTGGACTGAACTATAAAATGCAGTTGAACTGTCTTTAAAAACACTAACATTGATCGGTATTGAAAACATTCCTTTCATTGTTAATACATTTTGTTCCAAAATGTGATATTAAGAAATATTGAATTATTATTGAGCTATGGACAATTCAGTTTTTTTTTCAAATTGGGATTTTTTTACTTTTTGTTTTTGAATACTTGTTCCGTTATGTAACAAAATGAAATTTTAAGCTCTAGAATTTTGCAAAAAATGTGATTCTTGTGTGCTATCAGGTGTTTAAAAAAATGCAATATGCTGTGACCAAAAATTCGTGCAATCACTCGGGTTTTTGCGATCAGACCATATCCTTAGTGGCGTAGCTAATATTATTTGATTGCTCGTCGTTTTTTTTTAACTGCACACGTTAAAGTACACCATTTCAATGGTTTTTTTATATAAATGTTAGATGTGGAGTCTTAAGGAGCCATTTATGGCTGAGCTGCATTAAGTTGTTTTTCAAAACTAAAGTGCAACTTTTATTTCAACAGTTAATTGTATCTGAATGCATAAAAGTTGGCCAAGGCTAGAGAGGCATGAGCATGTGTTAGAAATGTTTCGGGAAACAGGTGTTTCCCCGAGGCAAAAAAGTGATGACTAACATTCAATTTCCATTCACTTTATTCGAACAACTTCTGTGTAAATGTTCCATTGTGGATCACGAAATAAAGGCTGTGACGAAGAGTAAATGGGCCGCCGTGGAGGGTCAAATTCACAATATGATTCTGGCTGTAGCAGGAGTATTGGAGAAATAAGATGCATCTGGGCCATTCCATGTCAAGTGGACTGAATTTGGACAAAAGGTTAACCATCTAAGAATTTTATGACAATTTGTAAGGTAAATTCCTCCTGTCTCAAAGAAATATGTGTACATTATTTATCCCACCGCCGGAATACTTTTGGAGATATATACCCTTGTATGTGTGTGGATGACTAAATCATTCAATTGGCTGTATAGTGGGGTATGCAGTTCATCGGAATCTTTTATTTTCTGCGCATATTATTGCCCAGTCATACGCAGCACTCATCCTTAGGCTAACTCAGTGTTTATGCTTGAGACAGAATTCAAACCTGGGAACATTGGATTGCTATCCCGACAACTGCTGCCGCCTGATATTAATTATTGAACCACCAGTATTTGGTGTTATTATGCACCCACTTCTGTCATTAATAGTTGCCTCGCATTGAAACGCATCCCAGATCTTTTTAGATGCAGCTGATTATTTATCAAACCACGCCTTTCATTATTACTTGACCTAAATAATTTACTTTTGTTTGGTTCCATTATCAATCCGATAAAATCTTTGGCAGATATATACTTTATGGATTAACCGGTATTTATCGTCTCGGACCTTTATATGTTTCGAGGTCACTTTACTACACACACATTGGTCCTCAGCATAGTGATTGTAAGAGATTTGGTACTTATCCCTGGATTGATTCAGAAATTTCCGACTTCGAAGAACGAGACAGTGAATTCCGCCCGAACAAAAAAAGTTTCTGTAGATTAGGTGGAGTACTTAGAGTTTTTTTCCTGCATTTAAGATTCTCTCGCATGATGATCCTTTGTCGTCTTTCAGTACGCGCTTAGCATCATGGCAGTTAGAGCCATTCCAAATGTAAGCACTGTGAAATACAGGAGCAGGCCAGTAATGACGGAAAATCATATTCCGAACTTAAGAATTATTACTCTGAAAAATCGTATGTCCCTTACATTACAACTGCACACTTATTATTTCGCATGATTATTGATCGTAAAATATGTATACGCAGTGATTTACTAGCACAAAAATGTCTTCAACACGCCATTCATTACTGGGACCTTGGTCAAATTAGTAGTCTGCCTGACTAGCATAAAATGCGATATTTGGGTTTCTATTGGTGGGCCGTTAAAAATTTCTTGTCAGCGACAGGTTGGCAAACAAAATGTGATACGAATCAGGTAATACTCAGGGAGATGTAAGTGCTACCATTGGAGCTCGTTCATAGGAAGACGCATGCCAACTTGAGGCTTGGCAAACATATTTGCAGTAAAAGCGTTTTCCTTCTTTTCAGAGTCGCTTTAACATCGGCAATATGAAGCCGAAGGCTGGTTTGCCTTAGGTCATTATTTGCTCCTCGGGTTGTCCATTTATTTCAACTCCCCGTCTTCACTTCTTTCATTATGCGTTTGACATTTCTATTTTTCTCCTCGCTCAGCAGCTCTTAACACCATCACCTTCACAAGTCACTGACGTCTTTATGCACGCACGATAATTGAGTATCATCTCCGCAGTGCCAACTACTGACTCGTCTTGTCTCTTGCTCTTCTCATTATGTTCTTGGAGATTCTCTTTATGCTCATTTGATCCTCACAATGCACCTGTCTTGAAACATCTCTATTATTTTATTCCTGGCTAATATTTGCGTTTCGGGTGTTCGATTTTATTTTTTCATTGTAAGTTGGGTGTTCGATTTTGATTATAACGTCTTGGATGTTCGTGATATCTTCTTTGATGCGGGCTTTATATTATGGTTGAGTTGGCATGTGTAAAATCTAGAGATCTAGAGATAGAAATTTTTTATTCAATATGAGGTGAAATTTCAACAACAAGCATAACAGTGCTGGTGTGTTTACGTTGGGAGAGGAGGGGAAGAGGAGGGAAACCCGGCATCGACGTCGGTCCTCTCTTTAGCGACAGGTTAAGTTGGGGTCCCCTTCTAAAGGACGGAGTATTGTATGTTCTATAAGTACACTCCGCGGTTAGGACGGGAATTTTCCAGAAAAAACTATCTGCCATTGTTGCGACTCAAACGCGGGTCTTCGTTCGCGGATCCGTTAACTATCCTCAACACCAACTCGATCTCACACTAAGCACTTATACTCTCTCACGATACAAGTTCTTTAGGAGAGTTTTGGCATTTTAACTATGAAGCCAAGCTGCCTCTCGTAGTGTGATGAAAATAAAATGTTTCCGGTTATCCCAGCCATTTGTATAAACTGTTCCTCGTAATTTAAACCATTTTCTCGTATTGATACAATTGAAATTTATACATATATATGAGAAGAATAATGCCATAATTACTATGGCATGAAATAGCCCAAGCTAAGCAAGCATTCACGACAAAAAGTCGACTGTTGATCGTAGAGTATAGGTTTACAAACGAAGAATCAGGCCTAGAATTTTCAGGCCTCATTTAGAATATGCCGCTAGTATATGGGATCCGTACGAGGAAGGTATGATAAAAGAATTAGAGCGCGTGCAAAGGAGATCTGCTAGGTTTGTTAAAGGCCGTTATGATAATTGTATAAGTGTTACGAGCTTAATAGAAGAACTAGGATGGGAATTACTATCAGAACGCAGATTAAAATTTAGGTTAAACCTTTTAAGTAAATTCGAAACAGAGTTGTTCACAGATGACGTTAGATATATATTGAGATCCCCTGCGTATTATGCTAGATTTGATCATATTAACAAGATTAGAGAGATAGATTGTCGTACCGATAGATTTAAAATGTCATTTTTCCCTCGTACCATAAGAGAGAACAATAGGCAGCGTAGCAAAGGGATAGGTAGGTGAAATATAGTTAAGAGTAGTCTGTAGTGCATGATGCATGTAATAACAACCAATAATCCAATTCATATTATGTAGATACTAACCATCTAGCTGCATGTGACCCTGCTATCTAGCATATCTCCCTTAAATATCCTACTTGCTTGTCAATAGTGCATGTTTGGTGATATTCACCCCCTGCCACACACCCTCGTGGTGGCTCGTAGGGTATCACGTAGATCACGTAGATGAATCAGCTTGAGAAAACATTCGTGTGGAGCCTGCCACACTTATGAACCGGAAACATAGAACATTGGATATGCAGACAGGAAAATTTTAAAAGCTATAGACCCTGGGTGTTAAAGGGGGTGCTGAATATCAAGTTGACGTATAAAATAAGAAAAGAAGAAGTACACATAACAATAGTGTGAAGGGTCTTATGGAAAACCATGCAAAAAAGAACTAGATGGATTGGACACACTTGGAGGCACAGTGTTTTCGTGAGGAATATAATGGAAAGACTGAGGGAAGAGTGCCAAGAAGATGAAAAAGGATCAACTAAAAAGGAAAGTACACAAGAACTACCAGGGAGTAAGGGAAATGGTATTAGGAAGGTTAGGATGGACGGCTGGATTCAACCAACCCTAGGATTGTGTGACCAATAAATGAATGAATTAGTCCTGAATGAATGAATGAAGTATTTCACTATCGATTGACTATTATTAGAAGAGGAAAGGAACCTATTGAACACGATACAAAAATGAAGAACCAGATGGATTGGACACACTCTGAGGCACAATTGATTTGTGAAGAATGTAATTGAAGGTAAAATTGAGGGAAAAGTCCCCAGAGAATGACCCAGGAATACGTTCATGGACCAAATAAAGTAGAAGGTACTTTGAGAGAGCTACCAGGTAGTAAGAGACCTAGCATTCGATAGGGAAGAAAGGAGGGCTACAGTCAACCAATCTTAGGATTGCACGACCAATGATGATGAATATATTTTAAAGATGTACCCACAAGAAAATTACTTATTCCTAAGGATTCTTTAACTATTGATTATTCCTTCTTCTTCCCTGTCGGTTGCACGTTAGCGAATCAAGGTGGAGTAATATCCTGATTTCATATCAAGCCTTCCCTTAAGTTTCTGTAAAATCTCAATCCCAGAAAAACATGACGTCTGCATGAAAGCGCGTTCCGGTTGTCAGTTCCAGAATTGAATTCCTTTCTCGAGAGGGAAATGAGCTCTCTTCGTGCCATGGAACTTCGAGTTCTGGCCTCGCGGATGGCTTGTGTTGGCTAGTGATGTTATTGCTATACCCGTCTATATATTTCTCACACGCGCGGTGGCAAGCAATGACAGACTTCGGTACTCTGATGTCTATTTATAGAAATGCTCCTATTCGGAGCCTCAGCATAAACACAATTTCAGTAAATGCACACCCACGTCCTCACTATATCGAGAATGTGGGTGAATATCGGAACATCGATCGCTGAGACAAGGTCTTGGAGTGATAATGCTGACCTTCTGCTCAAATTATTTCACGAATTTTTGAAATTAAAAATGTTAAAAATAATTAAAATACTTCGTATTTCCCCGCGCTAATTAAAATGTACGACCCTGCGCTCAGACTATTACACAAATTCCTGACAATATCGAAAATAATTAAAACGCTTGAAAAAATTACTGAAATTGAAATTATTATAAATTTTTAAAATGCATTACATTTCCTCGCGGTTCAGTTCCATATCAGTAAATTAATGATGATTAAAAATAACGTTTAGCAATCTTACACAGATTTATTGTCTGTCACGACGCGTTTCTCCACACTGGCACATTCGTGTGCGTTGTTCTTCGGTTAGCGTCGTAAATATGTAACCGCAGACCTAGGCGTTTGAGTGTGCCGCAGCGTGCTGAAACGCATCGTGCCAGCCAATATACCTGTGGAAGAAAACGAAGAGTTGTTATTTATTCATCATGATCATTGACTACTACTATATCCAGCCTGACGACTCTACATCCGGCTTGATACGGTTACTTTTATTAGTAATCATTCATTGGTTGTTCAATCCTGCGATTGGTTGACTGCAGCCCTCCACCCTTTCCTATCTAATGCTAGTTCCCTTCTATCCTGATATCTCTTCCTATGTACTTTCATCTTAATGTGGTCCATGAACTTATTCCTGGGTCTTCCTCTGGGGACTTTTCCCTCTATTTTACCTTGTTCTTTGTGTGTTCTTTTAAAGCCCATTGTGTCTCAAGGTGTGTCGAATCCATCTAGTTCTTTTCTTCTGTATGGTGTTCCATATGGTCCTTTACTCTTCTACTCTTCTGTACACTTCATCAGTTTTTACTTTGTCCGTCCATTTTGTCATCATCATCCTCCAGCACCAGGATTCGAAGGAATCTAGTCTTTTCTGGCCAGCATGTAGTAAATTAAATTTAAATGTCACCCCTTGACAGCGCCTGGGCGCCCATTTTTTGAGGTAGCCCAGATTTTAATCCCTTGATTTTTTTCACCTCCGAAAACTTGATATTCGCCTCCGCTAAGAAATCCTGTACTATTTAATGAAAATCATGCGTAATCATCCCCCGAAGCTGTTGGCTTTTAGCTAGATCTTGTCAGGTTGCGTTTGAACCATGGGAGAGAATCCCGTTCATGTATCTACGGAGTCACGTGGTATAATCACGACCCGTTTGAGATATTGGTGCATTTGAACCACTCGTAAAGAAATCTCTCGCAGTCTTCCCTGTCTCTATTTTTTTTGTTAAGTCTTTTAAAAAACAAGAGTTTTTCTCTCTTTTGCTTTTTTATATAAGATAAATTTATTACTTTCATAACTTATAGAATGGAGTTATGAGTTTCATAAGTAGCCAAGGTGTTGGATGCGCAATGACCCTGTCTGAGACTTTATTACTTGATAAAAGAATTGTTTTGAGACTAATGACCGGTTTGTTTACTCTTACTGGCAAACTATTATCTACATGAGTAATTAATCATACGCTGAGCTTTCGTAAATTTTATCGTGCGGTGGAAGATTGAATCAAATATTCAAAGCTATTAACTGTTGGTAAAGAAGTTAAGTAACTAGTAGATGTGTTCTTGCAACCCGAATATAATTATGATATCTATAACTCTATGGATCTCATAACTATTGATTCCATAATTAAATGTTCTTGAAACCGGCCAATATACGTTTAAGAAATCCATCTCAGTTGTTTACGGCACACCATACTCGCAAGCTGTTTCAATCGCGCGTCTTGAATCATTAGTTACGCCATCGGAATAATGTCGAACGGTTTGTAACTCACCCCCATTGTCATTATAATGCGATTTGAGACTACTGAAGTTTGGATGGTTTCTGCGGATATCACTCTGATGGGTTGCCTAAAGGTGTGTAAATTTTCTCTGTAACCTGGAAGTTGGTTGGAATTCCATTTTTTGCTTCTCATGACTTTTTTACATGAATGAATGACCCAATATGTTTACAGTATTAATTAAGAGCTGGTAAAAATACCTCTATATTTAGATGGGACGATTTTTTATGCAAAAAATAAGCTTTGAATACCTCTGTATGAGTTTGTCCAATGTGATTGAAGGATATTTTTTTTTCTAAAGGAAACCCAATGACTATTTGGCAGTCAAATACGCTACCTCTTTCACGACCCTGGCTTTCAGTGTAGAACCCCTGCTTTTATATGAGTCGCTTGCGCTAAGAAACTGTTTGGTATTTTCTGGAATTGGAAACTCGTGAACAACAATGATTTTCAACTGATTGGCGTTGATAGATTGTCGTATTAAGGAGAACAACATACTTTGCTCATCGTTTACATGAAATACCTTTGTATTCGGAAGATTTTTAGGTAGTCCTTTGTTAAGGTACCTTATCCAACAGGAGTCGTATGAAAATATGGCCTAGAAGTCTGTATTTAGCCACACCCATTCACGAAATACGTTTAACTAATTTAATTTTGCGCGTTCTACGCTTCCTTGTTATACTGTTCCAATGGAAAGCGGAGGTAGGCCGAGGACTATTAGTTATAATATCCCATCGGAAGCATTTTTCTATAGAACATACCACTTATTTATCCTCCTTCACTCACGCCATCTACTTGAAGGAATGAGAGTAAATCTCTTCCCGCTCATGGTATGACTTCCTGGTGATGGCCGTCCTTCGATGCAGTGATTACATTGCGAAACACTCGCCAGTTATTTATCCAGTATTTTTTGCTTAATGATTGATGATAAAGAGAACCGGTCAATATTTAAAGTGAGAACCTATGTTATAAGGTTTTTAAACGTTGATATTCGTCTCTCTTCATCCCCGTATTCAGCTGGCCGTGTGGATTACGGTTTTCTGCATGTTAATTTTGCTAAGTTATGATTTTGGTCGGGTGGAGGTCTATAATTTTCTTTTCTGGACGCATTCTGAAACTAGTTTTTATCCTCTTTGCTAAGATCTTAGGCATTTTTGGGTTATCATCTTCACATTAGAAAGACTGCCCTTAGGTTTTAATTACTACGTATGTGCAGTAAAAACATACTTCGCGTGTAGCTTCGTAATAAGTGAAAACATTATTGAGTAGTGCTAACATTTTCGGAGTCACAAAACCGAGGAAAGCTGGTATAGGTTGCTTGTTAATTATGGCTGAATATTGAAAAGAAAAATAAATAGTCATTAACTGTATTATTAACCATCCTTTAGTTCAGGACCGTATACCTATCACCTACTAAAATCTGGATCACACCATTTTAGTTTGCATTATATGCATTCTTCTCTCGCTAAATTAAAATTTGGACATTGGCCACTTAAGTTTCAAATTCAAAGACATAATTATTCACTTCGTTGGACCAGAACATTGAAAGACACGCTCTAGATTTCTGAATTGGTATAGTCTGTTATAGAGTCGTAGTTTCCCTTGTAGAGTTTTCTCTCATTGCAATTTCTCTCATACGTTGCTCAACGTGTGGAAACGTGTCTTAAGCCATGCCGAGACAACATCGTGTGTACCTTAGTGGAATGGTTTTTTGAAAGCCCCTATTCCGTCAGTTGGAGGAACCCTACTATTTTATTTATTATCTCAGTGATTTCTAGATCAATGAACACTCACCTACGAGCTCAAAAATCGTGGAGTTGACTCTGGCAGTCGATAGTACCACCCTTAGATTCCATGCGTGTCATAGGTGATGCGAAAGATGCAAGTCGTTCGTGTCTGATATTCATATATCATTGCAACGAATGTGCACTCATTGCCAACATCATGTGGGACATGTATTTGAATTTTATTTCTAAAACAATTATTATTATGGTCTTGATATCATAGGTCAGAGGATGTTCTCCTCACGGGAGGTTTCGACGTTTTCATTGTTACAAGTGCAGTAAATAATAGGCATAGAATTGCAATATTTCTTACTGCTTAACCTAATCTCGGAAGATAGGACTACAAACCAGGAATCAAAATGTGAAGACATCCGTGTGGAGCTTAGCTTTGGATCGGAAGCGTGTACCATCGGAAAACCGGACCAGAACAGACTAGAAGCCTTCGAAACCTGGTGCTGGAGAAGGATGCTGAAGATAAAATGGACGGACAAAGTACGAAATGATTAAGTATACAGAAGAGTAGAAGAGGAAAGGAACCTATGGAACACGATTCAGAAAAGAAGAACCAGATGGATTGGACACACCCTTAGGCACAATAGGTTTGTGAAGAATATAGTTGAAGGTAAAATAGAGAGAAAAGTCTCCAGGGGAAGACCCAGGAATAAGTTCATGGGCCAAATAAAGATGATAAAGAAAGTAGATAGGTAAAGATACCAGGAGGTAAGGGAACTAGCATTAGATATAGGGAAGGGTGGAGGGCTGCAGTCAACCAATCTTAGGATTGAACGGCAAATTATGACCTAATCTTTACTATGCGTTTGTTGTCGCCAAATCCAACATTATATGCAAAGATAATCCTCCAACTGCTGTGTTATCATGAAACCAGTTTTTGGCACGCTCAATTATTTTTCCGGAACCAGAAATTGTAAACAGATTTCAAGGTCTGCTGCACATTAGTAACTTTCACCATTTCGCTGGCAATATGTAGTAACAATGCAGATGGCTCAATCTTCACCCATTTTCTCCATTTAATCTAACCGTGTAGAGAGCTTCACGAGTTACTTTACGGCTTGTTTAATTTTGTTGTTTGTTTGTTCGAGTTCCAAAGTTTGGGATCCAAACAGTGGTGAATGAGGACAAATTATGACATTGGCCTCATCTTTTTATGCTCCTAAAGTCTCAGGCTGTACTCAGATCATTGAATTCTTCTTCCAGAAACTTATTTTTATCGCTCGCAGGATTTATTTCATGTGCAAAATTAAATTAAGAATTGTTTTGGATTCAGAAAGTTGTCATGGGAAGGAAAATTGATTGAGCTTTTGACGCGATGAAAATTGAAAAGTTGATTCTATCATTAAATTTTGCGTTCATGTCTGAATCATGAGAATTACTATTTCGAAGGATTAAAAAAAACCCCTGAATTTCAGCTCTGGTTCATGGCCACAACATGTTGCCAGGGGGTGTGGCTCTCTAGTGAGGAAATAATCTATTGTAATAAGTTGATCATCCGTGAAATTACTTTCTTTTTATTAATGAGTATCCGTGATGTAGTCTGGCATCAAGCATTGAAGTCACCTACAGACGGACTCGAGGAAGAGAAGCTTGCTGAGGTAAAGAATCCGTCGTGACCTCGAATGCCTGTCCAAATCACCGAATCGTGATTCTCCTGAAAATGCGATTTTTCCAGATACAGCTCAAGTCCCATTCTCTCATAGTGGAGACTTGAAAGTTTGAACTTTCAGGTAACGCCCTGAATCAAGGTCATCTCCGGAGACACCCCAATGGAGCTCCAGGAGTATCAAATGTACTATGTTTCATTGTGAAAATAAAAATATTGATAGAAATTTTAAACAATGAAGGTAGAGAAGATGACATATCCTTAAACTTTCTTCGAAAAACTTTATCATATTGTTGTAAAATTGAAAAACATAAGTAACTAACTAGCTTCAGCTGCATCAAAAATTTGAAAAAATTAGTAAAGATGTGTTCGTGTGATTTTATGAAACAAGGGCACTCTCTTTCATGATGTACGGTAGCGAGAACTGGACCAATACAAAAGCAAACTCACAAAGGGTACCAACGTCTGAAATGAATATTTTCAGAAGAGCTGCTGGATTTACACGAACGGATACGAGACAAGATCTCAGCGTAGAACACGTTAACAAACTGATTCGAGAACCCAGGAATAGATAGAGAGTATAATTTCCCAAACAAATATGAAAATATGGAGTAAGATGTAGGAGATCTATTGTACTAAGAGTCAAGAGGTGGAAAGGCTAACACTGAAGAAGGTCGCTGTAGGAAAAATGACTAATACTTGTCATAAGAAGAAGAAGAAAGTAATATCAATGGAATTTTTGTTTTTCGTATGTTTTTTATGAGAGACTTTCGTGTTTCTGCCAATGTGTTTTAAGTGGAGTGTGTGCTCATGCTAGCCTGGATCACTCACCCGCGTGTCTTTTGCTTGATTGGAACAATACTCATTCAGTAGACCTTTCTGATGATAATCGATATATGTTTCCATGACTTAAATTTACTGAGTTCCAAATCGTCGAATCTTTAATTCTTTGCAGCGGACCGAAAAAGGAAAATATTTCATCTTATAGATTGCGTTGTTTCATGCTTCAGTTTGCTTATACTAGCGTGCTGCTTCCATCAGATGATTTTGTACTCAGAAACTGATTTAGACGTGCCAAGTGCGGGCAAAACTTGAAAGTTATCGAAACAAATGTATCAAGCAATCTGATAGTCGGGATAAATGGCGAAATGCGGTGGCGTCGATAAAACCTTCTTGATAAATAGTGAAAATCCCAATCCACAGCTAGTGCATGAGTTAGTGGCTGCTTAGTACATTTACTATATTTCTTCGGCTGTTGACTTGTGTTTTTAGCTGTTTCCTCTGGGACCTAAAACCTGTGGCAATCATTACATCTCGCCGTCGGGACGCGTCGGTGGCGATAGGGTATAATACTCGCCTGTTAATCTTGGGGTCGCGGGTTTGAATCCCATCTGGGAGGGCATTTCTCCATCCAGGACATGAGAGTTTTTTTTTCATAGAACCACGGATCTAGCCACGCAGTCACTTCAACGAAGCCACCACACAATTGTGTGAAATTCACAGAGGAAAATTCATTCGCCTGGAGTGGGGATAGAACCTGAATCCCTCGATTTTGCGCCGAGTGCTCTAACCATTAAGCTACCCAGGCATCCTCTTCCACCATGAATCTCATGGAGGCTTTAAGGGGAAGTTTTCCTCACAGGTACCGTGCATAAAATGCCAGAGGTACCTGTATGCGAGCTCTAAGCGCTGCAGTTCACGGGGATAAGTTCAAATTTAAACACAAAGGTGTTTACTTTGGACATTTTTAAAGAACCACGGAACTAGATGCGCTGTAACTTCATCGGAGTCACCCGCTAGTGATCACACAATTATGTAGTTTAATTGGTTAGAGCACTCGGCGCAAAATCGAGGGATCTGGGTTCGTTTCCCAGTCCAGGCAAACGATTTTTCCACTGTGAATTTCACACAATTACATGAGTGTTAGTGTGTTTTAAATTACGATTCAGGCCTCTTAGAACCACTAAGTTCTAAAATCGCAAAAAATACGACATTACTATTGCTGTTGACAACCATACTTGAGGTGGGTCTCTCCGGCAACCTTTCGGTTGATACGTTAAATTATGTTGTCAACACGACGCATGCGTCAAATAAGTGATGGTGAGTTCAGACAGTTTATAGAACGACCACAAGAGAGCATTATTATCCGAACCAAAGCTCCCTACCAACAACTCAGAGACGTATTCCGGCCTTAATAACGCATGCTCGCAACGTTCAGCCCCGCAGTAGCTCAAGGTCGAAAGCTTTTTTTTGTTCTCCTACCGCTACTACTCACCTTACCGTAGCAGATGCCAAAGAGAATGAACTGCAAGATGATAAGAGAGAGAATACGCCTCCTCGTGTCCATCTTAATCTTTCGGTCTTGCCCCCGGGATTCGTCAAGCCGCTGAGGATTCTCTTCTCGAGGGCTTTCTTCTCCGTCTGGTCGTGTGCGGCGATGAGATTATCCTCCTCTTGATTTCTTCTTCGGTCACACTTAGGCGAGATCCACCTCTATCCCGTCTCCCGATGTCTTCGCATCTGCACGCGGTGGGATTTACCACGCAGCTTTATATTAGAGCCACGGGCTTCGGCTCCCAGCGTTCGGTTATCCGAGGACATTCGCATGCCTCCCCACCCTACTCCGCCTCGTGTCTCCCCTCCCTCCCTTGTGTCTTCCTCCAGTCTCCTACCTGTCTTTACCCCTCCACAGCATCTCTCTCTCTCTCTCTCACTCTTCCTTCCCCTCTATCTCGTCTCATCATCTTATTTTTTTTCGGACATCTGAAGTTCATGCTTTATTTTATTTTTTTAAACGGAACTAGTTTTTCCCTTTCCCTCTCCGAAATTTGTTGTAATGAAGCATCGTGATCGTAAAGAGTTTGTAAATGCCACGTAAAGTTTGCAGGATACGTTTCCTGGGAGTAACATTTATGAGCTCATAAGATCATAATAAAAGGCCCTATCTTCCTTGAAGATCTTATCTTGATCATCGTCCCGGAGATCTTAAAATACATGCCGCTGGGCAATCCCTGCTCTTTCGAAGAGGAAAAACTGGTACATTTTTACTGTATGGAGGTGAAGAAATGTTAATTTTATTGCTATCCTGCAGACTATATGCGGGTTTTGGATAGTCCGCGAAAATGATTCAAAACGGTATTATTTTGTCCATATATTGTCTCACCCTATTACTATCATCAGCTTGTCTTATATTGTTTACTTCCGCTAATGAAATATATAATAAGTTTTTACCTACCTTCAGTTTTAATTTTCCCTTGCATTGCTGCATTAAAAGGCTGTGTCGTGAAGGTATTCCCATTCTCTTTTTTTTGTCTTCTTCTCAAAGGATACGTCAGGCTCATGCAGTAATGGGTATTTTTTCGATCATTAGAGCTCTTGGAAGAATTTAGCCATTTAAAAATCCTAAATATTTCTTCCTTACTTTCTTTGATGGCTTTAAATTGTGTACCATCCTTAGTGTAGCCGAAAACTCGCCGCTTTGTCACCACGTCGTGGCGTAGTCCAATTATCTGTTAAATAATATCATTCACTTCTTACCATTGTAGGATAGGAGTATTATAAAAATGTTCATCTGTACTTAATTTAAAAATGAGATCTTCCCCTAACTTTGCTCTTACTCATGCTGAGGCTGTGATGGGTGTCATGATGCAAGTTCCATGAAGAGAGTCGTATTAGAAAAAGATAGAAAGTCGGCCTAAAATTGCGCTTTAGTTCCTTCACATTTTTAGACCTCAATGTATAGTATCTTGTTTAAAGTAGTGGAAATAATTTTTGCCATTGAACATGTTTTTTCGTTGATATCTAAATGATGTTCTTTACGTAACAGGAGGATATCTATTCAAGAGTTTGCTTCAAAGTTGATTTCATTTTGAATCTTGGACGTTTATTGATAACGGTTTTACCTTCTTAGCACCCATTGGAGTTGATATTTAAGAGTCTCTTAGTTTGCCACTTTACGTTTATCTCTGCATAGCAGTGGTCGATTTATTTTTTCAACAGATTTTTTTTATCGCTTGGACTAGTCATATATCTGAGAAACCTAGATATTTTGACATGTTTTTCTAACCTTTTTGTTCATGTAAACAAACTGAGTTAACTATAGCAAAAAAATTTCGGCTGGCACGGTCATTGTGTCCGCGGCCTATTTGGACCCGAGTTCGAACTATGCTGCCCGATCTCCGAAATATCTTCGTTAACTTGATCGTACTTCTGCATAAAGCTAGTCAAACAATTCATCTCGTGCCTGCTTCGAAGCTCTGAAGGTAATTTGTGAGTACGGAAAATGTGATTTTGCCGTTTAATAATTACCGTTATGAATATGGAAGAAGGCGGTGAAAATATTTGCTCATCCAACCGCTCTGAGCCCCCGCGTATGCCCTCAGGTAATCCGGCAGTGAGTGTAATTACCCACTCAAGAAGCACAGGAAACAAAATTAGCATGCGCCGTTTTAATGAGGAAATGTTTTCATGAAAAAAATACTCTAATGAGTGGAAATTCACCATGAAAAATCAGTCGACTCAACTCGGTTTTTTTGTAAAGACTTTTCGCATATTAGTGTTATCTACATGTATCTTGCACTCTTGGGCGTGATTACGTGCAGTCCTCATTTGTGCTGCTATACGAGGGACCATTGTTTTAATACATCCTGGATACAATCGTTCTATGTTCGCCAGCTTTGTCACTCATTTGTCGACTTAATACCAGTTGCAGTAACTGCACACTACACATGTATCCCAAAGAGTTATGGGACTTATAAGCCATGGTAATCATTCAGTAAGCGTTGCAGAAACATTCGATAAAATTTAATTAACAAATGGCTTCATAACTTATGGAATGGTGTTATGAGCTCCATAAGTAGCCAAGATGGTGGACGCGCGATGAGCCACTTGGAGTTTTAATTACTTGATAAAATAGTGGTTTTGAGACAAATGGTCAGTTTGTTTACTCTGACTGAATAATTATTATGTGCTTTAGCAATTATGCATAGGATAAACCACTATAAATTTTATCTAGCGAAGGAAGATTAGATCGAACATTCGAAGCAATTAACTACTGGTTGATAAGTTATGGAATTGGTACAGAGTTCCTGCAACCCGAGTAGTTTTATAAGGTCCATAACTTAATGGATAATATAACTATTGATTCCATAACTAAACGTTCTTAAAACCGGCTATTAGCCAATACCAGAACACTATTTTTCGATAATTTCAAGAAGAGATCGACTGTTAAGATCATCGATGTTTTTTCGTTCATTTAAATCTGCTTGAGTCGCGACTGCAGGTCTGTGGTAGTACCTATTGAAACTTTCATGGTCGGTTCTCACGGGTAGGCGATCTACGAATGCGATTATTTACATCATGAAGGCCAGGTGGATTGATTGATAAGGATGGGCTTACATTAGGGAGAAAGAAGAGAAACCTGGTATCGCTATGGGCCTAGATTCAGGGATAACTCTTAATTTAAGTCCCCGAGGATTTCACCGGTTTATGTCCCCCCCAAGGCATTGGAGCATTGTACATTAAGTTCACCCCGCATATCACAGTGCTAGGAATCGAGATACCTTTAAAAAAAGTCTCTTTTCTCTGCCGTGATTTGAACCTGGATCCTCTGGATGCCAAGACAGTACTTACTCTGTCCACCATAACAAACGCGCTCCCCAAAAATCATGAAATTCAGGATGATTGAGATAGTTTCTCAATGTACATAGACAGTTAATCGGCAATAATTGGTATTTTGCCCATTTATTGAGAAAATTGAAGGCAGCAACTCCCAATGCTTGATTCCGCCGTCACGGGGTCATGTGAATTATTCCTCACGATAGTGATTTGCCTAAAAAAATATCCTTCTCAAGGTTCTCTCTGCCTTCCCTGATGCCGTCTAAAATCTCCATTCTTGTGCTTCCTCTTTGGCGTCCATCTACTATTCTACCCCTATAGCCCTTTTTAACGTTCCATCACCTATGAATCCCTATTATCTTCTCCTGCCATTGCCCAGTATGCTTAAAGCTGACCATCGTGTAATACATTTACATCTAAGTATATATTACCCTGCAAGCCACATCAAGGGTATTTGACAGGGGGTGAATTATCATCAGCATATACTAGCAGACACGGATCAAAGAACACGTACGAAGTTACATAAATATGGATACCAACTCACAATTTGCTAAGCATCTGCTGGATAATAACCACGTACCTTGAAAATGGCACTCAGTTGCTGAAACCCGGGTCGGATTTAATAAATTAGTGTGGAAATAACCAAGTTTCATCTTTTCATCACGAATATTCAAAACTTCCACAAAGTAACGCCTGAAAGTTTCGTTCTCGGTTGTGTTGAAAATCTGTTAATACGGTCGAGTAAGTTAAAGGAGTACTCTATTATTAAATTTCGGTGAATTTTGCTTCTTCGTGGTAACACATTTCATCTTTACACCAGTGCAAAATATCACGCACTTCTTGAGCTTCTTTTCCAGATGCTGGTTTAAAAATGGAATCCAAGTGATTAGCTGAGTAAACCGAAGTGTGTATTAATAACCAACAAAAAGCCAATGAGTCGCCGATTGATGAAAACGAGATTTATTGATCTGCCATAAGAAAGCAGAAGTAATGACAATTTCTCGCTCAAAGGAAGCGAAGCTGGTCATAAAAGCTGGAGGGCACTGACTGAAGCGAGTAGAGCATTTTAATTCCATCATCTACATTTACTTTTTACCCTGAAAGCCACCACAAAGGTGTTTGGCAGGGAGTGACTTACCACCAACATGACCTACAGTAAAGAAATTAACCTTCACCAACTTGAACTACACTATGGGTATGCTATAAATGCTACAGATCTCACTAAACTAATTTATAATGCCTCTGTGTATACGTGATACAAGAGTCATGCAGGGAACATGCAGAACTTGGTATTAGCGCCACTCAGCACATTAAGAAACACGCATTAGAGAGCTACGCTGTCTACCCTGTTGACCTTGTTGGCCTTCCCTACCGGAATCCGAGCTCTACCGGTTACGGTCCGTTTAAAAGGAAGATTGTAAAACTTATGAACATTTTTACAGGCGTCGACCTCTATCCATCCGTACATGACTTCCTTTTCCGACCTCTGTCTATCCATTCATCCCGGTTCATGAAACCATTCCCTTTCTTCCGCTTCCCCCTTTACCCCTTCCCCGTTTAGTATTAGAAGGGAGCTGATGCCGGGGACATTGGGCAAGGAAGTGAGGAAGAGGCTGATGAAGAGCTTGATATGGAGCGTAGAATTGTATGGGGCAGAAACGTGGACCCTCAGAATGGAGGACGAGAATAGGTTGCAGGCATTTGAGATGTTGGCGTGGAGAAGGATGTAGAAGGTGAGGTGGACGGAGATAAGGGCTTACGAGGAAGTGCTTTAGATGGTGGGCGAGGAAAGGAAACTTATTAATGGAATTCGGGATCGTCTGAGTAGGTGGCTGGAGGGTGGAATAAGGGTCGATAGGTTGCTCAAGAGTCTGATAGAGGGAAGGATGTTGGGCAAACGGGGAAGAGGAAAAAGGAGACTAAGTCTCATGGACAGGATGATGAAGAGTAGATCGTATGCTGAGGCAAAAAAGGATATACCAGAGGGAGATAGGCCCCTGAAAGTGTAGAAAATCGGGAGGAGATTCTCTGATATTCAACAAACCCCACCTTAACCGGCAGATTACTCAAAAAACCAATAGATTACTTTAATAATAGCTATAAAGAAAACTTTTAACCTTTCTATCACTACCAAAGGAGCATTTATTTATTGCGCTTCTCTTCGAGATATTAGCCTAAAATTATATTAGAAAAATTATTATTCGAACGAATGGCTTTATATTTGTAATAGTTAAGCGAAAGCCGTGTAATCGTCGAATAATGAAAAAAGGATTTGTCAACTTGCATGCAACCGTGAGAAGGAAAACTCCTGCGGCCGTATTCATAGTTACGCTAGTCTAAGTCTACGACTGGCTTAATGAAGTTAGACTGGCGATTTCGTTAAACCCATATTCATAGTGTCATTTTAGCGCTGACCGACCTAAGTCCCGGTAAATTTACTGCGTAGGAAGTTAAACCAATAGAATCACGGTTTAACGTAAGGTTTAAGCTCCTCGTGACGCCATTTTCTCTTCAGCTTATGTGTTTTGGTGATTATCGAAGGTGCCCTGTGGTTTATCACGAGTATTTTATTCGCCAGAGATATTTATAGGAGTAATATTAGTAGATAGTCTGGCGATAAGAATATTTTTGACTTTTTAGTTTTTGTTAATTTTTAAGTTGGTGAATACCTTTTGTAGGCAGCAGAGTAATAGTAGTGTTGTCCTGAGGGTGTGTAGTTCATTTACTTTGTTTTGTGTTAGTTCTGTTTTCGGAAATAACGGGTTAATACTTAGTTTCATCCATTAGAAGTTAGGTGTATACTTAAAATAGTTTTATTGTTAGTTTTAATTATTTTCGTTAATTGATTTTTTCACTTAGAATAGTTTCATCTTCTACAATTATACTTTGCGTGGTGAATATGGTTTTATACATGTATTATTCGTTCTTATTTCATTTATAGTAAAATCCTTGAACATTATGAGTTATTAGTTCTTAAAGTTCATTTCAAAAATCAATGCTTTATAAGGAACTAGCTATGCCCGGCATGAGTTGCCACGCCTTATGCTGCACCTTCCAAGTAAGTAAAATATGCTATTGTTTAAGTAGTGCAAACATTTTAGATTTTCGAGCTTAAAAAGGGAAAAATGGAAGGTAAATTTTAGGAAAAAGGGAAACGTATCCGAAAACCTAATATAAGAATTTACAAAAAGCCAACGAAGAGACCTCTGCGCCAAATCTTATTCTACGTACGAATACACTACGTACTTTTTAACACAAATTATTTCTCACTGATATGATTACGATGCACGCGATATTATGTCTCCCTGATACAATGCTGATGCACTTGATTGAGCAACTCGTAAACGATCTGCTTCGTTGCTTGCTTGACGTACCTCGCTTGTTTGAGAATCTCGCATGCCAACACTTATTTGTTGAAACTACTCGCGCTCCACCTATTGAACAATAGATTTAATTATCCAGAAACATTCGCGGGCGCGCGCACAACAACTCACCAAGTTTCTTCGTAATCTGATGAAGGGTATTGCAACGCATAGAAGACGAACAAGCAAATAAACATTGTTATATATTAATTATGTTAATTTAGTGATTTAATCAACGGTAGGGTTTAAAAAACTCCGTTTCTGGCGTAGCATCTAACCAATTAAAACATCGTGAGTGCCTGCCATCTCACTGTCTTGTTTGAACAACGTGGAGCGAGAATCCAGATTAAGGCTTTGATCTGGTTGAAGTGCTCGGGCCCTCTCCTCTCGCCTCTCGCTCCCACTCCAAGCCTCGGACCTCCGCCAGTTCAAACGCCCCACATCTGCTCATTTCGTTCCACGCATGCAAATCATCCAGCCATCGAAACTCATCGCAAAGACGAACATTTTCAAAGGCGTTTTTTCACAGGCTATTACGGTAAAAAAACACCTGGATGAAATTAACCTTGGCCGTAGGGAATTCAAAAGATATTTCCCCATGTGCGTGATAGCGATTTTGCGAACACGGAACTTGGAAACGCGGAAATTTTGCAAATTTCCTGCGTTAAGGTAGGTAGGTGAGATTTCCTTCGGTTAATATTCAATGAATCATGCCTCGTAGTCGAGTAAAAGATCTCATATTTCCAATAAGACTGAAACTTCAACCATGTATATGCTTCACAATTTTTGGAGACTTTTGCCAATAGATGAAAGCAATACTCCATGGGTTTCCATACGGCTGTGCGCTCAGGAAAGTGACATTACTAAAATAAAAAATGAGGTAGTTATGACGCTCAGATTACGCCAGAAAATAATAGTTTGTTGTTCATATATTTTGTCTATTGTTTAAAAAATTAATTGTTCTTTTGATAAAATGGTGAAACCTTGGTTTAGAAGGCACTTTGGACGCACAGCTTGGAATGAATAAATCAAGTTAAAGTCTCAAAATTGCATCTTAATACTGGTAATTACTGTCGTATAAAACAAAGTTTTTGCGTCATAAATATTGACTTATTTATTGATTTAAAATCGAATATAGACTTAATGATGACAAGAAATTAATCTCGCTCTAACTACCTTAAGGTACCGTAATGTTTGGATATCGAGTGTTGCGGATGGAAGACAATCATTGGTACTCTCCGTGGTAGGAAGTTATCTCCCTCGGATTCAACGACATGCTCATCTGACAAGTCCACAAGGGATGTGAATTAATTTGATGGTATTATAGCGAGAGGGCAGAAAAAGGATGAAGGTTTGATAGCTGCAATAAAGACAAACGAATCGGTGTGAGGTAGAAGGAATACTCATAAGGCTTTCGCAGTGTTGTTCTGAAGGGTTTTTTCAGAATGTTTCACTGCGTCGAGTCTTCACTGTGATGAAGTTTTGGTGGCATTTCAGCTTCCATTTTCTGGTCAGAAGTTCTGACTTGAAGGTGGAAGCTGCAATATCTCTGTAACGTCATCTACACAGTGAGGAGTCGATGCAGCGAAAAATTGAGGAAAACCCTCATTAAGTAGGAATATTAGGGGAGAAATTGGGCGTGAAAGGAACTCTTATTTTGTGGCTGATTTATTTTTATGTGCCTAACGATTCAAAAGAAATGGGCGGAGAGAATATGCAATGATGAAGTACTACGTATGGCTTGGGAGAAACGATGTTTGAAGTAAACTCTTCTGATCTTAATGGTTTCACACTCAACTTTATAGAAGTTCATTATGAATAATGGAAAAGAAAACTTTGTTTTATTCCACCAATTTATTTTAAGGTACTGCCAGTTTCAACGTAGTGGCGGTATCTTCAGGTTCCTTGGAGGGACGCGTCCTTCGTATCTGACGCAAGGGTAAAATCATTAAATAAAATACCAGTACCAGAAGATGACGCCGCTGCGTCGAAACAAGTCGTACCTTGAAAGAAATTGGTGGAACAAAACAAAATTTTCTTCTTCATTATTCAAAACTCCACTATTTAGACGAGATAAAGAGAGGAAGAGAGAGATAAAATACCGATGATACCACCACGGTTTTGAATTGATTTTCTCTTTATCATATTGTGAAAAAGTACTACGATGAAAGTTAGAGATGGTGAGCAGGTTGGAAGATAAATGACATGTTATAGTCACACGTCGCAGAGCTCATACTTCTCGTTGTGGTCAAAGATCTTATCTACGCGGATACAAGAATTTTTCCTACCTAGTAAATACCTGAATTAACGCTGTGTGAGGAGTACTTTAAATAATTTACTTCCCAAGCATAGTCAGCCTACCCAAAAGATTGATTTTCTGCAGTTTTCCATTTCTTGATCTTTTCACCCAACCGCCTATTTCTCCATCATTGCATATGTTGGTATCTCTTCTGATTTTCTTCATGTACTCTATACATGATCTCCTTCGATAACTTGATCTATCAAATTGGAATAAGTCATGAAATGATCGGTGTTGATTTCGGTCATGGAAGATGATATGTTCGAATCCATATTGAAAATAAGTTTTGTACTTTTCCACGGTTTTATTGTAATATAATACTACGCTTGTCGCAGCTTGCTGCATCTTCAGGTATATTTCTTTACGCAAAATGTATTTATTGATTATTCTGATAGTAACCTTAAGCTAAGGAGGGGGGGGGGGGTTGGAGTACAAACTAATTTTTGTGAGGGAAGGTAGGAGAACATGGATTAGGGACTTTTGAGAAGGTAAATTTTTTCGGAGAGGAGTGGGGAGGGGTGGGGAAAAAGTAGCTCGTTGCAATGGTTGCTTGGCTCTCTGATAATTTCCATCTACTCCAAAGTATCCATCTTTAAGCCTTTAGGTAGAACATGCAAGTAAAATTTCGGGGATCAAATCACTTACATGATTATTATCAATCAGATGCTTGACAAATTGAGAATTTGAATCTATATTTAAGTAACTTCTGGAACGAATTAAGAATTTGAATCTATATTTAAGTAACTTCTGGAACGTTCTTAGATGCGTGTCTTGAAATTTCGACCATTTTGGCCTATGTAAGATACAATACAACTATTGCATTCAAGTTTTTTAAATGCCCGACTTGAATAAAATATCTTTCTTGTCTTTTCTGTTTACTAACTGTCGAAAGAGTAAGGCGAGAGGAGAACACTGCCTTAAGGGAATTAGGAAAGGGGTTTGAAATCCTGTCAGAACTGTTTGCCCCACTCCTACTTAGCTTGAAGTTACTATCACAACAGTCAAATAAATTTTACGTAAACAATTGTACCTGAAGATGCAGCAAGCTGCAAAACGCGTTGTACTATTACAAAAAATAACTGGAAAGTAAAAAGCTTATTTTCAATATGGATTCAAGTATACAATACTTCCACGAAATGACGCCTGAAGGTGTGAAGTTTTTTAGAAGATGATATTTGTCACCCTTTCAATACTTATGTACGATATCATCTTTGAAGAGTACACTGCGTTGGCGCTGAAGAAATACATGCTTCTTTCCATGTTTGCATGTTTATCTGACACCTGAGTTGTAAGTGCCATATTAGTGCCAAGTGATTCTAAGGAGTAGGAGCTTCATGTTCTGGCTTGCTTAACTTGTAATTATCTAAAAACGTGGATAGCATTTTTCTCGGAAGCTGAAGACCACCTGTTTTACTTAATGATTTTTCCCTCGCGTCCGATGGAGGGATAAGAAGGCTGTGTTCCTCCAAGAGATCGTTGGGTGCATCGTGATTCTCTCACATAGAGTGGGAACTCTTGTTATCAGTCACCCCGTGTTCAATGCGATAGCATCTTGAGTGCAAAGGCACTTGATAAATGAACTTGAAAGAGCCTTCCGTTCATGTCGTGATGTTATAGGACTACGAGGAAGGCAGATATGAACACGAAAACCGATCTTCACGTCTTAGACCCTCCTTTGTTAAAAGCCAATTATCAACTACAACTTCCTCATAATCTCCCTTATCTACAGCCAGTATGTGTTAAAGTACAAGTACACTCTCTATTAAATATTTCTCGATGTCCTTGCCTGAGAGCGGTACCTCTGATCGGAAATCAGTTATACGCAGGACTAGTGCTTGATTGAACTTGCCTTTGATCTTCGATGTCAAAACCTGAGAAATGTAAGCACTCCTCTGAGAATGGAGATTGCAGGTTATACTTTGATTCTGTGACCATGTCACGTATCCAAGTAAGACATTAATACGCCTGACTGCTTTTACCCGAGAATGCGTTTCACCCATCCTTGATGCTGATATGTGCTAATAATTTCAACTCTTGTCTAGCTCGTAAAATGCGATGGATTCCAGCGTTCCCCTCCTCTGATTGAGACAAAATTGAAGCATTTTTATTGCGTAGAAGTTTTATGAATCTAGATCGACTGCTTTTAGATCATTATGCTGGAATTAAAACAATTCGCTGAGAGAGTTAGAAAGCCCTTTAAGTATTGGCTACTGTATGAGTAAACTTGTTTCCAGCACCGATTGAATGCAAGCGACTCGGAGGGATTATGGAAATATGGCTATTGTTAATGTAAATAGCAGCGCATTGAGAAGTCAGTCAGCGTTCGACCTTGGATGCCACTTGGGTTGTCGCCCTCAACCTTTTTCCACTATCTGCTATGTTCACAGTTTAGAATACCAATGCGTAAGTCGATTGCGCTCAGTACTGGGAGTTGAGGCCACGTCCTCTGCCTTAGGGTGGCATGGGCTTTCATTGATTCATACATTGACCTTAGACAAATTTATTTCTTCTTCCGTGGAATTGGTTATTTTCTACTAAAATTTGATTACAGAGTAGTTTTTTTTATTTTGTGCCTGTGTGTACTTGGATTCCTCCAGAAATGATACTTTGCTCTGAGAAAATGAAAACAACTTCGTCAAATCGAACGACGATTTCCATCAACACGGTCCAGGTTTCGAAATTTTATGCCATCTTCAAGAAACAGGCCTGAAGAACGAAATAACCAATGAAAATCAATGGTGGATGAGGCATCGATACTTTCATTTTCTCGTTGATAAATAAATTCTAGGTAATAAATTGGAAACAATTTCCCTCGTTGATTTCCGCAGTTTATTATGGGAAATACAAAATATCTCTCGTTTATTTTTGTCATTTTTTTATGAAGTTAAAAATATCTTCCTAATTATCCTTAATCCTCTTTGGGTTACTGCGTGAGCTGAAGAGCCTGTGTCTGTGACTTATAAAATATTTCTTGACGAATAGAAGAAGGAAACAACTTTGATGCGAGGAATATTTTATATTTATTTCTTCAGTATCTTTTAGAATGCGCGTATGAAAACCGTCGTATCTAATCTAAAATACAATTTCGGCTCCTGTGTCGTCTCTGTAGAATGTCGAGTAAATTTAATTTGAAAAATCTTAGCATCTGGGCCGGTGCTGTTTCTAGCCCTTGGCTTTCGTGAAGGGAATCGCTTTTAGACCGTGGATTGAAAGTATACTCAATCTTTTAAGTAAATTCTAAACCGATTTATTTTCAGAAGAAGTTTTCAATATTTTATGAACTCCAACATACTACGGAAGGTCAGATCATGAGAATACAATTAGGGAAATACATTTTGGAACTGAAAGGTTTAAAATGTCGTTTTTCCCGTGATCGATAAGAGACCATAATGGCTGCGTTAAGACTCTGAAGTAGGTTAGTCGATAGGTAGTGTAGCTGATTTATTGACGTGCTACCTAATACATGTTCCTATATCTACCGAGTAGTGCTAACACAATGCTTTGCATGTTCCATGCATTACTCTTGTGTCACTTTCATCGTTACATTATAGATTATTTTATTAGTTTCTGTATCATTTTTTGTATACCGATAGTGTGCTGCTTGTCATTGAAAGTAAATTTCTTCACTGTAGTTCATATTGGCGATAAGTCACCCCTGCCAAACACCCTTAAGGTGGCTTGCAGTGTAATTAGTAATGTAGATGAAGGTTTTGCGTTACCAATCCTGGTAAGTTTCATTTCAGCTTTTTGAATGTCAGTAAGGAATGCAAAAGCACCAAAGCTACTTTTTCCTTGAAGAATTGTTTGTTTTAGATATCCTCAAATTTTCCTCGTGGTGCCTTTATTCTGTTTTGATTAATTAGAAGGTGGAGTGGAACTGGGCGTGCGAAGGAGGGAAGTAGTAATACTAGCTGTGAGAATAGAATATGACCCTTTGACAAATTTTTGCAGCAAAAATTTGAAGACCATCGCGATGCGTGGTGAATGTGGAATGGAAATTACATTCTTTTTCATTACCGATCACTTTCGAGTTGCCAAGACAACTGTAGTGCGTTATTCATTAATGCCTCTCGTATCAGTTAATGTTTTGGCTGATAGATGATGGTTCAACGTATAATGAAATAAAGTCAAATTTGCTCTAACGCTTATCCTTGATGGATTTCGTGTCTTTTATGGTTATGTGTTCTACGTGGAGTAATTCAGCTATACTTTAATTCAAACAGAGGAAAATATTAAAACATAGAAGGTGAAATACGTTGAGATTGCCTCGAGAAAAATTTGGCCTGGACCGAGTGTCTCTAAGCTATCCAGGCTTCCTGATTCTCTTGGCAATTTTGGCAGATATTAGGGAACTAGATCTTAGGCCCCTGCGGTCCATCCAAGATGGCAACGTATGGGAGAAGATGGCTTCAAAGAAGCCACACCCATGAAGTGCTGGTGAAGGATACTCTCGCTTGGGTGTGGCTTCTTAGAAGCCCTCTTCTCCCTAGCTTTGCCATCTTGGATGGACCGCAGGGTCCTAAGAACTAGTTCCCTTGTATCCGCTAAAATTGCCTCGAGAATTTGGAAGCCTGGATAGCGTAGAGATCTGCAACCTGCAAACCTAAGGTCCGTGGTTCGATTCCCGGTCTAGGCCGAGTTTTTCTCGTGACAATTTCAACTAATTGGCGCACTTCGACGGAGGAGGCTAATGGCAAAGAATTTACTTGGGGTTAGAGAACATTTTGAGTTGACACATTGAGAGAGTTGAAATTACGGGTGGCTGTGGGTAAAATAAGGGATATTGCTAAGGCATAAATTAGTCATAAGACCTTATCTTTTAAGTCGACGCGAACATATTTGTCGCAGTTTACGTAACAGCCCACTTCATCAAGTAGCATGGTATTTGCCCCTGCTTACTTCAATGTCCTTTAGCGTACGTACCCTTGTGATGGTTCTGCTGAACGCTCACGAAGGTGCATGACTGATATTAGATCAGAATTACTGAATATGTTGGTCATGTAAAATTGAACATGAAACTGAAAGCAATCAATGCATAATATCATTGCACCACGGAATTGTCAGAGTGGAGATGGAGAGGAGGACTGCAGGTAACGAGTCTTCGGATTAAATTAATTATGATGATGGTTGTTATACCTATATGTAATTCAAGTTACAATTCTCTATTTTTTCCTAATCCTTTTGTTTTTAGGTTAACGAGAGATAGCCGTAATAAGTGAATGGCTGTTCCTATTAATTATCCGATGATAAAAGACAGCTCCCGTTTTTTCCTATTATGCAAACCCATTAATGCTTCAGCATGATCTTATTCTTGTCGTATGATTCTTCAAATTGTTGAAAGAAGTTGAACTACGGGGGATGTCTTTCCTTGTTTGTATTTTTAAATGAACAGACCTTTCTTCATTCTGCATTTTTTATTGATTTTCGCATGGTTCATAGGCGTGGCGACGGTCGAAGAGTTAATGCCACGCTGGGGAATGTCGAGTGACGAGGAATGGTTATGTGGGAACCTCGAGGCTTGTCTGCTCTTACGAAATGAGCCGAGCAGTCCTTCACGAAGGACGGTACCTACTCTTGCCAGTCCGCGTCCTCCTTAACGGCTGTCGGAGGAAGGGCCCCTGCCTTCAAAGTTTGCATTTTTTACAGTACAGTTACTGTAAATACTTGATGGTCTATTTAACTAAGAATTTAGGATGAGCTTTAAACGTGGAACACATTGTTAAAATGGCTTTCAAATAGTTACATTGGGCAATGAAAAACCTCAAAGGGAGCAGTACGAAATCTAATCCTGAAGATCCCTTTCCCCTTTTTTCATACCAAACACTTCTTCCTTTGTCTATCTTTCCGTCTCCATCCTTCTCCACCCCTGTATCCTATTCTCGTCTTCCTTTCCCAGAGTCAACGTATCTGCCCCATACGCTACGCTTCATATCAAGCTCTTCTCCCGCCCCTTCTTTTGTATCCCTATCCGAGGTATTCTAGGTCAAGGAAGTCATTAGCTCCCATCTTTTGCTGGACGCATCTATCACCCAATTAGTGTGTGGGATATTACTGTTTCTGGCCACGCAATGATTTCCGCGCCGATTCTTATTGGGCGCGATAGCGTTAACGTGGTGTGTATTTCCTCTAGTGCATTATTGATGGGTATTAGTTCAAAAGATCACCTTTAGAATTTTTTTTTTAATATTCTACCAGCTGATTGGTAGGTTTTTACACAGTACTTACCCTAACGTCATAATTTATGGCTTATCCTTCCGTTTTCCCCCGTAAAGGTAATCCGCCATTAGATCCCTCTTAAATGCCTCATATCGTTTACCTCTTCTTAATCCGTCCAGAATTTCTATCCTCTTCCTTCATCTTCCACGTTTCCCCCAAGTTCTCCCAACTATTGCCCTCATCAGCATCCCCTCTCTTTTCAAAACGTCCTCCATCCATCTCTTCTGCCTCCTCCGAACCTCCGCCGCAAATCGCCTCTCTAGTCACGTCCAATACCTCCTCGTTCGTCCTTCTCGCCTCCCAGCTCTCCCTCTCTCTCTTCTCCACACCCAC
Source organism: Ceriagrion tenellum (assembly GCA_963169105.1). Classification (NCBI taxonomy): domain Eukaryota; kingdom Metazoa; phylum Arthropoda; class Insecta; order Odonata; family Coenagrionidae; genus Ceriagrion; species Ceriagrion tenellum. The sequence goes on along the minus strand of OY720640.1, from coordinate 64,913,975 downwards.
ATCTCAAACGCCTCTAGTCTACTCACATCCTCCCATCGCAGTGACCACCGAAGTCTCCGACCCATTCAGCGCCTCCCTCCAAATTAGAGTTTTCGCCAGCCTTTTATTTACGTCTCTACTCAAGCCTGTCATCAACAATTTCCTTCTCTTTGAAAATGCTTCCTTAGCCATGGACATTGTACATCGTATGTTCCTACCACTAAACCCATTCTCCTCCAAAATACTAACCTGATACGTAAAGTGGCCGACTTGCTCTATTTTGTACCCTCCCGCCCTTATATTCAACCACCCTCTTGCATCTAGAAAATCTCTTCACTATCGTCTTCTTATGGTTTTTCTTCATACCATTCCTCTCGTACTGCTCATGTGATGTATTCCACTAAGACTGTAACCCCTTAGCTGACTGTCGAGGCAGTATACCTTTTGCGTTAGACGGTTTTAATTATTAACGTTCTTGGTTATTGAAATTAAATATTTCGGAGACATAACTCATTGCGGAATGTCACGATTTGGAGTATATCTCCCCATACTGTATTCCCACTGAGGATTTTTTTTAATTTCAAAGTATTCTCCCGGTTAAGGTAGGTTTTGTTGAATGTCAGAGAATCTCCTCCCGCTTCTCTACACTCTCAGGGGCATATCTCGCTCTAGTATATCCTTTTTCGCCTCAGCATACGATCTACTCTTCTTCATCCTGTCCATGAGACTTCTCCTTCTTCCTCTTCCCTCGCTTACCCGACATCTTTCACTCTATCCCACTCTTGAGCAACCCATTGCCCCGTATTACATCTTCCAGCCTCCTACTCTGCCGATCTCGAATTTCATTAAGAAGTTTCCTTTCCTCGCCCACCATCTCAAGCACTTCCTCGTTAGTCTTCCCCTCCGTTCACCTCACCTTCTCCATCCTTCTCCACACCCACATCTCAAATGCCTGTAGCGTATTCTCGTCCTCCTTTCTGAGGGTCCGCGTTTCTTCCCCATACAATGCTACGCTCCATATCAAGCTCTTCAACGGCCTCTTCCTAACATTCTTACCCAAGATCCCCGGCATCAGCTCCCTCCTATTACTAAAGACCCCCTTAGCTCGCGTTATCTCTCCCATATATCTTTGCTTCTATGTCCGTTTTCTTCTAGCGTACTACCTGAGTAATTTAATTGCTCTACTTGCTCGAGTTCGTGTCCTCCAACTTTAATGACCAGCCTCACTTCCTTTGCCTGGAGAATCTCATTACTACTAAGGTTTTATAGACACTATATTTATGTTGCGGCATTCCCATCCTTAGAAGAAAAAGTGGAAGTGCAAATGACACTACAGTTTCCTAATAACTTTTAGCTATATCACTGGAAATTTTTGATATCGTATTTTTGTTCCAGTTCTCCAATATTGTCCAATTTTTCTTTTTCCGAACTGCGCAAGGTATTGAGTGTCTAATATCTTTTTACGAATTTATTTTTTCGTATAATCCATTTTTCATTCCCTGGAGAATCGTGTCTTATCACCAAGGCATTCAAGGGACGGAAAGCACCTTTCGCTGATTTTTGCCCCTTGGACTAGTTCATTTTTTTTGGAGAGAATAATGAATGCCTCATAAGCGATTAGATTAGAGAGATGCATTGCTGAACAGATAGATAAAAAACTCGTTCTTTCCGCGCACAATAAGCGACCTTCAATAAAAACTGAGCTCCACTAAACACACTCCCATAATACACGTCAACATTTAACCTCCCAATACCGTATCCCGTACATCTTTACACCACTGGTGTCCTAACATCTCTACCACTCGCCCATGCGGTGGCTCGTAGGGTAGAACGTAGATTTAGATGTACGCTTGTACCCAAGGAAGTATGTGTTTGTGCACCTCTCATTGTATTATTATTTATTAATCCTAAATAATTATTTTAAGAAGTGTGTAGAAACAAATTTTGAACACAATAGATAATTATCGAAAAGTACAAGTTTGCAGTCATCTTTCGGACAATATAAGTTCATTTACTATAAAAATATAGTACTATATTCTCACAGAAAGAATGAAATTTAATAATATTTCATTAGGAAAAAATCAGAACGTTGGATAACTTATATTCAGTGTACGCGTCCCTACCCCTCTCCTCCCTATTAGTTCCATTTTCTACTGACCGGCGCGCAATGTCTCAGGCGGGCGAATTAGTATACACTATATACAGGTTGAACAATAATTTCCTCCGTTTTCACTTATTTTGATGAAAGATTAGTCATCAGCCAAATCAAAAACTTATATGAATATAATTTGAGCCCTCTTTTAGCTCTGAATTATGATTTATTTATTTTTGTCCGCCTTTGGTAGCGTTTGGCCCCACTGTGGCGGTGGCTCGCTAGGTAGTATGTAGGCGTAAGAACTTGAACATTGTTGGGATTAAGAACTTGCGAATCACATCTTTATCCAAACTTGTCTGAAAATTAGTGAGGTATGTCGTTGGGAGTGACATAAATTATTTAGGTCGTCCAATTTTTGGTGAATAACATGTTATTATCTGCACCTTTAATGATCAGCCACCGCAAATTACTAGCTTGCGTGGTGAATGTGTATTTTTTTATTCTGACGAACTTCCCAAATTTCATTCCCGTTCATCATATTCCGAGTTTTGTAATCTTATATTCAATTTCGATAGAAAGCGGTGTATATTTTTTATTACGGTCATGTTGGGAAATTTAACTGCCAGGCTATTTTTCTGTCACCTCCGGATAATTTATGGAAAAATGGCACTGGGAAGAAATGTGTAAGTTTTGCAGGCACGGAATCCAACTTTCTGGCCGACAGAATAGATCGAATTTCTTTCTTTTAGACATCAGACATACTACTAATTACCTCTGGTAATATTGCTGTGTAAAAGTCGCATAGAGAGTCGGAAGATACTATTTTAGAATATTCTCTTAACACTGAATTATAAATGGGCAAAATTTACCTGCTGAAAATGGGCCGATACGGCGGGACGTTTGTGATTTCTGGTTTATAAATATTTGCATAATTTACCCAGAATATTTTGTATGGCGTGTTTTTGGACCTAATCGGTTGCCTCAATTACAAACTATGGCTAAAATTGATTTCAATAACACCATTAATTAGTTATCTCGTTGGGAAATTCGTTGGTCATCCTGTTTGGCGAAGTTTAATGCGTTCCAACTAAATGCATTATATCGAATTCGGAAAATTTAGGTGGTATTGCTTGGAAATTGGACATTGTGAATGGGTAATATGATATCCGAATTACCACAAATAAATATAACTCTTAACTGCTGTGTCTCACCTGACGATGATGCAATAAATTGAAACCTGGATGGTGATAAACTTGGTATTTCTTATCGTAAATTGCGCTATGTTTTTATCTATATACATAAATTGTTGACATATTGCTGTGACTTTTGGTAACTGTGGAAGCCTCTTTGAAATTTTAATCACATGTGTAGTTCGTATACAGTTTATTCATAGAAAAATATCTATTTGGTTGACTAGAATCTGTGATTTTATTTCTAATCTTTTCTAAAGGTTTCGAAGATTTTCTTTCTGTTTCGTTAGTTAGGTCATAATCAGTATAGATTAGTAATAACTTGCCGTTTCATACCTTCAAGTACGCTTCAGCATACAGAAGGGCCCTATAGGGTTCATATTATGTATTTACTTTTGCGAGCAGGTACGTGTTTCTTTAAAACTGCTTCATGTGAGCGCATACACAATGTCGATAAAATAGCCCGTAACTATTATGAGCTTGTGATCATGCAAATAAACACGCATGCACTCAAGCTAACGAGGGTATCGAATAAGTTGGCCTTAGAATGAGGAATCTCAAGAAGGAGAGAAGGATGGATGAGATAGCTGTTGCGGCACTCTAACTGGGTGACTGCCTTGATGGAAGGAATGGTGGAGGGACGTGCAGGAAGAGGAATACCTAGGCAAAAATTCCTGAATGAGATTGGAGGAGGGAGGAGATATGCAGAAATAAAGAGACTTGCTCTGGAAAGAAAGATTTGAATGCCCACCAACCTTAGGGTTGAGGGGAAGAAGAAGAGAAGAATGAGGAATGTGGTGTGTAGGTATCACTTGGATAAATCCCGTCATGAAATTGCCCAATTTACTGTCAGGATGAGAGTCGCGTATTACAGGTAACTTAGTTTGTTATCCCAGAACCAATTTATGTATCTAGAAGAATGTTCCTTATTATCGCAAGGCAAAAAATGAATCCTCCAACTGTGACGTTGAACGCTGATACTCTGCTCCATTATGGGTCCAACGTATAGGAAACATATTTAGACGTCAAGGACTCCAGGTGATAGTTCTATGGGAAAAGATATGTTGAAAGACCACGGCTGCAATCTGTGGAGCAGATCATGAAAGATGTGGGAAGCAGGAGTTATTAAGAGATGACAAGAAAAGCCTAGGAATGTGGAGACTGAAGATCGTCTACTAACCAAACTGCTACCAACTCATCTGCTGATAGATCACCAAAGAGAGAGAGAGAGAGATAGAGTGATTCTACACCCAAGAATTTCTGAGCATCAAGTGTAGATTAGCTCAAGCTAAGAAAGCGCTCGAGATGTAAATGCAAACACTGTGTTCAAAGAAGATAAGACTAAAAACGAGGGAACAGCATGTGAAAACATTCGTGTATAACGTGGAATGTTATGTATCGGAAACGTGGACCTTTGAAAAAAGTACTATAATAGATATGAGATTAGATCTATCTGACATGGTGAGATATCCGTGGAGACTTTACTAGTGGCATGGCCAGGAAAGAACTAACTTCTACTTTAGAATACATCTACATACTACCCTGCGAGCCGCCGCATGTACATTTGGCTGGGGTTTTGGATACCAGCCATACAAAGGTGTAAAAAAAAGAGGTTTTCGGGGGTGAAATGGTGAAGTGTATTATCACTAATTGTTCGTGGAAAGAACGAATTTTTGTACCTATCTGATCGGCAATGTATCTCTCTCTCTTTATTGCATGTGTAAGATCTGGAGATGTAGTGTTGCGTCAAAATTATATTCTCTCTGTCACCCAAAACGCATTTGTTCTGAATTTCTCAAGCAAATTAAGTCTAGTGCGTAGCCTCTGAGTCTCTAATGACTCCAAACTTAACCCCTCTAAAAGTGAGAAATATTATATGTTCGCTTGTAGTAGTTTTTAACGAAGCGCGCAGCTTTCCTTTGATTTTTATTTATTTCTTTGGTTAAACCTTTCTGTCCAGGGTTTCAAATACTCGCGGCGTATTCGAGGTGTGGCCTAACCAGAGTTAAGTAGCACCTTTCTTTTACTTTTTTATCCGAGGAGCTTTCAATTATACGATCAATGAAACCTAGTTTCTTAAATGATGTGTTGTGTGTTATCTCCACGGTATATCTGAAGTTAAGGTAATTAAGAATAGCAAAAAAAGTAAGAATGGGAAAGGACCATCTGGACATTGGACAGAAAAGAACCAGATGAGTTGGGCGCGCTAACAATGGGCTTGTGGGGAATATAACTGAAGGAAAAGTCCCAAGTGGAAGGCTAAGGAATAAATATATGGACCAAATAAAGAGAAAAGTTGGTACATAGAAATAACCAGGGAGTTAGGGAACTACCATTAGATAGGGCGATTTGGAAGGCCGCGGTCAAACAATCGTAGGATTGAACCTCCTCAGACGAAAGAGATTTTTCTCGTGTTATTTTGCGAAGAAGTAGAACTCTAAAATGGCCATGATTGTCTCAACTCAAGGGCGAACGAATCTGAATTCCAGAGCGATAACGACCTCTTGCGGTTTCTCGGTACCAGCAGAGTTCGAAAGAGAATGCACATTACCAACGCGTCGCGTCGAAAAATTGCGTGCATTTGAAGTATTTTCATGCCGATCTAATGAATGAAAACGCCTTGGGATCTCGCGCATATTTTAAGCCATTGCCTAATCGCGGCCCGCGGGCGGAGGGGGGGAATGCGCTATTATCGGGAGAGAGAGATTAAAAAAAGCCGACGGTGAAAGGGCTAACGTATTCTGTCCACACGACGGGCATCTCATAAACTCAGCATTTGATGAGTGAAACGAACCAGTTTCAGTTTGTCACCGCCTGCGTGCCAGTCGCTGGGACCGTTGTGCAAACCTTGGGTCAAGCGAACATGTTCTTTAGCAAAAATACGTCAAAACAGCTCGTAAAAAAATCGAATATTCCGCTGAAAAATACAATGTACAATATTCAGATGAGGTCGTGGAGTGTGGTGGAGTATTTTTACAGTCTCCGGGAAGGATATTAAGGAGCGATAAAGAATAACTTGTGTCACAAGAGCTGTGAGTTAATTTTGAGTGACTTGGACGTATGGAGGGGAGGCTAGTAAGGTGAAACAACAACCGTTGATCAGTCTTGGGGCCAGAAACAGGATCAGAATAATAATTAATTGTTATTTATAGTGTACTAGCTGCGCCCGGCTTGCGTTGCAATGCCTTTTTCTGGATTCAAAATCAGTCCCTAAACGAATTTGAGATCTAGTGCAATGAATTCTTTGTATCTTCACAGGAATTCGTAACGCACAATTGATGGCATGAGCCTCCATTCCATGCCTATGCTGCGATTTCCAAGTAAATAAAATACCTATTCCATTGTTTAATTAGTGTAAAAAATTGAGATTTTCGAGCTTACAAATCTAATTTTTTGAAAAAGCGAAGCCTTTACGAAAACCGAATGCAAGGATTCAATAGAAAAACAAACAGATCACTGCACCAAATCTTATTTTACGTACAAATACATTACGTACTTTGTTTGACACAAATTATATCTGACTGATGTGATTCTGATGCACGCGATATTATGTCTCCCTGATACGACTCTGATGCTCATGATTGAGCAACGACCTGCTTCATTGCTTGCTTGTCGTTTCTCGCTTGTTTGAGAACCTCGCGTGGCAGCACTCATTTGTAAAAACGGCTTGCGCTCCACCTATTGTACAATGGATTTAATGATTCAGAAACCTTTGCGGTCGCGCGCAAAACAACTCTCAACAGTTTCATCGTAATCTGATGACTGGTATTGGAACGAATAGAATACGAACGAACAAAAATTCATTTTTATATATTAAAAGATTTAAGTTTAAGGGAGCTCTCTCTGCTTTGCTATAGTACACTTCTCAATATGCAACACAATGGCGGACTTGCTTTGCATTCGTTTCAGAACCTGCGCATAAGCAATCGCACTTCAAAACAGAACACTTGCTGAGTTGATTCGCTTTCATTCACAAGAGAACTTCGATAATCGTTTCGATTCGATTGTTATTTTTGATTTTTTCGTCAGTCAAGGCGTAAAATATGGATTTTGTTTTTTTTTTGACGTCCCTGTGGTGAAATTTCTTACGTTTTATATAAACTTATTTTGAGCATATTTGGTAGCATAATAAAACTTGGGCCGTGAATGATGTATACTTACCTACAGAATTCTTCCTCCCGGAATGTTGAGCGTACACGGATTTCCAAACGTTTTGCCGATGTTAATTCTTCCATTCATCGTCGTTAGTATCTGCTGAAGTGCGCTAATGTGTTGCGATCTGCGCTAACTTCAACACATAGAACTGGAATCTTCTTAGGTTTTCAGTCTTAAGTGGCTCGGTAATGGTAGTGACTCGTTAAAAGAATTTTAAGTCTGTTCCACAGTCCACTCATATTCGCCAAAATCCACTTTATACCTTAAGTACAGCTTTTAGGTAGTTTGAGCGAAATATCATTTTTCCTAAAAATCAATAAATTTGGTCTCATTTTAAAGGAAAATATATCACCCTTCCATTGACACCAAAAATTCAACCCCATACCACATTACTTTCCGAGATATTTTCCAGAAAATACCAGCCCTTTTACACGGGAAATGGTACGTGTATGCACTCCAGAGAGACCTTGTATGAAAAATGAGGCATTCCCTACACTTAGACGTCGTCAAAAAATCAACAGCGTGTAGTTTGTGCGTTTTCTTAACTATTGTTGAAAATTAATCATATTGTCACCGCAGTAAATTCTTCGGGATGACGATAAACCTTCCGTTTTGATGGAGTTTCAAACGAACCGCATGAAAAAATGAGTCAAGTTAAGGCTTATTTAGATATTTTAATTTGATTACTTACAATTTCTGTCATGTAAAACTGTATTATTGCACCATTAAAAATGCAATATTTTATTCGTGTGTCTCACTGATGGTGAAATAAAAACGTATATATCGAATATGGTCTCTATTATGATTAGGGAACTATCTCGCTCGCACTATCTTTAGAGCGTGTGACAGGTTGTTTTCTGATCTTCGTCTTCAATAATTACCAATGTAAGAGTATGAGTACTGACTTTATGGAAACATAGTTCACTCATCTTGAAGATAGGAAAACATCTGCAATTTTTTTGTGACAGCATAATCACATTGAGACTCTACAACCGTTAATAAAGACGAGACCAATTTCACTCACTGTGGGATTTTTAATTTTCATTTCCTCATATCGTTATAATGGAACACCCATCTAAAAGATGAAGAAACCTTGGTGGAATATCCACTTTTTTAATTACCTCAGATCAAGGTTTCGATTACGCCTTTATCAGAGTACAGTTTTAAAACATTGTCGTCATATGAGTCACAGAATGGGTGGTGGGGAAGAAAGTTGAGGAAACAGGGGGGTAGGGACTGTGGACAAACATGGGAAGGTTGATAGACTCTCGTAAGAGAACGGCAAGTTATTAGAAGTGGAATTTTTACTAGTAATCCTCTATCTTCAGCGTGGAAGTTCTGTTATGAAGTTGTGAGTAAAACGAGCATTATTAGTCCCATTTTGGCGAAAATTAGCTCCGCCTTTATGAACGTAGTATAAATGTTAAGTAAAATTGTGCGATAGTCACCAATTTTGCGAACCGAAAAGTTTAAATACGTCATTGTTTGAGATTCTTCCTTTTCTTAAATTAGGAGAAGATGAGAAAATCCTACATCTGTTGATGTTTCGTTTAAAAAATAAATCTTGCTTACGATCCTCCACTCCTGGACTACGGCGTGAACGCAACGAAAAATTTTAGTGACTTACAGAATAGATATTGGAAAATAAGGATTTTTATAGTAATGAAATGCCTGGTGGAGGTATTCATGGTAATATTAGTTCAATGAAGAACGGAATATTACTGAAGCGCTGAAGGCACAACGCTGGCACTGAAGACGAGAGAAACAACGAGAAAGACTGAAGAAATTCTGTAACTGTGTCATACGTTAGCTCACAGTTTGGTGAAATTTGGTCCTAAGGAAAAGGGATATCTTGGTAGCTTCATCATGAATTGATCCTAGTATTACATAACCAAGATGGTGACAGCTGAAATAAAAAATGGTCCAAAACTCTGTTTCTAATCAGCGAGACATAGGCGCTCCAGTTAGATATTAGTTTTTTCTTTCAAATATGCGGTGACCCCATTTCCGTTCTTATCGTGGCTTTGTCATAAAACTTATTTTAATGTTACCGGTTTGGCTCGATTGATATATTATTCGTATATCAAAAGCTCAAGTCACCGCAACCTATCATATTTTTTTCGGAGCGGAGGCGCACTGAAATATTAAGGGATTAGTTTGTTTGCTGAGGTAGCAGCTTTGAGTTCGCTCTTTGGTGTAAATCTGTATAATCCCTCCGTTTTATTTGTGAATGGGCTAAGAAAGATCTTTAATTGTGGTTATGCCATCATGAATGCAGAGAGTGGAAATGTCTCAGGTAAACGGTACAGTTGCTTTGTCTAGATTTTAGAGGATTTTTGTCGGTTCATATAAAATTATGGAACAGGTCATTTATCGGGTTAAATGTGGTGTTAAATTATCTGTCAAGAAAAGGTAAATATATTTTTTTAAGCTTTCCCATTATGTCTTGGAACAAATGGCATGTGTTTATAGTGCGGAAAAAGTCTTTTTAAGTGCCTCTCTTTCTCTCAGCGTTGGTTGTATGCGAGAAAGTTATTTTGAAAAGGATATTTGGTCCGCGTAATTGTCACATTTAAAAAATTCTGAATAGCTTCTTCTCCCCTCGCATCTTACCTAGGTAAGACCTCAATAAATCACCCATCTTTTTTTGCCAGTCTTATTTCCAATGTATCCTTTGGCATCTCCACATCCCTAATTATATCATCCACTTGCATAACACACCCATACTCCGGCATTTTCCTCCATCAGCTCCTTCCAATACTGCACTTTAATCTTCACGTTATATCTTTCTAATCTCAACTCAGTGAATTGAGCAAAACTAAGTCAATAAGTAAACGTGTGTTTTCTGCTTCAAATATATTCTCTTTTCGGAGAGAGTTCAAATACATATTTTGGTTACGAAGGTGATTTTTTTGGTCCACGGTTGTAACAATATATACCACAACCTGAAGGGTTTTTAAGTTTGATGATGTCCCTGTTAGAGAATAAATTATAAAGGAAGGGCCGAGTAGACAACTTGAATTATAATTGATTGGAAGACAAAAAATGAATGACGACGATTGTGGTTACACCAAATATTGTGATTAGTTTGAGCATCACTCAGTAGCGGTAATAATTTTCGAAAATATGACCGTCAGATAAAAACATCATCGGTGATTTTCAGACAATATTCGTTGCCTTATCCTGTCGAAAATTTAACCTCGAGCTTAAGATAAGAATTTATTTCTTCAATAATCACCACCATGGACTCATAATGGCATCTAAATCCATGAAATTCGTCGTGAGACATATTCAGTGTAAATGCTCACTCCAGTCATGCAAAATTCATCCCAGTTCAAGGTCGAAAATCTGAAGCTTTTCTTTCCCCTCGGTGAGGACTAAAAACTCGTCAGAAGAACAATGCAGAGAAAATGACAATACCAGGATTGTTTTTTGTCGATCAACATACATGAAATAAAGGTCATGGAGCAGTTGATGAAGCCAGTAAAAATTTTGGGTAAAATTTATTTTTCATCGATTAGTGCAAATTTAGGCTCACCACATAATTAAACTATGTGTATTTCCACTGACTAATGTAATGCTTGGTCGGTCTCGTACCTCAGACGACATCATCTGCTGGTGTTGCCGCCAATGCCATAAAACCCGATTTACATGAGACCAATCAGCAAAATGAACCTACTTTATTCATTCTTTTTCGTAGCTTTCCGTAAAAAATATTTCAATACGGAATGGGAAACATACTCTTTAATATAAATGGAGATTTAGTGATAAGTATATGTCGTATCATGTCCTTAGATTACGTTTTCTTCCTAGACTGACGCCCTGAAAATATTTGGCGACGCAGGTCTGCTTAAGGCGTGTCAAGGACATTCTTCTTACTTTGGACGAAATGAGGAACGTCAGTGGAAAATTGAAGTCAGTTTGAGCCCCATTTTTTTGACGTAAGCACACAACACTTCCACGTAGTCGCGGGTGTGGCAGCCTATATTGGTATATTAACTATCGGCGCCCTCAATCTGCCCAATGAATTCAAATTAGAGCCCCGTGTCACTCCCTGTCGCTTTTCGACAGTCCGTGCAATGTCTCTCCTATCGTAATCCCGACGCGTGGTTGAGGGAAACGAGAATGCCGAAGATCTAAAGCTCTCCTACTGAATATTACTTTTAAAGAGTCGTTTTAAAGTGCTCGGGTTGGTGATCCATGCGGTAAGATGGTGGGAAACTCGAACACTCCTCATGCAAAACGAATTAAGTAGTAATAGTCTTTGACCCATCTCGTCATTGCTTCGTATTCGTGGGATTGTTGGTTTTTATGGGAGGAAACTTTCAATCGAGGCCTGATGCGACATGAAGTATAGGTTCTTAGGCAAATAAAGGAAGGATTTCTGGGGAATGGAAGGACGCCAAGAGCTCCATCGCTGACGACAGACTGAGTACTCTTCTTGAAATGATAATCACATGGTAGAGATTGGTAGTTAGATCAGAACGAATACGTATGTGAAAATATTTTCTCAGATTTTTATTTAAGTTTTTAAATTTTTAAAAAGTTTTTTGAGATAACGTAAGAAGTGGGATTACCAAATAGTCAGGTATTCAATAAACTGCTGACAAATATTCAAAATACGCCTAACTACCCACGATTTCCTTTCATGTCAAATGTGTATTATTGACATTTTATTATTTAACTCATATTTGAGTCATCATGTACAAATCAACGAAATACCAATTCTATATAAGTCAATTACATTTTTATTTAAAGTCATTTGTGAAGTGAATGACATGTGCAGATACAAAACGTCCAAAGTTTTATTGCTCCATGAGATATTCGTAAAATTTGGTTTTGAAGAAGCTGGCTGACAAACTTTTTTCGGAGGGAGTTCCAAAATTTTATTGAGGTTGTTTTGAATGAGTTTTGAAAAGTTGTGGTGTGGTGACTGGAGTGATAAATAAGATCTGGAGTCGATCGAGTGAAATAAATTAGAACCGAGTTTTTTATTGAACATTTCAAGCGGGTAATATGGACTTTTGCTTCCGAAAACTTTCAATTAAGAACATTCCCGAGAAGTCTTTTCTCCGATTTCGTAACTTTAACCACCTTCCTTGTTTGAGGTAAGGAGTTATGTGTTCGTCCTTGCGATGGTTGTATATTAATGTGATACATGTATGTATATTCCTATTCATAGAACTGCGAAACTGACGGATAAATTTTATGATGCTATTTTATAAAGCTAATGTACTTAGTAGTCTCGGGTATAATGAATGGAAATCATTGTCATATGAATGAAAGGTGTGTGCGCACTACCTTCGTCTGATGTGATTTTGCTTCCAAGGTACTTGAACTCCTGTGCTGTATCTAGCCTTTGACCATTTAGCACGACTTCGGCCTCAGTTCCCATTCTGCTCATGACAAGAATCTTTGTCTCTTCTCCGTTGGTGTTCATATTGTATCCGTAACTGACTGCCTCCATCTCTCTCAACATGCTTGATGAGCATTCTTCACTTTCAGCTAAAACCGCTGCACCATCTGCAAACCATAACATATCAATCTGTCTGCCTTGAACACTTATTCCACCATTTTCTCCCCACCTTTCTCGTGCTTCATCCATAGCTCGTTGGATGTGTGCATTAAACAGCAGCAGAGACTAAGAACGGCCAGAAATAAATGTTACAGACAGGAAAATTGATGCTATCTTTGAAGCGCCCATTTCTTCTGATTGTAAGACTAGAGAGAGGCACTTTCTTGACGAAGTGTTTTTTGTTCCTCGCGGGTGTCGTTGTGTAACCCCCCCGAAGGCCCGGACAAAGAGCAGGGCGTGATGTTTGGCTGAATTCGGGTGTCTCGCGTCAAAAGAGATACCTCTACCTTTCCCCGTCGCGACCTTCGGTGGCAATCAAAACTCACCGGGGCACTCCTGTGGAATGTGGAACAAGGAATTGTTGAAAGCGATCTCGGGCCGCACTACTATATATTGATCGTGCTAGAATTTCCCTCCGATATCGTAAACCAACACGCGTGCTATAAATCACAAAGAACTGGGAGATTAATTGATAAAGGGCATGCACGAATTTCATTTCTTTCCTTTTAACCTGTCGTTACGGCAGATATTTATACGACATCGTGTCCAGCTCCTTTAATGGTTTCTTTAAGAGGCTGCGACCATTATGCTTTCTTTTAAAAGTGAGAAGCTTTTATAAAGGCGACATTAAGTTAATTTTAACAGTATAATGCGCACACCTAAATTTTATTATAGGCTTAGAATATTTTTGTATTTTTTCTAAATTTTTAACGAGAATGGTATTTAGTTTACTTGAACATCTCTTTTGTTTGAGACCTGGACATGAGGTTTAATGAGATTAATGCAGAATTATGATGGAAGTTCTGAAATATTTTTAGCCTGATTTATAAATGATACGTCATTTGGGACGAGATTTTTTTCTTACCTTCTAAGCCCAATACATTTACGGAAAGCCTTTCTGGAGTTCTTTTGATAGAAATTCCTTTCATTGTGTAGGATAGCATTTTGACTTTCCATTTCTCATCGCGGGAAATATAGTTTTTCGATTGTTGGGTCGACATCATCCACGCTATACCTAACCTCCAGGCGAGATTTGAACTAAAGGTATTTGAGTAACTGAAGGATAACAAGATTTACAGTGCCAGCAAGGTTTAATTTAATTAGATATCGACACGAGCTATAAACTTTCGAGGTTCAGCGAACCCAAATTCGTAAGTTCACGCTTGTATAACGATATGAATATGTCTCAGCTGAGGTTTTACAAATATAAATGTACCAGGGTTGAAATTCGTCGTGAAAAAATCATTTGACTTGACCGGGATTCGAAGAGTCAAATGATTTTTTCATGGCGAATTTCAGCCCTGGTGTATATGCACCCGTGCGAGTGACTTCGTACCCCATCATTTGTTAAATTCAATGATTAGAAATATAAATGTGTTCTCTGTCCTCCTAGAGGAACCATTATAGAGATAATTGAACCGAAATTCTTTCGAAGTAACTTTGATATTCCTATATCCCTAAGCAGGGATTTCTTTGGGGAGGTTCGGTAACTTTCGCGTTCTTACTCCAACTTGCTCTCCCGTACTCTGTTATCGCGGTTTGTAGAGTAGGTACTAAGTAAATTTTGAGCCAACATTTGAGGAAATTACTGGGGTAACTAACTTAAAATCCATCCATGAAGAAATTACTGGGGTATCTAACTTAAAATCCATCCATAAGGAAATTCTCCTCTACGTTTTATGTATTGTATCTTCTTCTCGTCAGATAGTTCTCCAGGCTTTAAGTTTTAACTACAGGTGATGACCTAATTAAGAGAGTTTAATTCGTATAATGGATGTGAAACATTTGCCAACTAAAGTCACTTTATTTTTACTCGCCGTTTTCTTTCATTCAGTAGCTCGAGACAATTCACCGCGCTGTTAAAATAAGGTAGTGGTAAACATAAGGTAGTGAATGAGCGCCTCAAATGATTGATATCTGTTTGCCTTCCCTTGACATTAAGATTAGTCCCAGAGCGGAGATGATTTGCTGTTGAATGTGTCCTGTGTCGACGAGGGAAATATCGTTTTCTGGTTGTTATGTGGCCTATAAAAGTATATCCATTTGTAACAACCTTTTTTATGCCAGGAGTAATATTATTAATGCAGGTTATTCATTTTTGTGAATCATAAAATTATAATTATCTAGAATTATTTGTACACCTACCACAAGAAATATCATTCATGCAAAGCGAGGTCATATTTATTCGTCGACTAAGAAAATGGCTGATTTTGCTAAAAGATATAGAGTATATTCTTTAATGATAAAGAATTTATCACCCCAAACATATATGTGTTAACTTAATGTATCTACCTACATGTAAAATCACCGTATTTTTTAAATCATTACTTTTGGTGTATTATTCTGTCATAAAATGCAGCAAATGTATGTATTTTTATCTGTGCTATTTGGAATTCGCATATACGTTAATAGAGTACCTATTTTAAAGTTGTTAAAAATACTGCCAAAAATATCGTAATTAATTATTGACTCCCCTTATATGTCTCTTCATGGGTGCCTAGTTTCACATCTATGATTGTATAACTACATTAAATATAAGATTATCTGAGTAAAATTAAATATTATTATTATTATTTGAGCGACCATTTGCTTTAATAGTGGTTTAGGCTTGTAACTTATGCTTATCAGGCCTGAACTATTTTAAAAGTGGATTATCACACTAACGTCTTCTTTATTTAGAGTACAATTAGTATAATTATGGTTGTTATTATCATTACGTACCAATTATGTTATATTGTTGATGTGGCAATTTACACAATAATGGTCGCTATTTCCGAGAATTAAACTTTTCGACTGTGAATACCTAAAAAAAGAACGGCGTGATGGCTATGATTTTAATATATCCATATATTGATGGTTTGCATAAAATGAATGAATTAACAGGGGAGTGCTATAGGTGTTCAGTTGGGGGCATCAGTATATTACCTCAGGCGATATTGGCCACTTAAACCACGCCAAGAACACTAGCAGAATAGGATCTGAAAAACGACTCGTATCCTTACGCCCCCGGTTGCACGTTCTCGTGCCAACAATTAGTTGTCGTAAAATAAATTCATCATCGGAGAGGGATTGTTGTGGAAACGTGCGTTATGTGCCATTGGAGGGAACGCGGGTGACATCCCCTTTCCCATATCGATCCGTGTCATTAATGCATTCGGATTTTGGCGTAGCCTCCGTTCATCCCCTCCTCGCTCATCGAGTATGTTGTCGGCTTTGTACTGACACTGACAGTATTATGTCCGCGTATTCGATGTACGTTTTCATCACTTGGACGTTTTTCAAGATGATGTACGGATTATAACTCATTACAATCTGCCTCATGGATTAGTAGGGTCCTACACAGAAGGCTATGTGCGTCAATAATCCCATGACTCAGTTGCATTTCACATTAACTCTTCTCTGTTCAGTCTAATTATTGGACGCTTTTCATTCGCTTTAGTGTGTCTTGCCTTCGCAAAGCAACTTCGCACTTGCTTTCCTTTCGTTTCAGACTCCGTGAGACATGGGGCACGCTTTAAAACACCGTGAGCCTCGCTGATGTCCGCTATACACCTAAAAAACTTCGAACATCGCATACGATGTTGTTTTTGTTTTGATTTTCATTTAAGGCGTTAATGATTAAAAATGGAAAATGTTAAGTTTTTAGTTACTGAATAATGAAAATCTTACTTTTTTAAGTTCTTAATTTGATCGAGTTGTATAAAGGAACAAAATATTCGGCCGTGATTGTTGTCTACCTATAGAATGTCACCTACTGGTATGCTTCCTAACATTTCGTGGGCGCACCTCGTGCCATTCATCCTCGATCGTGTATTCTCACGTGCTTACATATTTTTCGTCCTGCTTTAGCTTCACTTGGTCGGAAAGTTCCCATTAATAAAAGATTCCTGCTGTGAAATGTTAGCGAAATAAGGAGAAAGCCAGGCGATCGAAATGAATCGGACCTCTGAAGGGCAGGACACGAGAGAATTCTATGACAATGCAACATATGTGAAATAATTAAGGATCAGAGGAAAAAGGGATTGGGTTGGTGTGGTGGAAAGAGTACTGACGGCTAACCGAACGGGCGGCCACGGTACGAATCCCTGCAGAGGAGGATATTTTTCAGAGGAAACCCGATCCCTACTTGAGTGTCTTGCGGAGGGCACTACAAGTGCAGTACTCCGTTTGTCGGATGAGACGTTTAACTGTGGTCCCCTTGGCGCCTTTCATTAAGAGCAGACTAATGTCGACACCGGGTTTCTCTCCACCTTTCCTCCCCTTACCTGTCCCCTATGGCGCAAATGACCTTAATTGTCAGTCGCATCCCCAAATGTCCAAAGAAGTCCATGTGAGGAAAAGTGGGGTTGGAACGATAGAGCGGCTGGAATTTGAACTCCGTATATCTCTAAGGGTCCGTATTAGATCAGCTACAAATACAAGGCTCACGAGTTAAATATTGACGCTTCGGATATTTCTTCTTTTCCTTCTCCCATATATCAGTGTAGTTGACCTTATCCCTCTTTTCCTCTACTAAATTCCGCAGGTCATCATAGAACCGAGAGTAAGTGCCCATAAATATAACTCCCCACACATGTTCCAATGGAAATTGGGCAAGAATTTGAATTTTACATTTTTTTTGCTTGATTAGAAGAATGCTTTGAATTGAGTTTTCCAAGCGGTGCTCGAAATGTTGGTGAAAGTTATATTTAAGTACGTTTATTATAGTATTTGATTTATAGGTGACACCTTGATAACTGTTAGCACCCATTATTATGATATGAAATGTATCATTTCGCCTGATATGTTGCTCCCATTAATATTCCTTGAAAATGACGCTATTGGCATTGAAATCGATATGGGTCATAAATAAGTGTGAAATTGTTCATAATATTTTGTCAATAATGCTTTTTTTTTTAAGTATTCTATCGGATAGGATTAGCTTTTGTTAAATGTCAGAGAATCGTCTCCCGATTCTTTACACTTTCAGGGGCCTATTTCGCTCTAGAATATCCTTTTTCGCCTCAGCATACGATCTACCCTTCTTCATCTTGTCCATGGAACCTATTCTCTTTCTTCCTCTACCTCGCTTGCCCAACATCCTCTCGATCTCGAATTTCATTAAGAAGTTTCCTTTCCTCGCCCACCATCTCAAGCACTTCCTGGTTAGTCTCCCTCTCCGTCCACCTCTCCTTCTCCATTCTTCTCCACACCTCAGATACCTGCAGCCTATTCACGTCCTCCTTTCCGATGGTCCACACTTCTGCTCCTTACAACGCTACGCTCCATATCAAGCTCTTTACCAGCCTCCTCTTCACATTCTTACCCAAGGTCCCTGTTATCAGCTTCCTTCTAACATTGGGAATTTCCAAAAGGTTACGCCTGATTCCATCAATATAAATTGTATTATTTCGCGGTAAGAAGAAATTCCGTACGTATGTAATATAATTTTTATGAAGTATATGTGGGGCGCAATTAGGCCACGCGTTCAGGTAGTATTGTATTGCCGAAAAAATCAAATCAGTAAAATAAATTTTTTTTTATTCATCGGTGACACAAATTAGACCACGTACGCTAAGTTTCGCGCGAATCGGATAAAAATCGCTCCAAGCATTTTCAACCACCTAACCCGTGAGTGTGCAAGACTCTTTTTGCAGATTCCTTGGAGTCTTGCGACTCATCGCGTGCGCTCCACGTTGATTTCGCGGTCGAGGATGGGGAGGGCGTGTTGAATCGGTAATGTGGGACGCTATCAAGCTACAAATTAGGCAAAGGCCTCTTTCCGAGCGGGAATTTCATCGCATCACTAGTCCCACGTACGGATTACGTCAAAACGTGAGTGCACGGGTCTCGAGGGTGGGTTGGGGGAAGGGGAGGGAAGGGGGCGCTTTGAGCCGAAATTCGATCCCCCGCGAAATTACTCCCATCAATCACTCGCTTAAATGAGGACGGTGGAGGAGAAAGGGTTGGAAATATTGCAGCAATGGTAAGTCGGTTGAAGCTAATATAGAACTTGCACTGATTTTAATATTTTTGATGTAGACTATTTTTTGCCGGACGTTCAACATATTTTGCTGGAGCCAAACATTTATGGTGGAAACAATCACAGGAATAAGATTAAGGAAATAGACTGCAGAACCGATTTATTAAATATTTCATTTTTTCCACTTACCATAAAGGACCATAATAGTTACAATAGATCAGTTTAGGTTTTCTCAGTAGTGCTAAATATCTTAACATGATTATTAGCTACTAACTTCGAATGCAATCTCCGACATGATATACTCTTCCATGTTTTAGTACCTTATAGTGTTATTTAACTGTCGCATTAATAATACTAATCAGTAGTTGTAACTTGAGTAGTGTACTGCATGGTAGCATGTTCCTTTTCGAATCACTCTCCTAGTTTATGGTCTGACCGCGCGCTGTTGTCCCGACTGCTATTGGCCTGTGCCTGGCATCCGGGGGAACGTGCGCGGTTCTGATTTAAACTGGAATGAGTGCTGCATGCTTGGTGTGGAATCACCCCTTGCCACAAACCCTAGTGGTAGCTTGAGCGGTATTTCGTAGATGTAGTTGTAATATTCTGCAAGAATACGATAAATATAATCAACGGTATCCGGCGAGATATTGTGGAACATCATCGTGAATTTTCAAAGGAAAAACTTTAAAATGTCCTCTGGGTTACTTATTTGTACTACGCTTTTCGACGCTTAAAGCGTCATCATCAGGTACAGGTGATTACTATAGGTATAGCTCTAGTCATTAGGTACAGCTTATTAGTGCAATTGATTGTACCTGATGCCATGGGAAAAGCTGATCAGAGCAGACAAGAAGCCTTCGAAACCTGGTGCTTGAGGAGGATGCTGAAGATAAAAAGGACGGACAAAATTTTAAATGATGAAGTGTTCAGAACAGTTGAAGAAGAAAGGACCATATGGAACACCATAGAGAAAAGAAGATCAAGATGGATTGGACACACCGTATGACACTATGAATTTGTGAAGAACATAATAAGAGCAGGATAAATTGGACACACACTGAGACACAAAGTGTTTGTAAAGAACATAATTGAAGTCAAAATAGTGGGAGAAGACCCTAGAGGAAGACCCAGGAATAAGTTCATGGACCAAATAAAGAGGAGAGTACATAAGAGTAGATACGAGGCGGCAAGGGAACTAGCATTAGATAGGAAAGGGTGGAGGGCTGCAGTCATTCTATCTTATCAGTCAATCTTAGCATAGAAGATCCAATGATGAGTGTACCGTATGATGACGCTTTCAGTGTCGAAACGCGTTGCAAAAATAAATAACCGAGTGGACACTACACATTTTTTCTTTTAAAATACGATAGATCACTGAAGAGCTTGATATTTGATTTATGAAAATATAAATGACAGTTGTACTACTCACAGAATTACTTTTCCTTTCTAGTATTTTGTTCTCTTGCGTATGAGTTAAAAAAAATCATTTATCCCAAAGAAATGGTACGAGAGGCATGGGAATAGCTAGATGTTGGAAAAATATGAGACCAGATGATAAATTCGGTTAGATTCGCGGACGGCCTAGTGTTGGCTATTCTGTCATGGAAGACATTGCAGGCTTTAGGAGATGAATTAGAAAATCCGCTCGGGAAATACGGAATGTAGTTAAATCATGAGGAACCAAATAGAATGAAAATTTCTCGAAAAAATGCAGTAAGGTTGGTAAGGAAACTAGCGGTAGCATGTGGAGCAGTTTGGTGGATTTTGGTGGTACGCTGGAAGCAAATAGGCGTAGTAGCGAAGACGTTCGAAGGAAAATGGCGCCAGCGAAAGAAGTGTTCAGCAAGAGGAGGGAACTGATGGCGGGAACGTTGGGTGAGGGCATACGAATGAGACTGGTGAACTTGATATGGGGTGCAGCGTAGTATGGAGTAGAACAATGGACTCGGAGAAAAGAAGACGAGAATAGGGTGTTGCGTTAGAGATGTGGTTGTGGAGTAGAATGGAGAAGGTACGGTGAACGGGATGGGACAAACGAAGAGGTGCTAGGTGCGATCGGTGAGGAGAGAGAACTTCTGGAGCATGAAAATTTTCGCCGATCATTTCTTTATCTTGGCCCTAAATTGTTTGTTTCCATACCTTTGAATTTAACTGGTGTTGATAAAGAAGGAAATTTTTTAACACTTATTAAGGAATGGTTATTTGAGAAAAAGGAGATGGAATATTTGTTTAAAAGGAATGAGTAAAGGTATATTATTTAGATAGGGTGATGATATTTGCGTTATTTAATTTTGTATTGTGCATGTCATGCTTGCTTGTAATTAATTCACTTTAGATTCTCTTTCCTGCAAAAAGGTTATTACATTGTGTTATAGTCGTATAGAATTATAACTTCTCTGTGAAGTGCAGTAATCCAAATCAGATTCTGTTGTGTTCCGGCATTAGCAACGTTTTTTTCCATTTTAATTTTCTTTTAGATTTTTGTATCCACTAATAATTTTGTAAAGTTATGTGTATTTTGCGGCAGAGTGGCTGATTTTTGTCGTTTTAAACATTGATGTGATTTTGTTAGACATAGAAGAGTTGGTTAACCCCAAACAGGATGATATCCCAAGTGGAACCTATGTCCCTCGTCTTGAAATTGTGAAATATTTACTTTTGTGTATGTGCTTATACGAGGCATAAATAAAAATTAGGAGGAGGCTAAACAGGTGGTCGGGCAACACCGGGCAAATAATGTGCGTAATCTTAAATACAATGAGATATGAAAAATTAAGCTGTTAGCTCAAAAGAGAGTGGCTAAGTCGCGACTAACCGGATTGGTAACTTTTGATGGCCATTCGGAGGAGGCAATGTAGTAAAAAGTTTTAGAGGTTTCATATTGGAAATTGAAAATGACTAAAGGCACAGTTCTCAATCTTTAATGAATACTGATCTAGCCACGGGGGTCCGCCAGATGGAGAGCGAACGTAATTATATTATCCTCTCGATCGGCGGAGCATAGCGTGCGTGATCCCGAACTGGGCTAATTCTCGGAAATCGCGTCGCCAAAAATTTCAGGAGGCGTCCTTGTCTCATGAAGACAGACTTAAAATGAACCGAGGCGAAAAATTATGCCGACCAACTCACCCAAAATTTATGGAATTCCGTGCGTTGAGTGAGGTCATATATGCAGCCCTCGATAAATGGCAATGTGAACATAATGTGGCCGTGGTGACGTGTAATTAAGTTTCGGCTCAAGGCAGAGGTTGATAGGAGTTCTCAGTAATGTTTAAGTGCAACGATTACTGTGATGAAACGAGAAATTAGGTGAATAAGATACCCCATTAATGGACAAGTATTAGTAGCTCTCGGACAAAAAAGTCATGGAGGAATGCGGTATGGGAGGCTGCAAAGGAAATTTATTATTTATGACTGTATTTATTATAATGCTGCTCATGTGGCAAACCAAATTTTCTGGCCTTTATGTTAAATATATTGAATTGGTTTCTTCAGCCCTCATATGGAGTAAGTGAAGCCAATGGTGTCCTATTTAAGCTTTAAATTTAAACTCTTAATCATGTTGAATATCGTATATAAACTTTCATTTCCAGTGGAAACTCCACCTAGACTGTGGCTCAAAGAAAAATCTATTCACCTGATTTTTACTTGTCAATACCATTATAACAAACTAAGATTTTTTTATCATGCGTGCCCCCAGGAAAGCAATGAATATGCGTATAAATAGCTGAGAATTTGATTTCGTCGTTTTGTTACTAGGAAACTGAAAGAATACTGAAATTATCTTAGTGTTGAAAAGCCTTCGTTTTCATGCGAGGAATCTAAAATCATGTTGAACTGTTCTCAATGTATATTTGTTGTACTCAGTAAGACTCATACTTGAACGAGGCTGAAAAAGAAATGAAAAAAAATGTATGTAATGCGTTGAAGAAACAAATTACAGTTTGCCTAAGCTCTGTACTTAATTAGTTCACTGTAAGCCGAGTCCTCGAATTATTTCAGATGCTAAATATTACAATGACATTTATGTGTATGTATTAAATAGGAGAAAGCTGAATTAGCTGAATTTTGTTGGTAAAAATTACCACTTGTCGAAAATCTCCCACAAAACGTACGGTGGCAAAAATAAGTCATTACTGGATACTCCTCCTCAGTTCGGAGCTTGACCTATTAAAATTATTTGACCGAAGAATCCCTGAAAGATTGTGCTGAAAACCTTCGTTTGTAAGATAAAATGTAACTTGTTATTGTCAGATTTTTTAATACAATATACCAATTTTGAACTTTTATTCGTGGGAGATATTACTTGTAAATATCCATTTCCACCGTTAATTTGAATTTATTGTGTTTGCGCTGGTATCTTTATCGTGAGATGGTTGTGTAATGAGAACTGGCCGGCAAATAAAGGCTTCAGCTAAAGAATGATCAGTATTTTTGAGTTTAACTCGCTTCAGAGAACTGAAATTATTTTGCCCTTGGTGAGGGAAATCACCATTACATTCACAAATGTATGCCATTAATTTCTAACGGAAGGGTTCTTTGCGTCTTAAAAAATTCCCAAGTTACGGGTTTAAGCCGTAATTTTCCGAATGATTGACATTTTTGTTTCAATACCGCACACCAAAGCCGTGAGTTTCTGAGCTCTGTTATTTCTTTTAAATCAAGGTTGCTTTAATGATAGGATCGAGTTCCGACGTTTGAGAGTATTTTATCGTTCAATTGATTTCTGGCGGTCTCGTTCAGCTGCCGCGTTTTGGAGACATATAGTGTAGCGAATAAGAGACAGAGTATTCCGGTTCAGAATAAAGAGAACATTTTTTACTTCTACCACTCCGGATTTTTTTTAATGCCGGCAATGTAGGTCCTGAATTATCGTGACGTTTAATTTATTAGCGTTTTCTCGAGCCGTTTTTTACTTGCATCTTTCTGTTCTACCTCAATTTGTTCTTTGTTTTTATCGAAGATTTGCTCTTTAATTTTTTTATCATTAAATACTCAGGGACGAAGGAGATCCACGTGATATTACTGTTATCTAGGGGTTAAAAGTTTTCACTGTGGTGATATTGTAGACGTCTTTGAAGTCTAACTTTGAGGCATTATCGAAGATGCTTCTATGTTATGCTCATAATATTCACGAAGATTTGGAACACAGAGTAGGCAGATTTAAGTTTTGTTTGGAGGAAAGGGGTGACAGTTTAGGGGAAATATTTAATTTTTTGAAGAAAGGGATAGACTTTAAAGCAAATATACAATTGTCTGGAGGATTTATCTTGGTTGTAAATGGTTCAGTCACCACCTCTTACCGCCAAAAGTTAGTGGTAAATGGTGGTTAATATCAATTTATGGTGTATAACTCAGCCTGCTGTCAATCTCAAGCCCTGCCGATGCAGCGATAAATCTATGAAACTTTGACGGTAATAGGTGATTAAATTCGTTTATATAACCTAGATCAATCCTCCAGAGCATTTTTGTATACGTTTAATGTGGTCAAAATCTACTTATATTAAATTTATAACGAATAAAATTCCATTGCAGGGCTAATACCCGTAAGATACTATTAGGCGGCAGTTGTTAATTTAGTATAGGTTTTAGGAATAAAAATGCTCCGGAAGGCTTGTCTTGGAGGCCATAGTCATGTACGCGCTCTAGCAGCAAGTCGGGTTGGTAGTTCAACTAATGACCATGTATGCATTTCAAAATTGTTTATTGTATGATGGGAATGTAATTGCATTTCACAAATGTTTATTGTATGATGGGAATGTAATTTCATATTAAAAAGTTTGATAATTACATCTTTTGTAGATAGAGCTCATTGCTTATGGATGATGCATTTCATTAAAGGAGGTGCGCCATTGTTGGTCAACAAACACGACGTCCGCTTAGCAGAAATCGAGTCGTTTCATAATATTTGACTTAGAGAGTAAAAATTGAGTAACAATTCATTGAAACATGTAATTGGAGCAGTCTCTTGAAAACAATAATGGAAGGAATAATAATTGAGATGGCTCCCACTGTAAGACCAAGGGTGGGATACAATTAGCGAGTACGTTATGCTAACGTGAAGGCTTTTTTAGGAATGAAACAGTTAACTGGAAGGACTTAGAAGCGGAAAACTGCAGGAAACAAGTCTTTGCGTTGATGACTCGTAACGTTTGTGAAAGATTTTGACCTTTATCATAAGGCAATATAAAGGAATACTGTCTCGTGCAAACATTGCATACACTGCGGAAACACCGTCTTTGACCCCTTGAGAAATGCCGTGGAATCTGTGGATAAAAATCGATATCTGATATGTAGCAGTCTAAAAAAAGTATTTCTGGCATGTCATCGGCTTTTTTTTACAGCAACGCTCAAATATTCCTCGTTCGATGGATAATCGTTCATTTTTAATGGTTTCCAGAGAATTTACTCTGATTGCCGTTGGAGTATAAATGCCTTTGGAGGGTGGTATGTGGGGGGAAACCTTTCTAACGGACTTGGAGACACGCAAAAAATACAATAAGTATCCCAGTTTATTATTTTTTACTGTCCGAAATGGAAAAATTTGGTCTTAATAATGCTGCCTTTGGAAATCATGATTTTCCCTTTGTTAATTCGAATTGTTGGCGGGTGTTCCTCAAGGCTCTATCCTGAGTCCATTGTTATTTCTATTTACATAAATGATGTATTTAAGATTATTAACCATTGTAGTTTACTATTATATGCAGATGAAGCTTTACTGATTTCTACCTATTCCAATTTTGGAGATGCAAAAGTGATGCTGGAAAAAGATTTTTAAAATGTTTTATGCTGGGCGTATGATAACAACTTAGCTGTAAATAAAAAGAAATCAAAAGTTATGCATGTTGTAACAAAGAGCTCACAGAAAAAATACTAAGAATTGCCAAAAATTCACATGAATGCTTACATGTAAGTCCAATAAATTGTAAATGCCCAATATTAGAACAAGTAGCAAAGTATAAATACTTGGGTATAATAATTGATAATGCATTCAAATTTAAGAATCATGTCACTGCATTAAATACAAGATTAACAAGAACTTTATGTCATATGTTCTACATCAATGAATCATTACCAAAATTAATATACTACGAATTAGTTGAAAACTTAATAAGATACGGTAAAACTAAATGGGGGAAGTAAATAAAATACAAAATTAGTGTTTCACGAGGTACAATAAAATTGATATCCTGCATCTTTTACATTTTGCTTTGGCATCATTATCAGAAGCAGGCATTAGTTTAAATATTAGTTAACTATCCACTCTGTTCTTCATATAAACAACAACTTTATTCCTACAAAAATCTCTCCTTAACGCACTTCATAAGTTTCCTGATTATTTAATTCTATTCTTGGTTTTCCTCTGTAATTATTCCCTTTCATTTCTCCTTCCATAAATGTATAACTGGAGGGAAAAGTCCCCAAAGGAAGACCAAGGAATAAGTTCGTGGGCCAAATAAAGGGGAAAGTACGTAGAAAGTGATACCAGGAGGTAAGGGAACTAGCATTAGATAGGGAAGGGTGGAAGGCTACAGTCAACCAATCTTAGGATTGAACGACCAATGAATGGATGAAATGTTTTCAATAGGCTGCTGTGTCGCAAAAAGTGTTCAATAAGTTTTTCCCTCCCCCTTTACCGAGTTTTCCTTATATTTATTTTCTCTTCAATCCTTCGTAGTACATCGTCTTTGGTGATTCTTTCAGTCCGTTTCATCATCTTCATTTTACGATGACACCACATCTCCATTGCTTCCCATGTCTTTTGACCTGCAGCTGTTATTTTATAAGATCATTTTTCCAAGAATTTTTCAATGAAGTGATTCCTTACTTTTAGGCTTGTGAATCTTGCTCTTTACAGACTCCTCATCTGGTAGATTGCTTTCCTAGCTATTCTTAGCTCTGCTCGCAATATCTTCCTTGCTTCTTCAATCGCTGGTGAGCCTGCTTCTGAAGTAACAGAGTTGCAACGGAGTCATTGTCTCGTAAATATTTAAAAAAAAATTCATCGGTGAATAACCTGATTCTTTTGAAATTGTCATACCCGAATGGGACATGGAACTACGGAAATATACAGTCATTTCGCACCTGTGGTGAATTTAGTAGAAGGTGATTTGGTAATATTTTTCTACTCAAAGTGTTGCATTCCTAAAATAATTTCTTTAGCTAGCATCCTCGCATCATACCAAAACGCCTTATCGTTGTATGGGATAAAAAAGTTCATGTGGTAGGAATTGTTTTATTCTGTCAGCAGTGGCGATCTCCATGCTAAATTTGACGCAGGTGTGTTGCAATAAAACAGTGGAATAGCAATCAAGTTTTCGATGACAATATAAGCAAATTCATCAGAATAAAAAAATCTTAGTGTTACTTACTTATACTATTTTTACCATACATATGATGTGTTATAAGAAATGTATTTGTAAGTTTATATTTTGTAAACTTAATCTAGTTACAAATCTTCGCCCGTGTTTATTTCTCTCCAAGAGGTAATTCCGGAGAAACTTAGGTAGGCGAAAATTAATCACCACGCTGCATTGTGGCGAATGTACGGGAATATGGACTATCGTTCTCTTGCATAGAATCTGGATACCCATTTATAGTTGTTTTTGTGCTAGGGAAACGGTACCTTTATGTTCTTGGAAATAGTGACCATTCTTGGGATTGAAAATGTTGGCGCTCGAGCTAATGAAGCTGTAGATCTTAAGAGTTGAATGCTTTATGATCTTATACATTTCCTTGGCCAGGTTTGATTATCTCATGAACTTTATGTTTTGACGGAGCCGATACTCGTTAGCGAATATGATTAACCCTATTACTTCAGTGGCCCAAAGGGGAAAGCGGTGATCAAACTTATTACAAAACACTGGTTACTTCTGGGCTGATTGATCGATGCTGATCGGAGTTATTCACCCGCGAAATCACATCGAGTGGAGTTTGGTCGTAAATTGGTTCATTAGGTTATTTGCGTTGCCTCTTTAGTTTCCCGTGAGTGACGTATTTAGTCCGCCCCGTTAGCATAATTTACTTTTTTTGTGATTCCTGTCCGGGAAGCTTTCGCTTCCTTGGGTTGGATGGGTGGAAATCGAATAATGGATAGTGGTTCGGCTTCATCTTTCGCTTGTTGCCCTGTTTGCATTGCACTTGCTGTTACACAACAGTGTTTGTTACCTGTCTTCTGTTCCCTGTTTGGTTGAAAATGGGTAAGGGCGCACTTTACCTCATTAGTGGTGATTTTATTCCTATTCTGTTTCATCATTAGTACAGGAATGGTTATTTTTAGGATTAGTCTCTTGGTTTTCAAACTTTTTGAAGGCAAAATAGAGGCCAAAGTTCCCAGAGCAAGACCCAGGAATAAGTTCATGGACCGAATAGAGAGGAAAGTACATAAGAAGAGATGCCAGGAGGTAAGGGAACTAGCATTAGATAGGGAAGCCTGGGGGGCTGCAGTCAACCAATCTTAGGATTGAGCAACCATTGAATGATGCAAACTTGATATCTACAAACGACATTTGTGACACACCATCGACGGTTGTGTCAGAGCGCAATAAGAAAAGTCAAACAAGACCCGAAAATTTTGAACGATAATACTTAAAAAGAATTTCTGGATCACAACAGGAGGAAGGAGTAAATAGAAAATGAAGAGAAATGTATAATTAAATGAGCCGATTAAGGCGAAACATATTCCCATTTTAAAGTCAAAAAGAATCGTTTGGATGGACCTCATGAACGCATGCTAAAGACAAGATCGACAGAGAAAGTTTATGAGTTGGTTCTGAATGGAAGTAGGACCTGAGGGAGATCTGGGGAAAGATGGAGTGGCGATGTCATGTAGAATTCACGAAGGTGAATGTTACTAACTGGAAGGAGCTAACAAATAATGAAAGTAGATGAGTGTTAACTGCTGAAA
Organism: Ceriagrion tenellum; assembly: GCA_963169105.1. Classification (NCBI taxonomy): domain Eukaryota; kingdom Metazoa; phylum Arthropoda; class Insecta; order Odonata; family Coenagrionidae; genus Ceriagrion; species Ceriagrion tenellum. The sequence continues at coordinate 64,885,112 of OY720640.1, read as the reverse complement.
AGGCGAAAACCCATGGAGGGTTGTGGCACCCCTGTAACAAAAAGTCTATTGAAATCGCTCTTTTGTTGATCACAGTCTTTCAAGGATACAAATATTTGTTGTGTTATTTGTAATGCCCAAAACAAGTCTTCTCGGATGAAATACTTTTGAATTCTGCGGATAAATTACTTTTTGTATATCTGCCCAGAAATCTTATTTTTAGCTCTTATTTTTTGCCCAAGACAAATGTTGCTTCGTCGCTTCGTTAATCCTTTTTATTAATTGACTAGTCACAATTTTTCATAGAATATAGATATTTTTTATAGAAAAGAATTGTGATTGAACTTGGTGTATATAATATATTTCCGTACCTCTCCAAAACACACGCCTGCGTGTCCTCATTCGGCGTAATTACCGTAAAATGGTCGTAATCCACCTTATGGCGGAAATTAGTATCGAGTTGTGGGGTGTGGTTTGGTCTCTCGGCAGGCGTTATTCCGTCATTTCCATACGGATTTGTGTGGAGTAGTTATAATGGTTGATCAGCACAATGATGTATGAATGCAATATGAAACTGTAATCCTTCTATCGTTTGCCGTATAACATGGTATAGATATCTCTCTGCAATAGGAACACCCTAGCAGTCTTTACGTTATCGCTCTTCATTTAATGTACTACCTAGGGGGCTGCGAAAGTCACGAGTGAATGTAGTAGATGAGACTCTAAATAGGAGGAATATGAGGAGTCTTCAGGGGTAATAGGATATTGTGTGTATAAAGCAGTGAATGAGTCTAATGCTCGTTCTACAAGGGGTACGTAGTTGTACAACCTGATGTACTTACAAGCGTGCATTTCAAATTGCCTCGTGTAGAGCAGTGAATTGCTAGAACGCACGCGAGAATGTAACGCGAAATGACGAAATAGCCCCTGATCTAATGGCCTGTTGCAGGAACGACACATCCGTATTCTATGTAGGTATGGGACTCTTAAGCCATGGCAATCATTCAAAAAGTTCTGCAGAAACATTCGATAGATTTATTGGTGTCATAACTTCTGGCATGGAGTTATGAGTTCCATAGGTGGTCAAGATACCGGATGCGCTGTGAACCACTTGGAGTCTTGATTACTAGATTAATAAGTTGTTTTGAGACAAATGACCAGTTTTTTACGCTCACTGATTAATTATTATGTGCATTAGCAATTATTCATAGGCTTAACTTTCATACATTTTATCCGGCGATAGAAGATGATTAAATCTTCGAAGTTATTGACTATTAGTAAATTAGTTATGTAACTAGTAGATGTGTTCCTGCAATCCGAAAATTTTTATGAAATCTATAACTTTAAGGTTCTCATACCTATTGATTCCGTGTCTAAATGTTTTTACCATCGGCCATAGGTCAGCAAATATTGCACGCCAGATTGGGAAAAGCACGCAGTTTTAAACTGTGCAATTTCGTTCTCCATGTAAAACGGTCTTATGAGAAGCGAAAGTGGTTTGTACGGATAAAGTATTATGGAGGAAATCACCGAAAGGGAACCATTTTGTAGGGTTATTTTTGTGGTTATCTAAGATATTTCAATAATTTTGAAACGTAACTAATTAGACTCGCTCTTCCATAGCGTGTTAATAGAGGACATGATGTCAGGTAATAGAGGATCGGAAGACATACTCAATCACAAGAAAGAGGTATATGCACTAAAGTTAACAGGTGACACTTGAGCATGGACTTTGAGGCAGTGACGGCCCACATATCTACCAATTGGTACAAATTCTCCCAATTGATAGTTAAAATTCCTAAGAGATCGTGTATTTTGAGCTTGTTTTGGGATGGATGGTGCAATAAAACCTTAGCAGAAGGAGCCCCTGACAACTCATCGACAGTTACGAAATGAAAACAGAGTTTGTACAAAGTGTTGCAATTTTGGATCTCCCATCAGACAAGCAGACTCAATCGCAAGAAAGAGGTACATGCACTAAAGTTAAAAGATGACACCTGTCCATGGACCTAGAGGCAGTGACGGTCCATATATCATTATGGGGGGACCAATAGGTACGAATTCTTCCAATTGATAGTTAGAGAAGAGGTCGTGTATTTTGAGCTTTTCTTGGCATAGATGATTTAATAAAACCATAGCAAAAGGAGCTCCCGATAGCCCGTCGACAACCTTTACTACGAAATGAAAACGGAGTTTGAACAAAGTGTTGCAATTTTGGACCGAAAATAGGGGAGTCTAGTGAGCGCGACGTTTTACGGTGCTCAATCCACGGTCGTCATTCCTCTTCCGCACCTCGTGGACTACCTGCTTTTATGAACCTTCTCTTCTCTGGTAGTCCAATTTCGCCATCCTCGTTACCTCTTCCCTCATCCCCACTCCTCAATCTTACAACCCCACGCAATCCAGTTCCCCCATCCTCTCCGGGGGTAATTTTCGGCCGCACATCTGCACCTTGGGAGGCCTGGACGCCACCGGTCTTGGAAGAAAGAAGTTTCAGGGCGGCCGCCGGGACTGGGCCCAGATGGGAAGCAAGTCTCCCCGTCGATATTAAGTCTTCCCTCATCCCCCCTCCCCCCACGCATCATGTCCGGGGGGGGGAGGATTGTGACTCGTAAACATTTGAGCGACGAGACGCCACCTGGAAACCGGATCGAGACGGGAGAGGGCATTAGCCTTGTCTCCCTTGGAGATGGCTTGTGCGACCACCGAGGGTGGGTGCCCCTCCCCCCTTCACACCCCTTCAACCCCGCCCCTCCCTCCCGCTGCCCTTGCCCCTGCCCCGGACGCCCAACCACCTTCGGAAAACGAAGGGAGGAAACCCGAGTTTGCGGTTTTAATAGACGCGCCGTGCAGGGTCGACGGCATCTTCCATCTCTCCGTCGCGCTATGTTGTCGCTCGCGGCTGCAGCCTCCGCGAGGGGATCATTGCCAAGGGCATGGTCTTCTCGAGGTTGTTAATTTATATCCAGATAAGAAGAGCGTGCTTCACTTGTACAATTTATTCAAGTAAATATATGTTATTAAATTAGAAACCATAATAGAATTTTATAGAATAGAAGAACCAATATTGAAATTTATTGATGTGGATGGATTCTTATATTAGTAATATTGACATGAACAGTATGTGCAAAATATAATGTTTTAACTGTAAATAAATTGCTAAAAAGTTAATCATAGTGCAAAACTATTTTTTTTAAGAGTACAAAATTCCTGGTAACACTGCGTATTGTATGCTTAAACGAAATACTCCTATGTTGAGAACGTGTGATTATTATAATTTATTTGGCAATATACCAAATATATACCAAATATATTATATCATATACCTATAATTATTTGCCTAAGCAACTACGTAGTCTAAAAGGTTTGGCATAAATTAAAAAAAGGTCAAAGAATGATTAATTAGCAATATTGGGATATTGTAATCTATTATAATAATCTGTTATACTTATGGCAAAGATATATTTGTCATAATTTTGTTTTACAGGTTTGGTAACTTTTTCAATGTAACTATATTGATTTTTTAGTAAACAGCCCAAACTTGTTGTTTTTTAAACATTTTATTAACTTGGACTAAAAAGTAATAAAATAAAAAAAGGAAAAAGAATTTTTAAGCATGCTTTTCTAAAAAACTATTTAAAAAATCTAAAGATGAAACATCTTAGCATCGTACCAAAAAAGAAAAAATTATATTTTCTCAAGTGAATGGAAATTTAGCCTATTACTGGAAATAATTAAATTCAATTCAACGGAATTAGACACACAATGATAAGACCGCAACGAAAAGCGCGACCTCAATTATATTTGCACTTTAACTTAAGTTCATTTAAAGATTTTCTCGAAAGTGTATATTGAAGCTCTATATTCCATTGAATGCTAAAACCTTCATATTTAATGAATTTATGTTGATATCGATTATGAAAGAGCACCCCACGCTTTTCGCTGTGGTCTTATCATTGTGTGGCTAAGTTCCTTGAATTGAATAAAATTATTTCCAGCTCTTAGCTAAATTTTCATTCACTCGAGAAAATATTATTTTTTCTTTTTTAGTGCGATGTTAAGATATTTCTTTTTTCAGATTTTTAAAATTATTTTTAAGAAAATCATGCTTAAAAATTCTTTTTTCATTTTTTTATTATGCTTTTGCTCGCTTTTTCGTACTCCCAGGGTATCTTTATACCCTGCCGGCTACGGGGTTAAGTCCTCGCCTAATACGCCCAGGGTCGCGGGTTCGAATACCGCCTGAGTGGAATTATCACTACCTAGGGCATGGGTGTTTTTGTTTTTCATGTTGTTGTTGTCATTCTCCCTGTATTCGGGTCAGTATAGATCAAAATTTAATAACATTTTTTTCTCTCATCTTCTGTTATTGTAACTTAAGGTAGTTTGAGCGAAATATCAAATTACCTAGAAATAAATGAATTTGGTCTCTTTTTAAAGAAAAATATATCACTCTTCCATTGACATGAAAAATGTAACCCCGTACCACATTACTTTCCAAGATATTCGCCAAAAAATACCAGCCATTTTATATGGGAAATAGTACGTGTAAGCACTCCAGAGAGACCTCTTATTAAAAATGAGGAATTTCCTACACTTAGATCTCGTTAAAAAATCAACAGTGTGTAGTTTTTTTATTTCCTCAACTATTTTTGAAAATTAATCATATTGTCACCGCAGTAAATTCTTCGGGATCACAATAAACTTTCCGTTTTGATGGAGATTCAATTGTACCGCGTGAAAAAAAAATGAGTCAAGTTAAAAAATTATTTAGATATTTTCCTTTGCTTGCATACCATTTTGTAATTTAAAATTATTTTATTGCACCATTTATAATGCAATATTTTATTGATGTGTCCTACAGCTAGTGAAATTAAAACGTATTTATCGAATATGGTCTCTATTATGACTAGGAAACTCGCTCGCACTACCTTATTCTGCAAATCATAGCATTTGGAATATTTCTTGGGAGTTTATTCATAGCGTCAATTTCTTTATTTCGTTTATTGCATTTGGAATACAAGTATTCAATGATAATCGGTGAAGAAGAATATCCTTGCATCTCACTATTCCTTAATTTTGCATCTTCCGCATTGTCGGCACGTTTAATATCTGAAAGCTCTTACTTCTACGTGTGTATATTGATCTTATTTTAGTGACCGTTTAGTGACTATCATATACTTTCAATTGTATTTAGCATTCTATCCATGTCCTCACTGGCAAATTTTTACTGCGGGTCATTTGAGTCAGTGTACGTGGGCTTGTCTTTTCTCAGTCTCTTTTCTATTAGTTGTCTCCCGGTGAAATGAGTTCCCCTACTTTCTCTGAAACCAAATCGTCACTTCTCACCCAAAAGTAATGGGGAAGAAATTTTGTGGTGAATATAATGGTATTTTGATTACATTTTCATCCAACTTAAATTTGCTTAGTTGTATTATGGTATTCAATTCTATCTTTTAATATTTGGTCAGATGAAAAACATAGGGATGTGTACGAGGGTTGTTTTTTAAGTATCTACCGTTTTGAAAGAAAAACAAGTATACTTTTCGTACCAATATATTTTATTTTAACATGAAAACATGTACCTTGATCTACTATCCTACATAATTCCCACTAATATTAAGGCCCTTATCGCGTAGTGGAACCAGATTTTGAATTCCATCCTCATTAAGTCTCCGCCTGATTTGAAAACCACAGCAACACGGTCGTTTTGACCTCATCATCGTAGTCGTGGCACTTACCACCCACATGCATCTTCAAATGCAAAAACAAGTGGTAGTCACTGGGCGCTAGATAGGGACTGTACAAAAAGTGATCAAGCTGTTACCAGCCAAATGGTCCGATGAGATCTTTAGTTCGATTGGCCTTGTGTGGACGGGCGTTGTCATGGAGCAGAACGATCACCTTATTCATCATGCCACGCCTTTTGTTTTGGATTCTCTAAAAGTTCTAACCCATTTCAGCACCATTCCATTGCTCATGATTTTTTTTCTATGATCTTCACTGATCTGACAATGAATTTCAGCCACTTTCACGCCTAGAGCCCTAGGAGAACGAAATACAGCGCGTATTTCACAGTCAGCGGGATTCTCAATCGGTGGAGGTATTTTAAATACAAACAAACGTAAACACGGTCGAATGTTTCCGTAATGGCGTCTGTGGCTTCGTAACAGATGTTAGTACACAGCGCGCATGCACTAAATGTCGACCGCAGCACTACAGTAGCCGAATTTCAAAACAGTTAAAAAAAGTATTCTACCGGTTAAGGTAGGTTTTTCTGAATGCCAGAGAATCTCCTCCCGGTTTTCTACACATTCAGGGACCCATCCCCCTCCAGTGTATGCTTTTTGGCCTCATCATAAGATATATCCTTGTTCATCCCGTCCATGAAACCTATTCTCTTTCTTCCCCTTCCCCGCTTGCCCAACATCCTTCCCTCTATCACATTCTTCAGCAACCCATAGCCCTTTATAATACCCTTCTGCCATTTACCCTGCCTAACTCGGATGTCATTAAGAAGTTCCTTTCCTCGCCCAACATTTCAAGCACTTCCTTGTCAGTATGGTACTTACGGTACGCTGGTATGGTACTTACTTAAAAAACATTCTCTCTTATTTAAATCGATTCAAAGAATAAATTGCAAATGATGCTGTCATGTACCATTAAAAAATCGCTGATATGCTAAAAAAATGTTACTCTCACCCTTCCTGCGTTTTCATCCCTCTATGACGACGTGTGTGCGGTATGAATATTTCTTGGAGGAATGGTGATAATTTCCTTCCGAAAAATTTGCTTGGCACACATTCAGAAGGGCTGATAGTGTGTTCAAGAGGTTATGCGCGCGTCCCGAAAGCTAACATAACGCGTAAAGGGAGTGGATATCATAACTGGTTGAAGGGAAAAGAAGAGTAGATGGAGGATCTCTCTCGTTGTTTTGCTTATATTCATCCCCCGTATCGCGTACTGCGATGTGAATCTTGCTATTAAATTAGTCGCGAGCAAACACCGAGCTGGTTACCCTTGATTCCCCTCCACGTCGTTTGTTTATGTACTGGCTCTTGGAGTTCGAGGCGGTGGGTTTGGTCTCCCTCCGTTGACCGAGCACTAATAGGCTCCGATGTCTCTCCCGCGAGCATAAAAGATACTGCTCGTTGAGGAAAAAGAGTTAACCGCGATGGAGCGACGGAGTTTGCTTTATATCACTGCGAACCCCTTTCCCCAACACGCGAGCGACTGCAAAACCTTGTGGGGGCCTTTCATGTGCAGAAGTGACGCATCGCTCTTGTTTGCCGTGGTATCCATCTCCTCTCCTCCCTCTTCCCCCCCCCCTTTCAGTATCCCCAGCCACCCCCGCCCCTTTTGCCCGAATGTGCAGGGGTGAAAAGGGTGGGCCATAATGCGCTCTACTACCCTCCCTTCTCTTTGGCTTGCATCCCAGTATCCACCCCTTGCCCTGCCGCGCTGATCCCGTCTTCTCTTGTCCCCCACCACTCCCCTTGAGGACTGAATCCGTACGTCGACGTCAACCCTTAAAACTCTCCTGCTGCCTCATGTGATTCCCCGGTTCATGTTGCCATCGTAAGGACCAGCGTTACCAAACGACGTGCATTCACTCCGTTTTTGCTGCTACTGTTGTGACTCAGTTCCACTCGTAGTATTCACTGCGAAATATAGAGAATATAGCGAGTACTGTCCAGTGGCGTTGAAATTTCCGAATCCTCATCACTTTTTTGCATTTTTGGAGATTGCTTTAAAGGTGAATTACCTTTCTAATGACTGGTTTCAAGAATATAATAGCTATGAGATTCGTAAAGTTATATATCTCATAAATATATTTGGGTTGCAGGAACATATCTAATTTTACATAACTTATCTTCCAATAATTTATAACTCCGGATATTTGATCGAATCTTCCACCGCCGGGTAACATTTACGAAAGTTTAGCCTATGAATTGATAATAATTAGTCAGTAAGAGTAAAAAAACTGGTCATTGACCTCAAAACAACTCTTTTATCGAGTAATTAAATCTCCAGGCGGTTCTTTGAGCATCCGCCAACTTGGCAACTTATGGAACTCATTACTCCTTGCCATAAGTTATGAGACCAATAAATTTATCGAATGTTTCTGCAACACTTGTTGAATGGTTACCGTGGCGTAACCAAACGACGTGCATTCACTCCATTTCTGCTGCTACTGTTGTGACTCTGTTCCTCTCTTAGCGTTGCGAAATAGCTCACTGCGAATTATAGAAAATCTAGCGAGTATTGTCGAACGGCATTGAAATTTTTAAATCCTCGTCACATTTTTTGCATTTTTGGCAGTTGCTTTAAAGGTGAATTACTTTTCTCATTGAAGGAAAAACGTTTTTGTTTGTTTGTTTTATATTATTATTCGTGACACTTCGGCGGTATATTATTCTGTGCACTATAAACAGTGGCAATATTTTTAATTACCTCCATCCTCCATATGTTATAGCTCGGTTCTTGTTGCCATCGTAAGGACCGACGTAACCAAACGACATGCATTCACCCCATCTCTTTTGCTTGTGTGGCAACCTCTTCTGGTTGTGACTCTGTGCTGCTCTTAGCATACACTGCGAAGTATAGAAAATCTAGCAATTTTTGCGGAACGGCGTTGAAATTTCTGAATTCTCGTCACGGTTTTGCATTTTTGGAAGTTGCTTTGAAGGTGAATTGTCTTTCTGATGGCTAGTTGCAAGAACGTTTAGTTATGGAATCAATAGTTTTGAGATGCATAAAGTTATAGATCTCATAAGTATGTTCGGGTTGCATAAACACATATACTTGCTAGATAACTTATTTACCAAGAGTTGATAGCTTCGAATATTTTATCTAATCTCCCGCCGCTGGATAAATTTGCGAAAGTTTAGCCTACGAATAGCAAGACACTGTCTCAATAAGACAATAAAGTATGGAATCATAACTAAGCATTGATTTTTCATTCACCATGAATAATTGATAATACAGATAATACTTAGTAAGAGTAAACATACTGGTCATTGATCTGGAAACAACTTTTTATCGAGTAATTAAGTCTCCAAGCGATTGTTTGAGCATCTAGCCATCTTGGCTACTTGTGGAACTCATAACTCCATGCCATAAGTTAAGAACCCAATAAATTTATCTAATGTTAATGCAGCACTAACTGAATGGTTGCCATGGCATGTGGGTCCCAAAGCTTAATGGAACACGTATGTGACGTTCCTGCAACTAGCCATATATGAAGACAATGATTTTGTTTAATTGTTTTATTTTATTATACTTGGCACTACGGCGGTGTATTTTTCCATGCACTATACGCAGTGGCTATAATTGTGATTATCTCCTCCTTCCTTATGTTATAGCCCCGTTCATGCTACCATAGTTGGGACCACCGAAACCATCCGATGTGCATTCACACTATTTCTGGAGTTACTATTGTGACCTGTTTCCTGTATCCGGTGTGAACTGTGGAAAATGAGGCGAGTAATGACAAACAGTATTGAAATTCCTCTCTCCTTGTGACTCATTCACATATTTTTTAACATGGTTAGAGAGGTATATGACTCTGGTAAATAAAAAAAACTAGTCATGTATTTGTGATTACCTGATCCAGTTCACGCGACCACCTTACAGAGCAGTCTCACTTCATCGACATGCGTTCACATTACTTCTGGAGTGGTGACTATTGTGATTCTGTCCTGCTCCTTCTAGATTTCATTTCCCAAATAACAAAAAGTTAAGCGAATAATACAAGTGAAATTAGTATAATTGCATCCTTGTCACGTATTTTCAGTTGTGGAAATTGTTTTAACACCTAATGACTTTTCTAAACGTGCCTCCGAATGAAAACATGGCAGATATATTTGTGATTACCTCCTCCGGTTCGAGTTGTACTTGATTCGCACTACAAGAGTTACCGTTTGATCGTGTTCCAATCCTTTAAAAATTCAATGCAAACTACGAAACATTAAGCGAGTAATGTCTAACAGTACTTGAATTCTCGATATCTTGTGCCTTTTTTGGAATATGGAGAATGGTTTGAAATCGATGGAGGGAAGTATGGAATATTCTTTGAAAATTTTATTGTGAGTTTTCACTCAAGATGAATTTTCAGTATTTGGAAGCCCCACATCCTATCCTATCGAAATTGACTAATCGCTATGCTTATTCATGATTATAAATTTCCGACCCTCCCCATTTTGAGTGTCTCCTTTGTTTTCTGCGCTTCATCATGTCCGGTATCCCCTCACGAGACTGGCTTCTACTGCGGTGAATTCGCAGCATTGGGGACTTTGAGTCACGATGGCATGTGCTAAAGCCCGTTCGCTGGGTGTTTTGATCGCACCATGGTGCGTTTGACGTTCGGTGCGTTGATGGTGGAAACTGGGTATAAGGCTGCTGGCCACCCCTCTCGTCATGGGGGCATAATTTTCCCCCTTTCCCTGCGGGTTATCTATCCAAGGGGTTGCGAACAGTGTTCGGGGGCCATTATAGTGCCTACTCACTTTGACCCATTCTTCTCGCATGAGGTGAACTATCTATTGAAGTTTTCCCCCATGAATTTTGGGGACCTTAGGGCTCATTAGTTTCGTTCTGTCAGGGTTACGCCAGACATTATAGGGAAAGTCCACCGGGCATTGCTGATTTTCGCTAATGGATAGATGATATATTGTTTTTGTTATGGGCTACTATCAAGTGGGTGATGGAAGATGTCTCTAGTTATTGGAATTAGCGAAGAAAATCAAACGGGGTTCAACTGCATCAACTTTATACCCGCCTACCCACCTCAAGGGAGTGTAGAGGAGGGTGAATTATCCACAGCATGACTTACACTGTAGGTATTCTATTTGAGATAATGAAGCTACCACTGTTAATACATTGGCGCAAGCATGCACATATTTATCAATAGCGGAAATTTCACCGACATGAACTACATCGATTTATTACCTTGCAAGCCACCCCAAGGGTGTTTGGCTGGGGGTTACTTAGCTAGGAGCTAGAGTGAAGAACTTTACTTTCTCCAACAAGCACCTCACTATCGGTATGCTACAAAGGATACAGAAACTACTCGAATGATTTATAATGTAACTATGTAAATGTGGCACAAGAGTCATGCAGGGAAGATGAAAAAAAAGTGTTAGCACTTCTAGACAGATTTAGAAACATGCATTAGGGGGCATATGATTTGATCAGGTACACTACCTGCCAACTAACCTACTTCAAAGTCTAAACTCAGCCATTATGGTCTCTTATAGACATTATAACGACATTATAAACCTTTCTATTCTACAATCTATTTCCCTTATTTTATTCTCATGATCTGATCTCCCGTAGTATGTTGGAGGTCGTAAGATATTGATAACATCGTCGCAAAATAAATTGGTTTTGAATCTACCTATATGGTTGTCTAATTTTCAATCTATTTTCTGATAGCGATTCCCATCCCAGTTATGGTCTGAAAGCGATTCCCATCCAAGTTGTTGCAAGAGGTCAGTTACATTAAAGTTTTCATGCTAACGTGCAAACCACATTTAAGCCATGCTAACAATGTTGTAGAATCTATGAATACAAATGTATTTTTCTACTACATAAATGATTTCGTAAGTTCTATCTTTATAGCCTACTGATTTGAGCATGGTATGACTTACTGAGTGGCAATAGCATATTGTAGTTGGTGATGAGAGATGAATTTCGAGTTAGCGCGGAATAAGGGTAAGTACTTTAAGGATTTTTTTTAGGTATCGCGGGAGGTAAAGGATACAATGACTTTAAAAGAGATTTAAAAGAGAACTTAGGAAATATATCGAGTCTGGTGATGGAAACACTTCAGTAGATCGTGTGGCGGGACAAAATATTAGCTGTATTGTCCAAAGGTTTGTCATATATTTGGTAGACTGATTAGATATAATTAAAAGGTTATAGAACAAATCTTTCATAAGGTGAAATTAATCTGTTATTCATGAGTGTACTCGTCTTTTCTGTCGAAACTGCAAATATTTTTTCCATCAAATGCTCAATTATAACACTAAAATAACCGTAATGCACGGTACGCTAACTTATTAATAATCTTTCTGGTATATGCCTATGCGACAGCACTCTGTGTTAAGTGGTCGGTTACATAGAATGTAACTTAAATGCATGTATCGCGAAGTTTTGTGCCATTCCAACGACTTTTATTTGGGGCGTCCAGTGATGATCGTTTTATCTTAAAACCGCCTCTCTTGTCTCAGGGATGAATCATGCGCATCCTGACGTCAGAGATGACGCTGAGCGTATTTTCTTTCGTCATTTCCAGATTTTCCGGATTCTTTACTCATCTAGATGACGTCACGAGCTCCTTCTCCTGCTGCGTTGCTTCTTTATGTTCCGTAGAAATTCAAGTGCCAAAACTTGGTTTAGAATGATTTAAATGCTCTTGAGGTTAAGTTTCTTTCGTTAGAAAACTAGATCGCAGAACACAGTTTTATTGTGTCATTCTTTCAGCAAACATTAAGACACCATGGCTACTATTGAGACTTCATGATAAGGTTTTCCAATACGTAGTATAGCTAATGACTTCGTTTGTTCTGTAGTGCTTTTGTCTTTTAATTTGCATTTTAGGACCTACTACGAGCACGTCTTGCTTGCGTCCTGAGTAGCTGAAGTATCTTTAAGCATATATGTGCTTGCAAAAGTCTCTGATACTCACAGTTTCTATACAGCAGTTGCATACCTATAGTTCAATGTATGTCAGTGAAATTTCACATCCTGATAAGCAAAAAAGCTAACTTGCAACTGATATTTAATTAAATTTGTCATTTTAGTAACTGTTGTAGAATATTGTTTAGTGCGTGTTGGTGAAAACTCACTCCCTGCTGCACAACGCTGAGGTACCGCACACGGTATATCTACATCTACTTATTACCCTGCAAGCCACCACAAGGGTGTTTGGCGGTGGGTGACTTATCACCTACATGAACTAGAGTGAAGAAATTTACTTTCATCTATGAGCACCATACTATCGGAATGCTACAAACTTTGCAGAAACTTCTAAAATAATCTATGATGTAACTATAATAACGTGAAACAAGATTCAAGCTGGGAAATGGATAAATGGTGTTAGCACTACTCGGCTGATTTTTAATCCATGAATTAGGGGGCGTATGATGAAATCACCTACGGCACCTATCAACTAACCTAATTCAAAGTCTTAACGCAGCCATTATGGTTTCATATCGATCGCGGGAAAAACGATATTTTCACCCGGTATATGTGGAAAGTGGTTTTGAATACTTTCGCCATTTTAAAATGATAATAGTTCTACAAAACCATAGTTGAATCCTGTCTTAATATTGCATGAGAGTACTTCATTTCGAGTAAAATTTCTCGTTTTGCTGATATATTCTTTTAAAATGTGACGCTTGGGGATAACCCTTATTCATACCTACTCAACAGTGACATTTCTGTTAATGTTCGCAATGGCAATATTGCCCTCTCGAGTGTCTAGCTCTTCAGACCCGTATTTGTAAGTAAACTTTCGAGTGCAAGTCTGCAAGTGCCCATTACCAGTGTACCAAAGATGAGCGGGAGTTTGAAGTGGGTCGCGAAGTATTGTCTAACCCCGTCGACTTTCCAGTTCGACTCCCAGGAGAGGGGCTAGATTTTTCGCATGAGTGGTGGTCCATGGCGGGGTGTCGCGTGGATTGACACTTCAACAGCTGCTCGCAAAGTATGCCGACGAATAGGGGGACTAGACTTAAGTGCTCCCCTCCACCCCAATAGTAGCTGTCGTTCGTTCAGCTTTAGCTAATGCTGGCGTCTGGTTTCTCTCAATCCAGCTAGCTGGCTCTGATCGTTCCCCCTTCCTCGACAAGGACACAAGTGGCTTCTGCTGTTGTGGGACTTCCTCAATCACGTCAACTAGATGTTATCTGTCTCTTTCCGTACTCGAATCTCAACCTTGCAAGACTAGTTGAAACACCCCTTTTATGTGTATTGGTTTTCTAAGGTTTTAGGGGAAGTTAGGTGTAGCACTTCTGATTACCACGATCATTTATATTCGTAGAAGTTTCCGGCATTTTAGACTTTGAATATATTTAGTGCTTGGATATTTATTCAATTGTGAATGATTGTTACAAAAGAAAGACAATTTTCAATAATTACAGTGCTAAAAAAGTACCTCATCGGAAGCGAAATAAGGTTGTCTTCCATTTCAATTTTCCTTTCATTATCTAAAAATATGATTGGAATCAATGAAAAGTAATACAAATAAATGAAAACTTTATGGGTATTTTTATAAGAGCGTGCTTAGTATTATTAACGGTACTACGGTAGATCAAATCATAAAAATAAAATAAGGGAAATTGATTGTAAAACAGCAAAGTTGGAAGTAGGTTAGTTGACGGTAGTATAGCTGATTAATTCATATGCCCCTAATGAATGTTTCTAAATCTGCCGAGTAGTGCTAACTCCATGTTTTGCATGCTTCCTGCTTGACTCTTGTGTCACGTTTTCATAGTTACATTATAGATTATTGTGATAGTTTCTGTAACATTTGTAGTATATTGGCGGTGTGGTACTTGGTGAAAGTAAATTTCTTTACTGAAGTTCACGTCGGTGATGAGCACCCCCTGCCAAACACCGTTGTGGTGGCTTGCAGGGTAGTAAGTAGATGTAGATTATTCAGAAATTTTCTCCTTTTAATCTACCAGTTGAAGTGCGGGAAAAACATTGATAATAAATTATTTTGTTTCAAAATCAGTCACAGATTGCCAGATTTTTACATAATTAGGAAATGAATTTCAACTACGGATACTGTGGCTATATTATTTATGATATATTTGTGTTGTGCGCTGAGGGATCTGGAGATATGAACGGCGGGATCTCTTTAGGCGATTGATGATACCTTTTTGGAGAATGAATGACTAGTAGATATGCGGAGAACAGCCTGTGTTAAAGATTTCAAGGACAAAGTGAAGTGGCTATTAAAGTCGTCTATATTTTACTTTGCTCTATTTTAGTTTGATTAGTTTATTCTTTAGCTTGGATTTTTGAGTTATTGGCAAAAACTACGGGAACTGAAGGAAAAATACGTTAATTCATTCAAAATGGCGGTATGGTCGGTGTCTGTGGCTAGAAAAACTGCTCATTAAATTATATTCATGTTTAAGTTACTTTCGTATTTCGTACCTCAGAAGTTACTTGCAGCCAGCAACTTTTTACTGTTAACATGGAGGTGTAAACGGCTCTGCAAGTCCTCTTGCTGAAAGTTTCCATGTATTGGCAGGTCGCTTGGAAGAGCCTATTGTTGACAGTGTAAAAAGCAACTGATCTGGATGTGCATTTTAGTGACCAATTTCAATATAGCCGCCTAATAAAATGGTTAGTGACGTCATTTGCCCGAATACATGAATATTCCCTGTCGCAAATGATTCATTCGTGGTCCTAGGGGTGTATTAGAGACTCCATGATGCCCAGAATACGATTACATGATATAAATGTAATCCACCAGGGCGTAATTTGAGTAATTTTGTACTTGATTGCAAATAAATCAATTGAAATGCTGTAAAAGGTGATAGGTACTTTAACACTCAAGTACATGTTGGTGAAAAATCACCCCTTGCCAAATACCCTTAAGCTGGCTTGCAGGGAAATATGTACATGTTGATGGTAACTTGGGTTACTGAATTGAATACATGGGAGTCAGTATTTCTTTGCTTTCATTGACAAGTTGGATGAATCTATAAATTAAAACGAGGAAGTGACTTACCTGTGTGAACCCGCCCTTAGGCAATGCAAACGAGAGGATGGACTTTAGTATTCGTATAGAGCCGTATAGTCTCGGCGGATCCTTTTAAACGAACATCATGATGAATGCAATGCACGTTTAATGAGGCAGCGGAAGTGACGGGGAGACGCGTTGGGGAGTTGCATTGTGTCAAAGATGGGGGAGAATGAGTTTTATAAGGGGATCGACTGAGAGCACTCTTGGGTGGTTTTAGATGTCATTGGCATGGCTGTCTATCGAGTTAACATTTATATGGTGGAATATTTCCGTCACATCAGGACGATACCCAAGGCAAGCCACCTCAAGGGTGTGTGGAAGGGGGTGATTTCGGATCAGGCTTCAACAAACCATCTAACGGCGTGTCAAGTTGTTATTAGCCATTTCTCCATATGTATTGGATGGAGATAACATGCGATTCGGCTGCTGATCATCATTATACCAGTCATGCATCGCGGGGACCATTTGCTCGAGTTCAGCCATGTTAATGCGTTTAAACATTCCTAGAATACTTTTTAAAGTATTCAACCGGTCAAGGTAGGTTTTTTTGAATGTAAGAAATTCTTCTCCCTTTTTTCTACACATTCAGGGGCCTATCTCACTCTAGTGTATCCTTTTTCGCCTCAGCATGCGATCGATCTACCCTTCTTCATCCTGTCCATGAAACCTATTGTCTTCCTTCCCCTTCCCCGCTTGCCCAACATCCTTCCCTCTATCACATTCTTGAGAAACCCATCGCCC
Source organism: Ceriagrion tenellum (assembly GCA_963169105.1). Classification (NCBI taxonomy): domain Eukaryota; kingdom Metazoa; phylum Arthropoda; class Insecta; order Odonata; family Coenagrionidae; genus Ceriagrion; species Ceriagrion tenellum. The sequence goes on along the minus strand of OY720640.1, from coordinate 64,868,626 downwards.
CTTAATATATCCTCCAGCCATCTACTCTGCCAATCTCCTATTTCATTCAGAAGTTTCCTTTCCTCGCCCACCATCTCAAGCACTTCCTTGTTAGTCTTCCTCTCTGTCCTCCTCACCTTCTCCATCCTTCTCCACCCCCATATCTCAAATTTCTGTAGCCTATTCTCGTCCTCCTTTCTTCAGAGTCCACGTTTCTGGCCCATACAACGGCTATCAACCCTTCAAAAGACCAGCCTCTTCTTCTCATTGTAAATAATAAGCATATCGTAGTTTTTCCTCATAGATTTATTACAAGACGACCTAGGTTTCGACAAAGCTCGTCATCATCAGGTCAGGCCCGGAAAAACTTAGTTATTCATATCATTTACAATGCTAAGCAAATTCAACGAAGTCACACCCGAGACAACGGAATATATCTTCTTCTCATCCTTACCCAAGATCCCCGTCATCAGTTCCCTCCTATTAATAAAGGCCTCCTCAGTTAGTGCTATTCTCTTCCATATATCTTTGCTACTATATCTGTTTTCTTCTGGCGTACTATCTAAGTAATTAAAATGCTCTACTTAGATGTTTAACAAATTTAACGTCCATCCGATTCACTAATTGAAAGTTGTAGTTAGAAAAAAGTAAAGTAAAACAGAGAATAAAAACAACACTACCTCTAATTTTTCCTGTTAACATTCTTGGTATTATGGATCAGAGTTGTTCTGGTCGCCAAACCTGCGTGGAAATCTGATATTTGACACCTATCCGTCCTGCAATCTATCCGTTTAATGTTATGCAATATCAATGTGAAGTATTGGAGCCTACTTACACTGCTTTGATTGTGCTGGGAGGATTGAAAAATAGTACATTGCATGCAGCGTGCGAAAGAGCTATTATTAATTTAGAGGTACTTCTTGCCAGATCATGGGGCCAATCACAATACTCGTAAAAAAGGGTCCGATTTTCGCCTTTAGATGGATCCCATTAGGTTCGTAATGTAATAAATCCACGGAAAAAAATTGAAGTAGCATTTTTTTAGGAAAAAATTATTAATTCGTGGCCTTTCAGTAGGTAAGTTGGTCGGGGAATAAGTGAGCCGAAACGCGCTTTATTTTTAGTTTGGTTTGTGGAAAAATGGTATTTCATCATTACAAAATAGAAGCATTCCACTAAGCCTCACATGATAATGTGAATTTTATAAGAGATCCATCTGTAATTGGTGGTTTCAGGCTGAAATTTATGGAATTTAGAAAATTAATGATGGTTACTTTGATATATAGCTGCATTTTGAGGTTTTCACAACGATGTTGTTTTTCATGACACTAGTTTCTGTTATGGTATCATCGGAGTGTCGCGAAAGCGTTCGCACCAACTCATAACGTTGTTATTCCTCATGTTTTTATTTGGAACGACCCGGGTTTCGACGTTCAGCTTTGAAGATGACTTTTAACCTAATAATCAACGTATCGATTTATTTTAAGACTAAGTTATCAATATCTTACGAACTCAACATACTGCGGTACATCAGATCATGAGAATAAAATGAGGGGTATAGGATGTAGAACAGAAAGTTTTAAAATGTCGTTTTTCCCGCGATCGATAAGAGACTAAATAGCTGTATTGAGACTTTGAAGTAGGTTAGTTGACTGGTAATGTAGCTAATTAATTCATATGCTCCCTTATGCATGTTTCTAAATCTGCCGAGTATTGCCAACACCATGTTTTGCATATTCCCTGCTTGAATCTTGTTTCTCGTTTGTATAATTACACTATAGATTATTGTTGTGATTTCTGTAGCAGTTATAGCATTCCCATTATGTTTTCAGGTTGGTAAAAGTAAACTTCTTCACTGTAGTTTCATGTTGGTGATAAGTCGCCCTCTGATAACGCTCTTGTGGTGGCTTGCAGGGTAATAAGTAGATGTAGGTATAGATCTGTAATCTAATACTCAATGTATCTCAGTAAGTTCGAAGGAGGCTGAAAAGGAGTGAAGCCCAAATACGTCAACCTCAGTCTTAAACGAGGGGTCTACCGCCGCAAACCGCCATCAGACAGATTTTTTTCCTTACAGCGTGAGGGTGAAGGTTTCATCAACCGTGGCGTTAAATATTTTTGTCGATTTTCCACTCGGGGTGATGGATTATTCGACGGCTCAGACGTCAGCCGTTGTCTCCCACACGGCCCCTCCATTCACTTTTCCTCCCCCTTTCCGCCCCCACTCCCTCTCACCCCATTATAACCCTTCTCCCCCATTCCTGGTTCATCCTTTGGCGCGCGGAAACACTGCCGTGGATTCGATTGTTGACTCACGCCGTGTCCCTTCCTCCTTCCCCCCCCAATTGTGCGTGACGTGGTGCCTTGTTTTGCCTCCTCTCGCCTGGGCTCATACAGGGGGTGGTTTTTCCAGTTGCCTAAATGCCTTTAGGGTTCTCTCCCTCTCCCCCATCCCATACTCATCATCGATGGTGCTTCGCAGAGCCAGTCATCTCCGTCCCAAACCCTCTCTTCTCCCCGATTCCGATTGGTTTCCGTACGCCTTCACGCCTCTCCTGTCCCGCTGGAGTCGCGAATTTCGAGCGGTTGAGGCCATTTAGTTCAGCGTATAATCTTGCGAGTGGTCAATCAAACAATTATTTCAACATCTACGCTCTACGCTGCGGGCCCCCGAATGAGGGTGTGGCCGAGAGTTTTGGGATACATCTACAACATACCGTACAAGCCACCTCTACGGTGCGTGGCACGTGGTGATTCCACACCAGCCATGAAGCCCTCATCCCAGCTGATACCCGAACCGAACGCTTCTCTGGAATGCCTCACACAGGCCAAAAGCAGTCAGGATAAACAGTGCGCGAGCAGACCAGAAACTAGGAGTACGCCGCTAGTACATGGGACCCTTACAAAGTAGGACTAGTTTCAGATACAGATCGAATACAGAGGAGGGGATCTAGGTTTGTTAAAAATTGTTATGATAAACATAGTAGTGTTTCAAAATTGCTGAGGGAATTAGGGTGGCAACCTGTATACGATCGAAGGTAGAAAAATAGATAAAATCTTTTTCGATAGTTTGATGTAGACTATTTTTTTCCGGACGTTCAAAATATTTTGCTAGAGCCAAACAATTATGGTAGAAACGATCACAGGCGTAAGATTAAGGAAATAGAATGCAGAACCGATAGATTTTAAATGAAATTTTTTCCACGTACAATAAATGACCATAATAGTTGTGATAGATCAGTTCTAGGATACTGACTAGGCTAAATAGGTTTTTTCAGTAGAGCTCAGTATGTTAACATCAATTGTAGATACTAACTTCGCATGCAATATCCGGATTGATATACTCCGGCATGTCTTATTACTTTTTAGTACTATCTATTTGTCGCATAAATAATACTAGCCAGTAGTTATATCTTGAGTAGTGCTGAGCATGTTCTTCTATGAATCACTCTCCTGGTTTGTGGTCTGACTTCTTACCGTTGCCCAGACTGCTTTTCGCCTGTGCCTGGCATTCGGAGGAACGTGCGGAGTTATGATTTGAACTGGGATGAGTGCTGCATGCCTGGTGTGGAATCACCCCGTCCCACACACCCTAGTGGTTGCTGGCACGGTAGTTCATAGATGTAGATGAAGGAGAGTGCTACAGGACATGCTACCATAATGTAGACTACTTAGGATACTACTACTGCCTAGTGTTATTAATGCGAAAGATAAATAGCAATACAAGGTACTAAATCATGCAAGAGCTATATCATGGTGCAGAATACATGCGAGGTTAGTAGATAATAATCATGTTAAGATATTCAGCACTAGTGCAAAAACCTCTTTTACCTTTTCAGGGTCAAAGTAACCAATAGTATTCGCAACCATCATTGTCTCTTATTGTGCGAGGAAAAAAAGAGTTGTAAAATGTATCGGTTCTGTTGTCTATTCCTTAATCTTATGCCTGTGATCGTTTCTTCCATAATAGTTTGGCTCAAGCAAATGTGTTGAACGTCCGTCAAAAAATACTCTACGTTAAACTTTCTTAAAAGATTTAATCTCTATTTTTCCCTTCGATCGGATAGAGGATCCCACCCTAAGTCCATCAGCAATTGAGTAACACTCATTTGTTTATCATAACAATTTTTAACAAATATCGCTATCTTCCGCTGTATTCGATCTATATTTGAAACTACGCCGATTTCATAAGGTTACCATATACTATCGGCGTACTCCCAAGTGAGGTCTCTCGAGTGAAAAATAACATCGCTCCTTTATTTTATCTTCACATTTTCATCTACATCTACGTAATACCCTGCGAGCCACCACTAGGGTGTGTGGCAGGGGGTGAAGATCACCAAACATGCACTATTGCCATGCAAGTAGGATACATAAGGTAGACATGCTAGAAAATAGGGTCAATGTTTTTTAGTTACTACAGTAGATTATTAGTTATTACAAGTAATTGCAGTAGTTATTAAAATAAAATATTAGTTACTACAGTATAGTACAGGTTAAATCTACATAATAAGGAAGGGATTATTGGTAGTTATTACATGCATCATGCACTACAGACTATTCTAACTATATTTCACCTACCTATCCCTTTTGCTACGTTGCCTATTGTTCTCTCTTATGGTACGCGGGAAAAATGACATTTTAAATCTATCGGTACGACAATCTATCTCTCTAATCTTGTTAATATGGTCAAACCTAGCATAATACGCAGGGGTTCTTAATATATATCTAACGTCATCTGTGAACAAATCGGTTTCGAATTTACTTAAAAGGTTTAACCTAAGCTTTAACCTACGTTCTGATAGTAATACCCATTCTAGTTCTTCTATTAAATTCGTAACACTTATACAATTATCATAACGAACTTTAACAAACCTAGCGGATCTCCTTCGCACACGCTCTAATTCTTTTATCAAACCTTCCTCGTACGGATCCCATATACTAGCGGCATATTCTAAATGAGGCCTGATAAGTGTAAAATAGCTTCTTTCTCCTAGTCTCTCATCGCATTTGCCTAGAACCCTTTTTACGAATCCTAATCTACGGTTTGCTACACTAGTTATTTCCCTGATGTGTTTCCCCCATGACATGTCTTCAGTGATGGTGACGCCTAAGTATTTAATAGATTCTACGTTAGGTATTTTCTTTTCTTTGATGCAATAATTATTCCTGGGAAAGCCATTCTTTTTCCAAAAATTCATAACGCTCATTTCTTCAAATTTAATTCTATCTGCCAACTATCACACCAGTCATCAATCGCATCTAAATCCTCAGCGAAAGACTGCCTGTCCTCTTCCTTTCTAATTTACTTATACACTACTGCATCATCGGCAAAAAGACGGAGCTTGCTATTTTTTACTGCTGTATTCAAGTCATTTACGTAGAGAAGAAATAAAATTGGACCTATCACGCTTCCCTGGGGAACACCCGATGTAACTTTTACTTCGCCTGAGCTGACACCATCTAATACCACCCTTTGAAGGCGTTAATGTAAGAAGTCTCCTATCCAGCCTACTTTATTACTGTCTATCCCGTATGATGCTAACTTCGCGAGTAACTTACAGTGGGGAACCCTGTCAAACGCTTTTCTAAAGTCAAGAAACGCTGCGTCTACCTGTACGTTACCTTCTCCGGAAACTAAAATATCATGAACAAAAAGACCTAATTGAGTTTCGCAAGACCGTCCCTTTCTGAACCCATGCTGGTTTGTTATCAATAAATCCTGGCTGTCAAGTAGTCCCATTATTGATGTAACTATTATATGCTCTATAATTTTACATGATAGTGACGTTAATGATATTGGTCTATAATTACATGGCTGTTCCCTATCGCCGATTTTAAAAATTGGGGTCACGTTTGCTATCTTTCAGTCTTTGGGAACCGCATGCTCTTCGATGAATTTATTAAATATTACTTTAAGATACGGAGCCATTTCGAGAGCAAATTATTTATACCTACGAGCTGGGATTTCATCAGGACCTGAGGACTTGTTCGGGCTAATGTTATTTAGTAAGGATACAATTCCGCTACAAGATATATCTATCGGGGGCATTGGTAACTGAAATCGGTCTAGTATGGTTTCGTGCAAACTACGCTTGGATTGATTAAAAACGCTCTGAAAAAAATAATTCAACAAATTAGCCTTATCTAAACTGGAAGTTACTATTTCGCCTCTATCGTTTTTCAAGGAATTAACCGGTGACTATTTAGTTCCCTGTACTTCCCTAATATATGACCAAAATGCTTTCGGATTTCCCTCTAGTTGTTCTCCGAGTACTTTTCTCTTGCATTCACTGAACGCTTTTCTATGGGCTGTTTTTGCGGCTGCTTTACAAATTTTATAATGTTCGATAGTATTTTTTAGATCGCTATTAGCTATATTTTTCTTAGTTTCGCGTGGCGAACTCGTTGGCGTTTTAAACATTTTCTAACCTCCGCGTTGTACCACCTTGGTTCCCTATTCTCACTCTTATACTTATGAGGTATATATCTGTTGACAAGTGACCGCGTAAGTTGGAGGAACTCTTTCCTTGTATTGTCTGTATCACTATTTTTGCTGATGTTCTCGAATTTTTCAAAAGAAGTCTTTAAGTCACGCCTAAATCCGTTCAAATCTGCTTTATTAAAAAGGTTATTCTTTCTTTTTAATCTAAAATTTTTTTCAGTATTGAGGGAAAATTTGACGTGCACTACCTTGTGGTAGCTTATTCCATCGACATTTTTAACTTTAATAACTTTTTTAGGGATGTTTGTGGCAAGTAAATCGAGAACATTCTCCCCTCTATTAGGCAAATTTACTATTTGATGTAGTGCGTATGATGCGAACAGGTTAAGCAATGACTCGCAGATATTTCGACGTCCACGTTGTACACTGCGAGCCGCCGAATGGACGTGTGACAGGGAGTTTTAGATACTTTCGGTGTAAAGGAGAATATTTAGGTAGTTTGAGCGAAAGAGCATTTCTGCTAGAAACCAATGAATTTGTTCTCTAATTAAAGATAAATATCTCACCCTTCCAAAAATACCAAAAAAATAACCTCCTTACCGAACTACTTTCCGAGAGTTTTCACCAAAAGTACCAGCCCTTTTTAATGGGGATTTGTACCTTTATACACTCCAGGGAGGCCACATTTAAAAATATGAGCAATTTCCAATACCTAAATCTACTTATTACCCTGTTAGCCACCACAGGGGTGTTCGGCAGAGGGTGACTTGTCACCAACATGAACTATAGTATAAAATATTTTCTCGAAATTATATCCGAAGTTCATGCGTTTATTATATTGGTAACTCTAACATCTAGTAACCGACTGCCTTGGTTTCCAAAGTATTGAGGCCTGTTGCGAATAAGGCGGTGAAATACAATGAAATTGCCATGAGAAAAAAATCGGCCTGGACCGGGAATTGACCCACGGACCTTTAGCTTTCCTGGCCAATGCGCAGACTACTACGCTATCCAGGCTTGGGAAGCCTGGATAGCGTAGTAGTCTGTGCATTGGCAGCTAGAATGGTCTCTTATCTTTCTTGGGAATGCAACATTTTAACTCCTTTGTCTCAGGCGTGACTTCATGGAATTTACTATTCATTGTAAATGAAGTAAAATTGTTATTCCACATGAATTTTATTTTAGACGACCCGGGTTTCGGCGTGATCTCGTGATGATTCCCGAGTTTCGACGTGATGATTTCGACGACGTGATGATTACCATGATGACGGTCCTCGTCGAAACCCGGGTCATGTAGGAATGCGGGTTCCCACAGATTTTTCCTCTAACGGTGGTGCAATACGATGGTCTGTACGTTGGTATTATGAAACGGGCCTTAAAATTCTCTCTTTCCGCTTCATCCTCTTTCTCTTGTCCATTCCCACCCGAAAACGGAGTGCCAAGACTGGTTGAGTACATCGTGAGGAGGGCACGTCTACCCTTTAACACGGCCGTTGGATTTTATTGGTCTGGTCCCGGAAGTCGAGTGAGATCTCATAGAAAAAGGTTTTTGATAAAACGAAAAAAAAGTGAATCTTCCTCGTCTTTTTTTCTCTTTCTCTCGTTGCATCTCGGGAAAAAAAGAGGTATTGACGTTTCATCGACGGCGTCGTTATGGGGCGAATCTTTTTTGACACCCCCTCCCCCCCACGCCGGCACGAGTGCTGTGGCGGTTTGTCGTTTCGTTTTTGGAGGGTACGGAAAGGGTTTACGGCCAATGGATGGTCCTTTCGGGATCGAATTTCCCTAGGCTTCGACCCGATGCGGCGGGGCAGTTAATGCCCCGTTCAGACTTCCATATGCCCAACTTAACTCACCGAAGCGCATCCACACTGCACCACTGTAATTCTCTGCTTCCATGTTACGGAATTACAACGAACGATTGAGTAGCAATCAGTCGATTTCTACCGAAATGAAAATTACAGTGTCCATGAGACGATTTAAAACTTTCGAGGTAGTTTTAAATCTTTCACTATTGTATTAAAATAAATGGTATAATATTTTTTCTATGTAACATTTAATAATGTGGTCTTCATGTAACATTTAATGTTTATCGCCAAAATGTAACAAAATATCTTTTCCTATTTTATATTCTCTCTCCTTTTAACAATACCCCCCTCGGCTTTTAATTGTTTTTGCACCGAACTAGCGTTGTTATCGCCGGCTGCGGCCCGAGTTGCCTATTATTGCTGACCCACTACAACTCCGGTATTGCAACTCAATATGGCGTGGGTTTTTTACGTTGCACTATATAGATTGAGGACTGGTTTCACTCATATTTAATGCTAAGGTTCCTCAAATACTTTCCTTTTGTTTTGTTAGTTATTAAATTTTTGCGTTGTTTTACGTGGAAGTGGCAAAATTATTTTTAAGCCGTTGCTGCATGGCAGTAAATTTTTAACACTATGGGCATAGTGTCTCTGAGGCTGTGCTCGATTTTCGCCAAAGAGGGAACATTTTTTGTTCCTTGTCGGGTAAAATCGAACTATACCGTATGCGGTTGAGTATTTTGGTTTGGATGTATTCGAACTTCGCAGCATAAGCGATGAGAAGCATACGACACTCCTCTTTAGTTAACTGAACACCAAATTGCGTTTTCCACAGATTTATTCTTCGGGGATATACTAGTTTCGGATGTTACGTCATAATCAGGCTCGACCCTTGCAATTATGTTGACGATTTCACCTGATGATGGCGTTACAGTCGCAATCGAAGCCGAAACATCTTTTGGATTGTAGTCGGTATGTATCCTTTGTATGAGGTCGGACGTGCGTGGTGTCTGGAGTGCCGGATTCGTACGCGAAGGACCGGGGTTAAATGCCAGGAATTTTTCACGGGTTTTCCATCCCTTTTTTGATCTCTTCTGACACTGGAGAGCGTTGATAATAAGTTCCACGTCCATCGTTAAGCTGTTGTTCACTTAGTCGTGGTCTTTTGTTGATGGTTTGTTGGCGTCGCTCCCCCTCTTTACCTTCCATTCCTGCCGCAGTGCCTTTCATCCCGGTTTGAAATTACAATGGGTTGGAACGAAATTGAAACGATCAAAACAATGCACTCGTTGCATTATGTCTGATGATTTAGCAACAATTATTACAACCGCGGACCAATAGCTGCCATTAAGAGCGTACAATTAGATACGTTATTCGATGGGTTGCTTAGGAAATTTGTGGATTTGCTTTCTAAATCTTTCGCATTTATTTTCTTAGTATGTTCTAACAGATCACCTCGCTAGATGTTTTAGTAGTTAGTTTTACTTGCTAGTAAACTTTGTATTCCTGAATATTTTTATGGGAGTAAAATGCGTTAGAACTCATAGTGTCCGTAACATTAGTAGCGTATGGAAGACTAAGTGTTAAGGTGGGCCAAGTTAATCAAAGTGAGTTTTGAGGAAAACGGTTAAAGTTTCTGTGTATTACTCTCGTATATCAGCTGCAATGAGTTGTACTCCAGAAATGCTGCCAAATAGAAGCAAATATTAGACATTTCGAACTGGTATGTCTAATAATAAAAATTACGCGACCACAGCAATCTATTCAACTGTTAGTCTAGAAATGGAAAAAATGGACTCGGCTGAATGCAATATTGAGCCCTTCATACGGTGCAGTACGTGTTGATGAAAAGTTACCGCTGCCTACGCACCTTGTACGCTTTGCAGGGTGCCATGATGGCGTAGATGAGACATCGCACAGTGGGCTGAAATCGAAAATAGCTGGCCAAAACCCTCCGTAGCTGTCTTCGTCGGTATTTGATAACTAATTTTTAGGAATCATATATTTTAAGACGTTATGAAACCTTTTGAGGGTGATTTGGAGCATAAAGTAATAATGGGGGGCAACGAGAGCTAAAAATTTGGAAACAGTGATGCGGGTTACATATACCCATGGATAAGCTAAAATGACTAGACAAGGATGTCAGTGCAAAGAAACGATTATTTAGCTTTACGAACCGCTATGGCGAAAAATAAACTGCCGTTTTATGTAGCCTGATTATTTTAAAATATGGGAATTCCACTCCTGGCTGGAAATTAAAAAGTCGTAAATTGAGGTTTTGACCAGCTTTTTTCGATGTCAGCCCACTGTGAGACGGACCGAAAGGAACGGTCGTACCACAGAAGTCGGTCGTCGGTCCTCCCGTTCTATCCATGGACCCGTTCGTTCGCGAACGACCCACCTCTTACACCGTCATTCTCCTCATCCCCGTCCACGATCAATTCTAGGAGGCCGTTGTCTCTTAGAGAATGTCCGTCACGAGGTTGTCTCTTCTGCGACGCAAGGTTTGAATTAAGCCACTCTCTAACGCAACTCTCTGTAGTACTCATTAATTGGTGAATCTTCATTTCATCGATCGATCATCAATGTACTTTGCCGACACATTTCTCTCTCTTCCTGTGCTATCTGTTCTGATTCTTTCTCTGTCAAAAAGTTCTTGAAACTGAAGATCTCCGTCCAATCATTTCCATTTATGAACCTTTTCCTTACCGCCAATCTTATTGTTCGCTGTAGACATTTTTGAGAGGATGTCTTTGCTACTAGGAATGTTCTGCAAACAATAGCGTTCTTTCTCCTCGTGAGTTAATAAATGCAACTTTTGATCTATTTGGCATGTTTTCTTACGTCGAAAAAATCTTTCAAGTTTCGCTTATATGCTCATCTACGTTATAAAAGTTTTGATTGGAGGAAACTTAGTCTTAGAAAAAACCATAGGCTACTTTTTAAGTGAATAGGAATCCGACGGTTTAGTCAGATTACACGCATGGTGGAGACAAGATCGGCAAATCAAATTTATGAATAAATACCGGCTGGAAATAGGCCCTTAGATGGTAAGTTCTTAAGGCTATTTTATTGAGCATTTTTATATAGCATATTTGAATATTTGCTACATGTTTTATTAAAACTGTTATTATTATTAGAATAGAATTTTATTTTCTTCCAATCTGCAGAACATTGCATTCAAAAATAATTAAACAAACGGAAGCTTTAGGTGGGCTCCAAGGTCAAGACCTGAAATGAGCCACCATCATTGCTAACATGTACCCTTCACAATAGAATAAAAGCAAAAAAATGAACATTTGAAAAAACATACAACATATTCATTTGACAGAAATCATTCTTTGTACATTTTACAATTTTTTTATTTGCATTGGTTTGCAGTGATATAAAACACTTTCTTTAACAGAAAAGAATCAGAAAGTAGATCCAACCTTTCTATAAGACAGTAGCCATTCTTTGACCATTTTCAAGAATGTTTTGCCAGATTTGTATCTTTTTATTATTTTTGGCCAGGAATTGAATATTTTAGGTCCGATGTGCTAAAACGATTTTTTGTATAAGGTTATTCTTGGTTTTGCCAGTAAGTATATATAAAAACATCATTTTTTAACTTATACTGATATTTGCCTTCAACACTTTGTTATCATATTTCCAACTCTGGCATAAAATATTCGCAGGAACTTGTAGATATACTAAGGTCTAAGCGGTAATATTCAAAGACTTATAAATAATAGATATGAGGGAGAATAACAGTCTTTTGACGGTACAATCCTTATTATTTTTTTCTACAATGCTAGCGCATGTTTTAAGGTGTTCATATAAGTACCGCCCCAGCAAATCTATTATTAAAATCTACTGTAGATATGATAGATTTTATATCAATTTCTCATTCATGCTAACACTCTATTGGCTGACGCTGACCAATTCGACCGTCCGATCAATCCCACTATCAACATTCGATTGAGTCCTCTTCCAGGCCAAACTTAACGCAGAGGATGTTTCAGAACGCGGAGTTCTAATTGCTGTCCTCAGCCGTTGTGGGTAGGGAAAGCTTTGATTCTTCCACGGCCATGAGTGGGCGTGTTCATAAAAAATGTCCGAGTTTTTCCACGCAATCTACACTCTGGCCTGGGGAGCTTTAGATGACTTGGAAACGTCTCTGCGTGAGAAATGAGAACTGAATTTATAGGCCTTTGCCACTCGTGCGAAGAATGCGAACTGGTTCATTTTCTAGATATATATACACTGCTTGGGTGGTGTAACGAGGTGTAGCTCTGGACGTGGTGGGGTTTATAAAAATAGGTAGTAAATTTAAAGACGAGAAAAAGGTTTTTATTTCTACTCTGATCCTTGGGTGATAAAAATGGCTTGGCATGTCGTAAATTTAAGAACAACATAATGTAATGCGGCTCTTGACAATGAAGGAGTCTTTTCGATAAAGACTCAAAAATCAGAGACAACTATCTGATTGAATTAATATTTGATTGATATATCTTCGAGCACTATTCTTACTTTATCTTCAATAATAATTCCTCTTTATGACCGAGTCTGTGATCATCGGCTTTCCTTAGACCTTGTAAGTCCATTATCTTTGACCGATGTTGCAACATTTTTGAGAAGCATTACCTGCGGTGTTCTAGCAGGCTCATTGCATTTATTTTGTTTTAAGCACATATTTGGTGCCTTTAATTAGCATCCGTGATGAAATAAAACTCAATTTTTTCCACAATTATTTAATGAAATGAAAAACCGACCATTGTTCCCATATTAGCATCATCATCAAGGTACATATAACAAACCCAATAGTAATTTCCACACTTGTTTAATGAAATGATTATTCGACCGTGGTTTTAATGCTAGGTGTCATTATCAAGTTATAATTACACTAAGTGTTAAAACCATGGTCGGTTATTCATTTCATTTAACAAGTGTAGAAATTATTATTGAATTTTATTTCATCATGGATATGATTCCTTTCCACCGATTGAAGCCTGAAACGCTTTCATACATTTTTAATAAGCATGTCTATTTTGCTCGATTAAGTGTACATTGAATAAAGGTAGATTTCATATTTAGACTAATGTAAGTTAATGTTTGGGATATATTGGAGTGAAGGCTTCCGCATTGACTTCATATGTTGGATCCATTTCTTCACGGTTTTCGTAACATAAACGCTGACACAAGCAGTTGCACCTGAAGATGTGGGATCCAATTTCCAACCTTTCTATTTTATCTAACCTCTTATTTTTCTATTGAAATTTTTCTCATTACCTTGGACTAGAAAAATGCGTCAGAAGGCGGTGTACCTGTTTGAAAGATTTCCTATTTTATTTAGTCACCCGTCAAGTAATGTACGGTGTGTCGTCGTAGACTTTTGGCATGGGGTACTCCTTGGCTTATGAACTGCAAGCAGTTTAAACTGCGAAATGACACTCGATGAACTTTGACAAATTTAATGACATTAGTGCCTCAGCATGCCAGTTACGATTTGTGGATATATTTTGCAGTTATCTCTCATATTTATCCAGTGATTTTATTTTGACTTGCAATTGTATTAATCCTTCAAAATATTATGATTATTATTTTTCCAACGTAATTGCCTTCAACGAAAAGCACGTAAATCACTCTATTATTTTTTAAATAGAAATTCTAAGAAAACTAAGTCACTTATTTTACTACTGGAGTTAAGATTGTGTATGGCACTATTGGGAACTATCTAGTTAGTTCTTATAATATTTAAAAATTTCATACTAAGGAAATACCGAATTGCTTACCTTTTCTGTATTTTTGTCGCGGAATTGCGATTAAGTTTTATTCCTAGATTAAGAAATACTAGCACATGCTGTGTTCATTTTGTTTTTAATTATTACTTGACCTGAAAAGTGGATGAAAAATCCTTTTGTCCGAAACTTTTTTTCTCGTGCAAAACCTTTGGCGGAAACAAGCTTAATCAATGAGCGAATATAATTTTCCACTTAAATTTAATTTGGTATTAAATGCCAAACTTGCATATCAGCGAAAGTAACTTTTTAAAGTCTTATCTGCCCAATAATTATACTATTCACTTCTTAAAGGTTAGTCTCTGGTGAAATGTACTGGAAGGATATAGCACTTTTCCGAAAGCAAATAAAGAATCACATCGTGTTTCGATTCACATAGTCGTCATCGTCTTCTTATTCTTCTTTTGGTTACAATCCTAGAATTGGTTTGCAGCAGCAGTTATCCTCCATTCTTCTCTGTCCTGGGCCAACTCCTTCATTTAGGGGCATGAGGTGCATCCCAGATCTTCCAAAATCTGTCTAGTGTATTCCACTCCAGGCCTGCCCTCATAGTTCCTCCCCTCCAGTGTGTTAGCATTATACCGTGCATATCAGATAATTTGGCCAATCCATGTTGCTTTCCTTCTTTTAATTGTCTCGAGCAAACATGGCGCCTCCCCTATCCTTCTTATCACTTCACTGCTGGTGACGCCATCATCAGGTGACTGGAAACTGATGATGGCTAAGTGAGCCGACGCGTACAGTAATTAACAAGTTTTTATGGGGAGATATTTTTACTTTTTTAACAAAAATCAATAATTATATGCAGGAGTGGATTATTTTTGGTTGAAAATCAAGCGATTACCCTTATACGCTTTACACCACGTCACGTTCTCTTAAAATAATTTCAAAAAGTGACATAAGTAATAATTGTATATCTTCCGGCAGAATGTGTTTGCATCGTGTTAGGTGTGAACGCATTTGCTATTTCTGCTCTCGATGTGGAATTTTGAATGCAGAATCAATCGATTTGCACTTTCTTGTTCGGTTCAAGCGCTCATGCCATAATGAATGCCGATTGCTACCGACTCATATAGCCCCGGGAACTACCGACTCCAGTTGAGGAGGCACGCTTAAGCGACCTTTTGAGAGCGATATTGCCTCTAATAAGTGGTGCTAGTGGTTGACAAGGGTATCATAAGAGCAAGCTCGGAGGATAAAAAGAAGGAAACATATTCTTATTGAATTCCATGAATTATCCAGTTTACGGCTTCAAGTCGTACCATCGGGTCATGCCTCATTAATTGATAACCAATTCTCTCTCCATCTCTTTTTTACGCAATTTTCCGCGAGAAACTAAAGAATTTCTTCTAATCTTGTTTCGATTCACTTAGTCGTCATCACGTGGCTCGAAACTGATGATAACTAAGTGAGCCGAAGCGTGCTGTAATTAAAAAGTTATTCGGGGAAGTGCTATTAATTTTTAACAAAATCAATATGTATAGTATATAGGAATGGATGATATTTGGTTGATAATCAAGCGATTACCCATAATATAACGCCTAATTACTACTCTCATTGATATTAGGTGTAAACGCATTTGCTAAACGCAGTGAAACTCAGAAACTGATTATAACTAATTGAGCCTACGTGTGCTGTAATTAACAAATTTCTATATGGAGGCATGTTATTAATTTTTAACAAAATCAATATTCATGTGCAGAAATGGATGATTTTTGGTTGAAAATCCAGCGATTACCCTTATAACGACGCTTAATCATTACTCTCATTGGTACAAGTTGTAAGCGCATTTGCTATTTCTGCTCTCGATGTGGAATTTTGAATGCAGAATCAATCGATTTGCACTTTCTTGTTCGGTTCAAGCGCTCATGCCATAATGAATGCCGATTGCTACCGACTCATATAGCCCCGGGAACTACCGACTCCAGTTGAGGAGGCACGCTTAAGCGACCTTTTGAGAACGATATTACCTCTAATAAGTGGTGTTAGCGGTTGACAAGGGTATCATAAGAGCAAGCCCTGAGGATAAAAAAAGAGGACATATCCTTATTGAATTTCATGAATTATCCAGTTTACGGCTTCAAGTTGTACCTTCGGGTCATGCCTCATTAATTGATAACCAAGTCTCTCTCCATCTCTCTTTTTTTACGATGCGGGCGCATGGTTTATCGCCTTTCGGTCCGGACATTTTATGTGAGTCCTTCTTCCGCACTATCTCCCCTTCCAGCCAGTGACTCTCCCTCTCTCATCCTTTTATACCACCCTCTCCCACGGCCCCTCTTAATCACATTACGAGATCTTCCTCGTGCTCCCCACAATTCGTCACACCGCAGCCGAATTTCCAAATGATGGGATTCAGATGCAAAAAGGTTTAGGGGGAAAAATAGAGTGAGAGAGAGGTCTTCCTGCTTTTGAGGCTCGCGCTAACCTTTAAATTAACGGCAATGGACGTTTTGTCTGTCAGTGGTGGGTTTGGTGGGTCGTCCCCAGCTTAAGTTTTCCTGTAAACTTTTTAAAATTTTATTCCTGTTCTCGTTTCGTTGCCCCGAAATGGATGATTTACGAGTGAAAATCGTTCGTTTTATCTAATGATTTGTTCGTTATTCAAAGCATTACGAGCATTTTGAAATTAGCACGTTTGTGAGTGCATCTCTTCGGTAGGTGACTCGAGCTAAATTTATAGTGATTGAATTTCGTCCACTGCTAACGGAATAGGAAGGCTGAATGTAAGAAATGTGTGAATACTGGAGTACTGAATATTGCAAGCCACCAATAGGGTGTTTGGCAGGAGTTGGCCTACTACCAATATGAACTAGAGTGAAGAAATTTAATTCCACCAGCAATCACCACACTGTGGGCATGCTACAAATGCTACAGAAACCTCTACAATACTCTCTAGTGGAACTATGTAAACGTAATACAAGAGTCATGCAGGGAACTTGCAAAATATGGTGTTAGTGCTACTGGGCAGATTTTGAAACATTAAGATAAAACGAAAACTGAAAATTTTTAAATCTCTACTATCTTCATGTTCTTAAAATCTTGAGGTGACAAGGTGTAATGATGTATTTTTATTTTTGGTATTCCTTGTAGGAAATTATTGAAACATTGAGAATCAAGCTCTTTTTACCTTGCCTGCCCTAAAATTGAACGATGTGAAGGGTGTGGTGCGTAATCGAGTATTATAACGGAAACGTATTATAATGTCTATTATTAAAAAGAATCAATTGAATATCAGTTTTTGTAAACTGCCTACATATCTCGGAGAAATACTTCGGAAACCACTTTACGTTTGTCAGCCGTTACCTATCTATCCATGGGTGCCTATGTATGCCTATTAATTTAGGAGAAATTCATTGGAGATACTTGAATTCAGTCCTTTCAGGTATTACCTGTTGGAAGTCCGTTAATGAATAAATAATGAACCAACTATGTTTAAATCCTCGGAATTCTTTATTGGTACAATAGTTTTCAACGCTACTGCGTCATCTTCAGCCTTCAGCAGTACCTGAAGATTACGCTGGGTGCTGCTGAAGGCTGAAAGTGACGCAGTAGCGTTGAAACTAGTTGCACCAATAAAGAACTCTGTGGATTTAAACATAGTTGGTATTGTCATTATTTATGCAGATTCTCTTTATTTTTTGGCAATTTTCGTTGTAGTGGTGCCCATAATCGTTGGAACAGGTGTTTTTTTGAACTTGTCTCGGGTTCAACGAAGTATTACAAGTGGTTTACAGCCTTTTCATGAGAACCGATTATGTCTTTTGATGCTGCCTATAATTCCAAAATTATTCGGATTCCATTGAATATGCTTCTTAGATGATAGTTTTGCGATAGTTATCTATCAGTTTCCTTTTATTGAGGAACGCGACCGCCATTCCTTCGGTGAGAATAAATCCGTAGAATTCCTTCTCAAGCATGTCAATCAGTATAGGCCGGTTATATTTTGGTTTTTCTTGTTTTTTTAACTCAATACAGCATTGCTCATCAATAACCGTCTGGGATTAGGTCATTTGACTAGTTCCTATTTAGGCCGGAAGCGTTGTGGAAATGAAATGCGTTCTAGGAAACCATCTAGATCTGTGGACATCATACGACAGGAACATCTGAAATGTTGCGTAATAGGCACTCTGAACCTAGCAGCGATGTTCGATAATCCTGTCTTCCTATCAGCGTTGTGATAATAAAATGCGTTCTCATAAATTATATAGTTCTCTGCATTGCATACGACAGGAACATCTGAAATGATGCGTAATAGGTACTGTGAACCTACCAGCGATGCTCGATAATCCTATCTTCCTAACAGCGTTGTGAAATAAAATGGGTTCTATTAAAGAATCTATTGGAATAGGAAGGTTGATCCCAGATGATGAAAGAAAATTACGATCCGAGCGAATGAAGAAATGCTGGGCCAACAGAAAACAGTCAAATTCCAGAAGATGACTGAAGTGGTCCAATGAAGGTCATAAAATGATATAATAATAAAGAATCTAGTTATGTGGACAACATACGGCAGAAACATCTGAATGTAATTTGTTGCGTAATAGGCACCCTGAACCCACCAGCGATGTTGGAAAGAGCAAAGTCATCTCGGCCGCTGCATCTCGAGCAGAAAGTGCAGGCGGTTGGAATCCTTCGGAGGGACAAGGGCATCTCTTCTCCCCCCTCTCGCACAGCCTCCCCGTAGTTTTTTTATCCTTTCCTTTCAAGAAGAGACCCAAGTTAGAGTGACAAATTAGGCACTTGCCTCACATGGATGGGGGCCGCAGTGGTTTTTCAGGGTCGGGCACGCCACCGGGGTACGCCCGAGAAGGGGGTATGAATTGCGTTAATTGCAGGGGTTGCGCGGGGATAGGAAGGGATGAGAGGTAGCAGCCATGGTGGTGGTGCAGTAATGGGGATGTGTGTGCCCGGCCCTGGTTCCATGAAATGGTTCTCTCAATTCGGTCCCCGCTCGCCCCGTGGCTTTTGCAATGCGGGCGCCTCGATTTGAAGCCAAGCCTGCGCTGTGCGGCTCGTCCTGAGGGGGAGATGGGGTGATGAAGCCAAGCCATGAAAGAGCGAGCTACCCCACGCTCCACACACCGGACGTGATCGCTCTCGTATTCAGGGTGTTGGACTAACTACTGCGGATCTGATCATAAACTGACCCTCAGAAAGTTAAGCGACCCCTTGATTGTCGTTAGGTTGCCCACCTGTATAGGAGTTGGAGTGTGGAGTTTACATGATAAACCTCTCTTCGTTTCAGCTCGCTCGCCTCTAATTGCGAAAATTCCCCAGAAGAAAAATCAAGAAGACGCCAAGATAGATTGTTTTTCTGACGTAGAAATTTTCCATTTATGTGCAGTTACGTAAATGTGGTATCATGGAATTAATGGTTTCAGGCGTAACTTTGTGGACTAACTTCATGGTTATAGATTGAAACACTTTGTAATTTTCTCATGAGCTTGAGACGCTGTAATTTCCACAGTATCGTTTGGAAATTAAAAAGTGTTTCAATCTATAATCGTGATAACATGGCTTGTCCCATTATCGTCAAAAATTTATCACGAGAGCAAAATTCTTTTTGTGTTTCTAGCTTGGGAATCAACCTCTTAGCTGGTGGCGCTAAGCGTACAATGCGGACTCCTCCTGTGACATAATATGTTAGATAGTTTTGAGCAACTTGATCCTTAAAAGCCGACAAAATTCTTCAGAGGAGGAGAATGCCAAACTCTCAACTAGCTTAACCCTCCATGGACGAGCAAGTCAAATTTGTTACGTTTTAAAATCATTGAAATATCTGCTTTCTTAGAGGCTTTTCCATTTAGTTACTGCGCTAGACAGAATTGTAACGCTTCGGATTAAGTGCGTGGAAATTTGCGTCTCTTTCGGCGGTTTGTCAAACAATTTGAATAGATGAATATGTGGCGCTATTCACTGACGTGCCTGGTGGAACTCTGAAATAAATAGTCCCAGCTGTCATATGAAGAAAAAATTGGGAAAATTTAAAAAAGGTACGTTATGAAGGTAATCTTGAAGTATACCTTTCGTGAATATTATTGTGCCAAGTATTATATTAAATCATATACATACTAAACAAATACGTCATATTTCAAAATAAATGTTATTATCAAATAAATTGGATTTATTTGAAAAATGCGTAAATAGCGTTTTTAAAAAACTAATGTAGGAGCAGTATTTTTTCATGCTTATGTTTCCTAATTTCGTCCAGATGGGGTTAAGCACCGGGCACCTTTTCGAGGAATCCCGTTTCCAGTCTTGGTTTAGGCGAATGGTTTTCATTGTATGAAATTTTCGTAGATGTGTGCTCTTGTGGGTGACTCTGTAAGGGGTAAACCATGACAGGTTTCCGTGTACTCAAAATTTGTCGCTTTTCTGTAAATTGGCTAGGTGAGGTACACCATTAAATCATCCTTTCCGATCTCTTCTCAGATTCCATACAAGTACCAAAAGTAAGCGAAGTAAATTCGTCGTAAGCGAAGTGCCAAATCGATTTTAAGGAAGAAAGAAGTGTTTTACTGTAGCACTAGTTCGTGATCGTCCTCAGGTAATTGTGATTCGTTTATGCAAATAATGGTTGAAGGCCTAACGTTGTGGAAAATTGTCTCAGACATGACGAAAAAAATTATCTTAGTATATTCCGCACTTAAAAGTTTATTGCCGACCCAGGTTTCGACTGCACATCAGTCCTTATCAAGGTAGATGTGTAGGTAGGTTGGATGTAAAGGTACCTTGATAATGATTGCTGTGCAGTCGAAACCTGGGTCGGTAATAAACTTTCAAGTGTGGAATATACTTCGATATTTTTTTCTCATCATGTCTAATTCGTTTATGGTTTAGAAAAGAACTGAAATTGCAAATTCGTGCTCCTATGTACAGGGACTAAGTAATGCAGATCTAACCGTACACCACCCTTGGCTAATCAAACTACCTATGGATTACTCGAGGGTATTTCGGGTTCTTACCGCGTTGTTCAATCGTGGTGCCCGCCAGTTTCGCCGGCATTCGAGACAGCACTCCCGGCCTGAAGAATTGGAATACCAGCGAATCTGTCATCCACCAGGATGAATCTACGAGGAAAGAACCTGTGCACCCACGTGTTATCTTACAATCACCGCGGTAGACTTCATTGCCACCTTGTCGTGTCGTTCATTACGAGGTTATGTCGTTTGAAACTTGAGTCTCTACGAATTGAGATCTTCTGAATGCGGATATAGTTTAAACTGTCATGTTGAACACGATTCGGATTTGGATATTTTGCGCATCTCTGTTTGTCAAAATTGAATCCTGATACCAACCATTGTAATGCTACTTATTTTGCATTAGAGCGAGTTATTTTAAATATCACAATGCAAGCATATTGATCATGTGCGTAATTAATCGATATTTATCCTGTCTGTTTGCATGTTACAGATAGCACTACGTAATATATCCACATTCCGATCCATAATATGTGTCTTTTTATGTTTGTAAACATATTGTTTGATTTGTTTTCACATGGATCTAATTACGCTGAGGCTATTTATTAATTATCACGCTGCATTAATATTTCAACGCTCTAATCACTTTACTAGTTCAGATGAAAACTCTTGGTTTAAAAAAGCGCGACAAAATGAAACTACCTCGATAACGCAAATCAAATGAGGATAAAGTATGCGAAAGCTATTATTGAATATGAATAATTTTGTGCCAAAATATGTCATCATAAAATATGCAGATTAAAAGGAGTGAAAGTCCATAATGACGCAGTGTTTATCCATTGGCCTGTTTGAAATAATCCAGCGTCCTATCGCATCTTATTTTTACAATTTTTCCATGTTTAAACAGTTTATTGGATCAAAACTTTAGCTTTACCTCTAGCTTTACTTAATTTAAGTTACATCGCCGATAGTTACTCCTTTTGTAGCTGTCAGTATATACTTATTGTAAGGTCATACGCTAGATTAAATTCTTATGCTAGCTAAGGAGCGTGCATTATACCAGCACAGTAGCATACTAAACCGTGGTAGGTATACATTTTTTAATGTTAAAGATATGATCAATCTAATGGTTGAACTGGTAAGGACTAGTGACTCATTTGATGTATAAGCGTACTTCTTCGTTACCAACCTCAGTTGTTACTGTAGCATCTCCAACTCTATCGAGCATCCATGTCTTGGTATTTTTCTGTAGATGCTGTAATTTAAGTCTGAGCGTCACGCGCTCTTAAGTACTTTCAAAGAGTGGCTAATGTAATAACTTTTTATCTACCCGTAGAATGTGTTCATAGGTGAAATTTGTTGCGAAATCGAGAAATCTGGGTTCGATTCCCAGTTCGGGCGTACTGTTTCCTTGTTTGTGGTCTCATCTTCTCTGAGCACAGCAGTTGTCGTTTTCCCATGAAGGACTTTTTATCTTGGACTATTCTCCGCTTGATGTCCATTAGGCGTCTACCGTCCCTCGTGATGAAATATGTACGTAAGGATGGATGTAAGGTCGCAAATGTAAAGTAATTACCTTGGGTAGAGTGCATCCAAGATAATAGCGCAGTTGACAGAAGTGCAGCTAAATTGTAAATGCACCCAATGCCGTTTAGGGAAGATCATTGCGTGACCGAAGTGTTCGTAATGATTTTCTTTGTTTAAATTACACGGATTGTAAAAATAAATTGTTTATTTATCGTTCCTTTCCAAGCCAAATCAGTACATTTCAACTGCGCCGTCGTCTCGGATGGTTTCATAGCAGAATTTATAGTAGTGGTCTGGAATGAGAATCATGATTACTTGCTGTATTTTTGCTCATCCCAAGGGTTGAAAGTTATTGAGTAAATGTTTATATTCGATGACTCCTTGTGTGAAATGTTGCGTAAAGTTAGAAACGTTGAGGGCTTTAAAAGTTTTGCGTGAAAATTTCAGCTTAACTGCCGGTGTTTAATAATTCCACTACTTTGCCATTACGAGTAATTTCTTTCTACAAAAGTTAAGTCATGCGTGGTGGCATGAATTGTGGTCGCATTAAAATTCTTTTCTCGAGCGGCCCAAACCCCTTGTCTGATTTTGTCCAGTGGGAGAAAAGTTTCGTTCCCGTAAAAACCCCTGAAGAAGTGAAGGGAAGCTTTTTTTAAAATCTTTTTTGAGTCCGAGTTGTTTCAACCCCAAACTGATTGTGGGCTCTTCTGATTCCATTCGCATTAGCTTGTAGTTCGTTGAAATTTCTGCTCTGTAAAGTTTTCACCTTGTTTAGCCGTCGGGAGGCAATCGTTCGATTGTGGCTTTTCAAATCCCCACGGGGTTTTAAATCTAGCTTATACTTGCTTGGGTTCACTCCGGTGAACTCTCCAATTACATTTTATCCCACATTTCCCTCACTTCATGCGACTTTGATGTGTCGTCGTCATTGGGGTTGGCCAGCGAATATAACATACATCGAGATTGTGAGTTCATGTAAGGCCAAGTGATAGTAATTAGTTTATGGTCGTGTAATGTTTTCGAATGAATTAACTTCTAGGTTAAGCCTTTTGTGAGATCTGGTCGAACGTCGTTCTTTAGTACTGCTGGGCTTTAAATTTAAGGTTCTCTCAGGAAAACTGAGGATTTTGTACACGTTCCTGGATTGTGAAAGAAGACTTAAATCTATGCTAATGAAATTTTATTTCCAATTAAAATTAATTTTGGCACTTTGTGGTCATATGCATGTCTTCCAGAAAGACTGCAGCCATACCATTACATCCAGCTGTCGTTGAATAATGAAAATCCATGGACGTCCTAATACGTCCATCGCTCTTCTTAGAGTATATAGGAGGACATACCATTACGTCCATAGCACTTAAAGTTTAACTCGTCTGTATATTGTATATTTGATGCTGGTAATTGAGGATTTTGCTTACAAAATGAACATAGTCGCGCTTGATACCAAAACTTAGGGTAATCTAATAGATTTGAACACTTCTCTTGACAGGGGTTTTGCGCATTAATTTTAAAATTCATAAATTAAAATGAAATTCCAGCCATGTTTGATTTTTTCGATATGAATGGAATTTTGGCTAAATATTCCCATGTATGCGCACTCATCACATCGTTTCCCTTCTGGCTAGGCAGAGGTGAAATTGTTAATAATTTTGTTTAAACTATTTAATTAGTTATTCTCTATTAATTTAGCCCTTCCTGTCCAATTATTGTATACCTAAATATCCTCTGTCATGCATGGAAATTACTCTCCATATAATGAATCTATCCTTTGTCGAGTGCATAATTTTTTCACTCATCGCGCCGAAACTGTAAAATACAGCGATTCTGTATGGATATGGTGTTTTCCCTTCGGATACCATTCGCAAAATGAATTTCCTGGTATTTTTTTCATACCAGTGATAACGGAAATTCATGAAGAGCAGTCCTATTATCCAGTTACAGGCTTTAGGAATTTTATAGCTGACAATTTATTAGACGGAATCGAAGTACAGGCTAACTTGAAATGGGATCCGCATCCATGTCCACAACAAGTTATTTGTACCACGGGTGATGAGGGGAAAAATAATTGATATTACATGGAAAAGAATGCCAACCAGCATCGATAAAGTCCATTCTTAAAGTAAAGCCTTATAATTTTAGGGAAAAAATATATATGATATATATGCTGAATATTAAGTAATGGCTGGTTATTTAGGGAAATGGATATCAGCTGAGATCATTTTTGTTATTATAGGTAGGTTACTCGTTTGATATGGGAAGGATTACTTTAATAGTGGAGGGAGGGTGGAGAGAAACACGGGGATCCAAAATTTGACGCTCCATCCTTCAATCCTCGAGTCATAACCCCAAAATATTCTCCATCTATCACTCAAACAGAAATGTGAAATAATTTACGCCACTCTTGAGAATCGAAAACTCTCGAAATGAAACTCCGTATCATAGTCCAGGTGGTTGAAACTTGTTGGAGTTATCCGAAATGATTAATTGATAAAAACTCTTCGATGATTGACCCTAAGAATTATTGTATGTACTAATATTTTTGTGTTTTCACGATGGAAGCGTTCGGCAATGGGAGGGAGCTAGCAACTTCGGGTCTTTGGGTAAAGGATAACGAGGAAACGCCTGGTATGGTCGATGTGGAAAGGAAATTTCTGGTTGAAAATAGGAAGAGGCAAGTTAGGTGATTGGAGGGGGTAATTTAGGGGCGAGGATTTGCTAAAGGCTGTGATAGAGGGGAGGATGTCGGGTAAGCGGGGAAGAGGAGGAAAGAAAATAGGATTTTCGAACTAGATGACGGCAGGGAGAAAGCATGCTGAGGTGAAGGAAGATTTTGTGTAAGAAGGTACAGCCCTGTGCTTTAAAATTCTATATGATAGAAATCTATATCTACTCATTTCGCTAAAAACCAACCTCAACCGGGAGATCACATAAATTATGACAATTCCACAATCACTTCCTGTATGAATCATGTCAGATAAACGATAAAAATTGATAATAGTTCGAGGACCAATTATTCTTAACCTAATTTCCCCGAAGTTTTCTTACAATTCAGTAACCACACCAACACCTCTCATGGCGACCAATTAAACTCATTTTGCGCAAGGGATGATAAAACGAATTCCGAAATCTATCGTTTCCGTCATTTGGATTTTGAGGTTCTGATTTATTGTTACAAGTTTCCAAGAGTGCACGCCTTTATAATTCCTGAAATGTCGTTCCTATGTACTTCGATCCATCATTGCGCGTTGCTATGACGACTTCGGCCTCTCGAAAAGAATTTCGGAAGCTCGAGGAATAATGTTACCATATAGCCGACGATTGCGGAATCGCTTTGGCGAAAGTAGCTCCCGCGGACTCGCGGCGAAGATGACGAGAAGCGAAAAAAAAAGAAACTCGGCACCGAGATTAGATTAAAATCGGAGCAGAAAAAAATTGCCATCCCCCTTCTCCATAGCCGTTACTCACACATCACGGTCGTATGGGAGAACCGCCGTGGAAATCGTCCGCTTCAGCCCTCGCGAGCAAACAATCCCCCTTTCCCATCAATTACGAACCATTCCCGGGTCCTTCTGCGACCCTCGCGAAATTCCTTCGTCCCCTACACAGCCGCCTACACCCGCCATCCTTTCAAAAAGGATTACGCGGGCGCGGAAGCATTAATTATTGTCATGGCTCTATTCCATTCGCAGGTTCCGTTCAGCTACTGGAGGAGACTGCGGCATACCCTACAACGGTGGCACACTAACCTAGACAAAAAAAAGGACTGCGCTGGTGCCCCCTACATATCCACTTTGCAAGTCTGCCCCCCCCCCCCCCACTCCTCCCAGGACCGCGGTTCGGCCTTCCATCCGGCAGATGGCACCGGTGGGGAGGATAGCGTCCCTGCTGGCGAGTTGAGGGTGGCGTGACCGACCCGAGAGTTTGGGATCCTTTCGCAGGAGCGAAAACAAACAAGCATCCTACCTGGACCTTACATTTTCGGGTGTGCACAACAGTCGCCTTCCAGCTCCTCATGCCTGACTCACTCCCTTTAAAAATTTTATTGGGAAGAACTCTAATGGTTTTTACTTGCGAGGGCAGCCGGATTGGACGAACAGATAGCTCCAAATTTTGGACGTTTTTATTTCCCAACGATATCCAGCTTCCTTACCTGCCTGCCTGGCTCGAGACCCTTGCGGCGCAGAGCGGAGTTGACATAGAAACTCGAGAGGTGGGCGTCGAGGCACTTGCAGGCTCCACACGGGAGGTAAGAGACGGCCATCACCTGCGGACCTCGGAGCTTCTTCTTGCGACCCCCTGAAAGAATTTAGTGAGACGATCTCCTTCGCCTGCGACACTCTCGTCCCTCTTGCTACCTGTCATACCTATCTCCGGTGTTCCTCACGAAGAGATTCGACGAGCAACAATAAATACCCTGGCTAGGGTCATCGTCTCTGACCTCCAAAGTTTTTCTGTAGATATTTTGCTTTAAAACCTCCGCCAGCGATACACACAACTCTCTATAGGCTCTTATTTTGTGTGTTTTCATGTTTGCGCTCGAACTTCTCGGTGAATTTCTATTAAGAATTTCCAAGAGGTATTTTAGGTGGATAATCATCTCCTTACTTCCGAGTATCCTTCTAGTTAAAGCAGTTTTTTCCAGCCTTGTTTCACCGAGTAATTTCGCCGGATCTTCAATTGGCGGTTTTGAGTGCTTACGTACCTCAGTGCAGGGCTCATTGAGTGATACGACGAGTGTACCCCAAGGAAGGAAAATTATCTTCAGACCTCCGAACGTTTCGCCGAGTAGCCTGTGACCCACACAATTTCCCTCTCGTCTCAAGTTTGAGTGCTGCGTGAATCTCACGGAGTAGTATTCCGAGATATACTCGAAAGAATGCAATCATCACCGGACCTCGAAATGTTTCGTGGGAAAATATTTCGCTGAGTAGCCTGCGATGTCCCTCTCGTTTCAGCTTGTGAGTGTTGCGTGAACCTCACGTGGTATTACGAGATATACTCGTGAGAGAACAACCTTCTTCGGAGCTCAGAGGGTATCTTCGTAAGCTCCTCGTGGAGGTTTCATCGTGTACCAAACCTTCCATCACCTGCGACACGGCGTCCCTCCCGGCTTGGTTTTTTCGAGTGCTCGCGTGCCTCCGCGTGAACTTCACGAAGAGTGAGTGATACGGCGAGAAGGAGACCTAGTCTCAGAGAGAGCGTGGTGTTGTTGTGGAAGGGAGGGTTGCAGAGGAGAGGCAGAGGGGGAGGAAGAGGGGGGCGGGACGAACGAACGAACCAACGAGTGAGGGGAAGGGAGGTTGTGCCGGGAGTGGGAGAGAGAGTGAGTTTCGTGTGCTTTTGTGTGTGTTGGTGCTGTGGCGTGTGGTAGGAGGGGGGAAGAGTAGAGGGGGGGGCGGTGGTAGGGGTGCGGAGAGGGGCGGTAGAGAGTGAGGGGGGGTAGTGGTGCGAAGAAGGAGCCAGAGCGCTCTGCTGGGGCAGCCCTCACCGATCGGAAAGCGGGGCTAGTCGGGGAGAGAAACCGCGCGCGCGCGTTCAAGACACTCTCCCGACGCACACACGCCCCGTAGACCGTGAGAGCGCGCCGGAGAGTTGTCGCAGTCGCCCCACGGCATACGGAAAGGGAGAGTTGTGTGTACCACCACAGCGGGGTTTTCGGGCTCCGGCGATAGAGAGTGTGGGACTCGTCGAAAAAAAAGCTTCGGACGCGAAAACGAGAGTGTGTGTGTGCTTGTGTTTGCAGGGTAGGAGGAGGGAGGGTGAGAGAGAGAGAAGGGAGAGGTTACACTCTATACAGTCTCCTCTTTCCTCTCTCCGCACCCCTCTCCCAACACCCACACCCGAGACCCAGAGCGACACGGGCGCTGCACCCTCCTCTACGCAAGCGCCGGCGAGAGAGAGAGAGAACGACCACCACCCTCCTCCCCTCTAGTGAGTTCCCACCTACCTCCCTTCCCACCCTGCACGAACTGTACGGGGGTGTAATTCTCTTTTTTTTTACATATTTTTGGGCCGAAGAGTGGGGGGCTCTGGGTCTCTATCTATCTGTGTGTTGGGTTCTGCAAAAAGGGCGGCGTGAAGTGAGGTACAAAAAAGAGGGAGTGTCCCTTTTTTCAAGTTCTGGTTTCTTCTTCTTCCCTTCTTCTCCTACCCCCCCAAAAACTAAAACGGATCCTCCTTAAATGCGTCGTCCACGGGGTGGTGGCGAGGTAGGAGTGGAGGCTGGGGGCTGAAGGGGAAGCTGGAGCCGCCTCTCCGTTTTTGGGGGCAGGAGAAGAGAGACCGGGGGAGGAGGATCGGGAAAAAGGGGGCGTCGCCGCCGCCACCGCCGCCTCCGCCTCGCATAGATGGCGGACTCGGACGACGACTCCGGCTCCGCTGACCTGAGCCTCAAGCTGAGGAGAGGCTCAAGCGACTCCAGGGATTCCTTCTACATGGAGTTCGACCAGGGGATTGACTCGGACATCGAGGCGGTTGAGGCGGCGGCCAGAACGGCGGCGGCGGCGGCGGCTGCTGCTGCGGCGGCGGGCGTGGCGTCCGGAGGGGGGCAGCAGCCGACCTCGGGGGGCGGCGGCGAGGACGACCTGCCGCCCCCACCGCCGCCGCCCCCGGCTCCTGGTGGTGATGATGAGGAAATGCTACCACCTCCGCCGCCGATGGAGGTGACCATGGCGGAGAGGCCGTTCCCGTCCGGCGTGCACGTGTTACAGGAGGAAGACGAGGAGGAGGAAGAAGAAGAGCAGGAGCCAGTCGATTTGGTCGGTGTGGGCGGTAGCGTCATCTCCGTCGAACTTCCGGACGTGATGGAGGTAGAGGAGGAAGAGGAGGAGGCAGAGGGGTCCAGGACCACCGTCATAATGGGCGAGGACCAGGAAGGAAACGTGGTGCTTTCCCTGGCTCTTGGGGAACCAAGAGAGGTGCTTGATGATCGACAGGGTCGGCCGATAGCCGAAGTGATCGTAGCCAAGGACGGGGACGAGACTGATGACGATCGGGCCGAGTTCGAGGTCGAGGGGATCCTGGACGTGGAGGAATCGACTGAGGATGGTGTGGAAGATGTGTCGATAGCCGTGGAGGTGTCGGAGATCCTCAAGGATGACAGTGAACGTGAGATCGATGAAGAGATCGTTTTGCCTCCCGTGATCGTGGATGTGGGAAACATACCGGATGATATTGTGTTGGACTTGAGGGAAGATCTGCCATTCTCGCCCGAATTGGTCGCGGATAGAATGCTGGAGGACGAAGAATCGTTTAAAGTGTTGGTACCAGAGGGTGATGCGGAGATACAAGTGATTGGGGACGTGCCGTGTGAACCTACTTTAGATCAGGTGTTGAAAAGTCCAACGAATGAGTTGGAGGAGGTAGTCAGTCCTTTGGAAGAGGTGCAAAGAGCGGAGAGCCCCATCAGAGAAGCTTACAGCCCTCCCCGAATTGTCCAGAGTATACTGAAGGAAGGCGTTTTGCCGGAGAGGAAAATTCAGAGTCCAGAAGCGAGAGTTATGAGTCCAGCGAGGGAAGTTTATAGCCCCAAGGGAGTTCAGAGCCCACCTAGAGAAATACTGAGTCCTCCGAGGGAAGTTCAGAGTCCTCCGAGGGAAGTTCAGAGTCCACCTAGGGAAGTTCAGAGTCCACCTATAGAAGTGCAAAGTCCACCGAGGGAAGTTCAGAGCCCCCCTAGGGAAGTTCAGAGCCCACAGAAGGATATTCACAGCCCAAAAGCCAGAATTCAGAGTCCTGACAGGGAAATTGTGAGTCCGAAGGGAGTGCAGAGCCCACCAAGGCAAGTTCAGAGCCCACAGCAAGAAGTTCAGAGCCCACAACGGGAAATTCAGAGCCCAGAAGCGAGAGTTCAGAGTCCACCTGGGGAGATTACGAGCCCACAAAAAGAGGTGCGCAGTCCGCAGAAAGAGGTTAAGATCCCACAAAGGGTAGTTCATAGCCCGCGCGAAATCCAGAGTCCACAAATAGATGTTCAAAGCCCACAGAAAGATGTTCATAGCCCACTTAAAGATGTTCATAGCCCTCAAAGGGAAATCCACAGTCCACCGAGAGGTGTTCGGAGCCCAATGAAAGAAGCGCACAGCCCGGTCAAAGACTTGAAGAGTCCCGTTAAGGACACGCATAGGGTTCGCAGTCCCTTGAGGGAGATGCAAGTTGTTCAGGGAGCCTTGGACGAGATGCAGAGCATGCTGAAGGACATGCATAGGGTGCAGAGTCCGACGGAAGAGCCACGAGATAGGGTCTCGAGGGTGCAGAGTCCACCGAAAGAGGTGGAGAGGGTTAAGGGACCCTTGATAGGAGTACAGAGACCTTACGAGGAAGTTCAGAAGGTGCGAAGCACACCAAAAGATGTTCATAAGGTTCAGAGTCCTGTGGAGGAGAAGCGGAAGGAGGTGGCGGAGGAGGTAGCCCCTGGTCCCAGCGGGTCTGCACAGGCCCTGCCGCAGAGCCAGAGGATGCCCTCTCCTGCTTCCTCTTCAA
Source organism: Ceriagrion tenellum (assembly GCA_963169105.1). Lineage (NCBI taxonomy): Eukaryota > Metazoa > Arthropoda > Insecta > Odonata > Coenagrionidae > Ceriagrion > Ceriagrion tenellum. The sequence continues at coordinate 64,837,683 of OY720640.1, read as the reverse complement.
CGACCACGACAGCCTCAAGCGACAGCGCGTCAACCCCGAGGCGACAGAGGCCGGGGTGAGTACAAAAGCCTTTCAATTGATTTTAACCCCTCTCTTTTGTTTGTTTGTGTGTGGCCGCTTGCTTTTGGAACCTATGAATGCACGCACGCCTAACCGCCCGCATTCACGGCTTGTGTTTCATTTCATTTGTTTGCTTGGGTTGCTTCTAAATGTCGCCTATCCGACTAACGCTGCCCGCCCTAACTGTCGGCCCCTTTTGATGTGTATCATGGGCTCACCTTTTAGATGAACTGTCTCCCAAATTAAGAGACGAATTTGTAAATAGTGTACATACATTTAGATTTATTCAAATGGTCTCTTGAATTTTCGCGGTTTAGAAACATGATTTTTATCCAAATAATATACTTTTCTTGACCATTTTTGTTCCGTGAAATAAATAATTTTGATTTTTTGGGGAGGAGGCCGCATTTAAACTACTCACTCCACGAAAAAACTGACGCATGAAAGGGATAGTTCAAAGAAATGGGAGGCTTTACTAAATATGCGAGGGCCAGCTATAAAGTAGTTGCTAAAAGCTGTAAATAATTTTATTTAAATAATGTGAATGCATCCCTGGTGAAGCGGAAACATTTTAGCAAAGATTTGGCGAGGAGGGAGTAATATCTATCATTGCTTTATCATGTCCTATCTTCTCCCTAAAAAAGAAAAATAATTTGTTAATATGATTTTTGAACGAAATTTAGCGGTTGACATTGGGAATGGTTAAATTTGCCAACATTCTAGATGCACAGATGTGTAGAATTTGGTAGCACAACGCAACTCTTAATTTGATTTTAGGACTCGCATGTTCTTAGCCACTGCGTTTCTCGTTTCTGCTTAGCCTGTAAAAGCTGTTTGGAATTTTCTCTCATTTTTTCCCTCGTTATGTGAAAATGGAAATAATTACACCCGTTATGACCTGATCGCGTGACGCTTTCAAGCTACCACTGTGTCCTCGGTTTTAAAAATAAAACCAACGTTAATGTGTGGTCGAACCAAAAGTATTATTTTTACGGAAAGAGAACTGACATTTCAGTAATTTCGGTTCATTTACCTTCAAGAGGAGACCAAAAATAAAAACCTTTCTCTATCTTGGAGAGAGCATTGGTATCATTTAATAAGGAGCGTACCTGTAGACACGAGACGTTGGAATTTTTTTTAGATCAAATCACTCCGATTCTTCAGAAGATAAGGTAATGGTAACGCGCTGTTTCGTAGAAAAATGTCATTCACCCCGACATTGACAGAAACACGTGGGAAACCTTTTTGTTTTTCTTTTTAGGCGCATGATAGCACCTTCTCATAATGGTATTTTAGTTATTTTGGACTGATAATCATCCTTGCCAAACTTAATGAAACATCCCGAGTCATCATTTTTTTCTAAGGAAGACTTCAAAATCGATTTCCCCGCCTGTCATTTTTCATTTCTTGAGAATATAAATGAAAAATTAGAAATTTACTTTCCGTAATTGACGTCATGGTTTAGATTGTTTACAGGTTGTTTGATTTATCATTGATGAACCTGATTTTTCAATGCTAACGCTCTATGATAACCTAGGTCGTGATTTTTAAAATGTAATTTCTACATTCAAATAAAATATTATAATCGCGCTAAATGTTGATGCATTATCACCATACCACTTCTTACATTTACAACTTACTACGAATTTTACTATCACATAAATTTATCCTGCCGTATTGATATGAGTCAGCCTTAAACTAAATCAACTGCCTTATAACAGAGACGGAAAACATTGTCTTTTTTTTAAATGGTGTCATAACAGCCAATAAAATATCTTTCTCCGCAAGAAACTTATAGAACGTACCGTCTAATGACCAAATGATTGAAGATGTGAATTCCTAGAGACTTTATTTCCTTACGGAACGTATATTTATGTATTGTGCTCCCATACTTGTGCCTTCTTTAAAATACACTCCATACAGTGTAGTTTACATTTGGGAAAATTACGACTCGGTCATTTTCATAATCTCTGGTCTACAGCAATTCTAGTTTATAGATAAATTCTTTTCTGAATAAAGTACGATCGTCGTAGACTAACAAGGTCGTATCCTTAGAACACTCGGTACCGTAACGTGCGGCAATGACGCATTCCCAAGACGGTGCAAGTTGCTAACTTTTCTTCCTTAACATATTTCCGCCCAGTGTTACACGCTACTCTCATTCCGGGGGTGGCTGCTCACAATGGGCAGGAAGAGAAAATCACCCATGAAACAAGCGCGGAAAAAATTGCTCTGTCTTCCGCGATTGTTTGCAGTCAGGTGACAAAGGCTGCGCGCACATCATCTCGAACTTCGTCTCCTCGGTGCATCGAGGAAAATGTCCCCTTGCATTCTCATTCCGTCACTCAGTTTTAATCTCGAAATTCGTTCGTTTTATCTTCAAGAGTCGATGGCTTATCTTTTTCTCCTTTTTAACGTCTGCATCCCTTGATGTGAGGAGAAGCGTCCTCTTTCCACGAATCATTCTTTTTTTCCTTGAAGGACGCGAGGGAATGGTTTTTAAGTTGAAGAATTAGATTGTGGAAGAAGATGAGAGAGAGGTTGGTGGGCTGGCTGATTCACTTCTTCCTCCACCATTCTCGATCCTCCCTCCTTCTAAAGACGCTCTTCTCTCTTAAGAATTTCGTTTCTGCCCGTCCCTTCTTACCCCCATTTCCCCACTTCTCCTTTTTCTCTTACTCTTTCCTTCCTCCTCACGCCCTCTCCCCCCATTTTTCCACCCCATCGTCGACTCCTCCTTAGACTTTTTTTTATCTCTTCATCTCGTTTCAAGACTCTCAAAAGAGCTTCCTTCCTTTCCGCCTCTCACTTTCCTTCTCTCTCCTCTCTTATCCCGCTCCCATCTAATTCTCACGTTACCGCCCTCTTCCAAAACCCCCTCTCCGGCCTTTCCCCCTCCCCTCGCGTCCGCCCGCGTGTGCCATTGTACCGGAAAAAAAGTGTCGCTTTGCGAGGTAAATTATGGCATTGCTTGCAGCTAACAGCGTCGATGTCGGTGGCGGAGTCGCACAGTGGCAGTAAATTGGCGAAAAACAGTGGCAATTAATCACTATCGTCGTATAATTGGCCGGAAATATCATTTAGTGATAAATTTTACCTCCAGCGTTCGATTCTCACCGTAATTTACTTCGCCTATAAGAAATATCTCAGTAATTTCTTAGAAGACCAGTCAAGTTATGATAAATTTTAGAAATTTTCGCTGACGATGGATGCCATAATTTTCTATAAAGGGTATTTAACCCGTAAGAGACTGATTCAGACCAAACTTTGTTGATCCAAGACATTTTTAATAGAAACTATAGCTCATTACTTAATCACTATTATACATCACCGATCATGGCTTCATCAAATAATTTCAATTTTCAAGAGACCTTTTGGTTGATGAGTGTATTAAAAATGAGTGCTGTGTATTAGTAGCAGCACTATAATGAGGACATAATTAATCATTTAAGAAGATCATTAGCTCATTACTTAGTCACTATTGTATATAACCGATCAATCCATTAAGCTTCATCGAATAGGTGTCAATCTAGGATGCTTCATCAAATAATTTCAATTTTCAATAGACCTTAAGGTTGATGAGTATATTTGAAATATGTGCTGCCTATTAATGCCTAAAGCAGCATTAGAATGAGGAAATAATGAATTATTGAGGAAGATTAGAAACGGAATATCTACGTAAAGCATATAATTAGGGACTTCAGAATGATGACTTTCGTAGGAATAATGAATGTAGCAAATCGAAGAGAAAAGTGGAACTGAAGAATCCAAAATTATTATTGATTGCAGTTGATTGTGAAAATTCAACAGTGTAAAGTAGAGGTTCATAGGATAGTAATTATAGATCTATTCGCTGAAAATATTTAGACCGGTGGTCGAAGTTCGTATCTTATGAGAACTTATTGGTCCTTGAAAATGAGGGTTCTCGTCCCACGCTTTCTCTCTCAGCCTCCCTTCTCAGACTGTCAACCGTTGCCCGCAATATCGGAAATCAAAGATTCTTAATAATTGGCTGCCGTGTCTCAGTTTCCTTTTTCGAAAGCTCAGAAGGACTGGAATTTGTTGAGTCACATTCGAGGCTACGTCGGTCAAAGTGAGAACTGAAAACCTATTTTGGTTAGTGCTGAGTAAAATATTCTACTTCCGTTGATATCCCGCATTTTTCAGCCTAAAGGAATAATTGCTGGACCTTTTCTGTGGAATTTAAAATTAACAACTCCATCATTTGAATCGGTTTTCTAATAACTAAAAAATATGATAGAAGAATGCCTTATTTGACCAACTATACAATTTCCTGCCAAATATTCGTTTAAAAGTAATAAATTTCGCTTCTTACCCTAAATTTTGTGAAATAAATTTTAAATAGACTGAAAACGGCTCTTTGGCCAAGTTTCAATGATTTTTGCATTTAGCCACCGAAATATCATGCGTAGTTTTTGAAAAAATGTTCAGAGCTTTAGAAATTAGTTTACCTTATCAGATCAGAAAGAGTTTGTATTTCTGTGACTGCCAGGAAAGTGAGGAAATGACATTCATATCATTTAAAGAGCAGCTGTCCCAAACTATCAGGCGCTATAAAAGTAGATTTTAGTTTCAGCCAAGCAGTGCAAAATTACACGAATACCATCATCAACTTTGGAAATATTAAGTTTTGTCTTTATTTTTAAATATTTGAGCAGAATATGTGGCGCATATTATTCTTTCTTATTGCCAACTATCGATTACCACCAAGTTTCGCCATTCCTATACAAACCATTGAGTGAATGCTGATTTTGGCTCGATTTTTAATCCTGAAAAGTATCTTGTGGAGCTTCATTTAGTTAAAATCTCCGAGTGTTGATGTGATCATCGCAATCTACCCGCTTAGTTACGTTGGTGTTTTATGTCGACGATGGGACAAGAGTGCAGGTTTCCATTCATCTGGTGCTACGACCCACGAGCGTTTTAGGACGGCGAAAACGTTAACTTTTTTTTCATCCGGAAAGATTAAATTCAGCCCACTCTGCAGGATCAATGAGGAGAATTTTCGGGTGGAGTAAAGTGGGCGGGGATATGGTCGGGACAATCGCCAGGGGCGCAGACTCCGGCTGCTGCAACCTGCAGTTCCGGGTTGCACGGGTTGTATCGACGGAAAGACAGCGGAGAGACGAAATCATTCCTATGGAAGTTGGCTGGGTAGGTGTGAAATTAACGGCGCTCGATGATCCGACGGTTTTAAATCGTGGAAGTCGTGGCTGACTTAAACTGAAAGTCTTGGCTGATTAGCTTCGTCGTACGGCTTGCGTAGTTCGCAATGCTTTGCGAGATTCAGAATGGAAACGAAGATGTCGGGCGATATGTGGTGGTACAACATCCATCCAGAGGCGTCTGTAACAAACTACCAAGTGCTGTTCACTGATAACTCTAAATTTGTGGCATGACGGGCTCGACGCCTTAATGTCGCTTCAGGCTTGTATCTGAAGAAGATTTTAGATCAGTGCATTCCTTAATATTCCTTGGTGACACCCTGATAGTTCGCACATATTAACGTGACATAAGTGCACCTTTACTGATGGAAAAATATAGATTCTGTCATATCAAAAAGATTAATGTTAAAGTTTGTTAATTTTTATGCGTGGTTTTCTAAGAATAAGATGTTCATTTTTCACAGGTAAAAAAATTTGTGCTTCCTGTTCAATTATAATAATGATACGTTGCTCGTTTAACGCATCACCCCTGGGTTTTTATACACTCAGTTTTGAAAGGGCTATAGAAATGCGTTGTACTGATGATTTTAAGATCCTACAGCAGCACAAAGTAAATTTATTTTGCATCATAAATTGTCTCATTACACAGAGAATTTCTTCGTAAAAGTTTTGGTGGCGAACGAGAGTGAGCTTTAAAGAAAAAATTATGTCTGTTTTGATATATTTATGAGTGTTTGATATTACTTAGCTTCTTCATTGCCTGGAATATTTGAGCAATTAAATTAATCTTAGTGATATTATGAATTTTTACTTCTCGAAAGGGGTTGATCGTGTACGTACTCACGTTTTGTGAGCCTGTTGGAGACATGCGATCATTCCATTTTGTTTGAAACGAGGTAATTAGCTGGCGATCATCAGAATTTCATTTTTTCAGCTATCCCTCTCACTTTCCAGTCTCTCTACCGAATCTTTTTGTAGTCAAGAGGATTAACATGATTGAATTCACATTCCTCTCGTAAACGTGCTGCCTCTTGTGGTGATTAATTGGTGGCATTCGAGTGAAAGGTGCCGATGAAAAGTTTGCCTCTTTATATTTAAAAAGTCACGGTGGGTGTAGGTGGCTTCATGTGGCTTTGTCTTGGCTCCGACTTCCGGAAAAGAATAAAAAAAGGAACTCTCGTTTTATGCATTCATCGGGCATTCCGGAAATGAAGGTTTTACGGGATGAATATTGACGAGGAGACGAGAAAGATCGATTCCCTTTTAAGTCTTTTAGAGGTTAAAAAAATGTGGCGTTTTCTTAAAAAAAGGGATTTGCCATTCATTATTACGATACATTCATGCTTACTAGATCCAGGCGAGCCTAATGATTAATTCACCTTCTGTAGCAGTCACCCGCCTAACGGCGGTGACGAGCGGAAAAAAAACTTCGTCTCGGTCGTGAAACCTTTTGAATTTTTTTCCCTCTCTCGTCCGTATCCGGGGAGACTGTGGTAGTCTTCCATCCGAATCCGCCGGCGATACCTACGAAAACCTCGCCTCGTGTCATAAAGACATGCGTTTGACAGCACGCACGCGGCCCGCTGTGGTCGGAGAGTTCAGTTTCTCCGGTCGTAATCGGGCATATGAGCCGGAGGGGCTACGTATGCTGATCGAAAATAGAATTAAAATTGCTACTGCGCTTTATCGAAGTTATTTATTTATTTGTATTTATTTATTCTTCTCCATATTGTCATTAAAATCAAATTATAGAAATAAAATACATCATGATAAAAAATAAAAAACAATCATGCATTTAAAATTCCGGAATTATGGATGAAGTAAAGGCACCACCACTAGCAAACAACTTGCTAAAACTCTAAATTCTCAAATTGATGCCGCGGTGAGCCAGTCGCCCTAAATGTGATATCATTCATTTATTAAAACTTTGCCTCGTATAATTTATGCACAGGGAGAGATAAAGTTAAATCGGTATGCATGAAGTTATTGATTCAGGTCACAGTGATTGCATCTGATGTCGCGTAGCAATTGCATTTATAAGAGTAGAAATGCCATTCTTTTCTGGAACGATTCAGCGCAAACTATAATAGTTAAAGTTATTATATGTTTTTTGGACATTCTGTGATGTCCCGTAATAAGAAAACATGGAAGCGCTGATGAAATACTTTCCACGTAGATAAGAAGAGGAATTATGTTCACAGCTGCCGCTAGAGATTGAGCTGTTGATTGAAAAATTCTTTATCATGTGGACATTTTAACTGATAGAACTATAATAGAACTCATGGTTGGAGTCTAAGGTAAAGATATAAATAAAAGGTTATCTAAGGAGTGGGTACTTGCCATTGTGGGAGAATTATAGAGGTGGCTCGATTGAAATTGAAAAATGTACCTTTTTGTTTCAGTAAATATGGTGATAGACAGCTCATTGTAATTGTGCCAAAGGTTCTGAATACTCTACCGGCACACCTTAAAAATTTTAAAGCAATATCAAAGGTTAAAGAAGAAATTGGTTGCTAACAAAAATTGATCTATGAAACCTCATCCGTAATTGTAGTGTTTTCTCCGTTCATCTGTACATTACTGTCGTAAAATGTATGAAAGCATTTTTTGTACGATTAATATAAATATTTTAATGTATAGTAAGGGTAAATATTTTAAAAATTTTAATGTATTTGTTGTATTGTCTTGTTCCTATGTGCAAATATCTAAATTGGCACCCTCAGGCATGCCTTTGACTTATGAGGACCAGGAGTTTTATAAACTAAATATTTAATACATTAAAAAAAGGCATTGCAGGTAAATGGGCGTAATTATTAAGCGATGTCATTCAGAAGGCTGTTGGTAGGAAAAGGTTTCTGTATTCGCTGAAGGGGGAGAAGAAATGAACGTTGGATTTTTCACGGGATGAAGAGGGAAGAAACAGAGAAATCTAAAAGGAAAAGAGAAGTGTGTGAAGAAGTACATTATTTTAGATGAAATGGCTGGTTATAAATATCTCTCCAGTCGTACAATAAGCGGTAGACCACTAGTATTAGGAGGGCATATTGGTACTTATAATACTATTACTTGGGCAATATAAGTGGATGAAGCAAAGGAGGAGGAATGCGATAACGGTACTCGTTTTGGAAGTAAAATGCTGGGAAAGCAGGGAAGAAGTGGGAAGCGGATAGATGTCTTGGAATGAAAAAAATTACGAGTTGTAATGATTTGGAATTATAAGGAATTATATTTACATAGGAGAAATAGTATGAGAAGGGTTCAATTTAAGATGGGAAGCATTCAATCCTTTCAGGTGTAACCTTGTGGAAGTCCGGTATTGAATACATAATGTAATACCAACAATGTTTAAATCCACAGAGTTCTTTATTGATACAACTAGTTTCAACGCTACTGCGTCATCTTCAGGTACAAGGTGTACCTGAAGAAAGGCTTTGGATGTAGGACTTGGGATAAGGAAAGGAAGGAAAGAAACTTTAGGTACCTCTTTTACCCGAAGATGACGCAGTAGTGTTGAAACTAGTTGTGCCAATAAAGAAATCTGTGGATTTAAACATTTTTGGTATTGTCTTTAATAATTTAAGATGGGAAAGCTCAGTATTTAAGCTCCACTTCAACCTACACCAACCGGCGGCATGCAAACGATATAAATCATTATTTATTTTTGAAGATAGGCCTCAGCGGAAAGAGACAAGATTCCGTCGCGTCGGCGGAGGAGAAATTCCGTGTGTCGCGGCGCGGGTCACCACCCGCCCCATTCAACCCTTCCCCACCTTCCTAATTCCTCGTCGCCAGACCGTGTCCGGCGCGTCGCCTCCGCGTCACGGGGCACGCACGGCCACGAGTGATTGTTTACATCGCCCTCTGACACGCTCAGCGAGGCGCCGCGATCGACGCGACACCCAGCAGCGTGCGCGGGAGGCTCCGCTTTGTGGAGGGCGCGCCTTAAATGCATGCGCGCGTGCTTGTGTGTGCGTTAGGGAGGCCGGGTGTCGAGGGAGGCGGCGGGTGGTGTCCCCACGTTTGACGATCCTCGTCCAATAATGATTCCGGATGCGGTATCGAGCTGCTTCAGGGCACTGGGGGAGGGGGGGTGAGTATGGAGGTGTACGGCAGGAGGTGGGGAAACGGAGGTAGTCGCCCCCTCTCACCCCATATCTCCACTCCGTCACCGCTGAGTCTACGTGTCCCACGGTACGCCACCCACCCTCCGTTGGCATTCTGGTCGCCCATTCCTCACCCTCCCTCCGGTATCCGAGCCTCCCACCACCGCCTCACTTCCCTATGCACACACACACTGATACCATTCTCTTCCGCCCCCTCATTAGCACTGCCGTCGATTCCCCCAAACCCCTTACCAATCTCTCTCGCGCTCTCATCCCAAGTGGCAATCTAAACACACCCTCTCGTCTCGTCCGTATATTTTTTCTCGATCCCTTCCCCACTAAAAACCTCTCTTCAAAACCCCATTCCCCCACAGGCATTTGCGAAACTCTTTACCCCATTCTCCCCCAGGTATCCGAGCCCAGCCGAACCTCATCTTTAATAAAAAAAAAGTCCCACGATCCCACCCACCATCTCCTCATGCGTTTGCGAAACCTTTTATCTTCACCCTACGCAACTTCCCTCTTCCCCCGGTATCCGAGCCGAACCGTCCCCACGCCCCTTGTCCTCCTACTACACCTCCTCCTGTCTAACCATTCCGTGAAAATGCTTCGAATGGGGCTCACCTCTTTTCATTCTCCACGCCCGCCAACTAGCGACACCTACCCATTCTCCTCCACACCCGCGCCCCCCCAAGTTCTTCCACCGCCCCCAATTTTCCCTCCAGTTTGGGATCTCGAAGGGGTTTTTATTTAGTTTTTTTTTAATTCGGCCGCAGTCAATGGCTCTTTATCGCATCCCTCACTCTCCTTCCAAAAAGAGGGGAGATATCCTTTATGTGCTCAACTTTCATTAACTTTTTTCCTCTCCCTTGGTGTATGTCTGTGTGTGGGACTTATTATGTTTCAGAAGGCGCGGTTCGTTCGAGTGGGGAATTGGGAAAGAGATGCTGGGTCCGGGGTGATTCCTGCGCGGAGTTTTTACGAGTATATTTTTTCCATAATGTGTTTCTGAAGAGTTTTGGGCAAGTGATATCATTTCGAATGCGGCGTAAGGTCACGACTCTCCCGTCTATTTATAAGCGGGTCACACCGAAATCGTCTTCGGTGGGGTGACTCCGGAAGTGTACGAAGATAAACTTTTCGAAATAATCTCACCGGATGTATTTTTCATTTTTTAATTAGTTTTTTACCGATACAGAATTTTATTTTCTTGAATTATTCTCGATTTATTTGGGCTTGAAACGAATGGATAATGGAGGTAATGGGTCTATGGAGAAGTTTCAAACAAGCCCTGATTAATAAAATCATACTATGGACTGAAGATATTCTCTTAACTTTTTCGGCTCTTTGTAATCGGAGTTTAAGCGATTTCCTTTGTGTTTTAGTTGTGTCAGAATTCTTGGATATTTTGTAAATGGAAAATTTGCCTGAGGGAAAGCTTAACTTAAAAAATGCGTCGGGTCTGCCGTGAATATCTCTTGATTACTGGTTCTTGTACGAGCAGTGATTTTTTACTATTTTCATCCATTTTACGGAAATGCTTTTCATGTATGATACCAAAATGATATTTTGAAGAACGAAATTTTTTTCTGGAAACTCAGTACACGCTTGTTGTGAAAATATAATGTTTTGCTGTTAAACTCTTTTCATTGTATCGCGTGAATGATTTAAATTTCCAACAGGAAACTGAATTCCTCTTTCTCTCTATTGCAATCAATAAAAAAGTGAATTCGATTAATTTCAAATTTGCCCCATTGGCCAATCTCACTGCAGGTATATCCATGTCTCATTTGCATTTTCATGTTTATTGAAGTTGATGTCTCGTAATTTAATTGTTGGCGGTGCCCAGTATCGCGTTATCGAGGGAAGAAAAAAGGCTTCATTTTTTTAGAGCCGAGCGAAGACAATGTTTTTGTCAGGTATATCTCTTACTCTTTTTGCGTTACATGCTCAGGTCAGTGTGCTACTTTATTCCGAAGTGCTTGCTTGTAACATTATTATTCAATCCGGCATCTCTGTGACGCGTGGCTCCTATACCACGCGCAACTCGGTAAATTTTGTTCTTGTGGACGTGATCCGCTTTTCTATGTACCGTACGCTTAGAACTTGAGTGGGCACCCCTCACTCAGCAGCACCAACCTCCAAGGGTCTGCGATACATTTGCTTAAAGTTTGCCGTAATGCCCTACTCCGAGGGGTTGAATCCTTGATTCTGGGAATAGTGGTGTTTTCTTTGTCGGAGAAGCTGTCCAATCCAACCAGAATATACGTTTCTACGATACGTAGAAGAATAGAGTTAAACCCTTTCTGTATTAACGGGTGGGAAATACATGCCCCTGAAATTGTGTTCCTGTTACTGCTGGGTTATTTATGATCTAAATCAATGTTAATTCAAATGTATATAAATGAATTTTAATAATTAATAATATGAAATTATTGACCAATCACATTGCAAAGATTTATACCTGGTCAATAATAGTTGGACGTATGCGGCGTAAATAAAAGTCTACTGGTATATTTAATAGCTCCTGTCTGGTTTTAAAGAAATAATTTACATTTATCATTGTGAATGATTTATGCACATAATGGGAACCAAAATCAATAGGAAATATACATGTTATTTCAAATATTCTTACAATACACAGCCTTGGAAGTGTTATTGTTTCCATTTGTACCATGGCTAATTATCTTAGTCTTTAACTTTTTTAGCTTTCATTTTTACTCGCTCAATGATTCCTTATGTATGCATAGTGAATTTATACGCAATCAAAGCGTGATTCAGTGAGTCTGGGGTTTTCATAAATCATGGGTGTCTTTCAACCGTGTATATCTTTGGCAGCTTTCACGAATGCCATGCTCGAAATAGGGAAGCGGTTCGTTTGCAAATACGTACCGTAAATATTCCATCGAAGAATTCTGAGCATCATGCTCGTCACACCAAACTCGAAACCAGTTGGCCACATCTTTGCTCTATGTTGTAACCCTGAGACATCAGCTTCATTGCGGGGCTTACAGTTTTGTTCCGAGGGTTAGTGACAAACCTTGTGTGAAGCACGACAGGGCTCGTCTAAAACCCTGCTAATCCATCGGTATGACACCTAATGGGCGAGGTGGCCGCCGCCTCCTCTTAAGGCCCGACATTCAGATACGCCCCTCGATGAGCACACTGTGGTCCTTTGTTAAGATCGCCTCCTCCCGTCGCTGTCGGCTCCTGAGACGAATTTAACGACCGAGGGGGCCATTTTGCCGAAAGAGCTCTAATTATTAATACCCCATTCTCTCCCTCCCATCTCGTCTCAATCTCGGCCCATCGCCTCCTGCCTCCGAAATTCACGCCCTCCATTTGCCATGCTTGCTCCTCTCCTCTTCATCTCAATCCTTCCCCCGGTAATATTTTGCGGCGGCCTCGGGGCTCCGAAACTCCCAAGCCTGTTCCCCGTGCCCGTGCGTGATGAATGCCCCAGGGCCGGACATTATCTTCCCTCTTCTCTCTTTACCCCCACAACTTCCTTCCCCTCCTCTCTCCCTCCAAATGCTTCGTCCTCATTCAACCCCGCTGCACGTGGGGATCCATTCTTTGGTCGACCAAAAAGGGGCTTTAACTGATTTAAGTTAATTTTCCCCACATACCCCCTCCCCCCGTACCATCCCTCGCGGCCATATTATCGGGCATTCCCATTGCCCCGAAACTCCGTGGACTATGCGTCCCTTCGTATACTTCTCAGTGCCTTGCTTCCACCCTATATTCTCCTCGATGGCTCCCGCCGCCCATCTGCATTCTCCCGAGGTTATTGGGCCATGCCGGAGGCGGTTACTCGTCCCGAATGTGGAAATTCCGGGAGTATGCATGTTCCGGGGCTGCCCACATGGTGTTGCGCACGTAATCCTTAATTATTAATTGGATTCTCGAGGTATCACTTAATTTAGTGAGCATGCCATGGGCATCGGAAGCGGGTAAAGGCCGTCGGAGTTATCCTCCGGGATCCAGATACTGCTAAATTGCGTAGGACTTTCATCGTCGGCCCGCTAATGGGGACCTAATTCAAGCCGTGGCTACAGAAATCCTATTTCATTATCCATTGTCCTTAGTAGAAGGTAACTGCTAAGTCTAGGGAGTTAAATTTATTTCCATACCCTTTATAACCGATGTTAAAATGTATATAGGGCGTCCCATATGTAGTTGATGATATGGGCGTAATGGCGAGCGCTGTTGCCGCACTTTCACTCCATACTTAGTGGGCTTCCAAGTTTATTGTTGCCTTTTGTTGGCGGAAAAGCATCTATATATTCCTTCTAATGGTGCCATATGTACGCAATAACAATCACTATTTATATATATCCATGTTGGCATCATATTTTGGGAGGAAACTAGCCCAAAAATCGTAAATTATCGTAAATACTGCAGGACGGTGTCCCCTTCATGCCTGGTAAGTTTTTTGTAAAATGTATCCGTTAAGTTCTTATTTTGCCAGCAACTGACGCTTGATTATGATTTAGCTCCATGTTAGTGATTAATTGACTTATAGAAATAATTACTGAGCGCCAAAATGCACTGAGGAAGGTTGTTCTAAAATACGGGGTGAGAGATGGTTCTTGTTTCATCGTGAGAAATATTTTATCTTTAATGTACACCAAAATATACCCCATAGAGCTTACCTAATCCTTTTATAATTGAAAAATCAAAATTAATTTCATGTTGAAAAGAGAATTCGTTGTATTGATCAAGGCTAAACACTTCTGGTTACTCAATGAAGAGTGACAGTGCCACGGAACGTCGAGCCCAACCCAAAATGGAGAAATCAGAGTGATTTATGGGATCGTTTCATGACCTGGGTATAAGGACCTTGTTTCACTCCATGTTCCCACGTCTATGACAAGTAGGCTAACTTTTCCAACTCCGCGCTATTGGTAAACTACTCGCATATTGGATGACTCTTATGTGATACACATAGTATAATGCGAAGAACCATGTTAATTTTTCCGCTACAAATGGCAACATCGCCCCTCCAACCTTTAGAAGATTTATACAGTTAGCGAATATCCCTGAGAGCCTGTACAATCAACTGAATATGGAACTTCGCATAGTTGACAACTTGGATTGTGTGTCAATTGGCTTTGTAGAATATTGGCACCCATAGAATAAGTACTATTTATAATATATTCACTCTTGTATCATCAAAACCTCAAATGGTCTCAGTACCTCATAAGTACTATTTATAAAAAATTCACTCTTGTATCATCAGAACCTCAAATGGTCTCAGTACCTCATAAGTACTATTTATAATATATTCACTCTTGTATCATCAAAACCTCAAATGGTCTCAGTACCTCAGCGTCATTCCCAAGACAATACCTTTCTTGATATGGCAAGTTCATAACTTGACCTTTAGCTCCTTGTTCTCCTCCCATTGTGTTTAATCTCTTCCCTTTCTACATTTCCCAACCCTCATCCCATATCTTTTGTCCTTCTTCCCCAAACACCCGCTCTCTAACCCGTTTTCTCCCTTCGCAAACAGAGTAAATATGAAATGGCTGCTGCAAGAATCCGTTGTGTTTTCTCAAGGCGCGACGGCAGTGGAACCGGTGTAGATTTCAAAAATAAACATCTAAATTGTACCCTTTGGGGTAGTTGTATGGGGGTGATTTGTCACGGAAACATGCACCACACGTCCACACATCATGTTGGAAAACGCTTTGGAAATTAGGGTATTAATTTATCATCCAAATGCCTGAGTGCGTAGAAATATTTGCAAAGCAAAGCTAGCTTCCATAGCAGAGCTAGCGTGCGAACCTGCGGAGACTACCACTTTGAGGCCCGGATTTATATCGCATGGTTAAATTAAACCGCTAGATAGCGTACTTTCAATAGCTTGAGGTTAAATGATAGTTTTGGTTTTATTAATTGCTTTAGACTGCCGGTTACTCGAGCCTATATTTATCTCTGGGAGAACGTATTATCTCCGATTTTCATACCGAGAAAATATCAGACCAGAGGTTTTAAAACTGGGCCTAAATGTTATGAAAAGAGCTTTATTTAGTCACTGTGCTACTTGCCAAGCAACATGTTGGTTAAGTGTCGTTGGCAGTAGCATTGGTTTCTCATTAAAAAAAATTGTCTCTTAAATTGGAAATTTTTCTGTATGTGCACTATTTTTCTTTAAATAAATAAGTATAGAGAAACAAAATTATTCTAATTATTCGCCGGAATCTGTTTGCGATCCTCGTAAGTTCTGATACCTTTGGAAGTAATGGTGCGAGAAAGAGCACGTAAAGATGACTTATCCTTTACCAAACGTGAGGTAAAAAAATATTCTTAAAGTTCACTTCCCGAAGTCGGGAAGTGATTTGCGAATACGTGACGCAAATGCGGACGAGATACGGAAAGTGACGCACAGAGCGTGTTGAATGAAATCATGAGCTTCACGGATCACTTGTTTGATGAGCGCGAAATTGGCTTCGTTTAATCTCTAAGGATCCAAGAGGATGAGATTTTCATTTAGTTCCCCATCCTTCTCATCAAATATGAATTATTCAGCCTCACCCAACCGTGAAATTGATTTTCGGATTTACATTTAATGTGGACAAAATTCTAAATCCTCCAACTTAATACTTTCCTGCTGTGGAAATTACGAAAATTGCCTAAAATTGTTTAAATGATTCGTGCCTGACATTAAGTGATGCGAATGATTGATGAAAAGTTTATCTCAAATGAAGCTTGTACGAGTGGAAGAATATTTCCAAATCTTTAACATAAACCTAACTTCTTCCTTCCCTACACTCAGTAAACTTAGTTCTCCTCTAGATTTTTGTGAGAATTTTAATCAAGGTTCGGAATTAAAACGCAAGTGGGTGAAACATATCAACGATTATCTCACCCCTTTAAGGGTTTATAGACGTTTTGAAGCATTAATTATTTTATCCATGCACGCTTTTATAGCGAACTCTAATCTTTCTGGCTACCAGTTGATTTCAAGTTACTTCACACCGATTAACAGCCAGCTCGTTTGAAAAAAAAATAAAAAAAATCTGGATAACAATAGTAAAAATTAAACGAAGCAATAAAGTTTAAAAATATAATTCAACTTTGCCTGAAGTCTGTACAGCTTTTGGTTGCGACCGGAGACTCAAAGTTGTGGAAAGTTTTGATGACATATCACTTGCTTCATTTTAAAATACTGCAGCTGAACTCAAAACAGAGGAAAAATTACCGTATTCTGGCTTTAGATATATAAGAAGTATTTTTGTGACCAAAGACATAGAATAGCGCTACCTAAGGAGGAGTTTATCAATAGAAGGGAGTGATGAGAGGAACATTGGGTAAAGATGTGAAGAAGAGGCTGGTGAAGAGCTTGATATGGAAGGTTGCGTTGTATGGTGCAGAAAGGAGGACGAGAGTAGGCTGCAGGCATTTGAGGTGTGTGTGTAGACAGATGGGCGGAGCGGAAGTGTTTGAGATGGTGGGCGAGGAAAGATAGCTTACAAATGAAATCCTGGAAAGGCAGGTTAGATGGCTAAAGGATGTGATCAAGGGTGATGGATTGCTGAAGAGTGTGATAGAGGGAAGGACGTTGGGTAGGTGGGGAAGGGGAAGAAAGAGAATAGGTTTCATGGACGGGATGAAGAAGGGTAGATCGTATGCTGAGGCAAAAAGGGATAAACTAGATGGAGATAGGCCCCTGAAAGAGTAGAAAAGCGGGAGAAGATTCTCTGACTATCAACAAATCCTACCTTAACCGGTATGTTACTTAAAAGTAAGTCGGAAACTGTTAGAATCTGATAGAGATATTAGAGAAATTTTTAAACAATTTTTATGACTAGCTGAGCTTCTTGGTGATTGGATGAAACTTTTCAGAGGTGATATTGTAGAACGAGTTATAGCGTAGTGATTTGCGACTCTTTGAGACAAAATCCTTCCGGGAGACAGATGAAATGCAATTATTGCGCCTCCGCTGTTGCTCGTGGTCACTATTCTGGAACCTAGTCAAAGGGATGGAAGGGATTGGGGAGACCAGGAAGTTTTCATAATGCAATTGAGACCCAGATCGTAAGCAACCCTTCAGTTTGAAAACTCGCTTTCCACAGCATCCATCTTTTGTGTGAGTGTGGAACCATCGCATGAATATTCATATGCGTATAGCGACAAGGAGGAAACACATTGGGGAGGTTGGTTACACCGCATCAAAGAGATATTGGGATTCATCACATGGATAGTTAGGAGGACCTTGGAGGAAAAATGTTAGAGAAATCTAATTTTCCTCTCATTAAGCCGTGAATTAAGTAAGACGCTAGCATCTCTGGCCCAGAACAGAAAAATTAACTCATTTTTTTTATTTAGGTAAGTTACCGATTAACATCAGTTTCAATGCAAGCCATTGAATTCCTATAGAATTTTACAGACGCAAGGCTTGACCTTCTTACCTGCTTTCTGTCTTCATTTCAGCATATTTCTTCATACTGTGTATGAAGCCGGATCATATTCTTCCCCCTCCCCGCTTACCTAGCATCCTCCCCTCTATCACAACCAACAGCTACCCTTCGCTCCCCATCACCTGTTTCAACCACTTACTTCACCTCCTTATCTCATCCCGAAGTTTCCCTTTCCCTATCAAGCCCTTTCTCGTCCGCCTTCCTTTTCTTCCTCGTGCCGCAACTATTTTTTCTGTGTTGTTACATTATTTTGCTATATTGTTAGAAGAAGCCCAAAAAGTTTTAATTAATATTAGTTTTAGCAAAAAAATCTTCTAACCATACCAAACCTCACATTTATCTTCAGTTCCTCATAGGCAGACGAGAGGTAACCATTTAAGCAGATTGATATTCAGTAGGCAATTAACAGAAGCCCAAAGTAATACGGTACTGATATTTTTTTCCAGAATAATTATCCTTTAAACTGCCGCTAAAAAGAGACCTCTCTAGCCGTTGGCTAGAGAAAAATGCGCCGGTAGGAACGTTGCAATAAAAGCCTACGAAGGCGAAGATGCTTCTGTGCTTTATTAGATTGTTCCAAGATCTCAAAAAAATAACAAAGAATTTTCCATCTTTGTTAAAAATATAATGGTTGAAAAATAGGTCCGAAAAAGCTATAAGAGGACTGGGGTAGGAGACGCTACTGATACGCAACTTTCAAGTTGAGCTCAGGTTACTAGAAATTGTCGCCTAATACTATTTTAAAGTCATTATAGTGGATATTGTTGTACCCCACACTTAATCTGCACGACAGACCTAAATAATTTATGAAGACATGAATATAGCGAAATAGTTGATTCAATTCTGTCCATCCGCGTCCCTTACATTTCCACAGCAAGAGAAGATCGAGACGCTAACATATTTATGCTTTTCTAATCTATGGTAAATTTAAATAAATTTTCTTGCTATTAAAATCAAAGTTTATATGTTATCCCATCGATAATTCTCACGTTAGCTAACAAAAATCCTGATATAATACGTGAAACATGAACTCTCATTGAAAGGTTAACGAAATGGTAGCATCAACTGGCGTTTAGCGTAAACCAGACATTACGAAACGTGGGCACAATTCACACCTGCTTTCATACACATATAATATTAATTATATTTTATTTCAAACATCGAATTATACAATATAATTCGTTAAATAATTATATTAGTGAAATTAGGCACCCCTGAATAGACCTGTATTGGGGTTGCACTCCACTGATTTCGCTGTGTTCAGCAGCAGTCTATTTAACAAGATGTAAATATGTTTGTAGGTATTGCAATTGACACAGAATAATGCTCAATATAACATAAATTGCAATACTTATAATTTATGCATTTTACACTGGAACAATACAAAACAATTTGAGATATCAGATAACAGAGATCAGAATTTCAGATAACAGATATCAAAGACATGTTATGGTGGTAGGTAATTTAACATTAAAGAATATCTTTATCTATTTGCGTAAATATATATTTTCTTAGACGGCCAAGAAATCTGGCTTTACTCTGTACAGAAGATATTTCTCTATGCAAGTTAATAAATATTTTAGGTGCAATATGGAGATTTGAATTAAATTCCTTTGTACTTGGTTAGATATTTCAGTTTGCGACCAATAGCAGAGGTCATTTTCGGCGTTGGGAATGGATAGATAGGGGAATTTGGGAATGTTTTTTGTCCAGAAAATGGAAGAAAAATGAAGAGTAACCTGGCGTCGATGTTAGCTGACTCAAAACGAATGGCACTAAGGTGTCTCCAGTTTAGCGTTCAATCTACACACAGTGTTAGTGCCCTCCACATGGCTCTTTGGATTCCTCCTAAAAATCTGCGCTAGTCTGAATTTCAATCCTGGGCTCTCGGATTGATCCTCTAGTGCTATATCAACCACACTGAACCGACCCCCCTTCTATTTCCCCTGGTCATAAAGATTTGACCAAAAAAACTAATTAAATACGAATAAAAGCTACACGCTTCGTTAAAAACTGCTACGAGTGAACATATAGTGTCTCGCAACTTTTTGAGGGATGAAGGTGGCAGCCTCTAGAGACTCGGAGGCTACACGATAGGCTTAGCTTGATTGAGAAATTCAGAACTGTTTGTTTCATAGCGACACAGAGAATATTATCATGACGCCTCACTACATCTCTAGGTCTGACATAAGCGATAAAATAAGAAAGATACATGGCCGAACTGAAAGGTACAATATCTCGTTCTCTCCGCGCAAAATTAGTGACCACAGTAAAAACTGAGCCCCACTAAATACACTTCCATTGTACACGTCACCATTTTACCTCCCAAAACCTTACATCCTTACACGGCTGGTGTCCAAACACTCCCTGCCACACGCCCATGCGGCGGGTAGTATGTAGATGTAGATTTTCTTGTGCCCCTTCTGTCTTAGGCTGGTGTCGTTACAACCCCTACAATACGTCCTTGCAAGGTGCCGATGTACAGAGCGTAGACGTAGAAACCGTCGCGTGATTATTCTTGTGCATATGTATCGACGATTCGAGTTGTGAGAGTAAACAGCCTCTCTCAAAGACAGCAGATTACGCACTCGCAATCGAAGTCTCCCGTCTATCGCTAGGCCGGCCACGTTCAATATGCCATGTGCGCCGGTGGACCGTCGAGATCGATTCTGTCGGCGAAGCTTCGGAAATAAAAACCGTCTGCACGCGTTACCTTCCCGTCCCACACCCCTTATCCACGGAGCCGGATGTTGCACTCACTCAAAGCCTTTCTCTGAAAAGAATGATACATGCATGTAATGCGTACTTTATTGCGGGCGGCTTCGAAAGTCGTGTTCGCGTTTCTGAGGTAAAGATCTGAAAATGTCCTGCTCGATTTATGGTACCTTTGTGCTCATATGCGTGGTCATGTTAACGCATGTCCCCTTTGGTCGTGTGCAATATGGTCTCCTATGAACTGGATTTCATTCTTGCCGTCAAGACAGTAAAAGAGAAAGTGTCTAACTGCAGGTTGCAAGAACGTTTAACTATGGAATCAATGGTAATTTAGATCCATGAAGTTATGAACCTCATAAAATTATAGAATGAGTTTTATTATGCTTGGGTTTCCCCACAAGAGCAAAAATGAAAATGTATATCAAATTCTGCTTTTAACGTATAAAAGTACAAAAAATATACCTGGCTAACATTTCACAGTGATGAAAAACAAAAAGTTTTCAGCCACAGATATTTAACACTAAATACAAAATGGAAAATATAATACCAATCAGATAAAATACCAAGCAGAGTGAGAGATGAGAAACAAAAAATTTCTCAGTTAATTTGGAAACATACAATTCTATTATGAGATACAGATTTTAATTATAGACATATATGCTCATTATAGTAATAATTAAATAGTTTTCCTGAAAAAGCAGACAGAGGGGAAGAATGTTTTATATATAATGGCAAGGAATTCCAGAGCTTAGAATCAGAGATGAGAAACGATTTAAGGTATTTGTCCGAGGTATAGGGCGTGAGAGGTAGGAGGGGTTAGTTCTAGTGGTTCTAAAAACAGACTGATTTGGATTTGAACATGGAGAAAAGATATTATTCGGGTTTCAGGAACACATCTTCCAGTTTCAAAACATATCAACCAGTAGTTAATTCGCCATCGCCATCTAGGCTACTTATGGAGATCATAACTCCATTCTATAAGTTGTGAAGCCATTTGTTAAACCAATATATTTACCGAATGTTTCTACGACGCTTATTGAATGTATTCCATAGCTTATGGGTTCCATAAGTATATGGAGTACATATGTGTCGTTCCTGCAACTAGCCATAAGAAATCAAGAGTGTCAGTTATTATTGTTACGATTCTACATGATGTGTATTTATTTAAAACGAACCGTACCCAAGAGAACTAAGAGAAACCTACAGTTTCGTCCCGTCGGTTTAAATAATGGTTAATTCCCTGCGAGTTAATGGAAGTTCTTCATGGTGTAGAAAATGTTGTATATTTAGTGGTTTTTTTCGTGGAAAAATTCATTTCCGTCGCATTTATGTGAGCTTTGCACTCATTTGAGCTGGGTCCCTAATTTTCAGGCTTGTAATCTCGAGCTCAATACGCCAAATGCATAACTTTATAGGGAGCCATTATCAATTTTACCCCATTACTCTGTTTCTTATGAGAAACGATCTCCTCAGCGAGTACTCTTTAACGCGATTCTAAAATTACACCCCATTGGCTCAATTAAGATCTTTGAGCGAGATGAAACCGTATTCATAATGGAGACCATATTCGAGTTATACGTTTTAATTTCTGCGGCTGTAGGAAGCATGAATAAAATATTAGGAATTTTTATGGTGTATTATTGTACTTGAATATGATTGAAATTCTAAGTAATTGAATAAAAATAACCTCATAAGTCTTTCACTTGAATTATTTTTTTCGCGCGGTACGTTTGAAACTCCTTCACAACGGAAGGTTTCTTGTGATCCTGAAAAAATCGCGGAGGTGACAATATAATTTATTTTCAAAAATAGTTGGGAAAATATGTTAACTACACATTGTTATTATTTTGTCGAGATCTAGGTGTTAGAAATTCCTTATTTTTTTATATGATGTCTCTCTGTAGTGCGTAAGCCTACCATTTCCCATGTAAAAGATCTGGTAGTTTTGGTCAAATATATCGGAAAGTAGTTCGGTAAGGGGCTGATATTTTGATACCTTCGGAAGGGTGAGGTATTTTTCTCTAAAACGAGACCAACTTCAGTGATTTTTAGGTGAAACGATATTTCGCCCAAACTACCTTGACCAGCTCAGCTGTAGTTTAAATGTCATTTTCGATTCTGTTCTTACTTTTATGGGGTGGACTTCTTAGCGTAAAATCCCTCTTTATCGTTTTTTTTCTCATTACTATTTTAATTGGTGGAGTATCAGAGATATTTTAATGATGGTTTAGGATCATTATCATTAATATAAATAATTAAAACCTGCCCGAGGGGAGGGTGAAGTTTCGACCCACAGAGGTGTTTACAAAGCAAATTAAAAATGTGACGATCCAAATGAAATATTTTACCTATTTCAGACCGGATTCGAATTCCGAATCGTGAATGCTACGTTTTGCTCGGCGAATAGGAATCACTTTGTACTCTTTCACTTAAAGTAGTTTATTCCGAAACAATTTAAGATGTATACATCTTTTTCAGGAAGTTTTCATTAAGTGGAAATGTACAAAGTGATTTATTTTCGCCATGCTTAGCGTAGCTAAATTCCACAGTGTCGCTTGCCTCCATCATTCGACGTTTAGCTTTGATGCTATGGGAGAACTGGAATCTCGCATAAAAGATACCAAAGACGACAGATTATTTCACGAATCGCTTTTAATATTTCCATGGTGGTCTTCAAAAGAGCCTCTATATCCCTGTCAAACGACCCCCACATGAAATACAGCTAAAAGGATGGAAATTGGTGAAGTGAGAGGCGGCTGGCCAAAGGGTTAAAGATGGTGAAAAAACTTTGAGGAACTTGTTACCGTAAGGCTCTCCGTTTTCAGGTTAGCGAACCCAGCTCGCGAAAGTCTAAAGCATTTGCTTACCTCTAGAAAGTAAGGGGTAAATCGGTTTTGCAGCTTATGGCCGGTTGCAAGAACATCTAGTAATGGAATCAATAGTTATGAGATGCATGAAGTTATGGATCTAAAAACTATTCGGGTTGCAGGAACACATTTACTAGTTATTTAACTGATCTACCAATTGTTAATAGCTCCGAATATTTGATTTAATTTGAATTAATAATCTTCTTCCACTGAACATAATGTATGAACGTTTTCACTATGAATAATTGTTAATGCACAGAATAATTAGCCAGTAAGAGTAAACAAACTGGTCATTTGTTTTTTTTTATTTACTTTATTAATTTTTAACTTTTATTAACAACTTTTATTTATTAATTAAGTCTCCAAACGGTTCATTGAGCATCCACCATATTGCCTACTTATGGAACTCATACCTCCACGCCATAAGTTATGAAGCCAAGAAACTTATCTAATGTTTCTGCAACACTTATTGAATGGCTGCCATGGATTATGGGCTCCATAACTTTATAGAATACATGTGTCGTTCCTGCAACTGGCCAGTAGGTACGCTTTTTAAGGCTATGGAGAAAGATATTAGAAGTGTGTTACATCGGTAAAAATTACCGACCATCGGAGAGTTACTAAATTGAGTAGTCATATGAGCGAATGCCACTGAATTCTCATTTTTAAATAGAGCCGTTGGGAGTAGAATCCATTTACAGAGTACACTTAAACTCTTCTTTATATATAAAAAATATATTAAGAAAAGATAGGGATGCATTACTAATGGACTAATTATTATTTTTTCATCTACCCCTTTTTAAGATGCGAAGACTTTAATTCGGGATTACTCGCTACCCTTTGTATTTACGATTAAGTTCTCTTTTCACTTGGAGTTTGACATAATGGCAGTGTATCGTAAATAAATTGGTAAATAAAGGAAACCCCATAGCCCTTCGTCATTTGCTTCTTATTTGAAGTTTTAAGGCAAATTCATGATAAATTGGAAGTCAGTTGACTCAGCGCGGGAGAGGCCGTAACACAGTTTATAATATATGGATTTGATTATTTATCATTTGGTTCAGACATCGGTTGTACACATTGAAGTAGAGTGTGTTACGATGTATCGATATAGTGATATCGCTCTGCTGCTTTCAGAGTATTGCCTTGTTTAAATTGCAAGTATTTATGCAATGTAACGTCTAGTAATAAAAATCATTTAAAGAAGAAAAATATATTCACGTGAGCAGAAAGCCTTCCCCGAGCAAAATTGAGTCTTTGCTTGAATTCTAATTTACCGCTAGTGGCTTTGTGAACAGGGTTTCACCGGATGCAATGCGATTTTATCGAAAATTCGAAATGCTGTTTGCGGGAAAAATAGAAGTCTATTTTTCATAAAAGTGCGAACCATGTCGATATCTACCCTCTGAAGACACTAACTCGAGCAAGTGGAGCATTTTGACTACTTAGGTAGTACGCTGGAAGGAAACGGACATAGTAGCAAAGACATACGGAAGAGAATAGCGCTAGCATGATAGGCGTTAGGTAATAGAAGGGAGCTGATGACGGGGATCTTGGGTAAGGATTTGAAGAAGAGGCTGGTGAAAAACTTAATATCGAGCTTAGCGGTGTATGGTGCAGAAACGTGGACCCTCAGAAAGGAGGACGAGAATAGGCTGCAAGCATTTGAAATGTGAGTGTAGAAAATGGTGAAGGTGCAGTGAACGCAGAGGAAGACTAACGAGGAAGTACTTGAGATGGTGGGCGAGGAAAGGAAACTTGTGAATGAAATTTGAGATTGGCAGGGTAGGTGGCTGGAGGATGTAATAAGGGACGATCGGTTGCTCAAGAATGTGATAGAGGGAAGGATGTTGGGCAAGCGGGGAAGAGGAAGAAAGAGATTAGGTTTCATGGACAGGATGGAAAAGGGTAGATCGGATGCTGAGGCGAAAAAGGATACTAGAGCTAGATAGGCCCCTGAAAAAGTAGAACATGGGAGGAGATTCTCTGAAATTTAATAAAGCCTACCTTAACCGGTAGAAATCTTTTAAAAATCGAACCTCTTTTGCCAAGGATGTCCGGGCTTGCGCGTCGAGGACTTCTTCAAGGTCTTTGTAAAGCCGCTGTCTTGGAAGTATCGTCCTTAGTGTTAAGCCAGCTTTAGAACATAATCTGAAGACGAGATCTCTCGTAATTAGTCATCAGTCATAGAAAAGCGGCGCGCTGAAGATAGGTTGAGATCAATACTTGGCGATAAATTGGGCGAGGAACGAGTCTCCAGAGAACGTGCCGCCAGTTCTCGTTATTTTTATCCCTTTTGAGTCGGGTGGGCGAGGTCTGGAACAAAACTGCACTAATGCAGTGGGGAAATAAGAGAAGGAGAAAAAAAGAATGTTGGCGCCGGCAAATATGTCGAATCGATAGAGAGCATATAAATTAACTTTGGTCTCACCCCGATCTCCTTCCAATTTACGGGATTAGTATCTCAGAGTCTGCATGATCGGTGTGTTTTCCGCAATTAGCGAAACCGAAAGCCTTTACATCAACATCTACGAAATAACTTGCAAGCCACCACTAGGGTGTGTGGTACGGGGTGATTCCACACCAGGCATGAATCCCTCATCCCAGCTGAAGTCAGGACCTCGCACGTTCCCCGGAATGCCAGGCGCAGGCTAAGAGCAGTCAGGACAAGAGTGGGAGGTCAGACCAGAAATTAGGAGAGTGCCACTTGGAGGAACATGTTGCCATGCAGTACACTACTTAAGATACGACTACTGGGTATAATTACTGCGACAGATAAATTGTTCTAAAAGGTGCTGAACCATGCAAGAGCTATATCATTCGGGAAATTGCATGCCAGTTTAGTAATCAATAACGTTGTTAGAATATTTATTACGTAATCAAAATCCTATTTTACCTCGTCAGGGTCAAAGTATCCTAGAACTGATCTATAGCATCTATTATGGTCCCTTATTATTCTTGGAAAAAAATGACAATTTAAATCTATCGGTTCGGCAGTCTATTTCCTTAATTTTATACCTGTGATCGTTTCTACCATAATAGTTTAGCTCTAGCAAAATATGCTGAGCGTCCGACAAAAAATAGTCTACTTCAAACTTTCGTAAAAGATTTAATCTATATTTATCCCTTCGATTGGATGGAGATTCTCATCATTGTTCCCTCAACAATAAGGTAACACTGCTATGTTTACCGTAACAATTTTAAACAAATCTAGCTGCCCTCCGCTGTAATTTACTGCAAATGGAGAATCGACAACGTTGAGTTTTAATCCGTCGGCTGTTCGATTGGTTTGTTTGCGTACATGATCAGATCGTTGATCTTATGGTTGAACCTCATCGTTCTCCGTGTCCCCTCCGGCGTAATTCAGTTATTTCGTGATAGAAGTTCCGTCGGCACTCCTGGTGGGCGTCTTCGGGTCGATAAATCCAGGCTTCCTTAACCACCTCCTCATTAATTCGTCTCGGACCAAAAGACCCGACCGGGAGTGCCAGCTAGGCTGTCACCAAACAACGAAAACAGACGCAGTAGAAGACCAGGATAGTGAAAATATTCGACGATAAACTCCGCGGAAGCTTACGATCGAACATGATCTCATAATCTCGTTTTCACCGCCTGAAATTTTCTTTACCGATGAACACTGAGCGTAGACCTTTTGAGAATTGGATATCTGTGAAGGAAGGCGGAAAATGTACGCTGGGTGGAGAGGAATACAACTGAGGATGCCCCATTTGAAAGAACATTATTTGTTGTTACAACAAATTTTTATTATACTGGTTCTACGCGCGTTTTACTACACTCTGCCCCAAGAATATGCTATAGCTGGAACTATTTAGTTAGTGTCATTAAAAATGAACGTCGGAGATGTCTTAAAAAGTTTACTTGCTACCATATTGTTCAAAGTGGGCAGCCGTGGTAGCTTGACTTCGAGTGATGAAAGGGAACTTTCACACAAACAAGGTCACAGAAGATCCAAACGCCACCCTTAGAGATAACCTTATCGGCATAATTATTGCTTAAGCTAAAGCATTAAAATTTTTGTAGACATGATATCTTTCTTTTGTGATAGCGGTTAAATTAGATATCCAGAGTTTTCAGTGATTATTCACTCCTCAAAAGGAAAAAAAAAACTTGTTGACAGCATTAATAAGCTTTAATCTTCACGTTCCCGTCTTTGCTTGAAATATGTTTCCGGTGGACAGTCTTGTCCAATCACTCTTTGCGCTCGTTTAGCTAACAGGAAATAATTTCTCGAGCAGAAAAAGATTCATCACTTTTGATATTGCTGTGGTATTTGCGGCTCACGAGACTTGGAGATAAGAGGATTGAAGAGATAAATAGTTATTTTGGTGCACATGGAGTCCGGAAGCTTTAACTGCTAGGACTACACCGCACCGTTTAATCTACGATATGAAGCTTGACGTAAGAACCCGTGCCCACCCGAGTAGCTTTTCAACTAGCTACTGTAGGTTAACTCTCCTTGGCTTATCGATGTGGAAATCAGTCATCGTCGAAATGAAAGGTGATATATTAGTCTTTCTTCTTAAGTTGTCAACCCTGAGGTTGGTCTGCAGCAATTTGCTACTCCAATCTTCTTTCTGCTTTCCTTTTTATCTCTTCATAGCAGGTGCAACCCATATCGCTCACGATTTGCTCTATGTGGAACAGTCTTGGTCTTCCTCGACGGTTTCTTCCTTCAATCATTCCTCGTTCCTTCATTCAATCATTCCATATACTAGTCTTGGACCTGATAATTTTTTTATTGCAGAGAGGTCATGTTTTTGATATTTAATATATAGGGTGGATATTGCAGTGTGAACTCGCGGCTAATAGTAGGAATAAGTTACATAAGCGCGAGGCTGGAAAACCGGAACTGTTACTTATTGATCATCAGAGGTAAATATTTCACCTTTCATTCTTACGGCTATTGTTTGCTTACCAAGACGGCGGGAAATAACCATGGCCACACTGGACGACAAGAAATAATACATTACATTGTCATTGCTGGAATTGGAGGAAATACCAAGGATGGTTCATTAATGTATTTTTTTACCATGTTAGCACGTCAATCGTAATTTTTTCCGTTTAATTACTAATAAATTTTAGTCGTACCATATAGTAAGTATACATAGAGTGGCAAAGCAATGATAAAAACTGGACATAAATTTTTGAGAGCTTTGGGAAGAATTTCTCAGGTGCCACCACCTTAGGGAAGGAAGAATTTTGGCTTACGGAGAAGGCCACTTGGAGGCGCTAGTGGTACTCGGTGATTTTGCATCAACATACAGATGTGGATTTATCATGGCTGCTGTGTGATTTTTATTGAGTACCAATTGTTTTGTCGTTCCTATGATGTATCGGTAAATAGTTGACTCCGGGTTTGGTAATCGCGTGTCATATCATATGGACGTGAATTCGATTCATTATAGACGATGATCATCGAAGACTCCTTAAAATGTATGTTTAATTTGGTCTCTACGACTCAATAAGATTTGTTTTCGTTGCTATAGGTCGATTAGTAAACATTCAGGCACCGAAATCATCATGAGAACATCATGTGAGTTATGCGACACTAAATGAAGTGGCCGTTTGCCAAGCTCATGTGTTATGGCTTGTCGGGCAACTTCGATACACCTGTTCCATCTGTCGGCCAAATTATTATTTAAAATCTCATATCCGAATCTCCCTATCTCTTTGCCACTCTATATGTACTTACTCTATGGTCATACTATGTTTACCCTAATCGTCACTACCCTCGGAAACTATCCCGATGATGAATATTTGAAATCCTCCTTTCAATTAATATTTCCCTCCCATTTTACTTTATGCACTAACTTCATGGAGCTTACCCATTCCTGAAAAAGTGGATTTAACATGAAATTTGTGAATCACTTGGAGGCAAACTGATTTAAAACAAAGACATAGAGAAATGCGCGAGCGATGCAGGCGTTCAGCTATTGGAGGAAGCTGACGACCAAGAGTATTGGATTGAAGTAAAGTCTGGAAAAGATTTCAATACGACGTGGAACATTTTGTGGTGCAGTAAGGTGTAGTCTGAGAAAAGAGGATTCGGTTAGGTTGCCAGCGTTAGAGATACTGGTGTGGAGGAGAACGGAGAAAGTTGGGTGGACGGAAAGGATGACTAACGAGGAAGTGCTAGGTATGGCGGATGAGGAGGAGACTTCTGGATGAGATTAGGAGGAGCCTGAGTAGTTGGTTGGAAGAAGTGATTAGTGGCGAAGGGTTGCTGAGGGACAAGATGGAAGCGAGGATATCGGGTAAGCGTGGAAGGGGGATGAAGCAAATGGGCTGTATGAACGGGATGAAGAGGGTATAGAGCGTTCCACATTTCGTTGACGTGATGGTTCTGATGGAGAACGCTGTTGTCAAACTTATGCTCCATGTGCTCACCTCTAGGCCACTTGGGCAACCATTTCCAACATAACGTGCAATTTAGGCGACATGATTTGGGTAATAATTGTACCTAGTCACATAAAAAGACTTATATGTGTAGTTACAATGCTACCAGGCTCTTTGTTTCGGCATCATCCCTCCTCCGGTCTTATTGAGATTTACTCTGGAAACAAATATTTTCAAGGTGGCTCCGGCCCCAGGGCCACTTATTCCAGAAATTATGAAAAAATAGAAAAAAGTAAAATATAGGTACGCTACCGACTTTTCCTTTGTTATAAGCAAACTATTGCCGTAGTTGAAGCCTAATTGCGCTGGTTCGCTACAAATGGCGCTGCAGTGGGCTCCAAAGGGTGGACAAATGTGGTAATTAATAATATATTCGTGGTAAAATCTAGATACTTTTTACCTTAGTTTTGGTTTTGAAAAGGTAACCAATTTCACTGGTGAAAGTAGAACTTTTTTAAAACCATAAATACTGTGTAACTAAATATTTGTTTAGACTCAATTAGCCAGGCTAGAGGCACCGCAATGGCCGCTTTACACGGTACATTTTTTTGTACAAACGGATGAATCATAGATTCTGCAAGAACATGAATGGAATTAGAGCGGGTTCTATTTCCCGTGCAATCATTCAGACGATCAAAAAATGTGTCGCTTTACACGGTACAAGTTTCCTCATGAAAGATTTCATACATTCTTTAGTACAATAAAATGTACCGTGTAAAGCGTCCTTAAGAGTCCATAGTGTCTTCTAAAATGTGGAGCGTCTTAAAGGACTTACTCTGAGATGAATAAAGAAACTATGTAAGGAAATTAACATTCCCTTCACTTAAAAAAATTAAGAGGGGTTTTACGAACAACTATTTGGACTGACCTTACCCTAGAGAGTGTGCCGCGAAAACTTCGTGTATAGTTTCGTGAAAGTTTCATTCGGATATGGAAGCTTGCGTATTGCCGGGCAGCGTGTATGAGTGTTGCCGTTCCACGCTCAAGATTCGGTTCGGTGTGGTGGCTTGTATCTTTGTACGAATGGACACCGTCGTGAGGACTCTGAAAAAAGATCTTTCGACGCATCATTGCACACAAATTTTTCCGTAGCCCCGTGAAGCGTATGAATATGGATCCCGCTGTGTTCCCAGAGAGTTGAAAAAAATGGTCGAGACGAATGGTTTCGTCATAAGGAGTGAGTGCCTCTTCTGTTCCTCCCCTGAGTTTGGGAAACATCGCCTCCTTCCGGTTTCGGTGCAGGGAGATGGTGGGGAGTGGTGCACGACGCGGGAAAACGAGGGAGAAAATTTTTTGGGAGCGCGGAGAGGGAGGAAGACAGCATCCTCATTTTCTCCCCTCAGGGAAACCATGGGAAACGAGAGCTCAAGCCCCACTCTATCCCCATTCACGCGTCCATCGTTGGTTAGTTGGCTCTTTTAAGGCGGCGGCCGTCGACCGATGTCATTCAAATCATCCATGTAGGATAGTTGCATTGAAGTTATAGCCACGGTTACGCTTCGGGGTGGCGTGTAGTTGGGTTAAAATTTTATTTATTTATTTGAATAAGTCCCTAAAAGGTACAAAGGCTTTGAAAATTACGCTGTAGTAATGTAGTACGGGATAGTAACCTTCGCTTTATATTCTCCGATAGTAGTTCTCCGCTTAATGTCCGTTGTACTTCCTCCGTCCCACGTGATGGCACTTCCGAGATTATATGTAACCTTATTGAGAGGGATATTTCTGATGGTTCAATGGTTGGTTGGATGACCAACAAACAAATAAATTATAAGCATTAACAAAATATAAAAATAGTAACAGAAAATGGAAAACGCAAAAGAACAGAAGAACGTGGACGGGGATATAGCGATAAGTTAACAGGGTGGATGTGGCTAATTTGCTGACATGGCTTGTAAGGAAGGATTTGAAAGCGGAGAGTGGCGAGTAAAGGTCAAAGGAGGGTGAATGCGAAGCCTGGGAGTGAACAATTTTTGGAATGCGGTAGAATAGGGAGCGCTGGGATACTGAAAGACGAAATTTGGAGTTTTTAATTAGACAACTATTGCGTGTGTCACGAGGAGGAACATGAAGTGGAAAGATAGGATGAAGGTCATTTGTGCGGAGAGTGCCCCTCCAAATGCTATGAAGAAACGTCATGTCAGAAAACGGAAAATTAGGAGTAAAATTTGCGTTTATTCACTTAAAAGTGTAATCGCGACTGCGCATGGTGACATTCAAATTTTTGAAGATTTTTAATGGGAAAGTTTCTGGAAGAATACAACTTCTGCGGTTTTTTTCTTGAAGAGAAGAAAAATATTAATTGCAAAATTTGTTCAAAATAAATAATGAATTAAATTAATATTTTTGTTGACACAAAACTTGTGTAACCTTTTTCATTTAGCGCTCCTTATGAAAATTTCGGGGGCGAGAGGAAGTTGAAAGGGGGGTCTGAACCTTGTGGACCATCCCTAGCTCCGTCTCTATCATCTAGGGCATGTGGGCAGGGGAGAGTAATCTAGCTGTACATTCGGAATAATTCGGTATGTGTTCGTTCTCTAGTAGTCGCGATGTAACCTTCTTCATTGATTGTTCAATCCTAAGATTCGTTGACTGCAGCCCTCCACCCTTTCCTATCTAATGCTAGTTCCCTTACCTCCTGGTATCTATTCCTCTTTACTTGATCCATGAACTTAATCCTGGGTCTTCTTCTGGGGACTTTTCCCTCTTTTTTGCCTTCAATTATGTTCTTTACACACCCATTGTGTCTCATATTGTGTCCAATTTATCTTGTTCGTCTTTTGTGTATGGTGTCCCTTACGGTCCTTTTCTCTTCTACTCTTCTGTACACTTCATCATATCGTATTTTATCCGTCTATTTTATCTTAAGCATCCTCCTCCAGCACCAGTTTTCGAAGGCATCTAATCTGTTCTGGTCAGCTTGTCCAATGGTCCATGCTTCTGATTCATAGAGTGCCACGCTCCACACGAATGTTTTCACGTACTGTTTCCTGGTTTGTAGTCCTATCTTCTTTGATCTCAGCGGTTGTCTTTTTCCCATGAACGCCGTGTTAACTTGGGCTATTCTCCGCTTGACATCCTTTGTATTTTTTCCATCCCACGTGATGGTACTTCCGAGATAGGATGTAACCTTATGGAGAGCGATATTACAGATGATTTTAACGCTCGTTTACTCAGCGTTTTACTCTGTTGATGTTCGGGGAAGGTGGTAGTGTGAGCTCCGCATCACTAAACTCGATCCGTTACATTCCCTCAACTCCCTGGTTCAAAGGGCATTTTAAACTCTCGTCCTCCCCTCAATCCAAACTTTTCCTCGGGAACCCCCTTCAAGAGTCCGTCCCCTCCTCAACTATCGCCCCCGTCGACAGATGCCAGCCGTCTTCCTTTTCCCTCCTCACAGCGGGGAACTGAAAAATTCTCGCACCCGGTCCCCGAGGGGCCAGAAGCCCCGGTTCTTACCCAAGGGTTTGAGGTTTTTGAGTTGGACTGGTGAGGGGAAGAGCTGTCTGCTTGCTGCGACCCTTTGGAAGCTCGTGAGACTTCGATGGGTAGGTACTTCGTTTTCGGAGGAGGTTATGAAAGGAGTCAAGTCTCTCATATATTCCTCTTGGGTCTTTTTTTCTGGTAACTCCGTCTTGAAAACTTAAGATAGCGGGAGCGAGATTTTTTCCCTACTTAGGGCAATTTTATATTTTTTTGTAATGTATGCGGCTGTAAGAAGGATGAAGTAAACATTGAAACATGAATAACGCAAGGAGCTCTTGAAAATTGATGAAATTCTCGCAAATAACTAAATATACAGGGTATTGGGTGTTAACTTTACTAATTTCTTTCACGTCAAACGCTGAAAATGCCTTCACAACCAAAAATTTGTTTGAGATACCATAAAAAATTTTGCAGCAAGTAATAAAAGACAGAGAATTTAAAAACAGCCGAGAAAGCAAACTAACTACTCACTGTTAAATATCTGACGAGATAGATGGAAGAAATTCCTGTTTTTTTTATAAACTCTCTCTGGAGTGCGTAGCATTTCCTATGATGAGAGAGAAATCGGATTAGGCCTGGGTGTCGCAGTAATCTGCGCATTGGTGCGGTAAGCAGAAGGTCTTCGGTTTATATTTCGGTAAGATAATTTTTCGCGCTGCAGTCACCACGTATTTCATCGCTGTATCTTCGACAGAGGTGCATCTAACTATTCATATACTAAAGACGGATTACTTCTCTATTATCATGTAAACTCTGAAGGTTAGGGCAACACGGAGAGTAGTATTATTGCGATAATACTACCAATTATATTTCCAAAGAGGGAAGTCAACCACGGTCATTGAAATAGGCAGTAAGGAAAATGGAATTCGTGTTTGGAAAGGATGATTCAATTAGATTGTTAGATTCAGAAAGGCTGGGTAATTTTAGAATATAACTAGCCAGTCAATAAACTAAGATTGGGAGATTGACATTGATTTTTACGCTAGGTTGAGTTCCTTAAACAACCGGTCAGGAATAACTGTAACTCTACTTAAGTAAAGTTATCAGTTAATTTCTTCTTTTAGTGCTTAGAATTTGCTGAGCTAATTGTGAAACTAATTTTATGTATTGATAACAAAATTTTCCCTTTATGAGTTATATCTAAATGACGTACCGTGTGGAAATATACTTGCTACTAATACCGATTTTCTTAATTGTTGACATCCCGATTTGGACAGAGGTCCTACCATTAGGGCTTCCGTCGGTGGCATCTTTCTCATGTCGCCGAAACCATATTTCATAAAATACGGCTACTCTCTGGCGAGCACAAATGCCTCATGAATATGACAGGAGCGCCATTTATTTTATAGATAACGTCACCCAAAGTGTCGTATGTCTTTTGTTGAATGAAAAATATTACAACTTCCCAGCATTTTCTCCTGAATCACGATGGCGTCCCAGTTTTTTTCTACACCTAGCAACCAAGGTTATCCTTATCGCGTAAGATGTACGAGCTTAAAAAATTATCTGTGGCAGTTGAGCGTCCAAAATGATGAATTTCTAGGAAAGAAAATCGGTGTAATGTTTTATGCGTTTAGCGGTGGCATGTTCACATAAAACTGTGAAGCGTCAGTTTTGCTAAGAAGCTGGAGATATAGTGGTAAAAAAGAATATTCTATATAATTATAAAAAATACCAAAAATACTTACCATTGTTCAAATCAATTGCCCATATAAAAGATTTAAGTTAGTATTGTAGGCGTTTAAAAACCTGCAACTTTTCGAAAGAGGATTATTCATTTAAAAGCGTGTTAACTTTGTATTGATGAGGACATCGTATTTATTAAAAATTGGTAAACTTGTATTTAGCATGCTAATGTCAACTTTCTCTTCTATATTTTTCAAACATTCGTATATACGCAAACAAAAAATTTTGTTGCCTTGTGTGTTGCAACCTTTTTGCTCGACTTGAAACTTGGGATTGTGAAATGCTATGCTGGCATCAAAGATAACTTTTATTAAAATTATGTGACTCATCGCAAATTCGAAATCACACTATCATTTTTGATTTAGTTTATGAACGAGTCGATAACCTCGAGACGGAGTTTCTCCTGGGGAGTACCTACATTCACTATGTATAATTCAGCGTTGCAATTCGCATATTTGTGAAGATTTTGAGGAATAAATCCTTAATTTTTACTATGGGCATTGAGTTGGTTTGGTGGCTTAAGTACTGAGTCATTGGCCATAGGGTCCGGGACTTATTCCCAACAGTGGCGGAAATTTTGCTTTGAAGTCCTTTCCCTATATAGCGCTCCTGGTTCATCCGTCAGATGTCGGCCGTAGAACTCTGAACCCTTTTGCGCTTTTCGTTGAGATTAGGCTGTGGATTTTGTCAACTTGTCGTACCATCCATTCCTCTTCTTTTGTCAAGTAATCCTCAAGAGCTTACCACGTTTAGCTGACACGTAAGGCCTCTTGGAGAGCGCTTTTACTAGAGTTATCGTTCCTTTAAAATTGATATTTTTCGGCGCATCGTGGTTGAATCGACTCATCTCGGCAGAAAGTAAAAGTAGTTCATCATTATTAAAGTAATATCAATTCGTAACAATTACTTGCTCTTGTCCTTCCTGACCAATGTACCCCATCCAGTAGCCCCCACCCGGAGATCCGATTGGAGGACTTTTTATCTCCAGAATATTTTGCTGGGAGAAATACCATTATGTCATATGTAGTTTGAATGTAGGGCTGCATCTTTTAGGGCGGCTAATGTGGTGGTTTCCCCATTGCCTTCCACATCGCATTCGCCAATTCCTTGGATTTCGTGAATTCGGTGTGCAAAATTGGTAGGAAATTTTCTTTTTCCTCCCTTCACTTGGTCTCGAAGCTGCGAACCTCGGAACAGGAGTCGAACACACTACCACTGGTCCAAAACGGACGAATTAAGTTACTATCATAAATGAAAAAATTAATTATTGTACCTGATGATGTACATGGACAAGTTTTGTCCTTCACTCTTTGCCCGTCGTAGTTCTGTCCATTTTCTCTCCGTTGATAATGTATGGATATTTTTTCTTTTCCTCCTAACCAACCTTCGCTTTGATTCAGCCTCAGAGAGTATGCTATCCCCCATTAGCTGTTCATCCAATTAACCGAAAGTTAAATGCATACGTAATTTTATTTCATCAGGCATCGTTTAAAAAGATAAGTGCTGCTTGAAATATCTTCAGTATTTTAATTTTGTTCAGCGGATTGGGAAATTAACAGCCATCCACAATTTGATATGAATAAGTCTTCTTATTGGAATATATTGATGTTAATGGAACGTTTATGTTTTTAACGGGTGATGCCGATGAGAGATACATAAGTTTGATGAAGAGAAACATTTGTTAATTAAACAAGGTCAGTGTTTGTTGTGAAACCAAATGGGCTGGCGCTGTCAGAGAAAACACTTGAGCAGCTGAAGGGCAGAGGAGGAGGAAACGAATTTTTTGTTGAGATAGAACTCTGGTAGACCTTTGACCCTGACATTCCAACTCGGAAAACCATTTTTCTTTCTGCACTTTCAATTTTATTTGGATGGCAGGCTGTGGACTAAGACTGAGAGCTCTTTGTGAAGAAACACTCTAGTAATCTAGTCGTTGTTTTAGAATAGCAGTGACGTATCTGAATGAGGATAAGAGCCGCGATGGCTCGAGTTTGCATCGCGACGTAAACCTTTCCCTTTCATTGTGGAAAATATACCATATTCTACAGATTATCGACTGCAATTTAAATTTTCGTGGTTGTAATGTCTAGGTTATGTTCAATGCATTGAAGTAACTGTTGACAAAGTGTGTTTTTGATATTATTCAGGGCTATAAATCATTTTATGAACTGCATGAAACACCAGAATGGCATTCAGTATTACCAACTCTTGCAGCATCTATTGCAAAAATTATTACATCATTGGCATAATATCAAATATTACTATACATTTCACCATTTTGTCTATGTGTTTTTATGCGGAACCACAGCGTTGCAATCTGCGCGAATACCTGAAAACAGTGGCAGAATCTATGAAATAGCTAGCCTAATACCACCAATACATGGCAGTGTTGAACTCGAAACCATCAATTTCCGCATGATAGAAATTGGATTATGTATTTAATGATGTGTAAAAACAGAACTTAATCGCGATAGAAAAACTATCGTGCTATCGAAATCAAAATATTTTCTCTCTGATCGCAAAAATGGTCACCCTGGGGTCATATAGAAGGCATCTGACGATTAAGTGTGCACTAGCAAGTGTATTCTGGAAGAGCTAGCGGAGGATTTTAGTGTGACGAAATATATTTCCCAAGTTGGTTCAGAGCCAGGTTGGTTTCAGTTTACACCGGCAACTACACGCGTCTGCGATCGACTTGCCGAAACTTTTCTAAGCGGACTTTTTTTTTAAGCTATTCAAGCGGACTTTTGGAGCCGTTGATATCTGAAATTTACGTCAATATTTGCTCGCTGCAAGTAAATGTGTCACCATAATCCCACGGTTAGGGATATAGTGAACATCTGCCGCGATATGACTATTGACATAGCGGCAATAATTTCCACTTAATTTCCGAATTCTAAAACTTTCACCGTACCCCACGGGATTTCATGTATTTAATTTTATTTGGAAATAGTGAACGACGCTTTTTTAAATCTCCTTTGCCCTTGGAGCAATTTTACAGGCCACAGGCCAAGAGCGAGGCGATTTCTCCTTTTTATTGTTGAAATGAATGGACCAAATTAAAAAATCCATTAGTAAATTCAATCGTGCAATTCATTGAATGATTGTATAGGGGAAAGTGGGCTGAAATGTTCTCTCATCGGAAATATGGGGAACAAGTCCATCAAACCAATCGGGTAATAGGGGACTAAGGGGTTGTATTGTCGCTATGGAGGCCCTTAACTGCACGAAATAAAATTCCGTTCAACTTCATTGCTCTTGGGTTGTATTATTCTCGGTATATGCTTCATAAATATTTGCATATTTAATGGCGTAGAAATTGAGTTAATGGGTTGGAAATTTTGAAAATTTTGGTAGGATTATAAAACGTTTCATTTATTTCCTGAAACAGATGAGGAAGACACAAATAAAAACTTAAATTTGAAATGGCAATATAAGCAACTGGGCTCTTCAAAAAATGTTCAAACAATGTTTTCAAGAAATAAAAAATAAGAGTATGCAAGAGCATAATATTGTCTGTTGTAATGAATGGAAGTGAAACATGGACAATTACCAAGCACTCTGATTGATATATCAATGGTATTTGAAATATAGAATTTTGTGGGCAATCTTTGGAACAGTTCATGGTCAACGGGTTTGGAGAATAGGAAAAAACAGGGACCTAAAGAAGCTATTTCATGACTCTGACATTGTAGTGAAAATAAAGTGTGGAAGACTGAGATGAGACGGTCATGCTAACAGAAAAGATCCTGTTACCATAATGAAGACGGTCGCCGAAGGTGTTCCATGAGAGAGACGACCACAAGGACAATCACGTCTACACTTGAGAGATTAAATGCAGAAAGGCATAGCTCGATCAATATTCCGATGGAGATGATGCGGGACCGTGAAAGGTGGCGGCAGGGTGTTTATGAGGCCTAAAATCTTCTTAGATTTGAGTGGCCACGTAGGTAAGGTGAGGTAGACATATCAAAGGCTGGGCTACAAACAAAGCTATCTTGGAACTTAAATCGTCACCATAGGAATTTATCTGGTTAAAGTTGTGTCTATCACAAGCACCGTATATGTGCTGTTGTGTACACATTAGGAACGGGCGTATTTTATTTTTCTCGAACTCAATACGTTGATACACACATCGGAAGTATCATGGATCACTAGTTAAAGACAAAGCTTTTGGCCCAGCCTTTGTGGCCTAAGTGGCTAATACCATTTCAGAATTGTTATGAAGTACGCACTGTGAATAATAATTTTAATGAAATCGTCATGAATGTGTTTAACGTTTAAGGACACAGCATTAGTGGCTTGAGGAAGTGGTGAAATATAACGATATGTTGAAAATAGGTGGAATGCGTTTCATTAATTAATTGCCGGAGAGTACTTCCCGTGGATGGGGAAATCGTCGTTACTTCTGTCCGTACACCTACTTTTCTTTCGTAGAGCGCGTACTCGCATAGTGATCACAACTAACCCAATGAATCCTTTTTCTATGATGCATTGAGTAATGGAAAATTTTCGAATTATATAAGCATATGTTATAAATAAGGAACTGGGTAATCACTAAACATTTAGCAGTGGAGAGGAGGATATTTCAGCAACCTTCGGAAGGGATGGAATACCTTTACTCATTCTCTGATGTCTTATTCATAAAGGCACCTTCAAAGGTTTCAACTAGTACTTGGAAAAGAATGTAATATGATAATACCTTGAAGGGCATGTAATTTGACTCAGCCGGTTTTAAAATAACGAAATTTTGTTCATATTTGTCCTCCATTGGATTCTACATTAATGTTTTGAAGTATACTCTCGGCTTCCCTGAGTTTTTCATTTTCATGCCCAGCCGAGAACTCGAAACGTGGAATACTTTTTATTGTTATTCAACCGGGAGAGGCTAGAACTATTCCTCCAATAAAATTTACCTGCATGATATATTGATAGAAAAAATAACCTTT
Source organism: Ceriagrion tenellum (assembly GCA_963169105.1). NCBI lineage: Eukaryota > Metazoa > Arthropoda > Insecta > Odonata > Coenagrionidae > Ceriagrion > Ceriagrion tenellum. Next base: position 64,797,791 of record OY720640.1, on the reverse strand, counting down.
ACTTTACATAACCCTTGATGTCTATTTTGTACAAATCTGGCAATAAAAATGAGTTTTTAAAAATCTTTTTCGATGTATTGTTATATTTGTAGCCTACTTTGCTGGAATTTATAGAAAAAGTATAAAATTAAGTTGTTTTTCCTGGAATATTATCGCATTATCGAATGCAGTGAAGAGATGTGTCATGGGGCTCATATCCCTTCACTGCATTTCTTCAATAAGGAGCATTTCCACAAAATGAAGCCTTCTCCAGGGCGTATAAATTGCGGAAGATTTCCATGTCCTAAAATTTGGTAGGACTGCACGCGATCCCAGCGCGCACTTGTATCTCATGGCTGGTTGACGTGCGTATACACGGGAGTTTAACCCGCGGGAGAGTTTGAACAGGGCGAGAACAGGGGATTGAACGGCCGGGATAGATCTCTCCATTAGGCATCTTTTCGTTTCCCCTTCCACGCCAGTCCGCCGGATCGCTGTTAAAGCGATTGGTGTAGCTGTGAGGCAGGAGTTGGCATCCGGTCGTCGGCTGAACACGTTTCCTCAATCCGAGAGAGAGCGCTTGCCACTTGCAGATGGGCTGTTGCCCTCCCCGCATCCCTGTGGGTTGGAACGGGCGCACAAGTGGACGACGGGAACAAAGGGAGGGGCGAAAATGGAGTGTGGGGGTCCCCGCCGTAATGAAATAACTTTGTAAAGCTCTCTTTCTCACTCACTCCCTCCGTTCTGTTCCCCGCTCTGTTTGTGTGTCTCTCTTTCTCGTTCTCTCCTCTCTCTCGGTTCTCGAGGCACTTGGCGGAGCGGGGTCGGAGAACGCGGAGTGAGGCGGTGAGAACGGACTGAAGTCGACCGACCCCCGGCCTTTTTTCCCTGCCGCCTCCCCTCTTAGCCCACTGCCGCTCAACAGTCCACACTATCCCTCACCGACCCCTCTGTTCTTATTCATAGGTTTACTGTTTTTTTTTGACCGAACAAGTGCTGTAGGTGTTCCACAGTACATGTCTTCTTCTATGGCCATCGAGTCAATATGGGTCCATTGAGGTGGTTTGACCTGAGATTGTAATTTTTTATAGAGAAAGCATTTATTTATTTACTTCATACAAATTAATTCAAACTAAGCATCCATTTCGGCCCCGCTAAGTCCCAAGGACTTGCCAGCGGGTTCCACGACAACGAGAATATGGCAACTACATTTTTACCAAGATTACATACCCTAGTTGCATATATACACTTGCATGCTCATATTCATGTATATGTACATTAATACGCACATACATATATACATGCAAACACACATCTTCATGTATGTATCCAGTGTATTTTAAAAATGTATGGTAAACAATGTAATACAAGAGTACGCTGCTTCTTTTACCCATCATTTTCATTCTTATTACAACAATTTTTTTATTTTTACCATAACTTCATTTCTTGTAGTTGAGGTACCTAAGGCATGTGGTATCTGATTAAATTCTTTTGGTACAACCACTTCAATTAAATTCATAATTACCATACCTTGTGTATTGCAGAGGTACATTGTAATTGTTTAATTTTAGTGTTATAGTGGTCACGGCGGAAATAACACTTGCCTTGAAAATGGAAAACAAGTCGTTTTCCGAAACGTCGGCGGATTTTGAAAACATTACCCGATGCGAAGCCCGAGAAATATATTTAAACATAACACACCGGGAAAATCTTAAATAATTTATTAGGTACATTGTAATTTCTTACAAATAGAAAAATTTCAATATTTCAATATTTTCAATATTCAAAGGACGTCTACTATGCATTAGGATGGTCGCTCGATGAATGTAGGTTTAAATGGAATAAAGTGAAAACCCTCATGATGAATTGCTCTCTGTTTACCTATGAATTATCTTTACTCACCTCAGCATACGCTCTGCCCCTCTTCATCCCGTCCATACAACGTGATCTCTTTCTTCCTCCTCTCTGACTACACCGCATTCTCCTTGCGAGTCTGACATATAGAAAACTGGCCAATTATTAAATATATGATTCACTTTCACAAACCAAAGCCTGAAACTTACTTGTATGATGTATAAAACATGGAAGTTTGATCTAGTGTCTCCAAACAATTTCACGTTGGATAATTAACTAAAAGGACTAAAACCATGCTTCACGAGCGAGTAGTTTTTAATCTTTGGATATATTAAACCACTGAGTCAGCGGATGTGTTGAATTATGTATTGAACGTAACAATAATTTTTGCCGTTGAAAATAATTGAAGCACCCAAAATGCACAAGACTTTCATATATCCCTCAGAGTTATGTTCGAGTCGATAATCTAAAAGCCAGCCGTCGTGTAGTAGGGTGGATCGATTTTAATTTTGTTCGCATTTACGAATGGTACAGAGGGGAAATTTTTCCCTTAGGATATCATTTATAAATGCCACATTTCAGAAAAATCAAAATATGCCCAGCTTTTCCTTGGTACGATTGAATGTTGAAAATTTGCGGAAAATTGTGTGTATTCTGAAATTATGCTAAAATAAAATTAATAATTGGTCGAGTTAAAATATTTCTCCAGTATGAATTGTAACGCAAGCCTTTTTATCGATAGATGAGGATATTAATAAGCCCTGCAAAAATTTCTGCCACCGCAAAACATCATAAAGGTCGCTGACACAAATTCGGCATGCAGGCGACCCGCACGACGCGACGTTCATGGCGCTCCAGTCGGGGCTGCATATAATTTCATTTAAATCATTTTAAAGTTCCATTTGTCTTGCTTGATCATGTTTCATTGCATATTTCAATGGTATCGGGGGCTTATTTTGAAGTGTTTAAACGTTTTATTTCACCAGGAAACGTATAGTTTTACGTCGACATCAGAAGCCGAGGAGTCGTAATCCTTCTATTCGTCCAATTGCTGTTGCGATCCTGTCTGTGAGAGGCAGGCAGTACGTGCAAAAAGACATAATGAAGCTTTTTTAGATAAATATGCACATGAGGATAGAAAAGTACCCTTTGAGTGTGAACAGGTTAAATATTATGGCTGGACTACATTGATGGCCTGGCGTGGCTTCTATGCTCTTTTGGTATTAACTTGTGGTGGTTTTCTGAGGATTCTCATCCCTCATCAAAGTTCGCTCGAGTCCCTGAGTTCCATTGTGTACCGCGTACCCACTCAACTGTGGCGACCAACATCTCCGCAATCGGCTTACGTGTCGAGTTTGTTTTCCTTAGCGTGCTGCGAAGCGTTTCTCGGAAATCGATCGGACCCTTCGCGGATAATTCGTGGCTTCGAAATGCGCAAAAATACTGCTGGCAGACGGTTTGTTTTTCTTTTCTTTTTCCTCCTGATTATTTCACCTATCGATTCAAATACGCCAAATCCTATGTCATGACAAAAATTATCCTTTTTTGATTCGAGAAATGTTTTGTTTAGGAAGACTTGTTTCAATTTCAATTTTCGCCTAGAAAGTGTATTTCGTAATTCTTGTGTTTCTTGTGACTAAGGAAGTCAAAATTTTCTGTTTGAATAGCCTCATGTTCCGGTGCCTTGTCTCCTGGTCAGTCAGTAGCAAGACCGTGGCCTGAACAGTTGTGATCATTGAAGTTGTTCTGCTATATAAATCACATCGTAAGAATTTGAGTTATCATTATCGGAATCCGCCTGGTCCTTTGAAATCTTGATCGGAGACATTTTGCGTACATTTTTGTTCTGTCGATGTTTAAGTTCACCCTCATCGGTGTGATATATATTCTTTGTTTACATGTATTTATTTTGCTTATGTATATTTATTGTAATATCTATCTTCACCATATTCATTCGCAAAGTATACCTGTACTTAAACCATAAACAAGGAACGGAAAGTACTTCGTGTACCTTTCAGTATTGGCATTTAATCGATCGATCTTGAACGTCTTTTCTGACAGTATTTCCTGCATTATTTCGTGTTTTTTATGCTTCTTTCAGGGAAGCCTTGAGAATGTTAATGCTTTTGTTGGATTGTAAAGTAGTAGTAATATTGAATCTTCTTTTTCGTGGTGAAATTTTGTCTAGATTTGTCCTTTTCCTATCTTACTCCTAAACTCGTTCTCTACATTAACATGTTAACCAGAAACTGAAAGGCGAGGGTACATTGAAAAGAGCGATAGAGGGATGAACTCTGGTTTGGCGTGGAAGTGGAAGGAAAAAGAAGGACATGTTGGACGACTTATGGTGAGGCAAGGGGCAAAAGGAATATCAGGAACACCTTATTGCGAGTCATTTCATTGAAGAAAAGGGAGAAGATGTTCCGCGAATTGAAATGTTCGGATGTGAACTGTCGAAAAAAACTACCGGACGGCTGAAATAATACCCAAATGAATGAAAACCATAAATATTTCTGATCCAAAATATTAAGGAATAAACTCTCGATTTGTTATCTCGAAGACTTCCGTTGTCATTATTTCTTCAGTTATGACTTGGAAATAGACTTTTCTGTCAGCAGCTTGCTGAATATTTATTGATATTTAATATTTCTTTTCCTACCGTTCATTATGAAAAAGGCTAAAGATCTTTTGTTACGTGAAATGTATAATTCTACAGAGTAACAACCAGAGTTTAAATTTTCGTGGTTGTGTTTTTTCAGGTTGTGTATTAACAAAGTGTGTTTTTAATATTATTCAGGTATAGAAATCATTATAGAAACTGCATGAAACACCAGAATAGCATTCAATATTACCTACTCATGCAGCATCAATTACAAAATTATAGTTCATCATTAGTTTAATATCAAATATTGCTGTACATTTCACCCTTTCGTCTGTCTATATGTTGCAATCTGTGAAAATACCTGAACACAGTAGCAGAAACTATGAAATAGCTAGCCCAATACCACGAATACTTGGCATCGTTGGACTTAAAACCATCAATTTCCGCATAATAGGAATTTGATTATGTATTCTAAGATGTGTGAAAACAAAACTTAATCGCCACAGAAAAACTCTCGAGTCGTGCTATCGAAATCAAAATATTTTCACTCTGAGCGGAGAAATGGTCACCCTGGGGTTATTTGGAAGGCATCTGAAGGGTGAGTGTACACTAGCAAATACATTCTTGAAAGGCTAGCGGAGAATTTTTATCTGTCGAAATATATGTCTCAAGTCAGTTCAGAGTCAGATTAGTTTCAGTGTACACCGGCAACAAACGCGTCTGCGATCGAATCGCCGAAATGATTCAAAGCTGTTCATGCGGACTTGCGGAGTTGTTGATATCTGAAATTTACGTCAATATTTGCTTGCTGCAAGTAAATTTGTCAGCATAATCCCACGGTTAGGGATATAGTGGGTATCTGCCGCTATGTGACAATGGACATAGCGGCAATAGTTTCCACTCACACCTGATACCACTCATCATGCAGTATTAGTTTCAGTTACCTGAGATGAGTTGTTTTCTGTCGTAGAAAGCGATAGCTACGAAGAGCTGGGGTGTAGAATAACGCGCGGAAATTCGACGAAGGGGAGACATTTTGAGAAATTTCTCGCGCGGAGCAGCGATCCGGTTGATTGACGAACGGTTTCCAGGATCGATATGTTGTGGCGTCCTATCAGATGCTGCGACACCAGTTTCAGTGCCGACTCTCAAATATTGCTCCGGGACGTCAACGTACGATGAAGGATCGCTCAGTGGGGGGTGTAAGCCAACTACGTCACGCAGCTGGACGACTGAAGGAATTGGCTTACGCTCCGTTCGATAATATAAGGAACACGTTTCGGTGATTTGTCACGTGTGGATTTTGATGCTCTTTTTCTTAAACAGTGAAACATATAGTGGTTTTCGTTATATTTTCTGCCTTATCAGGTATTTGTGGCTGCTGTATGTGGATTCCACGGCTAAGCGTTGTCTTTGAGAATAATTGAAACGATGGTACAGTGAAACCCCTCTTAACGACCTCTCCTATCAAGCTACCGCCCCTCTCAAAGACCATTTTTTAGCGGAACCGTAGGTGGTCGCTTACTTCAGGTTTCATGGTATGTCGAGGATAGAAATCATAATAGGAACTGTATGAAACACCAGAATGGCATTAAAAATGTTCAACTCATGCGGTATCGATTACAAAAATATTGTTCATCATTGGTATAATATCAAATATTGCTATACATTCCACCCTTTCTTCTGTCTCTATGTTTTATTGCAAAACCAAAGCCTTGCAATCTGTGCAAATACCTGAACACAGTATGTGCATCAAATTCATATCCATTGAAATTTCCCGAGAGCAACTACATATGAGAATATAAATTCCATCTGTAAGTATAGGTTTTAAACAGTAAACTAAACTTTGGCTTCAAGAGCTTTTCCATTTTTTTTCAAACCAGCCGCCCGTTCATTTGCAGAATATGTACTCCAAGAAAATGAACCCCTGTCGAACGACCAACCCTCTTAACGATCATTTTTCAGCAGAACCGTCGGTGGTCGCTTAATGCAGGTTTCACTGTGTATTAACTTCCACAAAAAATATTAGGAACATAAATCCGCATTCTCTTCAGGTGAACTGATGATGATAATCTATTGGTAATTATCGAGGATATGGCCCAATAAAGGCCCCTCATAACAAAGTTACGACAGTTTTCATTATATTTTGAAAACTACATCAAGATTAGAAAGGATAAGCCTGTATTATTCTTTGTAGCCTAAATGAAAATTTGAAAATATGCATCGAAACTTTGGTAGCGTGGTAATGAGGATATTTTGGACCAATTCCTGAACTATTATATCACGGATAATTTCTTATGCCTCGAAATAACTTTTACCATCTGGAAATGTTTTGTATCATGGTATCAGTATTTCGTTCGGGAATTCACAAAAAATTTGTTCGTTCAATGTAGAATATCTATTTATTTTTAGTACCTGAAGTCGACTATTCGACGACACTGGTCGTATAATAAATATTGTACGTACTACGTACAAAGTTTTATTTATTGCTGAACATTATGGAAAATTTTTTCAAAGTCAAGGATGAAACTATTGAATTTTCACAAGTATTTTACCGTCGATGGTGCGATTAAAATAACTGAAGAAATTTCCATGCTCTATTTAATTCCAACCGACCATGGCTTCGAAAATTAGTAGTTGAGCAAGAGTGAGATGGCCGGAGCGTGGGTGGTGGAGTGGTTGAATGAGGTGTTCAAATGAAGATATGACGTAAAAGCCATTAGAAAAGGAATGTTTGTGGTATAGCTAAAAAATGATTGCTGATTTATGATGATGGAAGATGTAAGTATGTCAGCTGTTTCAATGAGCCAACCTGCAATCAGGTTATTCAAAAGCGAAGAAGTAATGAAAAGGGAAAAGCTCTTTTTAATTTCAACTGACCATGGCTTCGACACTTTGTGTCATAATCAAGGTTTGTCGAAACTATAGTCGGTTTGTATTAAAAAGAGTATGTAAATTACAACAGAATTATTTTATCCGCACAGCCATGGATATAGATTATTTCCTCAAAGTAACGCCTGTTACGCTTTCATATTTTACCCAGCTGTATTTTGTTTTAATGCCACATTGTACCGTTACTTTTATTCTGAATTTATTGTGTCCTTTGATTTCTGTTACGCAAGTTTGGTATGTGTTGATTGGCTGTAAGTCGTTATTCACGAATATTCTACGAACTGTGGTTTATTGAAGTGTGACATACTTGGGTTAAAGCATGATTATTCGATCAAAAATATCCTTCCAATTCCTTTCTTGGCTCATAACTAATGAATTGAAGGTTCTTTAAGGAATAAAAATAGAATTAATAATTGCTGATAAGTCAACCCCTACAAAACTCCCTTGTAGTGGCTTGCAGGGTATTAAAAGAGGTAGAATACCAATGTCCAATTTATGCCTCGCTAATGAATTTGCGGAAATGTTTGGAGGGAGATCATGAGAAAAGTGAAAATTCTCTTTCTGAATTATGAGTCGAGTTATGTTCAGATTCGGTGAAATAGCAATGTTTAAAGGTTATTAAAGCTACTATAATTATCCTCACCACCCCCGGATACGTATCATTATGGGGGCATACGTATCCTTGCATCATAGAAGTCTTTACGACTGGACATTTATGTTTTACTGAGAGTGCATTTAACTATCGAGTCATTATATGATATCTGTAAAGTATCTATTTAAGTATACTATTTGGGCAGAAATAGAGAAATATACGTATTTTTTTCAGATCCAGACGCTTGAAGGACGATTATTCTTGATATGGCTTTGTAACCAGTTGTCTGCATTCTCAAATAGACTTTCAAAATGATTTTATTGGTTAATATTCATATTTGTTTAAAAAAATTTTGATTTAATGCACTGGATATTATAATTTTTTATTATGCTGGTGACATATTTAACTGTGAGGTTAATAATACAAGCGCTAAAGAATTGTTGACATACATTTGAATTTTATGTTGCAGTAGATATTATGCCCATGTCTGACATAACTTCTCTTGAAATTTTAAGTTCTCGGGTTCCACTTCCTTCCTCATTCACTTATTTTTGAAGAATCGCTGATTTGAGAGAATCTACGGATGCTCATTCGCAGATGGTCCCTCTCAGAGCATTGGGTACCATGAAGAAACGGGTCTCGGGTTTTAAGAGCTCTAATCTGACGGGTGAGCGATCGTGGGACATTCATTTGAGGAAATAACCTCGACGGATGGCAGGGATGCTTTTAATACCAACTCAAAAACCTTTTTGGTCGGTGCTCCTTCCAAGATATTACTAAATCATCAAATAACCCTTGTAATTGACGATGTGAAAGAAGTCTTTGTGCTATCCTCCTTGAAATGTGCCTCCTTTGTGCTATCCTTTTTGAAACATAAAGACTCGCACAACACATTTTAACGAGTTATTTCATTTTAATGGGTTTTAAGTGTAATTGGATTCACTCGGTTTTTGTTTTCCTCGATTTGATTTTTCTCGATACGACCAGTATCGGCTTTTATGCCGTTATCGGCGCAACAGGCGAAACTGGTCATTTAAAAAAATATAACTTCTGAAAGGACAAAATTCTGGCATCTAAAAAAAAATATTCTACAAGTTTCAATCCTAGTGTAATGATTTGTTAGCAATATATTCATTATTATGCATGAGCACCTTTGAGAAAGAAATATGGGAGGGCCAGAGGTTGTATGAAGGGGTTAGGAAGCTAATAGAAATGGTTTTGATCTAGCGGGTTAGATCAGGAAAAATTGATTTTTATTTTCATTTCAAATAAACGGGGAACAGTTTAAAATTTTATTTTATGTCAACAAGGCGGAGATTTTTACCGGAAACCTCAGCGAATACCTTTCTTTAGACCAGTATAAGATGTCAGTACTAGTCCTTATGTCAAAGCTTTGCGTTTACTATGTAAAAACTTTGAGAGAGACATCCGACACCATGCCATTGGTAGCGATTTTCTTATAGTGGAATATGTATAAATGAGGAACATAGTAAGAGGACTACTATTAGTCTCAAGTGGGTCTACAAGCCATCAAGCGGTGGGAACTAGAGGTGGGTCATTCGCGAATCAACGGGGCTCATGGATTGAAAGGAAGGATCGCGACCAACTACTATGGAACGACAATTCCTTTTGGTGTCGGTTTTTTCAGTCCTTCGTTTCCTTCGGTCCGTCTGTCCTTTCGGCCTATCTGTCCTTTCGGTCCTGCGTTCTTTTCGGTAAATCGTTCCTTTCGGTCCGTAATAACTGTCGCTCTTTCGCTCCTATCTTTAAAAGATAGAATGTTCTTTATTACACCCCAACAATTCATGTGCTGATGCTAGCAGTCTAATTTGCAGTCCTTTTTTTCTTCATATACATGAAACCTTTTTACTAAACCATGTAAAAAGTTGGTAATATAACCTTCCAACTCATTTTATCCAACATTCTCAAAGGCCATCATCACGGTATACCTAGTATTTCAACGTTTTTTACATTATTTAAAAACCAAGAACATATTAGAAAGATAAATACATGACCACCAATAAATGAAGTAGAGGTGAACGAGTGAAAAGGTCCCAAAAGGACCGGTTCAGAGCGAATAAGTTCCCAAAATTGAACGGGTTTGGCCATCTCTAGTGGGAACTTGACGGCCGAAAAAAGTGTATATAAGATGGTGACACTCCTGGGCGAGCGTTGGAAGCCAGAAACAACATTATTGACTCTGTAGGCCCCGAAGGTATAAGTGTCTCTGAGATGGGTAACTGTTGCGGTAGTGTTTGTTAATATTTTCTGTTTCTGTTATTTTTTGTATTCCTCATGTCTACCGCAATGGCAAATTAACACTTTCGACTTGACGGCAACTCTCACTTCGCTCCTAAAGAAGCTCGCTCCAGCGCGAGAGAAACGTTCAGCTAAATACGCCGCAGATGCAGCAACAAATCTGCAGGAACAGTTGAAATTTGAATTCATTTCAGATCATTGCCTGCGAATCCAAACCTAAAAATCTTCGCTCTGGTTAGGCCAAACCTCGAATACGCCGCGAGCATTTGGGACCGTGGTCATACAGATTAAATAAAAAAAATAAAATACAAAGAAAAGCAGCATGCTTCGTTAAAAACTCATATAGTGTCTCACAACTTTTAGAGGAAGTAAGGTGGGAGCCCTTAGAGACTCGGAGGCTCCACGCTAGGCTTAGCTTGCTTGAGAAATTCAGAACTGGTGTGTTTCAGAGCGACACAGAGAAAATTTTCATGACGCCTCACTACATCTCTAGGTCTGGCAGAAGCGATAAAATAAGTGCCGAACAGATAGGTACATTGCCGAACAGATAGGTACAAACATTTGTTCTCTCCGTGCACAATAAGCGACCACAACAAAAACTGAGCTCAACTCAATTCCCATAATACACGTTACCTTTTCTCCTCACAAAACCTTTTCCCTTACATCTTTACACGGCTGGCATCCTAACACCCCCTGCCATACCCCCATGCGGCGGCTCTCAGGGTAGTATGTCGGTGTAGAAAAAGGTTTTTCTTTACTTTTGTGAATCCACTTTCGTAATGAAACTTCCTATGGCAAATTTGGGTCGAAAGTCATGGGTATGTAATTAAATTACAAAAACCTTACAAATAAATTCCCGGGTCCTCCTCTTCCCTCTGCAAAGGTTGTGGTTACAAACGATCCAAGGGATAGGGTTTCGTCGCTCTGCGTTTGATGTCTTTTTTTCGGGTGACTAAAAAATAATGGATGGGGAATCGAAAAAAAAACTTCCGTCTCTCTTCGACTGTAGACCGTGCACCACCATGAGCCATTTATCAGAAAAAAAGGCCATTAAAGTGACCGGGTCAATTGCTCAGTATAAGCCCAGGAAATATCTTCCCTACCTCCTCCCGACATGTCCCTTCCAAGTCCTCGCCTTTAACTCTCCCCAATCCCTTCGGAAGGGAAAAAATAAACCCCTGCGCTCCGGGGGGAGATATCCCTCCCAACGCTTCCCCGTGTAACAACCAGAACATCCAACGCTGCCGACGCCGCGCTCACAAATCACGCGAAATGTGCCCTATTTGACGATCATTGTGACGTGAGTCAAATGGGGCCCTCTCGTTAGTCACTTGTTTCTGCGTTGCGACGCAAATCTCATTTCGATCGAAATTTTTCGAGTGCCATCTCGTTACTTTAGGAAGTTTCATATCATTTCACCTAAAAATCAATGAATTTGTTCTCACGTTAACGAAAAATATCTCTCCCTTCCAAAGATACCAAAATATCAGCCGCTTACCGAACTTCTTTTCGACATTTTTGACGAATAATACCACCTCTTTTATATGGGGAATGGTAGGTTACGCTCTCCAGAGAGAATGTTTTTGAAAATAAATCGTATTGTCACCGCAGTAATTGTTTCAGAATTGCAAAACAACCTTCCGTTGTAAAGGAGTTTTGAACGTGCCGCGTGAAAAAAATGAGTCACTTCAAAGACTGATGTGGATACTTTTATCTGATTTCCTAGAATTTCAGTCTTATACAAGTGTATTATTGCACTATTAACAATGTGGTATTTAATTCGTCCTTACTACAGCTGCTATAATTTAAACATATAATTCAAATATGGTTTACTGGGGAACTATTTCGCTCAAACTTCTTAAATCGATAGTGATGATTCCATAATTTTTCTATCCTGAGTCTTGCTTCCTCGCCTTCTCGCTAATGGCTGGTGATCTTCCACCACTAGCAGTAAGCGAGATATGAACGCGCGAATTCCGAGTGATTCAATCTCTCTGAAGACGCCAATATTTTGGATGGCATATTTTTAAATATATCATCATCTAGTCGATGAATCAAAGCTTTCGATCATTCCCACATCATAACTGTTTAAGATATCTCATACCATTTCTCAATCTTTTTTAGATATAACCTCGTTCATATACTTCATTCCGTGATGATATAAGTAATTAAGTGTAAGTGGTAAGAATCAACACTAAAAAATACTTTACTAAAATTCATTTGATGCGTTTGATACAGTCAATATTTTTATTAAAAAATTGATGTAACGTGACCTCATTATATCTCTCTCCTCATCTTTGTATAAATATATATTGTGTATGACAGTGTATTTTATGTGTTTGATCTCAAGTAAATTTGTTTTCCTCTATGGTTTAAATTCATTTCTACTGAGTATCAGGGATTATTTAGTGAAGATAATTGACGTTATTATCAATATCAGGATGGAATAGACGAGTAATGGATAGGTTTTTGCACATTCGTGCAAATAAAATATTTACACAAATATTTTGACCAAGCCTGTACATATTCGATCAGTGTATCAATGTTTTGGTTGTTCTGGGAGCTCTACGGCCCTAGGAATGGGATTTAATGAACGCCTCTAATCATAACATATAGAATACTTGTCACAGCTGTGGTATGGCTCACTAAACTGATGTCTAAATGGAATTATTTATTGTTCAACTTCCTATTCTTGCTCGTTCAATCGAAACTTTTCAGAAAAAAAGATCAGATCCACATAGTAGTATTTGGGCGTTGGCTGTGCAGAGACTTGAGATGTAGCGAATGAGTCTATGTTTACAGTTTTTTTGTAGATGCGTTTTGAGCCGTAGGGTGGACGATTTTTGGAATTTTACATACAAAGTTGCAGGTGACCGAGATCTAGCAACACCTGGTTTATGCAGAGAAAATTAGTTGTCGAGCAAGCGTGAGATGGCCAGAGCGTGGGTGGCGGAGTGGTTGAATGAGGTGTTCAAATGAAGATGTGATGTAAAAGCCATTAGAAAAAGAATGCATGTGGTATAGCTCAAAAATGGTTGCTGAATTATGATGATGGAAGATGTAAGTATGTCAGCTGTTTCAATGAGGCAATCTGCAATCAGGTTATTCAAAAGCGAAGAAGTAATGAAAAGGGAAAAGAAAGCGAACCTTTATAATTGAGTAAAATACAAACGCGGGCTTAACTGCCACCGAAGGTGGCAACTTAAGTTAGTTCATCAATATTCGATCAGAGTACCAATTTTTAGGTTATTTCAGGGACTCGGCGACTCAGGAAATTTTGTCTAATCAAGGATTTTTATCATAAGATGATTTGCAGTAGTCTCAGCAGTTGGATGATTATTAAGACTGCTGTCCATGTCGAACATTTTCTCTCTCGGCATCCCCCGTGTCCGGCGGATCGTTCGTACCATCTCGATCGTCCCATGCGAAGCCCTCTCGTCGTCTCCATCTTTCAACCCATGAGATTGCTCGCTATTTGGGCGTTTATTAACCCTGAAAAAGGGAGAAAGGGTTCTCGTGAGTGAGGATGAGATGCGATGTAAACGCGGGGAAAGGGTTCAAGGGTACGATGAGAGAGAAAACGAACCCTTTGCCCACCAGAGAAGTAGGGGTGAATGAAAAAAAGGGCAAAGTTAGCGGTAATACGTATGAAAAGGCTGAAATTGTGAGTGCCGCACACAGCATCCAACAGCAGCTAAATCTTCCGCCCCCCGATGTCATATATACCCTTTTCTATACCCGTTCACGAAGAGGAATGTGTGCGTGTGTGAGCGTATATTGGGGGACTTTCGGCATTTTCAAACGGCACCCGGAATCATCACTTCCGCACCCGGGGAGCGGCAAAGGTTTTTGCCTGGGGGTCCGAGGGTTGGGGGGGGGATCGGAGGGTGTGTGGCAGGGGGTGTCGTGGTGGGAAGCGCGCGTGGAGAGGCGGATCGATGGAGGGGAAGGGTGGAGGGGAGGGGGCAGGAGTGGGGGCGGCATTGGGGGGCTTGCGGGGGCGGTGTTCCCTCTTCATGCCGCCTCTCCCCTCCCTTCCACGGCGGCCCCCAGACCTCATCCCAGGATCGATGCCATACGCCGGCCCCCCTTCCCTTCCCTCGCGTAGACTGGAGGTGGGACGGGGGCAGAAGGTGGGGGGGGCTGTGGGGGTGGTATGGCGGGGGCGTGTGCGGAGGAAGGAATTGTGAGGGCGGAGGCGTGGGCAGAAATAGGAAGGAGAGTGAACGGAACGGGCAGGGAAGAGGGAAAGGTAAACAGACGCGAATAACGTTTTCGCTTCGGTTTTAAACTTTTATGATTAGCTCCCGCTTTTCGATTGATGCTCTCAGGCTTGATGGACTTCGCGTTTGATGAGCGTTTAAAGGCATTGGCAGAACGCTTCAGTAGAAACAGGTGGTGTTTCCTGAATCGTCTCTTGAGTTAAGTTACGCGATTCCAATCCATTTAATATTTTGTTTCTACGTATAATATTTTTTTTGATAGCTCGCATGCTGAGGCGAAAAAGGATATACTAGACTGAGATAGGCCGCTGAAAGTGTAGAAAACCGGGAGGAGATTCTCTGACACTCAACAAAACCTACCCCTAACCGGTGGAATACTTATAAATTGTTTTTTGCTGTTGAAAAAGTTTTGTAATATTTGGTAAGGAGTTTGCAGCCTTTTTAGCATTTGGGGCTAATTATAAAAGGTGATTTTGAGATATTGTGTGAAGCATTTTTCATTTTTATGAAGAAAAAAGAAGAGAGAAGAGAAGAGTTATCTTCAGGGGACACCTGAAGATGACGCCGCTGTGTCAAAACTAGTCGTACCGAAAAAATAAATTGGAATCAAACGAAGTTTTTTTCATTATTCGTAATGAACTTACATAAAGTTGAGCCTGAAAGCATTGAGATCTTTAAAGTACATGTTTAAACCAATTTTGAGTACCCCGAGACTAGCCATGGATGAAATTTTCTGCCCCTCAATCACCCGCAATGCACGTATGTGCGATATTCCAGAGAAGATAAATCATTCGCCATGACCGGGACTCTAACCCGAATACCTCGATTTTCGACCGTAAGCTTTAGCCAGTTAACCTAACAAATCGTGGCTTAACTGGCTAAAGCATTTGACCGGAAATTGAGGGATCCGGGTTCGAGTCCCGGTCATGGCGGATGATTTTTCCACCATGGAATTTCGCATGTACAAGTTTTAACATTTCCTGCATTCTCATCGCTTATCGAGGATTGTCTTGGGATTAAAAGAATATTAGGTACACAAGTTGAAGATTTCAATTTGTGGATGGTCGGCATTGTAGTAAATTTCATTTCCACAAAAACACAAAGACACAAAGTTTGATTTACTAAAATAGAATATTAGGTACCTACCTTAGACTCGCTAGGCGCGTCAGGGGAAATTGATGACATCTCCTAAAATCTTTTGGATTGAAGAATTGGAATAGTGTGAGCTATAAGGGGTTTCTGGGAAGACAGAGAATTAGTCGGTTGTTCATTTTTCTTACGTTTTATTCGGAATCTGCTCCTTTCGAGCCTACTCTTCCAGGTTATGCCACCCACTATAGCAGGCTCTCCAATTTATGGAATTGCATCCCGCTTATGCTTACGCTTATGGATATAAGTTTCCGTTGTCTTCATTCGGTGAAATACGTCATCAAGCATTAAATACGTCATAGCTGGGCGTTCTGGCTGGAGGAATATCGTTGCAAAAAATGCACAATAAATCGTAATTATTAAATTATGTAGTCAAATTTTGATGCTGATTTCTCAAATATAATATGATAGAAACCAAATTAATCAAAAATAATAGATTTTTTTATCTATTCTCCATTCGTGAAAATACCCCATTTTTACTGGGAGGAATTTCGTCAAAGGTAAATGAATTTCGTTTGGAATACATTCCCTTTAAAAGCTATAAAAAACAGTTACTTTGCGTCAAAAGCTCTTATTTTCTCTGCAAAAATATCCTTAAGGGGCAGCTTTATTCTGTGTATTCAACGAGGATGAAAGCGGTGTATTTTTTCGTGGGCTTGCGATGGTTAGGGATGCAAAACGAGTTCGCGGTGATGTATCGTTGTAGGCGATGTTTTGTTTCTCCTCCAAAAAAGATAGCATCGCGCATTCGACATGCAAGAGTTCTTTCTTTTGTTCGTCCCTTTTTCACTTGTGTTCTTTAAAAAAACCCTGGGTGTCTCAAAAAAAAGAGCGGATGTCAGACGGGCATTTTTATTCAGTCGGGTTCCGACTCTGCCGTGTGTTCGCGTGGAAGACGAAGGTGGGTGGCTGTTGCATTCGGCGGAAAAGGATTTGGTGGAAGAGGGAGAGGGATAAGGAGATGTAAGAAGACAAAAGAGAAGGTGGTCGGGAGAGGAAGAAGGAATGAACGAGAGGGATGGAACTGTTGGTCGGAGGAGAAATGCGAGACTTGGGAATTGCTCCTGGGAGTAGAGAAGGAGGAAGAACGGGTACTGTAAAAATTGGAAAAGTTGGGAGGAATGAGGTAGAAGAGGTAAGAAAGGGGAACAAGGAGAGAGGAAATCCTTTCGGAGCAACCAGCCCTTGAAATTCCTGAAAGAATAATTTATCATCGTGCTCTAAGCAAGAGCACAAGTTCTTTCTCCCCTAAAATATGGTCTGGGCGAAAAATGAATGTAAAGTCATTCATGGAAGGAACTCTGCTAGACTATTTGACCAAGGAGAGTAGATAAGGCTATAGATCAAATTTTGATAGGATCCTTCATCAAATGAGTGTATGGAAGGGTCCACGGAGGAGATGAGAGACTGCTAAAATATTGAAACTATGCTGTGTACGCTCACAGCCATAATTGGCTGGACAATAATTTTTACAGAATTCCTGATAATTAATTACATCAATGAAAAAATAATCCATGTATGTACAAACAAATTTAAATACAGGTACCCCTAGGAAGCAATCGTACCTACTGTTTTGGGGTCACTTTTTAGTGAATACGTATTATTGAAAAGTGGTCAATGTGTTCCAGTCCATTTTGTAAATAAAAAGTGATGATTTGCAGCTAATTCGAATGGAGCGTATCCATTAGGACTGTGATTTGAGTGACTGTGTGATAATTTATCCTTGACATGGAATCCTTAACTATTCTTGGAAAGGACGTGTTGTATTTTACGCAATTGGGAAACGAACTCCCGTATCATGATCCCAAATAGGCGTGGAAAAAATACTTCTTACACCGAGGCACCATCCATTGTCTATCTGCGGTGATCTGCGATGAGAGATAAATTCCAGCCTTATATCCTGCGGTATTGGAAAGCAGGATTTATGGAATCGGTTGTCGGAGCGGACAGAATGGATTTTTTATTTTTTGGAATTAGCTGAATCGAACGTTTGAGGTGTTCACTGGTTTCAGATTGAAAATTTTGGAAATTTATTGTGACGGAAATAAAATCACTCCTCACATTTACGCAATGTGCATTGAGCAAAGTTACGATGCATCATTGGCGTCATCTTCAAATTTGTACAAGATGATGACACTGGTACATGGAAACTAGTCGTGTCTTAATTAAACTTAATGGGAATTGTATTCTTTTTTCCTCAGTTTATTTTAATTATTTGGTCATCATTAGTTGCCTGCTTTCGCAGGTTCTTGGTGCCTCCATCTCTCTCTGTCCTCTGCTCTCCTCTTTAACTCTCTGTAACTCCCTCCATCCTTCAGGTCATCTAACATAGTTCTTTTCTTTCTTCCTCTTTTGCGGTTTCCATCCACCATTCCTTCCATTACATCTCGTAACAAAATTTTCTCTCTCAGTACATGTCCCATCCAGCTCCTCTTCCTATCTTCAATGGTCTTTCAGAGCTTTCTTCCTTCTCTTATTCTCTCCAGCACCTCTTCATTCCTAGCCCTATCAGACCACTTGATGTCAAGCACTTTCCTCCAAATCCACATTTCTAAACTCTCTATCCTTTTTCTATCCTTTCCTCAGTTTATTATAATTATTTGGTAGTGACGGAAATTCTTGGGCATAGTATACGTTGCTCTGCCTTGTGTTAGCGCGTAATGCATAAATAGTGCTTCTCATCGTATTACATATGATTATGTCTTTCTTCTTTCCTATCTTGAATGGTAGTTTTGTTTCCTACTGGCTAATGTAGCTTAAAAATGAGGAGGGTAGATATATTACTCTACAAACGGAAGTAATGCTGCCTAAAATTGGGGCGAAGATGCAAGTAAATGTAGCCGTAGTATATGATACCACAGTATGTATACAAATGCATGTAATTTTAGTGCATTTAATTCAGTCTTTCATGTTCCATTTTGAACGGTTTCTTTGTCTCAACTCATTAGTGTAGCTTGACAATGTACAGGAATGGTGGGTAACTATTTGGATAATGGTTGTGTTATCCTAGTTTGGGCAAAGATCCACGTTAGTGTGCTACGCAGAATTATACTTCTTGGAAAACAATGTCTAAATGGGGAAAGAGGTAAGGAGAAGAAGAAGGGCAGTAGCAGGAAAAAGGCGGGAGGTAAAGAGAAGAGATACTTTATTTTTTTAGATGGAGGGAACGAGACGCTAGCGTGGGTGTTTGTGAGATGGGATAAGGGCAAGGCGAGATAGGGTTCAGGGGAAGGAAGACTGGAAAGGGTGGAGGAGAATAATATATACGGCCATGAGGGGCAGGGGTGGGAAGAGTGGCAGACCCCAGGGCGGAGTCGGGCGTCGCGACACGGGAAGGTAGTGTTCGAGAGAGAGCCAGGTGAATGGACTGGGGATACAAGAGGTTGAGTGGAAACAAGAGAAGGGTATAAAGGACAGGGTGGGAAAAGAAACTAATATTGTTATTGAAGGTTAATCATTCCATGATACTTGATACATTTTCATGAGGAAAAACTCGGACGTTCTCGTGAAACAAAGGTAGAGAGAGTCAAGATGAACCCTGTAAAACATCGGGAAAATGGATGTGCCTTTCTCATGGGGGAATAAGTGTACACTCTTCCCATAATCCGTGCTCAAAATGTAAAGTTCGCGGGTAGAAATGCATTATAAAACTTTTGATGCTTATTTCTTTTCACTTCGCTTTTCTTTGAATAATCTAGCGCTGCTGAATAACTAAGTTTGGAAAATCAGGAGTTACATTGTAAAAAAGGCAAAAAGAGTTGATTCGTAGTGGAATTAATGGGCAATTTTATAAAATGTGTTTCTTGCCTCCATGCTTTCACTCAAAAAATGTAGCAATGTTATGATTATAAGCTTTGCAAAATCAAGATGGACATCGAGAAAAGTAATCAAAAGGAGTTGAGTAAATAGGAAGAGACATGAACTCTTTGGCGCTCAGTACGAAGAGTGAACTGGAACTTTAATCCTTAAACAATCAGTTAATGCTTCATAATTTTGATTAGCAAGTTGGTAATATCTTTTTCCTTACACTACACTTTTTTCTGAGCATTTATAACATTGTTGGAGGTTTTATTTGTGTGAGATTATGAGTAAAATTTTGAAGAATAAAGAGTGAACTTATGAATCACAGGCAAAAATAAGGATGAACTTTTTACCGCCAGGTAGATTTGTCCTCTGCCACTATAATCCACACGGAAAACAATGACAAGAATTTCATCAGTTGAAATCTTTATTGGTGAGTCTGCAGTAAAGCATAATCCCCCTGGTGACCTTTTTCCCCTAAATTATCGAACAGTGATAAGAGGGTTGGTTTGGGAGGACGAAAATAATTTAAGAGAAGCAAAAGGGCTAGCAGATGGTGTATGGGGGGTAGGGATTCTTTATAAGAAAGGGAAATGGATTGTGGGGCAAGAACAAAGTAAATATCTGGAGCCGGGCAAGGGGAAGAGATTGGCGAAGAGAAGATGAAAGTAAACAAACGAGAAGGCCACCTTCCTCCCTCCTACTCAAGATGGGGGTGAAGAAATCGCAATCGCCTGGTCTGAGCTGAAATTCGACTTTAACTAAGGTTTTCTCCCGGGAGGCGGAGAAATGGGAAGAAAATGGGAAAAAGAGACGGGGGATGATGATTCGAATCAGCGTGGGAATTCGAGGTTTTTTTGAAAATGTGGCAATACGAGATGGGAATCCGAGGAGTCCATGGGGGAGAGGCGAGACCAGAGAGGAAAAAAGTATAGAAGGGAGGAAGAAAATAAGCGTTTTCCAATCAAAAATACTATTTAAACTGATTCAAACAATTTTGGAATGAGATAAAATGACAACTACCTGTCTACTTGTTCATAAAATTTATTCAACTTCTCGACTCGGAATTAGTATTCACTTTTAGGTCACAATTTGAGCGAAGAGTATTTTAAACTCAGTCATTTTAATCCACTGCCACCAAAACATTACAATTTCAATCCATTGTGCATTCAAGCAATAGGACGTTAGTTGTGTCAAAATTTGAGGCAATAAAAATTTTGACTGGAAATTAGTCTTCCAAAAATCAACGTGTAATGTTCATTTAAACGTATTAAATGACAAGGTCTAATTTTGTACGACTCGAGAAAATATGGTAATTACGGTGTGGTGTGCTGAGTGAGTTTAGGATGCTTTATACGCACGATGGGAGTCCAATAAAAATATAACGCACAAAGTATTTTAAGCAGCTTATTTCGATTGTGGTTAAAAGTACATTACTTGTTTTCCGATCCTTTTGCCAAAAACCTCTGCTTTTCTTGAAAACCTCCGTTAAGGAATATCACTTTACGTCACCAAGTGTGAGAGTAGTCTGTGTCTCTAACCTTATTTCATTAAGGACTTCCTTATCATTGGTGTGTGTTACTTGCTTGCCGCATCTTATTGCCATTAATTGGTTAACTTTATTGAAGTTACTTATTACACTGCGTGCCCAGTCCACCACCACCATGTCTGTATGGATATTCTCCTATTTCTCGTAAATGCTTGACGATTGGCTCACAGGTTGCCGAAGGGAATTAATTTCTTCTCTTAGATTGGATTGTGTCTTGGTTCCCAGATGCCAATTCGAAACCCGACTATTGCTCCTCTATCCATTCTAAGTGAATGGAAATACTTGAGGTAACGCGGAAATGTCTGAGGATGTCGCTCACCGGGAGGAAATTTTTAATACCAAAAATAATTGAGCTAAAATGTCAACTGGCATAAATTGCACGCCTTATTTATAATGCAAGAACAAGTTTTTGTTTTAATTGACTTTATTAATTAATCTGTTTATGTAGAGAATTTTGTTGAAGACGGCGAATGAGTACATAAAAACTTGTTGATATTCAATTGAATTATCGGGACCATATAAAAAAATGCCAATTGTCAAGGGCCTATCTTAAGGCATTTCAATTATAATTTTCTATCTTTTCACTGTGTTCCTTTTGGTCTCGAAACACGGATTAGATGATATCGTACACGATGAGAAATTCTGACGACGAGCGTAGGAGGCGAGATTAGAGTCCTAGAAAGTACAAGCCGTAGACAGATTGCCTTTATTTCTAAGATACCTCAGAGATCCTTACATATTTTCCTCCTCCGAACCGCCTGGCTCATTGATGGAATAGCAAATGGATATATTATTGACTTTGATAGAAGAAGATTGCATTGCATTAGTTGACAAAAATACAAAATATATACTCGAGCTTATTGAGTACCCTGTAAACTTGCGCCATGATAATTATACAATATGGGAATACAAAAGTACCAGTGATAATTAAATTTCAGCTATAGATTCCTTATGTGTAAAGAGGTCTTAGGTGCTTGAGAATGAAATCTTTTGAGGAGGTTAGGTTCTGCAATTATTGAAAGATTTTTAGAGGTGATCTTTTCTCTCTAAAAACCTACCGTAGATGGTAGAAAACTTTTGATATTGCAATATTTAGCAGTTTGTAGAAAATGCTAATACTACATACATACCTGCACAACAATAACGCCGTTTCTTTTCAGGGTAAGCGCGGTCAGAAATATTTAATTCTCTGCGATAGGCCGGTAAAGCTGACTCTAAATGAATGGTTTCCTACTTAGTGCCCTAATCTTGCTCTGCTCTTGCATACTTCTTTTGCTTCCATTACGCTCATACGTTTCTTCACCCATGCCCTCCTCTTCTCAAAATTACTAATAATCCTTTTTAAAAGTATGTTCTACCATATTCACCCATGACTTCTTCAATCTACCCCTCTATCTCACGCAATTTACTCTTCTATCATGAATTATATTTAGTTAAGTGAGAGAAAAGGATGGGATGTTAGAAGAGAGGTATAGCGGGGAATAATACAACAGACAGGTGTGATAGGGGAACAAAAGAAGCCCCTCGTGTGAAAAGAACGATGTGAGGAAAGAGGAAGAATATAGTGATAGTGGAGAGGAATGGAGAAATAAAAGAGGAGAATTTGAGGAAGGAATGGAGTAGAAGAGGAGGGGAAGAGCAAGAAACAAAGCAATAAAAGAGAGGGAGGGGTGGTTGATGAACAGAGGAAGGTCCTCGAATAAAAAGAACGATAGGAAAGAGGAATAATATACAGACGGAAGAGAGGGAAAGAAAATGAAGTGAGGAGCGATTGAGGAGGAGTAGGGATGGAAGGGATGAGTAGGAATCAAAAAAATTAAAAAGAAGTTAGGGTAGGTAGGTGAACAGAAGATGGTCCTCGCGTGAAAAGAACGATATGAAAGAGGAATAATGTAGAGAAAGAAGAGAGGGAAAGGTGCGATTGAGAAACAGAAAAGGAAAAAAGTGGGGGAGAGCAAGAAACTAAGAAATAAAAGGGAGGCACGGATAGAAATGGAAGATCGTCGCATGAAAAGAACGACAGGAAAGAGGAATGATATAGAGATAGAAGAGAGGGCAGGAAAAAGAAATGGGGAGCGATTAGGATAGAGAAAAAGGTGGAAAGGAAAAAGAGAGTAAAGCAACAGAAGGTGGACAGACATGGCAGGAGAAAGGAAGGCACTCGCGTGAAAAGAACGAAAGGAAAGATAAATAATGCAGAAAAGAAGAGGTGGAAAGGATAAAAAGCGGGAAGCGATCAGAAACAGAGAGGGATAGGAGGAAGGAAGAGAGGAAGAGCAAGAAACTAAACAATAAAAGGGAGGCTCCGATGGAAGATTAATGGAGGAAGGCCGTTGCTTAAAAAAACGATAGGAGAGAGGAATAATATATAGATAGAAGAGAGGGCAGAGGAAAGAATCAACCAGTGAGTGAAGTAGCATCTCTCTCTTTTACTTTTTTCACGGTAGATAAGTATATCGCCTGCAAATAATCTTAATCTACTCCAAAATGGAGAACTTAGGTCATTTATATAAATAATAAAAGAGGGCCAATCACGTTTCCTTGAGTACCACCCGATGTGACCCCAACCATATCAGAGCAAAAACCATCAAAAACCATCAACCTTGTGTTTTCGATCACTGAGAAAATCCCTCGTCCAAATCACTATTTTTTGTTTACTCCGCATTATAGCCATTTATATATGAGTTTTTGTGAGAAACCTTGAGATAGAGAAAAAGATGGAAAAGAAGAAGAGAGTAAAAACAACTGATAGTAGACAGGAATGGCAGGAGAACAGAAGAAGGTACTCGCGTGAAGGAGATGAAGCTTTGGAAAGAGGAAGGCTGAGAGAGCGGGATGAATAAAATGAGAGAGGAGGATGAGGGCTGCACGTGGTTTCTTGAGGGAGGGGTGGGCGGGAAGTACTTACGGGAAGGGAATCAGAAAAGAGGGAGCGGATTGGTTCAACCGGAAGGGAGGGATTGTAAAGGAGGAGGAAGGAGGAGGAGAGGGAGAAAAGAACCAAGAGGGGCGGGAGGGAGAGGCAGGACGTGGAATACGGGAGGTCGGAGGTGGTGCGAAGCGGAAGAGAGGTCCGCGAAGGACTGGGGTGCAAGGCGAGGGAAGTTAATCGGGGTGGGGTGGGGTTGGGAGACTGGGGGAAATCTTGAGGGACGGGGTGGTCGAGAGGTTGGTTAGGAGGCGCTGCCGTGAGCTTTGGTTGGCCGTGCTGTCTGCTTTTCGGTGCTTCCGGGTTTTCGCCGTGTCGAGAGGGCATGTTTTGGGCTCTGACTTTTCGTTGCTGCTCTCTGTATAGAGGTCGAGAGGGTGGTGCTCGAAATGTCAGAGGCGCTAACAAGTTCCGACCGAGCGGGATTACCCATTCTGGTCTGTGTATTTACGCTGTGTTTTCTGGGGCGAAATGGAATTCCATGTTTCTTTATGTTTTTATAAAATGTGAAGAAACTGTAAATTTAAAATACGAATTAATTTGAAAAAAAAGCATTGAAAGTTGTAGAGAAATTGAGATAACTTCGTCATGAGATGTCTTATGTTAGTCATGAGGAAAACGATAAGAAGAATGAAATGGTGCTTATCGTAGGTTAAAAACTCGATGTGTTCCGTTAGTCTTACCCTGAAACAAACTCTTCCCATAATCTGGGAAGTATCGTCATTCAGATGCGTAAAGTAGTGATAATGTTGCGTTGTGTAACTGTACACTAAATTTGATCATGTAAGGAGAAGATAATTTATGAATTTACTTGATATAGTTTGTATATCGTAGAATAAATCCACAGCGTTGTGTAAACCAACCGAGTGCTAGTGCTACATATTATTACACTTGAAAATTCTTTGCTCTATCGCACAAAAACTCGCATATCGCATAAACTCTTGTAAAAAAATCGTATGATAGAGAGTTATATTTGAAACGTGGCGGAAAATCGGGAACGGGATTGGCCGAATATTGAGATGGAACTTTTCATCAGCATTAAGTCCTAATTTATAATAAATCTAAGCACATTTCAAAACCATTCCGAGTTCTCTAGATATTTTCCATAACCGTATCCTGATGACGAAAGTGCTGAAAATATTAACGTGATACTGCCGAACGTGAGCAGCATTAAAAAGGACAAAAGTATACAAAATACGTGGCATTTAGGTCTTTAGTGAGAAGTTACAAATAAGAGAGGCCAGCCGCCTGTCGTTGAGAGCAGGCTAAGGCCCATGGTGGGTTTTCTACTCTTACTTCTTTCCGTAAACAATCTATCCCTCACCAATCTACCTGCCCTCAATGTCTAACCTCGGTTGTTGTTCGCCTCCCAAAACAGCAAACCAAAGAACGAGAGGGACAACATCGTAGTACTCTATCACATATTATTTTCCTTAATTGGTTTCAACGCTTACAATGACGTATTGTCAAGAGGTTTATATGAAATATGCTTGGGTATAAATGTACCTCGAGTGCAGGGAAGAACAATGATTTTAAGAATTGTTTTTTTTTCATGTGTAATATCTCAGTTCTGCTCAGTTAATTTGCTAACTTCCAACTCCATTATGTGATTCGCCGAAGTGAAGTGTGGTTTGGAAAGTCCCTCCATGCCCTCGACGCCCCAAGCAGAGCTTACACATTTCCAAACCGAGTTATAACAGTCCCAGGGACGTGTCTGAAATGGTTACCAGAGGGGTTTACTCCATCAAAAACAACCCCCCTTAAGCCTTCCTGAATAATTTTAAAATTTCCCTTTTATGTGGTTGGAGCAAATTTCTCTTAGCAAAAGCTAAAGCTTCAATTAGCATCAGGATTCATCTCATAAGATATGTTACTGAAGTTAATGATATTATAAACCAGACAGGCTGGAGCCCCATCAAATTTTTTGAGTAAGGCTCAACTGTAACATTCATTTACGGGAATGTCCTCTGATCAAGGTTAGTTATTTGAACGACTTGAACGACGTTGAACGTTCAAGTAAAAAACAATCTGAATTCTCCCTTAGACTTAATAAACGCGTATGTTCCACTCAATTTTGTTCACGAGGGTCAAAGATCTTCTTGTCTCCTTTTATACTGTGATAGATAGAAGTTATGGAAATGAAATAAGAATAATAGTTAATAATTTTTGCCTAATGTAAAGTATGTTATGACTTTGGTTTTCGGCGCGACAATCAAAGAGGATTTACGAGGCTTCTCCAAAAAGTTATGCCATACTTATTGTTCTCCAATATATTTATCTACGGAAATGAATCTTTCGCATATGAAAGAATGATGTTTTATCTACTCACTCTATTGTCTTATCGAATATCCTTCAACTTATATTTCCTTCCTCCAGCGATTCAGTAAAGAGTGTGTACCCTATCGGTACCAGTCGTCGTCATAGTTATGAATCCAGGTTTTCACTGCTCTAATCACCTAATTGTCGTTCAAATAAGCCGTTTGGAAAATTTCTTAGTGCCATTATTAAAAATACATTAGGATTAAAGAGAAATTATGGAGCAATTTTCATTCTATCACGTCTTGAGTTTGTGCTAGAATGGTATTTACGAGCCCAATCTTGGTGTCTGACCTTTGGAGAGTCCACAAAATTGATCAGAACGCTCAGACGAAAGACAAGGTTGCGTCTTGATAACCTGATAAAGCTTAGCGACCAATGCGTCTCTCGATGACCGCTTCAACGCACTGATTTCTGTTTTTTGGTAGTTTTCAGAAAACGTGGGGCACTACGTTTTGGTAACTCGCGTACTTAATTACGTATTTTCGATTCATTTCCTCATCGCGTCACTTAGATATTTGTTTTTAACCATTATAATGACATGAAATGCTTGATTTCGCGGGTGGAAGAGTGTCAATGCATGAGTAATTGGGTGATTAAAAATATATCACTCGTGCAACAAGGCTTTGTGTTAAATAAGAATTAAAATTCCGGTAACCTTAGTAAGTTAAATAAAAATTTTCACCGATTTTGAGTCAACCGGGACTACCCACGGATTAAACGTTACGGAGTCACCCGCAATGCACAATTGTGCGTAATTCCGCAGAGGAAAAATCATCCGCCTTGACCGGGACTCGAACCCGGATCCCTCGATTTCCTCGATCCGAGTTCGAGTCCTGGTCAAGGCGGATGATTTTTCCTCGGTGGAATTTTACACGAACATTTTTCACTTTGTTTAGATATTAGCAATATGATTACGCATTCAGAGCTTCACGCATAATTGCTCATAAAAAAAGCAATCATATCACCTTCCGATAAAACGGTTTTATGAGAGAAGATAAGAGATACCCCGCTACCATGGAGCGGATTATGTTAGGGCGTGTCCTATTACCCTCTGATGGATCAGTGAAATGATAGCGACCCTCACGGATTGATAGTCTAGACCCGTCCCCGTCAAAGTTGCCCTCAAATCGATCGCTGAACGAAATGAAACGACTAAATGTGAATGCGGCGGTGTGAAAAGAAATTCGATTAGTTGATTGGAATGAGTCCTGACCTAGTTACATCTGCTTCTACATCCACATACTACCCTGCGAGCCGCCGCATGGGCATGTGGCAGGGGGTGTTAGGACACCAGCAGTGAAAGGATGTTAAGTTTTTGGAGGTGTAATGGTGACGTTTATTATGGAAGTGTATTTAGTGGAGTTCAGTTTTTATTGTGATAGCTTACTGTGCGCGGAAAGAACGAGTTTTTGTACCTATCTGTTCGGCAATGTATATCTCTTATTTTATCGCTTCTTTCAAACCTGGAGATGTAGTGAGGCGTCATGATTATATTTTCTGTTTCGCTTTGAAACCTACCGGTTCCGAATTTCTCAAGAAAGCAAAGCCTAGTGTGTAGCCTCCGAGTTACTAGGGGCTCCCACCTTAATCCGTCTGAGAGTTATGAAACACTGTATGTTCGCTCGTAGCAGTTTTTCATGAAGCGTGCAGCCTTTCTTTGTATTTTATTAATTTTTTGGTTAAATCTTCATGACCAGGGTCCCAAATGCTCGCGGCGTAATCGAGGTTTAGCCTAACCAGATCAAAGTAGGATCTCTCTTTTACTTTTCCACTTCTTTCAAGTTAGGAGCGTTCTATGAAGTGCAGGGGTGTTTAATCAGAAACGAGCTTGGGGGAGGAACTATGTTTTGGCTGCGGAAGAAGAGGACGGAGGATATTAGAAGCGGAGAGGAGGAAGGGGTGCGTCAGAGATGCGGGCAGAATGACTGTTGGACATCAGTGGAGAGCAAAGAGGAGAGGCATTATGGACCACATAAGGGGATAGTGTTTCAACGCTAAAAATTGTCTGTTATAAGAGAAAAAACCTCTGTCGAAATTTTCATCTCCCTCTATGAGGTGCAAGTTCCGTGTGGTATATATTACTAATGTTCCTTTTTACTGATATTGAACTACTATTTATAAATTTCTAATAAAGTCAATTATGATAAAGAGAGTGAAGGCATAATTAGAAATTTTAAAGCTTTGAGGAAATCGGATGGGCTCATTCGAATATATTATTTATTCTCGGTCAGTTGCCTCTGGTTGGTTTGTTTTTTGCTCGTGACATATTGTATAAAATGTAATTTCCTTTCGAACACAAATATTGGGCTTGAAAAAGCAGTAGCATAATCCTTAATCAATACAGGGCGTGAGAGGTACAGGCAGTAATTGGAGAGGTGACAAAACTTCCTATTATCACATTAAGGAAAGATTAATATGATTGAAGTAGAATTATTATGGGAGTGAAACCGTAAGCTATAGCTATTGGGTGGTCCATCTCAAGTTGTTTCTCATATTATCGAGATTCCCTTCCTTTGTAAACCTTCATAAATCTTCATCTTGGTAAACCATCTCTTGGTGGTACGATGTTGCCAATAGGATCAGGAATAAGATGTCAGTGCAATGCATTATACAACGGCCACCGAGAGACACTCTCAGTGGTCGTGATTATACTCACTGTACATTTAAGATTCCTCCATTGTGTTAATATTTGAAAGACGACTGTGAAGTTACTAACCTGAATTTGGCATGGTGCAGGAAATGGTTACCCACGTGGCCTAGAAGTGAGCACAGCGGTCTTAAGTTTGACAACAGCGTTCCTAAATAGCTCCGTACTGTCTAATAAATGGAAACCCTCTATAGTAAACTATAAACGGGTGCCAATAGAAATTCAGTGGCATGCCGTGGGTAAGTTCTCGTCAGTTTAAGGGAGCTCGAGGAGTTCCGAAAAGGTTGGGGGTTTAATCGGAAGCGGGCGTGGGTAAGGAGGAAGTCTTGGCTGCGTAAGAAGAGGGAGAGGGCGGAGGCTGTGGGAGGAGGCGTATAGGGGAGGTCGAGTGGTAAGTCAGAGGGGTGAAGATGCGGGCGGAATGAAGGTGGCGTGTGGTATGTGCATCTGGGGAGAATTGCGGACTGGGGACGGTGTTGGGAAGGGACAGGAGGGCGGAGGTGACGGAGGAAATTGCCGTGAGGGGGAGGTCGTCGCGGGTGGAAGAGGGTTGGGGAGGGGGGTGGAGGGCGTGAGGTGTATACGCGGAGGACATTGCTTGTTGGGATGGAGCAAGGGGGAGAAGATGTGAAAGAGGGCGGGAAGTAGTTGCAGACCGGAAGGGGTGTGGGAGAGTGAAATGCGCGTGTATTCGGATGAGGAGATGCGACTGGGAAGCCAGAAAGGGATGAAGGTACAGGAAGGGAGACCTCTGACACCATGACCTCTGCCTCTGTGAAGAGAAGGAGTTACAGCGCACGTTAAGACGTACTCGGCATGGTTAGATTTCCTCAATATCAGAAAGCTTTAGCTTGATGTGGAGCGTAGGAAGACTAAAGAGGAAGTGCTGGAGATGGTGGGTGAGGAAAGGAAACTTTTGAATGAAATTCGAGATCGGCAGAGTAGGTGGCTGGAGGATGTAATAAGGGGCGAGGGGTTGCTCAAGAATGTGATGGAGGAAAGTATGTTGGACAAGCGGGAAAGGGGAAGAAAGAGTACAGGATTCATGTACAGGATGAAGAAGGATAGATCGTATGCTGAGGCAAAAAAGGGTATACTAGAGGTAGAGAGGCCCCGGAAAATGTAGAAAACCTGTAGGTGATTCTCTGAGTATCATCAAAACCTGCCTTAACCGGTATAATCCTAAAAAATCACGATCTCAGACTTAGAAATAAATTTATGACCACAAAAGACCCGGACGGACTAGGGCAGTGATGGCGAGCCTTTTTAGCACGGCATGTCAAAATTCGTATATTCGTCTTAATCTGTTATCTCGAGTCCCGCGTCTTATCCAGATATTTTCAGTTTTGCGATATTTGTAGCTCTAGTAAAGAAATTTATATTTTTCATATTTATGTTTATGAAAAGGGGAAGTGTATTAACTTTTAAATGAACTTTACCGTCAATGTTCAAAATTTAACATTTTCATCATCATTACAATGAAACAATAACGCCCAGGAGACTGCATGATGTCACTGTCAAGGCTCTCCAATCTTTTCTAGACATTTCCGTCTAGACTTTCCAGTTAAGGCGAGACATGGCTTACTCTAGCCGGTCGTGCTAATTCATTGTCTATACCTACGTACTTCCAGCAAGCTGCAGCAGAGGCGTGTGGCATGGTTAGTTATAGCACAAGCCATGGAAACGGGCTGGAATTGGGAAAGGAGTGAGAAAAGGACAGAGCGACTGCTGCCATCCGCCACCCCTTTGGGAAGAGAAGTCTACCATGTCACAATCGGCGTTAAGGCGTACTCGACACACTTAAATTTCATAAACTCTCAGAGGCGCACTGATGGTAGACTTAGAATTTATAAAACGACTGCAACCAAGGTCCGGCGTTGGTGTAGCAAAATCTTGGTGTGTGACCACCAGCGGCTAATACCGTTAAAGTTACTGCGTGCGTGGCGTGGTCCTTTGACTAAGTCGAAGTACACACTTAAGTGTTTAAAATAAGGCTTTACCTCGTGGATAATATCTCTCTGCGCTCGTATACTGGTATTCAGGGCTTGGTACCTGTGAGGACAACTCATTCCTTACCAATTCCAAGAAATACGCAGTGGAAAAGGACGTCTGGGTGGCTTAATTGGTTAAAGCACTTGGCGCGGAATCGAGGAGTCAGGGTTTGTATCTCAGTCTAGGCGGAATATTTCTCCTCTCTGAATTTCACAAAATTGTAGGAGAGTGTATTTGAAGCTAGGATTCATAAATGTAATATTGAAAGATCTATGTAAGGATAAAGCAGTTTGGAGACAATTATTGAGGCAGACTGAGCTTTATGTTCACGTTCCCGAGAATCAGACGTTTTTAACTGTGCCAAAGAGGAACGGTTTTATAGATATGTAGGTACATTTCATTGATTTTTCTATCCTAAGATTGGTTGACGAGTCCACCACCCTTCCCTATCTAATGTTAGTATCCTTACCTCCTGGTGTCTCATCCTTTTTACTTTCCTCTTTATTTGGTCCATGAACTTATTCCTGGGTCTTCCTTTGGGGGCTTTTCCCTCTATTTTTCCTTCAGTTATGTACTTCACAAACCCATTGTGTGTCAGGGTGTGTCCATTCCATCTTGTTTTTATTTCTCTATGGTGTGTCATGTGCTCCTTTCCTCTTCTACTCTTCTGTACACTTCGTCATTCCTTATTTTTTCTATTCATTTTATCCTGCGCATCCTCCTCCAGCCCCAGGTTTTGATGGCTTCTGATCTTTTCTGGTCAGCTTTTCCAATGGTCAATGCTTCCGATCCATAGAGTGCTGCGCTCCACACGAATTTTTTCACTTAGTGTTTCCTGGTTTGTAGTTTTATCTTATTTGAGCACAGCAGTTGTCTGTTTTCCATGAACGCCTTCTCAGCTTGGGCTATTCTCCGCTTGATGTCCGTCGTACTTCTTCCATCCCACGTGATGGCCCATCTATTTTATCTTCAGCATCCTCCTCCGTGTGTATATAGCTACGTGCAATTTTAATTCTTCCAAGTTCCCCAGCGTCGATTAAGAGATCGAGTACTATCCAAACGTACCCTGATTGCAGTTTTATAGTACATGGTGGAGTGGTGTAACCTGAATTGGAACATGTCCTGGATATGTGCGTGTGTTCGGATGAGGCAGGGAAGCCAACTAGGTGGACGAGGGTTTTAGCAGGGGCGACCCCTGCCTTCATCATCCCCCCCAGCTGGTTCGGGGGAAATGAGAGTCAAGAGGACGACATGCCGTATCGGTTTGCAGAGGATGGCTCGCTTTCGCTCGGAGGTGGGGATGCCGCCTGCGATAGAACAGGCAGCAGGGGAAGAAGAAGTCGTCGGCATGTGGCGTGGCTTGAGCTTCTCGCCCAGTGATCATTCACCCCTGGTTTCACAAGCGGATCAATTCTTCCGATGCCCTCGATATCCCTTTTATATATACGTGTGTGTATATATATGATAGAGATGGAGAGCCTGTCGGTGGTGGTGTTCCGAGTCGCGAAAATTAATTTTTCAGTTCCATGAGCGAATAGGCGAAGATAAAAAAGAATTCTCCCTCAGGAAATGTTTTTTTTAAATCCCTTATTTTTACCTTCCCTCTTCCCTGCTCCCAATCTCTTTTTTTTTTCTCTCTCCATTCAGTGGGGAATCGTGCATTTTCGTGCGCGGTCGAGTTCTCCACGGCAAACACGCCGGGTCGTCGAACTCGCGGCAGGATGATGATGTTTGAGATTGGGAATGGAGAATAAGTGAGTTGGTTTTACGAAACGCGAAACATTTTGAGTACGTATTAAAATCTCCGGAAACTTTCCGATTCTGGGAGAAGGGAATTATTCCAGTGGTCTGTGTGGGAGGAAAACTCCAATCTGTTAGCGTTTGGGAGTTTCCTCAAGATTGAGGAAATAATTCCGCTGAAGGTTTCGGGAAAAAAGCTTAGAAATGAGAATTTTCCTGATGGAAACGGATAACGTAATTTTATTTTTTCGAAGAGATCCAACTTTAATCGCTTCCCGCGCGGGCTTCACTTCGAAAAATCGATGGATAGAAGATCAATAAGTCGTAAACTCTCTATATATTGAAATCTTTATCACGCGAAGAAAGTATTGACTGCCTATATCAAAAATTATTGTTATAGCATTGCAAAGCCTCATTTAACAAGTGGTGCAAGTTCCTGAGGTGATGGGTGTTCTAATATCTGAAGGTTAGTTATAAATAAGTTATTTCCGAAGTAAATATTTATTATCTTGATCGCACGAGTTCAGACACGAGATCGCAAGATCCTTGTTTGCAGTGGGCGGGAATATATTTAGGAGTAATGCATGACGTTAGCACATTACTGTGATTGGCATATCTATTGCAACTTCATGCTTATGTGAATCGATAAGGAAGTTACCATTGCTACTATAAATGGGACGCGATAGATCGAATAATCTGAACCCGTAAAATGCTAAAAAATAAGTAACACTTCAGTTGAGTGAACTTATTGGTTGTAACTTGAGTAAATTAAACTGAACCTCCATTGAAATAATTTCTCTGTAGAATGTTTGGAGTTTTCTTTTAGATTTTAAATAGATAACAATATTTTGGTGGACCATGGAGTCGAAGAGCATTCAAAGTAATTGTATTAAAATAATAAATACAATATTATGTGATGGGTTTCTAGGCTCGCCGTATCCAAGTTCAAGGAAGTCGATGAAGCATCAATATTTCCGACTCAATTTTTTTCTTTCGAAAAATGTCGTGCTGTAGCTAAAATGAGAGCTCAATATTTTCCATCTTTCAATCATGACCTTTGCCTTTGATACCTCGCTTACATATTTTATCTCTGAATGTTCTGTGGTTGACCTATATTGCCTGATAAACTTCTCGTTTACAAATTCGAAAAAAATATCTTTCTTGGAATATTTTCTGAAAACTTGACCACGCTCACAATTACATCACAGTGATGCCTTTTTCAGATGCACAATATATTATTCTATGAGTGAATTAGGCTGTGTGTTTATTGTGAATAGGAAGTAGCCTTTAAAATATTATATACAGTCATCATCATCAACTGGTATTCTGCCTGCTGGCAGTTCATAAACACCAAAGCTGTCTCCATTTCGTCCTGTCCCGGACCTCTTCCTTGGTTTCCTTGTAACTTCTTTTTATCCTCACTTCGTCTGTCATTTTCAGCCTTCTTCTACCTCTTCTCTTTTCTCCCTCCACTGGTCCCTGGACTGCTGTATTTAAAATACTCTTCCCTCTTAAAATGCGTCCGGTCCAGTTTCCCTTTCTCTTCTGTATTGTTTTCAGTAGTATTCTTTCCTCCCTAACTCTTCCCAGAACCACCTCATTTCTTACTCTATCCTCCCACTTTACTCTCTCTAGCCTCCTCCATACCCACATCTCAAAGGCATTGATTCTATTTCTTCTCTTTTATTCCCAAGGTCCACGTTTCGCATCCAACGCTCCACAGATAACATTTCACCAGTCTCTTCTTCAGTTCTATGTCCATACCACTGCATAACACATTTCTCTTCTTATTAAAAGCTTAATTTCCCATAGTATTCTTGACATAATCTCCACCTAATTTTTCCAATAGTATAATCTTATAATTATATACAATGTAACCTGTATTATGCGGCCACCACTGGACCTATGAGGTGATGCCCGCTTAAGGAGGTGACCGCTGAAGTGAGGGAAAATTTAGATTGCTGTTATGGGTGGGAAATTCAATCCGCTTCGGAAAAAATCGGCCGCTCAGAGAGGTGACCGCTTAAGGAGGTGGCCGCGGAGACAGGTTTCACTGTACTAGTTACTGATAAAATGATACTTCCTTTTTCCCGTTTACTCTTGACTATGATTTCCATGTAGCTGTCATTATCTAGGTGTGATTCTCTCGGAATCGTGATTGGTAATGGAATTGTGAAGAAACACAAAGTTACATCTTGTAAGTTGCATATATCGATTTATAATAGTTTCTCAAGAAATATTTACCTTTGATAAATACTATGGGGGTAGTAAGGAGTAAAGCATTGTATAATGAAAATGTACGCTAAAGTGATCTGTATTTAAGGACGATTTGAATAGGCTGCAGGTGTTTGAGATGTGGTCGGGGAGGGGAAAGGCGAAAGTTTGGTGGTTGGAAATCAATATGAACGAGTAAGCGCTTCATATGATGGATGACTTCTGAGAGGATACTTCTGGAAGAGATTTGAAGGAGGGAGAGTAGGAAATATGGAAGCGATAGTGAGGGGCTGAGGAATTGGTGGGTAAGTGAAGGGGCATAAAGAGAATAGATTGTATGGACAGTATGAAACGAGGTAAGACGTGTGCTGAATTGAAGAACGAAATTTTGTTAGAAGATTGGCGACTCGTTTATAAATGTAGATGATATTTACTTCTTTCATCTATTTGAACCTTCATTAACCGATAGTTTACTCGAATCATAATCAATTACAGATATGTATTTATTTTCGAGAGAAGCTTCACGTCATCCATTTCTCATAATTACGTGAGGACAGCCTGTAGACACTTTGATATTTTTATTGCGTATATAATTTCATGGTATATATGAGTGGGGTAAGATGCGACTTTCGTATGGAAAGCCGTGGCGACTGGTGTATGGATGAAGCTCATGCAGCCTGTGGCGCCTCTATCTGCTTCCGCCGAACCCTTAAGCCTGCTTTTTTATCAGGGAAAATTGAGGGTTTCGAAAGTATTGACTGGTTGGTTGGGCTTTTTAAGGGTACAGGTGGGGGAGGAGTTTAAGGACGATCCTAAAATGCCACTCCGACGCTTGGGCATATCCTGCTCCTCGCTTGCTTCATGGACTGGAGAAAAGGACTCCCACCGTCCCTCCTGCTGCAGGAGGACGTATGGAAATATTCAAATAGGGTCGGCTAGTGACTGCTTTTTTCTGATTATTTTTTGGCTGAAAAGGAAGCGTGTTCCTCACGTTAAAACAGAATTTCAACGCGCGAATAGCTGGGAGATGAAAACATTCTTCAATTGTCTTTCGGTTGGTACCGTGAAGAGTTCTCCTCTGTGTATGATTTTCGTTTTATGGATGATATGTATTTTTGTTTTATGAAGTTAGATGTTAACTGCGTTATAAACAAATGCATGGCTGACTTTCCCTGTAGGCGTATGATTTTCCTCGTCCTTAATTTCCTTACTATGACCAGAATAGGTGACATTAGGTGAAACGGCAATGCGAAGAATAAAGACGAAATCTGATTCATTTGTTTACCCAAGGTTTACTACGCTTAGCCGTCGTAAACATTCATCAGAATGTAAGTTAATTTGATGATGAGGCTGGGCATAAAAATACGTTATTCTTGAATGAATGGATACAAACTGTCGTTTTATTTGTCCGCAAATTTTTTATTAGCTCTCCTCGCCTGCTGCATACGGTCTAATGTAATGTTATCAATAAAATTAGTTTCAGCTTGTGGGAATAATGACAAATATGACTCATAATTTAATTTAAGTGATATTAACAAGTTTAACTAGTTTTCCACGCTTAAGCTTAGATTAGAGCTAGGATAAGTTTTTTGGTGCGGAAACAAAATCCCTACATTTTGATTTTCATGGCCATAACTCCTCATATTTGTGAAAATGGGTGTTAAAATTTATTTGCAGTCATTAATTACGTGTTGTTAGCTTTAAAACTTTTTCGAAGATCTAGTTTTCATCCATGAATTTTGATTGTATCACCAGTAACTAATGAAATAACTTTTTAGCTTTTGATGAGATAAGTGTAGTTCATTTCGAATAACTCAGATTTTTCGTCTCCTTATTACGGATATTTAAATACACTCAAGGTGAGGTGGACAATTGGAAACCATGAGTAGAGGGCCTAGGATTATCTTTTACAAACCTTGGTTACCTTATAATTTATATATATGACACCGCTAGAAATTACGATGAGAAACTTAAGATAATCGGAGCTAAGCAGTCCTACCAACCACGTACGCCAATCTTAGGAAACGTTATTATATTATTTATGTGAAAGGCATAATGGACGCGGCAGGAGCCTTGAACTTATATTACGGCCCCTTTTTTATAATTTTCTTTATTAATAGCGTAAGCCGCGGTATCGCATCTGCTTTCTTTTCAAACCTTGATCTTCTGAAAGGACCGCCTTTATATACTATATTTTTACCTTAATAACGCTCCCTCGACCCTCTTTGCAGAACAAAAATTTTCATGAAAGCGTCGGGCATATATATATATTTTATGACGAGAGATGCTTCTCTTGCGCCATTTACGCTTCAATGATCCATCGTCCAGGGGACAGGGTGTAGCTTGGGAATAATGGGCTCTCAAAAATGTCGAAAAGGTTATTCAACATGCTTAAAAAAACAACGCACCCAGCCGTGAAACTAACTCTAAAACCAAACTTGTCGGGATAGAGGAAAAATTACTCACTCAGCGCATCATTTCGTGCCTCCTATATTTTCGTTTTTTTAAAATTCATGCGGAAAAAATTTAAGGCCAGACCACGCAATTCATGCGCGTAAGCAAGTCGGCTGTGTGTGGCGTGAACGACTCCGGGGGAATGTATATTATTCAACCTGACTTGGACATCGTATTGGCGTGCCTCAGGCGTTGTCTCCATTCATAATTCTCGCACGCTGTTCAATCAGATTGTTTTGAATATTATTCAGGGTTTTGTTTTAAAATTGGAGGTCTGGATTGCTAAAAACGATCGTAATGCTTCCCGATTTTCTTTTCAAGTTAGAATTTCACCATCGGTGGCCCATTTACGAGTTAATTTTTGGCAGGTCTAAAATATTTTTCATATGCGAGGTAAACTACTGTTGTCGATTTGTATTTTAGCTGACAATTATTGTTAATTGGAAATCGGATCGTTGATATTTTTCATTGTGAGTGATCATTAAGTTACATTTTACGACTATGTTTGTTTGTTGTTTGTTCTAGCTGTTTAGGCTGCTTTTTTTAAATAACTTGCAGATTAGATAATAAGGGTTTTAGTTTAAGCTCTGAGCTAACACTTTGAGGAGTAGTTTATACGATTTTGATTTAAGGGAAAGTTTATGTTAACTTGGCTTTCATTTTCTGATTCCTTTTCAAATTATGAATGCAATTCTTAATTTCCCAGCTTCAGTTCTGTTCCAAGAGAAAATATAATATAATGATCGCTTTAACTCCGAATAAATCTCTGGTATGAAAGACTGTTTAGTTGGCTTTAAAAAATGAGGATTCCACAAATTGCCTCACTTTTTTGTGTGCCCGCATTGCTTTCACGAGGGCTAATTTTTTGCGTCGCATAATCTGCTGGTAGGGGCAAGATAAAAACATTCCCAACGTAGGTTCTCATCGTGCTCTTCACCGGCGCATCGATCAGTCTATGGCTGTATGTCATCGACCGATTGGTGAGGATTTGATGTGCGGTATATGGTACAACACTCACTGGAGCGAAATGAGAGCTGGGGATGAAAATCAATGCACCTGTACTTGCTTTATGATTCGGTCATTTTTCCTCGTTAAGCGATGGCGGATTGGAGTACTTAAAAAAAAAGGATTCGACGAGCCTCTCATTTCAATAGCTTGTATTCCACTCTCACGTGAACGTTCTTGCATTTTAACCGCTCTCCGCTCTCATAAACCATTGGACCATTGGTGGACCATTATTTGAACAGGATTACGAAATGGAAAACTCGGATCGGAACGAATATACTGAGGTTGAGGGAATAACTTTTTTACGTTCTCGCAAACCACGGATAAGTCGGAAGGAATTGGGGCTGGTGTGCTGGCCAATCAGTGCGACAAAGCGCGGGAAATGTTTCCCGACCGCAGAGCAACAAGTCGATGACTGCGGAATCGGTGGATCCCGTCGAAAACTACACCCACTCAGTTGCGGTGTGCCTGTTTCCTTTCAGTTCTCAAACCTTTCGAGCAGAGGAAATGGAACATCTACCAAAATAGAATTTCCGAAAGCTGGTCTTTAGACACTGATGAATTCTCCAGAAACCCTGAAAACGATTCGTAATTCTAGATTTATTGAATTTCGATAAACGCTAATGGTATTATTAAATATTTAACTGCAAGCTCTCACCAATCCTTCTGCTGGCTTCATCAGGCATCAATGGATTTCTTCATCGAAAATTCATTATTACTTGGTGAAGAAATCCATTAAGCTCTCAAAAAGATCAGCGAAAGATCGCGTCTTTTTGTGTAAACACTATCAGTGTTTCCCAATCGATAAAAATACGGTATCGCGATAAAAGCCTAACGTAAAAATGATTTCATGACTCTGACAAATGAAAGTGATTCTATGCGAAATGCTATACGATAGCTATGCAAAAAATGCTATGCGAAAATAAAAGAATTTTTGCCGGTGTTGGAATTAATTAACTTTTTTCGCGATTCAACTAACAATCGACCGGTAGAATTTTAATTATAATGTTTATAGTTCTTGCAGTTTGCGTCAGTGACGGGCTATACAGCATATTAACCTTCACGTTCATTCTCCAATTGGGGAAAAACGAATAGCGGGGGAATTTGAACCCACGAAATTGGTCATGAGGATTGGACTCAAAGTCTTGGCCGAATTTGTTGGTGAATTTTATCATTTGAAAGAAACTATTAAGTACGTTATTTTGATGAGGTAAATCATTTGAATTATACTTAAACCCCGTAAAGTTATTTTTTTATAACAGATATGTTTATAAAAGTTTTCTATGCAAATACTCTTCTCGGTGAAAAGTCATTAAGTTGTTTTCTGTGTAGAAGTCAACCCTTCGCGAAAAGCATCAAAGAGCCGGAAGAGAGAACTTAAATGCCGGCAAGTTTCTTTTTGAGTAACAGAATGGGACTAACCAGTTTGGTGCGTGGCTCAACGAGAGTCTACCTCGATGCATCCCCACGTCAGAAAGTGATGAATTCCACGGGGAAAAATCTCTGGAATTGAATTCCTTCTTTGCTCTTGAGAAGGATAAATCCCTTTCAAGGTTCTGATTTCCCTCGCCGCTCAGGGAAGAGGAGCAATCCGCCTGAAGCTGGATGTCTGACGGGTGAAATGTGTCAGGGAGGGGCGCCGAGGCTCGAGTTGGATCGACGAACGTTACGAGGGGACGTGTTACCCTAGCCACGCTGTTCTCCCTTCCTCGGGAAAATTAGCTTGAGAATCTATCTCGGGATAGATTCTCAAGCTAATTTTCAAGCTAATTCTCAAGCTATAACGGGCAATCTATCTCCTCATCTACACTCAAAATCGTCCAGCTTTCATCATTAATGCCGGATTGTGAGGTGAAAATAATGTTAGCTTAAAAAAATCATTTAAGATTAATCTTAAGAGAATAAAATTATGAACTGCTGAGCTTAGGGTGTGAAAAAGATGGAAATTTTTTTTGGAGATGGGGACCAGCGCCTGTAAAAATCTAGAGGATAGTTATTTTTTTCAATTAAAACTATTTTAACCTGTACATCACCCTGATCTACAGATGATTTCCGTGAGCATTTGGGACCTTGGTCATAAAGATTTAACCAAAAGAATTGATAAAATACAAAGGAAAGCATCGTTTCATTAGCAGCTTCGTTAAAAACTGCTACCAGCGTACATATAGTGTCTCTTAGAGGGATTCAGGTGGGAGCCCATAGAGACTCGGAGGCTACTTTCTAGGCTTGGGTTGCATAAGAAATTCAGAACTGATATTTTTCAGAGCGACACGGAGAATATTATCATGACTCCTCACTACATCTCTAGGTCTGACAGATGCGATAAAATAAGAGAGATACACTGCCGAACAGATAGGTACAAAAACTCGTTCTTTCCGCGCACAATAAATGACCACAATAAAAATTGAGCTCACTAAATTCACTCCTATAATACATGTCACCATTTCATCTCCCAAAATCTTACATCTTTACACGGCTGGTGACCTGCCACCCCCTACCACATGCCCATGCGGCGGTTCGCAGGGTGTTATGTTGATGTAGATAATTATAATAATAATTCGATTTCAAAAACTTATCCTCTGTCAATTGAATTATATATGTTTGCTCCAGTATTTCCTATGATTCTAGTTTTAAGCCTTTTATAGGTTAAAATCACTATTCTAATATCTTGGAGGGCTTTCCTTTTCTTCGTATTTTACTTGCTTATTTTTATTATCTGTAACTTGGTAATACATGGAGGATCGAACTAATTTCTTGCCATCATTTTGGAACCATTTGAGGGTGAATGTACTTGCGACTAAAGGTACATTGCTGTTGGGGACTCTTATTAACACTTGTTGCTGGAACTCAAAATGAATATCTTCAAAAGCAAAACGCTAACCATTTTAAGCATCTTTTACCTTTTTAATAGAATAAATTTGAACCCATAGAACACACATTTATGCCTGTAAATATTGTCATCCTCTTAATATTGGTAAAGTCATGTATAAAATGTTTTAGTTTACAAAATGAAAATAATTAGAAGTTAAACTTGAAGCACATAAATTGACGTGGTCTTTTTCGGGAGTGTATGATCGTATCATCGGGAGTGTATGATCGTATCATTCACCTTGAGAGTTATATGTAAATAAATAAAACTGAAATGTGATTTGAAATTTCAATATGGATGGTGCCGCAGTACGGAAACCGGTATTTGCGGAGGACGTGTTGCTATTGGATGCATTTTAGGAGTGATATTGTTGGTTGTAGAGCACAATCGAGACAACAAAGAAGAGTGATGAGTCTAAGGTTTTGGCAAAAATTTGTCAAAGGTGTCAGAAATAAATGAGAGATATATTGAGGGGTGAGGGCAAGCTGAAGACGGGGCTAGATGGCTGAATATTTGCCAATTTCGCAATTGGAGGAAGATTCATTCATATCTTCTACTTCTCAGTAGGTGATACAAGTTACTAGAGAAAGTAAGAACTTTTTAAATGGGACGAATGAAAAAGTTTATATTTTTAATGAGTTTTGACTCGCGGTGTGGGGAAGTAAATTTTATCTAATTGCCGAAAAGCCAACTACTTCACTTCATGCCACCTTTTAGCGGCTTGCGGCGCCAAAGATGCTGTCGAATCTTCGGGTTGCGTGACTACCGATTCGGCTGTGCCGTCATGGGTGGCCAGGGGGAGCGGAAAATGGTCTCTCGCCCCCATAGAATGGACCCTCATGGCGCCCACGCGGTCTGATCCAGCCCACCCCTCGCCCCTGCGGCGGTCCAACCACACCCTATTCGAGCCGCTACACTGCCTGCGCCCGCGCATGGTTGCTCAAAGGCCGCCTTTAAACGAGGAATGCGTGGGAGCTGGCTGAAACAATTATTTATAAACTCCTTGCGGTTATCGTCAGTGTAGGTATTGATGGGTCTATCTTTTTCTCGATGGCATTAAATTTTCAGGAAGTCCCTCAATTTTAGTGGAACTATTGAGGAATGTCAGGGATATCTTTACAAAGAATGTCGCCCACCAGGAAGTAGCTGCATTTTAAAAATACATCTTTTAGTACCCATAATTCCGTGCTCTTTTGGAATAGCCGAAAGAATTTAGTTATGATCGTTATACCTAGAAAAATGGATTCAATTCCTGCATTTTTCTCCAAACTACCCTATCCTTGCGAACATCGTTTGCTTCTTTTGTATATTTATCATCATATTATGCCTCTTACAATTAGATATTTGAATACTTATTTGAAATTTAACATAGGATTAGGAAAATCATTGAATAATTACTTGAGTACTTCATTGATAAGGTATGTATGTGCTGGGGTATCGCCCCTGGGAACTTATGACTGAGAGGCTTCAGCCTGAATATCGGTCCGTGACACTAAGTGTTTAATAGCATTTTCTTTGAATAAATACTATAGTGTTTCGTTCTTTCACTCAATACAAAATAATTAGATATTCTACTTATCCTAGTAGACCATTTATACCCTTCTTTGGTCCTTTTATGGGTTTTTATAGTTCATTCCATTGGCCCCTTTTCAGCATAGTATATTTTCATGCTCCTACTGCGCCTTATATTATCCTAAATGCCTATCATTTTCCTCCTTCATCTCTTCCTTTGCATTCTCCTTTACGAAACAGCCAACAGAATGCCATTCCCCCATAATTACTTCCTCCAATCTCCTACTCCGCTAATTGTGATTTCGTCAAACGGCTTACATTCCTCCTCTGCCAGACCTAATTTCGTTTTTTTAACCCTGTTGCTGCTATGGTCGTATGCATTCCGATGCCCGGAGGAATGCGTGCCCGGGCTAAGATTCTAAAAATTGATTTGTATCCAGCGGATAGCTCAATTTTGAAATAGCAGTGCTCAGGATGTGTCTATTCCATATCCAATATTGATAGGATCTGTTTATATCGTTTTGAACTATCCTAAGAGATTGGTTTCTAATACAATTGGAATTATCAAATGAATTTCGTTTTTGGCTCCCTCCTAATAAATTCAGTCCGAATCTCGTTTTTT
The DNA here is from genome assembly GCA_963169105.1 of Ceriagrion tenellum. Classification (NCBI taxonomy): domain Eukaryota; kingdom Metazoa; phylum Arthropoda; class Insecta; order Odonata; family Coenagrionidae; genus Ceriagrion; species Ceriagrion tenellum. The sequence continues at coordinate 64,754,588 of OY720640.1, read as the reverse complement.
CCTGGTAAATTCGTATAATTTGTAGTGAAACTTAAGTGTTGAAATATTCCCCGTCTCAAGCTTTTTCAGTGATTAAAAAGATAATGTCTACGTCCTACCTAATAGATAAATATATGACTAACATTGTCACTTTCGGTCATCGCACTTAATATTCGTTCAACAAGCACTTTAGTAAATTAAGTGCAACTTGGAGTTCTCGCGAATGGGCTCAAATTAGCCCGCATAATCAACAAATATTTACGGAATGAACAAAATCGAATCTTAGTGACTTGCTCATGTGAACAGAGACATTTAGCTATTGTTATGAAGTGGCTCTACATCCGGAAGTGGTCCTAGGATGGCTAATACGTTTAAACTAGATACACATTACTGAGAAACACGCTCTACTTGAGATACACAGGGTTACGAATGCACAGGTGGACACGATCGACGGCTGTGAGTTCCTTGTTTTTACCCTTTAGCCCTTTTTGAATACACACGCGAGTCTCCTCGTACTTTACCATACAGACAATGCGCTCAATACGTTTCTATCCAATCAGCAAAGGCGGGAAGGCGTCTGTTGCCCCGCCCACTCGGGGACCAATGCCCTTAAGCCTAGGCTGCTTTATGTTCCGTGTGGCCGCCCCCTCTTCCCTGTTTCATTCAGCATCCCACAACCAAACTTCTTCCCTCGGCGCCCGCCCCGCTTCGTTCCCTAGAGGGGAAGTGAGGCTGGAAGAGGCCGGAGCATTCCGCCATTCATTGCCGCTGCTTCCTTGAAGCGTAGCTTAAAGCTTGGGTTTTCCAAATACCCAATAAAAGGTTTGGAACGTAATGGAATTTGGGAATCGCCATAATTGACAATTGTGATCTTGCATTTTTTAAAATGTACTTGTTAAATGTTGCAGGCAATGAATTACTGAAACCATGGTCCATTAAGAAATGAAAAGGGGATAATAATAAGCTTTCGTTTTTGTTGAAAAGACTATATTCCTGATTCATTCTCTTTCCTATAAAAATATGTTGTTGTTGTTATCACTCAAAACGAGTGATTGTATACGCAGTTGTAAATTATGCAAATTAGGCGCAGTTTCATTTTAAGTAGGGGTTGCGTGCTCTTGATGACGTGCGCTTTCTGTTTTGCTCGCGAAAATAATTGTGCAAGCGTCCCATTAACGCTCTTTGATTTCAATCAGTGCAATTATCTGCTGATAACTCAAAAAGATGATAAGTATCTGCCCTCATTTTATGACCATTGGGAGTTAACCATGAATTACGTGAATAACATGGAAAAAATTGCTTTATATGTCCTGATTTTCGCATAAATGTAATTTATATTAGCTTGAAAAATACTGCCTATTCACCCCCATGTTTTACCAGTTCTCGGATTGGACACCATATCATTTCAAGATAATTCAGGAAAATGTATCATAGACAGGTATTATATTTTTGCTCATGCCAAAGGACACAAATTCCCAGAGTAACCAAAGAGTGAATGAAATGATATTTTGGTCGCATCATGGCAACTTTTCCGCGAAGCCCTACCGTTTGATACTAAAGTCTGGTTTTAAAACTTCCAATTAGGTATTTTACAGGTGTGGAAACATTTGTTAAACGATCTCGTATTGATTACGCCCGAGTCAACTGAGGCACAGTCTGTCGTGGCTTACAAAACTCGAACCTGCTTTTATCGGCAACGCATAGAAGTCTATACGTCCTCTTGTGTTTGACGTCTTGCGTTTGGGGTGTAAAAATCGGAACTAAACAAAAGTCCTGGATCGAGGCTGACTAAAATTTCGCGACTAATGCGACAGAGCGACCAACATTGGGGTATCTGTTTAACAGTATCCATTTGCTATCATAGGAAAAAAAACCTTGTATATTTCTTAGGATTTATTGTAATGTGGCCGGTTTCGTTGAGTTGTCGACGTAGTCAGGTCCTAGCTACTGTTTGCTAACAATGCAAAATTGAGCCAGAAAATATGGAATAGTAGGTTTTTGTGACGTTGATATCTTGCTTTTTCGGGTTTCCGCCGCAGTGGTTGTCATAGTGGATGAAAGTTTTGCCTTTGTTACTCCTTATATCTTTAAGTATTTAGCTTGGATTAAATATGCCTTCCCCCCTCTTTCCTGTGCTCTGATTGTCTGTCTTTCGCCTGTACAATCCTCTTCAATGTCTTTGTCTGGCGTTAACTGTCCGCTCTGTTGAAATTCATTATTGCATTTGCTGTCTAGATGGGTTCTCTGATCTACCCTTGGTTATATCGCTTTTCTTTGGTGATCAATATGGCTTCGTCGAAATTAATTCTGTTGCGTGGTCCAATCTAGATATTGTAAGCAGTCGCCGATAAGCTGGATTGCTTGTTTCCGTTGGCCTTTTGATGTTCTTTGGAGACGTGTCTTCTTAAGTCTCGCTTGTGTGGGACTTCCCATGCTCTAATGTTGAAAACCTGAACATTCAGGCTTCTATGGAATGGTATGCTTTATCTCTTACTGTTTTATCTGACTTGAGTAATGGTGTATAAATGTGCTCTTAATATATCAGTAGTAAACGATTGCAGTGAAGTTTCTGTTATCTAAGGTAATGTGAACTGAGGCCACCTTGAGTAATGAAAAACTGGGACAATACGGATAGCTTTTGTGAGAGAACAAATTGGGTCGAAAATCTGACATTTCTATGCTTTACTGAGCTTAAGTTTTGTCGTAGTTCCAACCTTCTGGGGTAGAACATTGCTGTGATTCGTCTTTTATTTGGAGATTGAACTGATTGCCACATTATGACTTGGCATGAGCCTAACTGGCTTGGTTCAGCCACAGCACGACAATCTGTGTCTCGGATAATCTCGGAACCTCGGCAATTTGGGAGTCGAATAATGAGACTCTTCTGTGTAAATTAATATTAATTTTGGGCTTAAAAAGCGCTGATTTTCACGGTTTTTTGTCGGATTTTTTTCCAGGATATGAGTACGGGAAATCGTTGAACACTCCCTGATCGGGCGGGAAATTTCTCCCGCCCGGAAACATTTTCAGGAAGGCTCCCGGAAGGCTTGGCGGCATCGCGGTTACCTTGGAAACGGTCCGCCTATTCTGTGCTCTCCTCTCTCTCTCTTTCGGCTAAAGGATAAGATATGCCTCCCTTCATACCCCCTTATCCCTGTCTCTCTCTTTCCCTTCCCTTTTGCCTCCAGTTCGCTCTAGAATCAGTACCAACCGACGCCTCCTTCCCTCCAGCGAACGACTCGCACCCCCTGCCGCCCACCCTCCCGATCCTCCCTTTTTCATTCCCCCTCCCTCCCCTCATACCATCGGCTCGTCCTTTTTCTACGCCCCCCTCATCCCCTCCACCCCCTTTGTGGGACTCCTATTCTCTCCTGCCACACCCTTCTGCTCCTCTGCCAAACCCTCCCTCCGCCACACGCTCACCACCCCCGTGCAGTATGAACGACCGTATAGCCACAGCCTCCCGCTACCAGCCTCCCCATGGGCACACATAGCCTTGTTGGAGGGGGAGCGGGAGTACGGAGTACATTGGTGCCCGCGGCAAGCCAGCAGCCGCCTTATAATGCGTATTTATCGCTTCTTTATGGCATGCCAGCAGCACACACTGCGGTGGGGTTTTCAGTTCTGTGTATGGCTTGGGAGTGTACGCGTTGTGCAGGCGACATCCTAGTTATAAGGCCATTCTCTATAGATACTCTCCTCTTATCTTCTCCCCCCTATAGTTGGTGTGTTTTGTTGTTTCGGTCTTTTTTTGTGAAATTCTCATTTAACGTGCTATGAACGTATTGGCCGGCCGAGATCGGTTGGGTTTGACGCTTGAATTAATGAAAATATGAGCGCGATGATTAAAATTTGTGCTCGCGGCAGTCACTAAGGTCTTGAAAAACTTATATTTTTTAAAACTTCAATTTTAAGATCGGTAGTCATTGTGATGATTTTGGGTACATAACACTCGGCTCACACTGAGGAATGATAGCCAGCTAATACTTATCAAAATGTTTGTACAAGCGCGAATTCAAATGGAATTCATAAGTAGCATTCGCATAAATATATCTTTTTTTTTTTAATTTTACTTTTATCTGGTTGTAGGTATTGTTTATAAAAATGAGGGTCGCTTATACGCTATCACGTACGTTCTTGAGTGTGGCTAAAAAATACGGGACTTAAGCAGTAGAACATGATACTTATTTTTTTATTTCTCCTGTAATTCCAGTGTTTAATAAATTTAATGAGATCATTAATGGGGTATTTTTCAAACTAAATCTATGATGTTTCCATGGTATTTTACCTCCTGCGTTAAAGTGATTTGAGCTTAGAACATTCAATTTTGGAAATGATAGTTAATGAAAATATACATGCTAATTTGAAGCTATAATACATAAAATACACTCGTTACGAAGGCATTGTTTGAATCAATGTAGCCAAATTCGACAGTATTTTTTATCTGAGGTTAATAAAGTAATTTTATATGAAATGCGGTCTCTGACGCATGATTATTATCCTCCTATGAATAAACTCTTTGGATTTAAGCATAGTTGGTACTGTCATTATTTGTGTAATAATGGGACTTCCACAAGGTTACGCCTGGAAGGATTGAATTCATTGTCGTCCTAATTCGTGTTCTTTGATTTTAAGGAGATAATTAGTTTAATGAAGCTTCGTGATGAAACTTGATGTATGTTATCAGTAGAAAAAGTATTTTTAATCTCCCCATATATTTGTAGAAATTCAGTTTTCATTATTAAATCTTTTGATAGAGTACCCAATCTCCTAATTCGGACAGGAGACGGGAGTCCTTTCTGAGCCATTCTTCTTGCTTCTTCGGAACATGTCCCAAACACCTTTCCGGTGCTTCTCATAAATCATCTTAGCGAAATAGAAAAATATCCGATATCAGATCAGTTTGGCCATTTCGTGGTCGTATACTTGTTGCGAGGCCCTTTCTTCTTTTTGGGAGAAGCCTCGGGTGAAAGAGAAGAGATGTACCATTTCACTCAAAAGAGATCAAAGCTCAATATCTGGAACGGCAGTCTATTCTAGCTGGGAGTCCCCTCAGTGGATGGTTCTGCAACCTCTCCGAAGGGATTTTTGCCGTCATCTGTGGAGATTGCCGATTTCAGGCGGAGAATCAGTTGAGAAACGTCGCTTGCCCCAAAACCCAGCCATTGTCGCCATGAATGGGAAGAAGAGGATTGGTTGGTTTCTATGGAGGTTGGAGGAGATAAAAGTGAGAAAGAGAGGGAGTCATATCGCTTTCATCTCCGTCTCGTCATCCTTTTGGAATTGGCTCTCGAATTACCTCCGCATCGCTCCCTTTTTCGACCACTTCGTCTCTCTCTCGCTCTCCCCAATCACTTTGTTCCTTAAAAAATTTTTTTTTTGCTCACCGAGCGATCTCTTCACCGATTTTCATCCTTCAGCACCACCTCGTCGGCAGATTAGCGAACTAAAATACACGGGTGTCTCACGAGCTCATCAAGATTTTTCTCCCTCTCCCTTCCTATCCCGTGATAGCGTCCCCTTAACTGGTCCGTTATCTTTTGCCATTTTCCCCCTAAAGCATCTCTTCCTTTCTTTTTTCTCCTCTTTAATCACCCATCCTTTATTTCCTCCCCTCACCTCCTCTGTCAAAAGGTGATTGTCTTCTTTGATCCTCCACTACCGCACCCTTACTTAACCTTGTCACATTCGCTGAGCTTTGAAGGAGAAGTTGCTGAATGACTATCTAAACCTAGTTTTTCAGGGCTGCAGTTGACTGGCTGTGAACATTTTTAACCTGAGATCTTGTGGTTATAATTATTGCTATAGCTGTTCTTGTGTTAGTTCGGATTAAGTTTTCACTTTAATTTTACGTAGGTTTTTCACACACCTCCTCGTGTGGTGTTTTTCCAGCAATGGGCTTTATCGACTGGGATGTAATCTTAAAATCATTATGGACCAAATAACAATGACTTTATTAACTCCACTTGAGGTTTATTTGCACGACCCGGGTTTCGACACTTGGTGTCATCTTCAGATGCAAATACAAAATCAGTCGCAGTATATGTACAAGTTCGTATTAGGGGAGGGGAAGGAATTTGGGAGAGGGGGGGTGAGTAGGGAGCAATAATGCTGTGCTAATAACTGTGCTAATAAACCTCAAAAGGAGTTAACAAATATATTTTTATTTGGTTCATAATGGATAACTTCCACAAAATAAGTCCTGCAACCATTTCCTTTCTTAAAATGATTATTCTCTTTGCAGCTTTGCATATCTACTTTCTTTCTTTTTTCTATTAAATAAATCTTTCTTTTCATCTTCCCATCCTTTCTACCATCCTACCTACTTTAATTGTCTTTGATATCCCTTTGTCTTTAAAAACTTTACCCTCCCACCTGCTTTGTCTTCTTCAGATTTTTCTCTATATCTTCCTCATTATTTTACCAAGTAAATTTTATCTGTCCCTTTGTTAATTGAATTACGCTACAAATGCCTGCCATGTACCTTCACTCCCTCTCAATATAGCCCGAACACTTCAGTTACGCATATCAAACTGTTCACTCATGTTTTTTATTTATCATTTTGAATAGTGAGTCTATTATCAGTCCTCTTCTTAATGTGTATATCTGTCTTCTTTTTCCTCGTAAATGCCATTACTATGATTTTCTTGTGATCTTGCTTCAGCAGATGTGATTAAAGAGTGAAATAAAGGAGTCTGACTTCACTGTTCTCCTAAGGTGTTAAGACTGCAATTTCCATTAAATATAAGCAGTATATAATTTTTGGGATAGAATGAATTTATTTAAATATTGTTACGATAGGTTACTGATTGTTTTATTTGTTTTCCATATGACAATGAAAATTGAAGCCTATTCTCAACGATCTGAAATTGTTTTACAGATATACTGCCGATAATCAGACTGTTCTCTAGTTTTGACCTCAAGCCATATGGTCAAATTAAGTTACTAATAGGATTAGCTACGCTGGATTATATTCAGGCTTCTGTTACAGTTCTCCCGAGCCGGAGGAAAGTCGTGTCTTACGATTTAAACCCAGCTGAACAAATCAAAAGCGGATTGACTCAGTAAATTAAACTTCCATGATGACGCCGAGCTATCTACTAAACTTGATGGAGCAACTACCTCATCGTAATCGTAATTACTCATTCTCATGAGTACGATTTCCGTGGAATTACCAAATTTTTCTCCCCTCGACAATCATCACCTGTAGTCGGGCGAGGAAGTCGTAAATTTCCAGAGACAGGCTTGCGGTAACTTTAACGATTTCGAGAATGTCCTCCCGAGCTTCCATTCATTCTTCCGCTTCCATTATATCCACATTTAATTTTCAACAGGGGTCCCCCGTTCTCGTATTATAAGGCCTTATTTGTATGCTCAACTTCTTCCACCATTCTCTCTCCTGCTATCTTCCCTTGTTCTCGCTATCCTTCTCATGCCCTCTCTGAGTACCCACACAGTCTCTTCAGTACGATAAGACCTCGTATAATCAATTCCAAACCAAGTTTCCTTCGTTTCGCATCATTGTCCCTTTTCTTATCCTCCCTCCTTCCGCAAGGAGGAGTACCATCCACTTTTCCCCGACCCTCCCCTCCAGCGTCGACTCCTCATCCTGTTCCTCATTCCCTCCCCTCCATCGCATCTACTACCACGTCCCGCTCCTCCCCCGTACCCCCCTCCCAACCTCAGCCTCCCACGCCCTCTCCTTAAACTCCCAAAATCGATTTGCTCCCGCCTCCTCTCCTCCTCCTCTCGCACCCCTGCCGGCCGCCCTTCCTTCCGCGTTTCCTCTCCATCCTTCGGGGTGAGGCGTGTTGGAGCCACACTGAAGAGGCAAACTCAACGGCTTTTTCTTCTCCTGCTCGTTCAAGATCCTCGCCCCGTGAGACTCTCTCTTTCTCGCGAAAAATGAGATTTCGCGTGGCTTTCTGTGGTGTCCTCGTCAAATCGTACGAAAAAGTTCACTGTGTCAGGTGTAAACTTTTGGAAAATATGATAGGGAACAGAAAGTATGAGGAAGTTGAGAGAAATTCAACGACAGGTGAATGGTTTAACAGGAGTGGGAGCGTTTAAGTAAATCCCAGATAGGGTTGCTAGTGTTGAGACTGTCCATATAATCCACCAATCAAATGGAGTAATTTCCTGATAATTGAATGATTTGGGTGTGACTTCGTGAAACCGACTGAAGTTGAAACTTTTTTTTCCTCGTAGTTGTCTACAGTCACCAATAAAAAAATTGGTTTTTTCACAAGTTTCCATTCAATTATTTTCGATGCACCCCAATAGAAAGCTTCACAACTTTTAGAGGGATTAAGATGGTAGCCCCTAGAGACTCGGAGGCTGCACGCTAGTCTTAGATTGCTTGAGAAATTTAGAACTGGTGCGTTTCAGAGCGACATAGAGAATATGCTTCATCCTGATGCCTCACTACACCTTTAGGTCTGACAGAAGCGATAAAATAAGAGCGATACATTGCCGAACAGATAGGTACAAGAATTCGTACTTTCCTCGCACACTAAATGCACTCCCATAATACACGTCTCCATTTCACCTCCCAAAACCTTATCACTTATATTTTTACACGGCTAGTGTCCTAACATCCCCTGCCACACGCCAATGCGGTGGCTCGTAGGGTAGTATGTAGATGTAGAAAGTCATCCCAATAATCAAAGATATATTCACGAACAAGAAAATAAAATTAATTTTTGCAACGAGTGATGAAAGACTTTGTAGCACATTTTTCATTAGTTGAGACGACTGTATTAACAATGCCTCGATGGATGTCCTTCTGATCCTTATTCTAACTCATCTAGGGGTTCTCAATTCTAAAATTTATGTTTAACATTCTACATAATCATTCTTGTAATTCTAGTCACATGGGTGAATTTATCCTAGTGACACTTTTTACAAAACAATGATTAAAATGCGGTAATTTTTACGTGGGTCAATAACCATTTAGTTGTATGGCTAGAAATTAAGATATAAAACCATTTAACGTTGCGAAGCCAGGAATAAAATCCTTTTGTCATCGCGGTACCTGCCGTGCATTCATCTCTAGGATTTAGCCTCGGAAAAAAGGCAGTGGATTTGCCCATCCTGTTTTCTCTGGAGGGTGAACAGACGTATTCTCCTGGTCTTCTGCAACGGTAGATTTAAAAGAGAAGATGTTCCCCTATCGGCCCTGTCTCAGAGGATATCGTTACCGAACTTAGTGACCTATGGCAACGAGAAAATTTTTGCGCTCCGCTAGCAAAACCTATTTATTCATGAATAGATTTTGATATAGTGAGTTAAGTCTTAGCTGAGTTCTGTTAATTATGTATTGAATTATTTGGAATTTGACTGTGTCGTCATTTTTTCTCTTAACAATTCACCCACTTGATTTGTATACTTTGTCATTGGTACTTGGCATGTTAGCGTAGTCATTAGCGTACCTCGAGTACCTGTCGAAATAAAGTGCCGATGAGCAATGAGGCTTATTTTTTACGAAGGTTTAGCAGCTAATTAATTCGTCCAGTTTCGAGTTATAATGACCAGAACTGCTGACATAGTGGGCATTTAAAGAATAAACTTTATTTTCTTTTAGTTTTTGCTCAGTGATTTGTACAGTAGCTTAATTTTCGCGTATGAATTCCTGCACGTTCGGCACTCGGCATTAACTTTCTATCCTTGTGGCTTTGAAAATAGTTTTTCCACAAAACTTATAACTTTCGTTGAGTGCAAGAAGAATTGGTGCTCTTCAATGTATTTTGTACATATTGTTGTGCTTCAGACAATTTTGTTTAATTTTTTTATAGGTTCATGGTATGGTTTGGTCATGTCTGTATAAATTACATGTTATCATCGACAACAGGTTATATGTTTCTAAGAAAGAAGTGTACTACAGTGAAACCTGTGACGATATCTACTGAAAAGCCAAAAAACATAGAATATTATCAGTATTCTGCTTGAACTTGAATTCTTAATTTATATGGAATTGATCTTGAGAGTGGCAAAAATTTATATTTTTTCCAGAAAAAGTTATTACACGCTCGATTTTGTTAATTAGTTCAAAGTAGGTGCACCATACCTGAATGAAATACGAAGTTGCTCTTTTACTCTCAGGGCTTAGAGAGTTCTTTTTTCGTTTGCTCGTTCCAAAGTTTACCTTCTCTTTGAGGAATCTCACTTAGCTGAAGTTCCGTCTTTTTAGGGATTGAACTTGAAAATGCAAATTGTTTAAGGATGTTCACAATGTAGCCTTTCTTGTTTCTTAATGAGCTAATTAAAGTTTTAACGAGTAGCGCATCAGCGGAATAATTCATTCGTTCTTACTTAGGTGGTCCAATTGGTTGCTGTGTGCGTTGTAAACTCGCGTGAGGTCGACGAACTCGGCATTGTTACTTAAATTTAAAAATGTGTGCTCCAGGGAGAGATAAAGAAATTTTTCCACGAATAATTACTTGTTAGACATCTGTTAATTGGACCTAATGTTTTTGAGCTTACATGCTCTGTGAGACAAGAGTTGTCCTTTTCAGCGTCATAATCTTGAAGACCATTTGGTTTGTTTTGCCGTCACTTTGGGAATCTTTTGTCTCGGCAAATATTCATTTTGTTTTCTTCCACTTCATTTTTTTTAGTTAGCTTCCGGCTCCCTGCTACGGTGCAAACATTAAAATTCTAGTAGTACCTCATTCGTATGCGTTCCCTTGTATACATTTTTTTTACAAAGCCCAAACACAGCATCACGTTGAAAAAGTATGGTCTTTTCATTCTAGTAAATTCGCATTAAAACATAATCAACCCAAGGGTTCTGTCAGTGTTATGCTCATTTATCCGAACTTTAAAGGGGTGTGATTCGTCTAACTCTGTGATCTAAATTCTATTTTATTCGAAATTAAAGCTACCAAAAACGCCAACAGGTTTTATTACATACGGGTAATGTTTTTGAACCGCTGTTTTTTTAGATCATTGGTTTTGTATTCCAAGCTTTTGTCATTATTAAAGCTGTTGGCCTCCCTGCTGTGCATATTCTTTGCTAATTGATCGGTTTTGGTTTAAAAAGATAATTGCCAATCTTGTTTGTAATTAAGCATGAGCGAAAAGACAATGGTGGAATGTAATGTTAAGAGAGTTCTCAAAGTCGGTAAAAGTTGTATTATATATTCTTTCATTGATCGCAAATACAATCTTAACTAATAATCAAGCCATAAAAAATGAAAATTGTGAAATAATCAAATTAATAAGTCATTTTTATTCAGCTTAAAATTCATTAATATGATACTACTTGCCTACTTGCTCACTTATCTGCTTCCGTGGCCGTCAAGTATTCGATTTGACTTGGTAATATTTAGGAGGATGAAAGTCGTAAGTTTACGTTCGAATATTAAAAGATCTCTCAATTCCATTCGTATAATTTTACGTACATTAAAGATATGTTTTTACTTTATATACTAAGACACTATTATAATTATGATGTATGATAGTCGAAAGTTTTCGGTCGAATATTATAGGTCTCTCATTTCAGATCGTATAATTATACGTTAATCAATGATTTGTTCATTCTGAATGAGATATACATATTTCAAGACGACTTGTGTTTTGACCTTAAACTGGCTAACAATGTAGATGGAGCGTAAGGAGGAAGAAAAATTTTGCCAAGGTGAAGAATTGAGGAGAATCAATCACTTCCTCATTGTGTGTACTTGAAACGTGTTCGTAAATTACCTCAAATTCATATAACTTCGCTTTATAATATTAACCATTGCTGAAATCTAATTCGAATCAAAATAAACCGAATGAATCGATAATTGGCAATGATTAGCTGTCGTAGCTAAATCATGGTTTTTGCGAAGGGATGGTTCACTATGTTTGAGGCTAGTTTGCCGAAGTTTTGGAAGATGACTCACTTCAAAATCAGGGCTTCTGAATCATCATGAAAAAGGAGTCGTTCTTCTAAGCGTCGGCAGACATGGAGCCTCTGACCCTGTAGAACATCCGAGGAGCTTTCCTTCTCTATTTTTTCAATAACCCATCCTAGATTACCTTTATAGATCCAATATTTCGGCAACATTACTGCCTAACATGGTAATGGTGGGTTGTTTGACTCTTATCTCGTTACTTATTCACATTAATCTAGTATTCCATTCAAACTCCTTTGAAGTTGAAGCCTTACGCGAACGTTCTGTGTCTGCCGCGAGTTTTTTTGCTCCTCACACTAGACACGGAAGGGTTTTTTTAACGGCCGTGCAGACGTTCACGTCTGGACGCGACTCCAGACGTGTTTGTGATGGGGCAAAACTTTGTCAATGATGCCCTCTCCCTCTCCTCTTGGACAAAGCCGCATTTCGCCACGGAAGAACCCCCGTGTATATCACGCGCATCCGTCCCTCTGTCTGTCCCTCTCAGAACGAAGCCTCGGCTTAATGCCAACCGCACACGTGTGGTTTTTTCTATACGTTTTTTTATTCCTTTCCTCGTTCGTGCCGTTTCGTCCTCCCGGAATAAGGAGCACGAGGTAATGCCCATCTAGGGTTCCCAATCCACGCACGCAAATGCTCGTCCGCGGGTATCTTCCCCCCTCGCAAAAGCATTGAGAATGTTCCGCAGTCATGTACGAGGGTCGCACAAAAAGTAATACCCTTCATATTTTTCTCAGAAAATATTTTTCTACAAAAATGTAATGGACACCTATGAATGTATTATGTTTCATCTACTTACTCTATTTTATACATAATCTCCGTCAAGTTCTATTGCTTCCCTCCAGCGATTCACTAGGGCATGTATGCCCTGTTGGTACCGGTCCTTGCTCTGTGTATGGATCCAGTATTTCACTGCGCTATTCACCTGTTTGTCGTGTAAATTAATTGTGTGGAAAAGTTCTTACTGCTATAATTCAAAATGGATCAGTGAAGATGAGAAATTACGAAGCACTTTCCATTCTTTCCCGTATTTATTTTGTGCCAAACTGATATTTGTGAAGCTAATCTTGCAGTCTGTCCTCAGCTTAGTCCACAAAATTGGTCTGAGCACTCAGATGTAAGGTACGGTAGCGTCCTGATAACCTGATAAGGCTTAGCTACCAATGGAGGTGTGTCTTTCGATGACCGTTTTAACGCACTGATTTTTGTTATTTGGGGTTTAAAAAATAAATCGGGGCATTACTTTTTGAGCAATTCTCGTCAGTTTGTGTTTGAGTATATTTAAGGTTTCAGGCTCTTCTTTGTGGACTTAATAGGTTGCTTAGGTGATTTTAGTCTTTGTACAGATTTACGTGAAACTTGCGCTTGTTTACGGGAATTCATTATTTTTATGTCTACAGATAAATGTGGAAAAATTGTGTTCGAAATTTTGTTTTTTTCTTTTTTTGGAATTCAATGTAATTTCATCTTGTATCTTCGTGATACATGAGATGTATTTCGTAATAATTCGAATACATAGTACAGATTTTCTTATACTTAAACGTGAAAACATTCATTTTAAATTATTACATTTGTCTCTAATAGATATCTAGGGGTCCTCCTGAATCAGAGATCCGAAAATACATTTATATATATAATGGTCGCCAAAAGTTGGAATACGACGCCGAATACTCGCCTCAACATGCCTTAAGTAAGTCAAAAAATGTCAAATATAATTCTTACGTAATTTTCGTTCCTGCGTGTATGGTGTGTTTCACAACATTAGATACTTATACAAAATATGGATTTAGAATTTGTTCGATTTTCTTGAGGATTATTGAAATGTGTACTCAACGAACCTCAATTACCCCTCTAGCCACCTTAAGCGTGGCGAAAAAAGATCACGTCGAATTTTTTGGTGAATGTTGATTTTATCTTCCAAAGTTTCAACTTAAAAAGGTGTAATTTTTGAGACAAATTTGTCTCGATTATGATGCGTATCTTAGGTAGAAATCCCCTAGTTTTTTTATTGTGCAGGTGTTGAAGATATCATATATCGGAACTGATAGTTGCCTACAAATGGCGATATTTTAACAATGCTCGTAGGTGAAAACTTTGGTAACCTGCCGGTTGATAACTTGTTAAAGAAGTAAAGTAAACAATAGTCACTGCCGAATGTTTTGTAAATATAGTAAAACATCTTTAAACAAACACTTCTGACATACTGACCTCGAACTCTCGGACATAATTCAAATCCAGGGTTGTTGGGCTACGTTCTGGCGGACCCTCTCTCATGTACACTCTGACTTAAGGACACGGATATCTTTTGGAAATATTTTATTCCCAAATGGACGTGATCTGGTGGGTATCTTATAGTCTGCATTTGTAAAGAACCTTACAATCACATTACAGCTTTGCGGTAATTTTTAATGGTTTCATCTGTTAAGTACAATTTCACGGAAAGATACCTTTTGTGCAGTCGTAAATTTCTTTCTAATTTTGATAAAACATCTTCATGCGTGAGATGGAATATATATTTGTTTAAACCACTCATCCAAGGGCACCTCTCACTTAAGGACGTATTATCATTGACCCCTGATGTCCGTTACGTGGAGGTTTTATTGTAATATTCGAGTTGATGAAGGAACCGTATATGGAAATTAATTTAAATATCGCTTGGTACATTCCACTCGGTTCATTAATATCGATCATGGTTTCCACAAAATTGTCTTTATCAAGGTTTTTATACTAATATGATCTTTTCAAAACCTTGGTCGGTATTACTAAAACAGTAAGTGGCAAAAAAGTATTTAAAAACTATCAAAAAGTAGTAAGAAAAAGTATAAAGCCACATTTTATTTTATGTATCTTTTTTTTAAATTTGAGCCTGAAACGATACTTAAAGAAAACAATGCAATACCTCAGAATTTTATATTTCATACTACCAAACATCCAAAATTAAATTCTGTGGAAAATTACAAAATTGTATTATTTAATTATGGATACTATTAATTTCCACGAAGTGAAGCCTGAATCTGTAGAGTGTATTAAGCATGAAACTAACTTTTTGATTCACATCTTCGATTTTGGAAGTCATGGCCCTACATTACACGCGGTTGTGCACTCATTTGTTTAATGAGCACACTATTTTTCTCCGTTTGTTGTCGACGTTGTAAAAACTTTCGTAGTGGCTTGAAATTTAAATCTTTTCGTGCGTAAACTACGTGACGCAACGACCGAGACGCCCGCCTTGCGCGTGAACCCTGTTTTACGCACCGTGCGAGGCAACGTCTCCGAATCGTCCCTGTCGTACCCTTTAGCCTCCCCCCTCTCATTTACCCAGCGTTCTCTCCGCTCCAGTCGCCCGCCGACCAACCCTTGCCCTTTCCCCCGACAGCCGCACACGGACTTCGCATGCAGACCGGCGTTCGACGAGGGAGGGAAGCGTCACTCCTTTCCGCGTCTGCCTCTCTCCTTTCCCCCTCCCTCTCCCTCTGTCTCCAGTTTTTGCCTCTGCTCCCGTCCCTCTTATGCACTCGTCTCACACACTCATCTCCTCCGCTCGTTCTCTCTCTCATTCCCTTCTCTCCACTTCCTCTCTCTTTACCTCTCTCTCTCCACCTCTTCCCTCTCTTTGCCTCCCCATCCGCTCGCCTCGTTTACATGCATCCCCTCATCTCTCCGGGATCCCGTGCACCCACTCAGCCCCGGAGATCCCTTTCCTCAGTCCATCTCACTTTCTCTTTTTCCTTCCTTCTCTCCCTTTCAATTCAATTCATTTACTATCGTGGGCCTTTCTCGCTCATGAGATATATGACATGGATATTACATTGGGATATATTACAAAAATAAGAAGAGTATAAAAATAAATAAAGAAAAAAAGAAGAAATAAAGTAATAATTACAAAAAATATACATTTTAACCGGTTATTTCGCCGGTTTTGGTTTCACAATGTATATACAAATCAGGAATGTTGAAAACATCCTTATTCGGTACATATCATTACATTCATAACCATATTTGGGAGTACATTTCGAAAATATAGCAAAGAACAAAATTAAATATATACATTCCTTCCCACTTTACGTAAATTAACATAGCAGCGTTATCAGTTAAAAAGGGAACTGCCATGAATCTTTTAGCAGTAACTTACACTTTTTTGATTTGAACACGTGTATTGATTTTGGGTTTCTTATTTCTAATGGTAACGAATTCCATATTCTAGCAGCTGTCACCTTAAAAGGTTTATTGAGGTAGTGAGGTAAATTTATTTTTCTTTCTCTCCCTATCTCTCCTTTACGGGCGAAAAAAATGCACAAGTGCGCCCTTTCCGTCCCCTTCCACTTTCCTCCTCTGCCTCCTTTCCTCATCCTCAAGTTTTACTTATTTTTTCCGTCTCGACTTTTCCTTCCCTCCCAAAGAGGAAGAAGAAAAAAAGAACAAGCCTGCCAACTTTTGGGTGGTTTTGATGTTTTTTTCTCTTTATTCTGTTGCGAAGTCTTGTCGTTCTCTCTCTATTTTTTTCAGCCGTCTCTATTCTTCCTCAACCCTTCGAAGTCTACTGCGTCTTAAATTACTTCGGGATACTTCGTTATGTGGAGGAAGCCAATTACCCCTCGTTTTGGCTTTTTTGGGTTTCTTCCTTCGACCTCTTTCGTGGTGGCTCGCCGTTTGGCTATTTTTTCTTCAATCGTCTCCGGAGGGGTATATTTTAAGAAACTCGTGGTTTATTCTCGTTATACTTTTTTCACTTCGACGGGTAAGTATTTTCTTAAATGTCTGCCAATCTACTTTAAAGTCGAAAAATGTCTTTATTCTGGAAATTTTTTGAAATAATTTTAAATACCTTCGTATTTAAAAGGCAGACGGGAAAATAAGGCATTCTCTGTGATGTATATCATACTAATTTTTGTACATTTTACTAATTATTTGCTGAAACTGATTTTAAAGACTTTCAATCGTTATTATTTGATTTTTAATGTAATATGGAGCCACAAAGATAAGAATTTTCTGCTAATGCTCGCATTTCGTTTAAGTATCATTTTATAAAGATTTTTGCTGACTGTATCTAAGTTTGAATGCAATTGATGTGCTGTTATGTTTCCACCGTTGAGGGTTTGTTGTAATCGCGACCATAAAATTGTTTTATAACGAACTTCCTGCTCGCCATTTTCCATGCTGAAGGTTACCTCTGCGCTTTCCTGTTTATAATCAATGTCAGATACACTATCATTCAAACTTCAATTCAGTGCTTTTTTAATGTCACTTTGTATATTCGTGTTAAAAAATTAATGGTAATTTTATATACTTCCTTGATTGACAATATTGTAATGGAATCGGTTGGGTAATACTTTCGTATACCCCGGGATAAAATTGCTGTCTTGTGTTTTTGCTCTTTAAGTTGCTTTTTATATCGGTGGTTCCATCAGTCTTAGTCCAACATCAGAAACTAAATTAGTTTAAAATATATTATCCCAGAGATATTTAATTTCAATCCTGTGCCAACGCTCATATCATTTTTAATCCCCATTGTGTTAAAAGCAAAGTGCATTGTTTTAGGTACTGGTAAAGGGTTATTTAACATTACGTTATCCCGGCAATGATATCTCTTGTCATTTCCTTCCTGAATTTTTCTTTGTTGCCGTCATTTACTTGAATAATAGTCTTTCTGCTGTCCCATATTTATTCTTTTGTGTTGAAAGATTCACTCATGTTTCTTGAGAAAAATTAATGGCCTTCTCATCATCTCATCAAGCGCTGTGGTGCTTGTGACTAATTTAAAATTATTAGTTGGCTAGAAACTTCTGCAGGTGTTACCTTGGCCTTAGATTATTGCTGATATCCTGCTTTTGAGAAAAACATGTTAAAAGTCTCTGGCGGTCGGAAGCTGTCTGAAGTCGTGTAAGACGCTCAGGGGTTGCAGTAAATAACATTTGAAAGATGAGTTTTTTTACGAAAAAACCACCACCCCGACACGAGTTTTTAAAGAGCCATGTGGCACCTATTCAAGACATGGTAGTATATGCGTGGAACAGCCAATGTACCATGTCTAATCTGGTCCCCGAATTTATGTACTTCATTTTTGTTATGTAATTTTTAGTCGCGGGAGCATTGCGGAGTAAATTAGACTACCATTACAAAACTTGACTACCTATTACTATCTGAACCTTAACGTCAAAGCGAAACTCGGCAGATAGGTGTAAGTTATAATGTTGTTGTTGATTATTTCATATAACAGTTAGCGGTAGCGTGTGATTTTTACGGAGTAACTTTGACTAACACGTCAAAATTTGACTACCTGTTACAATCTGGGCCTTAATATTAAAGTTTTGTCAAGAGAAAGTCGGCAGTTAGGTGTCAGTTATAATTTTTTTTGTTGATTATTTCATTTAACATTGAACTCTAAATTTACCTCAGGAAAAAAATTCTCACATTGCTTCATCAAGTTCAGGGGCAAATTTTTTAAGGGTTAATCAGGATACTCATTAGGTAGGAAACTTTTTCAGGTGCGTAGATTAGCTGATTTACCATGCCAAAAGCGTCTGTCCTCGTAAAATATTTACATCCCGCTCTTCTGCCGTGTTTTTAATCCCTATCGTGTTAAATATGAGAGCGCGAGCGGCGGTTAGGTGGCGCCCCGAATTCAATTGCCGAGACGGGGTCCTCCGCCCGAGGAGAATATTTTCGCCTCTCATTTCCACTGCGAGAAAGAGAAACGCGTCGCTGCCACGGTTGCAGCGTTCTTTTTTTTATCTCCGTCCGCCTGCGTAATTCTGTTTCCAATTTGGCGACCCCCGTCTCCCTCGAAGTTCACGTTGAGTTCCATCCGCCGTAACTCTCCTCTCCCTGTCCCTCAGTCTGCATTAGGAGACTCTGAAACCCGGCGCGTTTACCCTCACTCAATCTCTCTCTCACCCACAGTTTTTGCACCAAAAAATGTATTCTCTACTTTATAGCCTCAAAAAAATTACCTTTTCTCATCTATTAATTGCGCCCATGCTCATCACGCAGTTGCTTTTCATCTGGTGGGTTAGATGCCTTAGATTATTGCGGTGCGCCGACAGCCATATTCATCGTAACATCATTTGTGAACTTATATTTTTAATTAATACCTAAAACTTTAGCATTAAAATGGGTCAAATTATATGAAACTGGATTAAATTGTCATAATAAGTAAAATATTTAGCTTTTATGTTTAAAAGTTCATCAAAAAGACGCGTTACATGCAGAACTTGTGGGGAACACGTAGAATAAGCATATGCGGCACAATATTAAAGAAAATAGGTTTTGTTAAGCGTATAATAGAAAGGTCCACGGATGAAAATGTCAAAGAGAGATGCTACTTCACTCTACTTAGACCACACCTCGAATACGCCGCGAGAATTTGTGGTCCTGGTCATAAAGATTTCACCAAAAAAATAATAAAATTCAAAGGAAAGCTGCACGCTTCATTTAAAACTGCTACGAGCGAGCATATAGTGTCTCACAACTTTTAGAGAGAATAAGGTGGGAGCCCCTAGAGACTTGGCAATTCGGAAATTAGTACTATATTTAAATAAGAAAGCATTTTACGTACATGATTTATCCAAATTTGTCCAAAAGAGTTATAGCAAAGTATTGAAGTTTGTCATAGTATCGTCCTAATTTATTCTTGCTCAGAAGCATTCAGCGTCATCAGTGTTTGACTTCCCGAGGTAGCCTCTGCCCTTATTACATCGAGTATAAGATACTTCGCTGTACCTGTATGTTTCTCGAATAACTTGACTAATATCTTACTCCTCATTTTCACTCGCGTGATTATATTTCCAATTTGGCGAGACCACTTTTTATCCCCCATTTGCGTCGTTCCATCCTCCATAACTCTCCTTTCTATTCGTTCAGGCCGTCTCTCTCATGTTTAGAAGCCATGAATTTTGTAGTGGTTACCGAGGTGAACCCGCCAGTTCTAATGAATCTCCCATAATTTATTTGGGTGGTTGCATGGTGTCCTTGCAGCTTTCGAGGAGGTAAATTACTTCTCTTGAGTATGAGCAGTGTATTTTATTATTACGTATGAGTTTATAGATTTCATCTTTTTTGATTTTTCGTGTTAGAAAGAACTTCCATCAGAATGTTTTAATTATAATCTTGTTAGTAATGGTTACTGCCTTTTAATAAACTTTAATCATCTCCTTGCGTATATTAAGTCCAATGTACACAAATGTTTGTGTTACTAATGAAAAATGACGTCGTTATTGCCTTTGTAACTGTCATTTAACTTGCCCTTGGCCTGTGAAATGAACCCAAATTTTTAAAATCTGACTTCCACACGCTCAGAAAACCTTGTGTGTGTGTATACCCTCACTCAACCGTCCCGTTTTTCTCTTCCTTCGGCCCCGCCCTCGCTTTCCCCCTCTTGGACTCTTTTTCATGCTGTGCCAAGACACACCTCGCGCATCTTAAAAACACCATCCCTCTTTCGTCGCCTGCGCAACTCGCCCCCTCACTCACTCCTCACGCCTCGGCTGCAGCTGCATTTCCTCGTCTGCGAGGGAACTTATCCTCCACCGTGTGTGTCTGTCTCCCTCTTCTCACAAAGACCCCGTTTTCCTCAAAATTCTCTTCCTTTCACTTTTCTTTTCTCTCCTCATCTTGTCTCTTCTCGACTTCCTTTTCTCCCGTTCTCTCCCCTTAGGTGTCCCCTGAAGTCGGCGCCACTTCGCTCGTTTTTCCCGTCTTTCATTCCTGCGTCGAGAACTGCTTAGTAACTTGGGATCCACCGTCCATTTTTTCACGAAGAAAACTGTTTCAAAATATAAATGCTCTCTTAGATACCTGACGAGGATAGTACTAGGCATGGAATGATGTCTGGGCCGGTTTAGTTCTCTCTGCCGCATGGTAGTTTTTAAGCGATTTTATATCTATTTATGGATAACTTGCCGTAAATAAAGTCAGTAGTTGATGGTATTTTATGTGAAAATAATTACATTTTATAGCATGTTATTTACATTTAAGTGACAAGTTGAGGATCGATGATTGAGGTTTACATTAGACGTACTTAATTACGTTTTTTCGCTTCTTTTATACATCGCGTCACCTAGCTATTGTTTTTTAACCATTATAATGGCATGAAGTGCATTATTTCGCGTTGGGAAGAGTGTACATGCGGAATTAATTGATTTTTTACGAAATGTATAACTCGTACGACAAGGATTTGTGTTAAAAAAGAATAAAAATTTCGGCAACCCTAATAAATTTAATAAAAACTTTCACTTTGATCTTTTGGTATTTGCAGTAAGATCACGCTTTCCTATCCTTACGCATATATGTTCATAAAAAATCAGTTATACCACCGTTAACATAAAACAAATTTTTAATGAGGGAAGTTAAGAGATACCTCGCTACGGGGCGGATTATGATAGGGCTTTTCCTATAACCTTCCGATGGATCAGTGAAATGATCGCGATCCTCACGAGTTCATAGTCTAGACCCGTACCCGTCAAACTTGCCGAAATGAAACGGCAAAATATGGATGGGACGGTGAAAAAAATATTCGATGAGTTTAAAGGGGTGTGTCCTCGCCAAGTTAGGAGCGTTCTGAGAAGTAAACGGGCGTTTAATCGGAAACGAGCTTTGGGGCAGGGGGAAATAGGCTTGGCTGCGGAGGATGCTAGAGGCGGAGATAAGGAGTGATGCATTACATATTCAACGCTTTGCTTTCTGTTATTATGGAGTTTGTTGAAAATGAGGGGAATTACTTTTTGGACAACCCTATATATGCATTATTTATTTTGTGGCCATGAATTTTCACGAAGTTATGCAAGGAGCAATAGTTTTGATGATAAGTTTATTTAGTTTTACTGCTGGCTGAACTGCGTCCATTAGAGCTCTTCTTAAAATATCTAGTCATTGGGAAGTATATTACGAAAACTGCGGTTGCAGCAAGCAGTCATTTTAAGCATAGCTTCTGATTGAATTAATTTAAATAACTTGCAACATTTGCGATTTCTTAAGCCTTTCTTAAAAGTCTTTTGGAAGTATGATGCGAATACTGCTGTTGCAACTAACGGTAATTATAAGGATTACTTCTGATTGAATTACGTTTAATGATTTGCAACATTTGCAATTTCTTATGAAACTTGATACGAGGCCTAAGCTACCCTGATTCCGAGGTTCTTTCAATCTCCGTTTCCCTCTCCAATGTGAAGAGGAGAGAGGGAGAATGTGGAAAGAAAACTGAGAAGAGGCGATGGGATAAAACGTGCTTCACGCCCCAGGGAGGAAGAATCCGAGTTGGGGTGAATTTGTTTATTTTGGGTTGGCGTTTATTTTATTTTCCTTTTCCGCCATCTCGAGTTTAGTGCTGTAAATCGAATTAGATTAATAGGAGCGTTCCCCTCTCGTTCATTTATTTGATTATTATTATTTTTTTTAAAAGGAAGTGCTTTCGTGATGAATGAAATGTACGGGTTATTCGTTCTTCTCTTTCTTCTGCTTCCTTCGTCAACGATTTCGAAGTTCACTCTTCTCCCTCGATTTTTTTTTCTAAAAACGCTCTGTGACCAATTTTGTTGCCAAAGCTACGTTTATTTTTACTAAGGCTACCCCCTTAAGCTGGACGCTCCGCGTGGTCGATTTTATGCGGGAGATGTGTAATTAGCTCCTTGTGTGCACATGAATAAGGTATCGCGTTCTCCGGAAAAAATGGTCGTAAACATGTTAAGAATTCATCGGGCAGTTTTCCCGAAATAAAAAGTCTTTTTAGATGCCCTGCGGTTGGGAAGCATTTCTTTTGTTACGGTCTTGACCTGTCTGCAGATCTAAGAGGTTCTTTGCATTATTTTGCGAGAAAGCCAGTGAGATCTTAAGTTCTGGCGATAGGTATGAAATTAAATTAACGGCATAACTAAGTTTTTAATATAGCCTTTCTAAACGTTCACATTAAATTGCACATAAATGGTTCTACTGCAACGGAAACATACGCATATAGTTCTGTTTATATGATAATTGTAAATGACTGCGGTAAAAATCGGATATAATCTAAGCTGTACTTAATCCATGAGCAACGTTGGTTTAAATATTAAAACAGTAGTACTTACATCTTACGGAAAATGTCCTCTGAAATTCGAGTAGGTATCTTCAATAAACGTAAAACTACCTAGGCACTTAAGATTTAGCTACTCTCGATACTCGAATTTCAGAGGATATTTTTTTGTAATCTGTAAATACTATTGTTGTAATAATTAAACCAATCATACTCATGAATTGCTTGCTACTCTTACTACTTGCTACTCGTGATGCTCAGATAATTTCCGATTTTTACCGCAGTCATTTATAATTATCATGTAAACAGAATTACATGCGTATGTTTCCGTTGGAGTAGAACCACAGGGTTCCAATAATAGTGAGAAATACAGTTTTTTATTCCTAAATTTGTTTACTCACTTTAGGAATTCCATCGAAGCCATTAATCATTTCTTTTAAAAAAATATATACTAAGCCTAATATTTATAATGCTGGTGAGTGTGTAACTAGAGGCGTTCATGATGTCACCAACTTTACCAAAAATCGGATTTTGGTGAACTTATACAATTAGAGTTAATGGCATTGGCAGTAACTTGGTGGAATTCCTTCACAATTGCTTAGTTTTCCACAAAAGATTTATTGCATTCTTACGACCCGAGTTTCATCGCTGCGCGACATCATCAGGTACAGAGCTAGTAAAACACATTGCTTAAATAGTAAAAAATGAGAGGGAGAAGGTAGTCTTCAGGTGATGGTTATGGCTGAACTTATACATTTTATATACATAATTTTGGTAATCTATCTTAATTTGTTGTAAAATTATATTAGAACATTTTTCAGAAGTGTACTACACTAGTGTTGTTTTCGTATTTAATGCCTACGGCCAATATACCATTACCGAACCCCGTGGGTTGATGAACATAACAGCGCTTTTATTTCTTACATATCTGTTTTTATCGCTGTTGTTACATATCACTGTTGTTACATATCATGTTGTTACATATCATTGTTATTTGGAATGACCTGGTGTGTTTCAGAGCAACACAGAGAATATTATCATGACGCCTCTCTAGGTCAGACAGGAGCGATAATATAAGAGAGATACATTGCGGAACAGATAAGTTCAAAAACTTCGTACTTTACCCGCACAATAAGCGATCACAATTAAAACTGAGCTCCAATAAATACACTCCCATAACACTTGCCACAATTTTTCCTCCCAAAACCTTATCCCTTATATTTTTTTCACGGCTGGTGTCCTAACACCCCCTCCCACACACCCATGCAGCTGCTCGCAGGGCAGTATGTAGATGTATCTATTTGGAATGGGCAGACTATGTGGTTATTTTCTTATGGCTGTGGCTAAAAATATTTTCTGCTTGGGTCAGCGTCGCGATTGAGAGAGGCAAGTACGTGGATGCTACCCTGTACGTGCTATTTTATTCGGGCTTCGTATGGAAAGACCGTATGCAGACTGTTTGTCGAAGGCATATCCGCGCCGAAACGGTGAGTCTCAACGTTTGAAAGGGTTCTCATTCGAAGTTGGCGGAGAGTTGTTGATTCTTGCGGCGATGAAGGTAAAAAAGAACATCGGCGAGCCGAACTTGTTCGGGCTTCTTGTTGCTCTACCCTAGGCGTACGTTTTGCCGTATCGACGGCCGAGAATGCTGCGAGGGCTGTGTGAGAGGAACGAACCTATCATGGATCGATTGTTGGAGCATGCCTTTGTTCTCCTCATTTCACTATTCGTTATCTCTTGAGGACGCCATCCTCCCTATTTGAACTTAATGTATTTAGTACTCAAAGTAAAAAAAAATTGCATTTTAATCCTTCGCTCTTAGAAAGTCAATTCGTTTCTTGGTCTGCTCTTTAATTTTCAGTCTTGGTCTTCCCATAGATTATTTCCTATTCACGCGTCCCTCATCGTTCATCATTGGTCGTTCAATCCTAAGATTGGTTGATTGCATGGTTCATGGACCAAATAAAGAGGAAAGTACATAGGAAGAGAACCAGTAGGCCAGGGGACTAGCATTAGATTCGGAAGGGTGGAGGGCTGCAGTCCACCAATCTTAGGATTGAACGACCAATGATGAATGGTGAGGGAGCATGGCTCAGTATGTATATACCTGATTATTGCGAGGGGAGGATATACGTAGATATGAGGCGCTCACGTGTCTCTATAGCATTGTATTTAGGAGTTCCTGATTTGTCAATAAATGTCCCACAAGCAGGAATCGTCTGGTTACATTAGACTTTCAGTAACTTCTTTCCTCACTTATTAAAACTTCTTCATTAAAAATCTTATCTTTCCATTAGATATATGTTCCGATGTGTACGCCTATGTTTCTATAATTCACTCTGTTGATTTCCTTCTTTTTCCTTTGTCCAAGCTTCACATCCATATGAGGATATTATATCAAGCTATGGAAAAAAACAAAGGGCTTAATGTTCTGTTAGGTGTAGAGATTAGTGTAAGTATTAAATTAGAAATAGATCTGGTACCTATCCTTTATCGATGGAATTTTTTCGATGTATCCCAGATTTGGCCAAAAGGTTCGATTAATTTATTCATTCGGTCATATTTCTCATTTGTATACGCTTGAAACTCATTTCGTGTCGGTGAAAAAATCGGAAGTGCTTTGCAGTCGAAAGAACGTAGAAATTAGTATTCAAATGGTTTTGAATAATATTGTGATCCTTATGATGCACCTTATATTCTACAATATCCTAGATGTACATGGTTCTGCTGTTCCCTGTACCCTTCTTCAACCACTAGTTACATTCTAGCAACGACAGCGAGCAAAAAATAAAACACTCAAGGAATTTTTTTGTACCTGATGATGCCCAATGTACTCGAATTGCGTTGTACACATTGTAAACACTTGTATAAAAGTATATATCAGTGTGTTTATTTCAATAATAAGTAAAAATACTTCTACTAAATGATGCCTGATGCAGTTAAGTTGACGAAGTATCCATGTTCAGTTATGAGTTATGATTAATTACAAAATCTAATTACAGGTTTCTCAGGGGTATAGGTCGAAGAATGATGATCTCATTTCTTTTAAGCCAGTGTTAAGAATTTTGTTAAATAAATCATTTGGTGCACATTAAAATATTAATTTGCCGCATCATTGGACAACTCTACTAATTGAGGTTTACTTTTTCGTTTACGAATTCGAGTGCAAAAGTACTAAAATAGCTTAAAATCTTTTTAAATTTGAACCAAAATTTAAAAACTAAAATTTAAACCCGAATTATTTGAATTCATCAACTAAATTCCAAATCAGTTTTTAATGTAGCCCTTAGTATACGTTAATAAAAATGCGAAACGTTTGCTAAAGAGAAAAATAACTATTCCGTGAAAAAATCGAAAGAGCCTTACAGTCGAAAGGACGTAGAAATAAGTATTTGAATGGATTTTATTATATTATTAAATATTATTATATAAGAAATATAGACACATTCAATATATGCTCTAGGGAAAAAAGAATTAATTTAAAGATGTCGTGAAAGAGAATCATCTGGACTATTAATATTATCCATTCAGGTAAATGTCGGCTTTATTATCTTCAGCAAACATTTTTTGCTGTGGAAAACTCCCGTGAATTACGAAAATAACAATGACACCTTGACGAATTTTAATGAATGAGTATTCATAAAATGTTTGGAAGTCATCCGTGAAACGTATGGTTGTTTGTGATAATGGCGTTAGTCAAATACCAATTTCGTTTTTTACGAAATGGGGATCCTCACTAATAGAGGAAAACTCGCACTTCTCAGGTTTGACTGCTTCCTGTGTTTTTAGTAGAATTAAGCTGTTGGTAAAATAAAAATATGACACAAATGTGCGAGGTTAGAAATATATGTGACGTGAAAATCGTGGAAGTATGCTCTCTGGAAGTTGGTTAAATAATTTTTTTCTCTGGCGAGAAGGTAGCCGACATTTACTTTCATTCATGTATGCTATGGTTTACTAATATACATCTACATACTGCGAGCCGCGAAAGCTGTAAAGGATAAGATTTTGGGAGGTGAAATGGTGCCGTGTATTATCGGGGTTTATTTAGTAGAGCTGTCTTTATTGTAGTCGCTTATTGTACGCGAGTTTTTGTACCTATCTTTTCGGCAGTGTATCTCACTTATTTTATCCCTTCTGTCAAACCTAGAGATGTAGTGAGGCGCCATGATTATATCCTCTGTTTCGCTCTGATATAATCCAGTTCTGAATTTCTCCAGCAACCTTAGCGTAGAGTGTAGCCTCCGAGTCTCTAGGGGCTCCCACATTAATGCCTCTAAAAGATGGGAGGCACTATATGTTCACTCATATTAGTTTTAAACGAAGCGTGCTGCTTTTCTTTGTATTTAATCAATTTTTTGGTTAAACCTTTATAATCAGGGTCCCAAATGCTCGCGGCGTATTCCAGGCGTGGTCTAACCAGAGCAAAGTGGCATTAATGATTGTCAGTAGCAGTAGGATAACTGAATGCCGATGATGTTTTTGGTCCTGTGAGAAATGTGATCCAATCTGCTATGCTAGCGAGCTTCATTGAGCTATCCTCCCTTAGGCCAACGTGTTGCTGTGTCGACGGTCCTACTCTACGATAACGGTGTGAAGGAAGCGAAGGCAGCTTCCTTTCCCTCCGTCCACACTCAACCTCGTGCACCGGAGCCTTGCCTCTCGTCTCTTTTCAAGCCCAACTCCTCTGAGCACTACTCCTGGAGCAAGCAGTCCCTCACCCTCTCGTCCCCGCTCCTCGTCACTGGCGTCTTTGTGTCTTGTCTTCGATGCACATCTGCGCTTCACTCCTCCCCCTCCGCCCCCACTCTCAACTCCCCACATCCACCCCTCTCACACTTCTCCCTCCCTTCCGCTCTCCTAACTCCCACCCCTCATACCTACCCCTCTTACATCCCTTATCGTCCTCGTTTCTCCTTTCCCCATCGCTGAGTCATTCATCTTCCGAGTCTTTCGCACCGGAAAAAAATAAGAAAAATATCTCGAATCCATCTTGCGCGGAGAGTCTTGAAAGGTTCGTCTCGACGATCGACGAATGGTGTGCGCCAAAGTAAAGAGTGAGAATGGAGGTAGGGGTCTCATCTCATGGCGTCTCGTTAGTCTTCTCAAATAGACCTTCTCCTTCTTCTCTCTCGGGAGGATTTGGTGGAAATCTTTGGTCGTCTTTAACGATTGGCTCGAGAAATGAGATTGCAGTTCAATTCTGATACGAGTGGCTGTGCAGACACTTCTGTTGAGATGAAAACTCGCGCTCCTATTATTTATTTCATCAGTTTGATACAGAGTGTGACACTGTTTGGCACTTGGGTGAGAGCCTTTAGAGACTGGGAGGCTGTACTCCAACTTACATTACTTGAATAAATGCTGGTATAGCGTGTTTTTGGGTGACGCGAAAGACATCTTGACATGGCATTTTGTGTTTAGTACTCACTGAAACAGCAAAACAAGAACTTCTCTGCCTTAAATTTTGCTGTAA
Organism: Ceriagrion tenellum; assembly: GCA_963169105.1. Taxonomy (NCBI): domain Eukaryota; kingdom Metazoa; phylum Arthropoda; class Insecta; order Odonata; family Coenagrionidae; genus Ceriagrion; species Ceriagrion tenellum. The sequence continues at coordinate 64,726,234 of OY720640.1, read as the reverse complement.
AAATTCCTTCTTTCCACGCACCATTAATGACCATGCCAAATAAACCTCCGCCGAATTTAATAATTCAGCTAAGCCTGCGTCCGCGGCCATCTCCCTAAAGCGGTCACCTATGTAAGCGCCCGATTTTTTCGGGGACGGAATAAATGTTCCATACGTTTCAGCGACGTAACGTCCCTTCTACTATCACCTCCTTAAGCAGCCACTATCTCATGGATCCGGTGATAACCGCTCAATACAGATTTCGCTGTTAATGGCTACCGCCATCCACAAGATTTAGTGGCCTTTTCGATTACTTTATGCAAACTGAGAGTTCCGGTTACATATTTTATATCATATAGTCGCTTGGTTAACGTTAGAACCATCCATGAGAGGACGTATAAACTTTGGTTTACTTAGCGAGAAAATATTTAACTGGAGATTGATAAGCAAACCAGAAGGGTATCCTTCAACTTTTAAATAATCTTTTTCTTCTCTCTCTTCTTTTTCTGTGCCATATATCCACCCCGTCATTTATCTGTGTACGAAATTTCGGTGAAAATTATATTTGTCTGTTGTTTCGTATATTTAATTCGGTGTGGCACTATCATATTTTTGACAACCGTTTCAATTTTATGATATGGTTTGTTTCGCGTTTTGAAGTTAACCTTTACATTTTCTATCGAATTAGTGCGAAATATACATCCGTATCATAAGCCTACGTATAAAATTAGCATTGAAATACCTTTGAAACGAAGTAAACGGCAAAACGCCATTTTTCAGTTTTGTCATCTGAAGACTTCACTGATAAGAGCACATATGCAAACTTTCACGTTAATATCTAAGCAAACAAACATATCTTTAAACACCTTTTGGAGCCCTACAACACGAGTCCATCTCTACCGGTGGTATATTATACTAGAAAAGTTGCTCTTTGGATGGGATGCCTGCATCTTTCTTCCCATTCAATCACAAATTCGTCAACGAGTATTTTTACTCCGTTGCAGCTACAATCTGGACATTTCGTCCATTTGTAGTCTCTTCCGTCACAGACTTAAATCCAACAAAAAACCTCATCTACAATACCCTTAATTCTTCCATTGATAGTTCCGGACTTAGCTCATTCATCAACATCAGGGTGCCTTCGCGTCCTACCAGAGCTAACTCATTACTCCATATCACGACTCCAAGATTATCACTAATCCATCGCTCGCTCTTCTTCCAAATAAATTCACTTTCCACTGATATCGATCCCTTTTCCCTATCGCCAAAAAACATCTCCAACTTGGCCTCCATACATCTATTTTTAAATAAATAGCGAACCTAGACGGTAACAGACTTGGACGCCAACTCCAGATCGTCTAAGTTAAGTTTTTTGTCGTCATGTTTACTGTTATTGCTGTTTATATGCGAGTATTTTTGTGTTTGTTACAAGTACACTTTAACTTGGCAATTTTGCTGTATGTAGACTATTTTTCTTTAAATGATTAAAGAGAGGATGAAAATGGTCCAGAAGGGTAAGCGGCATGGTTTTGGGAAAGCGGGAGGGGGGTATCATAGACAGATAGGAAAACGACGAAGCACCGAGCGTGGTGGCAGTTGAATGGGATCATCTGAAGTAAATTAAGAGGAGACAGATTAGACTGATGGAGTGCATCGCTGGAAATAATGAGATGCCATTGGCTGTAAGAGAATGGAGAATGCTGAAAACAAATCGGATTCTTGGAAGGGATTCTACGAGGGCCGTGCGGTAGGTAACCTCTATTTTTTCTGTAAATGAAACATGGACAGATATACAACTATATTATTATTTACCTCTTAAAACTTAAAATTTCCACTGTTTTCTATGTAATCGCCGTTTAAATTAAACCGTTTTTCATAGCGTACAAGCATTTTGGAAATCCCTTCTTCATAAATTTCTACCTCCTGAGAATGGAGCCAGCCTATCACAGTATCTTGAAGTTCATCCTCGCCATCAAAGAACTAGAATGTAAGAACTTTCTTCGTGTGTCAAAACTGGTGAAAATCACTGGGAGCCTAAAACCGGGCTGTGCTGGTCTTGATAAGTAATTACCCATTTACCAATATCAGTACATCTTATCAAATGAATGCAGAAGTATATGATAGCTAATCAAACAATTAGCATCATTATCAGTCATACAACCTAATTATAATAATCTCGTGAACAGCTGTTATTTTCTCTTGTTGTTCGCTGACGAAAGTAGGTTTGATGTTTGAGTACCCAAAAGAATAAATATTCGGTTGTATTGAGTGCAATGCAACACGATGCCTGCTCGTTGGCATAGCATTAGAGAAGGTTTTGTCGAATATCCATGCCACCCTACCTTACATTACGTTAGCCTATATTTGAACAGTATATTCTGATAAACTCCTGATTTTTTTACTTTTGTTGGAAAAGGTTTTGTCGAATATCCATGCAAACATACGTGAACATTAGGATAGCCTAAGTAATTAGTATATCCGATTAAGCGGCCTAAATTTTTTTTTTTTACTTTTATTTATGAAAAACAGCAATTATGGGTGGATTTTATGATATGCGATTTGATAGATTTCCCCAGTATCCATGGTTAGGGATGGACCACCAACGGTGACCTACAACGGCAAACTTGTGCTGTCATATTCATCGGACTGTCAGAAGACCAGCTGAGAATATTAACTTTAGCTGCTGACCATTCAGAAATTTTAGAAATAAATTTTGTTATTATTTTATCCGTGTGGCTCATGCAAATGTAATTGAGTTTTCAAATGAAAAATGAAACAATGAATATTACGCGATGATCTCTGAGTCGTGAGTGCCGTCGCATTATCTTCTGGTAAAGCTTTCCCTCGGTTCTCTATATGGCAAGGTACGGTCGACATTTCCCAAGGATAACTACTGGCCTCTGGCTGACAAGTTGTTGAACGCTAAATTGTGAGTTTTACGTGATCGAAAAATGATTCCGTTAGCTCGCCCCATTGTCCGTGGGACCGCCACTGGTGTTCCGCAATCCAAATAATGTCAAACTGGCTTGACCGGTTTACCTCACTTTGTCCGGTCATCTGAGCTCCAGATGCCTCGAAGTGGGGCACGAACCCACTACTCCTCGGACAGATGGCGATCGCTCACGCCATTTGAAGGATTTGGGACCCAAAAATCCGCGAGGGACCATCGTATTCCGCGTTTTGACCTCGACTTAGTTGCGAAAGCCATTTTGAAAGATTTTATTCAGACTATTGACTACTCCAATGCCTCCTCGAGTGTGCGTGGCAGTGGGAGAATTTTAAGGTAGCCCTTAACCTTCCTCTCAAATCATAATATCAGTAGCCAAATGACTGCAAATATCAGAAGACAAATGCCTTATGTTCTATTCATTTTTCATGAATCAGCCAAAGAATCTATGCATGACATCGTCTTCTTCACATTAAATTAACTTAACAGTGTTAGTCAAGGTGGAAGCAGGGACAATTTGCAATGCCGCTCTCATTCAATTGACTTTGATTGGCAATTTTATAATGCCTATTTTAGTTTTATAATCTTCTTTTTTCTATTGCAATTAAGATAAAATAAATATTCACAGCTGTGCTTAAGACTTAATGAGCTGCTTGGAGTGAGAGAGTGAGGAATGTTACCTTGCATTTTTCATTACTATTTACTTAAAATGGTATGATTCTGTTACACCGATGGAATAAGAGGTAATGTAAAATTCCTGCATACTGTCCTCCTGATTATGGCATAATAGCTTAAACCGGTAGTTTTTTATGTAATAAATCAGTAAGAACACGAAGTTGTGTTCTTATTTCAACAATGGATATATTCCTAAAGGTAGTACGAGCGAGATAGTTCCCTAGTCATAATAGAGACCATATTCGAATTATACGTTTTAATTTCACCAGCTGTGAGATAAACGAATTAAATGTTGCATTAATAATGGTGCAATAAAAAGTTTTACTCGACAAAAATAATAAGTAATCAAATGAAAATATCTAAATAAGTCTTTAACTTGACTCATTTTTTTCTCCCGGTACATTTGAAACTCCTCAAAACGGAAGGTTTATTGTGGTCACGAAGAATTTACTGCGGTGACAATATGATTAATTTTCAAAAATAGTTGAGGAAACACACAAACTACACACTATTGATTTTTTGACGAGATCTAAGTGTAGGAAATGCCTCATTTTTAATATAAGGTCTCTCTGGAGTGCATACACGTGCCGTTTCCCATGTAAAATGGCTGGTATTTTCTGGCAAATATCTCGGAAAGTAATATGGTAAGGGGTTGAATTTTTGGTGTCAATGGAAGGGTGATATAATTTTCTTTAAAATGAGACCAAATTTATTGATTTATAGATAAAATGATATTTCGCTCGAACTACCTTAAAGAAAGATTATCATAAAATTTTATCTATTTCGCTGTATTGGCCTAAGACTTCGGCAAAATCTTTGGCACTGCAGATTTTCTACTACTACTCACTGCTTCTCCTCTGCTGAAAGAATGAGGTGTGATTGTGAGTCCTTTCAAAAAAGCACCCCGGACCCTGTCTGCGCGAAATTGTCGCGGTGGTACATAGGTGAATGCAAATGTAGCGCAAACGGACGAGGTGGTTGACTCCACGAGCCGGAGGGCGTGTAGAGAGAGAGAGAGAGAAATTTCCATCCGACTACTCTCCACCGTGCGTTTGCAACTCTTTCGATGTCATTTTCTGCCTTTTCAGCCACATTGCTCCTTTTTTGTTCATTCCCGACTGACTTTTTTTCCTTCCACTGCCCGTGATTACCTCCATCTCCGTCCGCCTACCGTACACTCCCCTCCCGCCTTCTTCACCCGCCTGCTCTCGAAGAGTTCCCAACGTAAACGTATTCACATGCACGCATAAAGCTCTTTTCGTTGCCTTCATTCGTCACTCTTGTATCTTTCTCTTCCTATTTTGTGACTGATTTCCCGTGTCTTGTCCCACTTTTATCTCCCTTGTGCTACTCCCGACACTGTCATTTCTCCCTTGCTCCTTTTCCCATCTACCCGTTTCCCCTCCTTCTTAGCCAGGGTTCACCACCCCTCTCCTACATGCCTCTCCAGCTTTAATTTTCATCCTCGACTGCCCTTGTTGTATTCCTCCTCTGTATCTCCTTGACTCTTTTTCATGTGATCATAAAAACGGAATGTTATGGTAATAATATATTGTGTGGATGGAAGAAATTTTTGTTGAGTATTGGCAACCCAAACATTTAACAGATACCATGTTGCGTTAATTAATATGGTATCTAAGATACGGTTTTTTACCGATTTGTGGACTTTGAGAATGAAGAGAAGTATCTGTTATGATTAAAATGTTTTTGGAATAATAGTAGATTGGAAATTTCATATTAATGACAAGAAGTGGTTTAATTTAAACTAGTTTTTACCATAGTTTTCATCAATTTGATTGGCGAGGGCCCGTTTGCAATGGTAATAGAGGGCATAAAGCTGGGTAAGCGTGGAAGATGGAAGAGGAAAAGAGAGGGTATGTGATATTTAACAAGTACTTGATGGCGGGCTATAGAATCTTTTCATAAAAATCAGAGGTTAGCAGTTACCCTCTGCCCTTAACCGTCCTTAGGCTTTTGTTTTCCATTTTATTGACATTTTCAGTTAGTGTGAATGTTGATAAGGGACTGTGGTAATAACGAACATGCATGAAATTTTACAATATGGAGTTTACTAAAATTATGCTTGTATTCTGGCTGAATTTTGTTTTTAGAAATTTGTGTCACTTAACTGTTCTAAACATTTTTTATGGAGGATTCCACTGAATCTGCAAAATGTATATGCATATAGTATTTTAAAAATTTATAAAAATTGAAGAATGTGTTGAAGAAGTTTTAATTTTTATGACCCAAATTATATTCTTCAAGATATTCACGTATTAAATGCAATCACACCGTGGAAATGACCGCTTGCTGCCCGTGTGAAGCCGAGTTCTTCAGCTAGCTAAGTGTGGAGATAATTATAGTTTTTTTTACCTTTTTACTGCCATCGTGAACTCGAGTTTTCCGGGTTCTCTACGTCCCATCCTCTCTCCTTCTTCGCTTCCTGCCACTTCCGTTTTATCCTCGCCCGAGGACGCCGTAATTCTCCATTCTCTGCCGTTTGTTCCTTTTTCCTCCTGTTCGGTGAGAATGGCTTAAATTTAAATTCATTTTACAGGGCCCCTCCGTGGTAGGGAGTGGAGGAAAGGGCTTATCCGATTTTAAGCACAGTGATGACTTAATTGCGTTTCCGCGTGGACTACCGGCGGAATAATTAGAAAATAAACACCGTCGTTTAAAGCGCGGCAGGTATGCATTTTTATGTCGTGCAAATTTCGCTAATATATATTTATTGTAATGTGGATGGAGAAAATTATCGTATGTGGCCAAAAATGCTACGGAGTTGGACGCGACGGTAGCTTTATAGGAGTCATCCGCAGATCAGAACGCGAAATAAAGAAATTCAGCGTCAAACAATCTGCAATTAGAGAGTAACCTGGAATATACCTTTAGTAGGCGTGGCAGGGGTGAGTTTTCACTAACAGGCATCACAAAATATCCCACTTATACCTTTATCGACCTTTATCACATAATTTTAATAATATATACTAACCGTAATGAAAATACGTCTATTATTGTACTAAAATACATATGCAAATACTATTCATGAGATGAATATGATGCCATAATGCTCGAAACTGTGCGCTACCAATGCATGCAATACGTAATTTTAGCTGTACGTCGCCAATGGAGGCAAAGAGAATTATTAAGAAAATCATATAACTAGCTACAGCACCTATCGGCAATTATTCTATCGGCAGCTATTCTAGTTTCTTGTCGTTGTTTCTTGCTTGTTTCTCAGCGGGAAAAAAACAACAATTAAATTTGGCCGGCTGTCTCCTTCCGTAACTTTATTCCCATCATCTTACCTACTGTTGCTTGTCGGGTTTTGTAGAATGTTGTTGACTTTGTTCGTAGATGTATCGGCTTGGGACTTGCGTGAAGATTAATTTTAAATTTTAACCGACGGACTAGTATCGATTCTCATCCCACTTGATGTAGTTAGATCATTCATATCCAAAATACGACAAAGTTTCTCATATACAATCATCGTGCTTGTTTTTTATACTGGGTGAATTATTTAACAATTTCCTGAAATCCTGATGACGATTAAGTATTTTTAGTGATTTAACTGCCGAAGCGAAAGCATCTTTAGCGAAGTCAGCCTTTGAGACATTTGAGTTTTCGGATTTTTTTGTGAAATATTCATAGCCGCCTTGCTGCATAGCCACCAAGGCTATCCAGGCGTCATCTTCCTCTGCCCATGGCATGGAGAATTTTCCTCTTCTTTCTGTCTCTCATGCCTGGGGCTTGATATTTGCCGAGTGGTATATATGTTTTCCCTTCCTTTCGCTTTGGCCTTCCATCTCTTCTCTTCCCCTAATGATCTAACGTCTTTTTTCTCTATTCTCAATACTCTATCCCTGTATTCTATTGATATCTTCATTCTTATCTCTTTCGTGGAACAATCCATTTGGCGTATTCCTTTGTCTATCTGTCTTATACTCTCATACCTTTCTCTTTGTAATTATATGCAAATGGTTATTCCCGCAGTATCTTTTTTTCCACGACCTCCAGCTGTTGTTGGGGACGGTTCCTGTTCCTCCATATCAGCGGATATTTAGGGTTTTTTAATACCAGCTGTTAATCATCAAACTTGCTGTAAGATCATGAATATAATATTTCGAATATAAACCAACGATGAACGCTCTTATATTCAATATTTGAAATCAGTAACTTTAATTAACCTATATGAACCAATGATTTTGCTTCATTTATATAAGTTTTCACTACTGCTGGAAGTCCCCGACTGCTACCTTTTTTTCATCGTAATGTTATGGTCATCTTGGACGGTATTAGTACCTATAAATTGCATTCGGAACATTATTTATGAGAAGCAGAACTTTTAATTTCAGTTCTTACATTATATAAATATTTGTGTGTGCAGCGCTATGAATAATTGGTTTTATCATAACTAATGCATTTTATTTTTCATTTTTAACGAGCTCTTATTGACATTTATGGATAGTCATCTGTATCGATATTTTTTTCTACTTTTTGCGTAATCAGGTCTCTGCCCTTTTAGAGACACAACACTGAAAAAAAGGATATGTCGCCTATTACGTTCAATCCTGCTTACACTCTCTTGTTTTAGCCTTTTATCACTATCACGCTGCTCACCTACGTCATTTTCTTCTGGAATGAAAGTAACGAGGAATTATCCGGCCGAGTTGTGTCGTTCAGCTTGTCAGGCGGCTGTGAAACCTTCCTTTCATTGTCAGATGCAGCGGGGTTGGTGTCGTGTGCCTGGCTCTAACAATTGAATGAGGCCACTCCGCTTCGCAGCTGGCCCGAGTGTCGTTCTCGTCAGCAAATGAGCATCGAAGCGCGCCCATCATACTAACGTAAGGGAGAGAGATATCTGCATGTGACTCAATTAGGCGGGGGTGAGGTGAGGGGGGGACCACCGTACCCTGACATTAAAAAATTACTTGAACTCCCGAAGAAAAATAGTTTTTTTTGAGAGCCTTTCGTCATTTCGTTAGGGAAAATATCTCTTACATTTTTATATCATTTATTTTTTTTCGGAGGGACATACGTTCCAGGACAATGGGTGAATCTTTATTCTGTCTACTGCTGCTTTTTCTTCTTATACTGCCGGCGATTTTCCATTTACTCTTTGGAAGAGCTTACTTTCAGCCTTTCTCATTTTCTTTCTTATTCCGCTTCTCCTATATACTTCTTCCCTTTTGTTCTTTTTAACGTGCTCTTTGTTCGTTTCCATCTCCCGTTTGCCTTTCTCTTTTTGCTCCTTACCTTTATTTTTGTTTTTTTTTAAATAACTTATTCAACCATTATTTGGGAGACTTCAAGGCATTATAAAAAAAATTGCACTGTTGATCACATGACTTATTTCCTCTACACCAGTGGATGACAAGTTTTTATTCGTATGTTGTGTTCGACGGTCAAGTTTAAAATTTTTCTCATCAAAGGTTTTTCAAGGGGTTTCCTGTCAATTATTAGAGAAATGGATTCTGAAATAAGAAAACGAGAATAGGCTGCTGGCGTTCGAATTGTGGGTGTGGTGGACGGAAAGCAAGTCAAACCGGGTAGGGCTTTGTATGGTTGGAGAAGGAAGAAAAGTTGTGGGTGAAAATGAGAGGCGGCTAAGTAGGAGGTTGGAAGCGTTAATGAGGGGAAACGATGGCTGAAGGCCGTGGTAGACGGAAGAGTGTGGGAATAGTTTTTATAAATTGGATTAAGAGAGGTAAGACGCATGCTGAAATAGAGAAAGAAATTTTGTTGGTAGATAAGAGGGTCTGTGCCTATTGCATTCCAGGGTTTTTTTTATTCCCTCCCATGGAAACCTACAATGGTAGGTGGATAACCTTAATGATTATAACTTTTCACCTAATATCATACACCACAAATGCGTTTTCGCAGGTTGTTTCAATTTTCCGTAAAATGTTACTATTTTGGGTGCATATTTCTCTTATTCCATTTCCTCATACTCTTTTGCTCCGAACTTACGTTATCAGATTTAAAACTCTCTATTCAGAAGGGAAATCTTTACTCTATGTCGCATTAATTGGACTGGGATTGAGAGTATAAGGTCTCATTTGCCATTTAGCTCCTTTTTTATAGTTATACGCGGAGCTAAAAAATAAATAAATATCTATTTAAACGTGACAATACATATAGCTTTCGAAGAATAGTTCTACATTCGTAATGCAACACCTTATTTTGGATATTATTCTGTAACACTTGATTCTTGGGTGCTTTGGTGTTAAACTTGCTGATATTTCAATTTTATACCGTGCCCTTATTAGTTAAAAGACCTCTTGATTTGTTGACTGTTACAGTATTTTGTTTAGTTCGTGTTTCGTGAGTGGTTAATTATCGAGAAAGAGATGAGAAGATTGTTGGGTGTGTGAGAGGAGAGGACAGATGTGCTATGAACTCCTTTGATAAGGTTTCTCTTGATGATAGAGAAAGATTAATTGTTGCAAAATAGATTGCTGAATTCATAGAAATTGAAGATCTTACTATGAAATATCATCAATAATTGTAAAAAAAGGGATATACGTGTACAGTTTTAGGCATGTGAGACAAACTTAAATATCGTTAAATTTATACTTGACAGCTAGTTTATCATCTTTTTTGTATCTATATTTGCCTTGTTGTTTCTTATGTAGCCGGCTCGTTTGGCAACTCTCTTCCCTGGTGGCTGCAAGGTCCTGAGTTCGATACTGTCTCTAACCTGAATTTTGTGTTTGAATCAGGAGTAAGGTCTTAAATGAGACATTTCGATATAGCCAAAGATGGTAGATGATCGTAGACGAAAGTGTACTTGTTTAATGGCCGCTTGAAGTTGTTTCTTTAACTACAGTGTTATATAATTTCGACGGAATGAAAGCTAACTTTGGAGAATGTCGTGATTAAATAATGAACAATTGAGAATTGGGCTTCGGATTCATCAAACGTGAGCGGTGAATTTATTTATTTTATAATATTTCGTTACGGAGAGGCAATAACCTTGTGGTTATGTTTATATGAAAATAAAAATAGAGGAAAAAAATAATAAAAATGCATGACTCATTTTATTGTACCCTATTTTTCTAAACATTTTAAAGTTCTCAGGAAATATCTCAATTTTTTTCCGTCAGAGTATTCCATTTTTAAATTCCTCGATTCAAGGAGGAATTTTTACATAGCTGTTTTTCAATAGCTAATGTTTTTGTTTTAATAATACTAATAATCAACTACCCCTTGACATGATCAAGATGTACATAATCGCATAGCAAAAATAGTTTGTACGAGGCTTCGGTGACTCTTAAGGCATTTGCCTATTTTCGGAGGCACCTTCAAGACAAAGAAGCAATATACATTACAAAATATCCACCACCGATGTAATGTTAGTATGCCAGTATGCATATTAATACAGAAAATATTTTAAATACGAAGTTTTCGAAAGGAGGCTACAACGATTTGCTGAAGTGCATGAACTAATTTGTTTGAAGTCAACAATCAGAGCTTAACCAGCTTAAGAAAGATTTATTATGATTTGTAGAAATTACTGGTTGTGGCTAACAATTGACTCAAACTAGAGATATAACAGCTTAGAAATTATTGCAAGAATTTTACATTAAAAAATTCTTGATATTATTTCTATTCTAGTTCCTTAGTAGCTGGGCGAATATAAACTTCAAGTATTTCCCCCTTTGTCTCCTCCTTTTTATCCTCCAAGTGTTTAATTTCTAATCAAGTGTTATATTTGTACACACATCCGCTGATCCGAATAATAAGCGCTGGGAATGAAGATTTTGAAAATAGGTTTGAGGCCTTTTCTGAGGGACCCCTTGACGATTGCTTCCAGTTCAGTCGTCCACTTTCGGCCGGGATGGAAAACGTTCTTTTACTCACCGTCCCAGCTCTCAAATTTCTTTTAATTCCCTACATAAATTGTCGCCCGTTTCCTGTGTGTTTCATTTCCGCCCTCTTTTCCATTATCGCTCATTACTCTGTTTCTCTCTCATAAATCCCACAATCCCCTTCTTTTGATTCGCCTTTCTCCCTTCTCAGCCTCTTACCCTGAATGCCTCCCCTTGATAAGCACACGCTTTTTCTCTCCATGCCCTTATTTCCCCCTTTCCTTTTTCGGTCCTCCAAAATATCACGGACCCTTTTTTCATCCCTATTTCTTACTCTCTCCTTATTTACTTCGTCACCCTTTCTCACTCACTCCCTCTCTCCTCCTGAATCTTCTGAATCTCCTTTCCCTCACATTTTTCGCTCCCCCGGCCGTAGCAAGACCATGGATTTTTTCCCATCTCTTCCCTCACAAATTGCCGTGGCCGTCGCCCCGAGGATAGCGCCTGGGAACGTGATGCCGAGTGGTGCATCTCCCGCGAGACAGCGCCGTGAGGATTTGGAATTAGATTTACGCTGGGGACGTTGCACTCGCTTTCCTAGACTACCGATAGGCAACAAGTGGTCTTGGGCTTGTCAGGCCATTCACCTACTCAAATAAGAATGTATATAAGCGAGTTTTATAGAGCTGTTGGCCGTCTCTCGCTTCCTCCTCGCGAAGCCTATCTATTTTTCCACTCTTCGGCTCCCAATTGTCTCTTTTCCATATCTTGGGTGACCTGCTTTGTCCAATCTTCTGGTGGTCTTTTCTTCTTTTCCTCCTACCTTGTGGTTGCCAGTTCAATATTTTTTGGCCATCGTTTATCCTCCATTCCTTTAACGTGGCTATATCATTTCAACCGTCTACTCTTTATTTCTTCGATGACTTTTTTTTCTATATTAATCCCAGTCCGTATGTTTTCATTGGCAATCCTTTCTAACCTGGATATTCCGAAGCTTCTCCTATAATAATCCATTTCTACGGCCTCCAGTCTCTGTCTTAGTCCTTGGGTCATTTCCACGTCTCCGATCCATAGAGAAGTATGTTTTGAATAATTGTTTGATATATTCGGCACTTTGTCTTCATTTGAATATCTTTTGACCATAATATACTGTTCAGTTTATTTGTTGCTAATTTTGTTTGCTTTATCCTCTTTGTTATTTCTTTCTTACTCCTTCCCTCGTTTCCAATTATGGCCCCTAAGTGTTTAAACTCTCAGCAGACTTCAATGGCCTTCCCTTTGATATCCAAGCTGCTGGCCATTAAGAATAACAACACATTTTCTTCCCTCCAACAACTCTACGAAAAAAATGCTTCAAGCGATTGATATTTGGCACCCGAGAAGAAAAGTTCTCATGCTGGGGTTGCTATTCCTTGGATATGATTGGTTGGATTCCTTGGATTGGCAGTGATCGGCAGTAACAAAAAATGTGAACAAATTTACAAAACAATTTTCGTCTGCATCGAAGATTGTCATTAAACGGTATAACTTTATCATATTTACTCACAAATTTATCACAGAAGTTTATTAAATACAATATTATTAGATACAAAAATCATGAGCATTATCAATAGAACCCTTAATCCACGATGAATTTGAATTCACGGACGAGGGTCGCTCAGAAATATTTTACCCGTTTTAAAGTTTTGATTTTGATAAATTTTGAACCGTGGACATGATCAATAGATAGTATTACTTGGAGTCCTGGTATTTTCAGGAATCAGTCTCTGAACGGAAAAGTATTTGAATTTTCCCCTCTTTCCATCTGGTGTTTTGGCCAAAAGAGAAGGCTCAGAATTTCGTTGCCAATGTTTCGGTAATTTAATAGCATTATCAGGGCCTCGAAGAAAACGTGGATTATTGGTACCTCTATGGGGCAGGAATGTGGACCCCCAGAAGGTAGGATGAGAATAGGCTGTAGGAATTTGACGTGTGGGTGTAAAGAAGGTGAGATGGACGGAAAGAAAGCCTGGTCGTGGAAGTGCTTATGATGGTGGGCAAGGAAAGGAAACTTCTGAATGAAATTGAGATCAGAAGGGCAGGTGATTGGAGGATGTAATAAGGGACCAGGGATTGCTCAAGAATAGGAGAGAAGGAAAGATGTTGGGCAAGCGGGGAAGGGGAAATAAGAGAATAAGCTTCATGGACGGGATGAAGAAGGGTAGATCGTATGCTGAGGCGACAAAAGATATACTAGAGCGAGATAGGCCCCTGAAAGTGTATAAAACCGGAAGGAGATTATCTGACATTCAACAAAACCTCCTTTTACGGGTAGAATACTTTTTTTTAAATTGGTAGCCTTGCGATTGACTGAGGTACGTGGTATAGTATATGATGATGCCGTAACATGGCGGAACGCGTCTGGCTTACAAAAGTTTTGTGGAAGAGTACGTTTTGCATTTTAATTATATGGATTTTACTTTGTGCCCTTCGAGCGGGTAGTCAGGCTTACTTTTCCGGACCCAAGCAGTAGTATACTAGCATAGTAGCAGAATTCCACCGGGGAAATACCAGGTTCTTGACCGTGACTTGAACTCCGATTCCTCGATGTCGCGCCGAGTCCTTAGCCAGACCTGTGGTTTTCTGTGGTGGGCTGTGGTTTTCGTTGTGTGCGTAAAATATTTAATTCTGTGTAACGAACAGTCCAAGACAAGCGCGTAGCTCAACAGTCTGCAATGTTAAATCCTGTCAAGCCAAGTCAAATCTGAGCCTGATGAGGCGTTCGTTCTTTTAAACAAATTTGGAGAATAGTGGCACTAGCCATGTATTACCTTTACGGAGCCGCCCACAAGTGCACATAATTGCGAATTTCCATAGAGGAAAATCATTAGCCATGACCGGGATTCTTGTCTTGCTAGAGGTCTAGCATGTACTTTGTACAGGCTTCACTGACTATGATATGATCCCTCAGTAAAGGACGACTTCTTGAGTGTTTTAAGGTGTCAGGGGCTCCATCTCTACCGACGTTTCGAAGTTCAAGACCTTCAAGACCAAAGAAACCTACTTGTGCAATATACTCCGGCAGATCATCAGATTATTCATCCCTCGGTGGTAAATTGGGCTAAATTCCTTAGGTCTAGTGCTGACCTTCCATATTCTAGTTCTAAACTCTAAGAAGGCGGCTCATTTTTTCGTGGAAATGAGACGATTAAAGGAGACCTATTCGTTAAAGTGGCTGCAAATCATTTAATGCCAAAATTAACCCGATATCTAGTGTCCTTTCTGGGGTAACGGTCGAAGGATATTCAAATGAATCGAATACTATTGAATTCCCTCCGAGGCTGACGCAAAGATCCCGTTCTGCTGTAAAGAGGAATTAGTCTATGGACACGACATTAACCAGCGAAAACCGCAGTCCATCCAGAGCTTCCCAGTATTTCGAGGGCAGATTTTCACTATACAACAACGTACTGCTTTTATTTGATAATAAATAATACTCATGATTTACGTAAAATAGTTGTAGTAGTGATTAGTTTTTAACGGTTCAAATGCATACGCATTAGTCCGGTATCAGCGGAGGGGCTATGCAAACATTCGACTGTGTTTATTGAGCGGGAGATAATGGCATTACCGAGATCGAGGATCTGTAACTGTGGTAGAAAGCACCATTAATCAAGGTAACTAAAACCCTCGGGGCGACCCATCTCTGGAATGGACCGATGTTTATTGCTCCCTAGGTATAAGAATCACATGGTTTTTGTGACGTCCCAGTCTCTAAAAAGCTACGATTTCTTGTGCTGTCTCATATTTTAATTCTTTCGCTCGGCTATTTTGATCCGTGGATTAAATATTTTTATTTCTCATATTCCGAGGCAAACCATTTGTGGTGAATAGACCTTAAACGGGGAATAGGTTTTAAATTTTGTGCTGAAACGTGTAAATAATGTCTTTTGCTGTACTCAGAACTGAAACAAAAAGTCCGTTATTTTAATGAAACATGGTTGCTGATTTGTTGGTAATTTTTTTCTCCTACCAACCAGCTTATTGGTTTTATGTTTTCTCAATTGGACATATTGATGGATAAATTGCGGGATTTGTCTACCCATTGCCGTGGATTCGAATTTGATTTTGGATTTGAGTTCTAAGGTCGTTTTTAGATAAATTCATCTAGCAGCAGGGTTACATGAAACCAAAGAATACTATTTTTGAGCGAACTATATTTTAGATATTTAGAAAATGATCTAATTTGACCATGAATATTTTTAGATTATATTTTCAAACCAAAAGTGCATGCAAGAACGCATATTTGTTCCTCACAAAAAACAATGTTGAAATTGGTAATGCTCAAGCCAGACAAAATATTTGGCATGAACCAGCTCTGATAAGTTGAGACCCTTAATTTTCCATACAACCTCCGTGAATCCTTTGTAGTAATTTTATCCTCGTTGGCATGTAGGACAGGACCTGTTTATAAAATTATCTCGCGGTCGTACCAGATCGTCATTAGGTCACATGTTGAGATATACATTTTGCAACAGAAGCATCTAAATCCAAATTTTACTGCCGATTAAATTATTGTACTTAAGATGTCGTAAAACATTAAATATACATCGGAGGAAATGTTTTTATCACAAGGGTGGTCATATGGATATCGTTTCTACTTATAAGTGAAGGTAGATAATTGAATTTATTATTCACGCTAAAGGTACTGATGCAACAGAAAGTGTTTTTCGAAACCAAGATTTGAGAAGTGGACTGTCCCGTACTTAACTATTCACTCATGGTAAACCCTCCGATGTAATTTTCTCTCTTGTGGCACATGGGACGCATTGTACCAATAGATACGTCTAGTAGGCTATACCAGATCATTCCCGTTTGGGGTAGTTTGAGCGAGACAGTTCCTTAGTCATAAAGAAAACTATATTCGAATTTAAGTTTTAATTTCAGCAGCTGAAGAAAGCACATATTAAATATTGCTGTATTAATGGTGAAATAATGTACTTTGATATGACTGAAATTCTATGTAATTAAATAAACATCCACATTAGTCTTTGCCTTGACTCATTTTTTCGCGCGGTACGTTTAAAATTCCTTCACAGCGGAAGATTTTTTGTTAATTTAGACAAAAATTACTGCGGCGACTATATGATTTATTTCCAAAATAGTCGAGTAAACTTAAAAAACTATATGCTGTTAATTTTTGACGAGATATAGGTGTTAAAAAATTCCTCATTTTTTAAATTAGGTCTTTATGAAGTGCATACACGTACCACTTCCCACGTAAAAGGGCTGGTATTATTAGTCAAAAATCTTGGAATGTGGTTCGGTAGGGGATGATATTTTGGATTCTTTAAAATGAGAACAAATTCATTGATTTTATAGGTGAAATGATATTTCGCTCAAACTCCCATAAATTTGGTTGACTCATCGCCGCGGCCTTTCTGACCGGTTATATCATTCCTGGCATCCCCGTGTCTCCTTCTTATATTCCTGATCCATCCCCACTTTTCACATTTTCCAACTCTGCCCATTCGTCGCGAGTGATGTTTCGTTGTTTCTTTACCTCTTCTTCATTCCTCTTCCGTTCTCCTCCGTCCCCCTGTTTTACTCCTTTCGTACCCCATGCCGCTCACCACTCGAAACAATGCTCAGGCGAGTCCTTTTCTTCTCCACCTCTTTCTCCCCCTCCTCTATCCCCCCGGGGCAATTTTTCTTCATTTTCTTTCTTTCCTTTTTGCTTCTTTTTTCTTCTTTTTTTGAGTAGTCTGGATAAAGTGCATTGCCCCCTTGTGGTGCGCGGAGAAATTGAGATGGTGTTCGAAAATGGGATTTCTCCCCGCCATATAAATGCTGTGTTAATTCCTTTTAGATTAAAAAAAAATATTCCTTAAGCCTTTTCCTCTTTTTATGCCACCCCTGGTGGAGGGAATCGGAATTTTCTTTAATGAGGATTCTTCGGTTGATTTGCTTTCCCTCGAAGCGGAAAATTATTACTATCGTTTTCTCGTGAATATTATACGCAACGAGATGTGTATAGAATGTAGAGATTTGTGTTTGAAGTGTGGCTGATTATGGTTTGAAAGGGTAATAGTGTGATAAGGAAACGTTTCTAGTTTTTTCGTGGCTGAATCTCGCCGTAAAAATTACGCCAGCGAGATATTTTTTAAATTTTCTTGCAAGAAATAGAAGTCAAGTAATAGTGAAGATCAATATCATTCTTTTGGCAGAATGTTTTATTGAATTTAAATGTAATCCAGGTTAAATTTTCTAATTTTTTTGCCAGTGAGATTCCTAATAGTAATTGAGTTGATTTTTCTGAGTACCTTGACTGTTAAGGTTAGTCACCAGTCAGTTAATTAAATCTTGAACGAGAAAAAATATGTTAAATAGTAGTATCAATGGATGCGATGCGATGAAGATTTCAAAGCGGTAAAAGATTTTCGTACAATATTTGAAATACCTATGTTTCTTGTAAACTTGGTGATAGATATGTGTAGTATTTTTGTTATTGATTGTGATGTGTGATCTTATTTTTTAAAGATAGACCGATTGATTGCAATTTTAACTCTTTAAGTTAAGACTCTTTAGGTTTCACTTAAGTCGTGAAAATATTGGAAGAAAGTTCCAATTAATAATTGCTTGGAGGAGTTATGCTTTTCATTCGCGGGGGCTTACTTTGACCTTTGAGTATAGAAATTAATTTGTTAGTTTTCTCTTTTTGGCTGTATTTGAAACAATGGGATAATTCTATCTGATGGTGGATTAACAATAGAATTTTCCTCATTATGCCAACATTTTCAGAGGATTTTATTTTTTACTGCTTGAGCTATGATTTTATTTTCGATTTCTCACAACATGCTTCTTTAAACTTCTCGAAACTTATGGAATTGATAGTCATTATTTTTATAAACAATATTCTTTCAGTTCTTCGGAATCAGTTATTAACAATAACTTTCAGTGATTCTAACTGATCTAGATTTATAGAGATCCGTTTTCATTTCTCTTTCGTAAAAGAGTTATTCGCGGATAAATAATTTCGTTTGATTTCGTATTCCACCTGAGATTCTTCATGGACTTAATTCTCAAGACAGCGTGAATTGGTTGACACCAATATACGAATGAGTCACCGCCTATGAACGAGGGAGTAAGGAATAGATATTTCGCATTTTTCCCAATGCTAAGCAATAAAAATAAGTAGGTAAGCATTGATATGTAAAATAATATTGCAAGTGGATGTGAAATGTGTATCTCCAATATTCTAATGGATAAAATCTCCGCGTATTTCTTTGAGAAATATAGAACAGGATAGACTGACTCACCATTTTCACCCAAGTTTCTAGGGCTGCGTGAATAATCTATTTTAATGCAGTTGTAGCCGTAAGCAGTCGTAAAAATATCCCCGAAAACCTGTAAAATATATCATTTGAAGAATTAATTGTCGAATTTTTAAGTTGCTATCAAATGCCTGTTCAAATTAAATTAATCATTATCAAACTAATCCATTTTTGGAGACAAAGTTCTCCCATCGATTCCATAGTCAGTCTGCTGCATTTAATCGTACGTCTCAGGTCAAACGAAATATGTCTTGCGGCTTATGACCATTATGTTCCTCAAATTGTTTGCAGGGAAAACTGTTCGTCGAAAAAGTACTATGAAAGGATCCCATCAATTTTTTTACATTAAATGCTGACGTAATTGAACATTGCCTTTACTAGCCTTAAAAAGAAACAGTTACTCTCTGTTTGCGTTCTATAGGAATATAAAATAATATTTACAGAGTTAAAGGCGTAAACAAAAATAACTTTTAGCTCTATTCATTTATTTTTACAGGTTTACGTAGCTGGGAGGGAAAGGGTGATTATTTGGCTTCCAATTTATTACAGAAATGCTAGGTTTACCCATCTTTGGAGCATAAACGTTCTGCTTTGACGGTATGCCTTGAAGTCGAGAATTATCCTCATGGCCCAGTGAAGCGAGTCGTAAATAAGGCTTAAAATTTTCGTCCCTAGCACTTGAAAAACAATCAGCGGACATTTTTCTGCGAAAGACCATGAAACTCGGTCGTCTTCGGCAGTTTTCCGTAACTGCTGCCCTGGGGAAATGGACTTTACTCGATCGCAGTTAAAGCCGCGCATTTATTGAGCGCTCGTTCGAGCGTGGAAAAGTGTCCTTGTTTTGCGGGCACGAAAGTCATTCCATTGGGGGTGTGGTCAGAGATACCGGGAATGTTGTGTGAGCATCTGGTGTACCATCGTGGGACCATCGAAAGAATGAACACGAGGAGTCATTGGATGAGGTCTTTAAGTGCCGAAGAGATTTGTAGAACGATGCACTTTGCACTCGTGGTAGCTTGAGCTAGATTTTGTCTCTAGTACTTCTAAATTTAAGCGGTAATAAGAAGAATGAAGTAGATATGGTTTTGATTATGACTTCATGATCATCAACTGGTAATCTGTGTACAGGCAGGTCCCAAATACCAAAACTGTCTCCAATTCGTCCTGTTCCAGGCCTCTTCTATGATTTCCGTGTAACTTCTTTTTAGCTTCACTTTGTCTGTTATTTTCAGCCTTCTTCTTCCTCTTCTCTATTCTCCATCTTTTTCCTCGGCTGCTATATTTAAAATCCCCCAAAAATGTTATGGCGGAGAGAAATCCCATTTTTGAACATAATCTCAATTTCTCCGCGCACCACAAGGAGGAAATGCACTTCATCCAGAATATATATATGTATTGTTTTCACTAGTGTTATTTCCTCCATAATTCTTCCCAGCACCTCATTTCTTACTCTATCCATCCATTTTACTCTCTCTAGCATCCTCCACACCCACATCTCAAAAGCATTGATCTATTCCTTTTGTTTTCTTCCGAAGGTCCACGTTTTGCACCCATACAGCATAACTCTCCACACACAACATTTCACCAGTCTCTTTCTCAGTTCTAGGTCCATAGCTGCATAACACATTTCTCTTCTTATTAAAAGCTTCCTTTCCCATTGCTTTTTTTGACTTAATCTCTATCTCACACTTCCAATCTTCTGTTAGCATGCTTTCAGGATATCTATACCTTTTAATCTGCTCTATTCTTCACTCATTTGTCATTTGTACATGGCATTCAGGTTTTATTGTGAAATATTGGTCAATATTTAGGTAAACAACTGCAGCATATTTGAACAACTTTCCGTGAATTTTATTGACTTCCTCTGGCCAAAAAATATTACATTTAACTAAAACAGGATATCATAAATAGCTTATGTCGATTCAGGTTAATAATTACCGATGGAAATCTTGATTACCTTTGACTTATTTTGGGAATGAAAAAAATAATTGTGTTTAATTTACAAAGCAGCATGCCTTAATTATTTGCAAATAATTAATGCAATTTAGGCTATCGCGACGAAGTCTATGTGGTGTAGGTATTGTCTGGTTGTCTACCGCATGAGTTCATGTCTTCTTGCACTTGGACCACGCCTTGTTCTCCTGACTGCTGTTTGGTCTGCGCCAATCTTATTTTCCCTTTTTTGTCTGGTAAAATAAATTAGCATTGTCCCCGATTCCTCAAAATTGCAATCGATATGAAAAATGCAGGAGTTCTAAGTTTAGGCCTACCCTTGTGGAATTTCGTTGGTTTTTCCTAATTTTTCTACGCGACGGACCAATTACCGGGCAGAATTACCAATTAACGAATACTTTAAAGAAAATTCTTGTTTCTTTTCAAATAATAAAATCGTTATTTTGGTGAGCATTCCATCACTTGAGATGTAATCCTGCATTTTCATTTTGTGGCTCGTCAGTTGGTTGAAGCGTATTGCTGTCTTTTAGCTTGCTGGTGCAGTTAATTTCTGCAAGATGAGGGATTCGTTCTTCTGGAGCGTGAGCATCTGTGTGAGTTGGACAGGGTCGTTGTCCTTCTGCGGCTGAAGTTGTCTTTTCCTTACGCCTGTGGTCGAGAACTTACTTGTGGAGGATCACTCTTGTGGATCTGTGATTCTTTTCAGAATTTACGCGGACTGAGTCCCCATTAAGTGCTTCTGATTTTGCGAGCTGGAAGGCATATCTCGTTTATGGCATCCTCGAGGAATTCTAGCTTGAAACCTTACGAAATGTGATGGTGGTTAAAGCCAAAATAACTCAGAGTAGGAAAAGGGAAGAAATGGAGTGGTATTTTAGAGATTGTGTGAGGGAATCATACAATTTTTTTTGTAACTGCAGTCCTGCTCTTTTGCGGATGCAAGAGGTAGTGTATTAGATATTACTGTGAAGGTATTCTCAAGTCAGTTTTTTCTTAAAGGCTACCTAAAGCTTGCTATTTATGTACCAGGAAATTGTTATTAGACTATGTTTGTTTCTGCCCAAAGAACGCACTCCAATGTTAAAAGCTAGTATTAAATAATATCCGACTTCAATTTTAGAACGACGATCATCTTTTCACTCTCTTGAGCATTATCTTCGACCCATAATATTATGTACAAATATTTACTTTAAATATTTATTTAAAAATATGGATTTTTCCCACGAAAATATATAGTGTTAAATATTGTTGTCTTATGATAAGTCTGCAGTTATGCTATCTTATGGTGTATTACAGTAGTATTGTATTATATCGCTCTACGAAATTACAATCTAAGCTTGATGAGAAAAATTTGTAACTGCATTATTTTTTGCGGCGAAATTGAAATGCTATTATGCTGTAAGAGATGTATGCTTTACTAGGATTTTTTAAAAGTTAGCTTACGGCGATGTATGGAATTAATTAGAAGGCAGCCTCTCCACAGGTCTGTGACCTTTGAGGCTGCCTAAAGCTCCTGAAAAATTGTTTAAAAAACTTTTGTACTTAAAATTGTCGAGTAATTAATGTATTATTATTATATGCGGGGAAATATGAGGTAAGGTTATATTAAAGGTAGTTGAGGGGAAGTTATTAAGTATACATTGAAGTGGAAATGTAAGCAGTGGTGTTTTGCATAAGAAACTGCTATATAGAAGTACTTCTCCGCCTTCATCTCCGCCTTCCATGTTTGTATGTAGGCCCATAGATCTTTCGTATAATCTTATTTTCAAATACTATTAATTTTTTCTCCTCCTTATTCAGTTTCCATGTCTCGAATCCATAGAGCAGTACTGGGCAGATTTTTGTTTTGTACAATCTAATTTGTATTTTATACGCCAGGGATTTCGAAGATAGGAGTCTGTATCATGCATTTAAGCATCAATTGGCTACATGTTGATGAGATCTAGCCAATTTGAGGTTATATATTGATGAGATCTGGCCAGTATATCTAGGTAGATTGCTATGAATACATGTATTATTAAAATTCTTTGAACTTTTTTTAAATTTCAAATCTGAATGATCATATAATAGTCAATTTTCAGACCTTGAAACTAATTATTTAAATGTCAATTGTATATGGTGTTTGACTTATGATGACATGGTCTTACAAAATGGAACCTAGAATCGATTTTTTTGTGTTTATTTTCATGTTCTTTCTTTGCTTGTTGTCTTCACTGTTACGTGTCACTGCATAATACACCTTTTGCCATGAGTCGTTATCCCTGTCTGGTGGTTTCTTTGTATCTTGCTTTCCCACCCGATGGACGTTTTTGGTTGGCTAGCGTACGTAAATGCTGGGAGAGAAAAAATATATCGAACATGACCTGGCCCTTTCACTTGTGAGGATGGCTCCAGACGAGCACGGTGGCTATGGGAAGCAAATGAACGAGTGTATTTTCTTGCAAACCCTGTCAGTGTGTGATTAACTTTTGAATACAAGATCAGTCAAAAATTAAGGGTGAAATATTTTTCTTTATTTAATCTTTAGTTTATATAAGTCCTGGTCCTCCAAAGCCAAATGCTTGTCTGGAGGTGCTAACTTAGATAATTATATATATAAACAAGACAATACAAACAATACATTAAAATGTTTTAAATATTTACCCTTACTATATATTAAAATATTTATAAAAATAGTATGAACGTAGAATATAGTATAGATAGAACTTAGAGTATAATATAAAGTAGTATAAGAATAGCATGAATATGTAACGCACATTTGTACGCACATTTTACAACTTCTTTTATAGATGTATAGATCATAAACTACTATGAAAGGTACAGTTTTATAGATCAATTGTTGTTATCAACCATTTTCTCATTTCTTTTTTAACCTTTAGTATTGTTTTTAAATTTTTAAGAAGTGCGGGAAGACTATTTAGAACCTTAAGTAAAATTAAATTGAGCTGTCTATCACCATATTTACTAAAATCAAAATTGTGAAGTTTAGGCTTTCTTCTTTCCATAATGTGCTTGGCTTCCGTTTTGGTTCTAAAATGTAGGCTAAAATGATGCCAACTGTCAACAAGTATATGTACATCTTATGCACAGGTAGAAAACTATATTTTTTGTAAAATATGCTTAACACATTTATTATTGCACACGTATTATTTCAAAGTAAATTAAGATTAAAGAGCACCAACCATAGTGGATCTGTTCTACCAATTAGAACCCGAGATAATTTTTTGTTATAATTCTCGCATTTTCACATATTGAAGCATCTGCCATGCTCCATCCTTTCTCTCAGTCATGTGGGCTCATATACACCTAAATTGCGTAAGTCACCACCTTAATCTACCTTAAAGTAAAAGATAAAATTTTAATATCAGTCCTTGAGGATTGGTGTTTCTAGTACGCATTCCTTTGGACGAGATCCAGAAGAAATCAGATACTTAGCAAGAAGTAAATTTTACATGTTCATCATAGGTTGGTTATTGTGGTGGGGAGGCGGCCGACTATAGAAGTTGTTGGAGTCATTTAGATTTGGTTGGAAGTTTGCGGATGAAGTTCTTATCGAAAGGGTTACTTGGAAGCAGAGTAAGGATGGAGAGAACGTCGGCGTCTACTCTTAACAAAAGGTATCATATGAGCGATAGTTTAATATCCTATCCGACGAATTCGATTCTGCGTATCTCCCCTTTAGTAATTGGAATTCCTCCTTGAAAAATCACCACCACTTCCTGGATTTGGATACGGGAAGGCCTCCTGGGCGGGAAACCAGTCCTCTAGCCTTCAGCTTGGATCTTAAAGTGCTAGTACTCCTTGTCGTGTTTCTTTGAATCCTTAAAATTATTCCAGTAATTACATCAAATTATCCAGGAACATCTCACAGTTCAAAAGGAGTATGACTGGTTATTTATTTCCCTCAGTGTCCTGAAAACCATATATTTGACTCGCACAAATTGAGCGATATTTATTATTTATATCTGTTATGTTCTTATTTGCATTAGTTATTTTGAAATTATGCTCCAAGGGTGGTTCCCAGAACAATAAAAGCTGTTTCTATTTCTATAGCAAATTCCGCTCAATAAAATGCGAAAAATCATTCTATATCTCCTCTTGTAAACTATAGACTCCTTGTCAAATCACGTCAAATTATCCAGGAATGTCTCACAGTTCAAAAGGAGCACAACTGATGTTTATTGTTTCCCTCAGTGTACTCAGCATCACATTTTTTACTCAAAATAATCGAATTATATTTGATATTTGTATTTTTACTTGTGTTTGTTGTTTGTTTTTAATTATTAGCTATCTTTTGATTTATTGTTTCATCAGGGTCCTGGCTGATAACTTGTTTCCTTCAGTGTCATGAAAGGCACATTATCAATTAAGCATATTGAATAATATTTGTTCATTGTTATTATGATTTTTTATTTTATGATTTTTGTATCCTTCCCTATCATCGCTGACTTATAATTGCGTTCCAGTGTTGTAAACGTGACGATTGTCTTAATTGCCTTTGCCCTCAGGCTAATTTAGTTACCACAGTTTTGCGTAATTTTTTGTATTCATGTTTTGTATTAGTTGCCCCATGGTGGCTTGTATTTTGAATTTATGTTCCAAGGGACTTAGGTCCCAGAACGATAAATTTGGTTCTTTTCTATTCTGTTCTAAAATAAATTCGCTATTTACATTCTCGTTTTATCATAAATAATTATATTTGTAAATTGTTAATGTGATTATTTTTATTTTCTGATTTTTGTATCCTTCAGCGTCCTGGCTAATTTATAATTAAGAGTCAGTAATGTAAACGTGACAATTGTTGTAATTGTCTTTACTCTCTAGCGATTTAGTTACCACAGTTTTGCGTAATTTTATGTATTTATGTTTTGCATTTGTTGCCCCATGGTGACATGTATTTTGAATTCATGTTCCAAGAGACTTTTTTCCCAGAGCAAGAAAGTTGTTTCTATTCTACTCTATTCTTAAAGAAATTAGCTATTAATTCTTAGCTCCGGTCTCTGAAGGTATTCAACTTAAGGGCCACTGCTCTTTTCAAACTCTTCCCGTGTTTCTCTAAGCCCTGTGTGGTGTTTTTGTAAACCTTTCCTTTTGCGCTCGATGGCCGTTATCGGATGACACTTCACGCTGACGCTGGGGAAGAGTCGGATGTTCTAACACGCCCCGACCCTTTTACTCGTTAGCGCGGATCCAGACAGCGCGGCGGCGGCTTAGGAAGCGCGGGCAGACGAGTAGGTTGCTTTAAAGGGGGAGGGGAGTAGGGAGAGTGGACGTGGTGCACACGGGGGTCTTTCCCGCCTTCAACGCATCTGCAGATAATCGACCCGTCCCGAGTTGGCGTAGAAAGGAGCGAGATCTGGCTGCAGGAAGGCCTTCCACTCACCACCCCGCCCACATCCACGCATACGCTCTCCGCTCTTCCCTTGTTTTATTTTATCCCGCGTTGATTGCGTTTACGTGAAGGAAGGCTTACGACGCATAGAAAACGTGAAGTTTACTTTTATGCAAATCCGAGATTATTTAATTAATTGAATTAAGTCCTAATTATCAGATCTTTTGAAACAATTTGATGCTATTGAAGAGACTATAGAACCTTAGCCTCATATTAATTTGAACAATTTTTACTCTCAATAGGAACAATAGTTATGTGTATGATGATCAGTTGCAGGAACGACACATATGTATTTTATAAAGTTATGGGATCCATAAGCCATGGCATGATCAATATGTGTTGCAGAATCATTAGATAAATTTATTGGTTGAATTACTTATGGCATGGATTTATGCGTTCAATGAGTTGGCAATATGGAGGATGCACAATGATCCGCTCGGAGACTTAATTACTTGATAAGAGAGTAGCTTTGAGACAAAAGACCATTTCGTTATCTCTTACTGACTAATTATTATGTGCATTAGCTGATATTCATAACTTAACTCTCATCAGTTTTATCCGGCGGTGGAAGATTAGATGAAACATTCGAAACCATTAACTATTGGCAAATAAGTTACGGAACTGGAGGACGGGTTCCTGCAACCCGAAAATTTTTATGAGCTCTTTAACTTCATGGATCTCTTAACTATTAATTCCATATCTAAATGTTCCTGCAACCGGCCAGAAATCAAGACTTTTATTCTTACATTTAGCAATAAAAGAGACGCTTTACATAGAAAACGTTTTAAATGGTCATAAAAAAGTTAAAGAGGTAGTTCAAGAAGTTACCATAGGAGCGCAAAAATCAAAAGCAGTTCTCATATCTTAAGGCATATCTTAGTAAAATCTACCTTACAAAAACATCCCATAACTGTTGTACAGAAAATACTCGGATATGAAATAATGTGTAATTTTTGAACGGCATATTGTTAGCGACGTTAAACAAATGACTTACTTGAAGGTCTAAGATATCCTCGATAATGCACTTTAAATTTAATTTATCGCTTCTTCTAATTCGACTCTATCCTAAAGTTTTTTTCTCCAACTCTTCTAATCTCCCTCGCTAAGTAGTTATTTGAACGCTACAATTAATTTAATGGCAGCGGAAACTAGCATAAATAACTAGAAAAAATCTACTTCAATGATAATTTCCGTTGATTCTTATTCTTTCTAGTACTAGAACTGGAACTAGAACAAGTGATGAACGATATGATAGAGAATAAATACGTAAATATGAAGAGATTATCTAATAGGAGAATTGAGTGGAGGGCTGCATCCAATCAATCTCAAGAGTGTTGACCGATGATGATGAATCTTAAGTTAATTTCACACCCCTTCGAAATTTGCCGTCCGTAAATCAAGGCCCTAGGAATGCGAATAGACTACATGAACGTTGATTTGACGTGAATCTTTCTTCCAGCCGCCTTTCAACTTTCCCTCCTCTGCTACCTTGGCTTTTCGGTTGCCAAAGCATCGCGTATTCAGCGACTTTGAATGGCATTGTTCGTCCAGGGATGTCAGGGGTGGCATTTCCGATTCGCTGAATGAGCTTACTACTTTACTTTATTGTTCCCGAAGGAAAGGAATTCGTTTCTCGTTTTTCATCAATGCTCCCGAGGAATTTGTTTCCTGGGCTTGACGCCAGACATTTGGTGGCAATGAATTCGTTTCTATTCCCGCAGCAGCTAAGGGTGTCTGGTTGGTTCTTGAGAATCCAAATAAAATACACCAAGATAAATTTTCTCGCCATAGCTAGGACGATTGTGTGTTTTGGATTAAAGTAAGGGCACGAAATCTTTCCGTCTCTCCTCGCTAGAAAATCAGAAATCGGAATTTCTTCCGACCAGGAATTACCATAGTCTTGATATTCTCAGGCTTAGGTCGGTGAAAATTCATGATGACTGAATCACAAAAAACTTCGTAATTTTCATCATAAATGTAAAATCTGCCTATGAGTTGTATCGTAAAGATTATCTTTTCAGAATGCAGCTAATGATGATCCTGACAACAGATAATATCGCCTTCGCGAGAAAATCGGCAAGTGGTAATAAAACCGATCCAATATAAAATAAAGGAATAAGAATTGGGAGAGTTCCAATTACGTCCAATCATTGGTCGTTCAATCCTAAGATTGGTGGTTGACTGCAGCCCCCCACCCTTCCCTATGTACTACTAGTTCCCTTACCTCCTGGTATCTTTCCCTTGTACTGTCTTCTTTATTTGGTCCATAATCTTTTTTTAGGTCTTCCTTTGGGGGCTTTTCCCTCTATTTTTTCCTTCGATTATACTCTTCACAAATCCATTATGCCTCAGAAAGTGTCCAATCCATCTGCTTCTATTTTTCTCTGTGGTGTCCCTTATGGTCCTTCCCTTCTCTACTCTTCTATGCACTGCATCATTTGTTATTTTGTCCGTCCATTTTATCTGCAGCATCCTCTTCCAGCACCAGGTTTCGAAGGCTTCTAGTCTGTTCTGATCTGCTTTACCAATGGCCCATGCTCTCGATCTATAGAGTGCCACGTTCCACTCGAATTTTTTCATGTACTGTTTCCTGGTTATAGTTCTATCTTCTTTGAGCTGAGCAGTTGCCTTTTTCTCATGAATTTCTTATTAGCTTATGCTATTCTACGCTTGATGTGCGTTATCTGTTGATCTGTACATATTGATTCACAATACATTTCCTTGTATCTTTTTTTCATTATCAGGAATATATGAGAAAATGTGGACTCATTCAATTATTATTCAGGTCCGACCCGTGCAATTTTCTCGATTTAAGATATGTTAAGCAAATTATCTTTGTTATAAAAATTTTCCTCGTTATACACAGAAGTACAAAGCATTGAAATGAAACGGATAAGGTTGAAAAGCATAGTTCTCTGTAGAAAGGGAAAGGTGTTGATTCCTCCGTTGGGAAACCGGACCGGATTTCCACTCCCCGTTCAGTCGATAGATATCAAGGCTTGTTGGCTATTTTGGAAGGTCTGAAGTTCTCTGACCTTTCAGAAAGTCATTTAATTCGACGTTCGAAGACTGCCTGGCGTTCGCCTTAAGTTCCATGACCTATTCTTCCATTTTTTACGATTTTCAGATTGTTGTGGTCTGGAAGCCAATGGAGTGAGCTTGTTGATTCAGAGCTTGTTATAACATAGAAGATACCTATTTTATAAGATGGAAGCGGCCTGAGGCTTCCAAGGTTCCGTTAACCTAGCAATTTCCTCGATTATATCGCCAAGGATCTATCTCAAGGCGTGACCGAATTCAGACTAGATATTATCGAGCTACGAGGAGACACACCCTCATCGTTAGTTTGTCCCATATTAGGAAGGTTCTTTTTCCCTCCTCAACTCGTAAAAATTTTCGTTCTCGCTCGTAATACTTTTTCCGTCCCCGTATGTGACTGTTATAGGTACTTGAGCGGTCTCTAAATGGAAATCTGTCGTTAGGAATCTGTGGAGTCACATCTTATAAAAACCAAAATTGCTTGAAACTGATGGAGGCAAGCTTGAGATCTCTCGTTGAGACACTGTAGAAGCTATGGTTATCCTAGTTGAAAAGGAAAACTATTGAACCCACGGTATTTATTTCTGCGTTACGATGCTCGACGCGCTTTTATACATTTACTAAGTATTTACTTTTCAAACGATAACATGTATTAAAATAATCATGCATCATGTTGTTTAATTGTTTACATAATTAAGCAATGAATTTACAGCCTTACGATTTACGTAATGGTTGTTGTCATCCGTCATTCACTTTAAATTCCCCGATCTCGGGTAGTTGTCTGTGACTATTCCTGCGTTGAACTAAGATGAAGTAAGAGATTAGTGCAGATAATTGAATGTATTTACTACGAAAAAAGGGCGTATTACTTTTTAAAAATTTATGACTATAATGAGTGATTATAACATTCCTGATCACTGGATCGTAGGGGTTCAAAATTAATGCATATTGATGGAAGGATCTAAACCATTTTATCTTACCCGTATGTATTTTCACTTATTAATTACTTTTATCACCGATTGTTTTTACCTACTTGATCATACCATCCTAGATGCTTATAATATTCCCCTCACTTGATGTACTTGTACAAATAATCTCCGTTCTGTCATTCTTCAGTTATTCATTACCACTTATTATTTCCCTGTTCGTTTACAGAATTTCAAACGCATGGAATTTATTTCAATGGTACGATGCATTACGACTTATATGCCAAGCCTCCTCTATGGGGCCAGAGGTTATTGACATTTTGGATACAAACCAGTACTTAAAGATCTGCTGCATTGTCGCTCGCTGACCACCTATTTATCATATCGTAGAAACACATTTTCGTCGAAGTTTTTCTGTCGAACCGTAAAAATGCGATTGAAATACACTGTAGGGGGAAGAATAATTCACGCACTGCGGTCACGTTCCGTCTTTGGATCTCTATTTTTACATCCTTTTCATCAAATACTGCTCGTCACGTTTGAATGCGAAAGCGGATAATTACCAGCAAGTGCAGCATTGCCATCTCGTCTTGCTTCATCAGCATTACCTCAGTAGTATTCTTTCTTTTCCAATCCAGTAGGATCGGGAAAGTACACAATTCTCTCTAGTATAATGAGTCATTTTATTATTTTCCTGTCGCAGCATTTTTCGTCCGAGTGTTCTGGGTGGAGTTGGGCTATTGCTCCTGTTCACTGCATGGTGTGCTCCATGAAAAATTCATGTGTTGTGGGGTTTCAGAGAGTTCTTGTTCTCCGGTGGGGTTGCAGGTAGGACTCAGGACGCCTATTCGTCCCTTTTTAATAATTCCAAGAATCTCTGAGTTATTTACGTATCACGACAAAAGCGTACCGTGGAATTTCTCATGAGTGAGTGTATCATCCTCCATTTTGCTCGCGTTGGCTTTTTGAGGGAAAATATGTTCGTCTGTGAAACTGCACCGGTAACTGCGTAGAAAAAAGAATGTTCGCAAGGCTTCTTTACTTATAAAGATAAAATTGTCGTTTGTGGAAAGAATGGACAGAAAATAACTCATGTAATTTCATTCGTCAAAGAAGTTTCTCTCATTGGTCGTTTAATCCTAATTGTAAGATTGGTTTACTGCAGCCCTTCACCCTTCTCTATCTAATGCTACTTCTCTTACCTCCTGTTATCTCTTCCTATATACTTTCCTCTTTACTAGGTTCATAAACTTATTCCTGGATCTTCCTCTGGGGACCTTTCCCTCTATTTTACCTTCAATTATGTTTTTCACAAGCCTATTTTGTCTCTGGGTGTGTCCAATTCATCTGGTTCTTCTTTTCTGTGTTTTTCCTTATGGTTCTCTCCTCTTCTACGCTTCTGTACACTCCATCATTTCTAATTCTTTCCGTCCATTTTATGTTTAGCATCCTCCTCCAGCACCAGGTTTCAAAGGTTACTTGTCTGTTCCGGTCAGCTTCTGATTAAAGATGTTCTGTTAATTAAGATAATGTTAAGATGTTCTGTTATCTGTCCAATGTTAATAGTATAATGTTAACGATTCGCCTTAGTTTGGAGACATTTTTGCTTACGTGGTTGGAGCGCAATCTCTGTGTCTCATTCTTGAATCAGAAAAGTATTCCGAAGTACACCTGGGATCTCATTTTATAGGTCAATGCAATTCAAACTGATTCAAATGAGCAATGGCATCGAGTGTCTCCGGGGGGGGGGGCTTTAATATTTATGTTGATAAATTAAAAGCACTTGCTATATCCATTCCTTATGATATGTTTTTTGATTGTGAACCCGCTCGGCTTACGCAACTTCCCCGGTACACACACCTCTCCTTATCCATCCTGCCAGACACTCCACTCGAAGCTCCATTTTCCAATTCCCGTGGAATACATAGCCAATCACTCAATTCAAACCACCAATTTTCTCCTAGTTGCCGAAACTTGAGCCCGTTGTATAAGTTAAGTACAAAATCATTTTACGGTGTGGCTTTAAGTGCATCATCATTTGATGTTAATCATAGTGTTTGGCGCTACTTTGTAGCGTTTTAGCTTTCTACCTGCGTACATTTCCATTTGGCCAGGAGTGCGATGCTGCCTTAAGTGGTCGAAAAATTAGCGTAGAGCTCTTCTGTTTATTGATTACGCGTTTAGGATTCTTCCAGTACACAGATATTAATCCCTGCAGTAGCTCAATTGAAGTTACCTTGAGTTGTAATTAGTTGCCCGTGTGGTGAATTTTGGCAACAACGCTCTCCATTAGGGACGTAATGTCAACTAAGCGTGGAATGCTCTATAGTCAACTATGCTGCTAGATGCTGCTACTTCTAAGGTTAAGGTAGTAAAGAATAGTAAATTTATTTCTTTCAACTACAACAACTTGAAACAATTTACTTTTCATCCACATGAAAGCTAGATTTTCTCAAAGGAATAACTGTGCTGAGGCAACCCTGATCAAGAACATATACGTTGCTAACATACAACATGATAAGGTGCATGGTATTTTACATAATTATCTATTTTATCATAAATAGTCAGAGAATTAATAATTAAATAATGATAGTGCCAATTAATTTTCAAAGTAACTCTAAGTTTAAGAAAAGTATACATAATATTTCAGAAAAATTTAACAATATCTTCCTCGGCCAAGATCCAAAACTTTGCCAACTGTAGAAACTGTCGTTTTTGTAGAACTGTGGTCTTCTCGTGCTGTCCACTGATTCAGAAAAATAGTTGCTGTTGACCTTTTGGCGCCCTCTTTACCTTCGTCGTAAGGGGTGTAGAAATGTTAAAATGTCCCTCATTACGTTGGCGGAGTCAGCCATTGAAACGTAAGAAGCAGCCGATTTTCTGAGCCGCTGCATAGCCCGAGAAGACTAAATATTCGCTGGAAAACTCCTAAAATCTTCATGCTGAGGTGGTATTGCACCGTTTAGCCGTGAGATTTTATTCCTGAGACGTGCATGTGATTTGGACCCGAGAACTCTTGGTTACTTAGTCGCCGTGATGCCATATTATTTTCATCATTTAACTTTTAAGCATAAAAAATCGTACGAATTGGCCATCCTTCGAATCCGCATATCCAGTTAGCCTGGTAGATCACAAAGTTCTTGGCAAATTTTCTGCGGGGGATAAAAAATGAGTTCCTGCTGGGTGTTTATCATCAACTTCCGTTTCTTCCACTTTATTACTCCTTGTGACCCACCCTGATCAATACCATTCGATCAATTTCTCCCAAAATAATGTTAAATCACACCGGTATATAGAGATAAAACTGTTGAATACAATGGGATGGTGAGCAATAGTTTCCTTCTCTTGTTAAACCAATATTACCTATCTTTCATTTTGAAGGGGAGTTACTTCATTCTTGCGTGAATATTAAAAATTTGTATACGACGGGGAGAAAAATGGAAACCTAATTGTGAAAATTATTATGACTATTGGAGTATTAATTTTCTAAGAAAATCTTTATTTTAGTTGCCTAAATTAATTTGCCAAAACTATAATTTTTGGTAAATGATAGATTTTTGACGTGTGATTGCCATTTCCAATGTATTCACGCACGTTTTTTTCACCTAATTGGAAGGTTTTTTGTCTTTTCAAAAATAAAACTTTCTGATCTTCTCTGGAACATTAATCAAAATGTAAGATGATGCCCGTCCCCTTAGGCAAAAGGAAAGTACTTTAAGAGTCCCTCATATTAAAAAAAATCTTGAGTGCTGTGGAAGCGCAAAGCGAATGATCAGCGCCCAAGTCAACCGGTTTTTCCGTATACGCGAGTCAGATCGCTGCTAGAAAGTGGAAGGATATTGGGTCATGGTCGATTCCTTTCTTCTTCTCAATCTCCGTCCAAAAAACTCGCTGCATGACCGAATGCAGTTCATCGTGAAATCACATTAAAGGGGTGAAATTATGAAATACTTTCGAGATGCGATGGTGTTTAATGATTGGCAATATTTCTCGGCTTTGCCATAAAAAGTTACCGCCGTAAAAGTGTTCAGTCTCATTCATTATCAGCGTCAAGTTTCTTTTCTGCCAATTTTTTATTTCAAATCGTTCATTTTGTTATTTTTTCATGGGTGTGGGTTTAAAAGGGATTCATATGTTGCACCTTCTAGACGTTTATCACCATACTCATTCCCGTTTTTTTTTCATTTATTGCCCCAATTTTAACCCTCTCCTGTTCTGTAATTCTTCGATTGACTGTCTTTCCGTCACCTCGTGGACGCAATGTATTCCACCGAGTCTCAGGATTGGATCTTTGGCGACGTAATACATTTTAACCTAATAGCAAGCGTACAATTGACCTTGCCAAAGATTTTCCTCTTTTCAGAGTTAAAGTATTTAGTAAGCTATAATTAAAGATTTTATGCGCCCTACTACTAATTTGTCGGTAATATTTGAGTATTAGATAATCTATCTTCAAACGAGGTATTTCCTCCCCTTAATGCTGGCATTTTTTAGCTTAAGTGGCAAAAGACATTAAATATTTTGAGCGGCAGTAGAATCCTAGGGAATCATGAACAGTTGTTGTAAATGATTTAGCTGTAATTTGAAAACAGTATGTAAGAGTCCCTGAATTGACTTTGCAATTTCATTTAAATTGCCGAGTGTATAATAATATTGTTATTTATGTGTAGAGATAAAGCAAAAGAAAACTTAAGCTGGGAAATTCACGCTGAATTGAATTCTTTATGAATGTTGAAAACACTATTTAGCATCAAGCATATTATATAAAACTTATTCTTATGGAGTACAAATTCTTTGAAGAATCTAATCTATATTCCATTCATTTGTGTTCCAAAGTTCAGCATACAGGGACATGATGAAGATAATCGGTTGATTCAATACGGATAGAACAGAGTAACTGCTTTGATTACTTCGAACACTTTGGGACGCATCGTATTAGGTGAAGGCATTGGAACGGAAAAAATGTCATAAATTCATTAAAAGTTTGATCTTATTAAGTTAATTTTTGTTTTTCCTTAATTCAAGTCAACGCTGAGTTCATCAAAAATCGGACCGAAAAATTGGACCGCCATTGGTATCTTTACTTGTCGAGGGTATTTCTTAAGGGGATGCCATCGGAGAGCTTGTAAATCTGCAGGGCTTGGTAGATAAACATTTGGCCGTGTATCTCACCTGGCCATAAGGTCATAAATATCTGCAATTTTGCTATTTATGTAGCATTTATTTCAGTATACGGATGGAGAAGTTCGTCTGTTGGGAGTATTGAAACTTCCATCGCCCCTGTACACCTGCCCTCTCTCCTGTAACCTTCAAACCCAATGCATAGTCACCTCAGTGGAAGATCTGAAGATATTATTCTTGACATTCATTACTGGAATCGAAAGACCATAAAGATTCCTCTTTACTCTTTACGGCGCATCTTAATGATTGAATTGCCTGAGTTCTTAATGACCTTGTCCCAGAAGTTTTACTCGTCCTCCCCAAATGGTTGAATATTGGACGCTGTTGATAAGATTGAAAGTATCAGGCACTCCGCGGCGAGTAGATATTTTCGCACTCCCATTCCGACACCTTTTCGACTAAATTATTCTGACAAGAAATTACCTTTTCCATTTTCTAAACCTTTGTTACACATTTTTAATGGCCTCTTACTTCCTCCCCCTGCACCCATACCACTCTTAATTCACCACATCGTAACAACGACTACAATCTTTTAAAATAATTAATTAAAAAATATAGAGATACGTAATTGCTTTTTTACGATTTGTTTTTTTCCAAGCGTATGCCTTTGGAAGATTCTCCTCTGGTCTTCATCGAGAATAATAGGTACTCTAATAATTGTAATTATTTCTCATTCTCTTCACAAGTCGTACCTAATGATGCTGCTAGTCGACGAAACGCGCCGTGTGAACAAGAAAATACTGCAGAAAAATTCAGGTACTTCTTATTCTAATCACGAATGTGGAATATTTCTGTGAAGTGAAACCTTAGCCTTTACCCATTAGGGACTCGACGCGGCCAAATGTCGGAAAGCCCGTGGATGTTACGTCACAGCCCCAAACAAATCTAAAATTTTGAATGACCCTATTGGAAATGTTCAAGGCTTTTCATCAAAATTTCGCCACGATTGAGTCTCGAATATTCCTCTAGGATACCGAATTGGCCACGTAAATTTCGCTTCCGTTAAGGACGTTGTGCACGATATTTATTTCAGTACTGATAATGGAATTGAAGTCAATATGTTTCAAATCGTATCGTGTAAAGTTTATGATCGTACCCGATTACGGAATCGAATTCGATTATCAGTACTGAAAAGAGAAGTAAGTACGGACCTTATTTTCCATCGGATTCTTGGATCTAATTCTAAAAGGAAAGAATCACGAATGAGAGAATGAGAAATATAACATTGTGGGTGACCCAAACAATAGCGAATGACATTTTAAAATGCAGCTTGTGTGGTATGGTCACATACAACGTATGACGAACGAGAGATTACCTAAGTAAATTTTCAAGGTGGAATCCACAAGGTAGAAAAAGTCACCATTTCTCCTCCCCAAATCTAATCCCTTACATCTTACGCGGCTGGTGTCCTAAAACCCCCTGCTCACGCCCATACGGCGGCTCGCAGGGTAGTATGTAGATGTTGAGGCATTTTGTAATGCAGCCTTTGTCCTCAATTTCGCTCCTTCATTCCGGTCACTGGTGTTACCATGCGTATTGCCGGTTGATTCATAATAATGATTGTATGGCCGATTGAGGAGGTGTCAGTCAAGGGACTCAGTTCCTACCGGGTTTCGCTCGTTAATTTGTCGACCGCAGGACATCCACCTGTTTTTCAACTGCGCGGAGTCCACGTCCAGCTAAGCGGAAAAATAAGATAAATCACTCAATCACCCCCGCCCTCTGGGAGCCCGGAGGGAATACTCGGTCTGACCCACCTACCACGCCCAGTCAGATCACGACGTGTTACACGGCGGCGGAGCGAAACGATGATTTCGGACCCCTGAGCATCAACCTCATTCGCGCGCTGCCCCGCGGCCTGGCTAGGTGAGGCGGTGACAAGGTCGTTTTCAGTCTCAACACGTGTGTGAGGAATCGCGATCTCCTTGGGACGAGGTAAATAAAGATAGAACTCAGCCAATTCATGGTATCATCTACGAATAGCGTTTTCCCTGATCATACCTCACCCGTTGTCAATACGGAACAACTTCCGCTGTAGCGAGGTTGTAAGAAAAGGTGTGCATTGGAACGTGGACAAGCATTTAATAATCAAACGGCG
Organism: Ceriagrion tenellum; assembly: GCA_963169105.1. NCBI lineage: Eukaryota > Metazoa > Arthropoda > Insecta > Odonata > Coenagrionidae > Ceriagrion > Ceriagrion tenellum. The sequence goes on along the minus strand of OY720640.1, from coordinate 64,688,920 downwards.
GACGGAGCAGCTGACTATCGCTTCCTCATTGTTCATTAAATCCGAAGATTGGTTGACTGCAGCGTCCACCCTTCCCTATCCAATGCCAGTTACTCCACCTCCTTGTTTCTCTCCTGTGTACTTTGCTCTTTATTCGGTCCATGAACTTATTTCTGGGTCTTCCTTTGGGGACTTTTCCCTATATTCTATCTTCCATTATGTTCTTCATTAACCCATTTTGTCTCAGGGTGTGTCCAATCCATCTTGTTCTTCTTTTCTGTATGGTGTTCCTTGTGGTCCTTTCCTCTTCTACTCTTCTGTACACTTCATCATTTCTCATTTTTTATGTCCATTTTATCTTCAGCATCCACCTACAGCACCAGGTTTTGAAGGCTTCTAGTCTGTTCTGATCGGCTTTTCCAATGGTCCAGACGATCGTATAGGCACAAGGAATTTTAAATGAAACTGAGGAGGCATGGTCATGATATATGATGGGTTGAGGATGAAATAGGTACAGGATTTCACGGAAAGTATTTTGAGCCGAGTACACTAGGCCTACCAAACATAAATCATCGTATTACCTCTAGGTTTTAATTCATTTCACGAAAATCAAACGCGCCCTCCAGAAACCTAAACCAGTGGGCCGAAATTCTTCAAGCTTCACTGACGGAATGTGCTTTAGGAGTCAAGCGGAATGTCGCCTCCATTTGAGTTTAAACTCTTTGAGTGGATGTTTCTACACTCGACATCTCCCATGAAACTCATTCGAAATTAGTATCAATCCACGATAAAAGGGCATGTGAGTAATTTTTGTCCTACTGTGGACACTTATTTTCTTTCACATATTGTGATGAATGTTTTCACCATCCGATTTAAAGATGCTTTCGTGAATAATTGAAATTTAGTTTTTCGCGACTTGGTATTTGTAGTAAATTCAGCGGAGACCAATATAACAAATACCAATGAGTATTATTTCGATATTAAATCGTAGTACTCCAGGTACGAAAGTTATCGCTTTATCGATGTGATTCAATTAATGCATCCATAATATTTTGTAACAGGAAGTGGAAACTTCCTTAATCATGATCGATGCAGTTTTCAGTCAATTTTTAGCAATTGTTTTATTAGGAAAATGTTAATTTCGACACCGATAGACGCAGAGGTATTCACACGAGAGACAATTTAAATCCTCTATATGCCATTGTGTTACGAAATAGGTGTAAAAATATCAATAAAATCTCTAAAATTACGAAAATATATGAGAAAGGAACTGATTTAAAGGCCTGTGCATTTCTTAATCTGCAACTGAAAAACAACTGGTTGTTTCCGTTTGACTAAGGTTTAGAATATGGGAAGTGTAAGGTTTTGGAAATATTGCACCTCTATTTTGAGCCCTGGTATATTGCCAATGCGTAGAAATGAAAACTAAAGTCTCGTGCAGTCTCATGATTTAAAGTCAATTGAGAATGATAATGCAAAGTTTCAACTTCCGATTGGCAAAAGTACCATTTTCATTTTGGGCCCAATTTGTCCATTTCTCAGCCCATAGCGCGTTTGAGCTGAAAGATCTTGCTAATTGGTAGGAAACCTGATCTTCATCTAAGTAACTTATTAAAGTCACTTGCTCTCAGTAACTTAATCGGAAAATAGAGCAAAACATCGCATTGCACTACATTTGCTCTAAACGGCTCAACTGCTAGAAGAATGTTTCATGAATTTTTAGTTATAATTGAAATGATAGGAAAATCCCTCAATAATTGAGGCTGGGAAGTTTTAAAGTGGCTCGAGCGGTAAGCCCAAGTCATTGAGTGCACGTTCTAATAATTTTTCTAGTCAATGGATGAATTCTTGAACCTTATTTCACTTAAGTACATCTGTGAATTCGGTAGGAATCACCGTACATATAGTACCTTATAAATATGATAAAAGAGATATGTTTAATTCACTTCATCAATCAATGATTTAAAGTTTTCGCCTTCATTCAGGCGAAAAATTTAAAATATGGATTGATAAAGACGTTATGACATGGGTTAACGGCGCGGAATTCAAAATGTGAGAGAAAATATGAGATGACGTGTTTTTTTCGGCATGATACTTTTTTTATAAGTTAGCAACATTATAATAATTGGAAGCGTGTTATTTCGATTTAGGATAATCTGCTTGTATATCAACGAAATTAAATCGTAACATGCCGTTATTTCATATAATTCTATTGTTAAGAGATTCCATGGCTGCCTAAGGATGCCCATTTGCATTCATTAGATCTCTTACCCGGTGGACTTCCCGAGTAGAGCTATTTAGCATTACACGATGGGGGAAGTCTCAGATCTTAATGCAATTCTTTTCACTTTGAACTCTGCATATAATTAAACTATTCGTAACTGAACCATTGGAATTATTGGAAAAGCTGACCAGAAAAGACTAAAAGCCTTCGAAATCTGGTGCTGGAGGAGGATGCTGATGATAAAATGGACGTTTAAAATAAGAAATGATGAAGTATACACAACAGTAGAAGAGAAAAGGACCATAATGAACATTATTCAGAAAAGAAGAGCAAGGTTAAATGGGGGCACCCTGAGACACAATGGGTTTGTGAAGAACATAATTGGAGATAAAATAGAGGGAAAGGAACCTAGAGGAAGACCCAGGAATAAGTTCATGGACCAAATAAAGAGGAGAGGATATAGGAAGAGGTACCAGGAGATGAGGGAACTAGCATTTGATAGGGAAGGGTGGAGGGCTGCAGTCGACCAGTCATAAGATTGAACGACCAATGAGAAAATCTTCTTTGACAAATGAAATTATATCAGTTATTTTCTGTCCATTCTTTCCATGAAAGACCACTTAATGCATATAAGTAAAGAAGCCTTGCGAAAATTTATTTTTCACGCAGTTACCGGTGCGGTTTCATAGATGTTTCATAGATAGCAGTTTCGTAGATGAATATATTTTCTCTCAGGAAGCCAACGCGAGCGAAATTGGGATGATACACTAATTCATGAGAAATGCCACAGTATGCTTTTGTTTGCCATGATACGTAAATAACTCGAGGGAAAAGTCCTTTGAGGAAGACTCAGGAATAAGTTCATGGACCAAATATAGGGGAAAGTGCATAGGAAGAAATACCAGGAGAAAAGGGAACTAGCATTAGATAGGGAAGGGTGGAGGGCTGCAGTCAAACAATCTTAGGATTTTAAGAACAATGATGATAATAATTAAACACGAACGCAAAGTTTTACGCAAACCTGTACGTAAAAATTGCTCCTACCACTATTAAAAAAATATCTTCCACTGTTGGTGGTCTCGATGAGAATCTGGTGAAGGTTGCAACCCTGCGTACTTGCACTCTCCCTTCGCCACTTGTGCGAGCCCTTCAGGGTGCTCTTTGTTCGAGCCACCTCTCTTCACTTGAGGAGGAGAGAGCCGAAGGGGTGGCCGCAGTTGCCGCTGCGAGCGATCGGCGCTGGTGATGGTGGAATCGAAGGTCATCCGGTGATCGCCTTCCCATCCCCTGCCATCAGCCCGCCTCCGTCCGAGGCAGCGGCCATTTATGCGTCGTCGACCAGTTTCCAAATGCACGAGTGCTAATTTACGTGAACCTTTGCCTCTCACGGGAGAGAGAGTGAGGGGAGCGCCGGGAGATATAAATTAATTGCGGGAGTCTATAATGGCGAGTCTCCTCCGTCATTGCACTGACCTAGTGGGAGAGCGTTAATTTGTTCGCATAGCGCGAATTAAACGGAGTGGAAATGCGTTCGGGGTTCGCGATTCGCGCGTGACAGCGCTCAGTAGGTCAGTGATTTTTCAATTGTAATTAGTTTCAGTCGTAATATGCCGATTGATAGAATTGATACGCGCGATTGATTTATCCTCTTCCTACTTAAATTAATCCTCTCCACACGATGTGTGTGCAGTCTCCTTTTCTTTGCTACTCCTTAATATGTCCATCCCTTTAGTATGACTTTTTAGTTTTTTGTACACCATGAACATAGAGATCATCCACATTCTGCCATCCAAACTGAGTGATCAGCTGGTGAAGACGAAGGAAAAAAATGGCTGCAAAGGACCCAGTTTTTAACAAGTCCCATAAAATGTGGTAGATTTGACGTCCTTACATCTGGGAAACAGGGCATGTAGTCACAACGGGGCTGAAGGAGTACAAACATTACTTATGACTGGGGAAAGCTAAAACACCAGTCTTTGCTGAATACTGCATCATCCATAACCATTCCATTTGATTCAATGATGCGAGGGTATTTTTTATTTCACACAATCCTATGATATTCATACCCACCCTTTCTATTTCTTGGTTTATGTTCCTACCCTCATTCGTCCTTAAATGCCCATCACACCTTGTTATCCCAATGCGCTCTTCGGCATGACTTACAAATAATCTGTCCAATGGAGGAAAATCAATTTAATCAAAATCGCTAGTTAAAAATATAATAGGGCCTTTCCAAATATGAGGTGAATTCATTTGGCCCAAATTATCTTCTCTTTCATCTCCCGGTTTTAGATTTGTGTTATCTCTGGACCACCACTAAAATATCGTTATCATGATTGTCAGTTCTTCTCTTCTCTACCAATCCTAGTATGTCTCATTTTTTCTCTCTGTTGATATTTTCTTTCTTTTTCTGTCCAATTTCCCCTCTTTTACTTTTGTCTTCTGAAAACTTTGATAGTCATGAATTATTTATACAACGGTTTAGTATTTATCCCCCTTTTATGCCCGCATCCTCGAGGTGAATCTTGACTTGTATGGCCTTTTTTGAATTTTTAGGTCTCGGTGAAACACGTGAAAACTCTTTTAATCAGTATTTTCTTATCCGTTCTAATCAGGGTTCCGTGTTCTGCTATTCTTATCTTCCTCAATTTGTCTATTTTTCCCTCAGTTTTCATTGGGTTCCTCATGCTACTTCATTTGGTTTTTTACTATAAAATGTTTTACCCCAAATATTCCACGTTGGACTATCTTCCCTTCCTTTCAGCATCACCTATTTGGCTGTTTTTTTTTAAGGGAAATATTCCGAAGCATATCGGGTATTTAGTTCTATCTGTGTATTGTGATGCCCTATATTTGCGTTTATGGATGTAGATTTTTGTTAGACACTTTTTTTTCTCAGTTGGTAAGCAAGTTACATTTTCCTTTCCCTCGCTAGCTTGGCCACTTAGTGCTATGCGATGAGTGGGCTGATTTCTTCTTGTTACTGAATTATCGCGTTTGACTCGTTTTTATACGCTTTGTTTTCATATACCTTGGGATATCTTTCTTAGTTGCCTCATATTTTGTTTTTCAAAAGGTTTTTCGAGTCCTGCTTTTTCAACCTTAACCTAAAAAATACTAGCATTCAAAACATCTTTAATTTATACTTTTTATTTTGCCTATGCTATTTACGATATGGGATTACATATGAGCTGTTATTGAAATGCCGAATTTGACCTCATTCATGTACCAGATTGTGCGAGGGATATGTTTTTTTTCGAGGAAGCTGAGCGTGCCTCTCCGAAGCCCGTTGCTGAGAAATCTCCTCTTGAGTCCCAAACATCCGTCCTGTTTTTTTTGGCCAGAGGATAATCTGATGGGTGCGAGTGGAGTGTGGGACGAAAACAAGAACCGTTCACCCAATGCGAAAAAAAATTGCAATTTCGCAAAGGTTATTTTTAGCTCCGCTCCGTGTGACGCGAAAAGGTTGGAGATAGTAGGGGTCTCGTGTAAAAATAAAGTGAACATTCAGCTTTGACCGAAAAATGTCTTTTACGGCAGAGCTTCTCAGCGCGCTGTCCCCCACCCCTCCCCTTCGGTTTAATGGCTGTTGAAAGAGGTGCGACGGAAGGCCTTGTTCCTCCAATCTCTCCAAAAAGAATGGTTGAACAAGGTCTCTCTCTTCTCTGTGACGCATTAAATCTGGGGCCTGGAATTCCGGCGTGGTATTTGGACCCACTGTCACTCTCGCTGGACACCGCTTTAATCCGTCCTAGCCTTGGTATAGTGGCGAGGGAAAAAAATGTTTTGAAAATTAAAGAAACTTTTTAAGCCAGCGTCCTATTCTGGTCGGCAGTAGTGGAAGGCTACATTTTATCTCCGAGTTAATTTTTTTTTTAATGGGCAGAATTTAACTGATGCCTATTGTGAGAAGGCAACACCTGCTCTTATTAATGGATTACCTTAAGAAGTTTTAAGCGATATTTGTCCACGCACAAACTGAAATTTGGCATGCTTAATTTTATTATTGATGACATCTAAAGATTAAAGTGAAAAAATTGAATCGAATGAAAAATGAATTTTTTAAAAGCTCAATGCAATTTTATCTCGTGCCCTTATTTAGAATTATATTAGAATTTAACTGATGCCTATTGTGAGAAGGCAACACCTGCTCTTATTAATGGATTACCTTAAGAAGTTTTAAGCGATCTTTGTCCACGCACAAACTGAAATTTGGCATGCTTAATTTTATTATTGATGACATCTAAAGATTAAAGTGAAAAAATTGAATCGAATGAAAAATGAATTTTTTAAAAGCTCAATGCAATTTTATCTCGTGCCCTTATGGCGCATTGGATATATTCATAATAATTTGATTACGCGTGTACATATTTTTTTTAAAATGGCGAGTTATTAAATTTCATATTTTATTATATTATTTGATAACAAATATTAAGACGAAATGCCAAGTCAAAGATTCGAAAAAAGACAGCTGAATTAATTTTCACCTGAATTTCGAATGTTGTGCCGAAAATCGTCATAACATGCCCTTATTTTTTTATAACTCCTTATATTTTTATAATTCCTTATTTTTTTATTAACGTCTCTCTTTAGTATATATACGTACCGTTTCCCATGTAAAAGGTCTGGTATTGTTCGTCAAATATCTCGGAAACTAGTTCGGTAAGGGGCTGATAGTTTGATATCTTCGGAAGGGTGAAGTATATTTCATGAAAACGAGACCAACTTCATTGAATTCTAGGTGGAATGAAATTTCGCCCAAACTACCTTAAGGGACCAGTGGTGTGAGAAATAGCGGAATTCAATTCGAAATGGGCGGGTGCATTGCGCCAAATTGTTTTAATAGTACCATCATCTTTGTAGCCGAGTAGCTACTGTGTAGTAAAATAGACACAGAGTACTCTACATTGTCTTAACTACCGTACCTGGTGGCTGTCTCTAACTTTGTAGTGTAGTTGGTGACGTATAGAGGACTCTGGAGTAGACGTAGATGTGTGCGCCATCTAGGCGACACCCGTGCGTATTGGCCGTCATTCTCACCCTCAATGGAAGTGACACTTGGGGCGAAGGATCATTCTTTTAAATTGGCATCCGTTTGACGGTGCAGGTTTGTGGTGCAATCGACAATTCCAACTTTACAAGTGCCGTCCTGACCATGTGGTCAATTCCTATGCGCGATCTCGATTGCGACGGGCACATCTCGCCTCGCCTCGCCATCTCACGGCTCGCCTACTGCGTGACCGGACTCAAATGAATCCAAGGGCCAACACCACGGGGGAGGCAATGAGTTGGCGCCCGTGAGGGAAGCGAGCATTGGTTGGAGGTGCCCTCGTGCGCATGCCATCGCGTTGACCCAAAGGCCTAACGGAAACATTGGGGTCGCGGGGAACGTGCACTTGACGCCAAAGGGATGCTGCAAAATATTATTTTTTTCCTAATTATCAAGTGCTTTTCGGAGTTACTCAACATCCTGGAGAATATCCTATTGATCATGCAGAATGGCTATCCAATCGCGAAAGTTAAGGAAGCTTTCTTCTTAATCTTGTTTAAGTGCTAGAAAATCATATTCTTCTTCAAGTTCTTCGTTTTCATTTTATTACATCTAAATCAACAAAATACCGTGCAAGCCGCCATTGCGGTTTGTGGCCCGGGGTGATTCCACTGACTGCGACCAATATGAAAATCAAGTAAAATTAATTAGAAAATTTATTTTTTATTCCCATTATTTTTTTTCTATTTTGTCAGATGGCCAAATATTAGCTCAGCAGCTACGAGTTTTTGTAAACGGGCGTCCTGGACAGTCTATCATTATGAAGTAACTAATACTCTTAGATCTATTGGTTATTCATTTGAGTTTGATGTTGTGCCAATGATCGTAGTAGATCATTTGCATCATTGGTGGTGATGTTGTCAATAGATAATATTATGTAACACTTATTCTCGTAGTGCCTGTATTGGAGTTCTAAAAATTCATTCACTCTCTAACTCCCTGACTTCTTGTGTAGTTTAATTGTTTATTTTTATTTTATTCAATAAATGGTTCAGCATGACTGTTAGAATATAGTGTTATGTTCGGATACGATGAAAAATTATTTTTGAAGTGCTAATATAAGTAATGAAATTCTCTAGGACATTGAAAGCGAGGCTGGTCATTAAAGTTGGAGGACACAAACTGGAGCTAGTAGAGCATTTTAATTATTTGGGTAGTACGCTAGAAGAAAACAGACAGTAGCAAAGACATACGGAAGAGAAGAGCGCTATCTAAGGAGGCGTTTAGCAATTGAAGGGAGCTGATGACGAGGACCTTGGGTGAGGATTTATAGAAGAGGCTGGTGAGGAGCTGGATATGGAGCGTAGCAATGTATTTTGAGATGTGGATATGTACGCTACATATACTTCGTAAAAATTAAATTACATACGTTCAAGATTTCTTCTAACCGCGAAATAATACAATTTCTATGGATGAAATCAGGCGTAGCCTTTTGGAAATTCCTAATGTTAGAAGGAGGCTGATGACAGGGACTTTAGGTATGAATGTGAAGAGGAGGCTGGTAAAGAGCTTCATATGGAGCGTAGCGTCGTATGGAGCAGAAACGTGGACCATCAAAAAGGAGGTCGTGAATAGGCTGCAGGCATATGAGATGTAGGTTTGGAGTAGGATGGAGAGGGTGAGGTAGACGGAGAGGAAGGCTAACGAGGAAGTGCTTGAGATGGTGGGTGAGGAAAGGAAATTCGAGATCAGCAGAGTAGGTGACTGGAGTGTAATATGCCGATGGGTAGCTCAAGAATGTAATAGTGGGAGGGATGTTGGGCAAGCGGGGAAGAGGAAGAAGGAGAATAGGTTTCAAGGAAAGGATGAAGAAAGGTAGATCGTATGATGAGGCAAAAAAGGATATACTAGAGCGAGATAGGTCCCTGAAAGTGTAGAAAACCGAGAGAAAATTCTCTGACCCTCGGGAAAACCTATCTTAACCGGTAGATAACATAAAAAAAAGTAAATTTGCAAATGTTGAATTATTCCCTCGCGTGTTAAACCTCCCCTCATCCGTCCGTCCTTAGTTACGCTATGTCCCCTATCGAGCCGCGAGGAGGAGTTAGTGGGAGGGACATTGGAGGACGAGACCCTCCAATCTTGGTAAACCTTGTTAATTTGGAGTGCATTGTAAATTTTGACGTGACCTTACGTTTTAAGTGCATTTCAAGTGGCCTTGGGAATTCGCACGTAGATTGCATCTTCGTGAATGGGACGCAGAGCGTCGCAAAAGAGCCTCTTAGTAAATTTTCATTCTTGCTATCCTTCCATGTTTGTCGAGGTGAATCGGAATTAGTTGAATAAGTTCAATGAATCTCGACCTTAAGGTAGCTTGAGCGAAATATAATTTCTCCTAGAAATCAATGAGTTTTGTCTCATTTTAAAGAAAAATATCTTACTCTTTCGAAGAAATCAAAATATCAGCCCCTTACTAGACCACTTCCCGAGATTATTGACAAATAATACCAGCCCTTTTACATTGAGAATGGTAGATGTACGCAGTCAAGTGAGAACATATTTAAAATATGAGGCATTTCTAATTCCTAGATCTCATAAAAAAATTTACAATGGGTAGTTTGCATTTTTTATGTACTCTTTTAAAATAAAATAATTTTGTCACCGTAGTAATTTTCTCAGAATCGTAAATAAACTTTCGTTTGGAAGGAGTTATGACCGTAGCGAGTGAATAAAATGAGTCAAATCAATGACTTTTGTAGATATTAAAAAAACTAGAAATTCAGACTTATAAAAGTATACTATTGCACCATAAATAATACACTATTTTATTCATGCTCCCTACAGGTGCTTCAATTAAAAAGTTTAACTCAATATGGTCTCCATCATGACCAGGGAACTATCTCGCTCAAACTACCTTAATACCAAATGTAGTTGAATGGCAGCGTGAAAAAAATTGTGATAATTTTTTTGCCTACCCTCTCTTATCTCAAGCAGTTACCACTTATCAGCGAATCAGGTAACCCTCGATGAAATGAATTTTCAGTAAGAGTGTGGGATTAAGTTTTCAGTTTTTGATTTTCCAATCAATGTTTTGAGAAAAAATGATATGGTGCGTAGTTGAGCGTTTGCTTGAATTTGACCCATGGATGAAATTTTCCAGAAAAAAATTCATTTGACTCGATATGGATTTGAACTCTGGTACTGTTTTGCTTGCATTATTTCTCATTTCCTTCATTGTAGCAGGAATGCGATTTAAAGTCAGGATATCAAATTTTTTGGTGTTCCTGAATCTTGTGTGACAGCGTATCATCATGTCTAGCTTCCGCAAATCGTAAGTGAATACCAACACTGTAAATTACTTCCCCCCAAATTTGCTGAAATTCAGCAAGGTTTTCTTAGCTGAAGTTGTACAACTTTTAAGCAAATCTGGAAAACTTAAAGTTTTTAATAAAATCTGGTGCTTTTCCGGCGTATTTGTGTCTCAAAATTTCTCGGCCTTCCGTCCGAGTGAGTCGGTTCATATTGGCCGACGTTTCCCCTCTCCCCTGAGCCGACGTTTCGATGCTCGAGTCGAGGCTAGGGTTTTGCTCACGATAAAAAGGCTAAAACATAACTTCCAACAATGTTCATTGAAAAGTAAAAAATATATACTCTTCAGCTTTAATTATAACTTTAAAAGCAAATGTAACAGAGTGCTGGATCAATTACATATCAAGATAAAAAATGATTCTCTTGTACATAGGTTTAAGAGTGGTTAAAAGAATAACGACCAAGTTCACATTTACCCAAAGGCTTAGTGATTTTTACATATGAAGGGCTGTAAAAACTGAAAAGAAATGGTTATTAAATTAAGGCAACCGTATCCAGCGAGACTAAGTGGAAGGGTATAATAAAACCAATTCATCCAGATTTTTAGAGACAAGTATTGCATAGGTTTTCTGATGCCTAAGAATAACGTCAATTCAGTCATTTTGCTAAATTCCAGCGTATTTTTTACTTAAAAGTCTGGATAGTGTAATACGGAGAACTTGATGAGTTTAACCCTTTGAGTGTGGCATGACGTGATATAACGTCATGGTTTTCTTTACGCTAGTACTTATGACGTTATATCTCGTCAAGGGTACCGTGAGTGTACCAGCTTTCACTAGGGGGCCTAGTAAAGTTCCCTAGTGAAAGCTAGAAATCTCACGGTACCCTTGACGTGATATGACGTTATATCACGTCATGCCGCACTCAAAGGGTTAAGATATTTTGCTGAATTTGCAAGCTTTGTTTGAACTGAAAATTTCTTGGTTTTGCAGTGAAGTTTTTATATTTTCAAAAAAGTCATATATACTTCTCCAGGTAGACGGCCGACGACCGTCAGAAGATAGGCATTTTCTTTCATGAATTTCGAGACCTCGATGCGTAAATTCATCAAACGAAAGTTTTACGCTTTGATTTACATAAATAGGTCGGAGAATTTTTTCTGGGTGAGTGATTGATGAATCCTCTCATCTTTAACCGTTCTCCTTGTCGCAATGCAAATGGGAACTTTCATCACGCACATGTGCATTGATGAATTGCTTCCGATGTAGCCGGCCGAATCGCAATGACCCGTAATACAGTGACGAGCCTCACCTCCGGTATTTTAATTATATCATTTCTCTCTCTTGTGTCGTGTGGTGATGAAAAACTGTACCGGATACCCTTTGTTTTTTTATTTTCAAGGACCAAGGTCCCCGTCTTGGCTCCCGGAGACGTTTCCCCTACGCCGCATCGTGATCGATAATCGCTTTCGCTTTTCCAAGTTATTTCCTAATATTGAAGTGCGAAGTGTCTTGGGTTTTGCCATTGCAACCCAAATATGATTAATCGTTTGAGCAATATGAACGTTCAATTACGTCCTCGTGCCTCCTGGCCATCCAGAGTATGATCGTACATGTCCGTCTTTCAAATTTTTGCTGGAGCATTTAAGTTGTACTTTCACGCCTCCCATTCAGATGCATTGTAACATCTTGGTGGTATCTTGGTGGCTGGTGAGCCCAATTATCACTATAAAGTTTCTTTGAAGAGTCCTACCATATATATTCCATTATTCTATTGACTACTCTCAGCCTTGAGTATGTGCATTCACTTGTAGTTGGTTCCATTGACGGAATGTATTGCATTCAAGGCTGGTTTTAGTTCAACGCTGATGGCTGGTGAGCCCAATTATCACTATAAAGTGTCTCGGAAGAGTCCTACCACATATTCTATCATTCTACTGACTACTTTCAGCCTTGAGTTCGTGCATATCACATTTAGTTGGTTTCATTGACAGAAGTCATTGCATTCTGTGCTGGTTTTAGTTCTGTTCTAAGTTTATATTTATGTTCTTATACCACAATATTTAAGATCTTACTCAGTGAATGTGTTATATTTTTTTCCTTGTGTAATATATGATCTTTTTGTTTTCACTGATTGTTTATGAAAGAGACTTGAGGTCTCGGTGATAAAATTGTAATCGGAAGTAAGTTCATTTTTATTAAAAAATAACCCGGGGTCAGGGCAAGCGAAAATAACTCACCACTCAAAGGGTTAGGTCCATCTGAAAATTTCAGTCAATCAAATTCCTCCATTAAATGTTGGTGGTAGAGAGGTAGCAGTGTTAACCCTTTGAGTGCTGCATGACGTGATATCACGTCATGGTTGTCTATACGCTGGTGCTGATGACGTGATATCACGTCATGGGTACCATAAGTGTTCCAGCTTTCACTAGGGGGCCTAGTGAAAGTTCGCAGGTGAAAGCTGGAACACTCATGGTACCCTGGACGTGATATCACGTCATCAGCACCAGCGTATAAACAACCATGACGTGATATTACGTCATGCCGCACTCAAAGGGTTTAGTGGAAAAAATAGTATAGGCGAGCAGAACTTCCTATTAACAGTCTCACATGGGCAAATCGTAAAGTTAAACTAAAACTAAAAATAACATTTTTTTATCATATTTAATCTATTTTTGCTTTAAAAAGTATTGATTTTTTCTGTTACGAAAGTGGAGTGATGATTATGTACGTATATTTGAGAAATTTAAATTGGCACGTAGTCCTGAGGTAAAAATTGGTACCATTATACTACCAAAAAATCAAGTCGGTAGCATGCGTTTTTCTCGTATTTATCTATATACATTACTAATGAGTATACGGATACAAAGTTTTATGCAAATCTGTGCGTAAACAAAAATTCTTAAAGGAAACCAAAGGCATGTGAATTGTCTCCGGGCCGATTCCGTCGGCAGCACTGGGCAGCCTCGCGGCCGATCTCGCGGGGAGGGGGGTCCTTGTTGCTCAACTGAGCCACCGAGCTGCCGTGGGCGAGGAATGGGGCCACGAGCCAACGTGCACGACTTTTGTGTGAGTATGGCGGTGGGTATACGAGCGCGGAGGGGAGGCGTAGAAAAAAGAATTTCATCCCCCCCCCCCCCTTGCCACTTATCTGTTTCCCCAAACCTGGGTGAGCCCTTCACACTGCACGCACACACACACGATTCCAGACAGTTTACCCAACCCCCTTTCATCATCAATATCCACCCCGCCCCCTCCCACTCTCCCGACCTTCTCCCAGTTAACCCCTCATTCCCTCCCCACGCCCCACGAATGTTTCCTTTCCCCACCTGAGCGGCGCGTATTCACGGTCAAGGTCAAACAGCCCTTTCACTTTCGTGAAACCCACCTCCCTGTTCCATATCGGGAAACGTAACAGGAAACAAAAGCGCCGTGCCGAATCGTGTGGAATGCGTCGTGCCGCTGTTCTCTGTGGTTGTCATAGGAATTGGGTTGCGTATTTCTCTCTCTTTCGGCGCCGCCGGAGTGAGCCAACTTTGACCGACCCTTGTTGCTTATTGGTGGTGACGAATCCTTGAACTTAGGCTCCGCTTGGATAACTTTTTCGAGCTCGGGAATGTTGAAATTGCTAGTCGAGCTTGTTGGGTAGAAAACTCTGTTTGGGAGGTGAGTATTATGACAGAAAATGCGTTTCAGGACCGGTGAGGATTTTATCCCAATGGTTGCTCGCTGGTAGGGAAAAGAAAGTAAAATTTTCACTATTTCTCGCTTGAAAGATTGAGCAACGGGCCCAAAGTTTTGTTTTTAAAAAGTTGATGCTTATGAGATTGTATAGAATTATTACTAAAGCTCTTTAAAATCAGACAAATTTCAACGAAATGGTACGGAATTTCAATGGAATGTGTAGGAAGAGAGAGTATATTCTTGAAGCTTCAAGTACAGTGAAGATAGCACACAGGCACTTAAGAAACTAGTATATTTAACAGAAAATAGATAAAAGGCCTGATCACATGTTCCCCGTGTCAATTTGGTCCAACGTCTGCTCTGGCGATATCGCAAGCAGAGGTACAGTTTGTCCTCGCTTTACGTCGGAGATGCGTGATGAAGAAGTGCGACTTAAATCGAAACGACGTAAAACGGAATCAGATATTCGTGACCACTTTGATTCCATTATTTGCCAAGGCGTTAATTCGTTTTTTTCCTCCATTCAAATCAAATACATTTAAATGACTTGTATAAGATAAATACTACATCAATATTATCAAAAAACACAAACATATGCATACATTTTCTATTATATTAGCATAAAACCGGGAAAATTTTTAGGAAGCCCCTTGTTGGCAGGGATGTAATATCTAAACAGACGTAAATCTAAACGACGTAAGTCGAGGATTTACTGTATATGTACATGAACAGACATTAAATAGTTCTTCATAATTAGATGTCCTAGGGCGATCTGGCATTAATGCGTATCAATGTTAAGTTCAGTTTCCAGAAATTACTGTCCTTTAAGTCATTTTACTGGGCGCTTGAGATCACCCTAATTCTAACAAGACCGTTTCTTGGAAATTTTTTCGTCGTCATAGTTGTAGTTTAACGCTAAAAATAATGGGAATGTCTCCGCATGTTAAGCAATAAATGGTGTTTCACAAGATTCGTTACCCAGTATAGTTTCTTTTTTAATGGGAATTATGTTCATTAAAGTAATTTGAGCGGGATTAAACTAAGCATGTTACTAAATGAATTTTTCCATATTTTACATACTTAAGTGTATTCAAACCACCAGTAACCAAACCCAGAACATCTGACCCATATTGCACTAAAATATTTTGGCATCAGAAACCTCGGTGAAAGAACAAAAAGTTAAACGGTTCCTCTGTTAAGAACTTATGTGGTTGTGAGATCTGTCCATAGGTGTGAGAATGGCTGTCTGCTGTAATAATCACCTAGTGACAATTATCCGATATTTCTTGCAATCAGTCCTCTTTTGCTGACAGTTTCGAAGACGTCATTGAAATCTGCTTCATAATTTTACAAATTTTTCAAGTTTTTTCTTAAATGTATTTTTGTCTTGGGAAGGATATTTCTAAATTAAAATTAGAGTGTACTCTCTATATTTATTCGAATTCAGCCTTTGCGTATATTGTCAAAGAAACTTATTTCTCTTATTTTTTTCTTCCCCCTCATCTATCACTTCTCCGATTATGTGGGATATTAATTTCGAGTCTGGAAAGTTGGTACTAGTCATGCATTTTTGTTCTCCTTTAGTGTTTTCAACGATGGTAAAAAATATCATTAGTTCACCAGTTACACCACAATACGTCCATTCATCCATCGCAAGGTGGTGATATCTGTGAGTTGACTGTAAATATTGTTTTTCCTCTGATCACAAAACAAGCGGACAACAGTAATAACTGGATACTATTGAATAATTTTGTGGTTCATTCCTTTTACGCATTAAACATATGATTATAAATTAATGTGATGAGCCAGTAGAGTGATTTAATGTCGGTTATTCCTGCAATATGAAGAGGCAGTTATCTGATTTAAACGTTAGCCATATTTAAAAATTTCCCCATGTTGTGTGGTGTGTGTTTTTTTAAGTCCATAGTAAACGAAATTCGTATTTTGATACATTCTCGTAGTGCAGATTGAATTTTTCCTTTAGTGTTTTAGGAAATTGTGTGTAGAATTTGACCGTTTCTGTAGTGATAGGTATTTTATTCTATCATCCCGTAGCATTTGTTCCCAACTTATTCCTTAATACATGTTTTACCAACTCTCAATCTTCAGTTGTACATATTATGTTGCATGTTTCATTTGAAAGTTGATAGTTATAGGCTGTTATGCAAAACTGAATGCAGAATTTTCTTGGGGCGAAGAGCGAAGTACGTTTTTCAGTTAAAATATCAATAAGTTACCTATCGTTGCTATACATTTACGACCGATCTAATTGCCAGCGGAAAATACATAGTTTTTATTAAAAAAATAAATAATTTAGCGTTGCCATGAAAAGTTGTTAGTTCTATTTTCTTTTGCCGAAAAGATAGCAACTGGGTTATCCAATTTGTGAATTACCAACTAGGTTTCTCTTGTGGATACATTTACCGCTGATTAGTCCAATCAGCTATGCAAAATACGTTAGTCTCTTGGCATAAATATCGTTGTAAGGGTTCGGCGATAATGTTGGAGCATGAATTTCATCGCGAGTGCTTTACCATGTATTTCTACCGCTTGTTCACTTCCCAGGTTTCCCGTTTTCTTTCTGTTCCGCCCGTGTTTTGCTGGGTATCGCTTTTCAAGTGTCGCATCATATTTCATAACCTTGCCAGTCACTGTGGCTTGCGTTTGGCATGAATGGGCACTTCCCGGACTAACCCGTTACCGTAGCGTGACTCTCATTCGGGTTTCTGGGAGAAGATTGAATTGCTAGAGGCTTACATTGGCTGTGACCTGACTCTTTTTCTGAATTTTAGCATAAAAATCGCCATTTATTACTTTGCCTCACTCTAATTTTTTCAATGAATTAACATTTGACTCATGATATTCAAGCGTACCGAGCATATATTACTGCCGGGAGAAGTTCAATAATTGAAATCGTTATGAAATTTCCTCGTTTTATGAAAAACTTGCCATTCCTTTGGTTAATGTTGTATTTTCTAGCAGTTATGGCTTGTGATGACATTATTTCATCATGGTAAATCGCCCTTATGTTTCTTTTTGCTCAGTTTACTGAAAATATATCGGCCTAGTTCCGTCGTAGAAGAAATTAACGAATCGCTCCAGCTTCGGGAAACCCTTTGCAGTGTTTTCCGATACATTTACTCTTTAATGTTATGCATGACTGTTGTCATTGAAGTCACGGCCAGAAGTTTTCTAGCCTACGTGTATCTTTCTCATATGTCAATATTAAAGTTACGTACTCCGCCGTGTTATCAATTGAATTTAAAAATCACGCCTATGCACATAAACAAACAAAAGTTCCAGTTTTATTTATTTATTTAAATTGATCAACAGGTGTGATGATGTATCTCATCCGGCAAGCGTGATGAATCATCAATGGAAACTGTGCTAAGCGGAACTCTGTTATCAGCTATTTATTTTAATTTAGAATAATTTAACATTACCAGGACCTGTGGTTGCTCCAGACAATAGTAAACATGAACTATATCTAATTTACCTTTTGAATTTGCGGTCCTGTAACTCATCCAATACAAAATGTAAATGTTTTGTCTTACCCGTAACTTAGTTTCATTTCCGAATGAAATAATACTCGATTTGCTTGCATGGTTGGCTTTCCCAGCGATGAGAAAACAATTCAATTATTGGACCTGATATTAATTGTCTCAATATTTCTGCTTTATTTGTCACATGTACCATATAATCCATTGAAGGCTCTCAGAATGAGTTCCTTCTTTGCGTCGGTTTTCAATTATAAGACTATTGCGGATCTTTATTTAATTTATTGCAGCGAATGAAAATCTCTCTCACACAAAAATGAAAATGTAAATATTGTAGTCTCACACAATCTGTCACTACTAGACACAATCTCGATCTTTCGCTCAAATTATAATATTTAGCATTCTTACCGCTGTTATCCCCCCTGATATCGCTAAATACAGTCTCATCACCCTTGTATTACTTGTCGTTTTTGCTTAATACGAATTTCGCGACTGCTCATTATATTTTGTGCCCGAAGAGCTATCCTGGCTCTACTCGTCTCCAATTTTCGTGTGCGGTACTCGTGTCGCAGATGTTATTGAAGGCTCATCAAATAAGATTTATAAATATGTAAAACTTGGACTACGTTTGTTTTGATAATAAATAGCATAGATTGACTCATGCACTGGACCGGTATTGACTGGTTTCAATGAATTCGTACCGGTTTATAGCGATGGAAGTTCACTTATGAGTTGTAGAGGATTTGACGGTCGACCTCTTGCCATGGCCAAAGTCGTCGCCTGGTCTCGCATTTGCATAAGTGCCCCTTGTTTCTTCTAATTCCCTTCCCACTCCTGTCCTTTTCAGCTGTCTCCCTTTTCTCCCTTTTCTCCCTCGTATTCCTTCGTCTCTTCCCTCTAATTGCCCATAATCCCATTCGCTTGGGATCTTCCGCCCCTTCTTATCGACCACATGTTGCCAACGGTTTAGGAGTTGATCCTGAATGGTACCCGTCCATGATCGGGAAGGCTCGGTGATTTCAGGCTACATAATCCTTAACTTAGACGGATTAATTCATTGTATATAATTTTAAAATTTATTTAGTAGTTTCATGTTTTGAGCTGAAAATTTTGTGACTTTATCAAAATAAGTAAAATATATAACGCAAAAATTGTAATACCTATTGCCGTGTACGTGTGAAATTTCCTTTCTTATCCATAGGTTTTCTGATGAGGCATGTCTTGTCACTTTATATTACTCGCAGGAAGTTTTCCGCAGTTTCATATCATTGTTTTTTCATAAGCTCTCCGCAAGTCTTGCTTGTTATTTAGAGCTGAAATTGATATTGCAGATACGTTATGCTCTGCTCGAAGGTTTTGAATTTTACTTGTTATATATTCTATACATTTATGGGTTGATTTCATGAGCAGCAGAAAAACTGTTGCAGAATGGTGTGGTTTATTACTGTGTTACTACCCGCTCTGTATTGCCATATGCTCTGCTATTGTCAACTCAATGTACATACTTCTTTCCCCCCAGTTTTCTTTAACAACTTGGTACCCAGTACTTCGTATCACGATAAGACTACTGAAATGTTTTTGGTGTATATTTGCTGGTAACATTAATTTTGCATTTTTATATAAAACTGCCAGCCATGTGAAATACGTTACCGGACAATACCATGGCTGTTTCAAGATTTTATTTTACCAAGATTTTATTATGATCGTGCATTTAGACTTTGAAATATTGAGCCATTTCAATCTATCTCAATATATGGAAGTGATTACTTAGGAGTGGGAAAAAAGTACTCAGGATAGGGTTTTCCACGAACCTTTGTACTTACGATATGAAAACTTGCAGTCATTACACTCAATCAATCGTCGTTGATCAATCAAGTGACTGCATCAAAAATTGCTCATTGATAATGGTTTAGGGAGCGCAATAGCTCTTCTCCCGTGCTGCGATGTATTACTCAAATTTCTCTGCGATGAATTTCTCAAATCTCCTGCAAGATCTACTTCAAATACATGATACCCTAGCGATGAAAATCGACTTTCGGTTTTGATAATGTGATATTGACCATTAAAATTGTGTTTCAATATTTACTCTTACATCTGCTTTCTTAATCGCATACAGGAATAATCATATGAATATGTATTAATCGATCAATGATTGATTTGGAGAGGGTAACGCGACACCCTTGGATTCGGCTGGGAGAAAATTTACAGTGTGATCTTAGGTTCTGAAAGGGTTGTCCAAAATTACCCTACTCACCCGCGCAACAGAGGCTGGCAAAGTTAAGGATGAATTAAAGGAATAATTGGCTTTAATATTAAATTAAGATATGGTAAGAGTTGATGTCTGATTTACTTAACTTCTTGATTTTTGAAGTGCCTAACATGTATAAATGTTATATCAACTCCATTTCATTCCTCAGTCGTGCTGGATTATTCCAGGGTCCGGGTAATATACCAAGTACTCCCAGAAATACATTATTCAGTTGTTTTACTAAAATTTAATGTTATTATTATTTATTATTATTATTTACTAGCACGGTCAAGGTGTGGTATTTGTATTCATCATCTCCTCATTTTATTTCATAATTGTATTTCATCTTTTTTCTTTGTAATAACTAGCATCATTTTTCCGGCTTTAGCGGCATTTGTGCTGCATACAGATGTATGATTTCTTCTATTAAAAAACACGTCTGTTTACTGTGGATGAGGCAGACGCCGTCGTTGATGAAAGAGGTGGGCAATGAGTTGAGGGGGTTGATCCCAAGGGGCTGGTTACCACAAGCTCTCGACCCCTATTCTCACTGTCGGTATTAGTACAGGATGCTGACAGTGTTAAAGGTGGTACTTCATTAGCTATGAAATTATATTACGATATGTATGGGAATGGATCTGATTCAGTTTACCTTTCGTTTGTGTGTGGAAATGTGAGATCAAGATATGAACTGCCATCAAGGATTGATTTTCGCTGATAAAACCGGGCCGGCCGGCTGTCGGGAAAGTCGCGGGGCGACCGTTGTATCCCGTGAGGGTTGGCAATCCTACGCGCTGGACCCGTCGCCGGGGCAATGCCAACCGTAGAGCAATTACAGTTACGATCCCACGCGCCCAGATCCTCCTCCTCTTCCTCCCCACCCACCCGTCCATTCCCAGGGCTTTCCCACCCACTCCCAACCCAGCACACACACGATCGACCACCAAAACACACATCCACCACAGGCCCGGAGCACGGAGCACGGTCGTGAACAGCGAATCACAGCCGGGGTCGTGGGAGAGGGAAGGGAAGAAGGAACCCTCCTCTCTCCCAGAGTTAGAGAGGAGGCCGCCGGTTGGGAAGAAGCCCACATATCAATCCATCACTCGTCGCTGTGTCGCCCGTAGCGTCGCATCGCGGAAGCGCGGACAGTGGAGCGGGTGGTCACAAACAAGTGGTCAGTACGGACAAGGCCTCCCGGGTCGCGGGCCCGCGACGCCGGGGCCCGCCGTTGCGACGGACCCTTCGGCCACCCGGAAGAGCGCTTGGGGACCCTGTTGCTGCCGCTGTCCGACGGAGGGACGTTTCGAAGCGACTGCTCCTCTCCGTGGCTTCCGCGAATGTCGGCAAGATGCTCATAAGGGAGGCCGGAGATGTCAGGTGGGTGACGGCCGGATCGGTGACTCTCTCTCGTGGTCGGGTCTCCCCGTGGATGGATGCAGCTGGAGATGCTTCTGAAAATTCGTCGCTAGAATCTGGATCGTACGCTGGCGCACGGTTTTTCTATCTGTGATCACACCTTGTGTAACTGCCCTATAGTTAGTCTGGATGTTGACAGCCCCGTTGCAAAGTGGTTCTCAGGCCACGCTCTGTATTCCCAGTTAGCACATGACTGCTTTTCACTTACGATTGTTTAGCAATGGTCTCATCTGAGGCGTCATTCAGGAAGGAAATGAACTCGGAAATTCTATGGATGTAAAGTCACCGCCACGTAAATCTCAGGTTTTAAATGGTATTACGAAGGTGTGACGCCAAACAATCATCATTGTTGATACTTGAAAATTCCAAGGCCCCTCTAATTAAGACCATTTGAACCTCAAGATGAACTGCCTGCCCTTCATCTTTCAATGAAGCAGTTTACTTTAGATCTCATAAAATCTTCTTCCTCTTTTCTGTGCCACGACTGTTCATGAATTAAAGGAATCTTCCTCTTCCGAATGCTACCATAGCCTCTTTAGCAGCTTTCTATTACATAAAATTTCCGTATGAATATCTATCAGTTCATGAGAATTTTTACATAAAATTGAATACTAAGATTCCACTCAGGCGCCATGATGTACCGTGAGATTCAAATTGTGAAGCCTTCATTTGGTGGAAGGTTGGCATTGTTTTAAACAAAACTTTGTGTCTTTTACAGATTTATTATTACAAACACAACCGGTTTCGACCGTTAAGCTATCATCAGATACTCTGAATCAGTACCTGATGATGGCTTAACTGCCGAAACCGGTTGTATTTGTAATAATAAATCTATGTATGGCACAAAATTTTGTTTAAATCAATGTACTGTGAGCTTGACATTGAAATATTGTGGTTAACTAATGACATCTTAACAGTCTCCCGTTCCTCATAAATCCCCTCGTATTTTTCGGCCCTGCAGCTGTTCATTGCTACGACAAATGTAGTTACCTTGCCTTCTACGATGGCTCGTAGTTCTCAGAGATCCAGCTAGTGCCGTCTAGAATATTTTGAATTGGAAAGCATCTACTATTTCGAACCGGGTCATTAAATGACACCACCCTTATGACAATGATTGACTGAAACCTGGATTGTTGGCATTATTTTCTTGAGTGCGGATGTTACACCAATATCGTCGCTTGCAAATGTTACTTTCATCCGTACACTCCTCCAATCTCTTCATATCCTGTAATTTTTAGCATCTAAATTGGCGTATTAACTTTTTAAAAGAACAAAGTTCTATAAAGGTTTCATTCAGTTGTTCGCGTTAATGTCCATACCGTAAAGAGTCGATTCAATTTGGTTTTTTTAGATCGGATGGCTATACTCGAATGCAAGGCTTGATATTACTTTTGACGTGTAAACAAAAAGTGGCGCGCCTGAGTTGTTTAAATATCTTTTTGAATCCATAGGATTTTCCTCTATAGAATATTTATCTTATCCTTAGCAGCTGGTACAGACTTTATATGCTTTGTGGTCCTCTTCCCAGGGCATGTTTTTGATTCGGAGTGCTCAGACGTCGCTTGTTTTTGTCATGAATAATGATGAGCTCAAGAAGCCGTAGTGCACTAAATTTCCGACCAATTATCTCTGTCGCTTTGACGCTACATCGTATGTGAGGATGGAAGGTCGCATTTCGTCGAATGCTCTCCTTTGGCAGTTGAGTTCAGATGAGGTTTTTTTCGTTGCTAGGATGTCGTCGCCCGTTGCCGCGATAGAGACCTACGAGATGATACTGACGGTTTAAGCCACGGCTCCTTTGAAGTCCTTGACCATTTTCGATGGTTTCATTCTTTCATAGATAAAGGAAGACCTCACTTGGTGGGACTCAATGTCTTTGGCCGAAGGTCAAACTGCATGGGGAGTTGTTTGTTCTTCATGGCTATCTATCAGTGTTGTGTTTATTCCAATGCTGAACGCATCCTTGTGAGGAATGTTTGGTTAATGATAGGAGATGAAAGAACTCCCGAATAGGTTATGCAGTAAAAGTTTCTCTGCGAAGGAAATTAAGAATTGTGATCAATGAGTAGACTTCCCTTTGTCCGTGGTTTCGTGATTGTGATTTGTTGTATAAATACCAAGAGATAATGTTTTTTTTTTTTGCAGGGAGTTCGAAACGGTATGCATTTAATTCTCTCGGAAGCATCTTTGGATCTCTTATATATTTACTGCAAATGCTATTTGATTGGGTTTATATGTAAATGTTTAAGGTTGTTTCGAAGAACAATGGCAGATGCTGTTAATGAATTTATTTACTCAAATCGAATAATTTTGCTTCCCAACTTCATAAAATTCATTACTAAAGAAACTAACGAGGGCAACATTATATTATTTTTTCACGGAACTCGAAATGATATGCATTTATTTTTCTCGGAAGTGTCTTGGGATCTCTAATGTAAATTCCCTCTGATCGGGTTTTTATCCAAATAACTTAAGTTTATTTCGAAGAACTGTGGTGGATGATTTTATGAAATTGATTTATTCAAACCGATTAATTTTTTCCCCAACTTCATAATAAGCATTACTGTAGAAGTTAATGAGGGTAACATGCATCTACTACATTTAACCAATCAATCGGAAGCGAAGTTCGATGTAACTGCAAGAGAAACCTCCACGTTAATGGTGAATGTTGTGTTTAAAGAACAGATATGATACTTCACGCTGCAGGTTTATTGCCAAAACATGCCATTGCGCTACGTTTGTATAAATAATAACTTTCTGATGTTTTCTCATAATTCAAGACAAAGATTCGTAAGCAAAAGCATAAAAGTACTTTAGTAGTAAATTAGCTAGTTTGCTCGAATAAGGCAAATCAAACGTGCTATGTTTGCTGTTCAGCTATGAATGAGATTTTAATTTATCTTCGTAAGCGCTTAAAGTTAACCTTCCCCTTATTGAAATTTTATGTAAAATTTTTCAATACCTTTGCAGGTTTTGTTTGATTGTTTATCAAACTGCGTCATATCTAATAAATCAGCTCCGAAGAAGTTTTGCCATAGAAGTTTGGAGTTCTGTCACTTCTTAATTAATAATAGCAATAACTTGCTCTTGATGTAGTAATTTACAAAGAAAAGCAATTTCAATGACAGAATTATAATTTTTTTTCGACTCAGCGTTAAGTTTGAAGTTCAGGAAGCCGAGGTCCTTATTTCTCACATTAAGTAGTCGGAATTATGAGTTTGCTTGCGTCTTTGATGAACATTTCTGGCGACAATGACCGCAGACTCGTGAATTTAGTAAAATAATGCGTTGTCATAACATTGGCTTTGGCTATTGCGTTTTTGCAGGCATCCTCTTTTATCTATTAAAGATGGATACGAAAATTTACATTGTTTTCGCTAGAAGAAAATGTTTTATTTCTTGTTGGAAACTATCCTTTTATTCATCCATTATTTATGAACTCTGCGCAAAAATCCTGAATATCTAAATCTGTCCTTAAGTGCTACTGGACCTTGCTCAAACGTTGAAAATTCATTATATTTTTCCCTTATTTTAAAATTTAATGCATACCGCTGGTTGTGAGACGCGTCCGCCTATTTGTACTGATTTTTATGCATCTGCAATTGTCGCGGTGACTCAACTTGAGAAAAAATTAAAAATTTCTAAATACTCATAGTGTACATGGCCAGCGCAGCCGCGCACTGCGATCAAATAGTCATATTTTTGATTGATAATCCATTTTGATCGCAT
Source organism: Ceriagrion tenellum (assembly GCA_963169105.1). Taxonomy (NCBI): domain Eukaryota; kingdom Metazoa; phylum Arthropoda; class Insecta; order Odonata; family Coenagrionidae; genus Ceriagrion; species Ceriagrion tenellum. The sequence goes on along the minus strand of OY720640.1, from coordinate 64,663,842 downwards.
TCACTGATTGCTTTTATAGCCAGGAGACCACACAGTATGCACACAGCCTGTGGGTGCTACATTAATTCTGAAGCGGATTCTCGAATGAAAACGATCACAGTTGCGGGGCGATGTGTGCTTCCATTCAGAGATGATAATTTATGTGACGCAAATGCTTTCGCTTTGCCCAGTCACTCTTTCGTAGCTTTATGGTGCGTCTAGATTTCTGTGATTAAATTGCCGTGACGAAGATCTGGTTCCCTAGGCAGTTCGAGCCCGAGCTATTTTCCCCGCTCAATTGCCATTGCGGCATTCGAGGAGCTCAAGCACTCGGTCTCGTTTGCTCCTATGGAGGGGCCCGAGTCGCCGACTGATTCTGTCGCAGCGTGGTTGCTGTGGGTCGTCAATCTCCCTCCCATTATGTGCGTACCCCACGTACTTGTTGAAAGTTGGTGGCTTTACTGCTGTGAGAGTGAAAGGTGGTCTCGCCTGTGTATTGGACTTCTTTGCTTAGCGCTGGAAACGTGATCGCTGGAAGATTTGGACGCAGTACCGCCTCGATGAAAAGGCAGATGCCGCGTAGTTATAAACAAATTGTACATTTTTAAGTTTGGCTGTTTTTATTCAAACTCGAATTTGTATCTTATGCTACAGCCAATAAAGCTAACATATCACGCACCACTCATTAAAATAATGCAAGACTTGAAATAAATTGTGCTGAGAGTGAATGTATATACTACGAGTCATTAGGTAGCATTAAATCAAATACAATTCAAAAGCGAATTAATTTTAGTTTTCATGATCATCTCAAGTTTTTAGAACACACCATAGGCATTGCTACTTATTTTGATTTCTGTGCTAGCATTGAGGACAAACAACAGACTATAGCTACAGATTTTAATCCATTTAAAGGACAATTTCGTAGTAACAGTTGATCTAAAATAGAGCTTTACTCAACTGATGTGTTTACGTAGACTAGGAGGGGATGGGTAATTAGATTTCATTTTACAGTAATTAACACAATTTTAACAATATGGTTTTTAGTAACTAAACCTCAGAAATAAAATCCTACCGGCGATTACAGTAAGTTTAACCTTAAGAGAAACAATGTTCCCTCAGGAAATTTCTAGTTTTACTTATTTCTCTTTAAGTTTCGGCTCGCAAAAAATCTTAAACATTTTGTCAGGACTATGCCTAGCGCCCGTCTTTGAACCGGAGGCTATCCGAAACAAGGGCTAAGCGCTATCCTACCAATTCACCCTGATATTATCTTTAATACGAGCAGATTTTTACAACGTTTTTATACACAAAATTAGAGGGTTGGTCTGGAAATGGTCAATGTAACCGCTTCTTGCCATAGTTTCGTAGTTTAATTTCTGTATCAACAGGACTTGAAATTTAACTCTTGACAGGTGTTCATGAGCAGCGTGGGCTTTATACGTAGGCAGGAGGTGATTAGATTCATTATTTCAAGACCGACTCTCCAAAATAATTGTGTGACTAATATTATCGTATTGAACATTTTACTCCATTTTCTATTTATAATTAACCGAACGTTACTTTAGCCTACGTACCTGAGCAATTCCACTTGAAGCTCGCAAGTTCTGTCGCTATAAACATCTCGGCAGTGTCCTTGTTTCGGGACAGAGCCCAGGTCCCTCCTGTTCTTCGACCATAGGATCACGATGCTGCTCAATGCCATTTCAATTTTGCTCCCCTGCCAGATTGAGTCAATGACCTGTTTGGGGTCGGCTCTGACCCAGTCGCTCCATCCCTTTCATCATCGTCAACTTCCACTGTACAATGGCGTGGGTCAGCTGAGTGCTTTGAGTTCATATTGTGAATCTCGGGGGAAGTCTATATGCTGTTATATATTTCAAATACGTCTAATTTTTATCCCACGGTGTGAGTGATAGGAAACCAAGTCACAGTCCGGAAGGGTATGGTGTAATGCAAACCGACAAGGAACAGGATGATGATGAGCTGTCTTTGGGTGGGGTTACGCCCAGTTTTATAATAATAATAATATATTCAATTGTTACTAGAAAATGTTAAAATTTTATCTGAGAATATATGAATACATTGGTGGAGAAAGGTACTCCCAAAAAAAGTTGTCTTGGGGTTACCTTATGAATTAAAGTTACTCAAGAAGAGGCTGGTACAAAAATGTACTTTTTAATTACATCCTCAATAAAGTGATTTACACATTTTGTGAGTTAGTGCATTAAATAAATAAATCTTTATCTGAAAATTTGATGATAAGCTAAATATGACCATTGTTTATTAAAAAAATAAGTAGTATTTTAAGACTTTTACTTACTAGAATCAGATCACTCCGGATTTTACCAAGATCTTAAGCACGTTTCAGTTTTTTGTGCAGATTCGTTTGACCAAATTAACATTATATTAAATTCAAGTCCAATATTTTCTCAGGATATTATAATCTCGGATGGAATATTTTCTCGGTATGAAAATCGAAAATAATGCGCTCTACCATCAATGGCACATCAATAAACAACAGTCTGATGTAATATATAGGACAGGACCCTAACTCACAGTAACAATGAGCTAATGAAAAGACTACATCACATTGCGGTTAACGTTTACCTGAAACTGCACTATCGGACATTAATTAGTGTCTCAATCTGTTCATGTTGTAGTCGTGAATGGTGTGAGCGAAGAAATCTGGCTTACATATATTCGGCAGTTAATCTCCTTTATTTTTTCACCGCTTTATGACGTATCCTGAGAGTGACTCATATTGCTACCTTTTACTTCTGTTTTATTAGCTGTTATTTAAGCAGCTTAAAAGGTGAATACACTTTTATCGGCCCTTAAGCATATATTAAAGATAAAAGTAAGCAATTGATAACTAGCTAGAGTATTTTAAGTCAGGTTTTTGTCACACTTTCACTTTATTTGCTGATGACACAGTCCATTAAAAGCCTTTTCCTACTCTGCTTACTCCTTATCAAATCGATTTCCTTTGATCTACCGAGTGCTTCTGGCGGGTCGAGATGAATGTGAGTTCTGATATTTCATCTCCAGTCTTCCACCTGCTGTCTCAGGAGATTCTTAACACTCGTGAACGAGGGGGTAGGTTGCAGGAGTTCTCGAACCCACGGCCTGTGGCGGGGGATGTTTTCAAGATTATCCTGGCCACACATTGGGTTCCATGTGTTCAGCTATCATCATTCAAGGTATTTACTTGATTGTGGCGGGCGCTGTGAGTTCATATTAGAATCAACATCTGCCTTCATTTTATCGAGAAGTTGGGAGGAACCTACTGTATCCGCCTGTTGGACTCGGAATTGCTGACGTTTATTTCGTGAAAATCATGTTTTTTAAATTGTGGTCGTATTTATAGTATGCTCACTCTTTTTTATAATAGTCGTATTATTTATTTGAGCTGAGTACCAACAGCAGGTCTAAATTTATTTAAATCGGCCACTGCCGAAAATCTCCGTCATTCTTCGAAATCGAAGTCTCCGTAAATGCTGTTTATTCAATATAATTGCATACTGAATTACTTGCTTTGTTTTCGAAGAGCCTTTCATGAGACGGAATTGCAACTTCATGGAATAGGTATCCTTCTAATTGCACTATTTCAAGGAGTTTTTTTCATCTCTCTCATTTGTTTCCGATATGCTACCGAAGGAAAACTTAAGCATGTTAAAATGTATCCATTTTCACAGCACGTCTTTTATTTCCGTTGAATCTCTCTATATTTCAATCTTAATTGATCTATGACTTTTGCCTCTTCGGCTGAGTTCGTGTTTTTAGACTAAGTTTTCTGCAAAAAGAGGAATTTTTGTTTACATAGTGTAGAAAATGCCTCACCAACTTGTGGGCCATGATATAATGCCACATAGTTGCCTTTGAACGTATTCTGTACTCAGAACAAATAAGGTTTGCTACATCCCTCCTCAACATAATTTTCTAGCTAACTTTCCGTGTCAATAAAAGTTGATAATTCGATGTTCTTTGGTTATAAACCGCTATTTTTCTCCTCCGTGATATTTTTCAAAGGCTATTATCTCTCAAATTGAGTTCAATTCCTATGTAGGTCTGTCGTAATTCTCAGAAATTTCAGTAAACTTCTTTTCCCTCCTTAATCCTCAGAATTTTTCCGTGATGTTTCTCTTCGTCAGCTTCATCTTCATCACTTGGAGTCTCAGGCGTAGCTATGTGGATATCTTTTTTTTAGGAATTAAAAGTGAACTAATGGCACCGCAATTTGCACTATACATGTTACTGCTCGCAAGCATGGTTTTGCTGCAGATCAGTGTGCCCTTGCTTCTGATGATTATGTATGATGACGTTAATATGCTACTAAATCAAAGTAGTGAAGGTAAAACACGTTTTGGATATTTCATTGTTGATAATTCCTCATTAATTCTTTCATCATATTTTTGTGACACCATTAGTCATCTAATTTTCAATTCGCGGTCGGTTCGGCCGCTGTATACGGCGCTTTTCTTTCCTCTCATTGTTGTCCTTCGGATGCAGTTTCATATTTCCTCTATCCCCCTCGGTGCAACTGGCATTTGCCAGAAATGTAATTGATTTAAGGTCACTGGTCACCAGTTCACTCATTTGAAGGACTCTTCGCGCGATGTACCCCGACCTCTGCTCAATTATTTTGGTAGCTTTCCAGGAATATGCCCGAGCCCTGCCGATATATCCGTTGGCTCCCGAGCCAATGTTCTATCTCTTCAATGGTTCAATCACCGCTCTAGGTGGGCCTCTAGACAAACCCGCCCATCACTGTTCCAGCGTCGTTTCCGCTTCCAGTTCCAATAATTTGGCTCAAATTCCTCCAATCTCTCGGTGCAGTGATAAAACATTCCCCGTCCGTGAGGTACCTAATACATTGATTATGATGGAGGTTTTCATTTCTTGCCTAAATTGTTGAAATTATTCGTGGTGTGTTTGAAAAACTTGCGAGTTAATATGTGAAGATGATGCGTTGAAAGTTAGTGTTTGGCGAGCTGCAGTTTTTGAGTTTGGTTATTGAATTTCAAGGTGTTTGAGTTGTGGATGTGGGCGTGGAGAAGGATGGAGAGGGTTCAGTGGACGGAGAGGAAGTGCTTGAGATGGTGGGCGAAGAAAGGAAACTTTTGAATGAAAAATGAGATCGGCAGAGTAGGTGGCTGGAGGATGTAATAAGGTACGAGGGGTTGCTCAAGAATGTGATAGAGGGAAGGATGTTGGGTAAGCGGGGAAGAGGAAGAGGGATAATAGGTTTCATGGACAGGATGAATACAGGTAGATCGTATGCTAAGGCGAGAAAAGATATACTTGAGCGAGATAGGCCCCGGAAATTGTAGAAAACTGGGAGGAGATTCTCTAATATTCAGCCAAACCTACCGTAACCGGTAGACTATTAAAAAAATTGAATTTCAAGGGCCGGAAACATCTTGTTTCATACAAAATACCATGAGGATTTCAGCAGTGATAAAAAGTATTTCCACGCGAATTAAAATCGTAGATATGTAAAATATATGATCTTTTTTTTAATTCCATAAAAATTTGTTACACTTCTTGAAGGTATTATCGTTAGTCAGGTAATCCTATTCTATCCTTTGCTCACTTAATGCCGTTTCTCCTCTTCTGTTTCATGTCCTATTTTAGTTGGCCTGTGTCTCTCATTCAGTTTTCCTTGTGGGTTCACACTTTTATTTTCCCTTCCGTAATGCCTCAAAGTGTGGTTCTTCCATTTGAACCTCGTATTCTTAAAACTTTTCCAAACAGTTTTATCCTCTCCTGTTCTCTAGTACCCCTTGTTTCTTATACTCTCCGTTCCTTTAATTTTGAGGATACGCCTCCAACACACGAGTTTCGAGCGCATCTATTCTCTTCTGTTCCACCTTTTCAATTGTCTATCCCAATAAGCCATGTTATGAAGATGTTGGTCTCTAACTTTAGGAAGACTGCGCTTATTTTTCCAGACAGCTGCCTTCTATTTGCATATTTTTTTGGCAATATTTTCTCCTGGCTATTGGATACTGTTTTAGGTTTTTAGAAAGTTAATCCCATAATTTCATAAACCTGAAATTTCGCTCAGAAATTGTACCCCATAAACCTTTACCAATAAGTATTATAACTTTTAGTTGATGATCCTCCGAAATTGTGTAAAATCTCATCAATATTTCTTTCCATCCTTACGTGCCACATTCATCTTGTGTGGCAATGAATTCTTCATCCTTACTGTTTGGGTTCTTCAACTTCATTTCACTTAAATTGCAATCCGTTTGATGTGTATGTTCTTGAACTCGAATCTTTGTCTAGACGTTGCTACCCGCATTCTTCCCATATCTCCTTCATGGTGCTTGATGTGATAACTTTCTTATGTGTGATACACTGAGGGTATTTTTCCCATTTTTACTTCCTGAAAACTCTTGCGTATAATTGGATACCTTGTTTTATTTCTCCAGTCTCCAGAGTCCCCCACTGGATTGCTTATTCCACCAAGTTTCATCCATCGTGTTCTTCTTCTCCCATAGTTCATAGCTTAATAACGTGAATAACTTGAATAAACTTCTCCATTCAACTCTATGTTATCCAACTTCCGTTTCTATTTCGTCTTTATTCCACGAATGACGCCCCCAGTGATATTTAAATTGACATCCTTAAAGTATTTATCGTTCCTATGGTTCATTTAGTAGTTATTTCGCATTTCACACGACTTCCTCACTATATATGTATAGTTCTATTATTCACATTCTTACCATTGAATTTATCATATTTTTGTAAACGATAGGCTCTTATTGTGGTTGCAATTACGTCCTTGATATTACAAACCTAACTGTCGTGGAAAATCCAGCCACAATTGATTTGTTTATCCTAAGTAGTATCTAGGATTTATATTGCAGTCGCGGGCAGGCGGGATATTCTATGCTCGTGTGGTGACATTTGGGGACATTTTAAAGCTATGAAGCTTTTATGAACCCAGATTTTGTTTGTAATAGGTAGGTACATACAAGTGAACATCCTCGTTCAGAGTTGGATTTTAATGTGGTTTATTGGTACTGAGCAAAAAATAACTCCGTAACTTGGTCAGATTGACGAGTTGACGCGTCATGAATAGTGGGGGGTCATTTGACGGAGTGCTCCTGGGAGGCTTTTATGATATCCTCGATAGATAACGGCGCGGAATGGCTTTAAAAGGAAGTTACATTTTTTGTTGGCCCTTTTCCGCAGTTAGGGTGAATCATTCAATGAGATATAACAACTCAAGAGGGTTATTCCACGGGCAAAAAAATACCCAATACTTAGAATCAGCGCTATATTTAATCGCTGATCGACGAGTTTACTTTAATCCTGCGAGTCCTATGTTGCGGAAGTAAGCCAGTGGTGTATCGCAAGTCGAGCTTTATACTTCATCGGGAGAGAATATTTTAGGCATTTAGAATGTCTGAGTTGATAATAGAATCTGAGTCCTCGATATGGTAAAATACTTAATACTATATATATGTGCAAAGGTAGTGAATGAGCGTGTCCCATCTTATCGTATTATATAAAGGTACGATTAAAGTATCATATTTCCTTAGGGTTTCCTCTTTATCCCTATATTCAATTTGAATTTCCGTATTATTATTTATGTATAGTCTATATCTGCAAATCTAATGTTTTCTCGTAATGAGCGCAGCGTTATGTTATCTAGCATTATTATGCTTCTTTCATCTACTTAATTTTTAATTTCTGAAAGTTCTTCACTTCGTGAACCTTGACCCAAAGTGTCCAAAATACAAGTTAAGATCTCGAACAAAAAGCTTAGGAACCGCTGATATGACCTCGTTTATAGACCGTTCGGTACTACATTTTCAACTCGTTCCATTACTCAGCACTCCTGCTAAGATTCACCCTCATCCTCAGCCTCATTTTCTGAAAAAATGTCAAGGTTTACGGATGAACCTCCACTTAGGGATTTCCATTACTTCAACCCAATCCCAAGCCGCTCTGCGACTCTCCGAGACCTTTTCTGAGAGATTGTCATCTGCAGAGGATTATGTGGCGCAGCCAATCCTTTTGTAACGAAGGTTAAATTCAAAATGCGTATTTTCTTTCAAATATTTTTGCGTTCATTTAAAGACCAGAAAAACTAAAATAGATTGTCGTCGTAAGTATGGCAAGTTTAATGCCCATACTTGAATTTTTATAAAAGGGAAGTGTACAACTATGTTGCGTAACGGACGTTATACAATCATGAACATATTATTTTGGGTACAGAGCAATCAACAAAAACTCTGTTCCTCAGAGATACCAACCCACAAAGTAACCACTATTTATGCTGTTTGCAACATTTTTTTTAGCCCATAATTAAAATTGATATTTGAGGATGCTATTCCGAAAAAATTGATCTAGTTTGTTACGTGCGCTACACTGCATTTTAACGGACGTCAAATTGATTCCGTTCTTAATGTAAAAATTTTATGTTACAATATTCAATCGCCTATGTTACGTTTCGTTGTTCTATTATCAAGGAAATATTGGATTAATCCCATCTAACATGCTTTCTGTTCATAAATGCAATTACTGTAAGGTGTTTTTTTCTGTGTTCTTGCTTTTTATTATTTATTATACCTACTTGCCATATTATCCGTAAGGGTTCAAAAATTTGGGCAGTTAATTAAATTATAGGTAAATCGTTAACGGTAAACTTTTTATTTATGTAGTAAAAGTTTCATTTTAAAAATATCTTAACGGTCTTATTATGTTTCGCGTTGAAGTTCTGTTTAAGGTTTCCGAAAGGTACTCTTTCCATTTCCTTCTGCCTGAATTCGGCCGCGTCTTTGTTTTTCTGACGTTTCTCCAACTCTACTGGAGGTGTCTTCAGGTCGAAGATGCGACCGCTTCTTTTGGCTGGGTTAATATAGTAGAGTCGGTGGGATCTGTCACTTATGATTAGCTGCAATTTTTGGCGCCATTTTTCCATTTTCTCCCTTCAATTTACGATAGCACTCTTTTCCACGAGGTTGGTGGTAACCACCCTCTATGTTCATGTTGTTAGGGGATTTTTTTATTCGATAGCGCCCTTGATTAATCGTGGGAAATATCGATTTTCCCGCTTAGGTCTTCGAAGCAGATTGAGCGGCTAGGTCCAGACCATGCATGATCGGCGACGGCTGAGAGATGGAACTACTTCTATTCTGCCCCCTTTTGATATTCCTTCACTCTGCATGCGATTGTCCTCCCAGTCTGGCCAACGTAGGATTTCCCGCAAGTGCAGTTTATCGTGTAGACGCCTCCAGGAGAGGAGGTGAAACGTTGTCGGAAAATCAGCGACGGAGCCGAATCCCGAAAGAAGATATGGAAAGAATATGTTTAGCGTCCTTTTTAACTCGAATTGACTGGTCGAGAGCATCAGTGTGACTCGGTGCTGTGGGTCTCACTTTGTCACTGACCCGTCGCCGGTCGGTCTTCCCCGTTCCTGATGGCCCTCACTCATCGTCGCCCTGCTCTTGAGTGGGTCTTCCGACGGCGCATTTCATGTTCTTCCCCCCCCTCTCATCCCCGCGCACCATCGTCCCCCGGTGCACTCAGGGTCCTCGGGGGGACCCGCGCACGCACGCACTCATCATTGGGATGATATCGCGAAAGTGACACCGGTTGCGTCACCATTTTGCATTCATTCGTTTTATTCGAAGGGCCTTTGAGTTGGAGACGGCCGCCAATTTCATCATTTGGATTTTTTGAGTGGCATTCTTTTATGGAGTCATTTCCTAATCTGCTTCCCGCTGAGATTTTCGCACTCGAGACCGGCTTCATTTTCGGTAGTTTACTATAAGGGTTTTGCAAACGTCCTCAATGGCTTGATTGAGTGTGTCCAAAATAACCTCAACGAAGCCCATACGAGTACCGAAATTGGCTGCCACTTAGCTGTGGGTGGATTTGCGCTAGTGATATGGTATGTTTAAGGATTAGGGTTTGGTATTGAACTAAATAGGAAAGCGTGATCGTTTCTCACTGAAAACAATACATCTGCATCTATATACTACCTTGCGAGCCGCCACGTGGGAATGTGGCCGGGGGTGTTAGGACACCAGGCATGTAAAGATTAAGAAGAAAGGTTTTTGGAAGTGAAATAGTGACGTGTATTATTGGAGTGTATTTAGAGGAGCTCAGTTTTTGTTGAGATCGCTTGTTTTGCACAGAAAGAATTAGTTTTTGTACCTATCTTTTTGGCTATGTATCTCTTTTATTTTATCGCTTTCCTGTCAGACCTAGAGATGTAGTGAGGCGTCATGATAATATTCTCTGTGCCGCTCTGAAACACACCAGTTCTGAATTTCTCAAGCAACCTAACGCTAGCGTGTTGCTTCCGAGTCTGTAAGGGCTCCCATCTTAATCCCTCTAAGTATTACTAAAACGCTTTGAAATGACGGTGGAAAATTATCTTTTTTAATAGTTAAATTACAAAAAGTTTACAGTCTATCATTATAATTCATTTTGTCACTCCACAATGTATTCAATTATTAAAAAACACCAGCCGTGCACTATTTCGACAATTTTGACCCAAATCCATTACGAATCTTTTGTTATATATTTCACTTTCATAATGTGTTCATAAATGTAGTTTTTGTATCCATTATAATTGTTTTTGTATCGTAATTGACTTGTTAATGTTATATCAAAGATAGGTGGTTAGGAAATTGGCAAGGGAAAAAGATAAGGGAAACGTTATTGTTGATATGACGCGGAGTTCGTGTAATTGTTTTGTGCCCTTCTATTTACGGCATAGAATAAATTTGGCGCTTCCAGTTACTTCTGAGAACAATATTTGTTGTAGTTACTGGTGTGCGGTATTTTTTATTTATGTTGTTTCATTTTTAAAAATATGACTCCACAAACCTTCGATTAATGGTTCCAAGTTGCCCTTTAATTGTGAAAGATCCTGTCTATAAAGCAAAAGGTGCTACTCTGTGGAGTTTTCAAGGCTGCGTAGCGCTTTACTCCTTGAGTCAATATAAGAATCCCACCGAATTATCTATTGCTGTACTGCTACGTAGCTTCTTCCTTACCTTTCAAAATTTCGCGGTACGAGGTATGTTTAAACAACTTCTTGGATCCTATTCATGGCTCTCTGAAATATTTGAATACCGATGTCCTCCCGAGCAAGAGAAGCTTATAGGCTGAGCTGACTTGATGTGCAGACAATATTGTCGGCGTAAACACGCCGTCCAAAAGCGTTTGCTCAAGCTTAAAGGAGAGAGTTGCATCGAGTGGCATGGTAATACCTATACAAGAGATCTCCGAACATAAACACTCAGTTTAGTGCCAGCGTACGAAGTAATGACGAATTCGGTTCGTGTATAAACAACCGCAACTGGTTTCGTTTCTTAAAGGATTTATTTTTATCATTTCAGTTTAATTTATGATACAATGGTCGGCACAATACCGAAAACCGGTTTTCTTTGCAACGTCGCAAATTCTTTATGACAACAGGTACAACTTAGTGACACATATGCACCACGACACTATTTTGGATTCTCTGCGCCTTCAAAGTGGTTGCGGTAGCTAGTATTTTGGCAGTGTGTTTCCAAAAGTTTCTGACATTCATTGGTGACTCTTAAAAATACATGCAATGAGGTTGGAACAGACCTATTAAGCTATGCAATCTGAGTGATTTTCAGGAAAGTGTTTAAAATTTGTGCTGGTGAACGAAATTTAGAGCATCAATGAATTTTAAAAAAATATTGTTACACAAAATTTATTATAACATTTGAGTGGAAGGAGTGTTTTGATAAGAAATTATGTGGCTGAATTTTCCAACAAATTACGTGTGACTTGTAGATGTGTTGTTCAGAATTGTGGCAAAATAATTCATAGTCACAAGATTGCCCCACGATATCTTGTCATTCTTATTTTTAATTTTAGGATCCATCATGCCTAAAATATGTGAAAGGAAGATTGCATTGCGTTTATATCGCATTTATACTGACTATTCTGGACAAAAAGGGCTAAAAATAACTTTCTTTGTAAATCTGAAACGTCTGATTCTTTATGTGGAAGTAATGTGGAGTCTTTTATGTACGTAGAATCAGATATCAGATGCTAGGCAACTTTGGATCCGAAACCATCGTCATTCTTGTGATCACGGAGGAAAATAACAAAAATAGGGTTCTTTGTTTTCTTAGAATTGAGGAAAAATATTATCCGATAAGGGCCACTAAAATTGATGACCTAAGTACTTCAGTGAATGTGATGGAGCGATCAGGGAAACAGTGGATGGCTTAATAACAAGGACGAAATATGATATCATGACGAAGTAATAGTGTGCAGGGCGTCTGAAGCAGAAAGTAGGGAGCAGTGTGCTCTTAAGCAAAAAGGGAAATCAAACTAAAAATCTATCTAAATTATTGAGCATTTGTTTTCCTTTGTCCTTCAGAGTCCTAAAGGAACCACACAGTGCTCAACTTTGTGGCACATGTCAAATTATAGACAATATTCGAGAAAAATCTGATAGAAATAAAGATGCACTGAAAGCAGGGGTAACTTTGGGACAATTTTTATTGAAATATATTCTTACCAATTGATGATTTGTCAAAAGGCTCATTGGTGTTTTATAAATGAGTGATGTTTCTGACCATTAGCATAGTATTTAAAAGAAATATTCTCGCATGAACCTAGAAGTTTTTCAAAAACTCTTCCTATTTGGCCCCGACAAATTGTAGCCGATTTTAAATTTTAAAACAACATGACGGTATTATTTGATATTTACTGCTAAGTTTGCTTTACATTTATTGTGTTCAAATCATCTTTTCTTGTCCTATTTCCCACGGAGACCACACATTTCCTTCCACGTTTCTGTTTGCGTTACATGTCGAGGAAAGTCAACTCGTCACTTATGTGCCTTGAATTTTCCAATGCCACATAGAATTTTTCATCATCTTGTGGTATATATTTGCCGGTTGTCCTCGCACATGTACATTGCATATGGTCTACTTTCCCTTCATCTTCATCATTTCTCATCAATTCTCCAAATTGTCTCATTCACATTTATTTCTCCGTCACACGGAGACTTAATTTCTGATAGACCATTTGGAAGTAACTTTGCTTCTGCATGCTGCAGCCATTCGGACTTAATGGCTATGGTCAGTTTCACTAAGTGTCAAGCGTCGTTTCACTGTGGTTTTCCTACCGCTCGCCCTAGTTAAGTAGCACCCAATTGCGATCCATCTCTCCCATGTTGAAGTGTAATGGAATACCGGTATATAATTGTTTGCCTTGTACAAATCTCTTTGCGGATAACGCATCTAACCAACTTCAAATCGCCATAAAAATTTTGAGCTCCTAAAATCCGGAGGAGAGGTCAAATGTGAACGGTAGGTATGAAATTGCATCAGTCAGATTTTAACACGCCAACCATGGATTAATAACCAGGAGAAATATGCTATATTCAATAATTAATATTAGTTTTTATTTTTCCGTCCACCCTCGAGCAAGATCGGAACTACATTCAACAAATACTCGTATTTACGTTGCACATCACGGGATTTGGGGTGAAAAAAGTTTTACACGGTTGATGGTTGGTAGGACTTAGTTGGGAGCTATTAGAAGTTTGAAGGCTACTTGTTGCAATTATATTTCTTCTAAAATTCACATCAGGTGAGTTTTAGTACGACACAGAGGATATCATTCTGACTCCGCGCCCTATATCTATTCGAAGCATTAATGGTATTGGTATTAACCTGGTGAAATTCCTTCATAATCAAATGATGAATGCCTTCGATCTTTTGGCTCGGCTCCACAAAAAATTTATAAATAAATAACTTAGGAATAATAGATAACTAAGTAAGGATAACTAAGTAATTCATCATTTCATACTGTTTAGCGACTAAATAAGAGAGATATACTTCCGAAATGGTTGCTACTTGGGTTCCTATCCATGAAACATTGGTAATTCTTCTTAAAACTGAAGACTGTGGTAGAAGGATGTTAGTCACGCGGAAGGGAAGAAAGAGAATAGGTTTTATGGACGGGGTGGAGGAGGGCGGATCGTAAATGAGGCGATAAAGGAAATACTAGAGACAGATAGGACTCTGAAAGTGTGGAAAACTGGCAGGAGATTCTTTGCCATGCTGCAAAACTTTTCTTTAACTGGTGGAATACTTCATCATCATCAGCTCTACAGCCTGGGATTGGTTTCGGCTTCCTCGGTCATAACCCTCCATTCCGATCTTTTTCTTGCCTTCTCCTTCCATCTCACAACTACCATTGCCATAAGATCTTTTTCAACACTCTGCAGCCACCGTTTCCGCAGGTTTTCTGACCTCTTCAGTCTCGGTATAGAGCAGACGTTTGGGCATTCTGTGTTCACCCATTCTTTAAATGTGTATCCAAGTCTTGCCATCCGCAGTGACTTGGAGAACCTCAGTATATCATCACCTAATATATGTCGTTTATCATCCAATTTATTTTGATTCTCCACAGAATAAACACATGCTGATATTATAGATATTAGAATACTTACACACATAAAGAAGAGGCTGGTGAAAAGCTGGATATAGAGCGTAGCGTTGTATGGTGCAAAAACGTGGGCCCTCAGAAAGGAGGACGAGAATAGGCTGCAGACATTTGAGACGTGGGTGTGGAGAAGGATGAAGGAGGTGAGTTGGAGGAAGTGCTAGAGATGGTGGGCGAGTAAAGGAAACTTCTGAATGAAATTCAAAATCAGCAGAGTAGGTAGCTGGAGGATGTAGTAAGGGACGATGGGTGGCTGAAGTGTGTGCTAGAGGGTAGCATGTTGGGCAAGCGGGGAAGAGGAAGAAACAGAATAGGTTTCATGGACCGGATGAAGAAGGGTAGATCATATGCTGAGGCGAAAAAGGAGTGAGCGAGATATGCCCCTGAAAGTGTAGAAAACCGGGAGGATATTCTCTGACGTTTAACATAACCTACCTTAACCGGTAGAATACTTACTTATACTTATAGACACATATGTAAAAACTAAGTGAAACTAAACATGATTCACATTGTTAATGTAAATTCACCTCTGTTCTCTCCCCTCACCTTTTCACTATTCCTCCCCTGTCATGGGAGGTGTCCTACCCTCCCCTACCACGCGCCTATTTGGTGGCTCGGAGGGTAGTATGTAGATGCAGAGGAACATTCTATCATAGGGCTGCAGTCAACCTATTATAGGATTGAACGACCAATGGAAGTGTGAGGCATTGGTTGTAGGCATTTTCGGTGGTGAGCCTTGCTGTTCCCGGTGGCATCCCACGCTGCAGTACTCTTCCGCCGTCTGCCCCGCGCCGTGGCTCCGCCGTCCCACCGACCGCGTGCGGGGAGAAAAAAGAGCCGCCTCTCCCTGTTGTGTGTCACCTTGCCGTTACGAGCGTAAGGAGGAAGAGGACCATTAAGGGGGAATGCCGACGACGCGGGGGGAGGAGTGGGCCGGTTAGGGGGAAAGCGTGTGGGCTTGCAGCCGTCGGATCACGTTTCGTCCGTGAAGATGAGAAGAGGACCATCGTGCCCTCCGGGTAAAATATAGAGTGCGAACGCGTGTGAGTGGATGCGTGTTCCATGGGAATCGGGTTGGTTCGGTTGCCGGAGCCCTGGCTACCCATTTCGAGGTCTCGCGAGGGTCCGGTTTCGTATCCCGAAAATTTGAATCGGATACCCGAACTATTTATCAACGTAATCTTGGAAACTACTACTACTTTAACTCTAGGGTCATTTATTTTAGCTCTGTTGCTGGCGATAACGGACAAACGCATAGAAAATTACCTCGGGAGGTGAGAAGGCTACCTAGGCTGTTATCGAACCCGTGACTCTGGGGTTGGTAGGCAATAAGTTTTCCCCGCCACCGAAGCCTCTGAATAGTAGCTCACCGTACTCCAGATTGGACGTTATACTGTGCACCCCATTGCGTTCTTCATTTTCCATTGACTTTGGCTCCTGTGGCATGTTTCTTCTCATTTTTCGGTCCTCTCTAGTTTGCTGCTGTCATATCACCTTTCTATTTATTAACCGATGCTTGTTCTGCGTGCTGGTGGGTCATCTCTTTCGATAAGTACTAATCTGGCGCTTGTTATTCTGCCTATAAATTATCGTTTTGATCTTTGTTTAACTTCCCAACTCTTCTGTCTGTTCTCAACTCAACTCAAATCTGTTTTACCCAATTTCCTCTTGTATTCACTCGCCGATCTTCAGTGGCGAGAATTACCTCAATTGTTGGTCGTCTCCCCGGATAATTTCGCGGTTCGTAAGGTCTCCGTCACAGAAGCACGTTCAGGCGTCACGTGAGTGGGCCGTGTTGGTGCCTTTCGCCAACCCTACCCGAGTGCATGTGCACCATAAATGTGTTGGTGGAAGGGGCGTGACGTAGGTCGTGCGAAAGGGCGAATCAATGGGCCAGGAGGCCGATAAAGTGGGGGAGGGTGTGAAAACTGTTCGCACGGCGGAAGTCGTCGGACAACGGTCAGATTTCGAACGATGGACCTGCGTGATTCTTGGTGTTCATGTGGAAGCCTAGTGGCGTACTCCATGCACTAGTCCAGGCTTAAGTTCTCTCTCCACGATATTCCGAAGCCAATGGCAGCGAAGTGGAAGATTGACGCGAAGGCAATTTTGGAGTTCAAGAAAATTTTTCGAGGTACCACTGGGGACACTAATATGCCCTGATGCATATTAAACGTGAAAGTGGTGAGTTGAAAAAGTGGAGTTTTTCCCCTTCGAATACAAGAAGTAGTAATCGACTGAATGTGTTCCAATATGGCTAGCGTGGTATCCATCGTCCCAAATGGGTGCATAATCCAAATGGGTGCCTTTTATTTCTTATTTAGAGGAATGTTATGAAGCGTAGCGTTGTATGGTGCGGAAACGTGGACCCTCAGTAAGGAGGACGATAATAGGTTGCTGGCATATGAGATGTGGGTGTGGAGAAGGATGGAGGAGGTGAGGCGGACGGAGAGGAAGACTAACTAGGAAGTGCTTGAGATGGTGGGCGAGGAAAGGAAAATTCCGAATGAAGTTCGAGATCGACAGAAGAGGTGGATGAAAGATGTAATAAAGGGTGATGAGTTGCTCAAGAATGTGATAGAGAGAAGGATGTTGGCAAGCGGGGAATAGGAAGTAAGAGAATTTGTTTCATATACGGGATGAAGATGGACATATCGATAGGCCCCTGAAAGTGTAAAAAACCGGGAGGAGAGTCTCTGGCATTCAACAAAACCTACCTTTACCGGTAAAATACTTGAATAATAATCTACTTGTGAGTTAGCAGCGAAATTAGACTGCTCGCGATGCGGTCATCTACCGATAAATTACCAAAATGATAAAGCATGGCCAGGACTCGGCGAAGTCGACCTTGAGATGAGTCAAGCCTTTCAGGTGCGATTTTATTGTCGCAGTGCGACATCTCATACGCTTGAGCTTTTACGTATTGAATTACCTAGTCTTAAACTGCCGCACGTGGCAAGATGTGATGTAAATGCAATGCCTGCTCATTGAAATAACTCGCTAAACTGTCGAGGTTGAACGGGACATTGTTACTATTGTTAACATCAGCATTTCAGTTGTTTCCTTAAGGATTTCTTCTCTAATGTAGACATTGCTTTCTCTGTAAAAAACGATAAATGTATTTTGTAAATGGATCAGATCATACGATAATTGCGGAAATCTGATGATCTTTTACCGTAATATTTAGATTCCGTTTGTAGTTTTACAGTAATGTGGTTGAGCATTACTTCTCTTTGTCTCAGACTTCAACAAGCTTTTGAAGGTTCTGGAACTCGAATTAAGCCGCGCGTCGACAAGACTTAGATTTAATGTTTTGGGTCGTTCATGTTCATTTACATGTCTTGGAACATGATCGTTAGGTTTAAAGTTTTTTTTCCTGATGACGATGAAAGAAATATGGGTTTTTGCCGACTCCGTTTTAAATCACTGATTGTCACCACACGCTACTGTCGTGTTCCCACAGAGCAAGACGGATGAAATTACAGTTCCCACGTTTGTCGCGAAAGACTGTGGTTTACAGGTATGTTATCGATTTTCAGTCCAGTGGCAATATTAGAAATATTCGTCCCGTCAAGGCTTGTTCAGTGTTGGAACGCGGTAGTATGTGTTACTCAATCGGTAGCCTTAATTTGATGTCAGACTTCCGATGATAATTCACGCAGCGCCTTGTGTTTAAGGGAACGTGTTTGAACCGGAACGCTATGGTAGACTGTTTTGTTTCCTAATATTCGAATATTTAAGGAGTGCGGAGGTCGTTGAATTTGTGATTGTTGACATTTTAGATGTTCGAAGCTATCGTACTTGGAAACTCTTTACTTTGATTATTGTACTAGGAACATCTTATAATCCTTTGGTATTCTACATCTACAAAATACCTGCGAGCCGCCATATGGGCGTGTGGCAAGGGATCTTAGGTCACCAGTCGTGTATAGATGTTTGGGAGATGAAATGGCGACATGTATTATAGGAGTATATTTAGTGGAGCTCAGCTTTTATTTTGGTCTCTTATTGTTCGCGGAATGAACGAGTTTTTGTACCTATCTGTTTGGCAGTGTATTTCTCTTATTTTATCGCATCTGTCAGACGTAGAGTTGTAGTGATGAGCCATGATAATATTCTCCGTGTCGCTCTGAAACTCATCAGTTCTGAATTTCTCTCGCAACCTAAGCCTAGCGTGCAGCATCCTAGTCCCTAGGGGCTCCCACCTTAATCCCTCTAAAAGTTGTGAGACACTATATGTACGCTCGTAGTAGTTTTTAACGAAGCGCGCTGATTTCCTTTGTATTTTATTAATTTTTTTGGTTAAATATTTATGGCCAGGGTCCCAAATGCTCGCGGCGTATTCGAGGTGTGGACTAACTAGAGCGAAATAGCATCTCTCTTTGACTTTTTCATCCGAGGACCTTCCTATTATACGTTTAACAAAACGTAGTTTCTTTAATGCTGTGCCACGTGTTTTGCATCTGTTGTCCCCACTCTATGTCAGTAGTATTGAGGCAGCATAAGTGTTAGTTTTCTTTTAGTCACCAATATGATGGGTAAATGGGTAGAGATATAAGATTTTGGCTTCAAAAGAACTCTTTCTATCCGAAGTGCCGCTTTCACTCTCGCCTGTGTGCTCAGGGTGAGAAGTGAAATGCCATGCTTGCAACATTTCAGCATCTTCCCTTGAATATTTCTTAATCAAGAGTAGAATGTCTGGGGAGTTATTCTCGCCCTTTTATCTGTCTCATAATTGATTTATTCATTTGCTTTGTATCTTTAATGGATTCGTCAGGACGTGTCCACAATATTTGTATAGTCTTCTTTCTTGAGATTGTATTTTTCAGACAGCTCCTTCTCTCTATAACTGGTGCCTATAGTTACCTAAGTGATAAAATATTATCACTTGGAAGAATAATTAAGAACAACCTGACACAATTTTAAAGCGAAAACGAAACGCCCAGATTTACCCGCCCATCTCAGATATCCATCTCAATGTTTTGCATTATACACATCACCAAAAAGGACAATCCATCGTATTTTTTGATGCCAAAATGACAATAACTTCATAATTATTACCACACAGGTCAACCAAAGGAATACTACACATAAGTAAATGTTCTTTTTGGTCTCTTCCCAATTTTTTTTATCTTTTCATTTTTTATACTGCGATATTTATCGTGTTTCCGGTGATTTTTTGGCGCTTTGTTTGATACAACTTTCAGATTACTGTAGCTAAGTGGTGAATGCGAATTTCTCATTTCTAAGTGTGAATTGGTTCCAACTTTTACGGTTTGTGGGAAGAGTCGCGGTTACTTCTCGTGATTAACGTAATTTAAAGGCATATAATTATTACCTGCATGTAGGAAGCTCAGTGTTTTCCTTTATTCAAGTTTTTGGCTTCACAAGCTTTTGATCTTAGTTTAATGGTGACTTCGTTCTACAATGTCGCATTGGCCAGTGATAGTTCTTCCAAATTTACCGATTTTCTCACCTCTGTCTCTATAATCTTTTTTGGACTAATGCTCTATTCTGTCTGGCGAGTTTCTCTCTCAGGCTCACATTCAAAGTAATTTTGACGAGTAACTTGATTGGTATAAATAGGAATTTCCTACGTCTGAGAAGTGTCTTTTCTGAGACTTCTTCGAGACTGTCGTTTTCTGTTTGGCTATCAAGTACCGTAGCGATTGATTATTTGGCTTGGAAGAGTCAAGGCAGAACACCTTGACTCCACGTGGTTATCGGCATTACATGGCTGTGATTATGCTCCTCTTTAGAGTTCAAATCGATAGGCTAGTCAGGATATGAGTCACTACCACGAAACACTCCAAAAATTTGACATGAATTCTTTTAATGCATTCACTGGTTCCAATGGGAAGCGTCCACCATTTCAGTCTTTCCAGAAGATGTTTTCTTCATAGAGTTGAAATCGGTGGACTATTGAGAATTTTGGTTTCATTGGTATGCAGAACCAATTTAGTTCAGCATGCTAATGTTCGGTGACTTTTAGATTGCTCTGCGCATTGTACTGTTCTTATTTCGTGCTACTTTGGCATAGTGCTTTGGAATTTTAAAAACGTTATCAATTTCCTCATTTTATTTCTCCCTGAAGATAGTAATAAGTGTGGATTAGTACAAATTTTTTTTGCAACATTGGATATGAGTAACTACCACGAAGTCACTCGTGAAATTATAGTGTGTATTCTATCAATGCATTCACTGGTTCCAATAGGATGCGTCCACCATCTCAGTCTTTCCAGAAGATGTTTTCTTCGAGCTCCTCTATTTCTTCTCTGCTTGTCTCTCACTGTCCTTTTCTTCCTTTGAAAGTTCCCATGACTTCTTTGCACACACCACGAATATGGTCGGAAGGACAAAGTAAAACCCCCAAAAAAATGCCTCTCCTCACCCTTTATTTGCAGCTGGGACGGAGGCCTCGCGAGCACGGACACCGATGTGGCGGTCGCGGCCGCTGCAGCCACGGTGGCGCTCACCACCACCGGTTCCCCCGGCAGCGCCCCCCTCCTCCTGCCCTCCCCGGCAAGCCCCTCGGCGATCCTCGTCAGCCCGGAGACGCTCTCCCCCTCACGTTCCACGCCCACCGTCGACCTCAAGAGCATGCAGTCTGTCGGCGGCCACCAGTTGGGCGGCGGGCCCTCGGCGCCCCACCGGGACCAGCAGCCCCAGCAGCAGATCCCCAACGGAGCGGGTCTGCCGAGGCAAGCGCCGGTGTCTCTCGGGTCAGTTGTGTCACACGTGGCGCAGTTTGACGCCATCTGCATAAGGTGCTCGTCGGATCGTTCGAGGTGATTGGGGGTGGGGAGGAGCGAGGTGACCGAGGAATCGTTTTTCCCTGATATCCACCTGGGACGGAGCGAGTTTAAAAAAATATGAAAATCACGATGATGGTATTAATTAAGACGCGCACGAGCCACCTGCTTCCCCTCGTAGTACGATGGAGTTTTTGTGGAAAGATTTTCAACGCGATGTTAAAAAATTGGAATGAACTCTCGAGTGGCTGTGGAAGAATTTCTGAGATGATTTTCTGTCGGAGATGAGTGCATTCAGGTTACGCCAGTCGCCGCTCAATGGCATTGGTAGATATAGTTTCAGCAAGGTCGTTCAATATCGATTGTGTTCTTCCTTCCGTATAAGTCTCTGCAGCGTATATTAATCCGCCGTTTATGTGCTTATGTTTTTTGTCTTCTCCATTAGCATAGTTTAGACTGTTCGACGTTTTTGTTGATTTGGTAGTGCATTTGTATTAAAAATGACAACTTGTGCCGCATATTTTCATATTTCCTTGGGTGTGTTATGGCAATAAATGCTAAATAGCACATTAATGGCAGATTGTGGTGGAAAAGGATGCGAAGACCTATATCGAAGGAAGAATACAAATCGATATCAAACGACCTTGTAGTTCCAGTGTCTTGTGCACCATTGGTATGGCGAAGTTATGACGTCTACTACTGGTTTCATCACGTTTTCTGATCATAGAAAAGCATAATCTGATAAAACATTTGGCAGTAGACAAACCCAGTCGCAATCATCACTTCAACTTGGCTACTTGGCTAATCCTGTAACGCGTGCATCCAGTGCCACCGAAAGGTATCTTTCTTAAACTTAAGCAAAGTTAATTATCTTAGGATGGTGAGGTTTTCATCGACGTCAACGGAAAAATTCCTCTGCCAGCCCTCGATAATTTATATCCAGTTTTATGCAACGCGTTGCCCTATCTTTACATGACTCCATGGTAGTGCTGTCTCACCCACCCCTCCTTCGCCTGGAATGGGATTTTGTTTTGCATCGAATGGATGAGAAATGGCAGAATTTCATCACGAAAACTGACTTAGCCTTCTCTATAAATCCTGCTTTTCTTGGCTCTTTTCTTATAGGGATTGCATGTAAGCCCAGCAAACTTTATTCTCTAAGCTTTCGTAAACGGAGCAGATCTGATAACGGTTTTCGTGGGAGCTGTTTCCTGATGTGGTTGAGGAGGGAGGTTGCGAACAGTTCTAATGGATGAAGCCTTCTGCTGACACAAAATTTAGCGGTGGTGTCCAAATTTTCATGTCTAATGCCAAGGACACAATATTGACTGACAGTAACCATGTGGTGCCCTCTTTTTTATGTGACCTCGATTCAATTTTGATAAAGCAGGTCACTTGTCTGTGGCAGGATGCTTTTTCCCATGAAATCGTAGTGAAAGATGTTTAGTCATTGTGATGTCTGTCTCAGGAATGCGAATTTTCTTATGGGATGTTAAATATCTACATTTTTATCAGTGGCCGTCTTGTTAATCCTATTACATACTGAAAGAATTATGATAGTCGTTTGTCGGTGTATTCATTTTTCAGTCCGTGTGCTTATCATATGGATGATTCTAATTTGGCAAAGAAAGACTTGCCATCAGTCAGTTCTGTTTTGAACTGCCTACTGCATTACTTGCATTCTGTTGCATGTTACCAATCTACTATCTAATATTTGAATAAATATTCGTTTACGACCCCCACTTCTTAGCCAGAAACCCTTGCCCACTATCATTATACTATGATTCAGTTTGATTCTCTCTTTACCTTACATATTTCACTTCAATGAATTGAATTTTTATCCTGGAACCTGTATCGCCCGTAGTTGTCTTATTTCTCTAGTTCAATGGGTATGCACTTCTTGTAGTTAATCATGAATACTATTCCCTTTAAGTGGTTATATATTCCCAAAAATGCTTCACTTTAAAAAAATCTTAGGGCCTTTGCCTTCATAAGCAACAATTTAAAAAGTACAGATTGATGATATGAATTGAATACTGTTAATATTTTTGTAGAAATTCTGGTAAAGTAGCCGATGAAAGTATCGTCCCCTATTAACTTATAATAATCTTCATCTTCCGTATCGTCATCCTTATGTAGCGTTTAAATATTTTACGTACCATATTTAAAGAAATAGTGTACCAACTATTGAGTGCTTCATTCGAAATTTTTCTAAATTTTTAAATGTTTTTCATATCGGTCAGCCAGAAAATCATTCGTAAATATGATTAAAATTAATGGTTGAAGGCGTAACTTTATGGAAGGATTTCGCAGACATGATGAAAATATTTCTGAGTAAAGTCCGCACTTAAAATTTTATTTCTCACCAAGGTTTCGACTGCAAAGTAATTATTTTCAAGGTGATGGTGATGAAACCTTGGTGAGAAATAAAATTTTAAATGTGGAATTTACTAAGAAATTTTTTCGTCATGTCTGTATGTAAGAAGTCTAGATATTTAAAATATCGGTTGATTACGAAGGAAATCTACTGGTGGTTTTTTAATTAAATCATTGATGGCGAAGCTGAACTACTTTGATTTCCACATTCGAAGTCTACGTTTGAGATGGACTTAGAAATGCTGAGTTAGATCATTTAAATGGGATAATAGCTTATTTTTTGTAGAGGCGTCGGTGGGTAGTATTAAGTTAGCTTTAATATTCTTCCATATGTGGTTTTCTTTCGAATATGTGGTTCCACAAGTGGTTTTTGTAGAAGCGTCGGTGGGTAGTGTCAAGTTAGCTTTACTATTCTTCCATATGAGGTTTTCTTTTGAATGTAAGCAATGTTTATCTCCTTTCGCAATGGCCCGCATTTTGCGAAAAAACATTAATTAAAGACATTAATATGGGTCATTATTTTTGTAACTTTGGCTCCCTTTTATGATGTAATTATGGAGAAAGTATTGCATGAATAATATCCCTTACCTTTAAGGAAACACAAATGCTGAGAATTGGGTTGCATCAGCTCCATTTACTCGTCGTTTTTTCACCTAAATTGTCTCTCGGCTTGTCACGCCTGAGTGATAAATGATCGGACCTGTTTGCCTGTCTTCTCTCTAATCACATGAGTGATCGCCCCATTTCCCATCATTACCCCATTAGTTTTTATTTCCCACTGTACTTGTTCTCTTCGTGGCAACATTTGTGTCTTAATCTAATATTCAGTGTTGACCTGGGGGAGAATGACTCGCGTGTTTTTGTGAGCCCAATGACTCGGGTAAAAGGTTTTCAGTTAGAGATTCCTAAACCGTCAAGTATATCTCTTTCAATTTGTCAAAATTCTCCGTTCAAGAGTGAGGGAGCCACGTCTTGTCAACTCGTACGCTTTCAATTTCTGCCTTAAATATATTTGGTGACATTTCCATTTGAATGATCTATCTACTAGTATTACAGCTGCTACCTCTCCCATAGTGCGACATTTCCAAATCCTTCTTATCATTTCTACCATCTGCAATGGTACCAAAATAACTAACGCTGACTAACATTGTGCTTGGTGCAATGTAATTGCTAACAGTATCACTGTTTCAGAAGCTATATTGCAAGTATTATTATATTGATGAAATGAATGTGGCATTGGGCATGAATTTTACATTAAAATGATGTCATGTAACGCATAATTGTGGTGTGAGATAACTGCATACTTGGAGGTTAGTGATACGTAATAACATTTTTTTCCTTAGTTACTAGGTTCAGCGATGATGAAGTTTTAAGGTGGAGGATATATTACGAAAGTTTTCATATAACCAAATTTGACATTCCCGGAATGAGTCGTA
This sequence comes from Ceriagrion tenellum, assembly GCA_963169105.1. NCBI lineage: Eukaryota > Metazoa > Arthropoda > Insecta > Odonata > Coenagrionidae > Ceriagrion > Ceriagrion tenellum. Next base: position 64,638,830 of record OY720640.1, on the reverse strand, counting down.
ATTTTTGGAGTAAAACTCCGTGTTTACATGAATGAAACAAAAATATGTTTACGTTTTACCAAGTACTCATATTTTGGAAGAAATGGCTGCTGATGGATGGAATGGCTTGATGTTCACCGCTTATGTATGCCTGCTGTTCAATTATAAAAGCCCTGCAGTGCATACATTTTCCATTTTCCACGTTAAGGAAAACGTTGCCGGCCCCGGTGGCGGTGGGGTAAAGTCCTCGCCTGCTAAACCGAGGGTCGCGGGTTCGAGTCCCGCCTGGGTGGGTTTTTCACCACTCAGGGCATGGATGTATGTCAAGTTCTGTTGGTCCGGTCCCTGGAAAACTTGATGACAGGCTCGATCCAAGGGCCTATTGGGATTCCGGGGACAGACGGGCCAACAGAATCGTCCGGCAAGCAAAAAAAAGGAATATTTCGCTTTTGAAACTCTCCCTGTGTTCATCAAAGAATTTAAGTCTCTGTGAAATACTTAATTTAGGAAAAAAATATTAATGATTCTTCTTGCTTCCCGTGCTCATTAAACAATTTAGACTCTGTGACATACTTTTTTTGGGTAAAATGTTAATTTTACTTCTTGCTGACGAAGTCAAGTTGCCTATAGCCGTTAAGAAAATATTTTTATAATAGTGCCGCTGAGTCTGTTTCGTTAATTTTCCTTAGATATGAATCGGCTGCATTGAAATTCTTAGTATTAAATATTTTTTAATGTTATAGAAATATCAATACATTTTCTTCGCCACATTAATACCCGGAACTAGCTGATGGCTAAATTAAATCTTCAATTTACTCGGAATTTCTATATGGAAAGCAGTGATGACGAGGAACAAACTTATAATATCATAGTATGGAGCCCAAATTATTTCGGAACTATAGACTGTGATGAAAAATATGATGCTTTCCGGCAAATCTGTTGAATGAAGTTTTCTCGGTACGCCGTCCGGGTAAGTTGGTCTACTTTCACCGATGTTTCGAGACCCGATATGGCCCTCGTCTTCAGGGAGCTGATGACGACGGCCATTACGGACCTCAAAATGTCAGAGAAAATAAACCAATTTATTCGGATGCAGAACTGAGAAAGTTTAATTCCTATTTAGACTGTTGTCATCCCTTGCGCATAAATTTGATTTCAGCCGATTATAAATTAGGCCTTAGATTTTCAAGTTGATAAAGCATCCAAATGTTGCGATATTTACGTGTTTTGAAACAGGTTTCAGATGTTCCCTTAAAGTCATTTGGAACTGACCAACTTCCATCTTCACGCAACGACCCTTGCCAACCCTTTTTATGAATTTGACCTTGGGAATCGCCAATGGTCGGTAGATGTTGTATTTTAGATCCTCGGCCATCCTAGTGTACTCTATGGCTTAGATGCGGTGAGGGTCAGAGTTCGGTGATATTTGCACAACTTGCGAATGGGAATTATAGTGATGGAGAATCGATATAAGCTCACATACCATGCCGAAGATTACGATTCATATCAGTGAGATGCGTGATAATTTTTCATGATGGGTTTGTATGGAATCATGAGAAAAACACTTACTGCATTTATTTAATTGATTCCAGAGCTGGAATTTTTACCCAGGATGATAGGTGGTCGATAAAAAACACTAAAGTTCTTTCACGTTTCTTCCAAGTTTTCTTTCAGTTTCAGTCAGTCAGTCCGAGGCATGATCCTTTGTGAAGAAGTGATACACACTGCTCTTGAGTAGATGGTTTTTTACGAATTTGAGTTATTCAAATCATTTTTGAAAAATGCTCTGTAAAGCATTACATGTGACATACATTATGCGATTCCATTCAAAAGAATGATTTAAAACTCACTTTCTCTTGTGAAATATATCAAGGGAAAGCCATATCTCTCGAAACTCAGTCAAATTTGATCATTTTATTCGATGTGGAATCGAAACTGGAGCGTAAGATTGTTTCGTAATTCCCTATTAAAGTTTTATATTATTTTTATAGAATAATTAACTAATTCTATTGATGTAACCGCACATATTCGGTCACGTGACCGTCGAGACCAGTCGGGCCGTTACACTTTGTAGAGTTCACAATGACCCCCCGAACAATCGACTTCCCTCGCGCAGACAGGAAAAAAATAGGAGGAAAGAAGCTCGAACGCCGTAGAAGATATATCTCGATCCGAACGTTTCATTTCCACCCTCCATTCCTCCCATGAAGGGTCTTTGCTGGATAGGGCACAAAGACCGGTCTTCTCGTCCTCCGGGAGTGCCACGAATGAGACGTCTGAAGACCGCAAGGCACTGTCAGCGCCGCCATTTCATTTTACGGCCGAGACGAGAAGTGAGAGAGAGAGAGGGAGAGAGAGAGAGAGAGATGTGGAGAATAGTGGTAAGAAGGCGTAGGCATTGAAGTGAGTTTCCTTTAACCTTCCCCATCGAGTCACGTCTTCAACTCCTCGTCCCCCACGGGGCGTCGCTGCGCTTTTGTTTCTTTCAAACGCCACGACTTGCGATTCCGCACGACCTTCCTTTCGTTGTCGGCGAGGCTTCGGGTGTGGGCGGGGTCGGAGACCTAACGATAGAGGGGTGGGTGATCGACGATTAAATCCCCCTCCCTGGTGGCGGAGAGGAGCGGAAAAGAGCTGCCCCTGGCACTTCGGCAGCGGGATATGCATTCGTGACACTTGAGCTGCATAATTGCAGGCGTCTCGGAGTGCTAAAAAAAAATTAAAAAAGGGAAAAATAAAATATCTTCCCCTCCGACCCAGTGATGGGGAAAAGAAAATTTTTTTAATTTCGATGTTTATATACGATGGAGGGGATTTTCTTCTAAAATTTTCTTATATGCCAGCGTTAGTAGTAAAAGTTATATGTTGCTTATATGAAACAGAGCACCATCGCTAAGTGCTACTAATTTTACTACCTTCAAATTAAAATTTATTGCCTCTCCTCCAACGCAATGATGGGAAAAAGAACGTTTTTTAATGTCAAAGCTTATGAACGCTATTTAAAGGTCCTTTTCTAAAATTTTCTTATGATGCCAGCGTTAGTAGTAAAATTTTAAATGCTGCATATATGGTTCAGAACTCCATTGATAAGTGCTATCAATTTTACTATCTTCAAGTTAAAATTCATCTTTCCTTCTTGTAATTTTTCATTTAAAGAGTTTCTTATATTTTATCCTGACTCCAGAACTACAAATTGATAGCAGAAAACAATTCTGTTAGCTGTTTTTGCCATCTATAGCATTCTTATGGTATTGTTTGCACTTATACATTTATATGAGCTCCTATGCATAATTTATTTCGGAAACGGTCCGAAAACTTTTCATAAACAGATGACATATCTAGAGCGTTTTACGCACGAGAGAACTACGCTAGGCCCATTCCTCGAGAAACATTTTTTTATTGGAATGAGTATGAGCACAGAAGAGATATTTGGACCAATATTTAAATGCATGGGAATCAACTGGTGACTTCAAGATAGAGTTATGTGTTATAAGACCTTAAAACGTGATAAAATATATTGAAAAGAGGGAAACAGGGTAAAATTAGGACCACAGATGTACGCAACCGGTAGATTTGTGACTGTGTACTTTTCAATGACAACTCTGTCATAAATTTGCTCTGCACGCGCGATTTCAAAGTGAATATGCTTGAAAAATGAAAATAAGTCTACGAATATTAAGTTAATATGGGATCAATATTGAGTCAGACAGCAATTTCAACAGCAGAAGTACCATATTAATACAGCACTTTCCTAATTTACAAAACGAAAATATTTTTTACGTTTTTCCTGATAGAAGAAGTATTTATGTTTTTTCCAGCACTTGAAACAAAATTATATTTTTCTTTCACTCCTTCTGGACTGCTTTGTGTGACATTGACAGTTTTAATTGAATATTCCACGATAGATCTATTGGTACCCCACCTAGGTTTCTGCGTGAAAAGTCACCTTCATACGTGTATTAAGAATTAAAACCGATCCTATTAATTTGACGAAATAATATTTATTTTCTTTATTCTTTTGGAAATGTAAAAGATAGAAAGCGGAAACTTGATATATCTACTTCAAACATATGTCTGTTGCTCCTCCCAAGCTTTTTCTGGAGATTTCTTCCTCTAATATTTGTCCCAACATAGTTAAGCACTTTCTGAAGATGAAAAAACATCACTCTCTGATGTTTATGCTCTACCGGTTTTTCGATTGTGGAAATACGATTTTCATAAGTAAACTTGAAGAGAGTATACATAATACATATTCCTTGAAAACGATAAAATCTTTTGCTTCTTTACTCTTTGATTTTTTTCCTAGAATGAAATAAAATCACTTTTTTGCCATGAAAAAACTTATGATATAAAAACGTGGACGCAAAAAACTGTTCCTTTTCAACCTAGTGTTTAGCAACTAACCAGAGTCGGGAATAATTAAAAAGTACTACATCGTATTTCAGCTACTATTTTCACGATATTATTTGCGCTTTACCTTAGTACAATCAAAAGAAAGAGAGTTTCACTTTCATACGCTCAAAATTCTATCTTTGGCTCTACCAGGGATTGCTTTGTGAAAGCAAAGTTCAGCAATGCTCCATGACAACATTCTTTTTCATATATATACCTACTATAAAGAACAGGTCGTCTTGAAATATTCATATTTAATGATTAGCAGTTAAACCAAGGCTTTCATGTCACTCAGTGATATTTATTGAGCACTTTCAGTAAAAAGAGTGAATCCCTCTAAAACGTCAAATTATTCCTATTTTATGTTGGTGGTTTCCGGCGATACTTTATGGAATTTACTGAACATTTTGAATGAATAAAGTGAACTTTGTTTTTCCACAATGAATTTAATAATTGACGACCATGGTTTCGACGATTAACGGACGGACCTGATGATGACATTAATCGTTGTGGAATTGTGGAAAAACAAAGTTTACTCTATTCATTCAAAATATTATTCCTATTTTCCGAAGGTGCTATCAAGGATCAGAAAAATTTACTTAAAAAATCTCAGAATCTCATCTTATATTATTCCAGGGCTTGCTTTGTGGGAACAATATTTAAACTTTTTCGTGATAAATTTATTTTTTTAAGGAATATATAAAAGCAATAGCAAACCTCGTACTTCTTGTACCTTACCATGCTGCTATTTGGTAGTCAAACGAAGTATTTACGTTAGTCCTTCGTTTTCAACGATCTTCGTTCAAGTCCTTCGTTCTCAATAAGAAATTTTATTAAAAGAACGATTCCCTCTATAACGTGTCAAACACAACAAACAAGTTTTTTTCTAGGCGAAATAAGAAAACAACAAAGCTCAGTCAAAAACGCTTAATATTATTTTTTCTTAGCACTTGTGGAAATAAACCTTATAATTTTCTCTAATAAATTCTTGAAAATTTTCTTGAAATGAACGTCAAGGGCAAAAAAATCTCACGCTAATCAGCGCCAGTGATTAAGAGTTGAACGAAATGTTAAAGTAGCTCCATCCTCTTCAAGAGACAAACCTTTTAAAACGTGTCTATCTGGTCTTTTCTTCTTTCAAGATAATAAGTAGAAAGAAAAATTTGAAGAAAAAACACATGAAATATTATCTTGTACTCTTACTGGGCTTGCTTTTTGGAAACAAACTTGATAATATTGAAGACTTTTCGCGTTCTCTTCTTCTTCAATATCATCTGAACGAAAGTCTTCAATATCATCTGAACGACTCCATGGAAGCCTTCGAGTTCAAACAAACTTGATAATTTCCATGATATATATATTTATCCTATTTATACCTATAAATACCGGAAAAATTTGTATTTTTCCTCGTTGATAATTAGTAATTAATAAAATTTAACTTTACTCTGTCATCTTCAGCAGTGCCTTGCGTGAAGAGAGCAAATCTCTTTAAGGTTTCTCTGGTTAAGGGTCATATATTCAAGATTTTAATAACATCTTGAATATAGCATCTTTGAAGTGCTATCTATAAATTGAGTTGAAAATTAAATGGGATGTCCAGCGTTATAGCATCCAAAAAAACACACCCTGAGACACAATGGTTTTCTGAAGGACATAATCGAAGGAAAAATAGAGGGGAAAGCCCTCCGAGGAAGACTTAGGAATAAGTTCTTGAACTAAATGAAGAGGAAAGTTCATATGAAGCGTTACCAGGAGTTAAGGGAACTATTATTAGATATGGAAGGGTGGAGGGCTGCAGTCAACCAATCTTAGGATTGAACGACAAATGATGATGGTGAGGTAACCCATATCATCTGTGAAAGCAGGATGTTTTAAACTAAACACTTTTAAGATGTGTAACGTAGTATTTGCTTTTACCCCTATTGTCAATCCGAGGCCACTTCAAAACGTGCCAAAACTAGTTCCGTTTTTCCCGAGGCGTCCATCTCAATGTGCGCCACCTCGCCATCTCCACGCGGCGTATTCCCTCCTCCAGTCGTTACTTCCTCCACCCTCACTCATTCCTCCCCCTCGAACCGGAGAGTAATGAAGTGACGGGCGGTTGGAGGGGCGGTCGGGTGGGTGTTGGAAAGTGGCGACCGGGGAGGCTGTGGGTGGCCGAGAGAGGTGTGAAAGTGGCGGGGAAGGTTGGAGTATGGCTCCTCCGGGAGCGACTGTAACGTCGTCGGCGAGAGAGAGAGAATGGGTTTAAAGTGAGGGATGTGTGGCCCGCTCCAACTTAACCAGTCTGGAAGTTAATCAGGAGTGCCTTGATTGCTCCCTTGAAGGTCTCGGTGGGAACGTGAATGTTAACGAGACGTGCACTGGGAGTCACGGACAAAGGGGAGCGATAACGCGTTGCGTAGAGTTTTAATTAGATACTCCTAGGCTGTTGGTTAGCTTTTTGTCTTCATTCCTGCATTGTAACTCTGTTTAGTTTATTTCTGATGTAACGTATGTTCCGCTCTCAGGAGAATTGAATAAAGACGTCTATGTATGTTCGGATGAAACTGATTTACCTTTCTTTAACGACCTAAAAATGAAAAACTAAAATTAACGAATGTCCCTTGGTAGAACATGGTCGTCATATTCCAAAAATGCGAGCAATTTCGCCTAATAACTACCGGCATGTTACAAAATCGTTATTTAACCCGTAAGTAATTGTAACTACCATATAAACAATTTTAATTTGAAACTCAGCCGTCGTCTGTAAGATTATATTTTCAACTATGAAGTTTTTAAGTACTACTTGCCAATACTTGATTCGGTCTGATGGCAATAGATGCCTTTATGTACAATCAAAGGAGTGAATAACGTCTCCGTTAAACGTATGGGCATGGGAAAATGAAACTATTTCAAAAATTACGTCAAGTCCGAAAGTAAAATTTACGAGTCCTTGTCCATAGTATCTATTAATTTCTTTAATAATTTTTAATTCTGTCTTGAAAGATTGGAATTGTGAATCCGTGTGCTCTTATCAGGGAATTGACTCAATTGTTTTCTCTAAGTTGGAGTTTGATGGGGGCAGTGCGTAGTTTGTTTTCGTGTGTAGTTGTACAACTATTTTCAGGATAAAATTACTAACCATGTATTTACCCGTCTATAATGTATTATCTTCATTTTAGCATCGAGGGCCTTTGCGTTTGATTGAATCTAATATTGATGAAACCCAATATCAAAATTGAGCACACGAGCAGGTTAGGTTTTGAAATCTTTGGGGGTGTTTCTGTGTTCTTATCTAAAAACTGTTAGCGTTTATTCTAGAATTATCTGTTCTGAATTATCCTACCAATGAATGCAAAGACTGAATAAACGATTTTTTGTCTAGAATACAATATGAGTGGCACTTTGTATTAAGACTTTTAAGATTTTGTCGCGTCGCGAAGTAAGGTTTGCTTGGTTAAACTTTTTCTTGTCATTAGGAAAGCTGGTGCTATATTATGGTCGAAATCGTGGACCCCGCAGGCTCATACACCATTATATTAACATTATATGTATTAGAATAATATTTGCATTATGCAGTGTCCATTACAGTGAAGTAGTTTTGGACAACGTCTGCATTTTACTTTTAATTTAAAATTCAGCAGTTTTAAGAATACTTAACTGGAAATGGAGGCAAGATTTTGATTTTTTACAGCAACTTTTACCTTTTATATTATCCTTTTCAATACAATTTAATATAGGTATTTGAGCTTGGAATTGATAAACCTCTCACAGACTAAAATACTGGTCCTTCGGGTAATGAGTTTGTCAACAAGAGCTATGAACAAGAATGTAGTAATAGTACGTAATATAACATATTTTGTGATGTATTGCACAACCGAAAAAGAATTATGCATGTATAAATTGACTGCAATGCATAGGAAGAGCAAGGTTGTTAAAAATGGAGTGATAAATAAGGCAAAAATTACTAAAACATCTTGCAATTCTGTTCTTTAAAATTGTTTAGCACTTATTTCTGATAAGGACAGATAGGTAATTTAGCTGATCTGGTTGAAGTGATTGGCTCACAATGAAAACACTGTGTTACGTCTTGGTTCTTGCCTTCCTAGGGAGTGTGTGTGTGGGGATCTGCTTGCTTTCAAGCGTCTCGGGGTGATAAATTTCCGCGTGAGCGATTTCGCGATTGGATCCAGAAATTAGGTTTGCGACGTCTGCTTTGCACTCGATCTCTCGAGCTTCTCACTTTAATTAAGTGTCTCTTGGGGTGAAATTGAATCTTCTAACGTGCACATAAGGCTCAAAAAAGAGTGAAATCAAGTCGAATTGCCTTTTCTCGGAAGTCTTAGCTCGCGGTGAAGGGTATTTATCAGACAATACTGAAACTGTACCCAATTATTTAGAATTGAGACGATTGTATTTTTACTTGTAGAAAGACGTTTTGAAGAATAATTGCGTGAAACTTAAATGTGGGACAGTTGTTTATGTGTTTTAACTTTAAATATCATATTTTTTAGAGGGAAAGAAGGAATTTTGTCAATTCAGGCTCTCTGCTTTGTTTAATATCTGCTGAGTCTGTCACTGTTAAGAGTCTAATCAATGATGATCATATATCATAGTTTTCGGCTCTCTGTTAAGGAACTTTAAATGATTTAAAGTAAAGAAACGCTCCCCGAGATAAACTTTGCAGAGTCGAGAATAGCCGTTTCATTATTTCTACGAGGTTCGCTTGGTTAAAATTTGTCTTGTCGTTAGGAAATGGATACTATATTATAAGTGAAATCGTGGTCCTCATACACTATTATAATAACAATATATTAGAAACTAATATTTAAATGTTGGTATCTCCATTACAGTTGAGGATTTTTAATAACATCTGCGTTTAATGTTTGATTATATATTCAGTAGTTTGAAATGTATGTACTTAACTAAAAATTGAGATGAAGGTTGGATTTCGTTTATCAAATATTACCTTTTACGTTAACTTTTTTGATACAATTTAACATAGTTATTTACGCTCGGAATTGAGAAGCCTCTCGCTGACAAAACTTATTATGTAAACAAAGTCAAGAAACTTAGAATTATTTAAAATAAAGAAACGCTCACCGAAATAAACTTTGCAGAGTCGAGAATAGTCGTTATTATTTCTACGGAGGTTGTTAATTTTCAATACTCGATGAGAGCGGGTTAACGAAACGGGGTATGCCGCTCCAAACTTGCTATTTTATATTTTAAGTTTCTCCACTTTTGGATTTTTATGGTTGAAAACTTCTTAAATGTTGACAGAAAGTCTCAAGGTTTCGATTAAAAATGGGGTATCTATGACGAGGTTGCATTATTAGGTCAATGCTGAAGGTCCTACGATGACGTCCCTTGGTTTTTTATCTTGCTTGTAAAGATCATCTAAACAATGTGTACGTGACACCAAATTGGCTTTGTCGGTGTCAACTTCTTTCATTAAAGCATGTGTTTTTTAGAAGAATATGTATTTTATTGTTGGGTGAAAATTATTTGTCACATTCGTTTTGTACCTGAGCATGATTTTATTGTGAGACGCTTAATTTAGAGTAGGTCATTATAGTTATCCATAGTGAGAATTTTGCGTGTGATCCTGTGATCCTACCTCAAGTAATTTACGGAAAAGGTACCATTTCGGCATTGACTTATTTAGGAAGGCTATCAAAAGCTGCCTTTTCCGTCAAGTGATTGACATTAACGAAGGCTAGGAGATTGTCTAATTTAACGTACGTGATTTATTTGCTTGAGACTTATTCAAGTTGCTCCTTGAAAGCTGTGCATTCCGCAACTGGATTGTATAGAGTCTGCAGAGGCGAGAACAGAAAAGTCTGCAGATTTTTCAACGCATTGTTTCAAAAGTCGTTATCGATAGCCCCAAATCTCGTCGATAAATTTTGCCGATTCCGAAACAATGCTTTCGTACGTACGTGATTATTCTGTCTTAAATAGACTGATTTTAAATGATAGATTTTTGCTTCAGATTTTAATTATCTTATCGCGTTCAGTGTGGTAGTGAGCTTTGGAGATAATCGGAATAAAATGAAAAAAAGGGGCACATAAACAGGCCTAATCTTCGATCCATACATTACTCCCTCCTCCCCCAACTTTTATTTCTTCAATCTCGTCCACTTTTTTTGTTGACTGACTTTTATCTCATAAATCCAAAGAATCACTCTTTTCAGTATTAGTTGGATCTGAAAAATGAGAAATGTGCGGTTCGGAAGCATGTCTAGGTCTCCGCTTCTAGGTTCTTTAAGGTCGTACAAAACGAGGTCTGCTCCATTGCCAGATGACTGGGAGTTAGAATGTTTTGAGTAAGTACATGAATTCGTTTATTTTCCACGTGAGTGCGATCCACATTTAATAATATGTGCTCGAGTGCAGTGCTCGATGAACTGCAGAGAAGGCATTTATTAAGGCGTGATAGTGATATCGTTTGATTTGTAGCTTATATAAAACAGCCTCTTGGCGCTAGCTCTTTTCTCAATCTCGTATTACGTGGAAGCCTTCGTAGTATTAATAAACGTGATTCTGAGATAAATCTGAGTCTTAATCGATGTGAATTGGAGGTATTTTTTCATGAATTCCGGCTGAACGTTCTCTGTGAAATCTATTTGTTCTTTCTCGGTAACCTATTTAGGCTTAGTTCTGGTCTGGAATGCATATGAGAGAGAGCGAAGTTTATATTATAAATTTCTTTGCCTATTGTTCATTTTATTGAGAAGTGTACATATTACAATTCTAGGCCTTCTGTAAAATTATTGAACTACACCATGTAGCGAAGTTATGGAATTATGGCATTGAAGACCTCTGCACTAATGTGGAGTGATAATATCTTTGTGATTTGTTTACTGTAATATTGAAGTGTGGGATTTACGTGATTTTAGTATTTGTAGCCTTAATAATAAAGTCTCTTGACGGGAGCTCTTTCCTCAATTCTCGTTTTACTTGGAAGCCTTCGTAGTATTAATAAACTTGCTTCCATTTGAGTCTTACTCGATGTGAAATGGAAATATGTCTTCACGAATTCCTGCTAAACTTTCTCTGTGAAATCTCTTTATTTCTATGGAAACCTACTTAGGCTTATTTCTAATCGAAAATACATATGAGAGTGTGACCCGAAGTTTATTTTACATCGTTGTGTTTATAATGGCATTGAAGATCCGTGTTCTAATGCAGAGTGATAATATCTTTGCGAATTATTTACTTTAATATTGCAGAAAACATAATTTTTCGGAATAATTCTTACCATTGGCTCAAATTTTAAGTTCCGTGGTGCTCGTCAGGTCATCGCAATTTCTTCGTGATTATTACTCACCATAAACGAGGTATGTGATGTGCTTTTAAAAGCATCGCTGCTTTTATTGACATCTACAAATTTTATTGCTTTGCTGCTTGAAAATCGTTTTCTTAAATAGTCTACTACTGATATTTGCTCGTGCATATGAATGTAAAACTCTGCTTAAGGCATTGCATGACCTCTGCATTACAACCATTCCCTATTTTCAGCTAACATTCGTGGCAAAGCACGTGTAATTTGCCCATTTTAGTGACGTTATTAGTGAATCATTACAGAGAGTGTAGATTTACATTAGTAGCCACAAACCTCTAAGAAGAAAATCATATCAATTCGTACACTAATATAAATTTACTTTTGATTGAAAGAATTATCCCTTTCAGGGATATTTCGAACATTTAGTACATTTTCTGTTATTAATTGTTTAAATTATTATTTCATTAATAAATTAGTTATCAATGTAACGTATTTCTTGAAGTACATTATTTCTAAGAATTTTTCTTATGACTTCGTATGTTTTGATGCTGTCATATAATTTTTTTAGCCGCATTTAGTTATATAATTTTAACAGCATGTAACGGGAAACGTATTCTTTTAGCAAAACCTTTCATTCCTTTGGGCGTAAATTAAATATTAATTTAATCTTTTTTATGATGGAGAACATTTTGAAAATATATTTAATAACTGGATAAACCATGGATTAACCTAATTAATTTTAATATTCATATGTTCTTTGAATTCCAAATGTCTTAAATACAAGAAATTTTGTGTTTTACTTGGCGTCAGTCTGGTCAATAACTTGCAAAAATGGTCAACTTTCTTTGGAAACCTGATTATATTTCTTTTTTCTTATAATTATACTGCTTGTATTGTCATTACTATTATTTTATCATTAAGGATATTAATTATTTTATACGCATTAGTGTCAATGGAATACTCTGATCAATATATTTTACTAATCTTAGACACGAAATCATTACACACTATGAGCAGTGCAACCTAGCATACTTGTTATATAGACGTACAGAATTTTCCGGGAGTGAGTGATCTATAGTCAGAATAGCACCAATTTGCGCTCGCACGCTTGCAATGAATGCACGCTATCTTAAGCAATATCCTTGTGTAACGGGAGTGAAATTGGCGATCGAATCGACGAAGTGAGTGATGCGAATCGAAGGCACTTATCTGAGCCTTTTTGTCCGCATGTGTCCTCTCCAGCATAGCCCCCACGCAGACGGGCCTTATGCTATACCACCCCCAGATGGCACCAGTGGCCGTCCAGCACCACCCACACCACGTGCATCACCATCCACACCACCACAACCACCACAGCCTACACCACAGCCCAGGCCAGCACCACCACGTCATGCCCCCGGCGATCAAAGCCGCACCCGACTCTCCGCCCGCCCCACCCCACCAGCCCCCGGCGGTCCAGGGGCCACCCCCCGCTCCGCCGGTGGCGGCGGCGGTGGAGGCGGCGCCGCACCCTCTGCCACTACCCTCCCACCTGCACCACCAATACCCGCTGCAGTCCGTGCACCCTACACCCTCCCGACCGCCCGTCTCGCCGACGCCTCCAATACCGACGCCCATCGCCGCGAGAATAGAGGCGGAGCCAGACAACTGGAGGAAACTCGGAACGTGAGTAAGAGTGCTTGGTACTCATGCGAGCACCAAGACGGCTGACTGCGACGCTCTCCTGTCCATTGCCCATGAAAAAATATCGAGATACATGAATTTGAGACGCTGTACCTCGTCACTCAATTAAATGAACCCACAGCAATTAAATGAACTTACCTTATGAGATTATTTGTGTGTGTTCTGTGATTTAAATGGATTTAAAAGAACATTCTATTTAGATATATTCTATTGATAAAAGTCATCGTTTTATCCGCATATCAAAATGGTGGCACCCTTTTTGAGTACCAGAAACGTTAAAAACCTACAATATTTTGCATGGACTTTTTTAAGACCGCTTTACACGGTACATTTTATTACATGAGCGAATATACCATAGATTGTACAATAAAATTAATGGAATTAGAGCAGGTATTATTTCCCGTTCAGTCGTTCAGACAATCATACTATTTTCCGCTTTTCACGGTACAGTTTTCCTCAACAAAGAATTCATACATTTGCTTGTACAATAAAATGTATCGAGTTAAGCAGCCTTTATGAGTCTAAGACGCGTTATATATTGATACAAATATCAAAGCGCTGCTATGTAATGGGGACCTTTATACTATGTATTGCTACTTGTAAGAAACTCGGCTATTTTGATTATGTATGATTTGATGAGGAAGTTATGCCGCCGAATGAAAGCCTACGTAACAACTTCTGAATGGCTTATACACCCCTCTCATGTGCTTACGTATCCAATATTTCATATTGAGTACACAACAATTTTTGTTTGACCTCGAGTTTTACGCTTTGTGAGAGACTTCATCAGCGTTGTAAATGCCGCTTCACACGGTACATTGTATTATACAAATGAATGTATCGTAGAATGTGCAAAAAAATGAATGGAATTTGAGAAGGTTCTATTTTCCGTTCATTCATTCTGGCAATCATTAAATTTGCCACTTTACATGGTACAATTTCCATCGTGCAAGAGTTCATATATTCGTTTTTGCCGTAAAATGCACTGTGTAAAGCGACCTTAACCAATGCGAAAGAGGAGTTGAAAGTCGCGCTGTGTTGCAACAGTGATGGTAATACTGACTCTAGGATTCCCAAAAACTTCCTGAAATATGATTGCACTCGTCATCAGCACTTAGTAAGTGACACCTGCGGACTCAGCTATTCACAAATTCTGTTGCACGTGATGTACTACGTGAAACCTCCAAGCTCTTTCATGCAATATTTATTTCACAGAATCTGTCGCCGGTAACTGTGTTGTACACAGTAAAAATCTTAAAATGAAGTCTAAATCAGAAACATCGCCTCTTAATATACATGACCTTCATTGCTATACACTGTCAGTTAATAAAATGGTTTGTCTTAACAATTTGACGACTATGTTCCCTCAATATTTTCATTGATTTCTTGTTCTCTCAGTAAACTAATAAACGTATTATTTATCTTTTGAGTGCGATTGGCATTCAATCATTAAGTTACTTTTTGCTACGCGTTTTTGGCTTGTTTAACGATATAATAAGTTGCAGGCCTTTCAATTTTATTTATATCAGAAATAATTTTGCTTTCAGTTAACACTTTGATAGATGGTAATGCTATCATTGGAGAAATGTTTATTTTGTAAATCTCTTTTACGGAAATTTTTTGTAGCTTAACTGTGATTTGGACTTTTATATATTTTTGTTAATTTTATTTGAATATCAATTTTATACTTTGATACCTGATGCGATAATTTCCTTGAACGAGTGTGTCTTATATGCCTAATTTCTGTGATTACATTTCCCATGTTTATGTGAAATATTCAGTTATTCGGCTTTACTATTTAAAAAATATTATTTAAGAAGCTTAAAATGCTCACTTATGACTTGTCTCTCGCCAGAGTGAGGCATATCATTTCCCTGTATGCTTCTGCAATGGAACAGAAATATTTTAGCTACGTTCGTGGTTACGGACCTCCGTTGTGTAGTGATATAATGCTTTTTCTAAGGTTATGCTACAATGCTTCAAAGGTTTGTAGGTCTAATGCTATAATTATTATAGTAAAAAGTACTTACGGTGTAAGTATTTTCATTCGTGATTATATTCCTTCTCCATATCCCCCTTTGTGAAAACGCCTGTACCGAAATCCTACGTACTTGTGTCTGTATTTTTGTTGTGCATCTTTGCCGCTAATAAATGTAAAAAAATTAGTTTTTTATCAGTATATTAAATTAATGTGGTTTGAAATTGGTATTTAGGGTTGATATTGTCGATGAAATCAACCTAGAGTTACCAGAATTAAGAATAACCTAGGTGCTTCATATGGGTATTTTCATTAACAAAAGCTGTAGACTCGGAAGAAAGTTGGATAATTAGAATAATTTTGGTGCAGTATAGTTAAAACTGGCATGTTTATTCTTAAATATCTTTTTGTCATAACAGTATGTTTTTATGTGGCTAATTCTCCTCTTTTGTATATGTGTGTGTTTACTCTAATTAATTCAAGTCTAGAATTTTTATGTATTGCAATAGACCACTCCTCGGAAGCTTTCACAACAACTTATTGCAATAGTATGTTTAATGTCGATCTGTTGAAGTATTTTGAAAATGTAATTTCTAATTCAGTTCAAATTTGATTTGCTTTCGCCATTTACAGTCCTGTATTGATTTATTCTTTGAGTGCTTTTCAACTGAAGACCTCCACATTCAAATTGGCACGAAAAAGAAATTCAATGGGTGCCGTTGTCATTATTTTGATTATGCCGGAGCGGGCATCTTGTTATTTAAGGCCTTTCCTTTTATCTTTCAGAGATGCCTTGACCGCTGCACTCTCCGCCCTTTATGGAAAACTCCTAGTGGTCATGGGAATAGCCTTCCCCATGGCTGAAGTCATCTCCACTTACATTCCTCCATCATTTTATGAGGTAAAGTGCCTATAGCTATGGAGTCCTGAGAGGTATGTTAGATTTTCGGTGAAGTATCTATTCATTGTGATTTTTTCATGAATGATGTTACAACTGACATTTATTCTTAATGGTAGGACACGGTTTCTCTAGTATTGTAATTTTTTTAAATTTTTGCGATTTTTAATTTATTAATGTACCCTGGGCTCAAAAATGAGATTGCCCAAATATTTCATTTATTCCGCAGTTGATTTTCAAAATTGCGACTTTTTTATTTTGGTGTTCCCTGATGTAAGCCTGTATTTTATGAGTTACGACTAGGTCGTCTCGTATTCATTTATGGATTGAATTTGAGTGAATCTTCGAAAAATTACTGCCACTATGTGGTGGTTCGTCAATTGTGAATATTTGCTTTTTCTTCATACAGTAGTCTTTGGCTAATTAGTAGGCCACCGCAGTCGTATGGGGCGGGGGAAATTATTCATATTCCTAACAGTGTTTTTGTATGCGTTCTTACCAAAAAGTACGAATGGTGAGAAGAAGTTATATAGCTCCAAGCTAGGCTTCAGACTTCCCTTAACTACGTAGTCTTAAATGAGTGATTACTGTTGCTTAGTTGTTTTTTGTGGTTGTAGGTATAGTTTTCATTCAATATAGTCCACTCAGTCAACCTTATCATTCTCTTAATGTCTCAGTCGAAAAATGCAGAGAATAGGCGAGTAAAAATATCCCTTTTCACATTACTTCTTACCTTTTGTGTGTGAAATTATCTACCGTAAAATGTTAAGAGATAGCTGAATAATTTTCTGACATTAAGTCACCTAAAAGGCATAACTTAAAATTTATTCGTTCTACCATATATTTTGATTTTCAGTTTGACCAAATTCCCAATCCTAGTTCTACTCTCAGCCATATCAATACGGTAAGTCTTTCAGTCGTAATTCCTTCATCTGTTGTTGTCCATTCGATTAAACTTCAACACACCGTGATTTTCATTCTTTAATGTAATTCATTCGCCCATTTCCGCCACCTAATCGTGCATAATAATGATCTTTGAACGATTATCTTTGTAACTCTCTGTTTATATCCTGCTATAATGCAAATATCAGCTCTGTATTCTGTGTAATTCGTGGAAAAATTAATTATACTGCGAAATGTTTTGTTTCTGCCCTAGAAATCCTTCAATGAGACCCCTAGTATTCGGCAGAATAATTGATTAAACTGTTTTCCAATGCAAACCAATTTCTGCCTCCAACATACTGACACTCCTTTGTACGATTTTCTTGCCAAGGTGTCTTGCATGCCTCGCCAGATCAATGATTACTGTCAATAATCCGATATCGATCGAACAATGGCATTAGAGTGAGTTGTGTCAAGTCATCAACGTCCTCTGACCATGGTAAGGTTTCAGAACACTATCCTTGTATCTGACTTTTGTACTATCGCTAGTCTAATTACGGGTTATTCTAGATATTTATCGTGTATTGTAGATGTGGAGGCAGTTTCGATTTCTGATTCATTAAAGCCATTGATTTTACTTGCTTTTATGCCTAATTTCTTTAGATTTTGTTGGTGAACATGCTTTAAGAATTTTTCAAATGTTTGGGCTCTTCTGCTATTGATAGCGCTAGTACGTTACACACGCTCTTATTGTACAATCATACAATTCGTGTGACTAGACCGTCTAAGTATGTTAACTCGTGTAATATGAGTACGTATTATCAAGTCAAGATCTAGAATTGAAGAGACTTGGACGTGAATGTTTTGCTGTTATGCACTTACGTTTGGGAGATTATTAAATGAAATCATCCACGTATTAAAAACAATAAGCTTTTAGTTATTATAATAGGCTTGCCAATTTATGGTACGTTGATATTAAAAAGAAGACCAGGAAAAAATAGAGTTGTGAATATGTTATAATTCGTTTTTATAAACAGTTCTTTAAATTGAAAAAGCTTTTTCTCATATACAATTGTTTCCTTTCCAGGGGTTTTACCTCTACTTGTACATCGGCAGTATGTTTTTCCTCTTCTACATGTATGCCATGCTCTTACGTGATCGAGCTGCTTACTCAGTTATGAGTTCATTCAGTAAGTGGGTATTGTGAACGCTAAAACCAAACCAGGCGTAATGCATGTTGTATCGTAAGTGGGTCTTGACTCACATGGAATGAATATGTTGTCATTGATTCTGTTCATCTGGCAACTTGTAGAAAATTGTGTATCGTTAAGCTTGCTCGAAATTGTTCGACTGCCTGAGATATGATAGTAGTGAACATGTTTTTGTTGTATTGAATGCTGAATTACAAAAATTTGCTATCATTCGATTTCCTCTTGGTTTGCTACAGTTTTCTGTTTTCTCGGCGTAAAACGTCATAATCATTTTAATTGCATCACAGTTAAGTCATAAAATGTAAAATATTTTTTAAAATTATTTATCAAGATAGATATGGCTACATTTTGTGTGAGAGACCTATGTGACATCGAGAGCAGTTATGTTACACGGAATATTATTTAAAATATCTTGAATCCATTTTCATCAGAAATTATAATGCGTTATATTTCTTATCGTGGGTGATTCCCGTCCACTTTATGGGGAATTATTATCAAGTATCAAGTATCCCTTTTCGATCGTGGCAGAGTCGGCCTAATCTATTTGTTCTATAAAAACTCAAAATCATTGTCTGGATGGCCGTGACTGAAACTTAAGCCGTGTCACTCTCTCAAGAGAAAAACAATTACGTGAAAAAATCGTGAAATTATCTTTCAACTTGACTTCCCAATTCGGTATTTCGCGCCGAAAGATTTTTAGGAGATCTCTTCTGTGTTGCAGCTCTGATGGTTCATTTTTTCCCTGTGAATGTCTCACATCGATGTTTTTTCCTCAAGGGCTGAAACCATGTGATATTTCTCTCGCGGTTTGTCTAGCCTTAATGCCTAGATCTTGAGGATTTGTTCATCCATCTGAATTTCTTACCTTCTCAGTAAAACTAGATTTAAGGTCCGGTATTACTATGGGATGACAAGTTCTCGCATTTTCAGTTGGTGCCTCCGGAAAATGAGTTTTTATCCTCTTTTTTGCGCCTCAATGGTCTATCCATGAATTACTTCCCAAGATAATACGCAAATGTTATACATAGGTACTTTCTCGACCTCAATCGCGACCTTTAATCAGTGAATCACTTTTTCTGCGGGTGACGACAGGTAGGCAGGGGCGTAGCAAGTAGTATTTGATTGAGGGCGGGGGAATGGAGGGCGGTATTTTTTTATCTTATCCCTTCAAACAATTTTTTTTTAATTTTTAAACTATCCTTCTGAAATATCCTCGTCTATCTGGTGTGTATTATTAAATGAGGGCCTATGTGCCTTCCCTAGATGCGAATTTTCCGCCCTCCGCAGCATTATATGGGGGAAGGGCAATGTCCTTATACTTCCTCCCCTTTCCCGTTCTTACGCCGCTGGTCTCGGGAAGTAATATATCTTCATTTCTTTATCGCCAGAGTTTCGGAACCTTGTAATTGTGTAATATGTTTATAATATCAGTCTATTTTGTATGTTGCAGCGCTGAAAACATTCATTTATCATAGTGATCAATAACCCTCAAAAATGCTCAATAGAAATTATAAAAAGAACTTAAACTAAAAATAACATCTTGGTCGGCCCCGGTGGCGACGTGGTACAGTCCTTGGCTGCCGATTCGAGGGTCGCGTGTTCGAGTCTCGCCCGGGTGGATTTTTCACCACTCAGGACATGGGTGGTTGTGTTTGTCCATTGTTAATACATCCGATGTATAAGGCCAACTATGCTGTTTTCGAGGTAGTGGAGATAAATAAATAAAAATAAATATCCAAATGGAAACATTTTACGTGTACTTGTTCGATATTGTAGTGTATAAAATATGAGTTGTCAATCTATTCTCAATTAATTAAATTAACTGTTGATCTGAAAAAGCTAATACACATTTGCAAAGAGTTGGAGATAAGGTGATAACGATCTGCTACTTCCCAAGACCTACCTCCTCACAAAAAAATCTTTCTTTAACGTACCGTTTGACTCAATTTCTCAACCAAACTTTACTTTTGTCGTGGGATACATTGTTTCCGGAATCACGTCGACTTGCATGGACCTTCGATCGCATCCTCCTTCGGGATAAGCTCGGCATCCACTCGTCTCCGATCTGCCTGCTGGGAAACGGAGCGAAGCATGCACCGCACGATTGAAAGAGAGATTGCAACAGAAGCATTTGAACAAAATAAAACCTCTTGCATGTCACTTGGTCACTCAATTGATGATGGAAGCCGTTTTTGTGTTTTGCGGATCTTTTTCACAGAGCGAGCACGTGGCATTTCAGTGTCATCAGACTCTGGGGGCAACCAGACGGACACGGAAGGCAGCTCCACCACGGAGAGGAGCGGCAACGGGCAACCGTACGCGCATCAACCGCCGCCGCGCCACTACAAGAAGCACCAGGAGGAGCACCAGCAGGGGGCGCAGTCGAAGCACGGGCAGCAGCGGTACCGGGCTGAGCCGGGGATGGGAGCGCTGTCTCAACCGGGCATGGGCGGCGGGATGTCCGGGAGCGAAGTGGGGACCACGACGGCCAAGGAATCCAAGCGGGACAAGTACAGGAGACCGAGGAGAAGGAGACGGTCTTACCTGTCGCAGAGGACGTACCATTACGGGAGCTTCTACCTGAGGATGGGAGCTGTTGGTACGAGAGTCTAGAATTTCTTCTTCCCATCTCTTAAATGCTTTTGATCATGGTTTTCATTACAATGGCGAGAGTATTACATTTTTGCCTCTGGTCTGTAAATTCTACTATTTTAGCCAATGTCACAGCATTGAAGAAACTAGGTTTTGTTAAGCGTATAATAGGAAGGTCCTCGGATGAAAAAGTAAAAGAGAGATGTTTTTTCTCCAAGGATGAGAAATGTTAATGAAGGGTGATTATATTCCGCTCTTTTTATCTTCTTTCCCTTAATCTATCCTCGTAGGCCTTCATTCATTTGTTGGTCTACCTCGTGGAGCAAGGAAAAAATGAATTCTTAAATCAACGCCATTCCTAGGGCATGTATTGTTTTTAAGTATTCTAACTGTTTAGGTAGATTTTGGGACTTTGGTAATAAAAATATTTAACCAAGATTTAACCAAAAAAATCAATAAAATACAAATAAAAGCTGCTTCGAGCGAACATATTGTGTTTCACAACTTCTAGAGGGATTAAGAGGGAGCACCTAGAGACTCCGAGGCTACAAACTAGGCTTAGTTTGCTTGAGAAATTCAGAACTGGTATGTTTCAAAACAACCTATAGAATATTGTCATGACGCCTCGCTACATCTTTAGGTCTGACAGAAGGAATAGAATAAGATTGCCGAACACATAAGTACAAAAACTCGTTCTTTCCGTGCAAAAGAAGCGACCACTATAAAAACTGAGTATACACTAAATATACTCTCATAATTCACGTCACTATTTCACCTCCCGAAACCTTTTATCTTTACTCGGCTGGTGACCTAACACCCCTCAACAACAACGCTCTCACGATCGTAAATCGGAAGACTGTGTTTCTTAAACCAGCCACCGATTCCATTTCCTGGGATAAGTCAGGGCTTCTTCATCTTCTCCGTTGCTCGCTGGGTTTTCAAATTAGGAGTTAGCGGAGATTGAGACGGTGAGATGGCAGAGGGGTGATGGATATTGTTGGCTAGGGTTGCTCAGACGATGGAGGTACACGTGGAACAGTCTTGTGGGTATGCGAGGAATCAAAGGAGAGAAGAATAATAGCGAAGAAGAATGTAACGAATGAATGATTTAATTTTTTTAAAGACTCTCCCGATTTTTTTGTCTATTGATGACAATTGTACATAGGACATCGATGCTTCTATATAAGACCATGTTGACGCTGGTTAACACTCATTCTCTTGATGATGCTTCCAGTGCGAGGAGCGAAACGTAGTTTCTTTTTTTTTGATGAACAAAAGCAGAAATTCCCAAAAGAATCATCCTTTAATGATTATTTACTCTGGTTACATCGTCCCTGAGAACAAAATAGTAAAATGATGAAGTGATGTATTTATACACAATAAAAATAAAGAAGGAAAAAAGAGAAAAATATAAAAGAATTATAAATAAATGTATAGGCTCCTAGGTCCCGATCACAATCATGACTCAAACCGTAGTTTGACACTGTGATGTTGGTTGTTGAAGGCTTTCTGGTCATTGCACATGCAATAAAAAAATATTATGAAAGGGTATTCTTTCCATTTCTCCTTCGGGGATTCGGCCGTTATTTTTCCGACAACGTTTCTCCTCTCCTGGAGGCGTCTTCAGGTCGAAGATGACCTGACACTACGACGCGGCCGAATCCCGGAAGAAGAAATGGAAAGAATACCTCCTCGCCGCGTAAACCTTAATCAGAACTACTATTATAAAGGAGGTATGAGATATACACATGACAATCTATACCCATGAAAGAGTCCAAGAATAGCCATTTTAAAAGCAATGAGTGATACAATTTTGCTTCATAAAACATGAAGAGGCCTGCTTCATGTGATTGATCTTGTTAAGGAGTTTCATATTTCAGTAGAACTGACTGCAAATGATGAGTGATATTTGGTCATGCCATGAGTGGGGCTGTGCAGGTTGGAGGAGTCGCTCATATTGGGGATCTTTTGAGATAGAGTGGTACGGTGAAATAGGTCGCGGAGACAGCGGAGCTCCGGGAAAATTAAATGTATAGAAACGTGCAGATCATGTACTGCAATCTAGTTTGCAGATTCAACCAGGCTATTTGCCCTCTGCTAGGAAAAATATCCTCAGCTCGTCGAATTTTAATGATACATCGAATACAAGAGTCCTATTATCGCTGATATTTCAATTTTGTTCAAGTCATTTAGGACCAGTCAAAGTGTGGGGATTGTTTTAATGGGAAAATAAGACCAAACAAGAGTGAAGTTTCTTAGGGTTGAAGTGGACGGTTATGCGTACCGACAAGTCATTAATATTTTCTCTATCTTTGCCCTCAAGTTAAAGAAGTATCAACTCCACGAAAGTATTCTACATACGTCAACATTACGATACCGCTGAAAGCTATTAGTTTCACAAGTTACATGTATGGTATTTTGGGCATGCAGTTACACGAGTCTACCGTCTGTCGCCCGTACTGCCCGGGGTACAAGATATACCAATCCTTAAGTTTGGAAGCTCACAAAATAATCGTTTCAAAATGCCGGAATTCAAAACGGGGGGGCAATCGCGGTTGTTCAATACGATCGCTTTCACGTTATCGTCATTTTTCAAGTGCTCTCAAGGGAGGGAACACGTAATCATAATTATTAAAACGTTGTAAGATACGTATAATCACTAGTTTTCTCTTCGGTAGAAATCTCTTCGGAAAGCAACGGCGAGCATATCCCTTCAAGAGCGTTTGGCTTCCCGGACTCTGGTTATGACTGCACGAGATAAGGAGTCGTGATGTACGAGCGTGAGGTGCATGTGTACTATCAGACACGTGCAGAATATATTCGCCTTGAATTAAGACGATGATGAGTGAATAGGGGTTTGACTCTTAAAAGGTTGCGACTTTGTCCGTGCACGTCATGAACGAAAGTATTTTATTTTTAATACTAATGGCGGAAGTACGTTCTTACCATCAAAACGGCTTCATTCTCGGTAATAAACCATCCTTGGGTTCATGTGAATCATTAAAGAAATAAGAAAACTGTTGTAGGATTTACTTCGTTGTAGTTATCCATCACGGAAGAATTAATTTATCTTTGTTGTAGCGTTGTACGGGGCAGAAACGTGGACCCTCAGAAAGGAGGACGAGAATAGGCTGCAGTCATTTTAGATATGGGTGTAGAGAAGGATGGAGAAGGTGAGGTGGACGGAGGGGAAGACTATTGAGGAAGTACTTGAGATGCTGGGCAAGGAAAGGAAACTTCTGAATGAAATTCGGGATCGGCAGAGTAGGTGGGTGGCTGTAATTAGGGGCGATGGGTTGCTCAAGAGTGTGATAGAGAGAAGGATGTTGGAAAGCGGGGAATAGGGAACAAGAGTATCTGTTTCATATATTATTTTAAATCATCCGTGATTTAAAAATAATCCACCGAGAGATAATAGACATTATTTTAATTACCTTTCCTTCATTCGCCAATTTATATGTTGTGATTTATCATCTATCCATGGCCTGAATATAAAAAAAATGGTTAGTTGTATCATGAATTACCTTTCCTTCATTCGCCAATTCATATGTTGTGATTTATCATCTATCCATGGCCTGAATATAAAAAAATGGTTAGTTGTATCATGAAGTTTGATTCATTGTAGTAAGTCATCGATCTCATAAGCTTCCACTCACTTGGTACGGATCGTTACCCGTATTCCTATTGCAAGAAATTTTTTAGGCACTTTACCTAAATTGCAAAATGTCCCATGGAAGATATTGTTACCTGGGATTTAGAAATATGACATCACGGGTTATTTTATTTTATCTCGTATCGAGATGTGTGTGGTAATATACTCATTCGTTCAGCAGCTGACCGGTTAATGATGCCTTACGACATCAAAGTCTCAGTCGTAATAGTTTTTGCTCGTATTATTCTTGACAATTAGCCCGTCGTTATTGGAAAAAAATCACTTTTGTTAAAATTGAGACAATCTTATCTTATCCGATGACTGAAATGTTTTCTTGCTTTTTTTTATGTTCAGTGAACATTTAATGAGTGAAGGTCGATTATTCATTAAAAAATAATTAAGATAAAAGCATGAAACTGTTGGATCCGAATTGACGAGAAACTAGTTAAAACTAATGTTGAGTTGCTAAAAACTCAGTACTTAGCGAAGTTCTCTCTTTCCTTGAAAACCCTCGCCCTTTTTTATCTGCCAATATCTAGTACTCCCTGCTTTTGTTCTGTGCCATTGACGAGAACATTCATTTGGATAGTATCTCTATTGGGAAGTATTCATTCGTGGCATCGGTAACGTGGCATAACTGCGAGAAATCTATGGCAAAAGTTCATAAACCTACTGTGATGCATTCTATTAAATGATCCTTGAGACATTATCTAACTCATTTCAGTGATGGTTAATTTCCCCCAGCCATTTTATGATAAACAGCTAAATTATTTCTACTGTTGAAATACAAAATATAAATAATACAGCTATATAAAGTAGTGAATGTAATGCTGCATTAATCAGAATATTTTTCCTCGCCGAATGCCGAAGCCTTCACGCTCGGGTTTAACGCCTGGGCGTAGTATAATGTTCTGAATTCGCAGAAAAAGTCCTTTTTGCCTCATTACTGCTTACAAATATTCGAAGTGCGCAAATGCAAAACCTTCTTACTCGAAGCAAAGCAATTTTAAATAATCGATCATTTTTAATCGTTGTACTTTGAGTTTCAGATCGCGGGCCCGCGAGAAGAAAAATCAATATCATTGATATCAGAGTTTCTCCGATATTCTGCCTACGTGGTGAACTCATTCTTACCGTCTGTTATTTAAGGCATTGAAAGGAGAAAGTGCTTACCTATTTCAAGGATGATAAATGAATTCAAGTATCGCTTTCTTGTAGATAATTTAGGAACTCAGATTTTTCCGTCAAATAGATCACTACTTCCTTGGAATGAGGATGAGATCTCGGGTTTCCCACCGGGTAGCGGTAATCAAATGTTCCGACGTTCGAAGGCTAAGTCTGTTGTCACTTTAAGGGTGAATCTCCCTCTTGAAGATAGCAGACTTTGCTCTCGCAGCGTTGGAGTTGAACAGCGCTGCTTCCAGAAGGGAACTCAGAGGTCTATTGTAACTTGAATTGATATCCAAAATTAGAAATTCGACATGTTCGGACTTCAGAAAGTCGATTCAACTGGGAAATAATTTCCTTTGCTTCATTTTAAGATGGTACAAGTTTCCTAGGTGACAATTTGCGTTTGTTAATATTACTTCGGCGTCAATCAGATTCGGAAATAAGTTTCTTCGCTTCTTTAAAGGGTTTTATACTTTCCCTATGACAGTTTTAAATCTGCTCCTGCCAGTATTCCACCACCATTTTAATAAATAGTTTGTGTTGTTAAAACATGAATGCATAATTTGAGCATGAAAAATTAAGTTACGGGGGAGAATGCTGCCGTCACGTTGGATTTGTCGCAGTTCAAGTCATGACCGAGAGAGTGTGAACAATTGAAAAGCGTCGCCTACTTTAGCTAGAAAATCGACCACGATTCGTCCATTTCCGGCCCAAGAAGCGGGTTACATGAAGCGGGTTGTCGCAATTGTGACCTGGCTGAGTAAAATTTTCAACGGAGTGTCGGTGGTATAGAATGACCTCGGGACGCATTTAAATGAAAAGGAAACTGGCAAGGAAAGAAGTGTGCGGAGGGGGTTAATGCGCTCCTAGGGTCGATGTTCAGGGGACGTTGGTCACTACTTCCATTAAGTCCGGAGACGGAAACATTTGGGGGGGAGGATGGAGGTTGAAGGAAAGGGATTCGGAGTGTTAGGCAGAGTAAGAGGAACACTGAAAGCAAAGCACGTGTAATGGACGCACAGATCCAAGGAGGGGTGATTATACCCCCGTTAACATACGTCCTCTCCAAGAGCACCACATTTAAATTCCCTCACCGGGAAAATATTTCATTCATTTCCACCAAGAGGTCATCCGTGTCTTGATCTACATCAATTTTTATGACCTATAAGTATCTAAACAATACAGCCAGGCTAAGGTAGGCTATCATAATTGCCACTATTAAAGTAATTACCGGTTATGACAGGTTTAAATGGAAGTGGATAAAAACTCTGTAGATATTTAGATGCATTTACCAGTAATACGTAAAAAATTCAGAACTGGTGTGTTTCTGAGCGACTCAGAGAATATTATCATGACGTCTCATTATATCTCTAGGCCTTACAAAAGCGGAAAAATTAGAGAGATAAATTGCCGAACAGATAGCTACAAACACTCGTTCTTTCCGCGCACATTAAGCGATCACAATAATAACTGAGCTCCACTAAATGCACTCCCATAATACACGTCACTATTTCACCTCTCAAAACCTTGTTCCTTACATGTTTACACGGCTGGTGTTCTAACACCTCCTGCCACCCGCCCATGTGGCGGCTCATAGGGTAGTATGTAGATGTAATATTACTTTCCTTATCTCAGCATACGTCGTACCCTTATTCGTGGCGTCCGTGAAATATATTTTTTATTCTCCTCCTCCCCCTCTCACCCAGCTTACTTCCTTCTATCACAACCCTCCGCCTCCTATCACCTCTTCCTACTACCTACTTTTCCTTTTCTTAATGCCTTACAGAAGTCCTTTCCTCTCCATCCATGCCTAAAATTCGTTTGTCATTCTTTCAGTACCATAAGACGAAAAGGCTATGACTAAAGACCAGTTTTTTAGCCCTAGACTGATTTTGTTGTGAGCATCGAGAGCATGTGAAGAGGTTGGTAGTTGAGGTACATAAATACATTATACTGGTCCTAGATAGTTCTTATCAACCCTGGGTACTCCGTAATTTTTATTTTAGGGGAAAAGTCCACATACAACTTTGATGCCAATTAACACCTGATAAATTGAAACAGAGTGTGAAATAAAACGTATGCATGCAGCGACACGCTTTTCGCGCTCTTTAGGTGGCTGTCTGCGGGGAATGCTTGCTCAACACGCCGAATTGTAGGGAGAGAAATATATTCTGATCAAGCGAAATAATCTCTTTTTTCTGAGGATGCTTTTAAAAATTCTGCGTTGAAGGGGCTGTATCATTCGAAGCTCTTCCACATGCGTGTGTCTAAGTTCTTTTGAACTGGTTTTAGCCACGCCCTGCCCCTCAGGAACCCATTGCAATTGGGGTAGCGGCCAGAATATGCGCCGGTTAGGAAGAAGAAGAATATCAAATTCAAGCGGTATTTATGGAGATATAAAATGTGTAGAATGAAGAGGGAATTTAAAATTCAAGTTTGACATTTTTTTAAATGGCTATCGAGCGGCGACGAGTCATCATGTGATCCGGGCACGAGTTTCCATCAAGACGCTTGATTTATCCTTATGGAATTTTGCACTTAACGTACACTTGCTGGGGACTTTGTTAAGGTAATACCGTGGTTTATCTCGGTATCTTCTAAATTTCTCCCAAGAATGAACACATAAATCGTGTTCCATATTTGGCTTTAACATCGTGGACGGTGACGCTAAGCACACGCCTCGACTGTTTCTGTCACATTATATGCCCGTCGGTCTTGAACATCTTGTTCTTTAAGAGCCCATAGAAATCCTAACGGAGAAGGACGCCTCAGCAGCAGGCATGCATATTAATTGTTGTGTTACGAATAAGATGATATCATCTCTTTGTTTGGTATTACCTTTTTGAGGAACCGTAGCTTTACTGGCAAAAGCACTCGGCATGTTATCGAGATGCTCGGGTTTAGTTATCCCTCCTCTTTGAACTCCCGCACGAAGGTTTGGTGTTGGAAAAACAGTATGTAGAGCGTTATTCATTCAGGGAAATTGTACGTGCCTGGTTACTTGGCTTGACCCAATTATTTATTTATTTTGTAACCATTATTGTATGACTAAACATTTCTTTTACAGCCTCCAGAGGATAATTTTTTATTCGGCTTACATTTACGTACTACCCTGCGAGCCTTCGTTGGATGATTAGTAAGTGTTACGATTACTACCACAAAGATGAGGGAGGGAATAGGGAAAAGGAAACAGATGACGAGAAGGGACGGAAAGTATAAGAGTATTAAAGAAGTGTCTTTGTTCCTCGCTAGGTGTTTGCTGTAGTATTCAATGGTACGTGGAAAGAAGTTATTTTTATGCCTATTAGTTTGGCATTGCAACTCTTATTTTGTCCCTTCTGTCAGTTCCAGTCATGTTTCGGGCATAGTTACAATAATATGCTTTCTCTCACCTGGAAACTCTGCGATCAGAATTTTGTAAAAGTTCCCATAGCCTAGAATGTAACCTCTTGAGCAATTACCCTTAACCTACGTGAAGTCAATCCTCGAATGGGTGAGAATTTGTTTATTAAAAAATTGACAGTTGTACATCTTCGATCCGATAGTTTAAGTTATCAAATGCTGTCCGTATATGTATATTAATGCATGGAAAATATCAAGAGTTTAGTGTGGTATGCGATGATTAGGAGACCTTGTTTGTCGTGTGCGTATTTTTTATCTGACATTTCGATATTGTATATACTACCCTGTTCTCTCTTAGAGGAGTTTTACAAAACACGCGGCTTTCTTCCCACTTTGCTCTGTTCGCGGAGAAAATCTTTCGGTCCCGGGAACTAATGGAAATAGCTTATTTTAGTCCCCGTATTAATCATTTTTCAACCCTTCTGCTGCGAGCGTGGAATGAGCGGAAGAGGAAGCGGGAGGGAAGAGTTGAGGAGGGAGGATGAGTGGGAGGGTTTGAGGGGAGGGTATGTGGATCGTAAGAGCGAGAGATTTTTGAGGAGGAGGACTGCAGACGACATTTGATGTCGGGGAGGTTGTGGAGGGCGAGGGGGCGAGCGAAAGGGCGTGGCGGGGTGAGGGGGCGGACGAGGCTCTCTGAAAGCTCTCGCTGCATTGAGTGGAAAAAGTTTTCACGGTCTGCGACCCGGCGTGAAATTGTGAAGTTCCAGCGAAAAAATCGTGGCGGAGGTGGAATGAGAGGGAGAGAGAGATTTAAAAAGAAGTTTAAAAAAAAACTAAGAAACTATATCAAAAACATTTTCATTTGCTTCAACCGTGAAAGGAGGAGTAGTTTGAAGAAAAAAATATTTTTATCGGTCCGGTGAAGGCGAGTGGAATGTGAGCCGTTGGGTTGAATATTTCCTCCACCGATATTTCGCGCCGGTATATATAATTTTTGGTGGATGATCCGTCTACGTGGGAATTTATTTTACCTTTTTTATTTTCGTTCCTATCTAGCTTTCACGCTTCACCACTTGAGAGCTCATGTGCCAGACAGACGCTCTTTTGTTCCACCGTCGGTCGTGTTAAAGTATCCATGAGTAAATGAACGTCTCGCGGCATTGCTTTTACGGTGAAGTCTTTTGAGATGTCGGGATCCCTTTTGTCGTTTTCGGTTCATTTTACTCAATTTATTATGAGCTCTTATTCACTTTCTGAGAAAAAATACACCCATTTCAAACCTGATAGCTCCTTTTATTCATTTTATACGCGCATCACAGGCTAGGTGACTGTACTTTATATTTTTTCAAGCATTTTACTGCAATGTACAAATTAACTTTAAATTATTATACGTTAGAATATCAGGGTCTTAATTTTGGGGAAAAAAACAAGCTTGTAGCTGTGGAGTTTTGGCGCTAGTGAACTATTCTGATTAATTCCCATATCTTTGCGTGCCTGCTAGAATTGTCAGCTAGGGAATGTAATAAGAGGAAAGTGACTGCTTTAGAATATAGTGTACAAGAATTTTTTAAAAGCATTATCTCATTACTAAAAAGTTCTACATCTACATAATACCCAGCGAGCTGCCGCATGAGCGTGTGACAGAGGGTGGTAGGTCACCAGCCGTGTAAAAATGTAAGTTTTTGGGAGATGAAATGGTGACATGTATTATAGGAGTGTATTTAGTGAACTCAGTTGTTATTGTGATCGCTTATTGTGCGCGGAAAGAACGAATTTTGTACCTATCTGCTCAGCAATGTATCTCTCTTATTTTATCGCATCTGTCAGGCCTCGAGATGTAGTTAGTGAGGAGTCATGATAATATTCTCAATGTCGCTCTGGAAAATATCAGTTCTGATTTTCTCAAGCAGCCTAAGCCTAGTGTGTAGCCTTCTAAGTGTAAAGTTGGTGGATTGGAGACAATGAAAAATTCAAGAAAGGGGATGTATTAAGTATTTGCGTAGAAATAGACTGAATCTTTCGATGATAAGGATAATGTGGCTGACAATGAGTTTATGGTTGATCTGTTCGCAGTTGGATAGTTTCAAGGGCAGTTTGAAAGTGCGTGAAGAAGAGAAATTGTGTGAAAAACTAGGTGTTTACATCGCGTTTCCGAAAAGTTATTCAGACTTCACATAGACTTGGAGAATTATGATTCATTTCTGGAGAAATGTTTTACATAGGTTATGTAACCTTATCAAAAAGCTTTTCATTGGGTTATTAACAAATTATCCATCTTAGTTCTGGGGATTTCTTAAGCGTAATTATGTCAAAAATAATTACGAGCTTATTAAACGTTTTCAAAATGACTTAAATGTTTCAAAGTTTGAAGCATTATTTTACTAACAATTATTTAAATGTGATTATTCTGAATAGTGTATTTGTAAACGGATAATGTTTTTGATAAGTGTCATTATTATAGTACCAAGATGACTTGGTTTTTTTCCATCTATTCACCTGTTGCCTTAAAATATATTCATGAAGCATATATTTCATGTGATATATAGCCTTTTAAAGTACATTAATTGTTCCAAAGGGCTACTCGCTTTCATAACAGAATAATTTTGTGTAGTGTATCCTTAAATATATTCGACAATTTCCTCAATTAAGGAATTTTCGAAAAATCCTCATCTTTGAGGATTTTTCGAAATCCTCATCTTCGAGGACTTTTTGTGCGCACAATATAATCAAGGGATCGTTTATCAGAGTTTGATGCCAGTGTGATAATTATTTTTATAACGTTTAAGTGCAAAATTAGCTAATAGAAGTTAATAATTCCACTATCATTGCCAAAATATTCAATATTTGGAATACTTATGCTATATATTTATAAAAAATACTTGTAAATTGATTTGAAGCCCTTAGATTCGAACCAATTGATGAATTATTTCATTTGCACTATTTTATTCCATGGGTTTGCTAAGACCATTGAGTTGAGTTTTTGGTGTTTGATTAGATGCGGTAGCCTGGTGATTAATGTTAAAATTTATATTTAAGGGGTTTTAATGGGGTAACTACTTAGGTTACCATTGATTGACCAATCGTGATTATCGCATTGTCTTTGTATGCTTCATATTTCGTTATGATATGATAGATGCAGTGAGAAATGTAGACTATAGAGAACTTGTAAATTAAGTTAAGCCCTCAAATAGTTTCTCCAGAGCCACCCCTTGGCCTAGCGGGGACCCGGGAAACGTCTGCCTGAGGCAACTATGCTTAAAGGGACCCCAGGCAACTTTGATTTTTGCGTTTGTGGGCAACTATGGTTTAAGGGGCCTAAGTTTGTAGTTATTCGAGTGCAAGTATTATAAAAGCATGTACAGAATTTATGATGATTTTCCATTTATTTATCAATTTTATGTGCACCTTAATTCTTAATGAAACTTAAATTTTAAATAGCAAAAATAGAGCACTAGTCCTAAACTGCGCAAAAATTTCCGTGTCTTGATGCGAGGGGCGACGATTGAGGTACACAGTAACCAATATCAGATACAGTAATATGGCGGTCACACTAGATTTTTATTGCCTTATTTTTCAGCCCTGTAACTACCGAGTTCCTCCAAAATGCGGGAGCCTCGTAGGCGTGGGGCCCGGGGAAGTTGATTCGCTTGCCCTGCTCAAAGGGTGGTACTGAGTTTCCCCCTGAATATAAATGTCAAATTAATGCTATGAGTTTGTTGGGTTATTCTCTTTTCCATTGCTTCATAAATCTAATATATAAAAATGAATGTTTGTTTGCTCGTCTTCTATGTGTTCCAATACCATTCATCAGATTTCGATGAAGCTTTGGTGAGTTGTTAAGCGCGCGCCCGCGAAGGTTTCTGAATTATTAAATCGATTGTACAATTGGTAGAGCGCAAGTAATATTAACAATTGAGTGTTGGTACGCGAGCTTCTCTGACAAGTGAGTAACGACAATCAAGCAATGAAGCAGATCGTTTACGAGTTGCTCAGTCACGTGTATCAGATTCGCATCAGTGACACTTAATATTGCGCGTATTAGAATCGTATCAGTGAGACAAAGTTTGTGTTAAAATGTACGTAATTTGTTTGCAATTAGAAAAAAATTTGGTGCATTGGTCTCTGTGCTTGCTTTTTTTAATTCTTGCATTCAGTTTTCGTAAACGCTTCACTTTTCCTAAAATTGGATTTTTTTAGCTCAATAATCTTAAATTTTTACCCTACTCCAACAAGAGAATATTTTATGTACTTGGAAACCGCAGCATAGGCAAGGAATGGAGACTCATGCCATCATTTGTGCGTTACGAATCCCTATACTTATTGGTACGAGGAATTAATTGGACTAGGTATCAAATTCATTTGTGTCTGCTTTGTATATGACTGCCTACTTAGAAAGAAAGAGAGGCATTGCAACGCATGCCGGGCATTGCTTGTCACATAATAATTATCTCATTCTGTCCATTTTTCCGGCTTCTTTCCTCAGCCTTCGGAATCGGGAGCATGATCTACTCAGGGTTGGAGTTCGGGCAGTACTTTGAGCTGGAGCGGAACACAAAGTGCCACAACGTGCTGCTGGCCCTTACGCCGGCCACCCGCATGGCTTTCATATTCATCCAAATGTACTTCATCTTCCTTAATAATGAGGTAAGTTTGTCCCCATCATCCTTCATTCCACTCCCTCGCAGTTGGGAAAGTTACCAAAAATAATTAACTGATTTAAGTTAAAGTTCATCTCTGTAAATAGTTACAGGTTAAAGTTAAAAGTTACTTTTCTGAATAAGTGACTGATTAAAGTTAAAGCTATAAAAAGGTAACTTTTCCGCTGGAATTCGAGGATAAAATCGATACAAACTTCAAATTCAAGAAAAATTTTATTTAACTTTTACTGAAAAAGTGATTAAACTTTAATAATATTGTCATTTAAAAATTTGTGTCCGAATCCGTCCTCTCCTGTCTGAATAAAGTCGCTCTGCAGCATTGAACATCCTTTCACATCGCGCTGATGATGGAATGCATTTGTTGTACTTGATAAAACGATTTCTCGTAGTGGTTGATAGTTCATTAACACTTCTCTACTCGCGAAAATATCTCACTGCTTCCACATCGATGGATGGAAAGTGCCTCCTGACTGATAGAAGACGCTTGGTGTTTAAATTTTAAAAAAGAAAATGCATCCATTTTAGGAGAACTTTCATTCTTGGTCTCACTGTTGGATGAAGGCATAATTGGGAAAGTTACCAAAAACAATTGACTGATTAAAGTTTAAGTTATTCTCTGTAAAAGGTAACAAGTTAAAGTTCAAAGTTAACTCTTCTAAAAAGTAAAGGCTAGTTGAAGAGTTAACTACATTTTCAGCGATTAATTTTAATCGTTATGCACTCCCTCACCAGGAGAACCCAAACCCCTCCTCCTTTCTCGTTACAAGAATCCCCCGTGCACACTTCTCCCTCACTGCCTGCCGTATATTAATGCGGCCGCACTTCTCACATTGTGTTGAGGATCACTGAGAGTTGCGTGGCTTGCTCCTCCCTGCTAGTGACGTCAACCCTCGTAATTGTCCCATCGCTTTTCCGTGTCCGCATGCTTGTGTTTTTCAATTTTACGCTCCGTTAGTGCGACGTCACGATTTTAAACTGGCCAATTAGGGAGAGCTTGCCCGAATGGAGGTATTTGTCTTTGTAGAATTCTCGGTGGCTGAGTACCGGCATGTATAAGGTACGAGGACATTTCATTCGTTCTCATTCTTGTCCCGACTTTTTCTTCTAATATTAAGTTGTTTTACATGTTATTCGGCTAATTAACTCAGCTGTGTTTGCGAAGGGCAAATTTTTAAAATGACTATACAAAAGTATAAATTTTTTCTTTGCTAAAAGAAAACACAGTCATTTAAGGAGAGTTGATGCTTTACTTTGCATTCTGAGTGTCTTTTCCCTATGGGAAGCTACAACGTTAGAAATTTGAATGCAGTCATGTGATTATGATATTTAGCGATAGAAGACTTCTCCGGATTTGAAATTTGGGTACTGCATGCCTCCTTGCACCGTTCATGCTGTTTTTTAGAGAAGGAAGTTGTTATTTCTTTAAACGCTGAGTGTTCAATTTGCTACGCTAGTTTCTCCGGAGTTCCACAGTTCTTTAAATGCAAGATTTTCTCCATGAATAATATAGAGGTCCTTGAATTTCATTTTAAAATTTCAGGAGGAGAAATATCCATGGCATGAATGTGTTGATGACTCTAAACTTCATTTTTACTTTAAAACTCAGTAGTTTAAGGAACGTACTTATATTAAAAATTTTAAGTTGTCTCATGTTCCACATCGTGTGCTGAAAACATCTTTGCGCATTTTTTTTAATTTATAGAAAATATTGCAGTGAATGGCATATTTAAACAATGAAAGCAATTGATAAGTATATTGTATACGCATTTGTTTTTCATTTGTGATGAGATCTGTGCGTCAGAACACTCATTTTCGTTTTACAATATCATTCTTAAGGATACAGAGGTGTCAAAGCCTTACAAAATCGACTTATAATCGTTTGCAAACATCTCAGAAAGAAGTGGCGAGAGAGGTTGGTAATTTGGAAACGTTGGGAAAAGACATATTTTTAGTTATAAAGAGACCGTATTTCTTTAAGTTTTTGGAAAGTGATATATCTCTGTAACCAAAAATGAAAGTTCTTAGATGGTATAGGTTTTCTTAATGTGTTGAAGGACAAATATGTGGAAATACATGATAGAGCCGACATACTCTTTGCTGGATGTGTACGTGAGTGTCGCAATAGATCAGCATCTCAAATGTATCAAAAATCTGATACTGAATACGTAAAAACGTAATAGTTTATGGCTAAAAACTAGCAATTCTCTCTGCTAATTGCCATGACATCAAAAGCGACAAGTTATTTTCTATGGTAAAAATGAGTCGTCTGATTTTCTACGTATAAATGTACATTTTTTATGTTCAGTACTTTAACTGATAGATTATCCTCTGACATCAATACTTCGAGTTACCTCACTTGCAGAACTTGCCGCGCAGTAACTATACCGAAGTCACCAGCTGTGATCACGCAATTGTGTGGAATCGCTCCCCCCAACCTACCCTGAGCGACTGATTGTTTTCCTCTGTGACTTCCACACAATGCAGTAATTCGGTTATAAATACTGACCTATAATATTTTGCGACGTATATAGAGGCTGAAGATAAAACGGACGGACAAAGTAAGAAATGATGAAGTGAATAGAAGAGTGGAAGAGGAAATGACAATATGAAACACCATGGAGATAAGGAGAACAGTATGGATTGGACACACCCTGTGAGACACAATGGGTTTGTGAGGAACATAATTGAAGGCAAAAAAGAGGTACAAGTTCCCAGAGGAAGACCCAGGAATAAGTTCATTGGCCAAATAAAGAGGAAAGTACATAGGAAGAGATAACTGGAGGTGAGGTAACTAGCATTAGATGGGGAAGGGTGGAGGGCTAGGGGGGATAAAATTATTGTAATCTAAATTGATAGCGTTCTAATATTCGCAGCGAAAATGCACCTTTTTACCTTTTCCTGATCTTATCTGTTCGTAGCCTATAGAGTACCCTCAATACGTATTTCATCAGCATCTCTATTGGGAACTAGTTATGAAGCGAGAACGTTGGTCAACGTCTAAAGAATCCATTTCTGTAAATTTTTCCCATTATTTGGAAAGTAAAAGTTAAATCAGAGTTAAATTCAAACAAAATAAATCATGGTCACAGGTTAGAGATATGTTTGTGATTTTGATTTTCATTGTTTCAAATTTTCACGTTAAAAGATCTTGGTATTTGGTATTTATTTCTCATAGATCCAGTAGTTTTGCTGGAATATATCGTATTAAGATCCAACTTATGGTCTCAAAATCCAAACAGGGATAAAATTCACCCATAGTAATTGAACGAAAGAGATAAAGGGTATGTGGAAGCTATCTAGATGTTTCTCATTTTCTGACTCTGCTTGCAATAGATGGATTTCATTCTCGGATTCATCTCGGAGATGAAAACGGTTTGGGTCGTTAGAGGATGTGTATATGTGCGGAGAATTAAATAAAGGGCTCAAGAATTCAATAAACCCCGATTCAGGCGAGCGACCAGTTTGCCCAGGGGTTGCGATAACGCCAACGAAATTTGGTGCCCCGTCTTCCTCTCTGGCAGGTCCACTCTTTGAGGACATGGAGGGGAGAAATGAGAGAGGTCTTGTAACGTGGTTTCGACGTGATCTGGAGCCTCCGATGGCTATATCGTCCATTTTCCTGATTGTGAGGGGCTTTCGCTGTCGCGTAGAAAATTTGGATTGCCATCTTCGCCTGATTGGCAAGATACATTCAAATCACAAGTATAACATTTCTTGTACGTTGATTGGAGGGAAAAAATTCTAAATACCGCTGAAATTTGTGATATTATATGGCGGCTTTGGTTGTTCAGTAATTGGGGGTTGTATTTTCATGAACTATCGATGAATTTTTTGCTCTCGTGTGATAAAATAACGGCGGAAAAAGAGAT
Organism: Ceriagrion tenellum; assembly: GCA_963169105.1. NCBI lineage: Eukaryota > Metazoa > Arthropoda > Insecta > Odonata > Coenagrionidae > Ceriagrion > Ceriagrion tenellum. The sequence continues at coordinate 64,601,251 of OY720640.1, read as the reverse complement.
AAACTTTTTGGAATGGTTATGATATTTCATGTTTCTATATAAACTGGCTTTACATTATTATTGTTATTTTATCATTATGTCGGTATATTGAAATTAGAATTCGTTAAATACGTGCACGCTTAAGATCATTTTAGATTTTGGCTGCATGTAATATTTTCCGTAAAATAGCTATGTATTTTGCGCATCTTTTCCATCAGATCGATGTGATAAAATTAATTTAGATTTTGTGATGATTTTTGTTCGTCTTGATATGATTCAAAAGAAACTAGCAAATTGCGACACGAATTTTGTTGTAATTGTGAGAATACATGTATTATGTTGGTCGTGAAATACATAAAAAAACTCATCTTATGGATAAATAAAGTGGTTTATTTGCTTACTCTGAAAGATACATTGTAAATTAATACTACGTGAATTGTAAGAAAGGTGTACAATTTTTTACATAAAAAATGAAAACTTTTCTGATGGATAGGAAATCAATATACAACGCCACGAGGCAGAAGCAAGTGAGGAAAAGAATTTTTTTATTATATGCGTATTGTGGAAGAGGTAATAAGGGAATTTATTACCCGCTTCTTCTCCAGATGTTTGGATAGCAACTGTATCGAAACTTGGGATGTAGTTAAAGTAGCTCTTTTTTGTGATTACTGCTCATAATGTTTAAACGCCACGCAATATCGCCTGAATTTTTCTAAACTTCTTATCGTCTCTCTTATGCCGAGCTGGGGTGAGATGAGTTATTACCGTTTATGTGGCATCAAATGAACCCCTCGATGTTTAGGTGGCTCCTCTCTGTAAGACGACGTGGTTAAATTCTTCATTTAGTGGGAGACGTTTCTTTAATTAGCTGGATCATCCTACCTTGCCTATCGCTTCAGTATCTCATTAGATGGCTCTAATCGCAGCCCTGTCATGGAAGCTTTAGTATGCTACATTTACGATGCGTAGCCGCCTTGGTTGACGATAGGGCTCACAATTTCATCGCCTGACAATACAAGCGTAAAATTCCATATACCTTCACAAGATTGCGTCCTCATCCACCTTACGCCCTCCACTACGACTAACGAAGATCACATTTTACCTGAAGTAATGCTGTATAGTGATGAAGATGGAGCAGGTGGTCCTAATTAATGATCGGCAGGGAAAACGACATGAATATAAGCTGGAGTTTTCCGTCGTCTTTCTAAGTTTTATTGTCAAGTGTTCGTTTTTACTTGGATGGCACAGGATCCCCTACTTTGTTTCTTATTGCGGATTCGTTGAGAAATTACTCTGAAATAATATTACGGCCTCTAAAAGCGGAGCCGCAGACAAATGCGTACGATAAATCTTATGATGCCCTCACGTCAAACTTTACGGTGCCTTGCAATGGCTCCAATGTCGTAAAATATTCAGAGGGACTTGTACTATGATATGGGCTATGGGCTAAAGACAGTGGTGGTTGATGCTGTTTATAGCTCCCCTGACGCAACTTTTTTGGTAGGGCTCGTCGCTTCGTATGGATGTAAAGGCCACCAAAAATGAGTACGCAATTATCTGCGAGTCCAGTTGTAGGATAGCTTCCAATTTTTTTCGTGAGAGCTCTTCTGATTCTACATCTAATCGTGTAGTATTGGAACCGCCTTCTTGAGTATCTCCGCTTAGATGAAGGTCTGCTCGCCAGGTGAGGAGGCTAGCGCGGTTCAATTATCTCATGAGCCATACCGGGAGGACCCTTAATTACAGATAGATTCAGCCTGGTCGGGAAGGCCGTGAGTAAGGCCCAGGTAAAGACATGCTCGATACTCCAGGGATGTAAGTTGGACCATTCTACCTACGATTTTACGTCCAGATAAAATTTACTGGCTGAAAAAATCAATAACAAGCATTGGATTTAACACAACTTCAACAGAACAGGGCCGAGACGGTGGACAATAAGTAATGATATTGACGAAGCAAATCTTCCAGTGGATTGGAAGAACACATGTAGAACAACAGAACTGAATGGCGATTGTAGTCGGAGAAACGGCTCAGAAACTCCGCAGGTCAGAGGATCGGCCGTAAAAATTCTTGACCTGCATACAAATGTATATACATACTCGTCATCAGTCAAATAAATCAGCGTTTAAGTAATATTTTGAAATAAAATCTCAGTATTTAATAAGCAATTTTATAAGTTTGTGGAACTTAAAGGGTAAATGTTTTAAAAGTATATTCAATAAAGTAACATTTAAATTATTTTCAAAGTAATTAAATATAGTTTGGTAGACGTTTGTTCTCCTTCAACCTGATTTAGTGTGCTTTTGCGAGACAGTGGTCTCTTAAATTATAGAAACAATGGCAACATTGAGTTCTTTATAAGTTTTCAGCGGGTCTTTGCGCAAAAGTATTGTATAAAATCGAGTTATAGTATATACGTAAAAGACAGAGAGCTAACAGAAATAATTGTATTTTCATCGCGAATTATAATAATACCATGTATTTTTGCTACCCTCGTTCTTTCACAATATTATTTGACTGGGGTTCAAATTTGGAATTTCAAGGAGCAACCATCGTAGCAAGCATTATGCGGCGAATTTCCGCTTAACTCTTCCGCGGGCCTCATTGTGGAGACCACTGATCTAGTAATATGCGTTACGCGTTTTAAAAATGCTTCTTTTCGTCAGGGATGGGCAAAATACTGGCCGAGGATTATTTGAAATTCAAAATACTGCTCCAAATGTATTTAAAATACAAAATATTATATACATTCAGGTCGTTTGAAATACAAAAGACAATTGTGCTTAAAATACTTGTACTTGAAATGCTGCCCAGCCTTGCTTTTTGTTTACAGAAAGGAATAACTTGACATGCAATATAGAACACTGAAAATTTAAGGTCGAAATATCAATCGTGATATTTTTCGCACGTTGTACATCGCAATTCCATCTTCCTCTTTTATTTGACCTTCATTTGAGCGTTACGCTCATTCTATTGAATCGTCTCCGTCCTCAGACACGAAGCAATCTGCCAGGATTTCCCCGAGAATGGATTTATTGGGTGATACGGAGCTGGGTGGTGAGCGAGGGTTTAGCGGGAGAATCGTGAGTAAAAGGATTACGCTACGCGGAGAGGAGGTGGATGATGGTGGAGAAGGGGCTGATTGGGGGTGAGTGGGTGGTGGTGGGAAAAGAGAATTTTGAGACGGCGTGAGGGAGGAGGGTGGTTTACTATGAGGGGGTAGGCGTACGATGAGGGGGTGGGTGTCTGCCGGGAGTGGAGAAAGCTCTACGGCGAGGTTACGGAAGGTCAGTGACATTGGAAGGGCCCGGATGTTCGATCGTTGAGGTACTTTCACGAATCACGTTTGAATACGCTCGTCGAACAGAATGTTTTTTCTCACGGGTCACATGTTTGACTAAGGGACATGTATGAAAGTGTTTCAGGCTCAACTTTGTGGAAATATCGTATATCCGCGGAAGTAGTAGTTTCGATAGTAATTTCCACTCTGTTTTAATGATGACCGACCATGGTTTTAACACACTATGTCATTATCAAGATGGAGACATTGACAATGACATAAAGTGTCGAAACCATGGTCGGTTTTCATTTAAACAGTGTGAAAATTACTATGGAGTTATTTAATTTAAATCAATATGAATAATGGACATCCACATCTACGTAATACCCTGCGAGCCGCCACGAGGGTGTGTGGCAGGGGGTGAAGATCACCAAACATTCACTATTGCCATGCAAGTAGGATATTTAAGGGAGATATGCTAGAAAATAGGGTTACATGGAGCTAGATGGTTAGTATCTACATAATAAGGAAGGGATTATTGGTTGTCATTAAATGCATCATGCACTACAGACTACTCTAACTGTATTTCACCTACCTATCCCTTTACTACGCTGCCGATTGTTCTCTCTTATAGTACGCGGGAAAAATGACATTTTAAATCTATCGGTACGACAGTCTATCTCTCTAATCTTGTTAATATGACCTGTGTTTGTAATATTAGTTGCTGTTTGATCCATCTATTTTGAAAGATGTTTGCATATCAGTAGTCATTTTACGACCTCTTACGAATTCGATTATTACATTGTGAATTTTACGGTATGCAGAGGTGAGATCACGTATCTCCAAAATGCGTACATTATCAAGAATTTTCATTTGAACTCACAACAGTGGATACAATATCGTCATTCGTCAATCAGGTGATTTAAGATTCTATTTTTAATGATAGAGTCCGCCCTTAGACAGTAAGTGCGGGTATCCTTCTAAGTAGGTTTGCGTTTTGGATAACGATAAAGACATGGATAATAAGGAACCTTGATCGTACCCCGGAATTTATCTCTGTTAACCTTCGTTTACACTTCGTTACATATTCCAATTGTCTTCAATAACATTTTGCAGTCAATAACAATCGAAAATAATATTTGGTCACTTATTACGCTGGTCTCTGCACATCCGTCGTTAGTTTCTGAGCTTATTCGTGATTCATTTATACGGTGGCTATTTCTCCTTTTCTGAGTATAGGCAACTTATATGACAACATCATGAACAGATCATATTGAAATTAATTTTAGACGAGTCTGTATGATTACGATCTTCCCATGATGTAACCTGTGCGAAAAAGAAACTTTTTTCCGAATACATCGAATACCAGAGCACATTATTAATGTATGGAAACATCTAGGTAAATATTGGCGAACAAAGCGTACTGATGAAAAAAATCACCTTATAAACTTTACTTGATAAAGCCGTATTAACTCAATGATCTGACTTAGGCTAGCCGCTCCATTCGCAATATTTATCTGATGCACGTGTTTGCATAGTCATCCACGTCGTAACTCCGAATATGTATTGCCCATTCGGTAGCATTTCTGACGATGACGCTTATTGTTTATAACCAATTTTATTTCATACCTGGTACTTTTTACCTATGACGTGTAAAAATTATGAGCTCTTTCATTGTGTAATCTCTTGCTCAGAGCCATTTCTTATTGCTGAGATATTTAGACGCCTTCTCTGAAATCTACTAATTTTTATATTTCTCATAATGTATTTTCTCTGCTGTACATAACTTTTTTTTATCTTTTCCACAATTCAACTCTCAATAATTTTTTAACTTTGAATTTAATTAAAACTATACATAATTTTTTCCTTTAGAACGACTTTTAAGGCTTTCAAATGAAGTTTCATTCGATAATGCCTCTCCGCGATTAGACTTTGAGCTACACTCACCTTAAGCTTGCGGTTTCAAGTGATTTTTTGTCCATAATTATCGGCTCTCTCGTTTAGTGCGAGAGCGTCATGCATTTGAAAATACCCTTTCATTTCACTCGTGCACCTTTCTCTTATGATGACAACTGGTACCTTTCAGGCGTGTCTTATGCTCTCCGGGTTATGATGGAGCGTATGGTGTAAAAAATTACCTTTCATAGTCACTAACTATCGTCACATACCTCGCGTACTGAATCCTAAAATGTTTTGCGTCTAAAGCATAGATTAGCACAATATTATTTAAGTACCTTGTGTTTTTTATGAAGTTTTTAATCGTTTCTAGAGATTAAAAAATACTTTCACTCAATTGGACCTAAATTGTTCCGCGCACAAAAAGCGACCACAAGTAAAACTGAGCTCCATTAAATACACTCCAATAATACACGTCTCCATTTCTCCTATCAAAACCTTATCCCTAGCATCTTCAAATGGCTGGTGTCCTAGTACCCTCTGCCACACGCCAATGCGGTGGCTTGTAGGGCAGTATGTAGATGTAGATAGCATTAATAGCAGAAGTACTTGTAAATATCTTCAATTAACCTTTTACGGCCAGATTATTTTGTATGTATGATTGAAATAACATAATGGTGAGAATAACCCTCTGTAGTTTATTTCCACATGCATGTAATTCATACCGACCGTGGTTTCAGCACTTCAGTTCCATTTTCCAGGTTTCCAAGTTTCATTTTCAAGGTTTCATTTAATAAACCATGGTCTATTCGTAATAAATGCATTTGGAAATTCACCTACTACAGTTTTATTGTCCCTATTATAGCGATCAAAATTTTCCATAAAATTACGCCTGAAATGCTTTCATATGAATGAACATAAGTTATTTGATACGAATCTTCGTCCCTACTGTGTGCATCTATCGTTTTCAGCAGATTATGTCGCTGGGAGGAACTCCCTACTCAAACCAGTCTTTCTCCCGTAAGTACCGAAAGAGTTGCTGCTTTCCGACCCGTATTTCAACACGCATTTCATTTTCGGGGGAAAATGTTTTTCTATGTCTCTTTATTTCCATTTTATCCAATCTTATTATCAAGACTCGGTCCTCGCAGAAAAAAATACTAGTCTCGTTCAGGAACAGCTGTTGTGCGTGATTTCCCAAGCGATGTGTTTTTCTCCTGTTCCACTTCGCTCTCGTGCGTATATGCACCTGCAGATGGATAAAGCTCCCTGTCCGTTTCGTTTCAACCCCTCGGTCGAAGAGAATTGCGCAATCCCTCACGCTCTTCCACGTCTGTTGTGTACCGGACACAAGGATGCGAACTCTTTTTTTTTACGGGGAGCTTTTTTTTCCCTGCCAACAAAAGATATTGGGTCTCCCTCCCTCTTTCTCCGTCTCCCTACTCAACCCAGTCTTTCTCCCGCTCGCTGTATCTCCTTTCTTCCGCCTCAATGGATACGTCTGGAACCACCTCTCCCGCAAAACCTTTCCCGCCTTGACGTGAGCCCGGAAATTTCCGCGTTTTTGTTGGGCGAAATATGCTCGTCGCGCGTTGTGTCGTTTTCTCTGAGCGTTTTTTTTTCCTTGGGAGATTTTTTTCCACGGCGTGTGCTGCTTCCGTCGACTGTACGGTACGTACGTAAGTACACACTTCCCTTTTCCTCGGCAATTTTCGTGTGTTTTTGCTTACTTTGGTTGGTAGCGACAGGGAGGGAGAAGAGGATAACACGGTTGAGCGACGGGTCTCTTAGTAAGAGCTTTGAGACTATACTAGGCTTACCCTTCATCCCGGTTTGACAGGGACAGTCCCGGTTGGAGGGGTTTGTCTCGGCATCCCGCAAGGTTGGTAAATTCCTCCCGGTAGGCTAGAATATCCCAGAATGCAGTTCTTTGGAATTACTCCGTTAAGTCCGCTGTCCTATCCATGGAGAAATTCGTTGCGTGAAAAGGTATGCTAAAAAAAGGAAGATCGAAGATATTGTATCCGGTCTTATTCCTCGAATGCTTTCCGGGTGGGCCGCGAGAGGTTACTCAGCGGGGTCCAGAAATCGTTCTTCCACTCAACTCGTAACGAGCTTCATACTGTGGTGTTCCGAAAGGGTACACAAGGGGTTCGTAACACAGAAGGACCGATATGTCGCGTTAAGATCAGAGAATACTTGGAACTCCTTAGTTTACTAGGTAATAGAACAAGCAGACACAAGTTATAATTTTATATTGTAATTTCAATCAGGAATATTATCTTAAAACTAGTGACTTTTATGATAACGCCCCTATTTTATTCCGGTTTTAGTCTCTAAAAATATACATGTCCCGGTTTTGGGACCTTAGAATATGGTAACCATGAATAATACCCATCCTGGGGTGGAATCAACGTTCCTTCTTTCTCACTATCATTAATGTCAACCAAACATAGAAATGTTTTCGAAGTTTAGTGCTAACAGTTACCTTCCAGAACGATGATCGCACCCCTGAATCTCTTCAGGTGGCTTTATCGTATTGGCTAAAATTTTCAAATTCATTATCAGTTGGCATAAGTGAATAAAATTTGATTTTAAGCTCCTAATTTTACCTAAGATGCCGTTGAAGTAATATAGCCTGCTTAACATAAATTTGAGGCTTTGAATTATGAGTATTTTTACTTTTACCATTCAGGAAATGAGAAATAGCATCATCTGAGATGTTGAATCAACATTGTTGATACATGTTACGGAAAGAGAGAGTAACACATGTGGTGGACAATCATTCAAATTCAGTTGTTGCTCTGAGATACAGCTCTTGTCTCTTGTTGGGAAACATATAAGGAATTAAGAAATAGGTCAAAGAAGATGCAAACTCAGGCAAAGAAAGATTATTATGTCAAGTGTTTTGCCGACAAAACCAGCTTACGCTCAGTGTGGCAAGAAATTCGGCGCTTAGGACTTGGGAATACTCGTAAAGCGCAGGTTAATATTAATTTTCCGTTGAACGAACTCAATGAGTATTTCATAGTTTCACTGCTGGTAATACTACTGACAATATTGATCCTTTGTTACATGAGGGACAAAGTAGCCCGATTCATGTCCCGGTAATTGTAGAGAATTTCGAAGTCAAAAGCGAGTTGTTATTTTTTCCTCATTTTACCCCCGATCTACTACTAAAATATATATCAATGATAAAGTCTAACGCATCCGGTATTGATGGCATTAGTGTAAAATTTATTAAAATGATCTTCCGCTTGCATTTCCTATGGTATTAAATATTTACAATTGTTCCCTGAATTATTCTACTTTTCCTATTCCTACTTTTATTAGGCCTATACAGAAAAATTTTAACCCAACAGATATATCTCATTATCGTCCCATATCCATATTATGCGCCCTATCCAAACCTCTCGAGAGATTTGTCTTTAATCTCACAATAGAGTCCCTTTCTCGCAATAACTTGTAAGATAATTATCAATCAGGTTTTCGCAAAGATCATAGCACGCAGTCCGCACTAATCAAAATTACTGATGATATTCGTCATGCTATAGATAGTAGAAAAATAGTCATACTCGTTCTATTTGACTTTAGTAAAGCTATTAACTGTGTAAATCACGACATTCTCTTGGCACGAATACGCAAGCTGAAGTGCAAAAACAATGCCGTCCTAGCATGGTTTAAATCATACCTCTCTGATCGCCAACAGGCGGTGAAGGGTTTGGAAGGCGTTTGTTCTGATCCATCCCCATTGCCTAGCGGAGTACCTCAAGGGTCCATTCTAGGGCCATTGTTATTTAATATTTATGTCCATGAATTATCAAACGTGATTCGCACCTGTCAGTTCCATTTTTACGCGGATGACCTACAAGTTTATGTAGAATGTTATTTTAATTGCATTGAGGAAACAGTTTCATTGCTAAATAAGGATATTCACGCTATATGTGCATGGGCATCGGCCAACGATCTAAAACTGAACTCTCAAAAAACGAAACCAATAATAATAGGAAGTCCTTCATTTATAAACTCTCTTGACTTTGATTGCCTCCCTAAAATAACTGTTGAAGGAGTACAATTTGATTATGTTGATGAAGTGAACGATCTCGGTGTTGTTATAAATAGAACCTTGACTTGAAACTCACGTGTTCATAGTATTTCTAATAAAGTTTTGAAAACACTTTATCAGCTCAAGCAATTCAGACACCTAATACCTTTTCCGCTACTCCAAAGGCTGGTGACCTCTTTAGTTTTACCTCACATAGATTACTGCTCGATGGTGTTGACGAATATATCAAAAGAACAAATTGCCATTCTACAAAGATTACAGAATTGTTGTATACGATATATGTATGATATCTCACGCGATGAACATGTCAGCCCCTATTATGAGATGTTAAATTGTTTAAAAATTGAAGAAAGACGTATGCTGCAAATGGGTGTATTTATTTTTAACTTATTAAATGTAAAGATTCCATTGTATTTATATGACCAATATGTATATAATAAGGACAAAAAAAGCGAATGACTAGAAATAATTCGAACTTAATAATGCCATGCCATAGAACAACTACTTATAATAAATCATTTTGTGTCATCGTGTAAATTGTGGAATTCTCTTCCTCAGAATATAAAGACGTTGACATCAGTGTATGCATTCAAGAGAGCTCTGAAAGAGTATTTATGTTCTAAATATTAGTATATAAAATGTAACATTTACTTATTTCTTTGTCTTTTTTTGTAAATTGTGTAATATTAGTGGCTGTTTATGCAAAGCATTGTAAGAATTATGCCTTTAATCTTTTTATGTAATTTTTCCAGAGACAATACCAACCTCTAATATTATGTCTCCTGCATGTCATTATGTAGCTATTACTTTATTACTTTACCTTGTTTGTAAATCTGATCAGCAGCTTAAAATATAAACAAATGTAAATGCCATGTACTTGTGCTCCATGGGATTATATGGTCCCTGAGTAAATAAATTTTATCTTATCTTATCTTATCTTAATCAGTTGGGCGATAATTATTAACTCTGTGCTTTGTTTAGTAATTTGTTATCACATTTTGATCCCTTTTAGAACCATGTGACACAGAGCATATATCATTTGCAAATGCTCGGCGGAACAGGGGTAACGATCCCCTGTATAGCGCCAACCTTTCACCCCCAAATTCCTATTTCCCCCCTATAATTCAGTAATTCCTTCCGGCTTCCTTATTTTAAATTTGAATAATAAATAAATTTAAGTAATAGTATCATTAAAAGGTAATATTTTAAAAAAAGAAAAGAATTTTAATCTAGAACAAAAATCTTTATTTTTTCCTAGAACTCCTATCATATATCTTTTTATGTATAATATTTTATGTATTTTTTTCTTTCTTGAAAATGTTTTCCAAATCTTTCTCCTCCCTGCCCCAAAAATATAATTTAGAATACCTCAGTTTATGTTTCTCACTCTCGTCATCCCGATTTTCAAATTTTATTTTATTTATTTTTCCGCCTTGGTTATTAAAATATCACTAAAAGGTAAAAATTAAAAAAGAAAAGAATTATAAGTTAGAACAAAAACCCTTATTTTTATCCTAAAAATCCTCTCTCTCTCACTCTCTCTCCCTCTCTCTCTCTCTCTCTCTCTTCATGGCGTTACAGCCCTTGGTAGGCCTTGGCCTCCTCCACAATTTTCCTCGTCTTCCTTATCCGAGGCTTTTGTTTGGTTCCATAACATCCTAAAAATCGTATCCTATTCATTTAATGCTTAATGTTTTATTTATTTCCTTCTTTCATGAAAAACATTATCTAAATCTTACTCCCCCCTGCCCTAAAAATAATATTTAGAGTGGCTCAAATTACGTTTTTCAATCTCGTAGTCCAGATTTTTAAATTTTATTTTATTAATTTTTCCGCATTTGTTAATGAAATAATTTGTAAAATAATTTCACCATCCACAAATTTCAATGGGGCAACTTTCTCCGTGTTATCCCCGCGTAGGCACCCTTGCTGCGGAATACGTCACTTTATCCCTCGGATCTGAAATCATATTTTGCTAAAAAGGAGTAACTTAAAGAAAAAGAAGTTACTAGAATGCTTGAGTTCTAGAATGATAACGAGTGGCATTTAAGGTATCTCCTGAATGTGGCATCCTAAGAAATCTCCACATGCTGGCTCATGTATGCTGCGGAACAACTGGTGTGCGTGCAGGTCCATGCAATGAGTGGCATGTGAACGTATAACTTGTAAAGTAAGTCTCCCTACATCTTTCCGACGTTTTTGGAAAGATGCGTTGAAAGGAAACACTTTCACCGGACGGATGGAGAGACACATTTCTGCCGAGACATTGTTGTTACAACGTAATGAAGTGCGCAGGAGGTTTTATTTCTTCGTTTTTTTAAGGTAGCCGGGCATAAATCCATTGTGTCGTTACGGTCTCTGAAACCACTTTTCTCCTCTTCTCCTTCGCCACTGCTTTCCTAAGACTTCAAGAAAGTCCTCTACTCTTCGCCTTTTACGACGCACAGCCTCGTCGTCACGGAGACGACGTTGTATTTTATGGACCCTTTTTATTCTACTTTTATATGTCATCGTTCACAAAAAGGTCCGAGGAAAGTAGTACGAAACGGTTGTTTTTTTTTAAACTGTCACCAATTGGCGTAAATGCGTTTCTTTCTCTCAGATAGCAGGAAAATTATTTTGAATGGATTGCGGCGTGAATCGACGGAATTTTGGAGCCATTTATTTTCTAAAACGCGCTGCATAAAATCATTACGTAATCAGTTGTCCTTTACGGTGAAACTCAATGTGTCCATCATGATGGTGCCCGCTCATTAGAATCGACAGAATGAACACAATGCATGTATGTCACTTGAGGAAGAACGAAACACGCCTGTCCCGCCTGGGTGACTTTGATCACCTCTCAGGAAATGGTTGTGTGTGTTTTCCTTCAGTAGAAATTGAAAGTCCTCTCAAATAATCTGCCGTACTACCGGGATTCGAACCTCTGCGCTCCATGGATTGGAAGTCAGTACTCTAGCCACTTTACCAACCCAATGTATCTCTCATCTTGGCCCACGTATCAGAAATTGCCTTAAAAAATCTTTGTCTTTGCCTTTATTTCATCATGTATGTGAACCGAACGAAGATTTAGCTCATTCTGCACGATTTATGATTCCAAAACAAGGTCTAGTTTTCTAGCCGATACTAGATATTGAGGACGGAGCCGTACTTGGAGTTTTCACTCGATCATTCAACTTTTCTTGTCGGGGAAGAGGTATGTTCATTCATACCTTTATGAATGTCTACCATAATGTTAAATTAATCGGAAACTATTTTTTTTAAATTACTAAAGCCAACACAAAAGGCTCTCGCAACCTTTATTATTTATTGATGATATGGTAGCCTGAAAATTACCGAGAGGGTATTGATGGCGATAGTTTCAGAAAGTTAAAATAGTTCTCTGTCGATAAAAGATAGCGTTCTGCCGGGTGTCAGTAGCAAACTATGGTAGTAACGAGCCGGTAGTACTGTGTCAACCATGACTCAAAGTAGCTTAGCAAATATTTTAGCGATGCGATAGCACCTTCCTATTATACGCTTAATAAATCTTAGTTTCACTTATTCTGTGCTGTATATTTTTTGTATATGTGTTCCCTACGATACGAAGTTAAAGCAATTCCACAATATTTCAATATATCTGAATATTTGATGTTTATTCCACTTAGTGTATATATGGCGTTTTTGTGATCACTTTTGTAAAGTGTACTGTGATGCATTTACTAAGATTTAGTCCTTGCCCCCTTTCTTGGTACCTCGAATGAACGTTGTTTAGATTTGACGATAGAACTTCTAAGTCCGAATATTCGCTAATTTTTCGGTAGATGACCTTATGCCCTGCACATAACCTCAATTTACGGTTAACTCGAGAATTTAGTCATTTGTATAAATTATGAATAGAAGAGGGGAAAATGGATTACGTTTCTTTGTGGAAAATTGGATGTCACTCCAACCATATCAGAGCTAATACCGTCAATAACTACTTTTTGTTTGAGATCACTGAGAAAATCCTGTATCTATAATGAACTATTTTTTATTCACCCCGCCGCATGATTGCAATTTTTATATGCAATGTTTTCTTGAATTTCAAGAATCTCGCGAATAATGCCACCTACTATCCTGGAACTTACGTTGAACCAAGTGCCATGTGAAACGGGCTTAGTATGCGGCTGATCGTTCCAATATCCGTTAGTGAAAACTTGGCCTTAAGACTGATAAAAATTGCTGGAGAAGCCCCGCGCCGCAGTGCGGTTGGAGATTTCAAATCTGTTCGCGTGACTTTGAAATCGTATGGGATTAATGCGTGCGTTACCCCTCGTATGCGAGAGGTGGTGTCCTGCCTCCCGCACCCTTGTTGGTGTCCTTTTACACTCCGCTTACAGATGAGATTAACGGCTTAACGAACCTTTTGCACTGACATTCCCAATCCTTCGATCAGTGGGGCCATGAAGTACTACGCAGAAGAGATCGGCTTCACTTTTGTGGGGCGTATGTCGAATTAAAGAGTTAACAGATTAAAGAGTCTTCCTCTCTTCTCATATATTTGGTACATTCACGTCTTCGCTTGATCCTGCTAGCGTCCATCACGGCGTGACGCGTCATGTCGTAGGGGGAGTAATGGCACCATGGTAACATACATCTACACCTACATATATCTCTACAAGCCACCATAAGGGTGTTTGGCAGGGGGTGACTAATCACTAACATGAACTACCGTGAAGAAATTTACTTTCACTAACATGCTCCACATAATTTCAATGTTACAAATGTTATAGAAACAACTAAATTAATCTATAATGTAACTACGTAAACGTGGCGCAATAGTCATGCAGGGAACATGCAAAACATGGTATTAGCAATACTCGGCAGATTTTTAACCATGTATTTGGGTGCATATGAATTAATCAGCTACACTACATGTCAACTAACCTATTTCGAAGTCTTAACGCAACCTTTATGGTCTCCTATCGATCGCGGGAAAAATATTTTAAACCTTTCTGTTGTACAATCTATTTCTCTTATTTTATTCTCATGATCTGATCTACTTTTGGAATTTGGTTTGGTATGTTGGAATTCGTAAGATATTGAAAACTTCGTCGGAAAATAAATCGGATTTAAATTTACATAAAAGATTTAGTCTAATTTTCAATCGATGGCCTGAAAGAAATTGCCATCCAAGTTGTTGTAAGATGTCCGTGACACTAACCGGACAATCATCAAGGCCTTGCAGGTATCTTGTTGATCTTTTCTGCACTCTTTCTAACTCTCTTTTCAAGCCTACCTCATGTGGATCCCAAACACTGGCAGCGTATACCAAGTGGGGCCTAAAAAGGGAGAAGTAGCTGATTTCTCTAACTTCATCGTCGCTGAAAAATAAGATAACCGCTGATTCATGAAGCGTTTTATTCGTAGTTTTGTGAAAAAAGTCAATCTATGTAATGGTGATAATAAAAAGTCTGTAGTTAATTTCCGTGAACTTCTAATACGTACCAACCTTGGTTACAACACATATGCTCGTATTCATAGTCGTATTCTTAGGGGTTACCTGGGTATCCCCTAGCCAGGTAACACCTAGGGGTCCCCTACGCTGAGCGATTCATAAACCTTACCTGGGTAACAACTAGCCAGGGGACGCCTGGGTAAGAGATTTGGCAACAATCCCGAGGAAAAATACATATGCACGGTTCCGCTGAATGGTTCTCGATGTTTTCGATGCTCATCTTTCACCGTAACCAAGCACGCTATACACAGTAATATAGTATATTGATACACGATGTTGATGAGAAATGATTGAAGGAATATGAGAGAATGTTTACAATATTACTTAAATATTTATGTAATATGAATGGTGAGGAATAAGAGGTTGGTTCAACAAGTACCCGTGTTTGTAAACAGAAGATGTTCCTATGGAAAGTTGTTGATATTATAGTATACTGCCATTAGTACAGTAGTATCAATTCGCCACACGCGTGGGCAGCAGTACTGCGTTAGGGGAGGTTTGGGTAATCTTCATGCCTTACCCAGGAAATCGGCGGCCTGGGGGAGGGTTAGAGGACGACACTCCCCTGGGTAACGACTATGAATGCTATTTCTGAGCCAAGGGGTTCCCCCACACCTAGGGGACACCCAGGTAACGACTATGAATACGGCCCTTAGTGTCATTTTCAAGGTACACATCCACGAAGTGTTGAAACTATTTTTTTTGGTCGATACGAATTAAATGAGAGAGAAAATTAACAGTTTTGGCTGATATTTGGCGTTCGTTGCACGCTTTCGCGTAATTCCGGTGCCGGGAAATGTATTTCTTTGGAAAGCAAGTCTTGTCTGCCGGAGTTAAAAGGAGCTTTCATGGTCCCTGCTCCCTACCACTCTGCACCCATTCCGTATTTCGTGCCGCACCCCTGGCTTCCTCATCGAAATTCTCCCTCCTTCCTCTACTCCCCTTCGAAATCTCCGGCGCCCTCTCTTTCATACGTTCCTAACCACCCCTTTTTCCACCTCTCAAACCCTTTAAAAAAAGACGAAAAAAATGAGAACAGATTCCTCTCCCCCCTCCACAACCCCCTTCCCACAATACCCCACTTGAACCCCATCACCTCTCACACAGCCCTCCTCCTCCCACCTCTTCCTCCTCCTCTTCAACCACCTAGAACTGGCACGTAAGCACGTTATTTCCCCCTTTCGCCCCTCGAAAAAAAACGAAAAGATAAAAAAAATATATATAACAGACACTCTTGAGTGGAAAGGATTCGCTTTATTTATTTTTGCTCTCTCGTATTCCTTTTTATTTATTTTTCTCTTCCGCTTTTTGGAATCCCCCTTCGCCCACCGGCTTTGTTTGCCCAAAATAGAGTGAATCGTCGTGAATGTTTTTTCGGGACCGGTGAAGGTTGTTTTGTTCAAAAAAATTAATACTTTTTCTATTGGAACGATTCGTTCGATTCAAATCCGATTTTCAAAGCCTTTTTCCGTGGAAAACATCAAAATAATTCTCTCTGGCTAGGAGATGGCTCCAGTATACTGTTTAACTTGAGTTTTCGGGAAAGAATGGGAGAAAGACAACTGCTGTTCTCAAAGAAGGTAATACTAAAAACCAGGGAACAGTATGTGAAAACATTCGTGTGGAGCGTGGCACTCTATGGATCGGAAACATGGATCATTGGAAAAGCTGACCAGAAAAGCTTTCGAAACCTGGTGCCGGAGGAGGATGCGGAAGATAAAATGGACGAACAAAATAAGAAATGATGAAGTGTACAGAAGAGTAGAAGAGAAAATTACCATACGAAACACCATAAGGAAAAGAAGAACAAGATGGATTATACACAATGGATTTGTAAAGAACATAATGGAAGGCAAAATAGAGAGAAAAGTCATAGGTATAAGTTCATGGACGAAATAAAGAGGAAAGTTCATAGGATGAGGTACCTGGAGGTAAGGGAACTAACATTAGATAGGGAAGGGTGGAGGGCTGCAGTCAACCAACCTTAGAATTTACGACCAATGAATGAATAGAGCTTTAGATAAGACATCAGGAGAATTGCTCTTGCAAAATGGGCGTTAAGCACTGACGATGGGGACCTTGTGTAAGGATGTAAAGAAAAGGATGGCGTAGAGTTCAATATGGAGTATAGCGTTTTATATTGATGAAACATTGACTCTGTGGTAATAGAAAGAGAATATGTTGATGGTGTTTGGGATGTGGGGGTCGAGGAAGATGGAGAATGTGTTGTTGATGGAAAGTAAGGTAATCGGCGACGTGCTTGGTGTGGTGGGTGAGGGATGGAAGCCTCTGAGGAAGATTAGAAGCAGGTAGAGTAGAAAGTTGAACTAGACAGTGATTGGTGAAAGGTAAGTGAAGGCCGTGATATAGGGGAGGATACTGAGTGACCGGAGGAGAGGAGTGGGCCAAGTATTATGGTCGGGAAAACGAGAGGCCGGAAGTATGCCGAGATAACGATAGGATTCGTTTGACCAGATTGGAGCCTGTATCTGTGAAAATCAGCCAGGGATGTTATATTCTTTTTCCGTTTTGTAACGTCCTTCCCGGGAGAGATCAAACGTTCCCGGCGATATGTGGGCGCCAGTGCGGGTAAAGGAATTCCGCCCGCACTCGGAAGGGGAAAAAGTTGAAGGTGGAAATAATTAAAATTAAAATTTAGTAATTCTCTCAGAGTAGATAGTGTCGGTCATCCACTCCTTGACTCGAGCATCTGTTCTTCATCGAGAATAGAAACGGGTAGGAAAAAAGGACAAGGTGAAGGAAAAGAAAAAAAAACAAATCAATTAAAATGGAAAATACAAGCCTACTTAGGCTATCACCGATTCTAGATCCTAGCAAAGCACAACCGACTGGTATGAAACGAAACCCAAAAGACGAAAGGAAACACATCCCCAAAAGAGCTCACCGACGAACTGCCGTTCTGAACTCGAGCCCAAGCCGCCTCATCCCCTCTCCATCAACCGGTCTCCGCGGCTGTTCAAGCAAACTAAAAAAGAAATGAAGCAGTGGGCGCACCCGAGAGCCAGCATTCAAACGTTACAATTTCAACCTTCCTTCACCGGTAAACCGAATCAATATTATATCAATTTTCAGCTTTCGTCGTACCTGCCCCTCCCATTTATGAATATTCTTTTATTAGTTCCTTTATCAATTATTAGCTCAAGTTTGAAATTCTTTGCCCATGAGGATTATTTACTGTCGTATTATCCTAAGGAAGTTTGCGATACTTAGCTTTGTTAGGTAATTTTATGAGTCTTTCCACACTATGATCATGTTGTACTTTTGTTGATCTAACATTTGAAAATAATTAATGGCGAATACATTTTTTTCTATTTTCCATCTTTTGATCATAAGTAGGCACTTTACTTGTTCCGAAAGTTAACAACTGGCCATGATTTCTATCGTCATCAGTGTATGAAGACGATGGGCGACTCACGAGTCAAAACGTCGGAGGAGATGGAGAGTTTATCCAAGTAGGAAACCCGAACAGTCTTCAATAATATCATTTGCCGATAAAGCATTTGATCCTTGTGCAGTATAAACCTTTAAGAAAACCCAGCCGTGTGTTCTTCTATTCCTTGATGCCAGCTGATAGAGTTATGATCGTGGTCTATCGGTAGTTGCTTCAGATGTTACGGATGTATTATGCTTATATGACTATTGTAATTGTTATGTTACTTTGAGATCCATTTGCTTCTTGCGAATGTGTAGATACTTGTAATTGTGTAGATACACACGTGCTAGCGAATTTCCATAGATAATAATACGAATATTGTGTTTCCCAGTATTTATGAAGAGATGAGTAATTTTTTCTCTCATGAGTATAGTAGTTACACACTCCCATACCTAGGGATATGATAGTTTTGTACATTCTACTGATATTTTTCTGTATAGTCTTTCTTAGAATCCATAAATGAAGGTCTGTCATGAACTTTCTGGGAATTCTGTAACATTAAGCTTACAATGATGATTTTCTCTGAATTTTCCTCTCTGTTTATGGCCTCATGGAGAATGCTGGATTTCCGGTTCATGCTTTTGGTTACAAATCAACGGTAGTGTGAACTTTAGTTAGGATGTTGTTAGGGAATGCTCTCGGGTTTCAGTTACAATGCTGAACCCGAGACTGCATATGTCCTCGTACAAATTACGAGAGTGAGTTTTCACTCCCAGAAGGGACATCATTATCCCTGTCGCAATCACTGTCTCTGCTTCATTTTTATTCGTTTTACTTTTTATCGCATTCTTATCAGTGATGAATTTCGTCAGATGTTTTATCACTGATGTTATTATCATTAAATTATTTATTTATAAAACTTTTCTAGTAGGTGAATTTTTGCCCACTAATCTGGCGCAAAAATTTCTGTGAGAAAACTGAAGTTAAAAGTGTTCTACTATCGAAAATTCTCGAGTTGACAAAAGGAATTTGAATAAATGAAAAAAATCCTAACTCTTAAACATCTTCAATATTGCGTAATAACTAATTCATATTGAGGCTGACGCTAATGAGACTTTTGAAAACTGAGACTTGAAGGCGATAAAATCGGTATGAAGATTTTCCTACGCTCTAGTCTTTCCTACATTTATGAGTACACACTCGAGTTTTTATTGTTCTCATAGCCACCATTTTTTCAGGATTGCTTAGATTAAGGCACTTAAGATAATTTGGACTTGCATAGATTTCAACAACTTTGATCTCACTAGAAAGCAAATTAGTTCATCTTTATAGTGATACGTACACATTAGCCAGTGCCGTACCAATTTCCGACATGCTTTAAGAAAAATAATGACCGTTTTCGATGTGATGTGGCGACGCTGTGCGCTCCAAAGAGGTTTTATTTAGAAAATAGTAAGTTCTGACGGATACATGGCGTTAGAAATGTTGTGGAGCGTAGTTCATAATTTTTCTCAACAAGTTATAACGGACAAATTTGTACACAAATTCTTTCTAAACACGCCATTCCCTTTTCGGGGTAGGCAAAGTCAATAAATTTACTTCCGTTAGCCGTGGAAAATGGTTCCCTTTTAATCATACATCCATGATGCCCCATTCTTTCAAATCAATTTTTTTTATTTTTTTTGCGCTCATGCATTGCTTGATTCTTGCTCTCCTACTTAAAAAGTCTGCTCCCATGGGAGTCTGTAGAACGTAAATTTATTTTCGCTGATATTGAATGAGAGTTTACACTAAATGTTTACCCCCCTTTTATTACACAAAAATATTTTCTAGTTTCCCAGTTATTAATTATAGTGTCATTTAATTTGGTTAAATTTGCAAGTTCAGTTTGGGTCGCTTAAACAATCATAGCACCGTAAACTGTTGAAAATCGTAATAGCCCTCCTCTGTAGAGTCCGTTTTAACAAATTAATGCATAAATCTCACGGTATACCTCTTTCTCTCACGCCGTTCACTCTACAATCATATCTCTATTTTGTTATATGTCATTATTTGGATTTTATATTTGCCTAACCAACGAAGCACATCATCTTCATGTAAGTTTATTACTGGAGCATCCAACCCACAATCTTAATCACCCTCTTGGCGTGTTCATTACTCACCGTACTAATCATGACCAAACTATGATTGCCTCGGCAAATCAGTCAGTCTAAAACGCTACTCAGTGCATAGTGATCTAAGGTGTTAAGGTCTATCACGTCTGTTTGAGGGACTTCAAGGCCCCAAAGCAGAATGCGTTTTATCTTTCTGAAACGGCTGATGCTAAGACAAAAAACTTTCTGCGAGTGCGGGGGCCTTTCTGCGAGGGCGTTTTAGTTATAATTTAATCTTAGAGGTTCAAAACTCCCTCATTTTCGTCCTACGACAATGTCGCGCCGTTGCTCGATGTTCTGCTTTGGGGCTTCAAGGTGACCTAGGAAGTTGAAATTAGGCAGTGAAACTGTCACATCTACGTCTACAGCTACACGCTACCCTGCGAGCTGCAACACGAGAGAGTGGCTGGGGGAGTTAGAATACCAACCGTGTACAGATGTAAACGCTAAGGCTCTGGATTGGTGCTCAGTGTTTATTATAGTCACTTAATGTGCGTGGAAAGAACGAATTTTTGTGCCTATCGGCAATGTATCTATCTCATTTTACCGTTTCTGTTGGACCAAGAAATGCAGCGTGGCGTCAAAATGATATTCTCTGTGTTCTGAATTTCTCAAACCAACCAAGCCCAGCGTGTAGCCTCTGAGTCTCTAACGGATCCCAACTATTCTCTCGATAAGCTTAGAAACATTATATGTTCGCTTGTAGCAGTTTTTAACGGAGCGCGGAGAATTACCTTGTATTTTTTTACTGTCAAATTTATTGTTTTGGTCAAATTAGTCAATCTGAAATGCCGCTCGGGGCGATGCGAGCTAAGGTGCTGAGGCCTGTCATGCATGTTTGAAGGACTACTAGGTAGCGTAGGGTGTTTGTGCTTCACAGAAAAACTGTTACCTATAGTCGTGTCCTGAAGCCGAGCGGGGAAAGGTGACCACAAATAACTATTAGGACACCCCCTGCCACACGCCTCAACGGTGGCTCACTGGGCAGTATGTGGATGAAAATGACGTGGCAGGTGACGTTTCTTCGTTTTCTCTTTTGCGGTTTAGCCATCGGTGAGAGCTCTTCGGCTAAATGAAGGCGAAACCTCACCGCATACCGATTCGCTCAGGGTTCGAGACCCCTTACTGTGCACCGTGGGCACGTCATCATCCCTCCCCTTATGGATCTCGCCGAGAGTGTATCGCTCTCACGTACGTACCAGTCAGGAAAAATATCTCTTCACGTAATTGAACGAGGCTCAGGGCCTCGAACCAGGGAGACTGCAATTAAACGGAAAAACCTCTCCTTTCTAACCCTCTCAACCCCTTGGCAAAAGCTCTGACAGAGAGAGAGAGAGAGAAAGAAGACAAAAAAGCAGTTTTTCCGTCTCACGCGTGCCTCCTTTTCATTTTTTTGTTTTGTTTTTTCGCTATTCATTTGTTTCACTTTTTATATTCGGCACCAAATCCGCCTTGTTCTCTCCCTCTTCCTTTGTCGCGACGGTAGAGGGGTTCGTGCCTCGGGGGAGGCCCCTTTTCCGTCACCAAGTCTCATCCCACGGCCGCAGCGGGCAGCGTTGCCAAATCTCGCCGCCATCCTCGTGGATTCTCGCTCGGACAATTCTTTTTCGAATGAAAGTCATAATTTTTTATTAATTTTTTTCCTACGAAAATGTTGTGCTGCGACCATTTGTGACCTTTCTTAGACCACGTTCGAGCGCTGAGTATAATGATATAGGCATAGCAAAGCATGGTGACAGGTGTCCACGGGAACCTTTTCAGTGGAAGTCTTCTGTGTCCACGAACGTGCTCCACACGGGGAGATCACGCGTTTGACAACCAGTTTTTCCGAGGTTGCAAACTTCTTGCCTAAGGTAGTTGGAGAAAGTTTTGTTTATGCAGTGATATTCATTGAAAGCTGTGAAGATAGAACTACAAACCAGAAAACCGTACATAAAAACATTCGTGTGGATCCATTCGTGTATGGATCGGAAGCATGCACCATTGGAAAACGTTGGTTTTCTGAAACGCAAAAGAATCTTCCGCAGTGAAGGATTTTTAAGCGTTAGCTGTGAAAAAATGCGTCAAATTAAAGACTTATGTAGATATTTTTCTTAAATTACTGAGAATTTGTCTATTAAAATTTGTAATTACATCATTAGTAATGCAAGCTTTAATTCATGCTTCCTACATCTGCTTAAATGAAAATGTATAATTCGAATGTGATATCCACTATGACTAGAAAGCTATCTCGCTCAAACTACCTTAAGTGTAGATTTTTGTCGATTTACCCACAATGTGCTGTCCGCTTCCCTCCGCTCCAATAGAACCTTCCCGAGAGACTTCTCTTTGACATCACGTTACGCGCAGGCGACAACCTCCATGTTTCGCACCGCTATAAATGTGGGAGGCCACGAAATATGTGCTGCCATACCTTTCAGCAAGCGGTTTAAATATTTTATACTCAATACATGAAAAAAATATTTTTCATGTATCGGGTACATTGAAATATATGAAAATATACAATACGTGAAAAATAAATTTTATAAAATAAAAATTATTATTTTAATCTTTTTCCAAGAAAAATATTTTCGGGCATTAATGTGTGGCGTTTTGAGGCGCAGTGTGTGTGTGCCTTGCAGGAAGTTGTAGGCAAGGGCGAAGAACCGTGCATACGGCGTTGCCAAGTCTTACAGCCGTCTCTTGGATGCTGGCATGGAAAAAAATGACTTTTTCCGGTGAAATTTCTATATTTATTTCTGGAAAAACTTTTGGTGCATTCATTTTGGCGTTTGGAGAGCTTGAAGAGACGTCTGTGTTTGGCAGATGTAGGTTGAGGGCGGGAGTCAGAAATTCGTGGGTTAAACCGGAGTAGGGAGGAGTGTTTGCAGAAGGGAGAGAGTTGTTTGGCCTTTCAACGAAAATGAAATTTGGATTCGTTTCTTTTTTTTCTCTTTCTCTGCGTCGGGGCGCCGTGGTAAGCTTCGTGCTGTGGTTGGACGCACTTTTCGCGCGAAGCCTTCCCCTTCAATGGGCGAGTGCGTGAATGCGCGTCCCGTGATTATTCCTAAGGTATTGAAGTGCAGAAAAAACTGCTATCCATGTAGGCTGCATATTGAAGATGTGGGGACGTGCATATCTACCCACCTGTCTAACAGTTATTTCGCTTTCGCTCGCTCAAAACTTAACTTCTGTGAATCAGACTCTTGAACGGTGAGTATACTGACTTTCGACCGGAACCCAATCGCGCAGGAAACATCCTGGGATTTTAAATGTATTTGAACGAACCGCAAGTGGGACGGAGGAAGTACAACGGACATCAACCAGAGAGTACCCCAAGCTAAGAAGGCGTTCATGGGAAGAAGAAAACTGCAGTGCTCAAAGAAGATAGGATTATGACCCAGGAAATAGTATGTGAAAACATCCGTGTGGAGCGTAGCACTCTATGGATCGGAAGCATGGACCATTGGAAAAGCTGACCAGAACAAACTGCAAGCCTCCATAACCTGATGCTGGAGGAGGATGCTGAAGATAAAATGGATGGAAAACATAAGAAATGATGAAGTGTACAAAAGAGTAGTGGAGGAAAGGACCATATGGAACGCCATACAGAAAATACAAACCAGATGGATTCGACGTACCCTGAGACACAATGGATTTGTGCAGAACATAATTGAAGGCATAATAGAGAAAAGTGATCTCAAAGGAAGACTCAGTTCATGGACCAAATGGAGAGGGAAGCACATACATAGGAAGAGATACCAGGAGGTAAGGGAACTAGCATGAGATAGGGAAGGGTGGAGGGCTGCCATCAGCCAATCTTAGGATTGATCGACCAATGGTTGGACGCAATTGCAACTCTCTCGAATCGCATTCCCTTATTTTATAAACAATGATACTCAAACGATATCGTACTGTCTACCAAATTTATTTCAAATTCTTACCAGTGTTTCAACTGTCTAGCAGTCATCATCAGGTAGTCTTACCTGATGATGACTGCTAGACAGTTGAAACACGTGTTGTAAGAGTTTGAAATAAATTTGGTAGACAGTACGATATCGTTTGAGTATCATTGTTCAATATGATGTTCTACAACATCTCGCCGGAGAAAGTGGGGTTTATTCTCTTATTTTATTTTGGATCGGCTTTACTATCCATGGCTGAATATTTTCTCTCCGTAATAGTTAGTTTTACCATCGATAGCTCTCACATCAAGCAAAGAGCACAGTTTTGCGATGTGCAAAATCCTACTCCAAAATTACTTGTTAACGTTGAGTGAAAGAAAATGCCTCGATAGCTTGCGGTTTACTTAAAACATGCATGAAAAATTAGGCTGTGTTTTTTTTTTATATTTACTGCTTCTTATTTCGATATAAATATCTCCTCCTAGCGTTTTATTGTTGTTAGCGTTTTTCTGTGTCACGTTTTACTTATCATTATAAGTTTCGTATCCTGCGATTTAAACATTTTCAAGTGTTTTCCTTATAGTTTTTACTAATCTACCGGGTTTTTTTATAGTATTCTACCAGTTAAGGTAATTTCGTTGAATGTCATAGAATCTCCTCCAGGTTTTCTACACTTTCAGGGGCATATCTGGCTCTAGTATATCCTTTTTCGTCTCAGCATACGATCTACCCGTCTTGATTTAAATATTGGTTAAAGATATTTCCCTTGCTGTCTTTGTCTCCCTCACGTAATTTACCATTGCTGTGGCAACTTTTTTTCTTTAGAACAAACTGTTAAGTTAGCTGCAAACATTTTCCGTCGTATTTTTAGTAGTGGATGGACAATTATTAAATCTTTTCATCGAATTATAGTTAAAAAGATCGTTGAAAAAACAACTATAAAATGCTCCAAACGGTGAACTCATAGTCATTATAGTGTAAATTGCTATCATCAGCATTCGTAAACCCGGAGATTGCTTACTCTCCCTACCCACCCGTTAACCAACCTCTTCATTCCTTCATGATTTTTCACTTGGATGTCCTTCGTAATTAGTAGAAGGGTGATTTCCGGGTTATCTTCCGTGTTGTATCATCTTACTGGCGAGATTCGCCGGTGCTGCAGACGGCGTCTTCGGGTCTGTTGTGTTTTTTTTTTCAGGTTTTTGCCAGACTCCGATGTGGTTATGGGTATTCTGATCTGTGACGCAAGAGGCGCGTCTAGGTGTTCGAGAGCTCGCATATATCATTCCTGATGAACTGCTTTTTTTGTGGCTTCTCGGATAAGTCTCAGGTGTTATATCTTAGAAGAATATGACGAGGAAATATCTGAAAAACACACTTCTGACACGAAGACGCCCGCTTCAGCGTCGGCGATACTGCCATCAGTAAGATGATAACGCGTGGACGACGCGAAAGACAATCCGCTAAGTTCAGCTTCTTCGTTTAGACCACTCCGTGGAAGATGATGCTCCGTGGATGATAATTTTCCTGATATCATCATGACGCTCCATTATTTTCCTGATATATTCCACTTTTGGTCTTCCTCTGCAATTCTTCCCTTGTATTAGACCTTCCATTATTTTTATCATCAGGTCATCAAGTCGCTAAATGTGTGCAATTAGTTTTATTTCTTAAAGTTGTTTGAGCGAGTTAGTTCCCTAGTCATAGAGGACACCGTATTCGAATCATACGTTAAAATTTCAGCAGTGAAAAATTTTGTGAAGCATATATTGAATATTGCATTATTAATGGTGCAATAATTTACTAATATACGAATGAAGTTCCAATAAATTAAATAAAAATATATGTATCTGTAAGTCTTTAACTTGACTTTTTTTCGCGAGGTACGTTTAAAACTCCTTCACTACGAAAAGTTTGTTGATTCTGAAAAAAATACTGCGGTGACAATAGGATTTATTTCCAAAAATGGTTGAGAAAACATACAAACTATACGCTACAGTACGATACAAACGATATGGAATATATAGACTATATCTAAGTGTTAGAAATTCCTCATTTTTTAAATAAGTTCCCTCTGGAGTGCATACGCGTTCCACTTCCCATGTAAAATTGCTGGTATTTATTTGGCAAATATTTCGGAAAGTAGTGTGGTGAGAGACTGATATTTTGGTACCTTTGGAAGGGTGAGGTATTTTTCATTAAAATGAGCCTGAATTCATTGATTTATAGGTTTACTGTGTTCATTTGACTTCTTTTTTCTCCAACTCTTCGTACTACTTCTTCGTTGCTGATCTTCTCCGTCCATTTCATTTTCGTCATTATTCGACCACACAAAATCTCCATTGCATTTCGTCTCATTTGTTCTGTAGCTTTCACTGTTCAATTTTCACTGTCGTATATACATCTACGTCTACATACTGCCATGCGAGTCGCCGTCTGAGCGTGTGTCAGGGGTGTTAGGACACCAGCTGTCTAAAGATGTAAGAGAAAGGTTTTTTGCGGTGAAATGGTGACGTGTGTTATGGAAGTGCATTTAGTGGAGCTCAGTTTTTATTGTGGTCGATTATTGAGCGCGTAGAGAACGAATTTTTGTACCTACATGTTTGGAAATGTATCTCTCTTATTATATCACTTCTGTCAGACCTAGAGATGTAGTGAGGCATGATAATATTCTCTGTGTCGCTCTGAAACACTCCAGCTCTGAATTTTTGAGATAAAAGATCAAGTTTTCACTGTCTAAGTTTGACAATGATTGTGCCTTTTTGATTTTTTCTCCAAGCAAATATCTCAGTGTTCTGGAAAGGTATGTCGCAGTTTAAGTAGCTTAATATTCAGGTAGTTAAACAATTAAGGAATTACTACGGAGTGAATTGTATGACATGACCGTTTTTACTGCTTCTGTCTCTAGTACACTATATTTTAAACAGCTGCCTTTTCCGCCTTCGTTTCTCCCTCTATTTATGTAATGTTAACATCTACAAATGAGCTTTCCTTTTTACTTGAAGGACATTTTCAAGAAATGGAATGTGTTTATTTCATATTACCTTCGTTATTTTCCCATAGTTTTAGAATATATTTTTAAATTCATGTATTCCACTTGTTTTGTTGATATTCACAAACGAATGAGAAGTAAAAGCAAGTAAGATCTCTTCTCGGGGATTACTTGAGGCTGGAATTGAAATAAATAATGATGCCTTTTTTTATATTCCCTTCGCACGCCCCTTCCGAAGACCGAGAGCCTCGTTATTCTCGGTTGTCGATTCTCTTATACGCTGACTCGGCTGAGGGTTCATTACCCGACTCGCCTTTTGTGTTATTATTTGTAGGGGGAGGTAATATATCCGACGGCAACCTCTATTACGTGTGGTGAAATTTCCCTGCGTTGTGATTCAGAACCACGCCTCTGAGTTTCCCTGTCTGCAGCAGAATATACCGAAACATGACTGATGAGTTGCACTGAATTTTAAAATGATTTTTGTAAAGAGACAATGATTATTTTTCGTTTCAGGGTTAAAGTATGATTGTGACAATACTTGAGATGGGTAAACCCGTTCATTTTTGGGAACTCGGACTCTCTGGACTTCCTTTTTGACACCCGTTCCTTTTCACTCGTTCACCGTTCGTTTTTTTATTGGTGGCCACGTATTTTTATTTTCAATATGTTCTTGGTGTGTAAGGAATGTTAATAATCCTGGAAATACTTGGTAAACTATAATGACGGCGTTTAAGAATATTGGATTAAATAAAAGATGGAATGTAATATAGCCAACTTTTTACATGGTTTAGTAAAAAGGTTTCATGTTAAGAACAAAACTACTGCTAATCACACCGCTAGCATTGGCAGATGGATTTTTGAGGTTTTATAAAGAACATCGTGTCTCTAAAAGATTTGAGTGGAGGGGCGAAAGTAATAACGGACCAAAAAAGGAATGAATAACTGAAAAGAACGAAGGACCGAAAGGACTAACGGACTGAAAGGAATGAAGGACCGAAAGGAACGGTCGTTCCAAAGAAGTCGGTCTTCGGTCCTTCTGTATAGGTGATTGTTTGTCATTGTGTTTTCTCTTAAAAGAGGGCAGCACCACTACGTGCAAGGAGGGCTTTACTTTCAAACACGAGACCAGTCTATCGCTGCCTTCTCGACTGTATAGTGACTATTGTACAAAGTGAAACGTAATTAAAACCTTTCAATGGGATTACGATCTTTGATTTACATCAATCCCGAACACAGTAACACTTCCGTTCAATCCGTGGACCCGTTCCTTCGGACCCGTTCGTTCGCGAACGACCCACCTCTAGGCCATATGAAACGTATTTTATTGTTCTCATGGCGCTTCTTTCCTCTGTCTGTTTGACGTTCTTATCAATCTTTATGTTGTCATCTTGAAGTTCCATCTCAAACCGTGAATAAATTACCGCAAACAGTGGTAAACCCATTGGGACTTTGACCCTGAATAATCTAAATCATCATTATCATGTCGTATTTATGCCGAGAGGTCCGAGCTTTGTCCCTGTCTAGGTTCTTCAATCTTTGCTAGACATAGACGTTACTTTCCAGGTCTCCTAAGCATAGAGTTTCTGTCGGTCCTCTTTCACTCCCATCTATCCATCTCCTCCGGGGTCTACTACTCTACTAGGCTTCATCCGTCTAGGGTCCATTCCATAACAATTTTGTAGAAGGATCCCATGACCTGACCCTGAAGGATCAAATAAGTCGTTGAATCATTTTTATGGTTAAAAAATTCGTCGTTCTGTTTAAAAATCATTGTTGCTGATTTTAGGCTATAAGGATAAGCCTTTCCGTCTGAAATTCAGTCTTTCTTGTGTAGAATATACCTTTTCAGATTCTTTATGGAAGATTTTAAAAGAAAATTGTACCTGATGATGATGCTTTAAGCGTCGAAACGCGTTCGAATAATAAAAAGTGGACATTACTAAGATGTTTATTTTAAAATTCACGATGATGTTACACATAATCTCGCCGGATAATGTTGAATATCTTTATTGAAAATAGAAAAATAACCGATGAAGTAACAAAATAGTGTTGTGGTGTATTCAAGCATTGCTTATCATGTTCATAAAGGCTGTATGCCACTTACGGTATCCAATATTTGCTGGTTGTAACCTTGGGCCTGAGACTTGCCATTTTCTCATGTTCCCCTTCGATTACGTCAGTGGATAGCAGTTTAGCAGGCCCGTGCTGTTCATCAAATAATACCTATTTTATATGACTTTCTTTAACCTGCTAATCCTCTCCTTTTACGTAATCCTGCATATAATTGTAAAATTCTCCATACATCTTCTATTTCCTGATAGACTGCTAAATATAAGTGTTTACATCGTTATGTAAACTGTTGCCAAAGATTGTCCAGCATTTACAGCATCCTTGTGTCAGGATTTGCTGTAAACATTTATGAATTATTTTGGATCATTAAACCAATTATGCGTGCATTGGCTGAAAAATTGTGTAAGAATGATAAAATCATATAGGCTGTGTACCAATAAGTTACTAACGATAAAGTGTGATATGAATCTTTAATTCATAACCCAAACTGATCATTTACTTTTCATTTTTGGTCAATATGATAATTTGCTCTAGAGCTACGATTCCTTCTCCTTCCTATTCATTTTCTATTACGAATACTTCCTAAAACTTACTTGTCAGTTAACATCTGAAGATGATGCCAGGCATCGAAATCCAGATTATGCAATAAATTGACCTGTGGAGTGTAAAAGTTATTTTTACTAATTAACATGGAACTCCACAAGGTTGAACCGAGTTTTATTTCATTTATTGCTCAAGATGTACGTAATACCATGGTAATGTATGTTCCCATGGAATGTATTTATTTTCTTTTTTAAATACTTATCAGATTGTTTGTGGTGCAAAATGTCATATAGTTATTAAAACGCACTATAGATTTAAACCCACTTTGTGACTTTCATATCAACATCCTAACCTGAGATGATAAATATAGAAAAAAGTTATCGTGTTCTACATGGATAATCATATATGTCGGTGACCATGCTTCTGCTTGCACTTGTGTAATTCTATATTCTCCTCTTTTTATTCACAGATGAAGGTGTACAAGCACAAACTACTCGCCCGCTTCGGTCTGATGCACATGATTGGCACGAACCTGTGCGTCTGGCTGAATGTCTTGGTTCAAGAAACGAAGCATGAGATCCTTACGTTCTTCAACCCTGAAAATAATACTCTTGGTCTTCATACCCACAGCGCCAGGCAGCACACATTGCGTAAGGATTGGAATTTGATTGACTCAAAAAAATCTTTTGAGTGTCAATCTTTAATTTCTCCGGATTTTTTATTCCTGGAAAGAATAAATCTCTCTCCTTTTATCTGCCTGCACTATCTTTAGGTTATTAGGTTAATATTCAGGAGTCCTACAAATTTTAGAAGCCTACATACGCGTTGGATACCATTATCTTTGCCCTTTCTCGTGCATATTTGACGAAAAAACCCATATTTTTTTAAATATGAAGGTTTGCACTGTGGTAAAATGTATATTTTATTCTTAAAAATTTCTCAAATTTTGCTTTTTTACCATGTGATTGTCGCAAAATGTTTCCGTGGAAAGTCCTCTGGGAAAGTGGAAAATACAATATCAGTATTAATTCATGGCCCAGTAAACTTATTTAACACGCTAGAGTTTCTAAGTTTTGCGCAGATTCCCGATAATTGACACACTTACGAACAGAATTTTGTTAAAGTTGTGGCTGGCGTGCGTGTTCAGAAGTAGGAGGGTCATGCAAAGGGATGCAAACAGTACGCTGAAGAGGAAGGTGAAGTTAAGCTGGACTAATACGCCAGCAAGTACATTTGAAGGAGTATGTTTGTGTGATCGTCTGGGAAAATAAATAGATAATAGTGTCGACGGAGGCCATGGCACTGGTGCAGGCGCAGAAAGTGCTTCAGTTTTTTTAATGGTGATTCCTTTTCTCTTCACCAGAGGTCACCAGCATTTCTGCTTTCTCGGTAAATTGGAAATATTATAATTGAGAAAGTGGCAAATGACTTCAAGTTTTTGTTGCTTCAAAGTGTCGTGGCTGTGTCATAAAAATGAAAAAATTATGCACTCTTCGGCTGGCCATGTATGATGACTGTTCAGCAAATTTAGCCTAGTTCTTCCAATAAACGATAAAGTAGATAGGAGGCTTGAAGATGGATCTAATACAAATATATATATGATTGAACTTATCTCAGAGCTCGGAATAGATACCTGTGTGGCAATGTGTGTTATTTTTTTAATGTGGGCTAAATTACATATTCTCTTTCCGCACTTCTCAGTTATTTGCATCCATGTCTCTCCTGATCAACCTCTATTTCTCCCAACCAGTTTAACTTCCAATACTTTCTTTGAGATTCTATTGAGGTACTTTCTTTTGATATGCCATCATCATCTTAGTTTATATTCCTTTATATTTTTGTCATTGAGGACTCCTGCTGCAGATCTCGGATAGTTGTATTTCTTACCTGATCTCTTTTGGTTTTATTTCATATTCACTAAAGGATATTCCCCCTGTTGTAATATTGCTTATCCCTGTAACATCAGTAATCGACGAATGTGGATCCAAAACTATTAGAGCTTCGCCACGACGATCGACCTTGGTCCATTCCCCTAAGAAACTTATTCTTTAGCCTAGACTACTGACTGAAATCTTCATTGCTACACCGTTGAATTTGAATGGGACGGAGGTTCTACATAGAGATTTTTAGAAAATCTATAAAAAATAAATAATTTGCGGATGAGATTATGTTTGTCAAAAACCTAAAATTAACAAAAAAAGTATGCTACAGCTGGGCTCCTTAAAGGTATACCACTATAATGCCAATTAAATGAAACAAATTACTTTTCATCGTAAAATGACATTTTTTAAGAAAACTCTTTGTAAACCATATACCCATGAAAGGGTTAAATGTTTGGTTATAATAGGCAGGTTTTCAAGGCTATATGTTTGGGGAGATAAATAAATAGGTGTATACATTTCTCCTTTTTTGAATGTGCCTCTATATTCGTTGGAGAGAGTATCTTGCCTGGAAAATGTTTTTCAGTAATATTCTACCTCGTTTCGCTACCACTGTTAAAATATATGTCAAAAGGGTTTTTCTCCAAGCTTTCCAATTTTTCGTGCCTACTTTCTTATTGTCTCTCGACTTTCCCTTTCTCAGCTGTCAAGTTCTCCTCCGGAGTCACCGCGTCCACCGCCTCATTGTCGGCCGTCACCGGCGGTGCAACTCAGGCCCTACACCACGAGCACCTCCCCGCCTCGCACCAAGTCCACCACCGCGTGGAGAGGGGCCTCAAGGGCCCACACCACATCTACGAGTGCCGGCGCACCAACATCATGGGGTCCCTCGTCCAGGACGCCTCCCCGTTCCTCTTCCCGTGCACCATCGAGTACAGCCTCATCTGCGCCGCCATCCTCTACGTCATGTGGAAGAACATCAGCAGGGTCGAGATGACGCGGTGCGGAAGCAGCCGGATCGGCAAGGGCGTGGACTGTCACGCGGGAGGCTCGCCAGGAGGTCCAGGCGGCTCCATGGTCTCGTCCAGGGGGAAGGTGCACATAACGCCCAAGCGCTCTCCGCACCACTACTCAGTGGACTGCGCCCGTGCCCACAAGGGCCTCTTCGTGGGCATCCTGGTTTTGGTTCTGACCATCATCTCCCTGATCCTGTTCTTCGTCCTGATCGGGCGTCCAGAGCTCGTCGGCCTGGCTGTCTTCGAGGTAAACATGTGTGAGCTCACGCTGTACGCACTATCGACACTGGCGACCCTGGCCGGGATGATTAGGGTGAGGGAGTTGAGGTACGACGGAGGTCGGAACCTCGAGCTGGACTCGATCCTGCTGATCGTGTCGCAGACCGGAATGTTCACCTACAGCACGTTCACGGTGATCGGGGGCCACTTCACCCTGGAACGGAACACAGCTCTGGTTCTGGCCACCGCCCTGGCCTCACTGGTCCAGACCACGGTTCAGACCATATTCGTCCTGGACGCGTCCAGGCGGAGCTGCGCCACGGCTTCCCAGATAAGGAGGAAGCCGGGCAGGGAGGTCGTGACTTTCTTGCTCGTCGCCAACCTCGCCATGTGGGCTGTGAACACTCTGGAGAAGAGTCGGGCCGAATCTCACCCGGTCCAGTTGCACTTCTACGGACTGTGGGCGTGGACGATTATCACTCACGTCAGCATGCCGCTCGCTATCTTTTACAGGTTCCACTCTACGGTTTGCCTCTGCGAGATATGGAAGCGGGCTTACAAGATGAAACCTGTTTACATGTAGTTTTACTTGTTTAGTCAGCGAGCGACGGTCCGAGTTGGTATGAGCAACCTTAACCTATAAGTTCCTCGATTGTTGGGGCGTAGGAAAACACCCGCTGGTTTTCTTATAAAAGAGAAACGTAAGACTGCGGCAGAATCATCGCCCAGCTTCGCCCCGTTTAACTGATGACTTAAAGAAAAAAGAAAAGGAGAAAACTCAAGCCGTTCTTAAACAAACAAAGTGTTCATTGCACATAAGTTCCATAATCCGAGAAAGGAAATATGCTCTTAATAGATTTGTATAGCGTCACAGTATAAACTCCCAAATGCCGATTGCCTCCCGCAGGATAGTTTTTTTTAAATAGGGTCGATCCAAGAAATAGGTATCTCTGAGAAGTGAAGCGTGAGGTAAAATATTCTAGGATTTTTGTGTGATCTGTCCAACTTCAGACTAAAGTATAAAATCCGCCTCGCTGAGGAAGCACGCCGTGTTCATGTGCCCTTTGAAGAGTACAAAATTCGTCTTTAAACGCGTTGCATGGACCTTACATTTCTTTTATAAGAGTTTTGCTAGTATGCGCGCGCAGACAATAAATAAAAATTTGTCAAAAGCTCCCGCTGCAAACTAGTCAACACTTAAGAACAGTTTCTGCTAAACTTTTTCTCTTCCTGAATCTTTTGAAAAATTTCTTCGTGTAACGAAATATAATGCTAAAGAAGTTTTATACTGATGGAATACAGGAATAATTCGATGTAACCTAGGCTCTAAGAGATATTTGAAATATTCAAATTTTGTCGAAGCTTTGTCGAAATTGATACCTACTATCAAAGCATTTCTTTCCGGTACTTATCGAGATTTCTATCTATGACTCCCACTTTTTTGAAAAAAAATGCGCTTTTCGTATTAATGCTCGTTGAATAGTGGAATGTATTAGCTTGTGTCAGATTAAAATGTTTGATAACTAACTCTTGTAATCAGTATAAAAATTGGATCATAATTCGTACGGCCGGTAAAAAAGTGGCCCTTTGATTATTTTCGTGGCTTTTATTACCGCAAAATTCTCAAAGAAATCGGTAATATTTTCGCATATCAGGGCAGAGAAAATGAAAGTTTTTCCACGACTAGTTTTTAAGCAAATATATGCAAATGACGGCGAAGGTGGCAATCTTATACATGAGTAAATTAGACAGACTACAATATGTGCAACACAAATATTGATGGGAACAGTTTTTATACCGCTAGTTTGTATTGTTGGTTTACCAACTGTCATTTTTAAATGCAATTTTTGAAGACTTTACGCCGTTCTTGGAGGTCTTTTATAGTTCTGCATCTTTGTTTTCATTCGATGCAAGAGTAATATTTACGGTTATGAGAATTTAATTTGTTAGAAACAAGGGGATTCACATTTTTAAATTTTTATCCCGACTCTGCAAGCCTTTTAACGCCAAAGAACGTCTTTTGAGGAGTTGATAGCGCCTATATTACCTGGATTTTCAAGATGAGTTTTGATGGGAACAGGCTTTGAGTTTTTTTGTATTAATATACATCGAATCTGGAGAAGTATTTTATTTCCTTTGTTAATGTAAGGTGATTGAATACTTTCAAACATGCATTCTCATTTATTATCTCAAATCATCCTCATTCGAGGACATTTCATTCATTTGTGGGCAGTGGCTGAGCTTTTATCAGAAATTACATTCATTTAATTGTATTATAATGTACAAAGTCACGAGTTTTTTCCAAGTGCGTCAACTCCCTGTATAATTTGGCTCACTTTTTAGTGATGAGACGACGAGTTGTCTGTATTTAGGAAATATTCTTTATACTGTTTCATATTATGTACAGGCGTTGCATTTTGCTCAACGTTTGGTCTGATGCGTACATTTGTGGTACTTTCACGGAATATTTCATAGTTTACAAGTGACACTAACCGGAGCCAGTGTGAACTGATCTGTGAAACTGATGTTGGCTCCATTTTGTGTTCGATGTCCTAAATTCCGATGTATAGATAGACCAGAATTATGTAACTTCAATGTCATCATAATAAATAATGGAATTCATTCTCAGAATGTAATTAGAATAGATTGTTTCATCACATTTTTCCCATTTAAATGTATGAATATCGAGGTGATACCATCTAAACTAAGTCGTTTTACAGCTTATTCTTGAAAAGATAACAGTTTCCCTCGAGATAAAATCTACTTCGTGCTAAATCATCTTTTTTCAAATGTTTTCATTAAAATCAACCAGCCTAAATGTGCTTTTGAAGTTATTAGGAATCATTTTCCTTTTTTTTACCTTTAATGGAAATATTTATATCATTGAGAAATCTAATTTTCATTGACTTAGTTGATATAAGCCTATAAACATGAAAGTATTCGTGATTATTTGTATTGACTGTTGTCCATTTTTATGACCTAACTGTATTAGCTTATCTCTTCTCTACAACTTGTCTCTTTCAGCATTATTTGGTTACCTCTATGGAGATGTAGAATTCTTTTTGCATCTGCGAAGCGAAAATATTTGAATTCTTCAATAGAAGAGTTGATGTAATTACGTTATGGTTTTCTACAATGTTGGCCTCAGATATGATTGAAAGAAGTATTGGTTTTATTCATTTATACATGTGAGTAAACATGCATTTTACCTACATTTCTTATGTAAGTAGCACATAACTGAAAATAACATTAGCAGCTATTGCTATAAATATGTTTTTCCAGTAACCAAAATCCCTAACTTTTAGGAACTAACAGATCTTTCGTCCCTTTAAATTAACCTATTTGCTGTCATATATTTTCCGCGTTTGATGTAATTTGATTTCCTTGAAATTTCCTGCCAATTCATCTCTCTAAATCTTAAAGACTATTTCTTCAGTCTGAGTACTCGTAATCTGTCCGCTGTCTTTCCCAATACTATTTTTAACCCAATGGCCAAGGTCAAATGTATATCCAAGAGTTACGTGGAGATCAGCGTAATCAGCTTTGTTAGGATGGGTCGTCGACTTTTTATCAGAAAGAGACCATTTCAAGATAAGTAGAAGATTCCAAAAAAACTCAGCTCCGAGTTTGGATACAATAAAAGATTTCAAGTACATTTAAACGAAGTGAAATGGTCACAATTATCTAACTGGTTGTAGATGGCTCATGTTCTGGTTTGTTATTTTAAATTCGTATGCCCTAACATACAATTAAAACCCCTAGGCAAGTGAACACTTATCGAGAATCAAATAACTCTCCCACCAGTGAAAGGATCGATATCTACGGTCAAGATTTAGGATCGAAGTACGCGTTGCTTTCTTTATGAATATTTGCTTTTCAAGTGCATTTGTTTCTATTTCTCATATAGACCTGCTCATTGTAATAAAATCTTTCCATCTTATCAAAAATGAGGATAATGTACCACGATTAACATCGAACATATTGATCCTATTATTTATTCCATGAACCGCCATTGGAATTATGTTGCTGGTGCCATGGTTTTATCTACGGTATATGCTAACATTGACCCTCTATTTTTTTCTTTGTTATCCATGATGATAGTTCGCATCCTATAGGGTCCATTACCGATTTTCCAGCAGTAGACCTTTAAAATATAAGATGTTTCCATAACATATCCTAAATATTTCGGGATTTTGCAGAAAATATTGTTTGATAACTACTGAAGACGTTGGAGATAATCCCACTCTTTGTTATCAAAGTCAAAATCTAATTCCACTAACACTGAGAGTTAACTCATTTACTTACTCCACCTTTAAATGAAATAATTAAATTATATTTCGTAAAAATTCTAATTGTAAATTTTATTACATTCTAGTGACTAAGTAATTCCCTAGCGCATTGAGAAAATATTTTTGGAAAAGACTTTTGCTGGAGGCATTTCAGTTCCTTCGTATTTCAATTTGTTTTATTGTAGCCTCTGAAGTTCAGTCGATAGGCATACTGTTGCTACTTATTTCTTACCATCCTGATTTCTTACGACATAGGCCGTATATTATTTGCGTTAATTAACCCTTTCTTTTTGACGACAGGCATCAAAGTTCATGCGTATTCATTTTTTCCACTCAATCTGTCAATTTTGTCATGGAATGTGTCATCAGAAGAAATGATACATCCACATGAATTATTCAAATGCTGTAATTAATGACACATAGGAAAATTCCTAAGGTTGAAGGACAATGATGAAGGTGCTGTAGAATTATTTCCCCCCTCGCCTAGAAGTGCAGGGTAATTTTTTTATTACTTTAATTTTGATCTTCTTACTGTCCCTCCCACTTCTCACCCCTCCTTTTGGATGACATCCTTCTGATTGCTTCCTTACTATTTATTACCACCCCGTTTAATGCTAATTCTAATCCACAACTGGCCGAGGTTGTTGAGCGTTTGACTGAGATTAATTTGTGACTATCTTTAATGGAAAGCTAAACCAAAATTAAGGAAGTGAACTCTTCGGGAAAGATCGTTTACTTTTGCCCTCATAGTTTTTAACGATTCTTTTTATTGCTGTTTTTTAAATACGATGTTATTTTATTGCCATGACTCTTTGTGCTAGTTTTGATTAATTTGGATGCGATATGAAATTCTCAAACGACCGGTCAACTTCCGGAATTCCCCAGAAAATTTCAGTTGAAACTGGCTGAAAAAAATATGTAAATAATGACTGGTAACATTACATTGTGAATTCCATGATTTGGCCTAGAGGGGCCCCTAAACAAATAATAATCCCAAAAAAGTAAAGTAAAATAGAGAGCTGGATTAACTGAACATTGCCCCTCTCTAAATAACATTACCTACAAGTACACATAATTTAACATGAAATATAACGCATGTGACAATATCAGAGCTTTAATATAATACGTATCGGTTTACGTATTATGGTACAATCTTAAATTACATTAGAACCAGATATTATGTATTTGAGCATACGGAGTTGAGGAGATAATGAAATAATTTTGACCGGAACAAATTTCTGAATGATGCTTGACAAATATGTTGAGGGAGGGAATTCCATAGTTTTACAGCTTCAACCGAGAAGGAGTTACGGATTATAGTATTTCTGTGAGTGGGAATATGAAGTATGTCCGGAGAAGAGGGGGGAGGGCGCAGAGTTCTCTGTTGGACGTCAGTGGTGCATAAAAACAACTCCGTTAAGCAGTCAGGTTTTCTGAACTTATGAGTTTTAAATAGAAAGCATCCTAAGACGTATTTTCTTCGGTTTCGCTCGGTAAGAAAATTTGCTAGCTTGCGTCCATGTGATATGTGATCAAATAAATGAAGCGAATACATGCATTCAATATCCTTTGTAATTTTAAGTTTAGGTCTTTCCGAATAGTATAATAAGTAATAGAGCAGTAATCGAATATCGGGAATATATGTGAGCTTACAAGTTTTTGTGAAATAAAACTTCACAGTTGGCTGAGAACTGATCTCTCGAGAGTCGCGTCGCTGTCTTGCGTGAAGCTCCACCATAGACATTCCCAGATGTCTCGGG
The DNA here is from genome assembly GCA_963169105.1 of Ceriagrion tenellum. NCBI lineage: Eukaryota > Metazoa > Arthropoda > Insecta > Odonata > Coenagrionidae > Ceriagrion > Ceriagrion tenellum. Next base: position 64,562,348 of record OY720640.1, on the reverse strand, counting down.
AACCTCAGATATTCGGTCTCGATCCTCGGCACTGATTTTTGAGGCATCCCTCCCCATTTTATCCCCATGGACGAGACAATGAACGCAATTACGCCTCAAATTTCAGAGACACCCAATCCGAAGACAAGGGACGAAACGAGGAGGGAGGAGATGAAGAGGGTAGAGGGTTGCAGTCGCATTGAAACGGAAAAGTAATGTGGTGCCTTACCCCACTTTGCCATCATCCCCCGTCCGCGAGTCGACCCGTCTGGTTCTTCGAGGTAAGTTCATCATTCCTGGCTGACAAGTGTATGGGGAGGACGGCGGGCTGTTCTCCTCGGAGCAAAGACGTGAAAAGCAACGTGATTTGGAAGGTGGTGATGGGTAAAAAAAAATCTTTTTCTCTGCTTTACTTTTTTCCACCTGCGCAAACTTTTTTCTTCCAGACAAAAGGATCTTCTTTCACATTTTTTCGCTGGACGTATCTCACGCACCAGTTTCCAGTTAGAATTAAATGGAGACCTCACATGCCATAAAGAAAGATATTCAATAATTTATTTTATGTGAAATTGAAAAAACATGACCTGTGAGACTGATCGTTTGAAAATAATAATTAATTTACCGATTTTTTGAGAATTAGACTTGTCAAAAAGTCAATTGAAAAATATACCTGTCATGTTGAACAAATCTGTAGTCAGGAGTATGTCTTCGGTCGCCTGGACAACTTACTTGAATATTACATATCACCATACATATTACATCACATCCTTTTCTGTTATTCGTGCTCTTTGCAATGGTATTTTTCGTGTCCAATATATATGCCTGTAGCTGTACTTCAAGGATACTTTAAAGTAGTTTGAGTGAAATATGATTTCGCTCATAAATCAATGAATTTGGTCTCTTTTTAAAGAGAAATAATACACCCAACTATACAAAATATCTACCCCTTTTCGAACAAATTTCGTACATTCTTGACGTACAACACCTTCGCTATTATATGGGAAATGGGAAGTGTATGCACTCCAGAAAGATCTTAATTAAAAATCTTTGATCTCGTCAAAATATTAAGTGTGCAGTTTGTTTGTTTTATTGACTATTTTTTAGAATAAAACATTGTTACCGCAGTATTTTTTCAGTATCACAAAATCCTTCCGTTGCAAGGAGTTTTAAATGTACCGCGCGAAAAAAAATGAATCAAGTTAAAGACGCATATACTCATTTTTATTTAATTGCTTGGAATTTCTGCCATGAAAAGTATATTATTCACCATAATAGTGCAGTATTTTATTTATGCTCCCTACAGCTACTGAAACCGAAACGTATAATTCGAATATGGTCACCATTATGACTAGAGAGCTATCCCTCTCGAACCACCTATAGGATTTATTAGAGCTACAAAATTATTCACTTATAATTTAGAGTAATTTTAATTAACATTTGGAAACTATTCATGCAAATGATTTTTTAAAGATAGCACGTTTAATTTGCGTGGTATTAGATTTTAAAAAGCATTTAACTTCCGTTTCCAATAGCTTTACATACATCATCATAAGTGATGTGATTATAACATGTAAAATACAAGTAGGGCAGTGGTTAGAGCACAGAACTTCATACTTCAAACAGAGCTATCCTATATCTAAGCCCTGTACCCCCATTTACTCGTTTGGTGTCTCTTCCGCCCCTGTTATGCCATGAGTAAACTATTATTAAGTGTAAGCCGTGTCTTTTATATGAAATGAAGATTGTAGTACGAAATTCTTCAAGATTTAAATACAAAATCCTACTAATTTTCAGTACAAAAATTTACTCTTGATGTTGAAAACGAGCGATTTTATATAAAAATCAAATCGAGATCCCATCCTGTGCATACTTTCTTTGAAGAAACTGCAGGAGGTGCGAATACGTCTGTTGATCTCAACATGTTGAAATTTCGTTTTTTCAATCCACCAATCAATATTAATTCATGTCAATTCATTCATTTTATTCTTAGTAACATCCCATGGTGTCTTTAACTTCTTAAGAGGAAGCCGTAAGACTTACCAGTATGTAGTAGGTACTCAAGCGTCGTAAACTTTTTTTTTCCAATAGCATAGCCAGTGGGTATTATTCCACGTTAATTCTTGTATTTTATTTATGGTTTAATCCCATGACGTATGTTGTTTATTTTAAATAAAATGCAGGACGCATCAGTATGTTAGAGGCGCTTAAAAATATAAAATATTGTTTTAAACTTTTTAATCTCCCCGTCACTAAGAAATTTTTAAGGTGGGGCCGAATACAACGGCCTTCTTACGGTGCGAACTTCCTTACAGTTACTTAAGAATTACTTACCGCTCCTCTTAGAAGACACACCCTTAGCTATAAGAGCCCAAATGTATGTTCAGCATGACAGGGTCGCAGCTCATTTACATCTCACTATGATAGACCATTTGAAGGAATATTATCCCTACCGATGGATCGGGATTGGAGATCCTCATTCGTGGCCCGCTTGCTCTCCACCTTTATACCCGCTAGATACTTTCTTTGGAGCCACATGAAAGCTCTAGTGTACGTGTATGTGGTAAATTATGCGCATGAACTTTTAGGAAGAATAATTAATGCTGCAGAGTAAATTAATAATGACCAACAAATGTTCAGGATGCAACAAATTCTCTGCTGAGACGTGTTCAAATTTCATCGTTGGTGATGGGGATTTTGAGCAACTGATGTAATCAGAGTGAAGATATTTGTTTTAATTGTGTAAATGAATCTGTCGATTCTTCGTTACGATTATGTAAAAATTAAAGCATTATGTCAAAGTAGTGAGCGTGTCTATCAATGATTCAGGAATTGGGAGAAACTTTCCGTTCATATTGTTAACTTCGCCTCAAAGTCTCCCTTGTCTTTGTGACTGTTAACTTTGTAACTCTCAGCAGTCAGACCATGACCTTGGTTGCTCATTCTCCTCGGGTCTTTTTTGCAAAGCAAGTGTTCATTAGTGTCACTAATCGCAGAGGATTTTAAAGCAAGTTAAAGCTCCTACCCACAAGGACATTTGTTGCCTCTTTGTAATAACATCAATTAAGTTACCATATATCCCTTATTTTCAAAGATAGAGATATGATTTGTGCTTCAATAAATTGACAATTAAATTTACTTAAAGTTTTATTGCTACACATTTTTGATATCTCTGAAATTAAGAGTGCTATCGTACATTCTCTGTATTTGCGGAATTAAATTTCGACCAATATTGGAGAGCCATCTTGAAAAGAAGATACCGTTAGCATTGATGATAGCAGAAGAAGAATCCGTCGGGAGTTAGAGGAAGTAAGATAGTAACCTCAGATTTTTGCTGATGAATGAAGCTCTGAGGCTTCTTACCCAGCCTACCTATTTATTTATATTTGTAGTGATATAACGAAAAAATTTGACTTTAGATTTCGCTTTCAAGAGAGTGAATGAGTGTTTATGGCTAGCCACGCAACTCTGATAGAAGCTTGCATTGATAGAAGTGATTATTTTACTGATAGTCAAATGACTGAAAAAAGTCCCCAGAGACGGCATAGGATAGCCTACGAATTTCGAGCTTCGACAGCCGACCGGTACGAACCTCTACTGTAGTATGTTGCGATACTTTATGAGGGGCTGTACATTGCCCTCAGAAGTGTTGTGTTGTTTTATTCTCAGTCCGCCCGTAACCACGAGTGAGGACATTGATTGTTAGACGCATGGATGGCGCCCCGATGACAGTGCTCAAGAGTCGTCATCATCATCGTTCAAACGCGAGCTTTCCCGTCTCCGTTAAGCCCCGTCTGTGGCACTCCCTCCCCAGTGGCTCAGCCCTTCTGGGGTCTCATCCGCCCCGGATGTGCCTTGGGGGAAGAAGCAAGGGGCGGACTCTCAAGTGGTGACAGCCCAGGGATAGGGACGCGTGGGGTCGGAATGATGGCCTTCCATTACGGAATGGCTTCCGAATGAGTCCGGCTCACTCTCTCAGTCCGAAGTCTTTCATTCCTTCTTTCGTTTCGGCTCTTCAATTTTTTCTCTCTTCCTTGTATGCGTGCGTGTAAGTTCTATCTCGACGCATTCGGAGGACTGTTTTTTACGTGCGTGACGGGTGGGGGGAGGGGGGAAAGAAAGCTCGAGTATGCACTGCCTCCTCCTACCCGTGATGCGTGCGTTGTTTGCGTGTTTCGTTTTTTTATTTTCGTTTTGCCTTTGCGCTTTGCGTGCCCACACGCACTGGTGAGAATGGGCGCTCGATAATAAGAGAGAGTTCAACGTGGCAAGGAACGAAGTCATCCAAAGAGTTAACCCCCTATGGACAATCGAGTCAAATTTGTTACGTATCAAAATCATTGAAATATCTGCTTTCTAAGAGACTTTTCCATTAATTTGCTGCGCTAGAAACGCTTCGGATTAAGTGTGTGGAAAGTTGCGTCTCTTTCGGCGAATAGTCGAACAATTTGGATATATGAATGTGTGACGCTATTCACTAACGATGGCGTGCCTGGTGGACCTCTGAGATGAATAGCTTCAGCTGTAATATGAAGAAATAATTGGTGAAGTTAAAAAAAGGTACGATGTGATGGTAATGTTGAAGTATACCTTGTGTAAATATTATTGTGTAAAGTATTATTTTAAATGAAATATACACAATACAAATACGTCACCTTTCAAAATAAATGTTACTATCAGTTAAATTGTAATTTTTGAAATGCTAAAAAATCACTTTTAAGACTAATATAATAGCAGTATTTTTTTCATGCTGATGCTTCATAATACTGTCCATAGAGGGTTAACTTTCGGCGAATGCGTTTCTGCTCCTTTTTGTTCAACTTGCGATATTGACCGTGGCTCTCGAGTTTTTGCATGTAAAAATCAGTGCGTGGTAAGCGAAGAGTAATGGTAACAACTTGGAAAAATATAAAAATTAATGAATGAAACATAAGAAGTTTTGACCTGTGAGTAATCTGTGTTTGCCAATTGTGTACACGGTACTGGTACGTATTACTTTCAAATAATAAATGAAATGCATCGGAATCATGCCTATAAACGTAATGAAAATACTTCAGGTGGATGTGGAATGCTAGTTATTAAAAGAGATGGAATTTGAAATGAAAATGTTTTAGGAAACTTGATAATTGCACTAATCGGAGAGAAATAAAAGAGAGTAAATGCGTTGGATTTGTAACCATGGTGCGGTGCAAGGAGACCAATATGTGGGTGAGGCTGGGATAAGCATGGGTCAACCAGGTCAAAAAAGTAGAGGAAGTCCCCAGATGAGGTCGTTAGATTATGTGTTCAGGAACATGAAGGAGAGTAGAGTAGCGGAATAAGATACGCAACATCTGGCATTATGGAGAAAACTGACGAGAAAGGCCGAACTTGATTAGGGCAAAGGTTTAGGCAGAATAAATATTCATTCGTCACTTAGATTGAGGATATAAACCCAAGAAACGCAGGTCACTGTTCACTTAATTGCCTTTTAACGTTTTACTTTATTGATTTCGATACTAATAGCGCTAAAAATCAAGGAATATGAAAATCAACTTTAAAATAATATATCAGAGTGATCTAATATCTTCTTTGGCCACGGAAGATAGTGGTTCACTCAAGGGGAAAGTCAAAGTTGGCTTCCTTAGAAATATTATTATAACAACCGGTTAGATGTACACGCAGTAAGCTTCTTTTGACTATTCCTACCACAATATATACATACAAGTGCTGTTTTCCACAACAGAGAATCTGCTATAGAAATTCTCTATATTACTTTGAAATATATGTGATTCATTTCATGAAGTCTTATCGTGGGTGCGCACCATCAATACATTAAAGATCTTATTACCGGTAACGGGTTATTGACACCATTTATCGATAGAAATGCTGTGTGGATCTCATTTGTAATTGTATTGCATTAGTGATCTCAGAAGACCTAAGTGAGTCGCAATCATGTTCGGAGAAGAGTTTACCAATTGTTTCTGCTCCCCCTTCCTCTTTCAGAAAAATCATAATTTCTATACATTTATGAAAGATATGCAAAAATTATTTCAATTTATTGGTGCAATATTTTAAGTAAAAATGAATGCAGATGCTCTTTAAATGATGATTTTATCATACTCATCATAACCATTTTCAGTTAAAACTAATACGTGAATTACTGAAACCTAATTCTGTGGCAGCAAGGTTTATGAAAAATTTTGCTCTCAGTGAAGAGGGTTTTTTTTAAGCAACACAGGTATTCTATGAAGAAATAAGTCTGCTTATAGTTTTAAACACAAACCTGGAAATAAGGAACTACGTAATTAAGACATCTACTTGGAGCATGATGTTACATCGCGGTGAAGCCTGGTCAATAACAGCTGTGGAGCAAAATTAATTATTAGCAATGGTGGTCTGGTTTTACCTAGGCATGATAATGATCCAACAAACGAAGCGAATATCCTTTTCATAGACTTTCGGTATACACTTGAAGAGTAAATTAGTATTATGAAAACTGAAAAGATGAAGATGCGAAAATAGAGGACACATATTTCGACACAGTGTCGAAATTGTGTATTGAAAACAATAATGAGAGGAGATATGAATCGGAAAATTTATAGATATTGATCAAGAATGACATTCCCTCCATCAAGTGAATGACAAAAGAGTTCAAAGAAGAAGCGTGAAGGAGCCGGTATGTAGAGATGAGATATGCTGCAAACCAATCTTTGAATTGATTTTAAAGATAAATAAATTAATGAATGTCTCTCATTTGTGGGCCAGGTTGCAACATTAGTCTTTCGCCTTCCCCCCAATCCTTGTTACAATCGTCTAACTACATTTGACTACAAAAACTTAAACAAAAATAAAGTGATAACCCTTGTAGAAATGCTGTTGAGCAAAGAATTATACAATGTATCAATAAAAGTAAATGCACGAATACAGTTTAAATTAATTGTATATAAATTAAGCTAGATGAATTAAGATAATTCTTTATTTGCCAAATAAATGATCTCCTTTGGAGCAGGAGTATGTGATAGCAACTCAGGCAGACCTTATCAGATCAGAAAAAAAATCACATTCAAAGTAATCCATTGATCAATCATTCGCATTTGAGGAATTCACATTCAAAATACTCAACTTATACTTAAATCCACTGTCCAAGCGACAGTTCATTGTCTGTCATTGCCATAACTTTATTTAAAACTCAAATAAAATCCCAAGTAATCTGTTTATCTCCTGATGGAGAGATTTCCCATCTTATCCACGTATAGTTTTTTTGAAATCTTTATCCAAAGTGCGCGTAAACTATTTTTGTGGACTATCGGCGCGTCGATCTACGGATTGATGAATGCCGGTGGTGATTAATCCCAAAGGAGAGAGGGGAATTGCGAGTCTGCATATGGACGAACACGCTCTCTTCCACGTGTAGTGGTATACAACAGTTATCCAAGTCGAAATGAGTTTCCCACGAGTGTCGACTCCGTCCGCAGAGCCGAGCGGACGAAGGATTAGGTCCAAGTTAATCGTTGCGTGCTCATGGATTTGTCATCGACTCGCACCCGCTCGGCGTGAAGGACGGTGAGCAGTGGGAGAGAGAGCATCATGATTGCTCTGGTGCTCTTTCACCGTGGGAGAAGGGGGTTGAGAGGATGGAGGCGGGAGACATACATATATATATATGGGAGACCTTGGGACAAAGCGGGTTACGGCGAAGAGTGAGAGGCGTGGTTAGCACTCCGCCGACAGGATTGCATCACGTTACGCAAGGAAAAGAACTTTCTCGCTCAATTCTTTTATAATTTTTTTTTGTCTTCGCATCCGAGGAATGTGGTCTTTTTTACCGAGGGAAGTTGTCTGCGATGTACGGGTTTAGTTTTTGAAGTGTCCTCGTGCTGTATTTTTTCACATACACACACGCCACATGTGTGGACATATTTGTAGTTCTATTTTGATACTTTTTTGGCTCCTTGCCCATAGCTTTCTTTCTCCTTGACACCGTCTACCGTATGCCTATTCTTCCGCGTTCATCTAGCGGATTCCCTCCCACAGCCAATTTCCACTGTCTCTCGACATCTCACTAGGATCAAGTGCTTCCGCCTTCTTTAAATTTTCTCAAGAGCCTCTTTTCTTCCTCCGACCTATCACACCCTTAATCATCAAGTCCTCATAAAGCTTTACCACTCTCTAGATTGATTTTTGTATGCATGTTTGGAATATCACCGTTATATTTTGATTTAAACATAGTTCGTAACATGTAGATACATAAATAATTTACCATTTGTGGAAAATGAAAGAATGTGGAATTGAAAAGATTAATCCAATTCCTCGGTTTTTAGAAATAGTTTATCAAAAACGTTTTTCATCACAGTATTCAACGTGGAATAAATTTCGATAATTAAAACATTTTTATACCATAAACCTTCGCAAGAGTGTACTCAACAACTTTCCAAAGTTTCTTGGCGATCGGATGAACAGTGTAGTAATGCATACAGGACACACAGACATACATTCGTTTTTATATATATATATAGAAGATTATATTTACAAATCATTATAATTTATTTTTAACTTCGTTACTAACATGTACATCAATAATTTACCATTCGGGAAAAATGTGTCCCGATGATATTGAAAATATTAATCCATTCCTCGCTTTTGAGAAATAGTTTATCGAAAACATTTTTCATCACTGAGTATTCAACGTGGAAAAAATTTCTAGCTGTTTTGTAAATCTATTAATTTCTAATACATCGTTAAATAATGAGAAATTATGAATGGGAACATCTGCATGGACCTAAAAATAGAATAGTTTATTTCACCCAAACAATATACACATATTTTCAGAAATCAAAAATGGATTGAAATTAGGGCCCCTGAAGAATTACTTTCTTGCTTGAGGTTGCCATTCCTTGAATAAATTGGCTGCAGTTCAGCAGCTAGCATTAACAAAAATAAGTAAAAAATAAATTATGGCTTTTATATAACATAAATTTGTTCTATTATAACAGTTTTGAGCTGTAATTGAAATGAAGTACAAGATTAACACAATAAAATATGTACACATACCATTAAAGAATCACACCATGATTTTCAGCAAATATTCCACGTAATTTTTCAGTAGCAACTAAAAGTTCAATTTTTTAGGAAAGTAGGTTTATTTGTAATTTATCAAATCTCATTAGGAATTATTTATAAATTGAAGGAACAATGAAATCATAGAAATATTTGTTGGTTACAATGTTGGATTTAGGTGTAGTATATTATTGAACATTTTAATCTAATACCGTAAGGACACGATTTATAATTCTTAGACTTACTCGGTTAGAAAATATTTGTAACATTCTATACAAATAGAGATAATGAAGTGGTAATGCTTTTAGTTTTTTTTATGTAAAGGGAATGAAGATTCTCTGGTGCTAGTTCCCAGAATAGCTGGTCGTGTTGGCACTGAGGGAAGACAGTGATGATTGACTGAAGACTCTTGAGATTGGTGTGTGGAGACGACTAGAAGAACTTCAATTTAGAATAAAAGTAATGCAAACAGAGGGTACTTGGCACGGTGGGTGATTCCGGTGGAAATCAGGTGGAGGCGAAACAGGCGGAGAGAAATCCTTTTAATTAAAGTTACGGGCGTGGAGAACGCCATGATTGAGGTTGAAATGCTATTATAGAGAAGAATAGAATGGAAAAATAGCGAAAATTGGGACGAGAATCTTTCTCGTGATGAAAGAAGGCTGGAAGTACCTCGAGACTAAGAGAGAATGGAGAAATTAAAGAGACATTTTGGGTTGGAATGTCGTATTGGAAAATACGTAATATCAAAATCTGCTACAAACTTCAGAACTTAATCAGTTAATTAGCTCGAGTATGATGAAATGCAACAGTTCTCAAACGGACATGATTATAGGAAAATAATCGAAACCTTTCTCCAAGCCTTCGAAGTTGATATTTGTCTCTCTACGCAGCGCATTACTTCGTTTTTAAGTACCTAACAATAAATCCCAGGTGTCTTCGCAGCACTTCAACAAAGCCTTCATTTTATGAAGTCCCTTTGTTTTGATATCATTAAGACTTTTTTTTCATAAAATGCCATCGGAAACTTCTTTTAAATATCTTTCGTTTCTTTGATCGCAAAATATTGGCACTCATGCATCGCACCACGAAAAGTGTATTTTTATTAGTTGGTTGTTCATAACTGGCAGTTTTCTCCATTTTTTTTGTGTTGTAATCATCAGCGTCCTAGCTTTCAATCGGTTCATATTTTATCATTAGATTTTACAATCATTTTCTGTTTATTTTAAGTCAATTTTCTTCGTCATCAGTTGATTGATTAATATAATGAGAATTTTTTGGCTCGTTCATGGCCATGGAAATGCCAGTGACGATGAATTTTAAAGCTGCCATTTCTTTCGGAAGGCAGGCGGTGAGAATGAAAAGCTGAATGTCATTCACTCAAGGTATCATGACCTTTTTTATCTTAAAGAAACACTCAAGGAGCTTGAAATAAGTTTTTCCCCACGGAATGTAATTTGTGCCTCTTCAGGTCACTGAGTAATTAGACTAGAAAAAAGATCCGAGGATTCAAAAAAAGCCAGACCTCTTAAGAATTAGTCTGCCATTACCGAATGACGCCCAGGGTGTTCTATTCTATGTGCAAAGTGTGGCAGCCCTTGGGGTCACTCTCAAAACAAAACATGTGTGCGGGGTTCGAACAAAGGGCTGAAAAAAATCCTGCCACGCTCCGTAGGGTCGAGAGGGTACCCGCATTGAGGTAGGCCAGTGCTCGAGAGCGTCGGGGCAAATTGGATTACATCAGCAGCACTTAAGAATAGCATCTCCCCATAAGCACCGCGTCCTTTCCCCGATGCAACAGCTTGAATCTTGCGCTCTTCGTTGGCGACGAATCATACCCCCATGATCATTATCCGCGCAATAAACGAGAACTCCTAACATAATTACTATTAATCCTTTTTATGGGAAGACGACGGTCAGGGTTTATGCCAGGAGAAAGGTCTGTTTACGGCGGTAGCGTCAACGTGGACATCAACTTCAATCGCCAAATTCTGTACATTGACGTTTACGGGGACTTTACACTCGTGTGATATCGTCAACCGAGAACGCTGGCTTGAAGTTCAAAGTTCAGTCTGTTCGACGTTTACGGTTGCCTCTAGCGCCGGAGAAGTTCTGACAAATAAAGTAGTGATACATTCAAAAAGAGTAGTATCAATCTTGCTGTGGTCAAAAGAATTTATCATAATGAATTAGAGTAAAGACAATATTCCACTTATAATAAATTTTTACTCGACCTAGGTTTCGGTGCTCTACAACGTCGTTAGGCACAAATAGCAATGCAAGAGGAGTATATATACACAAGGCACTTTGTTGCTATCCCAACTTCCTTCACCTTGTGTATTTACACTCCTCTTGTTTTGTTATTTGTGCCTGATGATGATAAGGTACATCGAGACCGAGGTCGAATAAAGATTTATCGAAGTGGAAAATTGCCTTTACTCTTATCCATTAGTCATTCATTTGTCAACAATTTACGAGGATACAGTTGTGAAAATTTATATACGGACCACCAGAGGTGGATGACATACGTCTTGCCCGTGATTTACTTTTAGCGTAATGAACTTAAGCATATTAATGTAGATAAATGCATGATAAAAGTTGATAAACGTTAAAATACTTGATGCGATCAGGAAATACAATGAACGTTACCACTCCATCATTTCATTCATAAACAGCACAGGCAAGTATTATGGGATACCAATCATTTTTTCCTAATTTATGCTGGAATTTCCATTTTGAAATACATTTTAGATTATTTTAAAAAGCAAAATAGCTTTCGCGAGCCTCAAATATTTCACATGTAAGTGGGATACACAAGTACACGTCGTAGGACTTCCTTCCCGTCTCACCATCTCACTCACTATACTCTAAGTTTGTACTCATCTACGTCGACCAAAACCTAACATTATCTGAGGTTTTAGGCCTGGCGTAGTGGAAGCGGAACATAATTTCACTTTGAAAATATGAGTAACTTCCACTATGATAATATTTATTACGATCGGTTTGGCTTATTACACCTGAAGGTGGTGTAAAAAGCGGAACCGGTCGTAATAAATATTATCACAGTGGAAGTAAATTTTTTCATAGTGTGTTATTGCCCGAAAACGTTATAGGCCGTGGTTTTAACAATACCCTTCGTTTTATGGCCTAGGTGTTTGCTGTAGTATAATTGTTTAAAGTAGGCAGTATCCGTGGCAAGTAAACTGATGGTTGGAGGTTCTTGGTTCCTTCGATTAACCTATAGTGATAGTCGCGTAGTGACGGAGGCGCTTGGCGATCGTCCGGCGACCAAATGAAATGAAAGAGATCAGAGTGGCTACACGTGCGCGATTTGTCTCTCGGTCAGATATTTCATTTCATTTGAGTATTTTTCCAGAATTAATAGGTTTTGGACAGTGCTTATTCTAGCGTCCAAATTTATGTCTTATCGTTCAATTTTTCCTTCAATACGTTATCCACCATTAGATCCCTCTTAAATTCCTCCTATCATCTTCCTTTTCATGCTTCGTTCAGAATTCCTATCCTCTTCCTTCTTCTTCCACGCTTCTCCAGTGTTCTCCCCTCTATTACCCTCTTCAGAATTCCCTCTCTTTTCAAAACGTCCTCCATACATCTCTTTACCTCCTCTGAGCCTCCACCACCAGCTTTCTCTCCTCTCCAACCATATCCAATACCTTCTCGTTCATCTATCTCGCCACCCTGCTCACCCTCTCCATCCTTCTTGACACCCACTTCTCTAACGCCTCAAGTCTACGTGTATCCTCCCTTCGCAATGGCCAAGTCTGCGACCCATGCAGCACCACGCTCCATATCAGAGTATTCACCAGCCTTTTCTTTACGCATCTATTGAGACCCCCCCCTTATCAATTCCCTCCTCTAAAAAAATGCCTTCTCAGCCATGGAAATTCTAAATATTATGTGCCTTCCACTAAACCCATTCTCTTCCATAATACTACCCTTATACGTAAGGTGACCAGCTTTCTCTATTTTGTGTCCTCCCACCCTTATATTAAGACCCGTCTTCTTGCTTCCAGAGAATCCCATCACTTTCGTCTTCCTATGGTTTATCGTTATCTTGTACCTCCCAGATAAGCCGTAGTCATTAGTCGTGGACAAGCGGCCTTATTATTATTCATTTGTTCTCGATTTTGTTCTCTTCCACCAATTGAGTTTCAGACAAAATGAGTCTTTGTTGTAAAATGGCTGTCGTTGACACCAGATATTGATCACTAGAAGATACTCTTGGTGCAATTAGAGAGACTAATGACGGTTTTCTATTAAATTTATTTCCTAAGTAATGCAAATAAAATAAATATCATCCATGTCAAGGGCATTTATGGGGAAAATGTTTTCCTCAGTGGAAATCACCGTGAGAGTTTAAATAACCATTTTCCCTCTTCCTTGACGAATATTTGAAACCAGCTTTTTAGCGGACGTTTAGCGCATATCAAAAATGATAGAAAATCCGATGTACAGCCCTCCTCAGGAAGCAAATAAATTTTTTTGCGAAAAGAGTATGATTCACTCAGATGAAACTGTTTTTGCACAGTGTTAAATTATATTGACCGGTGCGTAAAAAATATGGGAGTGGTAATAAACACTCTGGGAAAAAGTTACAAAAAGCCAAATGACGCATCCGAAGAAAGCGAAAGAATTAGGCGGGGTTGCCATTGCGGAGAGGTTTAAATGCAAATATTAAATATTCAGATTTACAAAATTTAGAGGTTATAAAAAAATATGGTGTCAAATATATGTGGCGACAATGACAATTACGAGTCGGAAAACAGCAATAACTCAGGATTCGGAAAATTTTAATTTGGAAAGATGTCGTGGGAGAGGGAGCGCAAGTGGCGACCTCATTAAACCCGTCGACGTTGAGTCGCGCGAATTTCGTTTCACTTTTATTTTCATTTTTTTTAATACCTCGGGAGGAAAAAAAGAAATACGTGATGGAAATGCGACGTTGATTCCCATCGTATTGGACTTCTTGCGGGGAAGGTATGTGAAGAGGGGGTGGGAGGAGGGTCGTTTCAGCGATCGCGTGTCACCCCCCCGGAGGAGGACGAACGGCAAATGCAAGGGGTGAACACCCCCGTGCGTTTTTTTATTCCAATTTTCCCGCCCGAATCCCCGCCCCTCCCCTCTTTTTACCTCAAATCCCCACCCCTTACCAACCCGGAGTTTTAAAAAACCGTGCCTCGCCCGCCATCCCTCCCTTGAACGGTGAAGCCACGAACTAAAACGCACGCATACGTTCTCGGGGATGAAAAAACATGACACCCTAAAAAAAAAAAAAACGGTAACGGGAGTCGAAAACGCTCCTTCCCCATTTTCTCCACCTCTCGCTTATTGGCGGAGTACACAAGGTACGTGTTCATAATCTCCACGAGCTCAGACATTCACCCCATGTGTCTTTTTCTTTTGCCTCACGCTCCATCGGTTAAGACGAGGAGGGAAAGATACTAATGCGCGGTCTCGTTTCCTTTTTCCGAGTTAAAATTTTTCGCTCGCACTAGCCCACTCGGTAGTATTTTTCGTGACTGCTCCCTAACACGGTAAAATGGAAGTGCGTGTGTGATTTTATGAATTTTTGACGAAGTACATATACGAACAATTAGCCTTTTATATATATTTGGAGAACACTCTTTTCAAACTAAATTTAATAACAAAAATGTATTGTGGTCGCTTTAATCTGAAGTAAATTGGATCGAGGTCTGTTTTTCTTGCAAGAAATTTGGCTTCTCCAAAACTCATAGGTAAATTGCTCGGAATCTTTGCATTGCAAGGATTTATTAGTGGTGTACAAACTAGCTTGAATAAAGAAATCTGCTGATTTGATTCATTGGTTCTTCAATCTTAACCCTTCCTTATCTAATGCTAGTTCCCTTACCTTCTGGTTTTTCTTCCTATGTACTTTCCTCTTTATTTGGTCCATAAACTTATTCCTGGGTCTTCCTCTGGAGACTTTTCCCTCTATTTTTCCTATCTTCTTTGAGCATAGCAGTTGTTTTTTTCATAACCGCCTTCTTAGCTTGGACTATTCTCCGCTTGATGTCCGTTGTACTTCTTCCGTCCAACGTGATGGTACTTCCAAGATAGTGAAGGAATGCACTTGCTCTAATTTCTCTCCATTCTGGGTAAGTTCTACATTCAGCTTCTCTCTTCCAAATACTAGGATTTTATTCTTCGTCTTATTTATTTTCATGTTGCATTCTTGGAGAACTTGGTCCATATGTTCAGTGACCTTTAAAGATTTCCAGCTTCTGCCCGTGAGGATCTCCTTAAACTTTCAAAATGCCATTATGATTCATCTATAGAATACCTAAAAAGCCAGTGAAATGGTTAAAAATTTGATTTATTATCTCACTCAACGGAATAGGGGTACCTGGATTCATATATCCGACTAAATATGACTGATGCAGTGATTAAAATTAAAAATGAGGGTACTTCTTGTTTCGTATTTAGCGTGTTTCATAATTTCAAGTATCCTTTTGGATCAAATTTGTTTCCATTTTAGCTTGAACTTTATTCAAATTTGAGCCAAACTTTCATAATACTGAGACTCAACAGTATTTAGGGAAAGGATTAGTCTACAGCGTGATCGATATTTATTTACCGTGAGAAAAAACACCCATTTAGACGGATATATGAATAAGTACCCCTATTCTGTTCAGGGCGATAATAAATCAACTTTTTAACCATTGCATTGGCTTTTTAGATATCCAATGGATGAATTATAATGGCCTTTTGAAAGTTTTAGTTACTCCTCACGGGCAGAACTCATGGATGCCTTGAAGTTCTTGATAATGTATACTGAGCATTATCGAGAATCTGCAGTTCTATTCGCTAATAATTTTCGCATATTCGAACACGCACGTTTCAGTTTACGCGGTTTTCCCGCGAACACCACCATAATGCTATTTTGCATGCCTTCAGAAGGGTATTTCGTGGCAAAGAGCATGTCGCCTCGAGGTTCATGACGCCATGTACTCGGTCCAATAAGAGAAATTCGGCAGTCTGTTGTTTTTCATACTCATTCGAGAATCAAAAGGTAAGCTAAGTAAATGAAATATAAACGTACGAAATGGGATGAAATATTGTTCGTGAAGTTAATTGCTTGTATGCTATCACAACTCCGCTAAAAATACCGTTTTAAATGGTTAATATTGTTTTAATTCTGCCATAAGATACACGATCGTTATTATATATCTAATTAGCCGATAAAAATTGTGAGAATTAATTTTTTTAATAAGGGCTTGGGAATCAGTGTATGTATTTTAAAGTAAATGTATTACTTCTTAGTTATTTTCATGCTGCAGGGTACTTAGAAGCTGTTAATCTGAATACGAATGTAAAGGAGCCACATAGAGTACATACATCCCAGTCTCGTCCAATGTAGTCACCCCCTGAAATTTTACACTTCTTTGACCTCCTCATATGTTGACTTTGCCGAAGTCACAGTTGACGTTGGTTCTGCAATACGAGGAACTAAATTAAATACAATTTATGACTGAAAATAACAATATTTGAGCTAGAAGAGTCCTTAATGGATTGAGGAAGGTAAGACGATTCAAAGCCTCGGTTATAAATATTTTATTCGTGAAATTTACTCAGTTTGGTGATTCATCAGTGATAAAAGTGAGGGCTGTATAGGATGCGAAGATAGTACTTAATTCGGAGGGGAAAAATTGAAATAGATAATATTTTAAAGTTTCTATTTGGCAGTAAATTCGAGATCCTTAAGCTTGAATACACACGGCTGTATTATTTACTAAAGAACAAAAGTTTTATAGATTTGTCTTTTTGAAACATGTATATATATTCTGTACTCAAAGAAATACCATAGAACACCAGTAATTTTTTATCCCCTTTCATTTAAATGATGATGCTTAACTTGCACTATGTATAGAAAAATCATCATTCACGATTTAAAATTTGTCCGTAGAAGAGTTTTACATTTGGAATCCGTTTAAATCCAGGCATCCGACTGTTGGTATTTCAAAACTTAAGTGATACCGAGCTAAGCTAATACCTTCATCTACATCTTCCTCTACAAATTAGCCCGCAAGCCGCCGCTTGGGCGCGTGGCAGGGGATGTTAAGTCACCAGCCGTGTAATGGTGTACTTTTTTGGTGATGAAATGGTGACATGTATTATAGGAGTGTATTTAGTGGAGCTCAATTTTTATTTATTGCTTATTGTTCGCGGAAAGAACGAGTTTTTGTACCTATCTGTTCGGCAGAGTATCTCTCTTATTTTATCGCATCTGTCAGACCTAGAGATATAGTGAGGAGTCATGATAATACCATCTCTCCATCGGTAGTGTATGTATTTTTTTAAGTAATCTACCGGTAAAAATTAGGTTTTGTTGAAAGCTAGAGAAAATTCTGCCAATATTCTACACTGTCGAGGTCCTGTCTATCTCTTATATTTCTTTTTTCGCCTCTGCATACGATCTACCCTTCTTCGTTCAATCAATGAAACCTATTCTCTTTTTCCCCCTTCCCCGCTTGACCAACATCCTTCTTTCTATCTCAGCCTTGAGCAACTAATCGTAAGCCCCGCATTACTCCCTCCACCCACCTATTCTGCCAATTCTGGATTTTATTCAGCAGTTTCCTTGCCTCGCCCATCATACTTAGAACTTCCTCGTCCGTCTTCCTTTGCATCAACTGCTCCGCCTCCATTCTTCTCCTCACTCAGAGCTATGTTAAGCTATTACTTGATGGCAGATTTAACATGTGAAAAACTGATGGCCAAAGTTAAAACCACCGAAAATGATTCCCATGCTGAAAGCATTGCAAAGTGTGATGAAATTCACACATTAACTATGTAGCCGGCGCCGTGGAAATTTCGAGTTGGAAGAAATGAGACGTAGGTAAGAATGGTGTCTATCGGTAGATTTTAGGGTTCTGTTTTATATATATGATAAAACTCACTCTGTAGATCAAAGGAGATCAAACATGAATGTAAGGGGATGTCTTGGTAAAGGGATAT
Source organism: Ceriagrion tenellum (assembly GCA_963169105.1). NCBI lineage: Eukaryota > Metazoa > Arthropoda > Insecta > Odonata > Coenagrionidae > Ceriagrion > Ceriagrion tenellum. The sequence goes on along the minus strand of OY720640.1, from coordinate 64,544,336 downwards.
CCTCTCACATGTCAACATGAGAGAATGAGAATTCCATCGGAATCCGATCTCAGGCCCTCACTGTTCCCGAGGGAGATATTGAGTTCGTATTCCTCTGAGAGGTGTACTTTAGTGAAAAAAAATATTCATAGTCCAAAAATCCATCAAATTCAAGTTTATCTCTTTTTTTAAATACATTTTTCACTGAATTGCATGTGTTATCTTCATCGTGCGAAGACACTCTAGGACAGGGGTTCGCTGCACTACTCCCGTGGGCACCTGTTGTCCAATTTGTGCGTGCCCGCCGATGTTCGAAAAGGAAACGAAGCCGCAACTTTTGTGCGATGGATATGTGTACGAGCTAAAGAGCGACGCACGCTGGGGGCCGAGTTGATTGGTGGCGTGGACTTAAAATTACCTCAGAAAAATATATTTACGATATTTTAAAAAGTTTGCCGGTTCAATAAAAGTCGTTGACGATTTAGTTCCAGCACATTACGGTTCAAGTTTAATTTAATAATGGCAGAGATACCATGGTACAAAGACTCTAAAGGTACGTTCCTCTGTACCAAACCATGGTTTGTTATAAAACATTTATGTAAATTATTGTACAGCTGTTCAAGTGACTTAGATCTTTACAATAAAAACAATTCACACGAAACATAAAATAGATAATTTATCTTGCACTGGGGCATTGCCCCTTTAGTACAACAAAAACACTACATAACATTTTGTCATAATTCCATTATAACAACAATAGAATATTATTTTTTGAGAATGAAAACCAGATTTTAAAAGAAAAATGAAGCAAGATGACATAAAATATGGGTAATACATCTATTTACATGGAGAGAAAATAAGTAAAAGACAAGAAATGGATGTACAACTGATTGAGACACATTTAAAGTTTGTCATCAAAGTACCCATTCACACTGTTATAGATTTTACCATACAAAATTTCACGAAATCTCCTTTTGAAGATAGCTGGCGAAGATATATAATATAAGGGCATTGGAAGTTTATTGTATATTTTGTATGCTGAGTGGTGAGTGTATCGCCTAAAATATTCGCCAAAAAAAAAGTAGTGGCCATTCAGATAAACATTGTCTCAGCCACGGTCAAGTACATATAATATTCACTATTTGCTGGTAACAATAGAGGATATTTTGTAACCAACGTAGCGCACTGTTGAGTGTAAATACAAGGGAGAGGAGGGATTTTAAGAGCTCTAAATATTGACCTCCCAGGGATTCTTACAGACACACCAAAAATGGCTTTTACAGATTCTCTTTTAATCAGAGAACGCTTTAGTGGCTCCACTAGTTATTCCCCAGAAGATAATTCCATATGAAATATGGCATTAAAATTCAATGATGAATGAACCGGCCAGATCATTTTAGAGTCGAGGAAATTCGATAGAAAATCACAACTTGGATCGTGTAAGTCTTAGGGTGTTTTTTCTTAATCCTGTTTTATTCTGTACAGACAATTCAGACCGTATTCAGTTCCCTCCAAGCAAAACATCCCTCACTTGACCTTTTCTCTTCATCTTCCTGACTTTACTTCGGCGTTCTTTAGATACACCAATATTCTTTAAGCACTTCATCTGCCAATACTTTGTGTTACTTGTTTTTGTTATCTTAGTATTTGTATATTGTATCAGCCATTATGTAACGCCTGGTGAGGTTTTTGGTGTGGCAATAAATGAATAATATATTCCCCTGAGCTGTATTCACTGCCCATGTAATCTTCGTCGCATGAAGACGCTATAGGAACTCAAATAAATCGTAGCATGAATGTCGAGGGATGTCAGGGATAGAGAATGAGAGGTTAGCGATTGAAAATTCACAGTAAAGAACCGTAACATCATCGGAATCCGGGATTCAGACCTTAGTATTTTCCTGCCCATAGCTCCCTCGGGAGTTATCGGGTTTGGAACCCTTTTGGGAGTTATATTTTTCCCCGCAATAGAATACTTTTTACCCACGCGCAGATCATGGGGGTCTTTTTTCTCCAACCCTATTTTTTTTAGCTCCCTGAACTGTATTCACTCCATGTATAATCTTCATCTTTCTTTTATATTTATTTCGTGGAAGGTAGCAGCATCGTGGCGGCAAAGGCTTCCACAGCAAAGCGCATCATCCCAGAGTATCACCGACTCAGCCCATCCCACTTGTTTTCCTCCCTCTGTGTCTCCCTGCAACCCCCCATGCTGCTGTGCTCCCGGAAAACGGAGTAAAGCGTGCGCTCTGTCGTTACCGAGGGGTTTGGGGGAGGGTAGTTTCAAGGGGAGATTTTCGGGCTTGAAAAGGGGGTGTGTCCCCCCACTTGCATCATGTGCTCGGTTCACCGTTGCCAAATCGCGCGCGTCGGCGACGGGGCTGTCGGCTATGGACGGCGGGGAACCGTCGCGCTTCAAGCAGCGTGGCAACGTCGCGGTCCCTCTGGACCACGTTGGAGATGGGTACCCCACGAGGGGGAAGTTCGGCTGTTGTGTGTGTGTGGGGGGGGATGAAGACGGACTCTTTTTTCCCCCGCGAAAGGGAAGCGTTTTCGGATGGTGACTGGCGGGGGGTGCTAGGGCAAAATGGAGGGGAGGGAGAGGGGGGATGGTTGGCTTGAGCGGGATGGAAAGGATATCGACCTGCTGGAGTGGTGGAGTGTGGGTAGTGGGGGGGGGGAGGAGTTGCTTTGGTCACGTGATTAGGCGGCGGGGTTTTTGAGGGGAGGGGTTTTACGGAAGGGGGATGGAGGAGGGACGGAACCCTTAACGCCAACGCCACGTGTATGGGTACGGCAACTCCGCCCGATCCCCAGGGACTAGGGAGTAGTGCGTATATCTCCATGCATTTTTTTTCCTGGCGATGGAATGGAGGGTGTTTGTGCGAATAGATTGTTGGGGAGCGAGGAATCGGTGTCAGCCGGTTAAGTCCTGGAATGCCCCATCCAGGAATCTATTCACGTCTGGATCGTAAGGTGTTTTTGTTTACATTGTCGACTTGCGCGTCGTTGTGGGAGGGAAGCCTGATACCTCTGTTTGGAACTCGGGAAGGTGAATCCGTTGCGTATGCAACTGATCGATTCGCGCCTCCCGTGTTAAAATGGCTCTCTCAATGCTGATGTTATGGCATCACGAAAGGATCTGCTGTACACTAATGTTTTGAGTGAGGCTCAACTCTGTGTTATGAAGGCTAACTGTTGAACAGAACATCTCATTGTGATGTCATCCCCCAGTAGAATGTCTGCTTTAATGGTATTTTTTCAGCGTTTACAGTATCTAATTTTCATCTCGACAACCATTTTTAATGAAGTAATTTCTCATTTTGTACATTTCGCACATTTTTATTTTTATTTTTAATGACCATGGTTTCGACGTACAATGTCAATTTCAATGTTGCCTCGAAAAAGACGTTGTATGTCGAAACTATGGTAGGTAAAATGAAAAATAAAATAGTGTGGAATGTATAAAGCAAGAAATGATTTCATATGTCATGTTTCCACAAAGATAAGCCTGAAACTGTAACTTATAACCATTTTCAGTTTTTATATTGAAGTTGATGAAACTACCTTCATAACTTATTAAGAAGTCAACCTGAGCATTATACGTGTTTTTGCGGAAATTCAAAACTTGTAGCTTAACTTAGTGTCAGTGATATTGATACAACTTAATCGTATACTAGATGCTTCTATCTCCATATTGATTGTTACTCAAAGAATTACGAATCTGTTGTCATCAGCAGTAATCGTGTCCTTAGGTATTGCAAGCGCATGAAGTTTACGTTTGCATGGATCTTGGAAACAATTTTTAATGTTATGTTTTAATCGCAAAAAATTGGCATGTGGTACAGTTAAATGTCTTTCACTAACACCTGCTGCGTGAAAATTAATAGCTAGGTTGGGGGAAGACATTTCCCGTTGCTTCTGAAATAAGTGGTGTAACCCTCACTGAAAGAAGTTTGGAACTCATTAAGGATCGAAAAAGAGGTTGCCTCGGATTAAAAACCCTCGGCATTAATTCAAATAAAAACGTACTGGTAATAGTCTGGGGTATGCACCGTAAAAATGGTAAAGCAAAAGTGCCGTGGAAAACTACATAAATAAGATATTGGTGTTAATTAAGGGGGAAGTATTCAAATATTAAAATTGACAGAACGATAGAGTTTAACTTCAAGAGAAATTGGGACCGGAAATTTGTGACTTTTCTCTAAGATTCTTCCGTGGGAGTCTGGCCAATTGATATTTTAAATTTTGTTTTTGTTTGGTCTCTAGCGACCGAATTTCAGGATAATGTGACAAATCTGCCCACTCATCCGTGGAAATGAAATGTGGGAAGCTTCGAAGGAACTAGATAACGTACTGCACTTTTCAGTAGTTTACTGGGGAGTTAATTAAAGTTAAAAAAAAATACTGAATACACGTGACAATTTTGACCAAGTGTTTGAATTGCGAATTCAGAATTTTTAGTGGAGAAGCATATGCTGCACAATTTCTAAATTAGAAATGATTTTTAAGATGCAAAGTTAATAACATTATGGAAGCCCAGAGGAGAAATAATGGAATCGAGTGATTCTGAATCTGAGGTTAATAAAGTGGTCTGGAAAATAGTGAAGCAACTGAAGAAGAAATAAATGAAAAATAATCGCATATTTTGTGGAGAAAATTGTGCTCCCACCTTTCTGTAAGAGGGGAAGCCAGTGAATAAGAATTCAAATCTACATCTAAGTCAACCTACTACCCTGCGAGCCACCACATGGGCATGTGGCTGGGGTTGTTAGGACACCAGCCGTGTAAAGATGTGAGGTTTTGGGAGGCGAAATGGTGACATGTATCATGGAAATGTATTGGGTGGAGTTCAATTTTTATTGTGGTTGATTATTGTGCGCGGAATGAACGAGTTTTTGTACCTATCTGTTCGGCAATGTATCTCTCTTATTTTATCGCTTATGTCAGACCTGTAGATGTAGTGAGGCGTCATGATAATATTCTCTGTGCCGCTCTGAAACGCATCAGTTCTGAATATATCATGTAAGGTAAGCCAAACGTGTAGCCTCCGAGTCTCTAGAGGCTCACACCTTAATCCTTCTAAAAGTTTTGAGACACTACACGTTTGCTCGCAGCAGTTTTAATGAAGAATGCTCAGTGGAAAGGTAATGAAATCTCCAATGATGATTTAAGTTAACACGCTCCGTGATTTGACACTATATGTCATCATCAGGTGAGGAGTATACACTTGTGTAGCAATCATTACTCAAATTCGGGAGAAGTTTTTGAAATCTCCAAGGTACATGAATTTGTATGCATCCACCAAATTTTATTTGAGTCCTCAACTGAAGATGACATAAAAAGTCACAACTCGTGTTATTCTAATAAAAATAATGACGTGGAGTATACAAAGTTATCTTCAATTCCACCGTGACGTAAGACTTCAATAAGTGAAGACAAACAGTTTCATCCGGAAATGAAATGATTTTGGATGCGAGTGAAAGCTTAGACCAAGCATTCTGAGAAAAAATCTTGGATGTTTAAAGGAAATATATCTCAATTTGAATAATTCTGAATGTGAGATAATCGATAATTGTGCTTTAATGGGGCAAGTTCATAATGTTATGTAGATGTCATCGGGAAACACCAATCGATTGCAAGATAATTCACTCATTGGCCGTTCGATCCTTAGATTGGTTGCCTAAAGTGCTCCACCCTTCCCTATCTAATGATAGATCCCTTACCTTATGGTACCTCTATCTATGTACTTTCATCATTATTTGGTCCTTGAACTTATTCCTGGTTCTTCCTCTGGGGACATTTCTGTCTATTTTACCTTCAATTATGTTCTTGACAAACCCATTGTGTCTGAAGATGTGTCCTATCCATCTTGTTATTCTTTTCTGTATGGTGTCCCATATGGTCTTCTCCTCTCCTAGTCTTCTGTTAACTGCATCTTTTCTCAATGATAAAGTGTTTTCATTCACAGAGAAAGAGAAATGAATGAGAAAAAACGATTAAATACTACAGAAAGATGTGATTGTGTGCCATGAGACGAGATTAGCCAGTAAATTCAGTAACCAGTAGAGTAAATGAGAAGTAAAGTGAAGTAGAGGATGAACCAGTAAAGTAGGAGCTAGTATTCTCTAACAATACCCCGTTCGCATTCCTAGCCGCTCACCACTGTCCACGACGCTAATAATTTCTTCCCTCCGTCTCACTCGTCTTTAATCACTATTGAACAAATGGTACTTAGTTACAACCTTTAACTTGCACCATATTGATTCCTGATCACCTACCGCTCACTTGGATGACGATCCGTTAAATAATGTTTTTTAGAAATGTGCTTTCGGATGGCAGAAGACAATTCTGTTTTAGATGTGTGAAATATGTTAAGTCCAAAATGGAAAAAAATTGAGTTATTACCTTTGGCATGCTGGAAAAATAAGAGCTACTGGATGCTACCGATTTCTCTTTTCACATTTCACAAATTTTCTCCCGTTTTGTGCTTAAAAACCTTAACACAGCCAACACAATTATTGTGGTCAGAGATCTATGGCTAGTTTGCCCGGGTTGAAAAGTGTTGCTGTGGTCAATGTCAACCGGACGATCCCACTACTAATTCCTATCCTTATGATAGATTAGCATTGTGGGAAGACATTAATACCTCGTTCGCATTACTACGGTTAGAATGATAGTTAATATGGCGACTTAACTAACTTGCGTTTACACGGCATTCCTTAACCCTAATTAAGATGATGGTGGCCTCTGGTGGAGAGTTAAGATGGGGTGGTGTTGACCACAGCCCGACAAACATGGCAAGTCGCTTTTCATTTGCTTCAAGGGCTGTGGGATAAATTCGCGAGACTTGTAAGGGCGAGATAAAGGATTGAACGTGCAAATGTTTCGTCTGGTTTGTCTTCTCATTTGTTAGTATTTAATGATATACTAATCATTTTTTGTCTAGACATTACTTTATGCATCGAAAGATGAAAATTGAGATAGTAAATTTTCCACATTTGAACGAAATGTCCCAATGCTATAATTGACCATTAAGTTACCTCAGACAATATCACGTTATTATGTCGTTTGCACTCTATTATGACAGATAAAAACAATTCAGCATGTTATCGTGACTGCAGGATTTATAAATAAATTCTATTTCGAGTCCTTGCCTCAATGTATGCAGCGGAATAAAAGACTTATCTTCCAAGTTTTGCCCATTACCCGTCCTCGCTTGCGCCTTTAATGTAAATTTTGAATTTATCATTCACTCTTACATTTAAATACATGAGGCAACTTGGTAAGATGCTAGGATACGGAAGATGATACGAGAAACAGTCGTAAAATATTGTAAGCTTCAAATAAAAGCTACATGTGGACTGGATCACTTAACTACTATTCTAACTAACCTGAGTTCACACTCGTTAAAAATGATGGTAACCTGCGCAAACCCTAGTAACTCCAGCGTGGTAAAAAGTAGACTAGGGTTAGCGCCAACCTGCGTTTACAATGGTGAACTTTCATTAGGGTTAGAGTTAACCTGGTTTTAAAGTTAGTACAGTAAGTCATCGGTATGCGTCGTTACGATTTACGTCTGATTCGATGTTACGTCCATGCTGACAAGAGTCGTCGGAAACTTTCTCGTGTTTAATACTAATAAAATTAACCATATGAGCCTATACCTACTTGCGTTTTTTGATAACTGAGATGTAATCATCCTATCAGAAATAGCTATTTTTCCTTGATAAAGGCAAAAACCGAATTTTGAAATTATCGCCTTGATTTATCGCGGTATGAAAGTGGTCACGAATATCTGGATCCGTTTTACGTTGTTTCGACTTACGTCGCTCTTCTTCAACACTCCGACGTAAATGGAGGACTAACTGTAATGTAAACAGGGCATAAGGGAAAGAGGGCTTGAGCGGTTTTTGGCAAGTAGGCATAGGAAAGTAGGGTTTTGCACCGTGGTGCAAAAGTGGAAAACGAACTTAAAAGGGGTTGAATAGGCACGGGTTTGGCGTGTGGCAGAGTGTGGGAGTCGCTTGGGGAGGGTTTTGCGCGGTAGACTCCACCTCCACCCCCCTCTTTTTAAACCCCCTCACCCGCCTCCCCCTTCCCTCTCCTACCCCACCCCCGGAGCGTCCATCAATTCCCCTCCGAGGTCCCGCCCCCCACTCCCTATTCAACCTCACTCCTAACACGACGCTCGCGGTCTGCAGTGCACGGAGCGGCTGCCAGGGGGACCTTAAGAGGGAACGGAGGGAGGCGCAGTCGGACGCAGTTCACGGAGACTCGGCGCCGCCGCTCGCGGGGGCGGTACAACAGGTGAAAAGCCGCGATCGCTCTGGGGGCAGCTATATGACAAAACTCCCTGTGTTCCGTGTGCTCTCTCGTGTGTGTGACTTACTCCTGGATTGGTGTGGAGGGGGATTAGGTTTGAGTTCAGAGACCCAAGAGGAAATCTAGTGAGCCCGAGCGTCGAACTCGGCCCTTGGTGTATCGTCTCACTGTTTACGCTGTGAGTATATTTCAGAATACAAGTCTCACATTGGGAATTGGGTTGGTGTGGCTGGTAGAGCACTAATCATAGAAGATGTGGCTGGTAGAGAAACACTGGTGAAATTTCTACATTTTTACAATAATTGCCAAGGTTTAGGCACCTACCCTGGAACCGAATGCACCTATTGTGGACACTGATGATGACATTACGTGGCGAATCCTTTGTCGCTGGTCAGTAAAAGTGTGGAGATTTTTCAGTTGCTTCCTTGCCTGGAAGGTGTGTAGATTGATTATCAGGCTGGTCATGTCAAATTTGGCGCTCTCTACAGCGGCAGATGGCCATGCGTGCCGTACTGTTTAGAATCTTCATGGAAGAAATTATTTCTTCATAAAAGAGTATAGGTGCTACCCTCGTGGAAACTATTGATATCAATCTTCAGGGTAGAGAAACACTGGTGAAATTTCTACATTTTTACTGACTACTGGCCAAGGCTTAGGCACCTTATACCGACCCTGGAACACAATGCACCAATTGTGGACACTGCTGATAACAGAACGTGGCGAATCCTTGGTCGCTGATCAGTAAAAGTGTGGAGATTTTTCTATTGTTTCCCTTCCTGGAAGGTAGGTAGATTGCTTGTTAGGTTGCCTTGTCAAATTTTTCGTACTCTTTAGTGGCAGTTGGCCAGGTGTGCCTTACTGTTTAGAATCAACATGGGAGAAATTATTTCCTAAATAGTTTTTTCCAGGATATTTTTTGGTTGAATTTAAAGGATTTATTAGTCTGCGAGATTATCTGACACAAGTTTTCGAGCTGAACTCGCAAATTGATTTGTCGAGGTGGTTGTAGTACTCGCCTACTATTTCTTCGAGCCAGGTTTGATTTCCGACAGTGAAAGAGATTTTTCAGTGAAATCCCAACCCTTACTTGGATAACATGTGAAGAGTACTTCAACTGTAGATCTCGCCGGGTTTCTCTCCATCCTTCGTTGAAATACGAATCCTCCTCGCAAACTTTCCTGCTTAGCTCGCCGATGATCCTAGTCGTCGGTTTAAGTTCGTCTGTGGAGGGATCACGGTTCAAACATCAGCGTCGTCGTCGTATTTATCCAATATGCAAAGCGCTATATAGGAACATGCTCAGTCACTGCCCTATGAATGCATTCCATCATTTTAAACTATTAGTTTAAAGTATCTGACAATATTTGAAAAAATCGACGATCAAGTTTTTCCTCTCCGGAGCGCGATTGAAAAACGGCAATATCGCGAGCTGCGATCGCGCTCCAGTTCTGGGGTGATCTAAGTTGTCAGTCGCCTGGCCATTTAACCAACGTACCAGTCCACCTGGCAACCGAGCGGACCCGCTGTTAGAAGTTTCCCCACCCACCCCTTTATGACCTGACCCCACCACCCCACAACACGCGCGCCCCCATGGCTCCGCTTTTGTTTGGGTTTGTTTGATCGCCGATGTGAGCGCGGGAGTTAGGACACGCGTCCGACCCTGCCTAACAGGAGTTGATTTCCTCGTGGTGTGTGTGCTTATGCGAGTTAGTGACGGTGGCTGAGTGGATTTTTGTACCCGTTTGTGTGCTTGACGGCAGGTGGCGATAAGATATATCGTCGTCAACTCCTGCCGACTCCGGTTCTCAGTCCTCCAGTGGGTGTCAACAAACACAGTGCGGATGATTTACTTTATAAATTGCATCGTACTCGCTGTGGATGCCTTCACACCCGGGCTTCGTTCCGCGGCATACGTGGGGTCTGCGCCAGTTGATAATGATGCATTCCCGCGCGACGCTATTATTAGCAACGATCGGTGCTAAAAATATCTCCAACCTTTGTGAATGGTGGTCGGGATCTTCGGGAATACGAGTGCAATTTGGTGGAATAGAAGTCTGAAAGATAAATATTTATGTTGCAGATTTATAGCATAATGAGATGATCGTGTTGTATATACCATACCGAAAAACACCTCACTGTTAATTTCATATGGACGGTAGGAGAGTGACTTTCATAAGTGTGCCGTTGATTCCTCCTTCTCCATGGCTAATCTTCTGGCTAATTAAAACTATTTCTCTCTTATTATTATATCAAGACATACCAGGGTAAGTCAATAAATAAGTCGCAAGCGTCAGCATTTCATCATCAGCATCAGTCTTAATAATTTCACTAGGAACGCTTGGAGCATCCACCATACAGTCCCGACTTAGCCCCCAGTGATTTTCATCTGTTTTGGCCCCTAAAAAATCATTTGGGTGGCCGACGTTAAATGATGATGCCGTAGTCCAAGAGGTTACTCGTTGGTTTCGAAAGCAAACAAAATACTTCATTTCTACCGGCTATCGAGGACTTGCAAAGAGATGGGATGAGTGCCTGAATGTACAGGGTGAATATGTAGAAAATTGAAATAAATTTCAGGAAGTTACTTAGATTATTATTTCCTCTATCCAATTTTGCGAGTTATTTACTGATTTACCCTGGGATGTCTAAACGTCCTTCCTGATTCAGTGGAGATAATCGCTGCCTGGAAACTGGGTGATTCTTTGATGTAGTCACTTTTGGTTTGAGATATCGGCAAGGTCATATTAAACTGTCCAATACAGTCTTCCTGACCAAGGTGTAAACAGTCAATAATTACATCAAACTGGCTTATAATATCCACATTTCTATAATTTTTACGACAACAGAATTGACTTTCAGTTACAACATTTAGGACGCCTCTTGAGGCAGGAAGGATTTATAAAATGTATCAATGTAAGTTGGTACTTCCTATTATAGCAGTATAAGTTGGTACTTTCAGTTGCTTCACTTACTCGTTTGTTAGGAGGCGTTATACATTTCCTTTGTGCCTCAAATTTTAATTTGACCAAGGCAATTGATGCATTTTGTTACACAGCCATGAACGGTCCGGGATATTGACTTGTTCTGCCTTGTCCGCAAGACTGTCTAGTTTTTACTTAAGAGTTTGAATTGTTCTCCATTATGTAATGGCGTCTTTTTGATCGATATTTTTGTACATAGTATGGACTGATCGATTAGTAAGCAGTAAAAGATATTCTCTAATACTTTCATGAACATATCCGGTGAAGTTTTGTATCTATGGACTTCTTACAGAGACTTTACTTCAACTATTGGTTTATAGGGTATGTAATGTATAAAAGTAATTCCTAAATGTTGGTAGGTAGGGCTCTTATTTTTTTTCAACCGAGGCTTCAGTTGAGGCACGTTTTGAAAGCCATTCGAAGTTATTTGTGGTCCTAATTATTTCGAGGTCTCAAGAAGAACCTTCCATCGAAGAAAAACCGCCCACTTTCATCGCATTACAATTTCCATGCAAAGAGCTTGACTTGTTCTAAAACTCGCTTTATTCCTGAGCATGCTGCGGGAATAAAGGTCGCGGCTGGGGTTTTTAACCCGAAACAAAATGACCGTCTCGGTGTCCATCATATCCACATTCTGGAGCAATTATCGGCGTCATATCGTTCTTTAAAAAATACCTTTTGCCCCGTCGCGTGTTGCTTATCTACCTCCATACGTTTCGAGAGAAAAATCGATATAGTTTAAGAAACACGCAGTCTTATTTTAGTCCAGTCGCTTGCCCGTTGTTTCTGGCCACCATCTTCTCACCCCAAAATCAATCCATTCAACTGTGCCTGTCACTGAAATTTTAAACTGAAATGTGACAGAGATATTTGCCACGTCAATGAATTGTTGCGGTCCAAAGTCAGGTTCAAACGTAGTCTTAAAAATTCATTGAAAAACATTATAAAACGTAGTAATCAGTGGAAGTAATTTCTATTTTTTCAGGAAGATGGTATTCCATAGGGAAGCGTGATTAGCCTTCAGTTATTTCTATCATAAAAAACTGTGATTTCTGGACTTTCACCCTGAACATTGAATACGTTGAGCGCCTCATTTATTTAAAAATCACGCCAAAAGCTGACTTCGAGGGATTCTGGAGTTAACAATGTTGAAACTTGTGGCCGATAGTGAGGGCTTTAGGAGACCTTAAAAAATGCTACAATACTCTGCCGGCGGAATCAAATACCATAGTATCAGTTCTTCAGCCTGCTTTTGCTTTAGTCGTGAAGGTTATAAGTGAAGAAATAAATCTGAAACTTGTTTGACGGTGAATATCTCACATTTTATCGCATTTGCTTATCCTATAGATATAATGTAGGGTATGTTCATATCCAACATTTTGTTCTGTTCCAAGTGATATGTTAATTTATCTAATATTCTTAGCCTATCGTGTTGTCCCATGTCTCTTCATCCTATTACTTCTAAGGGTTTCTGACAAAATTATTGACGCTCCTTGATATTTGGTTTCAGTTTATGGATTAAATCTTTCTATACTGGATCTCAAATGGTTCAGGCGTGAATTAGATGTGTCCAAATGAATATGAAATTTATAGAAAGGCTTTGGGTGATGAAGAAACTGATTCCCAATTTTCTATAAATGAGAGCATCTTTAATTACGACGCAGGTTTCGATGTAAAACAAAAGACCTAATGTAATACAAACCGAAACCCTGATCGTAGTTAAAGCGGTATTAATTGGTAAAAATATTTAAATCCTTTTATCTATCCATGATGCGTAAATTCCACGCAATAATTCCTTAATCTTGTGAGTAAGAGTCGTGCAGAATGCGTGTATGAATAGTGTACCACTTACAAGAACCCGAAAATATAATTCCAGGAAGCGCCGTCGTCTCTTTGCTCTCATCTTCTTCCCCATCATCATCCTTTGGTTGTGTTTCCCTTTCCCGCCCTCTATTGATGTCTCCGCGAGCGTCCTCTCCCTCCGCCCCCTAAAGCGGAAGTCCTCTTCCCCACATCATGTTTTGCGCAGGTGGCAAAATTTCAGTGTCAGCCCGGGAGCGTGCTCCGCCTTGTTACCAGGTGGTTGGCCCGACCCAGCCCACGCGTGCCCCACCCCTCTCTCCACCCCCACCAACTACCCCCCTTCGGCATCTGGCGCGAAATTCAAAGGCCAAGTTGCGGCCAGTCGACATTCTCGGGGAGAGCGTTTAAATGTGGAATTAGTGGGACTGTATTGAATTTGAGGATGATACACAAGATACAACTCTCAAAGCCGTTAAATAGGGGTATGATGCGGCCCAGCATGATTCATGGGTGCATAAGAGAATAAATTGTGTTGTGTGAAGCGGGGACTTCCTGAGCCGAACGCACAATAAGCGGACGAGTAACAGAAAAATTATTACATATCACGTACACATATACAATTCATCATCATTGGTAGTTTAATCCTAAGATTGGTTATGCAGCCCTCCACCCTTCCCTATCTAATACTAGTTCCCTTACCTCCTGGTATCTTTTCCAATGTTCTTTCCTCTTTATTTGGTTCATTAACATATTCCTGAGGGTTCCTCTGGGGAATTTTCACTCTATTTTTTCCTACAATGATATTCTTCAAAAGCCCATTGTGTCTTAGGGTGTGTCCAGTTTATCTAGTTCTTCTTTTATGTAGTATTCCTGATGGTTCTTTCTTGTTCTACTCTTCGGTATACTTTTTAATTTATCATTAGCAGTCCATTATATCTTCAGAATCCTCTAGAACCAGGTTTCAAAGGCTTCTATAGACTTCTCTGGTCAGCTTTTCCAATGGTCCATGCTTCCAATCCGTAGAGTGCCGCGCTCCACACGAATGTTTTCACATACTGGTTTCCTGGTTTGTTGTCCAATCTTCTTTGAACACAGCAGTTGTATTTTTATCATGAACACTTTCTTAGCTTGGACTATTCTTTGCTTGATGTCTGTTGTACTTCTTTCGTCCCACGTGTGGTATAGGGTGAGTCAGTGTTAACTGGTGGTTTAACTATGGCACACAGTAATATTTTAAGATATAGTCACTTTTTAATTTCAAAGTATACGCAATGAATAGCAGTTTACATCTCATATGTTACTTTTTACAGAAATAAATCATTTGTAAAAGATAATATCCTTTACTTGTCCATAATGGCCCTCTTTTTCGGCACACCCATCGACCTTCTGCGCTAAGTATTTTATCTTTCTCTTCACCATGTTACGGGATGTAACACCAATCTCTTGTTCATTGGCATCCTTTAATTCAAACACAGTACGTGGATCATTAATGTACACTGTTTTTGAGGTAGCCCCACAAGAAAAATTCACATGGACTAAGATCACGCGAGCGTGCCGGCCTGTCAACATCTCCCCTTTCGGTTTTAAAGATCGTCTTTACGACGATAGCCTGGTGTTGCGCGTTCCATCTCTCTATTGTAACTAAACTGCTGCTCTAGGGGAAAACTGTGAGACACACCGTGCTCCTCTACAACGATTACAACTTCGCCACTACTAGAGCCAAAAAACTCAGGTAACGCTGACTCACGCTGTACTTCCAAGATAGGTAAAAGCATCCACTTGCTCTAATTTCTCTCCTACGTGTATAATTGTTGCATCATTTCACAATTTAATTGCTCGCTTAACAATACCGTCATCATCATCAGTAGTCATCAATCCGGAGGTTGGTTAGCAGCAGCTCTCCAATCCACCCTTCTCTCTAACAATCGTTTCATTCGTACATAATAATGTACTTAAACATCCTTCATGATTTGCTTGTATATCCCACTTTATACTATATGTGTATTATTTGTCTTTCTCCATCTAATTCTTCCCACTTATTTCTTATTCAGATATCGTTTTCATTAGCCTCTTGGTTCACAAAATGTGTTCACTAATTTGTCTCTCCGTCTACTAAGAGTTTTTATAGTGCTTATTTTATCTCCACCTCTTCTTTAAATTGAAAACAGTCTTTATTGCTCTGGAACTTTTATTCTCCTGGAACATTTAAACAATTATATGCCACAACAAATGCGGTCAATGGTGACAGCAACACATACTAATTTCATTAAGGAGCACCACATGCAAACCAACAATAATCCACAGAACAGCAGGGGTATGATGACTTTTTTGATGCTATGGACCCTTTTCGACGTAATTTTGCACGCTAAATCCGAATCTACACACGAAAATTGGCTATCACGTAAGGATTTTTATATATTATACCCTTAAAGGGTCAAAACGGCAATTGTTTTTAGTATTTTTGAGCTTGAACATCTTAGAAACCAAAGGCGATGGAGTAATTCTGAAAACGGATTCGAAGTCTGCGTTAAAAATGAATATAATTCACCTATGAAATCTAGAAAAACTATTGTTACCATAACCTGTTGTAATTGGCAGCAATCAATAACTTTATTTATATTCAACTATATTATAATTTGAATGAAAAACTTTGAAGTACAAGATACAGGTTATAAAAATAATAGTTTTCTAGGTTTCACAGATGTATTCTATACATTTTAACAGACTTCTAATCCGTTTTCAGAATCACTTTATCTCCTTTGGTTTTTGAGATACTCAAGTTAAAAAAGATCTACTAATTGCCACTTTGACCCTTTAGGTATATAATATCTCAAAATCCTGACGTGATAGCCAATTTTCGTGAGTAGATTCGGATTCAGCGGACAAAATTACGTCGGCAAGGACTCATGAAAAAGCATCCGAGATCCTGAAATTTGTAGGCCTGTTTTATTAAAGAAATCTTTTGATCGGAAAAGCTGACCAGAAAAGACTAGATGCCTTCGAAACCTGAAGCTGGAGGAGGATGCTGAAGATAAAATGGACGGGAAAAATAAGAAATGATGGAGTGTACTGAAGGGTAGAAGAGGAAAGGGCTATATGGGACACCATACACAAAAGAAGAACAAGATGGATTGGACACACCCTGTGACAATGGATTTGTGAAGAACATAATTGAAGGAAAAATAGAGGGAAAAAGCCCCCAGAGGAAGAACCAAGGAATTTGTTCATTGACCAAATAGAGAGGGAGATACATAGGAAGAGATACTAGGAGGTTAAGAAACTAGCTAGATAGGGAAGATAACATTAGATAGGGATGGGTGGAGGGCTGCAGTCAACCAATCCTAGGATTGAACGACCAAATGAATGAAAGAATGAGTTAAATCTTTGGACTTGCTCGCTAGTGATTCTCTCCATCCAATTTTCATTATCCTTGGGTAGCACAATATTTCCTCTGCTTTCAATTGAATTGAATAGGATTTTACGAGTGCTCATGTTGATATCCTTTAAGAGCCGCGGTCCAGCGGGAATAATTAAGTCCTGCACTTGTCTACTTAGGAGAGTTGGCTTCTAGATCTCAGTCACAGTGTGGCAACACGCCGTTCTCGGTGACAAACACACAGGCAGAAGCATCCCTTAACATGTCTTCCATCCCTCCCGTGCCCTCCAGTCTTCTTCCCCCGAGGAGGGAACCGGTCCCGGGAGTAATATTATCCGAGGCGCACGCCCCAACGAACCCGTGTTGTCTCCCTGCCCCTCACATCTCCTGTATCTTCCGATCAACTCGTCTTCTCAAAGCCTCTCACTCTACGCTCCCCACGGTTTCTTTTCTCCTCCCTCACATCCCTCTCAACCTCTCAACCACCTCCCTCCTCCCCCGACATCCCTCGGGTGCATTCTCATGCACTTGAAAGTGCACACCCATTCACTTCAAAGCCGATCCGAGTGAGCCATTTCGTGTGAGCGCAGAGAAGAGGAATTGTCTTCCCGTTTTTACTTCCCACATCTCCTTCCCTCAATCCTGCCCCAACCGCTTTATGCAAGTTCCGCTATGTTTTCCTGGTCCAACCGCTACAATCCGTGCACCAAGTCGAGATCCCTTCTCAACCCAGTGCTGCAGTCGATCCCAATCGTGGCACAACCGATTTGAGGAGTTTTTCTTTTTATTCTTGTAAATAAAAATCTAAAGCTGAAATGTGAAAAGCTAATCAAAACTATTTTTAATGCATAATTTACGTATGTTAAATACATGTATTCTTGTCAAAATATAAATCATGCCGCGTTGGGATATAAAATTATCGTACGAATTACGAACCTCTCGACATACGAACTTTTCAGGACACGAACTTGGGTCGAGTCCATGTTGAAAATACGTTTTTTGTTTCTCGTAAGTTGTTTGTTGTAATATTACAACGCGTTTCGCATCTTGCTGCATCTTCAGGTACAGTTTTTACGTAAAATATATTTATTGATTGTTGTGATGGTAACCTAATGCTAAGTAATGGGGAGGGGTGCTTGGAGAACAAACTAACTTGGGTAAATGGAAAATACAATCAGGATAGATTAAAAATGCCGGGTATTTACAAAATCAAATGCAATAGTTTTAATATTTCTTGCACAGATCAAACTGGTCGAAATGTCGAGATACGCAGAAAAGAGTGCTCAAGAAGTTACTTTAATATGGGTCTCGATTCTCAATTTGCCAAGCATCTGCTTGATAATAATCACGTAAGTGATTTTCTCGAATTCTCCCAAATCTCGATTCTCCCGAAAGGCTTTAAAAGATGGTTGCTTTCGAACGGTAAGAAATTATCAAACGGTCATGCAATCTTTTTAACGAGCTACTTTTCGAATAAATTTCCCTTCTCACAAGCTCCTAATCTATGTTCTCCTGCCTTCTCTTCCAAAAATTTGTTTGTTCCCCAAACACCCCTCTCTCCTACTTAGCTTGAGGTTGCTAACACTACAATCAATTAATAAAGTTTATGTAAACAATTGTATCTGAAGATACAATTAGCTGCATAACCTTGTTGTGCTATGACGATACATAATTGTGGAGAAGTATAAAACTTATTTTCAATATGGATTTGAATATAAAATACTTCCACGATGTGACGCTTGAATGTATAAAGTTTATACGCAATTGGTTGTATCATATTTTGGCCTCTTAGTACGAGCTGATTCTCGATATTCGGCTTTTCTAACGTACTGTATTCGTGATAGTCTACTTAATGCTATCAAAAATGTTGTAAAATATTCCCACCATATTTCTTGTTCTCTTCCGCAGTTGTTGTTTTAACATACTATGTTGACTTTTTTCGTAATTGCGTCTTTAGGTTGGAGATATCTGGCGTAAGTTTTGTCTATCGATTTATAATCCTTCATCTTCTTGTTTTATATTTTGGTTACTCTTCTTTTCCAGTCAGTTTTGGGGGAGGACTCTCTCCCAAGCAATATGAATTCCTTCCCATTGAATTTTTCTTGGTTCTTGGCTATCTTCATGGCTTCCCAGATAATTGTGGGACAATCAAACCGTATTTCTTTGGCAATCTTGCCGCTTGGAATTGTATTTCATCTCCCGGCTCACTCCTAATTTGTTCCGTCATTACAGATGACCCGTTTCTTCTTTACCGCCTTTTGATTCCCTTGTTATCAGTCCGTATTGGAGGAAAGGTCTCTCTGAAGTGATGTTGTCCCTCAGAGGACAAATCTCGGTAAACAACTTCATGAAAAAAGTTTTTTGATACGCCCCACTAAAGAATTTTTCAAGCTAAAATTTTATTTTTTCTACTTCCGTCATTTATTTCTTTGGGAAAAATCCGGTAGTAATGTGTAATAAGAACGATGCTGGGAAAGTGGTGTGTTCGAGTACAGTGTGACGCATTCCAAAAGCTATCCTGAATTTCAACATTTATTCCCATACAAAAAGTTTTTCGTCTCGCCCCACTCAAGAATTTTTCAAGCCAAAATTTCATAATTAACTTCAGTCATTCGTTTCTTTTGGAAAAATCCGGCAGTAATGCGTAATAAGAACTATGCTAGGAAAGTATTTTGTTCGGCTACAGCGTGATGCATTCAGAAAAGTATCCCGAATTTCTACATTTATCTCCATGCAAAATGTTTTGTCACGTGAAAACTAAAGAATTTTTGGGCCGAAATTTCAATACTTACTTCCGTCGGGTACAGCGTGACGCATTCAAAAAGCAGTCCTGAATCTTTGCATTTATCTTCAAGCAAAAAGTTTTTCATCACTCTGCTTAAGAAATTTTCAAGCAAAAAATTCATTTCTTACTTCATTCATTTCTTTAGGAAGTAATAGTAATAAGTAGCGGCAGTAATAGGAATGTTGTTGGCAGTAATGAGTAATAAGAATGACGTTGGGAAAGTAATGCGCTCTGGTACAGCGTGACGCATTCTAAAAGCTAATCTGAATTTCTATATTTATCTTCATGCAAAACGTGTAACGTCACACAAAAATAAAAGTATTTTCCAAGCTAAAATTTCATTTTTTACCTTCGTCATGCATTTATTTAGGAAAAATCCGGCGGTAATGCTTAATAAGAATGGTGCTGAAAAAGTTGTGTTCTCGGGTGCAGCGTGACGCGTTCTAAAAGATATCATGTATTTCTACATTTATCTCCATGCAAAAAGTTTTTGCCACCCCACTTAAGAATGTTTCAATCCAAAATTTCATATTTTTACTTCCGTAATGCATTTCTTTAGGAAGATTCCTGCATTAATACGTAATAAGAACGATGCTGGGAAATCAATATGCTCGGGTATAGCGTAACGCAATTCTTAAGCTATACTGAACTTCTAAAATTGTCTACATGAAAAACACTTTTCGTCACGCCACACTAAAGAATTTTTAAGCCAAAATTTCATTTTTTAATTCCGTCATTCATTTCTTTAAGAAAAATCCGGTAGTAATAAGCGTAATAAGATCGATGCTGGGAAATTAGTGTGTTCGGGTACGATGTGACGCATTCCGAATGTTATCCTGAATTTCTAAATTTATCTCCATCGAAAATTTTTTTCGTCACGCACCAATAAAATAGTTTTCACGCCAAAAAACACAGTTTTTAATTCCCTCATACTTTTCTTTAGGAAAAATTCGGCAGTAATACATAATAAGAGCGATGCTGGGAAAGTAGCGATATGCATCTCTACTACCATCGCAGTCATCTTCCATGTCGGAGCCACCTTACGGCTACTGTTAATAGAAGTGACTCCCATGCATGATGCCGTCTTAAGCGATGTCTAGCAGTCGTCGCGCAGTCCCGCTGTGCCGAGTCCTTTATTCTCATTCGCAGGTCGTCGAGCTTTCGCCGCTGCCTTTTCCTCGGAGTGTGCGAGATTGATCACCGCGAGGCCAGCTTTTCGCTGTCGTGTATTTACATTCGAATGGCGAGTAACGGCGAGGATCCCTTATCTCTCTCCGACCGCATGCTACGGCTTTTTAAACTCTCTCCCCAGCGCGAACTCCCGACCGGCGATAAATAATCTCCTCTGCCATGACGCGCTGTGTAGGTCTTTCACCGAATAAGGATTAATGATCCACTTGGTAATATTTTCTTGCTGTCACGTTGCTGTAGCATATCACGGTCAATTCTGTGATTCGCATAAATTAATTAACGTCAATCTATGTTCGTGGACATCGTTTTTCGAGGCCCCCCCCCCAAGGTCCTCTTAATCTTTCGAATACTTTTCGTGCAACAACGCCCGACGCATAAGCTAATAATCCAAACCTAATTTTTCAAATACGATCTTTATTTTAACCATTGAGAGAGGTTCTTATTTTAACCAATAGAAATTGAGAAACCATTGAATTGTTGTGCGCTCGCCCCTGAAGGTTTCTGAATTATTAAATCCATTTTACATTAGGTGGAGCGCCAGTAGTTTCAAAATATTAGTGTTGGCACGCGAGCTTCGCAAAAAAGCGAGGAGCGGCAATCAAGCAATCGAAGCAGATCGTTTACGAGTTGCTCAATCACGTGCATCAGAATCATATTAGTGAGACATAATTTGTTTTAAAAGGTACGTAATTTATTTTTGCGTAAAATATATTTTGGTGCAGTGGTCTCTTTGTCTGATTATTTTAAATTCTTGCATTCGATTTTCGTATATCCTTCGCTTTTTCCTAAAATTGTACATTTTAGCTCGAAAATCTTTAATGTTTGTACCGCTTCAGCAAAATAATATTTTATTAACTTGGAAGCCCCAGCATAGACATGGAATGGAAACTAATGGCATCATTTGTACGTTACAAATTTCTGTGTAGGTACGAGGAATTCATTGGACTGAGTCTAAAAGTCGTTTAAGGACCAATTTTGATTCCGGAAAAGATTTGTGGGTCAAACCATGAAAAGTATAAAAATCAGTGGGGAATTCAGGATGGAGTATTTTATTTTTCAAATTTAAGTAGGCAATTGGAGGAATTTTGTACATGTCAATGTTGTACTTTTTTCATGTTCAGGAATGAGCATACTTTGTAAGTTTTACTCAGAATATTTATTGCACGACCGGTTTAGTTTACAAATTTAAGGCTGAAACTATTGAATTTGTTGAGTGTGTACTTTTTATATGTGTGCCTGCTAAGAAAGAAAAAGAGGCAATGCAATGCATGCCGGGCACAGCTAATACTGAATAAAAAGCACTTGGTATTTTCCCACAGATTTATTTGCCGGCACGACGCATTTCACCTCACTGTGGCATAATCATGTGCCCAAGTGTGGTGAAATCATGCCACAGTGTGGTTAAACGCGTCGTACCAGTATATAAATCTGTGGGAGATTAATAAGTGTTTTTTATTCACCCTGAATATAGTCAACTTTCACCCAGTACACCCTGATACAGTTAAATTTAATAGTAGGATGTTATTAGATTTCGGTTAATATTTCTTATCGAACTGTAATGGAGTCCTGAAAATCGGCCATGCTGATCTGAACATTCAGTTAATCCGAGCAAAGTTTAAGCCAAAATGGGAAAAATTAATAAACTACAATTTGCAATGAATATACTTTATACAAATTATGAAAAACCGTAATTAAAAAACAGTGTGTACACCATTAGAAAGCCGACAGGCTTCTCTTATGTCAGGCGTATTAATATCACTGTTGACTTGGTGCCGTTCACCTACTTAATATAACTCGGTTATCCGAGGATCTGGCGTTTCGAAATGGCCTCAGTGCAAATTAGTTCGGACAGGACTCGACACTATTACTAAATGCTGTTATTCCATCCATTGATACTATTATTGATATCACTGAGGAACTTATAAAAAGAAAGTTATGAATTAATGAATCTCTGATTCATTCAGTCATTGGTCGTTCAATCCTATGGGTGACTGCAGCCCTCCACACTTCCCTATCTAATTCTAGTTTCCTTACCTCCTGGTATCTAACCCTATGTACTTTCCTCTTTGTTTGGTCCATGAACTTATTCTTGGGTCTTCCTCTGGGAACTTATCTATCTAATTTTCCTTCAATTATGTTCTTCACACACTTATTTTGTCTCGGTGTGTCCAATCTACCTTGTTCTTCTTACTTGTACAGTATTTCATATGGTCCTTTCCTCTTCTACTCTTCTGTAAACTTCATAAATTCTTATTTACCCGTCCATTTCATTTTCAGCATCCTCCTCCAGCACCAGGTGCCGAAGGCTTCCATTTTTTTCTGGTCAGCTTTTTTAATGGTCCATGCTTCAGATTCATAGACTGCTACGCACCACAAGAATGTTTTCACCTACTGTTTCCCGGTGTGTAGTCCTATCTTCTTCGAGCACTGCAGTTGTCTTTTTCCCATGAACTCCTTCTCACCATGAGTTTTCTCCGATATAATATTCTAATTTCAGATTTCATAGGAATACACCGCCAAACAACCTAAAATTCACAATAATATTTTTATGAGAAACGTTATCTTGATCCCTTAATTATGAGCTTAAACATAATTGACTGAGGATGTTTTTCAATATCTGAGTGAATAGAAAACTTGGAAAGTTTTGTACTCATGCATGTGGTAATGTCTCAGGAGAACGCGTGATATTTTATTTACTATTTAACCCAAAAAATCATCGAGTGAAAAATAAACAGCTCAATACTAAGTACTCATCACAAGTTTGCATGCTAAACCTATTGTTACTGTTGAACAAAACGAGGTGTTTGTTTGTTATATTTTTTCTTTACTAGTAATAAAATTTTCTTACATGTAGCTTAAAACTTCCATCAAAGAAACGGAGTTTGAAGTGTATGTTTAGCTACGTTTTCGTAAATTGAAGCGGGTTTTGGTTCATTGCTAAAAGATGTTTCTCTCATAACCGTTTATTGAGAATAATTTTGTTCTTATGTAACACACATCATAGATTTAACTCAAACCCCTGTAATGGTTGCCGCAAAGTAATGTAGAGGTATGTTAACACTGAAAAAAGTAGGGGCTTTCTCGAACTCATACATGAGCGCATATCTTGAATGGCAATGCTTCGTGCATACCGCCGTGCATAATACTGCCCGTCTCTTTTCCGCCCACTGCCGTTTCTCTTCGCACGTGTGCGCATGACTGTGCGTCTTTATTTTGCTTCCGGCGCACTAAAACTTTGATGACCTTTGTAAGGCATCAGTAAACGCTGCGCCCTATGGGGATACCAATGAGCAGCTCGCCATACTTAGCAAGCGGAAAAATAAATAAACTCTGTTGCATGTCTTTTCGCGGATCATAGGAATTAATTCTGTCGAAATATGTCACTTCTTGAATACAGTATCATCAAATGCGTCTACTCAAAGGAAGATCATTAAAGGAGAACCGCGCGAGATATTGGAAGTGGATCAAAATAGATATTTTCCAGAATAGCAGAATTGCGTGCATTTTCTTTTAGAGCGAAAGAATAGAACATCTCCAAATAACATTACAAATGCATGAGATGCACAAATCAGAGAAGTCCAAAAAAGAAGTAACGCTATCCGCCCATCACTCCTCAAAATTCCTCATTTACGTCACAATTTAAATATTGAAAGATAGTCTTCTGTTGACGCATTAGCCGTTGAAATTGATTTTGGACATACTGGTGTGGAATTGCAACGATAAAACATAGCGGGAGAGGAAATTTATTTTCTCGCCGAAAAAAGCCCGTCTAGATACAAACACCTTCCAGGTCCTGGTGAGAGAAATGAGAAAATAAATGTCAAACAAGTGTAAGAGTTGATCAACTAATTAAATCAAGTATATTTCTACATCTATATCTACATACTACCCCGAGAACCGCCGCATGGACGTGTGACAGGGAGTGTTAGGATACCAGGCGTGTAAATATATAATGGATGAGGATTTGGGAGGTGAAATGGTGACGTATATTATGGGAGTATATTTAGTGGAGCTCAGTTATTAATGTGGCCACTTATTGTGCAGAGAAAAAACGAGTTTTTGTATCTATCTGTTCGACCATGTATCTCTTCCATTGTATCGCTTCTATCAGACATAGAGCTGTAGTGAGGCGTCATCATAATATTCACTGTATCCATCTGAAATACACCAGTTCTGAACTCCTCAAGCAAGCTAAGCCTAGCGTGTAGCCTCCGAGTCGCTAGGGGCTCCCACCTTAATCCAAGATCAAGGTGGAGTGGGAATGAATGCAGATATTTGCGATTGTTACACTTTGTAGGAGAGGAAGTAACGGGATGGGGAAGCCTTCATTTGAGGGTCAGGAGTTGATTTCTTTTTCCATTCGCGGAATACAGGGTGATGGCCTTTGTGCCCCTGTCAGAAGTCATAAGATGGTCGGATTTCCCCTGCACTGATCACGTTATTAAAACGATAGCTGACATCTACAAAATTCCCAGGAAGCCACCTCAAGGCTGTGGCAGGGGATGACTCATCACCAACCTTGGCTACAATATATCCAAATAAGTTTACGTCATCATTGGTCGTTCAATCCTAAGATTAGTTGACTGCAGCCCTCCACCCTTCCCTACCTAATTCTAGCTCTCTTATCTCCTGGAATCTCTTCCTATATACCGTCCGCTTTATTTGGTCCATGAACTTATTCCTGGGTCTTCCTGTGAGGACTTTTCCCTCAATTTTGCCTTCAATTGTGTTCTTCACAAGCCCATTGTGTCGAAGGGTGTGTCCAATCCATTGTGTTCTTCCTTTTTCTATGGTGTTCCATATGGTCCTCTCCTCTTCAACCCTTCTGTACACTTAATAATTTCATATATTATCATCATCATTTCTTCCGTACACTTCATCATTTATTACCAAGTTAATGTATCTACGAGTAGTACGCTTAAGCAAAATCTTGTCAATGATTTTCAATAGTTGAATTATTATCAACATGCATGAAATCATTAATGTATTGACCAGGCAAGGAGAAGGTCGCAGCCGAAGTCGCTGGCAGAAGTTCGAGGCTTGAAGAAGTCGCTGGTAAAATTTTGGCTCTGCAATTTTGAGTTGTAGGCAATATTGGCGTCGTTGAAGCAATGTCGTTGATGCGCATGTCGGGATGCGTCTCGGCTAAGCCCTTCGGCTAAGTCCACAGGGAAAACTGTCCGCACAGAGGGGAAACGTGTCCAAAGAGGGGAATATTTTGCAGAAAAAGATTTGGCATAAAAAAGGCCAAAATGTATATTTTTATTTCATCACGAAAAACCCTATGAAGGATGACCTGAGATAATATTTCACCATCAGTGCTAATGGTATAGCCTAGCAAGCGGTAATTTTTTAAAATAATATAATAGTAATTCATTTATCTATTAAATGAACCTTATAGGCGCACATTACATTACAAATAAAAAAGGATAGGTATCCCTTTTAAGCATTGCCTGTATTTGGGATACCTCATAAACAAATAAAATTTCGTGGAATTGAGAAATGAAAAAACTGAGACAAGATACGTAACAGAAAAATATGCATAAAAAATATGTCAATTTTTATTTAATCTCAATCTGCCGTGCATACAGTTTATAGTGAGTGTTAGCCATACTATTGAAAAAACTCTAGATTTTCTACATCAAATAACCATCTTTTTATTCTGTTCAAAAGTGATATTCAACTAATTATACCTCTTATATCATCGACCATCTAAGAAATAATTTACATTGCCTTACATAGATGAATAAGCGTTTAAACAGAGACAAATTGGGCTTGGGCATAATATACAGTGTTGTAGATCTTAGATTGTAGGCATTTGCTTTTTGTTCTACCTGCCGTTATTTTCGCATTCATGCATCGAGCCATGCCACACAGCCACTCTTGCAGAGGAGTCCTCCCTGTATATGCTACGCCGCCGTATAGCAAAAGCAAAAGATCCTGGCGCGCTTCTGCGCGGCGGAGGGGAAAGGTTAAGGGAGTGAAGTGAACGGATGGAGGGGATGGTAGAGAAGGGGACAGCTGAGAACGAGGCAGGGGAGCCAAACTACTTTGCCAGGCACAAACGCACAAGGCTAATAGGCAAGTAGTTTTGCTTCATCAATGCCATACTTTACCTGTTTACTTCCTTTTCACGTGCAAGTAGTTGTACGAATAAAATGAAGGAAACCGGGCGCCTTTTAGCTGTGACTGATGGAATTTACCTAGGCGCTAAGGTTGGCAGGAACTAGAAAAGGTTCTCTCACTGACGCTCCACAATTTGCAACCTTCGTCCCCCACCAGGCAGGGCTTTAAAATTTCTGATATTCATATCACAAAATCGTCCACGGCGCAGCCCCAGGTTCTTTTGCGACTGCTATACGCAAAAATCTTTGCCTACCCTGCGTGAAATGAGGCCACTTTTCCAAAAAATAAATGACGACCGAAAATGCGGATTAGGTATCTCTTGTGCCCATTTGCCGTCCCTCTCGCGAACTTTCCTCGCTCCAACCCTCCGCCAGAGACAAGATGATGATGCTACAGCAGCTCCCATCCTCCAGTGGTCCAGAGAGTCGACGACGTCGCAGACGACGAGACGGGCGGCATCCCCCGTCGCTTTAGTAGTATTTGAAGTGTCACTAACAGGTGCGGATCAGTGAAGGAATTGTGAAAAAAATTGCAAAGGGGGCGCAAATGCTTCCCCTTTTGTCTTTGACAACCCTCAAACAAAAAAAAATCTCTGCCCCTGCGAAAACCTTCCCTTTCTTTTTCAACCCCTTTCGTCTCGTTCTCTCCCTCTCTCTTATCTTCGCCAGTTCTAGACCGATTCTGAGCACACCCACCATCTCTCTCTCTCTCTCTCCCTCTCTCTCTAACTCTCCTTTCCCTCTCTCTCATACTCACTCGAGGATGTCTGCAAGAAGCCGGCTCTTATTTTTTTTAAAGCCCTGGGAGGCGTAAAAAATATGCGTACAGAGTGTATGGAGAACGAGAGAGAGAGTGAAAAGGCAAGAGTGGTTTAAAAAAAATAGGAGGGTGGAATGAAAGGGAGGGGTGGGTAGGGTTATACGAGCTCTTTGTTTGCATTTCACCCCGTGCGACGAGAGGGTACACACGTACAATGAGTGGGGGGGGGGTGGACGAGGAGGAAAAGAATTTTTCAACTCCCTTTTCCTCTTTTCTCCGTCAACCTTCTCTCCTCTTTCTCTCTCATTATTTCCATTTCGGATCGAGTAATGGTTCCCTACATCGCTCACCCCTTCCGCCCTCAGAGCTCAGCTTGCAAAACGTCGATTGTGGGCAATAATTTCGGGGGTTTTGTGCTGCCGGCTCAAAGATCAATTTGCATAGGGGAAAAGGAATCGGGAAATGATTGAAAGGGAGAAAAAGGGGGCGTTGGCTTTATAAGGAAGGGAAGGAGAGATAATGGGTATCTGATTTTTTTCGGGAATTTCTTTGAATTATATTCCATCGGTGATTAAAGTTAGTATCTGATTTATTTCGGGAATTTCTTTGAATTATATTCCATTGGTGATTAAAGTTAGTATCAAATGGGCTCAAATTACTATTTTTTTACCCGTGGTACTCTCATTTTCTCAGTCGTTTGAGGCCCTAGGTTACATGTACGGCTTAGATTACTATAAAATTCAGACGAGAAGAGTTTTAGTGTGACACGTAGAATATTACTTTCACCCTGCGCGATATTATTTGAGATGTTAGAGGCGAATTAATATGAAAGGGATATTGTTATTATATTTAATATATATGATCGAAAGGGAGAAAAAGGAGGTGTTAGTATTATGAGGAAGGGAGAGGAAGGAGAGATAATGGGTATCTGATTTTTTCGGGAACGTCTTTGAATTATATTCCTCCATCGATTAAAGTTAGTATCGAATGGACTTAAATGTACTTTTTTCCCGTGTAACTCTTTACTTCAGTCGTTTGAGACACTAAGGTTACAAGTTCGGCATAGATTACTATTCAATTCAGACAAGGAGAGTTTTAGTGTGACACGTAGGATAATACTTTGACACTGCGCGATAATATTTTAGCTGTCAGAGGCGAATTTATATGAGAGACATCCTGTAGAACTGATGGGTACGGTGTTTCCTTTTTGTCACGCAATCCTAACTAAAGCAGAGTGTGGCATTAACTTAAGACATACACTGAACATAGAATTCAGTGTAGCATTCTCCTATTTTTTCCATTCTCCCTGCCCTTTCACGGCTGGTGTCATGATTGTATGTTACTCCATTTGTAAATATATCTATAGGTTGAAAAATAACCAAGTGAACAAATAATACGAATATGATATGCATTATTAGAAGTTGGTCAAATACATTATTTTCATTTACCTATCACAATCACATTTCTTCGATATTTGAAATGCCATCTTTGAAAAAACCTTCTAACTTTCGGTTCAAATTAGGATCATTACAAATTTTGTTATATTTCCTTTATATTTGGTGTAAGATATCACTTTAATGTTGTATTTGTTAACATTAATGATGTTTAGCATCTTGTAATTCCAATATTTCGTTGTTCCATGGTTTTTTAACCCATGGGGGAATATTTGGCCTTTCAGTTTTATAATCTTTAGCAACAATCTGAGCATTACCAGTAAGTCCTAATATTTTACACGATTTTCAAGAATGGGATAGACATAATTCTGACGTAATATCTTCTGCCACACGCCCCAGCAGGGTCTCGCAGTGTAGTATTTCAACTGAGATAAATACGTAATTTGATACATCAATCATCACTTAGATCTCCACCACTTGATTAAATTAGTCTTTTTTAATGTCGGTTGAAGGCGAACCTCGATGCACTTGAATGGTTGACATAGTTGGTAGTCTCAAGTGTAACTATGTTGAAATACTCTATCCTTGGAAAGAACTTTATACATTCCAACTCCGCAGTTAATTTTGCTGTTGACTTATCTTTCATAACTTTTCCTTGATATTTTCTATATATTAATGTTATCGTACCTCAATAAAATATACCGTAGAAATTGCATGATTTTTATTGTCTTTCATTTCATAGACGTTAATAGCTATTTATTACGGTGCACTTTCATATAAACACCGATTGTCATCATAATTATTTCATTCTTCTATTTTAATGAACTGTTATATTTTATCAGTGTTCAAGAATGGATTTATATGACTTGTTTAATACTTTTCTTCTTATTTGCAAATTTCTATTGTTATCATCATTTGGTAACCTACCAGCCGATCAATAGATTTTTGTTAGTTCTCACCTTAACTTACTATTTTGGGGTAACTTTTATACTTTCTTTCGTTGCATTATGTATTGGTCCTATAAAAAGTATTTCTTAAGCTCCTCAAACATTGCATCACCCCTAAAGACGATCCGAAAATGTTTTCTTCTCTTCGTTCTTCTGCGCCTATCCACTTTTTTCCCTTTTATCACACCCTCATTAACACGCTGTTCCTTCTCTGTGATTCTGACATCAACTATGAACAGCGAAAACCTTATAATATTTAATTCCTTTCCTCGACATATATCCTCTCTATCATCATTCCATCAAAAATGTCTTCTCATATCTGATCATCAACTACACAGAATTCTGCCTCATTTCTCGACTTGCAGCGTCCTTTTCACTCTTAAAGTTTACTCCATTAAACCTTCCCTTGATTTTTTGTATTTCGACTGTGACCCTTCATTTTTATTTATTTCTATCCGAGTTGATCAGTTTCAACTTTCAGGGTATCGATCATTGTCAGCTACATGCAATCTTCGATTATCTTTCAGTCGAATCTAATTAAATGTTTAGCTACGATTTTCTAACATGTGTCAATTTGTATACATTGGTTACGATACTTTTCATGCTTTAAGTAAATTATGATTAGCCATTCAAATAGCTCTGAAAATATTCTGAAACTCAACCTCATTTCGGAGTTAATGAAATTAATACTTGGGAAACCATTTAGTCAGATAATTACGAGACGAGTAATTGAAAGGGACCACTCTTGTAGCCATGTAGGATTCTTTTACTTATGAAAGTTGTAACTCTCGTGCTGATGTCAGTTCTTAGCAGTTTCATTATTTTGTCTAAGCCCCATGACAGACACCTTTATCGTCAAGGATAGTGTTACCTGACTCATCATCAGGATTTGAACCCAATGCCCACGATTTATTTTAAAAACTAATTAGCCCTTTCATATCGAAAATCGACAAAAGTCGATCTATAATTATTTGAGCTTCGTCACGATGATTGGCTTTGGTCCACGCCTCTAAAAATACCTTTTCTTCACCCACGACGATTGACTGAAGTCTCCGATGCTAAATAAAATGAACAGAAACCGTAGAAGAGCAAAAAATCAACAAAAATTCCGATCAAGCTGCCTCATAAGGGTATAACATTAACAATGATAACTGGATATTAAAATTAGAATTTCGCTTTTTCATTGTAAGAAGTCAATTTGTATAAAACTGGTTGAAATCCAGATCCGCTGTGAAACGGTTAACTGATTCTATATCTAGGTAATCTAGAAAACAGAAAGAACGGATATATGAGGTACTTCCAGAAAGTAAGTTCCGTTTGTATTTTTAACACCGTAGTTCTGCGATCTCGTTTTCGGGCATGCGCGGTACTTACCCTGACCTATTGAAAAGGAGTTGACGCCATTATGAGTCAGCTGTTGTAGTTAGTCATTAATAGTCTGCTACCCTTGTTGTGTGCCCCAGGTGGTGCTTGTTTGAAATGGTGAATAAAACCGAAAATCCCGCCGTCGAGGGATGCTCACCAGCGGTATTGTTTAGATTCATAGATAGCCAGCCCTCATACTGCGCATGTGACCAGACAACTTTTACAAAACTTGGCAACCATTCAACCACCCTCCAAACAGCCCTGACCACGCTCCTAGTGACTTCCATCTATTTTTTCACCTGAAATTCAGCAGTGGTGGCTAGAGATTTAACAATAATGACTAGATCAAAGAACATGTTGTTCTTTACATCATCATTTATTGACAACACAAGCGGCACATTTTTGTGAAGAGGAAATACAAAATCGCGCCGCGCTATGATAAGCGGCTGCACAATATCGAGAGTTGTGTAAGAAGACAGTTTAAGGTCTGAAAATGTTTTCAAAAACATTTTTTTCGTAATATAATCTTGTTTTCTTTGACCTACCAAACGGAACTTACCTTCTGGATGTACCTCATATACTTGTGATTATCTTCGATATTGTGCTCTTTATTTCAGAACCTACTCACCATTGTGAAGTGACAAGTGCCTTCTGGCTTCCTACTCACCCCCGCTATTATGCAGATATTGAAATGAAAATTGTACTGGCAGGATTACGCAGTTCGATTCAGTGAAACATGTATAAATATCAAAACCATTATTTTTGCGTTTAATTATGCATGTTTTTAAAATTTAGAACTCATTCAAAACACAACATACATGATTTTTCTTGCTTCAAAATTGGTGTTTTTTCAAAAAATAGGTTAAGTAGTAATAATAATAATTATTATTTATTATTCCAAGAGAGAATGCTTACAACAAAATATCTTTGGATAAATCGGGGAGTAACTTAAGATAGCCATGAAGGTAAACCTGAATTATGGCTAGCATCGTTCATAGAATGGGTTATGCACACATATATAAGGCAAATACAACATTTTGAAATTAAAGTACGTGTATCAAATGATATTACAGTCATAAGAAAACATCCTCTAGATTTTCTTTCGTAAACAACCAATATCTTATATTTTTATTTGTTGTGTTTAGGACTTCAGAATTAAAATATGAAACGGGCAGTAAATTATACACTTTCGGTCCTATGTACTAGAAAAATCGATCGGATAACGTCAGATTCGGCTTGGATAAGGAAATACGTGCTTTATCTAGGGTTTAGGGAGAAGGATTGTACAATAATAACAGAGTAACACCAATTCCCATGTAAAAACAAAACAATCTAATCTAAAAAAATCAAAAACAGTGTAAAAACAATCATCTAGAAGTTGTTCAAATCTTCTTCCTTCATTTATTGGACTTGAATGAAGTAAATGAAATGAATGAAGAAAAAGTGAAAAAAAAATCTCGTGTGATATCATCATCATCTGTTTATAAAAGCGCTCTGGAAGAAGACTGGCAAGGCATTTGGTAACACTAAGCTGGAGTTTTGCGGAGTCGCTCGCGTCCTGAATCATCGCGTTTTAAGGAGACACCCAGATTTTAAAATGTGGAATATTCGTTTTCTGATATGTAAAGCTCGCTTCTCTTCAGCACCTCGGTGAACTCAAGCGCTTCCGGCATGCGATGGAGCGGTCGGTCGTCTTCCCCTGGCTTCCGGCTTATTCTTCAGGCGCAAACACGAAGAAGCCTCTTTAACATTTCCATTGTGTTTCTCCGAGTCCTCCAGCGAGCTTCTCCTTCTCCGTCAGAATGCTTTTTTTTCTTGAGCCACCCTGCATACTCATTCTTGACAGATAAGAGGCTGTGCAGGATGAGGAAAGGAGTTCGTCGCGGAAGGTTTAGGTAGGTTGCGGCATGAATCCATTTCTTGAGGTTTCTTAGAGTCCCTGCTCTTTTCAAGATAACCAACCTGAGTTATGCCACAGCTAGTAAATCAAGATTGTTCAAGTTTTCCGTCTGGGATGTCTTCACAGCTGGTTTTCGAAAGAGGTTGTTCCACCCTTCTACGAAGAAGTGTGTCGTTAAGCGCCGTATGCTCCTGTTTTTCTCTAACCGTGGGTCTCGATTAAATTAGTCGATTTAATGTTTTTCTATCAATTTAATGAAATATTGTTGCAATTTGGAAATTTGTCTTGAGGAACCGTTTACAATAAACTAAAAATAGACAAAAGGAGTTTAAAGAAAAAAGAAGTATTTAAAAAATATTGAAGACTTTTTTAAATAATAATTAAAATGTTTTATTACTCCGATAGAGAGTGCTTAGAACATAATATCCTTAGTTAAACCGGGGAGTAACTTTAGGTAGCCATGAAGGTAAACCTGAATTATGGTAACCATCGTTTACTGAATGGGTTATGCACACATATAAGTATATAACGGAAATACAGCATTTTGAAATGAAAGTACATGTATCCAATAATATTTCAGTTGCAAGAGAACATCCTCTAGACTTTCTATAGAAAACAACCAAGATCGTATATTTTTCATTGTTGTGTTTAGGATTTTTGAATAAAAACATGAAACAGGTAATCAATTACACACTTTAGGTCCTATGTACAAGGAACGTCGTTTGAGTAATGTCAGGCTCGGCTTGGGTAAGGAAATACGTGATTAGGGTGTAGGCAGAAGGCATGTACAATAATAACCCAGAATTACCACTTCTTATGTAAAAACGACGTAAGCCTTAATAAATAAATAGATGTCTTTAGGGGAGCAACCCAAGACAACAAATAGAGAAATGAAACTTTTTTAAAGATTACTCTAAATTTCTTTTATGTAGAAGAGCGGTGGATCTTATTGATACTTATTTATAAACATTTTTACATTCCCAGGAAAGGTGTAAAAAATATCTTCAGGTAACTTATTTCATTCTTTGATTCCTCAATTTTAAGTTTGCTTTTTAATTTTTTTAATTTGCTTTTTTAAGTCTTTTATATTTTATTTTATAGCAATAGCACTTCCTAAATAGCGGGGCGTATCCAATTAGTAAGTAATTTCATCCCAAGATTCACCTTTTTTAGAAAGTTTATAATCCCACATGATTAATTTTTTATCCACCTCACCTGAAGAGATTTTAGCCCCAGGAACCCTATAATTAGTGAGAGAGTGACTGTCTTTTTTTGTTTGTTTTAATTTTGCCTTGCTGCTTTCTGTTCTACTTTTTAAGCTTGAATTTATGCATTTTTTTTGTGGATTCCAAACGGATATAATATCATCATTGTTGGTTGTTAAGTCCTAAGATTGGTTGAGAATAGCCCTCCACCTTTCTCTATCTAATGCTAGTTCTCTAACCTCCTGGTATCTCTTTCTATTTACTTTCTTCATTATTTGGTCCACTAACTTATTCCTGGGTCTTCCTCTG
Source organism: Ceriagrion tenellum (assembly GCA_963169105.1). NCBI lineage: Eukaryota > Metazoa > Arthropoda > Insecta > Odonata > Coenagrionidae > Ceriagrion > Ceriagrion tenellum. Next base: position 64,509,891 of record OY720640.1, on the reverse strand, counting down.
GGGACTTTTCCCTCTATTTTTCCTTCAATTCTGTACTTCACAAACCCATTTCCCTTCAGGGTATGTCCAATCCATCGTGTTCCTTTTTATCTATGGTGTTCCATATGGTCCTTCCTTTACTACTCTTCCCATATTGTGTATTGCATCCTTCCAATAGTATGTACTCCATTTGGAAATCGAACGATCAACGAACGCGCAATACTTAAAAGGTAGTCAAGAGAGAATTACCGAGGTGCAGCAAATCTAAGTGTTGTCCTCATTCCCTCCGATAGTTCATTGATGCTGGCAGGAAATGCGACGGACTATATTCTATTTAGTTCACGTGCGTGACTGCGATTTAAAATACTTGTGTCACATTTTTTTGTGAATAATTACCATTTCTCAATTTGTAGTCATTAGTAGTGACAGCAATAATGCATTATATCTAGATTAGTTTATTTAAAAAGCTATAATTTCCCCAATTCACTGAGAAAGAATGTATGCACAATGTATGCACAATGTATGCACTGTATGCACAATGTTAACACTTTACGTTTCTTAATAATATGTACTTAAATGATAAAAAATGTATAAAAACATATCAATATGTATATATGATACATATATGTATGCAATGTTTACATCTCTTGACGATTTAATCCCATTTCTGTCATGATATGTGTAACGCAAATCATGGACAGTGCTTTCTCTTAATTCTCCCTGGGATTCAATTCGATGTTAATCACTGCTACCTTGAAAGGGAGCGGTATAAACCGTAGAATTTAGTCCCTATATGTGGTTGTTTTTCCTGAAATTTTATTTCGATCCTTAAAAAACTTATTTGTTGAGTATTTTTAAAATCAGAAAAAATACAACTCAGGTGATATTTTTTTATATTTAATACTGAGTACTTTTTAATTCACTCAGAACTTCAATATTTAATACTGAGTACTCTTTAATTCACTCAGAACTTCAAGTTCATGATTCCGATCCATAAAGTAACGTGGAAACTAATTAGAGTCATTTAAATTATTTGAAATGAAATATTTATAGCATTTTTGGAATGAAAATTAATTTTTTTAGTATTTGTCGCTCAACATAAGGCTCGCACCATTCTCTTTACCTTTTGTCCATACGGAGTTATGCTTTTCTTATTATATTTTTAATTTGGTTAATAATGTCTCCAGTAATGATTGGGTTAATTTTCTGAAATTCTGTTTTCAATTTTTCCATCTACAAAACTCTGTACGTCCTTCACATTTTTGCAAATGGTTTCTTTTTCGTATTTCACCATCCGCTCACTCTAATTCCATCACCAGTTGTACAGAAAAATTCGTAATATTGCAAAGTTTGTTCGGAAATTTTCTTCATTTTTTGGAGTTCTTTTTAATATTTTTTTATTTTTTTCACCGTTCATGGATACAAAAAGTAGGTAACCTTTCAATAACATTTCTCATCACCTTCTTATCCTAAATCTGAACGGATCAACGGAAGCGACGTAATCATTTCCAGGGTCGCGGTACGAAGGACGACGGTTACGAGGTGTCTTGTCAAAGCAGAAGTTGTGGGCTTGAATCCTGAAATGGACTGCTTTTGTTTTTGTATGGTGATATAAATGTCTGATGGAGAAATGTCAAGTTACTTGTTAAAGCAAATAAAATCTAAATCTATTTCCACGATCAAAACGGAACGACTTGTTGCGTTCGGTCACCAGACATGGGAAAAGAGAACATGAATGATAAAATTAGAATCAACATTTGTCGTTGAATCCTGAGATTGGCTGACTGCAGACCTTCATCCTTCAATATCTAATGCTAGTTCTCTTACTTCCCGGTATCTCTTCCTTATTGCTTTCCCCTTGATTTGTCCGTGAACTTATTCCTGGGTCTTCCTCTGGGGACAATTTCTTCTATTTAACTTTCAATTATGCTCTTGATAAAGCCATTGTGCAATTAGAATATTGCACATAAATAAAAGTTGATTCTATATATATCCTCAAAAAACCGTGCTAGCCACCCTCTAGGTGTGGCATTGGGTGATTTTATTCTAGGCCCGTCCGAGTCCGAATCAGAACCTTGCATGGCCCCCCTGGCCGATAGGCCAAAGGAGAACTACGTTAACCGACTCAGAAACCAAGTGTTACGTTGACGAACATGCTAATATTCACTGATAGGGTGGGCAGACTGCTTATAAGTATTGTTAATAGTTTTAATTCGTGGATACTAGAAGATATTTGTTCGTATCCAAAATGTCACGGGTGATATTTGAAGTCAATGAGGCGATAGTAATAGTGTTAAGCTTATGAGCAGAAGTGAAAAATCTACCAAGTAGCATCAAGTTTCTTCTTCATACCTCGAAGGTCTTTATGACTGGCAAAAATTGTTGAAAGATTACCAGAATAATATTATTAAGCTTTCCATGTAGCCATTAAAAAGTGAAAAAATAAAGAAAAAATTTAAATAAATCGTAAATAAAGCTGCATAAACTTACCGTGAACATTATTGAATGCTTCGATCATAGCTATTAATATTCTGATTATTACGTGAAAATAATTATTAAATTCACTGCCTAAATTCAATTTCATAGGAGTGTTTGCTTCTTATAAACAATATCTTACTTGAATAACCGGATATGAAATAATCTTTTTGGCATGTTTTTTCCAGTTTTTCTTGGAAACGATTTCCTTTTTCTTGGTTTATTTGCGAAAGCGAAAGATACTGGCGAGAAAAAACTCTACCTTTTAGTTCAAATCCGAAATAATTTCTTTTTCATTGAGTCATGAATTAAACGGAATCTGATTAAATTCAATATTGACTTTGACTTGACTTTGCCTTGACTTTTCCTTGACTTTGCAAAAATGTCTTCATAATACTTAGGAGTAAACAAGAATTTTGTAGATTTTACGCAGACTTTTTATTTGACGACCAGTTTCGTCGAATAGTCGACACCTTCAGGTACATCATACTGAGTTCTCAGGCATATATATTGCTGTGAGATAGGTCATCGACCACCAATGAATATATATGCTTGAGGGCTCCGTAGAATGAATCTGAACATTTCGACACTTCAACGAAATCGGTCCTCTGATAAAAATGCTGCGTAAAATTTTGCATCTTGCAAATTTTGTGAGAAAACCACCCATAATGAGCTCCGGCAGTAACTAGCGGGCTAAAACTAAACTTCCTCGTGCAAGATCGGTCCCCGATTGAGTTGAAAAACTGAGGAAGAAAGGAAAGAAGCTGCGAACGGAAGATATGACACCAAGAAGACTAATGAAAGTGGCTTTAAACTAGGAAGACACTTCCATAACGGTAGCTTACTAAGTCGCTGACAATTCACGCTTAGGATAGGACGTTTATTGAGGATTAGCCACGCACCACTTTGGCAATAGGTGTCGATAGTGCTACTACTCGACCGAGGTTCGCACTTGCTAGGAAAATAGACTGGCTACTCTTTTGCTTACAAGTAGTTTATCCATTCTGCGACTAATGCGCATTGCAAACGGTGAAATCCTGGTCACATGACTGCAAACGGAGATTTTAAATGTGAGCAACAAATAAGTTAGTACGAAGAGGACTCATTGTTGTACATGTAGATATTTAAATGTACTTGAAGATGTTTTAAATGTTAAATAACACCTTAGGTAAGCTTAATAAATGTTCTATTATTAGATAATAATAATTAACTTCGCATTTCTCATGCATGATACGATATAATATTGCACAAGCAATGTAATTTATACCAATCCGTTAAATCCACGAAAGCCTATGGAACTCTGCGATGTACGAACGCCATTATTGCCAAAGTTATGTGATTTCCATGTTTGCCATTTTCATTGTTGTTTTTGTCAAAAACTGCTACGAGCGAATATATGCATAGTGTTTTACAACTTTTAGAGGCATTAAGGGGGGAGTCCCTATAAAATAGGAGGCTAACCATATGCTTACCTTGTTGGAGAAATTCGGAACTGGTGTGTTTCCGAGCGACACAGTGAATATTATCATGACACCTCACTACATCTCCAGGTCTGACAGTAGTGGTAAAATAAGGGAGATTAATTCCGGACAGATAGATGCAAAAACTCTTTCTTTCCGCGCGACCACAATAAAAACTGAGCTCCACTAATTACACTTCCATAATACACGTCACCATTTCACCTCCCAAAACCTTATCCCTTACATCTTCACACGGCTGGTGTCTTAACACCCCCCCGTCACACGCCCATGCGGCGGTTCGCGGGGTAGTATGTAGATATTGATTGTTTACTTCCGTCATTCATTTGCCTGTGAAAAGCCGGAAGTACGTGTAAGTAGAACAATGTCCTGCAATTATCGATACAGTTCGAGGTATCGTTACACTGTCTACTTCCATAGAAGTCAACTTCAATATCTAAAGCTGCCCTGAGCCATGCAAGAAGGGGGAAATGGTGGCGCCTTTCAACGTGTGAGTCTGAAGGAGGGTGTGAGGGGATGTGTTGTCTCCCGGGGGGAAAAGAATGGTTCTCCGGAGGTCGGTCACGAGAAGTGGGAAAGGCGACATAAGAAGGGTCTGAGAAGTGGAGATGAGGCGTCGGAAAGGAGCGACGACTGAAAGTGGGCAGGCCAAGGGTTTCGGAGATTCCGTTACGGAAGATTATTTTCTTTTCTCCCCTACTTTTCTTCTCCCTCGGCGCTCCTCCTCATCCGGATCTGCTTGAGCGGCGAGGATATAAGGACTTTTAGGGTGACGGGAGAGGCAAGGGTTCCTTTTAGCCGCCATCACACGGAACGTTTACCCCCCATTGCGCTTGGCGTTACTTCGAGGAACCTGCGGTGCGTTTATTCACGAGGAGAAAATTGTATATTCTACGCTATAACTTGAATAGCGACCTCATTCTCAATCAAGATATTGACTGCGATTGAAACCTAAGTCGGTGTAATATTATTATTGTAGATCAGTGGTTCCAAAAGTGGGCGCTACCGCCCCCTGGAGGGCGGTGCTTTCATCTAAGGGGGCTGCAAGGGTGCGGTGGAGGCTGGGCCCTTACTGAATGTACAGTGGCGGAAAAAATTAACGCAAAACTCATTGGCGTCTGAATGCGGCGTACACGGGAACTAATTGAAATCGCTTTTCCTTCGACAACTTGACAACATTGAGACAGCATATGGAAACCGGGAATATTCAAACTCTCTATGAATTGATATCGATTTTACCCGTCATGTAAATAGTCATACTAATAAGATTTACGTTCGCGAGAGTTCGTCTGGGAGTTATAAACGTGATGAGCTTGCTTCGACCCGCACCCAGTCGAGGTTCCGAATTCGTAGTTCATTATATAGATATGCTTACCATATTTTTACCGTTTAAACAAATTTCTTGGTTGAAACTTAAGAAACAATACGATGAAAGCATAATTTGTTGGGACAAAATTTTTTTTTTCCTCCAGATCAAATTCTCTAACAATAAAATGTATTTCCGCGTGCAGGGAATAGCTGTGGATGAACATCGTTTTAATAGGCCTCAAACTACTTCCGAGAAATATGATGCATTACAATTAACATTTTGGCGTAATATCCAGTGAATTTCAACTTAAAGTATGGGAAATCTGGTAGAATATAATGGTTTCCATGAGGAGAAAATTTTTCTTTACAAGCATTTCCAATACCTTAAAACCCTACGTAAGTTTCCGCCCTTGTGCATTCAGGTCATCCCAAACACTTAAATTTCTTAATTCCTCCAAACGTAATAGTATTTACTTTCTGAAAACTACTTTAAAAAATCCAGAGCATTTTATTTGGTCCAGTTTTTAAGGAAACATTAGAGTTCCCATTTTACGTTGTATAGTAAGAACCACTGGCCGCTGTTGTCTCTTGAACGATGAAGTAGCCTAGAGGGAGAGCGTTCGTCTGCGGTTAAGAATGCCTGGGGTTCAAATCCTGGCGTGGCCTCTTTTAGTGCCTTTATAATTAATCTACGGGATGTGACTTTATTGCAGCCGAAACTTCGCAGGAATCCGCGGAAGGCCCAGGGAATGGATATTGACCTCAACCATGAGTGTGTGATTTTACGCATATTCGGGCTTTGTAAAAGAATCAGAGCGGTCTCCTTGGGCGTCGAATGAGAAGTTTACTTCCCATTCTCGGGTACTCGACCCCACTTGATTTCTACGTCCTGCCTGTCGTATGGTGCTCATATCCACTCATTTCCCAATTTACCACTCAATGAAAAGCTATTCATGAAGGAGGGAACAGACCGGATCTCTGATTGTGTCAGTTACTCGATTTAGTGATCTTACCTGATGCTACATTCACCTTTAAATTACTTTGAAATGATTTAGTAAAGAGGGCAATTATTTTTATTAGGAATTAGAGTTTGTTTCTAACTGCCGAACTTGTAAATACCGATTACTTATTTGAGTGAGAGACCAAACAAGTGTGGAATTCTCTTCAAAATATCTTGAAAACGGTTTTTGAAGCTTTCCCAGCATTGTTTTCTAGGTTTGCTATGAACAATATATTAGCCGTGTAGCTCAATGTTTCAACTTATAGGATAGAGGATAATACTTAGAGGATAAGTTTAATTAATGAATCACTTATATACCTTTTGACATATTCGCAGTGAAAAATGTTTGGCTAAAATTACGCAGTTAAATTTTATGAGGAGCATTTTTATACCCACGCGTAAGTAATACTCCGACAAAAATGCATCGCGTATTTCCCCCTATGAAAGTGATAAAATGCTAAAAATAATCTTTTTCCATCACTAAGCAGTAATTACATAGTTTCCCTATGGTCATTTGTATACTCCTCATAAATCCGCAGAGTAGTCAATGGAGTACAAATTAGGAGTGTGCACCATCAAAGATTATACGATTGCTACGTCCCTAAAGAATCTATTTCTCTTCAAATGTGTTGTAATATTACTGCTTCAATGGAAGTTAAAGTTGTGAGTACCGCCACATGAAGATATTAAAAGACTTTTTACAGGGTCATAAATTTCATCTCTTAGTAGTAATGTATTTTAACGGATGTTGAAAAGGGACACTATAATGCAACGAGTGGAAAAGGGTAAAATGTATGTGTAATTCTCTAAATTTGAGTTATGTGTGCACATGATCACAGCAATTGATCATCAAGAAATATGCTGGTATTTACATAAAGAATGTGGATGTTTATTAGCCTTATAATCAATCCATCCCCCTCCATTCTCGATTTCCTGACCAAGTCTTTGTGACATGGAGTTGTCCACATTTTGGTATCCTCTTACTGGCTTCATTTCCCATTCTTCCTTCACGATTTTCCTCATTGCATCTTAATTTTGGGTTGATTCGTTTGAGGGGGTCAAAAAACGTTTGTTTCTCGCATTATCTTCATAATAAACGCTGCGCTCCGTGCAGCCCGCTCCATCTATGTTACATGATTTGTTTTGAACCATCTCCTAAAATTTTGACATTTGTGAACTCGCAAGTATTCCTAGTTGCGGACGAAAAATGAATATTGATAAACATTTGAATAAACATAGTTATTATTATAGCTGACATAAATTTAATGATTTTCGTTTGATAGTAGTGAGAAATAGGTTTTTTTACTTTTAAACACCAAATAAAAGTTCAGTGGGTGAAAGTCGAAGGCGCAACACCTCTTCGGGTAATTTTTCGACGGATGTTTTTGCCTTTTACCAGCCTACTATCCAATTCCTCCACCTGGGAGAAAAATGAGGCATACTTAAAGGCTAATAAGATCTTTTTTCCCCCAAGAATTTAGGGAGAGGCCGCTAAAACTTTGAACAATATCTCTGCTTGCGCTGTCCGCTCTGCTTGTTCGTCTATCGACGCTCGTCTCCATGAAGCAGTCATCAGTAAACCTTGGCCAAGTTCCGGGTGGAGATGGTCGGGGTGGTTTGTTGTTGTGAGTAACGCACAGGTTTCAAATTCTCGCTGCACCAGAAAGAAAAGGCTCGTCGCGCTTCGAAAAAATCGGAAGCACCCGTCAAATATTGTAAAGGGCGTAAGAGAAGTCAAATACCACTTCTTTCCTGTGAGTTAAACGACTGGCGTCCGAAACATTATCTATGGCAGAAAATGTATCGCCCGCAACACAAGGGGAAAGTAAACTCTTATTAAAGGCATACTATTTCCCAAATCAATATAATGCGTCCTTCATACATTCCGATTTTGAATGGATTAGTATTGGTGGAGCTTTGTATCGACACGGGGAAACTCTAGGGATCCTCAAAAGTCCTCCAAGATTGCTCTTTGCTTTAACTCAGACTTATGGTAGTTGGCCTCCAAACCAATGCATGAGGGGAACTAATGGCGTTTGATTGGAATGGTCTGGGCTGATGAGGTGTAATCCGAGAACTACTTCTTTCTGTTTGTATTCCCGGGAGATTAGTATGCTTTTTCCTATCCTTATAGTTATTTTAAACGTTCGTATACAATACCACCACTCATTTCAAAAGTAACTTAGTTCACAGTATACGTATACGGACGCAAATAAATTCACCGCAAGGATACGGAATATCATCTTAAATTCACCTTGACATAAGAAAGTTCAGTAGTTATTACTGGGTTGCAAACATGAATCACTATCATGGTTCTTCATGATAATATTGTTCTAGTACGCTCATGATTTCGAAAACGTGATCGTCATCAAGAAAGATAGGGTGCTACATAGCAGTGGAGTGCGCTCCAAGGACGTTGAGCATTGCCCTACCAATGCGGCTTGCCTTTTGGATGACGATAACGACCATAAAAAGAAAAGAACCGTGACCCCACCCCTGGTCGAGACATTGTTGAGTTTTTCATTCAATTTCTGGTCAAGTAAATTGATTTTTATTAGACAAATTTTATCTCTTTTGTATTTAAAAAAAATCATATTATCTGCCAGTCATTGCAGCTACACATTACATTCAGTCATATCGCCAATATGATAAAATGTATATAAAAACTCATTTGTGTTCATTAAAAATCGAACACGGACCACTCTTTAGCTAGCCAAATACATCTTACAGCTACAACATTAACCGTTACCTATTAATTTATTTCATTAATGACATTTTACTTCAAACTGGAGTCTTTTAAAAGGCTTTTCTGTTAATTTTAAATGTGCGGCGAATTTATAACTAAGCGTGTAAGATATTATGCAGTCAGACGTAATAGAGTTGTTTATCCATAACTGCACCTAATTTCGGTAAACTTTTCGGAATGTTTATTCGTATATCCTGCAGTTACTAGATAAATCTTAACAGAGGACAGCTCGTCACCAAGCTTCCTGTGGTAAAATGAAAGAAATATCGGGAAAATATGCCTAGATTATTCGATATCGATGCGAGCACATTTATTTTTATTTTTTGAGTTATATATATTTACGTGTGTTTTCATAGTTTAATCCCATTCTGACGAACTAAAAACGGATTTATATTGGGTCAAGAACGATTCATTAATAAATATCCGTTTTGAATTTAATAAATATCCGTCTAAGGAACTTCGTCAATCTACAAATGGAAAATCGTGAAAAATTTCATCACGTAGACTATACTTATTTTAATTAAATCTTTTTTGTATCAACATTTGGTGCGGATAAATCTCGATTTATATCATTTCGGTGAAAAAGACACAGTACACGTCATTCAAAAAGATCCTCGGAAAGTCGACCACAATAAATATCCCTTGGTGGTAGAAGATGAAGATTTCAGCATATATACCGAATTGGGTGGGATAGTGAATATTTTTTAATGATCAGTCTTTCTGTATAAATGATATCATTCGACGTAAGAACTATGCTGAAATAAACACAGCGATACACCGTGACTGAATGTGCGAATAATATGAGAAGAAAGTTCGAAAATGAGGCGATCGATGACTAAGTTCTAGGCTCCGGAAAATGTGAGTTCCATTGCGGATTTCAAATATTTGCGGTAGACGATGTTTTCCTCAGTGTTGCCAGTCTTTCGAGTGTGTACTGCTCCTAGAAGTTCCCAAAAATGCCGCATTCTGGCGCGCGAAAAATTTTGCGTTAATTTCTTCCGCCACTGTACATGTCCAATTATGAGATAAATCTGTCGATTGAATTTGAAATAAACAATAGTTGAATGACAGTTGTTTTAGCTTTATTTTTATGAATATCTTACTGTGGTCATGTAGTCCATAACTTTAACGCTAATGGTTGGGGGCGCTGGGTAAATATTTGTTGGAAAAAAGGGGGTGATGGCTCGAAAAAGTTTGGAAAACACTGTTGTAGATTATGAAAACGTCATTTTGCCTTGCGTATCTTGCTACTCCTAAACTTTACGACTTTAACTATTATTTCTTGTTTATTGAACTCAGTCAAATCTGAAAGTGACATTAAATTGTACTTGCCAGCCCCTTGGAGATATCAGACCTTAAAAGCCTTGGAGAAAAAAGGCGCTCCGAAAAAAAAGGAGTAATCTGCATAAGTTTTTGTTTAGTTATAACACAGACAAACTACAAGTTAAAAGGTAGACTAAGCTGGAATTCATTATTTTATCGATTAAGTAATTAATTATAGGTGGCATGATGTTACCAACGAAGTAATAACTGATGCATTCTAAGCTGGAAGAGAGTTTCTTTCACTATGCCACAACTGCCACAACTATTTTCGCATTTATCTACACTTATGTACTACACTCATGTACTACACAAAGTGTTGGCAAGAAGTTATCAATATTTACCTTGATCGATATGGACAGCCAGAAAAATTACAATTATCATTCTTGTTCATTTGAATCCCCACCAAACGGTTTCCCAAGTGTAGAAATAGTTTACAGTAGATTTAGCAATCAAGTTATATACATACAAAGAAACACCATTCCCAGTAACCATGACTCGTGTTTCCACAATTCACTTGGCTAGGAATTTAGAAGAGAAGAATTCCTCTAATAATTGCCTCAAAGGTAATCGCTATAACTTGCTCGACAGAAGATATGCCTTAAGAGACTTAACTTTTTGAGTGTGGAGACCTAGCGTTTTATTTCCTAGATGGAACTGGTGAGATATTTTGAAATGCGCATTTTGTCAAATGTGCCACGAACACACTAATTCTTTCACGATACAACGGGAGCTTTCTATTTACTCTGGTACGATTCACACGCACAACAGCACCTATGGTTTCTGGTCATTCCACATCTTTGAGTACTGGGAAACGCATTTTGAAACAGAATTGGAGCAGAGTTGGTGCACGGTATACCATAAAATGGCTTCAATAATTTCATTCGAGATTCTTGTTTTTGTAAAGATTTTCATTGGTGGCGTCAAGCATAGATAATTTAATCGTTTCTTCCGAAATTTGGCCGCGTAGTTGTTTTTCTGACAACATTTCTTCTCCTGACCTGAAGACCCCTCCAGGATAGGAGGAGAAACGTTGTTAGAAATACAACGACGCGGCCGAATTCCGGAAAAAGAAATGAAACGAACACCTGCTCGCCGTGGAAACCTGACACTGAACTTCATTGATAATTTAATATTATAAATGTTCTGCTGTAGAAGTCGTAAGTTTTTAAATACTTCTTTTGAGCCACATTTACCAACACTTTTCCTTAACATCCTACTCAATGATTTACAATGGCTCTAATGTTCACGATGTCGGTCACTTACTTCAATTACATACCAACATTATGTGACAGGTTAACTTCTGCAATGTTTTACCAATGCAATTACCAGCAAGAAAAATACTTTTTCTTAAATTATGTAAGCATTACGTCTTCGTTTTTTATGTGATGTGAGGAGTGGAATAACTGTCCATGCATAGTACAAATCATTCTTGTGTTTGCAAGTGCTTGATTGAATTGAATGCTGCTTAGAGATTACTGCTTCCTGAAGTTTGGCCGTGACAATCGTATTTGGTGCTCTATTTCAATTTCCTAATACAGTAGCTTTATGCATTAAACATGATCATTGCATGCCAAGTTTTTTACCTCATGATTGAAAACAAACGACGAGTGGAACGCAGTATAGACGAAGCTGCCACAACTTTTGACTGACCCCATGGGGTAGCACAGAAACGAAAGTCCCATGTGATTCCACGGTGTGTCTCTCAGCTCCACCCCCAAAGACAGACGAATATTCGGATACTGAGGGGTCTTAAGGGTGTATTCTTTGCTTTACCCTCGGGAGGAGGGAGAGAAGTCGTAAGCTGACCAAATGGACTGGCTTCCATCCTTAATTTCATGGGAATTTTCTTTCCCCCCTCAGGAGGGGTTCCGTAGTGGGCAATTCCAGGTTTCCCGTTACAAGGGAGTGTGGAAAGGGGACGTATATCCCAACTTTGATGAATGAGGCTTCTCGAAAGACTCTCCTCCCTTTCTGACCTTCGTCACCAATGCTTGACCAGGGTCACGGGATGACCGAGGGTTTCCCGAGAAAGTTCCCACCCAGGGTGCGGACGTTTCGGAGTCGGCTAATTAATCCCCTCGAGCCGATTGTGAGGATAGTGTCACTGTTTCGAAAATGTAGGCGAGCGAAGACTTGAAATTGTATATTGAAAAACACTTGTGGTAATTAGACGGGTGGTTGGTTAATGTATAGATAAAATCAGAGACGAGAGTTGTTTTACATCTACGTTTACATATTACCCTCCAAGCCTTTTAAATTGAAAAAAGTACGCCCTCGGCAACATAGGGGATAACGAACGAAACTGTATCCCTAACAGAAGTACGGCGTATCTCCTTGTAAATTTCAGCTTGTTCTTCGTAAATTGACAAGGTAATCGTTTTAATTTCCTTCGACAAAGAGTAACATGGTTTATACAAGTTTTTGGAAAGAAAAATAGATTTAAAAAGTGGTGATGTTCGACTTTAAGCCACCGTTATGCTGCTTTGGATAACTTGAATTTTTCAAACTCTTAGGCTCTTGTCAAAGGCAGTTATTCAAGTCTGATATTTACACACACATACACAAGTTATATAGTTGAGTTCTTGAGGAAATTTTCTGCCGTGTGCATAGCTTAAAACATCTTGGGCTCAATGTGTTTGATTGGGGGTATGTTAACACCAACATGGACTACTCTTTGTGTTTACCACCAATGCTACAGAAACTGTTTGCATTATTGTATATTGCAACTACGCATACGAGGTATGTACTAGAGTCAGGCAGGGATCTCCGAAACGTAATGTTACCTTAACGTGGCAGATGAATTAACAAACCTCAGGGATTAAATCAATTAATCAGCTGCACTATCTGTCGGTTAACATACTTCAAGGTCTAATTAGCAGACATTATGATCGCTTATTGATCGCAAGAAAAGCCACATTTTAAACTTGTCGGCTCTGCGGTCCAATTCCTTAATTTTATTCTCATGATCTGATAAACCGTAATATGCTGGAGTTTGTATGATATTAATAACGTAGGCGGAAAAGAAATCGGTATACAATTTACATAAAAGATTGAGTATAGTTTTTAATCGATTGTCTGAAAACTTTTACCATCCCAGTCGTTGCAAGAGGTCAGTAACTCTAACGAGTGACATAACGGCCTATAACGTATCTTGCCGATCTTATCTGCCTACGTTATCTGTTTTTAAGCCTACCTCACGAGGATCCCAAATATTGGCAGCTTTTACTGTTTTAAGGTGATTACGTCGACGATGCCATGAATAATGCAAACTTCTCTGTCATAAGTCAACCGATGGGTGACGTAAATATACGGTTCGATAGGATAATGAAATAACAATTACGCTCGATTAGGCGAAACTAGTTCCCTAGTCCTTAAGAGATACCTGCATGCGTGCTAAAGGAGTTAGCCCCACACATTGCACCATTTCTGTAAATTATAATTTGCATTTACTCAGGAGTGAATATCGTTTGCATAAAAAGGAATAGCAGGGGACTGATCACGCCTCAGTCGGCTGAAATTTTATGAAAATTTCGTTGGCTGAAATAAACAAACCATATAACTCCTTAGAATACGGTTTTTGTTCTTTATGCTAATAGTATTACTCGCTGAACAGTTATATCAAACTTTTTAAAATGAGATGGATAGAAAAAAAAAGTTCTATATTTTTTAAGAAGTGGTAATAAATCCTCGCTTCACGTCTAAAATTTACGGTTTTTCTTCTCCTGTAAAAAGTAGGAAATTTAAGTTACATGGTATGATAACTATGCCAACAATTCGTTCTTTAAAAATATATTCGTCGAATGATCCGCGTATTTTTTCTAAAACTTTGTCATTTAATAGCTTCGGAGCGTCATTATTGAACGCATAATTTGTCGGGCAGAAGAAGGAAAGGCGGCTTTCAGTAAATACTTTGACTTGCGGAATCACTATAGGACCCATGAAAGAGTGCGGGGAGTTCTAAGGATATGTGACTAGTACTAGTGTATCACTTGAGAGAGAGATAATTTTAGTATGTGGTTGCGAACAAGTCAATAATTTGTCGGAAATTGGCCTAAATTTCAAGAGAGTGTTTAAATACTCTTTTAAATGTGATGTAAAATACATTCAGCAATATCTCTCAGGCCAGGAAAAATTACAAATGTTCCGTTAATTTCGCGGCTAAAATGGTACAGGGTACAATTTAGGCTTTTTAATTAGGTGATTAATTTTATGCTCTGTGTATCAGTAATGAGGAAATAATTTATGATTGTAGGAATGATATATCTTATGAGCCATAACTATTCCTCATTAACTAACTACCGGATGTATGATTGCCGTGTCTATCCTGCATTAGTAGAATGAACGTTTTAAGCAGTATTTTGAATTCTCTTCCACGTACGTACCTATCATTTAGAATAAAAGTGCTTTTCCTGAAGTAGCTTTTACGGTAGTTTGAGCGAAATATAATTTCACCTAGAAATCAAGAAATTTAGTCTCATTTTAAAGAAATATATCTCATTCTTCCAAAGATATCAAAATATTAGGCCCTTACCGAACTACTTTCCGAGGTTTTGACGAAAAACACCAGCCATTTTACATGGGAATTAGTACATGTATGCACTCCAAAGAGGCCTTATTAAAAAAACAAGGATTTATGACACTTATATCTCGTATAAAATCAACATTTGGTAGTTGGTGTTTTCTCATCTATTTTTGAAATTAACTCATATTTTCACCGCAGTAATGCTTTTCATAAACGCAAAAAACCTTCCGTTTTGAAGGAGTTTTAATCGTATCGCGGGAAGAAATGAGTCAAATCAAAGATTCGGCAGATATTTCTATTTGATTACTTACGGTTTCAATTATATAAGAGTATTTTGCCATATAATTAATTATGCAATATTTAATTCATGCTACCTACAGCTGCTGATATTAAAACATATAATTCGAATATAGTCTCCATTATGATTGGGGAAATATCTCGCTCAAACTACCTTAACAGTATGATAATGCTCTTGACGGTTAGAGCATGCCAGGTGTGGAATCTCCCCATGCCACAAACCCTTGAGGTGGTTGGCAGGGTACCGCGTAGATCTAAATTACTTTCTTTTGATATCACCCCGAAGGGAGACACTCTGAGCGGGTCTCAAGATTAAATGCGCCTCATAAATATGCGCATATGTAATCGGTTTACGGGTCCACGCTCTCAAACAATTACTACAGCCGCTAAGATTACCACTTCCATTTCCCTTACCCTCCCACCCCTTTGGCTGGTGTAAATTAATGACTCTTTCAGATGAATTGGATACGGCGACGGGAAAAAACCGTTCCCAGAAACCCAGACCGTTATAGCGTCGAGATCTAGCTTATCTTTTTCATCTATGTATATGGATGGTGTACAACACTGTACGGTGAACTGTAAAACTGAAAGTCAAAAACTCCGCCACGCCACGGTTTTTTTGTCCAAGCTTATTCGCATAAAAGACTTACAAAAATAGGTGTATGACAAATTTTTGTACGGTCATAAAAAGTAATGCGTGTACAAGTCAATCGCCTGTCAACCTGTAGTAATAATTATGATTAAGTTTTATCTCTCTCAAATAATACATGGATGGGAAAGTGGAAAAATTAAACTGAATACGAAACTTAAAGTACCTACCCTCGACGAAAAGGTATGAACTGAGGTGAAATACATTAATCTATGACTTTGGAAAAAACAAAAAAAATATAACAAAAAAACCATTTGATACATCTGAACGAAGTTTTTCATAAATACCCATACTAGTGAGCTGTCAATACATCTCACTTTTGAGGAAGAAATGAGGCATAATCCTTATAACAGACAGTGGCCCTACGTACAAGAAACTTTGTAGGCTGCAAAAGTAAGGCTTGCTCGCCCCGGGGATTTTGCTAGATTCCTCATGTTGAAAAGTCTTGGCAGATTAAAAACTTACATAGGAAGCGACCTCAGCTTCTAGGAAAGAGAAAAGAAATGTGCGTGGTGATTCTTTTTGACAAAAATTCAAATGACCCTATTCTGTATAAAGTACCCTTTTGTGAAGTACCAGCTGGGTTACCCGAGTAAAAATTTCCCCTTCCACGAGAAATGTGTACAATAGTTTGATTAGGTATGAGCAAAAACATTTTTTTAAATCCTGAACCTATGTACTGGATATTTGTTGCAAAAATGATAAAACTTTGAAATGGTGTCACGCAAGGCCATTAATATTCTATCCATATGTACGCAACACCATTTATTCACTCATTCGACCCAGTCTATATGTTGCGACAATTACGGACATTAATCAATGGTTACTCGCAGTACGTTGCGTAATCTCATACAATGTGTGCGTTTCTAATCGAAGCCATAAATAACTCTCAAAATTTATCAAAGCTGATAATTTAATGTTGAATTCATCGTTATAATCGTCATTGTATTTAGTGGGCACCCTCTAAACTAATTAAATTAGATACGCATTTCAGCCCCACTGTTTTGGCATGTTTTTTTGGTTAGAACTAATCAATACTAGCATGAATTTTTTTTTGCTCAATTTACCCATAATCTACCTTCACTCTACTGTCATTGCCATAATATATGCTATGGTAATTGGGTTAAAGTGCTTGATAGAATACAGACTTCCTATTTTGGGATCATATTCCGGGTTCAAATCCCAGCAGTGGTGGATTTTTCTCGGTGAAAATATTGTTCGCTACCTTACGTACTGTATGGAAAGCTTTTCAAGTGCAGCACTTCTACCGCCATGAATTTCAGTCCGGTTTTATGCAGCCGAGTCACTAATTTTTTAGATCCCTAGAGGAAGTTTCTGAATGAAATTCGGGATATATAGGCTAGGTATTTGGGGGATGTAATGAGGGGCGATGGGTTACTCAAGTGTGTGATAGAGGGAAGGATGTTGGGCGGGCGGGGAAGAGGAAGAAAGGCAATGGGTTTTATTGACGGGATGAAGAAGGGTAGATCGTATACTGAGTCGAAAAAGGTAATAGAAGAGGTAGTTAGGCCCCTGAAAGAGTAGAAAACCGGAAGGAGATTCTCTGACTTTCATCAAAACCTACCTTAACCGTTAAAATCCTTTTTTTTAATGCTGACCTTGATAGCACCTCTATCGGCTATCAAGCATTTCTAACCCTACACTGCTCTTTAAAGGATAATTTATTGTATTTATCAAATTATTAGCAAAGAGAAAATAAATCACTCTATTTTAAATAATGTTTCCTTCCTTGTAAGTACTAGTATTTTAATGTTCCTATCTTGGGTTTCCTCCTCCGCAAACTAGCATCTATGGCGAATTGTGGCGGCATGATAACAATTTGCCACCGCCCTGAAGAAATGATAATCTTACTGTATGGATAAGTTAAGAATTGTACATGAAAAATCTCCTTATACCAAGAATAATTATGAAAAAACTTCAAGCCATCATTAGGGCGGGTAGATAGATGTTTACAGTATTTTTTTACTTGCTTACTAGCGCAGAGCGCCACTGTACGCCGAACCGTAAGTTTGTTGCCAATGTAGGTGATAATACAATCATATACTGCAGCCAAACTGTGTTCCCCTTCATACCTTCCGCTAATTCCGAATCTCAACGGCTCAGAATACGTCGAGTTTCTCTCTACCCTTTCCCAGTAATCCTTCATTACCAACCTACTCACTAATTTACAATGATTCTAATGACCACGCTGTCGATCACGTACTTCAATTACCTATCAACATTATGTAAATGTTTACTTCTGTAATGTTTTACCGGCACAAGTACCACCAAGAAAAATAATCGGCTTAAATCATATAAGTAATACGGCATCGTTTTTTATGAGATATTTGGAGTAGAATAACTATCCATACCTTGCACAAGTAGTTCTTTTGTTTCTTTTGATTCTTTGTAATTGCTCGATTAAATTGAATGTTACGTAGGGATACAGGATTATGATTTGGCATATTTTTATGGCTAAAACAGTCCTTGATGGCGCTCAGAGCAGTGTTTAATTCGCTGACTTCGAATTTTCTGTTTTCTGTTTTAAATTGATGAGACACACGGAATCAGGCTCACCCTTTAAGGCTCCCCTCTATTCAAACATGAACCTGATACACAAACGTTAAGACGTTTACGTTGGTCGGAGACCCAAAAACAAACTTATAAATGCCTTTGTGCTCCGCCAGCCACCGCAGGAATTTTCCGGGGCATAAAAATAACGCCCAGGCTCTCAAGATCAAATGATGTCTGTTTTTGCTACATTATACCCTAATACTAACCGGATATTTAAACTTAGGAACGTTAAACCGAAGGTCAGAATTTGGTCTAAAAGCCTTTGTAATGCGCTCTGTAGAAAAGAAGAATATCTGCCCTGACCTTCGGGATCAAACGACAGATAACTTTTCGGCACCATTATACTAAAATTCTCCGAATATCTAAAGTTCGATAATTTCCCGTAAATATACATGAAATGGCCCATTTCTCTTGTGATATTGACTGTTTTAGCTGACGCGAGCATGGAAATTCTAATCATGACCTCTGTATCAAACACTGTTTTGTTCATTTACATTAGAGGATTAGACAGTTTTTCTTCCCTCAACGTGAAAAATGAAATAAATACCGCAGTGACTTGGTTAGAAATTTTTTAGGCTATCTTTAAAACAGTTCTAAAGCCTTAAAAAATATTGTACCTACTCAAATTTAAGCCCTTCTTAAATTGAATATACAAACTATATGTTCTGATTTTAGTAAAAATCATCTAAAATGTACTAAATTGCTTTATTTGATTCCAAGCAATTGGGACAGAACACCGATATGAACGTGCCAGGATATAAATTATGGAGCACCGATTGAAACGTCCCATTTTGGCTGGGACTGTCCCGGTGCTCCATCCGGTAAGCAAATTTGACCCGGCTAACAGTGAAATGTCCCGCAATGTCTCTGCTTGTTCCACCGCTCTGGGAAATTTGCAGCGACAAATTTAATGCGAGATTGTGCGAATTGAAAACCATTTGTAATGCACCCTAGAAAGATCTGTGCTGACTATTTTGTGTTTATCGCTTGGTTGAAGGTAAGAACTCCTGTGATAAAAGCCGAATTGGTTATTTTTCTACTTTTCTCTAGGGACACAGGGAAGACTTGATGGGAGCCAAGAAGGGATTAGTCCCCCACCGGTAACGAGATTCGAACTCGGAACTCTTGAAGTCAAGCGCTAAAACAAGCCTTTGCAGCCGCAATTAATAATTTAATTTTGTAATATCAATAAAAAAACTCTACAGCATTATCTTAACTTTTTTAAACAGCGTGCCAATTTTTTCCCAGTTTTACTGTACTCAAAACTAGATACTCCCCGGTTTTTTGATCCCGGAATATGGTTATCCCACGCATAGAATAATCACAAGCTCTCTGGATGAAATGATGTTGAAAGTATTAACTTTCCCTGTACGCAAATACTGTTGGGATAGTATAACTTCGACCTGCAGTTTCTAATGTGATTTGACTAGCAGCCACTCTGACACTCAGTCATTCAGGATCAAACGCTGCTTTACTTTTCAGCCCCTCTCTTGAGCACACATATTAACCGGATATTCTGAGTATTTAGGGGAGGATCCATATATGGACTACAGGATATGGTTTTTGGATATCAGGATATGGTTATTCCACGCATAGGTTAGGCACAAGCCCTCAGGACAATATGATGCCGAAAGTATTAAACCTTCCCTGTACTATTGGGATAGTATTTCATCGACCTGCAGTTTCTAATGTAGTTTGACTAGTAACCATTGTGACACTCAGTCATTCAGGATCAAATGCTGCTTTACGTTTTAGCTTCTCCCTTGTGCACACATATTAACCGGATATTCTAAGCATCGAGGGGAAGATCCAAATATGGACAGAATCCTTTGAAATCCGGCCCGTAACCACTGCGACGCTTCGGGTCATAAAAATGAGCTCCCAAGCTCGTGTTTCATTAACAAAACTGGGGTCGTTAAAAGAAAGACACGCCCCCTTGTGCACCCTTGATTTTTTAAAACCGCTGTGAGCGAGTGTGGAAGGGTAAAGGGCGCCGTGCTTAGTTTTACTCCCTCCAGCCACGACCCGGGAAGTGAGCCATAGATGTCAGAGCGTCAAACAGCTTATACGGAGGGGAGGAATGGAAAAGAGGAAATGGTTTTTGAAGCGAAAGAAAAGGGCCCTTAGTCGGGTGTGCTTAGTGGTGGTGGTTGTTCTCGTGTGTTTGAGATGGCGTGCGGTGGGTTTCTGAGGAAGAATAGGGAGGAAGGGCCTGTATGAGGAGCTCAGTTTGGGAGTGCGAGGGAAATGTAGGGCCTTGTGGCTCGGCGAAGCTTGGTTTCCACCATCCACTATCATACGAAGTGAAATAACTAACAGACGCTCTCTCTCTCTCTCTATCTCTCAACTTCTCTCTGAGCTGTTTTATGAACTCAGAGTCTACTAGGGACCGTCAAGATTGCAGTGCAACGAAAAATCTTGGAAAAACATTACTGGACAAAGTACGGGATGACAACAAGATAAAATTGCAAAGGTCTTCGATACCGTAATCCGATTTTTGATCTCTTTTGTCTCGAGTTTCCACCTTTCGTTTATTTAAAGTCATCATCATATTCAGAAACATAATATTTAAAGATGACGGTATTACCTCATGGACGATATGTTTGACGGCATCTAAAACTCCTGATAAATGCATGCTTGCTGTAGAAGGCTGATTTGAGCAGCAGAAAATTGAGCTGTCTGGATATGACGGTGTGGAATGAGAAGAATGAATTATAGCAAACAACTAGAGCCTGAAGGATGGCTGGATTCTTGCAGTGCCCTATAAGAAAGAACAGACTTATAGGGTTAGCAAAAAAATAGAATACATACAATATAGTACACAGGTTATAATAAGACCTATTATGGCATATTCGGCGGAGATTTGGCTGGATTCAGCAAAAGCAAAAAGACTGGAAACCGGTGGAATGAACGCACTATGGCAAATTACGATTCATCATTTCTGGACAGAAAATGAATTAAAAACATAAGGAAAACTTGAATAGTAGTTTACATAGCATTGACGAACGGACGTTAGAGCGGTAGCGTAAATGAACGCATTATCGCGGGAGGAGTAAAGGTTATAAAAAGTAGTGCATAATAGTTTACCGGTTAGGAAAAGAAGTACATACATGGTTACTTACACGCCCAATAATTATGACTGGAGAAGTGACGAAGGAACAACAGACAGACCTAAATTTATCGTATCAGACGATATATTGTGGAAATAGAGTACAGATGCCATGTTTTCACAATTTAAGTTTTTGTTCACTTTCCACAGAAATTTTATTTGACCGACCAGGGTTTCGACAAAACTACCTTGAAAATGACATAGTTTTGTCGAAACCTTGGTTGGTGAAATAAAATTTCTGTGGGAAGTGAAAAAAACTGATATTGTGAAAACATGGCAACAGACAGACCGCCGAGCGAATAGGAGGAAGATGAATAAGCCAGTAATTAGTCTCGTCATTTTTACGTTAAGTGCAGTGCCTAGCTAATTTTACTTTAAAATTTTCGGCAAAAAAGACATCTATGCCTCTTTCATGCTACCTTCATACGCAGAATCTACGTGATTGCATACCTTCTCACTGCTATAATCATCGTAACTCTACTCGTCTTTGTTTGGATTATGCAACCACGTTTATAGAGGAATCTAGGGCATCGCAGCATCTTATAGTTGTATAAATAAAAATGGCATTGGAAGAAAGAGCTAGTTTCAGATTGAACATCTTTTAATAGGGACCGAGAAATAATATAAGCAGCTTATTGCTGAAGAAACTAGAATTCCGGCATCTTTGTGACGTTTAGCTAATTTGGAAAGGATTTTTCAAGCAAATTACCTCCCTAATGACATATTCGTATAAGTAACTCTTCAGCCTTCTCTCCGTTTCGCTTGCTTTGTTTAATATTATTGTGTTTCTTTCGTCTTTTCTGGTTTCACTCTACAACACCAGAGATTATCGTTGTAAGTCCTGAGTTTTATAAGTCACTTAAACCACAATGTGATGTAGCCTGGAGGTTATATTAACTCAGGTAAGTTTGGGTTTTGGCAAAAAAAGAACTCTGATATCTCAGTTACCGTTTTACTCAGATGAGAATTTCATGCGACCGGTTTACGAAGTTTTATATCCTTATCAAGCCAACTGTTTAGGTTACACCCAGGTATGCTACATCTACATCTACGTAATACCCTGCGAGCCGCCACGAGGGTGTGTGGCAGGGGGTGAAGATCACCAAACATGCACTATTGACATGCAACTAGGATATTAAAATGAGACATGCTAGAAAATAGGGTCACCTGGAGCTAGTTGGTTAGTATCTACATAATAAGGAAGGGATTATTGATTGTTAGTACGTGCATCATGCACTACAGACTACTCTAACTATATTTCACCTACATATCCCTTTGCTACGCTGCCTATTGTTTTCTCTTATAGTACGCGGGAAAAATGACATTTTAAATCTATCGGTACGACAATCTATCTCTCTAATCTTGTTAAGATGATCAAACCTAAATGGTATAATGATCAAACCTGAATGCTATAGACATTTAAGGTGAGGGTTGGTTGGTGGGGAGAAGAACATATGTATAATATTGCATATACGCATTGTATGTCAGAGTTAGAGGGAGGTGATTAACCCTGACCTAAATTGTATATGTATATTACTGAATGAAACATCATTAGTTGGCTTGATAATGATGAAAAACATTAAAAACAGGTTCAATTAGGAATTTGTGGGAGAAAAACTGTATAAAGTTTTTAACCGTAATGTACAAATCCCAACCCATCAGTTCTTTAAATGCCGAGAAAATATTTAAGGTGTTTAAAGCAATTATTGTTAATTTAATGATGTTTTTGAAACTTAGCATATGTATTTTTATTGCTAATATTCGGAGATAAAAGGGGAAAACTTTCATTTTACCGATTAGCGTTTTTGGCTATTCAATGATATTTTACACGTAGTCTTTTGACGCAAGATATACTATTCAATTACATGTGTACAAATTCTGTTCTGACCGGGAAATAATACATTTTATATCATTGTAATGTTTCCAAACATTGCATGTAACAAATAAACTGTGTAACTGGCTAACACACCTGACCGGCAATTGGGAGACCGGGTTCGAATCCCGGTCAAGTCAAATGATTTTTTCATATCGAATTTCAACCCTGGTGTATCATTGTAATGGTTGATAACAAATATTAAGGTGCCTCGCCGAGTCAAATATTAGAAAGAAAAGTATAATAATTTTTTACAGTTTCATTTATTGCGCTGAAAACTCAGTTCATAGCATGTTGGAACAATGGAGAATATGTAATATATAATCTTTTAAATATATTCATCACAGCATATGTGGTGAGTTTAAGGTAGTTTGAGCGAAATATCGTTTCACCTAGAAATCAATGAATTTTGTCTCATCGTAACGATTCTTATTCTTCCAAAGATACCAAAATATCAGCCCCTTACGGCACAACTTTCCGAGATTTTTGTAAATAATACCAGCCCTTTTACATGTGAAATGGTATATGTAAGATTTAAGGCTTTCCCGGCGAATCATGTATGGATGTGAATCGTGGACGTTAGGTAAGAGGGAAAGGAAGAAAATAGAAGCTTATGAAATGTGGGTGTGGAGAAGGAAGGAAAAAGTAAGATGGATAGATAAGATGAGAAATGAAGAGGTTTTGAGCAAAGTAAAAGAAGGAAGATCGCTCCTAAAGGAAATAAGGAAAAGGAAAGGAAACTGGTTGGGCCATGTGATGAGAGGGAAAAGTATAATAACTGTGGCACTTGAGGGTTCAATTGAAGGAGAGAAAAAGAGAGGAAGGAGAAGAATTAAATTGGTGGATCACGTGAAGAGCAACAGCTAAGATGAAACAAAAAAGGAAGCTCGGGAAAGAAGCGGATGGAGCCACCAGTGGTGTACGGGACATGCCAGCAGGCAGAACACCAGATGATGATGTCGGCGAATACTTAGAATGTATATCTCTCGGGTTTCCAACCGGGTGATGATGGTTTTTGGCACCGACGTTTCGAAGGCGTAGTCTGCCGTCGTCCTCAGGGTGATAATTTTGGCTAGGAGGGTGTCACTTTATATATTCTCTGTGGGTGGGACAGCTTGCTTCTAATTGACCCTCTTTTCCCGCTCTTTTTCTTCTGAGACTCGTGATTGGTTTCCACGCATTGCTGATCTGAAAACCTCTGTCTTTGTTGATGTTGTCTCTGTGGTTGTTGATTTCTGGCTATACATGTGAAATGGTAGGTTACGCACTTCAGAGAGACCTTTTTAAAAAAATGAGGCACATCTTACACCTGGATCTCGTCAAAAAATAACAGGGTGTAGTATGTATGTTTTCTCAACAATTTTTGTAAATAAATCACATTGTCACAGTAGTAATTTTTCAGAAATGCAAAAAAACTTCCGTTGTGACGGAGTGTTGAGCGCATCGCGTGAAAAAAATGAGTCAAGTTGAAAACTTATGAGGCTATTTTTATTTGATTACCTAGAATTTCAGCCGTATAAAAGTATATTATTGCAACGTTTATAATATAATGTTTAATTATTGCTTCCTACAGCTGCTAATATTAAGGCGAATAATTCGAACATGGTATCCATTATGGCTAGGGAACTATCTTGCTCAAACTGCCTTAACCGCACAAACAGATGCACATGTGTGAAATGTGGCCCTAAAAATTTTTCTGACTCACTTAAAAATTATCAAAATGTGCAGTAAATGATTCGGGATTACTGCTTCAGCCACCTTCATCAGAGCTAATAAAACCAGGGCCTAATTTGGCAGCACCATAAACTAAAAATTACGACGGTACGGACGTGTATACCCAGAGCGCTTTGGCTCGTACGCTGGTCGGTAGTAGGATTGTGGTGTGAACGCCAGGGGCATCGGAGCCGGAGGACAGGGGTGGGACGAAGAAGGGGAGAGGAGTGGTGGCTGGAGGCCGCTTCAACTCCTCCTCCTCCTCATCTCCCACCCTCCCGTAACCAGCCCTTCCCCCCACACGAGTCCTTTGTGAGAAATATGTTCTGGTTGAATGGCCAATGCTCTCTCTTGTATGCTGGCTGCCCGTAGAACCCTCCAACGCCACCACTCCCGTCGATTCTCTTTACGCTCCGGAACACTCTTCCGAAGGGATGGGAACGACATGGGAGTCTGGTGTTGTGTGTGCATGTATTAAACGCCTTCTGCAGGCCTCTTTCTCGGATTTAATGTGACTTTCTCGGCTATAATGTACGAGTAGGCGTATGAGTGGGATCATGGTGGTTGGCTTTTGTGTGTAACTAGATAAAAATCCGTCCAAATATGACGGACAAAATACGTAGTAATGCAAATTCTTATGAATATAGATTTCATTAGCAGGTGTTTAGAGTTGGTTAGTTAACTGCTATATGATTTATACTTCAAGGGCGTTATTAATGTTTGCAAAGTATAAAAATGGTGCTACAGTGAGACCTTTTGGTGGTAGCTACATGGTTGTGCCTCAAATTTAACGCGGGGCTTATAAGTTTTAAAAAAGGCTGGTTTCTTTCTTTCAGTTTGCAATGTAACTCGGTCAAAAATGGGAGTTAAGAAATTTTTCCAAGTGATTTATGCGAAAAAATGACAATATAATCTACTAAATCGAATCTGCCGCTTCCTCTATCATTGATATCGCCTTTCCTTCCCCCCACCCGGAATTTGTTTTAATTAGTGTAGATTTCTGAGGTAACCTGCCAGGTTAGGTAGGTCTAAATAGAATCATGTAGAGTTTTATATGTAAACGTATATCTACTTGTAATTTCTACACATTGAATTTTTCTAGACCTCTTCCTTAGTTGCATTTTATTGTCGGGAGATGAGGGTTCTTAGTTTTTCATAATAGTAGATATAATTTACTGAGATATAAGTTGTGGAAAGTTAGAAAAGTCCTGAATTTCAGAAACAACGCATTAATATCTCCGAAGGAAGAAGTAGGTCGTTCCCTGAGAGAGGCTACCAGGTGAAAAAGCCATTGATTCTGAATCCAAGAAGCCAAGATTCTCATCGACTGACATACAGGACACGAAGGTTATTCTTAATAATATTCATTAATGTACCAATAGTCTATCTCACATATCTTCACATCAATTACCTCGGAAATTGAAATTAACAAAATGAATTCCAATTGACACATATTTTCGTAGCATCACTCATTAAAAATGCCATAATTTCTTATATACAACACTCTTAATACTCGTGTGTTAAAATTATCATAGCAATGACAATTCTGGCCATAAATATCGCTGGTTGTTATTTTGACCCATGCTATACCTCTAAGATTGATGGAAAAGACAAAGTAAGCGAGATATTCTGACCTACTGGTATGTACAAAAGTTCCTTCTTTCCTCGTATCATCAGTGATTATAACCAAAACAGCGGGACACCAACGTAAGACAAAGAATATAGAATTCATCTTATCCTCTCCTTCATGGCTAAAGACCTGACAGCCCCTACCATACGCCTCTGTGGTGGCTTGTAGGGTTGTATGTGGCCTTACGTGAGCGAGATCATGGTTTAAACTCAATAATGAGGTACATTTCGTGAAGGAATGAGAGAAACATCAGGGTGTGCACACCAAAGCACCGAATGGAGACTTGGGTTCCCTCGGCTACATTACCAGACTCAACGCTATAAAAGTTTTTCTCAATTACAACTGTTGATTTTATTTCTTTCTACTTTCACAAATATTCACTGGGGTGAAGTGAAATGAGTGGTGAAAGTTTTCCATGTGCTTTAATGTAACATATACCCCCGTCCAAGCTACCTGTTCCTTCATTGAGTATAATTATATAAAATATTGCCACGATTACGACCGGGGATAATTTATAATTATATTTGTATTCGTTAAACGCTGTCATCTGTGAGGAGATGTGCAGTTTTAAATATTTTTGCTGCAAACGGTCATGTTGTGTGAAGCTTCTTCACACGTCCAACTGTTTATTAATGGTCATGTATAGCCCTAAGTTCTGTTACAATTTATAATTTTACACCCATTAATGCAATGAATGTAAAACTCGGTTTGAATGAGAGGTTAATTTGAAACTGTAATCTTTTCGAGTGAGATATCATGATATAGATTTATTTAACGTGTCTAACAAGTTGTGTCATATAGTTGACAACCGTTCTGTTGTCAAGATATACTTTTAATATTTCTCTTTAAATTTCTTCTAAATATAAATTTATAAGAAGCGTTCTCTCCATATTCGAAATATCTTGTCTGTGGGTATTTACCTAAACTGTGACTAGTGCCTTTACCCTGTTTCAAGAATGGCCTACGATGTCTTTTTTCTCAATTCCTATTCAGGTTTCGTGTTCAGTGGGCGGTGATTCATTGTAGTGCTTCGCCTAGCAACAGAGCATGCTTTTACTAAAGATTGGATTGACATGCTTAATGCTACCTCGGAGAGATTTTATGACTAGGTCCATTTTAAGTTATCCCTCTCCCATAGCACTGTGCTTCATTGTTACCGAGCTGCAACCGCATTAAATGAAAGAGTTAACTCTTTGAAGATTAATTTTTGTGGCGGTCAGTAACTTAAAGTGCTGTAGTAAATTTTTATACCATTGTTTTAAATTTCAGTGGGTGAGGCTTAGGATATTTAGTGGCGTTGCATCATGCAATTACATGGAAAGGATAACATCAAGTTAATTCAGGATTCAGGTTCAGCATTAATAATCGAGTTAATTCTATCTTTATTTGAGATTCAATACTAGAAATCACATTTTAAACTATAGCATTATAAATAATCAAAAAAGCAACTAAGCTAACCTTTTTCTCTCGTCTTTCTTTAACTCCCCGTACATAATTCCTCCCTTTCAGTGGTTGGTGCCCTCCACACCCCCTGCCACTCACCCTTGAGGCAGCTCGCAGGGTTGGTATGTAGATGTGGTATCCCCGTTGGTCATATTTCGTCGACTGCCCTTTTTATCTATCATGCCTCGTTGACTTATTTTACGCAGGTCAACCTAAAACCTTTCGTATGACCCCCGCATCTCTCCCATCCAAAAGTTTTCGAAAAAAAAAATCTTTCCCCCGTCTCGACGCTGTAAATGTGTTTGTTCCGCGGTGTGTGTGTGTGGTGAGCGACCTTCCGTGACCCCGCGCGCAGACCCATTAGTTCGGAGAGGGAAGCGCATTTTTTTCAGCCGTGCATTTTTTTATTCTATTACTCTCCCGGGGAGGATTAAAAAGTCCTTCCTCCTTTCGTCTGGACCAGGAGCCGGGAGAGAAGATTTTTCTCGCTCTGTCGAAGTTGTACTCACGAGTTGAGAAGAATGGGGTTGTGTGGCGTTAGGATTTCGGTGCGTCAATACGGTGTAAATTTTACATAACCGCAGTCATTCAGGCGTCCATTTTAAAAAAATGTTTAAATCGGTGATTGTCTCAAGATGGAAAATCAAATTCAATGGAGGGAAGGTAAAACATTTATTTGCCATATGTAAGTTCTGCACCCGGCAAAAAATTACCTCGAGAACTCAAACATATAACTCATGGGGATATGCGTCCACATCAGATTTCAATAACTCCCTTTCACAAGAGCCTGAGAGTTTGAAAAATTCAAGCGGCATAGCGGTGACTCAACGTCGAACCGCTTTTGTAATTTACATTTATTTCCAACAACTTGGATTAAACCGTACTAATCTTCGTCAGAGGAAATTAAAACGATCACTTCGTCAAGCTAAGAAGAACAAGCTGAAATTTTAGGGGAGGTATTTCCTGTTTCTGTTATGGATACAGTTGGTTTTGATTTTTGTTGGGGTGCATCGACGGGTAGGGTCATATCGACGTAGGGATACAGTTTCGTGACATTATCCTCAGGATTGCCGATGGCTTATTTTTTCATGCCTCCAAGCACACGTTATTTTAAGAATGCATATATATTTCAATACATCAATATTTTTTCAGCTGGAATTCATGTGATGTATTATAAAGAGTATGCAGGTGAAAAAAATTAAATAATGCATAGGCCCCATACAGTACTCTCAAAAATGGATTCTTAATGTTTTGAAGAAATTCTTTTACTTCATATTGAATCAAAAACACTTGGTAATCTTCTACAGATTTATTTAATGGTACGACGCGTTTCACCACACTGTGCTGCCTATGATTCTGCCACTGAGTGGCGAACCGCGTCGTGACAGTAAATAAATCTAGAGAAGATTACCAAGTGTTTTTTATTCAGCATGATTATAAACAATTTCCTCCAAGTCCAGCCATATACAGTTAAATTTAATTCTTTTACTTGATCCAATTCTCTGTTTCAATTTCTGACAGGCGCTCGGATATATGACTAGCCCTTTTTGTATGATATGAAAAGTTCCCTGTTATTATAATCTTCGATCAATTTTAAGGTGGGTTTCGCAGTAATCTTCGTTGATTTAGTCCCCAATTAATAGCTTTCCAATTACAAATGTTACAGAAACGATTTGTGTAAATGTATTTTGCCACTACAAAAATGCAAAGGATTATATGAACCATACAGAAACCATGCAAAACGTGTGGTTCACAATTTTGCAGATTAAGAAACAAGAATTATGGAGCGAATCAGCTACACTATCCATGTGATAACCTAGTTCAAATTAAGGACGTATTGTAAAATTGTCATATTTCTCAAATTAAGGACGTATTATTAAGGACGTATTATAAAGGACGTATTGTTTGTCAGCCTTATGTAAATTACATTTTGAAGGCATTCTAATGGAATGTATATCTATCCAAATGATAGTAACCATTTTGAAATTATTATTGTTGATGCAAACTTTTCTGTAATGAACGGAAAAGAATGTTCTTAAAAACTGCATGAGTAACGGCTGATTACAAAAATATTTAACTATAGAATTGATATCTATTAAATCCAAGGCGTAATGGAAATCGCTAATGAATTTGGGTTGGCGAAAAAATAGTTTTCATCAGTTCCGTAATAGCCATTGCTGCGGATGTTTTCACCACTCATAATTCCGCGGTATATAATTTATGTGCGTTAATCGAATGTTTATAAATTTCTTATACATATTATGCATAGTCATCCTGAGCTAAATATACTCGCCATTCGTCACATAATAACACATTCATCAAGAAATTAACCCTTTAAGTGGTTCACAGGTTATCGGCTTTCTTGATAAATTATGGAACTCATAGGCATTAAACTCCTTTGCATCAAGGCAATTAAGTTATAAGACAAATTGTAAATCCAATGAATTTATTAAATGCTTATGCAATGTTAATAGGAAAATTGCTTAAACTATAGATATCATAGTTCAATTAAATGAATGAGTATGGCTCCTCTAACCGGCCATCACAAGGGTTTTCTCGACATCTACATCTACAGCTACATTATGCACTGCGATCCACCGCATGGGCGTGTGGTAGGGGGTGTTTTGTCACCAGCCGGGTAAAGATGTAAGGGATAAGATTTAGGGAAGTTAAATGGTGACGTGTGTTATGGGAGTGTATTCAGTGGAGCTCAGTTTTTATTGTGGTCGCTTATTGTGCGCGGAAAGAACGAGTTTTAGTACCTATTGGTACGGTAATGTATCTCTCCTATTTTATCGCATCTGTCAGACCTAGAGATGCAGTGAGGCGTCTTGATAATATTCTCTGTGTCGCTCTAAAACACACCAGTTCTGAATGTCTCACGCAAGTAAAGCTTAGCGTGTAGCCAACCTTAATCCCTCTGAAAGTTTTGAAAGACCGTATGTTCGCTCGTAGCAGTTCTTAACAAAGCAATCAGCTTTTCTTTGTATTGTATCATTTTTTTGGTTAAATCTTTATGCCCAGGGTCCCTAATACTCGAGGCGCTGTCGAGGCGACTTGGGGCTCAACCACGGCCATTCGGCTTTACGAGACAATGAGAAGATTGCTAAGGCATTCAGGATTTCCGATTAAAAATAGTGATTATCAAGCACTAAAGGAGACCGCTCCACAATCGTAAACGCAAAGAGTCTGCGCCCAGCATAGCGTGCGGGGATCATGTGAAAGAGAAGGGAGAAGTCGGGAGATGTGGGCGTCACGAAATCTCGAGCCGGGGAGATAAGTCCACGCGCCCAATAAATCTCATTATCTCAACAGTGGCCGCCGCGCCAAGCAGGAAGAAGCTCCCCCCAGTCAGTCGACGACGCATGGGGGTGGAAAATAAGAGGAAGGGCGGTGGTGAGCCAGGATATGATGCAGCCGTGGAGCCGCGGACCATGTTTTGAAACGTATGAAAGAGTTTCTGGCGTAGCTTTGTGAAAATATTCGATATCCATACTAGTAAGAATGAAAAGACGAAAGTAAATTTCCACACTGTTTTAATAGGCGCCGACCATGGTTTCGACACTTTATGTCCGAAGACCTTGCGGATGACATAAATTGTCGAAACCATGGTCGGTGCTTACTAAAACAGAGTGGAAAATTATTCTCGTCTTTTCATTCATACCAGTATGGACATGTTTTGGAGATCCGCCCTCCACACAAGGCATGGGTACATCCTAAAAATATGTCCCGGCACACAACCGATGAGTATTTTAAAGCACTACTTGTACGCGGCATGTATTGCTGACTAAATGTAATCGATATACCGGTATTTTTGGCCATTTATTTCTATTAATCAGAATCAAATTATCGTAAATCTGACTCAATTTGTCCGGTATTTCCGTTAACTGGAGTGACTAGATACCAGTACATTGATAATTGCGCAAAGATCATGGCCGATTATTTTTTATTTACATTCAATGGAACATATGAAATACGAGATTCAGCTTTTATAATCAGAACTGAGTAGCAGAGATCCAAGAACCTTATTTGAGAGCTCACTAGCAACAACTTCATAATACTGGCTCCTTTTGACTTGGTAGCTTTTTACTACTCGTTCAATTACGGCAAAGAGTACTTTATTTAGAAATTGTTTCTGAAACGGTTATTTGAATACTGACCTTTGTAGTTTAATCTTCTGAACGTTTGTAATACATTCTCCTCTGGACATGTAAGTACCTGTTGGTTCAAATCCAAATTCTCGGCTTGATATGAAATGAATGTGATACCTAACTTAAAAAATTAATTTATAGTCACATTTTTAACAATCCCTACCCCACGCCATTGGCCGATATTCAGACCACTCTCATCCCCAAAGAACGCTTCCTCAGGCGACCTTGCCACTCATAACCCTGAAACTGTGCTCAAATTTGTAGGTATTTACAGATAATTGATATTTATTGAATTCCAAATAAACTTTTTTATGATAAAAGAGTTTTCCGAAAGAAATTTTATAACTAGATTTGGGCATATGTTCAATTGAAGTACGTTGTAAATTTTATTTGATAGAAATATGATACATCAAAGATGGTCGATGTTTTGACTCAATGGAAATCATAATTTTGATCACTTTCACGCTTTCCGTTCTAGTTATTATAGACACAATTCGGTGAAAATTTGTATCGTTAAATTTATTGATCCAATACCTTGTCACTATACATGTTGTACAAACATGAAACCTGATCTATTCACTCTATTTGTGGGCACAATATTTGTACCAAGGACATTCTCTTAATATGGATTTCTAAAACTGGAGTGAATATTTCATTGAAGCTTAAGCTAGAATTGAGGGTAGGTATCGTCTAAGTTCCTCGTTCAGTTATTTTTTTATTTTAATATTTTTAAAGAAAAATAGTAAACTTTGAACAAAATTTCCAGTTTGAAGTGTACTATTTCCAAACACAGAAAGACACACGTAAAAACAATAACAACAAAAAACTTAACTTAGATGATCTGGAGTTGGCGTCCAAGTCTGTTACTGTCTAGGTTCGCCGTTTATTTAAGGAACGATGTGTGGAGGCCAGGTAGGGGAAGTTTTTTTTGGCAATAAGGAAAAGGGATCGATACCAGTGGGAAGTGAATCCATATGAGAGGAGAGACGGAAGAAGAGCGAGCGTTTGATTAGTGATAATCTTGGAGTTGTGATGTGGAGTCATAAGAATGCAAGAAGAATTGGCAATGGAAGAATTAAGGGAAATGGGAGAGGAAATTTAAAGGTCTGCTGGAATGCAAGTACGTTTGTGTCATTTGCTCTTTGGGCAGTTAAGCTCATCAAATCATGCAGTTGTAGCCTTGATTGAAATTGTGGCCTTTTCCAGTATGAATTTCAGCATATGTATCATGTGTTTTTTTCTTTTAAGGTATTGTAAATGAGTTTTAGGTCGGATTCAAGACTGTGATGGGAGAGACTACAAATGGAGAGGGAATTCGGGAGAAATGCGGTGTATCGGAGATTACATTGTCGGAGCCACGGTCCGAACTACGATTGCTTGTACATTTATGTTTGTCGTTCGAGATCTCATGAACGAAATCCGGTGAAAATTGTGACCGTGAGAAGGGAGTTCTCCAGGGTCGAGGACTGGGCCCTCCCCACTTGCCCTACGTGCTCCTCGAATGTCACGGTCCTACACCCTCTCCCTTCCCCGGCAGCCCTCCAGTTGCCCACTGACCCCTCTTCCGGCCACCCTCCCTCCCCTCGTCCCAGAGCCTAGCCCTCCTTCCCACGGAGCGACTATACACAAGCATTCCTCTTTTTCCCCCTACCCCCCTCCAGTGCGTCAATTCTCTTCTCCCCCCCCCCTTGCTCACAACCACAACGGTCTCCATCCCCCGTTCCTCCTCCTCCGAGCTCTCGGGTTTCCTCGAAAGCCCAGCCCCCCCATCTGTTCTTCCCACCACCGACCGTATCCCGGGACTATCCCGACTCACTTCCCATCCAGACGTCTTAAAGACGTCTCTTCTCTCTCTCTCTCTCTCTCGCTCTTTCACTCTCAGCGGGAAACGTTGGACGGCGAAGTAATCCGTGCTCTTCCAACCCTTCTCCCCGTTGGTCATGCATGGATTGATGCAGTCCGGATTTTTTTTCTATCTTGTTAAAAGCCTTCCTCTCAGTTCTTTTTCCCGTTCACACATTAACGGAGGTCCTTAACGCGCGACGGAACGTTTTTACATGCGTGCAACACTACGAGTCGTTCAGGACGTGAGACAGAGGATGTTGAGGCACCAGCCATGAATAAGGGAGGAAATGGCGAAAAATAATCGTCATAGTAAAAGATTGGTAAATAGTAACATTGATTAATAGGAGAAATGTGAGATGACGACTTATCTTAGTATTCCGACCTGTTTAAATGGCTGTTTTTAAAAGTGCAGGGAGAGAAGAAGTTTTGTATTTTCGTTTTTATTTAATTTATCAGTCAGTTCGGCAGTTTGACTAATCTTTCCGTTTCTGCCCTTCATAACTAACCTCAGAACAAATTAAAATGGCATAGAAATAATAAACCCTTCATTAATTAGATGAAAAGGAGAATCATAAAGGATATATTACGCATTTAACATTTTATTAATATCGATAACAATGGTATATTTTCAAAAAACAATTTTTGTTCACTCCTCCGGTGTAAGACCAAAAAGAGCATTCAATTTTAATTGTGCAAGAACGAAGTATTATATTAACTTACTATCCAACATTATGTCAAACGTATAACAAAATGTGTGGTATATACATATGACGCGCCTAAAAAAAAGAGTCAATTCAGCCCATAATTCAATAATGCTGTGAAATGAGAGAAATGTTTTGAGATTATTCTAATTATGCTTTGCGTTGTGTTAATGTATGTTATCGTTTGGCGTGCCATTATATTGTTGAAAAAACTAAGAATCAAATACATAATTTCCACCCAGCCACCGCAGGGATATGTGGTAGGGGTTTCCAGGTCATCAGCCATGTAAAGGGCATTAAATGGGAAAAAGGGAAGGGAATAGGATATATTTATTTTTTATTTATTTAACTTCACTATCCCGAACATAGAAAAATGTGCCAATTTACGTCGGGTGGATAACAGTAACAACGGACGAGACACAAATACCCATGTCCTGGACAGATAATAATCTACCCAGGCAGGACTCGAACCCGCGACCCTCGGGTTAGCATGCCAGGACTTAACCCCGCCACCACCATATAGGTCGTTTGTTAGTGTCTTGTTGTCTCGATAGGTTATTGTCAAAAGTCATTAATGGTGTGTGGAACAAAGGAATTTGTGCACATATTAGTTCGGCAGCGAATCTCCCTTTGTCATTTCTGTTATTTCTAAGGACGAAGAAACTCGGGGTCATAATTATATCCTCTGTGTTATAATAAAACTTGCTCGGCATGAGTTTATATGTAGGTAATTTAAGCCCAGCATTTAGATTCTAAGCGGACCCTTACCTAGTCCTTCCTTAAAATGTGCCTCACACTTAGTTCGCTCCTAGCTGCCATTTCTAAGGGTGCTGTGCAGGGTTGAAATAATATACGTTAACTCGCGCGATTCGAATTTTTCAAGTAATCTTCTCCTAGCGTGTACCTTCCGAGTATATATGCGAATCTCTGGAAAAAGCCCATCCATTAGCTCTGATAGACCCCGGTCGTTCCTATGAGGAGGACCGTGGTTAGGCCAGGGTCTAGTAATATACGGTTGCGACGCCCGTTGTTAATTTCCATTTACTAAGTTGCAGCTGATGCTGGCAGCGCCTCTATCCACAAGTAAGTAAAACTGACCCACCCATAGCGGTATTCTCAGGAAATACAATGGGTGGAAGGTAGTTTGGGTGAAATATCATTTCACCTGGGAATCAATGAAGTTGGTCTCGTTTTGAAAAAGATAATTCACCCTTCCGAAAATACCAAAATTTCAGCCCCTTACCGAACTGCTTTCCGAGATATTTGACTAAATATACCAGACCATTTATATGGGAAATGGTACGTGCATGCACTACAGAGAGACATTTTTTCAAAATAAGGAATTTGTTGCACCTAGATGTCGTCAAAAAAACTATCAGTGTGTAGTTAATGTGTTTTCTCAACTATTTTCGAAAATATATCACATTGTCACTGCCGCAATTTTTCAGGACACAAGAAACATTCCGTTGTGAAGGAGTTAAAAACGTATTACGCGAAAAAACATGAGTCAAGTCAAAGATTTTTATTTAATTTATGAGAATTTCAGTCATATTTAAGTATTTTATTATAATATTATTATATAATATATTAATGATTCAATATTTTATTAATGCCTCCTATAGCTGCTGAAATAAAAACGCATAATTCGAATGTGGTCTCCATTATGATTAGGGAACTATCTCGCTCAAAGTACCTTTATAAGATATCTGTCAGAGATACTTTATTATGGTTTAGCGAAATCCCATCTGCTTCTACCTATATTTTGAGTTTTTCTTCTGTTAAAGATTTTATTTCTTCAAGATAATTGTATTTTCCTTGGGAATACTACAGGATACTATTTTACATTAGCACCGCAATATCCACTTCCAGACACTCTCGTCTCTTGCGAAATGGTGGTAAAATGACGCGTCTTAACATTCTCGGAAAGACTGTTTAGTAATGTTTTTTTCGGAATTTTATACAAATTGCAAAAACATACGTAAGAAAATAGCGCTAGCTAAGGAGGCGTATAGTAGTAGAAGAAGGATGATAACGGGGACCTTGGGTAAGGATGTGAAGAAGAGGCCGTTGAAGAGCTTAATATGGAGCGTATCTTTGTATGGGGCAGAAACATGGACCCTCAGAAAGGTGGACAGGAATATGCTTCAGGCATTTGAGATGTGGGTGTGGAGAAGGATGGAGAAGGTGAGGTGGATGGAGAGAAAGACTTACGAAGAAATACTTGAGATGGGTAGCGAGGAAAGAAAGAGAATAGGTTTCATGGGCAGGATAAAGAAGGGTAGATCCTATCCTGAGGCAAAAAGGGATATATTAGAGAAAGATAGGCCCCTGAAAGTGTAGAAAACCGGGAAGAGATTCTCTGAAAATGAAATTTGGTATGGGCAGATTAGGTGGCTGGAGGATGGGTTGCTCAAGAATGTGATAGAGGGATGGATGTTAAGCAAGCGGGGAAGAGGAAGAAAGAGAATAGGTTTCATGGGCAGGATAAAGAAGGGTAGATCCTATCCTGAGGCGAAAAGGGATATATTAGAGCAAGATAGGCCCCTGAAAGTGTAGAAAACCGGGAGGAGATTCTCTGAAATACAAAAAACATACATTAGCCGGTAGAATACTTTTAAAATTTAAGATAAGCTTTTACTTGCTCGCCACCGTACGCTATCCCTGAGCTTTAAACTGCAAGTTTACTACAGTTGTGGCTACTGAATAATACAATACCTACTGCAGTTAGACAATCAATTCGCTCGAGATATTTTTGCACGTAGCGCGCGGATTTCCTTTGTATTCGACTTATTTCAAAGATTAAATTTTTCTGCTCTTGGTCCCAAACTCTTCCTCATATCTCGTTCACGCATAATCAGACGATTATCGCTCGCTTGCTCCAGCTCAGTTTTCTCTTCTTCTTTACGCTCAGAGCTATTGGAATCCAAGCACTCACGAAAATGTCTCGGACGGGAGTTTGTCATGTCTAGAGGCCTCGGAGTCACCGGAGGGGAGGTCGACTCTAGAGCCTGGATCCATTTCCTCGTAGTTTTATTCCTTCCATTCTTGCTCGGAGCGTGTAAGAAGAAAGGCAAATTTCCCATTCCGGACCGGTCCGGCGATCATGCTCCGATGAATGGTCTCATTGTGAGGAGGCAGGACGCCCGCCGTCGCTGGACCTTGATTCGGTCGTTAAAAAAAAGTGACGAATAGACGATTTTTCCTCGCGCTTGTTTATCTCCGGGCACGTATTCTATATGGAGGGAGCTCTGGCGTCGGGCACCCGTCTATAACGGGCCCACGAGAGCGGAGAGAGCGGATGAAGTCAACCCGAAAGCTGTTTTGAACTCCGTTCATCACGATGCTGGCGTCGCTCCTCGGTTCAGCTCCGAAATCTCGTAATTTTACGCCTCTCCTGGAGCTTCCTTGGGCTTGGGAGGTGTCGAGAAATCTCCTATCTCGTTCTCCGTTTTCTTTTTGGTGTTCTTAGTGTACAAGTTTTGATTAAGGGAGATTTTGAATGCAATATTATGAAGAAAGGAGAACTGACTTTATACTTTCCACACTGTTTTATTATTTCTGACCATGGTTTTGACAAAGTTGTGCCATTATTAAGGTAAAATATAACTTTTTCGATGTCCATATATATGATACCTTTTGCTGAGAATTTTTATATATATTTCCTTCAAATATTGAAGGTTTAACGTGGTGGATGGTCGACATTCTAGTAAACTAAACTTTGTGTCTTCCACAGATTTATTATTATGAGTGCAACCAGTTTCGGCAGTTACGCCGTCATCAGGTGCACTATACATCTTTATGTACATCAGTGTGCGAGTTGGTGGCGTAACTGCCGAAACCAGTTGTACTCATAATAATAAATCTGTGGAAGACAAAAAGTTTGGTACAGTAAATTTCCTTGACCTCCAAAGCCAAGAACTTGTCCGAAGGGCGAATTTAGTGTAATTTTAAGCTGAAAATCAATTATTTGCTATTGCATGAGATATATTACACCGTATGGGTACAGGTTTGAAAGGCAGAAACATAGACATACATATAAATATAAATTTTACTGTTCATTTAAGTACCTATTTGTTCAAACATTGATAAATAATTATAACAATTAAGGTGAGCTTTAAGAATAGTTTCTTCATCGATGTTACTACTCAGCGTTTTATCATACCTTTAACACCAGGAAAGTTTTTGAAGTTCTTAAGATGTACTGGAACACTATTGAGAACGTTGCTCCTCTGTTCACTTTCGAAATCTCGTAATTTTACGCCTCTCCTGCAGCGTTCTCGGGCTTGGAAGGTGTCAAGAAATCTTCTATCTCATTCTCTGACTTCTTTTTCGTGTTCGAAACTGCACGAATTTTGATTAATAGGATTGGAAATGCAATATTATTATACCCATTGCTGAGAATTAGTATATAAATTTCCTTGTCCTCCAAAGCCAAGGACTTGTCCGAAGGCAGGATTTAGTTCAGTATAAATTTAGCTGAAAATCTATTATTTGCTTGTACAATCGCCACCCCCGGTGGCCACGGGGTTAAGTCCTTGCATGCTAACCTGAGAGTCGCGGGTTCGAATCCCGCCTGGGTGGAATTATCACCACTTAGGGCGTGGGTGTTTGTGTTCGTCTGTTGTTATTCGTCTGATATAAATTGAATTAAGGTGCTGTATTCGGGGTAGTTAAGAAAAAGTATTACAACTTATGCGTATAGGTTTTATAGACAGAGAAACATACACATGCATATAAATTTAATGGTGTGAAATTCACAGTGTAAAAATTATTCACCTGGACTGGGAATCGAACCCGGATCCTTCGATTTTGACAGATACCCCGATCTGGGTTCATTCAATGTACCTTTTGGACCGACTCTTGGATTTTCAGTGCAATCGATCTTAAATGCAGCCCATCCTTCGAACCCAGATCCTTCGATTTCGTCAAATCTGGGTTCGAATCCCAGTCCATGCGAATGATTTTTTTTCACTGCGAATTTCACACAATTGTGTGAACACTAGCAGGTGTTCCGTTTAAGTTACTACGCGGCTAGTTTCGTAGTTCTTTGAAAACATAAATATAACTTTTAATTTTTATTTAAGTACCTATTTTTTTAAGAAAATATAAATCATTATGACCATCAAGGTGAGATTTAATAATAGTCTTCTCATTGATTTTA
Source organism: Ceriagrion tenellum (assembly GCA_963169105.1). NCBI lineage: Eukaryota > Metazoa > Arthropoda > Insecta > Odonata > Coenagrionidae > Ceriagrion > Ceriagrion tenellum. The sequence goes on along the minus strand of OY720640.1, from coordinate 64,469,914 downwards.
CTACTCGGCGTTTTAACTTGTTTTTTACCCCAGGTAAAGTTTTGAAGTTTTTTAGAGATGCTAGAACTCTGTTGAGAATTTTTGGTGTCACTAAAGTAAGGATAAGTTTTCTCATAATATTCACTAAAATCATTGATAAATTTATACTTTTTTCCATTATATGTTTTTCATCATTTTTGACCATAAAACAAAATAAAATAATAATCAACCGTTCACAAATGTATGTAAACCCCGCTTCTTTGTGCAGTGGCCCTCGCCTGCTACCATATGGTCGCGGGTTTTAGTACCGCCTCAGGGGATTTTTCACGATGCAGGGTATGATTTTGTGTGATCTTCCTTTATTATTGGCCGTAGATATATAAATTGGATTTTGGACAGAAACATGGGCTGCATTTAAGACCGATTGCATTGAAAATTCAAGAATCGGTCCAAAAGTTACATTGAAACCTCCCAAGATATCGTACTTTATACATTCAAGATATTCTATTTGCATGTATCCGACACCAATGTATTATGGTAGAAACAATAGAAGGAATAAACAAGGAGTGATTTAAAATGCTAATTTTCCCACGGACAAAATGGGGGCCCCCGACAAGAACGTTAAGTATTGTGTTTGAAATTAAAAGTCTCTCCCGGCTCTGTTTTCCCCTAAGCTTTAACATCACGCAACTGTGTCACAACGTGACGAAATAATTAGGACTTTTCGGTTGTTACCGGCAAAATCTATAAAGAAAAAAAGTTGATTCCAAATCGAGACATGGACTTGGTTGCTGATCGATTTTACTCTAAAAAATCGGGTGGAAACAGAGGTCAACATTTGATCTGAGAGCTATGTTTCAACTTCCCTTACCTAATGGAATACAAGTACTTGGTTATGATTCCACACTTTATTTAAAGCAACTTGACCTAGGTTTTGGTATATTATCCAATCGCCAGGGCAATTCATGCCATCATCACCTGAAACCGGCAGATCATCATGTGATTATGGCATGATATGCCGAATCCTAGGTCGAGTTTCTTTTAATAAGTATGGAATCATAACAAGTACTTTTTCTCCATTCATTATGAAGGAGTTCCACCGAAGTCTCGCAAGAGACAGTGTCTTACAATCCTAGTTCGTTCAGAATATCTCATCAGTAAATCAAACCTCAAAATACTACGGTAAAAACTATAGCAAGTATAAAATAGGAGATTTTGCGTAACGGAATGATTGAAAACATTTTTTGCCATGCAAAATGTGAGATCACATAATCATCAATAGGTTATTCTATTATTTGAAGTTATCCACCGGTTAGGATTGGTCCAGGTGGAATTAAATAAAAATTTCTCTAGAGTTTTCATATGCACAGCACTCCCCACACAATTCATTTCTTCTTCTAAACATACGTTCTAATTCTCTTATTCACGTCCAGAAAATTACTCATTCTACCCCTCCTCCCATTACCTAACAAGTTCATGGCCTGAAGCAACCTTCCACTCTCATTACCTCCCCCAAACAGATGCCATACCTACCACTTATCCCCTCCATAAATTTCATTTATTCACCAATCATATCAAGCTTCTTCGCTTGTAATTATTAAAAATATATGTAAATTTAACATTTTTTTATTTAAAAAAACTACGAGTTTCGTGGCAGAGTTACATTATTTAATATATGCGGCTCAGCTTTAAAGAAACAAGGTTTTGTCAAACGTATAATTGGAAGGTCCTCGGATGAAAAAGTGAAATAGAGATGTTACTTCGGTCTGGTAAGGCCACACCTCGAATACGCCGCGAGCATTTAGGACCCTGGTCAAAAAGATATAACAAAAAAAATTTCAAAAAATACAAAGAAAAGCTGCACGCTTTGTAAAGAACTGCTACAAGCGAGCATATAGTGTCTCATATTTAGAGGGATTAACGTGGGAGCCATTAGAGACTCGGAGGCTACACGCTAGGCTTAGTTATCTTGAGAAATTCAGAACTGGTGTGCTTCAGAACGACACGGAGAATAAGATCATGACGCCTTACTACAGCTCTAGGTTTGACAGAAGCGATAAAATAAGAGAGATACATTGAATATATAGGTACAAGAACTTGTTCTTTCCGCACACAATAAGCGACCACAATAAAAACTGAGCTCCACTCAGTACACTTCAATACTAATTCACCAATTCTCCTCCCAAAACCTTATTCCCAACATCATTAAACGGTTGGTGTCCTAACACCCTCTGTCATATGCCCTTGCGGCTGCAAGCAGGGTAGTATCTAGATTTAGACATTACGAAACATTAATTTACGAAAGAACAACGACAATTACAGCATATAAAGGTGTCTTCATTTCTCGTTTGGGTTTTTTTCCCGTCCACCGTACCTCATCCATCCTCCTGCATTTACCCAACTCTAACACGTTCAGCATATTTTCTTTTTCTTCCTCAGGTATTGTCTGTGACGTTAATACTCTCTAAGGTACAGATTAAAATAAAGCTGGACTTCTTATGCAACCAGGTCACATTTTTTAAAAGTATTCTTTCTGTTTAAGTAGGTTTTGTTGAATGCCAGAGAATTTTACTCCCGGTTTTCTACACTTCCAGGGGCCTACCTCGCTCTAGTATATCCTTTTTCGTCTCAGCATACGATCTACCCTTCTTCATCCTATGCATGAAACCTATTCTCTTTCTTCCTCTTCCTCGCTTGCCAAACATCCTTCCTCTATCATATTCTTTAGCAAACTATCGCCCATTTTATTTTTTATTAGTTTTTATTACATCCTCCAGCCACCTATACTGCTGATCTCGAATTTCCTTAAGAAGTTTCCTTTCCTCGCCCACCATACCCACATCTCAAATGCCTGCAGCCTATTCTCGTCCTCCTTTCCCAAGGTCCACGTTTCTGCCCCATACAACGCTACGTTCCATATCAAGCTCTTCACCAGCCTCTTCTTCACATCCTTACTCAAGGTTCCCGTCTAAAGTTCCCTTGCATTACTAAACGCCTCCTGAGCTAGCGCTGTTCTCTTCAGTATGTCTTTACTACTACGTCCATTTTATTCCAGCGTACTACCCAAGTAATTTAAATGCTCTACTTGCTCGAGTTTGTGTCCTTCAACTTTAATGACCAGCCTCGCTTTCTTTGTCCTAGACAATCCCAGGAATTTTGTTTTATGGCTTGAAAATTTTCGATCTTTCCGCTTGAGCTCGGTGATTTCCCTTTGAGAGCACTGCCAGCGAGGAATCAAGGCAGGAAAAAATCCATCTCGAAGAAGAAATTTCGATCTTCCGAGAACTGGACAAGTACAGAGGTCACGAGCGCCATAATCATCGAAGTGGGTAATTAGGGAAACGGAGGAGCGATTCTGAATGGCAGTTCACCATCCGACGCCAAATCGGTGGCTGGCGTAAATTTGACTCCTTTGAAATAACACGCTGTTATCCGGAATCGATCCCGGCCCTCGCCGTAGAGGACTTCATGAAACAGCGCACGAATCCCCTGACAATTGAGAAAAACACATGCGGGAGACCCTCGATGCCTGTGGTGCAAATTGACGACTGTTCACATCGATAGTCACATAGCTTTGTATTGCGCCCGGTCACAGCCTTCTTCAATCAATCTCCACCCTGCCATTTAACTCCTCTGATCATTTGGTTTACTGCCTATTTATTGGTAGTTATTTCACTGGCCTGCCTGAATCTACTCCATTACAGGGTACCTCTAAACTTAATTATTTTTTAATTTAAAGAAAATAGTCGCATCCAGCCACTTTGCCAATTTCAATTGATTGATTGTAGCGTTACGTTATGGAACAACGACATGGAATAACTATAATAAAAGTTGTATAGTTCCACTATGTTTTAATGCTGTCTACCGGTTTTTTCATCTATTGCGTCATTTTCAAGGCACACTATTTGTTTTGAAAATGACGCTGTAGACTTTGAAACAGGTAGACAATACTAAAACATACTGTTCAGCGTTTTATTAGGATTTATTCATTACAAATTTAAATTTTATATGTATACAACACAAAAAAGACCTAAATAGACTACAAAAACGAAAAAACTTAACTTAATGTCCTGGAGATGCCGTTTAGGTTCATTACTGTACATGTTCATTTGTACAAGTTAATCTGCTGAAAGATGTATTGAGGTCAAGGTGGTGAAGTTTTTTGCTATAGGGTGAAGGGATCGATATCTGTAGGACGTGCATTTATTAGGAAGGTGAGAGGAAGAAGAGCAAACGTTTAATTGGGAATAATCTTGGATTTGGGGTGTGGAGTTAGCTTTGGTTAGCAAGAAGGCACGATGACAAAGTAATAAAAAAAACAGGTTAGCTTTCATATTTTTTTATTTCTTCTGACCTGACTGATTTTATTGGATATATATCATCATTAAAGGTAGGACCTAATCTAGGTGTATTGTAAGTATTTTACCTGTTAAGGTAGGTTTTATCGAATGTCAGAGAATCTCCTCCCGGTGTTCTACACTTTCAGGGGCCTATCTCGCTCTAGTATATCCTTTTTCACCTCAGCATACGATTTACCCTCCTTCATTTCGTCCATGAAGCCTATTCTCTTTTTTCCTCTTCCCCGCTTGCCCAACAACCTTCCCTCTATCACATTCTTGAGCAACCCATTGCTATTAATACTTCCTCCAGCCACCTACTCTGCCGATCTCGAATTTCATTCAAAAAATTTCCATTCCTCGTAGGCGATCTCAAGCACTTCCTAGGCTAGTGGCGGATTATTTATACGCAGTTGCGTAAGCCCTCCATATGTCGAATTGAATAGATTAATATGTTGCTATCCAATAAATCGTAAAAAGTTGTTATTTATTGTAACTGATACTGGCTGTCCCCTGGAAAGTTCCCTGGGAAAACGGGATGTGAATCGGATGGGGTACAAGGACATAAAGTATTTTTAGCAGGGTACACAGTGGAAAAGTTCATTCCGAAATTTGAATGAATAATGACGATGAGTTCGCAAAAATTACCATTTTGACAATTTAACACACACCAGTCACTGAGACAAAGAAGACCTTGGCAAGCGAATTATGTCTGCTGCCGCATCTGCAGTGGCGGAAAATAACGACCGTGAAATAAGAACAGCGCGTACAGGTATTCTTTCGAGGGACAGAGGAAAAGGAAATTGACGCCCCTTCCTGTTTCCTTGAGCGAGGATAGGCTTCCCCAAACCGTGAAAAAGCGGCAACTCACCTCATTTCACGAGCCACTAACCGTGGATTTTTCGCGACCGCACGTCGCCCTCGTGAGTCTATGCAATTCAAATTGGATGTCGACTGCATATATCGCAATCGGTGGATGTCTCCAACGTACGCCCTTATTGCGCGAAATAATCAAAACCAATTCTAAGTTTTTCTATGCTTGCCTAAAGCAGTCACGAAATTGTTAGCAGCAATATGGATTTTTTAAAACTATTTTACCGGTTAAGGTAGGTTTTTTGAATATCAGAGAACCTCCTCCCGGTTTTCCTCACTTTCAGGGACCTATCTCGCTCTAGTATATCCTTTATCGCCTCAGCATGCAATCTACCCTTCTTCATTGCCTATAATTAAAAAAATTATATATAAGCCCTATAATAGGAGTCCTATATTCAACGCGATAGAATACACAGGAAATATAACGGTCAAGCCCATGAAAACCAAGGAAAATAAAATTACAGATTAAGCCAAAACGTTTATTGGACAAATATTTTAAACCAGTATCATGATGACACTTGCAGTACAAACTAAGTAAAAGTGCACAAGTTAAAGTTGCAGTTGTCTCAGGCGTGACTACTGACGATGACGTGGCTGGTCAAAACCCGGGTCGTCTTAAATTATATTAATGTGGAAAACAAAGTTACTTTCACTAAGATTTTTACAATTTTTTCATTCGAGTTTTTTTACAAGTTGCGGGAATATATTTGTGTAAAAGTGATACATGAAATAAAATGTTTCGTAGTGCTTAGCACACTTTTTTGCGTACATAGAACGGAAAATACAGAGCAACATTTTATTTCATAATTAAGAGCTAATCGGTTTTTAAACTTTAGTCATGCATAGTGCATATGGTAATATTCCTTGATTAAAAATGTATTTTACTGAAATTCTCGAGAATGCATACCATTTTGTTGGTAAAATATTCATCAAGGCTTTTGATTTTACCCGCCGATACCGAATTAAAGCTGTTTCTGCCATCAGCACGTCTCAATCAGTTCCGATGCGTTACATCAGTAAATAATGATTTGAATAATTTTATATGTTGAATTAAAAAATCATTTGCTGAACATTTTCATTTTTTTAAACATCACATGTTAGTAATCAACGACGGCATTGGTAACGTGAATTTTACTCCCACTAGTATGCAGATGTAGATGTACGTATATAACAGTTCTAGTACAAAAATCAATGCTGCTTTGTGCCAATAGGTATCTTTCCTTTGTTAATTAAAAAAATTCTTTTTGTTTTTCAAACTTTTTATGTATTCAGGAAGGGCGATAATAACTTCAGCGCCAAAATACATGAAGGATCTTTAAAAAATGTAAGATTATAGGCGGCTAAAACTGTGTGTTTGCCATACGATACCTTTGAAATAAAGACGCAGGTGAAACTGTTGACAGCCTATGTCGATACAGTCAGTGAAGAACCAGAAGAAGAGATACGTCATCTTAGAATAACTTTAATAAATGCTTAAGGTTGTTGTGTCTCGCGATACAACGCGGTAATTAAAGTTATTTTATTCTAGAGAAAATTATGCATCTTTTTATCCAACCAAAGACTCAATAACACGATGAAAAGTGAAAGTATAGGGGAACATTTTGCCTGTTATTTTTCGGCCTTTTAAAAATTCCTCTCTTTCGTGCTTCTAATAGCGTTGGTACGCTTTCGCTTCGCAAGGTTATCACAGGAAGTTTTCAAGTTCCCAGCGAACTCCTTTTGAGCCTCAGAAAAAATACCGTAAATCATTTTAAACGCTGAATGCATCGTAAAAAAAACTACCGATTTGCCTGGCGTATAAAGTATTCTGGCTGCTCGCCGGGTAATGGCATTCGGAACCGTCGTTTACAACCCCCAGGCAAGCGGTTTCTCGGACACGCGAGGCTATTGTAGCTCACCACGATTTCAAATGTGGCACGGCATCACATCAATAACAAGGAGAACTCCCAATCTAAATGTGGAGCGCACGTTTCCCGTCGATGTTGAGAATCGATTTTTTTGCCGGCAGAACAGAATGTCCTGGCGGGAAAGACTTCGGAACCGTTTGTAATTGAGTCCCTGCGTTCGCTCGCGGTCGTATATTACTTGTGTTGATTTCTTTCTTCGGATTCGTAATGTGACATGGCTTCCCCAGCCCATCTAATAAAATTGGAATATATCATATGTTTGTAATCAACGGCGGCATTGGTAACGTGAACATTACTCCCGCTAGCGGTAACTTTTCGTCTGAATGATACAAGAAATGAATTACGTAAGTTGAATAAAATATTTTTTAGAAAAAATTAAAGCTGTTTGTGCCATCAACACGTCTCAATCAGTTACGATGCGGTACATCAGTAAATAATGATTTAAATAATTTTATATGTTGAATTAAAAAATCATTTACTGAATGATAAAACATTTTCATTTTTTAAAACATCACATGTTAGTAATCAACGGCGGCATTGGTAACGTGAATTTTACTCCCACTAGCGGGAACTTTTCGCCTGAATGATACAAGAAATGAATTACGTATGATAAATTATATTTTTTGGGAAAAAACTAAAGCTATTTACCCCATTAAAATGTCTCATTAATATACGATACGTAATTTCAGTAAACAGTGATTTGAATACTTTTATACGTCGAATTAAAAATAGGTAAAACATTTTCAAGACTTTTTACAACCCTTATTGTTCAATTTAAACGTGTGTTCAATCATAGTAATAAAACAACAAGTCCCAGTGTTGGTTGAAAATTAAAGCAAATTACTTTGCTGAAGAATGTTACAATTTCCTTGCCATGGAAAGCGAAGCGAAGTAAAAATCCTAGAGAACATTTTTAAAGGAATGGAAATGAAAATTATACGTGGGTAAAATTAGGATAAAATTTATTGAACTTTTCTTAGGTTTGAAGACCTGATGATCAGTTGTAACTGTTGACTTCTTGTTCATGTTCAATGTATTTTATCTAGTGAAATTTAAATTGTAGTCGCTATTATTATTCCGGATTGGAAAGGATATTTGGGGGGGGGCGACCGACGTCTAAGATCATTTGCGCCATAAGGGACAGATAAGGTAGCAAGGGTGGATAGAAACCCGGTGTCGGCATTAGACTACTTTTTACGAAAGGCGCCAAGGGAATCACGGTTTAAGGTCTCATCCGACAGACGGAGTACTGTAATTCACAAGACGTTCAAGTAGGGATCGGGTTCTGAAAAATATCCGCCTCCGCAGGCATTTGAACCGTGGCCGCCCGTGTGGTAGGCGAGTACTCTAGCCACCACATCAAACCGATCACATATTTTCATTCCGTTTGGGATTAATTCCTATGATATTAATATTATAAATTACATTTCGAACATATGTTTCAACTGGCAGGCACTGTGTCTTATACGTTGATGACCTTCCGTTCTGTCACAAAAATCGTCTGGGTCGCAGAGAACCATGAGCGTTATTCCACAGGCAGCGGATATTTGGACCAGCTAGTGATTCGGGCCGAGAGCTTTACTTTATATTCAATTAACGTATTTAACAAAAATCTGTCCGAAAGTTCCTTTTAAAGTGGTTGTAGCACGAATTTTGAGCCGTTGAGTGCATCTTCAAATAACTTTTCAAGCAAGTTGAAAGAAAATTATTGGACCATACTTCACTTAAGTACATCAATTTATATAATGTAAATAACCACTCATACTGTAATATAAATAATGCAAGAATAATATTTTTTAAATTCGTCTTTATTAAAGCATTGTTATAACTTGAATTTTTAGCGCGAAAATCATTTGTAAATATGTGTTTTTTATTGGGAATGATACCTTGATATTTATTGGGAACCGTTATGATTATATGGAACCGAAGTTTTCGCGTTTAAGAGAAAATCAGTACATTTGTCATCGAATTAATTCGAATTATTTGTCAAGTGCTATAAGTCTACGTTTTAAATATAGTATTCAAATGCCAAGAAACCAAATCGTTAATATGTATTTTTTTCTATGTATATTATTAATGATTACGCGCATGTAAAATTTCATGCAAATCTGTACATAAACGAAAATCGGTCCAACCACCTTAAACGTCTTCACTCCAAACTTCGTCAGGCTTGCGTGCTTTATCCCTAAAGACGAAATGAGCGGAATCGTCCGTTTCCATGTAATTTTTTTTGTCTCTTTGGGTGAAAGAGGACTTAAATGATGAAGTTTACAGAAGAATAGAAGAGGAAAGAGACACAATACAGAAAAGAACTGGACGGATTGGACACACTCTGAGACAGAATGGGTGTGTGAAGAACATAATTGAAGGTGAAATGGAGGCTGAAATGGAGGGAAAAGTCCCCAGAGGAAGACTCAGGAATAAGTACATGGACCAAATGAAGAGGAAAGTAAGGAAGAGATACCAGAAGGTAAGGGAACTAGAATTAGTTAGGAAAGGGTGGAGGGCTGCAGTGAACCAATCCTAGGATTGAACTATCAATCACTAATGACTGTGTCAGGCGATGAACCTGAGAGATTCCACCTCACCACGTGATCGGTACGCGAATGAGAATGAATGAGGTCAATTTCGCGAAACGGTCAAGACCTTTCACAATGCGCGTAAATATTTATTCGCGAAAATGGCTTTTTCAGTAAACTTTTTTTTCGTAATTCCCATTTAGGATACCTTCGCTCCGTCTAGAAATATCTCGTTGCGGATAAATTAATTGCCGACGTCAGAATCGCCCTCAGTCCCATTCGCGCGCGCGGAAGGAATTCTCAATTGAGATCTCCTTTTTTGGATCCGAGATTAGTCACGCGAGCCTCGTCAAGAATTGTATTTTGCGTGCCAATGAAGTATCAGAAGATTGTTAATTAATTAAGACAAATCATCCCTGACTACTTTACGGCCAACATTTTTTTTGGAGAATGTATGATTAAAATTGTACTCCACGCAGGCATTTTCCATCATCCAAGTAACTCATCATTGTAATATGTAGCAACCGGTCTCGCTCTCATGAATTTGGATGTAATTGGTTTTCCTCACGATTCGCTTTCAAAGCGTAAAATGTATTGCTAATCACAAGTTGGTTACAGTTAAATATCTTGGAAATTCCTTAACTTATAATATATTGTGGGGAACACCCAAAAAAAAAAATGCGACTCTGCATTAAAAATTATGTTTTGTGAAGCGTGTATTAGGAAGGTCCTCCGATAGAAAAGTAAAAGAGAGATGCTACTTCGCTCTGATAAGGCCACATCTCGAATACGCCACGAGCATTTGGGACCCTGGTCACAAAGATATAACCAAATAAATTTTAAAAAATACAAAGAAAAGCTTCACGCTTCGTTAAGAACTGCTACAAGGTAACATATAGTTCAATTATTTTCAAAGGGATTAAGGTGGGAGCCCCTAGAGACCCGGAGGCTACACGCTAGGCTTAGGTTGCTTGAGAAGCTCAGAACTGGCGTGTTTTAGAGCGACACAGAGAATATTATCATGACGCCTCACTACATCTCTAGGTCTGAGAGAAGCGATTAAATAAAAGGAATACATTGCCGAAGAGATGGGTAGAAAAACTCTCTCTATAATACACGTCACCATTTCACCTCCCAAAACCTTATCTATTGCTTCTTTACACGGCTGGTGTCCTATCACCCCCTGCCACACGCCCATGCGGCGGGTCGCAGGGTAGTATGTGGATGTAGAAGTTTAATAGCCAGATATCTTCGCCTTTAGCACTCCGGTTTGCGGTCAGTTTGCGAAAACAATAACTGTGTACTTGAGTTGTTATTCGTAATATCAACCTCTTGTCTCACCGTCTGATCTAATTGTATGGCCTAAGATTGGTTGTTAAGTAGCTCGATTTTCAGATTTCCCTTCGCGTTACATTGAATTCCGTTGATGACAGTTTTCTTCCGCTATGTTGGCGGCGTCTTTAGGTCAGAAGTGTCGATGCCAATGTCGGTCCATGGTACTTCCTATCTGTCAATTTGTCAATTCGAGCCTAGCTCCTAACAGGCGAGTCATTGTGACTGTTGACTGGTTGGTTCCTTTTTTTAAATCCTCTTTCTAGTGGTCGAGAGGGTTTATCCATCTTCTCTATTTAATATTTCTGTGTGTCACCATTCTAAAACAGTCCCTCTCTATCTTCAAATATTATTACACGCCAGATTGAGGAAAAAATTCTGTTAAAAATTGTGAAAGTTCGTGCCACGTAGAAAACGAGCCTAATAGATGCACCGCGGTGGATCGCTGCAAGCCTTCCTAGATATCATCACGAAACACAGCGGTAGCCTTCGTCGGAACTGAAGTCCACTAATGCAGTTCAAAGGTGTTCCGAGACGGTGAAGATGACAAAGGTTCATTAGAGTCAACGGAGACTTGCTCTGGAACACTAGAAAGAGGACCATTTGGAAGGGGTATTGAAGACAAACCCGTAAATAACCAGTCATCCGTCAAAATGATTCGTCTATTGAGAGCTTGGTGAGACCCAACGACCCCCAAAATAAAATGGACCAACACTTAAGCGTCGGCACTTCTGACTTGAAGGCGCTAGTAGGATGGCTGGAGGAAACTGTCGTCAGGGAGACATCCCAACGAGGAGGCATGCTGAACTGCTAATGTCGACCCTTCAAGAATCTGAGAACACTGAATGGTTGGATTCGAAAATATAGTGTAGAATTGCGCTGATTCCATTCATTTGGTCCAGTATAAAATCTTAACAAAATCCTGGATCCTAAACCATGTGGATACAATCCCAGGATGTCCCAAGGTTCAAATCTGTTGCATCAAACTTGTGTGCAAATATTTTATCAAAATTAGACTAAGGGACACTGGCTGACCCCGTATATCTTCAGAGGGATAATAGACCTCTACGGAATAATGATAGAATTGGTCCCGAGAGAACTCTTGCAACAATTTTTATACATTTTTGATGAATACCTCCGCGTCTAAAATCGTATATAAAAAGTTTTCCACGCTGACTGACTTGGTCTTTCGGGGCGGATTTCAAGACTATGTCGTGACTTTCTCATTCATCGATCATAAAAGTGGCTAACATAAGTTTCCATTCGAAAATAAAAAGAGTATTCTTAAAAAAATGATTTTTATGAGTGCAATCAAGCTGTAAACGGCATGCATATGGGAGCTTGAGCATGACCTGCAGCAATTGCATCCAGAGGAAATACGTGCAAATGAAAATATAAGTGTAAACATTTTTTTTAAAGTTTTTTACATTGTGACCAACTGAATGGGAATGAGTTTTCTCTTCACATCGCCAGTTTCCAATACATGTGACCTCAGTTTAAAATATCGTGTACCTGGAGCCGCTGGGATTTAGGTGCTTAATGCTAATACGTGGGCTAGGTAACGCCATAAGAGCTCATATTAAAATGGAAACGTGGAGTGAATTTACGCACTGTAGATATATATTCATGCTGAGGAAAGGGTGGATTCGGTTATGCAAGAGGATAAGCGCGATTAGCAATAAATTCACTCACAGCAGTGATAACTTTCGCAAACTTTATATGTACCACACTTTATTATTGTTTCCTTTTTCATATGTCAATATAAATAAATTATAATTTAAACAAAAAAAATTATAATAAAGTGTGAAAAATAATAATTTACAAATATGGATAGTTATGAATGTAGAAAGATAAATCAATTGTCAAACAACACTTATCTAGGTATTATTGTGGATAAAAATTTCAAGTGTAGACTTCATGGAAATAAAGTCAGCGCTAAGATTAGAAAATCAATCAACTAGTTTTATAAAATTAGACATTAATTTCCAATTAATGTAAAAATGATTATATGTTATGCTCTAGTGGAGAGTATAATTAGATATGGCCTTTCAGTGTGGGGAGGAGCTACAAAGACAAGTTTATTACCAACGATTACAAATTAAAATAGGATATTGTAACTGATTGGTAATAATGATTGTACTTTGCAATGATCAAATATGTTTAACATATTGTGCAAATTAATATGGTCTACTACCTGTGGATAAGATTTACATATATTTGTTGACAGTTGACTATCGGTTTTGCCTAAATTTTAGAACCAAAAAGGAGGACAAGCATATTATGGAAAGAAGAAAGCCTACACTTTACAATCTACCTTTTTGTTTTAGTAACTATGGCGATAGACAGCTCAATGTAATTGTGCCAAAGGTATTTAATAGTATTCCCACTTCCTTAAATAACGATAATTGATCTATAAAACTGTATTGTTAAATAGAAGTATATGATATGTACATATTAAATATCTGTTGCAAAATATATGTAAAAAATTTTCACACTAGTTATATAAATATTTTAATATATAGTGAGGGTCATTATTTTCATTTTAATGTAAATATTGATTGTATTGCCTGTTTATATTTGTAATTATCTAAATTGGCACTGAAAGACTTGGGCTTTGGAGGACCAGGATTTTTATAAACAAAATATTTTTAAAAAACCAAATTGCATGGGCATAAGAATCGAAATAAGCCACACGTCCAGAATTTATACCCCGCGATTGAACGAATCATCGCAGAGCACTCGGTGACCAGTTGCAGAAAATACGACTCCGCGTATTTCGACGTGAATCACGAGAAGGCAATCGATAGTAGAGCATTGCCATATCCAAATCCCTCCGGCGAGCGCCGACCTGTGTGTTTATTTTGGTCGTAAAAGCGCGAGACGCTATACTAATGTTCGTCCGAGCGTGATGGAGACAGGCGGTCGCATATATCCTCCGAAGCTAATACGGCGCCGTGGAGAAAGAAACTAGATCGAGAACTGGAAAGATTAGTAGTTCTTTTAATAAATCGACGAAGCGGAGAGTGGGGAGTGTGGCGTGGGATGAATTCAAGCGACTTTAAAAAACATATTGGTGAAACTATCGCGTGAATTAATAGAGCCATTGAATTTATTATGAGTGAGAGAAGAATACCATATATTTCACAAAAGAGTGCATATTACATTCAACAGTGGCTTTTGGTGAGTTTTAATATAATTTTATACTTTTGGAGATTCGGTCTCTGTGAAATGATAATGATAAATTTATTTACCCATTGAATCGACCTTACACGCACACCTTAACATTTAAAGTAAAAATGAATAAATTAGGAATCCCTTTTAGGCATTGCTTATTCTTGGGATATCTAAAAAACAATTTACATTTCTAATTTTTGAGAAATGAATAAACTGAGACCTAATACGTAACAAACGTATATACATAAAAAAGGTAATTTTTTGTTTAATCTCAACATGTCGTGCATATAGCTTATAGTGAGTGTTTGCCATACTATTGACAAAAAACACCTTGAATTTCTACATCAAATAACCATCCTTTTACCCTTTCAAAAATTCAAAAAGTTCAAAAATTATATTAAAACATTGTACCTCTAATCTAATCTGACAATCTGAGAAATGATGTTGGCTCTATAATGACAAATGAGCTTTTAAACAGAGACAAATTGGACTTGGGCAAAATAGGAGATTCGAATGAAAACCGCAATTAATTTTTGTCCACAATTAATATGCAGGGGTAATTTTTGCTTGTGCATTATTTTTCTTCATAGTCCCCTCCCAGTTCAATGCACTTACGCCATCGGATAGGTAGTGCTTCGATACCACGTGAGAAAAATTCCTTTGGTTGACTCTGAAGCCACTCGTGCAACGCCGATTGTTGAACTTCTGCCCTCCAAGGTGTTCCTTTAATGGACCAAGGATGTGGAATTCAGAGAGTGGTATATAGATAAAATACATCGAAATTTTATTATTTTTGTTCATTAACGAACGTTCATCAACACGAAGATGAATTATTGAAGCTTAATGATTTTGAATGATCAATGATGAGAGGACGAATGAAAACATATGCAAATAAAATACAACAGTCTAGCAACATCAAATTCCACAACGAAATTTCTTTCCGTAAGTCCAAGGTCCGATCTGTTTTAAGCTCAACAATTCTCGACGACAACAACAAGCTCAATAACAAATTACCGGCCCCGGTGGCGACGGGTTGAAGTCCTCTCCTGCTTAACCGAGGGTCGCGGGTTCGATTCTCGCATGGGTGGAATGATCACCACTCTGGAAATGGGTGTTCGTTATCTAAGTGGAAAATTACCTCTTATTCTTTATGATGAATTCATTCCACCAAATCAAGCCTGATACTTCTCTTTTCGTATGGGTGTTTGTATTCGTCTGTTGTTATTGTTATTCACCCGACAACAATTAGCCAAATGGGCTGTATTCTGGGTATCGAAGATAAAATAAAAATAAATAAAATAAATCCTGTCTTTCATCTCGCCTATCCTGGCATTGGTTCGGCTTTTAGCAACTCCATCCATCAATCAAAGAGTTCCAGATTTCTCACCGGTTACATTAAAATAGTGTCATGGTTAGTAAAGTGAGTCATTTCATGCACTTACTATAGCATGAATTGCTACAAGAAAGAGACAAATGGTCATATTGATGGAATCCAATCATAAAATGGATATGTAGGGCTCGTTTTAGTCTGCATTTGTTAAGTGTGGCCACCAGGTAATGTAGCAAAGAGACACATATAAAAATTGTTATAAGGACCACTTTCCGAGCTTTGTTACATTTTCTCTATGAAAAGTTTGATATAAATTTTTGCAAAAAGACCATTTAAATAAAAAATACGAGTAGTAAAATATTTTTCTCAAATTTCCAATGGCTTCCGTTTATTTATTCAGACTTTCACTCACTGGGGCCAGACTATCTTTGCGCCTGGGGCCTCAAAAGCCACAGAGCGGCTCTGGTTTTCATATTTGTCCCCCTGTAACCAGTATAAAGCTTTCTTGCAGACTTACACAATATTTTACATTATGTATTTTCCTTTGGATGTAAATTTGTTTATCTCGAGGCTTTCTGTCTTAGCATACTAAAAGTCTCCTATGTATCAACTTCTGTAACCTTTTGATGGTTAGGTACTGAAAATATGGTTTGATTTTCAAAATTTTAAAATATTATCTATGTAGTCTAACAAACAATAGAAAATAGCCATGAAAAGTCTTCGTCATATCGAATGATATATCCATGGAGAATTGCGCCCTTTTTGGTGGATATCTATGCACCCGACCGCGTGACTGCGCACTAAATCATTTGTTCAGCCGTAAAATATGGACCTTTATCATCTTTTTAGGTCTCTCTCAACTCATTTTATCGAAGAAACTTAATTCATTCCTTCTGCTCGTCATCCTTTTTAAACGCTCTTGTTCGACTCCACTTCCCAACAACTTCTTGCTTTGAAATATCACAAATTGGAATTCAACTTGAAATGAAACATTATGACAACAATATGTACTAATTTTCTCTCTCTGATTAAATGGTTTTAAATATCAATCCTATAAAAGATATAAATACGATACGGCGAGTTTGAAGTCGCCCCTGCTATGTTGCCAGAGGAATATAATATTCATACAATACAATGATTTTTGTCTTTTTCAGTACATTTTGAATAAAAGTGTTTTTCTTAAAACATGTGAGAATGAAAGTTATTATTGTTCTTAAAGCCACAGGTAATATAGCTAACCATCATATACAGAAATTGTATTTATTGTAATATTGTATTTTTTCTTGTAATATTGTATTTTTCCAAATTTTCTTCAGCCTATTTTTATTAATTCAGACACGAGGGCTATCTTTTGTCTTCAGTTTACTTAGCAAGTGCCTTACAAGGAATATGTACTTGTTGCAAAAAATGTTGTTTAAATCGACCACGGACAGAATAAAGTCAATTTATATTAAGAATTCATGAAAAACTTGGAGTGGTTTTGCTCGTCGCTGTTACAGCGGCAGCTGCTGCGAGAGCAACAATGCACTCGTCCCTGACCCCGTGAGCCAGTTGATTCCAGTGCTCTGGAGTGGCGCTGCTGTTCCTCGGCCCGTGAGCTGTCACGACGAAGCTTGGGGGGGTTGGCCGCTGCTGCTCCACGCGGCTTCAGTGCCTCGCCGGCCGAGGGCGAAGTGAAAGTACACAGTCGTTGCCGCCGCGGAGGACGCAGAGCTCGCTGCTTTTTCTCCTACCCACTCACTCACTCCTCGTCCTTTGCGTTACAGTTGCGGTCTCTAGCCGTTTTCGTGTCGGGAGCGCTCCGCGGAGGAGCGAAATGTGTGTTATTTCGTGATCGCCTCTCGTATTCTCCCTCCCTCCCCTACCACTTTGGACTTCGAAATCCCCTCCGTCCGTCCGAGAACGGGTTGGTCTCTTTTGAGTGTGACCGCGTGCTAAGTGACGCCCCTTCGCGGGAAATGAGAGAAACACAATAAGAGTGGAAATGTGGGTCGGTGCGGACTGGAGTACGGAATATCGGGAGGAGAATCGATGTGATTTGTGACTGGTGTGTCGGATTTTCGGTGTGAGGATGCTCAAGACTGATCTATGAAGCTCGTCCTTTGTCTTCAGTGAAGTGACACTCGGCTTAAGTACGTGATATCTTTATTATTCCGTGTAAAAAAACACGAGGGGTTGAAACCGTGGTCCTATAATGCTGGAGGATTTCTTTCCCGTGGAATAATTAAATTTAGTTTCCTTTAACTTACGTGGTGAGTTACGGAATATGTTTCTGGTGATAAGGGTATTCATTGTGATGGATATCATCCCCCAACTGCATGTGGTCACCATAGCAACGGATTGTGTTGAAACCATCGCAATTCATCCCAACATCATTTCATTAACTTATCATTCGATTAAAATATACAGTATTTGTGATTACTTGTTTTTAAAATAGTGACTTTTCTGGTCGCCCCAGTCTGGAAAATTGTTTAAACATTTCAGGCCCTTAAATCATCTTCATTTGTTTTTTTTATTGCCGATAAGTGTTTTCAGTCTTTGTGATCAACTTGTGAAAATAGATTTTGTGGTGATGTTGCCTCTGATAGTGTATTAATTATTTAGGAGTCTATAAATTTTTTTTGGAGAGACGGACGAATTATGTGCTTACGTGTTGTGTTTGGTGTAGGACTCGGTCATAAAGATCTCCGGCCGAATATTGGTATTCAGTGATTCGCATCGTGTTTTTAAAATTTGATCGTTTCAACAAGTAATCATCTTGTAGCATGTTCGCTGAAAAGGAGTGTTAAAGTGGATGAAGTGTTCATATTGTGTGAAATTCGTGTAGCCTTATTTTCCATTCTCGAATTTCAGATTTTGAAGAGAGATTGTGCCAGCAGGTGCCGCCGCCACTTCCAGTAAGCTAGTAGTTCCGTTTTAGTCCGCGAGAGGAAGCCACCGCCCTGTGAAAGAACCCGTGTTACGGCTAGCAGGAGTCGATAAAGGCGCCGTCTTCGGTTTTACGAAGTAGTAGCAGCTGATGAACCATAGCCACAACTGGGAAATTTGAAAATAACAATGGCGGGGTATGTTCAACATTTTTATTATTTATCACAGTAAAAGCCTTGCACTTACACACTTTTTGCACTTTGATTTTACTATCGAAATATCAGTTTCAGAGATGGTACATATTTATTTTACACAACGTTTGCATCTAAACGTCGACTGGATTATATCTGTACTCATTTACAGGCAAGCACGTGCATTTCCTACGGAAGATTCTCCTAGAACACCAAATTATAAGTTTATTTTGCCTTTTAATGTAGTGTGTGTTTTTTTTATAGATTACCATCCAAATCGGATGTTTTTTACGCATTAAATTGCTCAAAATTTTATTTCTACTTTCGACATAAACCGTGCGCTAACATTATCGTTAAATTCTCTGATTTTTGGATCCAAGTGTCGTATTTACAAGTTTTAATGATTTTTTTGTGACGCTCGATACGGAAATGTGGTCTGAATTTTGATGGTATTAATTTCCGGACAAATTGATTTATTTCAAGTGAAATGTTTGCGGGTACACCGCCGTATTTCAGTTGTTTTATTCATGATGAACAATTAAACTTATCCTATTTTCACAATTTTTCTTTATTCACTGTCCAGGTTTTAACACAGAGTGTCATTATCATGGTCATAATGGCACTCTGTGTTGATAACCTTGATAATGATAGTGTTGAAACTAGTTCGGTGAAAAATAAAAAGGTGTATAAATAGTAAAAGTTTTATTGTTCATCATGAACAATACATATTTTCACAAAGTGACGCCTGATGTTACATCTTATTTTCAGTTGTTTAATTTCTGTACCTCTCCAAAATATCACTTATTAATGAAACTTCAGTTCTACCTTTTTTTGATAATGGTGCGACTAAAAGAGGGCAAGATTTTAGTATTGATCGACCGCGCAATATTTTTCAGTATCGATTCGATGGCGTGGATCGATTAGTTTCGCAATCATGAATGTTAGCGCAGTCAAGAACTACTGAGGCAGTGGAATCCAATTATTGCATTCGGTCAATAGGTAATTTTCCATCAGTAGGTATGTGGTACATTGACCTCTCGAATCCCCTAGATTACGACAGGAATTGGAAAATGCTGCCGCCACAAACATAATTTTGATTATGGATTTATTTTAAGTTGCTCGTATATTGAGTCCGGTAGAGCCGCGAGAGCCTGGACTTTTATTTCCTTAACTGTTAATTATTTTTTTTGACAAATTAATTGAAAATTGAAGATACACTCATCACAGGAGCTTTTATTCAGACTAACTTTCGCGTGTTTAGGTTATCATTGGTATGAGCCATCGGAAATATTTTTTTTAATTTAAAAAAAAATATATAATTTCAATGACTGTTTCAGTTAGCAATTCGTCTTCAAATTGAAACAAGTGTCTGTTTTTGACATTGTCCTTCAGTTGTCCGCCTGTCCACGTACTTTCTTGAGCTCTCGTTATCAATAATCTATTTTTCCGGGAGAAGGTAGGTCTATAGGGAAATAATATCTATTGCCTTGTTGGCAACATTTCGCAGTTTTAATGTTGCTTCTTCAGGCGTAAAAACGAATTAAAAACTAAGCTAATATATTACGACCCCGTCATTTCCAATCAGTTTCACTAAGCTAGATGTTTTTTGCACATGACTTTGCAACAGTAATGTATAATACCAGTTTTTTGTAATTGCTGTGAATTCATTGTAGCCATAGTTAAGCAAATTATAAGTCTGTGAAACATGGAAGATGAGTTAATGTCGACCCATTGCATATTTTCCGCTGATCTGTCTTTCCCCATAAAAATATTTATTTCTAAAATTTTCTACTTGATTTTGTCTATTATGATGTCAATGGTGAGAGGTTAAAGGACTAATTCTCAAAGCGTCATTTGACATTATTCATGTTAGAAATGAATACTTAAAATTATAATGTGGCAAAATGTCATGAAATCATTCCAAAATACGCCTTGATAACTAATTAATTACGGTTTTATTAGGGCTCTTAAACTCTGTATTATTTCGGAGTGAACAGGTCATTGGACATAAGTATGTCTTTGGAATAATGCACAATAATACGAGGGTAAGTCAATAAATAACTCACAAAACTGGATAGAGGCGATAATAATCAAAGTAACTTCCTGAAATTTATTTCACTTTCCTACAAATTCACTCAGTACATTCAGACGCTTATCTCATTTCTTTACAAGTCCTTGATAGCCGGCAGCAAAGAAGTCTTTTGTTTGCTGTCGCTGCCAACGAGTAAACTTTTGGACTATGGCATCATCATTTTCAAAACGTTGGCCACCCAAATGATTTTTTGAGGCCCAAACAGATGAAAATCACTGAGGGCTAAGTCGGGACTGTGCGGTGGATATTCCCAATGAAATGTTTACGACTGATGCTGATGATGAAATGCTTACGTTTGCGACGTATTTATTAACTTACCCTCGTACATTCTCAAAAATACATGGTTTCTGTGAAATCACGGCGGTGAGAAATAATTTTCTATCAGCCGAGACATTTTCCCGAAAGCTGTAAGTCAACGTTTGTATGAAATACAATGGTCAACGCTATGATCTTGTTTTCAAGGGTGAACATTTAAATTTTCCCGCGAGAACCATTCACGTAATTTGCACTGATAAATTGATCGCCGTTTTCCGATTGAAGTGGAATGATTTCATAAAATTATATTTTAAATTTTAGACTCAAAGTATTGCTTATTTGGAACTTTATCGACCATATGCTGGTGTCGGTTGACCATATGTACCCTGATATTTTTATGTAAAAATTTCCCGAAATTCTTGCAACGAACAAAACCAAGTTTTTTTCGAGCCATGACCTATATTTTACGCCCATGAGCCTGTAATTAAAACGAAAGCTTCTGGCATTTTAATGGAAAGAGTGGTCGATAACTCAGATAAATCTGACCGAGTTGGGTTTCCATTATGATATTGGTTTTTAGGTTAGGTTGAGTCTACTGCGTCGATACAATTTCTGTGAGTTGATAAATTTTTGATGTTTGACATTTTATTTACGATCAGTTGATAGCGTGTACACTGTAATAGATGTAACCGTTATATATCTGTTGATCATGTAGATACACGACAAAATAAGCTAGAACCACAATGAAATCTCACTACCTCAAAACAAACGATCGTGAATCATATTTCAGCCAAACCGTAATCCGGAGTGGTAACGGAGCAGTAACTTACTTGGAGTGGTCGATCTTTTATGGAGACATGCGTACAATTACTTGGAGAGAAGTACGTTCTATGCGCACACTCTGTATTCAATATGGAGAATATCATCGCAATATTTGCGAAATGTTCAGTGCAATCTATTTCTGTATAAGGAAATTTAACTCTAAAGGCCGCTTTACACGGTACATTTTATTTTAAAAACGAATGTATGAATTCTTGCATTAGGAAAATTGTACCGTGGAAAGCGGAAAATTGTATTATTTATTATCTATTAGAAGTAGAACTTGCTCTAATTCCATTCATTTTCTTGAATATTCTATTATACATTTGTTTGTACATTAAAAAGTACCTCGTAAAGCGTCCTTAAGAAACAGTTTCCGGACAGACATTGTAGGATTCTTTCACCCTAAAGGAATACACATGACATTGCAATGCTGGACAAAGACGGTGGTTGAAGTATAACTATAAAGTTCTAATCAGTTGAATTTCCAATTCTCGAACTGTTTAAAGTCTCATATTAGATTAATTATCATTCATGCATGAATTTTTCGCCCTGTACTTTCTGAGTATTTAATTGAAGTTAATATTGATAATACTGGAAGTAGATTTCAATTTTTTGTGTCAAGATCCACTCAGAATGCAATCAGATGCTTCTCTTTTATACAAATTGCGTCGATTCAGAAAGGGTGTCTAAGAAATTGAGCGTAATGAATGATCCGTCACAATTGCTAATTTCCACCCTTTTCACTACTAACGGGGCACACTTTTCCCAGCGTTTTTCCTGTCGTAATGATTGATGCTCACAGTAGGACCGAGGCTTCTCGTAAAATATACTCATCTCAAACATGCATGCGGTCTCCAAAGTTGTGTGAAATTCTCAGTGGAAAATCATTCGACTGGACTGGAAATCGAACCCAGATCCCTGGATTTCGCGCCGAGTTCTCTAACTAATTGAGCTATCCAAATTAGTTAGCGTACTCGGTGCGAAATCGAGGGATCTGGGTTCGATTCCAAGTCAAGGCGAATGATTTTTCCTCTGTGAATTTCACACAATTGTGAAATGTGTCTCTCCATTAAAGTTGTTGCGTGGCTAGTTCCGTAGTTATTTGAAAAGCCACTCGTTCTAGCTTATGGACAACCCCGCGGGATTAAATGGATTGACGTAGGTGCCTGGGGATTCGTCTGGCAATTTAATCCTTTCTCCCGTTAACAATTTTTTATGAAAATGGTCTTCAAAGTGTTAAATATGTTTGTTAGAGACTAGATTACGACGATTTAGAACAGAATAAGTTTTATTATGCTCTGGGTTTCCCCATTAGATAAAAAAAGAAAATACATATCAAATTCTGCTTTTAACGCAAAAAAAAGAAAAAATATACCGGTAGTTTTTCCTTAAAAACAGACAGAGAGGAAGAATTTTTTTATTGATAATGCCAAGAAATTCCAGGTATTAGAACCAGAGATGAGAAACGATTTTAGGTAAGTATTTGTCCGAGTAATAGGGCGTAAGAAGTAGGAGGGATCAGTTGTAGTGGTTCAAAGAACAGAGACTGATTTGGATTTGTACATGGAAAAAAGATACATCTCTCAAATCTCTCAAAGCTTTACATCATCTTCATGTGATCCAGGAATTTATTTATTGATTTATTCATTGAAGAATTTATTTGTGTGGAAATTACAACTCATTAAAAACGCTGGTTCATTCATTACCTCCCCTTTCTTGCTGTGTCTCTTGGTAAACAAAGGTGACCTAGACGCGCAGCTCACGTTGGGTTTAGATGTCCCCGGAATGGTGACTGTTCGTGATCATCCTTTACACGAGGAAGTAACTGAGGCGAAAAGAAAGCTATCGAGACCAGACGCCTCATCCTGGCTTCTCTCACCACGAAAACCAATTACGTGCCTCCCTCTCCTTCCCCCCATCGGTCGTCAATCGCGACCACTTGCCCGGGGTCCATTCTTCACGGCGTCCGAAGATGTCATCATTAGCACGCTCTCACTTCATTACTATTTTAACCCTTCTAGAGCACCAACCACTCTTTTATAGTCTTCCTTCTTTCATTCTCTCTCCGTCTCTCGTGTTTTTCCCAATGCCCCTCCCCCCTCCCTCTCTCGCCTCCGTCTGCATCATAATCATAACACAAGCCCCTTCTCTTCCCACGGCACTCGTGAGCGTCCTTTGCCGTCTCGCCACGCTGCCTCCAGTTCCCCTCCCACGCCATTTCCTCCTCACCCCCCCTTTATGGAGACGAACCCCGCCCCCCAAACCCTCACAGTCGCTCCTTTTCAATGCATGCCCGAGTTACTTAGCGAGACGGGGAGCGGGGGTGAAAACTGCAAGTGAGGAAGTCATCCCCCCGGCAACGCTGCCGACCGTATTACGTACCATCGTTAGCGGAAGTCAGTGGAAGTTTTTGTAATAGTAATTTTTAGTTTCTAATTCTGCCACTCACCATGCCATGTACAAGAGTCGCGGGGGTAGAACCAGGAAAAATCCATAGGGCGGTTATTCGATGCAGGCGAACTTCGTTAGGTCGAGATATTTCCAAAAGTGAGGTATGTTACTGAAAATTATCAAATGTTTCTCAAAATTTTCTCGGGCGTCCTCACATCTGCCCTGAGGTCGAGTCGAGCATCGAAACGTCGGCCAACATATAGCCACGCAAGCGGACGGAAGCCCGATGAAAGTTTGATAAACTCGTTCGCCGGAAAGCATCGGTTATCAAATGCTCTTCGATGGATGCCGTAAACGCATGCGTCTATAAATTTCTGTCCGAATCAACGTTAATTCGAATCAGTGCTACTTCGGTTGCAGGCTTTCTTCTGTTCCAACGAACAGTGAGGAAAAGGGTAAACTGTTCTGTGATGGGTAAGCGGAGAGGATCTTGATTTGCACCCAAAAAATATTCACAAAACTGCAGAACATCGTCGGGATGCGGCCTTCCACTTTCTTTCGAGATTGACCGCTTACTCTTCGCTTAACTTGTTCATTGCAAACCCTGAAGGTGACAGAGCGAAGTTACTACGGTATCTCAGAAAGTAATGTGGATGAATGAATATCGATGGGTTTCGTTGTCTCACACATTGGCAGTGTGAGCGATGCATCAGCCGGTCCGTGATAGTGTGGGATTGAAGGCCATTTCTGCAGATGGGGAGGGGACATGTTCGCACGAGATGGGTGAGGGAGTGTTGCATGGGGGTGTGGCGTTTGAATGTGGGGTTGACGAGATGAGAGTCTAGGGTCGGCTGACTGATAGGGAGTGGAGGAAGGAGAAGGGGAGGGAAGAGGACGTGGGGGTTGCTGTAGGTTGCCAAGGGGAAACAGTGTGTCTGTCGAGGCGTGAAATCGGCATGAAACTCCTCTATGCTAGAACATGACTGTGTACAGCTCGTTCAACATCGCTAGTTTCATTACAGGTCATCAGGTACAGGTCTTGTACCTGACAATGGCTCTGTGAGCTGAAACGCGTCGTATTCATTTAAATATCCTGTGGAATTGTTGTTTCTATTACAATATGACGAACTGTCACAATATCTCGCCTGAATCTGTTGAAGTCATCGCTAGTTTCAATGAATCCACTCTAGTTCTGGGCATAGTATCAAGGCAGTTATATATTGGGCAATTGTTTCAGTCCGTGGTGTTTATTTCGAGAGTATTTTCAGGTGCTAGCATCTTTAGATTTTTAAGTCTTTGAAACCATTCAGTGCCACCTATACTACTTATCAGCATCTCTGGATGTGTAGTATTTCTTTATTTCGGGTTTGAAGGTAGCTTTTCACTCTTAGAGTCCATTACTTTTTTACAAGTACACTAGATCAATTCCGAGTTTTTTCCTTTTTCTGATAAATTCTTTATCTCGCGTACTCATGTCCTGAACTTGCTCCCATCCTGAAACATCGCCTGTGAGTCTTCGGCCAGATTCTCTTTCACAGCGTTTGCCGTCAGAGTAGCACGTTTTCAAGACATGATTGGATTAAGGATTTGTGAAGTAATTCATATTAGGAAA
Organism: Ceriagrion tenellum; assembly: GCA_963169105.1. Lineage (NCBI taxonomy): Eukaryota > Metazoa > Arthropoda > Insecta > Odonata > Coenagrionidae > Ceriagrion > Ceriagrion tenellum. Next base: position 64,444,232 of record OY720640.1, on the reverse strand, counting down.
ATGAACTTCTGCTAAATGAAAATACTTCTAATGGTCTGTAAAAGTTTAATACTGCCCCGAATTTTCTACTGTCGGGCAATCCTGATTATGGTCAGCGTAACAGTTGAAATCCAGGTCGCTGGTGAAATCCATAGATTTAGTTCTCTAATTAAGTGCTTGGTATGGTGGGCGAGGAAAGGAAACTTCTGAATGAAATTAAGGATAGGGATGGTAAGTGGCTGGAAGAAGTATTGAGAGGCGATGGGTTGCTCAAGAGTGCGATAGAGGAAAGGATGTTGGGCAGGCGGGGAAGAGAAAGAAAGAGAATAGATTTCATGGACGGGATGAAGAAGGGTAGATCGTATGCTGAGGCGGAAAAGGAAATGCTAGAGGTAGATTCTCTGACTTAAACAAAACATACCTTTACCGGTAAAATACTTATTAAAAATTGTTGAGTACTCATTTTATCGACTCCCACACAGTTTTGAAATGAACCAACTAGTGCGCAGTGTGTGAGAAGAATGGGAAGCCACTGGGCTGTTGTGTGTCCCGAAGTGTGTAGTGCACTAGAGCAAATGGAAAGCTCCCCGAGCTTAAGGATAGATATTCATTTCATTCACTGGTCGTTCCTAATATTTTCAATTAGAGGTACACTTTTCATCCTTAATAAGTACAACGAACATCAATCAGTACAACGGACACTAAGAAGTACAACGGACATCAAGCAGAATATAGCCCAATCCTAAGATTGGTTGACTGCAGCCCTCCCTCCACCCTTCCCTATCTAATGATAGTTCCCTTACCTCCTGGTACCTCTTCCAATGTGTTTTCATCTTTACTTGGTCCATGAACTTATTCCTGGGTCTTCCTCTGGGGACTTTTCCCTCTATTTTGCCTTCAATTATGTTCTTCACAAACCCATTGTGTCTCAGGGAGTGTCCAATCCATCTGGTTCTCGTTTTCTCTTTGTTGTTTCATACGGTCCTAACCTTTTCTACTCTTCTGTACACGTCATCATTGTTTATTTTATCCGTCCATTTTATCTTCATCATCCTCCTCCAGATCTAGGTTTCGAAGACTTCTATTCTGTTCTGGTCTGCTTTTCCAGTGGCCCATGCTTCGGATACATAGAGAGCCGCGCTCCTCACGAATGTTTTCATATACTGTTTCCTGGTTTGTAGTCCTTTCTTCTTTGAGCAGAACAGTTGTCTGGTTCCCATTAACGCCTTCTTAGCTTGGGCTATATTCTGCTTGATGTCCGTTGTACTTCTTATTGTCCGTTGTACTTTTTGATGTTTGTTATACTAATTAAGGATGGAAAGTGTACCTCTAATTGAAAGTATTAGGAAAAACAGAAGAGTTAACTTTTTAGACGGCACGGAGATCTCCTAGATGAAGCCGTAATTAAGTTCAAAACACATTCAAACCTCAATGCTTTACCCTCAGTTTTTTCGAGTCCCATTTCGACCGTCCTTCACGATTGCATGGGAAGGGCGAAGCAAATCGTACGGAATAATATATCATTCACAGTTTCTCACTCATTTCTTGCGCACTCCAAAATGTTGTCAGAGACAAAGCGCGTACGAGTCTCCACGAGCGAGCTTTTATCGTCTGCGAAAACGTTTTTGTATCGAAAAACTTGGCCTTTTTTTCTGCCTCATTGTGAAGGGAAACTTGTCCAAAGGAAAATGAATGTTCTTTTTAATCCTTTTCATGCTGACCTTAGGGTTTATTTTGAATGGGGAGCGAGTCCTCCTCACTCCGTGCGTAAGGGATGTCAATGCACGTCTGTAGTATACGACGAGCGCAAATTCATTCAGGCTTAACCGTAAACTTGTGACCATTCAGAATAGGTAGGTGTATTTTGCAGAAGCCCTAAATTTGATGGAACTCTCAAGAAGACAGACTCTGATTCACAAACAACATCTTCTCTGCTTTATTCGGGTATCTCAATTACCTTCTTGTGCATTGAAGCATAGCCCTTTTCTGGTACTTTCGTTTCTGTTTGAAGGAAGAGGATATGTATATACTCTGAATTTTGAATATTTGTATTGATATTGCTTGACTCATTTTCTCGTCTGCATCAACGAAATACCGTGCAAGCCATTACTAGGGTGTGTGGCACGGGGTGATTCCACACCAGGCATGCGGCACTCATCCCAGTTTACATCAGAACCGCGCACGCTTCCGTGGTTGCCAGGCGTAGGCCAAAAGCAGTCAGGACAATAGTATGCAGTCAGACCAGAAACTAGGAGAGTGATATGAAGAAGAACATGCTACCATACAGTACACTACTCAAGATACAACCACTAGTTAGTATTATTAATGCGACAGATAAATAGAACTACAAGGTGCATAATCATGCAAGAGTATATCATACCGGAGATTATGAGAGGTTAGTGGCTAATAATCTTTTTAAGATATTTAGCACTACTGAAAAAACCTATTTCACCTAGTCAGTAACCTAGAACTGATCTTTCGCAAATCTTATTTATTTATTTATTTATTGTTTTTAAATTATTATGTATTATTATTTAAATTAAATTATTGTTTAAAATTATTATGATCCCTTATTGTTCGTGGAAAACAATGACATTTTAAATCTATCGGTTTTGCAATCTATTTCCTTAATCTTGTGACTGTGATCGTTTCTACCATAATAGTTTAGCAAATAGTCTAGCAAAGACCATACTAGTCTAGACCATAATAGTCTAGCAAAATATGTTGAACGTCCGGCTAAAAATTGTCTTGGGCGCTAGGAGGCGGGACTAAAATGTGTTATGGGTGAGTGAAGAGAAAGTTGCTCGTCGCGTGAATTTCCATGAGCCAATCAGGGTACTGTAGGCGTCGCGTTTAGCTTCGAAAATTCAGTCGCTCTCTGACCTCCGTTGTGTGAACTTCGCGATTCTGCTAGCTGTGTTGCCAAACCTCATCGCCACAAGGCCTCTCTCATTGTGGGCCACGCGGTGTTCACGGCCGATGGATAATAATCTCAGCACGTTGGAGCTAGAACCCCTCCCTGTCGGTGGCTGTCCCCCACTCTCCGGCAGTGGAGGCCTTCAAACAGTTCCCGACTCGCACGAAAGGCGCCCGCCTCCACAAATTTTATTCCTGCCTCCTAGACCCAATACATATGATCAAGATGATAGCTCGCTAAAATTCTTATAGTGGGCAGTAGCAAGTTAACTCCTAATTGGGGTATTACTACGGTGTGAAGAAGCTAGCTGGAACGCGGATTACATTCACTATTACGGCAACCAGTTGGTGAAAGTAGGTTTAAATGGAATCGAGAAAGAATTTTGTCTTCTTCTCAACATACGTCCTACTGCACCCCACTTCGTCCATGAATCCCATTGTCTTTGCGCCCCTAACTCCCTAACCCAACATCCTATTCTCCTTCAAGTTCTTCAGGAACCCTTCTCCCCTCAATACATGTCCCAATTCTGCCTTCTTACAAGTATAATCTTTTCCATATTGTTCCGCTAATGACCTCCCAGGCCAATGACCATAACGTTTGTCTTCCTCTCTATCAGCTGCACTTTTTCCATTCTCCTTCACATTCAGTTCTCAGATGCCTTCAGTCTCTTCTTGTCCTCTTTTCTGAGAATTTCTGCGATACACTCCCCATTAAACTCTTTGCCTTCCTTCTATATACATTCTTGCATGAGGTTCCCGTCCTCAGGTTCTTCCTATCACCGGCAGCACCTTTTGCTGACAGAGATCTCAGTCTAACGCTTTTGCTTAGTGAGGTTCCACCACGTCAGAGTGAGTCCAAACCATTGAGGTATACGGCGAGGACACTACGTCACAAACGGAAGCCCGACAACCGAAATAAAAACCATATTATTTCACCCTGCTCTCTCCTTACTTTCTAACAGAGATCACGACGGAATGGACGAATTAGCGGCTGTATAGCAAGAATATCCACCATCTGTTTGACATTTAAGACAAGTAACTCTTCAAACACACATTCGTTACTTAGTGCTGTGGATTCTAATCGATTTCACCCTAGTTTTCATTGAGAATACGGATTATTTTAATTTGAATAAATAAGCTATACATGCAAGGAGAATACACGTTAAAGATGTAAGTGCATGATGATTTATAACAAGTTATCGATGGAAAATGTAGTAAAATTTCAATATTAGTGCGGCAGCCTTCAAGAACCTATACTGTGGGTGGAGTAAACATAAAATCTTCAGATACTGTAAAATATCTTGGAATTAATTTAACTTCTGATACATCGTGGGGATTACACATAAAATACTTATGTGGCACAGAAATATAAAAACTAGGTTTTGTTAAATGTAGGAGGGTCCTCGGAAGAAAAAGTCATGGAGAGATTCTACTTCGCTCTGGTGAGGCCACACCTCGAATACGCCGCGAGCATTTGGGACCCTGGTCATTAAGATTTAACCAAAAAATTAATAAAATACAAAGAAACGCAGCACGTTTCGTTAAAAACCACTACGAGAGTACATACATATAGTGTCTCACAATTTCTAGAAGGATTAATATGGGAGCCCCTAGATACTCGGAGGCTACACGCCAGGCTTAGTTTGCTTGAGAAGTTCAGAACTGGTGTATTTTAGAGCGACACAGAGAATATTATCATGACGTCCCACTACATCTCTAGGTCTGAGTGAAGCGATAAAATAAGAGGTATAGGTACATTGCCAAAGAGATGCGTGTAAAAACTCGTTCTTTCTGCGCACAATAAGCGCGGTCAATCACAATAAAAACTGTGCTCCACTAAATAAACTCCTATAGCACATTTCACCATTTAATCTCCCAAATTCTTACATCTTTACACGGCTGGTGACCTAACGCCCATGCGGCGGCTCGCAGGGTATTATGTACATGTAGATGAAGAATGGACGGAGTCTGGAGGCTGGTGGTGGTGGTGATTATGCAGGTTAGTGAAGGTTTATCGGGGAATGGAGGAAGGGTGGAGAGAAACCCAGCGTCGGAATTAGCCTCCTCTAAAAGAAAGGCGCCAAAGGGACCACGGTTTAACGTCTCGTCCAACAGACGGAGTGCTGCACTTGACGTGCTCTACACAATACATCCAAGTAGGGTCGGGTTTTCTGAGAAATATCCACCTCTGCCGGTATTTGAACCCTGGTCATCGGTGTGGTAGTCCAGTATTCTAGCCACCACCCCTGCCCGATCCCTTCCTCCGACATGCGACTCAAGTAATTACTTTGCTCCAGTTTGTGCCGGTAGGTTATGAGATTGAATGATGCGATAGAGAGCGAATATTAGTGACGGAAACGGGGCATAAAGGGATTCTTAATAGCAAGTGGGGGATCACTCGCATGGATGCCATGGCGTGAGGAGATGAGCGGCACGAGAGGTAAAAGGGGGTGTGGTGGATGAGATGAAGAAAGAGACCGGAAGTAGTGGTAAGAGTTCTAGTGTGTGGACTTGGCGTTGGTGTCAGGGGCGGTAGAATACGCGTAAGAGGTCGTATGGCATCACTTTGGTGAGTATGAAGATTTCAGAATGTAATATGATATATAGACTGCGGTTTGCCTTGTGTAGGAGGTATCGCATAGCAACATTGACCTTTGAGGTCCTTTGGGGACACTTGATGTATCGCACTGCGTTATGATGTGAGGCAATGGAATTAGATTCGGGGCGTTAATTTAGTTTGAGCGAGGTATTGTTTGCACATAAAAAAATCGGTGAATTCAGTCTCATCACGAAGGAACAAATCTCATCATTCCAGCAATAGCAAGTCATCAGTCATATGCCTTCTTCTTTTCGAGTTATTTTACAAAATTACCCGCCATTTTGCATGGGAAATGGAATGGATGTGCTCTCGGCTCGAAGGGAGGATTTATTAAAACAAAGGTGGAATTTCTATCGCATTGCTCTCGTCAGCAATTTGTCAGTGGGTAGTTTTCATTAATTTTCAGCCAGTAAAAAAATTAATCAGACACCGGAGTTATTGTTGCAGAATGGCGAAAAACTTTCGGTCGTGAGGGCGGTTTTACAGTACGGCGGGAAAAAATCAAGCGTATTTGGTAAATTACTGATAATTTCAGTCTTATGAAAATATTTTTGCATTAACACTGTTGCTACCAGCACTTTTAAACGTTTACTTGGAGGAGGCCATAAGAGAAGTACCAATTGTGCGTAGAAAGACGTTCTGCACCTATCATTTCGATAGTGTATCTCTCTTATTTTTTCACATTTTTCATTTGTAGATATATGTTGCAGGATCAATTTAACACTCTCCGTGTCGTCTGAAACTCGTCTAATCTGAATTTTTATTTAAGATTAAATGCACAATTTATATGTGCACAACAATGTGAGACTTGACGACATGGATCGAAATTATGTGATGCAATGCGATATGAGACGTAGTGTATTGTAATTACACCCATTTCAGTGGAAGGAGATTTGCAACATACATCTGCGCATACATACTTCCCTGCGAGCCGCCGCATGGGCGTGTGGCAGGGGGTGTTAAGACACCAGCCCTGTAAAGATGTAAGGTTTTGGGAGGTGAAATGGCGACGTGTATTATGGGAGTGTATTTAGTGTAGCTCAGTTTGTATTGTGGTCGCTTATTGTGCGAGGAAAGAACGAGTTTTTGTACCTAACTATTTACTCCAATCACGGTGTAGGTATGACATTTGTATGATGACTTTCGCAGGAAGTGAACCGCGGTTCATTTACAAAGATTTAATTCTTGCCCCCTGGCACCACGAATGAACGTTGTGACTAAGTCTGCATCCTCGCTTATTTCACGGTAGATAACCGTATCGTCTGCAAATAATCTTAATTTACTGCTAACTCGAGAAATTAGGTCATTAATATGAATAATGTATAAAAGAGGGCCAATCACGCTTCCTTGAGGAACACCGGGTGTTCCTCCTTGAGAAACACCGGGACTCCTACCATCTCAGAGCTAACACCATCAATAACTACTTTTTGTTTTCGATCTCTGAGAAAGTCCCGTATCCAATCCACTATATTTCAATTAACTCATAACTGTATGTTTTCTACGGAACAGGATTTTGTGCTCATTTTGCGATGCAAACTTCATATCTAAGTGCAATATTGTTATTGCAATATCGTATGCAGCCCTTACGGGGAGTGGGACACGGGTCACTCGCTCTTTTATTTAAGGGTGCGCAGAGCACAAGGATTCGCGGAGTGGAGTATCGTGTTGCTCTCTGGTGCCATTTCCTCTGCGATCAATGCCTTCTCTCTCGCTCACCCTTGCGAGAGAGAGTCCCCGTTCCCTTGTGTACCCTCGGCTGAGAGAGCGCCGTTGAGATTTTTATTTCGGGACAGATCGAACCTATTGGCGGGGCGCGAGTGAGAGAAACGAAACGGTTTTGCCGAGGAGAGGGTTGGTGGGCGAGGACGACTGAGAAGTATGTACTTCACATCATCCTCTCCGTCTCACTTCGCCCCTTCGATCGTATACTCCACACGTCGCTCAAATACTCGCGAGAAACCCCTCCATCTTCTGTCATTCCGTTCCTCCAACTCGCCATCCCCCATCCGCCACGCCCCCTTCTCACTGCATGCCGCCTCAACACTCGTCTTAAAATCGGCCCACTGAGATTCTCTGGGATAAAGAAAGCAAGACTGGTGATTAAAGTTGGGGGTCACAAACTCGACCAAGTAGAGCATTTTAATTACTTAGGTAGTACGCTAGAAGAAAACGAACTTAGTAGCAAAAGACATACAGAATATTGTTTGGGTATGTTGGGGTCCAAAAAAATGAAAATAGCTTTCTCAAAATTTAAATACAACTTTAACCCTAATTGGTTAGAGTAGTAGTAGTAGTATTCAGTAGAATTGCATTACGGGCACGCTAGGTTGAATTCACCCCAGCACTGAAAATGTGGTATCCTGCTTCAGTACCTAATAAGTTCTAAAAATCTAAAAAAATATCTAGGTACTGTTTAAGAATCGCACAAAAAGGTGTCTCAGTTCCCCAACCAAAATTAATTAATGAAGTTTTGTATGACAAATCGCAAAAATTAAGGTAGTGAAAAATCGTGTTTTTTAACGGAAAAATTGTGTATTTTTTACAGAATAGATTTTGAGCAAAAAACTATGAGAATCTATTCCTGAAATATTTTATTTAAATAAAATTCGTTTTTCAATACTTTTTACAGGATAAGTATATTTATTTTGAAGATTGAAAGCGCCAAAAATGTCAAAAATGTAAGTCCACGCTAATGGCTCAGAAGGTAGCACTACGGACTAATGGTAGATGGCGCCATAAGGGTCATTTTCAAGATTAAGGGAGACTAGGAGGAGTTCAAAAAAGGCTTGGTGTTTATTTATCCCCATGTACCAATTAGGGTTAATGTATGTCTCGGCACATCACTTCAAAACGGAATACCGGCCACGCAATATTCGACAAGCCCGTCCTCTCCACCAAAACCTGATCATCCTAAATTATTCTTTCGTTTTTACTGCCTGTGCTGTTCGCTCCAGGCATTAAGAATCAAATCCCCACCACGTATGGCGTCGAAAACTTACAATTGTAACGTCTCCAATGTCCTCCCATAGTTTCTCTGCTTTAACTGTCTCTCTCCTTATCCAGGCGATCCTTCTTCCTCGGAGTTACGCGTTTATAAGAGCCCTCACCCCAAAATTATCTGAGTCAATCCGACAGGAGATAAACCATAAGAAAAGAAAAGTAATAAAATCTAGGACAAAGAAAGGGAGGCTGGTAATTAAAGTTGGAGGACACAAACTCGAGCGAGTAGTGTATTTTAATTACTTAGGTAGTACGCTACAAGAAAACGTGCGTAGCAGCAAAGACAAACGGAAGAGAATAGCGTTAGCTGAGGAGGCGTATGGTGATAAAAGGGAGCTGATGACGGGGACCTTGGGTAAGGATGTGAAGAAGAGGCTGATGAAGAGCTTGATATGGAGCGTAGCGTTGTATGGTGCAGATACGTGGACCCTCAGAAAGGAGGACGAGAATAGGCTGCAGGCATTTGAAATGTGGGTGTGGAGAAGGATGGAGAAGGTGAGGATGGAAAGGAAGGCTTGAGGAAGTGCTTGATGTGGTGGGCGAGGAAAGGAAACTTCTGAATGAAATTTGGGATCGGCAGAGTAAGTGGCTGAAAGATGTATTATAGGACGACGGGCTGCTGACGAGTATGATAGAGGAAAGGATGTTTGGCAAGCGGGGAAGAGGAAGAAGGAGAATATGTTTCATGGACAGGATGAAGAAGGGCTGATCGTATGCTGAGGCGAACAAGGATATACTATAGCGAGATAGGCCCCTGAAAGTGTAGAAAACCGGGAGGAGATTCTCTTGACAGTCAACAGCTACCCTAACCGGTAGAATACTGATACAAAAATCGCACTTGACCCCTATGGTGGTCAGACCCCTACGGTGGTTGAGTCACGAATTTCGACTCCCTGATGTCGATATAAGAGATCAACATTGTACCAACAGCTGAGGGAGTGCTGGGAGCCCCAAGTGATGCTATAGATAATAACAGTCATGCCCCAATCATACTACATATTACAATGGTGTGTGCGACGGTAGGCTGAATCCGTAAAATGAATGCACGTCCGTACCATGATAATCCACAGTTCCTAAAGTTATCACTTCAAAGTGGTAACGCTGGTATCGCGATCAGAATCTGGAAACAATGAATAACGATAATGAATAAAAGACAATCACAAAGGTGAAGCAGATGATGTTACTTCAATGACTAAGCATAGAAATGTGTCATCTGCTGGAAAATAACGTTTCGGAAGCCTCAAAACCCCACAGGGATATTATATTTCTTATTTCGTTCACTTGCTCTATTCTAGTTTGCGATGCCCTGGTGATGGGGGTGAGGGTGACGCGGCAACGCTGTGCCACGGTCACCTTACAATCTTAGGTACGATGGTCTGTACGATTATTGTCTGAACGAGGCATTATAGTTTTTACGGACACATTTATTTTCAAATTCACTGATCTTTCATGATAATTATTACCTCAGTAAAGGCTGCAGGCTTCAGAGAGCGTGAATTCAACATTTTTATTCTGGAATATCGTGTAAATGTTGCAAATCAAGGCATTCGACAATTTATTCGGCATTTCATCTGAAGGACCTAGCGTCACAGTGGTTTATTTGGTGTTTTTACTAGTATATTTGTTGATTTTTTTGACAGTCAATGGTGTAATTTTTCTAATTAATTAGTTTTCTTGAAACCTCCCTGGCAGCTCTAGCTATTATCCCCACGCTGTCTACTTTATAATCGTGTAATATTTTTCCTTTGTTCATGCAGTACATAATTCCTATTTCTCGTCCTTCCTCCTCTCCCTCTGTTATTCCTACATTTTCCCCTGTCTATTAGGATTTTAGTAAACATAAAATCTTAAGATACAGTTAAATATCTTGGAATTACTTTAACTTCTGATACATCGTGGGGATTACACATAAAAAACTTATGTGGCACAGCAATATCAATACTAGGTTTTGTAAAATGTATAATAGGAGGGTCCTCGGAAGAAAAAGTCATGGAGAGACTCTACTTCGCTCTGGTTAGGCCACACCTCGAATACGCTGCGAGCATTTGGGACCCTGGTCATTAAGATTTAACCAAAAAATTAATAAAATACAAAGAAAAGCAGCACGTTTCGTTCAAAACCACTGCGAGCGTACATTTAGTGTCTCACAATTTCTAGAAGGATTCATTTGGGAGCCCCTAGAGGCTCAGAGGCTACACGCTAGGCTTAGGTTGCTTGAGAAGTCCAGAACTGGTGTGTTTTAGATCGACACAGAGAATATTATCATGACGCCTCATTTCATTCTTAGGTCAGACAAAAGCGATAAAATAAGAGAAATACATTGCCGAATAGATAGGCTGAAAGGTTCGTTCTTTCCGCCCTCAATAAGCGACTACAATGAATACTGAGCTCCACTAAATACACTCCCATAATATAGGTACATCACCCTTTCATCTCCCAAAACCTTATCCCTTACATCTCTACATGGCTGGTGTCCTAACACCCCCTGCTACCTGCCCAATCGGCGGCTCGCAGAGTAGTATTTAGATGTATCGTTATCTTCAAAGTGTCTCCGTATCCTAACAATCCACCCTTCTTCCACCTTTCCCTCCGGTTACGATTTCTCCCTCACCGTATGCACTACCCCCTCGCTATCCAAATCAATATATGCATCCTTTTCCACGTCGGAACCACCGGGCAGAATATGATGATATTATTGACAAAAGAACATCAAATGTCTTATCTAAATCCGTTCGTTATGAAACGTAAGCAGTTAAATAGTGTGAGTTTTCTGCTAACGCCAAAAATATCCATTAAATAGACATAACAAATTTAAAACGTTAAAGTGCGATGTAGCACGCCAAACCTCTATCAGATTACAATTTCACATAATATTAATTGTTTCTTTACCAAATTGTACAGATTTAAGGGGCGGTGAAAAAGAACTGCCAGAGTCGACATATGGGCATAGCCCTGAAACACCAACTGAAGTCATTATTGATGATTTTCCATTCCACTGAGACACTCGTAAAAATAACGCTATACTCTAGAATAAACGCCTTATAATTTTTTTTGATGCCTCATATTGAAATATACACGCAATAATCACACGGTATGACTTTTCTTTGATGATTGAATTTTTATGAATGCTTTTGTAAATGAAATCTAATTACAAAAGCATTCATGAAATTAATTGACAGGAATGCCGAAATTTAAAAGCTAAAATGCAATGTAGCCCGCCAAAATTTTATCAGATGGCAATGTTACTTATTATAAATTGTTTGGGACGCGATAATCTAAGTCCAATGAAACGCGTTATAAACGCTATTAACGCTTTAATATAAATCCTTTTAAAATCCTTTGGGACGATAGAGATCGGGTTAATTTTCTCACAATGGCCTGGTAGGTCTAAGTGCCCCTGACTCTTATGCCATGTGTCTCACCAATACAATTAAATCTAATGAAGCACTCGCTACCATTGCGAGAATATGAACTACTGCTCCTTCGAGCAGATATTCAGTACTTTTTCTGGCCGTCACACCAACCCATTTCCCAAATTTGATGTAGGTTGCACGAATATTTACAGTTTTCATATATAGTAGAGAAATCCAAACATTGTAGACCTCATTACTTGCTTTAGGTTACAAGAAATCTACCCTTCATAACTTATCATCCAGTTGTCATTGCTTTGGAGGTATGGTTTCTCAATTCGCTAGATAAAATGTATGTATGTTAATTAAATGTATATAAATTACTTATGCACATTGTTATTGTTATTCACCCTGAGCAACTAGACTCATCATTCATCGCAGGGTGATTGTCTTTGGCAAGTTATTAAGTTCCAAAGTGGTACACCGCTTATCTGCCCAATTGATTGTGTATTCAAAGCATTGTACTCCGTTCTATCCAGCGAGATGAGTTATGAGACCATGTATGAAACCAATAAAGCTATCTAATGTCACTGTTACGCATATTAAACGAATTTCTTGACTTATGCATCTCCTACCTCTGTTGGATGCATGAGTTGGTTCTCTTGCCGGTTATGGGAGCGTTTTTCTGGCGTAGGAAGATTTTCTTACAGTTTTTGAAGGAGGGTGAGGTGCAACCAGGCGCGGCGTTGGCATTAGCCTCCTCTTAACGAATGGCGCCAAGGGGTCCGCGGTTTTACATCCCATCCGACGGACAGAGTATGCTTCACGTGGAGTGCTCTCGACTCGGCACTCGAGGATGGCTTGGAACTTCACGGATTCACGCTTTCGGAAGCGGTATTGCAGAAACGTGGAACCTCAGAAAGGAAGACGAGAATAGGCTGCAGGCATTTGAGATGTGGGCGTGGATAAGGTGAGGAGGGCGAGGAAAGGAAACTTCTTAAAGAAATTCGAGATCGGCAGAGTAGGTGACTGGAGTATGTAATAATTGGCGACGTCTTGCTGACGAGTGTGATAGAGGGAAAGATGTTCGGCAAGCGGGGGAGAGGAAGAAAGAGAATAGGTTTCGTGGACAGGATGAAGAAGAGTAGATCGTACGCTGAGGTGGAAAAGGAAATACTAGAGGTAGATAGAACCCTGAAAGTGTAGAAAACTGGGAGTAGATTCTCTGACACTAAACAAATCTCGATCTTATATCTCAGGTGTCTCACAACCTAAATCTCATCATTATAACAAATCTCAGCCTTACGGCATTCACCCTCAACCGGTAGAATGCTTTTTTTTAAATTGGACTGGCGTTTACCTAATTGCGTGCGTGAGAGAACCCGCCGAGTAGATGATATATAAAAAATATGTAAAATATAACATAGAAAATTGTTGAGCGTACTACATTATCAAATTTTGACGCAGGTCAATCCCGTTTTACACGGGGCACGTAATTACACAATCTGATGTAGGCACGAACGCGCATTTCAAATTGCGTCGTGTAGAGTGGTGAATTGCAAGAGAGCATCAAACGTAAATGCTTGAACGCGAGAAGGCAAAAAAAACTATCGCGCTAATTTTATAGTTATTGGACGCCCGATTGAGAACTCATGCAGTTTTAAATTGTACAATTTCGTTCTCGAGTAACACGTGCGTTATGAAGTTGAAACGGTTTAAGTGAAACAATCAAATTCTCGAGAAATAGGACCGCAATATTTAGGAAATGGGCGAGAATGAATGGAAAAAGAGGAGGAACGTTTCCCGTAATAATTGGGCCGCGTCACGGATGAAAACGGGCGCGTATGGCATGGGAATACCGGGAGACGAATTGCGTTAACAAAAGAAGAATTTCCGAAGATGGTGGAATTAATGACCGGAACCCTTGAGCAAAGAAGCGAAAAGAAAAAAGAGAAAAAGATCAGTGAACACTTTTATGTTGAGCATGGTGCGGCATGCTTCAGAAATTCGATCTCTGAGAAGAGAAAAGATGGGAGACTTGGGAGATTTGGGCGTGCATAATGGCGAAGGGAAATAAGCTGAAAGGAGAGGAAGACAAAAGAAAGACATTCTAGCTGAAAGAATTTTGAGGGAGGTGGAGAAAATTTCGATACTGAAGACTGCGTATAATTTGTGAGCGCCGAAGAGGAAGAAATATAATGCTTTAACATTCAATTAGTGCAGAATAGGTGTTTGCTGTCAATGGAAATTGTTTATTTCAGTGTGGGCTGCCTGTTCTATAAAAGATCTTTTGAAAGAGTTTAATCGTTTAGTAGCTTTTTGAGAAAGAGCTTGCTACAGGATTGCTATTGGCCTTGAAAATCTTGAAAAGTTCAACAGATTCAGGCTTAATGTAGTTGAAGTTCATCATAATGAAAACAGGAATCGCACTTTATCATAATGAAAACAACAGTCAGTTAGTGCAGTAACTGATAAAGACTGTAAGTTGAAATGCGTTGGTATAGTTACTAAAATCATTCGTTAGTTACTAATAATAAAGTGAGGTATCGCATAAAGTTACCTTTTTCATTATGAAGGATAACCAATTAACCACCCCTATTCGAAGGTTTAACAGGACAAAAGATCGCATTGCAAGTCATTTAAAGATAGAGCGATGTCCTAAGGTTACGAAACCTTTTACTCTAGGAACGTTGGAGAGTTTTGATTCTATTGCCCCTCTCGGCCTTCACCACAAGGGACGCCACCTACGTAGCACATCGTTAAAATTCCCCTCGTGGAGCGGAGAATGTTATTTTTGGACTTACTGAAATGATTGATTTTCGTAGGTGTTTGGCTTCTGCTGAATGTCTCCTGCGAGTTTTAGATCCGCGAAGTTTCGTGGAAGCCCCGCATTGGGCCTTGTTTCGTGCGGCGAATATATGCAAAAGAAAATTTATTTGATTATTTCAATTACTCAAACAATGGAGATAGAATTTCCGTTTTTTTTTTAAAGTAAGAAAGCATCTGGAGAGATACAGGCCTTTTCTTTAGCACTTTTATGGCCGTTTCTTAAATTTATTTAAACTGAACATCTTGAGTGTATGAACAATTTACCAGATTTGAATGACATTTATTTACGAATTTCCAATTCTTGCATATACAAATGAAATCATTTGTATAATTTACAAATACTATCATTTCTAAATGCAATGATTGGAAATTCGTCAATTTTCGTTGTTATACAAACGACAGTGTTGGG
The DNA here is from genome assembly GCA_963169105.1 of Ceriagrion tenellum. NCBI lineage: Eukaryota > Metazoa > Arthropoda > Insecta > Odonata > Coenagrionidae > Ceriagrion > Ceriagrion tenellum. Next base: position 64,429,150 of record OY720640.1, on the reverse strand, counting down.
TTTATCCACCGCGACTGTGGCTTTGTAAGCACTACTATCGTCTCACGTGCTACAATATAGACTTGAGGTGTAAACGTCTACTTTGCATAATTTCCCCTCGAAATTTGCTTTGAAGGAAGATGGCTTGCATGGTGGTGTAACTGGATAACGTACCTGGCTGGCAGTTGGGAGATCCGGGTTGAAATCCGGGTCAAGTCAAATGATTTTTTCATGGCAGATTGCAACCCTTGGTGACATGTACTTAAATTCTTATCCTCTTATTCTGTTCCAAAATTAAAGGTATCAATATATTTAATGAGACGCATTTCTATTTTATGGGACGTAAGATGCTTTTATTCCGCCAAATTCTTTACACCACCCTTCGTCAATTTGACGTAGTCAGAGTCCATTCATTTTTGCCAATATCATAATTTTAGGTAAAATAAAAATAAAATTATCTGAGGAGGATTAAAGAGGCAACCGTATGACCGACAGACAGCAGGTATTTGGTTATGAATACACTATTCATAGTGGAAACTATGATGCATAGTTGACTTATATGAAGATTTTATCTCTTTTTGTAGACTGACACATTTTATCTTCAAGTCTCGATTTGCGCTATTTTGTTCGCTGTGACATATCTTTTCGTTCAAAGTTGTTGAAAGAAGGATTCAGTAAGAGCTTACATGATTCAATCGTGTCTGCGTGCATGTATATGTCTACATTAAAGTCGCGATATCGGATTTCCTTCATCATTGGTTTTTACAATTTTAAGATTGATTTGCTGCAGCCCTACACCCTTCCCTATCGAATGCTAGTTCCCTTACCTCCTGGTATCTCTTCCTATGTACTTTACCCTTTATTTGGTTCATTGACTTATTCCTGGTTCTTCCTCCGGGGACTTTTCCCTCCATCTTGCCTTCAATTATGTTCTTCACAAATGCATTGTGTCTCAGGGTGTACCCAATCCATCTGCTTCTTCTTTTCAGTGCGGTGTTTCACATGGTCCTTTCCTCTTCTACTCTTCTGTACTCATCATTATTTCTTATTTTATCCAGTATGAGGTTTCCAGCGTCTCCGGCACCAGGTTTTGAAGGCTTTTAGTCTTTTCTGGTCAGCTTTTCAAATGTTCGATGCTTCCGATCCATAGAGAGCTAGTTCCATGCGAACGTTTACACATTGAGTAGTTTCTTATGCAAGTTTATTAATATTCACTTCAGAATAATTTTTGTGCTTTTGGTGTAGAATATGGCAGCTATATACTGTAGACACTCGAGGTGGAATGCATAACCAGACAATTTCGTGGACAAAGCAAGAAGTAATTTAATGAAGATTTTTGCAACTACCGGTTATTGAGTTTTAACCATATTTAATTGGTTTAACCGCATCATTCATGGATTAGTCGATGTGCAACGGATTGTAATTGGCCCAAAAATATGTTCGTCAATCCGTCCATATTTATCTGTCCTTTTAGGTTCCGGTAGGATTTCTTGTTTTTTTAACCCGTCGAACTCAAAGCCAGCTGTTAACTGGTGACGTAACCGACAACTAAGTCTCTTTCGTCATTGAGCACAGAAGGGTTAGGGTAGGATTATTTCGATTGTAAACTTCCCAGCCGACTGGTCGAATATTATTCTTGAAGTTCTCTCTTCTCATCACCAGTAGAGGGAACAGAATTCAAGCGAAAAAAATATTGCAGTGCCTGAAATCCCTTCCCATTCCTTTTCTTAAATTGTTTTTCTCATTCATATTTCTAACTCTCTTATTCCTTGGAATTGAGAGCGCAAGGGAGATGAATGAGAAAAATCCCTCTGAAATATTAGCGAGTTTCCAGAATAATGGTCAGTTGCAGGAACGACACATTTGTATTCTATAAAGTTATGGGTCCCATATGCCATAGAAACCATTCAATAAGTGTTGCAGAAATATTCGATAAGCTGATTGGTTTCATAACTTATGGCATGGAGTTATGAGTTTTTGTAAGTAGCCAAAATGGCGGATGCGCAATGAACCGTTTGAAGACTTAATTACTTGATAAAACAGTTGTTTTGAGACAAATGACCACTTTTTTTACTCTTACTGACTAATTATTATCTGCATTAACAATCAATCGTACGCCAAGCTTTCGTAAATTTTATCCGGCAATAAAAGATTATATCAAATATTCGAAGCTAAAAACTATTGGCAAATAGGTAACCAACAGAGGTGTTCTTGCAACCCGAATACTTTTATGAGATCTATAACTTTATGGATCTCATTATAATTGATTCCATAACGATATGTCCTTACAATCGGCCATAAGACACCAAACACATCGCCAAAAGATGGAGAGAATGGAATGAACATATCAGTAGAATACTGGTATATTCATTGGTATATTCATTCACTGGTATCAGAGTGCGTCGTGAGATAAGTCGTGGGAATAGCATTTAATGTTTCTCATAAATTTTATATTTCACGACTTAGGTTTAGTAGTTTCATTAAAAATCATACAGTATTTGGTAGAAAGAAGGATTTGGAGATGGAAAGGAGGGAATAGAATTCCGATGAAGACTCTACCTCTTCATGGAATTCCTTCTCATTCCTTTTTATCAATCAGTATTTGAATCATTCAGCATACGTACAAACTAAAATGACAAAAAATCGAAAAGAATAATAGTAATAATGAGTCTTACTAGATTAAGTCAATCACCAAGTAGATTGCTTCATGAAGGAGAGGATGGAATGAATATATCGACGGGATGCTGGATGAGAAAATAGCTAGAATAACATGAGACGAAAGCTCTTAAGGGAAGAGTAGAACTAAAATATCGAAGCGAAAAGATGGAGGGATACGCTACACCTCTTCGTAAAGAACTTGCTCCAGCCTAATAAGAAAGGGAGGAGAAGGAGACTCAGGAATCGAACCCGGACCATCGGGATGGGAAGATAATTCTGCGGCCACCACTCCAACCCGAACTCCGAATCTCTGCTTTAGGAATTCAGTCCCGGTAAGGGATGGAGATTAAATTCCTGCTATTCAGATCTCCGCGCTGACAGGAAAAAAAATACCCATCAACCGCGGGAAGCCATTTTGGGATCCAATTCTCTCCTGTGCGCGATTCGCGACGGAATTTCTCTCCGCACCAATTCCGTTCATGTTCCTTTCTTTTCCTCAATGGTGTACGCTTCCCTCTTTCCCGGGCTCGTGCATGTACGTGTTCCGAGCTAGGGCGTCGGTAGAGTACAATGCGGTACGAAATTATTTTGGAACGAATTACGGCACGAAATATTTTCTTACGCTTTCAGTTTGCAGCGATTTAGTTTATATAACTAGTTAATCGTTGAAATGAATCATTCATTCATCCATTCTTCTCTATTCTGCCAGTCGTCTTCACCGAACTTTATCTCACTTACACTCTTGCTTTTCCAAGAAAGAGCCTATAAGATTTTTGTAAATCGGATGGATCAACATATATATAATATCCTGCAAGCCGCCGCATAGGCGTGTGGCAGGGATACCAGCCGTTTAAAGATGTAAGTTTTTGGGAGGTGAAATGGTGACGTGTATTTAGCGGAGCTCAGTTTTTATTGTGGTCGCCCATTGTGCGCGGAAAGAACGAACCTTTGAATCTACCTGTTCAGCAATGTATCCCACTTATTTTATCGCATCTGTCAGACCTAGAGATGTAGTGAGGCGTCATGATTATATTCTCTGTGTCGCTCTGAAACACAATAGATCTGAATTTCTCAAGCAAGCTAAGCCTAGCGTGTAGCCTCTGAGTATTTATGGGCTCCCGCTTTAATCCCTTTAAAAGTTGTGAAACACTAAAGTTCGCTCGTAGCAGTCTTTAATGAAGCGTGCTGCTTTTTGTATTTTATAAATTATTTTTATCGAATCTTTATGACCAGCGTATTTCCATGTATTTCTGGTGTGGCCAAACCAGAGCGATGTAGCATCTCTCTTTTCCTTATTCTTAGTATAGTCTTTAATTTTTATTTATTTATATTTAATAAACGTAGCAATAATAATGGTTGAATTGCCTTTGACCCCTTGCTATTCCTATTGACTTACCTATTAAACCCTCAAATAGCTATTGATTGCAGAAAATTAAAAATTACCGGAAAATTGCCGTAATAGTAAAAAGTTACCGCATTAACCACTGTTATTAACCCATCTCTAGACACTAACTTCAAGGATAATATCTGTGAAGACAAAAACTAAGAGTATAAACTCAATAATTCGCCGAAACGATTCGGAGAAACATGGATAATGAACAAGAAGGAAGAGAGAAAACTTATCGTTTTTGAAAACAAAATCCTAAGGAAAGTCTTTGACCTCACAAATGAAAACTGGATGTGGAGAATCAAACATAACAAGGAAATAAGAGATCTCTACAAGGACCGTGACCAAGTGACATGCGCTCAAACGAGAAGAATGAGATGGGCTGGCCACGTGATGCGAAGTGAGCAGGGTACACTACTGAAGCAGGTAGGCCTGGGAGTACCTGAGGGAAGAAGACCGAGACGAAAATGGTGTGATGGAGTGACGTCAGATGTCAATCGACTGGGGGGCACTGTGGAGGAAGCAGCAGACAGATAGAGGTGGAGGTCACTTGTGGGTGAGGTCAAATCTCAGCTTGGGTATAGTTGGACATGGGAGTGAGAGTAAGAGTAAAAATAAAACCGTGGCATATTGGCATCGGAAATGAGTATTTCTGTGACTATATTTTGATCTTCATTTGGTGACTTCATTTCTTAATGGAGTAGAAATAAATATGCTTCGCTTCGCAGATGATATCGCAGTCATAGCTGGAAATTGCGACGATCTTCTTAGGTCACTTAACGTGAAGGATCAATTTCTCCAAGGATACAACATGAACATTAATAAGACCCATACTAAAATCCATGTATGCGGAAGAAAGAGGCTGAATTTAGAAGTTACCCTTAGAAGAGAGAAATTAGAGCAAGTGGATTCCTTCACCTCTCTCGCAAGTACCATCACGTGGGACGGAAGACGTACAACGGACATCAAGCGAATCATAGCCCAAGATAAAAAGGTGTTAGGGGGGAAGAAGGCAACTGCTGTGCTCAAAGAAGATAGGACTACAAACCAGGAAATAGTATGTGAGAATATTCATGAGGAGCGCAGCACTCTATGGATCGGAAGCATGGACCATTGGAAAAGCTGACCAGAAAAGACTAGGAGCCTTCGAAACCTGGTGCTGGAGGAGGATGCTGAAGATAAAATGGACGGAAACATTAGACATGATGAAGTGTACAGAAGAGTAGAAGAGGAAAGGACCATACGAAACACCATCCAGAAAAAATGAACAAGAAGTATTGGACACATCCAGAGACACTATGGGTTTATGAAGAACATAGTTGAAGGCAATATAGAGGGAAAAGTCCCCAGAGTAAGACCGAGGAATTAGTTCATGGACCAAATAAAGAATAAACTACATAAGAATAGATACTAGGAGGTAAAGGAACTAGCATTAGATAGGGGAGGGTAGAGGACTTGCAGTCAACCAATCTTAGCATTGAACGACCGATGATGAATTTGGTTGTCAATAGCCAACGCATTCCATCAGCGAAAACCAGATTTTTAAAACCATTTGAAAAAATTTGAGTATTTGTTTTGGCTCACCTCGTCGGGGTGAAACCTCCCTAATTGTGTGACGAAGATCCATCCATTTTCCTTCCCGTCCCTATGCCCTCCTGAGCTCTCCCCTCGTCAATCCCACCGCACCAATTACATCTCCATCCGCGCTGGAGACGAGAGTGAGAGACGGCAAACGTCTCAAATCTTCCCGATCCGAGTGAATAATGGAGGAACGCCAGGGTATTGTCGTGATACGCCTCCCAGGAGTTTTCGCTGATGCTGTGGTAATCGTCGACCCCTCCATTAGGCGTACGGTGCCCTCGATACCCGCTGGGTAACTTCCTGGGCTCGTCAAGTGTTGGGAAGCGTCAGAGGACCGCAGCTGAGGGTGGGAAGAAGGTAATCTCATGGTTGCCAGGAGGGGAGAAGGGTTAGGGTCCACGGTCTCAGTAACAGCGGATGTAACCCTTAAATGAATGTCCTCGAATGTGTTTGGACTTTTAATTGGAAGGCAAGTTTTTTTTATAAATGTGCCACATTTTAGATGCTCTACTAATCCCTACGTAGGACTTCATCCGGAGTAAGGCATGCCGACTCCTGATCAGTTAACTATTCACTTATCAGGGCCTTCACGCAGTGTTTCCCTCCTTGCTGCCAATCAGTCTGATGCTCCATATTTGCTGCGTTCCTCTACTTCAGATAAATAGTAGCCGTTCGTTTTTCAACGAAAACAATGGCTTGGTGTTTTCCACTCTTCAATTTTTACCGACCATGTTTTAGGTAATTTATTACCATTTTCATTGTTTTCCTTCTGGCTATATCTTGTGCTATAAATAAATAAGTGCAGTGTTTACCGAAATCAAGAATATGATCGGCAAAATGCAGCACGTTGAAAAATGAAAATCATTCGTAAGGTATCGTTTTTCAAAAAAGACAGAAGCATTAAAATAACTTTTCTCTCTCCGCTTGTATCTTTTTCATTGATACGAACCGGATTTTGACACTTTGTTGAAAAGCTGTCGTATCATACAGCACTACCACATAATAGACTGATTAAGGCTTAACTTAGTGGCACCATATCTATTGTTTACCATGGAAACGGTTGTAGACTTGTTGGAAGTTATCCATCACAGAAGAATGAACTAACTTTGCTAACTCCTTGACCTGAAGGTGAATCAAAGTGCCGAAAGTTGGGTCGCGTCAATAAAAATCATACAATCTGAGTCAGAAAAGTTATTCCTATGCTTCCGTGATGGATAACTTCCTCCAAGTGACGCCTAAAGTCGTTTCGTTAGTAAAATAAAGACTTGGTTCCGCAAAGTCAGGTTTTAATCTGTTCATTACATGGAAGTTTTGTAAGATACGACAACTTTTTCGTATTTTAAACATTATTTTGTATTTCCTCCAACTCCAAGATCACCAAGCGAAGGCATTTTCGGCGGTTGCTAGGTTACTGTCGTTATCACGCCCGCAGGTACTGAGCTTGGACATGATGTGGAGACTACAGTAAAAATTATATGGCACTTTTGGCTCATTGAATTAGAACATATATTATTCGCTAGCTATTTGTTATTATCATTTAGATCATATGTGGCTTCACTTAAATAAATTATGATCAAAATGTCTTCGAAGGCCAAACTTCTGCGTAGAGGGGATCTATGCTCAATTACCTATGTGCTCGCCCATTAATTCTTCATGGTCATCGATTCCCGATTTTCTCCTCCCACTGTGATGAATACCTTCCTCAAATGTTTCCATTATACTTACTCTCCATAATCTCTACTTTTTTCGTGTTTTACTTTCATATGCGACCTTAATCTTGTTTCGCATTCCCTTTTTACTGAAATTATTCCAGCCTATCCGGCCTGGTTACCCACTGCCTGATGACGACTTACCTTTTAATTTCTTTTAGCACCATAAAAGTTTAAGTGTTTCCAATGGCTTTACATATTCTTATGTGATGACTGCGATTATTAAATGGGAGTACTTTTTCAATTAACAGTTTGTTATGACTGCTCACGGACCAATAAAATTTAAACATCGTTCCTGATAGACATTCCGAAACGTAAAATGACTCATCGATCTGGAACTTTCTTAAAAATACATTTTGGAGACATGTGACGTTGCCATTCTCTCAAATTTAAGTTAGAGATTAAATTTACAGGAAGCACCGAAATAGGGACTGTATTATTGTCGTTTGCTTACGAATTGTCGCGTCTTCTTGACGCATGACAAACGGACGCAACAGAGGGCTAAGAGGACTCGGATGTCGTAATAAATGTGTAAAGACGAGTGCTAAAATAAAATATATTAAAAACTCAGACAGTTTATAATTCAAACATTAAGTTATAAGAGTGTGGTCAACACTACATGGCGCCGTCGGTAGGATACACAAATTCTAAATAGAGTTATAATGTCGTGTTGAAAGAATTGACTGCAATGTGCCAAAATGGCTGGCCAAAGTCAAAAACAAAAGTTCCAGATGAGATTAGATTTTATTTTAAGGTTAAAGATAACATCCATGTAGAAGATTCATTTCAACATCAAGCAATCTCACGAAGTCACGCCGCAAACCATTCAATCCATCCGTGTAGAAGATGGCGTAATATTTACGCCTGATATTATTGGTCTGACTGCCCGGAGCAGGATTGGAATCAGATTCCATTTGAGAGCTTAGATTCGTATCCTTCCGACTGCGCCATGTGGTGTTGTCACACTCTTATAGCATTATAGTGGTATGGTCTTTATACTTTTACAACTTCCCAGTCCATGTAGCCCCCTGTTGCGTCCGTTTATCATGCGTCCAAGACAACGCGACAATCCTTACAAACAACAATACTACATGGACAGCATAATTGGATACATAATGTGACATGACTTCCTCCTGAGAACTGTAAAAGAGATTAAGGAGAGATGGTAGGATGGTAAACCAAGGAGAGAAAATATTAAAGAATATATTATGTAGGACTTCAAAGTGAGATTTGTGAAGGAAGTATGCGTTTAGCTGAAATAAGAATGTTGTTTACAGCTCTGACTAACCAATCTTCAGAGTGATGACTGCTGATAATGACAGAAATATGTAAGATTATTCGCGAGGAATCTTCTGTGAGTGACTGCGATTTTATTAGTTCTAATTTGTCATGTTTCTGACTTGAGGAGTTTCTCTTATTCGGTTCCAACAAAGGAGGTCATTGAATTTTAAAGTGCCCGGAGATATGGACTCGTTCCAAATGCCCAGTGGCACTTGTTGCCCGGCAGTTCCTAGCTTCCGATGTTCATTAGTAGAATCAATCACGAACTTGACCATGTGGGTAGCGTAATCTGTTTATCCTTTGCCCCACGCATCACTCATCCTCTTCCTGCGAGAAAGGCTAATCACTGGGATCCATTAATCAACTTTGACAGACCCCGCCTTTGTCCGAATTTCCCTTATCGGATTGTTTCCTTGACTACAGCTTAGAGTCCCGCGTTCAATCCAATTGTCATTTTTTTTATTGGGATGGAGTTGATCATGGGCTGCGCTTGCTTTAAAACTCAAAGAAGGGAATGTTGGTGCGGAGTCCTAAGCTGTGAAGCCGCAGCCATCCATTACATTTCTCGCCCCCCAGACAGCTCTATTGCATGAGCTCCACCTGTGCCTCGTAACTTCGGTTGAATTATAGTTCCACTTATGTGCTCCTCCGCACCTTTATGCTTTATTCATTGTTAACCCAATTTGCTGCACGTTTTATGCGACTCAGTCAACAGAGGGAGTTCATTTACCGAGAAATTGTATTAAAATACTTTACACCTTCAGGCGTCACTTCGTGAAAATATTTGATTTTCGAATCCATATTGAAAATGAGTATTGTACTCTTCCACAGTTATTTTCTGTAAACGTACTACAACGCGTTTCATAGCTTGCTGCATCTTCAGGTACAATTGTTTATCTTTTATTTATTGATCGTTACGATAGTAACCTTACGCAAAGAAGGGGGCAATCAAATTAATTTTTGGGAGGGAAAACAGGGGAGCATAGATTAGGGGCTTGTGAGTAATATGGATTCAATTGTATTAATTATCCTAACATTTACTTTTTACATACACGCGGATAATTGATTACATAAGTACGGATTATTACTCATATACTTGAGTACATTACTTATTATTCTTAGGTTCTTGCGGACATTCTTATTTCGTCATAAATTTTCATGGTGAATACTCTTATAAAGTATTGTTATCTGAATATATTTTTTGCAGGCGTAGTTTTATATTCGCACGCTATAATAACTAGATCTACTTACTCATGAACTAGAAATTCTACCGTACAGCTCTTTATATACCTACTAAGATATCGCTGCAAGAAAAGACAATGAATGACGTAATAGTGCCTGTTTAATGTGTCTATTTGGTTAGGTACCCGACAATGCTAGTTAGCGTGTGACGAGGAGCGAATATGTATCAATTTTATAGTGTTGTGAAATAATTTGTAATTTTTATGTAAATGAACTTATTTTAAAGTTATGTTCAAGTAAAAATTTTCCTTGACAAAATGAAAACACGGAGCTCCAGCACTTTTCCTCGGCATTGTATAACTTATTATAAGTTGTATAGCTTCCGTCTCTCTTTACTTTAAACGTCTCCAACTAGGTAAATGTATTTATAATGACCCGAAAGCAAAATTTATTGCGTGTATTTAATTTGATAAAAGATTGCATTTGTCGCCATTGATTTTCTCGAATTCATTGCTTTAATTACACACGTAGGCTTGAGTACGTGAGCTTCCAAATTTTACGTATAATTACACAATTTAAGTTACCGTAATGAGACATGTTGAATTGTGTTCCTCAAGAAAGGAATTAATCTTTCTTCACTATACTTTTAAACTATAACTTTCTCTCCAATTTTTTGTTTAAAAGTGAGAAATTTTGCGCTTTAATTTAAGGGGCTTTATAAATGAGAAAAAAGAGCATTTTTTTAATTAGTCATGTGAGGTGTTTATGCAGTGCTTGAAATTAGTTTCTAGTGTGTGGCCCAGTGTTTCAAAAGGAGGAGTGGCTTCCTCATTATGCAATCCAAAACGTCTGAATTCTTACTCACCCCGCTCCGTGTACCTACTTAATATCCAAGTAAACTACCGAATACCTAAATTAAAGTTTTAGGTTTTTAACTTTTAAAACATCTTAATTTTTAGCTGTATGAAATGCAAAACGGTAATGCAGGATTTGTAAGATCCCTGGGGGTCTTTGTCGTCTAAAGCAATGCGCTGAAAGATTGAAACATCAACAGAAGGTAGATTTCAAATATGGTTATGGAGAAGAATTGGAAAAACGAAATGAACAGAAAAAAATACGGGTGAAGAAATGTAAAGCGTGACAAGGGATGAAAGGAAGTTAATGGAAGAAATTTGAAAATGACAGGAAAATTGGATCGAGGTGAAGTTAAGAGGCTTTTGGATGCGAGGAACGCGATGGAGTGATGAGAAGAATGTCTGGTAGGCAAGGGAAATGGAGGAAGAGATTAGGCAATAAAGCGGGTTAAACCCTTTGAGCAGTACGAACTTTCATTGACGTCCTCGTGCCTCCTGGCCGTCTAGGGTATGCATGCGCACATGACCGTCTTTCATATTAGCGCAGGAGCACGAAAGGCGTACGTTCCACGCCTCCCATTAAGATGCATTGTAGCATGTTGTTCGATCCTTCCTTTTGGCTGGCAAACCCAATTATCACTATAAAGTGTCTCTGAGGAGTCCTCCCAACTATTTTATTATTCTACTAACCACGTTCAGCCTTGAGTACGTGCATACCACTTTAGTTGGTTCCATGAACGGAAGTTATTGCCTTCTAAGCTGGTTTTAGTCCTGTTCTAAGTTAACGTTTTAGTCTCATACCACAATATTTAGGATCTCACTCAGTGAAATCATTTTATTTTTTGATAGTATAATGTATGACCTTTTTATTTTCATTGATTGCTTATGAAGCACACTTGAGTTCAAGGTAATTGTAATTGGAAGTAGTTTAATTTGTTTCGAAAAGACAACTCACTCCTCGGATCAGAGCAAACGCAAAAAACTCACGACTCAAATGGGTTGATGGAAGATAGGATGTTGCCTCAACTGAGATATAAATTGCCACTCTTATTTATTTGTGAAGCTGGTTCCTCGTTATGACGTCATATGATTTAAGCTAAAATTACGGAACCATACCATACGAAGTATTTTCTCCGGGAAAGATACATACAAAATACGATATCAATCAATCTCCTTTAGCACGTCGACTTTCCTTTAACCATGGATGAATACCGAATTTAACTATTGCATATGAATCTTAATATTTAAGGAGATGCCGCCGTGACTATGTGAGTAAAAATAATACTAGTTTCTAATATTTTTCCAAATGGTCCAAATAATCCTCCTTTTGCTAGTGGATTGGGTAACCTACAGAAAACCATGATTAAGGTAAATGAATTAAAAGTCAGTGGAGAGTAAAAGTAATATTTAATAATCATAATCAAGGTACTGTATTTCCAGATTAATCCTCGATAATATTTTTATGACTACATTTACCCAGTCATAGGAGCTGACTGCATCGCCATTTCTTGGGAATTACCATATTTTGACTTCAATGTTCGCAGTAATTACATAAAAACTAAAAAATAGACGGTAATATGCATTTTTTGCTTCTAAAAATTTTTTTTCATGAATATGCCATTTGTGTAAGGTTCTCTTGTGTAAGGAATATCCATTTGTGCTATAGCCATTTGTGCGAGGAATAATCATTGGTCATGAAATCCTAAGATTGGTTGACTGCAGCCCTTCCCTATCTGTTGCAAGGTCCGTTACCTACTGGTATGTCTTCGTATGTACTTTCCTTTTTATTTGGTCGATGAACTTATTCCTGGGTCTTCCTCTGGGGATTTTTCACTCTATTTTACCTTCAGTTGTGTTCTTCAAAAACCCATTGTGTCTCATAGTGTGTCCAATCCTTTTTTGTTCTTCTTTTCTCTATGCTGTTCCATATGGTAATTCCATCTCTACTCTTCTGTACACGTCATTGTTTCTTATTTTGTCCGTCCATTTTATCTCCAGCATCCTCCTCCAGAACCTGGTTTCTAAGAAATCTAGTCTTTTCTAGTCAATTTTTCCAATTTACTATGCTTCGGATTCCTAGAGTGTCACGCTCCACATGAATATTTTCTCATATATATATTGTGTCCTTGTTTGTAGTCCTATCTTCTATGAACACAGCAGTTGTCTTTTTACCCTGAATGCTTTCTTAGCTTGGACTATTCTTCGCCTGATGTCGGAAGTACTTCTTCCGTCCCTCGCAATGGTGCTTTAGAGATAGGTGAAGGAATCCACTTACTATGACAGCCACACTTCAACTAAATGTAGGGCGTTCTACAGCAAGTATCCTCTCAACTTGTTCTGGATCAAGTATCGTGTGATCTGGGATTTGGTGCACTCACGTATGTCAGTGTCACTTGAATTCATCATGTTTTCAAGTCGTGAGCTGAAAATTCATACAACTGACGGCCTCGCAAGCTCACCGGCACGTGGAGCTACCGGAGGTGGATGGGGGCGGGGAGAGGGGCGGGGTGGAAATCTGGGGGTGGGAGGGGAGATGGTTTAACGGGGTGTGGGTGGTTCTCTTTCAGGGTTCGGGGGAGAGGGAAGGAGGCGGGGGTCGGCGCATTCAAGGCAAAACATTAGCGTCGTTCCCCAGAAAGGAGAAGCGCGTGGCACTGCGGCAGTCCCCACGCATTCGCGTCTTCCTCTCCCCTCCTTTCCGCACCACTATTATACGGGGTGTTTCAGGAAGAATCCATAGTGGTGGCGAATCTTGGTGCCAGTCGCTCTTCTTCATTTCAAACTCCCTATCCGCTCCTTTCCGCATCCCTTGAACTGAGTGTTTCAGGAAGAATATGCGTAGCCTATAACGTAGTAAATATAGAGTTAGAGAAAATTGGTAGCACTCGCTTGTGAAGAGCGAGGAGAGGAAAGCATACAAAAGAGGTGGTGAGGTCCCTCAGAGCTCTCCTGTACCTTAGCCCGCTTACCAGCGCTTGGTTCACTTCATTCAAATTGTTACGATTAACATAGTAGTGTTACTAAATTGTTGAAGGCATTAGGACGGGAACCACTATCCAATAGAAGGGAAAAATATAAGTTAAATCTTTTACAGTTTAATGCAGACAATTTTTGCAGGCAATTTAATGCCGACAGAAAGTTTAATGCAGACAATGTTTTGCCGGACGTTCAAAATATTTTGCTTGAGTCAAACTATAATGATTGGAACTATCACAGGAATAAGATTAAGGAAATAGACTGCAGAACCGATAGATTTATAATATCATTTTTTTCCACGTACATTAAGGGACCATAATAGTATATTTCGTCGTCGTATATTTCCGGTTTATAACTATTTCGACCGCGGAAAGAACGTGAATTTGCCGAAAATCAAGTGATCGCCTTGACACGTTTGTCGTGTATTTCTAAAAATTTTTGCACTTGTTGTAAATGAGCATCTCTATAAAGGATCAGCAAAATGTTGAAAATTGTTTATTATAACGTCGCAGTGAACATTCTCCTGACCCCTACAACGCATTTGCCTCTGTGCCACCAGTGGCGCTGTTGTCTGGTACGTGGAATGCAGGGTAAGTAAATTGCTGTATGTTCTTTATACAGAACTTTAAGGGAAAGGCGTAGATCTATCCGAGGCTGCTAAAACTAAAACTGAATATTCAGGCATAAGACCGATGCATACAGCCCCCTCCAGGCACAGTCATACAGGTTCCATGATTGATTGTATCATACGATGCATAATTTAGTGAAATTTAAGACGTTGAGTTGATATGGAGTCACATTGGGCGCGAGAATGTGCAACAAGGAAAAATGATCGGTAACAGATACGAAAGATAGCGGAACTGTGTCGTGATAGGACGGAGGCTTGCGGAAGCCGTGTATTAACAGTGAATGCGATAGCGTTGAAGAGGATTTTCTTTTCCTGCCTCAGAGGAAGTGATATCAAAGTAATAGGCTGCGGTAAGGATGCAGCAAGGACGGCTGTCGGTGTATACATATTATATCATCTTGCTTCATTTTAGTGGGTGCCGTGAAAATATCGGACCAACCCTGGAAAGAATCCCTCCACCATATCGTTCGTATCTAGATATAGGTAAACACGATTAACCTGAACCATCGCTAGGTCGTGTGGCATGGAGTGCTTTAACATCTGTCATGAACACAAAGAACGGGGAAGGAAAAAGAAGAGGAATTAGATGAAAATATAGATGTTTATGCGAATTTAATGACAGTTCGACGTCCTGAATGATGATGATGCCCCAAGAACGGTCTAGTCTCATGGGGCACTTGTTAAACATTGTTTTTTTGTATTTATTTAAAATAAATTCATTCATTCCTTCAAAAAACAAATTAGCGTCTCCGTTTTCGATGCTACCATTGCGCAGTGAGTCTACAATATGCCGCTAATGTAAAGGGTATGAAATTTCTAAAGGCCGCTTTACACGGTACATTTTATTGCACAAACGAATGTATCATAGAATGTACAAGAAACTGAATGGAAATAAAGCAGGTTCTATTTCCCGTGAAGTCATTCAGACAATCATTAAATTTGCCGCATTACACTGTATGTACAATTTTCCTCATGCAAGAGTTCATACATTCGTTTGTACAATAAAATGTACTGTGTAAAGCGGCCTTGAGAATTTTTGTGGTAATGGCTAAAGGAATGGTGTTAGGAATATGTTTGTAATGAAAAAATTTTGATTTGATGCTCGAATATGAAAAGAGGATAGACCATGTTGAGAGTATTGATTAGAGTCAAAAAACTAAACTGATTTATGATGAGTAGGGAGCAGTGTGAGAGGAAGAGGTACATCGAGAGAGCCATGGGTATTAGTGCTCGGAGAAACTTTAAAGAGCGAGAATATAAGGAGTCTGAAAAACAGCGGGTCGTGTATGAAGCATTTCCTGTTTTTAGCTGAAGAAAAAAAGGTACACTACGCCTACCCAGTAAAGGAACAGTGGGATAGCGTGTTGGTGTTTTCATGGGTGATAGTGTTTGAATAAACTTCAAAGAAAGAGAATATAAGGTGTTGTAAAAACAAGAGGTCGTGTGTGAACTATTGCTTGTTTGTAGCTGAAGAAAAAGAGGTGTACATAGCCTATCCAATAAGGGAACAGCGTTTAGGTGTTTTAACTCCTATGGTTATAACACTCAATCATTCGAGAAAGCGACATAAATGCCCGAGGTTGGTTCTTAAATCACGACATTTGCTTAAATATACAGGCACGTTTCCAGATATCTATTCACCACAAGTACTTTTAATGGAAACTTCAAATTGCACTGGATAAAATGCATGAATTTCCGTAAAATCGTGAGTGAGGAGTTGCGAACTAATGCCATTAAGACTTGAGTATCTTCACGATTCCTAGTTTTTAAGCGCACTGAATAGGTTATTGTTTAATGACTACAAATATTTTTTCAGGGCGAAAATATTTGTAAAAAAATACGTGTACCCTCATCACAATTCGTGCTACGTGACCCATGGAGATGTTATACTGCCTTATTTAAATTTTTTTTTATTACTGCCTTATTTAAATCTTTTTTTTTTTAAATAAAAAAATCTAACTTGGTCAAAGTGAAATATTTCTGTCAAATTTTGTCTTCACGATGGAGAAAATTTTATCATGAGAATACTTCATTAGAAACTTTACCTCAAACTTTCTGTCAAGTATAGCATCGCATCCCTGAACATGTATATCTGTACTGATATTGCCTGAATGTTGTACCTGATGATGCCTCAAGTCAAGTGAAACGCGTCGTACCATCCAAAATAAAATTCTGTGGAAAAGTACAAAATTGGATTAGAAATCCAAATCAACATATGTGTCAGCAAATATGAACGTAAAAAAATAATTTCATAGGAGTGAGCATTCATTCATTGTTTTACGACTGCAAATACTTAACTCCCTCGGAGCAATGTTGTTTTCTACCAGAGTCCTCTAGATTGCATTCTGACCTCTTACCCTCATGTCTATCTACTATCTCAACTTCACCCATTGTGAAATCCTAGAAATCTATACTCAGATATTACCCTGCAAGCCACCGTAATGGGTTTGGTCTGGGGGTGACTTTTCACCAACATGAACTACAGTGAAGAAATTTACTTCCACCAACTTGCAGCACCACATAATGGGTATGCTACAAATGCTACAGAAACTACTGTTATAATCTATAATATAACTATGTAAACGTGACACAAGAGTCATACAGGGAACATACAAAACATAGTGTTAGCACTACTCGGCAGGTTTAGAAACATGCATTAGGGGACATATGAATAAATCAGCTACACTACCTGTCAACTAACCTACTTCGAAGTCTCAACTCACCCTTGATGGCATCTTCGCTGGAAAAACGATATTTTTAACCTTTCTGTTCTACCATCTATTTCCCTTATTTTATTCTTATGATCTGATCTACATCTGGTCGTTAAACCTGTATTGTCACATATTGTCCAAAAGGAAAGTCTGAGTATATTTCATATATCATTTGCATCGTCATGTTGACGTTCGTAAGATATTGAAAACTTCTTCTAAAAATAAATCGGTTTTGAATTTACATAAAATATTGAGTCTAAATTTTAATCGACTGTCTGAAAGCGATTCCCATACAAGTAGTTTCAAGAGGTCAGTTACACTAACGAGACTATCATAACGGTAAATACATATTCGAGTTACTAGCGTAGAAAGCTCGCAATGTCAACACGAACATTCGGAGCTCTCTGTAGGGGGTGCATCATGGTCCGTGCGGGACTAATTGAGATCCGGCCCGTCGTTTTACATGAAGAAAAAAAAGTAATACGCATACCACATCCTTTCACGATGCAACCACCCTCTTCGTTTTCATATCTTTTATATATTTTTTTATTATTGCAGCGAAACAAAAGGGGGGAAGAGAACCCTACCACGTCGTCCCAGGCCGTCCTTTTTCTCTCCTTTCATTTTTCGAAACCAACCACCCCTGCTCTCGGTCAGAAACAATCCATGCCGCCCCCCCCCTCCCTACGCTCACCCCTCGTCCTCCCCCCTCACCCGCCCGCCTCCTCCCCCAAAACGAATCCCAAAAACCTCCCGGTGGTGTTTGTGTGTGACTCATACGGGAGACGCTACGCCAACGCCTGGTGGGCGGAGGCGGTCGAAATACGCCGGAGCGAGTGCACTCAGCTGGTGCCGCGCATGCAACGGGCGCGAGGTGGGAATTGATAGGGATGCATTTCTCGTAATACTTTTTGGGGCGCCATTCATAAAATCTCGTAGAAAGATTCCAACTTTTAGAGGTGTTTATTTTCAATACTTCTACATCTACATACTAACATGCGAGCCGCCGCATGGGTGTGTGTGTGAAGGTGTAAGGTTTTGGTTGGCGAAATGGTGATGTGTATTATGGGAGTGTATTTAGTGGAGCTCTGTTTTTATTGTGGTCGCTCATTGTGCGCGGATAGAACGAGTTTTTGTATCTATCTGGTCGGGTAATTATCTCTCTTATTTTATCGCCTCTGTCAGACCTATAGATGCAGTTACGCAAGCCAAGCCTAGCGTGTAGCCTCCGAGTATTTATGAGCTCCCACCTGAATCCCTCTAAAAGTTGTGGATCACCCTGTGTTCACTCGTAGCAGTTTTTAACGAAGCGTGCTGCTTTTCTTTGTCCTTTATTGATTTTTTTATTTAATCTTTATGACTCCATAGTTGAACTATAGCGTTCAGAGTAGGACTTCAGCGTTAAATGAAAACGGTATATTTAGAGGTGCTTACGGAGAAATCATGGATCGCACACGTCTTTAAATGTGTATTCTCAGATTTTCTCGGGCCTCCGTCCGAGTTAGTTGGTCCATGTTGGCCCAACTAACTCGGACGGGTTGTACTGTTGGTTGACTGGTTGTATTGTCAGATATTGTACGAAAAAAGTCCTTTTATATTTAATAGCGTCCATTAATTCTACATTAAAATGAACAACTGTGGCTGATTCGCCAAAAATTTTCTTTGACACACATCCGTGAGGAATTTCACAAAAATAAAAATGAAGTCACTCGGTGAATTCCACATCAAGGGCTCTAGTAATCCTAATATTACCGTGGCTTTTATACAAAGCATGGATATCTCAATGATCGTGAAAGTAACCTCGGCTACTCAATTAATGGGGATGAATTTCTCGTATTACTTTTTGGGGCGCCATTCATAAATTAGCGAAGAAAGATTCCATCCTTCGAGGTTTTCAGCTTTACTCTTCCAGCGTTAAAAATGAAAACTGACTATTTAGGGGTGCTTACGCAAAAAAATCGCTTGTCGCCGACGTCATCTACATCTAAATCTACTCATTAACCGGCAAGCCACCACAAACGTGTTTGGCAAGGAAAGACATATCACCAACATGGACTGCATTGAAGAAATTTACTTTCACCAACATCCACCATATAATGGGTATGCTACAAATGCGACATAAACTACTAATATAATATATAATGTAACTATGTAAACGTGACACAAGACTCATGCAAGGAACATAGGAACATGCAAAACATCGTGTTAGCACTACTCGACAGGTTTAGAAACATGCATTAGGGGACAAATGAATAAATCAGCTACACTACCTGTCAACTAACCTACTTCGAAGTCCCAATGCAGCCATAATGGTCTCTGATCGATCGCGAGAAAAACGACCCTTTGAACCTTTCTGTTCTACAATCTGTTTCCCTTATTTAATTCTCATGATCTGATCTACATCTGGTCGTTAAACCTGTATTGTCACATATTGTCCAAAAGGAAAGTCTGTGTATATTTCATATAGCATTTGCATCGTCCATTCATTGAAATTCAGAACTGGTGTGTTTCAGAATGACACAGAGAGTGTTATCATGACGCCTCACTACATCTCTTGGTCTTTCAGAACCGATAAAATAAGAGAGATACATTGCCGAACAGAAGGGTACAAAAAATTGTTTTTTTCCGCGAACAACAAGCGACCACAATATGAACTGAGCTCCACTAAATACACTACCATAATACACGTCACCATTTCACCTCCAAAATCCTTATATACCCTTACATTTTTACACGGCTGGTGTCCTAACACCCCTTCCTACACGCCCATGCGGCGGCTCGCAGGGTAGTATGTAGATGTAAATTGAAATAACGAACTTTCTTTAACACATATCCGTGAGGAATTTTACAATAATAAAGACAACCAATTGGTGAATTTCATGTAAAGAGCTCTTGTAGTCCTAATATTTGCGCGAATTTTTAATAAAATTTGGATATCTCAATGCTCGTTAAGTTAACCTCGGCTACTTGGTGGTTGTCGCTGTTTGGATAGCGACCAACAGCTGTGGTAATTTGCACCTACAACCCACAATATATTGGTTGGGGTTATTAGAAGAGTAAAGCAAGGGGGGGGGGCAGAAATTTGACACCTGCAACAACCTCCTCCACATGATGGGCGTCAATGGGTCCATCCTACTTCCCTTTAACTTCCAATCTGACGAGTGGAGCATGCTCTATATTTGAAGTGCTCTTCTGATGGCACCCTAGAAGGTATGGGTATTCCTTCGAAAAATCTGGGCCACTGCCGAGAATCGAACACGGTGCAACGGATTGGGAAGGCAGTAGATATTCTAGCTGAGCCGATCCCCTTGATCATCTACATCTACTTAGTAGAATCAGATCATGAGGCTAAAATAAGGGAAATAGGTGGTATAACAGAAAGGTTCAAAATTTCGTTTTTCCAGCGATCAATATGAGACATTAATGGCTTCATTGAGACTTTGAAATAGGTTAGTTGAAAGGTAGTGTAGCTGATTTATTCATGTGCCCCCTACTGCATGTTTCTAATCCTGCTGAGTAGTGCTAACACCTGCGTGTTCCCTGCATGACTTATGTGTCCCGTTTTCATAGTTAAATTACAGATTATTTTACCAGTTTCTGTAGTATTTGTAGTATACCCATTATGTGGTGCATGTTGGTGAAAGTTAATTTCTTCACTGTAGTTCATGTTGGTGATAAGTCAGCCACTGCCAACCACGTTTTTGGTGGTTTGCAGGGCATATAAGTGGGTGTATATGTACAGGGTGTCCACTGACTGGGAAAAACCGGGAAAATCGGGAATTATCCGTGAATTTTTGGCGCCGGGAAATGTTCGTGGATTATTCTTGAATTTCTGGTTTGAGTCGGAAACTTTAATAATTATCATTTCAAGATAACAAATCCTTATTTTTATAAGTAAAATCAACAACGATAACTTAACATCAGAATAATCTATCATAAATATATTTGTTATTTGATAACTGTACGTGATGTAATGGATTTACCGTTGGTATGAATAAGTAAATCAAAGAGAAACTTATTAGAGAAAATAAAGTAAAAAAACTTAGTAAAAAAACTTAGAGTAAGCCTACGGTTTAGTCTTCTTAAAACCAATATAAAACTTACTGCTAATAAAATTGCATACAGAGAGTCCTCGTTATGCGTCGTTTCGATTTACGTCTGATTCGGTGTTACGTCCATGCTGAAAAGGGTCGCCGGAAAATTTTTCCCTGTTTAATGCTCATAAAATAGACCGTATATGCATCTGCCTGCGTTTTTTGATAACTGAGACATAACCATCCTATCTGAAATAGCTATTTTTTCCTGGATGAAGGCAAAAAACGAATTTTGAAATCAGCGCCTTGATTTATCTTTGGATTAAAGTGGTCACGAATATCTGGATCCGGTTTACGTTGTTTCGACTTACGTCGCTCTTCTTCAACGCGCATCTCCGACGTAAACCGAGGACTTACTGTATTTGATTACCTTATTATAACACTTATTTATTATTTAATTAGTTATTATTCTTGGGTTGGGGTTTCACAATTCTTACGTGTGGGTTAAGCTTGAAAAATCCATATTCTACATAAAACTTGAAAAAAAACTTCACTTCGGCTGATATAAAAACTGCGATATTATAACCGGGAATTTTATATAAATTTAGCATTGAAAACCTGGAATTATGCTTGAATTTAATATTTTAACTTTAGTGGACACTGATGTAAAGGCGTTCTAATCTTAATGCGCTTGGTGACCAGAGGCGCATTCCTGTGTGAATAAAATTTGGCGAACCATGATGGAAGTCATATGATCGCACCAAAAGTTTCCTTCGGAGTAATTTATACCTCCTTGGTCTTGGAGCTTTTACCCACGAGAGGCAGCTCGCGGCGACGGCCACCGACTGTCCGGACGCCATCTATCGGTTACCACGGATGAACAGACAGCAGAGCAGGGGAGAGGCAAACAGCGGTGGCGCTCGCGAGAGAGGGAGTATTTTTGTGGAAATCGCTTCGGCAACCTTCGGCCGTTTCCGTCAACGTTCGACTCTAACCCCCGGACGACGCCCTCTGTACCTCTATTCCTCTCCTCTTCCCTCTTGCTTTTCGTATTCCTATCCTGTTCCCCTATTTCTCTCTCTCTCTCTCTCCCCCCTCTCTGCCCCTGCGAAACCGCCCCTCCCCTCCTTCCCCGCCCCCTCGTACCTCTCCGCCCCCGCCCTGTCCCCCCCTCACTTCTTCGCCGCGATCGCAAAAGCCCCCGTCGATTCGTAGCGGGGCTGGCGTGCGGAGTCTGCGTGTGCGAGCTGCGTTTCATACCCGGGGAGAGTTGTATGTGGCGCCCTGAAGAGTGTGCGGCGGGGGGGTGCGTGTATTTCTCGTCCATGAGAGAGAGAGAGAGAAGGTAGAAGAGGAAGAGAGAGAAGGAGAAGCAAGGGAAGAAGAAAGAGGGGAAGAGAGAAGGACGCCGCCCCCTCTCACTCCATCCACGAGCAAGAGCCGACACAAAACAACACACACACACACCAGCCCCGCTCCGTCACGAAGGAGTGTTGAAGGGAAAAAGGTGGTCAGTTGCCCGTGGTGTGTCGGTCGGTGGTGGTGAGGAGAGACGCACCTACTACTCTCGGTGCATACGACGACGAGCGGAGGGAAAACGTCCCCGGGTGAAGAGAGAGCCCTTCCGCCCGTCCACGAAGCGGACTTCGGGTGTCTTCGCGCCCTCCGGCGAAGACCCCACCGCGTTAAGTTCGTTCATCCCGAGGCGTACCTTAGGGTCCTCAGCGAGGACCACTTTGTGTGCGGAAGGCGGCAAGAGAGAAGAGGTTTGCTGCATGCCACTCCTACCTCGTTGGTCGCGCAAGGATCGTTCTTCGGGTCGCAGCGTGGGATGAGTGCAGGAGGACCCCGGATCAAACGAGGGGGTCTCAACTGTAACAACATCTGCTTGCGGAGGAGGAGGTGCTGAAGGCGGCCAGGGCCCTGATTGCCGCTGGACAGGTAGGAAGGATTCCTGCCCTTATGGTCTTCCTTGCGAAAATTCCGTGGGAGTTCGCACTCACATTCATCCCCTCGATTTTAGTCGAGGGAGCCGTGTGTGTTTATGGGGCCACCCCCCTCTCTCTCTCTGCCATACACCCATGTGGGGGGAGAGGAGAACGTCGATGCCGTACTCGGTACGGGACGCCGAAAGTGTGCGGACCCCTCGGGGTGTTGAACGCCCTCGGTGTGCATGCGTAGTTCCCCACTGCGAGCCTTCACATGGCCTGCATCAGGACGCGTAACCGATGGGAATTGTTTACTGTTTTAGCTGTTGGCTACGTTCTTGTTAACCTCCAATATGCAGTGTTTACGGAAGGGTATGTCAAGGCGTATTCTGTGAGCTGGGTTGTATTGAAAGATTGAGACTAGGGTATTGTCCTTGTTGCTTCTAATGCTGCAACGAAAATGAACAGTCAAACCTGGGTTTTAGACTTTTTTCTCATTTGATTTGAGTGGTAACAGGTCTTACCTCTAACTACTGGAGTATTTAATCCTAGAGTTTGTTTAGTTTCAGATGGTGAGTGACGAGCATTCAAATCTGCGGGTTAGGATGGTCTTCCCATATTAACCGCGTGGTTTACAACGCTGATGATTGGTGTCGAGATAGGTCATCGCGATTTTTAAACATTTTTCATATTTGGCTCTGTAAAAACTTACATACAACCATATTACCCGCCTAACCTTGATGGTTCAACGGCCGTAGTCGTCGGTAGTTTTAGCTAATGCCTCTAATCTATCAGTCTTTTGGAGTCAGAATACACCTGTCAAGAGAGGCGAGTGGGCGTGTTCGCCTGGATTCTCGGTGGTTCTCCTCAATCCTTGTTTTGTTTCCAGCTTTCGTCATGCCTCGTCGCTTTGGTTCCCTTTCCTTTTGACAGTCGTGCGCCGGGTTTCTGGCTTTCGTGTTGCCTGGCGTTGGACGTGGGATGGTTTTCGTTTTTCCGAGTTCAACAAAGGCGTTTGACCCAGTCGCCCCAACGGCGGTTTTCCCAGAAGGTATAAATTTTTTTTCCCGATCGTGAGAGGTGCCTGCTTGAGGGATTAACTGTTCCCAATCTCACTGCAACGTATGACGGAAGTGGTCCTATTTAAGGGACTTGAAGGGAGCCATTTATCGGAGAAGTACGGAGTCAGAATTGATGATACCTTTCACTCGCTCGACTTAGTCGCTGCACTCCTTATGGCCAGGAAGAGTATCGGATCAGTGTCTGGATTCTCCCGAGGAAGGATGTTGTTTATTTTTTTCCGCACCATCTTTGTCGTCCGTGTTCGTCAAAAAAGTTGGTACTGCTCAAGGAAGAGGCTCAAGAATAAAATGGAGACAGCATGGACATGAATGCTTATGCGGGAAGGGGAAGAAATAACGGGGGGCGTGTATGGGAAGGATTTTAGCCCAGTAGGCGTGGCCAGCAAGTCTCAAAGCCTTTGGATTTTAACTTAGATTCGACAAAAATCAAACGCTGTGAACCGGAAACGAGAGTTGAAACCTTAACCCTGCCCACTGTAATGGGGGATTTGGCTTCTAGAATCTTGGCATAACGAAAAAAAGTCTTCGTACATTCCACAATTTGAAGTTTATTGCCGACCCAGGTTTCGACTGCACAGCAATCATTATCAAGGTTGCTGTGCAGTCGAAACCTGGGTTGGAAATACACTTTTAGGTGAGGAATATACTACGATATTTTTTCGTCATTTCTGTGTCAATTTTCCACAAAGTTACGCCTTCAAACATTAATTTTATTTTAGAATATAGCTCTAATGTCACCTACTCATCTTTTATAACCTCCTTGGTTCTGCTTCCCGTCTCGCTCGAGACAGTACACCGTGTACTTTGATGAACTCGAGGGGGATTTAATTCGCTCGGCGCGTGCTCCGCATTTCGACTGACCCTAATGCCCAATCACCTGGTCTCAGCCTGGGAGGGTTAACGGTAGGGAGGGGGCGACGGGTCGGTCTCAGTGAGCCACCTGTGTACACCTGTGAAAGAGGCGGTACTGTGAGGTGCGTGGGGGAGGGATTTGAGGGGGGTGGAAGATTTTATGCTAAGAGAAGAGGGTGGTTCTTACTTGGATGGTGGTTGACTACGGAACCACATGTCGGAGTTCGGCACTCTGTGATTACTCCCGATTTCATTCACCAGAGTACTCGGGTCTCAGGCGACTCGTGTTCGTTCGTCCGTGTGGGCTGAAACCTTACTTTACTCACGCGAGAGGTTGCTCTCTCTCTCTCGACGCCATTCAGTTCAGGGCAGCTGTTAGACCGCTTATATATTAATGAACTCACGTGCTCCCCCTCATGCGAATCCGGAGAGCAGAGATCGCCGTTGAAATCATCAAATTGACTCTGAAAAATATTGGTTCTTGATTTTTTTATTCCCTCACCCAAGTACGAATTTTGGTGGCGAATATGATTGTATTGATTGGTTCCTAAAAATCGTCTAAACATTCAGGAACCATGTAGCTCATGTATGATTGACGTTTTTGGTTTTTCTCGTAGTACACTTCCTCGCGTGTCAAGATGTAATATGACTGGATATGATTCACAATTTTTCATAGATAAGTAAAACTTGAATTACCATATAAGTTTCGGAGTTATTCTTTCATGTTCTTGGGCTATTGAGGGTTTAATATAATTTTGTGCGGAAAATCGCAAATATTTATTTAATTACAATGTGAAATACCTCAATTTTTGCCCAGATTTTCAGAGTTTGGTGGAAACAATTACTACCTATCTATGTGGTAACTGAAGGCAGTAATTTCCGTATCTAGTTTGTCTAGATGAAAACTTTTATTTAGAATTCAAGCTGAAGCTATGGTTGTGACGGTCAGTAAGGTCGGTTCAATGCCAAGATAATGTCTGTTTTGTTAAAAATCAGTGTTTTATGAAGTAGCTAGTAAATATACTGATATTGTCTCTTGCGACTTGGATATTTTGTTTTAAACTTTAATTTAGGTTCGAGTAGTGTTCGCGTGTCTCGAAAATGTCTCCTGCATTCAAGTCGTTATAAACGTTTTAATACTATACGAGGAAATGAGCTTGGATGTATTATAAATTTATCATCCGTTTTCGTGAAATCTTTAAGCAGCTTGAATTGCGTTTCAGAAGTATTGATATTTTATTCACCGTAGCTTGGCGTGATGCTTTTGTTTTAAGCTTACGTCGAGGTTACGCCCACTTCTCAGTTTCAAGAATCTGGGCGGGGCAATGGGTGTAGGCAAGCCGCTTGGAAGTTGGAAAATATCAAACAATCGGATTCAGCTTCGAGATTTTACTACATTACACTCAGATATATAGTATTTTATCACTTTATGTCGAATTATGCTCGTAAAATTTAATAAAATAAACAATTTTTTAATCGATGGCCGATTATTCAAAAACTTTCTCCGCTGTATATCATACTCTAGGATAGCATGCACTCTGTAATTAATATGTCGTTAGAATGTAATTTAGATCGGCCCCTTTTAATACATTATCTCAGTAAAAGCCTAGTCATTCAACAATTATAGCCGATCCATTGGATGACCTACTGATGAATTTAATAACCGTCTTGTATTTTTTACTCCTGCATTTCTCTAGCGTCCGAAGAATTCCTGCATGTCATCTCTCTCGTCGTCTCTGAAGTTGACAAAAAGTTTAGAAGAGAGCATGTTTGCTTTTTTTATGACATACTATACTTCAGAATTTCAAGAATTAATTGGAGAGCCGTATATTGCTATCTCAAGGGGTTCAACTGAAATATTTGCATTATGTAGTTTTAGTTATTGTACTTACGACTCAGCGTTGCGGGGAAACTGTGAGGTCAGTTGTGCTCTATGGTACGATTAGTATAACGACATTGAAATATGCTTGGTTGTCAGTTATTAATAGAAAGACTATTGTTATTTTACGTTCAGTGTTTGAATCCTGTCTAAATTCGTTTATTGAGAGTCGCTCAATAAACGAATCGTCCGATCAATTTCCAGAACCAGATTCTATTATCGGCGAAAATTTTAAGGTAATATTGGGACTGAACTGATTTAATGGGATTTAAGTACTCTACAGTTTAAACGTGGAGTATTGAAAAGGTAGAGGTGAAATTTTTCCAGTATAGTAAGTCATTCCATGCCGATGAGCTTTTGCCGTCAATCTAAATTGTGTTGACGGTTTTTGTGTGATTTTTTGGATTCTGTATAAATAATTAAGTGTATCTTCTTGACTAGTTTAATTTCACATCACATCACACGCCCTCGTGGGGGCCCATAGGGTGGTTTGTAGATGTTTGTAGATGTGTGTTATTCAGATTGCTTAAGTCAGGCGAAACTTTGTGGAACTTGCTTAACATTGTGAAATGACAGCTGTACATTACTAATTCCACATAAACTTTATTGACGACCTAGGTTTCCACTTATGAAGTCATCATCAGGTCTACTTATGAAGTCATCACCGAATAATGACTTATAAGTCGAAACCTCTGTCGTTAATAATGTTTATGTGGTATCACCCAGTAATAGCTTTCATTTCACAAAGTGTATCATTGCAACTATATGACTGATCGAACTTCTCTTCTACCTATTCTCGTTTCATTTTTCATAATTTCCAGTCAATTTGTAGTAATTAACTCGTCACACTTTTATAAACATATTTCACTCTAGACTACCACAGATTATAGATTTTAACCGTACGTAATGGAATGATGAAACAATTTTTCAACTGATTCACAGTGCATTTTGGACTTTTGCCGGCTGCCCTGCTGTCATTAGCCTGAACTATTTGAAATTTTATCGGCCTAGATCTCCGTAAAATACTAACTCGCATGTGACACATATATCATTTTGTTTGATTCATTTTGTGTTGAAGTTCTATCAAAGAATTCAAGTAACCCGGGGTCACCGTACTGCATCGCAAATGTCGAAAGTTCGTCACATCGGTGGCCGTAAAAATTCTCTCCGAATTCAATCCATCGTTTCAGTTAACGATAATGTCTTTAGAGGATGCAATTGAAAGTTGTTGAGCATAACTGCTTCAGTCTTTAGTGGTGTTAATGGCATTTGAGTGCACGACCAGTTGATGGACATTTCTTTCCCCAACTTGAATTCATTTTGATTAAGATTGAATCCGGGTGGTGTGATTGACCTCAGAGGTTGGAAGCCTCCTTTAACCACATATATAACTTTTTTAATTCCACTTTGCATGAGTCTTAATGATTAAATACGATCATGAGTAGAGTAACTTCATAATTCCTACTGTTTTCAGCACACACTGAAGGTTATTGTGTAATGACTACAGATCTTTGTTCAGGGTGATTAGAGTTCCTTCCAAATACGTGTACTGATAACTTGTAAATGTACTTTGTCAATATTATACTTACTGGCTTTATTTAATAAAAAAAATTGCTAACCTGGTCAGAGTGAAATATTTTTATCACATTTTGTATTTCACATGTGAAAATTTTATCTTTCGAATACCTAAATATTATGTGTGTCAAAGTATATTAAGTTGCAACATAATTCCATTGGAGTAGGCATTCCTTCATTTTTTAGACCGATGCTTAACACGTTCGGAGCAAAGTTGGTTTGTACCAGAGTACTCTGTATTGCATTCTGAACACCACTCTTTCACGTAGTTTCCATATAGCAATCCAGAGGACTCTGGTTTATACTAAAGTTAAGGTACCTAATATAATAATGTGTCGTTAACCCTAATTATTCAATAATACCTACATGCAATGGTGCACATACAGTGTGATTGTTCAATGAAAGAAATGTATAACGCGGTCAGATCTTTTCGCTTTTATAGGATTATTCACAGTGATACCCAGATGATCTATCATTAGAATGCCTGGATAGCTATGAACGAGCTTGTAAGGCTGTTGAGGGTACACTTAATAATCACTCAATGGTAGAAAATCACTTTGTCGGAGTGATAATAATAATAAAATTTATTTATGTTCTGTGGCAAGCCACCTAAGAACAAATACATAAGTTAACGATAAAAGACAAGAAAACACAGTTGGCACAAAAAAGACACTAGTCTGATGTTAAAATTTCGTACGTTATAAGTATACACAATTTTGCTGTAATCATTAAGAACAAGACATTGTACAATGTATTGCAATGATATTTATATAATAAACACTTTAGGTGTCTTTAAACAAGGAGTTAAATTAGCTCATTCTGAACAATGGCAAACTATTATTTTGATATTTTTTCATTGATAAGTTGTATTGGCTAGTGATAGGAGTTTATAATAAACGAGCTGTGCCCGGCAAGCGTTTAAATATCTCATAATTTACTTCCAAGCCTCATTGTTTTCATTGCATTTTATCATATTCTAAATTCGCAAAATAAAATACTTTATCCTGAAGTCCCCAACGATTTCCATACTTTTCATGTGGTGGCCCACAAATTTTTCTGGGTTCAAAATCGGTCCCTAAAGGAATTTGAGAATAGTCCAATGAATTCCTCGTACCTACTATGGAATTTTTAGCGCACAAATGATGACATGAGCTTCCATTCCATGCCTATGCTGCGGTTTCCAAGTAAAAAGAAATATTCTATTATTCAAGTAGTGCAAAAATTTAAGATTTTCGAGCTTAAAAATCCAATATTAAAAAAAGCGAAGCGTATACGATAGTCGAATGCAAGAGTTAAAAAAAGGAAGTAAAGAGACCATTGCACCAAATCTATTCTATGTACAAAGTTATTACGTACTATTTAACACAAATTATGTCTCTTTCATATGATTCTGATGCACGCGATGTAATATCTCACTGATACGATTCTGATGCAATTCGTTTGCGATTGAACAACTCGTAAACGATCTGCTTCGTTGCTTGCTTGTTGTTCCTTGTTTGAGAAGCTCGCGTGCCAACACTCATTTGTTGAAACGACTCGCGCTCCACCTATTGTACAATGGATTTAACAATTCAGACATCTTCGCGGGCGCGTGCACAACTCACATAAGTTTCATCGTAATCTGATGGACGGTATTGGAACGCATTGAAGACGAACAAACAAACATTCATTTTTACATATTAGATTTGTGAGCCTTATGAACATGAACATGATTGTTCTGTTGATAGAAAGTCTAATAACGGTGATCGACGGATGCAAACCGGAAAATCAGCATCGCTGAAGAAGATCCCGGCGAATATTTCTACGTAAACGGGGGCAATAAAACGTTTAAAAATCCCCCGTTTTTAGGCCGCGGTGATGCGCGAACTCGGTGCAAAAAAAAGAGCCTGCTCGCTCGAAAAAGCGGATTCGCAATTACGTCTCGTCTTGAGAGCATGGACTTTGGGCGGTTCGGTCGCTCGCTCGGCTGTGGGAAGGAGGGGAAGCGGGAAATTTTTACTTCCTCCTCTAACTCACGTCCACTCGCGACGGCTTTGGACTTTTAAAAATTAATCCCTGCACACGCATCGCCGTTCCACTTGTCTTTTTGAAGTCGGGGAGAGTCGCATCTTCCTCCTCGTCGTCTCACTCGAAGGAATCACTCCTCTCATCCGCTTGGCCGGATGCCGGATACATATATATGCATATATATACTCTTAGTATATATATTACTAGTGGTGGTGCTGGAAGGGTCTTCCGAGGGCGTTAGCTGTGGTCGTGGTGATCCTTGTCCTTGTATGGTCTGGGTATTCGGCGGCAAGGCCTCCACCTCTTTCCCCTTGCATTGTAACGTTTAAATGCTGGCGCTCCGGTGCGCCCACTGCTTTTCTTTTGTCTTTTGCATTTGCCTAGACAGCCGCGGAGACCGCTGTTGGCAGAGAGGGGGGGTATGAGCTACGGCTCGGATTGAAAGGAGGCAGTTTTCGTCCGAGAGCTCGGTCGTGAGCAGTTTCGCGGTGAGTCTCGTTCTCCTCTTGGCTTTCGTTAGGTTTTGGACTCCCCTTCGGATGAGTAGACAGGGTTTTCTGTTTTGTAGAAGTTGTTCCTTTTCCTTTTCTTTACCTTACCCCTTATTCCTTCCCAACCCCATTCTCGATGATGAACAGGTGCTCGAGTCAACGAGTGGTTGACCGACACTGCCTATACTGAGAGAATTCCTAATTTTCTTTAATTTAATATATTTCATCCCACAACCTTTCCCTTTTCCGAGTGCGGGCGGAATCCATTTCCCGTACTGGCGCCCATTGTGTCCGAACTTTGCTGAGCCCTCCCGGGAAGAACGTTACATTTCTGGCGCCCAACGTGGGGCCATCGATTGGCAGCTCTCAACATTTTGTGAGTTCGTAGACAGGCGGTTTCGGCGGCATTTCGGCCACGAGGTAAGAAACCAAAAAGAAATTAGGCAGTGTAGGAACAACGTTGTTTGTCCTCTCCCAGTCGTAAAACCTTTCCGTGGTCCCCCTGTTCCTGTAGATAATTCCCGACGGACCCCGGGAAGAGAAGACTAGTTCCCCTACTTCCTTTCCCAATTTGATTTGAGTATAGAGATGGAGGGTAAGACAGGTACCTCGTGGATCAATGAGCTGTCGAAAATAGACGCCGTCTCATATTGCGAACGCTTTGGCCTCTCTTCTGAGGGCACCTTAGATGAGTTAAGGGCTAGGTTACGCGAATATTGCCGGAATTTACAGACCGGGGAAGCCTCTGCCCCTTCTCCCGAGCAAAGTGGGTTTGAAACTTTACTTAGTCGTTTCGTAGAAGCCATGACGGCCAAAGAAAATCCGCGCACAGATTCAGTGGAATGGGTAAAATTGGCCTTGCGGAAGGGGCTCTCTTTCTCGGGTGAAGAGACGGAGAGTGTCGTTTCTTTTATAGAGCACTGCGATGAATTTCAAGTTTTTAACCAAGTTCCTGAGGCCGTCATGTGTCGCCTCGCTCCCGAAATATTAAAGGGAAAAGCGTTACAATGGTTCAGGGTTAATAGAGACTCAATAGACACGTTCGATGCTTTAAAAGAGCGACTACGAGAAGCGTACCAACCCGCCAATTATGAGTTGAGATTGAGAAAAGATATGTATGTACGCAGTCAAGGCGCAGGTGAAACGATTAACGAGTTCCTTACATGTATGACAGCAATGAATCGGCGGTTGACTCTCCCGTTAACTGAGAACGAATTGGTTGGTCTAGCCTACGGCAACTTACACCCTGAATATTTGGCTCAAATTTCGTCGGGCTCCTTTCATACGATGAGGGAGTTGTTACTACACGGACGAGCGATTGAAGCACAGAAAGCCAGAATCGAATCATATAAACCTCCCCCTAATCCGCTAGGTATGGTAGACTCCGAATTCGGATTCCAGAGAAAAAAAAGTCCATCACATCCGACCTCGTCCGTGTCGGCAATCATTTCAGTGAATGAAAAGAAGCATCCTGAGGCTAAGTGTTGGAATTGTGACGCTGGGGATCATTTCTTTCGCGATTGTAATAAACCTCTCTCACGGTTTTGTCACCGTTGCGGTCGAAAAGGGCAGGTTGTACGGACGTGTGACTGCTCGGGAAACGCTCTCGCGACACCTTCATTCCCGGCCGAGGGCGTCGCACCCCAAGGCCACCGCCGGTAGGTCGGGAAGAGGATTGGTATACCTGGTTAGACATCGTCCGAAAATTCATGTGCCCCAAGTCGTCCTCGGTAAGCTCAGTCTCTGGGAGATTCTTCATAGAGGTAGAAATTTACGGTAGACATTGGCCCGCTTTGATTGACAGCGGGGCTACTAGTTCAATTATAAATAGGTCGGTCGAAGCGTGGTTACGGCATAACAATATTACCATACGCGATCGAATAGTGAATCTCGAGATGGCGGACGGACGTCGAGCATCTACTTCTAAGGCGGCGACACTCCCGGTGGTAGTTGGGGGGGAAGTCGTAATCGTCCATTTCGATATTTTACCGCAAATGCCGTATTGTTTAGTCTTAGGAATGGATTTTTTGAAATACGTAGGGGCGAAAATCAATTTCCGCGAAGGCTCTTTTAAAACACGCCATGGAGTCGACATTCCTCTAATAACGCCGCGAGATTTCTCTTGGAAGGACCCCGCGGGACTAAAAGTGATAAGTTCGGAGAGCGAGCGCACTCCCACTCAAGATCTCGCCCTCATGCGCTTTCTGGACGCGGAGTTGAAATTATTTGATACTGTCATTGGACGCACAAATGTAGTTAAGCATAGAATAGTATTAGATGATATCCCGCCTATAAAGCAGCGTTACTATCCCGTCTCCCCAGTCATTCAGAAAGCGATCAACGAACAAGTCAACGAGATGCTCGCGAACGACATTATTGAGCCTTCCAATAGCTCTTGGTCCTCACCCGTTTTATTGGTACCCAAGAAGGACGGGTCCAAACGGTTCGTAGTGGATTTTCGAAAGGTCAACAGCCTGAGTAAGAAAGACGCGTACCCGCTACCATACATCTCGAGTATTTTGGACAAGCTTAGGGCGGGAAAGTATATTTCTACCATTGATCTTGAAAAAGGATATTGGCAGGTTGAATTAGATGAAAGCAGTAGGGAAATTACGGCTTTTACGATTCCCGGACGCGGGCTTTTTCATTTTAAAGTGATGCCTTTTGGCTTACACAGTGCAGGCGCTACCTTTCAAAGGCTAATGGACAAAGTTATAAGCGCAGAGTTGGAACCTAATACGTTTGCCTATCTAGATGACATCGTCGTAGTAAGTCCGACATTTGAGGAACATTTAAAACATTTAGAGGAAGTCTTCGCCAGACTACGAAAGGCAGGATTGAAAATAAACGTCGATAAATGTCAATTCGTAAAGCCGAGATTGAAATTTCTGGGTTATGTTGTCGGGAATGGGGAGTTAGAAATGGATCCTGAGAAGGTGGCTGCTGTGGTGAATTATCCTTCCCCCACGAATATCACGGAACTTCGGAGATTTTTGGGATTTGTAGGATGGTATAGGAAGTTCGTGCCAAGTTTTTCTTCCGTAGCCGCCCCATTGACTGATTCGTTGAAACATAAGAATAAGAAATTCCAGTGGGGAAAGGAACAGGAAGTTGCTTTCACTAGGTTAAAAGAATATCTTTTGTCTGCGCCTATATTGGCCTGCCCGCACTTCGACCTGCCGTTCGCGGTGGAGTGTGATGCATCAGGCGTAGGAATTGGAGGAGTGCTAACTCAGAAAATTGACGGGAAAGAGCGCGTCATCGCCTACTGCTCCCGTACCTTGTCCGCCTCTGAAAGGAATTACAGCGCTACAGAACGCGAGTGCTTGGCGGTATTGTTTGCCATTAGCAAATTTAAGCAATATATAGAAGGCTATCGTTTTTCAGTCGTCACAGATCACGCGTCACTCAGATGGTTAGCGAATTTTGCGAATCCTCAAGGACGACTAGCTAGGTGGGTCGCTCAACTACAACAATACGACTGCGAAATTATTCACCGCAAGGGCAGCTTCCATGTCGTTCCCGATGCTTTGTCTAGGCTTGGGGCGGTTCATGGTGACGAAGGATTAGACACCCAACAACATTTAGGTGATGCTTGGTACACGGAACTCTTGCAAAAAGCAAAGGAGGGTCGATCTGACCATTCTGGTCTCCGACTTTCGAATGATCGATTGTATCGCAAAGATCGGGATGGTTCGTGGAAACTGTTAGTTCCAAAGTCCTTACGTCCTCGTATTTTAGAAGAGAATCACGCTTCAACTTTGGCCGGACATATGGGCTTTTATAAAACCTTCCGTAAAATCCGTGACTTTTATTCGTGGCCCAACCTGCGAAAGGATGTCAGTGACTTAGTACGCCGCTGTCGGGTCTGCCAGCGGTATAAAGTAGAACAGACAAAACCTGCCGGACTAATGCATCCACATGAAATGGTCCGTCCGTGGACGATAGTCGCCTCGGACATAATCGGTCCTTTACCAAAGTCTTTGAAGGGTAATCGATATTTACTGGTGTTTTTGGATACGGCTACCCGTTGGCCAATCGCCATTCCCTTGCGTTCAGTCAAAACGGTACACGTTGCTAACCTTTTGCGCACGGGAGTAATAAACCACTGGGGTTGCCCGGAGATGTTGTTAACCGACAATGGACCCCAGTACGTTAGTAGGGTGTTGAAGAAGGTGTGCCAAATGTTCGAGATAAAACTTTGTCACACCGCGCCTTATTTGCCTCAGGCCAATCCCTGTGAACGAACCAACAGATCGCTTAAAACTATGATAGCTATGTTTTGTGAGGATAGTCACCGAAAATGGGACGAATCTATATCCGATTTGATGTTTGCCTTGAGGACGGCGGTTTCCGAGACAACCGGTTTTTCTCCTGCCGAACTAAATTTGGGAAGGAAATTGAGAAAACCAAACGATTTGTATCGCGAGTCCGCTTCCGGGGAAGTTACGGAGTTCGAGCCCCACACTTATGCGGAGCGTTTACAAAAATCGATTAAAAGAATGATTTCCGATGCGGCGGAAGCGCAACGGAAAGCGTCGGAGAAGCAGGCCCACTATTATAATTTGAGACGCAGAAAAGTTGAATATCCAGATGATACACTAGTATGGCGGAAAAATTTTCCAAAGTCCGCCGCCGGCGAGTTCTCTGCGGCAAAGCTGGAACCCAAGTTCATTGGCCCTTTTTTAGTTAAGCGTAAGGTCGCTGACTCTATTTATGATTTGGTTACGATAGGGGGTAAGGCCTCCGGGCAATGGCACGTTCGGGATTTGAAGCCAGTGTATTGAGCCATTGCAGTGGGCGAGTTTGGTTATTTTTTGTTTTCTTTCGTTTAAAACAAGGCACGTTTGTTTTGGGGAGGGGGGTGATGTAACGTTTAAATGCTGGCGCTCCGGTGCGCCCACTGCTTTTCTTTTGTCTTTTGCATTTGCCTAGACAGCCGCGGAGACCGCTGTTGGCAGAGAGGGGGGGTATGAGCTACGGCTCGGATTGAAAGGAGGCAGTTTTCGTCCGAGAGCTCGGTCGTGAGCAGTTTCGCGGTGAGTCTCGTTCTCCTCTTGGCTTTCGTTAGGTTTTGGACTCCCCTTCGGATGAGTAGACAGGGTTTTCTGTTTTGTAGAAGTTGTTCCTTTTCCTTTTCTTTACCTTACCCCTTATTCCTTCCCAACCCCATTCTCGATGATGAACAGGTGCTCGAGTCAACGAGTGGTTGACCGACACTGCCTATACTGAGAGAATTCCTAATTTTCTTTAATTTAATATATTTCATCCCACAACCTTTCCCTTTTCCGAGTGCGGGCGGAATCCATTTCCCGTACTGGCGCCCATTGTGTCCGAACTTTGCTGAGCCCTCCCGGGAAGAACGTTACAGCATGTCTTCTCTTTCTCTTGCTTCCTTCTTCTTCTCCTCGTAGTTTTTATGTACTCACGGCTCGTGCCGCACCTGCTTCCGGTTTTTCCATGCCATGCCCCTTTTGCACGGATCAGGCGGGCCAAGCGACGAAAACCCTTCCTACCGTTCTCATCGAACGTGAAGACGTTGATTATGAACGTAACGTATCTTAAGGTAGTTTGAGCGAAATATCATTTCACCCATAAATCAATGAATTTTGTCTTATTTTAAAGAAATACATCCCACCTATCCAATGGCACCAAAAATACAACCTCTTCCCGCGTTACTTCCCGAGTTATTTTCCAAAATGTCAGCCCTTTTACATGGGAAATTTCACGTGTATGCACTCCAGAGAGAGATTATTTAAAAAATAAATTTCTAACCCCTAATCTCGCCAAAAAATTAAGTGTGTAGTTTACATGCTTTCTCTACTTTTTTGGAAAATAAATCATATTGTCTCCTCAGTAAATTCTATGGTATCACAAAAACATTGTTTTGGAGTTACAAACGTACCAAGCGAAAAAAAATTATTCAAGTTAAAGACTTAATTAGAT
Source organism: Ceriagrion tenellum (assembly GCA_963169105.1). NCBI lineage: Eukaryota > Metazoa > Arthropoda > Insecta > Odonata > Coenagrionidae > Ceriagrion > Ceriagrion tenellum. The sequence goes on along the minus strand of OY720640.1, from coordinate 64,392,410 downwards.
ACTTTCATTACATAACTTACAATTTCTGCCATATAAAACTATATTATTGCAACATTAATAAAAAAATATTTAATTCATGTGTCCTACAGCTGTTGAAATTAAAGCGGACAACACATTAAAATTTTACCTTTAAATTTCAGCAACACTAGTAAGTATGAAGTAAATATTGGAATATTTATGGTGTATTGATATACTTTCATGTGATTGAATTTCTCAGTTATTCAGTTAAAATATCCAGATAAGTCTTTAAATTTACTCATTTTTTCACGTTGTACGATTAATGCTCATTCACAATGGGAGGAATTTTTTTGTGATTCAGAAAGAATTACTCAGGTGACTATATGATTTATTTAAAAAAAGTTGGGAAAACAAATAAGCTACACACTAACTAGATCTAGGTATTAGAGGTTCCCTATTTAGTTATTAGTTTCTCTCTGGAGTGCTTAGCCCTAGCATTTAATATTTGAACTGGCTCGTATTTTTGACAAATACCTCGGAATTTAGTGTCGTAAGGGACAGATGTTGTGGTACCTTAGGAAGGGTGAGATATTTATCTTTAAAATGAGACTAAATTGAATTATTTATTTTTCAAATGATATTTAACTCAATCTACCTTAATTGAAAGCCGATATTGCCACTATATTCAAACCTATCCACTGAGAGTACTTATAAGACTGCTGTGTATCAAATAAAGCCCGTTTGTAGGTTATTTAATGTGATGTCTAAGTATTTTTGTAGATAATCTACTTGCTATGGTAGATTTGAATGGAGGTAAGTGAAATCCAACAGATTTTTTTCATGTACAAGGTTTATGATGTCATGATTTGACTAACATTGTCGTGGTGGAACTTCCTTAAGGTGGTTGGAGCGCGAATCTTAAATCATTAAGTGCACATTTTATTATCTATTCAAAGGTGTCGAAAAAAATAATTGGGCCACACTTGAGTACATCGTTTACTTTGTTTGAAATAACGTTAAATTTTGTAAATTGATGTTGGAAGAATTATATTTTAAAATTTTTTGATCAACTGAAGCATTGTAATTACTTGCGTTTACGGCGCGGAATTTGAAATTAAAGCAAAAATCGTATTTAAATACATATTTTTTTAGTTATGTATAAATATTAATAAAGATATTCGACTCGATACCTTGGTATATTTTATGAACCATTATAAAAATATTGAACGTATGTTTTCGTGTTCATGGTAATCTCTGTATGTAATCGAATTATTATTAAATATTGGTCTAGAGCCAAAAGGCTGCGTGTTGTAACAGCGTTAAATTGACAAAAAACCAAATCGGTAACTTGTAATTACTTTACTTTAAACCATACATATAACTATTAAAACAGAATTAAAGGCTATATAGAGGGAAAAGATCCCAGAGGAAGACCCAGGAATAAGTTCATGGACCAAATAAAGAGGAAAGTACTTAGGAAGATATACCAGGAGGTAAGGGAACTAGCATTAGATAGGGAAGGGTGGAGGACTGCAGTCAAACAATCTTAGGATTGAATGACCAATGATGATTACTACAAAGTACACGCATGCAAAGTTTTACGCAAATCTGTGCGTGAACGAGAATCGCTCCAACCACCGTATTTGACCTTCTCCCAAAATAATCAACAAAACGTTTAACTTTAACTGCGTGGAGTTACATTTTTGAATTGTTTCTGTGCTCCGAATCACCTCCTTTGACTTCCACGTCCTCCTCCTGTCTATCCTTCTTCCTCTTTCGGGTGAGGGAGTGAAATAGGAGGAGAAGGAGAGCCGGACGAGTCCCAAGATTACGGCTTGATGACCGTCCGGCCCAGTTTGACCGCTTCCCCCTCGCGGCGATTTTAAAAGGAATCCCCCTCTACCTCATCCTACACGAGACGTCTTCTTTATATAGCGTTCCATAAATAAAAGACCGGGGATCTCGGGAAGGTTCTGGTTTTTTTGGGTCGTAATGTGCTTCGTATGGATTCGGGAGGGGGCGTGATTTTTCGTTTCTTTGCCGACTTCTTTTTCTTAGCCTGCCCATCGCGGTTTCGTTCTACGCTGGTCCGCGATTGATTTGATATGCAGATCACCACTCTGATATCCCGTCCGTCGAGCTAGCTTCTCACCATTGGTACAAAGGACGTCGGTAACTTTTTACGCCGTTTGTTTCGTCCTTTAATCACGATGATTCAACTGTCGTGTGATATCTTTAACGCGCACCGTATTTGTTTCTCATCATCGTGCCGGTCCCTTAAAGAAGCCGTGACGTTTGATAACTTACCATAGTAATTACCGTTCAATTGCGCGGTACAATACTGTCATTGTAAATAGATGACGATAGTAAATTCACCTAGGTAGAAGACGTTACTATATTTCGTGCCTCCCGGACATTCGTATTTACCTAGTTCTAATTCTTACCCTTGCAAAGGATTTCCTCATGAATAACCTAATAATTCGAAGACGACTGTACAGTTGTTCACCAGGGTAATGTGGCGTTTTGAAGATATTTATATGTAAGAACTAGCCGAAGGTGCCCGTTGAAATTCAACGGGTGTGAAATAATGGCGTGAAAAAAACTCATTAGAAAACCACAAACCCTGAAGAATACGGTCAGCTTGGTCATTTGAGGTGTTCGTAACATATCGTGCACGTTGTGTTCATTGTAGTAGACACGCTGACTGTTTCTCAGGTACACACAGAGATGAGTGACTGCTGGTCCTCTTTCATGCACGGAAAACCAAAAAAATGGGCCAAGGAGACTCATTACTCCTTAAATAGCACCCAGTTTCGTAGATTGTCTCGTACGTTCTCGGTTCTCCGGTTCTCTTGAGCCGTCTTCTGAGTGAATGACAGCTAGATCGCTTCCCTCGTGTACATACATATATTGGCATTCAATGACCTAATTGAGTTGCGTTATTCAACGTTGATTTGTGCGTTGAGTATTTTTATCAGTTACGGAGAGTAGGGTACAATCCAGCGGTTGAAAACGTCAAAAGGAGTATTTGCTGCAGCAGCCATGTTTATTTGACCCATGAAACCTGCGTCACAGGGACGGCGCCTTCGGCGTAAAGGGTAGCCATAATCTTTGGTTTTGGTTACTGAATCAAAAATCTATGGTGATTCTTAGAGAAGTTGCCAATTTTCATGCGCGGATGTCCTTCATTACTATTCGCTGCGCGTAAGTATTCTTGCACATTTAATTTTATGCACGGATGTCCTTCATTACTATTCGCTAGGCGTAAGTATTCTTGCACATTTTTTCGCTTGTATAGTCTATTTAATTACTTTATTAGTATCGTTAACTACGTAATGATCTTTCATATACATTCAGTGACCCTATTAGAGGTACTTTGAGAATAGATATTGAAGAGTATACTTGTTGTAAATATACATAGAATTTATCGATTATCCCTCGAAGCAATCTCATGGAGCCCTTGGGACTGCGGGCCCTCCTTTTACAGATTTCCTTTCTACGTGCTATCATGGGCCTGCAGGAAAACATGATGTTTAAATGGTAGAGGCATCTAAATCTCTGGTTGCCAAGGAACTATTATATTGTTGATTTCAGAGAAAATGTGAGATTTTTAAGCTAAAAACATGACATTCACACGAATACGAAACGTAATAGAAAATCGATTGGAAGAATTAAAAAATTTTCATTTATTCAGCCATTCGATAAAAAAATTCCAGCCCTCTATCTTGAGTGAAAGTACTTTTAAAAAGCAAAAAATAAAACCACTGCACGAACCCAATGATTAGCATGGACCACCAGAGGGGCCTTTGGGGGGCCCTAGGGGACCCTGAGGGCTTTTTAATATAGCCTATATTACCCACAGATATATTTTCTATCTACATGCCAAATTTCAGTTCAATCGGTCCAGTAGTTTTTGCGTGATTGAGTAACAAACATCCAAACATACAAACTTTCACATTTATAAAACTAGTAGGATACCATGTTTTATATATTACATTTCTCAATGAATTTCCTACCGATTATGGAGGTAATATATGTCTTTGTAGTTGTCCAGGCTAATGGCTAAATACGTTCATTTTGTTCAAAGTATTCTCTGCTAGGTGGTGTTAATGATCAGCAATAAATTTAGTCGTAGTCTGTTGATACAATATTAAGTATGGAGTGCGAAGAGCATATTGATGTGTGTAATCCTAAAAACAATATTTCTATTGCTTTTGCTGTTATCGGCGTGAAAATCGCAGTGCAATAGTTATTTTTTAAACTAATTACTGAACTTGAACTAATGCTTCTCTATTTCTTGGGTTTTCACCGCGTAGGTGTTTTTTGAAACAAAAGTTTAGCCCGTGTCCAAATGGGCTTACGATGGATTACAACTTGAACTAGGTTCATCTAGGAAATAACACAATATTCTGTACGGCAATCCTGTTTGTAATCAACATATGGCTTTCATTTGGATAATACCTATTTTCTTTCCCATGGTTCTTCGCAGCAATACATATGCGTAACATCTGTTTTCAGCGAGATTATTACATCTTAATAATGTCTTCCAATTTTTTGTCTGTTTTCAGCCTATTCGTAACCAATTATTTACTATCACATGCTTTATAACTCTCTGTGTCGGGGTCATCCGGTATATCCCTTTCCATCTAGGCTGTAATCTCACGAAATCTTCACTATCCTTTTGTATTTTAGCCGTTCTGTGTGTGTTCTTATGTGTTCTATCAAAATCAATATACTCTTTAGCCGATGTGTTTATTGATATTATTTTGCAGTCCTCTATTATTCTGTTATTGCAAATACGATCTTTTCTGGTTTTTTCTAAATTTTTTATTAAGTGATTCATTTTGGTTGTTTCGTACATATGTGTCTGCTATTGCCATTCTCTCTTAAATTCAATAAAAGGCTATTATTGCCTTTGTTATATTGATGATCAGCAGGGAAAAGGAGGGTATAAACTGTCCTCTCACTCGATAAAAACTTATTGCGAAGTAATGGATAAGCGAATCATGTTATTTTTATGGTTCTTCACCCACATCCACGTCTACATACTACCCAGCCAGCTGCTGCATGGGCGTGTGGCAGGGGGTGTTAGGTCACCATCCGTGTAAAGATGTAAGGTTTTGGGAGGTGAAATGGTGGCGTGTATTATGGGAGTGTATTTAGTGGAGCTCAGTTTTTATTGTGGTCGCTTACTGTGCGTGGAAAGAACGATTTTTTGTACCTATCTGTTCGGCTATGTCCCTCTCTTATTTTCCCGCTCCTGTCAGAGTTAGAGATGTAGTGAGGCGTCATGAAAATATTGTGTCCCCCTGTAACACGATCTGAAAATGTTTAGTTAGCTTGAGCGTTAACCATTTCGCATAAAATTTAGTGTATTTGTTAACTTACATTTTTAGAAAATGAGCTCGTGATACTGATGTTGCTAAAGTATCTGTTACTTACCGCGTACTTTTCGAGATCATTTCCCAAAAAATATTGGCCGATTTCCATGTGATGCGGAATGGCCGTGCTTTACGGAGAATTGTTATTGATATAAGAGTAAGTTGAGACTCACAGATCTTGTCATAAATTTACCGGTGGGTAGTCTGTTAGTTTTCTCAGTCGTTTTAAGTACATAAATTTATTGATAAACGCATTGAATTTTCTAAAATATCAATATAAACTTTCGGTTGTTTAGGCTTTTCCAGCGTGGGCCGTAGAAAACCAGTCAAGTTAGTGACTAAAATATCACTACGTTTACCAATATCGAACTCAGAGCGATTTGGCCGGTTCAGCTCGGTTTTATAAACCCAAAGGCTTAGTGCAATCGATATGAGAAAAGGGCTAACTCGGCTCGCTTTCTCTGCAAGTCTGATATTTCAAATCGATATGAGGCGATTTTCAAATCGACAGTTCTGACAGTTTCGCATTGGTAAACCAGGCGATGGCTTAGAATGTTCAGATCGGTCCGAGTTCATATCGTCTGAGTTAGATTGAGAATCGTACTGTATGTATCTTTTTTTAGCGTAACAATTCAGTAAAATGAAATGAATGTTTTGCTTCATTAATGTTACCATATTTACATAATATTTTTTACTACGGCCTAAAAAATTGGAATGAGTCTCTATATTCACTAGGTAATAATCCTGCACAAACTATCTTAAGTTCCTCGCGGTAACAGCAGTGGGCTGAGGCTGCTACAGAATTGTGATGGCCCCCGATGGAGTAGGCCGTGTAATAGTAGCGAATTGATTGTACCTTTTTGGGTGAAGGGGAACCATTGTCTTTTCCGATTTTTTTGCCTCGAGCGTTCGTTGCGGTTATTGCTTTCTCTCTGGAGATATACGCGGCGCAATAACTGTGGAAAGGTGGCCTATCGGTATATCTTGAGTCCAGCAAATAAAAAGCCCTCTGTGAAGGAAAGTTGCCTTTAGATCCGTTGAGTTGTGGGGATTCTTGGAGAATATCAGGAAGATCTAGCCGGTTAACGGCATTTGTAGAAGCTGCATATCTTCGAGACGTCCTAATTTTGTTATAGTGCATTGCGTGCAGTGAACGAAATTAAACAGCTATGTGCGTTGCCTGTGAACAAGGATTAATTTGAGCCTTTAATCTCTTAAATCTTTGTCAAAAATACACCAGAGTTTCTTTCTCGTACGCAACGATATTTGCTGTGCAAAACGGACCATTGAGTATTTTAAGGGAAAGTGGGTAAATTTGAGACTACGGCTATTACGGCATAATGGAAAATTGTTTCTCTGATTATGGGGGCTGCAGGTTTTACGGCTAGACGATATTGGTGGAGGTAAATGTATCAATACTCGAAGTTTCAAGGATAACGGCTTCGAATTAGAGCGAGGGAAGTTTTATATTCTGTGACATATTGCATGCAACAAAGTGCCCTAAGATTCCTCGCATAAACTGCTTTTAAAGTGGGCGCTCTCGTGCGAATGCATGGGAAATTGACGAGAGAACAGTTTTTAGGAGAAGAAATTTTATTGATTCATATTTCATCGAGTTTCTACACGGTTTAGTTGTTTGATGTACGATCCATTTCTCATCTTGAAAGCGTCCACATGCCGGAGCATTTTTGTTGCAATTCAGCCGGTGTAATCAGGCTATGAAAGGTGATGACAGAATGAAGAAAGTTAATAGATTTCGTGGAAGCCTGTAGAATGAAGAAATAATGTTGCTTTATCATTGGTCGTTTTATCCTAATATTGTTTCACTGCAGCCCTCCACCCTTCCCTATCTAATGGTAGTTCCCTTACCTCATGGTGTCTCTTCCTATGTACTTATCTCTTTATTTGATCCCTGAACTTATTCCTGGGTCTTCCTCTGGGGACATTTCCCTCTAGTTCACCTTCAATTATGCTCTTCACATACCCATTGAGTGCCAAAATGTTGCTTAGTAGGCGTAACTTCACCTCGAAGTTCAGGTGAACTTAAATCCGAGAGGGCGGCACGATGGTAATGATGGTCCGGAGAATGTCAGGCACTTAGAAAGGTGGATTACCTTGGGCTCACCTCCACACCACGGAGACGTGATTGCCTCATGCATAGCTGCTTTGGTGATGTAGCGGCGGTTTTTCTGAAGCCCTCATCATCAAAGCGCGTCCCCGTACATATTTCTTCAGTAGATCCGAGTGAAAAAACACGATTCAGGCTTGCTGACTCATGTGTTTCACTCGGAGTGTTTTTGACTTCGTTACAATTTCATTATTCTTGGCGGTTCCGAGTGAAACGTATCACGGGCCTCGAAAAATGTATTACTCTAAAGTGAAAGATTTGCCTTAAGTGGCACTCAAAAGCGCACGCATTTTTTTGTTGCTCTACGTTAAATAAATTAATTGCCTTTTTCCTAACTTTAGTCTATTGAAAATAATGGTTTGATGTGTCGGCGGTTTTTTCGACCCTGTAACGTCAGTTTCAGGAACCCTGGAGAAACTGTATATAAATGTTATTTTTGTATATTGGGCTCGGAGTGACACCTTGATATTTGTTAGAAGGAATTAATACAATTAGAAATCTATTATCTCGCGTTTTGAAAAAAATCTCTTCCTATGTAATCGGAGTGTTAGGAAATATATCATGTTCTATAGAGTTACCTGTTTGAAAAGCACTGAATGGTCAAAATACCAAATTAGGCAGTTTAGGCAAATCGTTCACTTTAGAGTTATACGTTTTACACGACCCTTGATACGTTTCACACGTCACCACCGAGCATAATGATGTAATTTTTTAAAAACCATTATCTTGAGCTATTACTGGGGAGATTGCTTTATGGAAATCTTAAAAAAACAACAGAAATCGTTCACTCCACTTTAAGAGGAGAGGATTCTACATTAGAAAAATTCTGTCCTGTGCACGGTGGGGTGAATTAAAAAAAAGATTCCTAAAATAAAAAAATGTTAGTTTTCTTATGTCTCAATGAAATTTGTTAGTTATGTGAACAATTTGAATGAAGCGGATGAATGTATATATTGTGTTTATATATTCCTTGTCATTTATAGAAATTGTGTTTGTAGTTATTTGTTTTAAGTTGTGGTCAATCATTTTGAATGTGAATGCCTCACGTGTAATTGATTGGCAGGTTGATTAGCGTGAATGTGAGTGTTTTTCCTGATTGGATCTGGTCTGATGGAGTTGGTATCACATACTCATGCTCCAAAGAAAATTATTATTCCAAGACCAAAGGATTTTTTCAAAAATCTCTTCCTATGTAATCGTGTAAATACGAAATATGTCATCTACCAAAACCTGCGTGTTTACATAGCTCAGAATATCCAAATTACCAAATCAGTATGATGCAATTTTTTCAAAACCATTGATATCTCAAAAGTTCATTTCCTGCTTTTTTGTATTTAGAAGCTGTAACTTCGCGTTGTTATTCTCCCTTGACCTGTGCGAGAAGTGGCGTATATCGTTTGGTTCAATTTTATGCGTGGACAACGCGAATTTTCTGCGCTTAGTCGGGAAAAAACCGATTTTCAAAATCATTGAAAATTGAACCATTGATATCTCAAAAGTTCCTTCCGTGATTTTTTGTAACTAGAAGCTGTAACTTCGCATTGTTATTATCCCTTGATCTGTGCAGGAAGTGGCGATCGTCGTTTGGTTCCATTTTACGCGTTGACAACGCGAATTTTCTTCGTCTAGTTAGAAAAAAATACAGCGTTTGAATTTTGGCCAATTTTTTTTCGACTTCAGCCCTGCTTTTCGTGGATAAAACGTTGGAAGGATTCGAGTAGAGCATGCTCGAATGGTTTGAGGGTTCTACTCACGGTATAGATGGGGATTTGTATTTCGAGGGGAAGTCGTCGTATTGCATTTTTTCCGCACCGCTGGTTACGCAGCGCAAGTTCAACGCCCCCACCCTTTTGCCGCAGTAAATGGGTTATTCGATAGTAGCGGAGTTCGGGTGTTTATCAATGAGAGAGAGAGAGAGAGACATCGTTGGGTGCGGCAGGCAGTCTGGGGGCTCTCCCGCATTTTGAGGTCACGCCGGGCGACTCAACAGGTTGGTCGGATAGTCGAAGGAGGAAATTACTTCACGGTGGTGTGAGCACTGTGTGAGTGGGAGGAGGAGAGCATTATTTTTGAAATGCCAAAGAGGAGGACGGGACATAGCGATTGGATTTCGGAAAAATGATTGCCAGCTTGGATCCCGAACCTTAGGATTTAATACTGTAGGTTATACTGATGTTTAACGGCTCAAATAAACAAAAAAAAATGAGAAGGGGGAATCGAATTTTTAAGTTAGAATTAAAATCTGTTTTAAATTTCTAGAAAAATCTGTCTTCTAACTAATATACCAGTAATAAACAAGATAAAATTTGTAACTTCCACAATTTATCTTTATCTGTTGCATATTGTTGGAAGAATTCGTATTGTATTGAATTAACTTTATGACATATATTGTATTGAATTGTAATACATATTTCATTGCATTGAATACATGTATATCTAAATCGTGGAAGTCACAAATTTTATCTTGTTCATTTTTACGTCCTTCCACCAAGTGAAACCTTATAGTTTTCATATAAATATACCAGTATCTATAGCATTATATTTTTTATCGTACTTTGATTTTTATATGAATACTTGATTGGCAATCCGGCGGACACTGTGAAAAGAGAGCACTTGGTGACAAGTCAGAGGCTTAGCAGGACTTTTATCTTTTACATATTGTAGGAAGAACACGCATTATATTGAATAAAATCTAATGCAAATACTTAAATTGAATTGTAATAAATTGAACACATCGCATTATATTGAATAAATTCATATGTTAAAAAATCGTGCGGCAGGCAAAATGTGAGGAAAATGTTATTCGATTCAACTAATCGGAAATAAAAAGTAGGAATGAAATTTCATTTTTTGTACGATGCTTTTCACGCAGAATACTTGCTTGGTTATATTTTTAGTCCCGTTTCAAACAATCGTTGATTAAGCAACTGGCTTGGCATCACAGTAATGACCAAAAATTTGAGGAAATTAAATTTTAATATTGCCCGGTAGTTAGAGTTTGAAGAAAGTGTAATTTGATTCCTTGTTATAAATGAAATAATTGGTATCGGTTTTCATCTTATTTAAGGTCCGCTTTTGATACAATGCTGCTGCAAAACATTTTTCCCCAAATATTTGGTATAATATTTTCCTCGTGAAACTGCTAGTAAGCCATTGGCTTGCAATTTATGTGTGATAGGGTTTTACTTCTGTCCATTTTTGCAATTGTAAATGAACAAAGATGTGTTTTCCCTCATTAGTAATGTAATTATGGTGATTCCTTTTGTCTCCACTTTGGAGATGGTGTTGAAATAGTTCTTGATAGTCAAGCTTGGTGTCAATGTTGTTTGAGCGTCGGCCTTGCTACCCGAAGGTCTCAGATACGAACTCGCATCTCAGCAGGGTGCTATGTTAATCTATGGAATGTGGTAATCGATAAAATGGCGCGATACAACCTATTTTACCGGTGGCAATAATTATAATACTTAAATACAAATGGGCGCAATTCCACAGAGGAGTAATCATCCGCTTTGACCGGGACTCGAACCTGGATTCCTCGATATCTAGCCGAGTGCTTTAGCCAGTGAAGATACTGAAGCGTTCTCTCGCCTATATGTTTGTAGACTTCGGGACAATCCGTAGCTAGTCCCGGTGTATTCAAAATCGGTAAAATTAAAAATTTTACGTAATTGAATTTTTGTGTTAGATGCTCATTGGATTATTCGTGTCACAAAAAGGTTTCACGTCTCTATTTTTCAAACAGTGAAGATTCAATCATTCCAGATAGTGTGAACTGAGACAACCTCGGATAGTGGAAAAGACGAATTATGCGGCAGGATTCAGTACGGAAATGAATTGCGACAAATATAAGATACCTCTGTTTTGTATTATACGTAATTTTTTGTCTTAGTTTGAGTAAAATATTTCTGTTTCACTTTTTAGAGTAAACTCAATGCACGATTCTGACCACCGCCTGTATGGACTGTAATGGCTTGTCAAACGTACGGCATAAGGATCAGTACCTCAGATTATGCGGAACCTCGATGAATCATGACTTCACTGTATTCTCGATGAAAGATTGTTTTTTCTGTCGTCTGCCATTTAATCTCGATAATTTAGCACGTAATCGTGTTGAAAACTTCATTAAAATGGCTGAAGATAAAACATTGAGAATGAGATGTTACGAAATCGCGATGGCAAAGTTTTATTTCGATTTGTCCCACACCGCAACTCATCCGATGCCACTTGTTTGTACGCATAACTCGTCACTTGATAGGAAGAATGACAGGTGAATGAAAAATTTCTTTGGATGTCTGGAAAGAATCCCAAGGTTTTCCTGTCATTTTAGTAATAGATACTCTTCTTCGGGGACCAACGAGTTTTCGGTTTTTCTGGTCGCTGGAGAATGTGTGGATATTCTACCCGTTTCTTATGAATTTCAGCGCAGGTGTCAAGCAAATTTTATGTGCTGATATCAAGTTCGGGGAAAATTATTGCCCTCAAGATATGGTTAGTTTTTTTTTGCTTGGTGTAATTTTATTAATATACTGACTTAATTTCGCGTATGGAAGTCTATTTATGTATATGTAGTTATTACATCCCAAAAGGAATTTGTAGTTGAAGACGCAACATTCTCAAGAATTATTTTAGAGCTGTTGATCCTTTTGTTTGAATTTATGACAGTCATTTTGCGATTTCCGGCCTTTCCGGACGTGGTTTGTGCTGTTTATTATACATGACCCCATTCACCAAATGTTTCTCTGTCTTATGCTTTGAACCTGGTCATTGAAGTTGAAGGACACAAACTCGAGCAAGTAGAGCATTAAAATTACTTAGGTAGTACGCTAGAAGAAAACTGATATAGTAGCAAAAACAAACGGAAGAGAATAGCGCTAGCTAAAGAGGTGTGTAGTAATAGACAGAGATGATGCCAAGGACTTAGGGTTAGTATGTGAAGAAGAGGCTGTTAAAGAGCTTGATATGGAGCGTAGCGTTTGATGGGGCAGATACGTGGACCATCATAAAGGAGGCGAGAATATGCGGCAGGCAATTGAGATGCGGGTGTGGAGAAGGATGGAGAAGGTGAGGTGGACTGAGAGGAAGACTAATGAGGATGTGCTTGAGATGGTGGGCGAGGAAAGGAAACTTTTGAATGACATTCGAGATTGGCATAGTAGGTGGCTGGAAGATGTAATAAGGGGCAATGGGTTGCTCAAGAATGTGATAGAGGGAAGGATATTGGGCAGGCGGGGAAGAGTAAGAAGGAGAATAGGTTTTATGAACAGAATGAAGTAGGGCAGATTGTATGCTGAGGCGAAAAAGGATATACAAGAGCGAGATAGGCCCCTGGTAGTGAAGAAAACTGGGAGGAGATTTTCTGACATTCACAAAAACCTACCTTGAATAGTAGAATACTTTAAATAAATGATAATTTGAATCTCAACGCTATTTTACTTCGTAGTACTCTAACTTTATTGCAATGCCATTTGACTTTTGAAAAATACTCCGCCAAATATCTCGTATGGTTAACCTGTCAATTTGAGGCATTCTTCAGTGAACTGGGAGTGGATCAGGATACGGATCATGCATACCATGCCATATTGTTCGTTAAACTGAAAGTAATGTTAAAAAGTAGGATTGCTTGAAGCCAGGTTATTTTAAGGAATGATTGAGTTATGCGATCAGTAACCGTGTACTTTTTTCCTTGTATTGAAATATACCTTAATTTTGACAACCTTAAATCGTGGAAATGTCGATGAGGCTTCCTATTTTGTCAGAGACATTTAATTTTTTTTGCCTTCAACAGTTAATTAGATCATTACCAATTTTTTTGTGTATATATAGAGATTTTTAATCCATCTATGCAAACTTTATAGTTATTTATATTCTGTCATGAATGTAACCGTGCCCTGTGTTATGGTGCGTTACGAAAAAGTACATGTGCTATCCAGGTGGGCTGAAGGAAATAATTTAATCAGGTAAATTAATTCCAGTATGGGTAATATTCTGCGAAAATTTGTGCGTCGGTGTTGGTTACCAAACTGAAATATCCTTAAAGGGATAAAAATTGCTCCTCATAGCCATTCCCGTTTGCCAACACTTTGTTTTGGGGGAATCTCGGATTTCGAAGCCGTGTTGTATCGGTGTGGGAATAACCTCCGATGAAAGGGAAGGTTTTAACTCGTGTATGTTTTCCTATGTTTCTACCGTTACACGTTGCTGGAGGGCGTTGATCGCATCCTGGTCCAACAGACACTATGGCCTCTTCTCCCTCCGGGAGGGTGGGTGGCGGGGTTTGGGGGAGGAGAAAAGCCTCGCAACGTATCGCCTCCGCTTTCAGTTGTTCTCATTTTATTTTTGTTTCGCTAACATCCGAGAATCGAGTCGTGTTGAATCGCGACGGGCACAATCACATGCCGGCTGTCGTGTGCCTTCCGAACGCCCAACTTCCATTTCCCCGCGATCCACTTGGCCGAGTTAAAAAAAGTCCTCTTTTATCCTGAGGGTAAGAATAAAAAATATACATACAGCCCCATAACGCAGGAAAAACTTGAATACTTAGAAATTCGCTACATTGGAGTACCAGCTTGGTCGTTAATGTGCGAAAAACTTTGGTATAATTTGGAGACTTATCGCGGTATCTTGCTGAATTTTGCAAACAATATCAACCAAAAATACTTAAGAAAATCAGTAGCCTGCTGATAATTAAGAATACAGCTCTCTTTTAGGTGCCTAAATATTATTTGACGCCGCTGAAATTTCTGTTGAAATGTGTCCATGTATTATACAGTGAAACCTGTATTCAGCGACTACCGACGGATCCGCTGAAAAATGGTCTTTAAGAGGGGTGGTCGTTTGGCAGGGGTGCAGTTTCCAGTAGTGTATGCAGTAAGTCCTCGACTTATGTCGGAGATGCCCGTTTAAGAAGAGTGACGTAAGTCGAAACAACGTAAAATCGATCCAGATATTTGTGACCACTTTAATCCCGCGATATATCAAGGCGTTAATTTCAAAATTCGTTTTTCGCCTTAATCCAGGAAAAAATAGCTATTTCAGATAGGATGATTGTCTCATTTATCAAAAAACGCAAGCATATGCGCATGCTGTGTATTTTATCATCATTAAACAGGGAAACTTTTCCGACGACGCTTGTCAGCATAGACGTAACATCGAATCAGAGGTAAATCGAAATGACGCATACCGAGGACTTACTGTATTATGCAAGTGAACAGGCGGCTGATTTGATAAATAATATAACTAATAAATTCAGACTTCACTTTGTGGAACCTCTCCATATCGGAAATCAAAAACTTTTAAGTCATGGTCCACTAATATTTTTATTGTTTACGACCCGGGTTTCGTCACGTAATGACATCCATTACGTGACGAAACCCGGGTCGTAAACAATAAAAATATTAGTGGACCATTACTTAAAAGTTTATGATTTCTGATAAATAATAGAAAAACTCTTCAAGCGATGGCTTTGTTAAAACCTACACAGGTGGTGTTTATTTCCTAATAATTTTGTCGCTCCTGAGACATTTCAATGCATATTAATGTGATGTGTAAATAAAGTGAAGCCTGAATTAAGCGACCATCGACGGTTCCGCTGAAAAATGGTCGTTGAGAAGGGTGGTCGCGTGATTAGATTGGTCGTAAAGAGGGGTTCCACTGTGCATTCTTTGTAAACATACTTTTCTAACTACTACCTTTTAATATTTATCACTTGAAATAAGTGAAATAAATAAAAATGGACCCAAGCTAAAAGGTGGGTATTCGTGAGACAATTTTTGATTAATGCAAAACCTTACAACTTTACACGACTGATGACCAAACACCTCCTGCCATACGCCCATGCGGCTGCTCGCAGGGTAGTATGTAGATGTAGATCTCTTGGTAAATACAATCAATATAAATGGTGCTGATTCCTTGGGAAAAGCTTTTGAAGAAAATATCCCTTGCATAACGTATTTTACAAATATTTCAAAGGATAAAATTTGGAAACTTTTTAGGTCAAAGTACATGTTTCAAGTAATCTTGATGTTATTACTTTTATATTTAGTTTTCATATAACATTTTAACGCCAATCCGTGACCTTTACGACACCATATACCATTCATTCATAGATCGTAAAATCCTAAGATAGGTTGACTGTAGCCCTCCTTCATCCCCTGTCTACTGCTAGTTTAATTACTTCCTGGTAGTTCTTCTTATTTAATTCATTTTTTATTTGTTCCTATCTATTTATGCCTTGGTCTTCATTTTGGGATTTTTCCCAATATTATTTCCTTCAATTACATTCTTCTCAAACCAATTAAGTCTCAATCCATCTTGTTCTTCTTTTCTGTATGGTGTGCCATATGGTCCATTCCTCTTCTACTCATCTGTCTACTTCTTCATTTCTTATTTTATCCATCCATTTATCTTCAGCGTCCTCCTTCAGCTCCAGGTTTCGATAGCGTCTAGTCTTTTCTGGTCTGATGTTACAATCTTCCATGCTTTCGATCCGTGGAGTGCCACGCTCCACAAGAATGTTTTTACATGCTGTTTCCTAGCTTGTAGCCTTATCTTCTTTGAACGCAGCAGTTGTCTGTGCTTTTTCCGTCCCACGTAATGGTACTTCCGAGACAGGTGAAGGAAGCCACTTGTTCTTATTTCTCTCCTTTCATTGTGAGTTCTGCATTTAGATTTTCTCCTCCACATATTTAAAAGTTTGTCTTCTTCTAATTTATTTCCATGCTGTATTCCAGGAGAACTTGGACGTAAGCGTTTTGTGACCTTGGAAGATCTCCGTGATTTCCAGCTCTGAATGCGATATCGTCTACGAATTGTATCATGTTGATTTCTTCTACTTTTGTCTTAATTTCGTTCAATCCGATTCCTTTTGCTTCTCATGTTGCTTCCTACAAGTATATCTTGAACAAAGATAGCGAGAGGTTGAGTTCTTGTCTTACTTCTTTGTTAATTTTAGCTTCTATTTGTCTTCCGTCTCTCTTTCGCAATGTGATGGCTTGCTTGTATATTTGGTAGATTCTTCAATATATTAATACTTGGTCGCGGTCCATGCATGTCTAGCACAATTTTTTTGGGTCGAAGAACTACTATTTTTTGGGTAACCCGCGCCTGAATTCGCCTCCCGTTCTGACGCGGGTTACCCAAAAAGCAATAGTTCTTGGCATTTCTGTTCTGTCGCTGTAAATCATTCCGAATTTTTTCACTTGATACCCACGACAATACGAATGCAAATACAAAGTCCTCGCCAGTAGATACGATGAAATGATTGTGTGAAACCATCTAGGGTTGGATTCCTTCCTGCAATTCCTTCTTCAATTCCTTCTTGTGATCTTAGGTCTTGTGAAATTGGCTAAATTGACACCGTGGTGTAATATCCGCGAAGGTTTCTCTTATATCAGACGCGAAGAAAAACTAATTCCTCCATTGTCAAATTTTTGGTTGATTTGACTTGGGATGAACCATCACTTATCTCGGCCGCCTCTTCTCTCGCCTTCTTGATACCGCTTCCCTCTCTTCCGCTTTCCCGGCCCTTTCCAGCCTAAGGTCTCGCGTGACGTTGCCCCTTTGTGTGTGTGCGTTGGCAAAGAGAAGGAATCTCACCCTTTACCAACCAACCAACCCTTTTGGCCGGGTCTATTCGTCCCAGACCCTGGGATGATTGTAAACGAGCCATCTTCCCTTTCTCCCTACCTATCTACTCTCCGGTTGGGATGAGGTTTTCGACCGAAGCCTTTTGTACGTCGCTCCGCGGGTGCCGGGTCGCGAAGCCACGAGCAATTCGATTAAGTTCGACCTCTTCTCTTTCAACCCTCCCCTTGGACATGTCGTTTTTGAGCCGGCCTGTTTTTGACTTCCATATTGAAGTCGAGTTAAGAGCGAAGGAACCGCTTGCCGTTAGGATGGAGGATGTATTTTTTCCATCGGCTTGATTGAATGTGTGAGGTCTATCCTTCGTTTCTCTCTCCTCACGCCTAGTGAAGAGGTTAATGGATTTGGCTCTGGATTATTAGTACTTAGCTCTTTTCCCGGCCACAGGAATGACATGATACGTCCATATTAGCAATGCTGAAATTGGTTGTGATGTAGATGATTAAACACATGAGCGAGTTTCAGGCGTAACTTAGTGGAAATATTGTATATTCATACAGGTAATAATAGAATAGCATAATAATTTCCACACTGTTTTAATGAAAACCTTGGTAATGACATAAAATATCGAAACCATGATCGGATTTCATGAAGACAGTGTGGACGTTACTCTTGTTATTATATTCTTACCAATATAGATGATTAAAATTGGATTCCAATGAAACTGAAAAGCGTTGACGTGTAGGTATATGTTTTGATCTCATATTCTAGTAAATCTCAAATATTTATGTTTTATTACAGAATTCAATGCATAACGCAATTTTTGAAAACTTTATTTTCAGCATTTATGGCATAGTTCTTATATGTACAAAACTTTTTCCAAAATATATCAAATTATTTGAATGTATCGTAGGAGTAGATGTTTGTTTTATTAGGTGATATTAGATGCTAAAAGTCCCTGATTTTTTATAACCATTCATCAAAAAAGACGCCTACAGATAAATCGAAGATTTTGTAAGATGTGATCGTAAGTAGTGAAATGAAGATGAGGCGCATTATTCCTTGTATTTTTTAAGTCATGCCTCAGTGTCTTGTAAATGTTTATCCTTTTTAGAGCCTATTTCGTAACAATGAAAAAATTAATGGAAAATATTGTAATAATACATAAAATGACATATATACATCAAATAATCCTTACTTAGTTTCTTAAAACCAATCTTATTTATTTTCCTTTTCTAACATAGCCCCACTACGGACGCCAAGATGTACTATTTTAATAGCTACCGGTTTCTATTTATATTTCTTTAATTTTTAATATATTTCACCTTGGTATTTTCTAGCTTAGTTGTTATACCTACATCTATAACATTTAAATTTACATAAATAACTCCTCGTCTATAGTTGCTTCCCCCCTCATACTTCCTGTGCATTCCCTTTTTACGTTAGTTATGTAGCTCTATAAAGAATGTTTCCACTTGACCGAACTTAGCGATCCTAATAGCGTGGTATTGTTGAATGAACTCTTGTATACCTGCTGTACTAATAGACGTGGAATTTGGCGTGGGGTTTGTTACGTTACAACCTAAATGAGTTATTTGTTAGAGTTCTTAACTCAAGCTATTGAAGTATATTCTTCGTTCCATAACCCATGCAGCCCTTCTTATCTTACTCCTTTAATTCTTTTCTCTTTCATTAAATGTATATCCCATGTTACCCGTGCAATTTAATGTGACTTAGTGGCGTGATATAAATGTAGAATCATACCTGATAATTAGTGTGAATAGTCCCATCCCCTTCATGCTCTCTTTTAAGGGGAAGATCGCGAAAAAAAATTGCTTCTGGTCGTTTTTATTTACCTGTGGATTTCAATCTAAGAGTAAACATTTGGTGGAGGGATTTAGCATACAGGAAGAAAATGCAAATCGAGTGACTTACTCGGTGAACCCTCTAGTCATTTAGTTAAATACTCGTCCCCGAAAAGAGCTTATAACGTGCCTTTTACATAAGGTGAATAACAATTACAGGAGACAGTGACAAACGACCATGTCTTGAGTGGTCAAAATTCGTCTCGACTCGAACCCGCGACTCTCCTATTAGCAGGCGAGAACCTTACCGCGACCAGGCTCGAAAATCATGCCTCCTCTATAGTGTTAGTTAGCAAATGTATATGGTTTTATTCTCGCTAAGTGCGTTGCGTAATTAACCGTAACTCGTGCCACTCTCTATGCTGAGCCGCGCGTTTAAATACCAAGTTTAGAGACAGGCAACGTTGCATTCAATTCTGTCCGACTGCTCGGCAGGTTGCCGGCTCGACTCACGAGCGTAATCAAATTAAGGACTCATGACACCAATAATGTGCTCGTCCACTATGCGCCGCACCTTCGCTTTAATGATGTAACCCTTCGATTGGCTGGAGAGCGTTTCCCGGAGAGCGAGGGACGTGATGCACTTACTTTTCCAGCGGTTACTCATCGCGTGCGCTGCATCGCTGCTGAATCTCGGGAAGTTGTTGGAAGGGGAAGGGAACAACGTTCCTGGAAAATGCGGGCTCGCGCTTACCGAACGTCTATTTACGGTCCTGTTTCATGTCCATTACTGTCGATTTCTGTGGCGGGTAGCCTCTTGCATGCTTTCGCGTTTCGAGTCGGCGAGAGATAGAGGAGAGAGATATTAGAGTCATTACGCCAGCGGAAAAGGGAGTGACGGAGATCATAATGTAGCTTAATAATAGGCGCGCGAGCAGCATCATCGGGAATAGGTGCGGATCGTGTACTAGTAACGTGCTATTCTCATAGTTTGGAATCACACTGCTGTGCTTAGTGAGAACCTGTTTCACTAAGGCGGTGCTAATAGCGCTGCAGTCGTTTCCGGGAGTTCTCTGCAAAGGTGCCCTTGAACCTCCCAGAAAACACTAAACAGGCGCCTACTTTTTTTGTAATACAGTAAGGACTTGACGCGTTCAGACCTCGGGGAATCCGTGAATGTGACTTCAAAGCCCCCGAAAACTCTATAAACTCTTGAATGCCACTTTGAACTTTTTGTAGCGTCATAATTTCGTCACTGTCAAGACTCATCAATTCTGGAGTCGTCTTTAAAGGGACTGCAAGCTTTAGTAGATGCTTTAGAAATTCATTGCGGAAAATTCGGAATGATAATAAATCATAACAAAACAAAAGTAATGGGATTCTCTAGGAAAGCGAGGCTGTTCGTTAAAGTGGCAGGGCTCGACTTGAGCAAGTAGAGGATTTTAATTGCATATGCATTACGCTAAAAGAAAATGGTCATAGTAGCAAAGACATGAGGAGTAGAATAGCATTAGCTTAGGAGGCGTTTAGTAACTGAAGGGAGCTGATGACGGGGACCTTGGGTAAGGATGTAAAGAAGCGGTTGGTGAAGAGCGCATGATAAGGAGCGGAAGGTTGTGTGGGGCAGAAACGTGGACCCTCTGAAAGGAGGACGATAAATGGCTGCATGCATTTGAGATGTGGGTGTGGAGAAGGATGGAGAAGGTGAGGTGGGCGGAAAGGAAGACTGACGAGGAAGTGCTTGAGATGGTGGGCGAGGATAGGAAACTTCTTAATGAAATCCGGGATTGGCAGGATAGGTGGCTGGAGGAAGTAAAAAGGGGCAATGGGTTGCTGAAGAATGTGATAGAGAGAAGGATGTTGGGCAAGCGGGGAAGGGGAAGAAAGAGAATTGGTTTCAATGACAGGATGAAGAAGGGTAGATCGTATGCTGAGGTGTAAAAGGAAATGCTTGAAGTAGGATGGGATATAGGGAGGGAGAATGGTGGCTGAGGGTGAACTATTGGAGGGAGAGCCAGTGTGCCATCATGGGTCAGGAAATAAGGTAACTACTAGCAATGGAGATGCATCTAGGAATGCTGAGTCATTTAAAAGGAAGCTGAAATATTTTTGATGGCCAATCGCTCTTTGTTCGCATGTGTCCAACTTCTTACCTTTCTTGGTTCAGTACGAAAATTCCGGGTTAAAATCACTCTTACAGCTTAACTCTATTAGATGACTGGCAATGGAAGATTACTTGTATATATTCTTAAAGCTAAAAGCGAGTGCTTGTTGGTAATAATTTTGAAGTTGCCCTTTGTTTGTTTGAAGTTTGAATTGAAGTTTGACCAATTTAAAAAAATTTCCAGTCATTGGTCATTGATTCACAGTCATTTTCAGTCATTGTTCATGGTTTAAGTTTCATAGCAACATAGAGAATATTATCATGACGCCTCACTACATCTCTAGAAGCGATAAATCTAGAAGCGACTCCGATAGAAGCGAGAAAATAGGAGAGATACATTGCCGAACAGACAGGTTAAAAAACTCGTTCTTTCTGCGCTCAGTATGGGACCACAATTAAAACTGAGCTCCAATAAATACACTCCCATTATACACGTTAATATTTCACCTCCCAAAATCTAATCCCTGACATCGTCACACGGCTGGTGTGTTAACACCCTCTGCCACAATCGCATGCGGTGGCTTTCAGGGTAGTATGTTGATGTAGATGTAGAAGTTTGTATTTTAACGAAGTCGACCTCCCGTCATGTGAGATCTTCAACATTTGAACTCTCCGAATCTTTTTCATCGACTTCCATTCCTCTCCAGTCAGATACTACACCTCATAATTCGACTTCCTCGTCTCCCAGCTTACCTTTTCAGTTTCCCTCCATACCCACTTCCCTAATTCCTCCAGTCTACTCACATTCTCTTAACGGTGACGAAGATTCAAGACTCATCTAACAACACAATACATACATATTGAACTTATTACAGAACTTTCCTCCATGTCTCACCTCAGGTGTCGCGTATTCAATTCTATTCATATTACTTATCGAAAAACTAAGAAAGTTGAAGCAGAAACGGTCCGTCAGGAGATATCATTGTGAATAGAATACTCTTAAGGTGGCTCTGGCCTCAGGGTCACTTATTCAAGATCTACTAAAAACTTGAATATGCCATCTTTGTAGTGACAATTGTGTGAAATTCACAGTGGAAAAATCATTCTCCTCGACTGGGAATCGAACCCAGTCCCTCGATTTTGTACAGAGTGCTCTAGCCAATTAAGCAACTCAGGCGTCCTCTTCCACTGTGAATCTCATGGGGGCTCTCAGGAGCAAGTTGTCATCACAGATATCGTGCATTTAATGCCAGAGGTACCCGTATGCGAGCGCTGAGCGCTACAGTCCACGGGGTAAAGCCGAACTTTGAACACAAAGGTGTTTACTTTTGACATTTCCTCAGAACTGCAGAACTAGCCGCGCAGTAACTTTAACGGAGTCACCCGCTTGTGATAGCACAATTGTGTGAAATTCTCTGTGGAAAAATCATTCGACAGGACTGTAAATTGAGGGATCTGGGTGCGTTTTATAAACTAAGACGAAAATAAAATAGGGTTTCCAGGCTCTTTGTACTCAGTTGTGATAATCTAGATTTTAACATTGGCCCTTTTGAAGATTTTTCAGATTACAGCAGAAAAATGTCAAGTTGAATGAAAAAACATAATAATGATTTTAATTAAATCTCTAAGAAGAAAAAGGTCTTGGGAAGTTAAATTAACATAAAATTTATGTATTCTGCCTCACTTTATTATTATATATTAGCGAATTACTGTCGTAATTGAAGTTAAAATTCAAATAGCGCTCAAGTCGGCCCCAAAAACTGGACAGATATGATCATTAAAAATATATTCGAGGAATGATCTGCATATTTTGTCTCTTCATTTTGGTATTCAATAGTTAATCCATTTCTAGGGAAAAAGCAGGATTTTTTAAAAACTGAATAACTAAAAATTATCAATTTATAACTAACTTGGTATTTGACTTGGATCATGTAGGTAATTCAAAGCCGTCATAAATAAAAATGACTTAGTTCGCTGTACACGAATCCCGATGACGTGTTTTGGGTGGGCGCGACCGCCTATTTAAGCCGGCGACCTGAGGTTTCTCTAAACTACCGATGCCAGGAGCGTCACGCGTGATGGGATTACCCTGAGGTGATTTTAGTGGCTTTGCCCGGATATGAACCCGGAACCGTGAAGCTCATTGCCGTCCTCTCTGCCTTTACATCAGATGGTAGTATCAGGGAGTAATTTCCTCCTTGGGTGATTTGAAGCCACTGTTCATCAAAATATGATGCTATGTACTGTACATAAAAACTGTTAACTTGTAGTTAGTTTTGGTTTACTACGTGGAGATCGTTGTCGTTCAGATTAAAGTCAGTTCATTGATATTGACATTCTTAAACTCGCATCTTTTAAGTCAGACTGTTTTGAAATCAGGGAATAGTATTCTGGTGAATGAGGGAAATTAAGCAAACGAAGATTGAACCCGTTGACAAATGCTTATTCTGGGATGAATATCTGAAAATTTTAAGAATTTTGGTGGTGTGAGCTCAATTTTGATCTCAAAAGAAAGATTATGTAGTTTTTAACAATAAGTGTTCATTATAGGAACTAGTGAAAGTCTTGAGTTGTAGGCTTTACGGTCGCTGAGGCCATATTTCTCCGTCTAACCGTAGAAAACCCCAAGAAATCATAGCATCAATTTGAGGGACTCAAATTAGCGAAAACTAGGTTGCCAGGCTGACCACCTTACCACCTTGTTCTATTGAAGAGGATTTAAAATTCGGATCGATGGATATAAGTCGTTCTTTTATTTTTGAATTTCAAACAGGTTTTTACGAATTGAGTTTTTTTAATGAAAACATTTTCGTCTAGATCGTTGTCAACGCTTGGCGGTTCTCAAAATAAATCACTATCATTTAAATAATTCCGATATTTTATATTTGTTGAAAAATGATGCCGAGTTCGGCAACGGAGTTAAGGAGTGGAAATACGTCATAACTCTAAAAAAGTTGATACTGAGTCCACTATCCTTACGTTGATGAGCAGGTTGACGAATAAATACTTTTTACTTTTACTTTCATCACTTTTTATTACCTACCTTCGGTTTTGTCATTTATGTTATTTTCAAGTAGAAAATACGGATATTATGTATTGTTTGGGTTTGTCACCGGGTCATACTCTCCATCTTTACCGTCATTTCAATGTACGGGTCGTCCATCGGCATCGGTATTGCCCTGATGACGCTATTCGTACACCAACATCTCAAAAATGCAGATTTCTTTCAAAAAACCTGCCTGTTGAAGGGTCACCATACGCCGGGAAAGCCTTTGATCTCTCTTCAGAATACAGTGTGTTGTCTTTTTGAAAATATTCTACTTGAATACAGTTGCATACAGTCTGTAATCTACTTGAAAATTATTTGATTGGAGAAACCTCTCGAAGTTGATAATTAAGGGCGGAAAGTACTGTATTTTTTAAGTCAACACGTCACATCTCATTTTCAAAGAACCACGGACCTAGCCTTTTTCAACGTAGTGCAGTAACTTCAACGTAGCCACCCGCTAGTGATCACAGATTATTGTTACATTCATAGTGGAAATATCATTCGCCTGGACTGGGAATCGAACCCAGATACATCGAAATCGCGCCGAGTGCTCTAACCAGCTAAGTCATGAAGAGATTCGTAGTGGAAGGGGACGCCTGGGTAGCCAAATTGGTTAGAGCACTCGGCGCGCAGTCAAGGGATCTGGGTTCTTTTCCCAGTCCAGGTGAATGATATCTCCACTATGAATTTCACACAGTTACGTCTTGTCTCCTTGTTCCAACAATATATGTCGACTTGTCACGTGATACAGCCCAATTTTTGGTCGAGTTTATTTTTTTTTGCATACAGTATCTTTATTTTTTAAACTTTGTTCAATAATGGTTGGGGATATGTGATATTTTTAAGAATCGCCAAGGCATTGGTGGCTAACTGAGAAGGGGTGAAAAGAGGAAGAAGTGTGGAGGGGATAACGGTTGAACCGTTGCGTGCTAAGTGGGTGATTATCGCCACCCCCCGGTCTCCCAACCACCCACCCATCGGAGCCGACCCTCTAAGATTTGCGGTTTTCGTGTCGGAGAGCACGCAAAGTGATTCCCAGACAACTTCCTTTCCATAAAACCCTTTGGAGTGAGATTTTCCTTTCCTTCCTCGGGTGAAAGAAGTCCTATCTCCTACGTGCGGCAAAGGTTTCACTTCCTCTCATCCGACACCATCTCTCGGGTTTAGGTGCCAAGCCATCGATACGATAGTTACCGATGTAGTGGTCGATATATAAATACGTTAATATGAGCTTTCTCTCCGCTCGATGACTGTTGACGGTATAAAAAAATATCCAGATTTCACGTTGGAGTCTAGCGTAGCTAAATATAGCATATTCATACCCCATTATCTCGAAAATGTTGCGTTCTTTCTAAAATCTTATCGCTATTTAAAGGATTTCCGAGCTGCTTAAATACAATAAATTACAATAGAAGGGCTGTAGGACAACCGTTGTCACAAGCCGTCCAATACTTCGTTTTCTGAAGCCTTTCATTTTATCCTTTCCTGTCTTTTGATTGGTTGGAGCAATTTTTGTTTCTTTGTGGCAAATTTTAGGAAAGTGATCTCATTTATGATATTTATAAATGAAAGAGAAAAAAATGAATCACTGGGATTTAATTATTCTGAATTTAATGCTATTTTTACTCTTAGTCTTGTGGCTCTTTACTTATGTCTCGTAAAAATTCGATTACAAATGCAAATTTTTAAATAAAACGCGGAATAATGCATTTCCTAGTATTATAAAGTTGCTAATACGTATCAAGTTGCCGAATAGATTCAGTTAAAATATGCTTTAATATAATTTCCTCTAAATTTTTAACACCGCACTGAAAACTGCCTGATAATATCTTAACAGCTAAAGTTAATCATTTTGTAATTTCACTCGTTAACTCGCTATGACTTTGGTTACAAAGTAAATTAAGAAATCTCCGCCCACTTTCATGGTTTCCTTACAATGAAACTACAAACACGCGGTAATCGTTTAGGCGCCCAAAAAATGGGGCGTTTTTTTCATTCTTATCGTAATAATTTCAAGGGAAATCAGCGACGAACCAACTTTTTTGCTATCAATCGATGCATAAATTAATGAGATTAAATTTTGTATTCAAGTGACAGAGATATCTTTCCCGGTTTTCTAGATTTTACGCTTCAAACTCGTATTGTACAATTTTGAAACGGATTGTGGAAATTACTGGGAGTGTGTAGCAATATGAAATCAATACCTCATGTAGTACGATAGTGGTTACGTTTGCTGGCCAGCGTGTTGGTTCTGTATCGCACAATATTGGAAAGCTATCATACCGTGTATCCTCCAACTGTGGTAGGATCAAGTATCGACCAAATCGGGCCTCACATCGTTTTTAATTCTACCGCTTGAAATTAGCAATATCTAAAGTATCGTCCTTCCTTTCTCAAACGTGTCCACTTTCAATTGTAATTTCGTCCCCAGAGGCGAAACTTGGGCAACAGTTTTAGTTTCCAACTTTTTTCAAAACAATATTTCTTTTACTCCACTACTACGCCAAAAACGTTTGCTCGGGTTGTGGGGGGTAGTGCTGTGCGGTAACCATACGACCGCTGTCGATCGAGTCGAATGGAGAATACGTGTGGAAGGAGTGAGTGAGACCAGAGCGAAAAGGTTTCTCCGAGTGCGTAGACGGTTGGTCTCCCCCCGCCGCAAGAGGGCAAAGTCTTCCAGTTTTTCCCCCACCTCCGATTTTCCTCTGGAGAGCTCGAGTCGCGACCGGTGACCAGGGTATAAGCGGTGCGCAATGCTGCAGCTTCCGCGGTGGCATTCGCGTCGAACTAGTCCTCGCAGCCGCAAGGCAGATTCTATTTCACTTCATGATTAAATTCAAGCTTTTGCTCTATGGCCATATTTTGGTTATTCACTTATTCTAGGCTTCCCGTGCCTTCTACTCGCCGAACACCCAATCGGGTCTCTTATATTTGTCATCATCTCTTATTTTATTTTTTTTTACAGGGCGTTGTTTTTGTAGGCCACTGTCTTCAACTTTCTTAAAGTAGTCTTTTGCTAGCTTTATTATTTGAGTATTTATGTCAGTGTTCCCAATTATTTAGTACAGATTTTCGTTACTTGTGTATTTCTCGTGACGCGTACCAGGTTTCCCTCCTCCGAGTAAAAATAGGTATCACAAAACAAGATAAAATAGGGTCCTTGCCCTTGACATCAAGATGAACACCATTAGGTTTCAAAGGTTGATTTTATCGAGCAAACACATTATCTTTACTCGGGGAAAGAGGGGTGACGGGATCGTCTTAGAGAGAGAGAGATGGACAGAGAGCGAATATAAAATATATATTACTTGGTCTTTGGGTCTATTATTTGGGTCTTACCCAAGCGGAGTCGCTTGCGAGTCTTGTCGAACCCGACCAGGGGCAAAAGTATCTGGGGCGGCGACTAAGCGTGAGTTCACGGACCCAAGGATAGAATGCCTCTAATGCTCACGAGCATCCGTTTATATGCCAGCCTTCCCTGGCTGAAGGCCTGTTGGGAAAGTTCCATTTATGACAATAACAATTCTCTAAGGCAATCAAAAAGCTTCCTTAGGTTCCTAAAATGACCAATTCCAGGAAGGGGGATGACTTTACTTTATGGAGTGGTGTTACTCAGGTGACCCGTACCTCTGCAAAACAAGGGAGATGAAAATCTTCTGAAAACAAGTTATATAGAAAAACACACTATCTCTCTTTCCAAGAACTCCAAATGCGCGCTAGTAGGAGAATCCGGGTCACAACATACTGAGTTATGTTACATAATGATCTTATAATTTTTCCCTCAGTTATTTTGATTTTTTCTCTTGATCCTTTACCAATAAGTCCAGCCTAGGCCGGTACAGCATAAATGAGTTGTTGTTTAATATGCGTGTTATATATTAACTTTTTAAGTCTATGTGGTGTTGCATGGTTTTTCAAAATGTGTGAGAAACCAGCTCTTGCTCCCATCACTTGTCCTATTTATTTGTTGTATTTAGAAATAGAATATCCATGGCTAAAAGAGCTTTCAACAAGAAGTAAAAACTATTTGCTGCAAGAAACATGAGTATAGACAGAAGAAAAAAATTGATAAAAGTTTTCGTATGGAGCATTGCTCAATACGGATGTGAAACCTGGACCATTGAAAAGGAAGAAAGAAGAAGACTGGGTGCTTTAGAAGTGTGGTGTTATCGACGAATGCTGGGAATGATTTGGATGGACAGAGTTAAAAATGAAGAGGTGTTAAAGAGAGTGAGAGAGAAGGGGAATAAACTATGGAAGAGTATTGTCAAAAGAAGAGCAGAATTGGTGGGGCATACATTGTGACACGAGAGTCTAGTAACGTGTGTGGTAGAGGGAATGGTGGGAGGAGCACGATACAGAGGGAGGCCAAGGGAACAATATCTGGCGCAAGCGAGGAAGGATGCCGGGGCAACATCCTACGAAGAAATGAAAAGGAAAGCTCAGAAAAGATAGGGATGGAGGTCTGTATTCAAGGTAATCTAAGGATTGATAACTGAAAAAAGAGAAGAATAGAGTGATCTTTGAATTCACCTCATCCAACTAATATTCACTTGAGTTGACGAGCTGCGTGTAAACCGACCTAGCTGCGCAACTGGAGGGACGACGGCATATTCAAAATTTATCGTTCCGTGTATGAAGTTATTAGGTACGGGCATGAACGCTGTATGACAACGCGGCAGTTGATGCGCTGTCAACCGTCTTGTGCTGAAAGTGTGAAATTCCAAAGAGGAAAAATCATCCTCCTTTACCGGGACTCGAACCCGGATCCCTCGATTATGAACCAGTTAAGCTACCGAGGCATCGTCTTCCCCTGTGCATTTTTCAACGGTCCAATTCCGTTTTGGAAAGGGAATTACTTGACGGAAGGATTCGTGACGACGTTTTGTTCAAATCATACGATCGCGAGAAAGTTATTAACTTTAAAGTTCTCTGCGGGTCATGCAAGTTTTTTTCACCGGAGCCATTGTATGGGACGGATTCTAAATTTTTTATTCTAACAATTAACTGTAACAACTTGAAGTGTTTCTTTTCGATTTAACTTCCTAATTTCATATAATCCAGAGTGGCATTTAATTTTTAAAGTTGATAGTTTGAAATAAATGTGCGCAGCTGGCGACTTGGCCTCAAGAGCCAGAAGGTAATGCTTGTGTTATAATGATGTATCGTTTTATAAGGAAAGCCTAGTAGCAGCCTATAACGACGTTTCCTGCACTGAATTATACATCAGGGCAAGTCTCTTTTCTTGGCGAAGGCCTTGGTCCTTGTTTCCTTTCCGGGAACGTATCGTAGCTTCGCGCGTCCAGTGCCGCTGAATAAAGCGTCATTCGTCTTGACTATTGCGGAGGCCAAAGGAGGAAGCTTTTCGTAAATTAATTATTATTTGTTTGTATAATTTTCATTCTCAGGGCGTGGAAAAACTATGCGAGGCTAAATTTTATTTCGTGAAATGACTGCTGTCCTTTCCACAGAAGATATCACTCGGCAACTTCTGAGTGTCTACAAATGGCGTCGTTATGGTGAATTATGATTTATTTCTATATTGGGACATAAGTGATAAAACTACGCATCAGATAGAATGATAGAAACAAACTAAATGCTTAACTATTTATGATACTCACTACAAGCCTTATTATTTCACGCATTTTTAATGAAATGACACATTAAGTGTTATTAATTCAAAACTTGAACATGCATGTGACTCTCTTGACCTGTATTTGATTGAAAACTAATGTTATAGGCGATTTTCCTCCGCCGACTCTTCCATCCCTAAAAGGAAGGAAGAGATTCATAGATGTTAGAGGAGAATATATGATCAATTCCTGAGTGCTAATCGCTCGTTATAAAACCTTTGAAAAAAGCTTTTCATATAAGCCAGAACACCCTGTAATATACTCCCTCCTCCATAAAAAGCAACCCGAAACCTCCTAAACCTCTTTCTATTCTCACCGTCTACTCTCACAATAGTCACAAACTCCTCATCTCAATGTCTATACTACCAGGAACCCCACACCGTAACCTTTCAAAAGTCATTCCAAGTTGCCGGTGTAAAACTGTGGAACTCCCTACTTGAAGAGTGTTTCTGAACCTATTTAAAAACCGTATTTATAATATGTTATTAGGCAAATAAGTTTTCCCTTCTCCTCTCCATGCATATGCATGTATCACCCAAATTTTACATGTCAGTTGGAGTTTTTTTATCTGTTAAAAATATTGTTTTTTTTTCTTTAAATTTTGTTTATCATTAAATTTCAATTAAAAATTTTGTTTAAATTGTTAAAGTAATTGTTTTCTGTTAAAAATATTGTTCATGCTCAAAAATGAACATTCTATTGTTTTTATATTAGAACCTTTGATCTATTTCAGAACAAACACTTTTGTAGTTTTTTGTTGTACTCGAGGGACAATGTCCCAGTTCAAAATAAAGTTCCTATCGATTTATCTAGCTATCCAATCTACTGCATCAATTAGTTTTCAGCAATTGAAGTGAAAAATGTTAATCGACAAACAAGTCCTGAAACGGTTATTGCTCATCTCCGTGGAGAGTTTTCCAACATGTCCACCGTTGTCCCCCCCTCTTCAGTTTTCTGGATTAACTTTCGGACTTGAGAATTCAAGTATGTGAGCGATGTAGGAAGAATTGAAGAGGCACTCGAGAGAGCGCCGCTCGCTTTTCAACCGTTAAAAATTTCCTCGGGCATGTGTTTTGTTTTTTTCCCAAGAGTGTATCACCGAGTGAAGCGACTCAGTTTCCTTAATCCGGGTACGAGTGGCATTATTTGCAAACTTCAACCAGCGGGCGTCTCTCCTCCTCTTCTCTTTAAGGACCTCGTATGAAAGCATCCCGCGGCGTGTTTATTTATGAACACTCTACAGCGGCCCATCAGGGTGGTCGGAGGGGGGGGGGGTTTGGGGGTGAAGGCAGGGGGCGCGCCACATGGGAGCTGACATACAGCCCTAAAATGCGTCGTAATCTTTTATTCTCCCCTTTAATTTTTTTGGGAATCAGTAGATTTTTCATAAGAGTCAATCCTTGAGATTGCAGCACTTATCGCTTCAGACTGAAAGTAAGGAACGTTCGCGTGGTAAGCAGTTTAGAGAGCCGGGTGGCGTAGCTAAACACATATAACTACTTCTTCGTAATTTTTTCACAAAGGACGCCATCATGCGTGAAAGAAATATCTCTGAAGTGAAGAAGATATTCCAGTACGATTCTGAAGAAAGAAATCAAACCAACGCCGTTACCATAAAGTGGAAGGGAACAAAATGGATTCGGTTTTCGATCAATCCGATCAATGGATTCAATCAATGGATTATTCGTTCAATCCTAGAATTGGTTCTTCCACCTTCCCTCTTCCATTCCTCCACCTTTCCTAATCTGATGCTTGTTCATTTACATCCTGGCATCCCTACCTATGTACTTTTCTCTTTAATTGGTCTTTTAACTTAGTCCTTGGTCTTCTTTTCTTTATGATGTTCCAAAACTGGTCCTTTACTCATCTATTCTTCTGAACACTTCATCATTTCTTATTTTGCCCGTCCATTTTATCTTCAGCATCCTCTCCAGCACCAGGTTTTGAAGGCTTCGATTCTTTTCTGTTCAGCTTTTCCAATGGTCCATGCTTCCGATCCGTAAATTTCTTCGCTCCACACGAATGTCTTCACCTACTGTTTCCTGATTTGTAGTCCTATCTTATTTGAGCACAGCAGTTGTCTTTTTCGCATGAATGCCTTCTTAGCTTAGGCTTAGGTTTTTAATAGGTATTGGGAAAGTATGTCACTAGAAGAATTAGGGCACAAAGCACAATGATGTTTTTAATGCTGCCGAATTACGGTGATTGAATGCAGATGAATTGCCGTAATATATTGTACACCTGCACTGAGAATTAAACCGCGGAACTTTGGCTAGCCGAGTGAAACCAGCTCAACAAACCGCTACCTAGAATTTTGAAATAAAAACTATAACTTAGTAATTCCACATTAATTAAGGAAACTTACTAAGCTAAAAATTTTATTTTACTATGTAAGCAAGTTCCAGAAGGTTTTGCCAGACACAATCAGTCCGCTACCTAGAAATATCAAGTCCCGTGGCAATTTATTAGGGTTAAATGGAAACCCATTACATGAGTTCTCTGATTTTACGTCTACTATTGGGAAGACGCGGTAGCGTAGTATTATACTCGCTGCTGCAACTAGTAGTAGTTCCTTGGTACGGTTCCCAAACAAGTTGGATATTTTTACTGTGGCGTTCACGTGTGAAAATTGCAATTATCGGATTGGTGGTATACTCGGGCAGTTCTTGGCAATATCCTTGGTCTAATTTTTTTAGAAGTGACCGCCAGCCTAAGCAATATTTAAATGGGACTCTTTCTTCAGTAACTTTGAGATACTCCATATTTTCACACTATTCAATCGGAAATAACTTTGTACAAATACAACACTTAACTCATCTAACACGACGCGGGTTTCAACAAATTTCAATCAAATTTATCTTCAGGACTTGATGATGACGATAAATTGTTGAAACCCGGACGGCGTGTTGGATTTGTCAAGTGTGGTTTTTGTAAAAGTTATTTCCGATTAAATGTAGTAAAGCTAAGCAATATTCTCGGAGTTAATTGAAACCGAGGACATTCAATCCTCCTACGTAATTTTGGGTAGAAATGATTTGTTCGTGACCTTGGGCGGGAGCGAGGTGCCATCTGCCTCAATTTTCTGGCAGATAGCCTTGGGAACGCTACCAAGAACTTGAAGCCCACTCTGTTGATGGATGGCCCCATAGAGCGTAATGGAAGAAAACCATTTGCCACCGCTCACGGAATGTTAAATCGCCGGGTATTAGTCCAAAGTGTTGGGGGAATCCTGCCCGGGGTTCTTGAACTTCGCCGTGAATACGTCCGGTTCCGCTACCGAAGGCATTAAACGGAGTGAAGACGAAGGCAGTGCAGGAATGAAGTAATTCGTCTCATCGCGTGGTTTTAATTCGCATAGTCCCTTCCGTGGAAAATTTCGCGTGGAAAGTGATTTCCGTGTGGCGCTTTTCACGAGCTAAGTCGTGGAAAATTGAGCCTCTCGAAAAAGTGCTCGTCCCACACGCGAGGTTGTGATTTTTTTTCTGTCGCCTTCAGTGACTCATTACGGCCAAATTCGTAGACCTGCGGTGGTGTGACGTAAGTGTTTCGGTCGTGCTCTCTCTTTTTTCTGCGTTGGCATTTTACTGCGCTGGTTTTGGTGCCGATACCCTTGACCGGTGATGCGAACTTATGGCACGTGTGCCAAAGGTGACTCGATTTGATGTTTCGTGTAGCACTCAATGTGTACGGACGATCATCTCCCTGCACAGCAACAATGAACTTTCGCCGAGACAGTAATTTATTTATTTAAAAACTACCTGGCCCGACAGACCAAATTTCCTGTCCAAATTTCAATAAATCCTGTCCAAATTTCAATAAATTTGTTTGTAACCCAAAAATCCTATCCAAATTTCAATAAATTTGTTTGTGATCCTTTTGTGAATTTGTGAAAAGCTATTGACAGAATCACCATTCAACTAAAAATAAACAACTGGATCAATTGTTCGTCACTATGTAACCGATTTATTCTCAAAATGGACAGTTGATTCACTTTGTTGTTTCTGTAACCGTTTGTCATTTCAAAACATTTTGCAGGTAAGCCTGTAAATTTGTTTGAGATAAAACGACGAAACTTAATTCATTTCATGAAACAATTCCGATGAACTTACAACACAATCATAGTTCAACTGATAATAAAGATACTGAATCAATTTTACGTCACTATGTAATCGACTGGCTTGATTCACAAATTGGCAATCAGCTGTCAAACGACATTTGCGCACTTTGTAGCTTTTTTTCCTGAAAACGTTTCCAGGACCATAACGAACAAAGCAAAAAAGAACTACGCATACCCATCGTTCGTATCATAAGTTATGGGTTTTAGTTCATACAAAAATCCCCTAGAAATAAGCTCTTTCAGTTTTTCCCGAATTTTCCAATTTTCTGGGAAACCTTTCCATTTATTCTTTCCTTAAAAACCTTATTCGGACTATTACGAACGTTAAAAAAATTAGGCAAATCCGTCCAGCCATTCTCAAGTGATGCGTTTTCCAACGGACAGCATTTCGTTTTTATTTATATAGATTATATTTGGAACTCTTTATTGCGAAATTTATTAAAAACCATAAACTTTCCCTTTTTGTAAATAAATATATTAAGAAATATTACTCATTACAGCTAGCCTTTCAAACACCTCGGAATTATGTGTATCTCTAGATTTTACTCGGCTCCCGAGTGATACTAGTTCTTTCTTTACGACTTTTGACATGCCAAGCTCATCACTGCCCTAGAATTTCATTTTTGACCCTCCAACAGTGCATGGAATTTACGACACTGGCCTAAGTATAATTCATTATATTGTCAGCTATAATATGTGACTTAAACGTAATTCTAATTTTCTAGCCTTAACTATGTGAAATTTCTTCATGATTGCAACTTTTACGGGCTATGATAATTGGCAGAATTTGTTTTGTAGCCTCTATAGATCTTCTTCAAGTAGGCTCTCTTTTGGAGGATGTCGATGAAAATGATGATTGAAAGACAAAACTCATATTAATTTGACGTCAATTTATTCTATTTGTACCCATTTGTAGTATATTCTAAACCCAATATTATGCTAGTGTGGTGCGGCGCCACGTGCATTATTAGCCCTTTTTTTCTTTTATTTATTTATGAAATAAACAAAGCAAATTGTACAGGATGTCAATATGAGGAACTATGAAAGAAATTGTAAAATATATCCTTATACCGTTGGGAAAGTATTTAAATACATTTCCGTGTAGAATGTCTGGGACGGGTAAGGAGAACAGCACGTTATTTGGTTATTTTATTCACTTTAATAATTTTAGATTGCTGTGAGGGAATCATGTTTTATTTTAATATCATCGTCGCATCATTATCTCTCATTGCTCTCTTATATTGGCTACATATAATTGGGCATTTTGTGCTAGCTTACCTTTGTCCATCTGTACATTATACACCACGTTTTTCAAGAAAATTTGCCGTCGATGCCTATATGTAGAAAAAGTAATTTGACATATCCTATAGTTAAATCACAAATGTTTAAAATCAAGAGCATTAAAACCATAGAGCATGTTCGAGGACGTTGGATTTTGCAGAAGTAAAAAATTTGCAACTATGCACAGAAATAAATTTTACTGCATGCTAGGTTTCGATGTTTTTACATCATAGACAGGTTTCATTTAAATGTATTAATATTTACGTCATCATCAGGTTTTAAATTAATTTATGTAAATGTTGCAAATTTTTATTCCTGCATCATTCATAAGTTAACCTCAATATCGCTAGAGTATTCGGATTTAGAGATTTGATTTAATTGTGAATAGTATATTTGAGACCCTGGTGGATAATTGAGATAAATCGAAGTTATTCAGAAAAAATTAATCACTATTTGTGTACAAAAAGAAAGTCCAGGAAACCAATCAATTTTTTGTTTGATCCTTGCATGCGAAGATTTTTATAGGTATAGTGATATTTATCGGAAGGTACTTGATCTACCATATCCCCGTAAGGTATTAGTAAGTGAAGAAGAGGTAGATCCCATTTCCGCAGAAAGAAGACGTGAACTAAATGAGCGGCGGTTAAATTGCGTCTCAAGTTCGAACTCCCTGTAGAAGATAAATGTGGAGTCAAGGAAACGGTCGATGCATCTGGACGGGAAGGAAGCTGTCAGGTTGATACCTTTATTTTGAGGTGGTGGTCCATAATGGAAGTCTTACACATCTTATACCTTTCACTAATGTCATTAAATCTTGCTGCGGATTAAATAAATTTGATTTGTTAACTTGATAAAAATATTTTAAACCGAGATTGTCCGTATTTTTTCGGCTCATTTTATTTTGAGCCCTAGTTGAATAACTCAACGACTTTTCTGCGTTTTTCTATGATTATATACCTCCATGGAATCAATTTAATGGAAATATTTTTTCTTATGTTTGTCAAAATCCCATCTGTATTGTTTTATAAGTATGTTATTGTTAAAAGGTAGGTCTTGTTGAAAGTCAGATACACTCCTCCAGATTTTTTACTCAGTCAGTGCCCTATCTATCTCTAGCGTTTCCTTTTTCACGTCAGCATACGATCTGCCCTTCATCCGGTCCATTAAACCTATTCTCTTTTATCCCCTTCCCCGCTTGCCCAAAATCCTTCCCTCTATCACATTCTTAAGCAAGGCATCGCCCCCCATTACTCCTTCCAGCCGCCTACCCTTTCTATCGCGCATTTCTTTAGGATTTTCCTTTCCTCGCCCACGATTCTTAGCACCTATTCGTTCGTCTTCGTTGTCGTCAAACTCACCTTCTCCATCCTTATCCACACCCACATCTCAAACATTAGCAGCCTATTCACATCCTCACATCTAAGGGTTCACGTTTTAGTGTCATACGCTCCATCTCAAGCTCTTCATCAGCCTCTTCTTCACATCCCTACCCAAGATCCCCATTATCAATTTCCTTCAATTACTAAATGCCTCCTTAGCTGGCGCTATTCTCTTCCGTACGTCTGTGCTACTATGTCCATTTTTTCCTAACGTTCTACCTAAGTAATTAAAATGCTATACTTGCTCAAGTTTGTCCTCTTTTATGACCACCAGTATTGGTTACGATCACGGTAAAAGAGAATCATCAGTTGGTATTATTCCCACTAGTGGGAAACGTATCGGCTGCGAATGTTCTGTTTGACCTCTTTTCTTCCTAAATTATTGTGGTTTTTGCATGAATATGTATTTTACATAACGGACGTGGATCTCAAATGAAGCCTCAATATTTTTTTCATGCCATGTGGTTAGTGACAACTGAGATATATTCGGTAGCAATTTTCGGGTGATTAATCACGCTTTCATAGCCGGTAGCACTTTCCTGATGATTATTTCACTCGGATCAATTAGATTGCAATATATTTGGGTATGTAACAAGCGTTTTATTTTTTTCTTGCTCGACGTTGGCAACAAAATTGTCGATTCTTTGTCATCTATAATGGCAACGGTTGTTTCTCCTCGACTTATTTTTAACCTCTCCTGCGCATCCGCATGGGTTAGCGCCCCAAATTTTACGCCCGCGCGTGCGACCCGTATTGGGAGAAAGATTTTGCTGATCACCGACGCGAGATAAGTAATTAAGTGGCGGGGAGATTTTGAGGTTGGGAAGTTATACTTTTGGTGAGCGAATGAGGACAAAAATCACTCAGGACTATACTCTTTGAAACGAGGATAAAACTGAGAAATATTCCACACTGCATTTATTAATATTTATAATTATTTTCCCGAATGGTGATTTTCTATCACGTAAAGCGGTGGGACACCATTGGAGACTGTGTGGAGAATTAATAAATACTATGATTGTGTCGAAATTTTGCGAGCGCAACTAGGTCTGCTAATGAACAAGATAAAATTTGTGACTTCCACAATTTTTTTTTAAACTTACGACCAGTTTCGGCTGTCAAGCAATCTTCAGGTGGCTTCTCGACCTGAGGATGGATTGACAGCCGAAACCGCTCGAAAGTTTCAAATTAATTGTGGAAGTCACAAATTTTGTCTTGTTTATTATGACGTCCTTCCACCAAGTGAAAGCTTATCGTTTCGAAATTGGGTCTGCTAACTAGAGGAACAGCGAGAACCAACTAAATTCAAAATTCTCTCTCTATTTTTGAGATCAATTGTAAGATTGATTTGCAGATGTTTGGTCGATAGATTTTCTTCATTATTCCTGTTTCTCAAGTATTCCTTTTTGTCACTTTATAATGCCTGAATGGCACATATTTCATGATCTGCTCAACAATTTGCACTTTTGTATTTTTCTTTGCTTCTTTGCATCTGTATGTCCCTATGACACTGTCTTCGGGGAGTATCGGCGAGCCCCAATATCTCAATAATATCCATTAAGCAAAACTCTTCTGTTTACGATACGACTAAGGATTTGTCCTCTAATTTCTTTTTCCGTTCATTCTCATAAGCTTTTTCCCATGAGAAATCTTTATCAGTCCATTAAATATTCAGCGTACGCCGTTAGCACCGTATTTCATATGAATTCAGTTTATTTCTTATTTCTTTACCCAGATTCCAATTTTGTCTCCCATGTAATGCCATGTTTTAATGCCACGGTCAATACTCGTACCTCATGAAACCTTTTTCCAATTTTGACGCCATTATTGGAAGTTAAAGAATTTCTTCCTTTTTACGGAGAGCAAAACTTTATTCCATACGTATATAGAGATCCTGCGTCTTGGGTAATTGAAGGCATTCTTTCTATCAAGTTGTTCGTTGCCTGTGCTACTTTGCGCTGTCATAAATTTCTCATAGTCACATACCTCTACTTCTGTTTCCAGTTTCATTTTTTATGTATCCTTTTTTTAATAATATTAAAAACTTTAAATTTGATAATTGTTTATGTGTTGAATGGATGTGTAATCTCCAAAAATAAACATTTGTCTAATCGACGATTTGACCATGATTACTTCTCTAGCGGTCCTCTTCTTCCCAAGACTCAAATGACTCGGGCACAAAAAAATTCTTCCATATCCGTCTTGTAGCAACAGAAGAACAACACTAGTAACTGGCTCAGTTTTGTTTGAAAGTTTTAAGCAATATCTATAGAACCGGTGAAACTCATAGTAGATGTGTATGGAATTCGCGTCTGGTGTGTCTGCCTCCGGCAGCAATCTCATATGTATTACAATATTTGTTGCCCCAGATTGTAACAATTGTGCCCCATCCATTCGGCCCCAATCACCTTCACCATTGAATATGGTGCGTTGAGACTTCCCTGGGGAGGCTGCAAAACCCAGGTCCCCCGGCGTCTGCGATAACTTATCCCGCGGTGTCAACACCGCGGTGACAGTCAAAAGGGGTCACGCCGACTCTAAACCGCAGGGCGCGCCTTTTGACCACGGCGATCGTTGGGTGTGCGGCTTTGGACTTCCGACAACCTGGACTGGGTTGTTCCCGATGCGGTAGCGGCGGCTTAGGCGGCGGCTCTTC
Organism: Ceriagrion tenellum; assembly: GCA_963169105.1. NCBI lineage: Eukaryota > Metazoa > Arthropoda > Insecta > Odonata > Coenagrionidae > Ceriagrion > Ceriagrion tenellum. The sequence goes on along the minus strand of OY720640.1, from coordinate 64,353,337 downwards.
GGAGTGGGATGGGCGGGAGGGGCTCGTGTTCCGTGATTTTATGAGGGGGGTAGATCTCGCGTGCGAACGGTCCACGAATCGATTCGGTCAACGTAACAGCTCGCCATTGAGCGCCGAGAGTCGGGATCCGAAAGTTATTGGCGGGATTGTATTTCCCTGATCAAGTGTGCGTGTGCCCCAGAAAGGACGGAGAATTGGATTCTAGCGGCTTAGCGATGGCGTGATTTTTTTCGTTGCGCTCTTTCAGCTCGTGCGTGACTTGTACCTGGGGCGCCAAAATGAAGCGAGATTTGATTAGGTATTTAAATACGTGTTCATCGGCGGATAAGCAGTTCCTTAATGAAGTGGAAATTTTACTCGCTTGCTGGGCGGAATCATTATGATCACCTACCTCTTTTCATGATATTGGTTCTTGGTTTTTCATTAGTGGCACAAGATCTTTTTCTAAGCTCGGAAATGATGTTATTCGGTTTCGCGGTGAAATATCACATTTGTGATCCGGTTTTACGACAAAAAACAATCTTGTTCGACCACTTGTATTTTGATGGCCTAACATTCTCGAGCCAAACATACCAGGAGGTAAGGGAACTAGCATTAGTAAGGGAAGGGTGGAGGGCTGCAGTCAACCAATCTTAGGATTGAACGATCATTGAATGAGTAAATGAAACATTCATATGCAAAAATGAAACATACATATACAGCCCACTCAATCGATTGGATTTGGGGCAGTATAGGGCAAGGAAGGTTATGAAATTGGCATTTTGGGTTTGGATTGCGACCTCGGAAGCATTGACGTCAAACTCAAAAGTGTAACCTTAACACCTCTACTGTGGAGCATGGTCATGTTTCTTTGCTACTGTCTCCATCTTTCTATGCGGATTGGGGCTTCCTTAGCGTAGTGAGCTACTAAGGAGAATGCTTAACTTGTAATTCAGGTATATTATACTAAAAAGTTAATCCTGTCGGAATTTTAAATTCACATGATTGAAGACAAAGTTTTGAAGTTATTTTCGCTGATCCGGTTATGAATAATGTATTCACAAATTTTTACGCTTTGTCATCGTCCGCCTTTGAATTAAGTGATCTGTAAAGCTTGACATCTATGTTGAAGGAAATGAGGCAGGAAATGGCTTCCATTATTCACGAGTTCTGAATAGCGAACGCTAGGAACTAATTATTTTCCCCTTCTGGAATCAATTTTATCATTAGATTGGTCGCTATAACGGAGAGAACCGGTTTCTAAGTCATTCTCCTCACGCTAATGGATAAAATTCGTATATTCATCTCCCTGTGAGCGTCTTCGTGGCATCCTAAACAGGCTCTGTGACCCCATTGCTTAATATGGATTATTCAACGCTTTGAATGGGACAAAACATGATTCATTTCTTCAATTTTTTAGGCGTACACGCATGTAGGCCCGGCTGGATATGGCGGACGAAAGTCCTTAGGGCAAAATGAGTGGGCCGGCGAATATTAAGGTAGTTTGAGCGAAGTTATTATTTCATCTAGAAATAAATGAATTTTGTCTCATGTTAACGAAAAATATCTTACTCTTTCAAAGATACCACAATATCACACTTACCCTACTACTTTCCGAGATTTTTTACAGATAATAGCAGCCCTTTTACATGGGAAATGGTAGGTTACGCACTCCAGAGAGAACATTTAAAACGTGAGGAATTTCCAACCTCTAGATCTCGTCAAAAAATATACAGGGTGTAGTTTGTGTGTTTTATCGCTTATTTATGAAAATAAATCCTATTGTCTAGTATTTTTTCCTGTATCGCCAACAACGTTCCGTTTTGAAAGAGTTTTGAACGTATTGCGTGAACAAATGAGTCAATTCAAAGGATTATGTGGATATTTTTATTTTATTACCTAGAATTTCAGCCATGCACAAGTATGTAATTGCACTGTTTAAAATGTAGTATTTAATTCATGCTTCCTACAGCTGCCAAAAATAAAACAAATAATTCGAATATGGTTTCCATTATGACCAGGGAACTATCTTGCTCAAACTGCCTTTAAGACCGTAAAAAACATTGACCGTAAAAAGGCCATGGCAGAAGTCCTATGCGCCCTTGTGCCATGACTGTATTTCGGCGAATGCCCTTTCATTGATTTATGCGAGGTGGGTAACACCTCAGGGGTGTAGAGCCAGCGAGAAAAGACGGAAAATCCGTTGGAGCTTAAGGAATTAGCCTGTTCGCCAGCACATTTTTGAGTAGTTATTTTCCTCTTCGGAAATGGGATTCTGTGTCCTTTTTCCCTGGGGGAGACGGAAAAATCGGTACTCATTTCAGAGCGTTTGGAGAATACTCGAAAGATGTAAGTTGCGTGTGTTATTTGGTAGAGGGACCGTATTTAAATAGAGTTTTGTAAAGTTAATTTCACTGGAAGATAACGCATTTTAATGCTTTGAATCTGTAGTTAATTTTTGTTGTTTTCATTTTAACAAATGAAAGCGGAGAAGTATGCTTGTACAAATTCATGATTGGCAACATTTGGAATAGTCCATGCTCCATTCCCATAGTCTCTTTCTTGCCAATGTCAAATAAATGCTGCACCCCTTGTTCAGTTGATTGCATCGTTCACGGCCATAATTGATCCACTTCGGAAAATGTTGCTTTGAGTTACTAAACGCGATAACTTCAGCTGTTAACAATCTTAAATCTATAAATAAACACTTGAGAGTCTTGCGGTATAGCATTGTCCCTATTCCCGTGCAAAATTAATACAAGTCTTGTGATGAAATAGTTTTTTTTTAGAAAATTCGAGGTAATGAAATGCGGTGTTGGGTTTCAGGAGATGAATTTTTGATTGTTACGTAGGATAGCAGAAATGAATATGTATACTCAGGTTTTTTACCCTCTGTTTTATGCATTTTCATTCCTTTTTCTCCTGGGTTGAATTGAGTGTGCTGCTTATATTTCAGAAATGTTCACCCATTTTTCCCACCTGTCAGATTCTGGAGTATTCTGTTGAAAATCGAATCCGTGCTGCAAAAGTGAATTCATAAAAATAAACCGTAGGTCACCTTGTGGAACTCTTTGCCTGAACATTAGGAATGGATCGATTTTTAATTGTGCCTTCAACATCAAGTACATTATTCGTGGGGTTAAAATATTCAGCAAATCTTAGTGTCGCAAAGGACGTGGAATTATTATTCACTACAATCTTGGGAAAGTAATCAAGTGAAGACTTTGATCCAATTTGGAAAAATGTGAAAGAGACAGGATTGCTAATTTTGGAACTAACCTTGGTCTGTAAGAAGTATGGTTTGAGTAAAATGGAGTGTTTTTGGTGCTTATGCTTGCAATAGGTTTTGAGATCTAGGCCTAATATGAAAGAGAAGGCAGTTTAATTTTCCCTCGGTTTTGGAGTAGATTTGTCGAACCCCCAGAGGAGGTGTTAACGAACTCGGGAAATTTCATGATTGCCTGAGGTTAATCATTTCTGCAGACACGAATGGCGAACTTTTACCAATACTTGCCAATGTATACCTTTTACAGTTATTGCAAGGTTTTGGATGAAGTTGAACGAATCAGACGATACCTTGCGAAACTTGGTTGCAGATATCATGATGTCAAAATGACAGAATTTTGATACATTTTGATATAATGATATCTGTATCCAAGATCCGCAAGTTATCGTTTGGTCTTTAAAATAATAATAACTGCGTAATAATAATAACTGCGTGTAAATATAACTAAATCATTTTGTTATGTAAATAAATTTCGGTTACCGTTGAGGAGTTTCCCACGCATTAGCAACGTTGATATTTTCTAAATTAGTATCTAATAACGATTCCTTATCGGGAATTAAAATACTGTAGTAATGGTCCGCTAAATAGATTTATCACTTACGACCCGGGTTTCGTCACATAATGACATATTAAGGAAACTAATATTATTCTACATGGGTATATATACAAAATCAGGTGCAGAGGAAGGAGTGGAAGGGAGGGGAGGGAGAAGGGAAAGGCGTTGGAGTGTGGTGTTATGGGTTGGAGGCGGACCATTACTAGAGCATTTTAGTTACCAATATCGAGAGGTTCCACATAGTCAAGCCTGAAGTTATTAGTTATATTAACGATTCCTTATTTTAGGACTCAGGAAAGTTTTTCGACGACGTACGAACAATCTACTGTAATAGTTCCCATACACATAAAGGGAATCGGTGGTGACTCTGAGCAGATGCGTGAAGAAAGCATTCTAATTTGGATGGTACCGTGGTCATTGGACGAGTATTGATTTTTGCTGAAATAGGATTCCATTCGGCTGCTTGCTTGTGTTTTACCAAATTTTGGGAGGAGAATGGAGAAGGTACGGTGGCTTGAGATAGGATCAGCGTACAGTTTTTCAATTTGATGCTGAAAATAAGGAGATTATCAAAGGAAGTGCGAAGGAGGCACAAAACGTTGATGAGGAATACATTCAGAAGTAGCGTTGTAATAATTGATACAGGAGAGAATGTTTGATATGCGACAAAGAGCTAAAATTAGAACTCGTTAAACTCGTTAAAAATTGCTACGAGCGAACATGTAGTGCTTTTCAACTTTTAGAGGGCTTTAGGTGGGAGCCCTTAAATACTCGGAGGCCACACGCTATGCTTAGGTTGCTTGAGAAACTCGGAACTGGTGTGTTTCAAAGAGACACAAAGAATATTATCGTGACGCCTCACTAAATCTCTAGGTCTGCCAGAAGCGATAAAATAAGAGAGAACGATGCCGAACAGATAGGTACAAAAACTCCTTCTTTCCGCGCACAATAAGCGACTACAATAAAAACGGAACTCAACTATATACACTCCCATAACACACGTCACCATTTCACCTCCCAAAACATTTTCCCTTGCATCTTTACACGGCTGGTGTCCTAACACCCCCTCCCACACGCCAATGCGGCGGCTCGCAGGGTAGTATGTAGATGTAGGCATGAAAAGTTTTTGGAAAGGAATTTAAAGCCACATAAAAAGTCATGAGAGGAGGAGAAGATTTAAAAAAACCGGAAAAGTTGAATGTTGCGTAAGGGATAAGGCTTGGGAAAACCCGGATAATGTGGTGGTTTGATAATTAAAGGTAGGAACTCTTTTAAGACGAGCGATTTCCGGCAGTATACCTTTAGTGAGGTGCCCTAAAGGTCAGCATTCACGCTCGCGGAATGTCATTCACGTGCGGGAACATGATGGATGGAAATCATTTGATTCCCGGAAATAGACCTTCAGAAACGTAACCACGAGGCAAAATGGTAGTTTATACATTTTTTCAGCCTCGAAATGAGACCCGTCCACTCTCGTATTCGAGTGCCGGATTGACTGACAGCCGACAAACGGCACCTGACATCGAATCCTCAGTCGTCATTCGGGTTACGGGTGCGTTTACACTCGACTCAAGCGCCAAAACACACAGCCCTCGAGATCTCGGCTCGGGTTCCCTCTCCCGAGGAAACGCGCGCTTCGTCAAAAACTGCTGCGGGAGAAGAGAGAGTGAGAAATAGATCATCAACTACCGAGGAAGGACCTCTCGGAGCTGCTCTTGGTGCAGCATTTCTCTTAAAATAGAATAGAATAAGTTTTATTATGCTCTGGATTTCCCCATAAGAGCAAAAGAGAAAATACACCTAAAATTCTTCTTTGAACGAAAAAATAACAAAAAATATACATACCTGGCCAACATCTCACAGTGATGAAAAACAAAAAATTTCACATTCACAGATAATTAACTCTAAATACAATGGAAAATATTATATCAATCACAGAGAGATAAACAACAATTTCTCAGATCGTTTTAGAAACATACAACTCTATAACAAGATACAAATTCCAATTATTGGCATATATGCTGCTTATAGTAATAATTAAATAGTTTTTCCTAAAAAAACAGACAGCGGGGAAGAATTTTTATAGATAATGGCAAGGAATTCCAGAGATTAGAACCAGAGATGGGAAACGATTTAAGGTATGTATTTGTCCGAGGTATAGGGGGTAAGAGGTACGAAAAGAGTGGATGTGCCTCGTCATATTTAAATACCATGTTCTGCAATAAATATACAGTCTATCTTTTTTCCATGCTCAAATCCAAATCAGTCTCTGTTCTTAGTACCACTAGGACTGACCAGGACGGGTCAGTTCTAGTGGTACTAAGAACAGAGAGATTTGGATTTGAGCATGGAAAAAAGATAGACTGTATATTTATTGCAGAATATGGTATTTAAATATGACGAGGCACATTCACTCTTTTTGTACCTTCTCAAATAAAAAGTTGGTTTTTATATTCTCAAATAATTTCAGCATATAATTGGTTAATCATGCCTACTCCATTGGGTAGATGTGCCCGGAAAACATATAAACCTATCCTTTATCTGATGGAATTGACATTTTGTCCATCTGATTGCATAATTTCTGGCTTCCTGGTTTTATTAGCCGTCCTCTGTTCTTCAGTAACTCACTCAGAATTGTCATCTCTGTTAAGTCAGTCATAATTGAGCGCCATTTTTCCATGTCTGACAGCAATAGCTTAGTTCTTTGACTTTGCGTATGTTGGAAAGGAATCTACATTTACACGCTACCCTGCCAGCCGCCGCGTGGGCATTCGGCAGGCGGTGTAGAACACCAGCCGTGTAGATATGTAAGGTTTTGTCAGGTAAAATGGTGACATGTATTATGGGAGTGCATTTAGAGGAGCTCAGTTTTTGTTGTGGTCGCTTATTGTGCGCGGAAAGAACGAGTATTTGTACTTATCTGTTCGGCAATATATCCCTCTTATTTTATCACTTCTGTCAGACCTAGATATGTAGGAGGTATAATATTCCCTGTGTCGCTCTAAAACGCACCAGTTCTGAATTTCGCAAGCAAAGCAAGCCTATCGTGTATCCTCAGAGTGTCTAGCGGTTCCCTACTTAATCCCACTAAAATTTGTGTAGCACTATATGATCTCTCAGTTAACGAAGCGCTCAGCTTTTCTTTGTATTTCATATTTTTTTTGTTAAATCTGTATGACCAGGGTCCCAAATGCACGCATCGCATTCCAGGTGTGGCCTAACCAGAGTCAAGTGACATCTTTCTTTTACTTTCTCATCCGAGGACCTTTCTATCATACGTTTAACAATACCTGTGCCACATATTTTTGTATGTGTAATCCCCACGATATATCAGAAGTTAAGGTAATTCCAAGATATTGAACTTTATCTGAAGATTTTATGTTTACTCCACCCATAGTGTAGATATAGAATATGTGTAATGACTTCCGCTTAAAGTGAACTGTGGTGGATTTGCTAAGATTTAATTCTATCCCCCACTCTTGGCACCACGAATGAATTTTGTTAAGTCCCGATAACAGAACTTCAAAGTCCGCGTCTTCGCATATTTTACGGTAGATAACTGTATCGTTTACAAATGATCTTAATTTACTGCTAAATCGAGAACTTAGGTTATTTTTATAAATTTTGAATAAAAGAGGGTCGATCACGCTTCCTTGAGGAACACCAGCGCAGTGTACTGGGTGGTGTGATGGGTGAGTAGGTATGTTTATTTTTGGTTTAATTCTGCCTTGTCCGAGGGATTAATCTGATTACAATATTCCCTTACTTCTTAGTTGCTGGTGTTCCAACATCCCCGTGTCGCACGCCCTTGCGGCGGATCACATTGTGTTGATGTGGAACACTTTCTCCAAAGCGTGCACGCTCCGTCGCCTCGGGTATGAAAATATCGACGGGGGGCAAGAGGGAGGGGACCCCTCCCACCGTTCGATAGCGGTTATCGATGGTGGAATAACCGAGAGGGTTGAGTGATGCGCGAGAGGGTGAAGAGGAGAAGAGAAGAGGAGGACGGGCAAAGAGAGGCGGAAGAGTGGGCGATGACAAAGGGAAGAGTCGTTTTTGAAGCGAGTGGGGAGGGGGGGCAGGAGGAACACGCCCACGGGAGGTTTGTGGGTAGGTGGTTGACGTCCTCGTGTCTATTGGGGGTTGAGGGAGTCGAGTCGAGGGCTGAGGGCAAAAAATTTGGAGCGAGAAATTGTGTGAAAGGGTCGCCGAAGGAGAACGACGGGAAATGAAGTTTTTGAGGACACGGGACGGCAGGCATTAAAGCTCGTATAAAATTAATGGTTGAAGGCGTAACTTTGTGGAAAGTTGTCACAAACGTGACGAAAAAAATATTTTAATATATTTCACACTTTAAATGCTTCTTGCCGACCCAGGTTTCGACTGCACAGCAATTATTATCACCTTGAGATCCAATCATTTCGAATGAGAAAATCTATTGTACGTTCATTTGGGCAGTGCGACCTCAATGCGTGGGCAACGTGGGTAAAAGCTACTAACGGCCGGTCGTATAGGAAGCCAGTCTGCGGATTGCTGGAATCAGGAATGTGAAAAGGGCACTGAAATCATTATTGGAAAATGTAACTAATGTCTTGATGTATATTTCAATGCAAAATGTATGCCCTTATTTAGTATAACGTAAAGGTGATTAACATTGCTAACTTATTTAATCAATGAGAACAATAAACCTACGGAACAATATTCTCCTTCATTAGGTTTCTCGTTATCAGTCCAATGAAAGAAACAGTGGTCAATTGTGCTCTGCATTTATGTTTACAACACAGTTGAAACTACGCCCAAGGAGCAGGTAGTATAATGGTAATTTATATTAACACTCCTATTTACAAAACTCGGAAGATTGGATACAACTTATAGATTAATAATTAAGTTCCTATTGGGAGGTAAACCTACAACGATGAAAGGATCATTATGACATTCCTAAAAATTTATGCGCGGTTTAACGAGTTACAATTGCTCAATAATCTTATATCAGGAGAGGTCAAATAAAATTTTGCCTTTGCTTCTTGAATAGATTCTCCCAGCTCTGGATTTGAGGGCAAGGAGCGGTATGCGTAAAAGTCTTTTGATTCCTATTTCGTGGTCGAATTTTTGTTGATCTCGACTCTAGTACATAGACAGTTTTGTTTTTATTTAACTCCAAAAAATGTAAATTTCCATAGGGGTATATTCACTCCGGTGGGAATCTAGTTTTAGGGATATCAATTCCCAAAGAAGATTCTGTTATGGTATAAACATATTTTTCAAAGCTAGAGGGACAGAAAATCGGTACTTGTGCTTATGTTTTCACTTAATAAAATAACGCATGCGAGCCTTGTGCTTGAATATCCAATTGTTTATTATCATTTGTACATCTACGAAAATATCATAAAAAATCATTCGAGTGCGAATTTATATTTTGCTAAACACTAATTGGAAAGAAGGGAAATAGGTAAGAGTTAAAAAGAATCCATTAATCGGTTATCAACTTTCTTCTTCTAGTTCTACTTGGCAACATAAATCTCTGAAGAAACTTGATTATTATTACTATGGTCATTATCGAACTCATTTGTTTAACTTTTTTGTCTCTACTGCTTTGGTCTTTTTCTCTTGGGAGTTCTGTATGCGATTATACTGTTGGGTAGGTCTTTTGCAGGGTTACTGGTAAGAGTTCAAAATCAATCAAACAATCTACAGCATGCGACTCGTTTAATCACTATGCCTGCATGATGTCTTCATTTTAATTCTCTTATGTCTATTGCTCAAGCTAAAATTTGCAGTAATTCTGTTCTATGAAATGTTTGCAAAAATATTTCAAGACTAATTTTACCAGCCGTATTCCATATATCCTTCTATTTAGCTATGTAATATCGAGAGTTTTTATAGTATGCAAACCATTTTTTACGATATTAGCATAACTGCTTCTGATTTTACTACATATTTGATCGGAAATATTCCCTTAAATAGCGGGAATTGCACGTTTTGAAAAATTCTGCTCAAAACGCGACGTAAGGATAGGTGATAATAACAAAAAATTTCTGACTTCGTAGATTATTGATGTAAAAATGACTCCTTACTCTTTTTTCATCCGATGCAAGGCAGGTAGCTGCAGAAAGTGATAAGGGCCGATGAGTTGCTCAAGACTGTGATAGAGGGAAGGATTTTGGGCACACTGGGAAGGAGGAGGAGTATAGGTTTTATGGACGGGGTGGAGAGAGGTAGATCGTATGCTGAGGCAAAAAGGGGAACCCTAGAGGTAATTGGACCTTGAAAGTGTAGAAAACCGGGAGGAGTTTCTCTGACTTTCAATAAAACCTGCCTTTTATCAGTGCAATACTTTTAAAAATTCCTTTATTTTCGACAGTTACACCTAATTTAGATCCCAACAATTCATCTCTAATTCTCTTTGAAGGTGCATTGTTGTAAGAGTTAATTAAATTTCGAAGTTAAACCAAAAAGACTTTTGCTTTCGTTATTCTTCGATTTTGGCTATATTAGACTTAGTAAAATTGCATTTTTATGACTTCCGCTCTTTTCCCTTCTATCCTTCCGGTATTTGTTCATTTTTTTCTCGCCGCCGCTCTTTTCTTTCTTCTGATCATATCTCACGCATTTTCTTTATTATCTTCCTCTGTAAACTCTGAAAAATGTTATTTTTCCCTCTATTTTTTCCAATTTCCTATTTCTTCCTGATTTGTGTCTAAAAGTCTACGTTGACTTATATGTTCCTCTATATTTGGGTTTTTGGATTTTGGTTAATTACGTCTAATACAATTATAGCCAGCCTTTTCCTATCTATTTCCTATAGGTGTCCAGGGAGGGCTATATTTATCTCTCTCATTATTCTCTTATTCTGCTCCACAGATCTATTTTCCATTGTCAAATATTGGTCCTCCTGTTTGCAGAGCAAACTTATGCCCACCGAGTTTAACAAGATATCTCTTTCTAAATTAGCTAACCAATTTTGATACATCAAAAACTGTGTGTGCATAAAAAGCGCCAAGTTTATGGTTGCTTTCCATTTTTTCACCTCCGCAGTTTTACGGTTTGCGAATATCGAACGATTCAATTTAAATTTGAGTTCTCAGTGAGCGTAAGATTGGCATAAATGCCAGTTGGTTCGGAAAAAAATTCTAAAATATACTACCATGGGTTTTAAATTTGCCTTGAAAAATATCATTTATCTTCACTGGGATTCGAACCCGGATCTCCCAATTGCCGGTCAGGTGTGTTCGTCAGTTACATTATCAAACCATCTTCCTTCAAAGCGAATTTTGAGATGCGAACTATATGTTCACGCCTGAAGTCTACATTGTGGCACATGATACGATAGCCGTGCTTACAAAGCCATTGTCACGGTGGATAAACCCAACTTTGTCGTTATATATCGACGAAAATTGATGAGTTTCCAATCATTGCATTGAAAAATGATGTGGCACAAAGTCACTCACACGGGTGCATATACACCAAGGGTCAAATTTCAACCCTTGCTGTATATGCACCAGATTATTTGTCTATCCAATGATTGAAAATTCGAAAATATACCAGTTTAATCAGGCTCGAGTTTTATGAATCTTGTTGAATTTTTTTCTGCATTCACAAATGAAAAAATAACTTTGTTTTCTTCCACAGATTTATTCTATTGGTACAACATGTTTATATTCAACTGTGTCATCATCTGGTGTCTGACAATGATACCGTTGTGTCGAAAAATGTATCAAGAAAACAAATTAGTGAAAACCTAGTATTTTTTTTTCATTTGTGAATGCAGAAAAAATCAAGATTCATGAAAATCGATGAAAAATATATCACCCTTCCATGACATCAAAAATTTAACCCCTTACCATATTACTTTCCGAAATATTTTCCAAAAAATACCAGCCCGTTTATATGGGAAATGTTACGTGTATGCACTCCAGAGAGGCCTTATATTAATAATGAGTCATTTCCTACACTTAGATCTCGTCAAAAAATCAACAGCGTGTAGTCTGTGTATTTTATCAACCATTTTTTAAAATTAATCGTATCGTCACCGCAGTAAATTCTTCGGGACCACGATAAACCTTCAGTTTTGATGGAGTTACAAACGTACCGCGTGAAAAAAATGAGTCAAGTTAAAGACTTTATTAGATATTATCATTTGATTACTTATAATTTCTGTCATGCAAAACTATTCTATTGCACCATTAATAATGCAATATTTAATTCATGTGTCTCACAGTTGATGAAATTAAAACGTATTAATCGAATATGGTCTCCATTATGATTAGGGAATTATCTCGCTCGCACTACCTTAAACCTCACTTATAACTCAAATTTAAATCCGATCTTACCAGACGAATCGTGTATAAGGTATCAAATAATGACACCGTTGTGTTGAAACATGTTGTACCAAGAAAATAAATCAGTGGAAGAAAGCCAAGTTATTACTTCATTTTGTGAAAATCAACTTCCACATAGCTGAGCCTGAAACCATGGGACCTTTTTTTCTGCAATGTTTAATCCCATTATTTTATGCTGCGTCTGTTCTTTTTCCTTTGTTTGTTACTGCACACCCTGGCTCCTTTTGGTTGCGTTTAGAGAAGTCTCAGTTTTTCTCGTCTTCACTTCGCGGCACTTTTTGAGAAGGGGGATCCTCGGTGAAGTGAGCGGAGTTGAAGGGCGGGTGAGGAGGGGAGAGGTGTGGAGGTGTGTTTGTGGCTGGAAAGGAGTGGGTGTAGTTGGGACCGGAGGGTGGAGTAGGAGGAGGAATGAAAGAGGCCAATGTATGAGGTGATGGGGAGGTTCTTTGTGGCGGGAGGAGCGTGGAACGTGGGAGAGTGTGAGGATAATGCACTTAACCCTTAAAGGGAGGCCATCAGCTTTTTGAAAGCACGAGGCATCCTTTTTCGTGGAGGGTGCGCGAGAAAGGAAGGTGGAATTGCGGTGAATTTAATATGATTGAGGCAAGGGGGGTATTTAAGGAGAGTAAAAGGAGTAATTACCTCTCCCATTAGAGAAACTGAACGCAAGAAAATAGTTAACATCTAGCTCCTTTTCTGACTGTGGACGTGTTGATTGCATTTCGCGACTAATGATACATTCATACCGGATTCACTCACATCCAGCACCGGAACGTTAATTTACTGTTATAATCTTACAAAGAAGTAATATTAAATCGTTTGTCTGACTATTTCTCTTAAACAGTTTCTATTTCTGGAATCCGTGTAAGTTTTTGTTGGGACGTGCAGCCCACAAAATCAAATGAATTATCAAAGAGAGCCGCTAACTTTACGGGCTGATTCGAGAGGTAATTTTAATTGCAATAAGCAATATTACGTACATAAAAGATAGTTATTCTTTCTCCTACGCTTGGAGGCTGTTTTTTTAACAGAAAAAGCTAAACCGACAATTCAGATATCCCGATAGAAAAGCCATCAATCCCAATAGAAAAGAAAGCGATCGGATTAGCTGCATCGAACTGTAACTCTCGTCAGAGGGTATTGATCAACTCAGAAGGAAACCTTGAAAAGATTCACCCTCTTCTCTATGGTAAAAAAATGCCTTGAATTTAATTTTACCCAGGTCTAATTTAATTCTCTCATCTTTTCCAGTTGAGCATTATTTCCTCGTATGAAAGTAGGGCTTGTTCATTTTGGACGTTTCCTTGTGCGCCGTGGATGAAGTTGATGCTTTGTAAGCATTTCAACCGTGTTTTAATTTTAATTTAAAAGGTGTTTTTATCGTACTGCATTGTCGTTGATATCAATTCTCAGATATTTAAGACCCTTGTTAGGCTTAATTTCCAAGGTTCTGGGAAGGCTATTGGTCTATCTTGACTTCTTCGTTTTTCTCGTCTCTGTCTTGATTTATTCGTATTATTCTTCCATATATCCTCTAACTTGACTTCTCGTTTTCCAAAGGTTCTGAAGAGTGTTAAAAGAATGTTAACATACTATATCAGCGTTTGCGTAGGAATTTAAAAGCGAGAAAAACTCGTAAGACAAAGAGTCCGCGACGACCCATGTAAACGAAGATGTCTACATTGGTGCCTCTAGTTGATCTTCATCATTCTTCTACAGCATCACATTTTTATTACTTCTAAAATCTCTGTTCTGATACTGTAATTGTTTAAAACTCATTGCTCTGAGATGGCATGCTCCTTACGTATGTCTGAGTGATGCGCTGCCTAACTTCCAAACTTGATTTGCTAGCTCTCGGCATGACTCAACCCAATTTAGTGTTGGTTTGGTTATTTGGGGGGCCACCGATAACTGAGTTAATTTGTACCTTAGAGAGCAGGAGGTATGATGGTTATGGAAGAGTCACTTGGTAAGGGAATGGAGGACGAGTGGAAAGAAATCTGGCCTCGGCATGAGCCCGCTCTTTAATGCTAGGACCACGGTTTGACATCTACATCTACATAGTACCCCGCGAGCCGCCGCTTTGGCGTGTGGTAGGAAGTGTTAGGTCACCAGGCGTGTAAAGGTGTACGTTTTTGGAGATGAAATGGTGACATGTATTACAGAGTGTATTTAGTGGAGCCAATTTATATTGTGGTCGCGGAAAGAACGCGTTTTTGTACCTATCTGTTCGGCAGAGTATCTCTCTTATTTTATCTCATCTGTCAGACCTATAGTGAGGAGTCATGATAATATTCTCTATGCCGCTCTGAAAAATATCAGTTCTGAATTCATCAAGTAAACTAAGCCTAGCCTATGAGTCTCAAGGGGCTCCCACCCTAATCCCTCTAAAAGTTGCGAGACACTATATGTACGTCCGTAGCAGTTTTTAACGAAGCGCACTGCTTTCCTTTGTACTTTTGTACATCTTGCAAGCCACCGCATGGGCGTGTGATAGCGGATGATAGAACACCAGCAGTGTAGAAGTGTAAAAGATAAGATTTTGGAAGTAAAATGGTGAATGAGAGAGATATTGTATTTTGTGTGTATTTTGAGTATAGTTCAGTTTTTATGTTTTTCATTTATTGTGCGTGGGAAATACAAATTTTTGTACCTATCTATCCGGCATTGTGCCACTCTTATTTTATCGCTTCTGTAGGGCATACAGATGAAGTGTGGCGTCAAATTATATTTTCTGTGTCACACTGGAGCACACATGTTCTGAGTTTCTCAAGCAAGCTAAGCCTTGCGTGTAACTTCCGAATCTCCAGCGGCTCCCCACCTAATCCTTTTAAAAACTTTCTAACAAACGTCCGATCCGACGGTAGTAGATTTCCACTTTTAATTCACTCCAGAAAAGTTCCAGACCAAGGTTTATCTAAAATAATCTGCTTCAGTCACGGCGTTCGAACTTAGGCCCTCAGGATGATAAGATGGTTATATGGAAGCCATAGCAACCTAGTCCCCCAATGCCCTCTATTTTTAAAGCTCCCTTCTCTACTGTATTTCCTTGCTTCTTCCATTACTAATGAACCAATTGGAGGAGATGCAAACGATATGTTCTGGAGAGGATGCAAAATGAACTTCGATCGTTTTTCTGCATGACTTCCCTTAATGTGTTCTCTCTGTTTGGACCGTCGAAGGAGTCAGCGATAAGCGTTGAAACTAATGAATATGTCAATTTCTTTCAACCACATTCTCCGACAATGGCGAGGCAATCCTTTTCCTCTCTGATACGGAAGCAGGAATGAGTCGGTCTAGATAGGAGCGAGCTTATCAGTCCGACTGAAATAAATGTCGGAATAAGCACTTGCGGATGAGTGGTTGGTTACTGGTCGATGAGTAACTTGGAATTATTTTAGCTATCGCATGTTGAATGAGAAAAACAGGACGGCTGCGTATTTTTACTTCTAACTATAGGCTTTACTTAAATCATTGAAATCGGTCAGTGTAGATTCCGTGGCTATTGTGTATAGACTAGAAATATCGAAAATGAAAAAGATATTTACATCTTTGTTAGAGAGATTTTTTAGCCGTGGTTTGAAGATTTTTTGACCGCCATTAAATTCCGATATTCTCGGTGTATTTTTTGTTTTATTTTTGTTGTTACTAAAATTAAAATTAATTTAGCGAGTTCATGGAATATTTTTTGGGGTTAGCGGGGTCCAAGAAGTGAAAACACTGCTCTCTCTCAAAATTAAAATACAAATTAAATCTAAGTCTCGGTACATCACTACAAAACGGACGTCCGGCTACGCGAGGCACGATAAGCTCGTCCTCTCCGCCAAAACTTGATCATTCTAAATTATTTCTTCGTCTTTTCAGTCTTTTCTGTTCGCCCTTGGCGTTGGGAATCAAATCCTCGCCCCACATAGTGTCAAATCTTACCATCACAACGTCTCCAATCCCCTCCAATAGTTCCTCTGCTTTAATCTTCTCTCTCCTTATCCATGCGATCCTTTTTCCCTGGAGTTACGCGTTTATTAGACTCCTAACCTCACAGTTATCGAACTTAATTGGACAGAATGTTTTGCACAAAAAGGTGTTTGTGTAAGCGTAAACGGTGAGGTAATTGAATCTTCATAGATCTCTTCTTTTAACCCTAGATTAACCCTAGACGCCTGTTCTCTCAGACCGACGATATAATCTTTCTGGTGATGCAGGCGAAGCATGAAATTTTGCAGTTCATTCTCTGTAGTGACTTCCTATTTCTTACTGCTGCTACGATTTACAAGCCAAAATAATTTCTTTGTGTAAGCATAAAGTTAGCCTGGGTCCCACAGACCGTGCGTCACTACCCGTCTTCAAATAGTACCAATTTTGTTGTGCTATATAAAATATGATATGTTAAAAATGTGGCTGAGTGTTTTCCGACATATTGTGGAAATGGATTCTTTTTTATGTATATACCAATTCCTAATAACGGCTGATTTTCTCTTGTAAAGAAAAACAATACTCTAGTATACCCATTTTACCGTATAACATAGTTTGAATAGAAACTGACGTGTCTTCTCTTTTTGCTGTGAAATTTTTGAATAAATATTTTTAAAGTCATGTTTAAGTGCTGCTATTTCGAGACGATTCAGAAAAAACTGATTTCATCTTTTTAAGAACTCCGAAGTCCTAATCGGTCCAGAAAACGGACGTCACTACGCATGTCCCAATAATTCACGTCACTTCCGTAGGGTTAACTCAGTTTTTGTGAAATGAGTCGCCGAAAATTCTAGCCAAGGATATAGGAATGAAACCGATAGTTAAAAATTAACTCCTTTACTGCGGAAAACTCGATAGCAAATACGTAAAGGGTATTTCCACGCAATAGGTAAAGTTTTTTTCCATAGTGAATGAATGACGATTTCATACCTTTCCGTAGTCTGGCGTTTGTTCGCCTGAGCTAAATTGGTCCGGAACATGAGTATTGGTACCTCTGGTAATACGGAACATTGATGAATCGACACTGTACTGTACCCCCAATCTGTACCGAATCACTAGGCTTCCTAAGGAATATTGACGATTTCACGAACGAGTTTATTAAATGTGTGCTCTCTGGTGAACCATTATCTAGATTTGTGCGGCTATCTATAAGAGAGAAGCTGCGGTTCATCAGGCGAAAAGTGATGCTTTCAAGGACCCGTTTCTTATTGACCATGCTCCTCCCTCTAGATTGAGATAAGCGTCCTCTCCTTCGTATACACACGATCGTCGGCCAGGGAAGGAAAAATGGTGAGGCTTTTTCTAGCCGGTAGGGACCTCCTCAGTGACTTCTTTTTTCTTCTCTGCGGAGTGCTCATTAAAATGCACCGTCGTCCTCGCTCGGATGAAGGGAAAACTTCGTTTCAATCCGCCCGGGGAATCGATGGAAACGGAATCGACATGGGCGTTCATCTGGGCGGGGAAGAAACGTTCCCCGGGAAATTACCCATTCTCTTTTGGGAGCGTGGATTATGTTGCTCATCGGGATCCACGCCCATGCGATCGCTTTATATCGTCCCCCGCGATCTGCGTGGGCGAGTGACGCTGTGTGTATAACGTCTGGAGAGGAATGGGAGAGATATTGTTTATTCCAGCGACCATCTCTCCTCTCTTTCCACTGCACTCTTTTCTCCACTCGGCTTCCTTCTTTCTCGGGTAAACACTGGACTGCCCACTTCCGCATCGAATGGTTCCATCGCTCTGGAAACGATGTTTGCCTATTTAAATCCGGTGTGTGTCCCATTTTCCTCCTTTTAAAAGAGCTTTGATGAATGTTGATTCGAAACGGAGGCAATGGAAATCGTGAGCCGCTCCAATCTACCTACAAAACAATGCATTCGTGCAATCATACTCATCACTTCGTTCCATATCTGGGGAGGCTCAGTAAAGAAGTTAAATTCTTGGCTATAGATTTATTTATACCTATAAAGGTGTTCCTCAAGGAACTGTAATCGGCCCTCTTCATTATTTACATTAATGGCATAGGTTCTCAAGTTGGCAGTAAATTAAGATTATTTTCAGAAGATACAGTCATCTACCGTGAAATATGCGAGGACGTGGACTTTGAAGTTCTGTCATCGGACCTAAACAACGACCATTCGTGGTGCCAGATCTTCGGATACAGCTAAATATCTTGGTATCACCTTAACGTCTGATATATCGTGGAGAACACACAAAACATATGTGGCACAGCATTAAAGAAACTAGATTTTGTAAAGCGTATAAAAGGAAGGTACTCGGATGAAAGAGTAAAAGAGATACTACCTCGCTCTGGTTAGGCCACACTTCAAATACACCGCGAGCATTTGGGACCCTGGTCATAAACATTTAACCAAAAAAATTAATAAAATACAAGGAAAAACAGAAAACTTCGTTTAAACTGCTGTGAGAACATACGGTGACTTAAATTTTTAGAGGGATTAAGGTGGGAGCTGCTGGAGGCACGGAGGTTACACGCGAGGCTTGGCTTGCTTGAGAAATTCAAAGCTGGGGTGTATCCGAGCGATACAGGGAAAGTTATCATGACGCCTCACTACATCTCTAGATCTGACACAAGCGATAAAATAAGAGAGATAAATTGCCGAACAGATAGGTACGAGAACTCGTTCTTTCCGCGCGCAAAAAGCGATCACTATAAAAACTGAGTTCATCTAAATACACTCCCATAATCCACGTCACCATTTCTCCTCCCAAACCCAATCCCTTGCATCTTTACACGGCTGGTGTCGTAACACCCCCTTCCACTCTCCCATGTGGCAGCTCTCAGGGTAGTACGTAGATGTAGATGTGTAAGGGGAATGTACGCGTATACCTCGGCCATAAACGCCCTTTTAGCTCCAGCTTCTACCACAGCCAAGTAGAGACTTCTCCCTGCATTCCCCGACCAGGACAACAGCGCCTCTGATGGTGGAGTGGTGATAAGGGTTTAGGTGAATGTACACAGTGACGTTATGATAAACAATTTTTAACATTTTAATAATCCTTTATGGAGTTGAAGGATTTCCATTTACAATAAGTGCAAAAACTTTAAGAAATATACGTCGTAAGCGCCATGGCGATCACCTGATTTTCGTCAAAGTCACGTTTCATCCGCGGTCTAAATAGTTATGTAAAAAACACAGGCCAAAATGTGAAAAGTTACGCACTAATTTTAAGTATTTATCCTAATTCCAGAGGCCTGGAAAGACAGATTTACTATGAGCATCAAAGCAGGGTTGTAAAATAAAATCGCGTAGACGTATGCAGGAGCGTTTTCGGTTTAGGTAAATAGTGTCCTTAAAGATAACTTTCATTTCCTTTAAAAAATTCTTGGAGATACTGGCATTAGCATAGTATTACCCTTACAGAGTTGGTCACAAGGGTGCCTAGGTGCGAAATTCTACAGAGGCAAAATCGTTCACTTTGACATGGACAAAAAACTCCACTGAGGTGAAGGATACTTGTTAACTTTAACTGGCTAAAGCACTTGGGTCTATATCGAGGGGTCCCGGTGAAGGTGAATGCTTGTTCCACTGTAGACTTTTCGTGAGCTTGAGAGGGGATGATAAGAGTAAACAGATGATATTTTGGGGTTATCGTTGTATTACCGCATGATGATGTGAATTAAAACACCTAGTATATATATACCTAGTAATAAAAAAACCCGCATTTATTAAGGTACATTGGACAAGCGGGGAAGAGGAAGAAAGAAAATAGATTTCATGGACAGGATGAAGAAGGATAGATCGTATTCTGAGGCAAGAAAGGATATACTAGAGCGAGACAGGCCCTTGAAATTGTATAAAACCGGGATGAAATTCTCTGGCATTCAACAAAACTTACTTTAACCGGTAGAATACTTTTAAATAAGACCATGTCAGACCGATGTATTTCATGGTCCATCATTCAATTTCATCCATTTCCGATTCGTACGAAATAACAATCCAATTTTCATTTCGGATTGCTAAATCGCTCTATAAATGGTATATGCCTCTTTATATTCAGTACGTGTGTGTCCCATTTTCCTTTGTTTACAGGAGCTTTGATGCGTGTTAATTCAATGTGGAGTCTACGGAAATTGTGAACCGTTCGAATATACCTGAAACATAGTACGTGAATTCGTTCATACATACCATTGTTCGGCAAAATCATTAGCCAAAAGAGCCAAATATCGACAGAACAACGATTGAAATTTTTTTTAAGAGCAAAATTTTCAAAACTTAAACTATATGGGTAGATATATTGTAATTAACTTTATTGTGGTACTCCTAAGCTGGCGTTTGCTAAAAACGTTCTCAATCTGATTGAGGCACGTTCGCTGAGGTCTACCCCTTCAAACTTTTCCATCCACATTCGTCTTGAATACGTGTACGTGCGCGTCCGCGCGTGGTATTTTGTGGAAGAGCCACACTCAAGGGGCCAAAGAGCCACATTTGGCTCACGAGACGCGGTTTGCCGACAATATTTATTTGTCCAAAAATCAGTATACAAAAAAATATACATTTTGTATAGGGCACGTCAGGGATCAAATTACATTAGCAATGAGAGAGATAGTCATTGACGCTGTAGAACCAATGATATAGTAAATAGCATCTCAACTTGAATTTACATTTAAATGCTGTAAGGCACATAATATTGTTAAGACAGGTGGGAACTTTGTTGTACAAAATTAGGCCCATGTAACGTGGCCCAAGATGATTATAATTAGTGTGAGCACAGGGGACATGAATGTTATTTACATTAAGGGTACAATGATTATGTTCATGAGCATTAGTTTCAAAAACACTCAAGTTATTTTTGTCTGACAAAATTGCAGTAAATATGTAAATACTCGGAAACGGCAGCACATTGAACTGCTGCGGGGGGTACAATCAGAAATAAAACTCATTTACAATACCCTTAATTTTTCCATTGACAGTCTCGAACACGCCTCATTCATCTACATCAGAGTGCCTTCGCGTCCTACTAGAGCTAACTCATTGCTCTACATCACAACTCCAAGGTGATCACTAATTAAACGCTCGCTGTACTTCCGTCTGTCCTCCCTGATAAATTCACTGCCTACTCAATGAATCCCTTTTCTTTATCGCCAAAATCTTCACCAACTTGGCCTCCACACATCTTTACTTAAATAAACAGCGAACATATGCAGTAACAGACTTGGACGCCAACCCCAGATCGTCTAAGTCAAGTTTTTTATTGTCATTCTGTTATTTTTGCTGTTATTTTTGTTGATGTGTGTCTTTTTTTTGTTTGTTACAAGCTTTAAATTGGCAATTTTGCTGTATACGGACTATTTTTCTTTAAATAAATAAATACCATTCACGCCGTTCCAATTTTGGAGAGTATCAGTCAAAAATTTTGATTCTCGGTTCCCTGGCAAATGAGTCCCCCACTATCTGCCGTAAATGCCGCCATGGTTCAACGATCTCTCCACGATGCGAGTTGTGTTTTTGTAGTGGGGCAACGTGGGTGTAAATCGACTCGCAGGTCATAAATTCTTTTAGAAATATGGGCACACCACTTCCGAGTTTGTCTCTCTGGCTGTGTTCCTATCCGTTTAGCTCCCCTCCTCTGGGTCCCCGGATCTTCTCGGGAGCACTGACGAGGGGGTGCTTTCCACCCCCTTTTGTTTACCCGCCGCCTCTTCCCACTGCTTTTTCTCCACCTCCCGCCCTCTTCCCGTCGACTGACTTGGACCGCCCCACTCCTGCACTACGGCCTCCAGGTCTCCCGCGTCTCTCCACTCTCCCGTAATGGCACTCGTCTGCTCGTGCCCCCTTGTCTCCCCTCGTTCCAAATTCAGGAGCAGTATTCAGGAAGTACTCGACGTAGTCGAACCTCGAAAGATTCGTGGATGTGACGTCACATTCCCAACTCGTGAATGGGTCCATCTAGAAATTTGGCAAAGTTTTGACGTCGAAACTTTTCACTGCCGAAATTTTCCTGGTATCCAATTCAGCATTGGCTCAGCATTTCCGAACTCGAAAGTTGCAGAATTTTACGTCACGTCAAGCTGTAGAAGTTAGCTCATATTAGTAAACGTAAGTGCACTACAGCGCACACGAACGACGATAAATGGATCGATATGAATCGGCTAAGCGTTTTTTAATCTTCCAGTTGTTAGTATTTTGTAGGCACACAATAGTCGCGGAAAAATCATTTGTTTACATGTAATAAATTCGTTTCAGCAACATACTTAGATAAGAATGATTTTTATCTCCCAAGTGTAAACAAATGTTTGCATTTCATTAGATCATGAATGACTTCAGCTTGGTACCGAGCAATAAAAACATACAGTATATTTCTCGACATAAGATGTAAATTGTCCTGGAATGTTCTTAAATTAACTAAAAAAATAACTTTTTTGTTGACTTGAAATAAACCCTAAATAATTATGCATTTCTTTACTTGTGCATTATTTTTTGAACTCTTACTCAGACAGTTCCCTAATCATGTACGCTTGTGTTTTTGGGTTAAAATTTTCCTATAGGCAAATTTAATCATATTTTTGTTTCGATCACGAACAGTTGATAAACGACTTGTGCTCTATTCCTTTATAAGCTGCTAGTTCCTTGGAACATATATCTATACTCAGGGGTGCCTATGCGCGGGTTACATGACGCAAGGTACACCATTGGAATTGAATTTTTACGGGGGAAAATTTTGAAAGATTATTAATTAGGTGGAAACCAAAAGGCGGGAAATAAAATAAATTAAAATTTCAAAATCTGGACGACGAGAGTGACAAAACGTTATCTGAGACATTCTGAATTTTTTTTTTTGAGGCGGGTGGGGGGGGGGGGGGTGGGAGGGGGTTAGGAAGGATATAAATGAGAGATTATACATAATAACATATAGGATAGGAATTTTTGGATAAAAATTAGGATTGTTGTTCTAACTAATATTCCTTTTCTTTTTTAATCTTACCTTTTAATGATATAATTATTATTTTAATTGATTTATTATTTGAAGTTAAAACAAGGTAGCCGGAAGGAATAACCGAATTTTTGGGGGGGAACGGGAATTGGGGGTGAGGTTTGCGCTATAGATTTTGAGGGGGATCGGTACCCCTGCCCATACTAATGTCCCTATCTCTGTATTGTGAACTGCACAATTTGCAAATTTCTAAATTTCTGCAATCAGTGTGGGACAGTACTCTAAATAATATCGCTTTCGTGACAAGCGCTTTCAATTCAAGTGACAAATCCTTTCGGTTAACCGTATTTGACTAAAATTCAAGTAGTTACTTGCTCATTATTTGTTGGCATCTATCCGATATTGCTATATTGCAGGTATTAACTCCTCTCTCGTATTGACTAAAAGCATCATTCGCTCATAGTTCTTGTTTTTAACGTCCTTCATGATCTACTTGGTGTATTCTATCTTGGCCATTATCTCTAATTCTTTTCATTCATTTTTCATACATCTATTGCTCGCCAAATTTTTGAGCCAGCCCTCGAAAGAGTTTTGTTTTCGGTAACTCGAAAACTAAGATGCATTTTGACGTTCATTTTTTCACAACTATTCATTCACCGGTATGGATTTGCTTCTTATAAGGATTTCTTCGTGCAATGATACGATTAGAATTCGACCTCAAACGCTTAGAATAGTCTTACCTTGATAATAACACACTCGTCGAAACCATGGTTGGTAATCATAAACCAGTGTGGAAAGTACAAAACGAGATTTTAATTCATGTATCCATTTTCCACCAAGTTATGCCTGATACTTTAACTTGTATTCATGTCCGGTGTTTTATTTGGTATATTATGAGCTCTCTTCTTTGAGCACAGTAGGGAATAATACAACTGATGTGCTCAAAGAAGATAGGACTACAAACCAGGAAACAATGTGTAAAAACATTCGTGTGGAGCATGGCACTCTATGGATCGGAAGAATGGACCATTGGAAAAACTGACCAGAAAAGATTAGAAACCTTCGAAACTTGGTACTGGAGGAGGATGCTGAAGATAAAATGAACGGATAAAATAAGAAATGATGAAGTGCACAGACGAATAGATGAGGAAAGGACCATATGGAACATGGTAGAGAAAAGAAGAGCAAGATGAATTGGACACACCCTGAGACATAATAGGTTTGTGAAGAATATATTTGAAGGCAATATAGATGGAAGAGCCCCCAGAGAAAGACCCAGGTATAAGTTCATGGATAAAATGAAGAGGAAAGTATATAAGAAGAGATACCAGGAGGTAAGAAAACTAGTACTAGATAGGGAAGGGTGAAGGGCTGCAGTCAACCAATTTTAGGACTGAATGACCAATGATGATTTAATGAACACCGATCACGGTGCGATGGAGACGCGTTCCTATACGATAATTCGCATCTTTTTCCGCAAATTGTTCCTCCCCAATGCGAACCTGACGTACGATTATCGCCCTGCCATTGTCTTGAACAAGGTGCGAAGTTGGGTGTTAACTTCTTCCCCTCGGTATGCATATCCGTCTCTTAAGTAGTTTTTCCGCGTAATAATACGATTACAATTCGAACTCAAGTGCATAAGAGAATCTCACCTTGATAATGACATTTATCTAATCCATGGTCGGTATTTATAAGCCAGTGTAGAAAGTACAAAGCAAGATTTAAATTAGTGCATCACGTTTCCACCAAGTTAAGCCTGATACTTTAACTGGTATACATATACGGTATCTTACTTGGTATATTAAATATCATTTATGCGATGCATACGAGTTTCCATACGATAATACGCATCTTTTTCCGCAAAATGTTCCACCCCAATGCCAAACTGACGTACGTTTATCGCCCTGCCATTGTCTTGAACAAGGTGCGAAGTTGGGGTGTCACCTTCCTCCACTCGGTATGCGTTTCCGTCTCTTGAGCGTTTGCCTTCGCCCCTTCGTGCTAAATTTCGTACCCGCCCCCCTTATGAACTGTCTGTTTCGTCGTCGCTGGAGAGAGGTCCTCGTCGGGGGTCTTCGAAGGAGGGAAGGGCTGGCAGTTGTTTGTTCACCCCGGAATCTCTCTCGTGATCTCCTAATGATTTCTGGGGATACGGTTGTGTGGAGGACTGTTAGCTCTCGCCGCTTTTGCCTTGTTCGGAGCTGGCATCGGGGGAAGTTATCTTGGGGGAGGAAGGAGGGGGGAGGGGGAGAGCGAGTCTCGACTCATCGAGAGGAGGGAGTGATTCAACGGTTCCTCTCAGTGAGTTGGCTGGAGCGGTAATCGTGGGTCATATGAGTGCCCATTTCCATAACTTTATAAAAACTCCCTTAGTATGTTAATGCAGGACAGGTAAACAAAAATTATGTAATCCCAATAAATAATTACAATTACCAAAGAAAGAATACATTTCCCTTGGCACATGTTTTTCTATCTATCGAATTAGCCTAAAGGTACACGAATATGATATACGCATATACATATTCGTAAAAATTGTGTACAGGATGTATGATAGGACCGGAATACAAAAATTATGTAAAATATGCCAATACCTAATAACAATTACCTATATAAGAATATATTTGCCTTAGCACATGTTTTTATCTACCGAATTAGCCTAAAGGTACCTACACGAATAAGATATACCCATTCGTAAAAATTGTGCATAGGATGAGTATACAAAAATTATCTAAAATATGTCAATGCCTAATAACAATTAGGTACCTGGGAAAAAATATGTATTACCAAGCACATGTTTGCTATCTATCGAATTAGCCTAATGGTACACGATTAAGTTATACCCATTCGTAAAAATTGTGTATAGAATATATATTTTCATTTTATTTACGCTTTACTATGAAGATTTAATTATTACCTAATATAACTACAATCGACATCATCAAAAGGAGGAAATTCCTTGTGATGAGGTTGAAGCGAAGTAGTAAGCGATTTTGGGATATATCTCAGGATAAATGATTTTTACTTCGAAAAAATTTACGTTTACGAATCGGCTTAATAATTACATGAGCATGGTCATAAGATTTCCTCTCGCAGTAATTCTCTTACGTTGTCATATTCCGAGGAACCATTGAGAGGGAAGTGGCAATTAGCGTCAATAGGCAGATGAGTAATACATGGTAATTGAATCGTTTCGCATGCGCAATGCGCATTCATGAGATGCGAATGGGAGAACATTGAGATCTTTGGTTGAATATCTCTTTGGCAGTCATTTTCATCGTCGATAGAAATGCTAACTACTTCCTCTCGCTTGAAACGAGAACTCGTGGATATCGTACGGGCAACATATGACAATAATGTGAATAGTTGTCAATCCAATGATTTTGAGCGTCCATCTTATTTTAAAGTTCGGTAAAAATAACTATTTATATGCGTAAGAACTGCTGTTGTATTTAAGATACTGACTGAGGAAATATATAACGTTTGTGTTTTGCATATACAAGTCCCAGAAACAAATTATTGTCCATCTGAATTTTTCCACTCGTACACTCTTGTATTTAATGGATGGAAGTATACTTTATTTTCATTTAAAATATTTTTTGTGTGAAATGTATTAGCACAATATATCCGGACCTTTAAATATTGTCGACTTACTTTATGTAGTGTTGGTGCATGAATTCATGCGGATGTTCGAACTTATCATTTGAATCAGCTAGTAAAATACATATGCTGCTGAACCATTAGAGAAACATAGGCGGTAAAAGTTTTTCACTTTCAATTTTGACAAGTTCATTGATTATGATTGTGTGATTTTGGATATTTCTTCTTCATTGTTAGCTACCTTTTTGTCTGCCGGTTTTTATTAGTCAATATCTCTTTCATTATCAAGCGTTCCCGTTACTTTGTTCACGTTGTTACGTGTTTCCGCAGGCTAAAGCTGTGATATTTATGTTCTATGCGACTTATATGATGATGTGCCACTGTTTTTCTATTTTGTCGGAATGCGCTGTGGTGAAATAGGGGGCTAAGTTTACAATATTTATTATTGATAAACACTCCCTTTGATAAACCTGTACTGAACTGAACTAATCGGCTGTGCCAATGGTTTATCAACAACATGGTGGTCAAGATGCAGTATAACTTAGTTTAAACTATGATTCAGCTAATTATAGATTATTAAGGTGGCTAAAAATTTTTCTTTTATTTTCACAGGTAAGTCAACTGATCCATGGTGGCCTACTTAACTGTCTGATTCTGGAACCGGTATGTTTTTACATCATATGCTCTTTGCTTTGGTTTACTTGGGTAATGTCGTGAGATTTTCTTTAATTATATATTGCCTGAGCATTACGTTCTGACCGTTTGCATTCTGATCATTTTTTAAATGATAATTTTTGTTTTTTTGCCGGAGTAAAATTTTTTGTGGCAATTAAATGAGAGAAGTGGTGAGAGTTGATAAAATTTGCTGTTAAGGATCGTACAAGGTTTTTCTTTAAGAAAAAGCGGAGGATTATCGGCAGTTACACGACCGAAGAAATTAGTATACTCCGCGGATCGGTGCCTGGGCGAATAAACTTCATAAAACAATCCTTTTGTTATTCTCAAGTAATTTACAGAAGAGTGAACGTCTCATTTGTGATTTGTCGGGCGGAACGCGTTGTTGTTGTGGCGCGGTGAGGAAGCGCGGGAAAATAAAAGAATGGCGATATCCGAGTCATATTTTTCTGTCGGGAGGGAATTTTTAAATAGCCCGGTGAGTGACGCGGAGGTGTGTGGGGAAGAGGGGAAGGTTTTATAAAAGATGCGTATGTATGTGTGTGCAAGTTGAGGATTTTGACGTTCCTCGGGGAGGGTGGACTTCTTAGCCAGAAGGAATTCGCGTGTGCTGGGTGGAGAGGGGTAGGGGTTGGAAGAACCAAGAGGGAGGCGTGGGGGGTGGTTTTGGGGGGGGGGGAGTCCAGAAGCGGCAGGAATGCCGTGAAGGGGATATTAGGGCAGCGGGGGATAAGAAAAAAAGAAGCGAGGGGAAGAAGAGAGCGCGCTGAGGCATCATGGGAGGAAGAAAGGGAAGGGGTGGGCGGAGAGGGGTGTGACGGGAAGGGTGGGAAGGATTTCGAGGCGGCGGAGCGCGCAGTCACGTGATCTGTGAACTCGCATTTTCTGTTTTGTTTTTTTTTTCATTTTCTTCTCTTCTGGCTCCCCCTCCTCCCCTTCCACAAGACTTTCCTACCTCTCTCCTTCCCAAATTCTTCCTCATTCTACCTCCACTTTCGCACACAATTTTACTTTATTTCTCCTCCATCGTTCATCATCATCTACCTTCTCTCTTGTCTTCGTCCATGTTTTTTGCTTTTGAAACTTCTCTATCTTGTTCATTATTTAGTTTGTCTCCCCTCTTTCTCATGTTCTCGCATTCTTTTCCTCCATGCGTTTTTCTCTCTTCTACCCATTCACAATTTTACATTCTTTCCCAGACTTTATATCTTATCATCTTCCTCCTTTCGCGTCTTCTATTTTTCTTGCTGTCCTCCCTTCTCTCGTGTTCCTATTTGCAGTTTTTCTCCCCTCTTTCTCATGTTCTTGCATTCTTTTTCCTCCTGCGTTCTTCTCCTGTTGTACCTTCAAATAGTTTTACTTTATTTCTCACCCTCTCTTTTTCCCAGTCTCACCATAGTCTCACACTCACAATAGTCACACGATCCTCATCTCAATATCTGTACTACCCAGGACACCGCAGGGTAACCTTTCAAAAGTCATTCCAAGTTGCCGGTGCAAAAGTGTGGAACTCACTACCTGAAGAATTAAAGAAACTGCAGTCTCTGAACCAATTTAAAAACCGTATTTATCTTATGTTTATTGGCCAATAAGGTATCTTTTCACCTCTCCATGTATGTATATGTATCATCTAAATTTTATATGTCAGTTTGTATTTTTTTGTTTTCATGATCAAAAAAATTGGATATTCTGTTGTTACTATATTGTGACTTTGACGAACTGTTTTGTTGCACTTAAGGGACAACGTCCATTGAAAAATAAACTGTCTATCTATCTATATCTTCTCCTTCCAGCGCTTTTTCATGTGTTTCTCTCCTTGACACTTCACCTTTTTCGACAATCTTGGTTTTTCTTTTCTCTTAGTATTTACATCCAGTTCTTTTCAACCTTTCTGAAAGGATTACGCTTTAGACAGTTAAAATCTTCTTCAGTATTGGTCCATTCATCTCTAGCGTAGACGTCATAGGGATTTTCCTACTCTCGCTATATCTTTCCATTAAGGTTACCGGTATTATTCCTTCATTCAATCATTCTACTTCTCCTCTCCATATGTTTGTATACTATTTATCATTTTGTTGAAGCTTAGTGCGCCGAGTTCTTGCTATAAATTCGAACTTCTTTTTCTGATAGTTTACGAATAGCCAGTTGGTATATCTAAAAATGGTAGATGCTTTAAACCTATGTTATATACCTGCGACTTTCCCGTCGTTTCTATTTCTCATGGGTGGTATACTGTGGAATCTGCATTGGTGGACCTGTTTCGCTGCCAATGATAAAGGGTTAGCTGTTTGCATATTAAATGATGTATGATTTCTCTTCCAGTTATCATGTTTATCATGGATTCTCGGTTATGGTAATTCAGGTGACTTGAGAATGATGTGAATCATTTTTGTTAGCAGGGATGTATATTTATGACATATATTTTTTTAAAGTGGAAAACTGCCATAGTTAATTCCTCATTGCATTCTTTTTCTCAAATGTACTCGTCTAACCTTTCTTAAATTGACTCATAATGGCAACGTGGTCGCAAATAAATTTAGAATTGTTCCCTTGGTGCGAGCGTATTAAGAGAGAGCCAACCAAGGGCTTAGATTTGTCTCCTCTCGAGCACTATTGTATCACTCCCAAATCCTATGAGCTGATTGGCTGGGGTGAGAGAGTGAACTGCCTTCCTCTGCATAGTTTACGAGCGGCAAAAAAAATTGGAAAACATCGAGTTTCTGTAATTTGAAAAGGTGACGACATTAGAGCGAAAAAAATTCGCCGTAAGCCCATGGTGAGCGTGTTGAAAAGAGCTTCTTAAATTAAATGGAGTTCCATCTGTAATATCGAGCGGAAGAATACCTGTCCGATCGTTTATTAAAGTGTTCGTCCGCCTTGGATATCTAATTGTGAAGGACTCTTTGATGCCTGTACATGTTTATACCTGTATACCTGTACTTGCGATATGGTAAAAGTAGATTTTGGCCCGAATTGATACGGGGAACGTGTGATCAGGCTCTTTCGTTTTAATCTGTTAAATATACTAGTTTTCCTAAATGTCTGTGTTATATCTTCAGTATACTCGACACTTCGATAATTCACCCCGTCTTGTATCAAGCGCACCATACCGCCGGGGTACAATTATAGAATGCATTTTCGGATTTTCTCTTTTGCGCCTTCAGTCCTTCCCTTGTTTTCGTGTTTTTTTCGTTTTTCACCCCTCTCCCTCTTTCTACTTTTATCACGTTCTACCGCTCCCCCTCAGACTTGCCCGACCTCCTCCTTCTCCTCCTCTTGAGGTTCTCCCAACCTCCCACCGCCCGCTACTCGTCTCCTCTCCTCCACCCCTTCTTCTCCCTCTCCCACCCCACTTGCCCACTCGTCACAATTCCTGCGGCTCGTTCCGCGTTGGGGCCGTCGTACAAGGTTGCCGGGGAGTCAATTGTTGTTGATGTTGCGCCGGCTCGTCGGGATGTTAAAAAGGAACTTTTCCTCCCTCTCTCTCTCTATGTCTCTCTCGACTCGCGGAATTCCTTTTAGCCCCTCCCCTGCAGAACGTTATATCGTTGTGTTTGCGGAAATTTCGGGGAACGCGTTCCACTTTTTTTTCGGGGTTAACAACTCGGGAGGGATTAAAGTTTTTAGTCGTTTTTCGCTTTCGGTTTTTACGTGATGCTCGCGCTTGACCTTCTGGCGATTCTGTATCCGCTGTGGTGGAAAGGAGAAGAGATTTAGAAAGATAACAGTCGAGTCTTGATTATCTCAGGGATTTCTCGGATAATTGAACGCTCGTAATATTATCATTGGTTGTTCAATCCTGAGATTGGTTT
The DNA here is from genome assembly GCA_963169105.1 of Ceriagrion tenellum. Lineage (NCBI taxonomy): Eukaryota > Metazoa > Arthropoda > Insecta > Odonata > Coenagrionidae > Ceriagrion > Ceriagrion tenellum. Next base: position 64,322,221 of record OY720640.1, on the reverse strand, counting down.
ACTGCAGCCCTCCTTCTTCTTCTTCTCCTCAACCCTAAGGTTGGTGGGCATTCAAATTCCTTCTTTCCAAAGCCAGTCTCTTCGTATCACTGAATCTTCTCCCCGTTATGGTCTCTTCCAGGTATTCTTTTCTTGGTCTACCTCTTCCAGCACGGCCCTCTACCACTCCTTCCATTAAAGTAGTCATCCACTCTGAGTGACGTCGTTGTCCAATCGCTGCGTTTCCTTTTTTTACAAATAGAATTAACAAACGTTTGTCCTTCCCCAATCCTTTGTCATACTTCCAGGTTGGTAACCCTCTCTGTCCAAGATATTTTTAAAAGTCTTCTCCAGCACCATATTTCAAAGGACTTCAGCTTTTTCTCTCCTCTTTCCTCAGAGTCCAAGTTTCTGAGCCATAGGTGCACACACTCCAAACATATGTTTTAACAAATTCTTTCCGGGACGCTAAAGAAACATTTTTTGATGTCAAAAGAGTTTCCTTTTTGATAAATGCTTGTTTTGCTTGTGCTACCCTACTTATCAGATCCGCTGTGCATCCTTATCAGATGTGATACAGCTACCCAGATATTTAAAAGTAGTAACTTGCACTAGCAGCCCTCCATTCTTCCCTATTTAATGCTAGTTCCCTTACCTCCAGGTATCTCTTCCTATGTACCTTCCTTTTTATTTGGTCCACAAACATATTCTTGGGTCTTCCTCCGGGGACTTTTCTCTCTATTTTGCCATCAATTATGTTCTTCAAAAACCCATCGTGTCTCAGGGTGTGTCCATTCCATTTTGTTCTTATTTTTTCTATGCTGTTCCATATGGTTCTCTCCGCTTTTACTCTTCTGTACACTTCATCATTTATTATTTTTTCCGTCCATTTTATCTTCAGCATCCTCCTCCCGCACGAGGTTTCGAAGGCAGTATTTTCTACTCAGCTTTTCTAATGGTCCATGCGTCTTATCCACAGATTTTCAAGCTCCACACTAATGTTTTCACTTAATTTTTCCTGGTTTGTATTCCTATCTTCTTTGAGCACCATAATTCAGAATATACAGAGCATTGACCCAGAATATCTGGCTAACGTAAACTTAGAAATTACTATTTCTTTACAAAGGTAATTCAATCTAATTGAGTGAAACATCCCTTGAAATATTACCTACCAGTCAAAATTACAAGAAGCTTAATGCATATTCCAAGTCCTCTTCTTATCACGAGTAACATTTTAGAGCCGTTAGAGATTCGGAGGTTACACTCTAGGATTTGATTAACTTGATAAATTCTGATCTGGCCATCTGGCATGTTGCGTTATCACGTATAGGATATTATATTGTCCTCACGGTATATCTCTAGAACTGGTGTGAGTGACCTAATAAGAGAGTTAGATACACTGCCGCATTAATCCCTTGAGTAGTGAGTTTTTTTTTCATTTCCCATGACCCCAGGAGTGAGTTTAAAAAAATTTACTTCCGATTACAATTTTTTACTTTGAGCTAAATTTGGTTTGATAAACAATCAATGAAAACATAAAGATCATACATTACGCAAGCAAACCAATATAAATACAACAATTTTACTGAGTGAGATCCCAAATGTTGTGGTACTAGAACAAAAACATTAACTTAGAACAGGACTAAAACCAGCTTTGAATGCAATAACTTCCGTCAATGGAATCAACTACAAGTGATATGCACGTATATAGGCGAAGCGTGGTTAGTAGAATAATGGAATAGGTGGTGGGACTCTTCAAAGACTCTTTATAGTGATAATAGGGGTCACCAGCCACCAGGATACGTGAAACAACATGTTACAATGCATCAGAATGGGAGGCATGAAAGTACGCCTTCACTGCTCCATTGCAAATTTGAGAGGTACATAAACGATCATAATCTGGATGGCCAGGAGGCACGAGGACGTAAATGAACGTTAGTACTGATCAATGGGTTGATAGATAAGAGGGTTTCCTTTCTTCGCGTACAATTATTATGCACGCACCACGAAAACAGTGTGGCACAAGCGTAATACATATATTTAACATCAAGTGTGTGAAATTAACAGTGGAAAAATCATTCGCCTGGACTGGGAATCGAACCCAGATCCTTCGATTTCGCGCCTAGTGCTCTAGCCGCTTAAACTACCCAGGCGTCCTCTTCCACTGTGAATCTCATGGGGGCTTTAAGGAGCAAGTTGTCCTCATAGGTACTGTAGATATGATGCCAGAGGTACCCGTATGCGTGCGCTAAGCGCCACAGTCCATGGGGTATCGCACAACTTGCTCCTTAAAGCCCCAATGAGATTCACTGTGGCAGAGGACGCCAGGGTAGCTTTAGTGGTTAGAGCATTTGGTGCGAAATCGAGGGAATGGGTTCGATTCCCAGTCCAGGAGAATAATTTTTCCGCTGCGAATTTCACGTAATTGTGTAATCACTAGCGGGTGACTCCGTTGAAGTAACTGCGCGGCAAGTTCCGTGGTTCTTTGAAAATATTTAACATCCAATCCAATTTCGTCCTCTCCCTATTCCTATTCTATTCCCTATTCCCTCTCCTTTTCATGGCTGGTCTTCCAACCCCCCCTGCCGTACTCAAATGCGATGACTCACACGACGGTAGGTAGGTGTAGGAAATACTGCCATTTCTCTTTAACGCTTATCAAGACATCATTTTTCAGTTTTTCTTTCAGAAGATTTTCCTCAGCCTGGCAGATGCAAATGCTAAATTATCGTCGTTGGAAATAATTTTATATTCCACTGTTGTCGCTTGGGTAAATTTGTTTCATTTTATGGCGTATCCGCAAAGTATAACTTTGATTTGTGAAGAAGACTTGGGTATATTTATGTTTTCTGCTATTGAGTTATTCTACGAAGTATTCTTTGAATCGCTGAGTCGGTTAGCATGAATTAATCTTCCCATCTAAGCCCTGTGTGCGGTTGTCAAGTGACTACAGCGGGAGCAACATAACGGATCGCTGAGCGCACTTATAGCGGATTTTTTAAAAGATAAAAGACTCACAATCGGCCATCAGCGTACGCGTTGCCTGCGGGTCAGAATATATTACGCCATTATTCTCATCCTTCTCTCATGGCATTTTTTTCTCTTCGAAGATGGATATTTATTCCTCTTCTATAGGATATTTTGATAACGTATATAAATGCCCTGTACTTATGTCTTCGGTTTTGGTGCTTGCATGTACTATTGGTCAATGTCTCTTCCGAGCATAAAAGTGAGGCAATCATTTTGTGGTTTGAATGACGAGGTATTTTATTTTTTGTATGCAACTCCGGTGGTAATTTCCTCTAGACTACCTGTTCATCTATCATCTGAATCAGTATGTATGTCATTGTAAAATTTAAATTGATCCGTCATTCAAAATATATAATGTCAAATGTTTTAAGTGTCTTGATGTAAGGCGTCGTTGTAGACTAGTTGGTATAGCGTTTGTTTGTTACCAAAGGGTCGGGTCAAAATCCGGTTCAGATCTATAGACTTTTATTGGACTTGAAAAATCCATAGGCACATCATTTTTCGGGTGAAAGGTGTGTTATGGGGTACCGTACTACCTCTGTAATTTAAGTAATTAAGTAAGTCTACTGTGCTGGTGAAGGAGCATGCTCCCTCCTTCTCTTGTTTTAGCGGTTATTTGAGGAAAGTGGCCAACAGCCATTTGCGCCATGCAGGGCATGGGGGTTGGATGTTTTTGAATTATTGCGCAGAATAGTGGACGGGTTAAGATACGCGTGGATTTGGAATTACCCTGCTCAGAAGAAAAGACGACTAGGGGATTGCTGTTTACTTTCACTTGGTACTTGAATGTACTATTGGTCAATGTCTCTTAGCCTACGCCTAGGGGATTACCGTTTACTTTCACTTCCGACGCACGGATTACTGGATTTAAAGCTCTATCTACAAATAATATAATGGAAAGTAAGGATCAGGTATCACCTGTAAATAGACAGCATCTTGCCAGATTTCGAAGCCGGTCCCTCGGAATGAGGAGCTGTTTCTGCAGCCAGCACCTCAGCAAGATCTTTTCATTTACCGTCATGTATTTATTTCAGTAGACTTTGTTTTCAGTGCGTTCTTAGCTCTCCATCTTTGATTAAAAAGACCTCAAAACTTGGTTAAGGATGTGAAGAAGAGGCTGGCGAAGAACTTGATATGGAGCGTAGCTTTGTATGGGGCAGAAACGTGGGCCTTTAGAAAGGAGGACGAGAGTATGCTTCAGGCATTGGAGATATGGGTGTGAAGGATTGAGAAGATTAGGTGGATGGAGAGGAAGAAGGGGCGGACCCCATGAAGCCCCTTCTCTACGTCACGGTTCTCCACGGAAGTGCTTATAGTCGTTTTCGTCCCGCAATTCTCCATAAAATGATTCGCCTCGATGTGTCGGTGGGGGGAGGTGGGTAGCGTGGAAAAAAGGGGCGTTCTCTTCAGCTAGCCTTTTAAAAGAGTTTTTCCCAAATCGCCGGAATTCCGAGGCGCAGATTTTTTAATAAGGCCTTTCTGTATCGCCTTGACCTCCCATGCCGCCGCCTCCATTCCCAAGCGCTCAGTTTGTGCTGGCAGTCTACACCGCCTGTCTTCGCTGCCAACCTCCGTGATATTCATTTCTCTTCTTCGGCCTTTCCTTCAGAAATAAGTTTCGCGTCGGCTGCGACCCACAGAGTTCTTCTTCTAAGGTGAACCTACTCACCTGTACACACCTATAGCTATATACACCTACTCACCTATGCTCACCCCTCCTTTAAACTACATAAATGCGATGTCTACTGTTTCTCATTGTCTTGTACCTGATGATGACTCTGTGAGTTGAAACGCATAGTACTGGTGATATAAAAATTGTGGAAGAGTGCTATTGTTGTTCTCATCATTCACTTTTATTTAAACTTATCTGTCATTGCATATTTCTGTAATAATTATGATTATATCAGTGATGAAAAGTGACAAAGCCTGATATCCTTCTCCTCGACCACCTCACTTCTCCATGTTCGCGATTACGTTTTCGGCTACGGCGACTACGTGTAATCGAAAGATGTGGAAAAACGGTCATAATATCAAGACCCGCTTTTTTTGCTCGCTGTGAAATAGATTGAAGTGCATTGTGTCATGCATATCTCAGCCGGAATCACTCGCAGTTCGCATGCAGAAGGCCGTCATCTTGAGGTCTACTCAGAACGCACGACCCGAATGCAGCGGGCCGGGCCTTCCATCCAATGGGCGTCGGAACGATGTCACGAAAACTGCCCAACCTCCCTGTCAGAAACGCAGCAGTTACATTATTAGATAATACTTTAACGCTGTCTTCGGATCCAGTCATTTTCTTTTAAAACAATGCCTGATCAAGGGTAATTTTGTCGAACGAGAGGAAATAAAGTACTCCTACTCTATATAAAAAGTTTTTGTTGCGCTACCCAGGTTTCTCTGCTTTTTTGTGGAACAGCAGAACTTTACATGTTAAATAGCAGTTTTTTCCTCTCGTTTTGCGATGGAAATATTCCACCTCGTTAAGTCTGAGACATTCTCCTTTTAGAATAATGTTGTCAATAAAATCAGAAAATTCTTGCGGTAATGATTGGAATTTATGCATGGTGCAGAAATATAAAAATGCAATTACCAACAGAAATTAATTTCTGTTTCTAGGTTTCGATGTTTTTAAATCATCATCAGGTGTTGATGATGTGAAAACTTGATCGCAAGTAGAATTTATTTCTGTGGATGATTGTAATTTTTTTATTTCTTCCTAATGTTGTAGGTAATGCTTTCATAGGATTCTAGGAGGCATGATTTCTTCTTGTTCTGAATGTGAGTCTCACTTTACCTGAAAAATGATAGATAACTAGGTTTACAAATGGTTGATGTATACCGCTCTTTACTCCATGTAATTTCCGTAGTCGGACCTCGCAGCGGTGCCGGTTTTAATCGTCCAAATTCCAACCACCTCAAGGTCCCACTTCCAAGCCGTTCGCTTTTTCACTCGGTTCCCCCTCTCCCTGGTGTATTGTGCTTTCTCATTTAGACTCCCCTTTGCTCACTTCCTTTTTTTCTCTTTTCCCCCTCTTTTAGTCTTCTTATTTTTACCTCCCTCTCTCATTTCTTCCATCTCACCCGTGGCCGCCCCGCTCTCCCTCCCCGAACACCCGCGACCCCGCCCGCCTCGGGGCATTCTTTTCGCGCTAGTCGAGTCTCCGCCGTCGGTTCTCGTCGGTTTCCGAGCCACCACCGGCTCGGACTCTAAAAATAAAAACTGCCGACCCTCCATCCTCTCTCTCTCTCTCTCTGTCTGCTCCTCGCTTTTTCTCTCTTTCTAATTGCAATTCCTCCACTCGCTTGGAGTCCAGACTCGAACGAACTCTCTCCCTCTCTCTATGCACTCGGGAAGGTCTGCTCAAGCCCAGGACCACGTTCTCCTCGAGAATAAAAGCCAGACATGCGGTGTCAGTGGGTCCGCCAGCTGCTTGTAAGTTAATTTGAATCTAGTCGTTTGTTTTGCGCGTTACTTTATGGAATCGATTCATATTAACCCTCTATACACCGATTTTTTCCACCACCACATGCGTTCATTTCACATATTACCCCACTCGTGGGAGAATCAGGAAGTAAAAATTACGAATGAGAGATAATTTCTTTGCCAAGCTGTACAATTGATGTCACTAAGGCATAAAGAAACCTATTCGGAGACAAAAAAATAAACTCAATTCTATGTTACCTCCAGGTCACTCAGCGTGGTAGAAGGTTAAAATGAAAACAATGTCTTAGTTTTTCCACGGAATAAAACGTATTATCGCTGAACCTGAGGATTAGCTTTAGTACTTATTCAGGACCTTACGTTAACTTTTTACATTGGAAATCCGGTCGTGTTTTAATACGTTTTTTAAGCTCTGGAATCATGATTTATCGATTTAAATTAATGGAATATTTGTGCAAACACCCCATTTCAACATCGATCACGTTTGTCTCGAAAATAAACGCCATACATTGAGTCAGTGGGTCCACCAGCAGCTCGTAAGTTTATTTGAATCTAATCGTTTGTTTTGCGCGTTACTTTATGGAATCCGTTCATATTAAAATGAATACGATACTTTACTTTCAAAAAGAGAAGTATCAAGCTTGATGTGGTGGAAAGAATTCATCATAATGAAAAGAGTTAGGGCAACTTTCCTCTTAGATAAATTTTTATTCGATCTAGGTTTTGATGTACTACCTCATCTCCATTGCACTCTCAAGTAACCCTTCGCCCCTCATCATCAACCGTTTAACTCTCTCACTTCAACCAGAAGTTTGATTTACAATATGCACACGAATTGGAGCATTTTCAATGACTAATGGCCTGTTGCAGGAACGACACATACGTCTATAAATTTATGGGACCCATAAGCCATGTCAATCATTCAGTAAGCGTTGCAGAAACATTCGATACATTTATTGGTCTCATAACTTATGGCATGTTACTATGAGTTCCATAAGTAGCCAAGATGGCGGATGCGAAATGAACCGCTTGGAGACTTAATTACTTGATTAAAGAGTTGTTTTGAGACAGATGACCAGTAAATTTACTCTTACTGGCTAATAATTATGTGCATTAGCAATTATTTATAGGCTAAACTTTCATAAATTTTATCTGGCGGTGGAAGATTAGGTCAAATATTCGAAGCTAATAATTTTTGGCAAATAAATTGTTACCACTAAATGTGTTCCTGCCACTCAAATATTTCCATGAGGTCCCTAACTTAATGGATCTCATAACTATTGATTAAATAACTACATGTTCTTGTAACCGGCCATAAAAAGTTCACCTGCAGGGAATCACCAACACATTAAAGTGTGGGAAAGGAAAAGACCACTGCGTGGCAAGACGTAGGACGCAAAAATTTCCATCCTATTTCCCCTCTCACTTTAGGGCGACAGCGGCCCAGAGCGGAATCGTGCCGCAAATCGCCGAGCAAAACAAAACCAAAAACAACTCCCATACTCCCGCTCTCAAGAAATAAACGTCCCGCTGTCTCGCACGCACGCCGAGTGAATCGATTCCAATTCCCTTCCCGCTTGCCTTCCCTCCTCGCGAGAGTAAAGAAAGCTGCATATCGATCCCGCGAATATTATTATCATTACAACCGCCGCCATCGGTGTCACAGGCCGGCGAAGAGTGAAAGTCAAGCCCGGGCTGAAGGACGAACGCGCAGCCTTAAGATTGAAAATATAGACGTATAATGCAGAAATGGTATAAGACCTTCAGCAACCGATAAGCAACTTTCATCTGCATTCACATACTACCCTTTTAGTCAACGTAAAGGCAAGGAAGGGGGTGTTATGACACCTGCCATGAAGTAGAGAGGGATTTGGGGAAATATTATGGATGTAAATTACTAGCAACGACCACTGGAGTGAAGAGGCAAATGAACGAAAAGCCTACTTATCCATAATAAATTTGGTCTTCCGATCATCAACCTGATTTTAGTTCATATTCAACTCGCGTTGGATTTCCGAGATGAACATAAATTAAATAAAGAATGTAACATTTTTAAAAATTGTAATACTCAAGGGTCTCATATTTCACATGACGATGACAGTAAACGTTTCAGAAAGATTACTCTCTCAATCATATTTATCAATATCCCCATATTTTAAAAGTAATCGAGATTGTGGTGCCAACCACTTAAACGAAAGTCTAGTTAACCATTAAATGCTCACTCAATATAATAATTCTGCAGAGACAAATCCAAGCGTAAATTTTATGGTGATATGTTTGAGCTTATAGGGCCACTCAACATGCAGGTCCTTTTGTACCACTCCCAAGAATATACTTCGTAAATATTTGACAATGGCTGTAAACCATGGCTCAGAATGTTACATCAACAATTATATTCGCAAGGTTTTTTGACTGTTCATGTCTACGTTCTAAAGTTTTGCAATAACTAATTCAATTTGTCACTTTCCCGCGCCAAGTATAGTGTCATTAGCACCCATCGCTGGTCGTCCTCAAAAATGCAGCTCATATCTCCACATATCCCATGTTTGTGAGGTATGTTACCCTCATAAAATTCCATGTAGGTCACTTAGGACGAACTCTAAAAAGTGTTTTTCCTTAAAGATGGGAATAAAAGAGCGGAAAAGTATATCCGTGGAACATATTTAGCCATTTCTCAAAAGAGTAGATAGTCTCTTTTCATTCAGTAATACATTTTATCATTTTTTATTTTTTCATAGTTCTGCGGAGCAAATTAAAGATTAATCAATGTCTAATAGTAATATTATTTCGAGTTCCAAAGTTACACGCTCTGATACGAATGCGTAAAATCGGTGAGATCGCAAGCTAATACTGTATTTTTCGTCCAATAAGACGCAGTTTTTTATTCGAAAATGCGGATCAGTTTTAGGCTCCCATTTCATGGGCCGAGGATATAGCAGCGTTTTCATGCATTCAATACAGGGGGCATATCTCTCTACTTTCAACGCAGAATGTGTAGTGGCAGCGAGTGAAAATGTGCGCTCTCTATCTTTCATTTGCTCAGGAAATCTACGACTTATATATTAGAAGTATGAGACAATCGTTATTTTTTAAAATATTGATAACCTTCTTTTACTTCCTAGTAATTTTTAAAGTAAATAGGTATAGATATCGTTTGAGTATCATTGTTAGGAATAGATGGTTCCAATTCCTTCGAAAATCTAACACTAAAAGCCACTGCGCGTCCTACATGCCGGAAAGTATGGTGCTTGCACGTAATTTCCATTGATTTAAATTTATAAATCGTGCTGCCAGAATTAAAAATCGTTGTATTACTACTCGACCGAATTTCCTACGTAACGTTAACGTTTGGTCCTCAATAAGTAGGTACTAAAGCTAATGCTCAGGTCTAGCGATAATACGCTTGACGGGGTTTGGTGCATTGAAGGAGAGAGGAGGGGATGTTACATCTATATCTACAAACTAACCTGCAAGCCACCTCAGGGGTTTTTAGCAGGGGGTGAGTGATCACTAAAATGCACTATAATGTACAAATGACTTTCCCCGACTTGCACTGAACTATATGTATGCTACCAATGCTACAAAAATATGGAATAAATGTATAAAACAACTAGGTCAACGAGCTACAAAAGTCAATCTAGGTGATGCGGGGAAGGATTAGAAGGAAACTAGGTTTTATGAAACTAGGTTAGGTTGGTAGAAGGGTATGAAGTATGATGAGACGGAATCTAGAGGAATTATATATATGTAAGTATATCTCAAGCTTTACTGTGGCATTATCGACGTACTGTCTGAATGAAACTCATTGTATATTCTAATGCTTCATCACTATACCCTCAATCGAGCAATAATTTTACCAATGCCTGTGTATCAAATTTTACTCCTGCTCCAACGATTTTGATGATAGATCACATTTTTGGGGGGTTGAAATACGAGAAACTCATTGTATGTTCTTCGGGAAAATTCCATTCGGGAGGAAATTCCGAGGAAAATCATGAACATTAATGACAGAAGTCATATGAATAAATGAATGACATTCAACTGTTGAGATTCTGCTTTTCTCTTTTCATTCTCTGCAATGTTTTAGTTTTCATCCAGGTTTACTCTGAGAGAAATAACTCTTATTTTTGTCCTCAGAAGTAGGCACCATGGTGGACTCTCTAATTTGATTGTTTATTATTTATTTTATATCGTTCTCTTTCGAATTTGCTGGTGGTATTCCGAGGTGGTATTCCGAGGGATTTTATAGATTTTGAATGTATCGTCGTATTGATTATTTTTTGCTTTCTGTTGTCGTTGCTCGAAACGATTTCCGATCAATGATAAAGGAAGAAATAAAAGTAGAGGAAAAATGTGGAAGCCTTTTTTTAGAGCATTGAGGGTGAATCCGTTTACTTTTCCTCAAATCATAAAAATTCGGTAATGTTGCTTGCTAGACAAATTTCCTCTCTACGACCAACGTGTTATTTGCATTTAGAGATCGCATTCAGACGATATGGTTTTTACGAGTCTCAGGAGTCCATAACCTTCACTTCGCTCCCTTTCACTGCCGACTCAGCCAGGCAGCTTGATTTAAGGCTAAACTTTTTTGGGAAAGGGGCAATTTCTTTCTTACATGCCATACAGCTCCTCTATATTTCTTTTCCTTGACGCCCGCATGAGTATATTCTTTCGTAGACTTGAAATAGACATCCTCAAGGTATATACATTTCTTCTCCGTCTTTAGCCTCAAATTATGAACTCTCCTGCTTTATTTATTTTATTATATGCTATTTGTAATAAATATCCCCTATTTGTTTTTTATCCAACATACTTTCACTTTTATATATCATTTTTTCAGTTTTTCTGGATATGATATAGTCGCCTGCCGGAACTGCTCACTTTGATCAGTATAAATACCAATCGATTATTTAAATTTACCGCGTTTATTGATATATTGGACAATTAAACATCGGAAATGGTCACGGGACATGGATTGCAACGCGACGAAGAACTAAATTATACGACGCCCTAGTTTTGAAATGCAATCATTTTACAAAATTGATAACAACCATTTTCTTGCTAAAGATACAGCTTTGAAACTTACAAGATGTATGGAAAACAAATATATCTACCCATGACTGAAATACAGTTGCCATAAAGGTTCTTGTGTTTGAGTTACGAATTATCAAATTCTGAGCGTTGCTCGAACACCGTCAAAAACCGGTACTTTTTACGTTACACCCGCAGTTAAAAAATATAAAAATGCATTTTAAAACTTAAGTTTACCATTAAATAACGCAGAATTTAAGAAGAAAAATTGACGTGATTCGGTTATCTGTAGGTTTTCTCATTATTTTTTTATTTGTTCCCAAACTCGAGTGCACTTAATTTCTGCGCCGGCAGTATGGTGGAACTTGGTTGTTAGGCGTCAAAAAGTAATTTTATCCTTCGAAAAATTTCTTTTTTGTGGGAAAATGGTATTGTCAGTGCACTTCCCGGAGTGTAATAATATTTACAAGTTTAAAGAAGGTACGCGATGTTGTTTTTTCTCGCTTTCCGAGTCAGCGAATGGACAATTGTCGGAAAAATGCCGTGTTAAGTAATAAACTCCACTTTCTTAGGCGAGATATCGTAGAACAGCATAATGAGTAATGAAGCTCAAACGATTTCGTACTGTCTACTAATTTTTATTTCACCTCTTACAACACGTGTTTCGACTGACTAGCTGTCATCATCAGGCAAGACACGTGTTGTAAGAAGTGAAATAAAAATCAGTAGACAGTACGAAATCGTTTGAGCTTCATTGCCGTGTTAAGTGGTTAAAAATTGCTTTTTAGTCACTTTCGCGAGCTGAGAAAAAGAAGTATTCACCGAGAAATATGTAATTTTAATGGTATCTTGCCTCAGTGTCTTGGAATGAATTTCTTAATGATTAGGTTACTATTCCGATGAAGCTGTAGGGTTTGCATACTCCTCAGCATTTACAAGGGACATCAGGTCGACGCCGTGCGGTTTAAATTCATTATTTATTCAAACATTTTAATCCAAGATCCCCGACATCGTATTACAACCCGCATCCTATATCAAAGACGTATTCCACTTTTCGATATTATAGGACTAGTTTGCTGAGGGAAAGTTATGTTATTTTAATGTTTTAATGCTTTAAATATGATAGATACCATGTGAGTGATTGTGCATTGAATTTAAGGAGGAGTATTTCACATTTTTCCTCCTTGTGCAAGAACTTTCCTAATCATTTCCAAATTAAAAAAACATTTTCCAATAAATCGTAAATTTTCCTAACATTTATTGTCCAATAATCAATCATTAACAAATTTTAAATATTGTAAAATATGACTCAAAACAAGGTTATGTTTTCATCCCCGATTATGTATACGATTTTCCGCATTTTATGTAATTTATCACTTAATACATTATTTAAATTTTTTTATAATTTTGCCCTTGTTGTTACTAACACTTTTGAGTCTATTTCATATTATGTAAACCAGGACAGACTTGCTGAAAATGATCTTTTATTAACTGCTCATAAAAATATTGTAACTTTTGGCGATATAGTGTTTTCTTATTTACGGAAATGTTCTTTTGATTTTTACGTTACATAGCAAAAAGCATTATGTTGCCAAAATACGACTAAATGCAATTGTGCACACATTTTTATATCGATAAAAATCAAAAATATAACTAATTACCTATAAAAATACCTGCGCAAAGTTTCGTGCAAATCCGTGTGTGAACAGAAATTGCCCCAGCTTCCTTCCAGTTTGCGGCGAATTGGAATCGGTTAAACAACACTGTTGCCGGGCACCCATCGCCTAAATATCACCGGAGTGAGGATGTTGTCCTCAGCCGAATCCGATTTTCTCTAATTGCCCTAGCCAGTCGATCGTCGTACCCTCAGGGGCTTCCTCTCGCATCCTACCCCTGGGACTTTTCACTCCCGCCCAACCCCCCGCAATTTCCCTCTTTACGTCTGTCTACTCATCGTCTCCGATGCTTCCCTCCCATCAACCCGGCCGCACCACTTCCATCGAGGGGTCAGAGAAGCTCTCAAGAACCAAAATATCCGTGGGGCATGGAGGGCAGGTTTTCCTCATGGCTCATCGTGTGTCAGAAAATCTCGCTTTAAAGATGCACTAAAGTCAGATAAATATCAATGCGCTGTAGTAATGGAAAGCATAATTATTTGAATCCCTTCATCATATAGATAGTAAAACTGTGGAGCTCCTTGAGCTAAACTCTAATACGACGATACTTTTGAATTCACTCGACAGATTTTGTCGATATCTGGCATTTTATTTTAAGATTTGAAATACAGCAGCCATGTGTATCTTCCATGATCTTAATAATTTGATGGATCAGAAGATCTTCACTTCTCTTATTCGACCGACAAAATTTGCAGTGTAAGTGAAATTTCTACGGAAATTTCTATTTTTCCTGGGTTGAGTGTTTATTTTTTCACTTCTCAAGAGCATCTACTTGGATCCAATGTAGACTCAGACCTTAGTTGGTGGAATTGATCCCTGAAAATTAGCTGAAAAAAGATGATATATTTGGTTATTGACGTTTTAGGTGATGTGTTTCGGAAGTCATAATTTGTGCTCTCCGCCATACAGGCGTCCAGACAAGCTCCAAGTGATTCTCAAAGTGAAGGAAATATTGAGTTCAGAATATTCCGGATTAGATCCTTGTACCCCCTCAATTATTGGTAGTGGCAAAGCTAACGGGTGGAATAAGTGTCATGACGTTTTTATTTTGAGGTCGACAAGTGTCTAATGTTCATGAGTTTCCCATCACTCGATGACCCCAATGGCTTTTTATGGTTTTCCTCTGAGATAAGACTTCATTCCGAGCAAAGTACTTCCAGAAGACTTGAGCTGAATGGTTTGACCAATCGTATTGGAATGATTATCTCCGTTCTTCATACGGACTTTAAATCGACATCATCCCATTTCAGTGACCGCTTTACTCCATTTTCCCTCATTCTTTGAATTCATATATGATTTAGTCTCACGTGAGTATGCTCTTTGATACGCAATTATTTCCTCATTTCAGAAAATGATTCCCCTAACTTTTCTTTGCAAAGGAAATTGGTAAATGCCACTGAATAATCTCTCCCGTAGATGATTTCTGTTCATAAAAACTTTTCTTTTTATCATCTCGTACTTTGAAGGCAACATATTCCCCCTTAAATTTGAAATAAGAGAGAAAATGTTGAATTTTTAGAATTGTTTCTGTACACTTTTCTGTTTGTTTTTTTGAAAGAAGCTAGCTGTTCAAAGTACTTATTTCCTTATACATTTTAGTATCAGCTGTTCCATGGTTTCATTTGTTCCAAATCAGCTTTTCCATCAAATGCATTGCTTAATTAAGTAGATTTGGCAGTTTTTACGTGAATATTATTTTATAACTTTCAAATATATCTGGAAGTTTTATCATTACTGACGGCTGGAGTGATAATACATACTCTTATCGTTGTATGTTTAGAAAAAAATAGACATTGAGGGGTTAAAAAATAATGCATTCGATCACTTTTAGCCATTATATTTGCCTCTAATTTTGCCCTTGTGAATCAGTTTGTGCTGGAGTTTTGAGAGAATAATCCTTTTTATACCTCGTGGATATTTTGGATCTGCACATAAGAATAAACCTACCGTGTAAAAACAGACTGGTTCTTGTGGGCGGGCGAGCGTTAATGCGCAGAGGATAATTGATGACCAAGTCCAAGGAAGCTCCATTAAAAGACACAGGCGAACTTGGAGCCGATGAAGAAGTGTAGAGACAGTGGCTTGCGGTCCAATGTGAAGCGGAGTGAGGAGGGGATAGCCACGAGTTTAATCACCGCCTCGAGCACGAGAGTTAAATCCCGCGCTCATCCCTCTCATATCCCAGAAACGAGTCACCCCTCACACAGTCATCCTCGCGGATTGCTCCGCCGGGTGAAGAGAGAGAGATGTAGAAAGGAATTGAGAAAATGAGACCGTGAATTCACTCTTTCATTCGCTCTATCTGTCTGTTCTCATGTGCCGTTGACTGGTGGCCCGTGCCCGCGGATAGTGTTGACTGAAGTTCGCCTAGTCAACGCTGTAGGTCGGTGGGCCAGGAGGCGTAGTAAAGGGAAGAGAGCTAATCGCGGATACTGCGAAATAGACAAACCTGCTTCATAATTATTTACTCATCTTTTCAAAATATTTTAAAGGAAATTCTACCTAGCATGTACTGCATTATTCCTTCATTTATTCTGCAGACTTTTTTATTACGTTCTGTGGAAATTCTGCGAAAGAACATTCTGTACCCTTTCTCAGACAAATATTTCTTCTGTTTGTCATTAACCTTTCTGTGGCTTACCTCTAAGTATTGTGACACTTTATTTTAGAATGATTCCTATAGCCTATTCAAGCAATATATGTGAAATTCCCTGGATTCTTTATAAATTTCTGTTCAGTTTCGCGGGATCTTCTCTAATTATCATATTCTTTTGCTAATGCTAACGATCTCGATTATCATCTATTTTGTGTCTATCATCGTGAAATCCTCTACTGAACATCAATAAATGACAATATCTACTGCTTTTTTTAACATCTCCGAAAAAGAGGGAGTTGTGTGAGGAAAAGCCAATATTACCGTGGATTTATGAAGGGTTCCTATTTATAATAGATACTAAAAATTCTTAGAAAAGTAATTGAAGCTTTGGATAACGTGAACAGCTTGTAGAGATTTTTTAAAAGATAGGGCACAAGGTTCACCATCGGAAATATTCGCGCCTTCGCACGAATTGTGCATTTTTCATTTTATATTTTGATTTCTCCATTTTTTGTCTTTTTGACAAAAGGTTGGGCATATTTTTATAGACATTTTGATTAGATACACTGGTGGTTTCCATTGTTGAGCGTCATCCTCAAATATTGGACTATGGTGCCTATGCGTTTATAATGGTAGTACCTGATAAATATTTCTGTGATAATTATCATTACTGTATATTACCGTTCCACATTTGAGAAAGAGATCGCAAAAAATGGCGTGGAGAACTCATTTGCTCCCAATATATTTTTATTTTCTCTATAAAGACACATTATATGTAGTTTTCTGACGGGTACCATTTACATGTCACCCGTAATTTGTAACTTGCTTTACAATGTGAAGCGTTATTTTTTTATGCCTGTCAATTGGATATCGCGTTTTGAAAATGTTTTCGCAAGTTTTTAGTTACATTTAATCGAAGCTGCGGTAGAGGAAGAAACTGTGCTTGAATTTGTCTCCTTGGATTTAAGACTTTACAAATTACCTTGTATCACGTTCCCAAATTTCTTGGAGAGCGTGTGAGTGGAAAATGAGATCCTGATTTACGCACTTCCATTTGTTAGACATACTCCGGCCGCATGCGCCGGTGACTCGTGGCCCGTGTCCGAAAGGCGTCGACAGGAGGCGGCCCTGAGCCAAAATTTGCCGGTCGGTAGGGTTGAGAAGGGGCTCTTTCTTGGCTGGCCTGGGTGTTTGAAGCTGGAGGGTAGCGAGGAGGGGTCCCAGGGGACGCGAACATATCCATTGGCCGTGGAGGAAAGTGTGACGGAAGGGGGCAGGTGCCCGCGGTTGACCCCCCTCCCTCTCTCGGTCCCCCGAATCCCTTCCCAGTCCCCTCTCTGGTCTTCTTTTTTTCAGTCGGGGGAGCGGAGCACGGAAATAGCCGTTGGTCCGTGGATAAAAAGGATCGAGGAATGGGATATATGGGGGGAAGAACGATGCGTGGATTGGAATCTTAAAGGGGAGGGTAGTGGGTCCTCTCCCTCTCAAGAATTCAATCCACGATGATCCTCTCTTGGTACCTCTAGGTAGCCGACTTCAGACGCGAGAGATTGCCGGAATTCCCGGAAAATATTTCTAATCAAAGTCAGAAATGTGTATTATTAATTCGTATTTTAACCTTTCTACGACGTTCTCTGATGCCCAGCTGCCATTGTCCTCAGGCCTTCTGGTAACCTTGCTTTTTCTATCTCGTTTCTCCAACTAACTCTGTGCCTTGTTCTTTTTTACTACTACCTTATGGATTCCATGTTAATACTTATTTATTTATTTGTTCCTCCTATAAGCGTGTACTCATAAGGGTAAATATTACAAAATTTCTAAACTAGAGACATAGGTTTCCCTTAGCATAACATCCCGTTTGCGGTTAACCGACTCTTCTTTGTCTAACAAAATAACATGAATATAGAAAATTGAAAAAAAATCGGTCACTGTGCCACAAATTACAAATCACTCTACAAAATTATTAGTGTATACAAAAATATAAACAATAAGAAAATGAAAATGGAAAAAAAACATTTTTAATGCCGGAACACACAATAGAATCTTATTAGGGTCGCTGCAATTTACAGAGATAGTTATAGTTTTATAATATTATGATTTATAAATAATGTAACATGTACGGTCGGATTCAAATGTATTGCAAAGAATCGAGCGGCGCCACTTACGCTTCTCAAGGAAATTGAGTTTCACTTACGGCGCTGTTATTCTTTGCAACGCAACGCTATCTATTCATATGTTTATTTTCACGTATTCATATGGTAGTAGTTGACCAATTTCCTATATTGTGCTAAGTTGTTATTACACTTTCGTTTTGGTTTCGAATAACGATTGAGCATGGATAATTATTATTTATTAATCACAACTGTTACTCTAAATGATACATTACGTAGTATTTACCGTAGGTATATTGTATGCCAGTAACAATCTGTGTTTAATAATAAAGTTTGGCATTTCAATTAATCAATACGTCGCAGCATGTCATTGTTATTCGAGCTGATCATATTATGTAATAACAAGTTAGCCCAAAACAAGCAATTGCTCAACTGTTACAATTTAAATACGTGCAAATAAACAGCTGATTAGATAGCGTTGCATAGCAAAGAATAACAGCGCCGTAAGTGAAACTCGATTTCCTTGAGAAGCGTAAGTGATTGATTCCCCCCTTGATTCTTTGCAATACATTTGAATCCGACTGTACCTTTTTGCAGGAAAAGAATCTAAAGTCAATTGATTACAAGCAAGCATACATGCACAGTACAAAATAAAATGATAAGTATCATCACCCTATCCAAACAAAAGACCTCTACTTATTCATTTTAAACAAATATTCCACCTCTTTGCTCTCGAATCGGCTTTTCGTAATCAGTTGTAAAAAAGTTCCTTCTTTATCAACACCTGTTTTATTCAAAGGTAGGGAAAGAAACAATTTGCTGAAATAATTTCTCGTTCGTCATATGTTGTTTATGACCATACCACACAAGCTGTTTTTTTAAATGTCATCGACTATTATGTGTGACACCAACTGCATTTCTTATTCTCCCACTGGTAATTCTTTCCCGTCTTGATACCACGACGGGCAGATCGTCTCCAATAATCCGTCTCTGTAACATTAAGCATATGTTTTGTGTTCTCCTTCATCTGCCATATCTCGCTTCCACATACGATAAAGCTTCTTATAATTACATTACACATTTTTGTTTGTGTTGGATTTGCAATATTCTCTCGCATTCCAAGTGAACGAAATTGCTCACTGAAGGTATAATGCGATGCGCTGCGATATCAGTGCGAGTCACTTTCTGCACTCTTGTTCCTAGTCGTTGCAACACACGCTTTGAATTTTATCGATTATATTTTGTTCCCCAATAACAACCAAAAGAAAAACGAGGATTGCCAACACACGCTGGTTTATCTGGAATCTCAAACTGGAGGAGATGCCGGGTCGAGTCGGCCCGCTTCTAAGATCGATCCCACTAGCCCGTTGCGTTTACCATACCGAGCTGATCCGCTCAGATCGATTGGTAAACGTAGTGATAGTCAGCCGACTGCATCTTCCCCTTTAGCGACGAATACCTTCACCATGAGCGGTCAGACAGTGCGGCGGGGGTGTCGGTGGGTGTGGTTTACCCATTTCATTATTATAGACCCTCATATCTCACTGCCTGAGATAAATTCGCTCCGTCCTTCGGCCCCAGCCCGTCTCTGTTGGAGAGGAAGGTGGAGATGAGGCGCCCTAGGCTTCGAAGGCGTCGGGACGCGTGTGCGAGTGAGATATTGCGTAGATGATCCTGAGAGTTTGATCAAAATTGAGGATCGTGAAAACTTTCCTTCCATAAATCAATTTCAGTTTGCGGCGTTTTGGAGAATCGGAGCATATTTTACGTTTCGGTGCGCTGTGGAAGAGCTGTTGAAATCTGTGATCTGTCTTTTCCTTTCTTTCTCAGGTATGCCTAAAGGTCAATTTTCTCCCTTTATAGAAAGAGAAGACAACAGCGACAGAGATTACATGTGATAGTGAAATCGGAAGAGCACTAAAAGACAGGAAAAGGAATAAGAGGGTGGGAATGGGTTTTAAAACTCTAAATTAGGTAGATTTTAAGCTAACCGGGACTAGCCACGGAGTTCCACTTTTACGGAGTCACCCGCAATGCACACATGTGCGAATTTCCATTGCATTGCGGTTTACTCCGTAAAAGTTGAACTCCGAGGCTAGTTCGGATAGCTTACAATCTGTCGAGTAGAGTGAACGCCTCTCGGCGTTCACCCTTTCCATAGTACGGTCTTTCCACGTGGGCAGTGGCGCTCAGCGCTCTGTAGCGACTGGTTGTTGCATTGTATGCCCGGCAGTCGAGAACATCTGGTCCCGTAAAGGTCACGAAAATCCACAACGGAAGACGGTAGCTTAACTGGCTAAAGCACTCGGCCGGAAATCGAGGGGTCCGAGTTAGAATCCCGGTCAAGGCGGATGATTTTTATCTCTGTGGAATTTCTAAATTAGATTATAAACTGATATGTTGGGGAGGAACATATAATAATTCCTTAGTTCCAGCTATATTGCAACAAATAAGAAAATAAAGGTTATAACTTAAAGTAAACAATATGAACATACTTACTCAATATCTTCCCATTAAATTCATCTTATTTTTAATGTTCTGAAATTATTTTATTTCAAGAGTGGCAATTTTCCCGCGGTTTCTGGAAGCGACCATGCTTATAATTTTAGAAGTAAGCTAAGTTCGCGGCTTTGAAAACCTAATCTCACATTGTTTAAAAGATCCTTTGTGTTTTTGAGAACTAAAAGTTTTAAAGCCCTATCTGAATACATTAAAAGTTTGAAAGCTTAATTAGCTTAATATTCCTCGTGGCCGAAGTAATTCGATTTAGAGTAATGGCCATAATTATGTTAAATGCGACGAACACCTTGTGATGCTTCATGTTTATATGATGCACCAACTTTGTGGTATTAAAGAAAGTTATCAGAATCAAATGCTTAGATAAACATACCTCCGAAACGTTTATGTGACCGTGTGCAGCTAGTTTCTAGCCCATGGAATTGATATGATGCGTGTTTATCGGCTTATTTTATGTATCCAAAGGCTTCATCGCCATTTAATGGTTGCCTCGTCCAAAATGGTATTTTTGCATCTAATTACATCCTATAGTTTAAGGTTTGGCCGTAGACAATATTCTCTCTTCTTTTTACCTTAAATTATCTTTTCTCTGAAAAATTTCCTACTCAATTCTTCTCTTCTGTTGCCTCTTAAAGATTTCTATAGATTTTATTTTAAGAGTATTTTATCTAGGATCTCGCTGAATTCGTAATGTCAATTTGGTAAGTGTTAATGTACAACACCTAATTCCTTGGTACTTCTATGGGCTCCCGTAAACTTTCAGCAGAAGTTGTACTTCACAGCCAAACTGTCAGATACATGGTTTGAATCCCTCATGTTCATGTGGCGTTAGTTGGTCAAAATTTTAGGATTAAGTTTACCGACGCATTTCTTATTTACTACGCAATCTCAGAGCGTTGGGGAGCGTTCATCTGCGTCTCGAGGCGATTTGAGAGACATCCGTCAGTGAATGAGATAGTAACACCATCGGATATCGTGCCTAGAAAACGTGGATCCCTTCGAATTTTGAATTTCCCGTCACAGAAAATCACTGTCGGGGAATGGATGCGTTAGTGCTCACGGCCACATTCCAGCCTTCACTCTTCATGTTAGAACTGTAATTTACGTTTGTGAAGAGAAATAGCGTTGCGGCGGATCTTTTGGAGGCGGAAGCAAAATTGAACGGAGGCTACATTCAGAGGTAAGGGTGTGTTGAAGAGGGTGATAAAGGGGAAGAATTTTGGGGAAGTGAAGGGCAAGAAGATAAAGAAATGATGTTTTGAACGGCACGAGGATATCTTTATTAGGCACATAGAACGAGATTGAGACTCTCCAACTAACCCCTTGTCATATACTTGATCGACGTACTAAAATCCAATTAAACCATGAAATACAGGCATAAGATATTAACGCTAAAGAAGAGAATATTACTAAGTACAGATCGAAAGTGAATCCAATCGTAAGGGACACGATATTCTGCTAGAAGTTTTTCAAATATAATTTTCAATTACGGTGCTATTTATGACGCTAATTCTTTATAAAATCGGGTAGTAATTCGATCGGGACCAGGTGAATTCATGAAGTTAATGGGTTTCAGTTGACTTTCCATGTTGCTACAAGAAATATTTACTGGCGGCATTGGAGTTTATAAAGCCTGTGAAGTGTAGCGGTGTTAACCAGAGATCAAGCTGTTTAGACGCTTTGAAATAAGGTGTTAATTATATTTGATTTTTCTAATTTGTTGCTTGTTTTTTCTCCTTTATTGTTGTTTAGTGACATTGCCGTAGATTCTTTGAAGAGATTACCTCCGAGTAGTCGAAAACGTTATAACTTAGCCTTAAATTTCTCAGTGTAAATATGTACAATCTGGAAAGAAGAATTTTCATAACCATTATTATTACATACCAGTATGTTTACACATATCATGTACCATCATAGTCATTAATTATCATATCGTACATGATAGTATATTAAGTATTATTCCCAGTAAGAAAGATAAAAACCTTTGTGAGGAAAAACTAAGGAATAATCTCTAAACCTAGACTAAGAAACCTACATAAGAAAACCACTCGCACAAGAAGAGGGCGCGAAAAAACATTCAAAATATGTTGATAGTGAAGCTAACAAGTCATTATGTTTAGGTGTAACCCCACATTGGTGTATATTAAGGAAGAGCAAATCAAAATAAACCTACCGATCATCTAGTAGATCTTCAAATGAGTATTTAAGCTGCGCGGCGAATTCTAAGCTTGCCGGGATATTCTGTACATCGAGAGAAACTGTTTCCAACTTTCGCATAGTTTTTATCGCGTCATGGCGTTATATTTGCGTGCTTCATAATATAACACTAGATCCCTTTGTAATTATTTAATTGTCACTACGAAATAAAAATCATGTCAGAAAATGTATTATCTTTTTGACTACAGCGTATTTTCAGTCTCCCTGCATTTGGAGGATTTTTAAATTTCTGACTCCAATTCTCAACTGTATAATAAGAGTCGTTAACTCCAAATTTCTGAGATTGTTCCTGAAGATCCGTTAACTGCTTTACTAAATGGACAAATTTCGGCGAGGGTCAGATGAGTACCGGAAAAAACTAGGCTGTAAGTCGTTGTTTTATTTATATATTGAGTTCGTTGTAACTCTCCTACGGAAAGGGAGTAACCTGCCCCTAATACAGTGTACAAAGCGAATGGAAACTGATAGTATGCATTTATAGACAGATTAAGGCAACCTAATAAACATAGGTAAGTTGGTATCATCAAATAGAATCTAGAAATAGGTTCAGTGTTCATAAAAGGTTATTATAAAAGTATTCTGATAAACACGCCGACAGAGGCTTCTCGTGTTGTATATAGTGATGAAAGTCGAGAAGTCTCAGCGCGGAGTCATAAAATCTAGCCGGTATGCGATAATAAACGTCTAATATAAGCAATCATGTACGAGTTTACTACCAGCCTGAACCGTTTGATCTAGGGAATCCATCCGTTGATTTGGGGGCTTGGTTACTTAATAAATTACCGTGCTTGGCCCAGTCGTAAAATGTAGGGTGTTCATAGTAGAGAACTGCACTGAAACCTGAATTTTTGGCTTTGGTTGGGCCATACTGGTTGTAAAAGGCATCAATCAACTTCTTCAAAATTTAGCATGGATTAATTTTTTGCATATATTAGACTTGTACTGGCGTGAATTCATGAAGAATGATTTAAAGTAAGTCTATCTTGTTTAGGAAGGTAAACCTTAAAAGTGGATTTTACTATGGATGATGACAAAAATCAATCTGATAGAAGTTGCATTTCTTGGTGCATTTATATGCGACGAAATATTCTTCTTAACGTAACTGTACTTATATTGCATTTAATCTAAGAAAAAGTGTTTTCGGTGCTTAAAAAGCGATGGTCCAACTTGGACGTCACTCAGTAAATTTTTATTATAGTAATTTTAAGTTATTAAAAAAGAAGTGGCTTATGTTCCGAAATTTGCTAGAGGTATGGTTATGACCTCAAGGATCATGAACAAGGTCGTAACAACGAGGGGGCTAGGGTACATGGCTCTTCTCCCTAACAGTCGTGGAATGCTCTGAAGGCTTTTACTATCAACGCTAGCCTGTATTTCTCAGCTTACGCTGTAAAATGCTTCCAGTGATGCTCTTACTTGAACGAAAAACTGCACTTTCGAGTTTAAAAATAACAAATTTTGGGATATTTCGAATGATGGCGTTAAAGTTCAAAAGAACTTTTCCCCTTGGAGGCGCCGAAATTCCTGCCCACCCCAAACCACCCCCCCTGAAATCCGAAACTTCTTTCGCCGCTGACGACGATTACGAATTTGCTCAGAAAAATACTTAAAGCCTCTCAACCAGAAGTCAATTGTCTTTTATCTCTTTATATTATATATTGGAAAGTAAAATTGGTATAAAATTTGATAAGTAGAATGCATGGTGAGGGGAAATCTAATTAAAGAACGTGGGATAAATGCTCCAGTAAACAGTGAAACTTACCTCCGTGGCCACCTCCCTTAAGCCGTCACTTCTCTAAGCGACCGATATTTTCGAGTACGGATGAAATGAATCTATTCATCGGTGGCGACTGGGTAAAGTCCTTGCTCGCTAAGCTGAGGGTCACGGGTTCGAGTCCGGCTGGGTGGATCTATCACCACTCAGGGCATGGGTGATTGTGTCCAAATTAGGAATCTGCTGACAAGCTATATAATATTTTAGCAGGACCTATTCTGGACTGATGAGTGGTGTAGAGAAAAAAAATTTTTGGCTGTGAAAATTTTCCCTCCCTTCAACGGTCACCTTCTTAAGCGGCCATTATTTCATGAGTCCGGTGGTGGAATACGAAGGAATGCATTAATGTACGAAAAGCGAAAGTGGTTTGTAAGGATAGGGCATCATAAAAGTATACATATATTTAAGTTATCTACCAGTTTAGGTATGTTCGTATGGAAGTTGGCAAAAATACTCTAAATTTTCTCAGATGCCGGGCCCTGCTATTCAATAATATATCTTTCTTCGACTTAGGATACGCACTACCCTTCATTCCATCGATAGAACTTATTCTCTTTCTTTCCCTACCCCACTGAAATAACAGTTAATATAAGGTAGCCAGTTTTCTTCGGGGGAAGGGGGCAATAGCGAAATTCTTTTGACTTTATCTACCCCGAAAGGGAATGGCTTGATGGTTATGCCCGTAGTTACGTAGTAAGTAAAAGTCTAAATCAGAAATATTTGATCTATATTACACGAAGCGGGGTTAGTTTCGCGATCTTCCCTCTCGAAGCCCGTGGTGAAGGGAAAGTTTATGCCGTGATTCGACACCGAATCATTTCGCAAGCGGACGACAGTTCCACCCGATGCGTGCTGGAGGAGGAAGGAAAGATGCGGGATAGTCTGCCCATTCTCCTCGCCCCAAGGGTAATCTATTTCCTTCGGGCAATTCCCGGGAGGTGAGTCCTTCTTCTCTCAGACCCCGTCCCTCCCTTCCTTCGACTCCTCTCAACTCGCCTGAGGATAAGCTCGAGGGAAGGAGAGAGAGAGAGACTCTATCGGGGTCCGGAATGGGATCATCGGCAGAACCCCTTCTGTGCCTCCCCATCTCATCGCGCCTTTCATGGGGCGCACAACGGGCCTCTGAATTCACTCACGATGTGATTCCCCTTCGGGTTGTTAAACCCACAGATTGGCGTCGACTTCCCAAGTTGTGCTTACGAAGTGAGACCACCTCTGATGCCAGAATTTTCCGTTTCCGTGGTGCTGTTCGATGGAGAGCATCTAAACGGGTGTGGGACGAGTTTTCTCGTAAAATCTGGCTGGAATGATTAGCGTGAAATTAGTTTTCGTTAGATTTTCTCTTAACTTGATGCAAGTAGCTGGAGCCCAACTATTATGATAGAAACGATTGCCGGAATGAGATTAAGGAAATATACTGAAGGACTGTTAGATTCAAACTGTCATTTTTTCCACGCTCAATAAGGGACCATAATAGTTGCGATAGATCAGTTCTAGGATACAGACCAGGTTAAATACGTTTTTTTCAGTAGTGCTAAATATCTTAATATGATTATTAGCTACTAACCTCGCATGCAATCTCCGGCTTGATATACTCGTGCATGTTTTAGTACCATGAAGTGCTATTTATCTGTTACATTATTAATACTAACCAGTAGTCGTATCTTAAGCAGAGTACTGCACGGTAGTATGTTCTTCTACGTATCACTCTCCTGGTTTCTGGTCTGACCGTGCACTATTGTCCTGATTGCTTTTGGCCTGCGCCTGGCATCCGGGGGAACGTGCGCAATTCTGATTTAAACTGGGATGAGTGCTGCATGCCTGGTGTGGAATCACCACACCCTAGTAGTGACAGGCACAGTATTTCGTAGATGTAGATGAAATATTTCATGCTAACCCTACGGTAGTGACATGAATTGTCGGGGCATGCGTATTGACGTTGGTCTCCCGCATCGATTAGGACTATGGAGTTTTTAAAAAGATGATATCAGTTTTATGGATGGTCTCTAAATAGCAGCATTCAAACATGAATTTAAAATTATTTATTCACAATTTTACAGCAAAAAGAAAAGAAAATTCAGCTTGTATCCAATCTATGTTATGCGGTAAAATGGGTAGACTAGAGCAAAAACAGCCGTTATTAAGAAGTGATATATACATAAGAATTCATTACCATAATATGTGAGAAATCACTTTTCAACATTTTTAACATATCATCTTTTTGTAAGAAAAACAAAGTGGGTGGTCTTTGAAGACAGGATTGGTGACACACGGGGACTGTGGGATGAAAGGTAACTATAAGTTTCGTTACGCTTACACAATGTGGTTATTTGGCTTGTAAATCGTAGTAGCAGTAAAAAAATGATACTAAAGCGCATGAACTGCAAAATTTCATACTTCGTCAGCGTCATCAGAAAGATTGTATATGGCCTTCTGAGAGTCCGGGCATCACCACTCTAGCGTTAAGTTATATCATGAAATGGACATACTTCCACCCTCTTTGGGTGATCGATTTTGATTTTGAAGGCTGAAGAATGACTTATACACCAGCCTTTTAAAGATTAAATATTTCAGCTCTCTTCATGATTTCAGTTGTGACATTCGTTACAGATATTTACTCATACAGGGACCATTATGTAAATATTTTATGAATGTTGTCAGTTTTGAAAGTTACTTTTGGAATTGTTCCATTATTTTTATTACTATCAAGTTATCTACCAGTTTCGGTTGGTCAACGTAAAAGTAATATACAAAAAAATCGAAGGAAAGAAAAATAGAGAATTTGAATTATTAATTAAACATAAATCAATATTCTAACGTTTAAATTGCTATCAATATTTTTATGTAGGACTGCAAACAAATGAATATATGGAATAAATGGGCAAAAATTTGTGACAATGATACCATTTATAGTTTACGTAGTCAAACAAATTAAAAATTACCTTATATGAAACTCTATCGAACTTATTTCAATTTTTAGTAGGGACAATAGCATTCAATTATTTCATCGCATACAGTAACGTCCTTTACCCAGTATGATTTTATGTACGCTGAATTCTGTTCGATATTCTGCACCAAAATAAACAGTGAAAAAGAAGAAGCTGGATAAGGAAAAATGGATGGTTAGGTAGACAATAGAGAAAGTGCTTTGCACGTTGTATGAGGAAACAAATATTCTGGATGAGATTAGGAAGAGGCAAGGTAGGTGGTTACAGGATGTAAGGAGCAGATAAGGGATGCTGAAGGTCGAGATTGAAGGGAGAATGTAATGCAAGTAGGGTAGGGAAAGAAAGAGAATAGGTTTTATCGATAGAATGAAGGGTAGTGCGTATCTTAAGTCAAAGAAAGGGATATAGGATGGTAGAGCCCTGCGTATGAGAAAATTTAGAGGATTTTTGGCTACCTTAACGTAGACCAACCGAAACTGGTAGATAACTTGATAGTAATAAAAATAATGGAATAAGTCCAAAAGTAACTTTCAAAACTGGCAACATTCATAAAATATTTACATGAATGGTCCCTGTATGAGTAAATATCTGTAAAAAAATGTCATAACTGAAATCATGAAGAGAGCTGAAATATTTAATTTTTAAAAGGCTGGTGTATAAGTCATTCTTCAGCCTTCAAAATCAAAATCGATCACCCAAAGAGGGTGGCAGTATGTCCATTTCATGATATAACTTAACCCTAGAGTGGTGATTCCCGGACTCTCAGAAGGCCATATATAATCTCTCCTGATAACGCTCGCGAAGTATGAAATTTTGCAGTTCATGCGCTTTAGTAGCTTCCTATTGTTTTACTTCTACTATGATTTACAAGCCAAATAATAACTTTGTGTAAGGATAACGCTACATATTGTTACCCATAGTTATAGAATAGTTAGGAAATGAACCGTTTGCTCAATACAAGTAACCAATAAATAGACGTAGTGTAGGGAAACCCTGAATACGTTGGAAGGACAACCCAGGCATTTGCGAAGATGAACGAGAAACTGCCATTTACAGAAAAAATATGAAGAGAAGATTCTAAATTGATATTTGGTTTTTGAATTTTGTGCAGATAAAGGATTTTTTGAGTAGCGAATATCAGTATGTAGCGTGGGTAACCTCAGACGTACTGTTTTAGATGGATCGGAATGGACGAATTCTCTAAGGATCGGAAGCCTGGACCATTGGAAAAGCTGACCAGAACAGACTAGAAGCGTTCGAAACGTGGTGCTGGAGAAGGATGCTGCTGGAAAGTGCTGAAGATAAAATGGACGAAAAAATAAAAATTAATGAAGTATACATATCAGTATATGAGGAGAGGCTCATATGGAACACCATAGAAGAAAGAAGAACAAGATGGATTGGGCACACCCTGAGAGGCAAAAGGTTTGTGAGGAACATTGTTCAAGGTAAACTAGAGGGAAAAGTCCTCAGAGGAAGACCCTGGAATGAGTTCATCGACCAAATAAAGAGGAAAGTACATAGGAAGAGATTCGAGGAGATAAGGGAAATAGCATTAGATAGGGAATGGTAGAGGGCTGCAGTTAACCAATCTTAGGATTGAATGACCAATGATGATAACTGCTTTCGATCAAAAAATCCACATATTGAGTAGGTCAGTTTAGCCGGTTGCACCTTAACCGTGGTGGAATTTGTCCACGTTATTTATGTGAACGCAACCTATTTCCGTGACATTCCTATCCTCAGACGGGGAGCCATATGGAAGCGATCAGGCCTTTTCGTCCATCGCGGACCGTTGCGACGAAATTTAGGTCTCGAGAACTCGTCCGAAGCAGTTCTTCTCTCTCCCTCTCTCAAATGCAGACGACGAAGCATTCCCGGTCAGCTATGTGTGCACTCTTGTCCGTGTGGACTTCGCGCCTCCGGTCTAAAAGCGGCGGCGACTTCACCGACGATGGTATATATTTGTCCCCAAGACTCACTCTTTTAAACAGTCTCGGCGATCCGCGACTGCCCGGAGACGCCTTCCGCGCAGAAGGGGGAATGGGGCATTGAGCATATATATATGTGGGAGTGGGGCCGGAGGGTCGAAAGTGAAAGAGCTCGGGATGCTGATGGAGATTGATTTGCGGGGATGCTGGGGCGTCAGCGAACAAGTAGGGAGGGATTGGTTGGGTTGGTCGGAGTGGGAGGGGAAATGGCGAATGGATTCGAGAGTGCGGCGAGGAATCGATTAGGTGCTTAAAATTTTTTACCCGCGTCGGGTTTTCCCCGTTTTCATACCGATAAAGCGAATCTGTAGTTCGGATATGAGAATGATGACGCAACTGGGAACTGAGCTAGATTTTTCTCTATTCATAGTTAACGCCACATTCGAAGTTAATTTTTCATATTTGGGTAAATTTTAAGAAGTATCAATGAGCAAAAAGTAAATGTAGCAATATTAAAAGCGGATAAACTTATTAGAGAAAGCAGAAACCTGGTGCTGGAGATAAAATGGACGTACAAAAAAGGAAATGATGAAGTGTACAGAGGAGTAGAAGAGGAAAGGACCATATGGAACATCATACAGAAAAGAAGAACAAGATGGACTGGACACATCCTGAGAGACAATGGGTTGGTGAAGAACATAATTGAAGGTAAAAGAGAGGGAAAAGTCCCCAGAGTATGACCCAGGAATAAGTTCTTGGACCAAAAAAGAGAAAGGAACAAAGGGAGAGATACCAGGACGCACTGGAACTAGCATTAGACAGAGAAGGGTGGAGGGCTGCTGTCAACCAATCTTCGAATTGATCGACCAATGATGATGAAACTTAGGTTTTATGACAAATATTTCGGAATGGGATTGTTTGGGCTTGCTCTTTTCAAAATGTATAGAGTTTTTACTCTATTCCTTTTAAGCCTGCTCAAATCGGCTGATTCCGCTATCAATATAAATAAAAATCTCAATTTGGAGATGCTAAATGTCCTCATATTTATGATCCGGGTGGTGTGGTAAAATTAATAGTACATTTTCTACGGGCGAACGTCTCATATTTACCAACTTCTTCATCAGGGCTCAAGAGCTAATGTATTACTCATTAAAATCGACCGTTATTACGCTACTTCATACCGCAAACAACTAAATAAAGGTACTAAATGTATGAAAACTAATGAGCCACATTTATGATTGCTCGAAAAATCTACATAAAAATATATTGTACACAAGTAAAGCGAAATTCGCAATTACTGGAGGAGTGACCGCATATTCATTCTGAGTGAGCAAATATAAATTAATCTTAAGCGTAAAATTCGTAGCCAAGGTCAAAACACGGATATGCTACATGAATCAATCGAGATAATATTATTTTAAGTTTTAAATTCCGATAATTTTTATTAAGTCTGAATTTATTACATTTTGAAAATGAATGTATTAGATTAATTTTTTGGCTGCTGGTATTTGCAGTTTATTTAGATTTGTGTGCTAGGCTAAGAACTACGTTAAAATGTGCTCATGAGGTAGTTTGAGCGAAATATCATTTCCCCTAGAAATCAATGAATTTGGTTTCATTTTAACGGAAAATACCTTTCTCTTCCAAAGATACCAAAATATTATCTCCTTGCCGAACAAATTTCTGAGATTTATGACGAAAAATACCAGCCCTCTTACATAGGAAATGACAGGCTACGCACTCCAACGAGATCTTATTTAAATAATGAGGAGTTTCTAACACCTAGATCTCGTCAAAAAACAAACGGGGTAGTTTGTATGTTTTATCGACTATTTATGAAAATATATCCTATTGTGTCCTCAGTATTTTTTCAGAATAGCAAAAAAACTTCAGTTGTGAAGGAGTTTTGAACGTACCACGTGAAAAAAATTAGTCAAATCAAAGACCCGTGTGGATATTTTTATTCGATTGCCTAGAATTTTTGTAATATACAAGTATACTATTTTTCTGTTAATAATGGAGTCTTTGACCCATGCTTCCTACAGCTGTTTAAATTTAAACGTATAATTAGAATATGGTCTCTATTATGAGTAGGGAACTATTTCGCTCGATCTACCTTAATTACTCTCGATTGCCGCTCCTATCACCTCGATTAAATATAGGTTTTCCTTTTCGTGAATCGGTTCCGTTCCAGGGCGTAGAATGCCGGCAGCGGACAGAGGATGTCTCGTCTCCCCGCCCGGTCAAAGCCTCGACGTTTCCCGAGGAATCTTCGTCGCTCACGGAGTCTTTTTTTTGGTCGCGTGATTTTCAATCGAGCGTCGACCTGCTTTTCAGAATCCTAGTGGCGAAGTTGTAAGCCGCCCCTCCCACTTACCCGCGAGGAGTAAGTGGGAAGCGAAAGGACGAGGACGAGTAGTACGAGGAGTTTAGCGTGGAGAGGGGACCCGAGAATGGACCCGAGAGGATCCCTTTCCCCCACTCCCCAAGTTGCCAGCATCCTTTGAAAAGACAGAAAAAAATGAGAATTCGGATTCAAAATGCAACTCTTTTTTTTTTTCTTTTCGATCTTCATGAGCCGCCGACTTGCACTGTATGTGGACCCCGCCTGTCGTTAAGACACTTGATGAAAGACTGCAGATTGTGTCATGCTTTTTCCTTCTCCAATCTTTTTTGTGCTTTCCCCGCTTTTTATGTTAGGTATTTGAGCCAAATCCGTAATTTTCCCACTAACGTTTTCATATTTCTTATTTTGGTGAAAATTGTATACATTCTCATTCTAATTTGTAGCGAGTAAACTTAATAACGTGTAGGCCAATTGCTTGTGTGAATTCATTTCTTCCTGACTGTGCATATATCAAATGACAAAGTTTAACCTGCCGAAATAATTTTCCTGCATATATGTATGTATTCTTTTCTTTTGCGTTTGAATGGTATGCATGAAAATTGTGTCTCAATGGAATGCTTGTATAGTGGACCTATGTGACAGTGTGTCAGGTGATAGAGGGAACTCAAGAATTTAAAGGAAAAAATCCTCGAAAAATTCGCCAAGACTAGGGAATTTAAAGCTCGCCCATTTTAGTTATGCCGCTCTATTTTCTTTCTAGCTATGCTATCAGTCATCAGGGCATCATTCTACGCATCTCTTTCACTTCTCTCGATTTTGACAAATTTCCTCCATTTTTGCCCACGCATTGCCAAGTTTATGGTCTATTTTATTGATCCTAACTTCCTAAATACTTTTCGTACTGCCCCGCTGTTGTCTTTCCCTCCAAAAGTACTTTCATAGTCAGTCTTGGTTTTCTAGAATACTCCAGTCAATGACTGTTCCCAAATTTACATAACATAACCATTTTCGAAAGGAAACACTGGTACAATTTCCACACTTTTATTCTACACGCCACCGACCATAGTTTCAGCACATTATGCCATCATCATTTTGTTCCAAAACATTTGTGCCTATACGCGCTCTTGTCTACATAACGTTAAGCTGGGAAACGACATGACAGAACTAAAACATATCAATACCTTGGGACAATCATTATCAGTGATAGGAAAACTGAATATGAAGGGCTAAGAAATCTGTATACGTCTGCAACCAAATGATTAGAATTACAGCAAGTCTGCTACTGCAGAAAATGCAGCAAGTTTTACGCTATAAAAAGTGAAGGATTTGAGAGAAATGTTGACAAAACCCGGAGAAATAGAAGGACCGAAGGTCTGAGTAGAAGTCAATCATAAATTTTCCACCTATAACATACATACATACATACCAATCACGCCGTTCCCTTCCGGGGTAGGCACAGTCACAAAGTTTCACTCATAAATACGTATGTGTACACCTAACTCTGCTTCAATAATTTCCTCCATACTGACCTATTCTTGCAAATCTCTTTTGCCTCATTTACTCCCATACACTGCTTTATACACGCCCTCCTGTTTTTAGGACTCCTAACATTCCTCCTCCTAAGAATTTCCTCAACCACAACTTTCTCGGCCTACCTCTCCCTCTCGCACCATTCATTTCACTCATATATCTGTTCCGATATTCGACTCTTATCCATTCTCTCAACATGGCAAAATCAACGAAGTACACTCCTTTCATATACTTATGTCCATTACCCACATTCATGTGGAGCGGGTCACCTATAACATAATGGAAGAAAACGTGAGCTTCCTGTATCGGTTGAAAAAATCTCGGGGGAACTTCTAAAAACCCGTTGGTGATACCGGCTAAAGTCCCGAATACACCCTAAGTTTTTGGCGCTTCCCTCTGTCTGGAGAATTTGGGCACGACATGAACTATGACCTAAAATATTTTGGATTGTTCATTGACCCCCATTCGCTTAGTTAATGTTTTATCGAAAGTTTTAATTCTTTGGTAAAGAAATAGGCTACTGAAAAGGAACAAACTGAATGAGAATTCTGTGGAAAGCGCAAAGATTGTTCAGCTTCAGCATGAATATTCACCGTTTCTACCAAGTCTTCTTGATAGGCAGGTAAGCTAGCCTGATATCATCAATTTTTATAGAGTGGCAAGAGTTTCGCGTGGAGAAGACGAATGTACCGAAATAGTTTCCCAAGACTCCACGCTTTGTGAAGAGAGGAAAAAATGGCCGCTCTGCATTGAATCATTTTTTTCTCTTTAGTTCTGGCCCCCACCGATTCTGAATGTGAGACACTCGCTGACAAACCTGTCTCAGAAATAGGTGCTTCTTTATCGGTTTAAGTTAAGGGGAAATTTCTGAGCAATATTTTCGGTGATGATACCAATGAAATATCGCTAGTGGATTAATGTCTCTCCACCGCACAAATCTTAAATATCAATTTTTACGTGGATATTTTAAGTGTCATTCCACAATGTTCGCGGCACAAATAGAAATACCTTCTGGGTTAGGTACTATATTTAGGATAATATTATTTGTGTAAATTTCAATATAAGCTTAATGAACATATTTCAATGGAATATACGCTTTGGTTAAAAATTTGTACAGTGGAATTTTGGCTTTTTGCTACGCCTTTGATTATACGTGTATTCCTACCTTATTTTTTCATTTATTATGTATTCCAGATGTGTATAACCCTTTACAGAGCTAAGAATTTTAATTCTGGTTGCAATCTGTCTTTAGTCTCTTTTCTAGGGGCCCAAGCTTCTGAATACATATATAGTTATATACCATATAGTTATGTGGTAACCTACCATATAGCGATAGTAGCCCAATATAATAATGTGAGGACAGCCATTATTATGTAAAATTTTTAGTTTCTTATGGCCAGTTGGAAGAACTTTTAGCTATGGAATTAATAATTATGGCATCGATAAGGTCATACATCTCGTAAAAATATTCGGGCTGTAGGAACACATCAACTATTTGCATACTTATTTTTCAATAATCAATATCTTCGAATATTCGACCCAATCTTCTACCGCCGGATAAAATTTATGAAAGTTTAGTCCATGAGTAATTGCAAATGCACATAATAATTGTCAGTAAGACTAAATTAACTGGTCATCTATCTCAAAATAACTCTTTTGCCTAGTAATTAAGTCTCCAAGCGGTTCATTACTCATTACTCAACTCATTACAACATGCCACCAAGTCATAAACCAATAAATTTATCCAATATTTCTCCAACACTTATTCTTCATTCCACTCCACTCCACTTGCACTCCAATGCTTATGGGTCCCATAACTTAGCAAAATGCATGTGTGTCGTTCCTGCTACTGGTTATTAGTCAGTTTTTCCTTTCAGTGCTCTTTTAGTAGTGCCACATATTCTTTGGTGCATGGTGATTTTATTTATGTCCTTATCTCAGATTATTAATGCTTCACAGAGAAAAGCGTAGCATTTTCATTTCCATCAATTTTCTTGTCGACGCGAAGGCGGCGCTGGTGACAAAACCGAGGGTTTCATCCAGAAACATCTACTCTTTTACACTCTCCTATATTCCTCTCCTCTCTCCCCTCAAACTCCTCCTCCCTCAAATCAGTGGTATCCATGGAAACGTTCTCGTTACATGTTTCGCTTCCAATTAATCCCGCGGATACCCTGCACACGCAATGACAGCCGAAAATTCCCTCAAACGACATGCTTTCTTTTTTTTTTAATGTGACTGTCTCGATGTGATTTTTCCGTTTTTCACTGGTCTTTTTGTTGGCTCTTCGTGATACTTAACTGGTGGTATTAGCATCGTTCAGAAGTAGAGACGATTAAAAATTTAAAAAAATATTGTTCTAATCGTCATCTCGGCCATGCGTACTGTCTGGCAGCTTCAAAAAAGAAGTAAATTCATGAAATACAATAATTATTCTCGTATAACTAATCTCGGCTTTGAAAGCGCAATTAAGACAAACCAAAATCAATTTCCTTAAAATGAGGCTTTTCCGGAGTATCATTATTGCGTGTAGGAAAAGTGTAGACTTTCCGTTGCGGTGCATGAATACTCAGAGATAAGTACAAATTATTGTTCCCACTGGTCGGTTCTACGTTTCGACTGCGGCTGTCCATCAGTATATATGCTGGAAATGATTCAACGAGAGTATTAATTTATAGTTAATTAGCAATTCTAATATAACTACTCGTAAACAAATGAAAACACAAGTAACAGTTCCGCCTTATGATAATATCTTGAAAATCCTTACCATACGTCTTTTTTCCTCCATTTTAATTTGATATACGTTTGAATTTTCCTACATTACGGTAATTTAAAGCATAATTAACGATTACTTTAATAATTGACTTTATTGCTTGTGCGTTATATATTTACGTTAGTCGAAATTCAAAATTGGTCGCAAGTTTAATGTAAACTGTGGACAAATTCTAATATTGTAATTCATTACTGCTAAAAGAATTATTTCGCGTCCTTATTGCAGGGTCTTCGTCCTTATTTCAGGGTCTTGACTTTTAAAGTCTGTTCCTGAATAAATTTATGTATTAAAGAAAATTTAATCTCACAGAGTAGCTTACTGACAAACCCTGAGATTCTAATGCAGGAGACTGTAGGATTATGAGGTAAACATGCCTGAGATAACATGATTTAACAAAAAAAAACTTATTTAACTTATTTATTCCTTTCCCAAGTTGTATTGCTGAAGAAGGCAATTACAACCAACAAGCGAGCTTTCCACGTATTTCGGAAGGATAATGTAGAATAATAAATACTTTTAAATAATTATCCCCTTGCTATTTATTGCATCGTCAACCTTTAAAACCTTTGGGGATTCAGGCGTTAGGAAGCGATTATCTTAGGTATTTATTATTTATTTGATTTTTATCAGTAACGTATTAAATTGATGTATTGCTTCATCTGTCGATAAATATCTAGAATTGTCCCCTTATAAAAATATCCTGTTGGGCTTACTGATAAGAAATCCAATCTGGCAATGATGGTATCATGACCTTTTCTCAGGTTAAGTATGTGATTAAGTTCAACTATTTTCCGGCAGAAGGTTGGTCTCAGGAAATAGTAATTCGTTCGTATCTCACCACCGAAGCATCACATAGCAACAAATACTTTTCCGGGACTAGAGTGAATTTAGAGAATCCACAAATTTGGGTATCTCAGCTGCCATAATTACAACAATTCCCCATGCAAAAACTAATAAGGATCCCTAAGTTTCCCCTCTATCTTTTCGAAGCAAATAGTATTCTAGCATAAATATTTCTCTGTATACTTCTATTTAATATTTTATCAAAGTATTTCAGCAATTCTGAAGTGCCTTTCATTGGATTGTACACCTGAAGAATAGATTATAAGCGTGAAAAACGTCGGTTGTGAGTTGTGATTAAACTATTATTTCCTGTGATCCACGTTTTCTCTTAGAAAAAAGACTGATTTTCTGTTAAAAATGATGTCGAGAAAGTGTCAAACCTGTTTGTTAAACGTTTACAAACGCTGTTTTCAATAGAAAAAGTCTTGGCTTGAACATTTACTTAAAACCATCCGCCTGATCCCAAACGTTGCTTTTAGCTCGTTTTATAAGAGATACGTTATTACCAATTCTAATAAATTAACAATCGTGAATATCAAATTGCGTCGTACAAAGCGGTGAATTGCAATAACGCATCATCAGTGGTTGTTCAATCCTAGGATTGGTTGACCGCAGCCCAGTATCCTCCCCTATCTAATGCTAGTTCTTTTTACTCCTGATATCTCTTGCTATGTACTTTTCTCTTTATTTGGTCCATGAACTTATTCCTGGGTGTTCCACGCGGGACTTTTCTCTCTATTTTTCCTTCAATTATGTTATTGACAAATCCATTGTGTCTCAGAGTGTGTCCCATCCACCTTGTTCTTCTTTTCTCTATGATGTTCCTCTCCTCTTCTACTCCTCTGTACACTTCATCATTTCCTATTTTGTCCGTCCATTTTACCTTCAGCGTCCTCCTTCAGCACCAGGTTTCGAAGGCTTCTATTCTTTTCTGGTCAGCTTTTCCAAAGGACCATGGTTCCGATCCATAGAGTGCTGCGCTCCTCACGAATGTTTTCACACACTGTTTCCTGGGAATACAATAACGCATGCGAGAATAAATGGGTGCGAGAAGGCAAAGTAGGCCCTGCTCTAATTCATAGATTATTGTACGTCATAATGAAAAAATATGCTGATTTAGTGTGTGCAATTTTGTGCCACGTGTAAAACTGGCTTCAGGAATAATGTTGCTCTATTTTCTTTTGATTATCGATTAGAGTAATCGGTCAATATTCTCCGAATTATTACTACATCATACCCCTACGACAGCAAGTTACAACAGCCTTCAAAGAATTTTTAGAGCCGTATAGGTGGAAGTGCATTAGGAAATTTTCACCTAGGGCGGTTTTAATGCTCACATGGTATTTAAATTGCGTAAGAGACTGTGAATGTGGTGAGATCATTCTATGGAATCGGTGAAGTATCGATGAGAATACGGTTGACACCCACAATGAATATTCAGATAGGGAGGTAAATGACGTAGGATGATGTGTTTGTCTTGGAAGGTCACCCAAAGGAATACCTTTCGCCATTACATCACGCGGCTAGACCTCTTTGATTCTTGCGCCACCAGCATCAGTTGCAGCGATGATTGTATCTCCCTAACACGGCAAGCTCCAGCATTAAGATGCAAACAGTGATTTGAATTAAACCCACCCCGCAAATTTCTCTTGCATTTGACATTAGTTGTGAGTTACTGGGAGGAAAAATGATGCATTTTTGCTGAGTATTTGTTGAAGTTGTCGTGTAGAATATTTTGGCTTTCTTTCTTCGGTTTGATTTTTCTCACTGGGTGATCATTTCAGAATGATTTTATGGGCTTTTGAAAATAAAATAGCCATCAGGCATTGTTGGCAAGTTTTATCCTATGGTGGGAATGCATTATTAAATCATAAGCCTTATCAGCTCAAATAAGATTCATCTGATAAAGAGGTGAATGAAATGCATTGTCACTGGCCATGGAAAATTGCGCACGATCAAATATCGCGTCGGGCTTTGGTACTCATTCTACTTCAATATATCTTATATTACCGCGAATTTTGGTTAATTTTAAAACTGTTGTTACTTACCAGTCGTCGACATGGGACCATAATACTTCCAGATTAGTGTAAGGTGTCACAAGAGATCCTCAAACATTTGTAATATCCTTGCATTATTTTATTCTTAGATTATTAACTCGGATGTCTCAATTATTGTTGGAAATTTCCGGCTGATGAAAAGTTAAGGGTGTATAATGATCGTGACGTGCGACAAACTTCGAGTCGTGCACTCCGCAGGTTTCATGACCAGTTCAATTCCATGCTCAAACATTTACCCTACGCACATTGACCCTTGTAAGTCTGTAGTGAGGCATCGTAGCCTACATGTAAAACCCTACTGTCGAAGTCTATGTAATCGGCTATTTGTCACGTAGTGGATAAGTTGAGATATGGTTATGTATCTTCACTGTAATTAAAAACTATTGTGAATTATAAAATGAGAAGAATAAACCTCTTGTGTAGAAAAAAATATATTTATGCGAGAGTGAGAGGAGAGGCATGGGAAGGGCTAGGTGTGGATATTTAAGTATAAGGTCAGCTGCGTGTTAAAAGCCAAAGCATTTTTACCTTCTTTCATTTAAACTTACTTAAACTAGTAGATAACCCTAATATTAATGTTACATTATCCTAGAGATGTCTCCTCTTTGAACAGTATAGAAATTTGTTGTTGAGCGGTAGTTATGAAGAACAGCCCTTAATGTATAACGGGTGGCATGTTATTTTTACCATATTTTAATGGAATTTGCTCGAAAATAATTTTGACGCCCTTCAAAATGTACTATTAAGTCCTCGTGGCCTTTTTGAATTAATGAGGGATGGTGCCAATTAGTTTTATGGCGAGCCCTCGGTTTAAAAAAATATTCGTCCGCCCATTGGTGTGGCGGCGTTTTGAGTGGCACTCTGTATTTATTTTGTTTCGAACGAACGAATGTGCACGCACTTCGAATTCCGTGTCGGCAACGGGACAAATTCACTTTGCGCGGAAAACGAAGAGAATGAGAGAGGGGGGGAGGGAAAGAGGGAGAGAGAGGGAGAGGGAGAGAGAGAGAGAGGGAGAGAGAGAGAGAGAGAGAGAGAGGGAGACGGAATCCTTTCCGTAAATACGAATGCGTGCACCGGCGTCCGCATTTCCGAGGGTACGGAGAGAGAAATAAAAAAATGAACGTCGTTGCATTGAGTGGTTCCGTGTTCGCTTCTCCTCTATCGGATGAAAGAGATCCAGGAGAGGACTAGTTCTCTTTTTTCCTGATTCCAATCTTGATGAAAGTCTGGAGTGCTTCGTGGGAGGAGCGTGTCTCTTGTGTTCGATGACATATTCTCCTGAACCACGTAAAATCGACGAGGCCGCTTGTCTTTTTGCGGCCAGAAAGAAAGTATATACATTGATGTGTACCAAATTTACCTCTTCCGGAGAAGCTTACTCGTTTCCGTCTCTCGATCGTTTTTGGCGCGTGCCGTCGGGAAAAATTTTTGTTCTGCACGAACGAGTACTATCCTCGGTTCACATACTTCTCCTTATCGCTAATAATGTATTCCTTTTGTGTGAGGGAAATGGGGTGAAAAAAGGCATTGCTTTTATGCGTTTAGGATGTTTTCGTATCGCCGGGCATTGAACCAGGCTCACGTGCCTCGTTTCCGCGTGGCAGTTTTTGGTGGAGACTTATATTCCTCTTTTGTCATTATTTGATTTTTTTGAGAAAACGAGAGAATTGTATCAAAATCGATGTACCTCTCGATCCAAAAACATGTTTCAGCGATGCTTTGCTGCAAGTTTATGAATCATTCAAATAACTTTCAATTTTTTCAACATTCTTTGACTCAGAAATATTAGGTGTAATTATGTAGCATTTTGTGAATACCTAGTTTTTAAGTGGTACCCTTAATGAAATGACAAATTACTTAGTTTCCCATAAAATAAATTAAGTAATTCATCACTACACTATGAAGAAATTCCACCAATTTACTGCCAATACCATTAATGTGTGTTCTCCTTTGCCCACAAACAAATTGAGGTAAGGTATGTTCTCCAAAATACGTTTACCTACTCTGAAAGTCTGATAAAGTTTTGTTTTTTAGCGTAAATATCTTGTATGTTTATTATCATTTAAAATTAGTTATAATGCCGAGCAATACGAAGTTTACCTCATTTTTCTGATAAAATCAAAATTTTTGATGAATATTTAGTGAATGTTTCGTTAACTAAGCTATATTTTTTAGTCAATAACAATTAAATTCTTATAATTGCAATAAAAATGTCATGAACGCAATGTAAAAATTACTGCCATATGGATCTAAAAGTGTGTTAAACGTATCATGAAGTAAAAATGAATGGCGTCAATTGTTAAGTTCAACTTTTAAAAAAGTGTACCAGGATGATAAAATTCGATTGAAAGTTAATTAGCCACTTATTGGTCTCTTATCTCTTCAAACTCAATACGTAATCACCGTGGAAAATTTTAATTTATAACTGTGACAATTTTTCCATTGATAAATGCTAATCTCTTGTTACGCATTTAACTTACCATACAATGAGAGGTAGTAGTTTTATTTTAGAAGGCAAAACGCTGGCGGTACTGGTGACCGTATGATATTACGAATGACTTGACAGGTGACATCACTGAGCAGGTTCTCCTATGCTTTCATCAGCCCTCATCTCAGCCTCTTAACTTATCTCTCACCCTATATTCCCCATGAAAATCTACTTATAAACGCTCGCCGTTATTGGCTGGATTTTAATTGGTTATTTTATTTTAGGAAATGAAAGTCTTCTTTTTAGGTCAAGTTCAGGTATCCAGGACGTCCTAAAATGTCCCTCTAGCCATAACTCTAGTAACCATGCCGCAACAATCACCTTCTTCACAATTTCTTTCTGTTATACACTGGCTTCGTAAGGGCTGGTTACCCAGTACCCACTACCATACGCCCGTATGGAGTGGTTCATACATGGAGTTACCTTAAATTCAGTCATATCGTGGGAACTCACGTACGCGGTACACATAAAATTAACTAGGGTTTATCAAGCCTATATTAGTAAGGGCCTTGGGTGAAAAAAGTAAAAGAGAAGTGCTACTTCGCTCTGGCTTGGTCTCACTTCGAATAGGCCGCGAGCATTTGTGACCCTGGTCATAAAGATTTAACTAAAACATAAATAAAATACAAAGAAAAGCTGCGCGCTTCGTTAAAAACGTCTACAAGCGAACATTAGTGTTTCTCAGCTTTTAAAGGGATTAGATTGAGAACCACTAGAGTCTCGGAGGCCTCGCTATAATCTTAGTTTGCTTGTTAAATTCAGAACAGGTGTTTTTCAGGGCGACGCAGAGAAAAGCATTTTGACGCTACACTACATTTCTAGGTCCGACGGAAGCGATAACATTAGAGAGATACATTGCCGAAAGGATAGGAACAAAAATTTGTTCTTTCCCCGCGAAAACAATTAGTGACCATAATAAAAACTTGAGCTCCACTCAAATCACACCCATACAGGTCACAATTTAACCTCACAGTACCTCATTCTTTACACCTTTGCACGGGTTGTGTCTCAACAACCCCTGCCACAAACCTTTAAACAGCTTTAAAGACTCTAGTTTTTGTTAGCGTACTATAGGAAGGTCATCGGATGAAAAAATCAAAGAGAGATGCTATTTCACTCTGATTAGGGCACACCTCAAATACGCAGCTAGCATTTGGGACCCTGGTCATAAAGATTTAACCAAGGATATTTATATAAATACAAAGAAAAGCAGCGCGCTTCGTTAAAAACTGCTACGAGCGAGTATATAATGTTTCACAACTTTTACAGGGATTAAGATGGTAGTCCCTAGGCACTCGGAGGCTACACGCAAGGCTTGGCTTGCTTGAGAAATTAATTCAGAATTGTTGTGTTTCAGAGTTACGAAGTGAATTTTATCATGACGCCTCACTACATCTCCAGGTCTGACAGAAGCGATAAAATAAGAGATATACATTGCCGAACAGACAGGTATAAAAACTCGTTCTTTCCGCGCACAATAAATAACCACAAAGTAAGCTTCACTCAATATACTCCCATAATGCACGTCACCATTTCACCTCCCAAAACCCTATCCCTTACATCTTTACACGGATGATGTACCAACTTCCCGTGCCACACGCCCATGCGACGGCTCGCAGGGTAGCATGTAGATGTAGATGAAAACCATGCGGCGGCTCGGTCGGTAGTATGTAGATTTAGAAACATGAAGAGTAACACTATCTTGGACATATTACCCTTCCCATTCGTCTTTATCTCCAAGTTCCTATTGCTTGTAGTAATTTCCATCCCGCTGCCCTAATCACCCATTGTTTACTACCATAGAAAAGAGTCACCCTAGAGGTTTACATATCGCCTTTCGTGTTCGCGTGAATATAGCATATTGCAGTATCGATAAACCGTAATATCGCACCGACCTAGTTCTCGACACTCTTGTGGTTACGCGCGTCATGTGGTACGACTGGTCTTTTTTTGTAGGGACTCAAGGGACTGAGAGGCTATACGGTGCCAGGGGTTTTAAGCTCGCCCGTGTTAGTCGTTACCGAGGCTGAGCCCCGTGGGAATGGGAACCGTGGAAATTTGAGACACCAGTCTCTCCTGACACTCCGAGAGAGCCTCTCCTGCGGGTACTCACGTCATCGCCTCGGGCAGCTTCCACTGCCTCTAAGTTTAATCTGTGTCCTAACCGTCTTCCTGGCTTACCAGCCCCGAGTTGCGTTGGGTCAAATCATGCGAGCACCGTTCAGTATCGGTACATTTTGGTGGAAAAAATGCATCACTCAGTCATTGATTAAAGACCAAGGAATGAAGTTCGCCAGGACAAATCTGACTTGACGGGGATTCGAACCCGAATCTCCTAATTTGCGGTCAGTTCTATTACCCAGATACTCGAATCACCCTC
The DNA here is from genome assembly GCA_963169105.1 of Ceriagrion tenellum. NCBI lineage: Eukaryota > Metazoa > Arthropoda > Insecta > Odonata > Coenagrionidae > Ceriagrion > Ceriagrion tenellum. The sequence goes on along the minus strand of OY720640.1, from coordinate 64,278,548 downwards.
CTTTGGAGCCTCTCTCTTTTTGAATGTTTATTAAACACACTCTTTTTTTCTTTGTGGAAAAACCACATCTCGCAGTCATTGATCAAAGACCAAGAAATGAAATACTCCTCGACAATTCTGACTTGACGGGGATTCGAACTCGAATCTCCCAATTTCCGGTCAGTTGCATTACCTAGGTATACGAATCGTCCACCTTTTGTTGCCTTTCTTTTTTGTCTGTTTATTAAACCCTCTTCTTTCTTCTCTGAGGAAAAAAATCATCTCGCAGTCATCGGTTAAAGGCCTTTGAATGAAATTCGCCTCGACAAATCTAAGTTGACCGAAATCCGAACCCGAATCTCCCAGTTGCCGGTCAGTTGTAATTCCCAGATACACAAATCACCCGCAGGCAGATTAAATTCATTAGTATAAATGCTCTTTTGCAATTGACTTCATACCGAATAATTTGTACATGCAATGATTGGCAAATGTATTAGAGAGTTGTGGTCCCTTAAAGCGATACGTGATTCCGCAACGCATTTTTTTAATTATCTTGATGATTTCGATTGATTTTTCATCTGTAGGGAGGTACTGGTGACGAGGATCTTGTGTAAGAGTGTAAAGAAAAGGTTTTTCAAAGAGTTAAAAATTGAGAGTAACGCTGCGTGGTGCAGATACGTTGATTTTGAGAACGGAGGAACAGAGTAGGCATCGGGGGTTTGAGATGTGGGTATTGGAGGACGATGGGGAGAGGGCGGATAACGGAAAGGAAGGCGTATGAGGAAGTGCTTGGCATGGTGGGTGAAGAGAGGAAACTTCTAGAGGAGATAAGGAGGAGGTAGAGTGGGTGGTTGGAAGTTATGAGGACGAAGGGATGCTTACGGCGGTGATAGAGGGGAAGAAGTTGGGTAAGCGGAGAAAGGAAGGAAAAGATGGAATCTTTGGACGGGACCATGGGCGGCGGGATTAACGTTTAGGTTATGTGATAAGATGGAGGCCTTTGCCTGTAAAGATCATTAGAATTACCTACTATTACCTCTCATTTATTGCAATAGAGAACTATCTAATCTAATATGGAAAGCCTAGGTCGTAATATAATCTACAGATCCCTCAGCACAAAACAGAAATGTATCATAAATCATTCAAAGCTACAATATCAAGAAAATGGAATTCACTCGAAAGGATGTAAAAACAAGCCAATATGTAAGTTTTTCAAAAGAAAATTATTTAAGGTAGTCCGTGTGAGATAGTTTCGTAATCATGATAGAGACCACATTCGAATTATACGTTTTAATTTCACCAGCTGTCGGACACACGAATTAAATATTGCATTATAAATGGTGCAATAATATAGTTTTATATGACAGAAATTGTAAGTAATCAAATAAAAATATCTAAATAAGTCTTGAACTTGACTCATTTTTTTCGCGCGGTACGTTCGAATCTCCATCAAACCGGATGGTTTTTTTATGATCCCGAAGAACCTACTTGGGTGACAATATGATTAATTTTCAAATATAGTTGAGGAAACATACAAACTATACGTTGTTAGTTTTTTTACGACATCTTAGTGTTGAAATACCTCATATTTGTAAATATTGTCTCTCTGGAGTGCATACACATACCATTTCCATGTAAAATGGCTGGTATTTTGGGCAAATATCTCCGAAAATAATGGGGCAAGGGGTTAAATTTTTGGTATCATTAGAAGGGTGAGATATTTTTCTCTAAAATGAGACCAAATTTGACTTCTAAGTAAAATCATATTTCGCTCAAACTACCTTAATACCATATTTTCGAGAAACTTTCAACTGACAAAGTGTCAATAAATAATAATTGTTGTGCATCTGAAAGCAGTATGGTATTCAATCTGTCACTGTGCATTTAGTGTCTCTAAATTATTTTATTTGTATTTTGGTTTTTGTAAGTATTATTTACGTATGCTCAAAAGTATCAGAGGATGTAAAAATATGCCAATCTAGATCAAATTTTAAAAGATAATCATTTAATTCCACATTTCCGATGACTTTTAACTTAGAGCGTGTAAAGAGATAGTTGTTGTACACTTGAAATATGAAGGGTATTCAATGTGTTTGTGTATATTGCGTATCATATAATTTATATATTTTTACTTTCCTGTGTAAACATAATATATGTCTCGTAATTATTATTATAATTATTTTTCAATTGTATCTTATGTAACCATTGAATTTATGTACCATAAAGTTTGAAAGGCCGACGTAAAGATCTACGACAATAAACGTTTTATTATTATGATTATATTATCTCAGTGCAATAACGTCAGTTCACTTCTTTAAAAATCAGCGGCAGGTTAATCGTAATGATAAATTTTTAATACCGTGATTTGAAATCACTTGTGATACACTAATGACTTCATAATTAAATACCTCATTTCTGTGGTAAAGTTCACCGTAATTATTTCTTTTGAATGTTTTCTTTTATGTAAAAATATTGTAATCACCATACGTTATATACGGTGGCTACTATGAGCGGTAGGGTGGACCTAGGGCTATTTTAGGAGAGCTATTTTAGTACCGGGGCATGTTTGTACATTAAGGATAACTTAACACCTAAGCGAGCAATCGCATGTAAACTTACACTGTGTGTTTTTTAAGCCAGTTAGTAATATCTTCTTTTTTATTTCCTTATTAACCTTGTGTTAACTAAGGTATTCAATGTGGTACAGTTTTGAAGAGCAATCTTTTGGCTTCGAATTGACACGCTCAAATTTATTGTGAATTTAAAATGGACAACTGTTGGTCAGATTAAATGAAATAATGATGACGGGGCCAGTTTGTACAAATAAAATGATCAAAAAAGGGAGAAAGAAGCATTAGTTGTCAATCATGACAGACAATCTTGTAAAACCGCTTTTGAAGAAGAAATAGGGGCTGCAAAATAGAAACGAATTAAAAGTACCTTATAAGAATTCAAAACCAGGAATACATTGGATTTTGTGCTTGAAATGCAAAAAAATGGGCTCATTAATGCTGCATTTACGGAAACAAATTGTTTTGTCGTTGAACTAAGGGTAACTGTATTGGCCACTTTTGAATACTTATATGGTATGTTAGACTAATAGGCGGCTTAATGCCCCGAGAAAAGTTTTCTGTGTTGATCTTAAGGGCCTTTATTTGCGTGTATGAATGTGCCCCGGACTGTGCACTAACTTTCTCCGTGCAAGGGGCATGTTGGTATACGTGTCTTGATTTTTAAACTTTTTTTTAAAGTTTACTTTTGATGATTTTTTTATGTAGCGTTGATATTTATTGTGGGTGAATAGTGTTTACGTACGCTAAGATAATTGTTGTATTTTGAACTGTTATAGTTATAATTGAAAATTCAAAAGATATAACTGTACCTTACTATTCCCGGTCACCCCCTACTGTTCAAGTGGCGGTAAAGTGAAGCAAAGCCGTGTTCGTCTTCTTGTGCGGATGAAAGATGTGAAAGAAATTGAGTCGGAAGGCGTGTTTCGCGTTTAATTTCATGCCACGACTATTAGTGATCATCGGAGATTAACCCCTTGCCTTCCATTGAAGGCAAAGCCAAGCCGACTCATCCGTAACAGCGCCTCCTCCTCCTCCACTTGTGCGCTAGAGATCAGGCGGCGTCGCCCTAGTAGAGTAGAGGCCGTGAAGGTAGGCGCGCCCTCTGCCGCTCGGTCGCTCGCGCACTCATTATTCCACTCGATTGGACGTGGGGGATTCGTGGCCTCGGGAAAAAATTCTATCGTGTGGCTACATGAAGGGAGTTGGTTGAAAGATAATTGATTTTTCTGGGCGGCAATGAGCGGGGCGAAGGAGTGGAAGAGGCATTGGGTGCTCGGATAGAGTAATATTTGGTACATCGGTATGTTTGCGTGAGTCTGCTTGCGGCGGAGGTATATTATATCATCTGTGTAAACACACCCCTGACAGAGTGATCCTGCAAAGGTAGGTTGATATGAGGATTTTCTCCTACCGTAAATTGTTGAAACCAGTTGGTTGGCGCTTGTCATCAGTTTGTTGGTCCTTACAAACGAAGTATAAACCAGGTTAACATCTCATTAATCTCGATCTATTACACCGGTAGCACCTGATGATGCGATGAAATAGGTCTACAGGAGATAGAACAATTGTGTAAATAGAAAATGCATTATGCTGATAGATTCATCATGAATTTTTACCTGGAAAGAAAGCAAGGCTGGTCATTAAAGTTGGAGGACACAAACTCGAGCAGGTAGAGCATTTTATTAACCTTCAATTAATGGTTCCTTCAACCTTAATGGTTATTTTAAGTTAACCTCGTCTACCTCGTGACGAGAGTCCGATGCCTTACCACTACGCTAAGACGAACCACATATAAGATGGAAAAAAGTGGTAACCATGTAACGTGTAATGAAGTGGTAACCATGGTACTATGATCCATGAACCATGAACCATGGAAAACCGAGCTAAAGAAAAGCTTGTAAAAAATGGATGCTCGCAGTAGCAAGCGAATGAGGTTTCGGCAGGAATAAATAAATTCAATGGTTGAAGAGCTCTCAAGTTTTCCACCAGGTTAGGCTTTCCATTACTGCAAACCTGTGTTACCCGGTGGCACAGAAACCAAAATTGGTATAAAACCGGAGAGATTTTCAATCATGCGTTTCGCTGTAAAAGTTTGAGGTCTTACAATAAATGGAAAATATCAGTGTCTATTGACTGATGGGAAGTTGATTTTGGGTGCATAATGATAGCCGTTAAGAATGTTGTGGATCACCATCAGGACCAATAACTTTCATTTAGTATTCTGCTTGAAACTGTGCTTATGTACTGCTTTCCTTATGTACCAAGATTTTTGTAACTTCTCCCCATCTTCTATAAATGTGTCTTCTACTATACTGTCGTTGCCTCGGTTTTGACTCAATGTTGGCCAAATCCACTTTTATCATAGCCTAGACCTAGTATGCACCTTTCCGAAACACACGAATGCATCTTACCAATGTTTTAATTTAACCTACGATGCCCCTCAACCTGTATTATTCATCTGTCATCAATCTATTACCTGAAGTGGCTTCACCCTCAGTGACAGCTGCTATGTGCTTACATACTCTTGTTCAAGCAAATTCTTTGTCAGTTTAAAAGTCAGAAATGTAGGTTTATTGTTAAGGATACTTACCATAGAGAAGTCATTCATTGGTTGTTCAATCCTAAGATTAGTTGACTACAGCCCTCAAGCCTTCCCTATCTAATGCTAGTTCCCTTATCTCCTGGTATCTATTCCTATGCGTACTTTGTATACTTTCCTCTTTACTTGGTCCATGAACTTATTCCTGGGTCTTCCTTTTGGGATTTCTTCCTCTATTTTGCCTTCAAATATTTTTTTCACCAACCCATTGTGCCTCAGGGTGTGACCAATCCATCTTGTTCTACCGGTGTTCTATATGGTCCTCCCCTATCCTTCTTCTCTGTGCACTTCATCATTTCTTATTTTGTCCATTCATCATATCTCCAGCATCCCCCCAGGAGAAGTCCGTGACTTAATCCGATACTAGTACGATATGTGCCATACTTGCGTCACTAAGAGTCAAACATGCAGCCCCGTTTTTAAAATCTGAACATTTTCATGGATTCCTGATTTAGTGATGGAATAGCATAGTCGGAATATTTCAAAATATTTGATTGATCAGACAAATTCAGAATTCAGCTTGTGTTCTTTCTCACGGTGAACGTTAGACTTGCTTCATGATAATTTTTATTAATGTTCAAGAGTTGCATCGCAAAGTTATTCCTCTAGATATGCAATTCCTCAAATTGACACCCCATTGCATCCAAGGATTCCTCTTTCGTCTCATAAAAAAATATCCTCTTGACGTTCATGCGCGTGCATGCCTGGAAAATGATGTACAAAGATTTTCCTAAGGTTTTTTTTTCAGATTTTCCAGATGATGTACAAAGATTGTATCATGTCCGTGCGTGGCCGAAATACTTCTAAAATAAGTGCGCTTCTCTGCCCCGCGACAAAGCTTTGGAAATATGATGAAATGGTGGGAAAGTGAATTGAAATGACACGAATGATTTTGAGCCCGTATTCCTCCCGATCGTATGTACTTGTGTGGTGATTTTGTACGCTCGGGATAAGGGATACATAGAGGGGGGTGTGAGAGGTGAAAAAAAGGGTTTGAAAAATATGTTTCAAGTCGGGTAAGGGTGTGATGTTGGAGGGGTGAGGGATGTGTGTGTGGAAGCGAATCGTTTCCAGCAACAGCAGCGGGAGGAGGGAAAAAATAATTACTCTCTCCTTTTTTAAAAAAAATCGCCGCCCGAAGGTTCCGAGGGGGCGCTTGCCAGTGTGTGTGTGTTTGCGACGGCGTGATGAAATAACAGGTGAGGAGGGTGGGGTGGGAAGTGGCAGTGGGTGAGGGAGGTGGAGTGAGTGGATTCATGGACAGGAGAGTTTTGAGGGATGAGCGGAGATATTAAAAGAGTTTTTTTGTGGGGGGGAAGAGGATTTTTTTAAAGGGATCCGAAAGAGGAGAAGGAGGTGGGGGAGAGGAGCAGCGCGATATTGCGGGGAATCGGCTGAGGCCAGCGAAATTTACGAAGTATCACAATGCGGCCTTGATTGTGCTATTTAGCGTGATCTGTAATATTACAGTGTAGAGTTATTATTTTCTGTATTTTTTCAGTTTCAGCTCATCAGTCCTGATGCAACATTATTGATTAAGTTTACTCATCAATTACTTGGGGAGAAATTAGCAGGAAAAGAGCTATTCTGTTGGCACGCAATATGACACCACATGCAATGGGGGACATCATTTGATCTTATGTGTGAATAAGACAAATCAATTATACAATGTAACATCGATGTAGGCTATTGCATGGCTCGTGATGTGATCATAGTTCAAATTTGAATCATTTTGATGAGTTATTTCTGCCGATTGACAAAGTATTTTTTCCTATGCCCGCACATATTTATCATCTCCGAAAGAAATTTCATTTAATATTCATTGAAAAATGTTCTGTATGTTCATGGAATTATAAAATTCATGTTTAGATGTTATGTGATGGAGTCGTTACATAATCGCACGAGGAAAACCTTGCATTTATTATTGTTAGTAGCGGAACATTATTATAATTATTAGTGGAAACGACAGTTTTAGTGTGTCTTCTTGCAAATAGGTTGCATCAAAAGTATTCATATTCGTTCAGTTAGTTTACTTGCATTTTCCATTTATGTAATTGTGTTATCCATATTGGGACATTGTTGTTGAAATCTTTGAGGCGTAACCTTGTGGAAATATTCTATATCCAAGGTGGTAAAAATAATGATAATTATATAAAGTATCGATACTGTGGTCGGTGTCCATTAAATCATCATTGGTCGTTCAATCCAAAGGTTAGTTGACTACAGCCCTTCACCCTTCCCTATCAAATGCTAGTTACCTAACCTCGTGGTATCTCTTCCTATGTACTTTCCTCTTTATTTGGTCCATGAAATTATTCCTCTGTCTTCTTCTGGGGAATTTTCCCTCTCTTTTGCCTTCAATTATGTTCTTCACAAAGCCATTGTTTCCCACGGTGTGTCCAATCCATCATGTTCTTCTTTTCTCTATGGGATTCCATATGATCCTCTCTTCTGTACTCTATAGTACACTATAGATAGTCTATATGATTCGGTATTTTATATCATGCAACATGCGATGCACCTTATTCTTGGATGTAAAACTTTTTATTTCACTAATTTTCGAATACTATTTTTCCCAAGGGGATGTAAAAAAAAAGGTGGAAGGAGGTTGAGGGAGTGAAAAGGTGGAGGGGAGGAGGACTGGGGTTGGAAAAGAAGTTCGCGCGCCGAGAATGAAGAGTGATGTGGTATGAGGGGATGGAGATGGGATGTATTTGGGTCCATTGCTTCTGGAGGACTGGGAAGGGGTGTTGGGAGGGTGTGCCGGAGGAGGAAAAAAGGTAAAGAGGGGGAAGAGACTGAGATCAAAGGATTCGGAGGTCTTCGGTTGAGGTGGGAACCCCATGAGGTCGACTCAAGTGAGCGGAGTTTTTAGGCTTTTTTTTTGCCGGTGAATTTTTTCCTCTTGCCCTTTGCTCACTTTTTCCCCAGTTTCATTAGTTTCGGTCGATTGATCTCTCTCATCCCGTACACTCAACGATGATTTTGTTTATAACTCCTAGTCATTTAGATTCAGGATTGTGATTTGGTTGCTCCTACAAGCTAAAATTCACTAAATAACACCTCTCTGAACATCCTATGCCTTAAGCTTCTTTGCACCTCGTTATCTGCCCTCGAGGACTTGACCCCGATGGGTTAATTTTGAAGTTTAACTTAGGAATCTATTTCTCAATGTACGTCCTATTTTGTGGGCATATGACGAATGAGTATTTGATTAGTAACTTTGGCTTAATACTTCTTTCTTCAGTTCGTAATAGGTTATCATTTGAAGTGCATGCCAGTGATGGTAGTTCCGTTCCTTTCTCTGACAGGTTCCATTTAGTCTCTTTCATAGTAAGGATCTAGTTTAATCATTCGCTTCTTTCATATCTTTAATATAGTTGCCCCTGGTATGTCTGCTATATGCACTTTTAGATTTACATATGTTCGTAATGAACCTAGCCTGTAATTTAACAAAAAATTTATCCAGGAAGCCGCTTTATACTTGTGATAGCTTTTTCCTATCAAATATTATTTTTACGTATGAATTAGCAAATAAGAACCCGAATATGTATTGTTTCCACTCATGTTTTCATGTTTCTAGAGCGTCCACATTCTCTCGAGAATCGTACTCCTATCGTTAATCACATTTAAACCTAGCCATAATGAACGTTTGTTCATTTTTAATCGAACAGTTCAATTTTATCTACTTCCGGCTCTAAATAGTATTTTGCGATTTTGCTCCTTGCAATTTCTTACCGTGTTTGTTGCAAAAACACTCAGACCCTCAAAAACCGTAGAAATGCTATATTAGATGTCATTTAACGTATCCTCTTGCATGAAATTGTATTAAATCATAGATCGGAATATTCCTTTTCTGTAATGATTGGGTGTGAACTTCATTTACACAACTAGTATCTAGTGACTCATCATCCTTCATATTTCCTGCCTAGTAATGCATCTATTACTTCTTTACTAAACCGAAGCAGTCATTTACTACTTTCGATGGCCATTTCAGCTTCAACCGGAAGGAGAATGCTACCATATTATTCTATGGTCTAAGGTCTGACCATTAAATATCATATTTCTGGATTCAAGATTTATTTCGACATACGCTGTCTCTCCCTATATTATTTCCCCTTATTGATGCGGAGAGTATCACATTCACAAAAATCACATGCGCAATTCGTAACCCCGAGAGAGAAATTTTTAATATTCACTGTGAGGAATACCGGAAAAAATAATGTAAGCGCACCAAGAATTCACTAACATGCACAGCACTGAAGCACGAGGAGATTCACACGAGGTGAAGAAGACGCAGCAACTGGGCAGTTTGTTAGGGACGCTATCTACATCACCTTTTGCTTACTTTTTCATTCCGAGGCCGAAGAATAATTTTTCTCTTCCTGTCGGACCTTTTCATCCATGAAAGACTGCATTGTGGGGCCAAGCAATTACTGACTCAGCGCGAGGCTACATGGGGAGTTGATTACGTGGGCCTCCCGAAACTTATCTCAGACATCTTCTCTGCAAATTATTCGCAGTGTGTTTGCCACTGATTGAGAACAAAAGCTTTCCTCTGTATGGATAATGATTTTAGTCGGGTGGTAACATTTTAAGAGATGGAACAAAAGAAGGCGAAATAAGAGTCACTGAGTGAATTGTCAATGTAAATATTTAATATAAAGTAGGTGCAAAATTAGTAAAACGATAAACTCGGCAAGTTTTGACGTTATTGTTTTCCAACAATACTTGCAACAAAGCGAAATTGGTGCGAATGCCAGATGTTCTTGTAAGCAAATAAACCGTCGGAAGCAACTGCATAATTAGCAATTAAGCATCACAACTCCGTTAAAAAATAAAAGAACTTCTGACTAAGAGACTTATGAATGTGGAAAATATACGGTCTGATGCTCAATGGAAATGCTTACGAGAACATTAAGATTGGAAACATCAATGTTAAAATTTATATCTCTGTGATTTGAATAAAATTATTGTGTACCCTCTGGAATTTGAGGTTATATATTGATTTAGTTGGATTTTCGACTGGCTTTGGTAATTTTCACGTTTTTAATGAGTGTTGGCGGAAGAAAATTTCGCGATACTATGAACAGCTTGGTTTGCCTCAATGGAAATGCTTACGAGAACCTTAAGATTGCCAAAGTCAGTGGTAAAACTTCGTACTTTCTGATTTTTATAAAATAATTGTGTACTCACTGGAATTCCCAGATTTATATAGTGATTAAGTTTAATATTCCATTGGTTTTGGTAATTGTCTTGTTTTTTATGAGTGTAGGTGGAAGAAAATTCCGTGATACGATAAACAGCATTGAATGCCCTGAGGAAAGGTTAAAAACAGTATGTAACGTCGGCAAACGTTTACACATAGTTTTATTATTTGACCAAAAATCTCAATTAGAAACACAGGGAATATTCAATACTGTGAAAACTAAGGCTTTCGCGGTGTTCTACGTTGATCTCCATCATTTTTCGGGATCTACCGCGTCTTTTGTTGGATAGTGACAATAGTCACATTTTGTGGGGGCCAAACTCATGAACCGGCATCTTCGACCTGAAGATGCTGACAGTAGTGTCAGCGAAACTGTTGTCACTATCCAACAAAAGACGCGGTAGATCTCGAAAAATGAAGGAGATAATTCAATACAGTGGTCGAGAAAGAAATAGAAAATACTTTTTTTGCAAAACTCGTAGAGTGGGTGGGTGGATGATGGTCGGCGAAGACAGTGGCAAAGCTTATGTGAGCAGAGGGGAATGAGACGGTGGTTTCGGTGGGCGAAATCAAGGAGGGTGACAGGTTGTGGGGTGGGCGGCTGGTAGGAGGCGGTTGGGCTCCACCAGATTTCGCCGTGGGCGGGTCTTCTTGTATGCGTTTGCGAGTATTGGGTTTCTGTTCTCTCTTCCCATCCACCCTTTCGTCCGTCCCTTCGTATGCACGCGCTCCCGTTGTATTCTTTTTTTGTCCTTCCCTTCAAATCTATTTTTACGACTCCTCCCTCCATCTCCCCCTAGTCCCACCCCTCTCGTTAATCCACTATCAGAGAGGGGGAGAGAGCGGCTTCCTCCCTTTACATCACAAGGGCCCGACAGCCACCTCCTCTTCATTTTAACCCCCCCCCCCCTACGCATCCCCGTCCCCCAACAACGTGGATTGTGTCCGCCCACTCCCTCCGCCTCCTCCCACTCTGTCCGAAACCGCAAAACACGCTCCTCTTTCCCATAAGCACCGGTCCTCTTCCCCATCTCCCCCGTGTGACTGCATACTCCCGTCGGAATACCGGTGCGTCCTGTAGAGATACGAGATTTACTCGATTTGCTTGGGTTCAGGTGGTTGGAGAAATTTTCGTGCCAGTTCCTATTCATCATTGCAGTGTCAAGAACTGGTAGGAGACTCTGACTGTCAACAAAACTTACCTTCACCGGTAGAATACTATAAAAAATGCTTTAATTTGGCGATCAGCTCTTTCTCAACACAATGTCGATATCATAGTTTGATTTTTTCCCTTACTTGGCGAACATGGCGAACGAGTGTAGCCTTATGGCAATAGAAATATGTCATGTAACAACACTAAAGTCTGATTCTTTTCACACAATGGGAAGAAATCGCAGTTGTGGAGGCATATTTGCATGTAGAGGTGTACAACATGAAGCAAATAATTTAAATCAAATTTTCAAATGTATAAGATTAATAAATTACCTAGGCGTTCAGTCATGAAAACTGGGTATAAGCGTGAAAAAGGCTACTATATTTAGGTCGTGCGAATTCAAACTACTCGCATTTTTATACAGAGTTTGGTCCCGGTCTCTTATCAGGACAAGAGAAAAACTCGTACCTACTTCCTCAAAAGGCGGAGGAAATGGAGAAGTACGGTTTGGATTTTTCTGGTTTCCTTCGATTATTTTTGTTAATATCACTTACAGTTGTTCAATTGTGTCAGTTTTCGCTTTATATTCCTCATGATTTATCATGCTTGAATTCTGTTCTTTCTTTGTTTCCTACAAGCCTTTTACTGGCAACATTTGGCATGACTTCTAAAATTTTTCTCCGTTTTCTGTCCAAGTGTTGAGCCTCATGAGTAGATTGGCTATTACTTTGCTTCTGTGCCTAGGATTTTAGAAGTCTCGTCAACGTTCATTTTTTTGCCGTATTTTAATTTTAATGACCTCTACGCTGCCCCATGGTAGGCCATTGCACGTAGAAGCCATTACTTTCTCTGCGGTGACCTTTCGCGTTTTTTGTGAATAGTTCTTGCCTCCAAACAGATGTGCTTCGCTGAGACGGAATCGTTCTAGTCCCTTTCGGTGCTCGCTCGTCCATGTTCTTTCTGGTGTTTCTTTTAGTTTGGCTGTCATACTCTTTTCACAGCCGCAGTAGAATACATTGATTTCTTAAAACTGAAGTAAAAATTCTCTTTACCAATGGCCAGTGGCAGGAACGACTTAAATGTGTTCCATAGAGTTATGGGACCCATAAGCCATGGCAACCATTCCGTGAACATTTAAAAAACAGTCGATAAATATATTGGCTTCATAAATTGCTTCATAACTTACGGAATGTAGTTATGAGCTCCATAAGTAGCCAAGATAGCGGAAGCGCGATGAACCGCTTGAAGTTTTAATTACTTTATAAAGTAGATGTTTTCATACGAATGGGCAGTTTGTTTACTTTGTTTGAATAATTATTATGTGCGTTAGTTATTATAAAAAGGATAAATCACTGTAAATGTTATCTAGCGGTGAATGACTAGATCAAACATTCGAAGCAATTAAGTATTGGTTGATAAGTTATGAAACAGGTTTATGTGTTCCTGAATTCTTGAATCTCCTAAATGTTGATTCAATTACTAAATGTTCTTGCCACCGGCCATTAATCGAAAAGTGAATAATACATAGATAGTTGAGAATAGGTACTTTTTTTCCTTGGGGTAGGATTGTTGATGTTGCTTTCCAAATTTTATCTCAGTAAAAATAACCAACAACATTCAAATTTAGCATCTGATACATGTTGCTTACTACTTCTACCACAAAGTGGTACCCATCATCTACTACATAACAAAAAGAGATACTTGTCATCAACCTCAGCGCTTCGAAGTGACGATACGGATTTTTTTTACAATCCTGACAGTGAAATAAAACCCGAGTGTGACGAGTGAGTTTCTCAGTGTTGACCTCGTCCAATGTGACTTTTCATGCATTCCCCTTTTGTACTGTAAAGCCTATTTCCTCGTTGGGAAAATTTCTCTTTGACATCCCTATTTACTGTCCGAGAATGCAACGCACCACCAATTAGGGACAGTCGTGGTGAGCCCTTCTGATCTTGCTGGAGGAGGGACTCAAATTTCTCTGGTGGGGTTGAAGCTTTGACAGAATCATTTCTTGGAAGAAAACATGCAATAAATTGGTAATTACTCTAGCACTCATGAGACCTCCTGACCCTGCTGTTTTTTTATCAGTCAGGAAATGAAATCTGGCTCCTTCCTTTTTGAACAATAATATATTGCGCCTTTTAGGGAAGAATTATGAGTGAAGTTTTCCTCTCTGTGATTTTGTCTCAAGTGGCTTAAATGCTGGTAAACGAGCAACTTCCGTGAGGGGTTTGTACCCCCGGGCTATCTGACCACCTTCATTGATGATAGTGGGCAGTGATTTCGGAATAGAAATTTCGGATTACTCCCAAAAAGTATATCACATCGCATGTATTTTTCGGTAAGCATCTAACTAAATGTCGTTTTTGAACTAAGGCCCCCGACGATTGGTGCGTTCTTCTCAAAAGTAGTAGGTACAATATGTTTGATGACAGTAAGAAAACGCTCAAATTTTAGTCAAAAATTTTAATTCTAATTCACAATATCTCATTATGTCGTATGGTAATAACTGCTTGCCAAACTGTCACTGACTTCTAAGTAACTAATTTATTTTTCCCAATTTTATCTTTGTCGTGACATGCTAGATTATTGTATCCAATCATGTTTACTTATGAGTCACTCCAAATTTCTTTATATTACGTACATCTAACGGAGATTTAAAGTTAAATATTTCAATGAAATAATCTGTAAGTGATGGATTTGATTTAAGCATAAGTTTAAGTTTCAAACTCAAGTTGGAGACCCTTAGATTTAAAATTGTATTTCGTGGTAGTTCTTCAGTGCATTCATTTGTAATCATCGGACTAGTGAATCGTCTGGAAGCACCTTAATTTAAGAATGCCCTAGTTTTTCTACCTTTCGGTGGACTATTATCGTGGGCCAACTTCAGTTTAGTGTATAAAATTCTAATTGACTGATATTTTTCGCATGCAATGAACACACCGTAAAAATACATATATTTCTATTTGTTGATGACTTCAGTACAAACCGTGACTGTACCTTCAGCAGTCCAAAAATTGGATGTTGATATTTTTTTGTTCCATTTTTGTGAATTTTATGTGATCCATTAAGAAAAGACCGTCACCTGGTCTACAATTGGGACTAAAGTGGTCGAAAACCGTGTAGAATATTCAAGTCGGGTTCGGGGTTGGACCCAGGCTAGAAGAAGACATCCACTGATGCGTTTCTGTCGGATTCGGAGTCAGTCCCAGAAACAGAAGGCAGTCAAAATTCAATCTTAGAGCGGTGTATTTCGTCTTTGTATGTGTGTAACTTGTCTTGTGGAACGGATAACGGCAACAATCGCCCCCTCCCGTAAATTGCGAAGCCTGTTCTCCCTGAGGAGCCCTTCAGGCCGTCGTACGAGCCGCTGCCGGCGCCTCCTCTTCCCTTCTCCCCCTAACTCCCAGACATCCTTTTGTCAACTTCGCCCCCGCGGATGGTAACTCTTAAATCGGACCCCAAATGGCGCTGCCGTCGTGGTGGGGAGTTAGCGTGCTCCATCCTTCGGGGTTCATTATTGGCGGGCCATATGGGGGGGGGGGGAGGGTCGAGGGGGGTGGATGGGCCACAAAAGCGACTCGCGTGAGTGGGGACAGGCACGCATCACTGTCGAAGTCGTCGTATTTAGGAAAAGGTTGAGGGTGTGGGATTGCTTGGGTATATATTTGGGGGGAGGGGGGAGCTGAGAGGGATCCGCGAGTATTTCAAGGGAATGAAAAAAATGATGCGTGCGACTCCTTTGATATCGTTTGTCAAATGTTTTCTTTTTCTGCCTCGTGTGTGCCCGTTCAAGGATCGCTTATCTCACAGTCTGACTCGTAATCCGAGACGCAACCGATTCTTCTCGAGGCATTATTGTAGCTTTGATGTTCGGTGCACGAGCATTTTTTTGTTCGGTCATATTTTTCGGTCGGATGTGATCTGGTTCTCCCGCCCATTTTTTTATCGGAAGGTAACACATCTCATTCCGGAAGATTTAATCACGTTGAAAGGAAGGATTAAACTCAATATCTCGTTTTTTGGAGGGGAGTGTTTCAAATGCGCTCAAAATTGTTCCTGAAATGAATGCAGACTCAAGTTCCGAGTCGATTTTTATGAGAGTATGAAATCGGAGGTGACATCTGCTCTGAATTGAAAGGTCCACGTTGGGTTTTGTAGCAGTGCTGAACGGCTACGAATGTGTTACGGAACAATTATGACCGCAAATGATGACAAAGGAGCATTTATTTTCATTTGATATTTTCTTCGATTAAAGTTTTCTGTTGAACAAATTTTTTCATACACTTTTATATTGATGCGTCGTTATCAATATTATTGACCTTACCAAATAGATGGTAATCACTTTCTTTTGACGATGTTAGTTTTCTACGTTTAGCTATTATAGTTATCAGAATATTTTGAGAAAGTATATGCTGCATTACCATACTTCAATGCGTGTGTAGCTCGTGTATCATTAATTAAAATTATTTTCTGTAATATAAATTAATGGACTCATCTTGGATATTTTACCTTGATGTTTTTTTTTGAGAAGTCTTTTCAGGCATACCTAAATATTTTCAGAGAACTGCGGAACTAGCTGTGAAGTAACTTTAACGGAGTAACCCTCTAGTGTTCACACAATTGTGTGAAATTTACAGTTTAAATCATTCACCTGGACTGGGGCTCGAACCCAGATCCCTCGATTTCGCGCTGTGTGCTCTAACCAGTCGAGGTCGAGGGATCTGGCTTCGATTTCCAATTCAGGCGAATGATTCTTTTCACTTTAAATTTCACACTATTGTACATACCTAAACAAATTGTTTGTAGTGAATTCACATAAAAAGTCGGTTTGATTTTATTAATGTACTAAATAACAATCATACGGATATTTCTCTTGATTGATGTAATGATGGACTGATTTCATCTCGTAGGCAACATTTTGAGGTACCCTACAACAGCCGGTAATGTCGTCTATGTGAGGACACCGGTCGTACGTGTAATTAATCATTGAAAAGGTACAAGATTATCCTTGTAGTGCCCATGAATTTTCGATAATTTGTGACAGAAATAGCAAATTATTTTACACCCATTCATCTACATAAAATGATTCATTTATGCGTCAGGTGGTATTTCTTTCGTGACTGGGGCACATGTGAGCACTGAACGGATGAATCCATTGGCGAGCACTTGCCATCCACGACGTATACATGCTTGAGTTATGGGCCCATTCCCGCGTCATCCCCCACGGGCCATTGGCGGCGTTAAATGGAATTGTAATGGGCGCTCATTTCCTTCAATCTCCTCAATCGATTTTAAGGAACGCTACTCCCTAGACTAAACGTCGCTCCCTGTGGATTTTGTGGACGAAAAATGCGCTCTCGTGTTCCTCAGTTTTTATTAAAAAAAAGAAGGGCTTTAGTGATGCGTGGCACGAACGGATGTGAGTCACATGAAAGTATGACACTGATTGGTTAATTTGAAGTGTTCGATGTGGGTACATTTTTCCTAATTTATCTCAGTATTTTTTCATACGATGCGTAGAGAAATCTCTCATTGTAATCCTGTGGCTTTACTACCTTTGATAATATTGAGCATGAAGTTATGTGGAGCACCATTTAAATTGACTTATCTTCTAATAGTATTCTGTTATTAAGTGATGCGTGGCACGAATTGATAAGAGTCGCTTGCATGATTTCTCTGTTTCTGGCCGTTGAACAGTCTATTGCATACTCCTAGGGTCAGTGCCAGTAATTTTATCAAGCGCAGTTATATGTATGTACCCCAAAGATTCAACTTATGACATTAGCATCATAAATAACATGATTTTATATCATGATTTTTTGTTGACCTAATTTCGCTGATTGCATCATCACACCTCGAATACGCCGCGAGCGTTTGGGACCCTGGTCATGAAGATTTAACCAAAAAAATAATAAAATACAAAGAAAATCTGCACGCCTGTTAAAAAACAGTTACGACCAAACGTAGAGTGTTTCACAACTTTTTGAGTGATTAAGGTGGGATCACCCTGGAGACTTGGAAGCTACACGCTAGGCTTAGCTTGCTTGAGATATTCATAACTGTTGTGTTTCTGAGCGACACAGAGAATATTATCAAGACGCCTCACTACACCTCTAGATTTGACAGAAGCGATAAAATAAGGGAGACACTTTGCCGAACAGATATGTTCAAAAACTCTTTCTTTTCCCGCTCAATAAGCGATCACAATAAAATCGAGCTTCATGAAATATACTCCAAAACTACACGCCACCATTTCACCTCTCAAAACCTTATCCCTTACATCTTTACACGTCTGGTGTCCTAAGAACCCCTGCCACACGCTCATGTGGCGGTTCGCAGGCTAGTATGTAGATGTTCAAAGGTTAGTTGCTTCCATTTTCAGAAGTGCTATAATTGCCGCAATTACGACTGGACCGTTTCATATTTATAATTCTTCGCCAGAATGTGGGTACATGTCTTCTTGGACCGACGGATTGGTTAATTTGAGTCGCTGGTGGTTTGTATTCACATGTAGGTGTGCGCATAGGACAAAAGTCCTTTTGTAAACCGAGATAGTAAAATGGATATTCAAAACTGAAGTCATGCTAAATTAATTGATGATTCTCATACGACGATTTTTGTGTAAGTACACAAAATAGTTCCCGTACTAGCCCACCTTTCAATGAAGAGTATGCTCTTTTTTTCAAATTGAAACTTGTTAATCAATGTAATATTTTTTATTATTGATATGTTCAAATTAAGTGAATGCTGTATTGGAGTTTAAACTTCAGTAAATAGCTAAAATGGCATTCAGAACCCGAAATGGTGAAAATATTTCGCCTTTTCCTTCTGAATGAATTGCAAATTAATGAAAAAAACGTTACAATTCTACAAACACCTGAGTGCATTCAGCAGTTACTGTGTGTGTGCAGGTTAATTTTGATGGTGTTAGCGTCCTTATCCATACGCATACAAATGTTAAAGAGTTTTGTATGGGCTGATATGTAGAAAAAAGGGCGAAGAAAGGGCGTTAATACTGCGATCTTAGTGAGGCTAATGAACCTAATGGAAACCGATGGCTCTCCAGGATCGCAATGGGCATGATGTTTTATGCCGAATTGAAATAATTATGTGTAAGAGCTTAGTTATGTTTGAAAATCTAAACCTCCTGGTTTAAATGATGCTTCGGCAATATCATTTCTTATCTTAGTCTTTGAAAAATTACCTTTACAACGACAGGTTGAAGAGGAATCATCGGGATACCTTGCTAATGAGTCCATCGTGCAGACCCTTTTTGGCACCGTTTGTTCAAGTACTCCATCTGAAACCGTCAAGCAGTTTAGTTATTTGTTTTCAAAGTTGTATCGCTCTCGTTTATTCATTGTGCTCACAATTTCTCGCCGCGGTTATTCATCCTCGTCCGAAGTTTAGTACGTCCGAGGAGGAGCAAGATTGCCCGCTATCGCTCGATTTTTCTCCTCCCGGTAAGCGGGAGAGTTCAATTAGCAAGCTGCACCCGGGAGTGAGTTGTGAAGCTTTGAGGTCAACTTCGATAATTGAATGTTTGCTCTCACTAACCGCTTTCCCTGGAGTTGCGCGTTCCCCGTTTTACTGTTGCCCGGTAAACGCTCAATACCAGTCCGAGCAAACTTCAGTTGCGTCTAGTGGTAAAGTCGGCAATTATCGTGAACTAATTACCTGGTTTCGTATGTATACCTTTGTTTACTGTTGGAGTTATTCCTATAGATCATTGCGGTTGACTTTTTCTGTTCGTCGAATTGGACCAAATGAGTTGAAATGGGTCTGAAAGGTGAATGTTGTGTGCGCAGAAAATACAATCGCCTCTTCACATCGAATAAACAAGTGCATGTATTCGGAGAGAGGTTTGTAAACATTGACCTTTTGATTAATTTTCGGCTATAACATTTTGGTACAAGTATCAATGGTATGTAGCAACATTTTTTGAAAACTAATAAAATCTTTCTCCTTAATGTAATCTACTTATAATGAAGTGATGACTTACTTAGTTTTTCACTGAAGATTTATTACGTTCTTACGACCTGTATTTCATCGCTGCGCGACATCACCAGATCCGGGTTAAACCCGGGTTGTAAGAACGTAATAAATCTTTTGTGGAAAACTAAGTAATTCATCATTTTAATTTGAAATAATTCCACCAAGTTACTGCCAATACCATTAATTCTATAATCTACTTATAATAACTACTAATAATTAATTCTATAAATCTTATGGTTTAAGATGTTTCCAGGCGTAAATTTTTAATCTAACTTTGCTCATAGGAAATAAATAAATCTTCATGTAGTTCATGAAACAATCATTTATTCTTTTTAAACTGTCGCCCGAGCTTTCAACGTATGAACTCAATATCATGGCCTTTGTAGTGACTTAATGTGCCGAAACTTAGCTTTCATATGAACACATGATGCATTTACAAAATCATTCGCAATAGTTTTTCGAAATGGTCTCTATTTTTTTGATGTAAAAGCTTCTCACTCCAAATTTTCCAATGTTATGACAGAAAATTGAGAGAAGGGTCTTTGACCTCGCGCAGATACATATTAAAAATTTTCATTAATGAGATGGTCAATTTAATGGGCCTTCCGTGAACCCATCTATAGCGTCACTTCCTGTTCGAGGCTTGTGCTCTTCATTTGCTTGCTCGGCCTGCGGTGTGTACCGGATATAAAACACCTGCGTGTTTGTCGCAGGAAGTCACTGGGAGGGGGAAAGGTTTGTCGACCCACATGATGGGGAAATAAAGCTCGAGACGAAGAAGTAGTCCCGGCTCTAACCGTCGGGGTGAAATTATCATTTGGGGAATAGTCACCGATTAAGTTTCTCTGTCGTAGGCCATTCGTTTCGCAATGGTCTTTTCAATTCTTCCGTTGAAATTCCCCTACCGAATGCCACGTCTACTACATATACATATTTTGTCTAATGACCTGGTTGTAAAAAGCTAATTTGGTATTTATAACTCAAAACTGTTTCAGAGTGACTCAGGGAATATTATCATGACGCCTCACTACATCTCTAGATCTGACAGAAGCGATAAAATAAGAGAGATACTTTACCGAACAGATAGGTACAAGAACTCGTTCTTTCCGCGCTCAATAAGCAATCACAATAAAAACTGAGCTCTACTAAATACACTCCCATAATACGCATCACCATTTCTCCTCCCAAATCTTATCCCTTACATCTTTACATGGCTGGTGTCCTAATACCCCGTGCGAGACGCCGCATGGGCCATTGTATGTAGGTGTAGAAAACACTTCCGGCTTCTCAAGGAGCTAGATGACTCGAAAGTGAGGACTGGTGGAGAAGTTGAACTGATCGAATCATGATATCATCTTCGGTCTCGATGACTAAATTGTTTGGAGATATTGATGGTGGGGTGATAATTGTCTTACGTCCGGACTATCAACGGAAGTTTTTCGTTTATAACTCATAAGACTTCAGTATTAATTTCATTGCATTTTTTCATTATTATTATTCGTATTCATTGCTAAGCATTATTTTTTCCTACTGGCATGGGTAGAGAAGTATTAAAAAATGCCAGTCAGTTTTTGCTTATGAGTTGTTCTGTCCAAGTTGAAAATGTTTTGAGTTTATTTTTTTTTTAATCCTAAGAGCAACAAAGTATAGTAAAGGGTGTACCAAAACACCATACTTAACATTCGGAATATATTCAAAATATTTACATGGTTATCTTGCGCATAGATTCCCACCTTTATTTAGATGTATATTTTATATACCAGCAGGGATTGATGCACTGACAAATAATGTGGGTATTTTGTTTGAATCCTAGTTATAAGGCTAGTATGTTGGTAAACCTGCAGGTATATACTATACCGGTGGTAATATAGCGAATTCTGTCTTTTTGAGATCACGATAACCGTAGTTATAGACTGAAAGTTAAACCTGAGTTTAGAAATTATTACTAACGTTATTACCAGTCAATGGTTTCAGGTTTAAAAATGTGGAAATCTATTGCCAGATTAGGAAAGACAATGTATTTTCTCTTAGAGGATTTTTTATGGTGAAGCATGTTTCAACATAACGGCGTTATCATCAGATACCCTGATGATGAAGTGAAAGATATTGTATTATACATAAATCCTGGTGGAAAAATACTTTTAGTCGTTACTAAAGTTTTTATTTACAGTGTTCATCCTAGAACAAGTCCTCTAAAATGATTTTCTTCTATTTATGCATGGATACGCGACGTTTGCGGGCTCTTGAAGTGACGTATTTGATCCGGGTGTCCCGTGTTTCGCCTCGTTTCAACGAACGTGAGCGGTGATCAGTCGGTCATGCAGAGATTTGATCAGTGGTGCGAACCACCAGGTGCATGCACCAGTCGTGTGTCGTCATCGGATGATGGGTGTCGGGATGGGATGAGGTGCGGGTGTTCGTGGCGGCTGGTGGAGGGTGTCGGGACAGCTTTCTGGATCCTTGGATTCTGGGCCAATTGGGGCACATGGGCGCGGTGGGAATGAGTAGGCGCCGCTCGGCGGTATATGCGAAGTGAGTTTGGATCGCTTGGGCTTCCAGGGGAAAGTTAGGGGCGGTAGGTTGCCTGGCGTGAGTGATTTAGTCGGCTCATTCAATGTCAGGTACATTGGTGGCGTGATCATTTTTAAAAATCCATTTTTGCACGCCTTTTCCGACATACATAGACAGTTGCGACGATTTTAAATTTTACCTCTCCCCTTAATCTCTAATTTTGCTAATGTTGACAAAAATATAGCCTTAGACTGGTTGACATTGACTTAGCGTGAAGAAAAGTTGGAACTAGACAAGATCATCCGATGATGGTGCCGTCATAGCGATGGGTTCTACCGCGTCACAATCACAAGCCTTCGCTGACGATAATGATTTTCCGTGACTTCATTTGACGTCGATCGTAATCTCGCACATATGCCGCTCGTGAGGAACCAAAATAGTGGGTTTACTATGTTAACCTCCCATCCGACGGTACACAATAAACTAAGTAGGGGGGATGGGGTTGGCGTGGTGGCTTGAGTACTGGCTATCCATACGGGCGCCCAGGGTTCAAATCCCCACAGGATAGAATGTTTTTCAGAGGGAACCCGATACCTAATTGAGTGTGTTGTGGAGTAAGTGTAGTACTCCGTCTATCGAATGAGACGTTTAACCGTGGTCCCCTTAGCGCCTTCCGTTAAGAGCAAGCTAATGCCGACGCCGTGTTTCCATCCACCCTTCCTCCCTTACCTGCCCCCAAGGCAGTCCCTAGCGAGATTCGAACCAACACCTGTAGCACGAGGAGCCTACATCATAGTCACGACACGCGTGTCATCCCCTCTTACTTTCGTGTATATGACGTGATACCTTCTGTCGATTCGCCACAGTACTTTGCAGTGGGAATTACGGGTCTGGACATATGATATACTCGGCATATCGATCGCCGCGTACACGCCACGCGATATCAGTCAATAAATCAAGTATTGCTCGTTTATTTCGCCCCAACCGAGCCATCAATCCTGTTACAGGTTCTCCATAGTTCCTCCTGTCGTTTCTCCTCTCTGATAACGTCTTCATGTTTTCATCGGTCACTGTTACACGTCCATTTTTATCTGGTTTGTGTATATTACACTGGGCGTTTCCTTATATTTCCTACCGCCTCAAATTCTCCACCGCCAGCTATTCCATCAAATCGAATGGCCTCATTTGCTTAGTAAACGTTTCTCTTCTTTTCTTCGCTTCTCCAGGCTATCCTCCCTTCCGTATTCCATTTTAAAAGTTCCTTCTTTGCCTCCTTGTCCTTCGCCAACCTAGAATTTTCTAAAACTCGATCTTCGATAACTTTGTGGTACTCCATCACAAATTTATTAACCGGCACCTTTTACAGACCACAGAATATTTCAAACTTCAACACGACCCGGGTTTCGATAGCTAAGCATCATCTTCAGGTGATTTTACAAGTATCTCGTACCCTTTTATACCACCAGTAGAGGGAAAGGAGAGGGGAGAACATCCTTGTGAGTGGACAAATTTGGGTGAAGAGGAAGGTTATACAGTGGTTGATAGGATCTGGGTATTGTGAGGAAGCAAACATTCATTTACAAGATTGGCATTTAAGTCACACTATCTTTCCAAAATTTCGAGCTCTTCTAAAGCATTTAGCTCTCATCGATTTTCTGTCAAATGCAGCACATTCTCTTTAAAATCACTACCGTGGTTACAGGTTAAAATATGTTTGGCAAAGTTGTTATTTCCGTCATGATTGTTCTTAAAAGCACTGAGGTGTTTTTTTGTCCTTTTCCGGAAGCCAATAAAAAATTCTCGAATTTTATCTTTCGTTATTACTGTTTAAAGTTACATTAGCCTGGTATACATCCTTTTTCTCCCTTTTCACCTTACCTGGTGCTACCTGTTTTAGTCGCTTGGCACGTTTGATAATTCATTCTTACCGTCTAATTTTTAGCTCCAAATGTCTTCTTGAAAGACTTCTATTAAGGTTTTAGCTGGAATCTATAAGCCTATGTTTACTTCCTGTAGTTTTTTACCCTGACAATACTAACTGGCTAACCAATTTTAAGGTAGTTTGAGCGAAACATCATTTTACCTAGAAAACATTGACTTTCGTCTCATTTCAAAGAAAAATATCTTACTCTTCCAAATATACCAAAATATCAGCCTCCTACCGGTTACTTGCCGAGATTTGTGACGCATAATACCAGCCCATTTACGTGGGAAATGGTTGGTGTATGCATTCCAGGGAGACCATGTTTTAAATATGAGGCTTTTCTAGCTCCTAGATTTCGTAAACAAATTAACAGTGTGTATTTTGTATATATTTTGACTATATTTTAAAATACCTAAATCATTCTGTCGCCGCAGTAATTTTTCAAAATCGTGAAAATACTTCCTTTTGGAAGGAGTTTGAAACGAGCCGCGTGAAAAAAATGAGCCAAATCAATGTTATATGGCCTTAAATCAATGGGTCAAATCAGTGTTAATGTCAATGGCTTACGTAGATATAACATTTTGTTTAACTAGAGTTTCAGACACACACAGGTATATTATTGCACTAAAATTAATACACTATTTTATTTATGCTTCCTACAGCTGCTTAAAACGTATAACTCGAATATCGTCTCCATTATGACTAGGCAAATATATCGCGAAAAAGGTTGCCAAAACTTTGAGGCCAAGAAGAAGACGACAGATGAAATTCTCCCTATGCGATGAGGCAAAAATTCACTGTATTTCATGTGAAGTGATAAATCACTGAAACTACCTTAAGTGGAGGAGGTATCACTCTCTACACTTGAGTGTGCGGAGGCGTATAATGCTCTTCCCTGGATGGTGGGAGTTAGCTGGGCGTGGGACGGAGGAGGCAGGGTGGGCGTGGACACAGGGCACGTGCGGATATCTTTCACCAGGGGTGCGCGGGCCGGAGCGGCAGTGGAGGGGGCGAAGTCCCTGGACGCGCTGGATGGGCGTGGAGAGACGACGGGGGAGAGAAAACACTTCGATTCATTCTTCCAGGCGTTGCTCGGGTGAGCCACGATCGGTTGTGGCGGACGCATAAAGGACCTCTGGGGTTTTTTTTTTATGGGTCTGTCTCGAGTTACTGTCCTTCACGCCCTAGAATGTCCCGTGATGCTAAGCTTGTGTGCGCATCTTCCAAGATTTATCGTCATCTCACTTCTAGAATGCCGCTCATCTTACTAGATGAAGGCTGTTTTAGGCGGCGCGTTGTATTGCGAATGATCATGCACGGGGCGTGCGTGTGAAAAGGAGAATTCTACGCCACGAAAAACTATGCGCATGGTCAATCGAGCTAAATCAGTTCATGTTCTGATTTCATGGCATAATACCGTGAATTATCTGGCGCTCGACGTCTGTCTTTGTAGGTCTGGTGGAATAAACCAGTGATCGGCAAATTCATTAGTCAACAGAGCCAAATATTAACAGTACAACGATTGAAATTCCTTTTCAGAGTCATATTTTGTTAACTTAAATTATGTATGTAGGTACGTTGCTATTCACTTAATTAGGGCACTCCTGAGCTAACCTTTGCTAAAAACTCCTCAATCTGACTGAAGTACGTTTGCTGAAGTTGACCCACTCCAACTTTCCCATCCACACTCGTCTTGTATACTTGTTTCGTCTATCTCCTTTCGTTCATCCTCTCTTGTGTCCAAACCATCTCAACATATCTTTCTCAATCCTCGACACAAATTTTTTTTCACTCCACAACGCTCCCTAAAATTAACTTAATAAACTTTACTTAAAGTTTTAACTCTTAGTTAAACTAAAGGTATACGATGATATCATACTCAATAACGATATTGTTTATTGATCAAATTCAATTGTAAGGTATCCATCAAATCAAATCATAACAATGACTGAAAAACACTAATATGAACAGTAGTCTTGTATCTCCGGTTTTTGCGGAAGAGCCTCACTCAAGGGGCCAAATAGTTCCATGTCGCTCGCCAGCCGCGGTTTGCCGACCTGTGGAATAAGCCAAGATAATTCAGTTGTGGAGTGAAGGCATCTTTAGCACAACAGTCCCCATATTTTATGCATTTTGTGCCATGTTTGCATTAATGATGAGGAAGTTAACGAATTTACGGGTTTGTCAGAATTATGGAAAATATGGCCTTTTACCCGATGTAAACAAACCATTCTGACGATCGAAAAAGCAGTGTAGGTCGGAAGTCTCTCGTGAATCGATATTTACTGTAGATAGGCGTACCACCGCGCATTCATTTAGATCCGGTAAATCACGGAAATAATGCTCTGTGAAAAATTCTGTGTGCTCTTCAGGTCGAACTTGAATGAGTTTGCGAGTTAAGTATTTAAATGATCATTTGCTAGGCCATTTGCTGAGTAAAAAAGTCTCAGTATGTCAAATTTCTATTCAAATAGTGATGATTGGCGAGCACCGTTTAAAATCAGTTGATTCTATTGCCAAATTTCGCGCCTCATATCGTGTAGCTCGAGGTAAGTATTCTCCGAGAATTGTAAATATTGCCTCACTGGTATTTACGTACTCCATTACTACCTACATTTCTCTGATATTTTCGCTAGTTGTAAATTCTCCACTGATACGCACATAACCAATTGTGGAAACCTATTGTGAACCTTAACTTTCTTGAATCGTGATTATTTTCACATGTGAAATGTACCCTACCAGAGTTCTATGAGTTATTCATGGAAACTGCATTATTTTTAGTTAGCATTTTACTTAGTAGCTGAGGGATGAAGATGCAGTCACTGGCAAGAGTATTCGATCAGAAGTTGTGATACGCAACGCAGAAATTAGTGGGAATAGCCAAACAATGGATTACAGTTAAAAGACGTTGAATGGTTTTATGTTTAAACGGCTTGCTTGAGAATTTCAAAACTAGTGTGTTTCAGAGCGGCAAAGAGAATATTTTCATGACGCCTCTCTACAATTGTAGTTCTGACAGAAGCCATAAAATAAGGGAGATACATTTCCTAACAGATAGATGAAAAACTCGTTTTTTTCCTCGCATGATAAGCGATCACACAAAAAAACTGAGCTCCACTAACTATACTCCCATAATACACATCACCATTTCTCTTCCCAAAACCTAATCTCTTGCATTTTTACACGTCTGATGTCCTAACACCCATGCGGCGGCTCTCAGGGCATCATGTAGGTGCTGTGAAAACTTTTTAGAGTTAAAATTTTGATCCGAAGTAAACATTTTCAAATTTCGCACGCGGAGTTCTTTTTTAGCCTGGCGCGGGATACCGTGCAATTCTGCCATGCTTGTTTTATTCGGTGGATGTATTTGTAGTGTGCGGAAATTGAATCCATTTTACGTTGCACTTCCACTGTGAATACAAGATCCAACTCCTGGGTATTTTTGTTGCAGAGAATCATGTCGCGCGCCTCAAATATCTCAATAAGCATTGGAATGGCGAAATAGGTATGACTTGTCCAAACTCCCTGATAGCTCATCTTTATTCATCTACCCTTGCTTCTCGGATTTTCGTCCAATAATGCCGAGGTTGGGCGATACATAGAGTCAAGAACTAGCGGAGGGAAACGGATTGTGCCCACTCGGCCGGTTCCTATTTTCATCTCTAGGGGAATAACAATGACTTCGCTGGACCAACGTTGTGTTCTCTCAGCATTTTTCTCAGAATTCAATCTCGTGATAGCTTTTCATATCTACGGTGTAATCCATGAGAGCAATACTACGGATATCTCCCCATGCGAGAGATGAATAGAACCTTGATAGTTGAATACATTAGCTTACGTAAGATGTCGGATTGGATTAAGATACGATATCATCACCTTTCTCCTCTTTAAATTATCCAATGGAAAACAATGTTTGTTTTGGATAAACCTAGATAGTGATGCACTTGAAATTACAGTCGAGAAGTTATGGGTTCGATCCCTGCTTCTATTCATGAGATTTTTATTCACTTTAGTGTTGTGATACATACGTGATAAACCCGAGGTATTAAGATACGGATCACAAGTGAAGTTTCCTTAGCATAATAGGCGTAATTTGGGGGTGGTAAGTGAAGTACACCATTTTACCAAGAGTGATTATTGGAACACGATTAAAGTGATTAAATTGAACACGAAAAGGCAAAACTATATTATTAGCAGTAATTCTGCGGGGTCGTAAATTGATCGGAAAAGGCTTTAAAATCTATCTATTCACCCAGACCTCTTGGTAATCTCTGTTCCCTCACTCCACCAATCAGAATGCTCAAATTAAGTCCATGCTTCGCATTAGGGTGTTTCTGGCAAAAATGGTATAATATGCAGTGGCTAATACTACTCTAGTAAAGTGACTAATATTGGTATACTTGCAGTGGCTGTTCATCTCATCTGATTATTGATCCTGGTGTAGGAATATCGTGTTTCATGATCAAGACGAATCACCACTGTTTTTGTGAAGGAAAATTAGAGTTTATTTTTAAAATATCGCCATAAGATATAGATACTGTAATGGTTTGCGTGATATTCAAGTAAGTGTGTGTCTAAATAGCTCATTATTTGTTTCTACATGTACATGATACCCTGCGAGCCACCGTATGGGCGTGTTGCAGGGGGTATTAGGTCACCAGCCGTGTAAAGGTGTAAGTTTTTGGAGATGGAATGGTGATATGTATTATAGGAGTGTATTTAGTGGAGCTCAATTTTTAATTGGGGTCGCTTATTGTTCACGGGAGGAACAAGTTCTTGTACCTAAGTTTTAGTGTGTTAGTGTATTTTTTATTCAATGTTCTATGAAATCTATCTAATGGGAGAATAGTCATGCTAAATGACTGAAAGCCACTTGTTCAGATATTATTTTTCGTTTTTCGGTGACGTTATACGACAACTTTTTTGAAGTTCTGACAATCGTATCTCTGATTGTTAGGTATAAAAAAACTAAAAAATCGGGGATCGGGTTGGTATGGTGGCTAGAGTACTGGCTAACCACACGGGCGGTCAGGGATCGAATCCCTTCGGAGGAGGATATTTTTCAGAGGAAACTCGATCTCTACTTGAGTGACTTGTGCTGGGCACTTCAAGTACAGTACTCCGTCGCGACGGAGTTACGGGACGGAGACGTTAAACCGTGGTACCCTTGGCGCCTTTCATTAAGAGCAGGCTAATGCCGACGCCGGGTTGCCTTCCACCCATCCTCCCTTACGTGTCCCCTATGGCGCAATTGACATTAGCTGTCGGTCGCCTCCTCAAAATTCAATCCTATCTAGCAATAAGAAAATCCTGGGCTGATGAAATTGCTACGTATGCCGCTGTGTCTACAAGTGCTGAACTACGCAGTCGTCCTATACCGTTATGGAAACCGAATAGATTCTTGAGCTTCAGAACCTATAAGCATGTGCATTAGCCTCATGTATCCGTCATCAGTAACCTGTAGAGGAACGGGCTGTATATCTTGTGGGCGTTTGCGCTATATCACGAGTTGGGGAGGACGAGAATAGTCCTCCGCGTCAGATACGAGTGAGTTGTTGAATGGAGAGGCGCGGTCGCCTGTCAATCTAATGGGGCAGTGGGAGTAGATCACGTGTGTTGTTTTTTCGTGAGCGCGGAGGAATGGTTTTCGCGTGAGTGCCACCGAAGCGAGCGAAGGAAACGGAAGAGTGCTTGTATGAATGGAATTGGAAAGGAATCCGTGTCGCGCTGGACGGAGCCCACATCTGATCCTCGAGGGAAAGGACTCGCCCCCTTTTTGTAATGGGATTGATGTCGTATACGTACTCCCAAAGTTAGAATCCATCCATAGGGACCGATTCGTGGACTACATATGGAGAGGAGCAGCCAACGCCGCCCTCCTTACTTGCAGGTGGCTGGAGCTATGGTCGTTAAGTGAACATTTTCGTAATTCTTCCCGTACGTATGTCGAAAAATAGTTCGGGGACCAAATTTCACTTAAGCGCATCTTTTTACACGGTGAAAATTGCGTTATACGCTGCAATGGAAATGATTAAGACTTATATTTTACATCTTTTGCCGAAATTTAAGTGGTATTCGAAATTTAGACGAAAATTATTAAAATATTTGACTCGCCGTGTCTCCTAAATATTTGTTAGAAACCATTATAGTCATATTTAGAGCGAGTTGAACGAAAATATGTACATTTCTAATCGATTTATTACGAAGTATGTCCCATGTTCTTACTTCTGCATGGTTCAGTTATTTTATACACTTATGTTCGATGTGAACGGGAATACTCAGTTTCATTTACTCAGCTCTCCCACCCCTCGCACGTGCATCCGCAGTCACGGTTGCATGTTTTCTGGGATCGGGGACGCGGGTTCTTTATTTTATTTCCTCCTCTTCCCGTCACGGCTGACTGTTACC
Organism: Ceriagrion tenellum; assembly: GCA_963169105.1. Lineage (NCBI taxonomy): Eukaryota > Metazoa > Arthropoda > Insecta > Odonata > Coenagrionidae > Ceriagrion > Ceriagrion tenellum. The sequence continues at coordinate 64,248,194 of OY720640.1, read as the reverse complement.
GTGTGTCCCGAAATCTTTTATTCATTTGTTTGTAGCTTGAGGTTTGGCCGGTTCCTTTGGCTCCCTCTCGGGATAGCGAGCCGGAATGTTCACGCTGGTCGCTCCGTCCAATCTTTTTACCACGCAGAGCGCACGGAAGTGGGTTGAAAATGTGTCTGGTTACTTTTTGGCCACGTTGAATATATTCTGTTTATGAGAGAATATGTACATTTATGGAATAATAATTCTCTGTGAGCTTCGTAAAATGTCATGAAAATATTTCATGTACAAATAGATCAAAGTGGATTCAATGCAAACCCTCGTTATGAAAGAAATCACACCGACGCTTGTATATGTAATGTCGGAGATTTCATGCATATACCCATCACGCCCTTCTCTTTCGGGACAGATCCAGTCAAATCTTTTATTCTCGGAGATAAGTCAATGAAGCTTACTTTGCTTCAATGATTTTTTTCTCACTGCCCTATCCTTGAATGCACCTTTTTGCTTCTCTTACACCCGTACATTACTTTATTTACGCCCTCCTGTTGTTAAAAACGACAAACATTCCTTCTATTAAGCATATCTTTCGCCAAATTCACTTGTAAAATTCCAGTGTACCCCTTCAGCTCTCTCTATTCTCTCGTTTTCTAACGAGTATTCTTCATTATTCGATTCTGAGCCATTCTCTCGCCATGGCCTAACGAAAGACTCACGCTTCTTTCGTGTACGTCCATCAATTGAGTATCTATTTTACTTTCTTTCGTCACCCTCTCATCCCTAAAATTTATTCCTTCTTATTTTTCAATATGCTTTTCTCATACACCACATTCTTTCTCCATTTATGGCCAGTTGCAGGAACGACGCATATATATTCTATTAACGGGACCCATAAGCCGTGGCAACCATTCAATTAGTATTGCAGAAACATTCAATATATTTATTGGTTTCATAACTTATGGCATGGGGTTATGAGTTCCATAAATACCCAAGATTGCGGATGCGCAATGAACCGCTTGCTGACTTAAATACTTGATGAAAGAGTTGTTTTGGAGACAAATGACCCGTTAATTTACTCTAACTAACTAATTATTATGTGCATTAGTAATTATTCATGGGCTAAAATTTCATAAATTTTATCCGGCGAAGGAAGATTTGGTAAAATATTGAAAGCTGTGAACTACTGGTCAATAAGTTACGTAACTAGCAGATATGTTCCTGCAACCCGAATATATTTATGATTGCTATAACTTCATGGATCTCATAACTATTGATTCCATTACTAAATTTTTTTGCAACCGGCCATTAGTCAGCTATTATGCTTTTCCTGGGATATCCAAGTTTTCTAAAGTGCCATACAAAAAAGCGGAAAGGTGTACGCTTTTGTACTGCGCAATTTTAGCTTTATAATACACACGAAATGCGGCACATAATGTAAAATCCTATGGATGTACATAAAATTCAAAAATATGAATGGCTTTGTGTAGTAGTTATTTATGAGGATTTCTTGGGTATAGGATGAGCTGAAGGGGGATGGAAGGGAATAGGCTTCATACCTCGGTTTAACAGAGTGCGTATCCGTAGATGACGTTAGAAAATACATTGGAAGATAGAGGCCTTAGCCTTTAAAAATCAATAAAATTGTTATTTCCTTCCACCAATAATCAATTACCCGTTACAGTTCCCTAGTAATGATAATGATTTCCTGAATTACTTTACAGTGTAATCGATTTACAGAGATAATTATATTAAAGCCATAGTGTATCAGTGTCGTATATCAATTCCGGAAATCGATGTTTTACTCTTGGTCATCTAAAAAAAACGAACTATCGTGTCGAGGACCGCTTGTTCCTGGTATCCTTTTCAGTGATGCAAACTTCGTTCCGATGCACTGTTTACGTAAACATTAAGTGATCGAGCAAACACACGAGGCTGATGAATGGTCTTTGCCGTTTGTTTCTCTTTCGGAATTGGAAGGATAAGTAGGGCGTTCCCGGAACGCCTGCCACGCGGGTGTCGCCACATGTAGGATGAAGCTTTCGCCTTGGGTCGCCATCAGAAGCGGAAGGAGTGGTGTTTGGGAACCCGGGCGTTAACATAAAAGTACGTTTTTTGAAAGACGTTTGAAGTTTTTTTCCCCCTTTGATTCGAATAAAACCCTCGGTCGTTGGTAGGGGAAAATGAATGCTTTTATTCGTCCCGGAATTTTTTTTTTTCCCTTTTCTCTGTCTTTCTGTAAGTCTCGGAACCTTTCATTCCTTTTTCTCAGTATCTTCTTTTTCTGGTGAGTTTATTGAGACCTTACATTCAGTAGTAGAGTATTTCCACTTTAATTACTGTATGGTGGTCTGATTTGGTTTTGTAGAGGGATATTTTTTATTTTAGTCTTTCTTAGTCGTATTTCCTCAGTCGGTGAAATAAGTTCATATCTCCTGCTAATATTGCTATGGAATTGTTTTATTCTCGATCTAGGCCGTTTATTTGACTTAGTTTTCCAGGATATTGGTGAAATCTCAAAATTCTTCAAAAAAAAGGCTTCACTTTGTGGAAGTTATCCTTTATGGACCAAATAAATATGACTTTGTTAACTCCTTGTTGAGGTTTTTTTTAGCACGACCCGGGTTTCGACACTTCGTGTCGTCTTCAGGTTACAATTCAGCTTCAGGATATTTGCGTTCCATTTCGACACTTAGTGTCATCTTCAGCTGACACGAAGTCGGGTTGGACACGAACCCAGGTCGTACTAATAAACCTTAAGTGGAGTTAATAAAGTCATTTTATTTGGTCCATTATTGATTTTGCGTACTCTCTTACTAACACTTTTGGTACTTCCAATGTTGGTCATGAATTAGGTCCTCTGAAATGATGCACGGAGCCCACCTATATCTGCGTTGTCATTCAGATAGTTCATTTGTTTTATTTGTCTATATTTAGGGAGTTTATAATTGAATATCTCCTTATATTATTGAATACCTCCTATCTTCTCCTCCTAAAAAGAGTAGAAGAGGGAAATACTATAAGGAACACTGCACAAAAGAATTAACAAATGTATTTGGCACACACTGAGGCACAATAGGTTTGTGAAGAACGTACATAATTGAAGGAAAAATAGTGAGAAAGTCCCCAGAGACCCGGTAATAATTCATGCACCAAATGAAGAGGAAAGTACATATAAAGAGCTACCTGGAAGTAAAGAAACTACCATTAGCTAAAGAGGAATGAGGGCTACAGTCAACCAATCTTTGCATCGAACGACCAATGATGATTATTTAATGAAAGGTAGTACAGAACATTTTTTAAAAGTATTTTAGATACAAAAAGATGAAGACTTCCTTTTTACGATCTATCGTCTCCGAGGGTGTAGAAAAGCTTGATTCATTCGTGCAGCGTGAGCGGAATGATGACACAGCTGCGTCAAATTTCACGCTTGAAGTAATGTCTGAAGCGCGCAGAAACCACTCGTTACTGCTTCCTCAATTCACCCTGAGACGAGGCGTACGCCGGTTCCGGGAGCATTGTGATAGGCAGGCCACTCCGCGCTGGCAAATTAAAGCTTCCCTGGCAGTGGAATCCGATATCTCGATGGGGCCGTGGTGAATGCATGTACCGAGTCTCCCATGCAATGTACGAGGGAGGTTTTGGGAAGTTGAGAATGCACCGTAGTCGTGGCGAGTGCATTCCACGATGAATATCCTTGGCAATCTAACATAAGAGATGTTCGCCCGGGGCCGTTACCGTTGACCCAAATGGATACCTTGTCATAGTGCTTCATAACAATCCCTAGAATAGAATGAAAAGAATGTGAGACCGTAAGATGTGAGTGCCTTCGCTCTACGTTTGCCTACAGAATGGGAAAGTTTGATAATGTAATGTTTGTGTGTAATTCGAGGTTGACTCGGGTCTAAGTATGGATGCACTAAGTTAAGATTTAAATTCCTTGAAGGATGCCTGCTTATGAAAAGTTTCATCAATTTTAAGTGGGTGAATCGTTGGTATTCTGTCATGGCCAATGCTCAGCGAATTGTTTGTGGCGTAATATAAATAAATCCCGAAAAAAATCGGGAAATCGGGATTGCATTATTTTGACGAATTATTAACTATGACATTTTAATCTCGAGAAATTGAATGAATGAAATAAAAGGTTGAGTTTTATCAAGGCTTAGGCGTCATGTCCGCGACATTTTCGAGCTCAAGTCCTTGACTGAGGCCCGTGGCCTCATTATGGGTGACTAGTTATGAACATTTTTGGCTTTTGTGCATCGAGTGGTATAAAGGCTCACTGTTGCCACAGTTCGAACAACTTCAGATTAGCACGCGTGGATGGTAAGTTACATCATAATGGGAGTGTTCTATGATGACATAATTGGCCGAAACTTTGCACGGTGGCTAGCGAAAGAGTGGACATTTTACTTGTTTTCTCTGTCTCCAAGGTGGACAAATTGTCTCGTGTCTTGCACTAAAAAGCGATATATGTACTTCAATTTGCATTATGATATCTGGTCGATTGACACGCTTTGTTAACCTCCCTTTTTTTCTCCTTCCGATCATTGCAGGCCCCTCCGGGATGCAGCGTTGCCCGTACCTCACCGAGATGAAGGAGCGACTGCTGAGACAGGCCACTGATTCCACGGCCTCGAATCCCGAGGAGCCACTAGTCACGTCCGTTTTGGGGCCCTCACTCGACAACGACCCGCCGTACGCGGACGAAGACATAATGGACAAGGAGGTGCTCGAGGTACTCGGTCCCGCTCCGCCCCCGCCAACCGCCGCCGCCGCTGCCCACCCACCACCACCCGCCATGGCCACAGTCGTGAAGGTGCGGCTATACCCTGCGCATCACTAACAACCCTTGCTCCCAATGTTAACCACCCAAATCCCACTACCCCTAACCACCCGATTGTCTTCATCTCTACCGTCCACCTACAATCCCCCATCTTTTTCACGCTCTCTCTCTCTCATTTTTGAAGCCTTTAAAGGGGTCCCGAAGACGCTCCCGAGGACTAATTCAAGAAGGTCTCGGGATCATCTCGGAAATGACTGAATGATGGCGTCACAATCTCGATAAAATCCAAAGTCGTTAAATATCGACTGTATTCTTCCTTCGATATAGGTCTTCGCAACCATTTCCACCACATATCCGCCGTTAATGTGCTTTATTGCCATAACACACCCAAGGAAATCTCAGTTTATACGGCTCAAGTTGTCATTTCGAATGCAATACTCTGCCAAATCAACAAAAACGTCGAACAACCTATGGCATGCTCATGGAGAATACAGAAAAATAAGCACATTAATGGCGGATTTAAGTACGTTGCGAAGACCCATATCGAAGGAGGAACATAATCGATATAGGAAGGCCTTGGATAAAATCAAGTTATTCAGTTCGACTGCTGCATTTCGAAAAGGCTGTGACGTCAAGTACTCGGCATTTTCAAGGTCCGATTCCTCCATGAATATGACCCCGAGGACTTATTCAGGAAGGCCTCAGAATATGCGAGCCTCGACAATGGCGGAACAATGGCGTTATAATCTCGATAAATTCAATGAATGCAATATGAGGTTGAGTTTTATCAAGGCTTTGGCGTCACGTAAACCACATTTTCGAGCTCAAGTCCTTCTTGAATGAGGCCCGTGGCCTCATTTTGGGTGACAAGTTTCGAAACTTTTTGATCGTTGTGTATGGAGTGGTATAAAGGATTACTGTTGCGACATTTTACACCGCTTCAAAATTAGCACGCGTGGATGGTCAAAGCTTAGGTAGTTAACGTGGCAACTTTCAATACCATATCATTCGTTACCCAACGATCTGAAATTTCCGTAATTTTTACCCTTGGTGTCTATAAAAAAACTTTTCGATCGTTACATAACAAGTGATATGGAGCCCACTGTTGTCACATTTCTCACCCTATCGACTTCGAAATGAGGCGATTGGCAGATGTGTCAATATTTGAAGTTCTATCACACGTTACGTATCGGTTGCGTGGTTCCACAACCGTTGGTGAGGACTCAAAATTTTTAATATCTTTCTGAAATGTCTTGGGGGATAGGAAGCAGGACTAAAATTTGTGAAGGCGAGTGAAAAGAAAATTGCTCTTCGCATGACTTTCCCGGATACCATCATGGTACAATAGGCGTGATATGAAATAATTTACGACCTGTCACCGGCATGCGTTGCAATGCCTCTTTTTCTACGTAGGCACAAACATGTAAAGCAGACACATTTACATTTACAAAAAAAGTAATGACTATGATTTTTCTTGTATAAAATTAAATTTGAAAAAAATATTTAAGTTCTTTGGGATGTACAATATTTTGGGTCTTATCACCCTTTGCAAAAACAAATTTTTCGGCTGTGCCACTCGTGAGCATGCAAATTGCCCATGTTAAAAGAATGGATTTTTACAGATTAAATCCACACACTTAAAACGATTGACCTTGTGCCTTGTTAAACAATCTGCTTCGTTGCTTGCTTGTCGTTCCTCGCTTGTTTGAGAAACTCGCGTGCCATCACTCATTTGTTGAAACTACTCGCGCTTCAATCATTGTAAAAACAATAGATTAAATAATCCAGAAACCTTCGCGGGCGCGCGCACAACAACTCACCGAAGTTTCTTCGTAATCTGATGAATGGTATTGGAACGCAGAGAAGACGAACAAACAAATATTCTTTTTTATATATTAGGTTCGTACAGTAGGCGTGGGGTAGAGCCTAAAAAATTCAGTAGCTCTCAGACTTTCTCTTGAACTTGGCGTTTATGCTTGCTGTGTTGCCAAACCTCATCACCACAGGGACACTCTCATTGTGAGTCTTGCGGATTTTCCAGCTGAGGGATAATAATCTCGGCAACATCGAGCTAGAACCCCTTCTTCTCGGTAGCAGCTCCCCGCCCTCCGGCAGTGGAGACCTTCGAACAGTTCCAAACACGAACGAAAGGCGCCCGCCCCCACAAATTTTTGGCCTGCCTCCTAACCCCCAAGATATTTAAAAAGGTAATAGTCGATAATAACGATATTTTGATGTTCTGCCTCCGAAAAATCCAATTCAATTTGAATTTTGTCGATTAAGTGATGGCTCAACCTCGATATTAATGATGTTCAGCAGTTTTTGAGTCCTTTACCGAATGGGATCTGTTTTATCCCCCATCCCACACATTATTCCGCTTCACCAAACCCTAACCTGTGGTTTCACTTTCCACCTATCAGATTAGCGGTCTCTTGGATGCAGGTTAACACCCAGCCCAACCTATTTGGAAAGGGTTTACCCCGTTGAAAGAAATGGTCGCCGATTATCTCAAAATTTACCGATATATTTTTTTACCCCCGAGATTGTAATCTGGTAGACGGATGGTTAATGAATTATCCTTGCAAGTCACTCATTTCCGCATCGAAGTGGACGCAAACCATATGGATTAAAAATATAGCTATCGTATAGCAGAAAGTTGTTTGAGGGGGTGGGTATATGATTCGAGTAATTTATAAATTTTACCATAAAACAGAAAATTAAAATTTTGATCTATGTCTCTCTAGCTGCGCACAGTCTGGCAGACATAGGTGCCTAGGTAATTATTTAGTTTAATAAACCTCGGGAGCGCGCTAGCTTACCATATCACACGGAAAATGGCATATATTTATTGGAAAATATCCCGCAACCTGAGGAATTGAAAACATTTTCAAAGTGTTTCGTATAATATTTCTTGGACGTAGAATATTTATTATAATATGTCCAATAAATGTTCAACGTCAAACTTACAAATTCTTTGTTACAAATTCTCGAGCAAAAGGAAAAGTTTGACAAAGTTAAGGCGGAAACTATTGTATTTATCCCGAAACTTAGCACGGAGAGTAGCTGATATTTTTTTGCCATTCGTAAGATAAGATCTACGTCTTATATTGAGGCTAAATTCATTGAAATATTTGCGAAATAAAATCTCACACCAACTGCCATAAGCGATTTTTTTACTCACTTGCTCAAGTTTCACGAGTGTGATTTGGTATTTTGGGCGAGGAACTTTGAACTTAAATTTTCTGTACTTATTGCAGGCTTCATAGACACAATGCTTTTTGAGTTTCCCAGTGCAAAATCCTCTTAACCTCATAAATCTTTAATACCTGCTGTGGTGCAGATTAAGAGGTTTTCACAGAGATGCGGAAATGAGTTATTCGTAAGGTAATCAAAGAAATGGCCCCAGAATCCTCTCTCTTCGCAATTTTTCCCCTTCCATCCCACCTGACTCTCACTCCTCATCTCGTCTCCTTTTTCTCCGATTCTTTCAATATTTTCTGATCACCTGTTTGTAAATACACGACATTGATTCACTGTCATTTCCTCTGGTCGTAAATTGTGGAGGAGGACTGCGATATCGACGGCATAAATAGTTTTTTCTTCACGCTTCAGCTTACTCACTTGATGAAGCAGTTCTTGTACATTACGTTCATCAGTTGGGAAAGTCTTTAAGCTTCTTTTATGATCGTCTGTTTTGCCTTGAGTTTGTTTTTCGTCAAAAAATTTGTACATAAAGTGATTTTATGGCTAAAATAATAGTATGCGAGGAGCTTATCATGTAAATAAGATGCCTTGATTTGCCTTCGATATGTAAGTTAGATGCACAGTTCTCTTCAGGGACTTCCTGGAGGTCGTAAAATGGGTGGGATCGAAAATGAGTCATAACTTTCCCTTATTTTCGAATGCGATGGGATTTACGCATATTGTTTGATCGATCCCATTTTTTTTTAATTTAGGGTAAATTTTTTCTACATTTTTATTTAATTTTTGAATGAAAAACGGAAATGAAAGTTTTCATCTTTTTTGAAAGAAAACTTATATAAATATGCGATTGTTTCTCTTTAGATTTAAGGAAGTTATTCACAAATTCCGATTAAAAAATTGCGTTGTTGTGCATTCTTTCATTCATTTTTTATGGGTTCCCCTTTAAGGATGAATGAGAACACTCGGGTTCTGTCAAAAAAAGAGTTAATTTGGGACGTAATTCAAATTTTTCATAGCCAGGCTATCATTTACAATCATCATCAGTAACGCACTCTGCACAAAATTATCATTAGCTCATTCCATAGATAAGCAAGTAACGTCGAAATTTTCGTCTGTATTGCTTTTCATATACTATCAACTGCCTCAGCTAATGCGCATGCAAGTACTTCTAATATGCACAATAGAACACGTTAGTAATAATGTTGCTGAAATTATTTATTGCATTAGCTGCTATCGTCAAATTTTAGACACTTTCGTGGATGAGACGAAGGCAGAGTAATCTGATGCTAATGTTTCGTTCCCTACATGAAGTCTTCCGCCGGTTTAGTCTGGGATGTATGCATCCAAACTTTTCATACCTGTTTACAGGATTAAATATAAAAGTTTGAGCCTCAGGGGAACGTTTGGTTCGTAAAAATACAGTTAAATTAAAAACGGTGGGTGATATAAAATTCACGATATCCTTTTATAACTGCATTGATCAGTTCAATAATGACTTATGATCGCACGACGCCTTTAAGCTGACCAGGCCTCCAATTCTGCCATGAGAATCGAGTATCCATTATCCAATTTACAGCTCGAAGAATGGACTGATTACAATACTCTTAGGAAATGTTCCCTCTTGCGGTGATTTTGTATTTCAATTCCTTGATTTAATGGCATAAATGCTCGAGTCTACGTGCAATGCATCTTTGGCACTGCCATGATAGTCCTTATTACTGCTGCATTACTTATAGCAAAAGGACAACGTAAATACGTCCATATATGCTCGATTCGTCTAAAAATGACCTACCAAGAGCAAACTTTGCAAATATCGATATGTCTCGCGTAATAAGTGGCTTTATAATTCACGTAGAGTTCTAAAGTATTGCTCTCTTAAGCTAAGATGACTGAGTAATGACATTTTCTGAGGTAAAATTCCATTAATAGGCTAGCAATTGTATTGTTTCAGAAGCACCTGTTGTGGATAGCTCACTTTCGTGTTGGAAACGCAATTGAATACACGAATGTATTTTTCTCTTTTCTTGCTGAATCGTTGAATAACTAAAAAAATCCCGTTCATACATGATACTATTGAACTTGTAGCTGATGGTTATTATGATCAAGAAAACTTCGAATTCCATTATATTCGCTGTTGAGAAATCCGTTACAGGTTTCCCAAAAATTACGTTTGTATTTGAATTTTATCGATTTTACATTCTTTTTTGCAATAAAACTCAAAGAAATTGAACGATTCTTCCACAAAATGTGGCATTTAGTGCCGTAATAGGAAAAAGATTTCATTTATCTTGCGAATTATCGAGAAAATTCACCTCGAGAGTTTTCATTTTCCGGTCTGATCTTTTCCAAATGGAGGTTGCGAATTAAGGGAAGCAATCCCCGTTCCTGGTCACTTTCCATTCATTTCTCTTGGGAAATGCATTGTACCCTGTGTGACCGTTCAACATCGCTCGTTTCTCTGAGTCAAGCGATAAGCTTTGACCCAAATGCTCGCGAAGTCACCGGCGAAAGAACGAACGCGAGGATCAGGGTCCGTCGTGGCAGCGGGAGGTGGCGCTCTGGTGGTCCCGCGTAATTTATCCCGAGGGAGAATGGGGAGTCGGGAGTCTCATTCGCCGGAAAAGTTCCCGGAAGCGCTGATCTCTTTGTCTTCTTCAATCCGTCTCGACTTCTCTTCCCTGAGATACCCGACTTTTAGAGAGACAGGGAAAGAAGAGAGCGGCATTTATTTCGGTAGCTGGAGAGCGTCTTGTACTGCAGGAAATACAAAGTAATACCCTTCCATGCTATTGATATCAGCAAGTGACGAGGAAACTACGTTGTCTGAAGTTGTCTAAGCGCGAGAACAGGTGAAAATCAGGAAAATATATAAAATTTTACAATTGAAAATAAATGCAATTTTGCGGACTGTTGATAATAAGCATGGAAAAGAGTGAATAGAAATAAAATTTCAGCCCCTTAATGTGATTCAGTTTTAGTCACTAGCGAATTAAAAATGCTAGTAAATCATTAGTCATGAGCCAAGTTTATTTTTCCTATGCCCATCATATTGAGGCCCCTTCCCAGCTCGATTGTGAACATGAGACCGGTAACAACAGGTAGCCAGGAGCGAAGATTTAGACCATTAGAGGAGAAGATATTGGCTAAGCGGCTAACGGGAAGTAAGAGAATAGTCTTATGGTTGGGATCAGGATAGTAATGGCCTATGCTGAGATGAAAGAAGAAATTGTGTATGTCGATATGGGGGCTTGTATATAACCTATAGGGATTTTTCTTTTCCCTTTGAAATGTTCTTTAACCAGTATCTCTCTCTTATCGTGATGTAGCTTAGTTATCAGTGGAATATGTTCTGGCGAGTGAAACAAAAAGGAGAGATTCATTGTGATTAATGACCCACTTAATATCGAGGCAATTACTTATGTGTGCAAGTAAACCGACCAGAAATTAAGGGTATTGTGCGCTGTTCGGTAACGGAAGCACTTCCAGTTTTATCGCGACTGCTGGGAGATGAAATTCGGAGAGGAGCGGGAGTCCCTTTTGGGAAATGTATTCGGCGATCGCGGGAAAGGGAGATGAGGAGAATTGCATTGCTCCAGCCGTGTCTCTCTCTTTCATCTCGCTATTCCCCTCCCCAGAGCACCTTTCCTTCCGTAAGGAGTGATATCTGTGCTTTTTTCCTCTCTCGAAGACTCGGGCCCTCCTTACACCCACCTCCTCCTTAGATCGTCTAGGAAGCGCTTCCCGGGACCGAGTTCCCATAAAACTTCCCCGGAGTTTCCTAACCTCCTCGTTCCGGCGAGCACAGTTTAGATGATAAAGAGGTCCCCGGAGGAAGGTACTCCGACACACTCTCCATTGCATTATATAAGTGTAGACTCGGAATATCTCTCTTCCATATCTTTTCCGCGTCTCAACTGCCGCTCTCGAAGGTGGGCGACGCGTGGTGGCTCCGTCTGTAACTAGGCCGTGAACTTCAGACAGCGGGCGTATGATTTATACGGGGTCGAGGTCCGGCCTATCGATGTTCGAAAGTTGCCAATCGCGAAATCTTTTGTCATTTTGCCTTTATCATGGCCGGTTGCATGAAAATTTAGATATGGAATAAATAGTTATGAGATCCATAAAGTTAAAGGTCTCAATAAAATATTCGGGTTGCAGGAACACGTCTACTAGTTACGTACCTTATGTACCAACTGTTAATAGCTTTGAATATTTGATCCAATTTTCTACCGCCGGATAAAATTTATGAAAGTATATCCTATATAGAATAATTAATAATGCATATGATGATTAGTCAGTAAGAGTACCTAAATTAACTTTTAATTTGTCTGAAAAGAACTCTTTTATCTAGTAATTAAAACTCCAAGCGGTTCATTGCACTCCCGCCATCTTGGCAATTAATGTAACTCATAACTCCATGCCTTAAGTTATAAGACATTTTCCATTTATCTACCGCAGTAGGAGCGAAATTGAGGAAAAAACTTACATTTCATGTTCCAGTGTGATTGCCTATACGCTCAGAATAATAACTTTTCTTGTCACGACTCAGTTTAAAAAAATACATTTGACACCAAAGTTACAATCATTCTTTTCGTTGTCTCTCAGCGACTTCCTTCCGTTATTCCATTTCGGACGAGAGAATATGGAGTGTTAGAACCAAGTCTCAAAACACAATCCACCCAAAGTACACATGGTATTGTATCACACGTTACTCTATGCGTGACGCAATTCCGTTATGACGTAGGGGTTTACATCCAGAACATTTATCGAATGTTTCTACAACACTTACTGAATGGTTGCCACGGCTTATGGGACTCATAAGTTTATAGAATACATGTGTGTCGTTCCTGCAACTGTTAAATTCAGTCTGGTAAATTTGTCAACGAGAGGGCGCTTCTAGTTTACTTTCAAGGTTGTGCTCTCAGCGAGGTGTGGAGATCTATAAGCCGTCGCTGAATATGTGTTGGTAACATCGTACCTTACTCTTGATAAACTAATTAATACAATCGCTGCTTAACTTTGGAATGTAAATTCTTGACAACTTTTTAATTTTTTTTTGGCGTGGCGGTTTAGAGGGTAGGGTCTTTGGCTTGTTACTGGACGTTGTCGGGTTTGTATCTCTTCGTATTACATTTGATTATCCTTGCCTTATCGTGCGTTATGAAATACCGAGGTTGATATTACTGGTAAGGAATAACGGAAGAAATGCGAAAACCCTAAGTACTTTAAAATTCCAGTTATCATTAATAACATTTTGACACTTTTTAGTTAAATTTACCTAATAACTTAATTTTTCTCTAACTTTCCAAAGTAATGATAAATTTCCCCTGAGACGCCCTACTCAGTGTATTTCGTTTCCAAGTATTTAGATGAACTTAGAAGTACTTAGATGACCATCTCCAATTAGTGACCGTGGTTTACTAGGATCAGCAATTACAATCGTGATTATTTCTGTGTATCTAGGAAAAAATATTCTTTTGTTACTCAACGAAAATTTCCTCCTGGGTTCAAGAATGGTTTGGTGATTCCCATGAATGTCATTCTTTACCGAGAAAAGAGTTAATTTTGGGACAAACGGGATACCCTAATGTAGTGTTTCGTTATGGCCATGGTTCCATACCGAAACTGATATTTTCTTCCGTGGGATCAATCGTGTGAAAGTTCTATCGCCACGTTTCTCGTTCCGTTCGGACCTGCGGGCGCCTCGGCATCACCTGGGGTCAGGTCACGAGGAGCACATAATGAGGGGAACGTCCGCCAGTTGGCACTGCGTCGCGATTTGAAGTGGCCAATGGGTAGCGATTCCAGAGGGCGGGTCTCGTGGGATTCAAAGGTCGCATTCCGGGCCGAGGAAGGAAGTTCATCTCTCTAGGGAGTCGCTGTGAGACAACGGAAAGAATGATTGTAACTGTGGTGTCAGATGTATTTTTTTGTTAACTAAGTCGTGACAAGAAAAGTTATTATTCTGAACATGAAGGCAATCACACTGTAACATGAAATGTAAGTTTTTTCCTCAATTGCGCTCCTACTGCGGTAGATAAAGTATCATTATAATGTTCATCATGCTACTATTACACGAGGCAAGAACTACCTTTGTTTGTGTGTAATAGTGATGGGTCGTTCATGATCGATTCGTTCAAAATGATTGAATCATCAAGTGAGTCAAATGACTCATGATTCATTTCGGGAAAATGATTCGATCATTCAATCATTTTGTGTTTCCGTCTGCCGTGTGATTGAATGTGATATTAAGTGGAAAAACATTCACATGTACATTATCCGTCATGTCTAGTCATGAAATTTCAGAGAGATTCTTCATGGGCATAAATCCATTAATATTTGGTTTGTGGGTTTATGTTTGTATAGCATAGTTAGAGACTAGGCGCTCATTTTAAAAACGATGAAATTAACCCTTGTTACAATACCAGCGCATCATTACAGTTGGTAAACTTGATAAGAATTTTAATTACCTGCTCAGTTGAAAGCTCCTAATTGAATGTAATTCAATACTGCAGATTAGAAAACATTCATGCACATTAATTTGTGTAGTCTGAGCTAGTGATTTAATTTTCATGTACATATTTGGACGTTATTCTTCTTGAATTCAGAGTCTGTGACAGTTTTGCCTCTCGAAATATTCTCGTGACTATAGTACTTGGAAATCTCCAATTTAATGCGGATCCAAAATTTGTAGAATATGGAAATCAATCAGCCTTCCTAAATTTCTAATCACGATAGTATTATTCGAAATCAATTATTCCAATAGATTAATGGCATTAATTAGCATCAATCGAGTTTTTGAGTCTCTTCAATCTTGATTCATTCGAGTCTTTCGATTCACGTGAGTCTCGTGATTCATCTAATCAATCTGACTTACGACTCATAATGAATCAAATGATTGAATCAGTTGATTGAATCTTTTAAGTGACTCGAATCAAAATGATTGAATCACTAAAATGATCGACTTCACCCATCTCTAGTGTGTAAGTTTACTATTTACACGCTTTCAAAAAAGGAGACCTACTTCATTTAAATAATTTTGGATTGAAAATAACTCAGGTGGCGGGAGAACACCAACGGCATTTCATCCGTGCTTGAAAGAAACCAAACGCACGATCAGGGTAAGCGTACGTAGGCGTAGTATACGTAGCTGATGAATGAAGTTATATTATTTTATACATTTTCAGGGGAAGAATTTCTTGCTCCAATGTAATTTATCGATCCATTTCGGAGGAGAGAATATGGAGTGTTAGAACCAAATCTCAAAGCGCAAGCCACCAAAAGTATACGTAATATTGTATCTCACGTTACTGTATGCGTGACGCAATTCCGTCTACATCCAGAAATGTAAGTCTCTTGTTGTTCTAGTGTCATCTAGCGGAGAAAAAAGTTATTAGGATTTAAGTGAAAGAAAAAGTAAGGGAGGAAACTTGGGCGTTGGGTTTGGCGAAATAAGATTGAAGGACCTCAGTTTTACTTAGCATCCAAGGGACAGAATCCTGTTCTTGGAATGTTGCCCTCGCACCACCATAGCAGATACCAGAAACTGGACCGGCACCCCTATGAAGTTGGAATTGCGCTGAGAAAGATGGTCGACTGTTGAAATAATTGCTGTTCAGATTTCACTCCCGATTATTTGGCACTTTACGTAAGGTGACTAGCGCGGTAATTGTAGCCGATTAAGTGCATGTTCTTTTAAGCATATGACGTGATTTTTCGGCGTGGAATTCAAAATTTTAGCGTAAATTACATTCAAATGTATTTTTTGGAAACTGCGTGTCTCCGTGATAATCGTTAAGGACGACCAAAATAACATGTAAGTGTTATTTTCCATTTATATGAAATATGTACTTATGTAATCGGATTACATATTACGAAATGTCTCGTTTGCCATAAAGCTATGAGTTACAACAGCCAAGAAACTGAATCTCAAGTTTTCCTTTTAATCTTTAGAGAACCGCTAATGAGAGCATGTATGAAAAGTTTTGCGCAGATATGCACATCTTCAAAAATCGCTCCAACCACCTTTGAAGTGTTAAGACGTTTCCACCGTGACTGTGTAAACGAAAAAAGACATGAATTGCATTTTTTCGGTCATACATTTTTATCTATGATAGAAAAATGTTACTCTTACCCCTAGTTTCGCCAGTGATTGCGTTTAACATCCAGTAAATTTCAATTTGCGAAAAATTTTGTAGTTTAAAAAGGTAGGTTTTTTCTATATCAAACAGATGAAAAGTTTTTGGTTAAGTTGTCAGAACGCGAATATAATCATATTTAAGCCTGTTTTTCGTTGAAATCACTTTAGACGGCCTTTCCGATAGACTTATGTGGTCCAAGGGTTCTTTTACCCTTATTGTGGTACCCTGGTAGGGTTTGGAGTAGAACTGATATTTTTCGCCTCCTCAGGATTCATTGACTCATTGACTCGAAGCTTTGCCAACACTATGAATTGCCGTACAAAATACTTCCAACATTAAACTCAGGATAATATCCAGCCAGGCGAGATGCTGTGGAACGGTATCTTAAATGACAAACGAATGATTTGGTACTGTCCAATTAATAACAACTTGGTGCAACACTTGTTGCGACTGTTGCGCAGTTATCATCAGGCTTGGTGATGCAAGACTCATTGTACCCGATGATGACTGAGTGACAGTCGAAACACATGTTGTACCAAGTTGTAGGAAAGTAAGAAGTACAAACTCTTTGTTTTTCATAAATTCAGGGTTTAAAAAATGTACAGGAGTTTGAACCATATATGTTCACCCTCTGGAATAGACGGAGTGTGCGGAATATGAGTGAAATGTTTTCGCTCTCTCGTGATTCCTATAGTGTCGTCGAGACTTTTGCTCCAAATCTATTACATCATTGGCTCAGTCTCCAATATCGTGGATCTAGTAACCTTAAACCAAAGCATTAAATCGTACAATATTTCTGGCTAAGAATATGAAGTGGGATGTGCGAAATCGTTCATTTATAATTGGATTCTGGGGTTAAAAAATGTACTGAAGATCGAACCGTCTATCCACTCCCTCTGCCATAGACGCAGTGCTCGGAATCCAAGTGGAACATTTCGCTATCTCGTGATTCGCGTCGTCATGATTTTCGCTCAAATTCTATAGCGTCATTTGCTCAGTCTGCAATATCGTGTTTCTAATAACCTTAAACCAAAAGTATTGAGTCGTAAAATATTTCTTGGTAATATTATGAAGTGGGCTGTGCAAAATCATTCATTTGTCATTGAATTCAGGGGTCAAAAAATGTACTGAAGAAAATACCGCCTATGCTCTTCCTCTGAAAATAGTACTAATTCGGAATACTATTGAAATTTGTTGCAATCTCGAGATTTGTATCGCGTCGTCATGATTTTTTCTCCAGTTTTGTTGCGTTATTTGCTCCGTCTCCAATGTCGTAGATCCAATAATCCTAAACCATAAGCATTAAATCGTACAATATTTCTGAGGGTGGCGTATAGGACAGCATCTCTGCGTTGAGGGTTCCTTTCCTCTCCCCACTGCCTTCCGCTTCCTCAATCTTTTTCTCCATGAATATCCTGTTCATCCCCTTCCCACTAAAAATCCTTTGACTCCTCGCCAAAGTCTTATTTACCCTCTCTCTCCCCCCTCCTTCCACCCCTTTCTGCCAAACCTCCCACTTTCCCTATTTCTCCTCGCCTTGGGTTTTATATCCTACGACTTCCCGCCACTCCCGTCAAGTTGGGTGGGTGGGTGTACTTTGGCTAGTGACGGTTCGAAAAGTTTTGAAAACGGAAGTGAGGCTCAGAAAAGTTGGCCCGCGTCCAGAGCTTTAGGGGGCCACTAATGCGAGGATTCTTGGGGGAGTGTGTGAAGCATTCCCCTCGTCTGGGCGTACTTGTTTAGGAAACACCGGGCACGTGCGGATTCGTCCAGCTTCGTTGAATTCCAACTCGACCGTGCTTTATTGTTTACTCGCGTGGGTGCTTTGCACAGTTGAGGTCAATACCTTGGCTTGGATAGGCGTCAGTATAGCTTCAGAAAATTCATCATTCATAACACGCCACTCTGCTATTGCTAGAATCTATCACTTTTGCTGAAATCGACCCAATCAAAAACTCAACGTTTTATTTAAGAATTCAAAGTGCTGAATGTATGTGAAAATCGTCGAAAAATCTCCTTTCATTAAAAACCTCGTGTAGAACAATGATTACGCATCTCATTGATTGAAAACTAATGTGCAAAGTGCCAGTCAGAGGTATCCACATGGCAGACGCTACTGGAGGCAAAACTAAATGACTTCCATAAATCGGATGCATAAAATCCATTAAAAACCTCCAGGGAAACCAAAATTGGAAGAATGATAAGTTTTTATGCCAGAAAGTACTGCTACGTGGAGAATTTAAACGATTAGGTAAACGGGTGGAGGCTGGTATGGATTGCCACTTAGATAGATTGGTAGACGATCGAATGGTTAAGATCGTCGGTAATGAGCTTCTAGGTGGTAGAAGAAGCGAGGGGAGAACAAGAAAATGCTAACGGCACGGTAGAGATATGGAATTATATGAGAATGTACTGAAAGAAATATACTTAAGCCTCGGAAGAAAGTTGGAAGAGGGGGAAAAGATAAATAAAATTTTCAATAAAAAATTGATCAATGAACTGATCGGTCATGCTCTTTCGTTACATACCAAGTGTAATGATCATTGCATTTTGATGCTTTGTCAGCATTGAAGCCATTAACGTAGGGGTTGGCTGAACGTGGCATTTATCTTTAGAGGAAGCTCGTGAAATGGATTTCATCTGTTTCGAGGGACTAATTGATATTTGCCCATGTGATATTGATACGTCTCGCTCCCGCAGATCAACATTTTAATTAGAGGGAAGTGAAAAATACTGTGGAAATCTTAGTTTTTAATGAAGTTTATTTAGTGAAATTGCAAATTACGAAGTGTTTTCTTCCCTTAAATGCAGAATTTTCAGGATTATACTTCAACTCATCTCTTGTTTCAGATTTATCTTATGCCCACCCACATAAATTTAATCTTGAGTGACTACAAGAATATGTGGATGTGAGGGCTTGAGCAGGACTTTATTAACCTCTACGTATTACTGGGTATTTTTTTCAAATATGAAGTTTTAAGGTATAATGATTATATAGTGAGAAAAAGGGAAAGTAATTTAAGCTGAAATACTTTAGTGCGTGGATTGACTTTAAACATACTGATTATCGGAGCTTGCGGACTTCTCGAGCTTGACTGCGTGGAGTCAAGATTTTATTGGCGACGTTTCGAATGCATTGCTAAATCCGTCTTGAGGTCGATGGAAAAGGCGCGCCTTTATTTAGGCAAGCTCCAGGTGTCTCCGCACGGTCACCTTTTGGCTGCCAATCAGAGTATGCCTGGAAGAGACTTCTTTCCAAAATGAGACCGGGGAACGACACTGATTGGTAGCCAAAAAGAGATATAGCCTGGGCATGACGAAAAATTAACTTCTTATATTTCACACTTAAAGGTCCATACCCAGGTTTCGACTGTACAGCGATCATTATCAAGGCTAATTATTGATAATGATTGCTGCGCAGTCGAAACCTGGGTCGGCAATAAACATTTTGTGTGTAATATACTAAGTTAATTTTTCATCATGTCTGTGACAATTTCCCAAAAGGTTACGCTTCAATTTTATTCGAGATAAAGCCTGCCTTCGTTAAGATGTCCTTTTTCTGTCGACTTTAAAATCGATTTGTCAATGCATTAGAAACATTGTCAAAAGAAACCTTGACTCAACTCTGCAGAAATCCATAGAAAACCCCTTGCTCTTTTACCTGCTTGGACTCACTTTCTCGTTTTGTTACCGGCCGTTTCATTATGGAGCACAAATTGTTACGAGTCTGGGCATGGGGATCTTGGGGAAGCGATGGCAGAGATATTGAGTCTGATCGTTTCTTTTCTTTCCGTTCCCCGTTCTTCATCAAAGTCCGCCCTCAAAAACTCTACCTCCACAGTCTCAACCTCCACCTAAATACCTTTTCCTCCGAACCCAATCTTCACGCATAGTGACTGCTTAACTGTTCGTCAATGCTTGTTTTTTCCGTCTTTTCGCTTTTCATTCACTCTCTTCCCACGGCACCACTTCGAGTTTTCCAGACCCCCCTCGAGAGTCGTTCCACGTTCACAATATCTTTCCACCTCGAGCACTTTCCTCTTCCCTACCCTCACTATCTCTCTCTTTCTCTCCTGTGAATAGAGGCTGAGAATCGCTCACGAAACGGGGGAGAAAGGGAGAAGAGACACGATTGCAATCGAATGAGCCTTTTATCCTTCACTACAACCTCATGAAGTCCTGTCGGTGAAGCTAAAAAAAACCATGATTGAGATTATCTTCCTTTAGTCTGGAAATGCTTTAAATTTTTGACGAATTTTTGATTTTCGTATCCGTCTTGTATGCCATGAGCGATTTGAGTAAGATGTTTCACGCGAGAGTGAAGACGTCCATATTAAGATGTATGTGTTCTCGTGATTATAGTAAAAACCTCGTAATTATTCTGTTCTTGAGTCATCTTAATTAGCGGTTCCCAAAAGGGTCGCGTCACCCGCGAAACCCCGCCATGTGGGAGAGCCTACAGCCTTAATTTTTGTTACTCCTTGAGATTTTTTACCGTTTATTTGGAATTTGTTTACAATAAGTGTATCATTTTAAGCTCTCATGGATTTTTGGGATTTATTTATTTTCAATTATATCCTTTGGGGTTTCTAAAATTCTCTAAAAGGGGTCCTGAATTTGTTGACACACTTTTTTAAAGGTTAATGTGATTTTTTCATTTATAAACATCATCGCCACAACACTATTGCGGAAGAGTGGTGTTAATAGCATGCTGCTATGTTGTGATTGAATTATTTCAGAGAAAGAACATTCTTTTAATAAAAAAAATAGTACAACTTCTGATTTCTTGTTTTAATTGGAAAACTCGAACTGAATGTTTTATCGATTAAAACTTCCATGATTCCAGAAGAATCAGATTCCAGTACCTCTCATTGCTTTCAAAGTTGCAAAATGAAATAAATTATGGCTAGATAAAAAATTATTTTACTCTAATTTGGATATATATCAATTTTTAAGAAATTTATTCGACTCAAGGTAAAAGTGGTATTATTAAAAATCGTTATTTAATATTCCACTACGGTTTTATTATGACATCCCCAGTTTTGTTACATGGGGTACGTCTTCATGTACGAAACTTGGGCGAAATTCTAATGAATAATCAATTTCAATTTTAGAATTGTTTTATATTGTATCCAGTAAAACAATAAGTAAGCACACATGTTCTTTCGAAAGCAAGATTTTTTAAATTTCGTGTGAGATATACGCCCGAAAGCTGTTTGAGGTTAATGACTTAAAATATCTGTGCTTTTCATATTTCTTTAAAAACAAATTTCGAACATATTTAATGATGAGTATGAAACTATAAGTGGAATATTATATTTGGAAGCAGTTTCTTGCCTAATGGAAGAGTCTCAATCGAGCTTTAGTTTGACTGGACTGACTTATCCCACACTTCCTTACCCGAGTTCCTCATTCTCTCCACCTCGGCTAGTGAGTTCTAGAATGAGCATGGACGCGTCTGTTTTGATCGTTTTTATCCGCAACATTTCCCTTAACTATCCACTCTCGAGGGAGAACGATGTTATATTTTGTGTTCTCGGACAGTCTTCCACGGAATGAGGAATGTTCTCGACTCATTTTGGGTTAATTTTCCTTTTAATGGGTGTGTTCGGTTCTCTATGGTCTTTTTTCATTGGGCTTTAAATCTCTCTCTCTCTTTATCTATCTCTGTGTGTCTTGCCCTCCCTACAAGATTTTAACTGTCTCTGCGCTGCTAACGATATAACCGCTAGTTGCTTCGCTTCTAACAAAAGCCGCATCTCACCGTAAAAGTTTTAAAATTGTAAAAAAACTTATTGATTAATCTGCGTTTGAATATTTTGATTAATTTTCCTATCAGGTGGCCTTAAATTTGAATCATGCCCTATGGCATCATGGCAGACCCTACCTTTAGAATAGACTAGCAGTAAAGCTAATGCTAGATTTAGAATTGAATAAAATTTACCAATAGATAAACATAACATAGTGATGATTTTGTTTCTAGTTTATTACTGTGGAATGCAAATAATTGTTCGATTTCATGTAGTGGTATTATTTCTGCTTAGGGAATGATTTAGTTTAGATTAAAAAAAGGAAAAGCTCTAATACCCCGTATGAATTTCTTAGCATGGCATTTATTTTGTAGCCATGAGCGATTTGAGTAAGATGTCTCACGCGAGAGTGAAGACGTCCATATTAAGATGTATGTGTTCTCGTGATTATAATCGTTCTCGTTGTTAGATTATTTAGCCATGTTTTCCAGAATGTAGACTGTAGATGTTCCCCGTTATTAAATATTTTTTTTTGCTATAGACCAACGTCAACTTAAGTTTTAATTCTATTTTGAAATAAATTCTGAAGTGTACATACTGTTAAACTAAAATAACGAGGCTAAAAGCATGATTCGAAACGGCATGCTAAAATTGCACTGAATTAGAAGTATAACCAAAATCCGCAAATCTTTGTGGTCCATTAAATAGGTGTAAAGAGCTTTATTTTTAACGCTTTTTTCAATCAAAATATCATGTAATTAGTTAAATTAAAATATTATTCTAAGCTTTACCTTTCTTTTTGAATGCGTTTACTTGTTACGTATGGACTTCAGCGACAGTAGTTCGTCATAGCTAAATGTTTGGTGAAACCTTTCTAAGATATTTTTTTCTCAATTAGTTGTTTAAGTAAACGCTATAATATTCCCTTTCTTTCAAAGCTGTAAACTAAATCGCTGATGTTATCACTCCCATAAGGAAGGTTAAAGTTTGCATGATCGTTGCTTTTTAATTTTTTTAATTTTTGTTAATGTTAATCTTTCCTTTAAGCGATGATTGTGATATTTTTGCCTATGCCATGCAAATTTTTTATCGCGCCCGTTAGCTGTCACTATTTTAATGATTCATTTTTTACTTTAGTCTGACCGCATTTCATAGAAGCACCTCGAGAAGCAAATACACGCGAGATTAAAGACGTATTGTTTAGTGCTTTTGTTTTTTTCTTTGCCGCTTAACGCCTCGAATGGTCGACTTTTATTTGCTGGAAAACTATCGAATCTTTACTGGAGTTATTGCTTTAGTTGGTAAGCCACTATTGTGTTTCCGAGCTCGTGTTTTTCCCCCAAGATGTTTGTGGCATTGATGAGAGGTGGCCAATGGCTGAAGAGATGGACGCTCGTGGCAGAGAAGAGATACCTGATGGCGCCTTTGAGAGGGTCCTGCGAGTGCTACTGCGCCGCTGTCTCTTTTGTCATTTCCCTTGAAATGGGGGCTCTGGTGCCCCCTTCTAACGATCACAACTACTCACGATTGCTCTTCCCTGCAGCTCAACCCTGGGGGTTACGGGTCCCACACGTCGCCGGCGCATCACCGGGTGGCCCTGGTTCGTCATGGAGTGTTCGACGGGCACAACTTCCCGAAGAATGCGAAGTGAGTACAAGGATTATATTTTTAACTTTTCATTTTCAATGTAATTTTTTTATTCTTATCAAGTGGGAGCATACGAACCATCTCTCAGTTGGTGGGGATCACGATCGACGTTTGTTGACGTAAAATAAGCTGACGGTGGAGTGAGTTCTAAGTTTATCGTCTTGTTCCCGTCAGAGAGGGGCGCATTACGAATGACAGATCAGCGCCGATATTCGATCAGTTTTGCAAATGGAGTTCAAAATGGTTGCGAAGTTGCTGTATAGTTTTCATATTTTATAAAATAAAAATAATAATATTTTAAAATACTGACGAACATGTTTCAAGATGGTTGCATACGTTTCTGTGTAAAATTGTGAACTGATGATGTCGCTTTGCATGGAGTGTAATACGCCTATAGAAGCCCCCGTTGGTAAATTTTTTGCAAATGGAGTTTAAATATGTTGCAAAAAAGGAGATGGAATTCATATTTTTTAGTAAAACAATCAAATCTGCGCAAAAATGCTGACGTGTATTGCTTCAGGAAGGATAACTGTATATCGTTGTAAAGTTAAAAATTAAGTTGAACCGTCTAGATTTGAAATTTGTTTAATGTTAAAAAACGATCCTCGCATCTAATTGGCTGCCGTTGAAGTTGCGTGACGGAAAAATTTAATTCATCGACAGGGTCCGCTCTTCGTCAGTCTTAAGTGAGCCGTAGTGATTGGTTCACTCTGCAGCAATCGCCAAGCTTCGCGCTCGCTACTGTTCTTTCCCTTCACTTCAGGAAACGTCGATCGTTATCCCGCCCTAATCCTCTTTGGAAAATTTACTTGGAAGAACGATCATTGACGACATCGTACGGATACGGTCAGTTGGCTTTTTACAAGCCCAATTTCTGTAACTGAAAATCTGTTAATGTGCAAGAATAATTTAATTCGTAATATCCCACGCTTTTGTAGTATAACTGACCGGTTTCGATGTCACAACATCATCATCAGAGTTCGACTACATGTCAGTCAGTCATATTAAAACAGTGCGGAAAATTACAAAGGGAATTATTTTTTTAAATATGGCGGTTCCACAAAGTTTCTCCGCGTACCATTACGTTAATTTCAGTGATTCAAATCAGATGAAGTTGTATGTATGTTATTTTTACTCGTAATCGTTTTGCGCAGTCATTACTCTTTTCAGCACATTGTTGCTATCATAATTTATTGTGCAATTTTAAATTTTCGCTTACTGTTTGCAGTCTTAATTCTTTCGACTTGCTCTACGATGATATATTTGTGATTTAAGTCAACAAGAGTAAAACAAATGCGTTGAATACGATTCCACTACGTGTAACAGAATTAACTATAACGTAATTGAACTCGTTATGAAGATTCATGACTTTTCTTGATTCTGCATCACAGTAATAACTCATTGATTAGAAGCATAATCATTGATTGTGTAAAATATGTCTGAGGATCAAAATATTGGTTTATATGCTCCACGACTGGTATGAATTTGTGTAAAATTAACTATAGATTGGTAAGTATTAATTTATTGAAACTATAGGATGATTGGTTTCCAGAGTATTTCTGTTTATGTCGTTCTGTATTTTTCTTTTATTTTGCTGTAATAGTAACAGAACCTTGTTCTCTTATGTCAGCTAGTCAGTTGTACCTCGAGGTGTAAGATTTTCGTTTACATGATGTAAATGTCCTCACGTCAAATCCTTAAGGTAAAAAAATCCGAAAATTTATCGTGTATGGTGTTATTTTCTTCAGCAAGATTAATATTTTATAATTCAGTATTTGACATGGATGCTTAATCAAGATGTCTTCTGGCTTGTTAGTGAGTGAAAGGAACAAGATAGTGAAATGGTAATGTCGTTTGTTTTTTTTCTGTCTTTTAGTTCTGAATGGATAACATTACGTGTCTTATTTGAGAGCATAGCGTTAGTAATTTTGATAAATTTGTCAGTCGACCTTGAGACGATAATACATGATATTGCCAGTGCAATTGTTTGCTGCTTTTCGTATCCCTACAGTTTCTCAGGTTTAATTACGGAAAGACAACATTTTCCCCGTCAAGATATCAAAGTGGGTCAAATTTCAAGTCCAGGCCAGTTATATTCTTGTCGCTTTGAGTACAAGTACCGATCGATGGTGAAACACCATATACAACTCAGCAGAAAGAGGAAAGGAATCGTTGCCAGTTTATGAAATGAGACCAATGAACCCTTGGAAATACGAATTTGAATTTCGCAAGTTACAGCATGCATTTTTTTGTATCTCGTTTGTTTATTATTATAAGTAGCTGACTTCATTTATCTACTCCCTCCAGAGCCTTTTTATGCTCTGTCGCATGAGTAGACCTTTCCTTAGGCCATCTTAAAGATGTTCGTAAGCTTTTCTATGTTGCAAAATGAATATTGAATGTTAAACTCATTCGGAAACTCTTTTGTCTCTTCTATGGGTTTTATCCTCTCGGATTTTGCTTTACTACGGCATCCTCGCCCACAGGAAGATGCCATAAAAACTCGAAACCGCGTGGGTATTTGGCCACAAATATGTCTTTTTTATTGTGTAAATTTTGACGTGCGTTCAATTTTGATGTACTTAGTTTGAAAAAGGCTTCAAACTCTATCAGTAAAAAGCAGTATTTTGGTCACCCAAATATAGGGAGCAGTAAAAGTATCGATTACTTCTTTTAGATCCGGCCAAAGATAAGAGCGATCGAATTTAATATTTCAATATTACAACATCATCCTTAACTTCTCGAAAATAGGCTATAATTATATGTGTAAATAAAATAGAAAGCTCTACTTTCTTATTACTGGCGTAGAAAATGACTATGAGTTTCCAATGATTTTCATGCATTTTTTTCCAATATGAACTACAAGCTCTTCAAAACCTACCAATTTTATTCAAACTCTGTTTTCAAAAGGCAACGTAACACTTTTAGTTTTAATTCTACATTTGACGTTGCACTTTATGTTAGGATGCAATTTTCTAAATGTAGAATTTTGTACTCCTATTAATGTACGACAGAATTATGGCAATGGAGAATTAATTCATTATCCAACTCATTCAAACGACTTTTTTTCGTGAAGCCATAATTTTACTAAAGTTGTTAACGTTTGTCACCATTTATTTCATTGGTGGCCTTGTTGTGATAAGCAAATATACTATATGTACTGTTATAATTACTTAGCTAGATAATCAGTGATTATATCAATATTGAGAGTTCGTACGGTTAGAATCCCTTGATGGCCTTGCAAAACTTTTTATGTCCCAGGGAATAAAGAGAGCCAGTTATTGTGTATTATTTCATTTAAATTAAATATTATCAAGATAACATTTAGTTATTTAAGAAAAAATTTTGGTGGTAACCTAGTCAAGACTTCCGATCAGTTCTCTAATCTATGACACGTAATTAATTTACAATTAACAGTATGTGTTAGCTTTGATGAAAGTTTTGAGAATGAAATGATCGAGTCGAAATATCTAAGCTCCTAAAAAATAAGGAAGTTTCACCTAGCATTCGAACTCTATAAATAATTTTAAGAGGTTTCTTCTCATTTATTTCATTTTGTTACTTAGCTCAGTTTATTTTCAGAATTACTTGTTACAAATAGATATCCGCCTGCACATTTTAATGCGTTACTAACTTGTCAATTGCTTTAGTTTATGGCCGATTAGATTAATTAGAACAGAACATTATTCTTAGTTTACTTGCCGATGAAAAGCTAATTTGGTTAATGTATATTTTCATTTTTTTCCTATGTGAATCTGAGTTTTTTTTTATTAGATCAGATAGAAAGAATATGGAAATTGTAGCATCGGATAGTCTTCCCGTATCTTGGCCACTTCATTTTCAGTTGAAGTGGTCACAATCACGGTAATGAACGATGTTATTTGTATTCCAATATTCATAGCTTCAAATTAGGCATAATTATTTTCTATCTCTCTCAATACTCTCCCCAAAATACTGTATCATATTCCAGTCGCGAAATAAGTGGGCGAAGAACTTAAACTATTTTATAGTCAGAATTAATTGAGCGGATGGCGTATATAATTTGATCGTATTTGACATTATGTAACACCATCAGATAGTTGCGCCATAGAGTAATAATATAGAGGTCTCGCTCCCGTGCTAAAGAGCGTATGCGTTTTGAAGAAGTTCTGGAACTGTCGATTGGCGTCTCTGTAGTCGACTGGTTCCATGGTCGCGCGTCTAGTTTGAATTCGTTTCGAATCGTGATCTTCTCTGACTTGGCTTGAGAAGATTCGGCATTTCAAAGTGGGAATGTTTTCGTCGAAGTTTTCCAAACGCGGGTAGTGGAGGGAGGTGCTCTTGTCCTCAAGATAATCAGTGGAAGGCTTTTAGGAATATTCACGCCATCTAGTAAAGAATAGTAGGAAGAGAAAAGGCGTAGCATGTCTCCCATAAGGGCGAGCCCTCTGTATACTCTTTGGTTGTGTGCATTACGCATTAAGGACTCCTTTATAATTGCTTAACCAATTTACAGCATGCTCTTCGGTGTGTACTCCTGTCCAGATTAGAATCATATTTAATTTCTCCTGTCTCTCGTTATCAAACAGAAAGAGTCAAGGTAATGTCGGAGCAACAGAGAGGGACTACTTCTGGGTACAGTCAGTAAACTACCGCCCTGCGATCGGTGACGATGGATGCAGGAGACATACAAAAGATCGCCAGGCCATGATACCAAAGAGGTTTGATTCCATTTTCAGAAACACTAACTGTTTAGCCACGTATATTTTCTGAATCCTATAGAAACGAACCATGAAATTTTTAATGATGGATTTCATTATTTCTCCAATCAGGCCTTCCTTTTACTAACGCATTTGAATACATTTCTCCATTTTTTTATAACCGTGGCGAAACAGATAGCCTGTCAAATATTTATGTCATTAGATGAATGTCTTCCATAGAGCCACAAAATATCCCCGCTAGTTTCAATGAATTGAGCACTCACCAGAACCCCACTGAATTGATTCACATTCAATGCATTATGTTTAGCATGCCTCACGCCTCACTCCTATTCATCAAACCATTTATATTTTTATTTCTATCACTTTTCTCACTGAATGGCATCGCATCCGTTCGCACCACTTATTGGCACTACTAGTTTTTTTATGTTTATTCTTAATGTTGTGATGAAACATAAATAATGAAGTTATTTTATGATCTCTATCTTAGCTTAGGAAAGAAGCGTCCCAATATAACTGGTGTTAGTGCAGTTTAAACTTCCTTATATGAATATATATATATATATTATGGATTTACATGAGTAAACTCCATAAAGTTTTTGGTTACGGCTATGACTTAGACCCTGTTTTACAAATAGCCAAAACAGGGCCATGACTTAGGCCCTGTTTTGTTGTCTGGTTAATGCTAACCGCAAGATAATGTATACATTTACATCGCCTTGATATTATGGAAGATTTAGGGTTTTGTGAATATATATTCAGGCTAGGGTTTTGTCGAGAACTATTAATATCAATTTTCATTTAGAAAATATATATTCAAAAACATTTTAACACCGGGTATTTGTTAAAAATAGAACAATTTATATCTCCACACGATTGTTCATTTTATCGATTGAGAAAACGAAGCATCAGACAGCTGCGATGTTCGAAAAATCGTTTTTTCAACCAGTTACGTAATAGCCCTTAAGATGCGTCGATCATTTGCCATAAGGTCTACTGCCCATTTGGGATACAATTAAAGATCCCATTTCGAAATTTTTAACCTGAATACTAAAATTGTTCAAATGTTTCCGAAGCATTATCATAAATGACGGAAAATGATTAAACTAATCGGTATTAAAATTCATTATATGATGCACATTTATGTATTGCAAACAGTTGTTAAAATGGAAATGAGCTTAATATTACGTTTTGCGGAGTTCTCTGGAAATTTTCGGCAACGTACTATCATGTCGTTGGTACTCTAATTGCTAATGGTGAATTCCATTTTCAAGATGCTATCGGCTTTGGAAGCAACAAATCGTTCGGTATCAGACACGCATCCCGTTTATAGATACTGAACCAGTGGTCGGCAAACTGCGGCTTGCGAGCCACATGCGGCTCTTTGGCCCTTCGAGTGTGGCTCATCCACCAAAGTGCGAACCAATAGTTTTAAGTTTTAGTTAAACTAAAACTTAAAATTTTCAGTAAAGTTTATTACATTAATTTTAGGGAGTATTTTGAAGTATAAGAAAATGTAGTTTCGAGGATTGAGAAAGGTATTTTGAGATGCTTTGGATATATAGAGAAGATGAACGAAAGAAGATAGACGACAAAAGTATGTAAGACGAGTGAGGATAGGAAAGTTGGAAGGGGTCAGCCTCAGCAAATGTACCTCAATCAGATTGAGGACATTTTTAGCAAAGGCCAACTTAGGAGTCCCGTAATTAATTAACTAAGTTAATAACAATGTAGCTACCTATATAGTTTGTTTTAAATATTAGGCTCTCAAACGAAATTTCAATCGTTGTGCTGTTGGTATATTCAGCTCTGTTGACTAATGCGTTTGCCGACCACTGTACAAAACTGTTCCATTCAGTGTTCCCTGTCGAGGTAGGAGAGAAATGATGCGTCATGGAAGGTGATGGTTGGATATTTTTCGTATCGAGATTGAAATTCGTCCTTTCAGAGGGCGCTGGAAATTTTTGACGCCCATCTTCAGATGCGAAAACGCCCCTTCTACGGAGTGTTTCCCACTGCGATCCCCACGCGTCGGGTCCGCGTAGTCTGCACCCACATCATCTCCCCAGTCTTCAAAGCTCCTCACAACAACCCCTCGGCAATATCCCTTAATTCAAACGAAGTTACCCTCAGAGATGTCTGGGGAAAGGGACGAATACGCCCTTAGATATGACTCACACCTCCTTTCCCCTCTCTCTCCCCCTGAAAAAACCACATACGCCCTTGGCAGCCAGGGGTTTAGGTCCCTAGCAACCGTCCTCCATGTTGCTTGGAGACGTAAACATACCCGTGTCTTCGGAGCCGCTCCCAACCCACTTTCCTTGGTGCTGCTCCAATGTTGACAATATGTGATGGATTCGTGAAGGCTTTCGATCGTCAGTTTTAACGCTTAGTTCCCCTATCATTTCCTGCGTCGAGTTTAATGACGCCGTATTAACTGTTAGATGAAGCAGTCTCTACGCTTGTTGGAAGGAGCTTTTAAATTTAACGGGGAGTTCCATGTATAATAGCGAGCGGAAGGATACCCATCAAATCGTTTACTGAAGTGTTCGTCCGCCTTGGACGTCTAAATGTGAAGGTCTATTAAATGCCTGTTCATGTTTGCGATATCGCCGCTGCTGACGTTGGTCCGCATTTTCACGGGGAACTGGTGATCAGGCTCTTTCACTATATTCTGTTAAATATACTATTTTCCCGAAGTTCCTTTGTTATAGCTTCATTATACTCGACGATTCGAGAATTTACCGTCTTCCAACACGCCGAGGTGATATTATCTTTAGAATTCGGGTACGTGAAGTACATTTAACTGTTTGTGGGCATGGGGGTTTTCAATGGAATAGCGTCCTCATTGGATATCGTTAGTTAGGCCGTACATTCGGAAGCTGGACTTAAATGTTGTGAAAATAATATGTCCTAATTGGACTCAACTTTTGAATTAAATACCGTAAATTAGGAAATCCAAAAATGAAAACCAATTCTGGGCGTGGGGTTGGAACCACTCTTGGACATGGCAATGTATGAAAAAAGTACTCCTATTGGTCCGCTTGCGAAAAGGGAGTAGTATTCTCAATGCAGAAATAAATAATTTGCAGTAATCCACAGAAATAAAGTTTACTGCGACCTAGGTTTTATCAGGTCACCTGATGATGATGTCAAACATCCAAACCTAGGTCGCAGTAAAGTTTATTTCTGTGGATAATTGAAATTTTTTCATTTCTTCATCATGCATAAATTCCTCTCAATATCGCGGAAATCTTCGGATTGAATAAATATTCCTAATAGTTAGGGTGTTGACTCGAGCGGTTGGAGACTGAGCTGATAAGTTGCAATACATCGTCGTATTCTTGCTTTCAGTATGAACCTGAAAAAACCGGTGCCATATCCCCTCCCTCGACAACTCTGAACACCTACCTCATACATTATTCCTCTGTCCTCTTCCTTCCCTTACTCGCTGTCATACGCCTCCCTTCACAAAATGCGCCGATCGCCGCTTATTGCCCGAGTATCCCAACCCAATCCAACCGCTCACTTCCCCCTGTTTGCACTCCCCAAGTTCCAGTCCCATGCCATCTCACTCGCTCCATTATTCCGTCACCTATCAATTTAATCCGAGGAGCGGTGGCCGAATCCATGGCGGCAGTCGTCGTGGGGGCTCACTCACTCTCTCGTATACTGATCGGCCGTAAATAACTGTAACGATATTGCTTTAGAAAAAAAAATAAAAAGCAGAAATATCGTGCCTCGATGGTATCAAATCGACACGTCGCATTATTTCGTAATTCATCCGGCTCTCGGTCCTGTTTTACGACACGGCTGGGTGCGGACTTTTCATTCTCTTTGTTTTTTTAAATTTTTTCTCTGAATTGATCTTTCCCGAGGATTCAGGGAAATGTTGAATTGTAAATGCTAAAGACTACATATAAAAAATCTCCTCCGTAATCTCGAAACCATCTTCCATCCCTCGGATCATTATGAAATTTAAAAAAATACTTATGAAATTATTCTGCATCTAGTGGTAGGGATGGACTGAGAGAGTCATGGGTGAATATGGTGGGAGATACATTTTAAAGGGTGGAATGTATGGAGTCTTAAAAACCAATGGCGTACAAAAACTCATTCTACCCGCGATCTATAAGCGATCACAATAAAAACCGAGCTCCACTAAATACACTCCCATAATACACGTCACCATTTCACCTCCCAAAACCTTATACCTTAGTATATATATTGTCTCACAACTTTTTGAGGAATTAAGGTGGTAACCCCTAGAGACTCGAGGGCTACACGCTAGGCTAAGATTGCTTTAGACATTCAGAACTTGTGTGTTACAGATCGACACAGATAATATTATCATGACGACTCACTACATCTCTAGGTCTGAAAGAAGCGATAAAATAAGAGGGATACATTGCCGAATGGATAGGTGCAAAAACTCGTTCTCTCCGAGCACAATAAGCGATCATAATAAAACTGAGTTCCACTAAATACACTCTCATAATACACTTCGCTATTTCACCTCCCAAAACCTTATCCCTTACATCTTTACACGGCTGGTGTCCTAACACCCCCAGCCACTCGCCCATGCGGCGGCTTGCAGGGTAATATGTACATGAAGTTACGTTGGAAACAGAAAACTTTCACCTCTGACGATAGGATAACTGTCAATCGCCTTGACTTTGAACCTTATGTGTTAAGTATTTCTCGTTCTCGCCGGGGAGAACTCATCCGCTTCCTTGCCCGACTCGTTATTATTCCCGTGGAAAATAAATACGGCGTCCCTTTTCTCGCGTCCGCTCTCAAAGCGGTGTCCCCCACCCTCCGACGAGGCAACGCCCCCCTTCGTCCGTGTGTAAGCCACCGCGTCTGTCTCCTTCCACCTGACGGTTTGTTTACTCACTCGTCGTCCGCGCTCTCTCTGGATATCGTATTCAACAAGTTTTTCCTCTCTGCGCTCTCACTCTCTCCCCCGGTCGGTGAAATGTATAATGTAATTCATCGCGAGAGGAAGAAGAGAGCCGGCTCTTCGCGCTTATTACTTTACCGCACGATTTCCCACAACCTTCCACTTTTTCCCGCGCAAGATTTTTCGCTGCGGCGTCTTCATTCACTTAGTTCTCTTTCTCCGGTATGTGTATGACCTCCCTCCCTTTCGTCCACTCCAATGGACACCTAATGCTCGGTTGCAAGAACATGTAGTTATGGCATTAATATTTATGAGATCCATGAAGTTATAGATATCATAAAATTATTTGGGTTACAGGAACACATCTACTAATTACATAACTTATTCACCTTAATATCCGGTAATATCTTCAAATATTTGATGTAATCTTCCACCGCCGGATAAAGTGTATGAAAGTTTATTAATAATTAAATAATTGCTAATGCACATAATAATTAGTCAGTATGAGTAAACGAAATGATTATTTTTCTCAAAATAACTCTTTAATCAAACAAATAAGTCTCCAATCGGTTCATTGCGCATCCGCCATCTTGGCTACATATGGAACTCATAATTCCACGCCATAAATTATGAGACCAATAAATTTATCGAATGTTTCTGCTACACTTACTGAATGGTTGCCATGGCTCATGGGTCCCATAACATTATAGAACATATATGTGCCGCTCCTGCAGCTGGCCATAAAACGAGAGTGTTAGCAGTTCGAGAAACGTCCGCAATATGGGCTCCGTCTGGCTGTCGGAGTAGAGAAAAGTCTCAAGAGGAAGGCTTGGCGATAAATACGTAGAGAGTATGAAGATGGAAGTTCGTAAGAAGAACCACTAGAGATTTAGGAAGCCAGCAGTTGATTAAAGCCAAGATTAAATCAGAACCTCACACTGTCCCCAGTCGCACATGCCAGATCGCTGTCAGCAGAACAATACTAGACCTAACCACAATGCAGGAAACACGCAAAACATGATGTTTGCCCTACTCGGCAGATTTAGAAACTCTCCTTGTGCGTGGTATTATTTTACCTATCTATTCGGATATTGATCTCTTTTATTTTATCGCTTTTACTGTTTCTGTGAGAGGTTTGATATTCGTCTTCTTCGTCCATAGTGTCTCTAATTTTCTCATTCCCTCATTCCTCGTCTTACTTTCGCTTTCCCACACCCCCTCCTCCTCCCTTCTCATCCCAAACCCCTTCTCTCTCGTTTCTTCTCTCGTCACCGTCTTCGTCTCTCTCAGCTCATCTCTCCTCAGGGTTTCCCCCCTCCCCCCACTTCCCCCTCTAAATCCCCCCTCGTTGTCTTGCACTCAAAGCCAGTTACGAGTCCCCCTTGTCCTCTTCTCCACCTTGCCCTTGAAACAATGACCCTGCCCCCCACGTACGTACGTACCCTCACCCTTCCTTTACACTCTCTCTCTCCCCTTTCTCTCTGCCGTCGGATTTAAACCCCAAGGTTTCCCTCTCGTCCCCTCCTTCCTTTTGTTTATCCCACACTTCCGCACAGGGTTTTCCTTGCTTCCTTCTTCCGGTTTCCTCCCCGCTCGTACAACCCTGCCTGGAGTTCTCCTTTTTTCTCCGTGTGTGTAGGGTACATTCACCTCCTTATGCTTTCACCCTCCGTTTCACTCATCCGATTCTGAGTCCGGAGATAGCGTCATTTGCCGGTCGCGTCTCTGGAATGCGTGTTACGTTATTAATAAAAACAAAAGTTCAGTGTAATTTTCACTGGATTTTATCACAGGCCGTGGTTTCAGTTTTGGTAATGGCTACGAACTGCTGATACCACCGTCGGTAATGAATATATTTAATTGAATTTTAGAGTTATAAGTGGATACTAATCTGTTGTTTCTGACATGGTCTCTCTAAGTTAAGCCTGAAACAGTTGATTATAAGATATATGACTTTACCATCGTACTCATAGCGACTTCATGAAGCGGAAAAAAGTCCTTCAAAGCCCTCTACCAGTCCATTTGGTTCTGTATTTCTCCTAATTCTCGAAAAAAATATCGCGTAGGATGCCAAATGTGAAATGTGTAACCTATCATCATTGGCATAATGTTTGTTTTGGATAAGTTGGAGTATTATACTGGTGATATTTTAGACATTTTCTAATAAATGTCTAATTAGTTTTGTATCATTTATTTTAATTTTAAGCCCACTTGAAGTCACCACCAACGAGGGAAATTACTTACTTGGTGGAACTCAGGATGGGATGCATACATAAAAATATGACTTATTCATATTCTTGAGCGCAATGGCGGCCTTGCCAATCATTTGTGATTTGATTACGTCTAATGGATGTGGCAACCAAAGAGGGAAGTTGCGAATTGAGATAATAGGTGGAATACATGAAGCAAATTATGCTCACTCCTTCCTAGGGCGCTACGCATCTTCAACAGTTAACGCCTCTCCTCTTCTACATTTAGCTAGCTCCTTCCCGCTTGTTAAATTTATTCTTCCAAAGTCCTCAGTGATGTAATTTCTCCATAATTTCCAAAGTCTCCCCCGGAACCTATATCATATCGTATCCATAAACTCTAGTTGCATTTCATGTCTCTGTCATACACGCTTCGTGACCTAACCATTAGATTCCTTCTGACTTTATAATGCAGACTATAGTTTTTACTTTATCAGCTTACTTTAATGCACTGTTATATAGATTCTTAAAGGAAATTATGCAGGATGCCAGAATGGGGAAATATTATAGAAATTAATCGGTCATATGGTGAAAGAATACAGTGGAGTGCTACTTTAAACAGATCTTCGAATTGATGGTTGCTGATAATTGTCTTTCGGCATGTGGTATTAACATACTAGACTTATTTTTTTAGATGCTTCAATTGCTAAGGTTAAATGGCAAAGCTGAACCTTAGACTATATTATTATAAAAACGGTATTCCGGACTAAGTCGGAATTCGAACCTACGACTAATTGGTTGCCCATCCCGTGCGTTGTTGCATACCACTGCCTCCTAGTTGTCTTGATTCCAGTATCCTCAACCAAATACCCTTTCAGCTTGGAGTGTAGTATGGTTTGGCAGTAATTAATAATGGCATATCATCTAATGCATTATGGATTGGTTACCAAATTGCCAAAATGGGAGGTTATCCCATAAAACTCCAGATACTACCTTTACTACGGGCTCGAGTGCCTTCTACTTGGAGTTCCGTGATACTCTTGGCTTAAATCACGTTGGTACCCGTTTTAGCGAGGGATAGATTAAAATACCTGTGGGTGGACTAGAAAAGGAACGGTCCTTGTAACTTTGATATTGTGGTTTCCAATATCTGGGGTTGACTGCTCTCGCCTCTTAAACAACGCGTCGAAGCGAATGTTGCTGTAAATTAATATCGGAAAAATTGTCTACTTAATTATTCCATTGATATTGCTCCGAATAGCGATTTTAATGGTGCATTTTGTGCGTGATTTAAACTATAATAGCGACATTTCCCATTCGCTTGTTTTTGTTCTATTACTTCTACTTGAAATGTTTTGCCTCAGTGCATTTGTTTAATCTGTATTCCAATAATTATTTCTTACGTGTTTGTGCCTCTTTAGTTCTCGCGCCACGTGCAGCTATCCCTACTTTCTGTTACTACACGCCAGTCTCGGTACATTTTCCACTAAATGATCCAAGAGATACTAAAGACTTGGAGTACTGTTATTAATTTGGAAGCAATTCATAAAAAGGAGCAATTTACCAAAATGGACGTAAGTAGATTTGGTGTAAAATATGTTGCATAATATTCTCTCATATGATGGTTAATGAAATTTTGGCTGTAATTTCGTGTCACAGTTGGCATAACTAAACTCCAGGGCTATAACATTCACGTAAGCATCACTAGGTAGCTCCATAGATAATGTTTGTGTGTGGCAGCCGCTTAGATATCTCCATTTATCATTGGCAAGCCCGTAGTAAATGAGGCTCAATTCGTAGCTTATCCGTGTAGACTCGAAAACATTTTTAGTCTTTTGGAAACAGATACTGGTCCGGTTCATATCCCTGCCTCCAAGAAACTCCGTGTAACCCTTATTATGGCTTTCAAACCCTCTCCTTGACCAACTTTCTCCGTGAAAAATATCAACCCGCTGGGGGAGTCGGAAGCGGCCGGTGGGTGTGCGCGGAAAGCATGTATGAGTTACTGTGCTCTCTGCTTTACGTGTTCCCTCCCTCTCCCCATGTGGCTCACCCTCCACCATTCAGCTCAGCTGCCTTTTGTGCGTTGAACTGGGTTACGGGTTCCTTCACCGTACTGCTTGCTCCCTGCTGCTATTAGCCTGGGGCGCATTAAATTCTTTGTTCGACGTGCAACCTCCCCCCCCCTGCCCGTATGAGAGCAGTCCTCGACGCGGTGGAGGTAGTGTGATTAAAGCGTTTAAGTGCTCGGAAAAAAATGAGAGGTTGGGAGACGTTTTGAAAAGCGGTTGCAGAACGCGATATCTCGTTACTGGAGCAAAGTTGTTGCCGATAAAATGTGGCGCTTTTGTACAAAATTACGTGCCAATGAAAATAAGGTGTAGATTTAAATGGCATAGTGAAGAAGAGGCATGGAAATACGTCTCGATTATTATGAAGTGGAAGTAATTTTGGTACATTCGCACTCGTACAAGTTCGTATTATCTCCGTAATTGGCTGTGTGTTTTCATAACACAGAACGATTGTTTGATGGTATCGTACGGCTAGAAAAATGAAGTTTATTATTTTTTTAATTTTGAAATTCTCTGTAGAACAAAATTAGTTGGCACAATGCGTTTTTGAAACCGGTTAGAGTTTGGGATGCCTCATTATTCAACCAAAATTGTTTCCGATAAAATGAAGTGTTTTAATGCCAAATTATACGTCCATGAAGATAAGATGTAGAGTCGAATGGGCTAAGGAAGAAGAGCCATGGGAATAAAGCAAAATTGTAATGGAAGGGAAGCCATTTTCGTGCTTTCCTCCTCATCCAAGTTCGTTTTTTCTATACAATTTGAAAGGGTGATTTGTAAGCCTTAAACAGAATGTGATATCATGATACTAGTCTGTACCCAATATTTTGATGCCTGCGCTTGAAAGCACATTTCTGGAAAAAATGACAAGTAAGGGCGACCTTTTGGACTCACGATCAATAATGATGGAGTTCGATTGATTTTGAGCATTAATTTTTGACCAAGTATGTAATTTTCCCGGAATTGTGAGGTTTGAATCAAATTCAATTGCATAATTACATATGTAGGTTGGAAAGTTTCAGTTAATCGACTGTTTGTGAGTCAAAAGCAACGTTAAAAATCATCGTCAGTCGTCACAGGTTGTTACTTACTTGCGTCTTAGGTTAAAAATTGTAAGGAAAGGGAATCTTTGCATTAGACTGGTGTTTCAATCTATTGGCGGTAATGCTTGCCAATTATGACTGCTACTATTTCGTCTCAAGTCTGGTGTTGCTCTACTCACCGAGTTAAAACATCTGCCTATCACTCGGCTCAGCTGGGAGCCTCTGGGTCATTGGTCTTTACCCGTACCGTGATCGATTGAAGAGATGGGTTCTCATGAGGATATCGGCCGAAAATATACTGCCGAGAGGTGTATTCAGGCAGTTTCTATCATCTCCCAGATGGAATGATGCGCCCTTTTATGTGCGTGTTTCATCAGCTGGATGGAAGAGCTGCCTGGTAATTGTTGACTGGAATCATCATGCTGGTGAATTTGACATCATCACTTATTAGGTCAAAGACTTCATAGATGTGCCTGAAAAAAACTAGATAGCTTTTCATATGGGTAGGCACTGAAATTGGAACACGTTGACTTAAAGATTAGATAGGTGTAGTCATCACCTCGCTCAGTTAAGTTTTTTATTGAGTTTATATTCTGATTAAGTGGATCAATTTCCAAATCATTCTTTTACGTACCCTCTATAATAATATTACTTATTTTCTTCACGAGGAACTCTCCCAGAACCTCGATAACGCGTTATTAAAAATGCGCAACGGTGGAAGATTAGAAATAAATACTTAATCATTGTTCTTCCTGAACACCAGAAGAAAAAGAGTGCAAATAATTCTAAGTAACTAAGTCACTGTCCTGGCTTTCGCGTAATATTCGAATAGGATTACTCAATCGTAACTGGGAGCAGCTGAATCAGTGGATAACGCATCCGTGTTTACCTGGGCACCAAGTCTCAGCACTTAGCCGAAGGTCAAGAGGAGAGGTTCAACTCCTTTTTCGTTGAACGAGGCAAATTATAATTATGTATACTGTTTTTAAAGTACACCGTTCCATCATCATCATTATGGTAGTTGTTGGAGACGGCACTGGCATCCTACTTATGTCGAAGTTTTGAGTTCCGTCGAATACAACCTACTAGTTCAAAGTGTCGCGACACTACATGAACGGAATCTATCTTAATAATGCGATTTCGTAATATTGTCTCCAAGGGCGTCTACCAAATAGCTCGCCTATCTAACAGCACAAATGCGCTGATAGTTTGGGTCATTCAAATATATCTTAAACGAGTGCCTCTGGCTAGTTTTGTTTCGGCCAATCTTCACATAATGCACCCTGCTCTCTTCTGTAGAGCGCGTCATATGTTTTGATCGTTGGCACAGCAGCTTTCAGCTGAGACGTGTACTAGTGTGGAAGGAAAACAAAGCGTGTGAACTAGGTGAGTAGTACAACGCGAACATTTGGACCGGAAGACCAGAATGGGCACTGTACTCCTCTGTTCATGAAATAAAACACATCGACATTTTAGAGGCACAAGCATGGTTCATCTAGGGTCGAATCAAATTTTGGGTCACTTTTGAGCAAATAAACAGCAAAACATGTAGATAATCACTATATGTGTCACCGCTTGAGACTGCTAAAGCGAGATGGCTGCTGAGACAATGTCACTGTATATGTAGTTTTAATAGTCAATGGAGACGGCTGAGGATAGCTAACGTACTTCGAGGTTCTAAGCGCTAACCAATAGTAACCTCTCGCATAATCTGTCGCCATTATTTATTGGATGAGTAGTGCAACGCAGAAATTCAGGTCGAAGGACCAGAATAGCAGAACGTATGAGCATCCTCAACTGGTAAGGTAAACCCAAGCATCAGAACG
The DNA here is from genome assembly GCA_963169105.1 of Ceriagrion tenellum. NCBI lineage: Eukaryota > Metazoa > Arthropoda > Insecta > Odonata > Coenagrionidae > Ceriagrion > Ceriagrion tenellum. The sequence continues at coordinate 64,207,960 of OY720640.1, read as the reverse complement.
TATTAAGACACTATTTCGACCTACCAAATGTATGAACACTTTGGAGAAATATTTTAGAAAATGTAGAAATTTTGAAGATAGTTCTCTTGGTCTATGGTGACGGCCCAGGATAGCGTACGGATTTCGAGTTTTTGAGTGCTGAAGTGTGTAAGCCTCTCCCGTGTAATCTGTCGTAATAATTTATGAAGTGACTCTTTGAGTCCGCAACAGGCGCAGTGAGTGAACATTCCGACCCACCGAAACACGAGACTCATGAAAGCGTCGCCCAGGGTCGCGCTTGTCCAGACCAGGAACCCTCTCTCACCCGTGCCCGCCCCCAAAACGATGCGATACCCCATAGTTTCCAGTCCCCGGGAGCCAACCCCGCCAAAATCTAAGGATAAGAGGCACCCCTGGGGGGAATTTTCTCTCTCTCTCTCTGAGGGTACCTCTACTCCCCGCCACCCCATTTAACCACTCCCACAGAAGAGACAGTCCCGTCTACCTCCGTCTGCCTCCCCCTTCTCCATATACCCTGGCTTCCGAGACGCGCCCCTTTTCTTCTACCTTCTCCGACCCTCCCCCTCCTCCAAAAAGCCACCGCGTGCTCCTGCCCCTATGTGTTCCCCCCACGCGTTCCCTCCCCCAGCGGTCCCCAGGATCGATAGTCGAATGGGGCATGGCACGCACGCATTTGACCGCCCCCCCCCCCTGCTCTGCCTCCCGCGCGTTGTGTGCGCTTCCGTCCGCCTCCCCTCCGGGGGCGGCATTGGGGTCTGCGAGGGGCAGGAGGGAGGTAAAGGGACTTGGGGGGCGTGGTGGTGTGTGTTGCCATGCAACGGGCAGGGGCTCAGGACGCCTACAGTGCGCGCGCTTTCCACACATTAACAGCCATACCTATAGGTTGTATTTAAACTCGGGTATTGGGAGGTTTTATGAGGCCCTGGTTCAAGTAAGGATTCTTATATCACTTAAAGTTGATATTGCCCTTGCACCAGGGGTACCCTGGTGCAAGAAAGTTCACTTAGCCCTGTGGTAAATAAATGTTAAAGTGTATATTACTCTTATTTAATTTTATCAGTGAGTGGAAACACACGGCACCAAACCATTTCTCCATGAGATTAACTTTCTCCTGACTAATTCCGCCATGAATAATGAAATTTGGAGCTAAATCGACAAAATAAACATCGGTATATTAGTCCCTCGGACGGCCTTCTTTAGATCGGGTCTTAAAAGCTAATAATATGGCAGTTATTTTTGATCCAGCGAACCAAAGCTTAGATTCCTCCATTACAGTTTATTGAGTGTATTTTAAAAACAAACCACTTATTCCTTGTCCTGCGTTTCGGAATTTAATTATTTCCAATTTCAGGGCTTGTAATGATGACTGAACTACGCTTTTATTGGTTCACGTCCTTACCCAAATATGCTTGAAGTGAGTGGGAAACGACGCGGGCTTACTTGACCCGTTGGCAACAGCATACGAAATGGATTCAGTAACATTCTCTGAAGATGGAAGTAATTCAATTCCGAAGTGACGGAAAGGAGAAACTAGTTTGATTTTCGACCTGCTCTCAATGAACTATCTTTGTTTAGTTTTGAGGATTCAAGGTCGTGTTGGACTCCTTGAGATTTCTTGGATATCTCCCGTCTAAAGTGGCCGGAACAAACGTTTGTCTGTGTCTGAACAACCCTGGAACTTGTAGTTGAATGGAAGCGCTGTGTGGTCTAGTTGAAGCACCTTGGACCTGGTCTAACAAAGTAGACAATGCAGCCGTGAGAGGTGTGCGTGCTTCACCCACTTATAAGGATTCTCCGTCTCAGCAAACCCAGTTGGGTTGCGTCCCACTGGCTTCCCGAGCCCTCATTTCGACCCTTGACCTCAAGGGGAACAGCCTTGCATGCGAGTAAACTTTCGTTTTTGCACGAATCCATCCTTCTTAAGTCAATCCCCCGTACACCTTTTTCAGTCAGACTACTGGCGGTTTACTGTTTACGTACTTTCCTTAGCTAATTTTGTCTCACTGTTTTACTATCATTCATTCGTTGGTTGTTCCATCCTAAGGCTAGTTGACTGCAGCCCTCCACCCTTCCCCATCTAATACTAGTTCCCTTACCTCCTTGTATCTCTTCCTATGAAATTACCTCTTTATTTGGTCTATGAACTTATTCCTGGGTCTTCCCTTGGGGACTTTTCCCTCAATTTTTCTTTTATGCCCTTCACAAATCCATTGCGTCTCAGGGTGTGTCCAATTTATCTTGTTCTTCTTATCTGTATTGTGTTCCATATGGTCCTTTTCCCTACAAATTTCTTTATACTTCATTATTCCTTATTTTGTCCGTCCTTGTTATCTTCAGCATCCTCCTCCAGTACCAGGCTTTTGAAGGCTTCTAGTCTTTTCCGGTCAGCTTTTCCAATGGTCCCAGCTTCCGATCTGTAAATTGCTACGCTCCTCACAAAAACGATGCTTTTACACTGTTTTCTGGTTCGTAGTCCTGTCTTCTTTAAGCACAGCAATTGCCTTTTTCTCATGAACGCCTTCTTAACGTGGGCTACTCTCCGCATAATGTTCGTGGTACGGTTCTTCTATCATTTGGTGCGAATTGTGCGTTTTTTAGGCATTTTGTAAGCTAGCGTGAATTTTCCAATAATCAGAGAGTATAGGAAAACTACATTGAACTCAAAATCGTGCCCGCCCGCCCGGCGGAATTAAGTCCGCCTACATTCCCAACGTTTCACCATAAGATCACGCATTCGATTATATATTTGAGTATGAGGCGTAAAGAAACTACTGATAGTTTTTTATTTATAATTCATCATATTAAACATTCGAGTTGATTTCCGAAGCATACTTTATGCGAGTGATTTCAATAGTGGTACTGTCCATATTTGTATAATTCTAATTTAATGTCTTTGGTTCCGCTTTTTACTTACCCTTTTATTTATTAGCCATATTAATTTTTCATTTACCATTTAATCTTATGTATTGACCAATATGCTACTGCAAATCAATCGCAGAAAACGTTTTGAAACAAAAAAATAATCTACATTTTTCAAAATGCTTTTTCTCATGCTTCGATAATTGAAAAAATGCTCACTATTTCATCAAATTCTTGCACATAGATGTACGGAAATTTACGTTTGTTGAATTAAGCCCAAGCGAAACCTATGGAAACAGTTTTTTTTCAAAAAGTGTCTTTTATGCCGAAAATATTTCGGAAACTTTCTTGTCATTTTTTTCGTACTTTATGTTGCGTCATGCATTCTTCAAATAAATTGATAAATCTACCATAAAAGAAGTTTATCTCCAATTCTGCCAATTGGCTCGTGCCAGAAAATATTTTATCTCCTAATTTTTGTAACACGCGTTACGTCTGTCATGTCCGGATTTTTTTCATGCCTCATTCATTCATCTCGAAACAAATGAATTCCGAGTTGTATCGGGGCAGACGATCGGTCGAACGGAATCGAAATACGAGTTGCATCTCTCCCCATTACCACGGAAGGCCTCATTAATACCGCCATTCCGGGTGGAGGAGGGAATAGAAATTTTTTCAAGCGACGTAATTAACATGCGAACATCTGTTAAATCCACAGACACTCTTCCTTGCGCGGAAAAAGGTTTTTGTCTCCATTTTCTTTTTAACGAGCATCAAGCTTTTTTCCCTCTCTTGCTCTCTCGAAAAAATCCTCGAATGTAGGTCGTTGCGATTTCTGCCTCTTGGCGCGCGCACTCTCAAACTTGCGCGCTCTCCTCCGATCCCCCTACTCTCAACCCCTCTACCCCTTCTGTCTCCCCCCTGCCCTCTCACCGTCCCTCCCACCGCTCCGATGAGCGGTCCTCTGCCCTCGTTTGTTCCTCTCCGTGATCCTCATTTGTTTTTTTTCTCTTTAATTCTTTCTCCTACCCTCCCCCTCTAGCCTCACGTGTGCACATCTCTCCCTCCAGCGTATTTTTTCTCCACCATATTTCTACGTCGAATATCTTTCGAAAACAGTTCGCGTTTTTTCCTCTCGGTACGAAACGTGAATCGTCATATATCCTCGAGTGTAAGTCTATTCGAGTCTAGTCCAAGTTTTCTTTTCGGGCCGAAAATGCTGGAAAAAATGCGTGACTTAATAATTAGTCGTGGTGAAAAAATTGATGAACTTCCTTATCTTTGCGTTGGTTATGCTTTAACTGTACAGTTGTGAATTTTGCCTCCTTATAGAGAAAAAATTCATTCGTCCATTGTTATGAAAATGATGTCCATTTAACGAACAACTGTTCGAGATATTTATTACGTTGTGTGCGTCCTCGAGCCACTTCTCATGGAAAATACCCCTGAAATGTACTCTAGAGATACTTAACAAATTTGTGGAAGTTTTAACACATAGGACTCGTACGAAATTTATTAATATTTTTCCAAATAAATCGGTCACCTACATTTGTAGATTTCAACAGAAAGGTGAAAAATCTTTGGTTGTGACGGTTTTCTCCGCGTCTGGCGTAGCAAAAATGGGCCGAGGTAAAATCTTATATATGCATATTGAATTAATTTCTGAGGATTTTATGACTTCAAACGAAGGCTTATCACTATTAATTCGTGCTTCTTATTGGTACTTAAATTAAAAATGAAACATGGTCTTTGTAATGGCTCGATCAAATCTCCTTTAATGACAAATTTTAATAGATGAAGTACGTTCTTAGGCGAGTGACTCTGAGCATCGCCCTCGTCTTACCCTTGGCGTTTCGGGTAGCGATACCGATAACGAGAAAGAAGGAACCAGGATTATATTCCAGGTAATTAGCGCGATGCACTACCCACCCCATTCATCTGGACGTGGGAACGGCCATGGAAGTTGTCAGGGTACTCAAATCAAGTCAACAACCATCCGCGGGTGAACTTCTTGTAAAAAAGAAATTAGGGAAGAAAAATCATAGAAATATGTGAATTACGGCCAAAGGCAGAATATATCTCTTGGAAATCCACGTAGTGGATGGGAAGGCCGAGACTGATTAAGGTGGTAGCAGGCCCAATTTCAAATACTCGAGGAAAGAAGAAGAGGAAATTATGTCAATAAATGTACGAAATGTGAATTATGTTCGAAAATTATTCTCGTTAAGAAATATGTGCCCATGCCGGCGTGGAAAAATTACGTCGTCGAGAATCCGGCGAAAGTTGTAATGAAAATGTATCGCTGCAAGATTTACATCCCATTTTGTAGTGAAATTAGCCTGACTTATTCTAATGGACATAAATAGAAACTTCTTTCATTTATTTTACTTGAATCAAAGAACCAATACGATTTTCATTCATGTTTAAATGAACAAAACGAGTAGAAATCATGCCGTGTTGATGTGGATCTTGTGATTTAAAAAAAATATATTTTCTGAGGCAATTCTTAATTTCTACCGATGACGCATTTGGGCATAGGTTCTATATTTCACGTAAGAGGCCAAACTTTTGACGTTTCTTTGTGAAAATTTCTAATGTCCATCATGACCGCCATAAATATTTCAATTATGCTGATCATTTGATGTCATATATTTACTGTTAATGCATGAAGAATATGTTTTATGCATTTTCCCAAGTATGCGATGTATTGGAAGCGGGATTTTCGGAGGGTTGGGAGACATCGTGAGAAGGGGTGTTAGATAGAGGAGACCCTTATTCCTCCCTTCTCTATGCTCACCCCTTATCCTCCTCGCGTACCCTGCGTTTACACTCCTTCCTAGTTTCCCCACCGTACCCCCACGACGACGGGGCCTTAACGTTTCAACCCCCTCCGCTCCGTCCCCCTTAGCTTTAACCGTTCCCTGTCCCCCCCCTCGGTACCCTCCCGTTTCTACCACGTTGCCTCGATCAATAAGCGAGCATCGGACGGCGGGCCCCCGCTCTACAGCCCCGCGCGCTCCCGGGAAACCTCCTTTCCTTCCACGCTTTCCCCTCTGGCGCCTCACTCGCTTGTGTCCCTCGTCCGTAGCGATTCGACCTCCACCCCACAGATGGCGGGCTGTTCCAGTTAACATGGCGGGCCGTGTGGCTTGGATGCTTCCGCCCGCTGGAAATGTTTTGGCCCTTTCTGGGTGTGGTGGTGGGTTTGTACCCTGGGGGGGTAGGGATGCGTGGAGGGACTGTTTTCCTCCCCCCCTGCAGTAGTACACCCGTTGTGTCGAACCCTGTTTCCGTCTCTCCACCTCCATGGAATGCACCCCTCCCCCGATAGGTCAGAATTTCTGGTCTGTGATCGGAGCAAAAGCTTTGGGGTTTCCCGTCGGTAAATTTCGACGTGCGGATTCGGTCGGGATCCGATGCGAACGGTGTTTGCTTTATTGTTGGCAAATTCGTCCGGTGGGAATCCGTTTATGGGTTGACTTGTTCCGACTGTAATTTCCCAGCCTTTGGTCACCTATCGTCAAATGCCGGATGTGTGCAAATTACGCTTTTCGTTGGAAATGGATGTATGCTTGCTCTCTTTTTGAAAACAGTTTTGTTCTCGTATTTAACTCCAACTGGAATAAATATCAATTGAGTGAACTTATCTACTCTTTTAAACATTACTTTATAATTTAATAAGTAGTAGGGAGTAAATTTAATGCGGTAAAGGTTTACAAATTCTATCCAAATTATTTTTTCAAGACTCGTATCGCAAAATATGGATGCCTCTTTCGACCGTCTCATTGTTTGAACAAGTATCAATCATGATTGCTACACCTCATGTGAATATATCCGGTTCCGGTGAGATTTCGCTGATGTACAATTAGCGCGCCATTTTTTTAATGTGCGTTAATTGCTGAGCTATGGCCACTATGGGTTTTAAGATTGCCGAAAATCAGAAAACCCAGTCTTATCACTAGTATTTTACCGTTATATCGAACAACTAGGATTTCCATCAATTAGGGCAACCCAAAGTTAATAAACCAGTAATTTTAAACTCCGATTGGGTAATTTCGGTATTTATGCAGGAGTGTGCAGTATCTGATGTGATAACTTTTATGATTTTGTGTTCTTTTGAAAATTCTGGCGCCAATTTTTATTATATAAGCCTGTCACGTCCGCCTAAACCACTTACCCTTTAGGAATCCCCTATGAACATGGGTCTCATGTTTTGACGCGTATGTTCAGGTTGGTATAGGTACGCTACGTGGAATGACCTCTCCTCTCTGTGTTTCGCAATAGGGGGTAGATAAAAGATATGTTTCCCTCGCGCGTGGTCCTGACTTAATCAGAAGGCCTGAGGTGCTCTAACCCAAGCTGGCAGTAAAATATTTTACGTCGGACTGATCGAAAGGAAGGTTTTGTTAAAGCGTCGATTTTAAAGATTTACTATCTCTAAATAAAACGGCGGAAGATACATATAGTTTTCCTCTTGTACCGTTAAGTATGCCCTTTTTGAATAAATAAAAATTTTGAAGTTTTAATATTCTTTTTCTGAAAATTTGATCGTCAGCTGAGTGTTTTGTATTTAATAAAGGAAAACTCTCAAAGGGAAAATTTTAAATTAAGGAGAAGCTCTGGAGTCGAGTTTTAGGCCCAAATAGAGACAATGGGAGTATAGACGAGTAGTACTAAAGCATTCAGGGGAGGACACGGCAAAGTGTTATTCATGGTTATAGAAAAAATCATGGATATCCTTCGGAAATAAGATAGTTACGTTTAATGGGCACTCAGTGTAAACGGGAGAAGTGTAATTTATCAGTAGGACTTGTAAGTACTCCTTTTATAAATACAAAAAGGGTGTATGGTTATTGAACATGAAAATAGCCCTTAAAAAATGGAATTACTGGAATGAACAGAAAAAACTGTGCTAACGATTACAAGAAGATGGTTTCCGGATCTTATGGGAGGAAATATCGTGGAAGGGGCAGAAATAGACAGAAAATAGGTAAAGAGAACGCAGCAAGAAACGGAATAAAATTCGAAAGAATGCGAAAACACAACGTAACCTACGTGGTCCTTTGTGGGCAAATGCGGAAGGAGAAGACTTTTCTGTTGCATGAAGTCTTCGCTGGTTTGGCGCTAGGTTGGGCTTTCCATAACAGACGTTTCGACCAACAGCCCGCCCATCATCCTCAGGGAAATGGCTTCACCTATTTCATCCACCGGGAAGACTACAGTCGTTCAATATTCTTCTTTTCACTAGATGCTGATGTGGATGGCCTCTCAAAGGCTTTTCCCTGAGGCAGGAACACCTCCTTCCAAAAATAAGCCGCTTTTGACTTCTGCTATTTCCCTCTTCAGATCTTAATACTTTCCTTTCCCGCCCACCTTAGCGGTTCAACAAACTCCTCTTCTTCCCTCCTATACGTTTACCGAACACTTTCTCTTCCATTGCGGTCTTCAGCATCCCACTTCACACCCCACTCCTCTTCTACACCTTCTCCATCACCGCTCACATACCACTGTAGCCTGATGAGAGGGTTCATCCTCGCATTCTTTTCCATTGGCGAAGCTAAGGGCCGAAAATGTGCCGAGTTTTCTACAGGTTGTAATAGCGATCTAAAAGCGGAGCTCTTGATAACGAAAATTGGAAATTGGGGCTTAATTGCCCTGAAGGTTGGAGAGAAATGTATACTCACTCACAGACAATATCTTAACTAAATATTTAAGAGGAACATCATATGGCTTTTAACTAGTTCATTTCGTTTTTAAATTTAAAATTGAAAATTATGTCTCCAGAATATTACAAAGTACAAGAAATCAGAGTTTTACTTACTACAAACAGCATTTCACAACAACATATAATTTACATAGGAGGAGGATTTTTAAGTTCCAACAGAGGATACATTTGTGGTGACCCGGCTTACCTCTCCGGCGCATGTGGGCAATAAAACAGAACTTAACCTTGCAACATAAGACCCGTTTAAGAGAGAAAAAACTTAATAATTATGCTTTTCCAATGCTTTGGCTTTCCAACGAAGACCTTTCAATCAAAATCATTTTTATAAGATGATAATAGCATATGTATGCTTACCTACCTGTTGAATTAATGCCTATCCAACAGTTGGGAAAAAAAGTAATGTGATCCTATTGAACTTGTCAATGTAATTGGAGGGTCCCTCGCTCCTAGTCATTATTTGTTCGTTATCATCTTCCTTCCGTTATCATCTTTTTTCTCACTTTATCTTCAATTTCTGGTTATTTTTTCTCAAGTTTGTCTTCTATTTTCCAATCTTTATCATCTATCTTAAGCTACTTTCATCGGTCCAGGAGATATATTTCTTAATCTTCTTTCATGCCAAAACTTGCTGTTTCCTTTAAGATCCAGGGTATATCTTTCTTTTTTCTTCTCAACTTCGACCGGAGAATCGACCATCAATCAATTCTTTCTGGAGGTTCATAGGTTTTATTAATAAGTATTCTTATATTCCACCTAAAGTCTATGCCTATTTTAAACCAACGTATTGCTCGTATAAGTTCTTCGTCCATCTCCGTCTCGGTTTAGGCTTGTTTCCTTAAGTGTCTTTTATACTTTTCTTACTTTAGGAGAATGTTTTTACCCATCTTTGTAAATTTGCTGTAAAAACGAGTTTGAAATATTCGATTCTTTTAATTTTTTCACGGTGATACCTTAAGCTTAAGGTAAATCGCTAGGATTTTGTGGTTTTATCCTGCGCTTATCCGGGCAATCTTCGGAAATGTCACCTTTTATCTCCCACGGCCTTCATAATCTAATTTTAACTCTCCCAAGAAACTGCCTGTTGAATATTTCATAGACGGATCAGAAGATATGGAGGTAGTGCCAGGTAAAACTGTTGTCAAATTTCCGAAAGAGGAGCCACTGACGCACATTCAATTTTCGAAGAGACTTTTCGAAATGACTGTACGTGTCCCTTTAATTCCACCTTTTCACCGCCACTCCTCACCCCCTAGCCTGTATCATCCGATGCGTCTTTCCTCGACGCTCATACCTTAGTCAGCGACTTAATGTCCTTCCCTCTGCTCCCTCTTCGTCTGGCTTTGTTGGAAACTGCTGAGAACGAACATAAAGTACGACGTATTTACTGAACGGTCGGGATAGGAGCCACTGAAGAGTTGCTGGTTACGCGCAGGTTAAGGTACTCCTTAGTCATATCAATTTATCCAAGAAATAAATGAAAATGCGAGTAAAAGTATTATATGTAACAAGAAGTCTCTAAGAATTACTGCATGCTTGGCGAGGTATACTCATTTAATTCGGCCATTTTTACTCTGCGCTAAATGGCAAACAATTTGCAAGAGCTATATTTCTTATAATTAAAAATTTATACTCGATACACCTCCAAAAAACACATATTTAGAGATTATGCACATTTAAAGCGAGCCTCGCAATTTATGCGTTGTTGGCCGTTGACCGTGTATTTATTTTGAACAAGTACGATACGAACGAATTAAATCAAGCGTTGGCGTGAAAATACATTGCAAAGTGCAAAGTATGGCTATCCCTCATGAATCAATCTAAATGTTATTTTTCTAAGTTAAATAATGCGATATATTAAATAAGTTTCTATATTATTCTAAACTCTAAAAATGAATAATTTAATTAATAATTGTTAAATTAGATTGACTTCTTGTCTTTTGATATTTGCAGTTTATTTTTAATTTCGTTGTGGGTCAAGAGCTATCTGAAGACTACTAGAAAAATTCAGATCTCACCGATTGAGTGCTGACACGGAAGATACGATTTTTATGGATGGATAAAAAATGCGTGATTTCCGACATAAAATCAACTATAATTACAGTCGAGTTTCAATGCTCTACATCACTATCAGGTGATCATCAAGTGATGGGGTACAACGATACGTCTTCTAGCTAATAAATGAAATAAAACTCAGGTCGAAATTATGGAGTTCCAAGTTGATTAGTAAGAACAACTTTTACACTCCGCTGGTCAGTTCACAGGTCAATAATTTATTGCACAGTCCGGATTTCGATGCCTGGCATCATCTTCAGGTTCTCACTGACTCTTCTACCCGCCACACCAATCCGATTCCTGCTGTTATTGTCATGTTTTTGTGTCTCTACTCACGGAGGATGTCCAAGGGAAGGAGGACCTAGTGATGTCCTTACTTTAATATGTGTAGGATTTAATTGTGCGCGTCGTATCTTATAACGTTTTTTATGAGCTAACCTGGCCCTTTTGCTCGAGTAAGGTAATCAGTGTAAGCTGTAGTAGATTGACTTCACCGTGATGTGAGGGTGGCGGATTACAAGGCGCTTGTATTCCGCTTCTATTGACTCCTACAGGGAAAAGAAGTGCGGCCCCTTTTCCCTGTCTTGGGATGTGGAAGGTGGATGTGCGAGTGCCCCCCTCCCTGTTGGTCTCGCATTTCAAAGAGGCAGTTCGAGCGCTTGAAGAGCACTCTTCCAGAGCTGGGCGTCATATAGTTCGTATCCTCGCGACGGCCCGCTTTTTTTCATCTCTCATTCTCCCCTCCTTTGTGACTGGGCCAATTTCGCACTTCCCTCCCCTGAGGAGTGCAAAGAGGAGGGTGGCGAACATTCGTCACGGAGTTCCCCCCCTCCAACACCCCATGATGGCAAGGGTCCGCAGCCTCCCTGTCCCGGGAGAAGTATTTTTTTATGTCTCGTGCCGTTTTCCGCACATCTGTGGAATATTCTCTCCCCGTCCATTGCGTGTGAGCAGTAGCTCGTAATCCTGTGAGATAAGAGGGAAGAGAGGCGGACATCGGTCTGGTTTTTCACTTGGTGACCATGCGTCCAGTTTGCCTGAGCAATACTGGTGTTGGTGTATTTATCCTGGTGTCCCAAATGCTAAAGCAAAATACGAACTAATGTGTATCGGGCTTCAACATTTCTATTTCCATCGATTGAAACTCTCCATTTAATTCTAAACAGAAGTATTCTTAACGTACATCTGCATACTACTGCGTGGCAGGCAGTGTTGGGGCAGCCGTGTGAATATGTTAGTGATAAAGCTTTTGGAGGTGAAATGGTAACATGTATTATAGAAGTGTATTTTATTGGAGCTCAGATTTTATTGTGGTCACTTATTGGGCGCGAAAAGAACGAATTTTTGCACCTATCTGTTCGGCAATGTATCTCTCTTATTTCATCGCTTTTGTCAGACCTAGAGATACAGTGAGGCGTCATGATAATATTCTCTTTGTCGCTCTGAAACACGCCAGTTCTGAATCTCAAGCCGTCATGCTGCGAAAGCTCAACCATAATATTTACCAATTTTTATCGGGCTTCTGAATTTCTATTATCATCAATTGAATGTCTCCACTTAATACTAAATAGAAATATTTTAAACTTACATTGAAACGATAGAATATTTTCCGGTGCTATGTGATTTCTTTCATTTTCCTATTTAATTTATGCTTGATTCATATTCCTTCTGATATTAATACTATCCCAAGTTTTAAAAGAAGTAGAGCCAAGTGTAGTTTAGAAAAAGTGAGCATTATAGGAATTTCATCGAGTGACAGTTTTCGAACGCTTCACTTCACTAGAAAAACATCAAAGAAAAGATGCCCGTACTACTGGTTTAACGAATCAGAGATCTGGTCACTGTACGTTTCACTTGGCGAGGAGTGTAGCAATGAGCCCCGCAAGAAAATGCTGAATTTTTATTACTTCCATTCAGCAACCTTAATAAACAGGGAAGCCACGGCTGCAGCACAACTGAGCGCAAACTTCATGCAAAAGGAACTGGGAAAATTGTGACCACTTTTGGGTAACAATGGAAAAGAACGATAATTTAAACGAGCTAGCCTAGTATATAGGGAATCAATCTAGCCTCATCAATAAGAAACGTGTCCTTGGGGAATAAACGTGTTTAAATCCGTTACAAGGCAAAACTCCCCAAATTCTTTTACTATGTGGATATTACATGTGTCTTTACATGTAGAGAAATAGCTTCATAAAACTTACATGAATCCATGGTGTTTTATAGTGAAAATGTTTTATTTACTAATCTTTTCAGCAGCACAGCTCATTCATTTACGTTTAAACTTATATATGGGTGAGAAATCACTACAGACTGAAGTATTTTATAATTTTCGCAATATGTTATAATCGTACTTATGTCCGTTTCCATAACATTTTATGAACTGTTATTTGTTGTATTTCTCTTCATTCTTATTCGTATTCCGTAAAAGGCTTCTTCCAATAAGTAGAGCCAGAATAGTTCGGTTTCATTGTGTACATTTGAGTTTTTTTTGCGAAGATGTGTTCTGCCTTCGCGAGTTCCATGCGATTTTTGAGGTGAAATACAGTCTTGAATGTCCCTCTTTGGAGGATTAGAGTGAGCTGCCATCCAACTTCAGTGCCACGATGTGCAGACATTGGAGCGAGAAAAATAATGATGATGTTCGACATTGAGAGATCCTGCTTTATGGCCACTAGAGTTGGAGGGCAGCCATTATTTCTCTAGCAAAATGGGCGGAGTTGGAATAAATAAATGTCTCGCGAACGAGGAAGCCGACTCCATTTCGCGAGAGCTATCTTTCGCGTCGACCTCTCAGTTGTGAGGTATCTTGTGATCGAGGTGAAGTTCACCTCACGTGATGGTAATTGTGCTGCGACCTTGCGCATTGAAGTTGGTAAATTGAAAGAGAATAATAGCCCAAGAGAGATGAACGCGTAACCTATTTGCGTTGACGCTCCAATTATGGATATATGCAAGAATTAGAGCCTAACAGTGGTGCAATTGTATATTCTGATGAGGGTATGGTAATTTTGCGTTATATTTTCCGCTGGCTCAGTTATTTCCATATTTTTATTGTGATCTCATTATCGTGTGATATTTTTACATCTCTCATTTCTGCTACAGGTCATCAAACGAGACGTAAAATGCGAATTAAACTTAAATATCGAGTATTTTCAGTGATCTTACTAATGTGTTCGCAATTTTTGTGCGCCAGTACCATATTGTGCATATTTATGTGCATATGTTATTTATGTGCATATTTATGTGCATATGTTATTTATGTGCATATTTATGTGCATATTGTGTATATGTGGGTCTCTTTGTTATTTCCTCGGAAGCATCGCCCTAAAAAATCCCACTTATTTCGTGTTTTAGTCAATAATTGTCTGAGGTCCTATTGGTTCTCGTGACATATGAAATGAACGCCGATGCGCCTCTAATTTAATATTCTAATAACATGAACTCAAAATGCAACTGAACAGCCGTTTTCTTCAGTGATAGTCAAGATCACGAAATATAAAATTCAAATTCGAGCCCAAAGATGCAGCCTAGCCTTTAGTTAATTCATCATGCCCTAACTGTAGAATTCATTGCATTAATGGATGAGTATTTGGATCATGCGCTTAAAATGGGCACCATATTGGTGTCAAGAACAAAATGTAAGAAATGATGCATTATATCAATGAATTCGATCACTTATCTATTCGTCATGAATTTGAAAGTTGTGTAATTAGAGAAATACAAACTGGCATTGAGACTAACGATGTTTTTCCGAAGAGAATATCAATTTAAAAAAATATTTTTGGCGTTATAATTTAACATGCATATTACATTGAAACGGTGTTAAAGCTTATTTTCGGTATCATATTCATAGTATTATATTCTTTTATTGCTTTCTAGTGCTTTTTATTGCTTTTTCTTTTAGTAGCGTGATTAATTTTGCATTGTTTTTTTTCATTATTTTTTTATTCCAAATCCCACCACATATTGGAGAATACCCAGGTGTATAATAATAATTAAACCATCTTCCGATAAATGTGGGCCACATTAGAGGACATCACTGACACTGCAGTCAGCATGTAAAACCATTTCGGAATGAAATATTTAAAGATTATTATCAAGTTCAACTGCGTTTATGTGAAAATCAACGCTGTGCGCGGATGAAAGATGATCAAAGTCGTGGTCATTATATCGAATTCTTTAATATGATGTATGCTTGCTTTAATTTTCTCTTCGTTCCAAAAGTGTGCTCGTTGTAAGCAGAATGTTCCGTACACTCGTTCATTTAAAGAAATATTTCCCAAACTGATTTGAGGCTCCCTTGAGCCTTTTTGTATGAAACCTTGAATCCAAAATAATGTATATAACGCCTCACAACCGTAAGATTTAAAATCATAGACTACCTGAGGAATTCAGGAATATAATGTTACCAAAGTTATAAAAAATTAAGACAAAAATAATATTAATTTCAAGTCCGATAGCTGATGATCGCAAGGCATGAGTGTATGTGCTTCAATTTGATCAGAACCCTTTCCCCCAGGCCCGACTGTCGTTTCTGTGTTTCTTGGATTGGATTGGATTTTAGAGGAGGTGACCGACAGCTAAGGTCCTTTGCGTTATAGGGGATCAGAGGGAGGAAGGGTGAATAGAAACCCGGCGTCGGCACTGCTCTTAACGCCTGTTCTTAACGAAAGTCGCCAAGGGGACCACGGCTTAACGTCTCATCCGACAGACGGAGTACTACACTTAAGCGCCCTCCACAAGACACCCAAGTAGGCATCCTGTGTTTCTTATAGCCCTCCAAGGGACGGTGCGGTCCACTTTGGGAACCCCTGATTTAACTTGTATATTCTATATTGAGCGTGGTTTGAATGAACTTGAATTTATAAAAAGGACATATTGCGTCGATGAAAGCGTTTCAGGCGTTATCTTTTAGAAATATTCTACATCCACCTACATCTGTATACTACCCTGCGAACCGCCACGTGGGCGTGTGGCAGGGGGTGTTAGGACACCAGCCTTGTAAAGATGTAAGGTATATGGTTTTGGGAGGAGAAATGGTTACGCGTATTATGGGATAGTATGTATGGTGGTCGTATGTTTGGTGGAGTTCAGTTTGTATAGTAGTCGCTTATCGTGCGCGGAAAGAACGAGTTTTTGTACCTATCTGCTCGGCCCTGGATCTCTCTTATTTTATCGATTCTGTCAGTCATAGAGATGTAGTGAGGTGTCATGAAAATATCCTGTGTCGCTCTGAAACACACCAGTTCTTAATTTCTCAAGTGAGCTAAGCCTAGCGTGTAGCCTTCGAGTGTCTAGCAGCTCCCAACTTAATCCTTCTAAAAGTAGTGAAACACTCAATATCCGCTACACCCAATACACCCGTGATGGTGCGAATGAAAGAACTCTGTAGTAATTTCCACTGAGAGTGCAGAAATTACGACTTTTATTCGCGCCATCATGGATATATTGCTTCTTTTCTTGCGAATCTTAGGTCTTAATGAATGACTTTATCGCTTTAACATCATTGACTTTACGATCACTATTCGGTTTGGCCCGATCTCTGTAGAATGTCTATTGAAAACAAAAAAGGATAAAAGTCACAATTTCCGGGGTGATAACATCATCGATGAAGAACTTATCAACTTCTGAAGTTCTGTTTAATGTTTCCGCGGCAAGCAGGTATTCTTTACATTTCTTCTTCCGGGAATCTGTTGCATATTCGTTTTTATGACAACGTTTCCTCCTCTCCCGGAGGCAACTTCGACCGGAAGTCGCTTCCAGGAGAAGAGGAGAAACGTCAAAAAAACAACCATACGGCCGAATCCCGGAAGAAGAAATGGAAAAATTATCAACTTTTGATTCTTGGCAGGAAATCATCCATCGCCGGTGGTGGTCTTATCAACGTTGTTAACGTGAGTTCAATATTTTTCAGCTGGGTGGAACTATTGAAAGTGAAGGGTGTTGTTGTGCGGTGTGCTTCGGCTCTCTTCAGGGTCTTGTACCCAAGAGCACCCTCGTTAGTCGCTTCAGGGCTCGTGGCCATGTAGGGTCGAAAACGCTCTGATGCCGTTCCTCCCTTCTAGAACGGCATTGGAGGCTTGGCCATTAATTTTTGAACGGCCACGCGCCGGGTTTCAAATTGGAAAAGGGGGTTCGTGTACTCCCCTCCGCGTTGGTCTTTTCTTTGGCGGAGAACGTTGGCAATTCGTCATGAATGCTGCTCGTGTGCCTACAGAGGCTTAAGAGAAATGGGTTTAACACAATAGGGTTTCGAGCAAATTATATTATCGGGAAAAAAATATTCCTCGTCAATTCATTCGTGGCTATTAACGGCCCGCGGTTTAAAAAAAATTAAATTTCGTTCCGTAATGATGGGCTAATCATTATGAGGCCTTCTGCGTGAGATAGAAAATAAAAATTTCCAAACTTTCGCGACGACTTCAGTGTTCCCATATTTTTTTTACGATAGGCTGTTTCTGAAGACTGTTTTACAAGAAAATTAGTTGGATAACAACTGAGCATCGAACTTAGCTTAAAATACTCAAAATAAAATTGTGCAAGTCTCGAATGAATACACCAAGAGCTGAAATTCACCATGAAGAAATCATTGTGAGTCTTAAGGCTTGAACATCTAGTTCGAATAAATCCCCCTCGAGATTTGCCGTGAAGAAAGAAGGCTTGGTAGTGTAACTGGGTAACACACCTGACCGGTAATTGAGAGATCCGGGTTCGAATCCCGGTCAAGTCTAATGATTTTTTTTCATGGCGAATTGCAGCCCTTAGTGTATACACATCCGTGCGAGTGGCCATGTCATTTTTAAATGCAATAATTGGAAACTCGGATGAATACTTTCATACGGTCCAAATTTCTGGTTTTATTCCTGTATTATGCCAGCGTATTGGCTGTTACGTGTGTTTGCATTGTTCGGACAGTTTGAATCAACGCTTTTTGTATCATACAGAAACTCCCTACTTTTATACTCTTAAGTTAATTTATAGGTAGCTTTTAGGGCCCAGGAAGGCATTTCACTAGTAGGAACCGGAAAATTTTCTGCTCATTATGTAACATCTTTTCTTGTTCTGAGCTTTTTTTAGCCGTTAGCCGTTGTCATCAGTATTTAAATCCGACACTCCCGTTTTATTGGTAGTTGAATGCAAGTGTTTGATGTACGAAGCAGTGACCATAATGTATGATTTTACACTTTATATAATAATAATTGTACCGTTTTCTGGTTTAAAGAAAATCGAATTCGACATAGTCATCAAATACCTTTTACAATGTACGATGTTGATTATGCTTAAATTGGTTGATTTTTCAGGTGTTAAATAAGAAGGTATCGTGTAAAAAGCTTTAAGGATCAATCGTACCAACAAAGTTGTGGAACGATAATTTTTATGACTGAGATAACCACTTCTTGGGTACTAACGGCAGCGTTTCTCATTGCATAGAACAATTTTCACCCTCTATTCAACTTACTACTATTTATACATAGCAAGAAATTCTTTAGCTATATGTGTACCTGTGAAACAAGTACATTTTCAATGATTTATAGGAATGAATTCTTTTCCTTGAGGCTCATCTTATTAAAAAAAGGTCACTCAATGAATAAACCATGTGTGTTTTAAAGGGTTTATGTAACACTGGTACTATCAGGTCGTCTTTTGTAATTTTCGTCACGCGTTGTCTTATATTCATTGCGTAAAAGTAAAATAGGGCTTCGTAAATAAAAATATTGCTAGTTTTTTGTCACTGCTGCCACAAATAGAATAAAATGACTAAATAATGGCCATGGATTCCCGCCGCAATGAAAACGCCCCATCGACAAGATCCATCTCTTTGCGAAAAAGAAAGAATTATCATTTTCCATCTCATCCTTCGTCGTCAGACATTTTGACACCTGAGAGTTACGCAAGGCTCTCTCGTCCGGTGTCACGTTGAGTCGGCTTGGCCCACTTCGCTCACGCGGGCCGTTTCAATTGGTCCGAGTAATCAATCACATTCCCTCTGCCGCGGACTGGTGATGTGTTTGGGAGGCCAATGCACCTTTGCGCGTGGCGGCGTCGACCGGCACCCCCGACCGCCTTTCATTCCCCTCCCCCCTTCCCGGCGGACGCCATCGGCGCCTCTCTCGTCCACGCAGACGACCCCCACCTCCCTCCCAAACCACCCCATTTGGCTCGACCGAGCGATGCTGGGATGGAGCGATTCGGAGAAGCCCAGACGGAATCGTCCTCCGCAATCTCTCGAGGGTATACGAGCGAGGAATGTTATGGCTGACTCCTGCCTCGAGTGATTTTAATTCATGGTGTTTTTGTTTGATCAGGTGCCATTTCCTATAAAGTGAAAGTCTACCAGATATGTTTGTTCGTGAGTGATGAGTGTAATGGTGTAAGTTATTGCTTGCACCATCCAAAAAAAGCCTCTCGTGTTAGGAATGTAACGCAAAAAATTGAACCTTTATTAGAAGTAAAATCAGGCGTCACTGTTGTGAAAATTTGTTGTGTTCATGATGAACGATAAAACTTTTACTATTTTCACGTTTTTTTATTTGTTACCCTCCAGTTCTCATCACAGAGTGGATTATCAAGGTGATCAAGGTAACCTTGAAAATGACACAGTGTTGAAACCAGGTCGGTGACAAGTAAGGAAGTGTGAAAATAGTAATTTTTTTATAATTCATCATGAAAATTGAAGCTATAAGTACCCTTGACGGTCATTTCTGTTTCAAGACCACTTAGGTTTCGATTGAAAACATAAATTTAAGCATGAAAAATATCAAAAAGTATTACAAATGAACAGAAAATCTTGGGTATTTTATATACACTATAAATTTATCAGCAAAATAAATTATCAGTAAAAAGATTAATTGATTTGATCATACGACTGTGTAAGATGAGCCATTGGTCTTGTTTCTTTGTGTCCTGAGCTTTCCTAGGGGCACTTTTCATTCATTTCTTTAAGTCTATGAGTTAACTATAATTTATTTCTTTCACCGTGAAAACAAATATGTACTTATAAAAATGCTGCTAAAAAATAGGAGCTTTAGGTGGGCTTAAAGTTAATTCTTGTTTGAAGATTACTTGAATTTAAATTTACAATTATTCTTTCTGTACAGATTGTGAGAAATATTGCAAAGTATAGCAATTGAACGACTACTGTAAGCAGTACAAATATGTCATCTGAAAATAACCCAAAGAAAATATCTTTGTATATATAGTTGATGCATAGTGATCTCCGAGGGATGTTAATTAACGCGCAACTTCATGCTAGGTTTAGAAACACAGCGAACGGTTTTGCTGAGTAGCCAAGATTCTGTGTGACTCAAATGTTCTATAATATTGTTTAAAAAATCCCTCTCAATTTTTGAGAAAATAGATCTATTTCGATGCAGTAATGAACTTTTTTCGTGTCTTCAGAATTGAAAATGAAATTATCCTTCGCAATGTTGTCGTCCGGTGTAAGTTCTACGAGTTCAAAATGCGTACATTTTGTTAATAAGCGAGAAAAACACTTTCTGTTTAAATATTGGGGAATGCTACTCTGTGGTTCCCTTTGTTTTTGCCTAACTCTATTGTAGTTCTGCCTCTAAAAAGTTTTGGTGAGACCTTATCCTTTACCTAACCTCATTTCCTGCTCATTTGCCGTGTAAAGAAATGCGCTACGCTTTATGCTGGTTATGGTGATAATCTGTGGTCTTACAGTATTTAGGAAATAGTGGGACTAAAATTGAACGTAACTAGTTTTAAAGAATGACAAGTGAGACTAAAAATGTCTTCTTTAACTGTTTTACATATTATGAACATGGTGATAGGTCTAGAATAATTTATCTCAAGTATTCAGTTACATGGAAGCCGTATATTATACTACTTGTATTAAAATCTTTATTTATATGGGGCCATTCAGATAAAGTTATACCGTGACTGATATTTAAAGCCAAGGGTATTATTATTGCTAACTTCGTAAGTCGACTTGTAGCCTACATATTTCATTATCTTGGAGATATTATTTAATTTTAATGGCGTCTTACAGTGTCTGGAAACTAAATTTCAAATGACAAGTCTTCGAAAATTAGTTTGTCATGATATAAAATTAACATTCATGCGGTAAAATTTGTGGGAATGTGTAGCCAATGCTTTTCTCATAATTGTCAGTTTCGGACTTTTTGAGCTTCAGAACTTGTTCCTCAAAGGATGATTAGCCTTCAGGAACGGTACTCCGTCTAGTTACTCATCTCTGGTTTTCTCTCCGTGGATTTCTCATTCTGCTTCTCCGCTTTGATCTTCAGCAGACTGTCGTGGGACATTCTGAGGCTATTAATCTCCCGCTTCTCACTCATGTCTATGCCTGCCCTAGATCAAAGTAGCGGGTCGATGATGACGAGATGATTAAACCATCTTCTATTTTTTTCACCCGCGAACTTGTCCGTGCTTGTCGCAACGCCCGGAATGAGCAGACATCATCGCGTTGGCTCGGAGACTCGAATTTCCAACGGGATATTTGGTTTACCGATTAATGGGTTAATCCACTCTGTAAGTATCATATGATCGGTTTTTATTTTAATAACCAGTTAACCATGAGACGTCTTCAGTTGGTTGGCCTCTCATGCGATATTAAACTTGCGAATTCTGATCGTAACTTTGACTTTCTCATTCATTGGTCGCGTAAAATTGAACGGTTCATCGAATAAGGCATCATGACCGAGACATCGCTGTCCATAAAGTTCAATGAATTTGGCCTCATAATGAAGAAAATATTTCATGTTTCTAATTATGCCTAGAAAATAGCCTCTGATCACACTTATATTCGATTAAAAAAAAAATGATTTTCCATGGGATTTTGGCAATCTATTCCGGTTACTAAGAAGGCGTTCTTGATGAAAGACAACTGCTGTGTTCAGTAATTGTCTCTCCGCGACCTAAAAACAAGAAGACCCATCACTTTCAGATAAGGTTTCCTGTGCGCCGGTGGAGATATGAAATGGATATTTGAGTGCTGTCTTTAATTCTTCATCATTATCATTGGTTGTTCAATCCTAAGATTGGTTGACTGCAGCCCTCCACCCTTCTCGGTCTTATTCTTGTTCCCTTACTTATGATATCTCTTCCTATGTGCCTTCCCTTTAATTTTTGCAGCTTCCGAAAACAAGGATGAGTTTTCCCTTTACCTTTCCGCCGTTCTTCGTTCGCTGGCCGACTCTCTTATCTCCGGGCATACCAACCCAGAAGCGTGCGGATACAGACCGTATCGGTCCAACACAACGATGAACCCAAGTTACCCCTCATACCCTCAGAAATAATCCCTCGATGGTGAAAATTTATCGTCCAGGTGTGTTCCTCCTCGACTAGTGACTTTCGAAGAAGGTTCCTTTCCCGCTCCGTGCGTTTATTGCTTTCCCGCGCAAGGGGGCGTGGTTCGACCGTGCTGTCACATCGACATTGACTCGGGACTTGGTAATTTCTCTGCCCCGAGGTGGTAAGCTATTTTTTGGAGGGGAGCATATACAAGTGCTACGTTGGAGTAAGGGAATTGGCATCAGATGTGGAAGGATGGAGAGCTGCAGTCAAAACATTTTAGGATTAAGCGACCTATTAGGACGATGATGAGGATAAATACGTACATCAAGAAGTACAAAGGACATCAAGTGGAGAATAGCCCAAGCTAAGAAGGCGTTTATTGGAAAAAGACAGCTGCTGAGCTCAAAGAAAATGGGACCACAAACCAGGAATCACTAAGTGAAATCATTCGTGTGGAGCGTGGAGCTCTCTATGGATGGGAAGCATGGGCCATTGGAAAAAGTGACCAGAAAAGAATAAAAGCCTTCACAACCTTGTGCTGGAGGAAAATGCTGAAGATTAAATTGCCGAAAAAAATGAGAAATGATTAAGTGTACTGAAGGGTAGAAAAGGAAAGGACCATATGCAACACTATAAATGAAAGTAGAGCAAGATGGATTGGACATACACTGAGACACAATGGGTTTGAGAAGAATATAATTGAAGATAAAATGGAGGGATAAGTCCCCAGAGAAAGATCCAGGAATAAATTCATGGACCAAATAAAGAAGACAGTAAGGAAAGATACTAGGAGGGAAGAGAACTCGCATTAGATAGGGAAGGATGGAGAGCTGCAGTCAACCAATCTTAGGAATAAACATCCAATGAAAATGAGCGGGAAAAGGTATCGCATGGACCACCATTGGAATACTCGGTCACTTTTTCTCACATATCATGAATGCTTCCCTCTACTTAGCGCCAGCAAGTGTCGCCAAGTTTCGCCAACGCCCACAAGCTTCAGTCGCCACCGTTCTCCACCGTTTGGCGTCGCGTCGAGCGCCGAGAGTGCGTGCGATTCATACATCGATGCGTATTACCCTTTATGAGGGAGATACTGCGGCGCGTGCGAATCGCCTGTGTGCGTTTTAAAGGGACGGGAACATCCCCTCAGCATTTCCCTTTTTCCATCCCCCGTTCTTCGCTCATCCCCCACGCACAAACACGCCTAATCCTCACCCCTTCCCCTTCCACGCCCTCTTTGCTATGGATTTTCTCTCTCTTCCGTTCTCTCCGTTCTCCGTCCTCCGTCGTCCCCTTTCTCGCCCGTTCCTCCGCATATCGGTCCGCCCGCCGCCCGGGTCGTTGGCCCCCTCACGTCATCGCACTGTTGTCTCCGTCCGGACCAAACCCTCCTTCTCCCAGCGAGGGAATGTGTGAGAGAGTCCCCGTCTTCTGTGTGTCTGTTCCGGGCGTCTCCCTCGCTCGCTTTGCCCGCCTATCCCTGCTCACTTTCCCCCCGTCTCACCCACTGTCACCCTTTACCATCCTTATTTTTTTTATACTGCTCTGTACCCTTTCTCCGATTCCCTTTCGTTTCGAACCTTCCCTTGCGTCAGTAAACTGAAAAAGTGAATGAGAGATGCCATTTCGTTATTTGGTCAGGGCACATCTCGAGTACGCCGCTAGCGTTTTATCTACATCTGCGAGCCGCCGCATTGGCGTGTGGAAGGGGGTGTTAGGTCACCAGCCGTGTAAGGATGAAAGGTTTTGGGAGGTGATGGCGACGTGTATTATGGGAGAGTATTTAGTGAAGCTCAGTTTTTAGCTCCATTTTTATCAGAGCTAAAGCCATCAATAGCTACTTTTTGTTTTCAATCAATGTGAAATTTCCTTATCCAATTCACTATTTTATTATTAACTCCGCATGAATGCAATTTTTAAATAGGTTTTGTGGGAAGAACCTTGTCCA
The DNA here is from genome assembly GCA_963169105.1 of Ceriagrion tenellum. NCBI lineage: Eukaryota > Metazoa > Arthropoda > Insecta > Odonata > Coenagrionidae > Ceriagrion > Ceriagrion tenellum. The sequence continues at coordinate 64,184,096 of OY720640.1, read as the reverse complement.
ATGCCTTCTTGAAATCAAGGAATATCGTGGCGACTTGGTTTTTGGGGCACTGCACTTAAAGATTTAATTCAAATCCATGTTTTTTTACAAAAGTACGATCCTGTAATCTTAATTTTTTTCTATTATCATCCTGCGTCTGTGTCGTATGACGACCACAGTGTAAATGGCACTACAGACTGCATATTTGGGTTGAGGAGTCCTGATCGAGATTTGATCTTTTTTGTACACCTATATTACAAAATACCGTGCAAGCCACCTCTGGGGTGTATGGTACGGGGTGATTCCACACGAGGTATGAAGCCCTCATCCCAGCCTAAATTCGAACCACGCACGTTTCCGCGGAATGCCAGGCGTAGGCCAAAAGCAGTCAGGACAACAAGGTCAGACCAAAAACTAGGAGAGTGCTACGTGGCTTATATAAGGCTCATGTGTAAAATCTGCTCTCCTCTGGTTGATTTTCGAATGGAGTTCATCTAAAAGCCTATGAAAATCAGCTCTTATTAGGGAGGCGCCATGTGTGGAATACAAAAATCATGTCCATGCTTTATCGCGCTTAATATCTCGTCATGAGTGCCTGCGCAACTGTTGTTGGTATACAAATCTGACGTGGGAGGACACCCAGAAAAATGAAGAGATAACAGAACAAGGGACTCCGAGGAAGCCTTCTGGTTATCTAGCTAAAGTTATGATCTCTAATGGGTTGAAGCCTGTCTCGAGAATTTCGTTTATCGATCGGGGAAATGTTTGGTGTGGTGGTTATAGTACTGGCTAACCATTCAGACGGCCTGGATACAAATTCCTGCAGAAGAAGATGTTTTTAAGGGGAAACCTAATCCCTACTTGAGTGTCTTATGGAGGGCACTTCAAGTGCAGTACTCCGTCTATCGAATGAGACGTTAAACCGTGCTCCCCTCGGCGCCTTTCGTTAAGAGCAAGCTAATGTAGACGCCGGGTATCTATCCACTCCTCCTCCCTTACCTAACACTAAGGCGCAAATGACCTAAGCTGTCGGTCGCCTCACCAAATATCCAATCCAATCCGTGCACAGATCTGTATACATATTCATCTCTCGACTGTGCCATAGATGTACTGCAGACTTTGAACTACCATCGCTATAGTCATATTTTCTCTCCTTCTTCTCCCTTTCTCTCTCGTTTCGCTCTTATTCCTCTTTCTCTCTCTCCTTCACCCTCTTTGCGATCGGTTCCCGCGACGGATGCACAGGGTGCAACCGCACCACGTCGGGTGCATTCCCCGATGCCCGAAGGGGTCTTCGGCTCGTCGGCTGCGAGAGGAATAGAAGAGGGGAAAAAATGAGCTCTCGGATGTGCTCAGTGCGCGCGTTTTTTCTCTTTTTTTATGCGCCATTGTCTTCCGGGGAATGGCGGAGAAAGAGGGAGGCCTCTTCCTTCCCTCGGGAGTGTGGCAAGAAGAATCTTTCCGAAGGTTGCACTCAGCTCTTCATTTCTCTCCTTCTCTCTCTCTCTCTCTCTGGGTTGCTCTGCGGCCATGTCACCATACCGTACGATCATTGTTAAATGTGGCAAAGGAAAATGTAGGCTAATGATCTATATTGAAATTTTGGTATACGTAGGTTTTTCGTGTACAAACGGATATAATTCATCCCTCTTTACCAAATTAGGGCCCGGCTTTATAACACCATGTTTACGTAAGCCGTTAGATTACGATTCCTTTTTGTTACATTAAAGTTAATTTAGGGTTAAGGTTTGAAGTATTACATCAGACTATCGCTTATTTTACGTGAATGTTTTCGATGGAAGAACTAATTAATATAAGTTTTCATTCCGAAAAGTCTTTAACCGGAGATAATGAAATCGGTCCGCAATATGGTTTAGCATTTAAATTACTAAGGTAGTACGCTAGAAGGAAACGGGCATAGTGGCAAAGACATATGAAAGAGAAGAGCGCTAGCTAAGGAGACGTTTAGTAATCGAAGGGAGCTGATAACGGGGATCTCGGATAAGGATGTGAAGAAGAGGCTGGTGAAGAGCTTGATTTCTTTACTATGACTCTAATACTCACCGTGTCATAATTTCTGGTTATCTTTCATGTAATCGGTAGTAGTAATAGTCATAGGTTTGGGTGTTAGGCTCACAAACTTCTGAGTGCATACCGCAGACTTCCCTGAGAACTATGTATATCCAAAGAAGAGTACTGTATTCATGTCCGAGGTAGAATTTGAACCCACGATCTCCTGGTTTTGTATAAGCATGGTGAGTCACGAGCTTGTCTGCTTCAACCGGTAAATATAGGTTCTTACTCATACTCTCTGCTGAGTCAGATACCTGAGATGATCAGTCAGCCGACGGAAATTCTGTGACTATTTCAGGAACTGTGTTCAGGATGGATAATGAAAAATAAAAGTTTGTTTGATTCCACCAATTTATTTAAGCTACTACAAGTTTCGACGCAGTGGGATCTTCTTCAGGTACCTTCAGCGGCGTCATCTTGAAGTAAGTTCCTGAAGATGACACCGCTGCGTCGAAACTAGTAGTACCTTAACACTCTATGGACGAGCGAGTCAAGTTTGTTGCGTTTCAAAATCATTGAAATATCTGCTTTCTAAGAGGTTTTTCCTTTTAGTTGTTGCACAAGACAGAATTTTAACGCTTACGATTAAGTGTAAGGAAAGTTGCGTCTCTTTCGGCGGTTGGTCAAACAATTTGAATAATGAATCTGTGACGCTATTCATTGACGATAGCGTGTCCGGTGAAGCTCTGAAATAAATAGTTAGAGCTGTCATATGAATAAAAAATTTGGAAAAGTTTAAAGAGGTTCGTTATGAAGGTAATGTTGAAGAAAACCTTGTGTAAATATCATTGTGTCAAGTATTATTTTCAATTAAATATATACAACAAAAATATTTCACATTTCAAAATAAATGTTATTATTAAATCAATTGCAATTTTTTAACGCTTGAATAGAAATTTTAAATACTAATATTATAGCAGTATTTTTTTCATCCTGATGTTTCATAATGCAAAGAGGGTTAAAATAAATTGTCGGAATCAAACAAAGTTATCTTTTTCATTATTCATCCCTTTAGTTGCTGCGTTAGATTGAATTGTAATGCTTCGGGTTAAGTTTGTGGAAAGTTGCGTCTCTTAAGACGGTTTGTTAAAGAATTTGAATAGATGAATATTTGAAGTAAACCTTGGGTAAATTTTATTATGTAAAGCAATTTTAAATTAAATACATAAATTGCAAATTCGTTGAAATTCTAAGTAAATGCTATTATCAAATAAATTGCAAAACTTGCCAAGTTGAGCCTTAAACCATTGATATGTGTAGAGGATCCTTGAGTTCGCTAAATGGCGGTAATATCCTATGTGCACTAACCTTACGCATTATTGCGTAAATTACATATAATAGTATTGTGACGTTCCACCAATGGACGAACATGGACAGGCATCCTATGGGTGGTGAAAATTCCGGCAAGGAGGTATTAGAACCCTCGACCTTGAGACTGGCAGGAGAGTACTCCGCCCTTCCCACAAATAGACCGAAATCTAATATATAAACATGAATGAATGTTTTTTTGATCGTCTTCAATGCGTACCTATACCATTCATCAGATGACGAAGAATCTTTGGTGAGTTGTTGTGCGCGCGCCGCGAAATTTTCTGAATTATCAAGTCCATGTACAATAGGTAGAGCGCGAGTCGTTTCAACAAATGAGCGTTGGCACGCGAGCATCTCAATCAAGCGAGGAACGACGAGCAAGCAACGCAGATCGTTTATGAGTTGCTCAATCACGTGCTTCAGAATCGTATCAGTGAGACATAATATCGCGTGCATCAGAATCATATAACTTGTGTTAAATGGTTCGTAATTCATTTGTACGTAAAATCAAATTTGGTGCCGTGATTTCTTTATTAGTTTTTTTTTAATTCTTGCATTCGTTTTTTCGTATACGCTTCTTTTTTTCCAAAAATTGGATTTTTAAGCTTGAAAATGTTAAATTTGTACACTACTCTAACAATGGAATATTTTATTTACTTAGAAACCGCAGCATAGGCATGGAATGGAAACTCTTGCCATCATTTGTGCGTTACGAATTCCTGTGTAGGTACGAGGAACTCATAGGACTAGGTCTCAAATTCATTTTTTCTGCTTTGCATATGTGTGCCTACTTAGAAAGAAAAAGAGGCATTGCAACGTACAGCTAGTATGTAATAAATCGACAACCGTTATTTCCGTCTCCGTATAGATTTTCTACTCCATCTCTCCGTCTCAGCCTTCTCTTTCGGATCGATATATGTAGAGATACAGCCTTGCCTCCCAGTCTCCATTCTTCTGCGGCTTAATGTTTATCCTTTTCCCTCACCTTTCCCTCTCTCTCATCTGCTATCGCCCGCTCGGCAAACCACGTCCGCTCTTCCTGTTTATCCGCAAACACAAACGGTCTCCTCTCTCAAATAATCTGACCGAACCGTGGATCGCACGAGATCCGACCACTTATTCCCTGCGTACATCTCTCGCTCGCAGTGCCATCGTGGTCACTACATAGGAGCACGGACAATGCAGCTGCCGCATCCGCCGAGCACCGTTAGGAACACTGATCAGAACACCGAATTCTCGCACCTCGAAGTCACTCGGCGCAGTCACTGCCTCCCATGTCGCGAGTGATGACTGAGAGTCTGTAACAACTCGACATAAAATATTTTGTGGTAACTGGTGAAATTTTTTTTCACTTTCTTCATGAGGGTCTTTACTCTTATCTCTGTTATATTTTTAAAATCCCTGCTCTGTGTGATTTTTGTGATTTCTCCGCTCTGTAAATTTAGATCGGGAATTCGTAAAACTGTATGTAATAAACTGATGAAAATGGTTTTCGAACCAATTGGGCAAGAAATAATCAGAAATTAAATGATTAGAAGAAATATGAGTACGTACTTCCATCGGCATTTTATGGGAGATTGTGTGGAAACAACCCTGACGGTTTGGACTTGTAACAAGGATGATAAAAGAGCGTGGAAACCAAGGAGTAAAGACAATGAGAACATTATTCTCCGTTTTGAGGTGAAAAATCATTACAGTGGGTATGAAATAAGTGTGTAAAAATTATCATCATAAGTATAGCAACATACAGGGCTAAAAATAGGACATTTCGTAAAAGAATTGAACCTCAATTAGCCTCACGAGAAGTTGCAGAAGATCTCTGCCAAAAAAACATTAGAGGTGGAAGAAAAAGAACAAATGTATGCCGACAAGGCAGAGGTGATCTAGAATAGAAAAGTCTCATGATTTATGCTTGTAAAAAGGATGAACGACTGATTATGGCCAAATTCCACCGAGATAGTAATTTGGGATCGATCTTGAATAAGTAGGGTGATTAATATATATGCAGCAATAGCTTCATGGGGTGGGAAGAAAACGTGTTAAAGCAGAATAGAATGGAGCCTGGGAACGGTGAAACAGTCCAGACCGTAGAAAATATCAGTGTTTTGTATGTTGGGAATACCGTATTTCCTATTTTGCGTTTTGCACCATTGCTGATTTTGGATGATTTCTCCCCTTCAAATGGCAAAAAGTTGATTGAGTTTTTCAAGTGTGGAGGTAATACACGTGGGAAATTCGAAATGAAGGAAATCATCAGCTTGGATTGGGGTCCGAATACAATTATCGCGGACCTAGGGCCTAATCCCAGTCCTAGTGAGTGATACATTTTTCCTATTTCTGAGGAAAAGTGCATTAATTTTTCATTTTTCCTCGTACGGGGAAAAATGTATCACTAGCTTCTCTTACTGAAGAAAAATGTATCACTCGCTTTCCTCACGCTCTAATATTTGTTTGAGATGCCTAGTTATTACACAGCTTGTTAGTAGACCGAGTGAGGCATTGAAAACCTTCAAAGGTGTGTTGAACACGTGGTTTTTCATTACACATCAGTGAGCTTCATTTTAAACTACTCGAATGTCTTCTACTTTTTTGACGCTCCAGTTAGAATCTATTAAGCTTTTAACTGCTTCAGAGGAGTTGACAAGTATCACACGGGAAGTTTGCGGTTCCAATTTGCGAGAACTTTGGCGTACGACCCATTTCTTAAATGGAAGAGTGCTTCTGTGATTTTGTGGGATAGAAATGATATGAAAATATGGATGCGATGAAAAATGCTGTGATTAAAAACGAGACACCAGTCCTTTTGAGTACTTTTCCGCGCAAACCTCAGAAAATGTTTGGCCTTGAAGAACTGCTTTGAGAAATAGAAGGAAATTCTTTCTTGTTAGCAAAAAATTATATTATGAGTGGAAAGTTGTGCTTCGTTTTGCCTGTAAATACCCATGTGTAACATCGCCAGGCATTCACTTTTTTCTCCATTTTTCTCTCGGCTCCATGGAAACATTGAGAAATACCGCATATGTAAAAAGAAATCTTTGAAATATATAAAAGTTTTATTTCCTTTCCATTGCTTTGGGGAGGATCAATTGTTCTTCATGTATTCGTTGTTTTAATCTCATTTTTTGTTCCGATTGGAAGATAAGTTTTAATTTAATACCCCGTTTATAAATTGAAGGATGTCTCCATCAGTCCACCAATGTATTCTTCATTAAAAAAACTACAAGAAAAATATTTCTGGTTGATGGTGCCGCTTTCGCCTCTATTAATTCTGAGCATTCTGATACTTCGTTTTTCATTGTTAGTTTTTGATTCTTTCTCACGAAAAAATTTTCAACCGTGTCTCATCTTCTAAGTGAAAATTTTCTGAGCACTGTTCTTGAATGGCGATCGTGCTACAAGTCTTTTACTTTTACCAGCATTTCTAAACCGATCGAAGATAGTTTGATTTGCACCCCACGCGTAAAAATTGAAGAGATTTCCACCACGGTTGTAATGGTTAACGGAGGCTGAGACTTCGAAAATTCCATTGCGAAATAGAGTAAACTTCAAATATCAAATCAATGATTCTGCTGATCATAACGTGTTATGGATTCAACAAGTATCGCTACGCGGCAGTATCTTCAGGATACAACCTAATTTTGGTCTTTCCTGAAGATACTTCATATTTCTGAAGATGCTGCTTATTTTTTAAATATTATATAGTGTAGCAAAACCAGGTAAAGCGTCAAAAAATTGTATTCGGCGGAATGAATCGCAATTTTGGTATTTTAATTTCCCAAAATTTCCAGCACTCCAAGTCTATGTTAAAAGTAAGGCGAAAATATAAATACACTGTTCCCCTTCCGCAAAAACTTATTTCCCTGATGGATTTCTTCTTTTAAAACTTCATTTTAAAAGTCAGTTGTAATTGATAAAAGATATAAATTTTAGTGGAACGGTATAAAGTTTATTTTTTCGCCAGTATGGTTGACATAACATACTTCGACATTATTAAGTATCATTCAATCATGTATACTCCTAATCTAGATTGACTGATTTGCAATTGTCTCCTAATCTTCACCTTTAAACGCACACTCACTATGGACGACGACGTGTGAGTTACATCCATGGGTAGGTAGGCTTTCCACGACTACCCAGACGGGAATAACGATTTTCCCGTCGCTCGTTCCACTTTTCCAAACTCCTACCGACCCACCACCCCTCTGCGAGAAACGAAACAATAATTTCGAACTTTTTCGATCCATCGATTCGCACAGTATCCATCTATTTCTTTTCGTTTTATTTTTCATATTTTATAATCGGATTGCTCCCTGGCTCGGTCGGCTGTGCGAGGGGATTGATTGGTGCTGTGTGTGTTGGTTGTATCGATCAGGAAGCGTTGGCGAGCGTTGAGTCGCTACACAAGTGCTCACTTTTTCCTCCTTCGACCCCCTTACTTGTGATGGGCGTCCAGCTTCCTCAACGTGTTCAGTTTCCTCATGTCTGATTCATCCACATTCACGCGGATACTCTGCTAGCCACCTTCAGGGTAGGGGAATAGATTCATCAGTTGTCTAGTGCGTGATGGTTACTGCACTCCTGTATTACGCTGACCATTTTTTAGATGTCATTTACGATGACGTGAAAAAATGTTGGCAAATTACTGATACAATTAACATAAAGCTAATTAAAATCTTTGCAGACCCAAAAAATCGAAAAAAATAAAAATAGCATAAAGATTACGCTGCCTATTGTTTCTATAAACGTTTATATCGGTATCGGTCTTCGGTAATATTTTGACCCCCGGTCGATAGCGGAGACCGCTTCTAATACAGTGCTCCGTCCGTCATATGGGACGTTAATCTGTGGAACCCTAAGCGCTTGTCATTGAGATAATGACTATATTTCTCTCCACTCTTCTTATATGTTAGCTGTATAGAACTCTTTTGTATGTTTTTCTGGTTCTGTTTTGCCTTTAGCGCCGTAGAAAACCTAGTATTTCATTTCGAAGCTCTTTCAAATCCTCACGTATTCACACTGTTCTTCCCTCCCCTCTTTCCTTGCAGTATTTCCCCTGAGTGACTGATGGCCAGTCTCCGTGTGCTTTAGCAGCCGGCTATGGATAAATAATACCGCAGCATTGTTTAGTCTCTGATAAATCACTTGCTCTTGGATGCATCTAAACCACTCTCTTACCTTCCCGCTTATTCTTCCGCCTTCGCCTCAAAACGCTCTCATTTCAGCACAATCATTCGTCGATCCGTCTCCCCCACCTCTTTCCTTAGCCCATTTTTCTTGCCGTCTTTCTCATCTTTCTTCAGCCTATCTGTTTTTCTCAACCGCATCAAGTCTTGAGACTTTTTCTTGCGCTTTTTTCTTTCCTTTGCCTGGTTCATTCATGCCTCTCACTCTTACCATTCCTATTTTTATCGTATTACACGTATCGGCTTTCAAGCTAATAGTAGTTAATGCAGTAACCGCCAAGTTTCATTGGAAGGATTTTTATGTTTCCCGTGAGTAACTGAAGGTTCAAATGCCCTTGTAAATCCCCATAAGCCACTTTTGGCTTGTCATTAAGTTATTAGGGCCTGGACCAGCAGAACTTGACGGAAACAGCCATGCCATGCGTGGAGAAAAACCCATCTATGCGGATTTGAACCCGCCATCCCAGGATAAGCACCCAAGGACTTAATTAAGGGTTACTCGGGTTTCGCACCGGGGCAAACACTCCAATTTAGCCGACGTTTCGATGAGCGAGTTGTCCATCTTCATAGGGGCATGCCCTTATGACGATAGTCAGATTTCCTGATGACGATGGACGACTCGTTCATCGAAACTTTGGTCAAGATGGAGAGTTTTACCCGGTGGGAAACCCGTGCTACCTTCAATATCATAATACGCCGAAGAATTCATCTTAGAACTTATCAGCGTGGATAGGATGAGGTTTTATGTTTTGTTTGTGTCATAAACTTCTCACCCCAAAGATCCTCTCACGAATCCCGGGGTTGCGGAAATTTTATAGTGGAACCCCTCTCCCTACTGGAGCACCTTGTGTTGATACCTTCATGTTTAGTGCTCTATCCGAGGGAAGGGGTTGAGAACTGAGGTTCCATAGGTGCCCTCTGTTTAGAGTAAGCTCATATCTAAGATGGTTTCCCATTACCGTTCCCCTCCAAATTCTTTCCTAATCAACCGACAGACTTTGCCTCCACGGCGTTGATGGCCTCAGTTCCCATCGTCCCCACAAACAAACCAGCCCACCGACCGAGAATCCCAGCATCGCCCTACCTAATTTCCTAATTTTGACGCTAAAACTTTCAATTACTCATACCGTGCAAGTTCATCATCATATTTTGGTCTTACTCCTTTAAATCTAAGTCCGTGCCTTTGGCCATGACTATTACTAAAGTAAATAAAGTTTATTCTCTAATGAAATTTTTGGAGAGTTGCCAGCTAAAAACGGATGTGGAAACCGGTTCGGTTGTAAGGCAATCAATCGGCGAAACGTTACGCAGCTACAGCAATAAATGGAGAGATCACGTGGAATAAACGGAGGGAGGAAGATACATGAGCAATTTTGAAAATATGGAGCGAGAGGTAAAAGATCTCTAGCACTTCCACGTAAGAGATGGAAATATTGTGACTGAAATATGTCGTATAATGCTCAACCCTCTTTAACCCAATTTTTTTGTTTCTTCTGCAAAAAAATATTAAAATTTTAACATGGACATTCATTCCCTTTTACATAAAAATTTACAATTTTTTAAATGTTTAAACATTTGTTGGAAAAAATGGGAACTGACTCAGAAGTTAAAATGGTATCCAGGGGTAATGAAGTGTACACAGAGAATAAGCATATTTTTATATTATGTGTTACCGCCAAATCTCAGTCGGATATAGAGGGTAAATATTTACTGGAAGAAGAATCTTAGTTTTCTCTGCCAAATCTTGCTTTCCCTGATGTTTCCTTTATGGAAAGATACATAATTTTACTCCCGCTCAATTACAAGTGAAGGGTTTTACTCGTGTGTGCAGCGATGGCTGACATTATTTTCTTTCCATAATCTTTTTATTTCTCGCGAAATGCTACCCACTACGATAGAGGTGCGTCGAAATGGATTTGCCGTAATCCTGCTTGGTCCAATGGGGAAGGGGCTTTGGCTTTAAATAACGCTCGACTAACACTCTCTCGCATGGCTCTGATCCGGCTGATCCTCGCGAGGGAGAAAGAGACGTCTGTTTGCCCGCCCCGGAATTTGGTCTACGACACCCAGCCCAAGCAGTCGGGTGTTTCTACTTTCTTATTCCCCATCCGAAGTTTATCTTTCAGCTTCTTTCTCACGTCCAGGGCCGTGCGAGAACCAAAATTTTTAATGCCCGCCCTCGAGATCCAACACCGGTTTGGAAAATAACAGGTGTATGGAAAATGACAGGAGAATATATGCCTATCGACGTAGCAGATACATTTGTTATGGTGATATTTATCGGATACATAGAAGACCTTAGGTAAAAATTGGTATTAAAGATTTTTTCGATAATATCCTCCATATTGAGGTTCAAGTAATGGGCACCTATAAACCTGTGCAGATGACTATCATCTATGGAGCAATCCAATAGAAAATTTCAACATCGAGATGCCGATAATTATCATCCACGTTGGAAGTTTTATGATATCATAAGATCTCGCGAGGGAGCAGGAATATAGTCGTGGAGACTTTAAGTGAGGCTCTTGTCTTCCCAAGATGACAACCTCATTGGCGTGAGGTCAAATACAAAGAGATATCATGCATCTTTCTAGGCCTCGGCTTGCATAGCTGCAGGGTGTAACAGCATACTTCGCTGATTTGAAGGGCCAATAAAACTGAAGATGTTATAGGTATCGATGTTATTATTTTTCTCCATATTTACAACATATTAGCACAGCAATACATATTTACATACATCATACAGTATATACAGCATACAGTACAGTACTACAATTCAAATCAGCAAATTATGCTGCCGCACTCTGTACATGCCGTCTTCGGGCTGGTAGCAAGCTCTTCTCTTCCTTGCGCATGCTCATGGCGTCCGTTCCTCCGCATCAGGTAGTCCTCAGCGGCGTCTCCCTCCGCCATGAGGTCCCGTTAGCGTAAATTCAAATCTCACTGCTAACAAAATAGTTTCCGTCCTCTGAGTGACGCCGAAACTACTTATTAAGGTTTCGGCGCCAATGATGACTATCCATGCTTAAGTGCCCATATTAATCTTATTTTCATGGTGTAAGATTTCGACATTTAATCGTGTTTCTCCGTTTTAATCGACTATATCCAGGTAATGACGCCATCTGGCGCATAGAAATTTCAGCAATATTTGTCGGCACTCAAAGTATCAGCATCGATCGTGTGTTAACTTTTCACCAAATTTCACATGACACATTTTAGGCGAAGTTTCTTAGCTTAGCTAAGAGTTGAATACTCTACCAGCTGTCTGTTAAAAGTCAAATCTGAATTCTTTTATGAAAATTACGAAAAATTGGGTGTTTATCTTTACGGTTGTAGTAAGGATGCTTTGATAACTTATATGGTATCAACTTTCAAAAATACTTTAGTTTTTTGTGCCCCAAGGCAATCATAAATTTATGTTATGGTAAACTCATTTCGGCTCTTTCCTTCGAGGCCGCCTAAAAATTCCCTATTCTGTTGTATTTTTCTTCTTTCTTCCGTGCTATTTGAAATTATTACTTTATTTACTTATAATATAGAAATATCTCCGATAAGTATCAACTCTCGATACTTTGGGATCGACCAAGTTGGTGTGAAAAATATCGACATGACCCCGTTATATTTTCATATCGCACGCGGCCTATTTCCACACGCGCGAACTCCAGTCGCCGACATCATCCGCCCTCAGTTATTATCTCTGCTTCTTTGGGAATTCAATGATTAGGTAGAAATATCACCGATAATTATCGATATATATGAATCTACCGAGTTGATGTAAAAAATATGGACGTGACCCCGTCATAATTGCATATAGCACGGGACCTATTACCGCCCCCGCAAACTTCCCTCGCCATTCTCTACTGACCTCGGTTATTATCTCTGCTGCTTCACGCATTTATATATTGTACAGAAATATCACCGATAAATATCGACTCTCGATGTATCGGCATCGAGTCGATGTGAAAAATATCTTCATGACACCGATCGTTATATCTTCATGAAGCACGCAGCTTATTTCTGCCCCCTAAAACTTCCCTCACTGACATCGTCCACCCCACGGTTATTATCTCCGCTACTTCACGCATTTTCCTTATCCCGCCCATCTTAATTCCTTTCTCAGCACTCGTGAGTGAGGAGGGGGACATTGAGTGAGTGGGGGAGGGAAACCACTCGTCCAACCAGCCAACCAACCATCTCTTCTCCCTCTTTCTCTCTTTCTCTCCTTTCTTTCTCCCCCAAAAACCGGCGAGGAAGGGAGGCCGCTTAACTTATTGTTCTCGCCGACTTGACGCTCTTTGAGTTGAGTGCTTCTTTGGCTTAACGTCTGTATCAATCTCCGTCCAGCTCTTTCAATGGCCTCTATCTGTCCTTCTCCACGCCCCCTTTCTCGCACACCGACCACCCCGCCCTCCCTTCCGAAATCCGCCCTTTAAATCTTATTCTCAACCCTCCATTTCCCCCTTTATCTGCATAATCTTGAGGGCTTGCCTCCACAACGCACCCTCTGAGATCCCCTGGGGGTGAATCGCTGGCCCATTGAGAGTGGCGGGAGCTCGCGCCAACCCACCGGACGGCTAAACTCTGGATGGAATAGAAATGTCAGGAAAACTTCTCTCACGTACAAGCGCCTTTAGCTTACGGGCAATATTCAACTCGAGGGCTGAGTTGCATGCGGCTTAACTTGGCCTGTAACTGAAGGACTCTCCGACAAAGACACCGTTTAGAAAAAAATATCCCAAACAAGTTTCTTTTGATGGGTTTCTTTCAATCTACCGAACTCTATAAATATTTGACAGCACCTAACCAGTACATTAAAGTTTGGTGATTACTTTCAAAGGTTATTTCAGTTGTCAGTTACGATTTCACCAAAATAACTTGTGGATAATCGTACATTTATTTTAGAATTTGATGCATAACCTTATCTCTATTATTCATACTCTAATACTTATTTTTAAAATGTCGTCTTGGCAAATTAGGACCACGTCTAACGTATGGCAGTCTTTCTATGCATCCAGTTCCCTTCTTCAGTCATTTTTGCTCTGAAGGCTGCCCTCCTGTCTTCAATACATCTAACACCAGTTCATGTTCTTTTCTTCTGTGGGATATCATTCATCTCGGTTTTTTTCCTTAGGTTCACGTAAAATAGGAAGTTTTATATTCTAGGATTACCACACCTTGTCGAAAATGCTAGATGTAATTAATTATAGACGTTAGAGAAACGAGATTTTAATAAACAGTGAGAGAAACATGATCATTAGATATTTATGGACTAGAGATAAATTTTTATGGCATGAATAAAAATATTAACGAAAGGAAAATATTAATCATGACCTTTTAAATTTGTAAATAAATTATTCCTATCGTTGACCAATCAGAAGAAACTTTATCTTAAATGTAAATTCTATCTCTTACTGGTCAGTTACTTTGACGTGATTTCCCGTTGTAAAGAAGAATAATTAATCTGGAACGTGGCCCTCTCCGTAAGTATCCTTTTCAAAGAGATAGCGAATTCGTTTGAAATTAGAAATTCATAGAAGACACGCGAGATACGAGATTCATGAAAAAATAATTTTACTTCGTAGTCATTGCTTCCATAGCATTATGGGTAGCATTACCGTGCCTGACGTCACAAACTTTTGGGTTTCTCCAGAGACAACTTACCCCGCCGATAGCCTCTCTATTGTATGCATGCTCGAAGAGTAATATTTATATTGAACGCATTTTGACAGCTAAAGAATGTTTCTCACTTACTCTCTGATGTTTTCAAACAAGGGAAAGAGCATATTTTCGGAACGACTTGGACAATCGCCCATTGTAAATTGGTAATTCCAGGTCAAACCGACCTAAGAATGATCGAAAATGCCCTTGACCTCACCAATTTTGATAAATCTTTCAGGAAACGAAAAAAATTAATTTCTCCCTTCAAAAGATAATTAATTACGCAATTTTTTAATGTATTGTACCCTAAGTTTTAGCCACAAAATATAAAAAAGAGCAAAATCGAGGGGGTACGTGTTTTGAGAAAAATGCGTTTGAAGTTTTCAAAATAAAAATAGGTGTAATAGTTTGAACAATATTTCAAATTTATCGTCTTTATGTTGTGCGCTGTAGCTTTTTCGTCCTAATGATGTGGTTCTCCTTATCCTACGTATAATACTTCAGGGGATATCGTGCATAGATCAAACACAAATTTTCGAAAGGACCAATTTTTCATACTCCTGTAACTAGGCTACAGATGCGAATTTTATGAAACAAATATACAGGACCAACAGTGTAGTAAAACGGAGTATATCCTGAAATTTTGGTCAAAATCGTTGAGGTCAAGGGCATCTCGATGTTTGAGTTGAAGTGGAATGACCCCCATGTGATTTCGAGCAGGGCCCAACGATGCCCAACTTTGATGGAGCAGGAGTCGGTGTTTCTATCGAGGCAGGTCGTTGCCCGTATTTTCTGAGGAAAAAGGGATTAATGTGGTACGAAAAGATGCCCTTGTGCCCATCAAACTTAATCCCTACCTGCCTGCTGACTCGGTTATCGAAATTCGGCCTTAAGCATTCGGAGGGCAAATTTCCAATAATTAACTCTCGCCCGACGGTAATCATCATCGTTCATGTTAATCGCTTTATCCCTTCGAGTTTCGCTCTCATCGATTATCTCTGGGTTTAATTCATATGCCCTATGGTATCAGAGCTTCATCTTACTTAGTAAGGTTTGCGCTCTGTTTTTTGAATGACTGTAGAGTAAGAGAATTTGAGTATTAAAGCTATATTTTGATTGGTTTCCTCTATCTCCTTCAACGATGGTTATTGAGGACGAGAAAAAAGGTTTATTTGATTTTACTAAATTTTACTGATGAGAGAGTTAATGTCATTACTTAATATAGGGAAATTCAGATCCGCGTTGATTTCTGAATTAATAATCCGTCATTATTGGACATACTTTGGGATACGAGAAAAGTTTTATAAAAACGGACGTACAAATTTTACTTTAATTTTTAATTGCATCGAGAAAGATTTTCGAGGGGAATTACGGCTTTGATCGATGGAAAGGTTTTTTATTTCTTCGCCTCATTAGTTGCTGCTGACTATTCAAAATCACTTCCGTGTGAGATAAGGTTGACGAAGTGGTGAAATTTTAAATTGACGTGACACTTTTTCTTTCTGAAATTGTAGCTTTCGAGTTCCTTTTCGAAGATCATTGGCCTTTTTAATGTATACTTGTGTAACGTACGTCCCTACGGAGCATGTTAAGGATGGATTTTAGCAAAAGAATACCTGGTAAAAATTTTTCAATGTATCTATGTCTACTTCTGCATACCACCCTGTGAACAGCCCCGGGTACGTATTAAACTACGTACAGACACCTCTCGTGAACAGGGTGATGACTTAGGATGAGGGGAGGGTTACAGAGTACGTCAATGTAATGTCCTAGTATTTCTCTCTGTGTAGTCATCGATGCTCTGTGAAAAGAAGAGACCTTTAAAATGCTAAGTTTAGTTGTTCATCTTTTATGTTGAAATGATAAAGCCTCTCTTTCTTTCTCATGGCTCACCAATCAGATTCCTTCTCTCGCTCATCTCTTGTAACACTCGTCAATTAATCCAATGCCAAAATCAAAGAAATTTTGTGAAAATAATATCCTCCATGCCATCCAAAAACTCGCGTCATCTACATTTTTCAAGTAGTTTAGGACCAGCACGTAGCCTTATGGGTCTCCGGCGGCTCACAACTTAAGTTCCTCCTACAACTGCATTACACTCTCGGTTCTCACGTGGCAGCTAGTAACGAAGCCTGCAGTTTTCGCATGTGCTTTGTTTGTTTCGCGAATTAAAACATTCTGTGCAGGGGTCTAAATACTCCTTGCCGATGATACCAGCGTTGGGGAGTATTTTCCTGACTATAGCGAAGGAGAATATTTCTTTCACTTCATCATTCGAGGGCTTATGAAATACCAAAGGAATTCAGTGTTTCAAGGCTTGAAAAATCCGAATGTGAATAATTGATCGACAACATAAAAAGCTACCATTATCGTTCTGGTTGAAGTAACAAAGCTCCATCTGTCGTAACTTCAGCGTGCAATATACTCTCAAAAAGTTTTTAGGCGTTCGGAATGTATGTTTCATGCTTTCCTCGTTCTCTCTCGTTCATTCCATGTCACTTTTCATTCTCCCCTGTCCCATCTCCTCCCCTCACTCTTTCCTACCTTTCAATACTTCCCGGCGTTCTAATCTGACGTCTCTCTTCCACGCCCTATCACTGTCTCCAGACTTTTCATCCCCTCCCTTTTCACCCCTTCTTCGTTTCCATCATCGCCTTTCGCCCCTCCATTTTTATCCTCGTCAACTTTTTCCCTCATTCCTGAGGCAATTCGGTTTTAGTGGTCTCTCTCGGCTTCGCGAAAACTCTCAGTCGCTCCCGTTGGTGTGATAACTGCGAACAAGTATGGTGCGGGATGATGATTGATAGTGAGTTATGTCTGTAGGTTAGGTCTAAAACTTTTTTCACTCGCCGACAAGCGTCAATCGTTTCCCTTGCGGCCATTAATCGACGTTAGTGGGCCTCATCATCATTGGTTGCTCAATCCTAAGGTTTGTTGACTGCAGCCCTCCACCCTTCCCTATCGAATGCTAGTTCCCTTACCTCCTGGTATCACTCCCTATGTAATTTTCTCTTTATTTGGTCCATGAACTTATTCCTGGGTCTTCCTCTGGGGACTTTTCCCTCTATTATACCCTCTATCATTTTCTTCACTAACATATTGTGTCTCAGGGTGTGTCCAATCTATCTCGTTCTTCTTTTCAGTATGGTCCTTAGTGGGCCTATTAAACCTCATTGTTGCCAACGGCAGTCGTGGGTGTGCTGAGATTACCACACATTTTTTTCTATTTTTTGCTCATCGGGTATTGGAGTACTGTGTTGTTTTAAATTGGAGATATAAGTCTTTTGATGTTTCTCATCCTTGAAAATGCCCGCCGAGTGAGAGTGAGTGATCATAATTTCGCGAACCTCAAGTGAAAACTAGTGCCACTAAAACCAAAAGCGTGTGTTCCCCATTATGCACACTTTTGGCCAAATTTTTTATTACCGATGATCGACAATTTTATAATCGGGATAAGTGGTTGTACGTACATTATGGCTCTTTAGTTGCATAATTAACAGTCTATTATGTTAAAATATCGACAGTGGAAAAAATTATTACCAACTGACTACTTGCCACCTGGTGCAGGTTAATGTATATCGATTGGAAATAAAATTGTCGTCAGAAACTTGATCGAATTACTTCAATACTTTATCCTTAGCATATACTTTAAAGCTAGTATTTTCCATTTGTATTGTAATTTTCTCAACCCTCTTCTCGACTATAGTACTTTGTTCTTACCAGATGTAAATTTTCATTCAGGTTTTCAATTTCTTTCAGAGAGAAAGCAAATAATTTCGTTCGTTCGTTCCTCAACTCCACTAATGATAGTGACTGCATCTGGTGTAAAAACAGCCAACTTTTCCGCATATACATTTTTCTTTTATCTTGAGGATGACTAAGATTAAAATAGTTGTATTTTTACAATACGATGGCGTTAGGGCCCGAGTAGCAGAAGATTTCTATTGAAATGATTATATTCCTCATCCCAATGAACTTCGTCATCTCTGAAAGGCGTGGAACATAATTCATCACTTCAATTCGATCCGCCATCTTACATTTTTTCCGCGTAGTGTATGCATCGGTAATTTTCGAACTTGCGCACTTATGTATCGACTAATTTATGATTTTTATGTCGAAAATTCTTTATAAATTTCGTACCTTTTTGCTTCCTATGCTATCGTCAGCGGTTTATTTCGTTTCCTGCACCCGTGCGAGTATTCGCTGCACGTCAGGTGGATTAACGCGCGGAATCGATAAAATATATTCTATCATTGTGATTCGATGAGCCTGAAAAACCAAGAAAAATGTTTTGCATCTCTTTCAGACTTTTTTGGGGCAAAGGAATGGTTAATGCTCTCATGAAACAAACGTATTTGCTTTACTGTCTGGTTTATCATTATTATTCTCTGGCGAACCTACCTACCGAATAATGAACTCGTAAATTCAAAGTGGTCCTTTTTCCTCTCGCCTATTCAAGGGGAATGTGCTGTTTTCTACCGTTCATTGAGAAGGGCAGAGAAAAAGTCGCGGAGGCGACGTCGTAATCTTGAGCGCTTGGAAAGCAGCCATGGATTGTGAGCGCGAGAGGACAATGACATTGGATACTGAAGTGCCTACGCGTCGTATACAGAGCATAATTGTTCCGCAATTCGAGCGCCGTCGAGTTTGGTTTTAATAAGAGCTCAACTCGAAAGGTCGAGGATTTCTCAGCTGGGAATGAAATTGGGTTCAGTAGCAAGGACAATTAAGGTGAAGAATTGCGCTGGCATACAAGAAGCGTTTATAAGGAGAAGGCTTACGCTTTTAGTACAAACGCAAAGAAAGATGAAGCCCGTTTCTTGCGAAACTAGATCCGGCAGGCCTTCTCAAGATATTCTTTGGCACGATCACAATGTCATGTGATACTGATATCTTCCCAATGTCGTGTGATACGGAACCAGCATGCTGGCTAGTAGAAATGACCGCTATCACACTCACGGAGCTATCTTTTTAAATGGTCGATGCGATGAAAAGTCTCATTTGTAACGAATTTTTGTTTTTTTTTTTTTCACGGCGTATGAGGTAATAAAATCTTCACGGGTCCCTAACAGGTCAGGCATTGGGCAGCTGACGTTTCGACAATTGACTCCGCCATCTTCATCAGGGGTGTGCTTTCCTACCTCATGACGGCGGAAATGTCTTTTATTGAAACTTAGGCTGCCCATACGTCAGCTGGTGGAATATCTTTGAAGAATTCAATGAATTTTATGCAGACTCTGCTGATTTTTTACACTAACACTAAAGATATATTGAGATAATAGCTAGTTATTATATTTCTTTCCATTTAACTAACTTGTAAGAATGTATTTAGGACCAACCAATTTTAATTGCATTGATGTATAAGTGTTGCTCATCTGTTCCAAAAGTTTGCTATTCTATGCGTTACACTAACCTCTTTCCCCAAGGCATGGCGTTCTTAGTATTCGTCAGCAAATAGCTTTCATGAGAACTGTTAATTTTTAGGTGCATATTGTAGCGTTGGTTCCCAGTGAAACTTGTCTGTTTAGGAAGTGTAAACCATTGGTTTTTAAGAGTGTTTGCAAGGGATATTGATGAAGATTGTGATTTTGATGATGGGGGA
Organism: Ceriagrion tenellum; assembly: GCA_963169105.1. Taxonomy (NCBI): domain Eukaryota; kingdom Metazoa; phylum Arthropoda; class Insecta; order Odonata; family Coenagrionidae; genus Ceriagrion; species Ceriagrion tenellum. The sequence continues at coordinate 64,164,290 of OY720640.1, read as the reverse complement.
GGGAGGGTAAACGTGAAAACACTCTGTACAGTACGAGAGGAGAGGAGTTTGGTTGGTGGAGAAAATTGAATTAAGGTATGAATCAATGTAGGAAGTTGAATGCTGATGACTGTGATGGAAGAAGAAATGTTGGGGAAGAAGCAAAGAGGGGATGAAGAGAAATTTTCGACATTATGAATGGGTGAACAGAAACCATAGGGCGATTGGGGTTAACGACGTAGTTCTGGCATATTATGTGAAGGTTTATGTGACTGTTCATCATCGTCAACTTGTATCCCACCTACTGCCAGGTCCCAAACACCAAAGCTCTCTCTAATTCGTCCCGTCCCGGGCCTCTTCCTAGGTTTCCTTGTAACTTCTTTTATCTTCACTTCGTCTGTCATTTTCAGCTTTCTTCTTTCTCTTCTCTTTTCTTCCTCCACTGTTCCCTCCATTGCTGTATTTAAAATTCCCTTCCCTCCTACAATGTGTCCTATCTAGTTTCTCTTTCTTTTCTGTATCGTTTTCAGTAGTGTTCTTTCCTCTCCAAGTCTTCCCGCTATGCAGTCCTTTTTTCATATCAGACGTGTTTCACTAAATTTTGCTTGGAAAAATTGACCGCAGAGTTTTCACTTTAACGTAACTTGTTGATGAAAGCAATGGGCGAGTTATACTGCGGTAAACAGCTGATACCAAAATTTTGGAAGTCCTCCTGCATTTCCCGTTAATGATCCAATAACAATTCCCCCTCCAGTCTGAAAATACGGTATGGATGCAATATTGTGATTATTACATACCCATTGTTGATGTTGCAAGGAGGGACGAAATTCGACATTTTGATCGATAGATCAATCTTTGTGCTGTTTACAATAATTATTAGACCCAAAATTCAATCGAGTTCATTTTGCCTATAAATCTTGTACCATATGCCATAGGTGAAACTGTGATGGAAAACATTCTACTTCTGCAAACTACCCTGCGAGCCGCCGCCTGGGTGTATGGCAGGGGGTGTTAGGTCACCCGCCGTGTAAAGATGTAAGGGATAAGATTTTGGGAGGTGAAATGGTAACGTGTATTATGGGAGTGTATTCAGTGGAGCCTAGTTCCTATTGTGGCTAATTGTTGTACGCAAAAAGAACGAGTTTTTGTATCTACCTGCTCAGCAATGTATTTCTCTTATTTTATCGCTTCTGTCAAGACCTGGAGATGTTTTGAGACGACGAGTTAATATTCACTCTGTCGTTGGTCACACCAGTTCTGAATTTCTCAAGCAAGCTAAGCCTAGCGTGTAGTCTTAGAGTCTCTAGGGGCTCCCACATTAATCCCTCTAAAAGCTGTGAACACTATATGTTCGCTCGTAGCAGTTTTTAACTAGTCGCGCAGTTTTTCTTTAATGTATTAATTTATTGGCTAAATCTTTATGACCAGGGCCCCAAATGCTTGCAGCGTATGCGAGGTGTGGATTAACCAGAGCGAAGTAGCACCTCTCTTTTACTTTTTCATCCGAGGACCTTCCTACTATACACCTAATAAATCCTAGTTTTTTTAATACTTCGTTAATGAATAATAACCATTATGCGAATGAAGTGTCCATTCTGTTCCACACAATTTTCATTTTTACCTATCGATTGTATGGGTATTGCCTCTTGTTGGAGGTATGATTTCAGTGATCATGACTCGGTATCAGCAGAAATTACGTTCGATGGTGACAATTTTTTTCACTACTAGACCCACAATTCTCCCGAGCAATAATCACATTTCCAAGAAATGACCAGCAGAACGCGTCGGTTATCACTCCCTGCGGCATCTCCAGCGATGCGGGTGGCGTCGAAAATTGAAATTTGGGGAACTTCAATGACAACGCAACCCGATTGAAATATGTCGCTTCGGATTGGCTAAGTAGTGTCTTGAACGCCTGTATGAAAACTTAGCTTTACAGCTCCCGCAAATGTTCCTGGCGGAGACCTGTGCGGTGCAGGAGGGGAAGTAGAAGTGGAGGGGGTGAAGGGAAAGGACAGGAGCAAGAGAGGGAGACAAGGAGAGAAAATGAGGCAGGGGATTAAAAAACTTCGCTAAATAAGCTATAACGCAAGGCTACTCGGCAACTGGTTGAAATCACCCAACCCCGTGACTATACTAGTGACCCAATCTTGAGGTCTCATAGTGAAACGAGTGAAAACGGGACGGAAGGTACTTTTTATTTCATTCTCAAAAAATGTCCTATTTATTTTCTGAAATGAATATATAAAGCCCTTTTTATCTCTACATTAAGCTACGGTCTATTCTGTTGGGATGGAGCTCACCAAAACTCTATAGGATCCACCGTTTTTCTACAACAAAGAATTGTTAGAGTGATCTTAAAACAGTCGCTTTGAAAGTTCCTTTCCTCTATTTGGTTGTCTTGGGTTACTCCCTTTAAGACATGTTATTATTTATAAAGTTTTACGAAGTTTTTACATAAGAAGTCGTAATATTGGGTTATCATTATACAATCCCTCTCCCTATACCCTACGTTAATTCCCTTATTTTTATTCCCTTACCCAACCCAAACCTGACGTTATTCTTACGATGTTTCTTTTACATGGGACATAAAGAGTGTAATTTACTACCTGTTTCTAGTTTGAATTCAAAAATCCTAAATACAAACTGAAAAATATACGATCTTGATTGTATACTGAAGAAAGTTTAGAGGATGTTTTCATATTACTGTAATATTATTTGATACATGTACTGTAATGCCAAAATGCTGTATTTCCTTTATATATGTGTGCATATCCCATTCTGTAGACGATGGTGGCAATAATTCAGGTTTATCTTCATGGCTACCTAAAGTTACTCCCATATTTAACCAAAGATATTATGTTGTAAGTATTCTCTGTCGTAATAACAAAACATTATCATTTAGTCGTGAAACATACCAAATTTTGAAACGCCAGTTTTGGCAGCAAGGAAAAAGACTCCACACCAAAGAACCTTTCTCCCCCATTTCTCAAGACTCTCAAAGTTCAAGAACCCATGTCCCAAAATCGTCCTATTCGCAGCGCCAGGAACTTTTGTGAGTGCTATACCTTATGGAATAGGGCTGCATTGAGTTTTTACTTCGTTTCCTAATACTCTCAAAGTTTAAGAGCCCATGTACCAAAATCGTCCTATGCGCAGCGCCAGGAACTTTTGTGAGTTCTATACCTTACGGAATAGCACTGTCTCGATTCCTCCCCTCGTCGGACGCGCTGGCATTTAGGCGGCGCGAACCAGCACGCGATTGCAATCCAGTTTCAACAAGTCTGACATTAGGACCCTTGAGGAAAAATTATTACGACGATGACTTAATGTTCGTCGCGGGGTGTCCGCCGCTTCCCCACCGCCAACGCCCTCCTTCCCTATTTCCCCCCTCGTATTTCATTCTTCGTATATCTTCTCCACCAACAGCCACGTTTTTCAATTTCCCTTTCCGCGTCTCTTCCCTACCCTCTTTCCTTCCGCATTCTCTCCTCAACACCTCCTTCTCCGCCTCTCTCCCTCCCCTCTTCGCTGGAGGGGTTGGTGTTATATTCCGTCTCCCGCCTCGCAACCACGCCCTGGAATCCCCTCTTTTATCCCTTTCGCACACCCTGCCACTCGTCCCTTACCCTCTCGTTCTCCTTTCCCTCCCTCTCTCTCTCCTCTTCGCCACTCTTTCCTCGCTCCACTCCCGCCTCTCCCATCTTCGTGCCTTTCTTCGCTTTCTTACCAACCTCTTCACGTCTGCTCCGTCTTTCTCTCTCTCTCTCTCTCTCTCTCCTCCCCCTCTTGCGCAGAATATCGCTCAGGCACCTCGTTTTCTCATCGTCGAGATATCCTCGAGGAGAGAGGTGGAGACATTGCCCATGGTGTCTTGTGCCTCGCCTTTATTCCGCTACGATGGTATGAGTGAGAATATACTCCGAATTCAGCCGTTTCTTCGTGGATTCTGCTTTCAACCAATGACAACCATCAGCGAATGGGAGCTTTCGTTTGAAGTAAGTTTGATCGAAATGTCATTTCACCTAGAAATCAATTGGTGAATTCAGTATCATTTTAATGAAAAAATCTCACCCTTCTAAAGCGACCAAAATATCAGTCCCGTACTACACCACTTCCCTAGATATTTGCCAAAAAACATCAGCCATTTTTCATGCAAAATGGTACGTGTATGATCTCCAGAGAGACATTATTTAAAGAAGAGGAATTTTGGACAACTAGAGCTCGTCAAAAAAATTAGCAGTGTGTTGTTTGTATGCTTTCTCAACCATTTTTGAAAATAAATCGTAATGCCACCGCAGTAACTTTTTCAGAATCACCAAAAAAAACATCAGTTCTGGAGGAGTTTTCAACGAGCCGCGAGAAATAAATGAGTCAAGTTAAAGACTTTTAGATGTATTTATATTTGATTTATCAGAGTTTCAGTCATGTAAAAGTATAGTATTGCGACATTAGTAATACAATATTTACTTCATGCTACCTACAGCTGCTGATATTAAAACGTATAATTCAAATATAGTTTCCATAATGATTTGAGAATTATCTCGCTCAAACTACCGTAAGGGGTAGATCGTAAAGTTAGTAAAGATCGGAACACATCAATGACCCTAGGATCACATTAATTACGATGAGCGCTGGCGAAACGTAAGGCAATGTGTCGGTAAGTGTAGCATTCATAGGGGTCACAATAGTCACAATCGAAAAAGAGAAGTATCGGGTGTGATATGGTAGAATTTCGACTACATAAAGAACAGAAATAGCAATTGTTTACTAGATGAATGAATTTAATTCGACTTTGATTTCGATGCACTACACCTGATGGTGATGTGGTGCATTGAAACCGTGGTCGAATAAAATAGAAATGTATTTATCATGTGGAAAATTTGTATTTCTGTACTTCATTATTTGTTCTCGAATCCTTTGCATATAGTTTATCGAATTTGATCCAACGGTATAATTATACAGGTAAGCTTTTTGGCGCGGAGTATTGAAAAAACATTGTTCTATCCATGTTTGAGGCTTTTAGAGAAAATTGAGACTAAAACCACTCTCATGGGTGTGATTATTTCAGTTCTTATTTGTACTACTGCTGGTCAACCGAGCTCGTAATCTGTGCTTAAGTTCGCTGCCTTGTATGTGAGGTCTGAATCGAATGGAAGCGTGTGAGCTGTTGAGTTCCGAAGTAAGCCGCGCAGTAGGACGAATGAAAAGCGCCCAGTGACCAATTTTTTTTTCGATTGGCTACAGCTTCTTGCCCGACCCTCCCGCTCTCCGTCATCTTGCCACTATTTCCACGCTCCTCTTCTGCCCCTCCGATCCTCCTCTCTCCCCTCTTTATGCCGTCCTTCGCTTTCTTCCTCCTCTTCACCTCTGCTCGTTTCTTTCTCTCTCCCCCCATTCTGTGCCGAATATCGCTCAGGCACCTCGTTTTCTCATCGTCTTGATATCCTCGAGGAGAGAGGCGGGGATATTGTTCATTGTGCCTTATACCTGCTCTTTAAGAAGGCACCTTTTCGATGGTGTGAGTCAAATTGTTATGAATTCAACCATTTTTTTCTTTGTGTTGCTTGAATAGGACTTCTTCCCACGACTTGACATGCCTTAGATATTAAAAATTTCAATTTTTGGGTACAAAATACGCAGATTACTTGATGGTTATATTTTAATGAAAAAGTCTTTTAGCCGTTAATGCCAACTGTTTTGCCATTTACAATAATCTCACGATCACTTAATTTTCCCCAAACAGCATAAAATATGATGGGCACGTGCCTACATTACGTTTCCATTTCGTCTCCTGGGATGATTCCCACCTTATTATAGCGTTTCACTTTTTAAAGCGTTTGTATTGCCTAGAAAAAATTTTTAAGCATAGTGGAATGAATTTTTCGGAAGGAAGGGGTTGACAGAGAAAAGCATTGTTGAAAGTGGTGTAAGAGATTTCTGAAGAGGAGGAATATGAGGAGAACAATGAATAGGATATCGTGTTTGAAGCAATCCATGAATATATTTGGAAAAGTTATTAGCCACGAAAGGACAGTTTCGGGGAATGTTTTGTAATGAAAGCCAGGTTAATAGATCTTAACGCTGTGGCTTGAAATCTTTTGATCAGAGTCTATCCCGAAAGAGAACGGCTGATGAACATATTTGTAGGAAGAAAGATATGAAATTAGATCCAAGTCATATGTACTTTTGATTTAAAATATGAATTTCACTAACGATGAACTTGTATGAACCACTTTCATATATCCAGAAATGTTTCAAAAACATCTTCTTTTTTGGTTTTTTAAGCTCCTCACCCTCTGCTAAATATGCCGGTGGTTAATCATCTAATGTTCCGCTTATTAGGATCACCAAAGTCGTTTTTTCGGTTCGAGTAATTTCCTAAGATTCTTTCGCAAGCATGTCAACCAGTATAGGCAGGATCAATCATAAACCCTACACGCGAAGTATTATATGTTTTGTGAAGAGAAATGGAAGCGTGCAAAAATACTTTACCTTGTCCTTTGCTCTTCTATACCAAATTTTAACACCATTGAGTTAGGCTCGTATTTGGATGGGTTATCGGCCTATTCGTCTTAATTTGCCACATTTCTGGAAGTGGCTGAGTCTGAGGGAAATGATTCGAAAATCTTTCGAAGTATCGTGGGGAATGGCACAAATTTATGTCGATGGTCATTTAAGATGGTCATCCTTTCCCCTCTCTACTAGCGACTGGCCATAAAATGCGAAACGACCCTGGCCATCGAATCTTCGCAGGGTTCAGCTCATATTCGGATAGATATTCGTTCAGGATGTTTTTTCGCTGTCAGCTGGTGGTAGACATTGAATTCAAATGACCTTATAGTTATCGGATCTCGTTCAATTGAATCGCCACTACCAGAAGCGTAGGTTAATTCGAGATCATTACAAGATTTCAATGGCGCGACATTACCATTTACCTGTGAGGTTTACTTATGACTGCGCTAATAAAAGTATAAAACGTAATCTAGCTTTTAGTTGGTGCCGTAAAAAATTACTTTCACTGATGAAATATGTTGGCTACGGGAACGTAGATTGTACCATAGCGAAGACGTAGTTAAGTCGACGGGTTTATTACTTAATGAATATATATTTTTAAGAAAGGAGTCGACCTTATCCCCATTTATAAGGAACTAAAACATTTTACCTTCAATTATTGCAGTTACCTGCTACTTGTATAAACATCTGAAGCATTAGTGCTTTCAAATTCCTTACATATCCATTTGTAAATAACGCTCCTTTAAATTCATTTGGATTTTTCCTTGTAACTTTGTCATGGACCATTTGTAAACCCTCCGCACTTGAGGACTACGGTAACGTTAGGATTGAGTGACTAATTACGCGGACATCATTCGTTTTAACACCACTATGTTTAAACTATTCCAGCATTTCATTTAACAATTAAACGTGATAGTGAGAATCGTCTAGCAAGATTAAAATTATTTTTATCCTATGTTTTTCCCTTTCTTGTCTTAGAGCTTAAAATTATTTTAAGAGCTATTTTTGGGAAATATAATAGTGTCAAGTTAACGCTCATTGGACCTAAACAGGCAACAGGACTTATGTTTGATACAGTTAACATGTTTTCATTTCCATTAACAAGTTACTTATATAAACATCTAAAGCATCGATGCTTTCATCTTCCTTAGAAATCCATTTGTGAGAAACGCTCCTTAAAAATTCATTTGGATTTTTCCTTGCAGCTTTGTCATAGACTATTTGTAAGCCCTCGGTACTGGAGGACTACAGTAATATTAGTATTGAATGACTAATTATCAAAAATAATTTTTTTAACACCACTATGCTAAAATCATTGACACATTTCTTTTAACAGTTAAAAACGAGAGTTAGAATTGTCTAGCAAGGTTAAAATTAGTTTTTTTTCAAAGTGTAACTATTCCTTGTCTCTAATCTTAATATTATTTTAAGTGTTATTTTTGGTAAATGTAATAGTGGGAAGATAAGTCTCAGAGGACCTAAACAGGCAAGAGGACTTTTATTTGATACAGTTAAGGTAATATGAGCCAAATATCATTTCACCCAGAAATCAACGAATTCGGACTTATTTTAAAGAAATGTATCACACCCATCCAAGGACACAAAAAATTCTACCTATTACCACATTTCTTTCCGAGATATTTGCCTATAAATACCTACCCTTTTACATGGGAAATTGAACGTGTATGCACTTCAGAATGCGCTTATTTGAAAAACGAGGAATTTATAACACCTAGATCTCGTTAAAAAATAACTGCAAGTAGTTTGTATGTTTTCTCAGCTGTTTTTGTAAATTAATCGTGTTGTCACCGTAGTAAATTCTTCGGGATCACAAGGAACCTTCCGTTTTGAAGGAGTTTCAAATGTACCGCGCGCAAAAAATGAGTCAAGTTTATGACTTATTTAGGTATTTTAATTTAATTACTTACAATTTCTGACATATAAAACTGTATTATTGCACCATTAATAATGAATTATTTAATTCATGCGTCCTACAGCTGGTGAAATTAAAACAATTCGAATATAGCCTCTATTATGACCAGGGAACTATCTCACTGTAACTACCTTAACACGAATGCAAAAATTGTGACATTTCTCTCATTTCATGATGAGGACTCCTTTAAAAGGACAGAGGAAGGAGGAAAGGAGAGAGAGAGAGTTTTCATTTGCGTCCTCACCCTTTGCTCTCCTCCCGCACACCTCATCATCTTCACCTTGTGTCCCGATCCTCCTCTTCCTTGGTCCGGGCAGTCGTGGCTGTTGTCCCGCTTCACCGCACGTCCTTTTTTCGCCAACAGCCGTCCCCTGAGAACCCTCCCCCCATTGTTCCATCTCCTTTCTTACGTTTTATTATTTTTCCGCGGAAAATTTCTTTCACTCCCTCTCGGCCATTGTGTTCCCCGAGGGGGTGCACTGCCCATTCTCCTCTCCTTCTCGCTGAAAGAACTTTGCGTGGCTTCCTTTGATATTTCGGGCGCGTTTCGCGGCCCTCGGGGGACGTTTTTAAAGCGAAGCAACACCCGAATATAATTCCTCCCCTGCCTACTTTTCTTTTAGACCTCATGGCATCAACTTCTATATTCTTTTTGAAAGACTATCTCGGTGTGTGTATGCAGCGGGGACTTCAATTGTGCTAGCGAGGCGACTGCTTATAAGAACTGTACGAGCTCATCCTTTGTGGCGTAACGTTTAGTGGTAGCGGAGCATGGTGACTGCGCTTGTTAGTGGAAGTTTATGTTTCCCGAAAATTGCTGCGCACGAGGAATTAGGTAGTCTCCGCGTTTGGCTTCTATAGTTCGACGATCGTTGGGTTTCATTGCTTTTTATCTAATATATAATAATGAATATTTGAAGAAATTGGTGTTGGCAAGCGAAATTCTCAAACAAACAAGGAACGACAAGCAAGCAACGAAGCAGATCGTTTACGAGTTGCTCAACCGCGTGCATCAGAATCATATCGGTTAGACATAATTTTTGTGGTGAGATCAAAAATATTTTATACCCGAAAGCTTTTGAATATTTTTCACAAATTTAATTTATTACACAAAAAATCATTGTCTTTCATTTATTTTGTGCATGTAAATGTATCTTCTTTGTATATGTGTGCCTACTTAGAGAGAAAATGAGGCATTTCAATGCATTCCGGGGCAAAGCTAGTAGGAAGTAAAGTGTTTCACTGAAGACTGGATTAATTATAGCCAATACAGTTGTTCTCACCCCGTTTTTATTGTAAGAAAACGTGTGTCATAGTTTTGAAAATATGCGCAATAACTTTGTACTTTTCAACCAAGAAAACTCTTTTGAACATCACTGCAACATTCAACGTCTATAATCGATAAATTATTTCCTGGCATAAAATATTCAGCTCAGAATTAAATTTGGCTTGGAATTAAATTTGGCCAACTTCTACCTCTTTCTGGTTGAATACATCCAATCCATTTCAATTAAACTGCATATGCTCTCATTTTCCACCCCTTAAATAGTGGACCCAATTTGTTACGGTCCGCGGTTTCTTGTACAATTTTATCATGCAGCTGTGGAAAGGGTCTCTTTTTTCCTTTCCGTTTGAGGAAATGAGAATTTAGAATTGAACGGGTTTTGTGAATGTGGACGATGTAATTGTGGAACCAGGGAGCGAGTATGTCGTTTTGCGTCGGCGGCCCCTGAGTCGTCGGGCTAATGATAGCCATTGCCTTCGTTTTTAAGTCGCTCTCAGCCACATTCAGGGAAAGAATCTAACGAACGGAGGGCACAAATGTTCTTTCGAATGGCATTCGGCAGCTGTTGTGGCCTGTTAGCTCTTGCAGTTAGGGCTCTCCCAAACCTCCCACGATGTTGTTGCGCTTGGAACGTGGTCTAATCTCTCTTCCGCCCATCATTCGAATGAGTTTCTGGCAAAAGCAGGGTTTCCACGGACCGCAAAAACCTTGAAAAGTCGTGGTAAATAAAATCTTTGCTTAAAAATACAAAAATTGATTATTTTAAATCCGTAGCAATATGGTGTAGATCATTGAAGTAGATTGAGAAGGTATTACGTCATCAAACTGTAGCCTCACAACCGAATTAACAAACATATTGTTTATCCCTGCCCTTTCTTCATCTCTTTTGAATAGGACGATGGAATGGATTCATAAGCAAACATATAGAGTTGTTTTAGAATGTAGAATTTTATTGAACATTTGAAATAGGAATTTTACATTTCCAGTGGCAAAGGGAATGATCAACGTACATTAAAGTCGTAACTAAACAAACAAGAAAGCAGAAAAAAATTATCACGTCATCAATAATTGAAATAAATTATTAATTATAACTATTTTTATGTCTTCACATGGCACAAATCCTCTCTTGGAACACATTAAGATTTATGGGAAATTCATTGAATACTTCACTGGGCAAATTGGTCCAGTCACAAATAGTCCTCGCCATAATGAAGTTTCTCGCTCTGTTGGAGGCAGAGAAGATTGCTCTCTGTATAGTAAGAACGAGTGAATAAATACTCGCAGTTTGCAAGCAAGGGGGGAGTTTTTATAGGGTGATACTCATTAAATAACGATAAATGAATACATAATCATTACAAAATCAATGAAAGCTCTCAAGTCTGCGTGCTATATGCATGCAAAGAAAAATATTATGGAATTCTCAGAATCAATCTCATGGTCCATGAGGTATGGATATCAGACAGTTCTAGTACAAATCTTTTTATATCTCATCCGGTTATTAACGACTTCTCAAAATATAATAATCAAACAGAGAGCTGGCCCGCCTCGCCGAGTTCCAAATCACAAATCGAAAATCGGCCTGGCGACAATGTAAAAATCTATAAATAGCAACGAAAATGAAGAAATTTATAAAACCCCCGATAAAAGTGTAAAAATGTCAGTTTAACGGCAGGTAGGGAAAAGTCGATTGCAAGAACAAGATTTTTCAAATATTCAGCCTCATATGTGAAAGAACCAATCTTGTAATTCTTTCGTATTTTAATGAACGAGTGGATGGATGATTTCATAGGTAAAGACAGGGCAGTGGGCTATAACTTTATCTGATTATTGTAACTGCTTTTATAAAATTTGATTGGTTACCTCTTTTTCAAAATAGTCCTAAAAATTGTCCCATTTGCATAACTAATGGCCAGTTGCAAGATCGACACATATGCATTCTATATACATAAGTCATGGTAGCCATTCAGTAAATGTTGCAAAAATATTTGATAAATTTGTTGGTATCACAAATGGCTTTTTAATTTATGGGAATGGAGTTAAGGAGCTCCGTAAGTAGCCAAGATGGCGGAAGCGCGATGAACAGCTTGGAGTTATAATTGCTTGATAAAATAGTTGTTTTAAGTTTGTTTACTCTTACTGAATAATTATAATGTGAATTAGCAATTATACACACGATAAACTACGATAAATTTTATCCAGCAATGGTTAATTAGATCAAACATTCGAAGCAGTTAACTATTGGGAGGCCCATAACTTTATGGATGTCGTAACTATTGATGTCATCACTAAATGTTCTTGCAACCAGCCATAGAGAATGCTTATTTTTATTCTCTTTTCCCATCAAAAAAAGTGCACCAGTGTTGTTTTGAGCGAGTATTTCACTTTGTATTGTAGTCTTTGATTCATTTTTGTAAATGTTGTACCGGTTCGCTCTACTATATCCCTTTTCGCCTCAGCATACGCTTCTACCTCTGATTCATAAATGTGCGAAAAATTTTATGTATCTATTTAAGATAAAAGGAATTTTTTTTCTCAGGGCGGATAATATGTATGATTCCTTCCAGTTTCTGGTTAGCCTTTAATGTGTTTTTACGCCTCTAATACTCTTTAGATGTACTATATTTCCTCAAAGGACGCCCCTGCTGTGGCCTCATTCCAATCCATGCGTCTCACCTAGCTGTAGCGCACACCACAGAAAACCCCTTTGCGTGGTAGTCTTATTTCGTTGCCGCGTTTGCCCTTGATCTTTGGAGGACTCAAAGCCACTCTACCCTCCAAAGACTTAACGAGGATCCAGTTTTAGTGCCCCCACTTTCCTCCCCCCTCCCATCCCATTATCGTGCCCCTATCGCTCTCCTATTCCCGAATAATGGCAAGTCTTTTCGCATTCCCATCGCTGGTTAGCCCCAAAGAGTCAAGTGTTTGAACTGATTCCGCCCTTGGGGGAAATCTCTCAAATATTGATTCACGTCGAGGGAAATGGAGCCTTTCCCTCCTCTGTAAAGTTACCCCCCCTCCCTTCCCTCCTTCCTCACCATTTTCCCATTGTTCAAACTCACACGCTCACATTCATTCCACGGCGGAGGAAAAAATTAAAAGGGCATGTGAGAGCTTTATTATTTTTTTCAATGGAAAAAGGTGGAGAGGAGTCATCCCGAGTGTAAACAGGTCAGAGTTCACGGAGCTACGGTACCCACTCATCGTACTAGTCCGTGGAGTTGCTTTCGGAAGTTTTTTCGACGCGAAGGAGCGAGTGGGCCGCACTGTGGTTTTTCGTGATACCGCCGTTTAAGGGCGGATTGCGGGAAAAAAACTAACGCCAAGTCAAGGTTTGCTTCCTTGCTTTAAAAGTTTGTTTTCGGATTTGCTGGTGGTTTTTTTTTCGATCGTCGGAATAATGTTTATCGCGGTGAGCTTTCCTGGCCTATATTTATCCTTTGTATTCGTAGCCGGCCATCCTGGACATCTACGTCTACATACTACCCTGTGAGCTACCGCTTGGTCGTGTGCTGGGGGGGTAATAGGACACCAGCCGTGTAAAGAAGTAAGGTATACGGTTATGGGAGATGAAATGGTGACGTGCACTATAGGAGTTTGGAGCTTAGTTTTTTGTAGTCGCTTATTATGCGCGGAAAGAACGAGTTTTTGTACCTTTCTTTTTGACTATGTATCTCTCTTATTGTATCGCTTCTCTCAAACTGAGAGATGTAGTGAGGCGCCATGATAATATTCTGTGTGTCGCTATGAAACCCACAAGTTCTTAATTTCTCAAGCAAACTACGCTTAGTGTGCAGCCTCCTAGTTTCTATGGGCTCCCACCTTAATCCCTCTTAAATTTGTGAGGCACTATATGCTGTTTTGTAGCAGTTTTTAACGAAGTGTGCTGAATTTCTTTGTATTTTATTAATTTCTTGATTAAATCTCTATGACCAGGGCACCAAATGCTCCAGCCATATTCGAGGCGCCTAACCAGAGCGAAGTAGATTCTCTCTTTTATTTTTTCATCCGAGAACCTTCCTTTTACACTCTTAACAAAACGTAGTTTCTAGTGTGTAGCCTCCGAGTCTGTAGAGGCTCCCATCTCCCACCTATGGGCTCCCACAGACATATTCTCCAGTTCAAAATAATGGTAATATTCTCGAGTAGCGTCAAATATGTACCTGTTAGACTTATTAGATAAGCGATAGAAGTTGATTAACTCACAAATAATTCCTGTTGTGAAGAGGGGTTCAAGCTGGGATTCACTTGGAGAATTCTCTCTCGAAAAATAAGGCTCAAGGGAAACATTCAGACAAAGAAGAAGTTTTAACCATCCAGTCCAAATTTCTGAGGCTATATCATGAGTGCACGTACTTCCCTTTAACAATAGAAGAAATAAAGAGACCTCTGTACCGAATCCAATACTTTTCCTATGGAAGTTGAAGTCAGTAGAAATTTTCCGATTTTGTGCCAATCGATTCACTAAAACAGATGGAGTCTAGTATGCGCTAATGTATTTTATGAACCTTTAGGACGACTCGATAATTTAACTTTAAGAGCTTACGTTTATTTTTTTCTCTAAATTGTCCGTAAACAGCGCAGTGGAGAGAGGTGTCCGAGCTGTGGCCATTCGATTCACCGATGTTTTTTCCGGTTCAGGTCGAACGTATTTGTGGAGGTGTGCGGCCTTCGTTTTTTTTTACTGTTTTATCGCTTTGGCACGATTCCAATACTATTTTTCTCACGCCCCCTCTCGTCCTCAATGTTTTCAATATCGTTTCTTTTCTTTTCAATGGGATCTCGTGCCTGGCCGTGCGTAATTGTGTCCGTGAGTCACGCTTTAGTCCTCGAGCCAAATTCTCTCGATGGGGGTGAAGACCATCGGGCAGACGATGGGCGAATCGAGGCTTCCCTCGAGTCACAAACGCCATTCGGGAATGTGGCTTCGTTTGTTTGTGGATTTGAGAGAGAGTTATCTACCTTGTGTAGTCATGGATCGAATTCCGAATTGTACTTGAATCAAAATATTATTTAATGGTGAATTTGTGTGAATTGATCCTGCCAAATCTCTGTTCTTGCTATGTATTCAAATACAAAAAATTATTTTTGGTAGCGTGCAACTAGTTTCAGCTCCAAGAGGTATTATTTTCTTATATTTATCTAGAGGATAAGTAATATTTCTATAATTTTTAGTCAGATCTTACAATTTTTTCATTAATGTGAGTGAATAACGATCCGGTAACGGGTTAAGAGCTGTCTGAGGTTGATTTTTTGAGCAAATATTGGCATAGTCTGGAGTGATGAATCGTCTTCACTGATTTTTTAAAATTAGTAATAACTATTGCCGTACTCATAATCCGATTTTTACGCTCCCAGTTAATGCTCGCGTTAATTTTATGTCGAAATACTACTCGAGTAATGATTCAATCCTCTAGAGTCCTTCCTATCTTCACTGTAAAGAAGTTTTCATAATTGCATATGATGGATAGGTAAAAAGTTTAACAACTTCGCCAAAAACTGTTTCGTGTGAACAGATAGTGTGGCATAGGCGATGGAATAACTAAGCCAGGAGCCGTAGAAGATACGGACTAAACGTGATATAAAATCATAGTACTAGAAATTTTCGGATTAAGTGAGATTGAAGGTGGTGCAGTGGTGGTGGATATTATATTTACCCAATTATGTATGCACTTACGTGAGCATTAAGGTACTTAGTTATCCCTAGTCGTAATTAACACTATATTTGACTTTTATTTTTTCTTCGGCCGCTTTAAGAAGCATTAAATAAATATTTCTATGTTAATAGAGAAAACATATTCTTTTAAATACCGGAACTTCCCATTAATTTGCTTATTACACCTACATAAGTCTTTAATTTGACTTATTTTTCACGCCGTACGGGGAAATAGCTTTCACGCAGAATGGTTTTTTGGCGAGTTTTTAAAAACTTTGCGGTGGTTATTGATTTATTTCTGAAAAATGGTAGAAAAAAAATCAAGTACTCTCAAGTACCCTACAGGATATAGTTAGCAAAATGTCCTCATCTATTCAAGTAAAGTCTCTCTGGAGTGCATACGCATATGTTATCCCGTGTAAAATAGCTCGTCTTTGTTGGGAAATATCTCAAAAAGTAATGCGTGGATAAAGTGGAAAAAATTTGGTTTATACATCTATATCTATGATTTTAGGAGGTAAAATATTGACGTGTCTTATGGAAGTGTATTTAGTGGAGCTCAATTTTTTTATGGTCGCTTATTGTGGGCGGAAAGAACTAGTTTTTGTACAGATCTGTTCGGAAATATATCTCTCTTTATTTTATCGCTTCTGTCAGACCTAGAAGAGTCAGGATAATATTCTCTGTGCCGCTCTGAAACAGGATATACGACTGGAAATATGAGAAAATGGAAAAGTGAGATAATTTTCTTAAATATGAGACCATCTTCTGAGCGATAGGATATTTCGCTTCAGCTACCTTAAGAGTTTAGGAAAGTTTAAATTCTCCCCGTCGCTCGCAGCATCCCCGTACGTAGAAGAGAGGACGTGCATGTCCCGACCACCCTCAACTCCGGAGCCGCGGATCGATGTGGTCTCCGCTCATCATTTTCGATCCGTCGGGCATCCCGCGGATCCGACACGTCTCAGCGATTCGCGGAGCCCCGCTCCAACCGACCGAGGGAGCTCATCTTTCTCCTCTTCCAGCATCCCACACCCAACCCTTCACCTCTTCCTCCTCTTCCTCCTCCTCCTCCCCTACCAACAACCTCCACCCTCCCTCATTTCACAGGGAGAGAGAGAATCGATAAAAAGGCATACCTTCTCCGCGAGGCTCTGTGAAATCCGGAATGCAAACGCGGCCGAGCGCGAAGGGGAGGAGGAGAAATTCATTTATTTCACAATTTCTAGAATTATAATCGCCTCGTTTCAGGAGGGATTTCGGCCGCATCAAATTTTAGCGGCGTTTCGGTCGCTTGCTGTCGGCTTGTGCGGTTTCCCCCTCTCGCGCGAAAAATCTCTTTGCAATCATTGGATATGGAAACGAGAGGAGGGTTTTTGAGGCGGTAATGGTGATGGGGTTGGGCGCAGGGTATTCAAGGAAATCCATGGGAATGTTGACTACTACGGGGACATTTTTTCGACGCCCAAGTAAGGCTGAGCGCGTCAGCCTTCATGCTGGCAAAAGTGATCGGGGGAACGAGGAATGTGAAAAAGTTTTGGCGAGATATTGCTCTAGCCGTAATATAGATATTGGTTCCTTTTATATCGTTTTTTCATCGTAATTCAAGTCGAAAACCGTAATAAAAGGGCTAAGCACACAGTTTCTGTCCTAAGAACTTTCTACAACTGTGAAAACTGGGGTTAAGAAGCTTAAAAGTCCATTAGGTTGGTCTCATTATATAGAAAAATATTTTATACTTTCAATTATACCAAATAATGAGGTATTTCCCATACTACTTTTCCTAATGTGTTCCAAAAAAAATACTGATCGTTTTCCGTAAAATCCCATTGAAGAGAGACTTTATTTTTAAAAATAAGGAATTTCTCCCACATGAACCGCGTACGAAAATTATCATAGCGTATCAGGTATGCTTTTTAAACTACTTTTTCAAATAGATCAGTCTTTAGTGAAGGTTAAATAATCGTAAAAATACTTTCTATGATGAAGGGGTTTTTGGCGTACGTCGTGGAAATAATCAATCGAGTTAAAACCTACTGTATGCGTATTTAGTCAATTTATGTGGATTCCAAAAATAAAAAATGTTTTGCGTCATTTATGTTAATATATGTGATCCGTGCTTCTTACGATTGCTTGAGCTGAAAATTAAAATTTGTAAATGATCCCTCTTAGGACTGGGAAAAAATCTCGCTAAAACTACCTCAAAGAAGCTGACAGAATTTGAGGTATGTGAGGTGATTGAGGCGATCGCGTTTTCGCGCTCAAGATTGCCATTGTAAAGTAACGACAAAGCGAGCGCACGCGTTGTGGAGAACCGTGATCGCACCCCATGTTTGTATTTTAATCTTGGAATTATAGGAGCATAGCTTAAGGATCATCAGGGCTGTGGCGCACTGTTTCTCGTAAGACTTGTCAGTGAGCCATTTCTTTTCTCTCCGTATGTCGAACGTATTCGGTGGACAGAAATGACGTTAAGGTAGCCCATAGCCTATTACGCAAGTAATTTTATTTTTTATTATTCTACCGGTTGAGGTAGGTTTTTTTGACTGTCAGAGAATCTCCTCCCATTATCCTACTTTTTTCAGGGGCGAATCTTGCCCTAGAAAATCCATTTTCGCCTCGGAATACGATCTACCATTCATCATCCTATACATGAAACCTATCATCTTTCTTCCCTTCCCTGCTTACCCAACATCCTTCCCTCTATTACATTCTTGAGCAATCTATGGCCCCCTATTACATCCTACAGCCACCTACTCTGCGGATCTCGAGTTTTATTAAGAAGTTTCCTTTCCTCGCCCACCGTCTCAAGTACTTCCTCTTTATTCTTCTTCTCCGTCCACCTCACCTTCTCCACCCTTCTCCACACCCATGTGTCAATGCCTGCAGTCTATTCTCGTCCTTCTTTCTGAGGGTCCACGTTTCTGCCCCACAGAACGCTACGCTCCATATCAAGCTCTTCACCATAATATAATGCTATATCAGAATTCGGAAATTCCATCTAATTTATGAATTATTATTAATAAGTTTATTATTCAGAGTGTATAACATTCTGGAAATTAATTACGTACATCGATTTATAAAACTTTGAAAAATCATACTTCAATTGATTCATGCACTGTATCCGTATTTTGAACTCGGCTACGTATTTTTACGCGAACGTTTTAATTTAATATTCCCTCTTTCATAATAAATATGCAGTCACTCTCCTAGAAATTTCGATTTTCAGTTTTAATGTATCTAATAACTGAACCCGAAGCTTTTGATGTATCTTGAATATAAAACTGTAGTCATAAGAGAATTAGTACTTGCATATCGTTTTTTGCATGACACATCGTATATCGTATCATTTAACGCAGGAAAAAACGGTCGGTTTTAATGAGCAATACCTCGTCAACCATGCGATCAAGTGATCTCAAATTTATATCGGAGACTTTTAGTTACATAAAATAGTTTTTCCCCCAGTTTCATTAATTCTTGAAACAATCAATATGAAGCTAAATAACGCGAAAAAAAAGTTCGGTTTCATTTAGCAGAAAAATGCAAAACTACAAGTTTCGATTCAGGCCGTTTTATGACACAACGCAAGTCTTAACTTTAAGTTTCGTTCCATTTAGCCGAATCAGTTAACTGACTTTTAGTTAGTATCGCTGTAGTGTAGTAGTTCGGTGCTTGGTATTCGTAGCTTGGTAGTAATCCGCGGGTGCCGGAATGGAGCGTGGCGGGGATGTGGGACCTGGGAGTGGCGGTCCACCGCGCCCGGATGCGGGACGGGGCGCGGGTGACGAGAGAGAGAGCGGGTCGGAGGCGGCACCGAAATCCCGTGCTGGAGGGAGGAAGGAGTGCCTTGTCGCCTTTTTGCGCCGCGCTCGGGCAGGTCAAGGTTGCGAGCCTGAGTGCGCGGGGCTCCCTCTCAAACATTGATTCTCCGAGAAAGATGGAGGAGGCGCAACTAAATCTAAAAAACTCTCAGGTGGCAATGCCGTGTGCAAGAGGGAGCAAGTGTGTGCGCCCCCCCTGGGGAGGTGAGAGAAATGTTTGAGTGCTTTGGAATAGTGGAGAGGGGGGCGGGGCCTTCAGCCGGAAAGTTCTCTCTCTTACTCAGTCGGCGCGCGCTCCACGATTTTCAACCGACCCCCTTTCAGAATGCCGAGGAGTTCACGGCCTGTGGAGTTGACGTTGCTCTAGCCGGAGAAGGATTGGTGAAATGGGTCCACCGGCCCCATCCGACCGCCCCCCGAGGGCAAGATTAGGCCTTGGCGTCGTTAACGGCATAGCAGCTCATCAATCTCAAAGAGTTTGATGTTGTTAGATTGATTTATGCTGTTTACAACGCAGATATATTTAGAATATTGGTCCTTAAGCTTCGCCGTATAAAAAAACGCAAATATTAAAACAAATTTAAAAAACAACATACAGGGGATCAGGTTGTTGTGGTGGCTAGAGTACTGGTTAACCATACGGGCGGCCAGGGTTAAATTCTCTGCAGGGGAGGATATTTTTCAGAGGAAACCCGATCCCTACTTGAGTGTATTGTGGAGTGCACTTCAAGTACAGTACTCCGTCTGTCGGATGAGACGTTAAACCGTTGTCCCATTGGAGCCTTTCCTTAAGAGCACGCTAATGTCGACGCCGGGTTGCTATCAACCCTTCATCCCTTACCTGTACCCGTATGGCGAAAATGACCTAAGCTGTCAGTCGGCCCCCCAAAGTCCAAACCATTCCAATATAACTTAGAGTACCTCTATTCTGCCGAATATTCGATCAGTTTTTCGCCATTAACAAGTACGATTCCAAAACATTTCTACGAAATAATTTAAGTATTACTTTACTCACCCTGTAATTCTACGATTAAATATATTATTTTTACTTTTCTTTTTGTCCTGTGTAGGTCTAGTGGCAATTACGTGTGGGTGTTATTGTTTTGTTTGACATCGGTACTTCGGATATTAGGCGTAAATATTTACATTGGGCTTCTCAACAGATAATACCTCGGTTCAGGCGAAAGTGTTTATTTACGTAGGGTGAGTGAAGTCAATTAGAGCTATCCTGTAAATTAGAGTGATGAGTAGCCCCCTCAACAAGTAAAGCCAGTGGGAATATTTGTTCTCCGTAATTCCCCGGATGCACGCCACTCGTAAATCTTCCGGGACCTCTTTACGAGTGCATGGCTACACGCGACTGTTGTCGTGCTAAAAATGAGAACAACTTTATGATCCTTTCCTCTTTTGATTCGGTGCTCAAAATTTGCTGGTGTATGAATATCTCACTGATTGCAAAATCATCTCTAAATATTCTTGCTACAGAGGATAATATTATTTTATAACTTGGAAGACACTAGGCAAATTTCGCTTTTAGGAAGTGTAGCGAATGTGTTGTAATAACAATTTCTCGTAAAATTATATGTGTTAACTGTTTATATCATACAAGATTACCTAAAGTGCGGTTGGAGACGTTTAAAATTTGCCGTCATATTTTAAAATAACTGGAATGGAATGAAATATGATTTGAAATGACTTTATATTTCATGACTGCGCAATATTCTTCCTGAAAATGTGTCTCTGTATCATACTTATTACGTATAATTAATAATTAGTTCCATCGTCATACTTAGGGAAAATTATCATTTTAATTTGCAGATTTTCTATTGAATTATCGAACGGTTTCGTGAAACCTTTATAGTTTAAAACATATTGTTCACAAACATATTATGAAGTTAAGATCTAATCTAGCGGTTTTGACAATTAGAGGTAACCAGTAACTTCAAATATTTATATAAAAAATGGTGGAATCTAATAATTGCTTGCATATATTTATTAAATGTCTTTTTGCCATGATTATCCGGAGGAAACACCAGGTACACGCTCGTCCTATTGCTACCTCGCATGTCATTTTGATAGGAGAAAATTTTATCCTGCTGAAATACGGACAAAATAAGACACTTAGGAAACGAGTGTGTTCATCTCTCCACTGGGACAAAATGTTTTCAGTGCATGAAGGCTTGCAACATCCGTGTCCGAAGATCGACGCTCTGATTTTCCGCGGTGAAATATGCATCCGGAGCGAACCGGTTTTATTTCGCATTGTCTCGAGTGGGCAATTCTGAAGGTGACGTGTGCTAACAGCACCTGAATTGACTTTCGCGTTTCGCAGCGGCGTTTCCGCACTCTGAACGCCTCCGCCGTTCAACCCTCTCGAGAATTTATATCGCGGGAGATGGCGGAGCAGCGTGTCTGGCTGAAGATTTTATGAGCTCCAAATGAGCTGCTACCGGGTCCCCCCTTGGCTCTTCCGCGAGCTCTCTCGGCCTCCGCGCGGAAGTGGGAAATGTTTTTCCGGCCTAATCGGAGCGGAATGGAAAGACCGAGAGTGACGGACTTGATCCACGGCACTGAGGCCGTTTTACTCGTTACAAAATTTTAGGATTGAAAACAGATATGAGTGCGAAGTGTTGAGAGAGTGGATGATAGTCGACAAACGTAACAGATAGGTTTGTAACAGTGGAGTGCAGGGCTACTCCTTGGTCTTGCGGGGTCAGGGGCAAGCAACTGTTTTGCATGGCCCTAGGCAAACACGGTTTACGGACATTTGTGTGAAATTCACAGTGGAAAAATCATTTTCCTGGACGGGGAATGGAAACCAGATCCCTCGATTTCACCGAGTGCCCTAACCATATGACCTACCCAGGCGAAATTGATGGATCTGGGTTCGATTCCCAGCCCAAGTGAACGATTTCCCATTGTGAATTTCATACAACTGTGTGATCACTAGCGGGTGACTCCGTTAAAGTTTCTTCTCGGCTAGTTACGTAGTAGTTCTTTGTAAATGGTTTGCAGACCTTAAAATTTTGGCTATTCGTGACATATAATATGAACCCAATTCGTAGTATGGTTTATTATTTTCAATTAATTGATTTATATTAAATGTACCTTAATTTTTAATTCCAAAAATAAACTACGAATCCTTAAATAGCACACAATATCCGTTTCTAGGAACAGAGGGTGACGTGCGTGTTGCAGAGTAATCTATATCAAATACGGTAATGCGGCGGTCACACCAGATGGGTATCGTTATATTTTTCCATCCTGTGAATACCGAGTTTCTCCAACGTATTGGGCTTACGAAGGCATGGGGGCCCCTGGGGCAGGGGGGCAGCTGCCTCGCTAGCCCGGTTAGAAGGGCGGTGCTGGCGATGAATGAAACGAAGGAGCAAACCAGGAAAGTCACGGATGAATGCGGTTGAAAAAACACTTCAAGAGGAGGGATATTAAGAGTTTTAGATATAAGAGAGCGTATCTGAAGCAATGCATGAAAGTAATCATAGCAAGAGGTATTTAAGGTTAGGGCATGAAGGTGTATACTGTTAAAAGAGAGCAAACTACCTAAGCCTAACTACAGTTACTTAGGTCATTGATTTAACCTACCCCGAAAAGAAGTGTTTTGATGGGTATGTATAAATGTTATTTCTCTTCCTAGTCGCGTATATAACGACTAATCTGTGGGCTTTAACGGTATCTTATCGATTCTTGTTTTGAATTTTCACCCTCGGTCTCGAGACTCGCCTGAAGTTTTTGTCTTCAATCCCGTTTTACGATTCGATGTTTCGAATGAAATCCTATGTGGATTAAAATAGCTGCATCTTAAAAAAATACTTTGTCATTCTGGACGATTCTTGAAATCATACATTCTTATTCTCTCATTCTTCTTAGACTCTTCGGTAATAATGTCATCGGGATTGAATTAGATACAATTAAATAGAGTTTAAAATCTTAACCTAATTACCTTAACCCAAGAACCCAGAGTTCCGTACGTGGATAGTTAACAGAGAACAAAAATGAATAGAGAACATTTTTTGCGCTTCATGACATTTTTGTCTTCAAACCTAATTAACTACATTTTACGAGTCTTTTCGAATTTTTAATCTAGCTCTCTTAACTGGAGTGAGCAATCAAAGTTTTGATAGTCCAAAATACTTTTCGTCCTAAAAAAAACTCTGATTTTATTTTTAAATTCCTCCTGTGTCGTAAAAATTTCCACCCAAGGATAAAATGTGTCTTTACACGATTTAAAGCCATTTTGCTGCCGTCGCCTATATGCGTGGATTTTATTGCATCGCTGCCTATGTTGCTGGATGGTTCCTGCGAAAGTTACGAGGTGTAAAATGAGATAAACTCGTTTAATTTCACTTTAAGTTGGATATTGCTTAATGGCGCCAATTTCTATGCTGTCAATTTCATGGTTTTAGCCTAGTGGTGTATATGTTGATGCTATCCGGATTTGTTCGCAAAAATGTTTTTTGTGACCCGTAGTCTGGGGAATAAAATAAATAGAAACTCCAAATAAAAATGTCGTCTTCTTCGCACGGTTTCTTTCTATGAGGTGCTAAAGAAAGCCCAATTTTTTAAATTAAACACTTAATTTAATAATAACAATAATAATTTAATAACAAATTAATAATAAATTTTATTCGAAAGATTCCTTGAGTCATTTTTAGTTTAGTTATTTTTAGCGAATGAAAACAATTTTCTTGTTCATTATAAAAATATCTCGAATACATATATTCAAGTATGAACAAAATTCATTCATGACCACCACCTGCGGCTTATCTTAATTGTTTTGTTTGTTGTGATGTCTTTTTTTCATTATATACTGCTAAGATCTTAAGCGAGGGCTTGTAAGCAGGTGCCCATCGTCATTCAATTTAATTTACATTTTTAAATTGAATGATTGTAGTAGAAATTAATTTCATGAGATTTTCCTATCTCGGAAAATTGATTTAATGGATGAATAGCTAGCCAAAATTTTCTTTTTGTAGAATTATTGAAGGAAAAATAGAAGGAAAGCGTGGAAGGGGAAGAAGAAGAATGGGAATGCTCGATGACATAAAAAATGGCCGAAGTTACAGGCAAATGAAAGATGATGCTCAGGACCGACTGCATGGAGGTCATCCAGTTGAAACCTGTCAGAAGACAGATTCCACTAAGAAGAAGAAGCTGGTTAAAATGTTCTAGTCCAGAAAATTATTTTGTTTTGCTGGTGATTATTTTGGTAATAAATGCAAAATCCTTTATAAAATATCTTGGATAAGTACTAAATAAAAGCATAGGTGAATACATCAAGGGGAAGAAAAGCAGAGTCATTCCGAGAATGGAAAGCGTTTATCAGTTTATTATGGATGCCCAAATGGGTATTTATGAAGGAATCGAGCGGTAAGGTTGAAGGAAAATGGGGAGGACGGGCACAGCCAACAAATTTTCGGCTTGATGATCGCTGATGATGGTGAATTTTTCGTTCACAAGATATCGCCAGGTGTTAGCATCTATTCGCATTTTCTCTCGTCTCTGTGTCAGTGAGAATAGCGACTCGTAACTGGTTGTCAAGGAATACGGCTCCGGAGCCTGAGGCGACCGGAATGTGTGCTTTGGCTCCGGGCAACCCCTCCGACACTTTACTCTCGGAAACTGCCCTGGGCTCTCTGGGGGTTGGATTCCGTGCTCTCCTCCGCTGGGTGGATTAGGAGAAGGGGAGGGTGCTACGGCCGAGGACTCTATTACCCCGTGAGGCCCCCGTGACCCTGAGGATTATCCCCCGGAATCCTTGGGTCTAAAAGGCAGGAAGAGGGCCGTAGAGAGAGGAAGAGGGGATCCTTACGAGGCGTGGGAAAGAGATACGTGATAGAACACGAGAGAAAGAGACGTACTCTTGCTTCCGCTTAAGTATGCCCTTGGAACTCCTGGAGGTTCATGCGTATTTAACTGGGAGGCGCGTACTTAAAAAATGCATGCTTCAATCCTTAAATATTTTTTCCCAAAAAAAGATTTTTTCGGTTAGATTTTCAATTCATTATTTTTCTCCTTCAATGGCCAATTTCAATCACAGAAAAAATAAAAATGACACCCAATGTCCTGTTTACTAAATAAATAAGCATGGGACCTTTTTTTGTGTGCTTAACCGGGATGGATTCTTAACTGGAGGTTACTGTAGTTAGAAATTTGTGCGTCTAAGTTTTGGATGAAATAAAGGCCATCAGATTCCATCTACCATTCATCAAATGATCAAATGACAATTGCTATGAATGATATTCCGTAAAAATCTCCAATAACTTCCGTAAACATTTGGGGCGTTCAAAGTATTTGTATGTTTTATGATAACTCACCCTCTGCCACTAACCTTAGATGCAGTTTCAGGGTAGTAGGTTTTGAAATAGATATATAGAATATATAAGGCATCATCACACTTGAAGACATTTGAATTAAATTGAGAATTAAAGATGCCATGAACGAGCTGGTTAAGGTACGGTCTCGATTTAATTTGCCAATCCATGCGATGAAGTCGCTGAGGACCATCTTGTCGTATCAGAAAAGGAATTTATGTTGATAGGATTGGTTTATGTTCTTATACAGATTTATGTGAAACTGAACGTAAGTGTTTTTAAGAGGATAGCCATTGACAAAGTTGAAAAAAATTGCATCAACCCGATTCGTTTTTTGCCAATTCACTGCTATTTCAACTCGTAGCTTAATGGCATTTCTCTAATATTTCGCAATATTTTGTTGAATTATCTGTAGATTTTCTTCTAAACGCTAATTAATGCATTTATCATTATTATAATTGTTGCTACCGAATAACGAGATGTGGCGCCGAATCCAAAATGTGAAATAAATTGAAATATCTGCTTTCTAAGAGACTTTTCCTTTTAGTTACTGCGCTAGACAGAACTGTAACGCTTTGTGTAGTGTGTCGAAAGTTGCGTCTCTTTCGGCGGTTGCTCAAACAATTTGAATAGATGAATGTTTTACGCTATTCACTGACGATGGCGTGTCTGGTAGAGCTCCGAAATAAATAGTTTCAGCTGTCATGCTCTCATGTCAGCTGTGTGGAGAAAAATTTGTGAAAGTTTAAAAAAGGCACGTATTGAAGGTAATGTTGAAGTATACCTTGTGTAAATATTATTATGTAAAGTATTATTTTAAATTAAATATATAAAACAAAGATACTTCACATTTAAAAATAAATGTTATTATTAAATTAATACCAATTTTTTAAAATGCTTAATAGCACTTTAAAAAAACTAATATAGTAGCATTATTTTTTTCATACTAATGTTTCATAATTCCGTCCGTAGAGGGTTAAGGTATAACTTTAGTCGATGCGACATAACTGTATGATATGGAGCGTATAAAAACCTTTGTCCGACGCTACTGCTTTCGTCTGCCACTGTTACGCTATAATGATTATGGAAAGTTGATTAGCGATCGACCATGTTTTACTTATATTTATTAAATTTGCGATTGTTTTCATAAGAATTTCAACTTGATTTTTAGCCTTTTGAAAGCGCCCCATCATCGTCAGTTAAATTGGTTCAGGGATTACCTTTCCTTCCTCGTCATTCTGGGGCGAAACACAAACAGTGGGCGTCGCTCTCACCAACCAAAACACCCCTCCCTCCCACCCGTTCCTGATTTCATCTTCCTCTCGCTCTCCTATTTCACGAATGTTTACTCGCCGCCCACTGTCCCACGCCCCAGTGACGGCTTATTCGCAGCGAGCATAGTATTTTAATGCGGACGGGACAGAGTTAGCGAAAATACATGCAAGACACGCGTGAAAGATATGAGCAATGAGATACCGTAGGGAAGACCGGAGGTTAATTAGAGTGAATGACTGTGGAAAATAAAAGAATCTAGACTTGTGGAGCATGAATTTCAGCCAGGGTTTGTTTGTCTGAAGAAGTTTTCATCGTCCCCAGTCAACGTTTTAGCGCCGAAATCGTGCTCGTTCATGATATGCCACGGAAATCGGGAAAGTGGATTGATCGTCATTTCCTTTCGTGTTTAGAACTTGTGCGTGAAAATAATCTACTTTCTAGCCCAGCTGAAATGGATTGTCAGCATTTAAACCTGTATTTCTTTGGAGTAGAATAGAATAGAATTTTATTGTACATTTGCAATAGGAATTTGAAATTTCCGGTGGCAAAGGGAGTTGATCAAGGTGCATAAAAATCGTAAACAAACAAACAACACAACAGGAAAAATAAATAACGTATTCAGTTATGGAAATAAATTATTACATATACTAGTTTTGTCATCATCTGGCGTAAATCCTCGTTGAAATACGTTAATGTTTATAGGAAATTCATCGAATACTTCACTGGGCAAATTGTTCCAGTCACAAATTGTCCTCGTCATAGAGGAGTTGCTCTATTTGAATAACCCGAGTAATCCGGAATGACGGTCGATTCTTATCCCCCTATGTACCCTATTATGTACCCTAACAATGTGTGTTTTTAGCCTAATTAAGCTGTAGATCGCTCGTAGGCCTAATGAAAGATGGAAGCGATCATTTCTCTGAAGTAGTTGAAAATGAACCTTGATCGTTGATGTGCAAAATTAGTCTTGTTGATATTGTTATAAAAATGATAATATATTATCAAATGAAACATTTCACCAGAAAAGCGAGTTCATTAGAAATTGCGTCAACGTTTGAGCGAATATCATAAGAACGATTGTTACTGGAGAACGATGGTATAGAATTGTTCGAAACAATTAGAAGTGGTCCATGATGGTTAATTCACGATACAAGAGATTTAGTGGGAGCTAACTTGTGAGTGAGAGAGAAATTTCCCCAGTATAGTTTCGAGGCAGTCTAATAGTGTGATCAGTATGAGAACATTGAAGTATAATTTTCAGCTGTGGTCCACTTGGCGCCTTTTGTTAAGTGTAGGCTGAGTCCGCCGCAGAAACTTCTCCACCATTATTCCTTTGCTCAAAATTGCTTCCCCAACTGACCTTCCCACCTATCCTCATCATTAGTTGTTCAATCCTAAGATTAGATGACTGCAGCCCTCCACCCTTCCCTATCTAGTGCTAGTCTCCTTACCTCCTTGTATCTCTTCCTATATACTTTCCTCTTCATTTGATCCATGAACTTATTCCTGGGTCTTCCTCTGGGGGCTTTTCCCTCGGTCTAGTCTTCAATCATGTTCTTCACAAACCCATTGTATTTGTCCAATCCATCTTTTTCTTATTTTTCTATGGTGTTCCATACGGTCCTCTCCTCTCCTACTCTTCTGTATGCCTCATTATTTCTCATTCTTTCTGTCTATGTTATCTTCTGCATCTTCCTCCAGCACCAGGTTTCTAAGGCTTCTAGTCTTCTCCGGTCACCTTTTTCGATGGTCCTGGCTTCCGTTCCATAGAGTGCCCCGCTCCACACGAATGTTTTTATATACTGTTTCCTGTTTTGTAGTCCTATCATCTTTTAACACAGCCGTTGTCTTTTTCCCATTAATCTATCCTAAATGAAATTAGTTGTTGGTCGCCATTACTATTGACCTACCAACACATCCAAACTGGACTTTTATGGTCTTGCCTATGTACCCTTAACGTGTGTGTGTGTAAAAGGAAATAAATCCTACTTCTTGCTAAGTTGAGTGATCGATGTTTATGCTCGGACGCGTGCATTTCTTTAAAGCATGCCGAAATGTACCGTGATCATTATTTCCTCGTCCACTTAAGAGTGAATGCGAGAGAGAATATGAGATGAGGAAACCCTGGGAGTTCTCTGTCTCCCCATTGCTGTGCGAGAGCGGCGACGGCGCCCATCCTATATCCCTTCCTCCTTCCCGCTGTTATTCATTCCACTCCCCAGCTTCCCGTCTCCTCGCAACCGAGCTGGACCCGCCAGGCTCGCGCCCAGGCTGCGAGGCGACCAATCCCGCCCGCCCGCCGGGGTCACGTGGCGCGTCTCCCTCCCCTACCGCCCCCCCAATTCCATCTCCCTCCCCCGCTCGCCTTCCCCTCCACCCCCCACCCCCGGCGCCGTTTCTCCCTCCGTTCCCTCCCCTCCCCCTGGACCAAACCAAAGGGGGGATGGAGCGGAGCGGAGGGGTACAGAGGGGGGGTATCGGCGTCCCCCCAGAACGCACTCTGACGGGGAGTCCTTAGTTACATAGTGAAGCTGGTTTTGCGCCGACGGGAGCCGGTGGTTGCCTCTTGCGCTCGACACAACGAGAGTATCCCTGTTCAACCTCCCCCTTGTGGGTTTCCAAGTGCGTGGCACCGTCAACTCTTCTTTGCGTGTGTTTTTTTCCCTCGGCTCGCCCCACCGAACGCGCACACCCTCGCGGGAAACGCCAGGGGGTCGCGGCGGAAGTGTTTCACCCAGTGGGTTTTTCTTCCTCCATACAGTTCTACGTTCTTGCAGTTGATTTCGTGGGCGTGGGGAGTGAGGCTTAGTTTTGCTACGTGAACGCACCTCCTCGTCTTGTCTCTCTCGACTCTTCCTACCTCCCCCTGGTTGAGGAAGGCCCCCGCCCCATTCCTGCCCCCGGGAGCCTCCGCCCCCGCCTGTATATTCGGGGGGATCGTGTCGGAGAGAGAGAGAGTGTACCAGGGGGGCGGCGATAACGATTGGGAAAGGGGACAAGGCGGCTGGGGCTTGAAAACCCGCCTCCGCCTCCTCGCCCCCCGCCCCTCTCGAAACGCGCTCTGCCCCCCTCGCCTCCCGCTCGCCCCACACTGCCCCCCCCCCCCCCGCCACAACCGATCTCTATTCGGGGACTGCCCTCCCTTCCTGCCCCTCTCCTACTCCCCCACGTAAAACCTCCAAACCGCCCCCACGTAACAAAGTGACTACCTTGCCTCCTCCTCCGGTTCTCACATAGTCTGCACGGTGCACTGATAGTGTGTGGAACGTAGGCCCCCCCGGCACAGTTTTAAAGGCCTCCTCCTCCTCCTGCCCCCTGTCCCAAAGGGGGACACGGAAGGGCCCATACCCACCGGTTAGTTGAGTCGGTGGCGGGTCCACCACCAAACCGCCCGACTTCCTCGCGGGTGTTGTAAGAAAATTCCCGGGGACGGATTCTTTAAGTGGTGAGGCGGCTGAGGAGGCCCTCGTCTGGTACGGACGGGTACGCCTCTTCAATCCCGGGCCGCACCCGAAGCCTTCGCGGGTCCTAATCCTCGAGGACGCCCGCCCCCCGGCCCCCGGAGGCGGAAGGCCCGGCATCAAGATTGGCGGCAAGAAGAAAATGGTCGGAGGCGGGGAGGTTAGGGTCGCGACGGTGGAGCTGGAGGCGGAGGGCGTCGGGGGCAGCGGCGGGAGCCTCTCGGAGGCGGCCACCCTGCCCGTGGGGCGGGCGCATGGAAGGGGTGGTGGTGGAGGGGGCGGAGGAGTGTGCGCCGGTGGCGGTGTGGAAGACCTGGCCTCCCCTGAGAAGAACAATATGGCTAACAAGCGAATGGAGGCTAGGAAGGAGATGCCGGCGAGAAAGAGGTGGGACCATGGAATTCGCCGGCGGCTGCCCGGCATAGTTCTCTTTTGTGCCCCCCCACAATTGACCCCCCTACTCCCGTCACTGCCTATTCTCTTTTATCTCTGTAGTCTGTGGACGCTTTGTAGCACATCGTCTCTTCCCGGCTGGATCACCTTGTCTCCTCACGGAATAACAAACCCTGCGCACTAACCGCCTTGGCGTGCACTAACGACAACCCTGGGTTGGTTGCAGAATGTACTTCATCTGTTGTTGGCCAGGAAATAAAATTGTTTCATTGTTTTGAGCCCTATGCTTCGTGTTTGTTACTCTCATGTATTCTGATTGGATTTTTCTTCGGAGATAGTAGTTCCGAATGGCATATGAGCTCAATATTCTCGTGAGACGACACAGCTTCGTTTCCGTTAGAGGCTGTGGAAGCTCGCGTTCCTAAAAATATTTGTTTTTCTTGGCGGCACTTTGCCATGCTAACCTCCATTATATGCTGTTTTCATGTAGCAGGAAGATTTTCTCATATTTCTACTGCTGGCTCACGTTGCTATCGATTACTTTTCATACACATTCGTAAGTTATTTCAATGAGGAAGCATTTTTTGCATATAGTGTTAGAAATTCCTCTTGATGATAAGATAAATTTTGATAGATATGCCATTAAAAATTTAAAGTGTAATTTTTAACCCTGCAGAATGTTGTCTTCATCATTTCCATCCACCGACTTGTTTTGAGTTTTCCCGCGCAATAGTTCTAATTCTACGGAGTATTCCACCTTTTTAACGCAATTTAAATATGACTTCTTAATTCATATATTTTTTAACCCCAACACAATTATCTTTTTATCAATTTGTGATGTGTGCATCGTAGTATTTGGACGATCAGAGGTTGTCAAATTAAATCTCTCAACTTGGTTCCCGCGTTCACTGAACATTTTACGTGCTTAGCTCTGGTCGTAGCGACGCCCTTTTCTCCATCCCCGAGTCGACGTTGACGAAATCTTTTGTACCTTTTGAAGTATGAAAGGATGCGATACAATTCACGTAATTTGGACAACCACGCAGCTAAATGCCTTCTCTTTAACAGTAAACACTCTATCCCGCTTTTAATAAATGCTTTATCCTAACTGAAATTTGCTGTTTTGTAACTATGGCCACGGACACGCTTAATTAGTGCTGTTAATCCTTCTCATCTTCTTAGATCTGAATACCTTTCTCCGCATTTCTTTCGCTTGGCCTCGAATTGCCCTCGAGGGGATTACTCTAACGCTATAATCCGTTCTGCAATTGACTGGTGCTATAATTTGTAGTTACGGTTTATTAATTTCTCTCACCGCTCTGAAATCGTAGTTTAGACTATAGATTTAGTTCCCAAGTAGTTTTAAAAGTATATACCATAGATATGTAATTTATTGCAGTAGTGTAGATTTCACGAATTATAATGAGATTCACCTACCTTAAATTATTATTTTGGTATTCTTACTATATTATCTTTGCTAAAATTGACTTTTCTAATATCTTATGTCGATCGTTTTATTTTCTCATAATGTAATTGAATTGAGTCGAGCGTAATAGTATGGTTGTAACTTTTCTACTGTATTGTTTAAAGCTAGAGAATAATTAAATGTATTTTCCCATAAATATGAAAGGAGCTTTGAAATACGAGCAGTAGGAATAAAGTATTGCATCTACTTCGTACCTATCAATTGTCTCCGCGATGACCTTTTCCCTTTTAGGTAATGCCCTTTGACCCATCAGCCATTCAACCCACGCACATCTCTGTCACCTTTTGACTCCCGTTATGACCCTGCGTACACTCATCGCTAGTTAAGCCATCCTATGGGAAAGCCTTGAAAATTGGCGCAAATTGGAACAGTCCCTCCCCCAGAGGGCTGGAACTGAACTATTGAGTCCCCCATCCGGCCCTTCTGACCCTGAAGACTAAATTCGTTTTTTGTGCCAGGCCGTGAAAAAAAAATTGACAAGGAATTTTTAGGGAGCCCGAAATGTAAACGCTTGGCCGTGAAAACATTCCAACCGTTGACAGCTCTCTCCTAACTATATTCTGGGCATCTGATATATCCTGACGGAGTGTGAAAGATGGCGAGCAAAGGTTATTTGCATGACGAGACGGTGCTGACCGCATGGCGAGACCGTGATTTCATCATAGACGATGTTTGGTAGTTTTAAGATGTATTTCTTTATTTTGACAGTATAATGATTGAATTTACACATAAAATACCAACAGGTTTTATAAGAACGGAATGTAGGATCGAATGGAATTACATGCTTAATAATAATTATTAACCTCTCTTTCTTAGTTTTTGTTGTTTAATAATACTTCCTTGGCTAATCACATGACTTTACTAACAAGAGAAATATTAAGATACCAACTACGATAAATGGTCACCGAATTTATTGTCAATGCCCTCTCTCACCAGTCGATCGAGACGACCGTGGTGCCATTTCTATTCTCTATTCAACCTTACGCGTATCGTCATCGTTATTGGTAAACTTTTTAGTCTAATGATGAAAAAATGATGGTTTATTGACCTTATCTTTCAAGGCATCATTTTTTGCCAATTCAGGGCATGGATTTACTTGCTACTTCGGTCATATTTTTACATAAGTTATATTTATATTGGCAGATGAAATTTTCGTTTGATAACATATTTGACTTCGTATTATTACTATTTTATTTTTAGAAAAGCTGTTGAAAGAAAGTAAAGTTCCATTAGTGCTATCAGATAGAGAATATGTTTTCTCTCGCATAACTTGTGTATTAAAACAAATAGTTTATCTTACTGAACACCCTCCTATAAATATTCATGCATCAACTGAGATTGTGAAATATTTACTGGCTACTTTGAAGCCCAAAGTAGAGCGTTTTTACCAGCTGAAGTGCAAAATAACCTAACTTTTGGCGTTCACTCTTCGAATGAAATACCAATACTAAGAGCATCCTAGGAGCGAGAGCGAATAAATATCGCGAAATCAGCGCTGCATAAGCTAGAAACAATGGGACTTGTTTAGCTTGCGTTAAGATACCACTCAGGTAATGCGAAAAGGAAGAGATTGGCAGTCCAAAACACCATAAAATACGATTTAATTGCTGTAAAAACATGCGTTGGTTTAAGATATAGTCTTACCGCAATCGAGTTGTTAATAACTTATTGTGATGAAAGGCAATTCTACAGGGAACCTTGAGAGACACGTATTATTAGGGATTGGGTGTGACGTAAAACAGCGCATGATTGCCGTAAGATAAATCGCAGATGACTGACAAAAATTAAGAGGTACGGAAGACGAAATTCATCAGTGGACCTTATAGTTTTTACTGACGTATTGTGCTGTGATTAGGTATAAATTCAAATACCATGACATAAAAAGGAAGACTCTATGTATCACAGGTTCAAGGGTGGACTTGGACTCTGTGGGTCTTAATTAATCCCAGCACCACATCTTTAGAATCAACGAAGGCAGCAATAATATTAACTCCCTCTGTAGATCAGGCAGGTAAAAAATCGTGGTTTTTACCGAAGGCCATTTAAGACTATTAGAAAAGCAGGTCGATATTCTAATTTCGCCGAAAGGCTACATACTACTCATCACTTCATTCCACCGAGTTCTTTTTCCGATACTCATTCCTCAACTTATTGCCAGTGTACTGAAGCCCTCTACCACACATTGTGATTCACTGGATTGTGCGAGATGTCACGAAAGTGGATTGGAGATTAGAATCCAAAGTGCGTTCCACGAGATACATGGTCCAGCACAGGATCTAGTATGCTATCTAATGCTTAATGTTGAGGGCGAAATACAAAGTAATTGAATCCATCCTAGAAGATTTCCTGCGATTATTAAACTTTTACTAACTGGGAGGCGGTCATTTCATTTCAGTGGTAACGTATCCCAGTAAAATATTTAATTGACCAATCAAGAATAGCAGGAGACCAAAATAGCAATGGAGATTTGTGTCCATTGTTGATTTTTTAGCTTGAAATTAACTGATATCCAAGATGAGGTGTAGATGGCGCGGATTTCAAAAGGTGAAGATCGCAGAGCGCATATAAAAACTAACGTGATTGGTCAAATGCTGCTTGATCGTACTTGGATTTTGTATCAGTCTAGTACCGCATCGATAATTAAATCGAGTAACTCGGTCAGTATGACAGCGTATATGCTTCTAATGTCAAGTTGCAGGAACGACATATTCGATAGAGTTATGGGACCCTTAAGCCATGGAAACCATTCAATAAGTGTTGCGCAAACATTCGATAAATTTATTTGTGTGATAAATGACTTCATAACTTATGGAATGGAATTATGAGCTCCATAATTAGCCTAGATGGGGGATGCGCAATGAATTGTTTGGAGACTTAATTTCTTGATAATAGAGTTAGTTGTTTTGAGACGAAAGACCAGTTAGTTTACTCATACTGATAAATTATTATGCGCATTATCAATTATTTATAGGCTAAACTTTCATAAATTTCATTCATCGGTAGAGTATTAGATACAAAATCCGAGACAATCAACTATTGAAAGATAAGTTATCACGCTTGTAGCAGTGTTTCGGCAACCCAAATATTTTTATGAGATTCAAAGCTTTATTGATGTCATAACTATTGATTCCATGACTAAATTTTCTTGCAACCGTCCATAAGCCAGCATAGTGGCTCTGTGAAACACGACATTGGAAAGCTATCGCGCAGGCGATTATCCCAGAACTTATGCTGGATCCAGTATCGTGTGTAACGGACTCAAGGGAAATAATGTTTGGATGTCATATATTTCAGCTTTTGCGCGCGCGAAGTGTGTGAGGCGACCAGAAGTCGGAAACGGCTACATTCTCCGTCCTCCGCGCTAGCCGTACTGGCACGTTATTTTTATGCGAAGCTGTGAAAGTGGTTCGTTAGCTCATCCTCTTTCCCCGACTGTCCCCCGCGACCCGCCTTCCTCCACTCGCAGAGCAAGAGCAAGGGGGGAAAAAATGAACTCGGAACCGCGCGCGCTATGATTCTCAGCTCTCTGTGCGCCTGTAGTATTTATGCCCAGCCCTTCTAATGATCGTAACATGCATTGACGTCATCCTGTCGGGGTGGCATCCTTCGCTCCCCGGTTTCTGCGCTTCCCGCAGAACAAGGGAGTCGCGCTGGTTGTATAAACTCATTCCCTCCATAGGGAATGTGGGACTGTTCTCGTGGAGATGCAGGATGGAGCTGTGAAGTTGCCTCGTCTCTTTCCAGTTTATTTTATCCACGTTCCCGAGGAGGAGACGCCAATCTGGATGACTTATGGATATGCCTCAATATTTAGACATTCCTCGAAACATTATGCGCGTTTCGTTTGCATTAGCATGATACATTTTACATGATACATTTTACTGTACAAACTAATGTATCATAGTTTGTGCAAGAAAATTAATGGAATTAGAGTAGGCTCTATTTCTCGTTCAGTCATCAAACTAGCATACAATATTCCGCTTTCCACGGTTCAATTTTCCTTATAAAAAGAGTTTATGCATTCGTTACTGCAATAAAATGTACCGTGTAAAGCGACCTTTATAGATTGTATTTCAGTGACCGATATATTATGCGCTTTTCATTCTTTGTAGTGAACTGATCATTTTGCAACCCAACAGCGCATTGGCTGTCCTTTCATTTCAGAACCTGCGCGAAAGCCAGAATAATAGATCGGCAGCATATTTTATCCGCGATTCTTTTTTACGAGCTGCTTTTCACGCACGCACGTAAATTAATTTTTTGAACGGATTCGATAGCGTAGAGCAGTTTGAGCGAGATATCATTTCACTTAGAAATCAATTGATTTGGTCACATTTTAAAGAAAAACATCTCACCCTTCCAAAAATACCAAAATGTCAGCCCCTTACGTAACTGCTTCCTGAGATTTTTGACGAAAAATAACAACCCTTTTAAGTAGGAATTGTTACGTGTATGCACTCCAGAGAGACCTCATTTAAAAAGTGCGGAATTTCTAACTCCTAGATCTCGTCAAAAAGTTAACAGTGTGTAGTTTTTATGTTCCCTCAGCTTTTTTTTAATAAATCATGACGTCACCGCAGTATTTTTTTCAGAATCTCAAACAAACCTTCCGTTGTGAGGGAGTTTTAAACGTACCACGTGAAAAAAATGAGTCAAGTTGAACACTTATGTAGATATTTTTATTTAATTACTTAGAATTTCAGTCAAATAAAAGTATGTTATTTCACAATTAATATTACGTTTACTTCGTGCTTCCTACAGCTGCTGAAATCATAACGTAGGATTCGAATATAGTCTCCGTTACGACTGAGGAACTATCTCGCTCAGAGTACCTTAAGGTGGCTCTAGCTTGACTACTTGAGCCGAACAAATTCTAAGTTATGTTTTTTTAATTATTAAATTTAAAAATTCTACTTTTGCTGATAAAATGGGCTACCTATTGAAAACCAAAATTAAGGAAAAATATGTGGATTATTCCACCAACATATTTTTCATGACCGTATTTTTCCAGCCATAGGAGCCAACTTCAGCGCCACTTGCATGGAACTACCGCATTCTGATCAACTACGGCATTAATTCGTTAATAACTATAAGTAATAGGTGGTAAGATGCCTTTTTTTGTTCAGTGTCCCATGACTATTCCTTTGCCATAAAGGGGATTAGTGAAAAGTTTGTATATGCTTTCTCGTTCAGATGGACGCTTTTCTGCGGTTATCTAATCAATCTCCTAAGGGACCGATGTAAAAACCTCTTTTTAACGAATTCGCTAACTAAACGCAAAATGTTCGGCCGCGACTCGCTTGTTCGTGGTCGTATTTATTCGTGGACGATGAAGAAGTGGTACACGTCATCCTCTATCCTTACGAGCTTACGAGGGTGTATTTATTTCCCGGCGTTTCCACTTGTTTCGGAGCCGAAAATTTTTGCTCGTGGAAGAGGAAGTCGTTCCATTTGGCCGAGGGCCAATTACCCGAGCCGTTCCCAGCGTTGTAATTTTGTTCAAGTCCACTCGCAATAAATCCTCATTCATTTCTGCTAAAATAGGGTCTCTTTGGAATTAAATCTTCCCTAAAATTAAACTTATTCGCTAAATTTTACAACGTATCAAATTCGTCAAGTTTTTAATACTTAAATATGAATTTTCAACTCGCATCGATCGTGTACAACAGGATTAGCCACACACGAATATAATGTAGTGCACATGTGCGAGAGATTGGCTTTGATTGTTACGATTCAAGCATGGAAAATTATACCAATTGTATATTGCAACGTAAGTTTGAAGTCATGATGGTTAATTTTCACCAAATCCTTTGTTATTTCTTCCCCATGCTTGTGATTTTCCCAGAAGATATCTCGTTGAAATTAAAATATGACAACAGAATCTCCGATTAAAATGGGAAGCAATGAGTTCTTTCTTTATTTTTTTGGTAACTCTATTGCTGAGATTGATTATATCTTTAGCAATATTTTTATTTTGTTCTCTTTGTGATTCTTTCCGAAGGTATGTCTTTCGATTTAAAATAGGTATCTCGGATTACCCTCAAAAGATTCAGGAATACTTGTGAATTTACATCGTTTGTTGTTGTGGTTATTATTATTTTTGTACAATAAACACATTTTTTTCTTTAAAGAGTTGTATTCAAGCTATTGAATTCACGGATGGAAAAAGGTATTCTTTGCACGCGCCGTAAATGTGCCCCTTTGAGCTGTGGAGAGGCGGTCTTCCTCTCAGATCTCATTTCCGAGTCTTCTTTCCTCTTTTTGTTTAACCCTTTTTCCCTTCTCTCTCTCTCTCTCTGTCTTCCCCGTCTTGTTTTTAGCTTTTATGTTCTTTGCGGTGTTTCCGTGCTTTGCGGTCTCCTCCCAAAACTCAATTCGCTCTCGCTCCGTTCCTTTTTTTCACTTTACTTCCCTCTCCGACCCCTCCTCTCCCGTCCATATTCCTCAACCTTCTCTCCTTTTCACATAACCGTCATACCCTCCCCTTTCTCTTCCCCCATGTCCCCTTCGTGACATGTTACCCTCCCCCGCGTCCGTCTTTTATTCATTCACTTCGCCTCTCTGTCCGTGTTTGTTCAACCTGCCAACGTTTTTCGCAGCTTCATCCCCCCATGCCCGCCCCTTCGAGGAAAAGAGTTCATATTTCATCGACCCTATTAATTTCTTTGCGCTGGGTGGATTCCCCGATCGCTGTCTTGCCAACCGTGAAGTTTCCTCGTCTCTTTTGAGTCGAGATTATCCCTTCTCTAGAATGGAGCGCCAAATCTGGATGCTTTGTAGATGTCTCAAAATTTTACCATCCCTTGATAAATTTTGCGTGTTTTTCGTTAGTGCTACAGCTTGCATTTTATTGACCGGTATATATGACACTTTTCATTCGCTCTAGTTCACTGCTTACTTCATTACACAAGAGCGTAATGGCTTTGTTTATTTCAGAACCCGCGCGAAAGGCAGCTTTATTCAAAACTGAAGGGGAGCGTTGGGATATTTGATCTGCGACTGGTTTTTTTCGAGTTAAACACAAATGTTGAGTAGCCCACATGGTAGAAGGTT
Source organism: Ceriagrion tenellum (assembly GCA_963169105.1). Taxonomy (NCBI): domain Eukaryota; kingdom Metazoa; phylum Arthropoda; class Insecta; order Odonata; family Coenagrionidae; genus Ceriagrion; species Ceriagrion tenellum. The sequence goes on along the minus strand of OY720640.1, from coordinate 64,125,103 downwards.
GATGATATAAAAATACACATTTTATTACTTCCACAAGTTATTATAGAATATATCTACCGGTTTATGCTGTTAGTTAATCAGGTACACTCAGAGATATCGTTTTTGAGCAATTATATCAATGTCTATGGCGAAATGATGTGGGAGAAAAAATTTGATGAAAAGGAGTAGGGGATAAGAGGGGGATAAGGGTGAACTATTGAGAGGAAAGTCGTAATGGGTAGGAAGGTAAGGTGGTTAATAGCAAGCAGAGAGATTAAGGAAAGTTACGTTAATCAAAAGGAAACCGAAATGTTTTTCACAGATGATTGCTATTTGTTCGTAGGCGTCCAACTTCTTGCCGTTCTTGACACAGTTTAAAACTTCCGGGTTGAAATTTTTTCGAGTTATGTTTCGGCAAGGGCGCTGACATCTATGAATTTTTTGAATGAATTAGATTACGTAATGAATTCGGCCGTGAAAATTACGAACCTATATAATATGACCGATGGGTATGTTACTCGACGTTTCGCCGGCGCACTTCGTTCCTAATTGACGGTATTTGTGTGCACTGAAGTGTGCAAATGTGTTCTCTTATGCTTCTTCTTAGACACATTGATTGGAAAGCTCCCAATTAGCTTTATTTTTAGGGGTTAAGCGTTTGATCAATTAACCGGGAACGTGTAGCTTCAAGTAGTTCTTGTTTGATCCCGAAATATTTTGAAATATTTACCTGCTTTGAAACTTAGAAACCTTTGCTTGATGATGCATAATAAATAACTCCCAATCGCGTATGTAACAAGATATCAGGTATAGTTAGTTGTAAAGAGTTTTAACGTGAGGAAATTAATCCATATCCACTGTTTTTCTTGGTTCTTGTTGATTTTTGTATCTATAGAAACGTTGCAGGGATGTGTTTACTTCCCTTCGTCCATATGGCTCAAAATTGTCGAGGAATGACAAGGACAAAATTTTCTTTTCTTTAGGTCTCGGATAATTCCCATTTTAGGGTGTAAACACATGAATTTACCGTATCAGTGACGTGAAAACATCCATATTTCCAAGGTTTGACGCTTTTTTATTCTTGTTGAATTAACCTGAATTTTTATTTTTAGTTCCTTTGAATCCTATTCATTTTTGCTTGAAGACCGAAAAAAATGAAATAATTTTCCTATTGTAGCTTGAAAAAGTTATTTTGCGTCTTACTCCGTTAAAATGAATTTTCACTCCTATTTCAGTGCATTAAGCATGAAATCCAAGCTTGTTTTAAGTACTACGACAAATCAACCCAAAGGAGCCCATTTGCGGGAAATTAAGAATATTTGAGAGGATGTAAGTACTCGAGTCAAGTAGAAAACGTTGGATCACGGCAGCTTAAGCTTTTGCTCGGTTTCCCTCGGACGTTCGCATCTGACGAAGGTGTGTGAGCCTCTAGTCGATCTTCTCTACTCCGCCGTATACATCCCGTGTTTCCTTTGTTCCCGACAGAGGCGCTGCCCGTGCCGCCCTCGTATCTCGATCGCGGAGCGCGATGTTCATCTATTTCCCGCGTCGTCCTCCCCCCTTCCTGGATCCCGAGCCCGAGAGACTATCAAAATATATACCTTACCTTTCTCCCATCCGCCCCTTCACTCCACGCTACCCTTGACCGTTAGGGTCGGATCCCTCGCCCCGTATGTCGTATTCCCCCTACCCCCGCCCCTGACTCCCTACGAGCCCTTCTCTCCTCCTCCCTCGTCTCGGGACCCTTATCCGCCCCTGATGTCCTGACAAATCTCTTAAAAAATCCTCACTCCGGCACTCCTCCGGCCTCGTCCAGTTTTTGAGAGTTTTTTTTCTTCAGTCCTTCGCCCTTCTCTTTCCTTTCATTCTTTCTTCCCTTTGGGTAACATCTTAATCGCGGCAATTAGCGAACGCCGTTCTTTCGCTGCAAATCGGTTCCACGGTTGGTTGGGGTCGAGACGAGAGAACGGGGAGAGAATCCTTCCAATTTCACATCGGTTACGTTCGTAATTTTTTTGGTTTGTTTGTTCACTTTTGTGGATGGGCTGCGGTGCCGTTTCGTTTGCCTATCCGTGTCCCTATTTTCCGTGTTACCTTCGTGACAAATTTGCTAGGTATACAATGCTAGTCCATCTTAAGCGAACATCAGAATTCGGAAATGATACCGTTTTTTATTATTATCCACTGCACCATACAGTCCCAACGCGTCTCAATTCGATGTGCGGAAATGTATGGAAATATCGCATATTTTCCGTCATTAATGTGTGCTCAGGTATTCTCCGTATTTTTTTATATAACTCGATCTGGCCTTAGGAGACCGTCAGCTTAGGTCATGTGCGTCATTGAGAATGAATTGGTAGATTGATAATGGTGGAACTATTTTAACCATTAAGAGAGTATATTAAACGGATTGAGTATACCACCCTTCTGTTTTATGATCCGGGTTTAAGAGTTTATTTTGTATGATAATGAATGATAACCGCAGGTAATACGCTCTCCTTTCGATAACGTCCAAACCCATCACGTCCAAATGGTTTCTAAAGTTGTCACTTTGTTAACGGAATGGCTATTTCTTCTCTTGGTTAACATTAACTAGACATTATAAAATCTGTTTCTTGTGTTTTACTTCAAGGTTTTGGCAGACAAGAGATATACTAAGTAAAAGCTATATTTTTTTCAACTACGAAATAAAAACGAGGCCCTTCAATATTGTTAGCTACGCAATCTCATTCTAGCCTACTTACTTAGTCATAATAAAGTTTTGAGTGTAATTTTTAAGGTTTCAGAATAAGGTGGCAGAAGATGACGAAATCGTCGTCTCAGATGAAATCTAGGTCTTGTCTTAACGTTCAGCCCATTCTTACTATCTTTCACTCTCCGTCGGAATACATCAAATGTTCCGAACACGGTCTTTAGAGCGTTGTTGAAAGTTGGGTTAGGGCTAATAAAATTTTGCCAGGAGGTGGAAATATTGAGATAGGCTCCTCGAGGAAGATTATAGGAAAGACGCATGGACCAAATCAAGACAAACACCGGAAGGGAACATTAAAGACTTTCCCGTCACATCATGCTGGCGAATTCTTCTCGGGCTCCCCACTGAGTCAGGGTCTTCGTAGTGGTAGACATTTCGATGGATGTCTCTCCTTACTTCTTCAGGGCCACAAATCCCCAAAGATGATAGAGCTGTGCTCAAAAAAACCTCGTCCATCATGAAAACAACTAAGAGGTGAGAAGTACGAGAAGAATTCACCCGACTACGTGATTGAAATAGAGTTTGCATGTAATAAGGAGGAATGGAGGGTTACAGTAAGCCAATTTATGGATTAAAATAAGGATGGATGATGATGGAGCAAAGGCAAATAGAAATTTGTCCTCGCGGATTCATCCTACCCTTAACAAAAAGCGCCTAACGGTATGCATCTCATCTGTCGTCCGTGTTACAATCCTAGGACTGTTCAGCTGTTTACTGTCCTCTATTTTCACTACCCTTAGCTGATTCTACAATACTCTGGCAATTTTTCCAACCCTCGTACGTATTTTAGCTGGACTACGTTCTTTCCTTTTGATATTACTTTCGGTGTTCTACCTTTTTATCATATTTATTCAGATTTTGAACAAATCCATGATATGAGAATGTATTCAATCCAAATACTTTTTTTCCTCATTCATCCCGAAAGGACCCTTCCTCAATTGCTATTCTATTCTCTTAGTTTTAAATTTTATCCATTTAATCTTAAGCATCCTGCTCTGGCACCATGTCTTATAAGCGTCTCTTACTTTCTTTTCCGACGATCCAAGTCTCTAACTTATTGTATCTCCCCCGGATGATTTAAGTAGTGAGTCTTGGAATATTATGTATATCAATTAATTTTATTCGTTGATCGTGTAACGCGAAGATTAGTTGACTGCGGACCTCCTCCCTTCCCTATCTAATGCTAGTTCCCTTGCCTCCTTGTATCTCTTCCTACGTACTGTCTTCTTTATTTGGTCCATAAACTTATTCTTTGTTCGTCCCCTGGGGACTTTTCCCACCATTTTACCTTCAATTATTTCCTTCACAAACCCATGTGTGAGGTGTCTCCAATCCACCTGGTTCCTCTTTCCTGTGTGGTATTCTATACTGTCCTTTCCTCTTCTAATCTTCTGTACACTTCATCAATTCTTCTTTTCTCCGTACATTTAATCTTCAGCATCCTCCTCCAGCACCAGGTTTCGAAAGCTTCTAGTCTTTTCTGGTCAACTTTTCCAATGGTCCATGCTTCCGATCCATAGAGTGCCACCTTCCACACGAATGTAATCACGAACTGTTTCCTGGCTTGTAGTCCTATCTTCCTTGAGCACAGAAGTCGTCTTTATCCAAAATTCAACCAAGGAAAAGCAGCACCTCTCTTTCATGTTTCCATCAAAAAACCTCCTTGCGATTCCCTTTGTAAATCCTAGTTTCTTAAATGCTTCCGATCCATAGAGTCCCACGTTCCATGTGACTTTTTTCACGTGACGTTTCCTAGTTTACAGCCGTAGCGTAAGATTGATACATATGGAATAATCAATGTATTCGATTACACTGCGATGGTATTTATTTGTTTGCATGGTCTCTATCGATTCTTATACATCCAATCCCTTTGAAAGGACAGAGTCTACTCTAGAATTCAGTTGTTCAAGGCGCTAAGGATTCGACTGCGAAATCACTACCTCTTGCGTTAAGGCCGTTTCATATGACACTCGTTCCAGTACCGGAACGCACACGTAATTCCACATTCCGATTAAAAATTGGATACAAAGTGTCAGATGAGCCATTTCACACGATATACATCTCCGTATTTGATTGGAGCATGCGCAGATGATATTCTGTTGGTTCGCATTTCGCAAATTTTTTGCATTACACAGTAATTCCGTACTTTTATACACTTCTTTCAATTTTAAGTCTGCTTCTACAGCCCAGGGGAGAATTTTAGTAGTTGTAGTCAACACACGATATTTTATGAGAATCCTTTGTGGTTGCCACCTCGAAAACCCGATCCTAACTTAATCATCCCCACCCTCTATTCCATCCTGTATCTACCTCCCCTCTCACTCCTCCATACCCAATTCGGAACAAGGCACCGGAGCTGAGAATTGTATCTATAATCTCTCGCGATGATGGATCGATGTCTCGAATTTCTTGAGAGGCGCTTGAGCCGTGATTGGTCGACTTAGTGGGGCGATTTCGATAAGGGGCGAGGTCATATTTATGTGTATATAATAGAATGTGTATTTATTCAACGGGCGGTTACCCTTTATCTTACAGAAGACTACGGTTTAGAAATCTATGCGCTACATTTAGGACACAACGGTGAAATGTGAAATGTTATTAAAAAGGGGGGAAAAAGTTGAGGAATCAATGTGTAGATATAACGAACAGCTGAAAAATACCAATGTTAAGGTGGAAGAAATACATTAAAAAACTAATTTAGTGAGTTTTAATTGAAAATTAATAATAGAAGGGATAATGAAAACACATTCACGAAAGAAAATATTTATAAAATACGAATGGAGAGTCAATACAAAAATACTTGTGTAGCAGAAAAAATGGGGAATTGAAAAATTATAGTTTGAATTTATGCATATTCCATTTTACTTTGGGTAGTAGAAGTTACCAGAATATTTCTTGTGTGTTTCTTCTCAAAAATAAAAGAATTCCCGCCTGATGGAGATGGAGGGTACTTCCTTGACTCACGCAGATTTATCGCCGGGAGCGATATTGCCGCCGCACAACGTGGACGAAATTCTTCGCCCAGAAAATTTCCGGGAGCCTAATAACCGTCGGTTGGAATTTCGGTGAAGAATTTGTGGTAATGTCGAGGGTGGTTGTGAAGGAATTTCACCCGCGATCTCTCGCCGACTTTTTTCCTCTCCTCGTATCCTGGGGAAACGATTTCGTCGGGGAATGGCGTCCCAAATTTAATTACCCAGGTCACGGTCGCGGCCCATATTTACCCAAGTGCTCTCAGGCTTCGTCAAAGGGTTTTGTTTTCGCGATAACCGTCTCGTTTTCCTGTTTGTTTCGCCGGTTGAAAATTGATGTGAAATAATTTCCAACGTATCCAATCGCGCCTTTTCCGATACAAATTTTGATTAATTGGATAACCATTTGTTTCGCGCCGTTACATTTCTTCCTTCCGACATAAGAGTTGTCGTTTCTCTACAGCGCTTAAGTTAGCTCCGAAAAACCTGTATTTTTATAATTTCAACCTGACTTGAAAGCTTATGTTTCTACCATCGTGGTGTTTTGAATTCCGAAACCAATGCATGCGATTTTGATAAAAAGAACCAAAAGAAAGAAAAAGCTCCTTATCTTTAATGAATTCGATTTTTTTATCGCGAATATATTCGTCACTCATTTGCAAATTTTGTTACCTCACAGATAAAAGTAACCAGTGTTATGAACATGATTCTATATATTTTATCACGCTTTTATTATAAATTCCATTGTTAGTATGTAATATAATTAGTAGTGCTATGCTCTATGATTATTGATGTATTTTGCTGAATACGAACAGTATGCTCTACCTGTCCTCCACTTGGTGGTTAGTGAAAGAAAAGATAAATTTCGAATCAAATCAATACAACAGTAACAGTGAAGCACTGTGGGAAAATTGACGTACGTAACTTTTCTACAGTTTTTACGGCTATCGTTGCAATATCCAGATCAACCGTCATCAGATTCGTAAACAGCGTTCCGAATTTATCAAGATAGTATGAGTTTTTATCTACCTTGTTCGTCGCATCAAATACTTTGAGAGGATTTGAATGGTGACCACACATTAGCCGGTCAAATGCATTTCCCGGTCCCACTGTGGTCGGATACTAATTAATTATTATATATTATAAATAACTATGAGTCATACACTATCCCCGAGATATGATGAAAATCAGTGGCGCTGGTGGACTTTCCGTTGTTCTTAGATGAAAATTTATTACATAAAAATATATATGAATACGTAGATGAAAATTTATCACTTTTTTCAAACTCTTTCGGAATACAGCACACACACTGATCACGGCTCTTTATTTTGGTTTCCATCGTTCACCCTGTTAAGCATATATGCGATTATTATAAATTTTTGAATGCCTCTGTTCCAATTATGCAGGCCTTAGAATATCCGTTCGATCATATTACGTTTTGAAGCTAGTACGTGAAATTAAAATGTCGTGCGTCGCTAACTTGACGTAGCGTTAGGATTTTTGAGGTAAAAATACGATAGGTTTTTAGTACGTATGCGCTAATACCAGGGTTAAGGTGTGCATAACATTCTTTTTACTTGTTAACATATTAAATGTTCCCATTTCCTCCAAATTGTTTAATCAAGAGATTCACGCTGTCTTTATTTAATGTAGGGACTGAGGTATGGCGTACGTTACCAAATGGCAAAATTTCCTACAGGCTGAGTTAAAATTAGTTTATTTCCTTCATAAACTGAAAGTAATCTAACTGCATTTTACTCATGTGTTTGTGGTCATTTTTCTGATTATTTCCGGCCAGTTAAAAATTACTGCTAAAATTCAAAATTCGTAGTTACTTATTCGGAATATTTTTTCTATTTTTCTCGACATTGTTTCAGTGTTTATCAAAATCGAAATACTTTGTTCGGCATCTGCTTCCCTCTTTTCCTCTCCCCGGAGTCCATTTTGCGCTTCTCTCGGGCTTTATTCCGTTCCCCGCTGTGCCTCGTGGAGAGGTTTTCTTGTCACTCGTCCCAGGAGAGAATAGGCCGCCTCCCTATCTTGCACCCGTTTTTATGGGAACAGGGCGGAGCTGAGACGACCTAACCCCGCCATCATTGTCCCCGGAAACAGTTTGCACTCTTGCGGCTTTTCCGTGGTAAATGGTGATAATAAAACAAGCATCTGTCACGTAAGACTTGCAAGGACCAGGAGGAAAATGGCGATCTGCCACTGACCCTAGGATCCATGGTACCATTGAGGAATTCACGGTTCATCATCGAAATCATCTTGAGATGAACAAAGTATGTAAATAAACAGTATGACAACTCATTTAAAAGTGAGAGATATTAGGTTTTCCCGGCGTTTCTGCTGGATAGATGTTTCTCAGGTGTTCCACCAAGTAAGCAGGTCCATAAGTCCCGATGTTTCGGAGAACGACTTGCTCTCCATCTTCAGAGGTTCTGAATTCAGGTATTCAGAATTGCTAATGATGGAGAGCAATTCGTTCTCCGAAACGTCAGGACTTACGGATCTGCTTACCCGGTAGAACACCCGAGAAACATTTATTCATTTAAACGTGTATAAGCTGAATTTGTTATCGGAATTTTACAAGAAGCTATTTGCTTTTCTCTGTAAAATTTTATGTTAACCCAAACAGATTTTTATGCAGATTACAGATTAAACAGATTTAATCAAGGAAATATTGCCTCGTAAATGTCCAAATCATGGGTGTGTTACACTAGTTTTACGTGTCAAAGTACAGTTTTCTTTCAATTATATGCTTGAAATTTCTGAAAGTTTTACTCGAAGTATTAGGAAGAAATTTTTTTGCTTCACGAATAGATGTGACACGCGATTTACAATTGGAGAAAGCTTCTGCCTAGCCACAAAGATTTGAAAAAAAGGAAAGTTCATCACCATAAGTTAATCGACTACTATCGTTAGTTGTGAAAATTATATCATTATATAAACGGTGATGCTCATAAATATTAATATAATCACAATTAAAATTTAAGGTTATTAATAAAAATCAATTTCCGTATAATTTTAACATTTTATAGAAACAAATACTTTGTAAGTAGCCCGTGACCGTCCCGACTTGCTACGAGCCGGCAGTTGACAGGAAAACCCCGTTTACTACAAGAAACATTTATTGTTATTGTCTTCACTTCGTCGAAGTTTTGATTGTTAGTCTAAAATACTCAATATGAAATTATTAGTATTTCTGTAGTTTTATCTTTTGAATACACCTCGCGTATTTTCGACTTGCGGCATTTATAGAGTCTAATTCTAGAGTACCTATTGAACGTTTTGTGCTGTTAAAAGACAAAACTGTAGAAAAGTACTAATTATTTCATTTTAATTGTCAATGCTAACCGATTACTGCACAATGATACAATGTACAGTGTTTATTTTATTTATAATGTATAATGGCGATTGTTTTATATGTTCAATTTTTTTGCTTGCCATGTTTTAAAACCTATCTTATCTCATCACTTTACAAGTGTGAAATATTCGTTCACTCATCCTCGTCTTCGTCTCCCCTTTACAGGACGTCCCTGTTCATTATAATGAGTTTTATCTACGCCAAGCTTTTAGTGGTCATTTGCATAGCATACGTGCTCTCCGAAGTGGTCACACACAACGTCCCGCTGCACTATTACGAGGTAAGTATTCCCTCCTCTCTTTTTTTTAGTCATCTCCTCTCTTTCCCCGCCCATAAAATCATCTGGTGAATGCCATTCCTGTGATACTCCAGGCGCGAAGTGTCACTTGAGGGAAACCTTATCGCGTATTCCCTCTCTCTCGTGTAAAGTCACCGCTGTAGTTGTGGCGCCCTCTATATTGAAGGGGTCGTCGGCTGATTTAACCGCACAGAGGTGACTTTCACGAGTGTCACAAATTTGAATATTTTAGACCTATGCTATGACCTTGGAGTATCACCTCAGAGTGGCATTACAGATAGTTAGAAATCCTTTTAAATACGCATGTTAGCTATGTATTATTCTCTCATTTATAGAGTTCTATAAATTTAGCTTTGTAGCTAATCTCTTGACGATAAAAATCGTTAATATTAGACACCCATGCCCCCTTAAATATTAGTCTCTTTCCCCTTATTTCCTGCTTTAGCTACAGCTATATTAACTAATCACAATTGGAGGTTAATTGATTAAACGACTATCGTGGCTATCATTAATGTTAAAAATAAATGCTTAACTTTTCTCTTCTACTCGTTTACTCTCGTGCCACACTATGAACACTCACATTCATATCTTGTTTACTTTCTTGGAATATTTTGGACTTAAAATGATTGATAATTGTTTAACATATTTTCACTGTAAAACGTATTTAGCCCAAAATATGAAGGAACAGCAATTTAAACTAACTCCACTGTATGGAAACTCTCATTCATGTCCTGATAACTTTCTTGGGATATTTTGGATGAAAAATAATCTATGTATGTTTAACCTCCTTTTACTTTTAACGTAGAGATCCCAAGAAAAAACAAAGGGATAAAAATTCAATTTATGTAATTGATCAAAGTAATATGGCGCTCGCAAAACCTCTATCTCAATGATATGATGGCATTCCTGTTCATAAATGCATCGACACTGATCCACCGTCTTTTCTCCTCATGCCTCCCAATGTGGAACCCAATTGGACCAAATCGTCGAAGTTCATATTGAACGTACGTTGAATAATAACGTCTCACTCTCATGCTGAAGCTGAAGTGGGGAGTCTTGCCTTTTTGGTTCTCTCGTTTCTCACCAGCCGTCGGCATAAAATGTCAAAAGTTTTCGTCAATAGTCATGAAATATTTCCCTATGTTTAAATGCAACAAGTCAAGAAACAGTGTGCTTTTCATTCTCAGTGAAAATAGCCAAGTTTTATCTTGTTTTCTCATTCAAATTAATGTCAAATTAATTTTAATCTTATTTGGAAGTAATTTAAGTGCCAAATAATTTTAAGTATTCCCATTTATATTTTATTTATGGTCATATACGTTATGGGTGAGACTGAAATTTGTTGCAACATTTTTTTTCGTTTGGTATTGTTTTGTATTCATCTAATGATTTAATATGAAAGTAAATTCGGTAAGTCTCCGTTTTACGTTCATGCACCGTACCCAGCCCTGGAAACTGCGTGGCTGTGTACAAATAAGATATTAAAAATTCTCTATAGAATTCAGTCTGTGGTCAATTTAAGGGTAATTTGATGAAAAAAGATACGTCGATGAAAATAAGATATATCGAATAAATAATTTTACATTGGCCTTCAGTGATAACATAGGTAAGTTCAGGTAATTTGGTAAGTTTAGTAAAATTAGGTAAGTTTAGTAAGAGTATTCAGTTATTTTTTCATCACTGGTTCCCAACTAGTAGGCCACATACCCTGAAGGGTATGACTTTGTCGGTATCGGGGTTCTATGGAAATTCAAAGTAATCGTGGAACTGTGGTACTCATATCCCCTTGGTACAAGACACCCATTCGACTCGAGTACTTTCAAGGGAGATGAGCTACAATGATGTTCTTGGGTCTAAAAATGTTGGGAATTTCTATAGTATTAATGGACTGTGTTATTAATTTTATTGAACGTAGTTATGAATCAAATTTTTCTTCGTATAGATATTTCCTATCAGAATATCTCATTCCATTTTTGTCTTAAAATTTCTAAAAAAACACAAAGTGATTTCCTACCAGAATTTTTGGTAATTATTTACGCAATTTAAAAAACATTTTTAGCCTTATACTTAAACTTTTTATCACCAAAAAGGATGTTCTAGCAGAAATACCGCCGTACAGCCATAAGTTAATGATCGTGAATAAAATTATTACATTTAATGAATATTGCGGCAACATTTTACATTCGAAGGGTCATACTTTCAGGGTATAAGATATTTTACTGGAAAAGTTTCATGAATAAAGACGTTTTCGAAACTAAATTCTGATGAATCGTTAACGTAAAGGTTAGAGCCAATTTTTATTTTGGTGCAACAAATGTAATTACTCCAGTCTCTAGTCGCTAGTGGTATTGCTCGAAATTAATCTTTACAAGCTCCTGGCTTCTTAATGTTTCTGCCTGGCTTAAAACTAGTTATGTAACTCATTTTGTGTAACACCCATTTTTGGCTACCTTTACAAGAGCTATTCTTTATAAATATTGACCTATATTATGGATAAAAAAAGTTTTTACTCTTTAGAAAGTGTGTCAAAGATCTTGAGGTTAAAAAAATATATAAGTATGTTATAAGTATATTTGCATGGTAAACCTTTTTTCAATTACAGTAAAGATACATTTAGATTGTTTCACTTTCTCGTGTTTCTTTTAAAGGTCGAATCAGCTACAGTGCAGATAATTAACGTATTTATTTCAAATTCCTGTCGCTTGCAGTAAATATTTCCATAAAACGCTTTCAAAGTCAGTTGCGGAACTATAAATTCTGTGAAACCGTAACTCTCAGTTGAAAAATAAGATTTTTAAGACTGTTTAAAAAATTATGTAAAATTAGATATAAAATACTAATTAAGGTCTTAGTTTTTAACGCGGCGCTGTAATACGCTCATCACTATGTTGGCTTTGATTGTGGCGTCACTCGGCAGTAATAACCTTATTTAAATGGCTGAAAATACGCATAAAACTTCTCAATATTACAAATGTTCATAGAAAATATAAATATTCTCTGTGTTGCCGCTTTTGTTGATATAGACCTTCCTTTCCCCTGTCTGCATTGTGGCAATGAGTATCTTTCGCTGTTGATTTCTGCACTTCCGGGTTTTTTGTCTGCGCATGTGATGTTCACTATGACCTGAGGACGGCTGCAAGATAGTGTGTTGGTGGTTTGTTTAACCCTAATTGGTCACACCTCAGTAGAATTTCATAACGGTCACACTGGGTTAAAGTCACCCGAAAAGGCTTCAATAATTTGTTCTAAAAATCTTTAAAAAATTATTTAGGCATTGTTGAAGGATCGCAGAAAAAGGTGTCACAGTTTTCCAACCAAAATTAATTGTTTAAGTAATCTAGAGCTAATTGCCAAAACTAAGGTAGTGAAAAGTCATGTTTTTATGGATTTTTATTTATTTTTTACAGAATTGATTTTGAGAAAAAACTATGAGAATCTATTCCTGAAATATTATATTTTAATAAAAAATTATTTTCAATACTCTTCGCTCGGAAAAGTTAATTAATGTTGAAGATTGATAAATGTCAAAAATAAAAGGCCTGTATTCTGCACGAATAATTAAAATGAAGATAGTAATAATCATTATAACACAGAAATATAATGCAAAATACATTTTATTATAATAATTCTATATTAAAAAATGGCTGGGGTTTGTTTAACCCCATGTGACTAATTAGAGTTTAACAACTTACGCGGACGAAAACCCGGAAATGCTGTAATCATCGAACCTGCGCCCCGGAAACCTTCAAACGAACAACATGTTTGACTAAATCACCCGCTGACGAGTGAAAAACACCTTGGAAATGGTACATAGCGCCGACACCATGGTCGGTTATTAGAAAATATAAATGTGAGGAATATAATATAGTCTTATTCTTATATATCATGCTTGGCCAGTTGCCATGCTTGTCCTACCTCTCATGCACCCTCTATTATGATCCCTATTCAATGCCACGGCACTCCTTTTCCCCCTCGGCGTAACTCTCATCTGTGCCCGCCACACCCAGGGTTTCTTCACCTACCTTTACGGTGCGAGCATCCTGTTCCTGCTGTACGTGTTCTGCTACCTGCTGCACGACAGCAGCGGCGGTTCGCCTCCGCCGCCGCCCAAGCCGAAGCCTCAGAAGATAACGAAGGCCCAGAAGAAGGCGCAGCAGAAGGCGGAGAAGGAAGCGGCCAAAGCGCAGAAGAAGAAGAAGAAGGAGGCGTCCAAGGAGCCGCCACAGCCGCCACCGCTGCCCCAGGAGGCGGAGGCCGGTGGGGCGGGCGCCGGGGGGCAGGGCGACAAGGGAGGCTCCGGGGGCAAGGGAGGATCCGGCAAGAGTGGGGGAATGTTCCAGGTGAGTGTTCGTGTGCCGTTTGTTTGTCAGTTGAATGGGGGATGGCCCCTCCAATCGAATTGGACCGTGATATTTTGGTGCGTAATGTGTCCGTGTGAATGGTTGTTCGTGTCTGGGCGTTTGTTGGACAATTTTTAATCACGTTTCGTCGCATCGGAATTTAATCCAAAGTTTTACTCATTGAAATTTGCTACCGACTCTACTGCAGCAGTAATTATGTCTCAGTTTTGCAATAAGTATGAATATCAATGACTCAAACTTGGTTGAAATATCGGGAACAGACGTTCAAATGAAACATCAGGAATACTTTTAGGTTTACCTTTTGTAGGGCTACTGAAACCATGTAAATACGTTGATGATAATTATAAAGGAATAAACACATTGAAACAGTAACAGAAATGTTTTGGTAAGAAAAAAGTTGGATGCATACACATATATTACTTGAGCTTCGCCATTCAGTGTGGAGAAAATATCATAATTACATGATAGAAATAGGCGAGCTATTGAAACTTACAAATGCATACATACACACATCTATTGAATATATATTGTTTTAACGTGGGAATATATGATAGATTGCATGGAATAGGTCGGTTAAAATACATTTAAATGAATCAATAATCAACTCCTATGTAACATGAGGTTAATTACATGAAGATTGAGGAGTAATTGCACTATATCGCTCGCTTTTAAATAAAAAGTTGTAGCCTCCCGCAAACTCTTTCAAGTATTTTTCGTTTTTTTATAATATCTGGGAGAACATCAAATATTTTTTTCTGCAAATAAGAAAAACTGAAAATGTAACAGTAGTTTCAGTTTTTAATGTAGGGTAGCCTCAACTGAGCTCATTAGCACTGGTATGGAGTGGTGGATAGTTTGCTCTAGAGAGGTTATTTTGGCAGCGATAGACGGGCGCAGAAAATCCAAGAACAGGCGTTTGTGCCATGTAGAGTCGAGTTTTCATACCTTGGGTTATCCACAAAAAACCTGCTATACTTGAGAAAGTGATATGGAATGTCACTTAAGCTTTTTTCCCATAAATTTGGAAAAAAAAATCCTTAGTTACCGAGCTATTGCAGCGCAAATATTTTGTGGTCACTTGGAAAATCATCTTTGTTTTTACCGTGAAGCGGCCTAAAAAGCTGGGGCGTGCACGAATAGAGACGAATTAAAACTTGTCTACTTTTTTCTTAAGATTTGTAGCTTTTTTTCGAAAATCAAATTTCTTGTCACAATTTTCAAGACGGTAACCAAATTAGCCAAAACACTTCTTTAAATTTTTTTATATTTTTTTTAATCACTGTAATACGGGAGTATTTTCGGAACAATAAATTTAATAAAATTTAGCTTTTATTTTAAACTGAAAATAATCAAATTTACTCTTAATACATTTATGAAACCATAAAAAGCAGTCTGTACTACTGTCTGTTCTGTAAACAGTCTGTAAATTACTATCAATCATGGAAAGTCACTATTTGACTTCCAAATACCCGATGGAGTGCCTCCAATTAAACATTGTTTTCTGTATTGAGGAAAACGGCTAAGAACTCCACTTGAAAAATTATATATTAATATTCCTGAAAAGCAAGGTGGCGGATTAATTTTGGTAATGTGACTACCAAAATATCATCTGCCAGCTCTTTCCCTCCATATAAAATTTTTTATACTTATTGGTACTACTAATCACTCAAGCGTGTCAGTGGTAGACGATTGAAGATGTTTTTAATGTGTCTCCATCATAATTCATTTCGGCGTAAACGCGTCAATGGTGCAGTTGTAAATAGTTCGTATTTTTAATTCTGATGCGTCGGTATTTGATTGGTTTCTCGTCCACACGAACGTGTTTGCGTGGCAAATGCGTGCGTCTGTGATCTTGAGTGCGTAGATTGTGTCCGTGTCTGCTAGCGTATATGGAAGTGTACGGAACATATCGATTAGGCACGATGGGACCTCTATTCGATCGACGCGTGGAGTTCGGATAATCTCCCGCCGTTCCTTTTCCCGCCGTTCCTTTTCCCGCCCAATTCATCGGATGCTTATTCAAGCCGCGTTCCTCCAAGTGCGCGTTTGCCTCTCATCTTTTTTTCTCTTGTTCGCCAATCCGCCGCCACGAGAGGGCTTTGGACGTCGAACGAAAGACGGTATTTTTTCTCCTGAATGCTCTCGTTTCCTGCGTCTTTATCGCCTACGTGTGGACGATGAAGATGGTCGTGGCCTGGACGAGGGTTATCGCTTATCCCCACGCGATCAAGCCATTGGGACTCTTTAGAAGGGCTCCCAATTCCCTATTTTTCGATCCTCTCTTAATAGATCTCAATCTTTATACGTGTCACTTTGGAATCCATTTGAAATCTCTGTACTAGCGTAGGGGAGGTGTTTCAATAATAACTCTTTGTTCAATGCCTATTTTTCCTTCCGTACGGCGGTTATAATCTGCGGGAGTAATATTCTCCTGATTGACTGTAATACCTGAGCTTTAATGGCTTGCTCTGCTCGCTAATTGCATTGTTTTTATCTGCAGCAAGGCTCTGGAGGACTTTAAACCCTTCTTTAATTAGACTTTCCCTTTCTCAAACAGCTTTTGTGCGTGAAAAAAATTTCTTGCTGTTCTGTCAAAGGCACGTAACAAAGGTTTAGCTTTATAGTTACTGTAAAATATTATTGATAGAATCGTCGAAAAAATCATCTTATTGATTCTTCAAATGTCATTTTGTTCTTTACTGGTGAATTCTGGTAGGAATAAATGAACAATTTATGCTTAAACTGTGTTTACCGATGGAAGAACCTGTAAATAATGAATTTTATATCATCAAGTAGTTTGTAGATATAAAATTTTTTTCTCCGAAATTGAAGTCATATTTCTTAATGAGTGTTTTAGTAGAAGCATTTTTATTGTCTAAGGGCTCTAAGTAATTTATACCCACAAATAACATTGTTAGAATTGTTTTGTCATCCTTCTTATGCGTGGAATACTATTAGAATGAGGAAAAGTTTAATTTAATGATATAAAATCTCATTTTTTTACTTTCCCCACTGGTCAATGAATTCCTCCTACGGCTTCGATGAGTGATGTCATAATCAAGGTCTTGATAAATGATACCATTATCAAGGCCTTGGTAATGACATTATTTCTCAAAACCGTGGTTGGAATAAATAAACCATGTGGAAAGCACAAGGCGAGATCTTATTTCATGTATAATTTTTCCGCAAAGACTGAAAGCCTGAAACTTGTGTTAAATGAATGAATTCATAAAGCAACAGATTCATTTTCCTCTGTAATTCTCATCCCTACGTTTTTCCTCTGCCCACGATATTAATATCCTATTATGTTCATATCCTTAATTAAATTAAAAAAGAATCTGTCTTGATTAATGTAAAAATTGCAGTAATTTGTTTTCTGTAAGCCGATGCGGAGAATCTTTTATTTGAGATAAACTCAGTCTCCAGTAGAATTAAAAGCTTTCTCTCATAATTAGCTAATTAGTAGAGTGTATATTAAAATGATAATAAGCCGTCTCTCTCGTTAATTGTTTGAAAAATGACCATCGTTTATTCACGTTCATCGCCTTAAGTGATGAGTTTTCACATAGCCGTGCCTAGAGTAAGTTCAGTTTTAGTTCACTTACTTTAATGGGTACAACACATCATAATTCTTGTGAGTCAAATTTTCACTTTAAATGAGATCTCAAGGTTTCCCGTTTTGATAGAACTGCTTGATTATCCTGTTATCCTGCGAAGCTTTTGAGTTCTTCGTTAAACTTGAAATTTACTGACTAATTCATTTTTATGCCGCAAAGCGGTGTAGAAAATAATGGTTCAGGTAGAGTTGTCTACCGCATTTGCACTTAAAACAGCGTGGAAAAATATATACAGTAACAGACAGTTGACGCTGATGGCTACACAATGTCATGGATCCATCATTAATCCTGGAGATCTGTAAATAACAAAGGATTCAGATTTTTTTTAATGCCGTTTTCAGCTCTCAAAAGTTTGCTGTAAAATGGATACCATTATATTTTTAGAAACTCAGAGCAAAGATGGTAAGATAAAATTAGGTGAGAGTTTGATATCGAGCTCGGTGCTATTATATATTATTGAGATGTTTACTATGGTGAGAAAGGATAAGAAAAAAGCGTTTGTGTTTGATATGTGAGAGAGGTTAGTGGTGAGGGAACTCGGAAAGATGAGAGGGAGACTGAAAGGGAGTAGTTTCCACTACAGACTTCTGTAGAGCATTGGGAAAAGTGAGAGCAGTTGATTGAAACGGGTGATCAGAGACAAGGGTTAATTAAAGAAAGTAATTAGAAGTAGCGTGGGAGTGGAAGCGTAGGCGTTATGAAATATAACTTCAATTTTCCAAGAGTAATGTTATTTGAATCAGTACATTGCATTAATGATCAACACTAATGCTACAAGCAGCCATTAGCGACATAATTAACAGAAATTTGCAAACGATTATTAGAAACACAAAGAGAGAGGTCAAAATATGATGTAAATATAATTTTGCGCGTTTTTTCGCCAAACCATGGGTTCGTGATTCATTTTCAGCTCTCAATAGATTGCTGTTATTTGGATATCATTATATTTTCAGAAATACGAAGTAGAGATGTTAAGATAAAGTTAGATATAAGTTGTAAATATAAAGTCATAATTATGACTTTAGAAAAGTAAAATTGCTGCGATTAACAGTTTTGTGTAAGAATATATTTTTTTAATGCTTAGTTAGCCGTGTAATTCAATGGGAGCAACTCATCAGAACTGGCTGCGTTTCATGGCTGCGGAAAATCTCCATTTATACGTACATAGTTAAAATGACTAAAAATAAGTTAAAAATACTAAAGGTTCTCCGAGGTTGAAGTTTATTTATAATTTAGGATTGCGATATTTGGCACCAGAGGACGATGAGAATGATATATAGAGAAAAGAAGAGTGAGGAATAGTGACATTTGTAAGTTGGCAGTACAGTAGAAAATGACCCTTGAAAGCGTGGACTGAAACAGTCACGGAAGTGTGGAACATGAGTCAATATGATAATAGGTATGTAAGTTTGCCATCTGTCAAGTTTCCTGCCGCAGTGTACGATGTATGCTCGTGACATCTCATCCGTGAGGCGTGGTCGCGAACTGGGACGTACTGAATATCACTTGGTCCTCGCGTATTCCAGTTTTTAACCGCTCGGATCCCCGACGGAATGCTAGAAAGTGTAATGCCCCCTACACTTTCCGTGCGTAAACATCCCTCACGTTGAATAGGTCGCGTCCTCCTGCCTCGTCCGTGCAAACACAGTCAGTCGTGGACGCCGATCAATGATTCTCCGGGACTGGATGGTGGCGAGAAGAGGGGTGCATGGCAGGGGGGGAGAGGGAGAAAGCTGCCGTGCATCTCACCGCGCTTAACATCCTCCGTGTGGGCGCGAGTGAGTGAATACCTCCATCTGTGTGCCCGTTCCGGCCTTCGTTCACTTCCTTTTGAATCCTTTCGCGAGTGGATGACACCTCGATCCTGCTTCTCTACTCCCTCTTCCTTGTCCATTAACTCCTCGTCTTCCGGTCTGTGTGCGGAGCTCCTGTATAAAGGCTTTTATGCGGAAAGGCCGAGTGATTTCCTTATGTAGTCTCATGCAGGAATAGACGTAAAATGAAAATTATGTCATCTCACATTTCAATATGAAGTAGAGTTGATTTGAAGCTAGTAACACGAGCTTGGTTGTAAAAAAGCACTGAGTCAACGTATATAGCTAGTGAATGCTCTTGTTTTTCAGTTAATCTGGAAAAAATAACATCAGAGGAGTTGAATTTAGGGCTGCAATTGGGAACTTGAAATAAATTGATTAATTGAAAAGGAGTGACCCTGCTTCATCAAAGTACAAAATCAATGATTATGACCCTTAATGAAAAAGCTCATGCTAGAATAAAAAAAATAAAATAAAATAAATTAGAAAAAAAATAAAGGGGTCGTGTTTTTGATTTTCATGTAAGGATGGTGATGATGATTTTAGTGATGGATTCAAGCACATCTTGCACATAAAAAACAAACACTCGTAAGAAATGTGAAATAGCGAAGGACCAAGGTAGATGGCAGTATATCTTTAAGCGATGTTGTTTCTTGCCTTCGCAGTTATCTTCTCAATCCAATCAATAAGTAAAACTCTAAAGAGTCGTGGAGTAAGCTACATATAAAATATTATCCGCACGAAGATGACCAGTTAGATTTCATTTTACCTTATTCCATGTCGACTGAAACTGCAGTCTTTTTTTCTCGCCAGTTTTTCCCGCCATTATTTCCCGCCACATTTTCCCGCTAAGTTTACCCGTCATAGTAATCTAATTGCAAATTGTCTAGCACGGGTCCGTAATTGTGATGCATCCATCATTTCACCCTCGGCTGCACCGTCCGATGCTGATCCTAATTGCTCCGGGAAAATGCCTCCAGTGAAAACGGCCTGAAAACGACCGGATTGAGACGCTGTTGGTCTTATCCCCTTCCCTGCCTCCGTCTCTTCCTCCACCTCCCGTGGAAAGCGTGGGCCGCCGCGCGAGAGACCACATCCCACTTATTTACAGAGGCGACGGGGATTGAGGTCGCGTGGCGAGCATAAAGGGGTCAAGAGTTAATACACGAGGGTCTCCCTAAGTTTCACGACACCTCATCCAGGATCGATCGAGTTTTTTTTTATTTTTGCGGTGGTGGTATGTTGGGGAGAGATGGGTATAGTGGGTGGAAAAATGAGGAGTGTTTTTTTTAAGAAAACCATCACTCCGTCTACGTCATGTAGCATATCCCTTCGCTTTTTCTTCAACGATCCACTTCACTTAGACTCCTTCCAGACGACTACGCAACTCTTTTTTCCACTGTAAAATGGTGGCTACAAAATTCAGGTCATCGTGCTGTAACTTCCATGGAGGTCATTGATGAGAGTGGGGTGAAAGGAGTACTGGTTTTCCATCTAATAGGACCCGGGTTTAAGCCCCGGAGGTGGCGATATTTTTCAGCAGAACCGCAAAGTTTACTGCAGAGATAAAAACACTTCGAAGGATAGCTAGCAAAACAGTGTTTGACAGAGCAAGGAGTGGAATAAGGAAATGGCGTAAAACAGAAAATGTGACTGGTACGGAAACAAGAATGAAATGAACGTATGAACTTGAAGACAACAGATTAGTACTTTGCGCATTCGTATGTGGCGACTACGCTTATTAAGTGATACTGGCTCATATCAAATTTTTTAAAAGTATTCTACTGGTGAATCTAGGTTTTGCTGAATGTCAGAGAATCTTCTCCCGATTTTCTACACTTTCAGGGGCATATCTCGCTCTAGTAGATCCTTTTTCGCCGCAGCATACGATCTACCCTTCTTCATCCGGTCCATGAAACTTATTCTCTTTTTTCCCCTTCCCTGCTAGCCCAACATCCTTCCTTATATCTCATTCTTGAGCAACCCTTCGCCCCTTATGATATCCTTCAGCCTCCTACCTTGCCTATCCCGGATTTCATTCAGAAGTTTCCTTTCCTTGCCCACCATCTCAAGTACTTCCTCGTTAGTCTTCCTCTCCGTCCACTCACCTTCTCCATCCTTTTCCACAGCCACATTTCAAATGCCTGGAGCCCATTCTAGTTTCAGTCCTCATTTCTGATGGTCCACGTTTCTGCCCCATACAACGCTACGATCCATATCAAGCTCTTTTATTGTGACGTCGAAGTTGGATGACTAGAACATTAGACAATCGGTTGTGCATCTTTTCCCCTGACTTCACACGAGGGAACTCTCTGCTTTACTCTGGATATCCTGAATACCGTTCTAACGATATGGTGAAGCCGAATTTCTGAGGGATAAAATTCCTTTGCTCCCAATCCTCATCCATCTTCCCCTCCGATCCTCCTCAATTTCCTTTCCACTGGATTCTCTCCGTGATGCCGTGATGTGGCGGTCTGCGGATCCGGTTCCCAACGGCGTTTGCGAGATGCTCCATGGAGGAGGCATCGCTAGGGTATTCAGGGTCACAGAGAGGGCTCCAGTCTGACTTCGACATCTCACCCCTCTCTCTAGTTTTCCCCCCAGGCCCCGAGCATAGGTGGAGGGTGTGAGGGGGGTGCATTGCTAATTGCACGGCCTCCGAATCGCTGGGCTGGTGTTCTGCCGAGTCGGCAGTTTTCTTCCCCTCCAGGAGAGAGGTAATCGTGGGAGACTCGTTTTGTGTGTAATTTTTTTCTTCTTTTCTTTCAGTTTTTACCTCGGAGGTGATTATTTTTGGTTTTACTCCGTGTCCAATCAAAAGTCTCGCTCCATTTTTTTTCTTTTTTTGTCTGCTGGATTCTTTTTCGTGTGAACTGCAAACTCGCCTCATGTGTCAAACCGTTAAATTTGCTTCGAGTTGCAGGGTTAGCCTTTTTAGTTCATCATAGTGCCAGTCAGCCGTAACCTTGTGAATTGACTCGAAGAATGGAAGTACTTGTCTATACATTAGTGCTTTTCTCGTACCATTAGTTATTATTGGTCTGTTGTTTCCCGTGTATTTCCCGTCTAGTTAAAAACTATAAATATTTACAGTTTTAGAACATAACTACTTGTCTGTAGATGTTACAACGGTAATTGTAATGGTTTCCATAAATAGAAGACCCGTTTAGTTTCAAAACCCAAAATTTTATTGTTTATATTTTAAAGCTTCGCCGCTTTACATAACTGGACAAAATGTGCCAAGGAAGAGTTATCGATGTAGTGGAAATGATTAAAGTGAATATCATGTTTTATTCTTTAAAGAAGAGGTAAAATGTAAATAAATGCAACGAAGAATGATAGGAAACTTGGATTTGCAACGAAGAATGATAGGATGCAACAACTGATAATTCTTCGTCTACAATTCGCAAAATTATGTGCGCTCGGTTCAAAATTTTGAGGATTGGACTCGGCTTTCCAGTAAGTAAGAGAAGACGATCGACTTGAACCATGCTTTGTCCATCGTCGCCAAGACGGAAGAAACCACGCCGAATCTACCCTTCAGTAAGTCTCTCAGACGTCATCCATTTACCATTTTTATAAATTTTTAATTTCCAGTATGAGTTATTTATTTCATTTTTGTCTCACATTTGCGATATTACTCTGCACATTTTCCATGCATCCTCGATTATTTCCGGCCTTTTGATGTTATAGTCCTCGCCTATAGTTGTTTTGTTATTTAGCTACTGAGATTTTTTTCTCTTTATATTGTTGCTTTGTGCTGGTTATTGTTCATCTGCAGTGTCGTTTTACCGCTCCGCACGTCGTGCTTTTTCCTATTTGCATGTGTCGTCGTCGTGACTTTTTCTTTTTTTATGGATAATTGTTTATGTATCGTGAATATATCACCCTATTTCGAGTATGGTTGACCCCTAATAGACTCACAAACCCAAGTCACGCAACAAGAATTTCCAGCGTAATATATTCCCTGTATATTTGGATCTTATCAGTTTGTTCATGTTTGATTGCGTAAAGGTAGTTGACCTTTCGATCTTTATGCACCTTTCGTTTTCAAATATTGTTATGTTTGACAGTGAAATGAGACTGACGAAATCCTCTGGACAACACTGTTGACCCACTGTGTACCTTATTATGGTATCTTTTCTGTTGCAACATTATGGATGTTCTCTCATTCTTATGCTACATTTCAATTTGTCGTTTTTTATGTAAAATATTTCGTAAACTATGATACTAATCCTCCAACGCTGAATGAAGATATGATTTTTTATTTATTTGAGGTGAGGTTGATTTTTCAATTGTCTCTTGACGTAAATGACTGAAAAATATCATACATTTTTCGGTATTGATACTCAATTGACCTATATAAAATATTTTCGGGATGTAAATTGTGTTAATTGCAATCATAAATTTAAACATGCTCATTTTTTTATTCATGCCCTAAGTTGTTTATAATATGTATTCCCTTATGACTGTTGACTATGACCCAACTGACTCAGAACGAAGGTCTCTTATTATTAATATTGCTTTAGTTAAGTTCTGTGTAGCGATTAGATTTAATACTTTGCTATTTACTCTTAGTTCATTACGTTTTTTGACATTCAAGGATGCCAACATGGATTTGTGTTCTCTCTTAAAATTTTCCGCGTGCCTGTGGTTTCTTTTAGCCTAATTCTGCTTCACTCTGCTGTCCACTCGAGTCACATTCCCTGGTATTGGCCATATTTGGCAAAATACTCTCTAGAAGAAACAAGATATTACGTTCATACGGCGCTCTTCGCTTATAACCTTGGTTTCCTATATCCCAATTGTTTCAGTCTCGATGAGAATTAATGATCATCACCCAATTTTGTTGTTGTTTGACTCTGTTTGATCCCCTTTATTGGGTTTCAATTGTCATAAGAGGATTTTCAATCATGGGCCGCTGTACTCGTAAACATTTCTCTTTAAGATGTTATATTACTTAATGTACACGCGGCCTATGTCCCCTCCAAGTTTATATACTCGAATGAGGATGTGAATTTTGAAATATTTTTGTGGGAATTCTTTTTTATCATTGTCGGTCGGTGCAATTGACTACTTTTGCGATAAGGTTAATGCCTACTCGGAGGATGCTGGGCAAGTCTTTTAAAAGTGTACGAACACTTCAAAGTGGGAAATGATGTTGATTAACTCGGGAAAAACTCCTGTTTTAGTCGTAAAGCCTTTTGCCCGAAAGAGATGCGGAACAATTCAAATAAATTTTCCTTTTTTTATGCGAAGCGTATGGAATCCTGCCTCGCTAAATCTTATGGCTTTTGACGTTAGCGCAATGTAGAGGAGTTTTTAAAGTTAGAGAGGTATTTCACTGTAAGAATCAATCGAGAGCGCTGCTCTGATGCATCTACTTTATTTAAAGCGGGAGTTCTTAAGACTCATAGCCAAATGGTGTGCCAGTCGGTGTTACACGCCGCCATTTAAAGTTAAATTAATAATGCGTCTCGATAAAGAGGACATCATCGTTAATTTATTACGAGAAATCGTTTTTCTACAATTAATCGCTGGCTACCGGTCTAAAACTTTCATCGAATAGCAGTGGAGTTAACCCTTTCAATGCTTACGGATCGTGTTTGTCCCAGCAAATGTCTCTGTAGTTGATGAGTGATGTACATAGTAGGAAGGGAGAAGATTCAAGGAAGAATATTTATGTACGTGCCAGTAACTATCAGTCCTGTCCGGATTAAGAGAAACCAAGGTTGTAACACGAACGAATTTGACATTCAGAGAACACACTCCAATGTTGGCAACCCTGACTCTCGATCACGGCACCGGCACCGCTTCCTCCCCCAATCCTCCCTCGCTTTATTTCCCTTTTCCCAACCCCTGCCCGATACCCTTTTCGGGGAAGGTGTGGGGAGGGGTGAATTATGAAATAAAAAGCGCCAACCGGTGCCGTGGTTTGTACCCTCACGACCCTTGACCGTTTTGGTGTCGTTTCTGTGGGGGGTCTTTTGGGGACGACTCGTCGCGTCACAACAGGAAGCGTATCCAAGAAAGATGAAGGACGTCTTGAGGGAAAGGCAGCGACTGGCGGCCGAGAAGCAGGCCGAAGCCGAGGGACGGATGGTGAGTAAGGCACGGGGCGAATGTCGAGTCCAAGGCGGGTGGGAATGACCAAAAAATAAATAAACTTCTTTGTGCAAGGAACGACAATTGTTGGGAGACACGTAATGGAGTGTAGAGGTGGTCGCCTAATGAGTGCCAAAGCCCTGGATTGTGTGTGTCATTAAATCATAAAATGAATAATCCTCACGTCGTGTCTTAATTCCCGGCATCGGACTTCGTCCCCCATGAAATAACTCCTTGTTAGCGAGGAAGTACAAAAACACGTAAGCTTTTGAATGAAGAGATGTCGCGTTTTCCACCGGTTAGCGTTGTTGTTCACCAAGGATGTTACGAAGGATTCTTCTAAAGGCGAATTAATGATTTCCTCATTTATTGAAAATTGACGCCAGATTTAGCCTAAAGGTGTGTACATGACGGGACAGATGCATGAAAAAAATGCTCCAAAATAGCAAATGCTCCAAAATAGCATTTTTTCATGGATCCGGGGCATATTTTATGGACACGCGTTCCTCCATTTGTGCAATTTTGGGTGTTTAGACGATGCCATTTTAACTGCGACTTTGTCCATGCATCTATCCGCGCGGGTACATGCATCGTGTAAATACGGCTTAAGAAACGTCGATACTGAACCACTCGGCTGCACTGTGAGAAGCCTGGGATCTCTTCCTCTTATACTTTCGCCTGGAAAACCTGAGATCCTTCACGTGGTACTTTGTAAATTTTACGAAAAATCTTCATCGCACGACCCTATTTTTACGTCATCTTCCGGTGGACGAATCTGAAGATAACTTGGACTTCTCAAAGAGTTCTCAGTCGTATGATAAAACATTATAGAGTAATTTACAAACTCATGTGTGTTGTTATTTCTTCTCTTGCGATACTTTGTGCACCCGGTGAATGAAAGATTGTTGCCGTTGATAAGTTCCTCTTGACACTTTTGTAAACAATTCTAGTTTCTTTCTCATTTCATAATCCTTTTTAGTTAACCACTTGAAATCCCATCGTAAGTTCAGTTCCGCTTCACGTTCGCATCTCCTGCCCGTCATATATCTCGTGTATATAGTTAAGCGTGGTCCGCCTTTATCGAGCATAACTTGTGATTTCTGTTCAACATCAACCCTATCTGACTTAAATCTCAATGCGTACGTGACATAAACGTTTTAGTAACATTCCTGATACCGTCGTTGGACGAGCTAGGGAAGAAAATGGTTCTTTTGATAATATTTTTCATTTTCTGCAGCGTATACCTGTTCTAATTATATCTTCGGGGTTTTGATTTATTTTTCCAGTAATCTGACTCTGTAAAGCAGGCATACTTGAAATATTTTTCCATATTTCAATCGTTCAGTTAAGCTCTCAGGCTCATAGTTTTACTCAGGAACTTGTTCAGTCAGCACATACTTGACGTTCTCCTCTGAACTCAGTTCTTTCTTTAATTTCCCTCTAAAGCCACATTTTGAAAGCAGAAATCCTGGGCCGAGTGCAGTTGTCGGTCATTACGACCGGAAGTCATATTTACCCAGTTAGTGGTAATTATAATGTGTTTGGATCACCTTACCCAAGGAAATCGGTCAAGTACTTCCTTAATACCCATGGCCCTTCCCTGACACCAAACAAATGGTATCTCTTTGAAGTCCTGGCTATCATTTCCCCGATCGTTGGGAATATTTTTCGAAGTTTTCCTCTCAAAACCTTTTTTTTCACTTTTAAAATCACATTTTAATCTTTCGTAACGTTTTCCTTCCTCAAAACGTCCAATTTTTTTATGTTTGCCTTCCCATTTCCCTGCTAGTCCTACATCATTCGTCTTCACCTTTCATTACTTCCTCCATCCATTATTCATGCATCCTGATTTCTACAACCAGCCTCCAGAGTCCTCGCCTCAAACTTCCTTATAAATCTCTCGACGCGTTGAGTGGTTCAATTTCGATGCGTTTCCGGAGGAACTTCGCGTCAGTACGAATTACAAAGCTCTTCGACTTTTTATTTCACTGGAATGCTCGATGACGGCGCTACCTAATTTCCGCCCCAGTTTGTGGCACCGTGAGGATTATTCATACTGATCCGGAACGGGAGTTTTCAATCGGCCTCCCCACCACCCGCGACACCCCAGTTCGTGTCTCTCGAAGCACCATCCCTGGTCCCACCCCCCTGCAGACAACGCCTTTCAATTTAGAACCGCCTGCCGCTTTCTGTCGCGTGCTGTTCGCTAGCTCTCTGTGCTCGTCTTGCTTTTTTCTTGTTGTGCCAGACGTTTTATTTTCTTTACGCTTTAGTCAGTGTTCTGTCAGTAGCTAGGATGTTTTTTTGATATGATTTTTTTAGCTAGTTTGGTGAGGAACGGAGGAATGACTTTGGGATTCCGGCCCTCCTCTCCAAAGGTCTCTGCATGCTACCACCGTTGTTACCTCTTCTTTACTATGGGGCTCACTGCATCACAATGCAAGGACTGAACTGCCTGACCAATTTTTTTGCTAAATCTCTTGTTTCCTTTTAGTCCACGCCTAATCGAAGATATTAGTATCTCTATATGGCTATGGTTTGAACAACCTACGTAATTGGATGATTCATTCAGTTGCTACCTCTAGCAGGTGATGCTAAACTAATACCAGGTGCGTACTGCACCCGCAAATCATGGATGCAACAGGATCACTAAAGGGAATGAAGATTTTTAGGGTTTCAATTCTTTAATAACACAGACCCACAAATTTTAGGGTCTCGAATGCTTTTTTGATGCTATGGACCATTTGCGACGTCATTTTGTGCGCTGGATACGATTCTACTCACGAAATTTGGCTATCACGTCAGGATTTTTTGAAGGTATTCTAAACTTAAAGGGTCGAAATGGCCATTTTCAGGTCTTTCTGAGCTTGAATATTTCAGAAACCAATTGTGATAGATTAAATCTGCAAACGGATTCGAAGCCTACGTTAAATGAAGTATAGAATACATCTATGAAACTTAGAAAAATAATTGTTACTATAACCTGTATTAACTTTGCAACTATCATCAACTTCATTATAATTCAACTTTACTATAAATTTGAGTGCAAAAATTTGAAATATTAGATACAGGTAATGGAGACAGTAGTTTTTGTAGGTATCTTAGTTGTGTTCTGTATATTTTTTGACGCAGACTTCGAATCCGTTTGCGGAATTACTCTATCACCGTTGGCTTTGGAGATATTCAAGTTCAGAAAGACCTGAAAATTGTCATTTAATATCTCAAAATCCTGACGTGATATCCAATTTTCGTGAGTAGATTCGTATTCAGCGCTCACAACTACGTCGAAAATGGCCCATAGCTTCAAAAAGGTATACTCTAGTTGGTCCGTAATAATTAATCTGAGTGTTTCATTGTCTTTTTCGTGATTGAACCTTCAAAACGAAAGCAGAATTGATAAAACTGTAGTCACTACCCACAAAGTTTCCATCAAAATCAGCCCTTCAATTCCAACGTCTTCTCGTAGCCCGTAACTTATTATATGAAAGAGATATGCTGGTGCAGGGTATTTGGTTTGGATAAAATAATTTGGAAGATGTCTTTTCGAGTAGGTACTCAAAGAATGTTGCCATCAGCCAATTCATTCAATGAGGTAATCCCTTGTTTCGATTGTGACATCAGTATTGAAAGTACGTGATTTCAGGGCAAAGCTACGAATGAACTAGATGCAAGTCGAGACATCGGCCTAACAACGCGTCTGTTCTACTAGCCAGTGCTTCATCGTGAAACACAGCTCATCTACTTTGTATATTTCCCCCGTAGCTAGTAAACTCGGTTGGAGTCAGTGAGATCAAGTGCTATTATATATGATCAGGTTAGGGTCACACAATGAGAGATGTTAGTCTTATCATGCAGTCTGAGAAAGAAACCTTCTCTTACTTAATTCAGCAGACCCATAACACTTCTATTTTGGTCGTGTTTAATGTTATACTTGACCTCGAGTTGGCTCGACGAATTAACAAGGCGAACTCGGGTTATCGGCCTAGCTTTACGAGTCATGTCAGCCGTATTGCCGTAAAAACTGAC
Source organism: Ceriagrion tenellum (assembly GCA_963169105.1). Taxonomy (NCBI): domain Eukaryota; kingdom Metazoa; phylum Arthropoda; class Insecta; order Odonata; family Coenagrionidae; genus Ceriagrion; species Ceriagrion tenellum. Next base: position 64,095,812 of record OY720640.1, on the reverse strand, counting down.
AGCGGCGTACTTTCTCCCCATAACTTCTCATCTGAGTGTCCCATCAGCTTTAAAAAATAAAAGCGATGAATATAAAGTCGTCGTTTTTTAACCACCGCTCCTACCCCCCGACGCACGCGACATTTTGCCTCGGAACTTTCCTGGTCGTCCGCCGGAGTAGAAAATGGAAAGAGACGAGAAGAAGAAAAAAATGAACGAGGGGAAAGCGCACCGTACTTCATTTTTCTCTATCTCCGCCTCTCGCAGTGCAAAATACTCCTGGAGCTCATCCGGGAGAGAGGGAGAGAGAGGCTGTCAAATCCTTCGAAATGACTTTCCTACCCAAGTCCTGCGGTGTATAGGAAAGTCTCAAGAGTCGAGGATGCATGTATGTAGAGAGGAAGGGGAGGGGACAACAAGAAGCAAAAAGGGCGGGAAAAAAAGAAAGATGGAGGGACGTTCCAGCGATGCATGCGCCGCGTAGACGGAGCGGTGGAGAGGGCAATTAACGCTTCAACGCGACGCCTGTACTCTCCTTCCCTCTCTCTCTCTCTCTCTCTCTGCCCCCTTCATCTTCCTTCCTCATTCTATATACCACCCTCTACCACTCTTTTTTTCAAAAAAAATACCGACTACTCTCCACGCTTTCGCTGGAAATTTCCCGTCCAACTCCCAAGCTTTTCCCGCCTCTCCTCTCGTTACCGCACGTCTATATTTTTATTCCTTACGTATTTTTTTCATACGTCGTCGTTACTTTTAATGTATATTTTTCTCCATTTTTGTTTTTGTTATCCCATACATCTCTTCGTTGCGTTGGTGGCGCTACCGTGCAACCGCTTTTTTTTACCACCCTCTTCTATCTACTCTTGCCATCGCCCCCTATATCTCCTTTCCTGCCTGTTTCCTAGCGTCCGTGCATATATGCTTGTGTGTGCGTGTGCCTGTATGTGTGGATGTGAATGTAAGTGAATCTGAGGCAGCGCACGTTAGCTGTAGTGATGAGAGTGCGTATGTGACCCAGCTCGGTCGATAAACTACTGCTGCGCTCTTCCTCGCTGCTTTTTTCTGTCTGCTTTGATTTTTTTTCTATTTTTTGCGTGTCACGTTTTTCCTTTGTTTCCCCTTCGTCGTCTGCCATTGTGCTCTTTTGTTTTTTTTTAGTTTACCAGTCTTCCCGCAGACTTTGGGAGACTTTCCTCCAAACAATATCGTGATTTGTGCATCGGTCGCAAGAGTTCGCTTTAAGTCCCCCGGACTGTGCGTTTTTCGATGGATGTGAACATTCCTTACTGCATCCTCGAGGAAAGGGGTTAATATTTGCACCCCTTGCGTGATTTCAAAGATTCTCGTTAGTCGCCATCGCTGAGGGTGTTCTTGATGCCCGGTTTCACCGACGGCAATCAACGCTTGATTGTCTTACGAAATTTCATTTGATTGACGATTACGTTTTGCCGACGACAATGAGCGACAATAGTGGATCAAATCATTGGTCATGTTGATTGCAGCATTTGGGATACCAATTGGGGTATATGGAGAGGGCACTTGCTATGATGGCCAATACTAGAACCTGAAGCCAGTTCGCCATCTTCGTTGACCCTCATTTTTCCTTTGGCGCTTGCGGGCTAGAGCACTAATTTTGCAATTTCACTATCTTTTCCATTGATAACTTACTAGAAATCAGCATACTCTTGCTTCTTTAATATTGATTCTCCTTACGTATTTTATTTATTTATTTATTCAAATCAAAATTCATCCGCATTCCCGATTAAGCTATTGTAAAATCCATGTCACTAAGCGGCCAATGTGTATTTCAAGAGTTACTTGCCTTTTATTTCAAACAAATGGTTGATATTCTTGCTTTTTATTATGTAATTCGTCCATTCCGATGTGCTGTCCATAGGAAAGTATGGAAGGAGCACGGTTAAACAATATGGTTGTTATTTTGGTTGTCAGGCTTCAACTAGATGACGTAGTGCCCTCTCCATTTACATCAATGGGGATGCCCAATCGAGAATGGAGACAATTTGGCCGCATGCGTATTACGGCGGCTAGCTTTGGTAAAAACAACAAAAAAGTTTTAACCATAAACACGCCCGATTTTTTCGGAGTTAGTATTTTGCCTAGATTTTCAAAGCTCTATGTAATTTTGAAATAACATAAACTTAGTCTCTAAGTTCACTACAAAACTGAATACTTTTAACGATGTCACATGTCATTTTAATGAGTCGAACGTGCGCTGGACTCATTAAAATCTCGTGATCTCCATGATTACCTTCACATCGTGGTCACGTGCTACTTTTTCGGCTATTGGAATTCATAAATAATTATAAGAGAGTAATCTACGTCCTCCAAACCGAATTCAAGTCGTATGATTGTCGTTCATGATCAACGATAAATTGTTGGCGGAACGAAAATCGTTTATATTTTTAATGAAAATGCAGCTTCCAACCTAAACTTTTATTGAAGCCATCCAATCGTAAATAATTTACTTGAGTAGGGTTCGAATCCAGTTTAGTAAGTTGAACCCGTTATAACGATTGCCTGTCGGGTCAACGGATTGAAGATCGGTAAAACAGAGCGTTAATAGAATTCGGTACCGTTTGGATTCCCTGTTTTACTGCGCGACGATCACACATTTCGCTGTTGGCGGCTGGTTTGGCGAATAATGGAAGGAATTTGCTTGTTTTGCTGGAATTTAAACTGGGAAGATTCAGTCGGCTATGCTAATGAGTAGGAAGTAATGATTCGAACATATATAACGGACTTGGAGCACTATTTTCGGAAAACGGCATGAATGGCTCCCTTACGCCACTGCATGCGCCTGAGAAAGTAAGAGGAAGCTAGTTTGCCTGAGAAAGCAGCATTTATCGAGCTTTTTTTTGGATTTCTTGAAGTTCTTATGCTTTTACTAATGGAAAATCTGATTTATACGAAGCTAACACGTTATGTCGTAAATAACTGGCCTAAAAAGATGCATTATTCACACATCATTTCGTCGAGAAGGGAAAGATGCATTTTCTTCAAGGTCCCACGTGCATACATTCTTAAGACCTTGTCTAAGCATTAGTCGCCGGTTTTGAGAAATTAATAGAAAAGTTAGTAGACGCAATGCAGCTTTTGGCCTAATGGAAGACCCAAGAAAATATTCTACAGAAATAGATCAGGTTTACTCCTGTAATATTAGTTTTAACTATGACTTTGATTATTCATTTCCCTAATATATCCTTAAAGCTTGATTGAATGGAATTATTTTACTCGAGTCCTTAGCGCGAAAATTCCCAGACTTGATAATTTTTCGTCTTTGCTTCTCTTTATATCTGTTCTTTAAATTTTTGGGATCGGATTTAATCTCTCTTATTTTTCATTCGCTTATTTTATATTCAGAATTTGCCCTTTGCCGCCAATAATTGGCATACGCCTGGTAATACTGTCAGTGTATTCAGTTCGGCTCCATTCCTATAAATTCATCAATATGACAATCATTTTGGTTATCTGGTAATGGAAAATTTGGTGTAGAATCTAATTGAAAGACTCATTCCTAATGCTTTCCCAGGGGCAGAAGATTTTTTACTAAACCAATAATATTTAACCACTAATCTTGATTGGAAGCAGTTATCACGGAAAATCTTGGTTCATGAAAGCTGTTGCCAAAATCTTTCTCGCTGGGCAAAATCCTCTAATCCGTCTTGCCATATCTGCTGTGGGTTCCAAACCCGTCCTAACTGGTGTCTAACACACTACTCAGGCGCTGCTCTTTGTTTCTTACCCGCTAGCAGAGTCATTAACAGCCAGTCAGAGCAGTTAACTCATTCACTAATGCTTTTTGTGGGATAAACTCTGTAAATTAATTAATGACTTCCGATCTTTACTATCTCGAATTCCAGTTTCGTTGTTTTAGCAGAGAAACTTCCGCGGTGAAGTCTACATATGACAATTCCCTCCGGGTTTTAAAATCTTTTTAAGAGATGTACGACTAGGTGTTCATTAGTTAACGGGAGATATTTTCGTATGCATACTATTTCATACAGCCAAATCATTTGATAAGCAAGTAACTCCTGGCTTTGAGGGTCTTCCTGTGAAAAACCTTCACATTGACAGAAAAAAATCATATTTTTTAAATTTTACCTTTAATTTCCAGTAGTTTTGAATTCTATGACATACTCTCATAGAATACAAAATATTTGACTTTATTGTGTGTTCAAATAGTATTTTAAAAATTTCATGCCTTTCCAACCATTTTCGGGAAATCATAAGCTAAAGTGAAGTTTAGTTGTTGGGTACACCTTCGATTAGCGTAAATCATGGTGTTTTTCGTTTATTTTTTTAGTAGGGTCTCCATAATTGGATATTCCATTGGAAATATATTTCCATATTGTTAATTATTAAATATTTGTCTTTTAAGCGCTGACAATCTATTGTATTAAAAAATTGTTGTTAATGCTTTAATTAATGGGTTAGTTATTAATGCGTGGAATGAGTTAGTTTGAATGACGTTATGATATCGTCATTTCATCTTCAAATGCTACCTTCGCTATACCTTCTATCAGTTATTCTGACGACTGTGCTAATGTAATTATTTATATCATTTGTGCTTCTAAGTTTTTGGTAATATGAAGCAGAAGCCACAGTATTCCGCAAATCTTTTTTCTGTCTTGGAGCTGAAAAAATTATGGGATTCCTTATACCAATTATATATTATCATGGTAACGTGTTGGGAATATTAACATGTAGTGATTCATGTGTCTCCTAGATAGAGGTAGTACATCATATGTTACAAAATGTGTAGTCATAGTGTGAATTATTGTTTTACAGTGAATAATGACTGACGTTTGTGAACCTATAATAAATTAATCGTGCTGGTGTTTGACTGGCTAAATGGCCAACTCAAGTTCCATTACACTTGATAGTGCTAATGTTTTGTCTAAATTTTGGCTTAGATTGTGGGTGTGTTATGTGTGGTGTATGTAACTAAGTTTCATAATTCCATCAAGGTTCGTACAAATACGATTTTTAATACTTGGCTCTACGTTCTCTACGAGCAAGTGGACAAAAAAGCTATTGCCTTAATATTTAAGTTCATTCAATTTTGCGCACCTCAGGGCTTAGTGAATAGAACTAACAGCATCCTAATGCTTTTAGTGTAATTTTCGCGTAGGTATACCCCATTTTGGCTTCAGTAGTTTCTTAAGGTTCAGTGCTGTGCAATCGGCCGTTCACATAACGCCCGTACATGTGTGTGACATTCACTCAAAGCTTAAAAATGCTTCAATGTAGGTAACTTTTAATAAAAATCATAAACATTCATTATTAATGTCTTTTTCGAAGAAGGTTGCCTTATCACTTCAAGGGAACAATTATACGTTCCAAAATTATATTTTTCTTTTCGTATTATCGAAGAGTTTCATTCTATTTTGCAATCTCTAATAGTAAATAATCCATTTTTGTCCCTTTCGGCCCCAATAAGCATGTAAAGATATTTCAAAATTATTGTCACGAAATTTCTTCTTAAACATTGTTAATCTACAACTATTAATTTGAGTTCTCGCGTGGAGCTGAATTTTTTCTGGATAAAATAATCAGTTAAATGACAATGATTATCTCGTAGATGTGGATACAAATAAATATCATGAGTGATGTTTTTTTGTAGTTATACCTCATTGTTCTATCTCGATGTCACAACTGTCTCTCGTTACCAACTGTCGGTTAGAACGAGACTCGTGAATTTCAAATCAATATTCCGAAGGACATTCGCTTAGTCGCGGTTTCAGCGAGCACCCAATTCCTACGGGCCCATTGTCACAGTACCTTTGTAATAGCACCTCTGAGGATTGAAGTCCAATGGGAAAAATTCACTCGTACTCGGCAGAAGTATTTTTGGAGAATGTCAGCTGCCGCCCCTGCAAAATTGTGGCTCCTGGTGCTTTTATGAAACGGATCTATAGTAGAGTAAAAAATTAATAAATGAATTAAGTCTTGACAGAATGATTAATGAAAAAAGGAACTGATAATACGTTTACTCCCATAAAAATACTTTTCTAATGCATCAAGATTTTATGTGTCAATAAGTTTATACGAATTAATAATTTTCCTGAGCGACTCCGAAAATCCCCGTTCGAAGGACTCACTAGTGCTGGGCCTGGGGTACAATGAACGGTTTTTCACGGTGGCGCGGTTTTGGAGATACCTAATTTAGTTCCATTATTTTTTTAATGACAGCTTGACAGATTAGATCAATGGTTTATAATCTCGCACGAGCACTTGCAAAGACTTACAGTGCAGCTTTTGTGCCGGAAAATTTGCTCTTTTCCTCTATTTCGTTAAAATGAAGGCTTTATCCAAGCAAAATTTTTATTTTACCTATGTGTCGAGTAATTCGAGTAATGGCAAAGGCTTTAGCAACGAACTGTATGCATGTAAGTTTGTTTAATTTCTCTGTTTCATTTTGATGAGGCACTGAACGCAGTGCATTCGTTTTGGAGCTCTGAAAATTAGCATTATTTCCGTTCTCAACTCAGTAATACTGAACGAAATTTCTAATTTATGAATGTTACATATCAATCAATTCGGGAAATACCTTCTACGCATTAATTTGTTGCGTTAATGACTGTTTTAGCTTTTCGGGTTTTTGAGATGTACCTACTATTTTTAGGTCAAGGCTTAATTCATGTAAGAAGTCAATGAACTGCAGAGCTATCCGCGCAGTTAATTTACCGGTGTCCTTCGCTCATGGTCACTCACATGTATGGAATTCACAGTGAAAAAATCATTTGGCTGGAGAGGGGTCCCTGTCCAGTCGAGTGATTTTTCACTGTGAATTTAACTCAAGTATTAGATAATACAGAGCGAAATAACGAAACTCGGTTTACACAGTTTTGAAACGATCGTCCGGGGCGTTATATCGTGTAGCTACGTAGGGTTTTTCGATTGCCTTCTCCCCAGGCTTGCCCAGCGAAAGACCGCGTGGCGGCTGTACTTCCGGCAATCGCTCCGGTAGCCTTGACTGTTCTAATGGGTCCCCACTGAGGGGACGCGATCCCATTTTATCGTTTCGAGTGTTGGCAATGTGCCGTCGCCACAACTGTCTTGTCTTTATTCCCCGCGCGGAGAAGAAAAACGGCAAGGATGTCAACCTCAACGATGGGAGCGGTGGCGGCGGGGGCGGCGGAGGCGGTCAGGTGGCCGTCGACAGTCCTCCGACCGAGAAACTCACGGGGCTGGTGGCCATGGAGGCCGGGAACCTGGAGCCGGTGCTTCCGAGGAAGAGCAAGACGTCGGAGAACGACCGGAGCCACGGCAGCTTCTTCCTTCGCGTCGGGGCCATTGGTGAGTTGAGTTCACTCATGAAGGACATTGACGATTATCCGTATATATTAGGTGGGGTGGAAATTTTCTTCATTTCCACCACTTACCCTCCCTGGAAATTGAAATTCCTGGAACTGTGTAAAAACTCAAATAAGTAAGCGAGGTGTGTCCTTCTGGATAACTGCAAAGTTCGAAAAATAGACATTTCCTAAAATCGAAGTTTTCAATGTGAGATTGATGTGAGACCCACATGGAGTTTAAATGGATCCCTGGTGGAAATTAATAGGTATAAGGATTTTGATGGAATCCACACAGGTATGATGGGGCATCCACGTGTGACCAATGTGGATCCCACATGAAAATTTAGCATCTTGGTGGAAATTTAGTGGATCTGGTGACCATATTTATGTAAATTCCACCAAATGTCCGCCTTCATATCCACATGGTCCCCGCAAGGGTTCCACCAACTTGCTATAACTGGACTGAACTGGTCTGAATTTTAAATATGGTTCAAGATGCTTCATACCCAGACCAGTAACAGACCACTTCCAGATCAGTTTTAGGCTTTCAGGGTAGTTACAGATCAGTTTCAGAGGAGTTACAGCTCAGTTTCAGTGCAGTTACAGATCAAATATTTGTACCTGGAAAGGCATGCCCGAACTCACGTATGCGGCATGTCAAAATAGTCCCTGCCCTAATTCAATACATTTTCCTTGCCAGATGCAGAAAAACATGCAGTTTTTAAGTGAGAAATTTTGTGCTCTGTGCAAAAGAAGCTTATAGAGACTTGTTACATAGAACTTCTCATAAACTCTGCTATCTCACTAATTGTAGCTCTCAAGCTGGGTTTCTGGACCACCAGAGCTCTCTGTTTGAAGCAGAAATCATATATTATACACATTTTCGATGCCTAATGCTCTCTCAGGGTAAATCTATCACTTGCTGCCATTGATCAGTACTTTAATTGGCATATACGAGTCTATAATGATGCATAAGAAAATAAAAATACCCTGACAACCTAATAAAAGGGGATTTATTTATTTCTTTAATTTACAAGACAAAATGAAGCCTTCCGACCAATATCTTCTCCTTGTTTTATGTAGTTATCTAATCAGCAACCATGTGTCCTACATTTGCCTTTTTAGTTTTTCTGTCCAGCCTATAGCGTTAAAATGTCAACTGAATGCCATTGCTATTGTTTTAGCTCACAATTAATTTAAATCGGAAAGTGCAAAGTTAGTTTTTAAATATTAAGTGTAATTCTGAAATGCCTGCTGAATTTCATTATCCTATATTTGATGGTCCATTAACCTTATGTTGAGGCTACAGTTTGAGAGATGGCAATGTATTTGTGTTCTGAGCGATCCCACATGCCTGGAGGAACTCATACCCTCTGTTTGAATGCCATATATAGACCTCCAGTGTGAAGAAACCCATTGGTGAACAATTGCAATTCTCAATTAAATAAAAAAATTAGCATGATTAGTCCTGTTCAGTTTGGTTGTTATAGCAAGTTATCTATAGCCAAGTTTATTTTTTCCTTGATACCACTTATAATTGTTATTTATGATATATATATATATATATATTATTATTATATGATAATCCACCAATGATAATAATCAAATGAATTATCAAGTAATTTCACACAAAATGAGGAAAACTTTTGCATAAATTGGTACATTTCACTGTTCTAAATAATTGTATGTAGTACAAACATAAATATAAAATGTGTGCTATGTTATTTTGATTTAATAATGTGTATAAATTCATCAATGCCTGAGGCCTAAGCTTCCTTCTGGTGGAAATAACCTGATCAGATGGATTAAATAGCTCTATTATTGTATTTTTCCAGCGTTTGGTCTTGGTACAATGATATACAATGGCTTGGAGTTTGGTGCTTTCTTTGAGCTGCCAATGGAATCACCATGTTACCAAATTTTGCGTGGAGTCAATCCAGTCTTACAAATGGTGTTCACATTCATGCAGATGTACTTCATATTCATGAACTCTAGAGTAAGTAAATTTTTTAACTTAAATTCTTTTTCCCCCATAGCAATTGGACTTTTCACTTCCAGGATCCTCACATATAAGTTTTTAATTAGTGTATTCTTTTCTTTTTTACATTTTTAGTAGATTCAGAGTTTCACTTGCTCATTGATATTTTTATGAGAAATTTATGGCAAAAAGGTATTTAATTGAAAATTTTGCTGATAAAAAGTGATATTTTTTATGCTCAGCATGAAGGAGATAGGTACATAATTCTTCCATGCTTCAATATACTCTGGTCCAGGAAGGATTTTGAAGGAAAATGAATTACACAAAATAAAGTCTTGGTAGAATGACTGAAATATCCTTTTTAACAGAAATATATTCCAAGACAATCATTCTCCCCTGAATTACTGTGGAGTTTTGTGTATTTATTCACTGTTTTTCCTCTGCAGCTGAATATTCACAAGTTCAAGGTGGTCGCTCGCTTTGGATTGATGCATGTGGTGGCCACCAATTTGTGTGTGTGGATACGTACACTGGTCCTTGAAAGCCTGAAGGAGATTACGACATACCAAATAAAGCATGGTGATGGATACTCAGAAGATTTCATGATATTAGGTATGAAGTATTACAGAAAGTTTTAAATACTAGTTAATAGGTAATGGTGTTAACATATTGCAGATAACTCCTGATTATTTTCATTTTTTTCATGTCACTTTCCTAGAACAGGTCATGAGTATGCTCTTGTGTCATGCATTCACTATTTTTAAAAGTCATTTACATTCCTAATGCTGTATAGTCTGGAAAAAAGGTATATCAAATATTTATTGAATATTAATTTGCCCAAGGATCGTTATTAATGTTATAGGATACATCATTTATATACATTAAAGCTTTTAAACGCTGTAATATAAATATAAGTCCTCATCTATGAGGTATTCATTGACTGAGTAGTACAATTTTTTTGGTAGCTTTTCTTTGATTTAAACTTAAAATAGGTAGTTTTTCCAATGCCTTTTTCCCTTGTTGGGTAATTTAAAATGTCAATCATGAGTTATTTTTTCAGCGTGCATCTCCTTATTTTTACCATAAACACTAGAATTTTAGACAAATATTGCTTACTGGTGATTTTATGTAGCCAGAAAAATTACCCTGGTGTAGGGGAAAAAATTCCCAGTCTCCACTGCATTGACTTCTCAGTTTAAGGTGAATTATTTGCTTGTCATCCTCCAGTCTTGAGGATTAAAGTAATGAGGCACCACATGAGGTGAATAAATTAGTTGTTGCAAATTTATAAAGCTGTGTAATAGGTGTGGAAAATAAATTTTAGCTGATTCCATAGATAATGATGGGGCCTAATCAGAGTTGGTGGGTTTTTACTTGGATTAATATGAATATTGTTGTTCTGTGAAGCCTGCTTTACAGGGGTCTAATTGCACAACTGATGTATATATGAATGCACATTTCACATTGCATCATGTGAAGCAGTGAATTGCCCGAATATGTACGAAAATGTACGAAAGGGAGACTGCAAGATAGCCTCAGCTCTAATTCAATAACTATTGCCTGCGAGATTGAAAAAAAACATGTTATTTTAAATCGTGCAATTGTGTAAAATAGGCCAAGCGGCTCATTAATTTCCACCTTACTTCATAAGAATATTTTCATTTCTTCGAGAGGAGATTTTACGAGTTATTCATAGAAGAATTCAGCATCTACAAAAATGCATTGACTGAAATGACAATTATGTAGAAAAATAGAAAATGTTTACCCTCTATGATGAGGTAAGTATTATAGAAGAAAAATGGATTTTTTAATTTAAAAAAAGGCCTTATTTTTGGGATTACCCTCTTAGATTCAAACTCATTGATGAGAGATCCATGATATACATGTGCATCAACCACCTTAGTTGAATATTTCTTGTGACATATAATTGTCATCTGAATTGGAGATGTTAAGCTAAGTTAAATGTCTCTCCTATGAGTTTCTCTGGAGTAACAGAGATGGTGGGAAGGTTTCTATTCTTTTGAGTGATGTTTGATTTAGAATATTTTCCAACCTAAAAGACCATTCATGGTGTATTAGATGAAGACTTCTTCAGAAGTCCTCATTTCTTGACCAAAATGCCATCTTTTTCTTACAGGAGGCAGTAGTTAGCCCTACTTGTAATTGATTTTCTCTGTGGCTATCTACCACAAATAATTTTTCTCGTCACTTCAGAGGGAATGCGTCTCCTTGCATTGAGAATGGGTGCTGGATCTTCTGAGCCGACCACAACACAACCGCCTTCTGAAGGTCCTGGGACTCAGAGTCCTCCTCAAGGTGCTGCCCCTGGCATAGCCATGGCATTGACCGATCATCATAACCAGACTGATGCATATGCGAGGAATGTCGGTAAGATGATGGAGCAAGTCAGTGGCGGATTGGATGGGATTGGACAGAGGGGTTGCCACTACCAGCCCTTGTCTCCCAGAACAACTTTAAGATTACCATAATGCATTATTCATTTAATAACCCTTTAGCTGTGGTCAATGTATTTCAATGTTTCGTTCAGCAACAAAGGGGGACATGTTGTTGTACACACCCTGAAGCCCCTGGCCAAATGTAGTTCAGGCTGCATGATCAACAAACCCAGCCTGAGTGACACTCAAGCTGTTGCATTTTAACCCATGCTTAATTATCTGCAATTTTTCTCTCACTTGGGCTATCTAAGGTTGTTACCTGCGCCTAAGGCAACTATCTTGATCTACCTTTCATCTTTAGAGTGGTACTACCACCTTTAGATACCTTACATAGAGGGAACTGTCAATTAGCCAGTGGACTTTGTAAATACCTGAAAAAGCTTGGGTTTCTAGGCCAAAACAGTTACAAATTCATGGGCTCTAAAGTATTAAATGTCATTTTTGCCCCATTCTAGTTCTTCTACGAGTATTATGTCCCAACCTTCATACAAAAGATTTGAATGTTCATGTTTATCAGAAAATGGCATGGAAAGTAAATGAGGGGTGCATATTAAATGGAATTAAATTACCTTATTATCCATATTAAAATCTTAAATTAAAATATTAAACAAATCCATATTAAAGTAAATTACTGTATTTTCTTGAAGACTCTTGTTATACTCGATATTATATTCTAAAATTGGCCAGCATTTAGTGGCTGGGGGATTTAGCAATATTATCATGGTTAAGATTTTGTATCGCTGCTGAAGGTGCCCATCCTACTTTCACCACAAACTGAATTGTAGCTAAAAATTAAAAGTGTGCGCACTATCATTCATTTGAGTCTGGGGTTCTTTCATGAAAACTTAATACAGTTATTATTTTTGGAAAGTAAAAATCCCATTTTGTTCCTACAAATTAACATATTGGAGGATACCCCTTGAATACAGTTACAGAATGGGTCATGTCTATCCTTGTACAAATTCAGTATGGAGGAACTGCACCAAGTGATGTCCCAAAACATCACTTGGTGTAAATTTCTACATTAGCAGATGTTTATTATTGATTTCTTCCAAAACCTAGCCTTAATAATTCACAGAATGGTAAATTAATTCCAAGCAATTGAATCTCTTCTCCCAATTGGCTGTGACCACCTTCCTCAGCTTACCTTTGAAGTTGACATGAGCTATTTTTGTACAAGGCTAATACTAGAAGGGAAGAATGGCTTACTTACCCCCCGCTTACCATCGTAGGGACAAATGCAGGACTACCACAGCTGAAGGGTTAATGAATGGTTTTAATTCTTGGTTGAGTGAAAATTCTCATCAATGCTTACTCAAATACTCATTGGTGTTCGACTTTTTGCCCAATCACAATGGATGGTGTGGCTGAACTTTCCCAGGTAAAAATATTTTGTCTGTAACTGCTCTGAAAGTTGTGTGTAATTTCTCCTAAAGACCATTATTTGATCTAGAAGAGATCTGTTACGGTTCTGAATTTGAAACATCTTTCAAGTCCAGACCAGTTCAGTCTAGTAACATACTACTTTCAGATCAGATATTAGTCTTTCAGAGCAGTTACAGAATAGTTTTTACCTGGGTTGGTCGATGAAGAATTGATACATGAGGTAAATTCATATGACCAATCCGCCTATGGTCTTTGCTCACCTCTTGAATGTTGGATATCATGCATCATAATTTTTATCTAATAAGTTAAATTAGAGCAACTTCAAAATGTAAAAAGATTTTTGTGCTCTAATTTGATTGACTTAATTGCAATGAACATTAGTATGAATTGATCTGACTGCTTCTGAGGAGAAATCATGCAATTTTAATCACTTGCCTTATTGCCAAGGTTTAGCTGCATGAGTAACTGAGTGGCAGTAGTTAGTACACTCTGTATATGCTGCCGTACAAGTGGACCCAGAATACTTTAGCTGTTAAATGAATTTTTACTGATGGTGATCTCTTGTTGGTTAATCATTGAGGAAAGCTCCACTATTTCATTTTTATTGGAGTATCAACTTTAGAGGAGATATTGAATTGATGATTTTAGGCTTTACCTTCTTGGACTCATTGATGTTCATCATAGTGAAAAGAAAAAGTTTGCATAATGCCAACTCTGTTTGTGAGAATAATCAATTTCAGTGGGCCATTGTACATTGCTTGATTATCACTCTAGCAGTATTGAAGTCAACGGTTCTTTCAAACAGGAGTGGTGTTTTACAAAGCACCCTTTTTCATTATGATAAAAAGTTAAGTGCTGAAACAAGTCATGTAAAATTATCAAAAATTTTAGTGAATTGCAATAATAGTAATTAGTTCATTTACTTGTATTGTGACATCAATGGATATCAATTGGTGGCCTTCTAGTGTTTATCATTAATATTCATTTTTCATGAGTTTAGAACATGAAAGATAGTCTCCTCTACTAAGGTTTGACACTTAAATGAGAACCTGAAGGCTGGTAATGACTTGCTAATGAGTTTCCTCAGTCACCAAGGGGTCCTTTTGAAAGTAATTATCTGAGATTTTCTCTCACTTTCCTGTGAAAAATTACAGCGTGTAGTAAAATTTACATTTTGGTAATTTTTTAAAACAAATCTATGGAATACCATCATAGACTATCATCATAAATTTTCTGAAAACTTAAAAATTATTTTAAGGTCAGCTTCTACCCTGGCATATACAGCAAGTACTTTTGTGCAAAGTGTCACTGTTGATAAATAGCAATATAACATCTATAAAATGTAAAATAATTTAAATGAACATAATTGCTCGCGCCTTACTGAAAGAGGAACTACAAAAAGTGGTGGGTGATAGTTTGCTTACTGAATGCCTATTCCCTGAAATCTTCACTACACATCACAAACACTTTTCTCTGTTGTTGCCTATCTAAGATTAACACATGGTACGTGTGAAGCATATTATACACATATATTCTTCTAGCCCTATTTTAATTTTTTTAAATAGTTCATTCTTGAATGTACTTATCCATTTAGTCTTTTAGAGTAGGTACTGGTAGCCTTGCATAGCCATAATATTTTAATTGAAATACTGGAAGGTAACATCTGCTCACGCTAGTTTATACAACACTTATTCTGCCTCGTGAGTAAAGTAACCTCTGTTTACACAACCATTACATGTAAATGCTGTTGCCATGCATTGAAATGGTTTTAGCCTCTATTCCTTTTGTTATGGCCCCACCCTCCAGCAACTGAGGTATTTATGTGTCCTTGAAATGTGCTTCTAATAATGTTTTTTATCCTGCTCTGATGTAAATATATGTTACTAGAATTTTGTTTGGGTCCTCAAAGTCTTCTCCTATAAGGCATAAGTTCCTCCAAATTTCCATAATTTTACACTTCCAATGTTGCTGGAAAAGCATTAACGTGCAATAATAGCATGATGCTTTAATGAACTTGAATAAGACATGTACCAACACGCCATCCTATCATGCCCAATAATTCTCTGATATGCCTCATGTTTTGTCAAAGACTATCAGCAATGTTGAAAGCCTCTGTTATAATGAGTGTTGTGTGCTTCCACCATATTCTTAGCCAGTTCCATTTGTGCTAAGCTTCATATAATTGCTGTTCCCTGAGTGATTTTTGATAGCTTGTATGCTTGAAAATGATACAAAAGTAAAGTTAAACACTTTTTTCTGATTTAACAAAAATATGAAGTAAATGAAGTATGGATGAGAAAAAGAGGCACTTTTGATTTCAAGAGAATCCTAGATTGTCAGATAAATTAATAGTTTTAATATGGTACATGACTATATCATTTTCATCTAGGTCATGTGAGAGAAATTCAGAGAAAATATTGCATCATAATTTTTGTTTAGACTAAAAAACATCAAAAGGAGACATGATGCTCACCTAGAGCATTCTGTATGGGAATTCTTTTTTGGGTAAAAAGCCATCATCTCTCACTTTTCACCAGTATGTAACTATTTACTTGCTGGAATGGAACTTACTAAGAAGATGGAGGATTGTGCTAAAAATTGTCACAGCCATTGTCACTTTTGGCTTCTGACTTTAATCTGTGTCACTGGTTAGGGGAAAATTTTGTCTTTCCTGGCAGGTAACATATGTGCTTTAAACTTTGACGTACTTGCAAATATATACTTATTCAATGGTGGTATGACTTAAATAACTCACTCAACAATTCTATTGTGCTTGCTTATCATGAAATCGCTTAAAACTAACACTAAGTCATACATGGGAAACGTCATGATTTTAGTGTACAAATCAGGGCCTCAACTCCCAAGTTTTTCAATACTCATCCCTGGTGAAAGTTAGCTGTGATGCTTTGAATTTTTGTGACTTTTTTATGAAAGCCTTTCCCTGTCAGAACATTGACTGTCTGAACTATTGGTTAGGAATGACTTTAGTCTTTCATGAAACTAAGTATATCTGGATATGAATATACTTTGAGTAGGTACTCTTGTCGAATTAGACTACATGTTTATCAGGAATTACTTAACCATTATTTTTGCATCATGCTTCATTGGTATGGTAGAAATCCTTCAGATTTAATCTTTGAAAGATACCTTTAAGGACAGGTCCAGATCAAATTTGTTTTCCTCCTTTTCCATTTAAGGTTGTTTTTGAATACCAAATATTTTTCAATCTGAGACTTTTTTTTAAATACATGTTCTGCTGATTCTCATCACCACCTTCTAAAGATAAGCTGAATATAGCTGTAATAGCTCATATTCTCCTGAATATTCACAAAGTGGACCCTCTTTGCCATATGTCTTTGAGCCCAAAGTACATGCTTGTAAATAAAATTCTTCCTTAAAATATTTCTGCCCAATAAATAGTGCATATTTTGTCAATAAGTTTGGAGTACTTCTTTGGCTGTGAGAAGATGGAAGTTCAGTGGAAGAATCTTGCTTGCCTCTTGACCTGATATAATTCTTCACTTTATAGAGCATAAATAAGCACTATCAGTTGCTGGTCAAGTAGTATTCTTTAGAATTCCCTTGGCATGACACTGTTTTGCAAAGATTAAAGATATTTCCTTTTTTCTTATGCTATTATGTGACACCTGCTAGTTTTGTGATTATGTATCACATAAAAATTATGTTAATTCACCATAGCAGCTTATTCAGGTCTGTGTTAAAGCCTTGGAATTATTTGGTGATTCTGGGCTGTCTCTCATGATCATGAGAATTTTTGGATACCTACCTATGTTTCCTAATATTCATGGACATTGTCTTGCATAGTTTGGTAGGTACATTTCTGAGATGAGTTCTAGGCTTTGGTTACTATCAAACACCAGCTCTATAAGGAACTGATCAGAAGCCTCCCTGAGCCTCACACCTATCAAAAAACTGTCCCAGCACTAGTGCAGCCTTAGTCAAAAGTCATTATTTCAGGCCTCTTTAACTGAACAAGGCAATGTCAATTTAATAGTAAAATGTGGACCCAATAGTTTTCTGATTTACTTGAGAGGACCCACAATAACCAACATATTTTGAGCTTTGAGCACCAATGAACCACTGGTGCAATCTGTCACAACACTGTATAAAGTGACTATACCTTTACTCAAAATGAATACACTTTTATATATTTTTACTTTCAAAGGGTCACTCCTTTACATTCTTAGTATAACTGTCCGAGAGCAGTAGAAGGAGCTATTTCCTTGAGTAGTACTGTCTTTGTTGCACTAATTAAATATGTACATGATATGTTTATTATTCTCATATTCCTTGTATAGTACCTATTGAATAGGAGTAACTATTTTGGGATCGATCAGTTTTGATATCGTTAACGTAAACTTTCATTTAAACTATAGATACTTGGTTCAAATTTGAAGTACTGAATATGCATATTGTCTTTATCACAGCATGATTTTGATGGACATGTTTGGTAAATAAATATTTCTTAGCTTACCATGCTTGATAATTTAGGTAACAATCAACTCAGAAATATGTATAGTAAAATACATTTATATGAACGTAAATACCTTTTTCCTAGAAAAGTCATTTTTCTATTTTTTAGGAGATTAGAGATTTTTAAAAGTTTTTTTCATTCAAATCAGGAATTTTAGAGTATCCCATGTCACTCACCACCTTTGAGTTAATATGGACATTTGTTTAGGTTAAGTTATATTACATTTATTTTATGGTCAGTTCCCAATTTTTTATGTCAAATGAAATTAATTGCATGCCCCTTTTCATTGACTGAAGTTATCATCCGCTCCTTAATAAAATTGCACCCATGGTGTGTTAAAGTGGCAATTTAAACTATGGGAACATTTTTGAGAGATTAGGTGTCATGTATATATATTCACGTCTCTAGTCTTTCATGTCTGTGTCTGCTTCTTTAACTTCTTTTCTATGCCTTCCTTAAAGCACACTTGTCAGAGGCAATTGGAGCATGAATTAATCGAAATTGTCATTTTTCCAACAATTCATCTTTGTGTGTCAATGAAATTTCCGGTATGATTCTCATTTTGGATTGATAGTAGCATTCACTCAAGGTTGGTTTGAATTATGCTCTAAGAGAAAATCATTACAGAAATTATGGGTTGTATGAATTTTAGTGTCTCAGGCATCAGTTTTTGGAACTTTTTCTTATTGATAATGGGCGATAAGTTTGTCTAAAAGGGAATATGATAGATACAGTGACCCATATTTCAAGCTCTGCGTGGTTATTTTCAAAGTCATTGAGAGCTTCTCATTCAAGGAGCTGAAGTTGGCTCTGATCAGAACATAATTGTGCATTTCAGCACACTCAAGCAACGATAAATGGAACTGTCTTCAGGTGTAATGTTCAGTACCTAACATGCTAGTTGGTAGTATTCTATTGGAGCTTCATGGTCACAGGTGAATGTTTTGTGCATAGTTATTATAATTTGTTCAAAATAATAATTTAAAAATGAAATCTGTTTACCACAAAATAATTAGAAACTTTTAGCCAATCAGCACAAAAACAATCATTGATGCAATTATCAAAGATCTTTTGTCAGCTAGAGCACATGAACTCAGTTCTCAATTAGTTTTAAAATGCGGTGCCTATTGAAAAGTGTCTAGAACAAATGAGAAGACAGTTTCCTGTTGTTGTGCAAAGTAGGGAGTGGAATATAGTATATGAAACGCTCCTATATCTTCATTGAAAATAATTGAGGCATTGTTGAAATATGGGTCAGAGTAATCAGAAAAGGTGCAGTGTGTACTAAGTTATCCATCATAATTAATAAAGAGGTTAATTGATGAAAAGACTTTGTCAGTCAAAATGTGCTCCTCTTGCCAACTGCTCAGCGTGCTGTTGAAATGCCTCTTTTGTCTCCTTGAGAGAACTCCCCAAATCCCCTTCTAGATAGACCATTGTAGCAGAAGCCCCCTCCCCCCTCTCTCTCTTTTATTCTTTCCCCTGCTTTACTTGTTGATCTCTCTCTGTCAGCTATTAAACATTGTGGGAAAAATGCCGACCTGTTGCATGCCCTCTCCCAACTGCAGGCAACAACATATCCTCGTGGTACCATCAATTTCCCGTGTACCCCCCTCTGCACTCCCAAACGTCCACCACTTTGCCACCCACCACGACCACCACAGACTCCCCAACAACCATCGACCCGTACGACTTCTTCCGAAACAACGAATCCCCCGCTTTCAACGCTTCCTCTGCCATTCTGAATGCCTCGACCCTTGGCCCCACCACAACGACCACCGCGGCCACGACTACCAACCCTTATCCGACGACTACCACAATGCCCACCACCACCCAACTCCCTTCCTCGACCCTACTGCCCGCTGTCCCCTCGCTGGCTGCTGTCGCAGCTGAGATCCTGCCATTCTCCACTTCGGCCTCCTCCTCCTCCTCGGTGATGCCAGGCACCACAGGCTCTGCAGGGATGCTGTATGATGGTGCCGGGGAGGGTAACTACTCGTGCGGGCGTGTCAACATCATGGGGACGATAGTGCAGGACTCGGCCCCGTACCTCTTCCCGTTCATCATCGAGTACAGCTTGATTGGTGCCGCCGTCGTGTATGTCATGTGGTCCCACATTGGTTGGAGCCCAAGGTAAGTAGGAGTGGACTCATTTGGAATATAATAATCCTTTTTTCCTGCCAGCACATTCCAGATAGGTCATCTTGAATATTCCTTCACCATTGTTGCGACATTTTCAGCGTTACAAATTGAAAACTTTTATTTAATCTTACCATTTATTTAAGTTTAATGAAGATTTTATAACTGCCCATGATGTAATTTAGGAGTTTATAATGAAAAATGATGTCTCATGGAGATTTTATATTCAAAGTTGTAAAAACTAGAGAATTTGCATGAATATTTTTTTAAAATGCCTGCTAAATAAAGAAATTTAGCTAATGAATCACCAGTACTGACTGTGCTTAAGAGGGCTCCAGTAGTCAATATAGTGTACGTACAAGGCATGTTTTTGAAGTAAGTACCGTTTTGAAATTTAATAAAACAAGTATACTTTTCTTAACAATTTCATTGTATGAAAACCTGTACCTTTATCTACTTTTGTACCTTATTTCCATAAATATTAAGGCACTTATTGTGTTGTAGAACCAGCTTTTATATCCCATTCTCATAGAAGTCTGACACCTGAAAAGAAAACCTCTGCAATTCGGTCGTTTGGACATCATCATCATCATTGTGGCACTGATCACCCAGATACAACTTCAAATGCAAAAACAGGTGGCAGTCACTAGGCACAGGTGTATGTAAGTACACAGGTGTTTTGGCTCTCGCCGCAGGATTACAACTTCCCCCTCAGACTGGAAGTTTTCGCTTATCTCCAAGGGAAGGAAGAGGTGGGAGGGAAGGGAAAGTTAGTGAGCCACAGCCCCTTCGAGGCCGACACCAATGAGGTGGATTGAGGTCAAAAGGACCTCAATTGGACCTCCTCCTCCCCGAAGTGCTCGTATTAGTTTGGTTACCCAAACAACTGAGACAAGTAGCCATCGGTCTCGCTTTCGCAAAAAACCTGCCACACATCGTTGAGAACCAGAAGAGCCCAAAGCCCATTGCCCAAAGATATGGAGATTAGGTGTCTCCCTGGCTCCCTTTCTGGGTAGACGCCATGCGGTCTGCCAGAGTACATTCTAGAGTCGGGGACCACAGGACCCATGGAGGGTCAATTCAGACCAATTCTGGTCAAAGCGTGGGTACATCCCTTCTCTCAAGAGTCCTCGTCTACCCATGGATGTAAGTACACAGTGCACATGCGCCAAATGCCGACCACAGCACTTCAGTGGCCGAATTTTGAAACTGTACTTACTTAATAACACGCCTTGTATTTGCCAACTAGTGGTAAAAGAATTATACAATAGTGTTTTTATTCTTTATGATTAAGGTTACATTTATAAACAAGTAAAAACATGTATGAATGAGGAAGATTTTGGCTATCTTAGAGAAAAATATGTAACTGTAAATTTTTTGCAGTAGATATTGCAAAGAATGTTGGCCTGGCCACCATGACTCTTATCTTATTAACAGATGTGATGTATAATTCATGATGGTACAGTTGAATTCTCGCTGTGCCTTGTTGCCTGAGAATCTTCTCTATGAATGAAATGAAAGAAATGAAACTCCAGCATAGCTGCTGGGTAAAAGTTTATTGGGTATTCCCCTGGGTTAGAAGGCCCATGTCTCCTGACGTTTTGGAGAACGACTTGCTCTCCATCTTCCGGGGTTCTGAATGCAGTCTTCTAAATGAGACGGCATTCAGAAACCCTGATAATGGAGAGCAGATCATTCTCCAAAATGTCAGGAAACATGGACCTTCTAACCTGGTGGAATACCCGAGAAACGTTTATTCTCTATGAATATTACTCACTCCCAGATAAAAATCCTCTTGGTGTACTTGAGGAATGCTGAACTTATCATGATGTGCTGTGTCTGTACAATGCAGGTATGTGCTAGAAGAGGAGGAGGAAGAGGAGGCTGCCCTCATGGAGAGGCGCATTGCTCTTGGCATGCTGGCAGCTCAGGGGCGCACTGGAGGGCGTGTGGTGACTCGCCATGGGGCGATGCCTGGCAGCAGGGTGGACTGCGTGGGTGCGAGCAAGGGACTGTTCTTTGGCCTCCTGCTCTTAGTCGCCTCTCTCATCTGCCTCATCCTGTTCTTTGTGCTCATCCGTCACCCAGACCTTGGCCTGCTTGCCATCTACTTGGCTGATGTCTCCCACTGCGGAGTCATGGCACTCAGCATTCTGGCCATTCTCATTGGCTTTATTAGGTTGGTGGCTGATTTTTTTTACAGTCCTGATCAGGGATCAGACTGTTCCACCTCCTCCAGATTCTTGTACAAAATTTACGTGCCATGTATATTAAAGTATGGTCTGAATTGTCAGTGTTCATTGATTCAAGAGACCACTTATAATCATTGTATCCAGGAGAGTACCAGTACACTCTTGAAGTACCACTAGTCACAGTACTTATAGTGATGGGCCATGCTGATATTTACCGAGGTAACTTTTGAAAATTACTATGGTATTTTATGTAATTTACCGCAGCTCCTCAATATTACCATAATTTTTGGTAATATTCGTTCTATCTCAGATACTTTCTTAATACCGATATCTTACAAACATATTATTTTAAGTGAAGTCTATATACATTAAATACAATCTTAATTATTAATAAAGGCCCGTCCAACTCATTTGTGCAATATTTTTACTTATGGACTAGTTGTGGAGATATCATTTTCAGTGGTTTGAATGAAAATTTCTCATGCTAAAAAAAGAACACCGAATTGCATGTGTACTGCCATGTTTGTTTTATAGTTTTCTTTATTTCAAATGCATTAACATGGCAATAACAACTTTCCTATTTAATCCTTTAAGAGCTATTAATTGCAGATAATTAAAAATTACCATAAAGTTATGGTAATTTTCAAAAATTACTGTAATTTACCATGGTAATTTACCTCAAATGAAAGTATGGTATTTTACCCATCTCTATGTACTCAGCAAAGTGGCTATTTTACTCTTTAGCATGTTCACTGACCTTGCATTTATGTTTGCACCATCCCAGGAGACCTATAATTATGTTTTTTAGTGGAAAGCCATCACAAAGATGGGGTGAGCTCTTACGGCTAGACAAAATAAAACAAAGAAAATCTCCAAAAGCAGTAAACAATTGGCACCCTCCGACAGAAAACACCAAACTTACTGTGTTGGTATGCTGGGAAACCACAGCAACGACCAACCACAGCCTCTCAACGAAGAATACCCCCCTGTGATGGTTTACGGGAATGTTACTTCCTCGCCAGGGACTAAACACAAATGCACACACACAACCCAAACTTTAAACTTTATCATTAAACTTTAATTTTAACTTTAAACTTTAACTTTAAATCTTCAAATCAGTTAAAACTAAAATCTTCTATTCTAACCAAAACAAGCTTAAAAACCTATTAGGAAATGCTAAAGATAAGATTTTCTTTGTTATATTTTAATGTTTTTTAGTATAATTTACAATAAAATTTATGATGAAGTAATTTAATAAAAATTACATTTTTCCCACCATGACCTAACCCTGTGCCCCGTCAACAGAAACATTGTAGAAAATGATGTGAGCCACAGTAATTTTTTCAGAATCGCTAAAAAAATCTTCCATTGTGAAGGAGTTTCAAGAGTACCGCATTACAAAAATTGTCAAGTCTATGACTTATGTACTCTGCAGCCTAGTGGTTAGTGTCTATGCTGAACATGATGGGCATTGTCACAGGATCGGGACCTCCATCCAACATTTATTTCACAACTACGAGTGAACATATAGTGTTTCACAGCTTTTAGAGGGATTAAGGTGGGAGCCCCTTGAGACTCGGAGGCTGCACACTAGGCTTAGTTTGCTTGAGAAATTCAGGACTGGTTTATTTCAGAGTGACACACAGAATATTGTCATGATGCCACACTACATCTCTAGGTCAGACAGAAGTGATAAAATAAGAGAGATACATTGCAGAACAGATAGGTACAAAAACTCATTCTTTCTGCACACATTAAGCGACCATAATAAAAAGCGAGCTCTGCTCAATACATTTCCATAATACACGTCACCATTTCACCTCCCAAAACCTTATCCCTTACATCTTGCTTGCTTGCTAACACAGCTGGTGTCCTGACCCCCCCTGCCATGTGCCCATGTGGCAGCTCACAGGGTAGTATGTACATGTCAATATTTTATATAATTATTGAGAATTTCAACCATGTTAAAAGTATGTAATTATGTAATTGCACCATTGATATTACAATACTTACCTCATGCATCTACAGCTGTTGAAATTAAAACGTAAAATTAGAATATGGTCTCCATTATGACTAGTCTTAAAAGCTAAATCTCTCCTAAGACTAGAATTAAAAGCTAAGACTACCTTAAGAATTTCCAGAGAACTTGAAACTTCATCTGACGATACTGAATTTTTCCTGGCTATCCCATGAGATTATTTCAGAGGCTGGTATGGATAAACCCTCTTTACTACTTTTCTTAACCCTTTTAGTGTGACGGGCCGATATATCGGCTTTGGCATCTCCTGCGTAAAGTGTGGCGGGCCGATGTATCAGCTCATAGGCAAAATATTGTTTAACTTTTGGACACAAATATAATTACAATTATTTTTTGTACGAAGTATAAGCGTTTTTTTATTATTTCCTAATTCAATGCATGCGCAATAAGAAAAACTGCATATGGATATTTTAAACAATAACTTTCTAATATTTGCTCCATACAAAACCTATTTTGCTCCATACACTGCTTCATACACGCCCTCCCATTTTTAAGACTCCTAATATTCCTCCTCTTAAGAATTTCCTCAACCACACTTAACCACAACTTTCTTGGCCTACCTCTACCTATCATACCATTCATTTCACTCTTGTGTATCTGTTTCATTATTCGACTCTCCTCCATTCTCTCAACATGGCCGAACCAACGAAGCACACTCCTTTCATATATGTCCATTACTGAAGCATCTAACCCACATTCATTTATTACCTATATAAATACCTGAAAGAGCACAAAAAACATTGTTTTTTTGTTCAGGGACAACATACATGCTCATTTCAACATTTGTTCCGAATGAAGAATAAATGAATTCATCAGTCTTTGCTCTTCTTGGAAAGTGATGCTTAGAAAAATAAATTTAAAATTTTT
The DNA here is from genome assembly GCA_963169105.1 of Ceriagrion tenellum. Classification (NCBI taxonomy): domain Eukaryota; kingdom Metazoa; phylum Arthropoda; class Insecta; order Odonata; family Coenagrionidae; genus Ceriagrion; species Ceriagrion tenellum. The sequence goes on along the minus strand of OY720640.1, from coordinate 64,070,960 downwards.
CTGGGACTTGGCGCCCTTGGACCCTCTCTGGGCTACATCACTGGGAGGTTGGCTTCTATTTTGGCAAATGCAGAAGAGTGCAACTAACTTCATATGAGTGTTTTCTGAGTTTGCTTTATATAAAATTTAATATTGTCACACATTCTATTCATCCTCAGAGTGCAGAGCTTGAAATTCCACTCGGGCATAGAGGAAGGAAGCCAGGGAACGCTGAATGACATCCTGCTTCGTGTATCTGCATTTGGTCTTTTTGTATATGCTGTATTCAGCATAATTGCTGGATCACTTGCTGCCTATACTCATGAGCCCAACTTACTGGTTATGATTACTGGAATTCTTTCAGTTGTACAGGTATGTACGGCTTGTATGCTTAAGTATTTTGATAGATTATAGTTGGTCTAAATGCTATGTTTTCCGTAACTCATTTTCGTGAATGTGCAGTATTTTTAAGCTGTATGTTTTATGATACATGTTGGGATGTAATTTAATGTGTAACCTATTTCCCCTCTCAAATTATTTTGGTTTTCCCTCAGTTGTTCCCTTATTTGCACCCAGGTTTCAATTCCTCTCTTTGTTTCTTGGTTTCCTTCCTTTACCCATTGCTCTGTCGCTTCTATTTTCCTTTCTAGCTCCCTCCACCAATTTTTCTCACAATTCGTGCATGAAAATATTTATAATTTCTCATACACCGTATTTATCCCTTCCATTGCATCTTTCATTCTTCAGATTACGTTCTGTGAACCTCATGATGAAAATAATTCCACTCTCTTAGGGGAGATGTTGTAGAACAGCATGTTAAATTTACACAAAGGATATCATACTGTTTACTTTATTTTCAACTCATACAACTCGTGCTTCAACTGACTAGCTGTCATATTCAGGTACAACAATTCTTCCACTTATCCAGACAGATACATATATAGATATATTCCCAACTCAAGGTGGTAGGGGGTTGGTAGGAAGGATAGGAGGGGAAGAAGGTTAAAATTATGTTTTGGAAAGATCCTTTTCGTCCAAACAGGGTGCGTCATGATACCAGGCCTATGTCAAACTGAGAAAGGATAAAAGAAAAGGGCTGTGGGAGAAAATGGGGAACTCTATTTGGACAAACAAAGGATCCTTTCCTAAACATGATTTTAACGTTCTTCTCCTCCTATCCTTCATCCCAGCCCCCCCTCTACCTTGATTTGGAAAATATCTAAGTATATTTATGTGTCTGGATATGTGGTAGAATTGATGTACCTGATGATGACTTCTAGTCAGTTGAAGCACGGGTTGTATGAGTTGAAAATAAAGTAAACAGGATGATATCCTTTGTGTATCATTTCTCCTGTTGAAAGGTTGACTTCGTGCATAAGTATGTCTGCAGTCGTTCTATGTATTTAGAATGACTTTTGTGGGGAATTCCTCATTTTCTGATTTCCCTTTCCTTCTCCAGGGTTCATTCCTCAGTATCATGACTGGTTATTCAATTTATAATTTATTTGACTTCACAGGTAGTGCTACAGCTTCTATTTATTGCTGATGTTGGTCGACGACGTGTCCACCTTCCAGAACATGATCGTAGCAAACCAGGCAGACAGGTTGTCACATTCCTGCTCATTTGCAATGTAACAATGTGGGTGATATATACTTTTGAGACCCAGAAAGTGGAAGCAAATCCAGTTCAGGTGAGTGCATGGCTTGTATTTGATTCCTTCTGAAAATAAATTAGTCATTACATACTAAAAAAATTCAAATATAAGATTGTATACCTGCCTTTTGCTTAGTGACATGAGAGTTATGTTTTTGTTCATTTTATTTAACTCTTCTTGTTCCGAATGTTGGAGTTCAATGTTCCCCTCCTCCCTGTAATTTTGCCTATGGCTCCCTAATCTAATTAATGGGTAGTGACTGAGTTGCATTATTATTACATTGACTTTTAAAAAAATTAATGAGCTGCTTTCTGCTCTTAAATGAAAATTTAATTCCAAATCTTATGTTATCTTTTAGCTTGACTTCTATGGTTTCCTGGCTTGGGCAATCGTCCAGAGAGTTACTCTGCCATTGTGTATTTTCCATCGTTTCCACTCCGCTGTGACATTTGCAGAAATATGGAAGACTTCTTACAAAGCACATCTTGATTGAAGATGCTTATTGCTTGATTGAGGAAAGTTTATGAAAATTACTGAAGACTTTATCATCCACGGACAGATACTCAAAAAAAAAGATATAACTTGGTAATGCTCACTGGGTATTCCACATGTTAACATAACATGCTAAATGGAAAGTGGAAAAAAGGGGGTGATGCATGTGGTAAATATGACTTGTTGTAACATTCTATGCAGGATAATTGATTGAGAGAACATAATGGCAACTTAGATTTTTACCTGTTTACAGCAATTCCTGGAATGTAATATTTTTATATCCACTTTAAGCATAACAGTTTTAAATTCAGAAAATTATGTATTTGTTGTTTTGAAATGAATAGAAGCTCTACGGATAATTTATCAGGATCTACCTACACATATATGTATTGAATCAGCTCTACCCCGAACACTAGCCAAATGTATAACAAATGCAGCATTATTTTTCTGATTTAACTATGGGATCAAACGTTAAGAGACCTAAGGCTAAAAACTACCAAAATCCTCTCTGTGCATCAAGTAAATTTTTAACATGCAGATTCTCACTTGTATGTATTTAAATGTATTTATTTAAATGAAGAAAACAGCATAGTTGGTGGAGGACCTGAAGATATTAAGAAATACTCATTTTAAAGCTATATTGCCAGTGATGTCTAAGAAATTGAATGAATGTAATTATTGCATGTATTGCACTCCAATTGTCTCCTCGTATTTATCAATAGATTTAAGTCTGAGGTGAAGAGATTCACCCATCATCCTTTCATATTCATTTGCATCCAACATGATCATATACTCTTTGTTTTTTGATATTAGAAAATTTTTCCTATTTAAGTGTAAATAACAGATGAAATCAATGTTTAACCAAAATGAGTGTGCATGTCTGCGTGAATCTGAGAGTGAATGGTTGATTCTTTATGGCTGTTGAATGCTTGGTGTTTACCCCCCAAGTGTAACTAGCTATTGTAATTATTGTGATCATTGATGGATGTGTGCCATAAACTTTGGAGTACCCATTAATTTTTTCACTATAAAGTAAAACTTTTTGTACCAATGTTGCATACTCTGTGTGCAGTTGAGCGAATCAAATACCCTTTAATGAAAAGAGTGCAAAACAGTATAATTGTACTGTTTAAAGCATTTGGACCAAACACAATAGCATTTTATGTTCAATTTTTTTTAGCAAAAGTGAAAATTTAAGCTAGATTTTTCTAACTTTTCAAATTTTCAAAATAAATTTGCTGCGGCAACAAATAGGGAACTTGAGTTTTGACTGCCATTTGTGTGAAGAAAACAATTGTTTACGAATCAGACCAAATGTTCTGTACGTTTTTCACATTGAATACTACACTTTTGTATTTGAAATCAATATTTTTGAGTGAGGCAAAAGCTGAAAAACTTTTCTGAAATTTTCTTAATTTTACAACTCTTGTTTTAGAGGCCAAAAAAGGGAAGCTGATAGATTTTATAAATGCAGTCAGCATATCAGTCTGTAAATAGGCTAGGATTTGATCATTCTTTTTTAAAATTTTGACATTGTAAATAAAGTTTTAAATGCATCCTGGAAAATTTCCCTAGTGCTGTATGATAAACTGTAAAGAAGTCCCTTATACTTACATATTGCATCTTAAATTGCACTATTACCTAACTCGTGTTCATTTACAATTTGGAAACTCTTACTTGCATAACAGGAATCGAATTCGGTGATGTGTGTAAAAATTTCTGCCAGTTATATAAAAGTCATCTAGACATTAATATAATGCAACTTTTACAAATCTTCCACTGCCTGTAGTGGACTCAGCAATGCCAATGGTACAAGCGTGAGAGTTGAGAATGTCAATATTTTCTTTTGTATGTTATATGTAAAGCAGTGTATGCTAATGGTAATTAAACTCGACATGTTGCTAAAGATTACACTTGAAGTTTGTGTCATCATTAGAATCAATTAGGATATTAAACAGTTGTTTTCAACTGATTCAAATTACTCAGTATCTGTGTATAGATTCCATTATATGAGCCATTGCTACAAATGCTTTTATGAGGTAAGGTGAAAAAATCACAAACCGAGAAATTGCCAAAGCTATTTCATAGGAGGTGATAGCATGGTGCACAAGTGTCGTAACAATCAAAAACAATTGCCAAACTCAGTGTGTAAAAAAGTGTTAGTTTTTTGTCGACACCTCTTTTTTGGTTTTGTCACAGTGACACATTTAATTGTTAATCCAATCATTAAATTATTTTTCCTTCTCTGTTGGAAGGAAAGGATATAATGGTACATTAATTGTGTAATTGTAACCTCATGTAGTTGGTTGTTTTTCATCTTTGCTTGCAAAACAATTGAAGACTTTGTCATCTGCATTACTTTTCTCCAATTTAATGATCCCTGGTACTTAAAAAGAGATTGTACAGTATATATTTATTCTGCCAGATTTCCTAACTCATCGTGTGCTGCAAAGTCATGTTTCATATCGTAATGCTCTCATAAAATATGGCATTTCACTCTCTCGATTTTTGGCAATGTTAGATTTTAATGATTGTGATTAAATCCATGTGACAGCAGACATGTCCCATTGTAACATTATAATATATGTCAATTGATGTTTGTTAATGGCAATGAAAAGGTAAAGGGACTGGAAGGTGATGTGGAACTCAGGCATAGAAAGGCAATGGCCTATAATTGCTCAGTCTTCTGTATAATAACATTCTTACAAGCTATTATATGGAGAAAAATCTAGTGAAAGTGTTCAAAACATTATTTCTGCACTTCCAGTTTCTTTGATACCTTTGTACAAATGTATCTCTACCTGTGAAGTAGCATAGAGTAAATGGGCCAAACAAATAAAGAAACAAAGATTCCCTCTAAAAATGCATTTCTTTGGATACTTGAAATATTTTTAGAAAAAGCCAATGATACCTTAAAGAAATTCAGAAAGTTTACAGTTTTGTGTTGATTGAAATGTAGCAGTTGTGTTGCTTGTATGAGAGTACCTAATATATAAAACAATTCCATTGATGTGAGTATTTTTCTTCATACTGCAAGCCATTTGAGTTGAGCTACCCTAATCTGGAAATATATTTTCTGGGTACCCATAGTCTATCTATGTATGTCTAGGAAGGCTTCCAGTGATCCACCGCGTTGAATGTTTTAACTGACAACTGTTTCATCCTCGTGGATGGAATGAAGAATACCAATAAATGGAATTTTACAACACAATTGTTTATGAACTCTGCACAATTTAAACTTTGAATGAATGTGCTCCTTCAATCATTTGATATTTTAGTTTTATAACTGAATTTCTTTTATTTGGGTCAATGTTACCTTCAATTGGGGTAATATTGTCCCAAATGCAAAAAAACCACGAACACTGAAGCAAAATATGGCATCGACCTAAAGATGTTCTATATTGTGATATTTTGATAATTTTTATATTTTTTTCAAATTTTCTGTCTTCTTTCTTTGTACAGCACTCTTGACTCAAATTTTCCCTTATAAGGTTGACTCTGATCCATTTCAACAAATATCTACCTTGTGATTTATGATAAACTTTGCTGATGATGTTAAAGATACATTTTATGATCATAATTGTGGGATCTGTAAGGAAGGAATTTGACCAGAGGACTTCGTAAAAACCATGAGACCTACCTATTTCAAAGAAGAAGACATCATAGTTTGAGGAATATGGAACAATTAGCTTGATATCGCATGCAGCAAAAGTTTTTCCAATGATAATTTATACCAGTTTCGAGAGCAGGGCTAATCAGGTACTTCTTGAGGGATGACCAGTTTGAGTTCTGGAAGGGCAGACAACTCAGGTTACGATTGAGGTGATGAGAATGCTCTTTTTGTAATGGGTTTTTGTTTGTAATCTTGCTGCACTCAGCAGCATACAATATTCATTTCGACGGTGGACATCAGGGGGCTTGACAAATGCGTCACATATACTGTCCCCTCCCTTCCTTTCCTCTACACTTCCTCTCCCCCATTTACCAACCACAGAATTTTTGTGGAGAGTCCGGACAGGCGCCAGCTCTCTTTCAATGCTCAGAACTGTGAAGAGCATAAACCTTGCTCTGTTTCAGCTTTGATGGAAATTTGGCACAAATAAGGGATTGATTGGTGATGTGTAGTAAAGAGGCCATGATAATGTCTGATGCTCTAGGCAGTATAAAACCAGGGACTTCATCAAAACCTGCTGAGCGCTTTGGACTTAACTGGGAGAGGATAGATTATAATTCTTTTTCATCCAGAGGATTTAAAAATAAAGAGCTAGAATTGTAGAAACTATCTGAGCATGATGGCTCGATAATTGAGTGCTGTCTACCAGCAAGGATTTTTTGGACTAATGAGTAGAAGTGATTTATGAAGGTATTGGCAGTGGTAGTAGTGTCTTTGATCTTTGCATTGTCAGTTTGAGTGAGTGGGTATGGGTATATTTAATATTACCATGACAATGATCCTTTATTATGTGCCATGTTACTCTTGAAATATTACTCGTTGTCAGTTGTAGATTGGAAATATATTCCCTCTTTGCTTCGTAAATTTTTAACCGGTAGTGGCACATTCTTTTTTTGTATTCCGGATTAACATTTGCATAATTGATTGCTTTTCTGGAAAAATTAAGATCTTTCAGTTTTAGATGTAAAGGTCGTAATTCTGGGGTAATCCAGGGAGATTGATCCATTAGTTTATCTCTAACTTTGGATTTTGGGAATGAACCATAGAAATTTAACATAAGGGATTCAAAGAAACAGTCAAATTTCTAATCCACAGTAGAAGCTAAGAATACATTAGACCAATCAGTTCCATGCAGGCTGGATAAGAAGTCTTGCACTTCCACTTTTACAGTACAGACTCAGCTACCTAGATTGTCTGTTGATAAACAAGTCATTTTTATGTCTAGTTCCATGGTAATGAATGGGAAGATGGGAAGAATTACAGAGGAAGACCATGAATGGAACACAAAAAGCAAACTGTGAAGGATGTAAAAGTAAGTATTTACGTAGGAATGACAAAGTTTACAGATAGGAGAGGGAAGTAGAGAGCTGCTGTAAACCAGTTGATGATTAGTGTGCAGGTACGCTGCAGGTTTCTTAAATCTCCAGGGTTTATTGATTGAATGCATCCCCTTAACTGAAGGTGACTGAGAGAGTTTCTGTCATGACTCAAGCCATTAGGATTGGTTTATCCTATTAGTTTATAGAGATGATGATTTGCATGGTTGATGAAGTGTCACTTTTTACTTCCATCATAAGTTAATGGTGAAAAAATGATTCTGTAAAATCAACATCAATGGTCATTCAATCCTAAGATTGGTTGTTTGCAGCCCTTCACCCTTCCCTATCTAATACTAGTTTCCTTACCTCCTGGTAGTTCTTCCTATGTATTTTTCCCTTTATTTGGTCCATGAACTTATTCCTGGGTCTTCCTCTGGGGACTTTTCCCTCTATTTTACCTTCATTTATTTTCATCAGAATACTTGTGATTGGAAGTGATGAAATACCAGATCTACCTCTAGAAAACAAATACATAAAGGGAGTAGCAACAGCAAAGTACTTAGGAGTGATATTGGACAAAAGCGGAAGTAGTAACCAAGATATTGACAGCAGAATTACGAGGGGAAGATCTATCATAAAAGTTCTAAATCTATTCTATGGTATAAACATATTGACAGAAAAACAAAAGTAAGAATATACAAAACAATAGTAGAAAGTGTGATTACATATGGAGCAGAGGTATGGGACATCAAGGAAAGGAACAGAACTAGGTTATTGATGACTGAGAGAGATTTCATGAGAAGGAGTTGCAGAAAGAATAGACTGGATAAAGTTAGGAATGAAACCATAATGAAGATGATGGAATTGGAAAAGGATATAGTCGACGAGGTAGAAAGGAAACAACTAATCTGGTTTGGCCATGTTAATAGGATGGGTGACACCAGATGGCTTAAGAAGATATTGGAATTGAGACCTCTAAAAAAACTGAAAAGAGGAAGGCCAAGAGTGAATTGGAGACAGGGAATACAGAGAGCAATGGGAACGAGAGGAATTAGAGAAGATGAGTGATATAACAGAGAGAAATGGAAGCTTAGTGCAGGAAAACGACGACAGTCATAATCAACCAGCAATATAGTATATATATATATTATGTTCTTCACAAATCCATTGTCTCAGGATGTGTCCAATCCATCTAGTTCTTCCTTTCCCTATGGTGTTCCATATGGTCCTTTCCTCTTCTACTCTTCTATACACTTCATCATGTCTTATTTTGTCCACCCATTTTATCTTCAGCATCCTCCTCCAGCACCAGGTTTCAAAGGCTTCTAGACTGTTCTGGTCAGCATTTCCAATGGTCAATGCATCCGACCCTTAGAGTGCCACACTCCATACAAGTGTTTTCACTTATTGTTTCCTAGTTTGAAGCCTTATCCTGTTTAAGAACAGTAGTTGTCCTTTTGCCATGAACATCTCCTTAGCTTGCGCTGTTCTTTGCTTGATGTCCATTGTGCTTATTCTGTCCCACATGATGGTACTTCTGAGATATGTGGAGGACTCTACTTGCTCCAATTTCTCTCCTCTCCGCGTGACTTCTACGTCTGCACAATACAAATTTGAAAAATATATTCACGAACATTATCCCTAGACGCTCAAGGTGTCAATGTATAGGCTCCAACTCCAACACATTAAATACATGGTGAGTTTTCTGGATATTAAAAATGAATTATTTGTGGGAGCAAAAGGAATATTATGTGCAGAAATTTTTGCTTCATTTCATAAGTACATTTTGAGATTTAACAATATTACAATAGCTAAATATGAATGAAAAGGAAAGAACATATCCCTTTGGGAAGGTGTGTATGTACTTTGAAAAAATTGGACAAAATGGTTTAGAGTAATAAATGATCATCCAGAGAGAGGATGCTATGCTTTAATCAGAAGATAATGAGATAAGGATCAAAAAAATGGATCATGGCTCAAAGGAGTTTGGCAGCAGTTCTGATTTGAGGGTGTCTTTGATGATCAGAATCCAGTGCATAAAATGAAGAATGAGCTACAGTAGTTCGTATTTACCTTCATTATGGATACATATGTAGAATACTTCTTCGAAGTGATGCTAGACGCAGTCACGTTTATTTGAAATACAAGGTAGCAGAAGACTGAGATGTGAGATGAAATCAGAGACGTTCAACTTGAGTGTAAATACCTACCTAATTGTTAGTATAATTTAGAAACTTAACAAAAAATAAGATTGCTTATTAAATTAAGTATAATCGAAAATAATATCGAATTCGGAGCTGGAGTGCTCATTAACTCTGACGAAGAACCGTGCCAGTGAGGTGGAGGGTCATGTTTCCCAAACAGGGGATACAATTGTCTAAAAAGTGACTGCAGTGTCTGGGAAATGGTGCATCAGAGGCAGTTTTAGACTGCAGTCCCTGGTCTTTCTTTCGAAATTTCGCCCACGTATATAATGGATTAGAGCAGGATGCAATCCAAGCACTTGAAAAAATATGCGCGATTGGTTTTTTGGTTCCTTCTCAGAAACTTTGGAGGTAAATAAAGAGGTTAGGCTTTTAAGTCACCATTCTGCTATCAAAAATGTCCAGGGATTCACTGTTTCCAAGATATAGCCAAAAGAGTTACATTTTTGGCCATCACATCCTGTGTTCGGGGAAATTCATTGAAACTTATGCTGGAAACTCGGACGAAAACTTGGTGTTTTGAAAAGTGCGGGTCTTAACTAATGTGGCGCTGCACCTAACAAAAGAACCACGATACCTTAGTTGCGCTAGCTTTGAGTTAGAACCGGAGTTATTGGGAAATCATAGGAATTCTCTCCTCGTCAGGCGAAAATTTTCCAAGAATTACATATTCCTTGATGTAATGCTTTAAAATATAACGCCCATCTTACCGTTTCCATGACTTGAGGGTGGATGCGCACGGAATTTATCCTGAGGTGGCCTTCGCTATTGAAGTTGAATGGGATATGATACAATTGGACATCGTCGATCTTTACTGAAGCAAGGTAGGTTATAATTAAGTTTTTATTTTGTACTCGAAAATCTGACTTCATCGTGATCACGTGTAGGAGTAAAACGGAGCAATATGCCAGAACATCAGAAAAAGTACTGTCCAATCAGCTGGTAGCCGTGGTAGAATACTTAAATGAAAATTAATATTAGGTACCGTGTGTTTGCTTTTAGTGTAGTTTGTACTGAAAGATTGGATGTACGTGGTTGCAGGGGAGTCGTCTCTCTCCGGAGGAGACTATTCTCTTCGTCCTCGTATCTATGCTGGACATCCTCACCGTCAACTTCGCCATGGAGAACCTGAACCTCGCCTCACATACCAATGCTGACTGGGAATTACTTTCGGGAGGTGTGCTTCGCTGAATTGATGCAGTCGGTAGATCTGGAGCCATGGACCCGGGCAGGAGGTGGAAACGGAAGAGACCTTGTTTGGGCGACGTAAGTACGACCTTTAGCCGACCTCTGATGGGGAAATGGATCCTGGGCGGGATCGAACGGGGTAGTAGCTGGGTCTTCATGGTCCTTATTAGGTAGCATAATAACCCTGCTTATTTATTCATATATACCTAGAAATTCTTTATATTTGTCTCGCACAGAATAAGTTTTTCACATCTTTCTGTGCATTTTCCGCAAGTATATTTTTGGCATCTTGAACATATTGTACCTTAGTTTTATTCAATTTGCATGCTTGTACCTGACACAGATTTCTTTTTCTAATTTGTGTACCTGAAATGGGGGGTTCTTGCTCTGGCTGTGCCTTGATATACTCACTACGTAGTTCTTCAGCTAGTGTGAAAATGAATTGATGGCTGATATTTGTGAAGTGACCTCCGTGTATATCACCTATGCGTTATTGGCAACTAAATTAGGATATTATGTAAAACTTGCACAGGCCATCGGCGTGATTCAGCACGCGTGGTGTATGTCCTTACCATTTGGTCTAGCCAGTGGTGCCCATCCCCCCCAATGCTGATGGCACATTCCCCCCCAAAACCCACAACAACCCCCCCACCCCCACCCGCCGGTATACAGCTACTTACCAGGTTATAATTTGATAGCCTGTCCAAGGTAGTATAAAATAACGCCGAGGGGGACGGAGGATCCGGGAAGTTTTTTAATTTTTACCTTCACAAAATCGTTTTTAACACTTTTCTGGCAATAAAATCTTTAATCATACACGTTGTCGACCACTGTGATATCCGTATTTTTAGAGTTATTTTTGAGGGTTTGGCTACAATGACTTTTGACCAAACCCCGAAAAACTAACTTTTAAAAAATAGAAATAAAATCTTAAGCCAACTATTGTGCTTATATAGGGGACCTTTTTAAAACTTAATATAATGCTAAAAAAAACTATAAGGATGTGAGTTTATTTTTTACGAAAGCATGCTTAAAAAAGGAAAAAATTTTAAAAATGAAAATTGTTTAGTTCTTATATTTTATTAAAGTAACTGAAGGCTTCTTTCATATTTTGAATTAACACTAGAAAGACTGAGGCACATTGTTCCCAACCGTCAATTGACAGCATGTGTTTTTTTCCTTTCTCAAAAGCTGCCTAGCAGCCCGAATTTCAAGGTATTTCCAACTTTTAAATCAAACTAAAAATATTGTCATAATTAGTCGCAATAGGCATTTGAAACTAAAAAAATGACACAATATGATAACAATTTATTTCTGTATTTATATTTCGATTTTTGTACTAAGTACAAAGAGATTAAAAAGGACAATAAAACTTTTAGCACAAAGAACCCAATTCTTTAGAGGGAATGAAACAGATTGCATCCTAAAAGGTTTATATATTATTTCAATGGCATACTGTAAAAATATTTGTTGCTGCAGCAAACTCTGGAATAAAACAGATAGCGTTCCTCGTGGTTAATAATATTTACTCATGTTTGCTTCATGTCACTTTCACACGGTACACACATGTACTTGCTGCATTTCGCACATATTTTCTTTGTTCTGTTTTTATTACGTAGACTCACCTGACACTGTTTGCTCATTGTTTCAGTTCTGAGAGATTCTTGCTTTCGCCTTTTGCTTTTGCCCGATGCCTTGGCAACTGTCCTTTTTGAAGTGTATGGAAGTGCTAATTTTTCAACAACTCAAAGGATATATGAACGTCTGGATAGTTTGGTCTGATACTGCATTCTATGGAGAGTATGTGCATTTATCATGGCCAAGTCTAACATGTTGAAAAACATGCACTGGCCATCGTCAAGTCATCGATCGGACGCTGTATTTGCGGCACATTTGATCTATACTGTCCACACCACAGTTTCATTGTAAAATATAACTGTCTCTAGCTTCTTTTTTTCTGTTCTCTGGTCCACAGATACACCAGCATGCAAACTACTCAGAATAAGAACATTCTTAGATACCTTTCCTTGATATGAGGTGAGAGTAATATCTCCAGTTTTGTAGATTACAGAGCTGTGCAAAGGGTCCTTGGCTTTCTGAACTGAAGGAGGTACTTCTTTTATCACCCTATTTAGAGTTTCCACAATGCTGGTCCTCCTAGTTTTAAGCTCTCTAGCCAAAGACAGGGATTTAAAAAAGCTATCTGTCGTGACGTTCCTTCGCTTCCCTATGTACGGCATCAGAAGGCGCAGCAGCACTGTCTCTCCTACACTCTGTCCTGACGGAATTGATTCATCTTTTCCTAGGTAGGGGTAAGCATTGATCACATACCTCTCTTTTGTATCAGTAGTCATCCAATACTTGACCTCATACTTGTCAGGCTTATTAAGCATGAATTGTGTGAAAGGACATCTGCATTTTGAAGGATATAATTGTTCGTAAACTGTGATGTTTTGAGAGGGTATGTAACACTTAATACAATTTTCAATGAAGTTATTCCACATCTCAGATGCAAGACAAAATTTATCTGTTGGCTTTCTAGCATGTCTCGTTTCCTTGTCGCCCGAGCGGAGAAATTTCATTATTTCCTTGAATCTGTCTCTTGCCAATGTCCTAGCAAAGAAGGATGGACCCCATATTTTGTCCCACAATGAATTAAGACAGGCATTTCTTGCCCTTTAAGCGCTTCAGGCACATAAAATTGAAATGAATGTGTCCAATTCTTCCAGTGGTAAGGACCATGAATTTTTGCCTGTTACTCTACGTGCTTCCTTTTCCGTGCAGTTTTTGATTAGCCTAAGGATCGGTTCACTTATAAATAACCTTCAGCTACTAACCCGAGAATCTTCTACCATATATCGCTTGGCGTAACCAGTGAGACCTTCCCTTTCCCGTAGAATATTATGTTGACCACGCCTACCGGCAGTATCTCCAGGTTCAATCCTCACCCAGGTTGTTCCATCTTTGCTTTGCTCCTCATCTTTGATATTTTCTCTTTCGCATACAGCAATTTGAATGATGCCAAGTATTTGACCTAGAAAGCATTCAAAAAAATTATGAGAACACGTTGTCAGTCCTGCATAGTTGAAATATGCTAGTGCAAGTTTCAAGTTCCAAACCTTAATCATTTGCAATCGCTGCTCTCCCACGTCCACAAGTACCACCAAAATGCCCTCTCTGTTCACACTGTTCTCTCGCTGCCATTGCACTACCTATATAAAATGAAAATCCTATCATTTTTTCACGTTACACTGGTATGTATTCACGGGATTGAGAGAACAAAGAATAACTTATGTGAGCCACTTGGATCTTTGGAATCACTCTCATCACTAGAGGGCAGCGGAGTATATTCTTCACCTGAGCTAGACTTCTTGTCACTGCTAGAAGCACTTTCAGATTCATCTTCGCTTTCTGACTGCGTTGGAGATAAGTCCCTAAGTATATGCAGGATTTCATCTACAGAATGTCCTCGCCTATGAAACATATCACAGAGTAAAAGAGATCTCACAATAGCTATGCCATCAACCTTGGTACTCCGATGTTAGCATTCGAGAATTGTAATACAACCCAGCATACAATCGAACAAACCTGTGGCTGGGCAAGGGAAGGAAAGGTATGGGGGAAAATTTCGCCTCCTATTCTCTATATTTTCTATCTAAATTTCTGTACTATTTTCAAAGTGTATACAATGGTACATGTTCGATATATGCTTATGCTGAGTGTGCTGGCTTCATTGTAATTTTTTGTTTTATGCTGAATTTTTCCTCCAGCTTTGTAGTGCCTAATAATTCGTTTTAGTCTCTTCACCAACTGATGAAGACACATTGTATCAAACCATTGTAACAGAAAGAAATCTTTTTTTGGAGGGGATATCACCCTCATTTTCTTCATTGCCCGCAGTATAACACTCCATATATGGGAGATAACGTACCTGAAGATACCCATCAATTGACAGGTAGCCATCGTAGAAGGAAAATTACGCTATAAGACAAAAGCTACTCGAGTAAATAGTGAGGAAAAAGATAAAATAAAATCCTTAGAGTAAATAAGGAAAAGTCGAGAAATATCACGATAAAAATAGATAAAATGTCATTATAATCAATCACTAAAAATCATAAACCATCAAATGACGGGGGACCGGCTTCCTAGTGTTAAGAAAAAATATGGGAAATATATTGAATATTGTGCTCCTGAAACTACACAGCTGGATCCTGTATCTAACAAAATATGCGGTCAACTTACTGCAAAGACACTATTATGATACTTTATACCACACCTTACAACTAGGTATATACAGCTCTCGCGAAAGCTTATGGCATTCAGATGTGCGGCATTTGTGTTGTCCATGTCACACAAATTTCATATTTTAAAATGCATTCATGCATGGCACATATGCCATGTCTTCGCTTTCCCCCATGTCCCTTTTCCCTACCCCTTTCACCAAACTTTATCCCTCCTCGACATCTTCTGTGCATCCGAATGCCATAAGCCTATGCAAGAGCTGTACCAGTGAAATATGCAAAAAATAAGGTCATCTAAATAAACCAAACATTTAAAATTAAGATCTGTCTTTAATTAAATGGAACCAATTTACATCATTATCCATAGCTCGTATTTACAAATTATACTGGTAAAAAACTCAAATACCTAATAATAATAAAATAATACAGATAAAATCAGTCCTGGTGGTGGTGGTAATATTTTAACTACCCTACCATTGATGTCCTTTATACAGTAGTCGCTTTTTTTTTTGCTCACTTGGAAACTCAAATTTTTCTATAACTTCACTGTTATGAATGGATTTTTAAATGTCTTTTTCGGAAGAAAGTACAGGCATTTCGAAGAGCCAGACATCTCCCATGCTGCTTCTCAGCTTATTTTTTACAATTATTAACCCTTTGAGTGTGGCATGACATGATATCACGTCATGGTTGTGTTTACGCTGGTGCTGATGAAGTGATATTGCCTTCATGGGTACCGTGGTTCCAGCTTTCACTAGGGGGCGTAGTGAAAGATTCAGATTCAGAAAAGCTGATTCTGAAATCTTTGTTCTGCTATATTAGGATCTGTACTTGGACCATCAGGCTTGTCGTCACAAGGATCTTGGGTGTCACTTTCGTCATTATTTTGGCTCAGACTCTCGTCATTCAAGCTCAGCACATCTGATAAATGCTCTGGTAGATAGCTTTGTACAGTTGACTAAATAACTTCTTCACAAAGTTCTTCACCATCGATTCCGTAATACTCACACAAGTCACTGACAAGAATCAGCATAAGGGTACTATCCATATTGTTAACAACATTGAGTGAACTTTCGTGGGAGAAGTAAGTAATTTGTTTGACAATATTCAGAGAACTTTCTGGAAACCGATCCCGCGGCAGAAGACGTAGGGAATCAAGGATTTGAAAGTACACTTCTGATCTTATTTTCACTTATTTCACTTCTGACCTTATTTAGAATGTGTGTACATATATATTGTAACCTTTTCCTTTGTCCTCCTAAAGGGTGTGCTCGTGATGGGAAATGGGTGGGGGCGGGGGGAGTGCTGGACGCCAATATCACTAAATATTAATGATAAACAAATATAGTTATATAATTAAAAAACTGAAAATAGCATTATTCTATCATATATAGCTCTGCTACTTTGCTTAATTTCAACCCATCCCTGAATATAAACTTACTAAAAAATAAGAAAATATATTTCAATTGAAAGTTTCATATGTAGAGACCAAGTTAGTTATCGAAGGGGAGGAGGGTACGAGGGGTTGAGACAAATGCTGCGGTTGTTGGCTAAGGAAAAGTGGGGGTAAAAAATCACCGTAAAAGGTAACATGCAGTGTATGCACGATCCGACAGTCTAAGCCTTTTGACTGTACTGTGATGTGACCCATTAGTAGATGTTGGGAGGAGGTGGCGGGAATAAGACTTGAGGGATGCTGAGTCAGTTATGCTACTGGGTTGAGTTCGGGGATCTTATGGTGACTTTGACGACGGCGCAGTGCGGCAGCCAAGGAAGAGTATAGAGAGACGCGACCGAAATAAAAGAAGCTTTCGGCTAGCTGAATGATTCTCTATAACTGCACGATGTTTTACTACACTACACTTAATGCTTAATTTAACATAAATTTGTCATTATAACCTTTTGATACGTATATAAATCACCATAAATGGATAAAAATATTTACATTTAATGAATTTCTTTATACATTTTAAAAATCCCCCCAAATTGTTTATCACCCCAAATTGTTTATCCCCCCAAAAATTTTTTTTATGGCACAGCTTGCGCCATACATCCCCCCTGTGGGTGGCCCTGTATTTATGGTACGAAGCAGTCTGTCATATTGTTTCAAAAATGCATAGTGTATGTATTAACTGAAGCCAGCTAGAGTGGAAATCCAAGCACGGCTACATATTTGATCACACCTCTAGGAAAAAACTTTTGGAATATCAATTTATTATTTTAGGCATTGTCATCCTAAAAAATGTGTCCATACTAAAACATGGTGCATATTTCTTTAGCTCTTAATCAGTTCTCACTCATTTCTTAAATGTCCAATGATAAAATATTACTGCATTAGGGCTGATCGGCCAATGATGTTACAGAGGGGTAAACATTTCTATTATTCCTTGATTGAAGTGTGGAAATGTTATGAAAAGTGGATATGAAAGCAATGGATGCAGTTGCTAATGAGTTATCTCCTTAGCACTTCCTTTGTGCAGCATGATAGACTAGATTCTTTCTTATCTTACGGGAAAGTTGCATTGCTAGCTTTATGAACCTTGAGTGGTAACCCAAAACTGTCAGAATTTCATCCATAATGGAAAAAAATCCTTTGAAAACATACCGAAAAAGTCTGAACCTATTGATTGGAAGCGCTCTTGTATTTTCTCATTAGGGTTTGAGAAAATTACCTAGAAGAGGGCAAGGAGGAGGAGGGGGAGGAAGGATAAAGGAAGGCGGCTGGGAAGGGCTGGAGAGAGCAGTTAGTGGGCTTGATTGTTTCTCCTGATACGAAAAGGCGTCGAAGAGCCAGATAAATGAATGCTCAAGCAATTTTAGTTGTAATGGGGAGGCGTTGGGGAAGGGAGGCAAGGATGCCCATGTTGTAACACTGATCAAACTCAAGGTTGTGGGTGGAGGCGTGGGTAGAAACAGGGTGAGAGGCATGTTGGGAGGAGGGGGTTACACACCAATCTCTGCTGAAACTATATATCGAAGGTTGAAGGTACCTGCGGTGAGCCCAACTTATAAGGTTTCACAGATATTGCATAGAAGAATGTACTCAGCATGGAAAGTGATACATAAGGGAGAAGAAAAGGAGTGTAGAGGAAAGGGGTGGAATTTACAAGGGAGGGCTTTAGAGACGTTTGAGAAAGTGATTACTTTAGACATTTGAACTATTAAGACTCAAAATGCTAAAAATCAAGATTAACATTAATTTTCTCTCGAATTTTTGCCAACATGAATGAATTATGCAGTTGGACCCTAGGAATAGGATTATAAATCAATTTGAATTGAGAAGATTTACAAATATTGGTCTAAAGTTGAACGAAAGAAGCAGGAGCCCAGAGGGAAGTTGTCTTGACCCACAACTGTAGCAATCTTTGCCACCCTAACTAAATATAATTTTGAAAACAATTTCATGGCCACTGTGAATGAGTTCTTTGGTTTCACTCTACTCTGAATGATGTGTGACAAATATTTTTTTTTTCATTCCAGAATTACAAACAAGAAGGCCACTAAGCTGATTTTTGGTTGCCCAAGAGTTTAAAAGGAAGTAGTCTGCTACCATTCTGCAAAATATGGGTGAATCACTGCTGTCTATTGAGGCCATCAAAGTCATCAGTTCGGTCTACAGGGTGACTGACAAACCTTCAGCAGATATCCATGATGGAATCTTGTTCAGATAAGTACATCTGGCTTTCACAACTTGGCATTTTTATGTGAAAATTAACAGCTGAAATGAAACCTCACTTCATCTACATACTACCCCGCAAGCCGCCTCAAAAGGCGTGTGGCGGGGGGTGTTAGGACACTTTGCCGATATGAAGGAGAAATGGATATGATATTAATTACAACATTCAATCATTCATTTGACAAGCCATCCTAAGATAGGTTGACTGCAGCCAGTGGCATAGCTAGTGCGTGTGCCGCCCAGGGCGGTCCTTGAGTTGAGCCCCACGAAGAAATACATTTTGCACAGTGACACACTCGTATACATTAACTAGTTTGTGTACAATTATGATATTATTTTCACATGCTCATATGCATTATGCTTTAAATACACACCCAACATTCCCGCGCTTTAGAGGTTTAACAAAAAAGGTGTTTAACAAAAAAGCAAAAATAGCATAGGGATGAAAATAGTAAAAAGTTGTACAAAATGAAGATCATCTTTAATTCCGAAATTAAAACTACAAATGTCTACAAAGAAATTTTTCTTGCCTTTTTGTTTGCAAATTCTTCAATTGCCCTGTCAAAATTTACTTTGTCTGTCAATTGTTATTCAATAGACAGTATGGCAAGATTTCTCAGACACAAGGTGCTCATAGTAGATCTTAGGTAATTCTTGATCAGTTTTAGTTTTGAAAAACTCCTCTCACAGGTAGCAACACTAACAGCAATTGTGAGGAAAATCCGCAGCATTATTACTACATTTGGAACCGAATTCCCTAGGTTATACTTTTGAATAAACTGCAGAAGTTCAAGGGGGCCTTCTTTCCTCATCTTTATTCCTTCTTCAATATCAGCAACAGCAATAAAATGCTAAAGTCTTTTTCTCTCATTAAGGAACTCCTCTTTATCAATGTGATCGTGATCTACTTGACATTTATATTCATCATCCAAAAGATTCGACGGGGTAAGAAAGGCATATTTCTCAGCAAGTGCATGCAGCTGTTGAAATCTTGAAGTTAATTCTTGGATCACTCTGTCCAGTGAAGAAAACATTTCTCTCCTTAGTTCTATGTCGTATGGCAATTCAGCGTCCTGTGATCCTTCACCAAACATTTGTTTCTTCTTTTTGGGTCGATGCTGACGCTCCATCACTATTCCTAGATCATTGCAAATTTCTTTGGCGTTGTTAAGACCATTATTCACTAGCTTGTCCCTGTTTTCAGATAGAAATATTTTTAATGCCCTGAGTTTTATATCACATTTTTGTATGTTCAATCCTTTGGTTTGGAGATAAGTCAGTGTCTCGTTAATTTCTAGAAGGACGGGTCCCCACAGGCCAAGAAAGCACAAAAAGGAAAATGATTGCAATGCTCCCAAGTAGAACACCAACATCTGCCCTTGTAGTTGTATTTTCTGCATCACTAGTTAACATTTCTAGGGCACTTAAGATTTTTGAGTAATGTTTGTCTACAACACTTACAGTTCTCCCCTCGCACTCCACCGAGTTTCTATTATGCACTTCATACTTTAACCAGTGACTGAAGTTGGAACTTCCCAGCGATGTGTCGATGAAGAAAAAAATACAAACAAACGTTCCTCGCATCCAGAAAAGGTAACAGAATTCACACCAACAGAAGCTACATGAACACCTATCGAGGTCTGGGATCAGTCAGAAGACGAAATGAGGAAAAAACACCCGTTACGTGTAGCACATTGCGGAAAAACACATCGAACCCTTTTATCACCTTTTATTTCACAACAAGAACGCCTGGTGGCACCACCATACAATTATCATACAGAATGCCAACTGCAAATGTTGGGCTATGCCTACCAACCCAACACCTGTCCTGCAAGCACAACATTATGCACTCCTAGTAATGAATAACATTTTATCAATAAAAGCAAATAAAACAAACCCTTCTGATAAAACAAACAACTCTAAAAAACTTTCTAGGGATATAGTTAATATATTCCAAGTTTACGGGACAACTCTTTGGTCTTTGGACCGGTTAGTGGTTTAGTTAACAAATCAGCAAAGTTTTCATTTGATCTAACATACTCAAAAGACACTTCTCCATCATTGACCACATGTCTAATGTAATGCAACTTAACTCTAACATGCTTAGTCTTATCTGAAATAGTCCTATTAAGAGCAATAGCAATGGCAGCAGATTTATCACTATAGATAATGCATGGCTTTGTTACAGCACTTTCATACCCTATCTCCTTCAAAAAATCATTTACCCACTGAAATTCAGTTACACCCTCGTACATTGCTACATATTCCGCATGAGTGGATGATGTAGCTGGGGTCTTTTGCTTTCTACTTCTCCAACTTACTAGTCCACCTGCCAGGATAAAAGTAAAACCAGATATGGAGCGGGAATCCCGTTCATCAGTTGCCCAGTTGGAGTCTGTAAACAGTCAATTTTTCACCAGTTTTCACATAATGCAAGGCATACTCCTTCATCTCCTTTAAATAATGCAGGATATATTTTACATTTTCCCAGTCTCTTTTTACTGGATCTGAACAAAATTGGCTTACAAAGCATACTGCACTAGAGATATCAACTCTAGTAGTTGTACTTAAATACAGAAGACAACCAACAGCCTTTCTATATGTTTCCTCGCAAAATTTATTTTCCAAATCCCTTTCAGCATTTACACAGCCCATTTCCAAAGGTGCACTATACCCTCTACTATTGGATGCCAGAAACTCTGCAATGATCTCATCAACATAAGATTCCTGAATTATTATCAAGTGGTCCCTTGTTGGTCTGCTAACTTTCATTGAAAGGAAATTAGAGACTTCTCCTAAATCTTTCACGTTCAATCTCCCAGATAATGGATTCTTTACTTCTCTGATATTTTCTCTAATACAAACAATAAAAAATCATCCACACAAACAGCCAATATCACACCTTTCCTGACATAAACACAGGGCTCCTTCACACATTCTTTAAACCCAAATTCCAATAAAATATCATGTAAATAATTATTCCAGTTTCTTCCACTCTGCTTTAGCCCATAGACACTTTTGGACAACTTATAAACAAACAAGGCAGGGTTTTCAGATGGGAAGCCTGGAGCTTGCTCCATGCATATTGGTTTTTCTAGGAAACTGTTCAAATATGCACCTACTACATCGAGTTGCTCAATGTCCCAGTCATATTCAGTTGCAAGTGCCATTGAAATTCTAATTGACTTTTTCTGCACAACAGGACTATACGTATCATAGTAATCAACCCCAAAAGTTTGATGATAACCCTGTGCTACCAATCTTGCTTTGATTTTGATTATGATATTACCCGACCTTTTTACTCAAATACCCATTTACTCCCTACAACACTTATCTCTTTTGGTCTGGGTACCACCTCCCAAGTTTTGAGCTCACGAATAGTCTTAAGCTCCTCCAACATTGCGCCTCTCCAATCTGCTCCCTGAGGTCCACTGAGAGCTTCCTCAGAATTCTTTGGGATCACTACATCACTTAGGGATTGGGATCCAGCATACTGTACCCGATTGCAGCATGGCATACTACATGGTACTTTAGGCATCCTCAACCTCTCGGATCGCCTTTGTCCAACCCTCTGTACTCCTCCCTGGATAGCCGCCTCCGCCCCAGCCTGGACTCCTCCCTGGATAGTTCTCTCTGCCTCAGTCTGGACTGCTCCCTGGACAGCTCTCTCTGCCTCAGTCTGGACTCCTCCCTGGATAGCTCTTCTCTCTGCCTCAGTCTGGACTGCTCCCTGGATACCTCTCTCTGCCTCAGTCTGGACTCCTCCCTGGATAGCCACCTCTCCTTCCACCACGAACAGGATGATCGTGTGCTCTGCCGTCGGGTCTTGCAGCTGAATGTTTGTAGTAGTTTTAAATGGAAATATGTGCTCCCTGAAAACTACATCTCTGCTGGAAATGACCCTTTCTTTCTTCACATCCCACAAGTGGTAGCCTTTCATTCCTTCATTGTATCCCAGCATGACGCACTCCTTTGCCCTGGGACCAAATTTACCTTCTTGCAGCTCTCTTGGTATCCATGCCCATGCCTGGCAGCCAAAAACCCGAAGATGCTCCAAGTCATTTTTCTGTAATTTTCTTCCCAACCACTTCTCCAATGGGAAAGAAAAATTAAGAGGTGCTGATGGGCATCTGTTCCACTGGTAAACTGAAGTTTGGAGTGCTTCTGCCCAGAATTTTGCTGGCATTCCAGCTTGGATGAGGAGGGACCTTACTATATTGCAGCGTGTCTGGTTGGTTCTTTCCGCCAAACTATTCTGTTGGGGAGTGTGGGGTACCGTCTTTCTGTGAAGTATTCCACTTTCAGCAAGAAATTTCTCAAATTCATCTCCTATGTACTCCCCTCCATTATCACTTTGCAGTTCTTTAATCTTCCTTTCGTGGAACAGCTCAGCTTTGGCCTTGAACTTCACAAACTCTTCAAATGTGTCGCTCTTCTTGGCTATTGCTACTGCGGTAATGTATCTTGAAGGTTCATCAATGAAAGTAACAATATACTTCTGTCGCCCAATTGATTCCTGCTTAATAGCCCCCATGGCATCTGAGTGGATTCGAGATAGCACAGTAGTCGTCTTTTCCCCTCTCCTTCTGGGAATTTGTCTCGCCTCTTCTTGCCCTGGATGCAAGCAAAACAGTCTGCTTTCTCCTCGATTTTCTTGTCCACAAGCTCCCCCAACAATCTTATCCTACTCATGGCCTTCTCACCTAGGTGTCCTAGTCTGCTATGCCAGGTGGATGCCGTGACTAAGTTTGCCTTCTTACGATGTAATGACTGCAGTTCCCTTTTAATTTCATTAATTGTGACTCCATTCACAGTTGTGAAATAGTACATCCTGGAGGTTCTGTGGGCTTGAAAGACTAATTTATTTTCTCTAAAGACTTGCGCTTTACCTCCAAAAGCCACTACTTTCACCCCTCGCTCTTCTATTTGCCCTTGTGAAATAAGATTGTCCTCCAGTTCCGGCACATATAACACATCTGATAGGGTAACATCTTTCCCTCCGCATTCTTCAGACATATGAATTGTGACATTTCCTATACCTTGGATTTTTAAGGGTGCTCCGTCTCCCACCTTCACTGTTCCTTCACTGGGCTTAAAATCATGGAATAAATCTTTCCTTCTTGGCATATGGTCGGACGCAGCACAGTCTAGGAGCCATACTCCATCATTCTCTTTGGTATCCCTTCTTGTGCACAGGGCCACATGTTCTCTTGTCACAACAGATGCCTTCTTTTCTTCCTCTCCTTTCTCCCTTTTACCAGATTCTCTCTTCTTAGGGCAATCATAAGACAAGTGGTTTTTCTCCCCACAAACATAACACCAGAACTTTTGTTTCGGGATTATGCTCTTCTGTTTGTTTCCTCCCTTTGCGTAATATTCAACATGATCCCTCTCACTAGTTTTAAATCTGCACCCGGAAGATTTCACGTGTTGTGCTTTCATTGTTTTCAGGGCTTGATGAGTCTCCTCCTCTCTCACCTTAATTTGCTCTTCTTCCAAAAGAACTCTTTTGACATTTGCCATTGTCATTCTGTCCGGATATGCAACTAGTGTTTTCACTGTAATTTCATAATCCTTGGGAAGACCCGTTAAGCAAATTGCGGCCAATTGCCTATCGTTCACTCCGAGGTCATTTTTGATCAACACTTTGTTCATGTTCACTAACGTAGTGCAATACTCCTGGATACTCATTGAACTCGTTTTCTCCATTTTTCCCAATTCTCTCAGCTTCTGAGCGGCTCCGTACTCTGTATTCTCACAACAAATATCCTCCAGCGCCTTCCACGCTTCACTTGCAACTTCCAAGTCCGCTATGTCGTTTATTAACTCGTCACTCACCGTGCGCATTATTAAGGACAAGGCGATAAGATTATTCTTGGATCTCCTCCGTTTTTCAGTCTGTCCCAATTGTGCTCCATCGGCATCTTCATAGCTTACTACAGCCTCCCATGCATCTGAAACAAGCAGTGACGTTTTAATTCGTGCCTTCCAACCATCGTAGTTTCTCCTTGTGAACTTTGGTATGCCATAGTAAAAGAGTTAATGTGGTCCATGCCGTCCGCCATTTTTAGTTCACCTCCTGACACGTATTTCAACTTTTCTCAGTTAAAGTTTCTCCTTCCTCACTAATCACTCTCCTCACAGTCCACAAACGCTCTGGGCCCATAACCTGTCTAGGTCTGGGATCAGTCAGAAGACGAAATGAGGAAAAAACACCCGTTACATGTAGCACATTGCGGCGAAACACATTGAACCCTTTTATCACCTTTTATTTCACAACAAGAACTCCTGGTGGCACCACCATACAATTATCATACAGAATGCCAACTGCAAATGTTGGGCTATGCCTACCAACCTAACAACACCTGCCAAATTCTGCGAGTGATTTGTACAAGGGACAAATTCTGCTTTTTTATTAATTTCCTTGATGCGTTTCTGAACACCAGTATGCAGACCAGCCATCACCGCAGCATTATCATGTGCTTGCCCCCTACAATTTTGCATATCAATTCCTTCTTTCTCTAATTTTTCTAAAATAATCATTGAAATATTCTCGGCAGTTTTACCCTTCGTTTCAATAAAATCGGCAAATGGTTCCACAACCTTCACTTCATCTCCATCGATCACAACATAGTGTAAAACTTGGCTCGTTTGATCCTTATGTAAAATATCAGCAGTGCTGTCAAATATCATGGAAAAGTACTCGGCTTTTTATACATTATTGATGGTTTTGCTTCTTACTTTTTCTCCCCAAATTTCTATAAACTCGTTATGAGTAGTAGGAGACAGATAGGATGTAGCAAACTTTTTTCCAGCTGAATTCTCAGAAGATGTTCACGTAGCACTGGATCATATTTTGCCAACAAATGCGCTAGCTCTAAAAAAATTTCCTCTACTTTCTGTTGCTTCAAGTTCAACATCACACTCGTTTTTCTTATGATTGACTCCTTCTCGATGGCCTCGTAAAGCCAAATTCTGTTTAGCTAGGAATCTATTAATATCAAGCAATCTTGTAAGGATTGCCTTTCCACTTCTTCACCTGGCTTTCAACAACTTCTTGTTCTTTTTTATCAATTGTTGCTCTACCAGCAATCCTAATTTCCAATTCCTTCCATTGTGTGAAATTTCTAACGTGATCTACACTGGACTCATGGTCGGATTCTCATAATTAATAGCTTAATATCACAAGATTTGTAATGCAAGTGGCATGCCACAAATTCTACTCTGTTTTGACAAATAAAACATAAAGAAAAAACTCAGTGTAGCAAAAGAATGCTTCTGTGAATTAAAAATTTAATAGTATAATAGCCTTCTGCAGACCCCACAGTGCCGCCCCCTTAAAAGTGCACGCCCGGGGCGGACCAACCCCCCGTCCCCCCCCTAGCTACACCACTGACTGCAGCCCTCCTTCCTTCCCTTTCCAATGCTATTTCCCTTACCTCCTGGTTTCTTATCGCAGTTTCCTTTTTATTTGGTCAATCTATTTATATTCCTTACAGACACAATGTGCCTCTGAATGTTTCTGGTCCATCTATTTCTTCATTTCTATGTAATGCCCTTTACTTTTCTGTATCATTCTCCATTTCTTACTTTTTCCATCCTCTTGATCTCAAGCATCTGCCTCCGGCACCAGGTCTTAAAATTTGCTAATCTTTTTCAATGTTTCATACTGACGAGCCACTGAGTGCCGCAATCCACATAATGTTGGCCGGTTCCATTTTCTTGTTCATAGCTCTGTCTTGTTTTCAACACATTAGTTGATTTTTCATCAAGAATGCTTTCTTAGATTGGTCTATTCTATGCTAAATGTTTATAGCACATAATTCTTTCCTTCCACATGATGACACTTCCAAAAAATTAAAGGAATCAACTTGCTGTGATTTTCTCAACTTATATGACTCCTGCATTTAGCTTCTTTTCCATATAGTATGTATTATGTATTTTAGTCTCCATATTTTTTATTTTCCTTTTGTTTTTTTTGTGGAGATTTTGGTCCTATGCTTTCAGTGATCTTTGAAGATCATCACAATTTCCTGTTATGAATGTAATATTGTCTGCAAATCAGAGCATGTTATTTCTTGCCCATGAATATTAATTCTGTTCAGTCCTATTTCTTGTGCTACTTTCATTGTCTCTAGATATATGTTGAACAGTGCTAGTGAGGAATTGCTTCCTTGTCTCACTTCTTCATTAATTGTAGCTTTTATTTGTCTTCTCTCTTTCATTCGCATATTGACAACTTGCTTTTTTTTAGATTTGGTAGAGTATTCCTCTGTCGTTGTAGTTCATCCTAAATTTTTCCTACTCCCTGATCATTTTGCTCTACTTGACAATGCCAAAGGCTTTCTTCAAATCCATGAATGCTTCATACAATGAATGGCTTGTACTCCTTTTCTCTAGCAGTACTTTCAGGCATAGTATGGCCTCCCTGGTACCTCTGTTCTTCCTAAATCCAAATTGGTTTCCAATGAGGCTTTCTTAATGCTGACGATCCACTGAGTGCCGCAATCCACATAATATGCTTCTATTCCTGGGTCAGGAGTATCTATGCTGCTTCTGTGCATCCCTTCTTCATGTTTTCATTGACATATTCACAGCAGCTTTCAATCCAATCCTCCTTAGCCTTCTTACATTCTCCATTGGCTTGGTTCCTTAGCTTCTTGTAGATCAATTTTCCTTTCCATACTTTGGATTCATTTTCATGGAAGTATTTTTGATGCATTTATTACTGCACTCAAGATGCTATGGGTTGCCGGGACCTATTGAGGAGTGGGTTGTACTCACACATTTGACCAAAATTGGTCCGTTTTGACCCTCCATTGGGTCCGGTGATCCTCACTCCAATGACGTAAGTCGGCAGACCGCACGACGGCAACCCAAAAAGCGAATCAGAGGGATACCTTATCCCATATATTTGGGCAACAGGCTCTCTTGGTACGCAGAGATGTGCGGTAGGCTCAAGCGAAAGCGGAGCCGACGGTTACTCGTCTCAGTTGTTTGGGGGAACCAAACTAAAACGAGCACTTCGGGGAGGCGGAGGCCCTTGAGGTCCTTTTGACCTCAATCCGCCTCATTGGTGTCGGTCTCGAAGGGGCAGTGGTTTCGCTAACCTTCCCTACCCATCCTTTCCTTCCACCTCTTCCATATCCTCTGAGATAAGCGAGAGCTTCAGTCCGGGGGTGGAAGTTGTAATCCTGCGGCGTGAGCCGAACCGCTTGCACTCAAGATGCAGTGATCCTCACATTTCTCAGTCCATGACTCCTTTATTATCTTTTCTCATTTGAAAGTCCTGTAGTAGTCTTTCACTTATGTAGCTATGTTAGATTTCCAGTTTCCACTCCAACCATCTACTTTATTCTTCATTTCCTTCTGAGTTTTTGAGACCCTCTTCTTCATCTTCAGTCTTCTCCCCAGTTCGAATTCTATTCTTCCATCATCATCATTTGTTGTTCAATCCTCAGATTGGTCGACTGCAGCCCTCTGTCCTTTCCTATCTAATGCTAATTCCCTTACCTCCTGGTATCTCTTCCTATGCACTTTCTTCTTTAATTGGTCCATGAACTGATTCTTAGGTCTTCCTCTGGGGACTTTTCCCTCCATTTAACCTTCAATTATGTTCTTCACAAACCCATTGTATCTCATGGTGTGTCCAATCCATTTGGTTCTTATTTTCTCTATGGTGTTCCACATGGTCCTTTCCTCTTCTACTCTTTTGTACACTTCATCATTTCTTATTTTGTCCATCCATTTTATCTTCAGCATCCTCCTCTTGCACCAGGTTTCGAAGGCTTCAAGTCTTTTCTGGTCAACTTTTCCAATGGTCCATGTTTCCGAACCAAAGAGAGCCATGATCCACACGAATGTTTTCACTTACTGTTTCCTGTTCTGTAGTCCTATCTTCTATGAGCACAGCAGTTGTCTTTTTTCCAATGAATGCCTTCTTAGTTTGTTTGGGATATTCTCCACTTTATGTCCACTGTACTTCTTCCATCCCACGTGAAGGTACTTCCGAGGTAGGCGAAGGAATCCACTTGCTCTAATTTCCCTCCTCTCAGTATGACTTCTACATTCAACTTCTCTTTTCTGCATACTAGGATTTTAGTCTTTGTCTTACTTATTTTCCTGTTATATTCTTGGAGAACTTGGTCCATTATGTTTAGTGACCTTTGAAGATCATCATGATTTCCAGCTATGACTGTGATATCATCTGCAAAGCAGAGTATGTATAATTCTTCTCTGTTTATCTTTATTCCACGCAGTCCAATTCTTGTGCCTCTCTTATGGCCTCCGCCAAGTACATGCTGAACAGTACTGATGAGAGGTTGCATACTTGTCTAACTCCTTTGTAAATTTTAGCTTCTATCTGACTACCATCTCTCATTCTCATTGTGATGACTTGCTTCCTGTATAGTTTGTAGATTATTCTTCTGTCGTCGTATTCCATTCCGAGTTTTTCCAGCAATCTGAACATCTTGTTCCACTCAATTTTGTCGAAGGCTTTCTCCAGGTCCAGGAATGCAACATACAATGGCTTGTTCACATGTATTGTTTTCTCTACGTGTGCTCTCAGGCAGAGTATGGCCTCCCTGTTACACCTGTTCTTCCTAAATCAAAACTGGATTTCAGAGAGATTGTCTTCAATTTACTATCCATTCCTCAGCTTATTATTCGCGTATTTTTGATGCATGTGAGACTAGAAATAAGGTTCGGTGCTCCTCACATCTCTGTCCTTGTCTTCTTTGGTATCGTAATCATTACACTCTTTTGAAAGCCCTCGGGAAATCTGCCACTTTGCTGGCTATATTTCATTAAATCATAATTCATACTGGTTATCCTTGGCTTTACTTCTGAGTGCTTTGATGATTTGTCCATTGATGCTGTCTTCTCCAGGTGTCTTTTTTTTCTTAAGGTCTTCTATTGGTCTATCAAATTCACTCCTCAGTATGAGTGGGCCCTGATCTTCTCATCAACCTCACTTTCATTGTTCATTAGGTTTTCTTCCAGCAGCATTGGTCCTTGGTAGAGTTCTTCAATGTATAGCTTCCATCTATTCCTAATGTCTTCATCCTCTGTCAATATTTTGCTGTTCACATCCCTGATTCTGTCACTTCTTGTTTTTGTCTCTCTAAAGCGTTTCCTCACTAGCTTGTATGTTCTGTTTTTCCCTTCTTCATGTTTTCATTGACATCTTTGCAGAAGCTTTCATTCCAATCCTCCTTAGCTTTCTTACATAGTATCTGCATTAGGTAGTTTCCTAATCTCCATCGTTATCCATGGCTTCTTCATGTTGGCCAACTTACTCACCAGTTGCTCCTCTGCTACTTCTGCGATCATCATCTTCAGGTCATCCCAGTTATCTTTGATGCCCAATCATCCTCATTTTCTAGTTTCCTGTTGATGGCTGCGGCGAATCTCTTATTTCTTTCTTCGGCCAGTATTTTTGTGTCCCTTCTTGGTTTGCATTTTATCTTCTTGATTTTCTTGTATTGAAGGTGGCTGTCCATGAGTATTAGGTTGTGGTCACTGTTTATATCCACACTTGGATAGCTCTTACATTGCTTTACTTGGTTTTTGTATCTAACTCTGACAATGTGTACCTCCTTTGCCGATAGTGCTCAAAGAGTGTGTTAGCTACTACCATGTTCTTCTCATTGCAGAATTATATCAGTCTTTCTCCCTTGGCATTTCTCTTGCCTAGTCTGAAATATCCTACACTGTTTCCTTCTTTTCCCTCTCCTACCACTGCATTCCAGTCTCTCAAGATGTTGTTGTCTCTCCCCTTCACCACCGTGAGGACTTCTTTAAGTTGCTCATACACTTCTTCTATTTCTTCTTCTATATGGCTATATGTCGGCATGAATACCTACAATAACACAGTGTCCGTAGGCTCTCCTTCCAGCTTCACCATCAGAATCCTCTCATTATTCTGCCAGACTGACTTCACTCTCCTGCCCCATTCTTTCTTCAGTATGATGCCTACACCTGGAATCCTCTGTAGCCTCCTGAATGTATCACTATCCATCACTCCAGTCATTAATTATAATAATAATAATGTTTATTGGTCAAAAGTATTCGGGAAATACAAAGACCTCATCAAGAAAAAGTTCAATAGTACATAAATATACAAAACACTCAAGAAAAATATACATTATTACAGTTTATCATCTGCATTTTAGAACACAATGTCACAATTATTAAGCATATAAAATTCATCAATAGAATACAAAGCATGTAAGGCTAGCCAGGAGTGAATCACATTCTTGAATTTTGTCAAGCTGGTCATTCTGGCTGAAATTGGTAAATGGTTAAATAGCCTGATACCTAAATTAGGCAGGGAATGTTGAGTTTTAGATAATCTGCATTGATTAAGGGATAGGAAATTATTATTTCTAGTGCTCTAACTGTGAGTAGCACTTCTAGTAGGGAAGAGATCAAGTTTTTCTTTCACATACATCTAAACTCTGAACACATACATACTATAAACAGTTAAAATTTTCAATTTTATGAACAGTGGGCGATAGGGTTCCCGAGATTGGGACTTGGTAAGTATTCTTATCGCCTTTTGCAATAGAAATACAGATTTAATGTTAGGGGCATTCCCCCATATTTCCAAGCCATATTCCAAGTGTCTGTTAAAAAAAGCAAAATATATACATTTAATGAAGTCATGAGGGACTATCAAGCATAGCTTTCTTAAAATAAAGAGAGCTTTGGAAAGCTTTTTATTAACCTCAGTTATGTGATAGCTCCAGTTGAGTTTGGTATCAATGTAAAACCCAAGAAGTTTTGTTGGATTCTGATTACCTGAGGCGAACTTCAGGCTACAGATTAGCTTTTGAGTTTTTTCCCTGTTGAGTACAAAACCATTAACTCTAAACCAGTCATCAGCCAATGCTAGGTGATAATCTGCACTTCCAGCAGCAGTGGTATTACTTTAACAGACATCTATCAAGGTTGTATCATCAGCATAGAGAATGGAATTTGTGGGAATATTGAATGGCAGATCATTGATCATAATTAAAAATAAGATGGGTCCTAGGGCAGACCCCTGGGGAACACCATATTGAGTAGAGAGGAAAGAGGACTGTACTCCCTCCATTTCAACGCATTGTTGACGCTGAGAAAGATATGACTGGAAAAGAGACAACTCAACTCCTGAGACCCCATAGTATTTCAATTTTTCCAGTAGTTTTGAGTGAGAAACACAATCGAAAGCCTTGGTAAGATCACAAAGGGTTAAAGCAACAGATGATTGGTCTTCATACGAGTTGTGGATGATGCTGGTGATATTTTGAAGAGCTTGTGTGGTAGTTTTACCTTAACGGAAACCATATTGTGATGAACTAAAAAAGCCACAATTTTCTAAGTAGTAGTATAGCTGGGATTTAATGATTACCTCAAAGAGTTTACCTATGATTGGTATGACTGAAATAGGGCGTTATGAGTTAGGGTCATCTTTAGGGCCTTTCTTGTACACTGGAATCACCCTTGAATATTTAAAGTTATGTGGGAAAACACCAGATTGAAAACTATTATTGATAGTAATACTGAGATGCTGACTTTATTTAAAATTGGATAATAATACTAATTATACTGACATGGATTCATTTAAACTCTTGAGGAGGTTATTTGAGAGACCATAAAAGTCATTGTCTGCCCCCGCCCACTTGATCATGCTGACTCCCTCTATTTTTTTTAATAAGCTTCTATGTCTGTCTTTTTTCAAACTTTACATTCTTTCTAATAATACATTTATTTTATCCACCAGTCATGTGCTCAGATTTTCATCATGTTTTATGATTGCAATCACATTGGGATTCTTACAGATCAGCTGGGAGATTTTAGTCGTATCAACTTCAAGCTTTATTCAGCTTCAAATTCTGTGTTCTGCTATATCCTCCTCATGACAGTCTTTGCAGAGATGTAATTATGATTCTAAATCTTTTATAATTACGTTTAAAATTGATCGTTCTGATAGTTATTGCATTACATTTTATCCAACGCTTATTTTATTTATCAGTATGTTATTCAAGTGTGTGACATTGAGAATTGTGTATGCTGTAAGTATACCTCTTGTTGGGAGAATTCTCCCTATGTTCTTGCCAATTTCTTCAGGTCATTGTTCTTGACCTTCTTTTCGATTCACTTTTCCATGAAGGCTTATGTGAAACAAACTCCTCTTCCAAGTATTGTGTGTCTTTTCTTGACCCGTCTACCACACTTCATTCCTTTACTTCATAGACAAACGGAGGTGTGTTAGATAGCACATGTTAAGAATCCGTGCTTACCGTTGAATAACTTATTGTACTTCTTAATAGGCTGAATTTTTGTAGTTCTTTAAAGCTCCTCTAAATCATTGCTTGCTATGGCCTCAGATTTCTCCTGTCTAAGGTACTATTGGTATTTCTACCTCAGTCTAAATGCATTGTGTTGAGGGGCTTCCAGAGACTGATTTGCAGTATATTTTACTTGACTGCTGTATGTTTTTTCACCTTTTTGTGCAAGTTACTGATGTGAGGCTAGAATGACAGTTCTTCATTGATTATGACTCCCAAAAACTTGTACGCAATGGTTCTTTTGAGTTGTTTCTCTTCTATGTTAATGGAGGGATTTGGTGACATCATCCTCCCATTTCAAAGTTTTGCTTTTATAATAGGATAAAACTGTTTTATTTTATTTTTGCCAGCATTCAATGATCTCCATCTGTTGCTAGATTTTTCCTTACTGCTCTGGAGGTGGATGAAAACATTAGTATGATGTTGTTTGCATGTATGGTAATGTTACAGTTTTGAGAGAAATTACTTCTGAGCAGCTTGTTCATGACTAGGTCCCATAAGCTGGGTCCAAGGGCCAAAACTAAAGGATTAGATCACCTTCCTTTTTTTGAGTTCTTGTATTTTCTTATTTCTTGTATGAATTTCCTTATCTTCATCATAATCCATGGCTACTTTGTCTTTGCTCTCTTACTCGCCAGTTGCTCCTATGCTGCATCTGCAATTGTCCTACTCAACTCGTCCCTTCTTTCATTGGTGCCCATTTCTCTATTATATTATTTTATGCCCAGCAATGTCTTGTTCATCATATGCTGTCTTTATTTTCTTCTATTGAAAGTGGCTTCCCATGTGATGGTTATGGTCACCATGTATACCTGCACCATAATGCTCTTGCAATACTTCACTTAGTTCTTGTTGCAAAGGTAACACTTGGTTCATTCTTATTCCCATTTCTGATATTTTTAATTGATTTATATAATTTAATTTAATATAATTAAATTGAATTTAATATAATTAACTGTATTTAATTGATTTGATTCAGGCCTCAAATCCCTGTTAACAATACCTTTATAATGGTGGTACCTTAATGTATTAATTTAAAACTGAGGTTTTACTGGCCTAAACACCCCTAAAAGACTGTAATTGCTGTCATGGTTGAGATGCTTGAAATGTGAATGAACCATCTCTGCATTGCCACTGGACAACGCATACCTTTTGAGGCCTTCTCTTATGCTTCTTCTTCAGATATATCTAGTGTCATTGTTATTAGTATCCTCATCTTGATCTAAGCTTTCTGTTACTTACTCCTACAAAACTTTTCTTCCAACCTGTTATGCCTACATGCTTACATTATCATTGTGCCTTTTTCCCTGGTGGCCGGTCCTGTACAATACCTGCCCAAATCTGTGTGTGTTTTATGGCAGTTACTTTATCTCTTAGTTGTCTGCACTCTTGACAAAACCAACAACTTGATCTGCTCATTTTATTTGATGGTGTTCTATTCTCTGCTGTCGTCTTTATACATTTCCCTCTTGTAGTATGACTGATCCTGTTTTTTCTTCTTGAATCACTTTCAATTAGTTTACATCCTGTATGCTTCCATATAGCCTTACTCTAGCCTTACCTTTTTCAATACACATCATTTTATCTAGTCTTCACCAAGACTACCTTTTAAAGGATGAATTCTCATCATTTTCTTTAAGCCCACAGTTTAAAACCCAGCCTTTATAACACTTCACTGACTGTATTTGGTATCTCTCTTCCTCACATACTAGGAGATGCTTGCTTTAAGTTGTTTATTGTTCATCCAACATGGAAACCTTATTACAGGGAGAATTTGGAATATTACAATGTTCACCATAAAAAAATAATATTTTACCAGTAAAGGTAGGTTGATGAATGTCAGAGAATCTCCTCTTGGTTTTCTACACATTCAGGGGCCTATCTTGCTCTAGTATAACCTTTTTTGTCTCAGCATACGATCCACCCTTCTTCATCCTGTCCACAAAACCTTTTCTCTGTCTTCCTCTTCCCTGCTTGCCCAAAAACCCTCCCTCGATCACATTCTTGAGCAACCCCTCAGTATTACAGGAATGTAATGTAAAGTTGGAGGACACAAACTTGAGCAAGTAGAGCATTTTTATTTCTTAGGTAGTACACTAGAAGAAAATGGGCATAGTAGCAAAGACATACATAAGAAAGTAGCACTGGCTAAGGAGGTATTTAACAATAGAAGGGAGCTGATGGCGGGGACCTTGGGTAAGGCAGTACTACATCCTCCAGCCACCTACTCTGCTGATCTCAAATTTTACTAAGAAATTTCCCTTCCTCACCCACCATCTCAAGCATATTGTGTGTATGTAATCCAGTCGCTATGTTTGCAGTCAGTAATTTATTTGTGTTGGCACCACTATTGTGGTCTTGGACTATGTTTATGCATGTTCCTCTTCTCTTTTGCTTTTTTTAAATAATAAAACACACCCATACTT
The DNA here is from genome assembly GCA_963169105.1 of Ceriagrion tenellum. NCBI lineage: Eukaryota > Metazoa > Arthropoda > Insecta > Odonata > Coenagrionidae > Ceriagrion > Ceriagrion tenellum. The sequence goes on along the minus strand of OY720640.1, from coordinate 64,035,771 downwards.
CTGGACCACGTTTAAGTATGCAATATGTCGTGTCTTTATTTCTCTGGTCGGAAAACCTCTTATCATGACGACACTAAAGTAACATAACAACAAAGCACTTCCTTGTTAGTCCTCCTCTCCGTCCACCTCACCTTCTCCATCCTTCTCCTCACCCACATCTCAAATTCCTGCAGCCTATTCTTGTCCTCCTTTCTGAGGGTCCAGTTTTTTTTCCCAAACAATGCCTCGCTCCATATCAAGCTCTTCACCAGCCTCTTCTTCAAAACCTTACCCAACTTTAAGCACCCGCCTGACTTTCTTTGTCCTAGAGAATCTCATTACTTTTGTTTTCTTATGGCTTATCTTCATTCCAAATGTCCCGCACTGCAATGGTGAACTTGCAGATTTTTAAAGAATCTAAAGCATCTACCAAGGCTTGCAGTCCCTTCAAAGATCCACTAACCAGCGCTTGATTGTCCGTGAATCTGACTTCATCGAATGCCCTCCTACTTTGATTCCCACCTCAAGTTCCTCCCATACCTGTCTTACCATTTCCTCAGCATAAATGTTAAAAAGCAGTGGTGACAATGGGCACCCTTGCCTAACCTCACGACCTATAGTTGCCAACCCTGATTCACTGTCACCCACCCTCACCTGTGCCCTTTGCGTCATATATGGGTTTCAGATTAGTCTCTTATCTTGCCATTCTATTTCCATTTTCCTGAGCATCTCTGTTAGGTTATCCTAATTTACTCTGTCAAAAGCCTTTTCAAAATCAGTAAAGCATGCGAAAATGTTCTGGTTGTACTCTGTTTCTTTCTATGAGTGATCTCATCACTGCAACCGCACGCCACGTTGACCTTTCCTTCTGGAATCCAAACTGGTTGTCACCTAAATAATACTTAGCCTTGCTCTCCAACCTTTTATTGATTATTCTCAGTATAACTTTGGCTGTGTGTGAAATCAAACTGATTGTTCTATAGTCCTCACAATCGGATGCAATATTCTTACTTGGGATAGGAATCAAGACTGTTTTCACAAAGTCCTCTGGCCATACTCCTTCCTTGTAGATCCTATGTATAAGTTCAATAAATGGTTGCCTACTTTTCTTTAGTAAACTTTAACAATGCTGAGGGTATGTTATCTACTCTTTAAGCTTTTCTTGCCTTCATCTTTTTCAATGATTTCTATATTTCACTGTCTAGAATCTTTGGCCTGCGGTTATCTTCATCTAGGCTTCCCTCCTCCTCTACATCTAAATTAGTTGGTCTACTATTGCTGTCATATAGCTCTTCCACACATTCTATCTATATTCTTTCTTGAATATCTTCCTGCTCGATTAATATTCTACCTCTCTGGTCCTTAATCCGTTTGCCCTTGCTTACCTCCTGATATCAATTTTACCCTAGCATATTACGCACCTACTTCCCATTCCTTTTGCAGTTTCTACATTTCCTCGCATTGCTTTTGCACCCACTTTCCTTCGCCTGATTGGTTATTCACCGCAGTTGAGTATTTAGCTCCTTGTATTTTGCCTTGTCTATGTCAATGATGATGTTTTTTTGCAATTCCTTCTCTCCTGCTGATTTTCCTAATCATTTCTTCCGTAACCCACTGCTTCTTTACCCTCCTCATTTCTGCTACTTCTATGGTTTCCTCAGCTACTCTTACAATGCCTGTTTTTATATTCTCCCATTTTTCCTCGATTGTTCCTATTTCCTTGGCTTTGCCCATGTTCCTTTCCACTATCTCTTGGTATTCCCTCCTTTTTTGTACTTTCAACGCTTCCAAGATCCACCTCTTGATCCTCTTACTTTTATTCAGCTTTTTGAATCTAACCTCACAGTTCATAATTACTAAATTATGATCCGAGTATGCATCATCCCCCGGATAGCTCAGCGAGTTCTTCACAAACTTCCTGAATCTTTGCCTAAACATCTACATCTACGAAATACCATGCAAGCCACCGCTAGGGTATGTGGCACGGGGTGATTCCACACGAGGCATGCAGCACTCATCTCAGGCATAATCAAAACTGCATACATTGCCCCAATGCCAGGCGCTGGGGAAAAGAAGTCAGGACATCAGTGTGCAGTCAGACCAGAAACCATGAGAGTGATATGTAAAAGAACATGCTACCATGCAGTTCACCAATAAAGATACAACTACTGGTTAGTACACCTGTGCCCTGCCTCGCTGTGCCACTGCCGCCGATGGATTTTGTCCAGCGCACCGCCGATAGAGCTGCCTGTCCCCCATGTCGGTTCGTGCCGTCATATGCACCATGTATGAATCATTGCCTCTAGAGCATGGCTTCTGTATTTGAGTGCACCAATTTTGCTGACTTCTCATCATTGTATTTCATAACTTTGTCAAACATCACTCACCATAGATACACTGATATCCGTGCAGCAGGATTAACAGTCTTTCCTTAATAGTGGCAGTTATCCATACGTTTAGGGAGGGAACCATCTTCAAAGACTTCGAGATATCTTTTTAAGCTCATCTGCTAGTTTGCACGCTAGGACAGTATCCAGTGTCTTTAAATAAAAAATTCTTATTATATTCTTTTTTCAAGCATTTTCAAGCATCCTCTGTCATTGGAATTGTAACATTTGTAGACTATATCAAAATGTTAACTATACACAATAAAATACCTTTGTTCTAATTCATGTTTTAAAGTATAACACGACTTTAATTCAGCCAAAGTTGAGGCTTGAGGGTACCGAGTGGAGACTGCAGAAACTCTATATCTGCTACATGCTCATTAAGGGCAATGCGCCAGCGTGGGCCCTCATTTTGAATGTCTCCAAGCTCAGAGTATTGGACCTGATGTCGCCCTCAACCTCTAGCTCGATCCCACCCATTAGGTGGGTGAAGGTATGGAACGAGCTAGAGCAATAGAAACTCCTGCACACGGCTATGTTTCAGCATTGTATGTGACTTTTAAAAGTAATTTCTAAGTATTCTACCGGTAAAAGATAGGTTTAGGTGACAGCCAGAGAATCTCCCCCTAGTTTTTTTACACTTTTAGGGTTCTATCTGCCTCTAGTACTACCATTTTTGCCTCAGCAACCGATATACCATTCTCCATCCATCCATGAAACCAATTCTCCTTTTTTTACCTTTCCCTGCTTGCCCAAAATTCTTCCTTCTATCACGCTGTTGTGCAACTTACTTCCACAAGACATCTACTCTGCCTATCCCGGATTTCATTCAGAAGTTTCCTTTCCTCACCCACCGTCTTATGCACTTCCTCGTTTGCCTCCCATTTCATTCACCTCACTTTCTCCATATCTACATCTTAAATGCCTGTAGTGTATTCTCGTCCTCTTTTCTGAGGGTACACTTTTCTGCTCCATGCAACGCTATGCTCCATATCAAGCTCTTCACCAGACTCCTCTTCATATCCTTGTCTAAGATTCCCGGCATCAGCTCTCTTCAGTTTCTAGACGCCTCCTTAGCTAACGCTTTTCTCTTCCGTATGCCTTTTCTACTATGCCCATTTTCTTCAAGCGTGCTGCCCTAGTAATTAATATGTTCCAGTTGCTCGTGTTTGTGCCCTCCAACTTTAATGACCACCCTCGCTTTCTTTATCCTAGATAATCCAATTACTTTTGTTTTCTTGTAATGTCTTCATTTTGAATTTCCGTACTGAATTTCTAAAGCATCTACTAAAGCTTGCAATCCCTTAGAAGGTTGACTAATCAGTGCCTGGTCGTCCGCGATCTAAACTAACTGTATCATCTGCCTTCCTACCTTGATTCCCATATCTACAAAGTTTTTCACTTGCCTGTCAGACCATTTCCTCAGCATAAATGTTACAAACCAAAGGGCTGCCTTGGCCTACCCCACAACCAATAGTTGCCTTCACTCTGTCAAAAACCTTTTAGAAATCCACAAAACATGAGGCAACATCCTGGGTTTACTCTGTTTCATTCAATAATTGTTCTCATCACCGCACTTCCATCCCGAGTTGACCTTCCTTTCCGGTACCCAAACTGGTAAACCCAACCTGAGTGGAAATTTGCCTAACTCTCCTACCTTTTATTAATTATTTTAAGTGCAACTTTGGCTGCATATGAAATCAAACTGATTGTTCCATATTCCTTGCATTCTGGTGCTTTCTTCATTTTTGGGATAGGAATAAGCACTCTGACCATACTCCTTCCTTGTAGATCCATCAAATTAGTTTAGAAAAAGCTTGCCTAACATTTTTATTTATATTAATTAGCAACTCCAAAGGTATGTTCTCCACTCCTACAGCTTTTCTTGCCTTCATCTCTTTCAATGCTTTCTCTTTTTATCAGTATCATTGGACCGAGGTTATCCTCATCTAGTGTTCCCTCATCCTTCACATCGAAATTAGTTTATCTACTATTGCTGTCTACTGTTGTTCTTCCACGTATTCTCTCTACCTACCATGAATATCTTCTTGCTCGATTAATATCTCACATGCCTTGCTCTTAATATTTGGTACCGTTTTCCCTTTCTCCCCTCCCAATAGCAATTTTATTTTATCACAAAACGCACCCTTTTCCCCATCTTATTGCAGCTTATCCATCTCCTCGCAGTGCCTTTTCCATCAGTTTTCCTTCGCCCGATTGGTTATTCACAGGAGTTGATGATTATACTCATGGTGCATCGTCTTACCTAGTTCAGTGTTGGCATTTTTTCACCTCCTTCTCTCCTCTATTTTTGCAATCATTTCTTGCGTAACCCACTGCTTCTGAACCCCCTCGTTTCCACTTATCCTTTCATTTTTTCTGCCTCTCTTGATATGCCTGTATGCATATTCTCCCATGTTTTCTCCAATTCCTTTGCTTCTCTTATGTTCCATTCCTTTTGCTCTTGGTATTCCCTTCTTTTTTCCCCTACCAAAGATTCATCCATCAAAGTTCCATCTGATGGTCCACCTACTTTTTTAAATCTGCGATCACATACCATCATAACTAGGTTAAGATTCAAGCCTGCATTCAAACAAGATTCAACTGCCTTCTCATCGCGATCATTTCTTGTTCCTAATCCATACCCTCCCACTTCATACCTATCTCACCCTTGCCCCACTACTGCGTTCCAGACACCCATTACTATTAGGTTTCTCTTGTCCGGGAACTATCTGATTATCTCCTCTAGCTGTTATAAAGTCCATCCACGTCTTAATACCCATGGTTGCTTGTGGGAAAGTACAGCTGGGCTGTAACGATAGTTGTTGAGCGTACTTTTATTTCAACCACTAGTATGCTGTCCCTCTGTTCAATGTTTACTACCCTCCTCCCCAATTTTGCGTTCAATATAATAGCTACCCCACGTTGACTCTCATCCCAACCACTATAGATTACCCTGTAACTATCACTGCAATAGTCTACGCTGTCCTTCCATCACTCTTTGCACAGCTCCAAGACATCCAGGTCCTCTAGGACAACCAGGCAAACCATTTTGGTGCTGGGACCATTTTAGGCGAGAAGGCTGTTAGGGCACTGGGGCGTTTCAGTTATCACTCGGCTAGTAGCGATTCTTTTATGATTTATGACTAAAGGCAGTATTTATAAATGTGTCAAATAAAATTGTAACTATTGTATATAATTTGGAGTTGTTTACATAGATAAAGACCTTAGCATGATTTTTCTCATCAACGACCAGATATGCTTTTGCCTGTATGTTTGGTGTTTTCTATGACAGATGAAATGGTTCGTTATAGTACAGGAAAAAAATCTCCCCGCAAAGAAAAAAATCTTATATTATTTTACAGTATTGGTAGCACACCCACAGTGCAGTACTTAGTTCATTACTCACCACTTCCCACCACCATTAAGATGACTATCACTAGTCATAAATCATAAAAGCATCGATACCAGCAGAGTGGTAACCAAAATGCCCATGATCTCAAACGGCATCGCCTAATCATCCCTGCGCTTAAACAGCTTCGCCCAATCTTCCCCTCTCTATTTCCTAATCGATATTTTCCTGATAACTATTAAAAAAAGAGCAGCTCTTCCATCCGAATTTTATGTACTGATGAAAATGTTCTTCAGTCAATCTGTGCGATAGGAAATAGCAAGGTCACCATTTCTGTTGAACCATGGGCCACGTGTTCAGTGTTCACCCTTCATTGGTGTGGATTTCACTTGGCTCAAGCCTCTAATGCAGCATGATTGCTTATATTGTTTCCCGCTTGATACCATCTTAATCAATATTGTATTATAAGAGATTATAGTGACGATATAAAAGGCTGTATAACCAAAAAAGGTATCGAATATACTACTTCTTACTGTTCTTGAAACTATGCGTAATTAGGATGTGTAATATCGATAGATTTTCCTTCCTTCTCCACATCCACATCTCATAGACTTCTCTCTCTCCTTTCTTTTCCTTGCAAGGTTCTCTGTCTTTCAGCCTTACAACGCAATGTATTGGAAAATGGGAAGTAGTTAACCAAAGGGTTTATGTACATGCTGAAGGGTTTCTAATACTTCTGAATTCAAAATAAGAACATTTGGAGAATACTTGAACAACATTTCTTTTGTATTTGATCATTGGTTATGGTGAGTGAAGTTCAAGGAAGTAAATCTACGGTGCAGTCTGAGAGTATCAACCTCGCCTTGCATGAGGATAGGAAAAGGAATTGGAATAGGAGAAGGAATAAATTTCATAGGAAGTTTTTATATCCCACGGCATTGATGAGGCATAATTTTCCTTCAAATACTACTTAAATGATGCAAATAGTATCCATAACGTATCCTATTATCCATTAAATAATAAACCAAAAGCCATAGGAATTTTCCTCTGCGGATGAACAGAATGCTTAAGTGCATATGATGGACCCTACTGGAAAAGTTTAGACAGGTGAATGATGAGTTTATTTGGGAGAGTTTAAACTATGCTTCTGTGACCGCCTGGGAGGGAGAGTGATCCCAGCCCTGATGCAAAGAGGTGCAATGGGAACAAATGGTGTTGAGGGGTAGAGGTCTCATTCGAAACATAGAGGGGGAAGGTAGAGGCCCTGACAAGTAGTTACATGTTGATCCAATATGCGGAACCCAAGGAGGAGGACAAGGGGGGCCGACAGATTCCAGGCCAGGCTTTCATGCAATGATGGGAAAACTATAATTCCCTTTCCCTTACTCTGACACCCCCCCCTCCCTCTTCCACTCTCTTACACCGTGACATACAGATGCCTGAAGCAGATTCAAAGTATTCAAACATGATCACGGGAGCCCAATTTCATCATATTTTTAAAATTATTATTAAAAGTTTATGTATTTATTAACATAAGTTTGTCACATGGACACAATTGTTCACAGCAATATGTACTAGCTTAAGCTGCCACCTTCAGTTTGCGCTTTTGTATTTTACTCTCAAATAAAGGTTCGCTTTCTTTTCCATTTCATTATTTCTTCACTTTTGAATATCATAATTGCTAGTTGCTAATTGAAACAGTTGCTCAATTTAAGTCTTCCGTCATCATAATTCAGCAAGCATTTTGAGCTTTACCACAAACATTCTTTTCTTAATAGCCTTTATGCCATATCTTCATTTAAACACCAGAGCGCATATCAGTCGTTCGGTCTCCACTTTTCAAAACTTCGTACCCCGCATAACAACAATTACAGGCTGTAAAATGGTGTTTACATAACAGTTTACACAACAAAAAAAATCACCAATCAATCAAAATCAGGTCTCAAAAAAACCCATCAACTCTTAAATTTATCTAGGCATTGGATATATCACCAAGGTTAAAAACTAACTGAAACAATTTCTCTGACATTGCTGATCTTGCACGTAACTCACAATCAACCAATGCAGGAGCATGTCTCATTAAATACAGCTTCACGTCATCCTCACGTTCAATATTCTTGCTATCACCTATTCTCAACGTTGTCAACAGCCTATAAAGCGGGATAAGCGTCAAAACTCACCTGACCAGTCTTCGTCTTTACTCTGCACTCACAATCTCGCAAGGACTGTCCTAAACACTCGAAAACACGCGAGTAAACGCGAGTAAACGCAAACTTTTTCCATAGGCGCACAGGTCTACTGGTTAGTAGTACTAATGTGACAGATAAATAGCCCTACAAGGTACTAAATCTTGCCAGATATTACATGCGAGATCAGTAGCTAATAATCATGTTTAGATATTTAGACTACTGAAAAACCTATTTAACCTAGTCAGTATCCTAGAACTGATCTATCACCTTTTTTTCATCATCCAACACTGATCTATCGCAACTATGATATAGCCATTTTGGTATCTCCCAGTGTTTCCCAGGTTTTTCCAAGTGTACCTTTACCTAGGATGGTGTTTAAACCAAGTGTTTGTTACTACTTATTAATTTCTCCTACAAAAGTCAACAGCCTTCTCTCTGCGATCATTTCTTGTCCTAATCCATACCCTCCCACTTCATACCCATCTCTCCTTTCCCCCAACACTTTTCCAGTCTCCCATTACTATTAGGTTTTTCTTGCGTGGGACTTCTCTGATTATCTCCTCTGTCTATTAATACACCCCATCCACCTCTTCCTCCCTATGATTGTTTGTGGGCATGTTACACCTGTACCAAGATGGAATTTGTGGGGTGTGCTTATATTTCTACCACAATTATCCTACCTGTCGCTCACCTATTCAATATTTAGTACCCTCATCCCCAATTTTATGTTCAGTGCTCTAGCCACCCCACATTGACTCTCATCCCCACCACTATGGATTACCCTGTAACTATAACTTTACAGTCTCCACTTTCCCTCCATCTCACCTAACACAGGCCGTAGGCATCTATGTTCTTCCTCTCCATTTCCAGCTTAGTATTTTCTAACTTCCCAGCCCTTATCATTGTCCGAACGTTCCAAGTCCCTATTTTATCGCTGCTTTCCTTCTCTTCTTTTTCTTCTTATCTACCGTGGTCCTTGTAACCTGTGATGACTTCCTAGTGCAAGGAATCCATGAGATGATGACCTCAGGGGCCTTATCTCCCCCGATGCCAGGTCCAACCCCCGCCCCAGTGGGCAGTGTCCCATAGTTGCTAGGACTTATTTCTCCTTGAGTGCCATTCATTTTTCTGGGTAGTAAATATTTGGGCCTTGCCTCACCCGATGCTGGGCCCAACTCCTGCCCCATTGGGCAGCGTGCCATAGTTGCCAGGATTCATTTTGATTGAGTGACATTCATTTTTCTGGGTACTAGAAAGTTGGAAGGGGACTTCTACCCCCACTTCCCAACAGTGTTTTTCATGTGACACTATCATGGATTAACCTTTCATCCTACCCTTCAACCTATCTGGCATGGGTGGATGGTGGCCCTACTGGGAACAATATTAACTGCTCCCACCAGTCCAGCTCTTGGGGTCATTGAAGGCGCAAGTCCTTCCACCACGTCAAGGTTGTAGTCTATGGGAAAGGGGTCACCATTATAAAATGGCTAAAACTGTATATAGCTACTATACTCCTGGCATATTGTTTGCTTTTGTCTGGTTTTCCATTACTTCTTCATGAGTACATACTTCTTAACCTTGAAAAACTAGTTTTTTGTTGGTAAAAATTATACATTCTGTATAAGGATATGCTTTTGGGGCTGTTCAAGAATTACGTTAGACGATATATGCCATTTTTGACCTTCCCTCTTCCCCATGTAAGACAATGGAAGATTTTCTCAATCCCTCTTCCTCTCATTCATACATAAGACATTAGATATTTGTCCACTATATCCGCTCTTTATTAAATGCTCGCTTTCTGCAGTTTCATCTTTCTATAGAGGCTGTCGTACAGCTTTGAGCACTGGATATCATATAATTCTGCAGTGTTGGAGTACCATATTCATTAACATTAAGAGCAAAACAGTATCACAGCTGAAGAAGTTGTGAACAATCACAGGATATTTGGAAACGATGTAATATTTCAAGACAGACAAAAATATTATGTAAATTGGTTCCAGACCCCTTGACCACCCTCTTCATAAGACAAAGTAAGATTATCCCAACTCCCCTACCCCCTAAAACATCCTACATAACTTGAATGGTCCCTTTGCAACAGTTGCTCATAACATTCCTTGCATAAATGGTCCTCTTTTGTCTTCTCTTATTTTTGAGTCTGCCAAATTTAATTCACTAAATAATTCCTGACCCCAACCTCTGTTCTAGATGTTTTAAATTAGCAAATCATTCAACACACTCATGTCGACCTGAGTTAGGAATTAAAAAATTCCTTGTAATACCATCAAGCTTTGCTTTCGTCTGCCATGCTTCTTATACTGTTACTTCATCTTTTATGTACTCGAACTGAGTGTCTGATACTCTTGGAGCAATGAGACTGTTACATTTATTAGCATTTCTTTCTATTACGCCTTATCCTCTTTGCTTCCTTTCTCTCTCAGCTGCACTATTTTCATGAGATCCAACGAAAGGTGCCACCTTGGTTGACAATGGTTCCTCTACACATTCCATATAGTTTTCCTCATCCAAGAGAACATCCATAAAAGATTTCCAATCACTGTAATTGGTTCTTTCTATTAATGGTACGTGGTATTTTACGTTGTAAAGTAGGTACTGTGGTACTTTATACCATCAGCCATATCCAATTCTGATTTTCCAATGTAGACTACCAGACTTGGGACACATAGCCAGATGATATATGTATTGATCTTAATCATGGCCCAAATTGTACTTCTCCCCGTGATCAAGTATTCACTTAAGATATATTTAATGAGATGTATGGGTTACATCTCTCTTATAGCCCTCTCTCAATATCTGTAAATGTTAACATATTTCAGTAGAAAAATAAAATGACATTAAGGGGAAAATATGGAACATTGAACAGTCATTGAGGCATTTCTCAGATTGTTAATATTTCCTCTTCTCATATCAGTCTTCTTCATCTTCGTAGGTATTCAGTCCTTAGATTGGTCTGCAGCAGTCCTCCAGTCGGCCCTCTTTTCAACTCTTCTTTTCAGTTCCTGATAGCTCTAGCAGTTCAAATCCTCAAATAACTGCTTTGTATAATCAAGTGGAGGTCTTCCTCTACATCTTTTTCATTCAGTCATTCCTTCGAGTATCGTCTTTATCATGCTCCCGTGCCTCAGAATATGCCCCTCAAGTCCTGTCCTCCTTTTCCTTATTCTTCTTCGTATGTCATTATTTTCTCCTATTTTCTGATAAACTTCATTTGTCATTTCATCATTCCAACTGATATTGAGCATCCTCCTGTAGCACCAGTTTTCAAAGGACTTAAGTCTCCTTTTCTCTTCTTTCCCTATAGTCCAGGTTTCACACCCATATAGTGCAACTCTCCACACGTACGCTTTTAATAATCTCTTCCTTGTATACAACTTGAAACTGTTTGTAGTAATGAGGCAGTTTTTCTTGTTAAAAGCTATCTTTGCTTGTCTTATTCTACTTCTTATCTCCCTTTTACTTGTACCATCTTTAGTTATCATGCTTCCCAGATAAGTAAATTCATTGACCTCTTCCAATCGTTTCCCCATTCATAATTATGGAAACATTAGCGTTTCTTTGTCACATACCTCTGTCTACTGCATCTCTTCTATCTACTGCTGAATCAGTCTACTGCGATATTAATTTACTATGGCCCATAGAAAATATGATAGAAGTTAAAGGATGTGATGAAATATTTTAATGCCATATTAGTGCTCATTAATATGTAGAACACACTTAATGTTCCAAATGTCACTAGGGGCATTATATAAAGATTAGGATATCATTCAAGAGTCATAAGCATGTAATATTTGAATTTTACTGTCACATTTCACAGTCTGTTAAAATTAAGTCACTTATTTCATTATTTATTTACAACAGAAGCTCTTGAGTCCTCCCCTGGATGAGTGTCCAGACACCAACCAAGTTGTTTGTGAGAGATGCCACAGAGTGACTTCACTGCTGTCATGGAGTGGTGGGATGCAAGCAGCCAGTTGACACCAAGACCAGAAACAAAGTTGTGGACCAGACAGGATGGCACACCTGACATCATTACTCTTACAATCAATTACATCATTGCATTCCTTCACATACGGTGACTGCTGGGAGTTTGGTGTGATCCGGAGTACAAGTCATTACCATAACCAAAGGAAGTGACTTGTACTCCAGTGAACTCAAACTCCTGGTAGTTGTCGTATGTGAAAGAGTATTTTCTTGGAAAAATGTATTAATTAGGTACAAAATAAAAATTTTTACAAAGACCCTACTCAAATTTTAAGTACCAAAGTTTCAACGCTGAACAGAAGACCCTAAAAATTAAGTTGGACTTATAGTATATTTGTAAGCAATTTTTTCACCAAATTTTGAAAAAATTAGCCAAAAATTGCTTAAAATTGGCAAAATTTTCTAAATATTCATGAAATTTTGTAATTTTTTACTTTTTTTTATATTTTCCATAGGAGTGTTACAGTCAAAATTTATTCTAAGTCCAAAATGTAAACAAAGAAATCATTCTAAGTCCAAAATTTAAAAGAGCAAGGTGATGGACAAAAATTGAATGTGCATGAAAAGGATGAAAGAGCATACACAGATGTTCAAAGTTGACAAATTTATTGATTGCACAAATGGAGTACATCACATTATAAGGATCATAGTTTCCCAGAATATTGATACATTCCAAAGAATATTGTTACATTGAAAAATTAAAATATTTGCATTTGAAACATGAATGTTGCATGTTACACGAGACAAATCACTCTTGAAATCGCTAACATTTCACTTCTTCGATCTGCATTTCGTGGTACAAATTATCCCAATCTGTGAGGACATTGAGAAAGCTTTAAAAATGTCAAACTGGAGATCTTGAACTTGCAGAATTGATTGAGATATACTCCTTTGAAGATAACACCATTGAAGATCAAGGCATGTCAATTCAGCACCTGAAAAATAGAAAATATTTGTGAGAACGAGGCAAGAATTCACAATACCTGCATATGTATTTACAGTAAAATATGACTGAGTGGATGAAGGGAAATGCATAACTTTTATACTTGACTTCATTCATGCATTGCTAAATTTTATGATTATATTGCAGCTTTGATACCAGCAGTTTCAACAAAGACTTCATACAAAGACATTTCCAGTAGTGCTGAAACAATCACATGAAAAAAAGGCAGCATTACTGATGAAGTTGCACCAGTTTTTCTATGGTAGAAATATTTGACAAATCCAATCACATGAAACCTAAAATAGCAAGTCCAACTATCATTTGGAGATCTTGATCTGTACCTTTGCTTGGTCTTTAGTAGAAGCTTAAAAACTGCTTTAGTTTGTTTTCTTTAATGCTTTAATGACAATTATAATCCAGTAACATCAGGGCAACCAGGCCTCAGCAAATTATTTAACCTATGTGCGTATTCCACCTATGTGGGTGGATGCAGTAGATACCTACTCAAGTCTTTGAAAAGACTAGATATTTCTCATAATTCAAGGGACCCAATTATACTAGCTTTGAATACTTTGTATGTCCAGTTCATTTCAAAGCAAGGCTAAAGAAGCTGCATGGCTCTTGATATCAACATCCATAGGATGTTAAACCAAGATAATAATCAGATGAATAGTTAAATCAGTGAGAACAAATTAAAAAAATAAAATGTTTAAAAATTAATTATACTTCAATGTTATTCACAAAATATTTATAGAAAATATCCACATGTGGATGTTGGAGCAGTTATAGACAAAATCTTTGTTACCTGGCTTCTTCACTTCATTGGCTTTGGGAATAAAAACAATCAAGACAAGATGGAAACAGATTCTGTCTCTAAGTCGAGGCATTATAAAAGTTCACCAGGGTGATTACAATTTTGGACTCTCAACCAAAGACAAATTCTTTTTGGTAAGTTAGCTCCACTATACAAGCATAATATCATTCAGGACAAGATTTTGATATAAAACATTTCCTTATATCATACAAGGGCATAGAAAACATCAGCCATCTCTTTATCATGTCAGTCAAAACACCAGTGTAAGGCTCCCTAGCTTGATACAAAAAAAAAGGTTTCAATTCATTTCAATCTCCATAAAAGCTTTAAAAACAAAACGCTGGAATAGTGGTGAAGCATGAAGAAAACTAAGGGAAAATGAAAGAAAATGCTTAGCTCTTTTCGATTTTATTTAATACGTCAAAATTTACAGCAGTATAAAACTTAATTTATTATCACTTAAAAGATAGTACCATTTCAAAGGGAAATTGCTTTAAGTTTTAAGCCAAATATAACATTCAATTAAAGCAGTCATATTTACATGAATTATCGAGTTCTGAGGGAATGGAAATTTTTTAAGTAATGTCAGTTTTATGGGTAGCATGGGTATGACACAAGAACATTACAGATAATGGCATGACATTTCCATCAAGAGAATTTAGGTTTCTTATTATGATAGGAAATTTGTTTTCTGCAATTGGCATTGCTAGATGGACAACACCTTTCTTCTACATTCAGAGCATGGGTTCATGCCATCTTTTTCAGCACATTTAAACCGGGCACCAGTGACATTTAACAGACATTCCCTTTGAGTCTTGTTATTTCAAAGTTAGAAAACCTTAAGTATTCAGCTCTTAGAAAGTTAATACCAGAGATCAAAGGCATTATGCAAGTTTGGAGGTTAAATTTATTGCTTGAAATCTAAAACATTTTTGCTTTGATAAAAATCTAGCAAATTCAACTTTTTAACACTTCAGTGGCCATTATGCAAAATAGAATTAACATGCAGGATATAAATATTCCACAAACCTTTTGAATAAGCACTTTCCACATCCATGGGGTACCGGTTACAGTGCCATTTCAGTGGGATTACAGCAGTTTATTTTAATTTTAATCTTTATTCTCCCAAGGCATACAATTACATCTGCATGTGTGTATAGGATTTGTCATTCAAAATACAATAATAGTCCTCATACGTCATTTATTCACTAGCATACTGACAAAACATCACAGTAGTAGGTTGATAACTCAAAATTAGGTGGTTATATGTCTGTACGTTATTCAGTTTCTCTTATTTTTCGTTCTCATCCATACCTAATTGAAGTTTGCGACTAAGTTTTCCTCAAAAATAAAATGCCTATATATATATATATATATAATGTAACGAAAATCTACTTTACTCACTATTTTCCCTTAATTCCATGGAATGACATCAGTTGAAGCACTAATTTGAAATCTAGTAAGCAGCAAGAACCAATTGTGGAAAGACGATTTTTATTAAATATCACTTAAGATGGCTCACTATCTGAGTCTAGATGGTTAAGGTGAATACTTAAGGTTAATACTTATTTATTTGATTAAAAAATCCTGCATTAGCTGATGAAATGAGTTGCCTTTGGATAATCAAAATTAAGGAACAAAAGATATAGATTATTCTTTGAATATATTTCTATTAACCACATTTTTCCAGCTATAGGAGCCAAATGCAGCACCATTACCAAAGAACTATCTCATTTTCACTTCAATTTCAGGTAGTGAAATAGCTAAATTTTTTTATTCTACTCCCCAGGAATTTTAGTTTCTTACGATAATTTTAATTTAAAGTTTGAATATGTCCTCCCACTCAAATTGGTATTTTTCCTCAATAATCTGGACAATGTCTATTAAGAGCCCATGTTTAAATCTCCACTTACTGAACATAATGAATTACAATATAAATAGCCAGGAACCCCTTACATTTTCATCTCCGTCCACAAAACGCTCTTCAAAGATGATGTACTCAAGCTTTCCAAAAATCAAGAATAAGTGACCTTGAGGCCAAAGTCGCCATAAGCCATTTTAAATGATGGAACCACCCTAATGTTAACTTCTAGGAAAATTAAACATCAAGGTTTTCACGAGTTTATACCTACCAATAATTATTCACTTCTCATTAAACTTATTTCATTGGATAGTATCAAGTGTTAAGACTTGTTTAACATTTGTTAAAATAAAATTACTTTCAATTTCCATACTTATAATTACTAATTGAACGAATTTTATGTGTGAAGCTTATGCCATCAGGGTGATTGCAAAATTTAGACTTATCAACATATTGACTGATTTATTCGATTCTTGATCCAGGCCACTAAAAATATGGGTAAAAAATTTGCACCTAGTAAGGCAACATTTATTGGCTTCGAATTATGAAAATTTCTACATATCCGCAGATGTTACCCATTACTCAATTCACAAACCACTGATTAAATTCCACAGAAATCTCAGATTTTTAAGTTTTCATAACCATTCCTGAGTGCAATTTTTCTTGAATACCCATGTAATGCTGAACATAACATTCAACTATGTAAACCTTGGAAACATTAAATTTTTAAATCGGCAATAATTCAGCAATATGACCATCGCATATTTTCTCATGCACATCGAGAATTAACACAAATGACTGACCAAAATATCACTGATTAACCTTTGATCATTGGTTTATAAAGTATTTCACATCAATATCCTCATATCACAGCTAAGTCATTTAATGGGAGCACTCAACATTTAAAAACAGTAATGTCTTGAAATGCCCCAAAGTTCTACCATTCCTTACATCCTTCAGCAACTCCTTCCACTCTTTGAAGAACTGGTTTCTAATTCAATCAAGGATGAGGAATGAAAGTTATCAGGAAGGACTTCAAATAGCTCAGAATGCTAATGGTAAATGACATTGAAACAGGGGTTGTTTTTATCACCAAGTGCAACAGTATTCACTTTACCAAAGTTAACCATAATAGGCAAATATCAGCTGTTTGAGCCGAACATAATATTCAGAAAAGTCAATTCAAATATTAGAAGAGTCACACTTGGTTGTGTGGTCTTCATTAATGACCAATTCATGAAACATTGAAAGAAGCTATCTAATAATTGTTTTCATGCGAGGGTTTTCATTCCCAATCTTCTGCCCCTAAAGCATAGTGTGCAAACTAGCACAATAGAAGACAAAACTCTATTGCCCCTCCCAATGCCATACCCACACATGGTATATGGATGTAATTGGCATTTTGCCACTGCTAGAACCCTGTGAGTCACCTCCCATGTGAAACACCAACCCATTCGATAACCATGCCTCTGAAAGCAATACAAATATGAATTTAAATAAAATCTCTAAGTTTCATAACTTGAAGCCGATGCACAATACAAACGTCCAATCGAGTTCCGATTTTTTACCTATAATTTTTCACCGAATTGGAGCCTAGAATCTGATATGTGCCAGCATTTCGACAAGTCAGAGGTTATTATCACCCTATGGTATCATCAACATTCTTGGCTTCAATTTGGAATAAAACTTTTACTTGTGCACACTATGTGTAAGAGGATCTGTTTTTACTGCACCATGTGTAATGTAATTGCAATGCATTTCAAAGCATGTTCACTTTATCTACACAAAGAATGTCCTTTGTTACATGAAGATTTCCCAATGCATGCTAAATTTTAAACTAAATATTTCCATGAAATTAATTACTCAACGATCAGGAATGCCTCTAAATTATTAACACCGACATCAAGAAACAAAAATTTAATACCCGGAAAGGGAACTTGTGACTCTTGTAGTTACATGAACGTAAACTATTTCAAGGTTGGATTAACCCACTACTCCACCTTGACACGTTCTACCTTGCTATCTAACTTGCTACCGGGCTTTTTACGAATACGTCTCACTTAAGCTCAACATTCTTCTGCAGCAGTTGAATAAATTATTTTACCAATGCCGTTCTAAAATTTCTCTGCTGGCATTTCATGTGGAACTCGCTAGAGAAGGCAAAGAAGCCTATCTACAAATAAGCCCTAAAATGTAGTTTGGAATATATTCTTTTACTAGAACGCCGGTTTGAATAGCGAGCAAAAATCGCGGTATGGGTGTATCGATTCCGTGGATTTTTTCCAGTTCCGCGCCACTGCATGCCCACTGCATTATTTTGAACGAAATTGCGACCGCTCTATGCCAGAATTGCGACCCAGCGTCACTGACTATACTCTGTGCCAGCGTGCTGTTTCCATGGTAATTGCGACCCAGTCGCTACTCGGTATTCTGAATATTTATAATGGCCACCGGAAGTCGAAATTTAAAGCGTGGTCGCAATTCGGTATTCTGAACGGTGAATAGCGACCAGCCGAGTCCCAATTATATAGCGCGGTCACAGAGACTGGGCAATTCTGAATAGCGACGGCTGGTTCTCATGCACTCGGCAGAATATCCACATTTCGTAATGATTTCAAGCATTTTTCAGTGTTTAAATTAAAAACTTTCAATTAAGGACCCAAAATCGATTCTATGGCGCCATAATGATATGTAAATGAGATCACAATCATATGCCAATAGATGCGTGTTATACAAAAAATTAACCAAATCTATTATTTTTCTCTGGTCACTGGATAATATCACTTTGAAAAGTAATTATTTCATACTCTTATTAAATTCGCTTGCAAGGGGCAAGTATAACATCGCTAGTCATAAGTAAATAGCTACAATTCTCTGTTCTCGGCTGTATGATAGATATTTACAAGCACGTATGTACGCACAATAAATAACAAAGGGTTGAATTTCAAGGAGTACTCCAATTCAGATGAAATTGAATTCACAAGGGTTGAATTTCAAGGAGTACTCCAATTCCGAATTCAGACTTGAAATTCACGAAAAATAAAGTTACCCGTAATGTCATAAGAATCATATCGTGACATCCAACCCCTACAACACACATTTGGACATACATATGTATTTCTGTTGTATTTTAATTGTTCGCATACATATGTATTAATGTGCTGTATTACGTCTGTAATACTTTTGTATTATTTCATGGATTTCCTCTGTATTCATACATATGTAAAAGTGGTACGTATTACATGAAAAATACATTTGTATTTTTTCTGTATTTTCTAAGTTTGGATACATATGTAAAGATGGTGAAAAATACAAAAAAAATACATATGTATACTTCCTGTATTTTTGGGATGTATACTTGCGTGGCGCCCTGTGAAATTCTCATTTAAGTTTTATCCAGAAATCATTAGGTTGAACGCTTACGCCAGTTTTTCTTATTCCATTGATCTTTCTCTCATCAAATTTATATCCTCGAAAGTTTGCACAAATGTTATTCAAAGGTCGAAAGTGAGCACGTATAGTGAAGATGGCGGCCGTATATATGTGAATGTGTAAATTTGAGTCTCCATAAGCAAAATATACATATTGAAATTTGGCTGTCCATACAGGAAAAATACAAAACATGGTTCAAGTCGCATCTATTAATTGTTGACGAATGGATTAGCTGCCTGTCGTCACCTGATTTCCATTAATGTCTATATTTATATAAGGTTTGATGCATAATTTTTTGTTCGAATCACATTTAAGCCAAGGACTTCGCGTTGTGTTCATTTTTAATGATGATATCATGATATAAACGTGATGCCTTGCGCTCGAGTGACATGATGGTGACAGGGTCGATTTATTCGATATGTTGCACCATCGATACTCGAGAGGCGAAGAATCGAGATATCGAACGACCTTGGATGGTGAAGCCTTGGATCGCCATCTATCGGGTACCCTCTGAATTCAGGAATTTTGAAGTTTACATATAAGCACCTACTTCCGCATTTTCGTTGACTTCGTGTTCAACCTCAACCTGGTGTTTGGCTTGCCTTCTCCTGCGTTCGTGCGTTCTCCCGTTTTCAAGTGCTTTGCATCCGCTTATAGCGTCGCTTTGGTTATCGCTATTTTACGATAATATATATCTATATTATATATTCGTATATAATATTATATATACCTATATAATATTATATATTTTTATATAATATTATATATTCTTATTCGTACATATCCGGTGCTGTGCATTCGGGTAGACATTGCTCGACGGTGTTGTGTCGGTGGAAATCCATTTCCATCCCGCATCTGTTTGAAATTTACTGTGTCGTGCCCAGGCGGAAGCAAGCTCCAACTGTTTCCTGTTCTTGATTAATCAAGGTAAGGTGTGATCTCTCTTTTTTTATGGGAAAAATGGGTATTTTGGATGTGAAAGGTGCACGTGGTCCTCCATCTTTTGTTTCCTTTGAAGAGAATTTTTCGTACGTTTTCTTCGATAGTTTAGCGACTAAAGATGTGTTTCGATTAAATCTTGTTTTTCTAATTAATTTGCCAGTTTCACGTGTCAATTGTAACTATTGCACGCTAACTGGCTCGATTGAGTACGTGCGCATACGTTGCATCACCGCGTCCATGCGTCGCGGCTCATAATATTGTTTTCCTGATTTTTCTAGATGTTTTTGTTTATTGTGCTTTTATTTTATGACAAACTAGTCAACTGTAATGTTCGCGTTCCTCATTGTCCAACTTGATAGTCTTGTTGACTATCAAGTTTGCCAATGGCCAAATCCAAATCATATCGGCGTAGCTTTGTCATTATAAGTTTCCGTAGAGTTCCAAGCCTTGTTTCCCATTGTATTAAATTATTTACGGTAAATGTCTGCTTCCGTCACACACCTTTGAAAAATTTTTTTCGACCCTTTCCACATAGCGTATCCCCGCGAAATTTGTGTGACAAAAACTAGAAAGATGCCGGTATCTAGTGATAATTTTATTTTGGGGGAATAAGTAATGTACGTTAAATAGGAAATTTTTAAAGCTTGAGGTGATGTTTTTCCCGGCCGCCATTGCACTGTTTCCACTTTTGAGTGCAGCGTGGCAAAAAGTCTTCCGTTAATAGTTGCAATTTTCCTGCATGCCAAAAAAATTGTTTTGTTTTATGGGTTATCTTGATGCAAGTAACTGTTAATCACATACGTTCTAGTTGTTACGTTTGTAAATTAATTACGGCATTATATGAACGAAAAGGTGCGTATGTACCGAAGTAATTAATTATGGTTTTCTTTTCATGTTCCTTCTGCTTTCGTGAACCTACAGCTGGTGACAATGTAAGTACATAATTTAAACATTTTCCTTATTATGACCATGGCTGAATGCGCAGCTGCTCTTTTGTAAATATTACCTAATTACTTGTAATAGTACCTCTACATCCGTATACCTACACACTGCAAATGTATTTGCATAACAAAATGTTACTCTGCTTTTTATGGATAGCTTGGATAAGTAAGCGCGTAAAAGAACTTCTTTTTCTCGATAAAAGGCTTTAATTCTAACCACTAACGACTAATTCGAACCATGCATACATTTTTATCTACTAATTTAATGTGTACTTGAAATTTGGGTCGTATGAGATCTTATTGATGGTGTATTTATGAATTATGACATTGTTTGCTTCTATCTTGAGATTTTTAGAATATTTGCGTCCTCCCTGCGAGTGCAGTCTCGATGGTTCGAAGTTGCTATCCTTCTTGGTCATCAGGCTATTAAATAGGGTTTGCATATTTAGTTAGATCGCATTTTCTTATATTTCCTGTAAAATAGGATATTGTCAATCTTTTATCTGACGAACCAAAGATTTTTGTTTTCTTATACTTCGCTCATCATACTATGCTAATTCAATTTTAAGTTCCACTGTGGGTTATCTTCCAATGCTGTGAGTGATTTATTTCATTTTGATATGTTCCACTGAATGCAGATACAGACATTTACTTAGCTTTAGTCACTCTCGAAAGTTATATAACTAGCCTTGAAATCAATGCGCTCCATTGCTGATGCATCATTATTGAGGAAGTTGATCGTTCTAGTTCAGTTTTAGCTATGATTATTTGCAGCAATTTCCTATGTTGCAAAAATGTTCTTCCCCTTTGGATATATTAAAACTTAAAAAATTACTATTTACCAAGTACTATATCAGAAAATTGTGTAGAAATCAATGGCTAAGAAATCTTTAACTTATTCATATTAGTGTGGTTAATTCTTCTATTTCATGTGCAGCATAGGCCATTTTTTTGGGACGAAAGATTGTGATTTCCTTGATTAAGGAACTTGATAGGCCCATTGCTATAACATGCCCAAATCAGTGTTTAAGCCTGCCAACAGTTTGTGCCCCAAGCAGAAGCGACGTAGATTTCGGCTCTGCTCTACTCAGTTGAAAAGGGATAATGCTGACTGTGTCACTGCCACTGGTAGTCATGTGCCTGCTTCTGTGAGCAATCCCTCTGTTGCTAATAATTCTATGTCTGAGATGGTCTGTGTTTGGGAAGATATGGAATTCATAAATGCAACTGATGCCATAGTGGAGAATGTAGAGCCTCTGTCTGAATCTGATAGTGAAGAAGATAATGCTGAATTTTGTTTATCAGAGTTCAAGGCAAGTTTGGCAGCCTGGTCAATAGGGGTGAACCAGAATAAGGTCACAGAGTTGCTGAAACTATTGAAGCAGCATCCAGATTTTGAGGAACTGCCTATGGATTGCAGGACATTGTTGAAAACGCCTAGGAATATCAAGGTGAACACATTGGAAGGGGGGGGAGAATACTGCCATTTAGGCATTGTGGATGGCCTAGTGAACATGGTACCAAACTATGACTTGGGTAGTAGTACTGAACTGAAATTGCAAATCAATATTGATGGTTTGCCAATTTCGAAAAGCAGTGGCAGTCAGGTGTGGCCTATCCTCATAGGACTGGCTGATTTTCACCATACTGAACCATTTGTGGCTGGAATATACCACGGTGAAGAGAAACCAAAATCTGCCACCGAGTTCCTTCAGCCTTTAGTGGATGACATCGTGGGGCTTATGAAAACAGGAATTATCATTGAAAGCAAGCACTATTCTGTTTCCTGCCATTCCTTCGTGTGTGATGCACCAGCGAGGGCTTTTGTCACTCAAACAAAATCACACACAGGATATCACAGCTGTCCGAAGTGCTGTGTTGAGGGTGTGTATCTGGAGAGGAGGATTGCCTTCCCTGACACAGATTCCCCTTTAAGGACTGATGAGAGCTTCAGGGACCAGACTGATGAGGAGTACCACACTTCAATGTCTCCACTGGCATGTATCCCTGGAATCCAAATGGTAACCCAGTTTCCATTGGATTACATGCACCTCATGTGCCTTGGTGTCATGAGAAAAGTGTTGCTGGCTTTTATAAGTGGCAATTTGAAAGTGCGACTTCATGCTGCTAAGATAAATCACTTAACAGCAAGACTAGAAAAGACTCTAGTACACATCCCTAGTGAGTTTGCCCGAAAGCCAAGAGCCATGAAAGAACTTCTCCGGTGGAAGGCAACAGAATTGAGGCTATTTCTGCTGTACATTGGTCCCTTTGTGCTTAAAGATATTGTGTCACTAGAGGTGTACAAGCATTTTCTTTGCTTCCATTTTGCCAGCCGCATCCTAGTCAGTGAGAGGCTTCTGGAAAAGGATGCGGACTATGCCCAAGAACTTCTCATGTGCTATGTAAAAAATTATGGCCACTTCTATGGAACTGAAACGATTTCCTTTAATGTACATAATTTAATTCACGTTGCCAAGGATGCTATGAAATTTGGGCCTTTAGATGTTTTCAGCGCCTTCAAGTATGAAAGTAAACTTGGAGATCTGAAGAGATGCCTGAGGAAGCCTGGAAAACCACTTCAGCAAATGGTGAGGCGGATAATAGAGAGGAAGTTAACAGCTACAAAGAAGAGTGCTGGGGTGGCTGTGGGAGAAGTGGAGTGTTTTCAATGTAAAGCCAAAGATGATGATGTCCCTGATGGCTTTATGTTGCCTGCTTACTCTAAAATAAGATTTCGTGGAATGGAAGTAACAAGGAAACCTCCAAACAACTGGGTGGTGATGCAGGATGGGTCTGTTGTGTCAGTAACATATATTGGTACATGTAATTCAGGCATAACCTTTCTTGGCCAGGAGTTTAGGAAACTGGAACCATTTTATAGTGCAGAAATGTACGACTTAAATTCCAATGAAGTGGGATTGCACAAAGCAGGAGATTTAGGGGGTCACAAAAAATGGTCCCTCAAAGATGTTAGGTGTAAGGCAGTGGTGATTCCTATTCCTGAGGATGATGATGGGTATTATGTTGCTGAGTTACTACATTGTTAAAGTTTTAAGGTACTTAGTGCAGTAATTAATCAATATTATTTTCTCTTTATTTGTTTTGACAAAATGACTGTTTGTTATACAAGTTAAATACCTGTGAATTTTAGTGCTTTGAGTAATTTATTGCTGTTTTTTAGGTCTGGCTGGTTAATAGCAGAATTCATGGAGGAGAATGCAGCAATTTTCAATGTTGTGCCGAAGTGCTGGATGGAGTGCGAGGAGGGGCAAGATTTTGTTCTGTGGCCGAGAGGAAGATCTGCTGTGGAGGAGCAGATTAAGAAGTGTGTCCCCCCTTCTGATGACTGGAGCCAGTGTCTAGTCATCAGAAAAACTCCTGTAATAGGTACATAAGTGAATAATATGGTCATTAGTTTTTTCTAAGCCAACTTGTATTTCTTCAAATATTTTTTTTTACATTTTTAGATGAGTACCAATTGGCCAAAGAGTTTGAGGCAGTCATTGTCAGAATGGGCAGCATCGAAAGAGGCTACAAAGCTAAATCCCTAGCTCTTAGTAGAAATAAGAGGGTGATGATGAAAACGTCCACCAAGCTCCCTGGGGAATCATCTTCCTCTGATGAGGCAACGTGGGGCATTATCTCTCCACCTGTTAGCATTCCTCAGAGTAAGTTCATCTTCAGAAGGCATCTTAGTGAATTAATGATGCAACTTTTACTTACAATTTATGTACTATTTACAGGAAAGTTGACCAATGGAGTGAAGAGAGCGAAGACTTCGCTCTCTGAGAAAGAGGAGGTTGCACCATCACCCAGAGGTGGGATATCATTGCAGGATAGGGAATGTTCCACCAATTTTCTGAGTAAGTTTCTTGTCAATTGCATGTCTTCAGAGTATTGCAGATGTATACTTTATGTGCAGTCTCATTATTCTGCAGGACATAAATCTAATTATGGAATGGTGGCCACTGCAGATGGCGTAGAAGCTGCATTGGAGGAGCTGCATGCAGGTGAAGCAGAAAATCCAAGTTTGGGGGAATTCGTTAAGAAGTCTGACTTTGAAGCCTTTATGAAAGAGTTTCGTGAAGGTCAAAACAAGACGTTTGCCTTCTGCCGGGAGATAATATCCAATTTAATGGAAATTAAAGAAGAGATAAGGAGACAAGAAAGACCGAAGGCTGCCACAGAAATATTTCAATGCCCTATAGCTCTCCCTGTGGAGTCCTATGAGTCTTTGGTGGAGCTTGAAATGTTGCTGGGCTCAGAGGAGAACTTCAGGTCTTACATGGTAGGTTGCCATTGTATGAAATTAGTAGTTCTAAGTGGCTTTCACCCATTATTGTTGATGTGCTTCACTTCAATGTTCAGAATATTTTGTTTCATTGTTAACTTATTCCTTTCAGTTCAAAGAGTTTAATGGGTGCACAGCAGACAACCTGGGGGTATTCCTACGACGAAACCTATCAAAAGTGCTCACCAATTATGTGGGCTCCATGCTAAATTGGAATGGAGTAAGAAATAAGAAGCCGATGGTCAATTTTAAAAACATATTATCCATTTTTAAAGGTAAAGAAAGAAAATATTCTAGCGGATTCAGTGTGACCAACAATGGATAACTCTTAAACAATATCTTTTTAAAATTTCATCTTTCAGATGCAGCACGTCAGGTGCCTGGCAGATTTGATGATGTTGTTTTTAAAAGGGAAATCTGCCAATGGCTTAGCCAGGCAATGAGGAGGAAAGATGGCAGCAAAAAGGAGGAAAATTTAAATGTGGATGTCAGTGAGGAGATAGTCAACATGGAGGAACAGGACGAAGTTCATGCTGACCTCACAGAGGTAAGGTTTTAGGAAACTGATACTTTTTAATGAAAATTATCACTCCCTGCCTACATCTTCTCATGTTCTGATTGATACTATGTGTTACCTAAAACTTAGTCAGGTTAAGGTCTATAACTGAATCAGAAAATTGTTAGACCTAATTTTAACAAGCTCTAGCTCCACTACCATAATTCCGGATGATTATTCCTTAATATCATGTGATCCCCATCACCCTGCCGTTTGTGTTTCCCTACAATTGCAATTTCCAATTAAAGTAATTGACTTCACTTTGTCCAATTATGACTTTAAGAGAAGTGACTTTGCTGCACTGTCGAACTACTTGTAAAACATTAATTGGTGCCATGATCTCACTTATTTAGACACTAATGAAGCTTTTAATCATTTTTATAAAATCTTGAATCAGGGCATTCTTCTGTTTACCCCTATTCACACTTAAAAAACCTAACTTTCCCAAAAGGTTCAGCCTTCAATTGCAGAACATGGTAGGACAAAGTATTTTTCAACTGTGTATTTAAAATATGACAACCCTTCTTTGCAAAACTACCTTATACAAAGTGATATTTGTCTCTCAACTTTAATGTTTTCAGAAGAAGACATTAAAACCAAATTATAGATACTTGATCTACAAAAAGGCTGTGGTCCTGATAAAATCCCTCCCGTAGTACTGAGTACGTGTCTCGAACCATTACTTTACCCTCTTTAAAGCTTTTTTAAAGTATTCAATCAATTTAAGACCACCAATCTCTGCAGAGCTGTCTTCATAGACTAGAGACCTGCTGCATACTTAATTATTTAAATTTAAAATAGTGCTACTCTGTGACATTTACTCGGAAGATGAATATGGAGTCTCTTCAGTATAGACTATTTGATCAGTGAACAAATATTAAAGATTTAGGAATTTGATTTGTATTTGATACTCAATTAACATTCCATCATCACTATACTTATATTAAATCTAAATCATATAATAATTTATAGTGCTAATGCTTGGATTTATTTTCCGACATTACAAAAGTTTTATCCATTTTCAACTATTTAAATTCATTATTCTTAAAGCTATCCATAATGTCAACTCGAACATTTACTTAACATAGTGATATACTGATCATAATATCAGAACCTTGACTCTTGTATCTTGTAGAGAAACCAACTTACATTAACAATCATAATCCAGGCCTTATTAAAATACCAGTATGATTACAGATCTTATTCAAAGACCTATGGTTCCTGTTGAAATCTTAAATAGGGACCTACATTTCTGCATGAATGACTTCATAACTTGTGCTTCCCCTTCTCTTTTTCCAGGAAGTTGCAGATGATGCAGCCTTTCGGTTTCCTGAGCCTTCTCCTGGTGGGAATGGGCATTAACCCCTTCCTGCTTGATTTTTTTATTGATGCGAACAATGTTTAAAAATTATATTATTTTTTATCTATGTGTAAATAAATTTTTTGTTATCAGTATGTACTGGTTTCCTTATCTTTATTCCTCCATGACCTGTTTTAAGTTCCTCCAAGAGTCCATATTAAGCATTTTTTCCAACAATTAGCTCTGGATTCCCTTGAGAGTAAAATTATTGGATGGGAGGGTTGGTTATTATGCCATTTTAAGTATAACTAAAGATTATTTCAAATGAATAAGAATTTGACTCTATGAACTTGCTCTATTGACAGATTTCTCATGCGTTACTCCTGAATGTGGGCCAAAGGAAAATATGCTTTATAATATGCCTATTTTAGTAAAATCTTGAACACTGAAAATTTAAGTAAATTAGATTGGAGTGAGTTGCTTGGGAATTTATTGAACAAATATTTCAACATGTAAAGTTTGTGTATGTGGGCCTGAATATCAATATGTATAATTCATGTAATTGAGCCACAAGATACATATGTATATTTGACGTAAGGGTATTCAAATTTCCAATTTGTAATACGCACGTATACATACATCCTGAGGGACTTTTGAGGCACATTTACGTCACATATACAGATGTAATACGATTGTATTCCAACTTATACATATGTATTTGGTTATGTATTTCCTCCGTATTATTCATGTAATACAGATGAAATACATATCCTGTGTTGTCTGGGAATACAAACACTTTTGGAATTTACTAAATAGCCAATCTCTTACAGTTAAAAATGCAGTATATTAGTTTCTCTCACATTCTGAATGATGCCGAAGATAAAAACTTTCTATGCCCACCTCTCGCTCTCATTGACGTCTAGTGGTCATCCCATTATAAGCTTTAACAATATGCAGTGAGACTGTTGAGACCTCCCAGCCCATTACTGCCAACACACAACATTATCACCGAGTGGAATAATGTGCATTGCAATACTGCTAGTCCTCTATCGAAGGAAAACTGACAAATTTGCATGTAAAACAGATACTGCGGATAAAGTGCATACGTCGACGCGACGAAAGGTATTGAATAAGGGGCACTGGTTTCCCAAAACTGACACAGGAAAGGATCACTTCGTATGTTATTTAATCATAAGGATAGCAGGCATAATTATCTTTCAAAAAACAAATTTTCATGCCTATCTCACACCATCAATCGACTCGCGCTTGCATGTTGATATTTACATTCACCATTACGCAATATTAATTTCGTCAGTCATTTATCAGAATATATGACTGCATTAATGCATATTTTACAGCATATAATACGTAATAAGTATTATAGTTATAATTTAATGTATTTTTGAGTTGAAAAAAGTCCTACATTACAATCGGGAAATAATATTTCATCAAAGGGAGAGAGAAATAACAACAAGTTTGCATCTCTTAGTTAGTTAGCTGCTGCAAGTTAGGCTGCTGAATTTTAAGTTGAATATGATTGAAGAAGTTGTCATACAGGAAGGGGCGGGGTTTATTATAGCGACTCTAGACTGGGCAATATTGCTCACCTCCATTCAGAATACCGATCCGCGCTGTTCTGAGCCTGGGAATAGCGCGAGCTTCATATAGCGACCCAGATTCAGAATAAGGCCCTAAGTCCTCATGAAATTATGGAAGTACGAATCAAAATAATACAGTTTTCCACCAAAATTCACGCAAAAACTACACGCTTGTTTAGCTAATGGTTGCAACTGTGCTTGGTTGATACAACATGGAATGATCTTGCACAGGGAGCCGTCAAGGGAAAATATCCGTACAATCCGAAACCAACCCATGAATACACATCGCTATACAAGATGAATCAATGGCACATGGCGGGGGATGAATACTCTACCGACTAGCAGTATGCACGTCAGCACATCCTTGGAATAAATTAAGAGCTATTTGTAGGAAAACTTTCATTTGGCCAAATTCAGAGTTAACACTCCACTTTTCATGGGAAGGCAATTTAATGAAGTCCGTCCTACATTAGCGAAATCCTAACTACCTACTATCCGTTGCAATATTCCGTCACCCGAGTTTGAAGACTAATATCTCAAATACGGCTCAATCGATTTTAAAATGAAGGATATAACATCAAAGCTTGATTATTTCTGCGTTTATTGGTGGTATACAAAACTTATTACCGTTTGTATTGATTTCAGTGTGTGCTTAAAAACAGAATTTTAGCGCGTTTTTCCAGGTACCGGACGGATGCATCGCATTTACGGCTTCATAATAATAACACGGATCAAGATACCGAAACTTCCTTTTCAAATATTATAGCAAAGATCTTTCTTAACAATCATAACGAAGTTTCAGATTATTTAGTTCATTAGCATTTTAGTTATTAATGAAATTGCAAGACTGCGTGATTTTCCACTCCGCGCACCCCTGAAAACCGCCGTTTAAACCTTCAAGCTGTCGATCTCATCATGAATCCACTTATAAAATCTTAATGGAATTCGTTGCTTAATCGATATCGATTAAAATTTATTTTGGAAAAAGAGCGCGCTGAACTGCCACAAGCATGCCCGGAAAAGAAAGGGAGAGGCGCGTGCTGTTGCTTAGGTGGGTTCGACCTCAAAGTAAGAAATTGCTATATAGGTTGAATTCCCCACTAAAAGATCACAAATGGGTTACGATAGAGCCACAGCATATTATCCTCTTAACTATTTACATGCGAATGTTAAAATACAATCGACATATCACACCTAAAACCCACTCACCACACGCCCTTAATGGGCTCTAATACACGGCATCTTTTGTGGTGAAATGACCCTTAAAATGTGCTGAGTAAGAACGCCGAACTTTGCATAGATGCGTGTGTCTATTATACGGCACATCATTAACAACTCGTGTAACACACATGACTGAATTGGGCGAGCCGCATAAATATCGAATCTACTTGAATTAACCTTCAAGCGTAATTTACTGATGAGATCGAATGGACAACTATCTAATTTTGCATGCGTCATTGAAGAAACTTCATTGCATTATGCCAAATCAAGACCTTGTTAGTCCTTGGTATCTCCAAAAGGATACCATGTTAGAGATGGATATTCAACTCCTGACTCAAAACTCCAGAACTAAACAAATTACTTAACAGCTGTGAAATTAATCAAGGGCGAAAAAGAAAATATTCTGATTTAAATGCTATTCAGAAAGCCTTCGTTTAACAGTGCCTAAACCATTCGCATACATTGAATATTGAACCAGCAACCAGGCAAATCCTGGAACACTACCGCAAATTTTCGAACTCTTGCTGCATAGCGTTACTCGCAAAGACAACGCGTGGATATAAATAGCTGAAATAATAACTGCGGGCCAAGTTGGATTGGCTGACTAACATTTACTTGATCACCTTCGAATCATCATAATGGCGAGATGAAGGGATAAATACTGAGACGAGTGAAAGATACATTCCTAATAACTCACTTTAGGTGTTCGTCGCATTTCCACTGCAAACACCCCGACTAGTCTTTCCTCAGCTCCAAGGGAAGAGGACGTCTCCATGCACTAGTGTTAGCCTCTGGTACAACCAAGCCGAGACTTCACTGAAAGAGAAAAGGATTATGTATTAATCGACTATCAATGAATCACACACTGCTGATTTTTATGAAAGAATATTTCAACCAGGATAGGGACTAACATTAACATCGAAGCTAAAGTGACTATTTTAGAAAAACTAAAACTTCTCTCCGAGTTCTACTATTCTAGAAGGCGATCGGCAGCTGAGCTCATTTGAGGTAGGAAGGAATGGATGGAGAGAAGGTAAAGGATGGATTAGTGAGCGATGGATGAAGGTGGAGAAAGATTGCGTTTGCATTAACCTAGATTCACATGGAAGGAAAACGAAACAAAAGCGGACAACGGAAAAGCGGATAGCCAATCACTGGCCCGTTCCGCGGGCCGAAACTCAGCCTCTTCTCTATCCGCCATCAATGATTGGCTTTCTGCTTTTACGTCCTTTTCTGAACGAGTGAATCTAGTTTTAGACTACGCCATTAAGAGAGAAGCCAAGATGCTTACAGCTTCTTCTCCTATTTGACAGCCCAAGTACTATGGTAGCGAAAAAGTGGCAGTAACATTCACGACACGAGAAAAAAAGTATCGAGAGGAAGGGATCAGATAAAAAGTTGAGAGGAGAGGACAGCACATTTCACAACGAAGATTTTTCTGATACAAAGCTGGATCAAAATACGCCGAGAATATTGGTCCACCTGAAAAATTGGGCTAACTACGAGCCATCGACAGCTAAGAAGGTGTGATTACCCGGAATAGAGATTTCGAATTTGCCTAGGGATGTTTGCTATTAAGATTGCTCTCCCGTACGAGGTCGGTTCGTGGAGAAAGGACTTGTTTCGCTACCACTATACTGCACTTGAACTCCAATCGGCATTATATGGACCGGTAATTCACCGAAAATATCTCCACCTTCGTCAGCAATCGAACTCTGGAAACCTGAAGCAAGCATGCACTAAAGCCACCACATAAACCCTTATTTTACTTTTTAAAAATTTGATGCAATACAATATTTTAAGTAAATACTTCTCGGGTATGCGTTCGGGTTAAGTGCTCCATCTTCGATTTAAATTCAATTACAAACATCCAGGGGAGATCCCAGGGGGGGGGGGGGGTTGGGGGTACATCCCCCCGAAAATTTTGAGATTTTATGAAACAATTTTAACAATTAGACGTAGTTATCAAATACAACATTAAAACACTTCGATCACTGATCTGCAAAGTATAGTTATTATTATGCTCATTATTATATAGATATAATGATATAACAGTTTTATAGTTAATTTAAGATGACGGAAAATTGCCATAATTTAATGGTAGTCTCCCATTCCCCCTCCTCCCCCCCCCCCCGAAATAAATTCCTGGGATCGCCCCTGTAAACATCCCTGATGACGATGAAAAAGTCTATCGAAACATCGGCGGAGTTTAAGATAGAGCACATAACCCATACGCAAACCCGAGAAGAATTTACTTCGATTACACGCCAGGAGAAAATTAAGTCTTACAGAACATTTTAACTTCAACAGAAAAATTTGCTCAGCATAAGCGTAGGTGTTTTTTTAACGGAGTACAGCGTATTATTAAACGCTCTGCTAGTTATTAGCCACTTGCCTTGTTCGACGATCGGAAAATCTGCTCGCTGTTAAAATGCATTTCAAGAGGACGGTCGAAGCAGCAGTTGCTCATCCCGGCTAAATCCAGAAGTCATCCCTCATCGCTGCGCTGGTCGTCTTGAACTATCTTCACGGAGATGTAGAAGGGGACGCTCGGGCGAGTCATTCCGCGGTGAAAGATGAGAAACTATATGGCCTCAGATCTATGACGTGTCCGTTGCGTGCAGCACAAACAGCAGTATGTTACATTATAGCAGTATATTTTTTCTAGCAGTCTTCAAACAAGTGTAATCTTCATTCTCATAGGTGATTGCACCAACTTGCTGCATGTGGGAATCTTGGCTGGTTAGAATTTCACTTGCGGCATACAGGGAACTGTGGACGAAAAAATATCCAGGAAAGTACAACTTATGACAATTTTTGGAATACGACGTATCACGCGAGATTATCGAATTAAAATCAAACTAGAGTACATAATTCTAAGAATCTGATAGTACGTAATATATTAAGATTTTTGAATCATAACCGCCAAAATTAACTAATACCTATACATTTGAATGAAATTGCTCATCCATTAAAAAAAAACCAGTGAAGAGAACGATCTCTCTCAACGTGTCACAGAGTCATGATTTGTCACAAAAATGGCCACCAAAAACTGGAGTAGTATGAAGCTCTCTTAGGCCTCCACACACCTGAGCTGCCGCCGCTGTGAACACACCTAAGCGTTCGCGGCCACAGAAATGCTGTATTGTTGGTGTGAGCGACAAACCGACCAAGAATGACTAATCATGCGGTATATCTGAATTTACGAAGGCATATGTGCAATGGAAATAGATAGTGTTTCTGATCAAAAAATCACAATCAAAATTATTTCGACACTTTCGCATTCAAAATGCCCAGTTTCGTCGGCGCAACCCCTTGAGGAAGTTGAAAATTGCGGGCAAACTCGAACGGTCGCGTTCGGCCGCCACCCGCGCGGCCTACCGCTGCTCAGGCCGCGGCCGCTCTGGTGTGTGTGCACGCACCCGCCCATTGTTTGGCCGCGTAACGCTCCCGCCACGGCAGTCGCTCAGGTGTGTTGAGGCCTTTAGGGTTTCACGGTGTCATGAAAAACTACTTTTTAAGAAGAGATACGATATTTGCAGAAAATATTTCTCAGTTGCTAAATACACTAAAATCAAAACAAAAAATGGCTATTATTTAATAGGCATTACACTTCAAGAAAATTTTTAATATGTCAGCGGATGCGGAGAACCAAAGTTACCCATACGCACACCCAACCGCCGGAGGATTTGACAATGTCCGTTTCAGCGTGGCTAATTCTCTGAAATGCACCTCTTCGCGTCACGACGCTCACCGTAGCAAAATATTTTCCGCATAACTTTCTATGAACAAGGGAAACAGTCAAATTCCAGCTTGGAAAGAATAGAATCAACTGTGACACCGCATACTCCCTCGGTATCTTTTTAACTCGTACCGCGTAGCATCCAAGAAAGCAGGAAATGAAGTAACTAACCATGCGGACAGCACCCGACCGCGGGCCAAATATCTAAACCATCTCATTTGAAACTAAAGACATGCCCCGATGATGATAAACGAATCGTACATCGGAACACTTACATGACCAGGTGGATTGCCTTCACAACATCATAGACCTAGAAAGCACTGGGTCTTTCTTAGAGGGACAATTTGACGAGAGATCTACCAAACTATCCAAACATACTATTTAGGATTTAAAAATCGTACACAATATTAGCGCATTTAAATGAAAGATGAATTAAGTTACCCCGGAATCTGAATATCAAGTATGTATTATTAGTAGAATTAAGAGAGCTCGCTCCACGAGAATTCTTCGTCCTGGCCGTCTGAAATCAGCGCGTAGTTTCACCCCGCTATCGAGAAAAGTCTATGACGCACGAGTAAACTGTACCTTGATAAGTTTAGAAAGAAACATTAAATAAGGACAAGACTGACATTACTTTTTCATGAACGGAGATCCTTGCTTATTTTCCTTGATGACCAGGGAAACTGCCTGCCGCCTTCAGCAAGTTGGTCTTCAGCCGTCCGAACTCCTGCGTCTTCGAGATTCAAGTGAACGTACCTCTGCTCTCGCAGCCACGAGGAAGGGAGGCATCTATTCAAACGGTCTCGTCCATTGGACGGAGCCCAATTTCTAACCGTGGATATGATTGGTTGGTATGAGTATATCGTTGCTTTTTCGCACGTTGTGTTGTTAGAGACAGAGAGAATGGGATGGGTGGATATTGGGACGTCGAGCCGAAATGGTGTGGGGAGATGAGGGGAATGCTGGATGGGGGCGGGGAGAGTGGGGGAATTGGGGGAGGGGCAGCGGTTAACGACTTCAACCGATCAACTAAACATGGTCTGTGAAATGCGGCAAACTCAATAAGAATCCACGAGCGAATTAAAATTTCTTATTTGGAGCATTTAAGTCAAAATGGTTTTAACAATACAATTGACCGCATTCAGCGAGTTCTTCATGCCTTCTACCCTGCGAGCCGCCGCATGGGCGTGTGGCAGGGGGTGAAAGGACACCAACCGTGTAAAGATGGTTTTGGGAGGTGAAATGGTGACGTGTATTATGGGAGTGTATTAAGTGGAGCTCAGCTTTTATTGTGCGCGAAAAGAACGAGATTTTGTAAGTATCTGTTCGGTAATGTGTCTCTCTCTGATTTTATCGCTTCTGTCAGACCTAGAGATATAGTGAGGCGTCATGCTAATATTCAGTGTCGCTCTGAAACATGCCTTCATGGAGGGCGCGCGACCCTAATTTTTACACAGTAAAATAGTATCAGGAAAATTTTAAGCCAAGCCCCTGTATAAGAAACTAGAATAAGATACATAATAATTATCTTTATCTCAACGTGATTTTAGCTTTCTGCGCATGATGGGCACATTAAATGTCAAGTTTTGTTTTCAAGTTACTTTGTGAGCCGATCGACCGGCGGTTAAACGGGTGGTATTTCACAAATTTACTTGCGAATAACGCGGACCTGATTTTTTTAAATTCTGATCAGCTAATTTTGGGAGAATACACCGCGCGTTCAGCTCACTTAGATACGGTAATGATTTCTTAAGCTCAAGTCCTGGGCTCGGAACATTCATGGCGCTGTTTCGTACATTCATTTCCGGATACACTTGAATGAAATGTTGTCCAAGATTATTTTTT
This sequence comes from Ceriagrion tenellum, assembly GCA_963169105.1. NCBI lineage: Eukaryota > Metazoa > Arthropoda > Insecta > Odonata > Coenagrionidae > Ceriagrion > Ceriagrion tenellum. The sequence goes on along the minus strand of OY720640.1, from coordinate 64,000,376 downwards.
CGACTTACTTAAACATAATATGGAAATGCACGCCCAACGACCCACGATTACCGCCCCAGCCACCGTACGTCTTCGAAGAAGTACCCCTATCGAAAGTCGACTACTAGTCAGCTAAGGCGGAAATGACTCTCAGTTAAAAATTCTGTCGCGTGATTAGATTAAATTTATGAATTTGGAGTTGGTGGCGCGTCTTCAAGTTCCGAAATCATCTATGTCTACGAACTACCGTACGGGCCGTATCCAGTGTGTGGCACGGGTTGACAACACTCAAGGCATGCATTCGTTCCATTTATCGATTCCCGAATGGTTCCGTGGTCGGTAAAACCCGTTTTATGCGGGGCTCCCGATCTTTCTTATGTCAAGGAGAATTTCAGATGGAATTTCGTATCCTTTAGGTGAATTTATTTGCGTTCATATGCGTTACAGTGAAATTAGTTACTTTTACAATGCGTGGGGATATTGTATGCGAACGTTTAATAGAACTTTAAAGATAGGACAAAGCATACTACTCTCACTGGAATACAAACAGAAAGCAGTAGTTCTCGGATTTCACCTTATCAGCCCAGACCATTCCAATCAAACGCCAGTAGTTCCCATCGTGCATGGGTTTTGAGGCCAGCTGACTTGAGCCTGAGTTGAAGCAACGAGTAACCTTGGAGGACCCTTGAGGATCCCAATAGGTTTCCCGTGTCGATAAAAAGCTCTGCCAATACTAATCCATTCAAAATCGGAATGTATGAAGGGCGCATTCAATTTATTTGGGACATAGTATGTATGCCTTTAATAAGAGCTTACTTTCCCCTTATGTTGCGAGCGATACCTTTTCTGCCAAAGATAAGGTTTCGGATGCCAGTCGTTTAACCCACAGAAAAGAAGTGGCATTTGACATATTTCACTCCCTCACAAGTATTCGACGGGAGCCACCTCACTTTTCGAAGTGCGACGAGCCTTTTTTTCTTGCGCAGCAAATATTTGAAACCTCTGCGTCATTCACAACATACTACCCCGACCACCAGCTCTCGGAGCTTCACTAAGGTCTACTGATGACTGCTTCATTGAGACGAGCGTCGATAGACGGACAAACACAGATATTTTTCAAGTTTATAACGGCCTCTCCGTAAATTCGTGGAGGAAAAATACATCCCATTCCCATCGAACAGGTAGTTGGTTCATGCCGTTTTCGAAGAATGACTTCGGGCGGGTATCCAACCAATTGCGCATAAATTTTTCCTTCGAAAAGGTGTTCGATTAAGTGAAGCCAAAAAAATATAGTATACCAAAAAACATGCAAAACCACTAATTATACCATATAACGTGAAATAACTGATGAATCGTTCTTCTACAAACAAAGATAACAAGTGTTAAAGACTATATCTCTAGTTAACATCCATTAAATTTCAAATTTGATAATCTTTTTGAGAAATGTAGAGAACTATCTCTATTTTTCAAATCAGTTATTACATTATAAAAATCTGTTTCCATATCTTGGCTAAATTTATTTTACATTAAAGAAGAAAAAACACTTTATAGTTATTTTTCTACATAGTTACCCTCCTTAGTAATGCATGTTTCCCATCGAACAGGTAGTTGGTTCATGCCGTTTTCGAAGAATGACTTCGGGCGAGTATCCAACCAATTGCGCACAAACTGTTCAACCTGTTGACCGTTTGCAAAACGCTCTCCTCCAAGTGCTTCCTTGAGGGGCCCAAACATATGGAAATCACAAGGTGAAAGGTCAGGGTTGTAGGGAGGGCGATCAAGTGTAGTCCAATGCATTTCATCCAATTTTTAGGGTTGTTAGGGCTGCAGTGTGGGGTCTTGCATTGTCGTGCAAGAGCAGGAAGTCTCGGATGGGTTGACGGCGCCTTTTTGACCGATATGCAGCTCGAACCTGTTCAAGAAGTTCACAGTAGTAAGCAGCGTTTATTGTGCGACGATCGTGAAGGAAATCAACGAGTAAAACTCCTTGAGAGTGCCAAAAAACCTCAAAAGTAAAAGGCTCATTTATATTTGAATGCCCCTCGTATATCAACATTGAAACCTATAATAACTCATTTATTATTTTCTAAAGTGGACGCGGCTGTTTTTTTTTATATTCCTGTACCGAGATTCTCCTTCAAATGTACTACCTTGCATTTACGGAGCGAAACATGTGACAAGATGGAGAACATAAACAGTAACGAGAGAATTTTACAATAATGTGAAAGCGACGTATTAACGTGCGTTCCCTGTCAGGTGCATATTTTTTTACAACTTAAAAATAAGTTTTTTTTTAATCCAAAATTTTTATATTCATTCATTAGTTTGAACATTTAAAAACCCGGAAGAAATGACGGTCCCCAGAGACCTTTGAAAATGCCTCGGGAGTTTTTTTGTGTGTTGGTGATCAGGACACAAAGACATTTCCCGCCAAAGACATAATTATCCACCTACTGGAGTGCCAAAGCAATACTCTAACAGCACTTGAAAGCTCATCACTTCTTCTGGCATCATTGCTGGTTAGTACTTCCATGGTCTTCTATGAATTGGGCAATGCGTTTCAGAACTATCACATAGCATTTCGCTATTTTCCCATTTCGTGCGCTTATGTGTTTAATCATCATACACATTGTCGACCACTGTGATATCCATATTGTTAGAGTTAGTTTTGAGGGTTTGGCTACAATGACTTTTGACCGAACCCCTTTTTGAAATTTCAAAATCATGATTTATGTCAAAAATGGACACCATAGCTATACCAGAAGTTTATCTTGCTAATGAACAGACTGGCAAAAATGGATTTCACATATATGGAAAAAACATCCATTACGTAAACAATAGAAAAATGGAACAATAAATAGGTATAAGGCTTTCCCGGTGTATGCTTAGAATGTGAAGCTCTCGGGTTTCCAATCAGGTGATGGTGGTATGTGGCACCCACGTTTTGAAGGCATATTCTGCCATAGTCATCACCCTGGGGATGATGGTAGACTATGCCTTCAAAACATTGGTGCCACAAACCACCATCACCCCTATACTATGAAACTATAAAAATAAATTTACAAGTTAGAATTTTCCAGCAATCACTACTGATCAACTTACCATGATCTGTGAAAAGGGGTTATTCATCAAGAATCTGCATACTAATTCAAACTTCACCTTTGGTACATTATAATCAAAATAGTTTTGAGCATACTAAATAGTGTTATTTTTGTATTTTCCTCTTGCATTCATGCTAGACATGCAAGCATTGAGTGTTCAAAGAAAATAGCAAAAAAAATACCAAGCCACTTGACTGCATAGAGGTATGAATAAGAGAGAAAATGATTAACTTCATTTGGAAATGTGTTTCCAGCTTTCTGCAGTAAAATAAATTGAATTTCACTGTGCCAGATGTCAGTTTCAGTACCAAGCAACCTACCCAGATAGGAGCGGGGGGATAATTTCACTCATTCCCTTGTGTATGACACCCACCTAATTTTTAAGGTAAGGATAATGCGCCCATCTGCATGCTTAGCTATGGGTAGCTACAGGTATAGCTTATAGGGGTTTCGCCCAGAAGGATTTATTGAGCTCAAATGGCTGACCTTTATAGGGCTTGGAACGTTCATGCCTTTGTTTCATCCATTCATTTTTGGATGCACTTGTCGCGGCCATTTGAGTCGTCATACTCATATGCCACCACTACTCACAGAGTTCGCGAGGTGACTGGCAGATACCACCCAACACCATGACTGTTCTAGCCTGGTGGCACCAAGCTTAGAGATCTTGCCACCAGAAGGCAAATCCCAAGGAACAGCGGCAGTGACCACCATCTCGTCACTCAGAGGGAACAGTCGACCAGTCGCTGATATTCAGATATTTACATAGTACCGCCATATTGTAAATTGAATACCACCATGTGGCAGAAATATATTGTTTTGTTGGCTAATGTATATAGTGTTATTTCATCACCACTGATCAGTTACAAAGCTAGCTATACACTTGAATGGAGGCACAAGATCTATTTTGACTTACTTAAAAATTTAACAATATGCAAACTCAAATGACCCACAACTCCAACCACCTTAATTTTTTGAAGAAAACTCAGTATTGAAAGTGGACTAACAGTGAGCTATGACAGGAGTGAAAATAGAGTCGAGTGATTAGATTTAATTTATGAATAATGAGCTAGTGGTGTGTCTTCAAGTATGTCATAATTTCACTTCCCCTCACCCTGGTACCACCAGTTACATAGTTCCTTTAATTTCCTTATGGTGCATTACCTCTTTGTTCTTTTTGAAATTTCTCTAAGGAGTCTATTTAATATTTACACCATGCCTACCTTGCTTTCTTTTGTCACTCTTTGATGCCAGTTGTTTGATTCCCTGTATTTCTCTTGCTTACCTCTGAATTCACATGTGACACAGCATTAAAGAAACCAGGTTTTATTAAGCGTATAATAGGATGGTCCTCAGATGAAAAAGTTAAAGAGAGATGCTACTTTGCTCTAGTGAGGCCACACCTCAAATATACCGTGAGCATTTCGGACCCTGGACATAGAAATTTAACCAGAAAAATTAAGAATATACAAAGAAAAGCAGCATACTTCGTTAAAAGCTGCTACAAGCAAACATAGAGTGTTTTACAACTTTTAGTGGGATTAAGGTGGGAGCCCCTAGAGACTCAGAGGCTACACACTAGGCTTAGCCTGCTTGAGAAATTCAGAACTGGTGCATTTCAGAGCGACACAGAGAATATTATGAAGAGAGAAGATGTTAGCAGGTACTATCCACTATCAGGTACCAGTCATGTATGAGCATTCAGAGTTAAACTGCAAAAGATCAACCTGCAACAACTGTGATGAAACAGGAAGTTTGTGCACCATACTTCACATTGTGAAGTTAGGTTTTCAAAGCTACAACCACTCTTCCCCTGAAAAAACAAGAAATGCAATCTGAGAAGAAATCAATCCATCTTCCTCAGAAAGAGTCGAAAGACAATGACATGAAAGTTTGCTTTAGGACATTATTCCGTAAGACCAAATAGGAGTTCCTGAGCCTCTTTAAAATTACTTTGGGCAACATAAACAGATGAGAGCCTAAAATGGTTCTTTTGACTCATAAAAAAACAATCATATGTTGACTTGAGAAAGCAAATTTCCAGGCTAAATTCCTATTTTCCCAGCCCACTTTCATTTTTCTAGGTCAGTAGCAACCCTGGTTTAAAGGTTACCACGTAGACTCATTTAGATGAAAACTGTGCCAAACCAGCCAGTAATGATGACAACAGCACAATAGTGATGCAACAGCGGGTCTGAATACCTTACTTAACACACTGAATTAAGGCTTTCAAATCTGAAAACCATAGTTCCTCAGAATTAGTGTAAAGATTAAGATCTGAAAGTTGATTTCAGGATATAATTAGCTGCCCAAGACCAAATTAGAATCCCCATGCCTCATTCAGGCAAGGCGCTGAAAGCCTTGAGACCACACATCAACAGAAAGTGCCAAAAATAGTACTTTTCACTCATGGAAAAAAAAATTAAGACTAAAGAAAACAAATTTCCAGGCAAGTTCTCGTCTACCCTGACTTTTCCCAGTTTCTCTGGCTCATTTTTAATTTCCCTAACTTTTCCCAATCTGTAGCAACCCTGATTGTACACCAAAGGATAATATATGACAGAAAATTTAAAGAGTGCCTTCACCATGACGACACCATGCCATAACGACACCATGACAACCGATGATTTTTTGCAATAAGACTAGGTACACCAAAGAATAGACCATATTTGTCACATAAGAGCTATTCTTGCAACTATATCTGTGACTTAATGCAGAAAAATAAAAAAAAGTCATGGCAATGAATAGGTTAGTACGCACATGTAATCGGCTTCTGGGTTTATGAGCTACTGAAAAATGCAGATAAGACTCCAAAGTCTTAAACAACTAATGTGCATCAAACAGCAAAAATATGCAAGACAGTGATCTCTTAATGCAACTCATTTATTTCATGGAATATAATATCAATCATCAAGTGACATATGAGCCCTGAGGGCATACTTAATAAATTAAGAATGCTAAATAATTTTAAATAAATATTACCACAAAACACATCACAAATAATTATACAATATCAAAAGATATGTATGAATAATACACCACATTGAGAGTACACATAACAAAAACATCATACAAAAATACATGTTTTTTGTACTTATATCACAATCCAATGGAATGTAACTCATAAATTCCTAAAGTTATCATTGATACTATGATATTAAAGCATTTCAATAATGTAATTATACATAAGACAAGTTTTTTTCCCTGCAAATATGCAGTGCCTCTCAAACATTTAGGCTTTCAAATACTGAGATTGGCATAAAATGCATTTAAAGCCCTTATAAATCACATGAAGACACTACATAATGCTTACACTACCATAATGACAAAAATTAATCACAAGAAGCTCTATTTAAGGCACAGGTCAAACTTGTCAGCTAACCAGTGAAGTCAGATCAATAAACTATGAGCAAAATTTTTCTGGATCTATGGTAAAATGTGATTCAACGATCACAAAACCTAGGTCTAGAAGACTATCATATCATCTAATTCCTGCATCTTACTGGCACAGTGAGCCACATCTGTGATCAACTTCAAGTCTATGTCTACTCTCTTTACATTTTGGCTATTCATTACGACTAAGGTGGGCATAAAAATAGTTTTGAAGTCTTAATTAACATTAAAAAGATGCTGAAACAATGTGTAAGATACCTTAAAATAACAACAGTTTCATAAGATGAAGCTCTATTTAAGGCACAGTTCTTGTGGGTAAACCAAACAAGTGAAGGCGATAAACAGCAGAAGTTTTCATCTAATTGAATCGTAAATAACAAATGACTCAATAGACTCAAAAGCTGGACTAAGAAGGCTTTTATTTCTTCTGATTCCTGTACTCCATCTGCACTGCAAACCGTTGAGGAGACTGCAAGAAATAACCAACTGGGTCTTCAACAGGCATTTTCTCCCCAGCTGGAACCTTGAAGGTGTATTTCAGCAACAATGTGGAGAAGAACAATATAAGGGTGCTGTGGGCTACTGCCTCCCCAATGCAAGATCTTTTTCCTACAAAAAAATGAATCATGAATCATCAAATCTAACTCCTTACAGGGAAAATTCCCTTTGATTTATAAAAACAATACCTTATGCTAGCATTACCCACTCATTCATGTGTGAAATGGATGCATAATAATAATTTTTTTCATCCAGAGACATAAAATGCATATATAGGAAAAGTCAAATACAAAAGATTAAAAAAAAAAATCACATTATTCATCCAGATGCTCTGATACAGAGTAAAAGTATTTCTCAATAGGTATTTTTAAGTTTCTTTTTTTAAATCAATATTACAATATTGGTATCTAAAATTCTTTTGGGTAACTTATTATAGATTTGTATGGCCATTGTCTTTGGTCCCTTGGAATGGGTCTTTATAAGAAGTCTCTCAACATGTAAATCTCTCTTTCTTCTAGAATCATGGAGATGATAGGAGTCATTAAGTTTAAAATTACTGGTGTTCCTTTTTACAAAAGTTTGAGCGTGGAGTAGATAAATGCAAGGTACAGTAAAGATTTTTAATTTTCTGAAAAGGGGCTTGCAGGTTTGCCTAAAAGAAACACTTCCAATAATCCTCACAATTTTGTTTTGAATTCTCAACAATTCAGTCGATCTGGAAAATGAACCCCACAAAATGATTCCATAGGAGACCCTGGAATAAAAGTAGCCGAAGTACATGGTAAGCAGTACTTGTGACTGACAGAGAAATTTAAAACACAAAAAAGATAAAAACTGAATGAAGTTCTTTTTGCGTAAGTGATCTATGTGGCTACTCCAACTTAACTGTGGATCAATATGAAGACCTAAGAATTTAAGGCTTTTAGCTGGCACGAAAATATACATCCAACACTAGCTGAAAATTTGATGACAGCATCTTTTACTCCTTTGGACTTTTTCAATGTATCTCCAATTGCTAAGAACTTCAACAGGTAGGCAAAGAAACACAAAGCAAAGTTGACATGGGCCGAGTGACAGAGTTAGAAACAGCATGTGAGATAGAATTCATAAAAGACAGCCCAGACTTGTACCCAAAAGAAATAGAACTGAAATCCACACCACAAAACCTTATACAACAATTGAGGGGCCACAAATGCTAAAAAAAAGGACTAAACACAAAATCCAAAGCTAATTCATTGCTAAAGGGCCACACTGTACAGAACACAATAACATTAAGCATATGAGAATAGTTAACAGGTCATAAGGTCCTCACCCTTGAGAAGGATACATGTTAGATGCAACAAAAAATAAATCTTATTGCTTCCCAAATTTCAACAAAATAAGTACATATGTTAACAAATGAAGCATTTATATAGCCCCTTGTTATGGGGCTACCATCACTATAACCATGCAAAAACTTAAATTATGAGAAGCAGCTACAGAAAAACAGTCATATTGAAAAAAGTGCAGAGCGAAAACAACAAAGAATGCTTTACAAACTAGACTTGAGCTTTGCCGATCATCAATATTGAGCAAAAAATGACACCATTCGATGCACTTATGCAAACATTCATGCAAATGCATGCATAGGCATACACTAGCACATACATAAAATCACACCTGTTTAGTACAGTATAGATATATGCCAATATATATTTGATGACATACAGTCTTGACATGTAGACTCGTGAATACATTTAAAATGTTAATAATTTAAATACAGAGAAATAAATTATGGCTTAATATAAGACTGATTATATGAAATTTACTAAATAAATGAGCATAGTAACTCCCGCCTTATATCCAAATATTATCCTCCCACAAAAATTATCCAGTGATTTTCCCCTTTTTAAACCAATGGGGAGAAAGGTAAATATATTTCACTGAATGTAGGCAAAACATCTTTGGAATAGCATTATAATGGGCTTACGAAATGATTTTTTTCATGCAAATCAAGAGAAAAATTCTTTGAAAGTAAAATTGCTGTGTTACTACCTCTACGGTAAAAATGAATATCTGACTCTCATCTGTCAAATAATGTGTTCAGTGCATGCATGCCACAATGAGTAGGGAATACAGAAAGACCACTAATATTATTCCTTTCAGATACCTTGGGGGTACCAAGGATTGACATTCACCATGAAAAAAATCATTTGACTTAACCAGGATTCGAACCCAGATCTCCCAATTGCCGGTCAGGTGTGTTGGCCAGTTACACCACCAAGCCATCTTCCTTCTGGGCGAATTTTGAGGAGGGTTTATGCGAACTAGATGTTCACGCCTCAAGTCTAAATTGTAGCACAAGAGACAAAGTCATGCTTACAAAGCCCCTGTCATGGTGGATAAACCCAACATTGTCATCATATAACGATGAAAATTGACGAATTTCCAATCATTGCATTGAAAAATGATGTAGTACAAAAGTCACTCGCACAGGTGCATGTACATCAAAGGTTGAAATTCGCCATAAAAACTCATTTGATGGGTGGTGTAACTGACTAGCACAACTGACCGGCAATTTAGAGATCAAGGTTCGAATCCTGGTCAAGTCAAATGATTTTTTCATAACAAATTTCGACCCTACGTGTACATGCACCCGTGCAAATGACTTCATACCACATAATTTGTCAATGCAATGACTGGAAAAAACAATCTTGGGGGTAATTAGGTAGGCCTAAAATTTGTCGGGGCGGGTTTCTTTTGGGATATTCTGGAACAGTTTGCAGGGCTACAGTTGCCACAGTTACCAGAGATGGCTAACCCATACAAAAAAAGTGACCATGGATATGGTGCTTTTCCAGCATATTATCTGGATGAAGTTTTCTCAGGTTTTCAGTTGGTTGAAAAATTCCATAGTTACAAATGTTTTGACATCTGACACCAGGGAAGAGAATGGGAAGGCCCACTTCTACATTTTTTAGTATGACTATAGAGGGAAACACTGTTGCGATAGCTAGTGCCATTTGCAGCTGAGGAGTTAAACTAGCAGTCTGATGCTAAAAGTATCGTTGTGTCACATGACAATGACGTTGGTCTGATAGCCAATGGGAAATCAAGAAATCCATTCCATTTGGAGAATTCCGGCGGAGTAGTTGGAAAGTCGTTGCATTCTCTAGAATAACAAAGCTACAATAATGCAGTTGCTGATTACTGTGATTATGATAATATCAATAGTAAACAACAGACAGAAAAGCTCAACGAAGACAAGTTAAAATAAAAATCACCTAGATATGGACATGAATTCATGTGGTATGTTATGAAGGTAAGTGATAACCGTTTCATCCAAGTTTGCTCTTAAAGATGACAAAAATTGAGTTACAGAATATTTTTGTATTTGATACAGGTGCTCCTTTATTCAACCAGATTATGAAGATTGTCCATGAGGGAAATATACGTTCACATTGAGGTAATTGGCATTGTGCTGTAATTGTAACGCATATACTGTTGTGGATTTGGAACTTTAACGGATGCTTTGTGTCGTGTGTAGAAGTCGATTACTTTTTATGCTACATTTTGTCATGTGTTGTTCACTTAACAGATCAAAATGGCTTGTGTTATTGGTCGATGAGTGGTCTGAATGCCAGTGCAGCATACCAACAGTCATGTTTGAGGACGAATTCACGGATCTGCAGCAGTTTAGTGTTTGGCTCCATTCAAGTTTTTTTAGTTTTGTGTGAGTAAAAATTTTTGGTAAATGTTCTTGAAACAGGTTTATCCTTTAACATTTTTCCACCCCTAAATATTGCTGCTTTTCAACTAAAATTGGTTATTAGTTTTGATCAAGGCATATCAAGTGCTGTAAGCGACTATTGACCACTGCACGATTTTTCATGTAATGGACATAATACAGTAGAACCTCGATCTATCGTTCTCGCATTGATCGTTTTCCCGCTTCTATCGTCCGCCGTCTTTGGTCCCAAATGTAGTTCCATGCTGATAACGTTAATAATTCCCGCATCCATCGTTCCCCGAAGTATCGTTTTCCCACTTCGATCGTTTCCAAATCACAGTCCCCCCATCGCAATTCCCGCATTCATTGTTTAAAAAAGACGAAAACAAAAATTTACTCCGAAGTTAGATTTTGGGATTTTTGCGGCGCACCGCACCGGGAAAGGAGGATGGGGAGGGAGTTAGGTGACGAGCCGCGCAGGACGGATGGGTAGCCCTCGCCGTCCGAGTACGTAGTTGAAAACCTCTTCTGTCTTTAATGCTGCATTTATTTGTTGTTAATTATTATTGTTTTTACTTTCAGGTGCCTTATCCCTTCACTTGGGACTACACCTACTACCTTGTCGTGGTTATTGGGCTTGCGTGTTCACGAAAATCATACTTTTAAGGTCTAGTATGCATTTCTTACCTGAAATTTACAAAGTTATCATGTGAATCATACCAATGGTAGTCCACAATATTTATCGTGTCTTAACTTAATGTTGAACTATTGATTTCTTCATGGTTTTCATCAGTGTTCCTTGTAACCTGTAGTATTTGTAATACGAAATATTTGTGTACACCAAGATGGTTATTTAATACCCTGATAATGTATGGTAATGCATGTCTTCATTCTCCTGTAGGCATTTCAATTGTTATTCTATATTGGTTTCTCCTCAATCACATAAATACCTTTATTTGACCAGTTCAGTCTTTTAATAATTATTTGTTGGGACTCTAGTACGCAAACTACCATTTGTTTCTGTAACATGTACGTACACTGTTATAACTTATTAAAGGTTTTTGTTTTCGTCAATAATTGAGTTTTCTTTGAAGTACTCCTAGTCATTTCCTTTCAAGGATTATGTGTTCTTTCTCTCTGTGAAATTACCTAAAGCGATGAGTAAAGAATGGAATAGAAATTCAAATCGCCGCGATATTGTCACAGGCGAGCCACCTGGTGGCTGGGGAGTTAAACAGGAGGTGGCTGGGGAGGAAACCTTTACTATAGGGCCGTATGGAAGTGGGCCTTCCCATTCTCTTCCCTGTCGGACACATTCCTCAAAACATAAGAAACTATGGAAACAGCCACATGGTTGGAATCCTAAGAGGCCTCAATCGATATGTAATAAGTGATATGCAATTGCAGAAGTTGCTAGTAATCTGAATCTATTCCATTAAATAATGATTCCACAGTAAATGCAAAGAAACAAAAAGGCACAATTACACGTTCAGGATTGCTACAGACCAGGTTATTAACTTCCAAGACTTAACTAAGCTTTTCAGGCCAACAATTTTTTTTCCAGGTGAAATTTCCATTCTTTCAAGTCTATTTTAAAGAAGGTGGGAGGATGTCAGTACGGCACATTAGTGTATGTCCCGTGAAGTAATGAAGTCATCCAACAAATGGAGAATGTCACACCTTTGCCCTATGGGAAGAGAGCCCTCCTTCCAGAGAGCATATTATTCTTTGGTCTTAGCTGCAACCAAGGCTACAAATTACCAGATCCTAATATGAGGAAAAAAAAAATACTTCCACCTTCTCTTTGATCACTGCTAAATCTGGTCCAAAGTTAGTAGATAGCACACTACGATAACACTTGCTATTACAGTAGCAACTCGATAATACAAAGTTGGCGGGACCCAAAAATTGGCACTTTGTATTTTTGAGTTTCGTATTTTCGAAACGTTTTAATAAATCGCGAAAAATATTTCCTCTTCCCCCTGACTTCTCTGGTCTTTGGAAACTATTTAAAACAATTTATAGATGTAATTCATGAAAGCATTCCAAGTAATGCCTTTATATCGTAAGCTAAATGTCACAAACGCTCGTGAAATAACCTCTTAGTTCCCTATGCAAATGTTGACGATAATTTTCTCGATAACTTAATACCATACATCTTTACATGGCTGGTTTCCTAACACCCCCTGCCACATGCACATGCGGCGGCTCACAGGGTAGCATGTAGATGTAGATCCCAGATTTTACATACATACATGACCAATACAACTTCTTATGGGGGATAGTCAAACCTAAAGGTGGAAGTTTTCATAGTAAACACTCCAGAGAAACGCCTGAATTTCACTTCTGAATTCAACCAACCTCACCACACACAAATATCCTTGAACATTTGAGAGAGCAATCCCACTCCCCGAATCCAAGGCCACTTAGGCAGAGTAATAGATTAAAACTTTCATTGCACTCTTTCATTCAAGTAACATCACAAATTTTCCCCTCGTGAACATTAGAATGAAGTTAAGTTGCATATATAAAAAAATATAATGATCTATAACCATTTATCACATTTCTACACTCACCAATGCCAAATGGTACTAGCCCATCATGTCCCACTGCTTTCCCTTCTTCGTCAAGGAATCTTGCAGGACGAAAGTTAGCGGGATCATTCCACACCTTGTGATCATGATGGAGACCATGTACATTTAGTATCACTCGGGCATTCTAAAAAGAAATCGTTTATTACTGTGCAACTCAATGAATAAGAAGATTAACAACCAATGATAAATTCTTGATTAGTTTTTAAAAACTGATTTAAGATAAGATAAGATAAGATAAGAGCATACTATATGGTGCAAATATTACTGGCTCATTTCAGGGCCAAATTATTGAACAAAGATATAATTTGTCCATACTTAACCAATTTTGACAAAAATTGCTAGATGTAATCTACTTAATCATGCTGCTGGTCATATACATGGTTATATCAAAATATGTACTTAATCTCTGAGGATCATGATTATTGAGCCCATATAAAACACACTGATATAAAGCCAAATACCGTGTCTCCTAGCCCATAAGACTCACTTTTTTTACTCCAAAATGTGCTCTAAAATCAGCCTGCGTCTTATATGCCAAAGGTATAACTTTGTTCTCCAAGACAGGAGCTGCTTCATCGGGAAAGATACTATTAAATATTTTTCCCCGCATCAGGCCAAGAAAAGGGTTGCCTTCATTAAAAATGTTGATAATAACAATTGATAATAATTTTTGAGTGGATGAAAAAGTCCTGGCAGAAAGTTAAAAGGGTCTTATCATGAAGTCTTTTAAAAAGTGTGGTATTAGCATTGTGCTAGATGGAAGTAAAGATGACATTGTGTATGAGGAAAGTGACAACTGCAGCGACAATAACTACGTATAAGATTTTAGCAGCAGTGATGATGGATTTCTGGGATTCTACAAACAATAAGCGCTGACATATTTGCAATTTTTAAATGTGACAATTCTATTTTCTTTGTATAAACTATTATCATTAAAATACTTTGATCCTCTTTTGTCTGATTAAAGTATTTTTCGTAATTTCCGACCGGATAAATCACACTGAGTATTATAGGCATATTTTCCGTATATTACAACCTGATAAATCACAGTGCTTCTTATAGGAGTATTTTTCGTAAATTCTAATCTGATAAGTCACAGTGTGTCTTATGTGCTGTTGCATCATATTAGCCAGGAAATACAGTATATTACCAAACTGCTAAACAAAAAGTGAGAATGTAGACTAAAGTATTTATTTCTTCTTTGAATAAAAGGAACAACTGCAAATGTAAAAAAAATAAGCAGATAAAACAAGTTATTAGGTAAAGATTTACCCAAGATATATCAACAAACATTATTAGAAGGGGAAAATATTTGGAGAAAAATGCTTTTGATGTTTTTAAAGTTGCAATCTTTGGACTAAATTGCCAAATGTTAAAATTTTGACGTTGGAGTATGATGCGTCAGAGATTTCTTTTTTCAAAGAAGCAACTGAGCTGTTATATTACTGTCATATGTCCAGATATATCATAACCACCAACAATGTTGTAAAATGGAATAAATCCTGCAAATTCAGTGAGGTCAAGGTCAACTCATTAGTCCAATTGATGAGGAATTACCAAACAGAGTTTGACTCCATTGAAATTAAAGCTGCAAGCTTTGTCACTGAAAAACCAAAGTGGCTTGAAGGCATGGCTCTTACTTTTGGTATGACATACTCCCGATACACTACATCTTCCGTAGGCTCTGATGATGCATGAGGAATCGCAAGGGGAAAAACACAACTCTTTCGGAAAACTTCCAACAATGTTGCCTCAGTGTAACATAATCTGGAAGAAAAAAGATGATTAAATAAAGAAAGCAATAGCAACCAGGATTTTTAGCTGCTAAAGAAAAATCCTCTGAAATAATACTAAAACAATGAAACTCATGGGACCAGAAAATCAGATTTGTTAAAACATGGGATTTGTTCAAATTGGGTTCATTAGTTCAATGTTTTACTGTATCTTAAAAAAAAACATTAAAAGCTCATGAAACATGAAAAGAAATTATATTTTACATTACTACTTATTACAGCAACTATTAAATATATAGCTAATGGTAGTGCTGATTCTATTTCGTAGGAACACTAGTATCTAACTATTGCACATTTAAAAAATTATCATAAAAAAGGGAGTACAAGGATACTAAATCTATATTTCAGTAATGTATGCATCTAAGAGGAAACAGAAATGGATTTTCTAACTTGGGCCTATCTCCTAGGGTGGGTAGGCGGTGTGGTCCGACAACTTCATCTAACTCAGCCTGCACTTGACTTTGAATTTCAGGGTACAACACCATGTACAGCAAAGCATATGACAAGGTGTTGTATGTCGTTACCGTTCCACCAGCCAGAAATTCAAAGCAAGTGGCGATTAATTGGTTTTCTGAAATAAAATGTAAGAAACATACAAATTAATCTATATCCTACAAATAATAACACAAATATTGAATAGCTACTAAGAAAAAGGAGATAATATACTGGATCGTTTCATTAGGAATGCCACTGATTCACATTGGAACGCAGGAAGAATGGTCAATATCACACAGTGAGTGCTGAATTGGAGATAAACTGGAATGAAGTACCTATGTTTTTTTGTACTCCACAGGGCTTGAGTAGGTCAGTCACTTGAATTTTCAGTAATTTTCTAACACAGAAAAAAACAGGGAAAAAATCTGGATACTGAGAAGATTCAATTAATGGATTTACAATTTGTTTCAGTTCATGGTGAACACAAATTCTTTGAGATTTGGAACCAGAAACCTATCAAAGTTGGTGTATGGGTATTGGAAAGATTTGATTAATGAATTTCATTTCATTTAAGGTAAGCACATTAAATCCTTTGAGAGTTGGAACCAGAAACCTGTGGAAGTTGGTAACATGTCTTTGCTGATTCATCCCACTTCTCACTGTTTTATTGGAATTCTATTTTTATAAATAGTTATTGGAATAAAAATTTTATTGGATAAAAAATGGTACAGTAAGAGAAGACAATTATTTGGAATACCACTAAGACACTTTTTTTTTTAAATTTCTACAGAGAGAACAAGCAAAACTGTTAAAGAAAAGGATTTTCATAATGCTCAGCCAAACATGAGTCTACTTTGGGCTCTGAATTTCGATCAGTCAAAGAGATATCATCAATACATCAAGATATTCACATCGACTAAGGCACGGGGGATAAGTCCTATGCTATGACGACTTAAGTTACCAGGTACTATGACAATAAATAATTTACAACCTAAATGCACTACAAGAAAAATGGTCAACCAGGTATTTTAACATGAGATAAAAATATAAGGATAAATTTACAAATTTATACATCAGCAGGGATGAAACCACCAAATATGTAATACAAATTATAGGCAAAAGATCTACCTGTGAAGGTGGACTCTGGATCACTCTCTTGAGTTTTATGCTCAGCAATAAATGCATCCAAGTAGTCCCTAGAAACACCATTTTCATACGTTTTCCTGTGTTGATCATACTCCTCCTAAGGGTGAAAAAAATGAAAAAAAAATGAATTACATATGTGGCATCCTAATTTATACAAGAGTCTGCCAGCTCGGTGGGACCATCAACCGTCTGCAGTTCTACTGCATACTGACAGAGTCTGCCACCACGGCCATGGCACAAGAGGTTATCAATTTTTGCCCAGCTTAAATATATGACAGGATGTAAGGGTGACAAAACATTATTTAAGCCTTTTTGAACTACTAATTTATTAAGTTCAAAAAAATGAGCAAACTGAGGTCAGTTTCTGATAGAATATCTATAGATGTTGTTTCTCCACTGTTTACAGGTGGATTTGAGGTAATGTGCTAAAACTTCTTTAAAACTCCTTGATGTAGTAAAAAATTGATACCTATTGTCTACACATTCGTCTCCAAATTATTGTTCCTTCTCAATACAAGTAGGCTATTCATTAAATACTGCTACGAGACAACATATAGTGTTCCATAACTTCGAGAGAGATTAACGTGGGAGCCCCCAGAGACTCCACGAAGTGTAGGGTAAGAGTACCCCTAGAGGCTACACATTAGGCTTAGCTTGCTTGAGCAATTCAGAACTGGGGCGTTTCAGAGTGACAGAGAGAATATTATCATGATGCCTCACTACATCTTCAGGACTGACAGAAGTGAAAAAATAAGAGAGATACAATGCCAAACAGATAGGTGCAAAAACTCATTCTTTCCGTGCACAATAAGCAACCCCAATAAAAACTGAGCTCCACTAAATACACTCATAATACAAGTCACCATTTCACCTCCCAGAACCTTATCCCTTACATCTTTACACGGCTGTGTCCTAAAACACATGTCCATGTGGCGGCTCACAGGGTAGTGTGAAGATGTAGATGTAGTGCTATTCCTGAACAATCTTCCTCGAGCAAGCATCGTTTCAAGAACGGAAGTGCATAATCGCATCATTGTGTGAAATAACACTTGTTAACTTTGTTTTCATTGACAAGTGACTATCATTTCTGGGGATGGTCCCACGACTGCCTCAAATATGTAAATAACCTGTATGTACTCGTGTATGGTACAACTACACCTGGACAGGGTTAAACAAACAACTTAACATACATTTTTCAAGGAAACACTCCAAATTGTTTACCTTTTCATGTGTCTGCATCATCATTGCAAGAGAAGTTACCTTTGTTTCCCATTGTAATATCAACTTTTTGTTAGTAAAGCTTCCTAGAAAATACTTAAAAATAAATGATTATGTACTCATGTATTTTATATTATCATACTTGATGCCTATAAGAAGGTTGTGGGTCCCTGAAGTAAACAATCAACCACCCATAACTCTACAAGCCCCAAAGTGTCAGGTTTGCTGTTCTGAGAAAAGGGCCTATCCAAACTGTAATTCAATTGCTATTCAATCTCTGAGGGATATCCCTAATCAGGCAAAAGATATCAATTCTGCTGGCAGGAGTATAAGGAGAAGGAAGCTCTTCGAAAGCAAAGGACAGGCGAGCGACAACAGCAATGTGGGCATATATTATTATTCGTTGAAAGTTTACTGACCATTAATCTGTCATCTATGTATACATAAAGTAAGCTAACTTTGGAGACCATAAAGGCATAAATTAATAGCCAACATTAAACTTGACACACAGTTATGCTCCGAGGAAGATAGGCCTATTGCCCAGTGAAATGTTGGCTAGGGAAAGCCTAATCTGGTGTCATACCTGAGATGACTTCACCCATGTGATCCACTGGAAAAGCCTCTGGTCTATCATAAAGTACAATGAAAAGTCTGAGACTAAGAAATTTTACACTATGTACCCTTTACCAGCTGGTACATGTTTGGAAATCAGCTGAACTTCAATACGCATAGCAGAAAGCAGTGTTAGGCAAATTTTCACTGTTTGAATTCAAAGCTATCATAACCATCATAAATCTACTACAAAAAAGCAGTCTAAAAATTGTCATCTGTCAAAAGCAAACTTGAACTAAACCTTGGAATCGAACCTCGAAGGATAAGAATATGCTCACAATGGAGAATTGGCCAAGTGCGTGAAAAAAGCTATTGCCTATAGAGACCAAATAAAGGACCACCATACAAATGCTAATGTGACAAATATTACTACCAATGTTCACTTTTCTTGGCATTAAAGCTGCTTTGATTTCCACAATTTACAGTACCTAGACCTCAGGCCAGGCACCTTAATATCATGTACTCACTCAACGTCTCAGACTCAACCCCAACAGCGACTGTATACCAGAGCTGAAGAATCTTCCACAGACGTCTCATTTCATTTCAGCATTCTACTAGCTGATTGGTAGGCTTTTGGACAATACTTATCCTAACGTCCAAAATTCTGGCATATCATTCTACTTCCCATCCTATATATGACCAACAATTGATCCCTCTTAAAATCATCATGACACCTTCCTCTTCTTATTTTGTCCAGAATTCCTATCCTTATCCTTCCTTGTCATGTTTCCCCACTGTTTCTCTATTGCTCTCTTCAGCATTCCTTCTATTTTCGAAACGTCCTCCATCCATTTCTTCTGCCTCCTCCGAACATCTGCCACTAGCTCTCTCTTCTTTCCAACCATTTCTAATACCTCTTTATTTGTCCTTCTTGCCACCCAGCTCACCCTCTCCATCCTTTTCCACACCCACATCTGAAATGCCTCAAGTTTACATACATCCTCCCTTCACAATGACCAAGTCTCTGACCCATACAGCACCACTTCTATATCAGTTTTTTCACTAGCCCTTTCTTTACATATCCACTCAGACCCCCTCTCATGAATTCCCTCCACTTTCAAAAAGCTACTTTTGCCATAGTATTTTAAACCTTATGTCCCTACCACTAAACCCTTTGTCCTCCAAAATACTACCCAGATACATAAACTGCCTGACTTGCTGTATTTTGGGCCCTCCCACCATTATTTTCAGACCTGCCTTCCTTCCTTATTTCCTTCTAGAGATTCTCATCACTTTGGTCTTCTTATGGCTTATCTTAATCCTGTACCTCTCACACTGCATCACAGACATCTATACAGATTTATTTCATGATTCTGCTCTGCAACTTGGAGCAAATCTGTTTGTGCAGGACACTGGAATAAGAATTGATACTGAGAGTGATTGTAGCAACTTATTCCTTTCCTCATTACTATTTCCACTGCGGAAGAAACATGAATTGTTGAAAATCAAGAGAGTGCCATGGTGCATATGATTTTATTTCATAAAAATCTTTGCTCTTACTCTCAATGGGAATACTTCATCTCTATGTAAGGTCATCAAAATGTAGCAAATTTCATAATATAACAGCACAGTGATCATCCTGTGATGGCACTCAATGCATTTTTCACTCTGCCATCAGAGAAGCTGTTTGAATCTGGGTTCCAGAATGGAGGGTAAGGCAAAAAGCTCTCTTAGGCAACAGAAGAAGCCATAAATAAATGCGAGTTCTCAGCAGAAATATACAGCCCCCTAAAGTCAAACAATTTTACATAAGAATAGTTACTTAATGAGAAAGAGATTAGAACGTAGTACCATAAATCAACTACGGCATATTCCAAACTGAACACAATGCATCTAATGCAGATGGTCTTCATTTATAAGTGGTTGCATTTAAAATGAAGGAATATCTTCAAAAAAAAGTAGCTTGAGTGAAACATCATTCCACTTATAAATCAATAAATTTGGTCTCACTTTAGAGAAAAATTTCTTACTCTTCCTAAGGTACCAAAATATCAGCCCATTACTGAGCTCCTTTCTGAGATTTCTGACAAAAAATACCAGCCCTTTTACATGGGAAAAGGTATGAGCATGTACTCCAGAGAGACCTTATTTAAAAAATTAGGAATTTCCAACACCTAGATCTCGTCAAAAAATTAAAAGTGTGAAGTTTTAATGTTTTCTCATCAATTTTTGAGAATGAATCTTTGTCACCACAATAATTCTTTTAGGATTACAAAGAAACCTTCCATTGTCAAGAAGTTTTTAACATACCATGCGAAAAAATGATTCAACTTAAAGACATAGATATTTATACTTAACCAGCTGTGCCCAGCATGCGTTGCAATGCCTCCTTTTCTTTCTAAGTAGGCACATATATTCAGAGCAGACACAAACGAACTTGAGACCTAGCCCATGCTCATGCCATCATTTGTGCATTACGAATTCCTGTGTAGGGATCAAGAATTCATTATTCCTGATCCCTACACAGGAATTCGTAATGCACAAATGATGGCATGAATTTCTATTCCATGCCTATGATGCTGTTTCCAAGTAAACAATATATTCTATTGTTGAAGTAGTGCAAAAATGTAAGATTTTCAAGGTTAAAAATCTAATTTTAGGAAAAATCAAAGCATATACAAAAATTGAATACAAGAATTCAAACAACTCAAACGAAGAGACCACAGCACCAAATAAAATTCTACGTACAAACAAACTGCATACCTTTCAACACATTGATACGATTCTGATGAACGCAATATTATGTCTCACTGTTATGATTCTCATGCACGTGATTAAGTAACTCTTAAACAATCTGCTTCGTAATTTGCTAGTTGTTCCTCAGTCATTTGAGAAGCTCGAGAGCCAACACTCATTTGTTGAAGCAACTTGCACTCCACCAATTATACGATGGCGTTCATAATTCAGAAACCTTCGCGGGAGCACACACAACAACTCAACAAAGTTTCATCTTAATCTGATGAATGGTATTGGAACACATAGAAGACGAACAAACAAACATTCCTTTTTATATATCAGATTATTTATAATTTCAGTCACATAAAAGTATTTAATTCCATAATTAACAATGGAATATTTAATTCATGCTTCCTTCAGCAGCTGAAATTAAAATGTAAACTTTGATTATGCTTTCCATTATGACTAGGGAACTATTTCCCTCAAACTACCATAACTGGTAGTGGATTATATGAATTAAACTATTTAGTACATCCTGCAGGAAACTTAAAGAATCATTTTGTGGACTGAAAAAGGTGACTATGTAATACAAAAGCTATCAATGGCATTCACAAGCAATAACACTAGGTCAATGGACACCACACAACTAACCTGAAAGAAATACTGCAACCAATTGTACATCTTCTTCACCCGAGGCACTTTGGATGAAGGGAGAAGGTGATGTAAAGTCAATGGGTAAACAGCAAACAGGCCACCAGAAGGGTCAGTAATACTCCAGATTTTCCTAATGTTGTGCATCACCTTCCTAAGTGTAGGGTCAGAGTATTCAAACCTCTTCCCAATAATTAACTGCAGAAGCGAGTTCAGATTGGCCATGGCTAATATATCTTGCACCTGTGAATAACATTCAATTCAACTAAATACCTAATATTCTAGCCACATGAACAAAACATTTGCGATATAAAACAATGAACACAACAATAAATAATCTGTACACCATTAATAGTTACCAAATATCAAAGGTTATTACTATCCCATACAAAACTCTAAGTCTAGGATTGGATTGGATATTAGAAGAGGCGACCAACAGCTAAGGTCACTTATGCCACAGGGGACAGTAAGGGAGGAAGGGTGGATATAAACCCGGAGTTGGCATTAGCCTACTCTTAACGAAAGGCACCACGCCTTAACGTCTCATCCAACAGAGGAAGTACTGCACTTGAAGTGCCCTCCACAAGACACTCAAGTAGGGATCAGGTGTCCTCAAAAAAACATCCTCCTCTGCAGGGATTTGAACCCTGGCTGCCCGTATGGCTAGCCATTACTCTAGCCACCACACCACCCCGATTTCCAACTCTTAAGTCTACAGAACCACCTGTAGACCATCCTTTATTATGGAGAACAAAAATGGAAATAAAAAATCAAAATTCATAGAAAAAATGAATAACTAGGGAAAAAGACTAGAAGTCTCAAGAAAGACATTTTGACCAGAAAAGGAAGACAACACACAGTAAAGAGATAAGGACCTGTTTAGAGAACCAGGCATAGAAGTGAGAAGGCCATGGGAAAATTGGCAATGGAAACAGCATGGGTCTCTAAAAAAACCAAGCTGGAAGAAGACTTATATATTGTAATTGTAAAAAATATTGTAATGATGGCCTGAAGTTAGATATGGGTAAGATGAAGGTCACTCAGGAAGTCGCTAAAGGCATGGAGGTAGAAAATGGCAAGGCCAAATACCACACTGAATATAAGTGGACTTGAGGATAAAGTATTATACATTTCATTTCTGAGGACATACAAATACCAATCAAGATCATGGGACACCAATTTTCAAGAGCACTGACTCCCAAGGATTTTATTTATGATGATTCTAATATATTTTTAAGTAGAGTAAATACACCAGAGACCCGCAGAGGTGCCCAAGTGCTCACTTGAACTTGCTCTCTGACAGAGCCAGCCCAGTTAGATTGAAACCTTAACTTGCTCAGAAAGATTGGCCTCAATCCAGCAAATATACGAGACACCTAGTGCACATCACAAAATGATTCCTTCCGCCTTGACTGAGCTTTTGGACTTCAAATCCAAGAAGAAAATCACCCCACTGACCCAGAGCCCATTTCTCAAACTAACAGAGAAAACTTAAGAATGAGTTTTGACTCAACTGAGGATAAGTGACAGAGAATGTGACATTATATTTAGCCATCTATATTACTGTTATGTATAAAAGACATTAATAAAAAATAAACATAGTTGAAACAAATTAAGCTTCACAATAAAAATTAACCAGAACAGGAAAGAGAGAATAGGTAAGTACCATATGCTGCAGCCTGTAAAATGCACTGGCCCCTAAGCCAAACTCTGGTTTCCAGATAAGATCTAAAAAAAATAAATAGATACCTATGTATATGTTAATGCTAAAAAATTATGGGAAGACAATAATAGTTAACTTCCTAAAATAGCAGCTATATTAAAATTACTCATCCATGGACCTCAGAAACAATAGAATGGTGGAATGTTCATCTATTACTGCTCTGCAGCCCCAACGTAAAGTCTGTTTGCTCAAGCTGATGTACATAGCAACATGCATTTCAAATTGCCTTGAGTAAAATGGTGAATTGCAAGAATGAATGAATGCTAGATGGCAAAATAGCCCTGGTCTATCTCCAATAGTTATTGTATGCGAGATTGAGAAAAAAATGCTGTTTAGAATAGTGAAAGTTCGTGCTTTGTGTAAAAAAGGCTCAAGGGTGGTAAATATGACCCTCTCACACTACTATCATATGAACAATGTTATGCTGAATTCGTAATGTGAATGTACGTTCGTACCATGGTAATCCATAATTCCTAACTAGGTCACACAGGTACCACTGGTACTGCAAGCAGACACCAGACATTATGAATAATAGTAATGAAAAAAAGGCAATCAATAAGGAGGAGATGACGTTCCTGCAATACATTCACATAGAAATGAGTCACTTGTCTGAAAAAAACATTTCAAAAGCCTCAAAACACAGGAAAATGGTATTTCTTACTTTGATTGCTTGCTTTAGCTCACCGTGACGCCCCAGTGGTGGGGGGTGAGGGTAACACCGAGGTCATGATAGTAGTGTGAATGCATGTAGGGATGGTAAGTTGGTCATTATGATCTGAACAAGGCATATTTCTGTCCCTTTGCTTAGCAGTTTAAAATCCATTTTGTAATTAATAAGAACTACTTTTGCAATGTTCACAATAAAATGTTTAAACTGATTGTCTAATAGTCTACACCTACATCTCATTAACTCTTCCATGGAAAAGGAGTAAAGACTTTACTACGCCTTCAGACTACACTCTTTCCTTACAGTCACCATCAAATACTCTAATGAAATCAAAATATGGCATAACATACAATACACATAACAGTGAGCGAAGTACTAAATACTAACTGGTGTTATTTTTGATCCACCATTTCCATCAATTAAATGCTCCATTTCAGCAAGGACGGATTTGATTTCCTCATGAACTATGTCCTCCAGCCCTTTCGCTCCATTAGCCAAATGCTTCACGGCAAACTGCCGATGTTGATGCCATTTCAGCCCTGATGTTGCAGTGATACCTAAAACAAATTTTAATAATATCTTTCATGAAACTATCAAACTTACTACCGGGAAATAGAGTCAAATCAGGAAGTACACAATTCTCAGATTTTTCCTTAGCAGAAAAACTTCAAGATACAGTTGAATTTTTACAAAATCTAATCAAAATGAGATCAATCTCATAGAGCAATGAGGCAGTGGTCAAAATACTTTTCGCATTAAAAAAGATCAGGAACAATGAACTAATTCTACCTACTGGAACCTTCAAGTCGACATTAATTTTTTTTAAAATTGCTCCAAATAATACAAACTGCCGTGAATTATCTGTGGAATAATATTTGTGTCCCCACAAAGAGATATTTACCATAATGCTCTCCTACTGCGTTGAACATATGGTAAGGGTTTGGAGGTCTTCCACCAAAATCATCCCTCACGGAAACTTCATGAATAGGAACAAGTCCGGAAATAACCACAACTGGGTTATTACCCACATAGAATCCGGCAATTTCACCAAACCGTTTGGCTACCTCCTGTATAGCCAAATGCGGGGAGCTACCCCACTTGCGAAGTTCCCATGCATTGCCAATAATTGGCCAGCGAGGGGGACCTATGAAAAAGACATTACTTAGTTTTCACGTTAATATGTCCTTACTTGATTCCACAAGACATGCGAATTAACCGGAAGAATATAAAAAGGTGAGAATCGGGTGTCCTACAAATACTCATCACTACAGAGAAGGATAAATATTGACTTCGTCCGTTTAACGACGCCATTCTGAAGTAGAAGCAACTTGAGTGAGGAAATCACAGCACGTGCAATTATGGACAAGGCTGTAAATTGCACAACGTACAATTGTAATCAGGCTACATCTCGAAAGCAGTAAGGCCTCGGCAACAAGATAAATATTAAGCTACTGATTTACACAATGATATCCGTCAGAACAATGTTTTAGAGGAATAATGTAACAAATATAGAAAGTGCAAATTAAGAGCAAGAGATTGACTTTTCACACTTTAACTTCATAAGATCAAATAAGCCGTGGCCACAACTCAAGTGTTAACTTATTCACGAAAAATTTCAATGTCGCCAAAATGAAATAACTTTTCATACCAGGTGGAAACTTATGCGGTTTCCTCGAAGATACGCATATGAGAACCACAACGGCTATTACCGCCAAAATAATGTATATTTCCATGATTACTTCTGTTATTCTTTTAAAACGCCACAGATATCTATAACAAGTACTAGGACAATGCGATTGCTCGAAGAACGCAGGCTTCAAACGAAAAACATCATAGATGAAATCAACACACACAGCTAACCACACAGCGAAATTAAACGGCGGTCAGAGATATTCCGATAGCGTTTTGTTAATTACAACTGTCAAACAATTTTTTATCTCTGACCTGCTTTTGATAGAAGATAAAAAATAGCCAATTCGTTAGTATTTAATAATCAAAAGGTAAATCAGTAAAGCCATAGTTATATAAGGTCTAATTTTTAGACTTTCTTTAATTTATAATCCAAGGCAACGTTGCCAAATGAACGCATACTTTTACCGGGAAATCCGAAGAAAGAATTCCGCAGAACCTACCAAACACCATTCATTCCCTGGTACCGTTGGCCACTGCTACAAAAATTTCGAAGTTATCTACTAATACTTACAATTTTAATCGAGAATAAGGTCTCAGAATTCCGTTAAAAGAAGGTTTACAGCCAGGAAAAATATATTTCGTCAACTATTAAAAGTTTGATATTAGCAATTATATAAGGATACTGAAGTATTATATTAATTGTCTGTTCTGTTACCTCTAAATCCCTCGCAGGCAATATCAATCACTTAAGATACGGCAATCAAAAAATCTTACCAACAGATTGAAATAATTTACTTCTGTTTTGATACCCAAGAATTTATTCTGGCTTTTGTTAATGGAAGGATAAAAAATTCAGTTAGACATCCATTCTTGGTGTTCTCCATAAAATTACATATTGGTAGATTCAAGAAATATTCCTACCATATTCCCGAATTCCAGATTCCATCGTGCATAAAAAAATCCCATCATGTCGCTAATCACTATAACTACCCTCAGGAAAAATGCAATGATGCATTTACCATGCAACTCTGCTGGGCCTGTACAATAACTGAACTTTAAATCTGAACTGGGACTAAGAGTGTATTAAATTGAGACAAATATGGTGCAGTGGCCAGAGCTCAGTCACAGTACAGTTGCCAGAGCACAGTAAGAGTACAGTCGCCAGATCACAGCAGAGTCACTGTAGTATGGTTAGACACAGTGACTGCTATTCTAATCAAAGTTAATGCTTCTATGATTGATAATCTTTGATATATTCATCATTTGTCACAGCCTAGAAAAAATGGCAGCAGAAATAATGAAAAATGTACAAACAAGGTTTCTCTGCTTAGTAATTGAGATATAGTGCTATGACCAGGGATGCTAAATAAAACTAAAGTCATGGTTCCGGAACAGTTCAGAGTCAGTGCATAAAAGTTTTTGTTCAAGGAACCAAAGCAAAAGTAGAAACGAAAATCTCAGAAAGAAAGTGGAACGAAAATATCTTGAATGAAAACTCATAGGAACAAAAGAGGAACCATTCAGATCTCGGTTCAGGCTAGGAAAAGTATTGTTTCCACCTTCCCCCAATGGTTCCGACTTTTGTTTCGATGGGTTTTAAAAGCATACATTGATTTTTTAAAATGGCCTGCTGTCATGCATGTTACTTTGGGTATAGTTTTGGTGCTAGTCCAGGTGTTTCATCATGTTTGGTAACAATGGAAAGTAACCAGCATTTTTAATGCAACTAATGGCGAAAAATTTTAGCCTAAGGAGAAATGGTTCCCTATATTGTAGTCTGGGCAGGACAATAAAATCTCTCAACTGGCATAGAGGGGATGTGCGATGGCCCACTCGGGGTTGATCTCAAGGTATCGTTGACCAATATCCCTTCACATAGTCATACAGCAACGGAGTAAACAATGGGAATCCTTATGGTATACCACCAGATTAATCTTGAAAACAGTACAAAAATGAAACTCTTGAATATCTGAACAGCTAACATGCTATGCGTTTCAGCATGTGTCCAGTGGGAATGCGGCACCTACCATTAGCCACTGTGCTGCTCCCACCTCCCCATCCCCCACTGTGAAGATCGTGTCCAAAGGATAACCAGAGAAATACAGAGGTTATCGTCCTCTAAGTACATGCGGATGAAATATTTGTAAAAGGCTTCAAGCAAAGCAATAGACAAAGAGAAAGAATAGGGGATGGGAATTTTAGTTTTCCCATCACTGTTTGAGAGCCCAGCCTGTAATTAATTGGGCACCCTAGTCTTCCTCCTTGGATATGCTGCATATTGGATTAACAATTTACAAATGGTCAGGGTTTTTCCGCCTTCTTTCCTTCCACAAAAAAGACCTCCATCCCTCTGCACCAGTGGTCACCATTGCATCCTCAAACTCTTTGTTTTTCCCCCATTTTGTTTTATGACCCTTCACCCATACACCCTTCTTCACCTTTTCAATAAGGTCAGTGTTCTGTACCTCCGCACTTGGCTCATCCACTTGGGAAAATCTCTCATGCTTTTGGTTTGCAACCCAAGAAGACTGACCGCCAAACCTCTGCCAGGGAATCCCAGCTGGTGGAGAGGTGGGGGGGAGAAGGGGATCCCTCTCTTCCTCCTTCACCCCTCAAACAGAGGGAAAGAGGGAGGGTGGGAAGGGTTAGGGGATATCATAAGAAGTAAGAGTTTCTAAGTAAAACAAATTTCAAACAGTATTATCATATTGAACAGATTGTACATGGGAGATTAACCCTAAAATTTCCAAAGTCTGCCTGACACAAGTGGGTGGAGAACTCATGTTTTTACATTTGAAGTAGATGATAAACAAATTACGAAGCAGGCTAGGTATATGATTGATAGATATCTTGAAATCATGATATCATTAATGCCATTAATAAATTTCAATTAAAAGATATTATTTTAAAATATCCCATGTTTCTTCGATTACAAAGGTTCCAAAAAGTTTTAATTTCAAATATTACACTCTTAGCCATCTCCAAAATTATTATGTTATGCATTCCTGATGCTGAGGTTAGTAAGTCATCTGTTGTTGATACGTGTAAGATGTTTGCTGTTATGATATTCCGATACTTCCATTGTTGCACCATTTCCACGCCTACTTTGTAGGTATACCATAAGGATTCCCATTGCTTACACTGTTGCTGTGCAAGTAACAATGATGATTACCTGAAATAAGTCCCGATTAGGCCCGATGAGTGTGAACTGACAGTCCATCCTCCAATTCACCTGAACTGAAGCTATTCAAATGAAGTAATGGTTCCAGAACGTTATATTTTGTTCAAAATTCTACTTTCCTTCTGCTAACAAAACTATAGTCTATACTATAGTACATGAAGTTTTGTTCCGATCCGAAACTATAGTACAAAAGAAAGCCTATAGTTTCTTTTCAGAATGGAACTAACTATATGCTTGGTTCCAGTTTCATTTAACATCCCTGGACAAAAGCTGTTGGCATTGGGGAACAATTTAAATAAAATAAAGGTTGAATAAAAACCGTATGTAACGCAAAGAGAGCCAATACACGCATATGCATATTTCAATATAATTATGCTGTATATAAAAATTTAAACAGAATATTTTAATAAAAGATGAATGAATACTACAGCAAAACAGGGAAAAGCCCCATTATTTAAAAAAGGTCAATATTTTACGTTGTACAGGTAGTACATCCCATTGGGGAAAATATTTTTATCAAGTAAGGATGAAATGTCATGCTCACAAAATTAATTTAGATATTGAGCAAAGAAATTGGTACTTCTGGCAATACTTAGAGTGGTAGACCAGCGACTAAATTCAAGAGCAAACACTTTAGCTTTTAGCAAAAATACATTAATGGATCTAGAATCGGAAATACCATGCCACCTCCAATAGTAGAGGAATAGTTTGTGGTGTAAAGACAATGCTAAAAGGCTGCTACAACATAAGATCATGACCCACGGCAATATACGGAGGGCAGAAGAGCTTGCAAGGTTAGCTAAGGAGTTTGTTCCCCAATATGCACTCAGTACATTTCCCAGAGTGATTAAGCAGTCCCTAGTAGAAAAAGACAAGCCTTGGGATGGAACAATTGATAACCATGGGAAAGATAACTATGTCCGTCACCTGAAAACAGAATGCCCCTTTACTTTTCATCATCTACTCTCTTCCCAAAGCTGGTTTTCTAAAATAAAACAAAACAGAAATATCTTAGATGCACCACAAATGGAACTGTCTGTCACTGAATTGGTTCACTGGCATCAGTATACTTGGGCTACAAAATCATTTGCGTATTTTTTCAGAATAGTGTAAGTATTTAAGTAGTAGGAAAATTATGTTGCACATGTAGACAAAAAATCATTGTTGAATCATAATAATAATTTTAAAATTATAAAATGATGTTGAAGCTAAGCTATTAAGGAGAAACAATACGCACTATTGAAAGCCATAATTTATTGAAGGCTCACATGCATACTGTGTACATTGAATGCTACTCTGAGGAAAACTGTTGATAAGTCTCCTCTCTCCTATGCATATTATAAATTATAAAATGCTGGAAAATTCTACAGTAAGGGTGATTGAAAAATGTCAGGTTATGGCCTAAGTTACAACTAGAATCATGGTTGTATGTAAAAATCTTCTGTAAAATCGTGATCATATCCATAACCAAGGCCATTACCAAACATGGTGAAACTGACCCTAATTCACACAATATCATCCTCATAGAGCCAGATCTCCAGATTCCTCATCAGTCCAAAAACATACAAAAAGATCCATTCCTGAATACATTCCACTATATAAATTTGAGAATCATCACTCCTGCCATACAGATGCCACTGCTGTTTGCTTCATAGGCAAAGATAATGGAGGCCTCAACAGGCATAACCATGGGTATAGCTACCCCACTATGAGAAGCATCCAGTATATAAATTCACTAGCATCCAGTATATAAATTGACTAGTATTGAAAACAAGCATGAGCCTCTTGTGTTGCAACAAAGAGTGACATAATTTTCAGACGTGAGAATGTACATCACAGAGAAAATGGCACACTCAATTTTGGGGTCTGAAGCTAGACAGTCATTTTCCAAGAACCTAATGATATTTGTAGACCACCTATGATCATGCATGGGCAAAATTAAAACTATACAATATATTCTGACATACATTTGTGGGACGTTTGAAAGTTAATACAAAATTTCTCACAAAGGATATTTACTCAAGAGTAACTGGAAAGCAATAGGGCAATCACAAAGAAGCCATGGATAACGATGGAGATCAGGAAACTAATAGAAGTTAGAAGAAATACAAGAACCCCAGAAATGAAGGTGAAGGTGAGGCAGCACACTGCAAGAAGCTTAGGGACCAACACAATAAAGAATGCAAGGAGGCTAAGGAGGATTGGATTAAAAGCTGCTGCAAAGAAGTCGACAAAAACATGAAGAAGGAGAACATTGAAACATCATACTCGAATGTAAAGAAACACTTTGAAGAGAAGAAAACAAGAAGCAACAGCATCAGGGATGTGAACAGGAATATACTGATAGAGGATGAAGACATAGGGAATGGATGAGGGCAATACATTGAAGAACTCAACCAAGGGTCGACACTGCTGGAACAAAACCTAGTGAACGACGAGAGCAAGATTGAAGAGGAAGATCGGGGCCCACACTCACTGAGGAGTGAATTAGATAGACCGGTAGAAGACCTCATGAAAAACAAAGCACCAGGAGCAGACAACACAAATGGAGAAATTATCAAAGCACATGGAAGTAAAGCCAGGGACAACCTCTACAAAATAATGAAGAATAGCAACCAAAGCGGAAGACTTCCAGAGGAGTTTCAAAGAAGCATAATGATTGTGCTACCAAAGAAGACAAGGACTGACAAATGTGAGGAACACTGAACCTTGAGTGTAGTGCCACATGCATCAAAATACTCATATGAAAAATAAATCGAAGGATGGAAAGGAAAAGTGAAAACAACCTCTTGGAAAACCAATTTGGTATTAGGAGGAGCAGAGGTACCAGGGAGGCGATTATCAGCCTGAGAGTAATGATAGAGAATATAATACATGTGAACAAGCGATTGTATGTTGAAATCATGGACCTGGAGAAAGCCTTTGACAATGTTGAGTGGAACAAGATATCTTACTGCTGGAAAAACTCAGAATGGATTACAACGACAGGAAAATAATCTACCAATTATACCCGAAGCAGGTCGTCACAATGCGAATGAGAGACGTAAGTAAAATAGAAGCTAAAATTAATATAGGAGTAAGACAAGGATGCAACCACTCTCCAGCACTGTTCAACATGTATGTGGAGATGGCAATAAGAGAGGCACAAGAAATCAGACAGAACGAAACAAAGATAAATGGAGAAGAAATAAATATGCTCCACTTTGCAGATGATATCACAGTCATAGCTGGAAATTGTGATGATCTTCAAAGGTTGTTAAATGAAATGGACCAAGTTCTCCAAGAATACAACGTGAAAATAAATAAGATGGAAACTAAAAACCTATTATGAGGAAGAGAAAAGCTGAATGCAAAAGCCACACTGAGAGGAGAGAAATTAGAGCAAATGGATTCCTTCACCTATCTTGGAAGTACCATCACATAGGACGAAAGAATTAGAGTGGGCATCACGCAAAGAATAACCTAAGGTAGGATAGTGTTCATGGTTAAAAGAAAATTGCTATGTTTAAAGAAGATAAGCCTACTAACTAAATAAAAGTATATGAAAACATTCGTGTGAAGCGTGGCACTCTATGGATCAGAAGCATGGACCATTGGAGAAGCTGATCAGAACAGACTTGAAGCCTTCAAAGCCTGGTGCTGGAGGAGGTTGCTCAAGATAAAATGGATGAACAAAATAAGAAAAGATGAAGTGTACAGAAAAGTAGAAGAGGAAAGAACCATGCGGAACTCCATACAGAAAAGAAGAACCAGATGGATTAGACATACTCTGAGACACAATGGGTTTGTGAAGAGCATAACTGGAGGTAAAATAGAAGGGAACTTCCCCAGGAGAAGACCCAGGAATAAGTTCATGGACCAAATAAAGAGGAAAGTATATACATAAGAAAATATACCAGGAAGCAAGGGATCTAGCATTAGAAAGGGAGGGATGGAGGGCTGCAGTCAACCAATCTTAGGATTGTATGGCCAATGATGATGAAACATGAAATCCATACCAGAGGGCATCTATCAATAGTAAATATATCATTAGTGTGGTCACCAGAAATTAGTGTGTGATTTTTTTTGGAATCTGAAATCTTACATTGAAACCAGGAAAAATGGAATGTGCTGCTGGCATTCTGTCAATAAGCAAATTACTTGCCATGATCTCAAACAGATCATTTTTACCACCCATAGAATTAATTCTTCCCTGCCTTAAAAAAATAAACCACTAATAGCCAGTTGCAGGAACGTAACATATGTATTCCATAAAGTTATGGGACCCATAAGCCATGGCAACCATTTCATAAGTGTTGCACAAACATTCAATAAATTCATTGGTCTCATAACTTATGGCATGGAGTTATGAGTTCCATAAGTAGACAAGATGGCGGATGCGCAATGAACCACTTGGAGACTTAATTACTTGATAAAAGAGTTGTTTTCAGACAAGTGACCAGTTTGTTTACTGACTAATTATAATGAGCATTATCAATTATTCATAGGCTAAACTTTCGTAACTTTTATCTGGCGGTGGAAGATTAGATCAAATATTCGAAGCTAGTAACTATTGGTAAATAAGTAAAGTAACTAATAGATGTGTTCCTGCAACCCGAATATATTTATGAGTTCTATAACTTTATGGATCTCATAACTATTAATTCCATAAATAAATTTTCTTGCAACCGGCCATTAACTGTATACAAAAGTGGATGATCTTCTGTGAGGAGACTTTCAAAAGTTTTTACCTTACCTCCTAGGCCATTGAAACCTCAGCCGGTTTTTGGCCTCACTAACAACGCCTCTTCATTCTGTTCTATCTTATGCTCTTTGAAGTGTAGCCCCAAGTCTATCCATGTCCTTTTCAACTTGGTCTTTCCACCTCATTCTTGGTCTACCAGGTGGTCTTCTGCCTTCAGGGTTTCTCAGGTATAAAGTTTTGATTATTGCAGTTTCCTCTTTTCTCCACACATGTCCTGCCCATCTTAATCTTTGACTCTTAGCCATTGCCACTATATCTGGTTATGTGTAGGTGTCTCTTAACTCTGTTCTTCCTAATTCTTCATACATCTTGGTCTTGAACTGAGCCAAAGATTTTCCTCAATACTTTATTTTAAAACACAATTAGCTTTTTCTGAGAGTCTTTGGTTAATGCCCATGTTTCCCATCCATATAGCAGTACTGGGATGATTATTGAATAATAAATATTTCTTGATTTTAGAGAGCCAACAAGATTTTAGTATTTTTTCCAAGGACCAGTAAATCCTTGAAGCTGCAGCTAACCTACCTTTATTTCATTTTCCTCTCTATTATCATTTGTAAATCAAAAGTTTTTGGCAGAAGAAAACAATGTTTTCAGAGTCAGTGGATAATTGTGCTGGTTTTACAATAAAAAAGGGAATAGAACCACTTGATTTAATTAAAAGTTTGAGGTCCTTTGAGCAAGGAAGGCTTTCCAAGAAATTTCACCCCTTTGTAATGTGAAAAATTAAAACCAAAAAGACGGGAGTCGAATGAAGAGATACTCTATAATTAAGGTTTTGGGAGAGACTTAACAAGAAAAAGTTCCAGGGACAAACTTGAGGATATCAAGTGACTTGTATGAGTCACAAGAAATAATAAAACATTTTTATTAATTGAAGCAGCACGTGAAACTCTTGATACTTCGAAAGACTGGGAGCTCTGGTGTGAGACTTATTTTCTAAAGCACAGTAATGACTTAATTCTCTCTTGGTCGTCATATTTGTCCCTTGTTTCCATGGAGCACAGTTTCACATGTCCAATGCTTCACAGATTTTGACAGGCAATCAAATTTTCAACCTGTCCTACAAGAGTAGCACAACAAGGGGATTTTGTTCTATCTCTCTTTTAATGAAAAAAACTAGCAATAATTAAATTATTGTAGAATAGCTTCACCAGATATTTATGTCTGAGTATTAGGAGGCAGAGGAAAGAGATATCTTTATAATGTTATTTCTTTTTTTTAATTTTATCTTCTTTTTTTTATTTTTTATTTTTTTTTATTTTTATTTATTTTATTATTTATATTTATTATATATATTTAATTTATCTCTTACTTTAGCAGCTTTAGTGATTAACTTCATTTATACATGGGCAGCAATATTTTATCACCGATTATTACCTATAGATGCACTCCTTTCTAAAAAAATGCATTCTTAAAACAGCCTCCTTTAATAGGTGCCAAGGGTAATCCATATTTTCATGCATTAGATTTTGCATTGCTGTCAGAGATGCCTGTCGCTCTACTTTTCATTGAAGACAGTAGTGAAAGTGAGGTCAAGGTGAACTCTCCAGCTTTCATTTGTTTCTGAGATTCATCTACATCTACATACTGCGCTGTGAGCCACCACAGAGACGTGTGGCAGGGGGTATTAGGACACTAGCCATGTAAAGATGTAAGGGATAAGGTTGCGGGAGGTGAAATGGTGACGTGTATTATGGGGTTGTGTTTAGTGGAGGTCAGTGTTATTACGGTCAGTCATCGTGCACAGACAAAACCAATTTTTGTGCCTATCTGTTCAGAAATGTATCCCTCTTATTTTATCTCTTCTGTCAGACCTGGAGATGTAGTGAGGTGTCATGATAGTATTCTTTGTGTCACTCTGAAATACACCAGTTCTGAATTTCTCAAGCAAGCTAAGACTAGCCTGTAGCCTCAGTCTCTAGGGGCTCTGAACTTAATCGCTCTAAAAAGTGTGAAACACTATATGTTCACTCTTATAAGTTTTTAATGAAGGGTGAAGCTTTTATTTGTATTTTATTAATTTTTGGTCAAATCTTTATGACCAGGGTCCCAAACGCTCGCAGTGTATTCGAGGTGTGTCCTAACCAGGTCACAGGGTTCACAATTCTATAACCAGTAACACATCACTTTTAGATCAGATGTTGGACTTTCAGAGTAGTTACAGCCCAGTTTCAGGGCAGTTACAGGCCAAATATTTTTAGCTGGGGATTCTAGAGAGCACATGGGTATACTTTAACACATGGATATCCTTATCCACAGGTAGGTAAGTGAAGGATTGCTAATAGAATAGAGGTTGAGTGGAGGGAAACCCGGCGTCGGAAGTAGATTACTCTTAACAAAAGGCCTCAAGCGATCCCGGTTGAACGTTAACGTCCCACCTCAGAGCCTAAGACTGCATTTGAAGTGCTCTCCTTAAGGAAACCATGCTGGGATCAGGAAACAGTAGAAGCAACGCCCAACCACCGAGATTTGAACCAGGGCTCCCTAGTTGGGAAGCTAGTACTCTACAGGCCACTTTTCGTTTAATTCCTGCACGTACCTTCCGATTTCCAACGGATGTTAAACTGACTGGCGACTTTTATATCTTTTTTCAATCCAGAAACAAGAGGGGTAAATATTTATTCGCTCGAACTATCATCATTGTTATAAGAGTTGATATAATAATTTAAGCTTCCCTTACTTGGTTTAAATGGAGGTTTCTATCTAGTTAGCGGTAGATTCATACTCTTTCCACAAATTTTAAAACCGCAGGCATCAAGCTCCTTGCAAACTACTTCCATTCAGCATGTCCCGACTCTCATTATTCCATCCAAAAACCCTCTCTCTCCTTCCTCGTTTACCACTCTCAAACTGAGGGCTGGTACTTAATAGAAAGAGGAAATTTCAAAGGCTTCCGGTTCCCTAATTTAGTGACGTGAATTCACGTGACGGGAATACTAATCCTAGAGGGTTAATACCAGCAAACGCGACCTGCCGTTAATTAAGGTGTGACCCGATCCAAATACTTTTATTACCCGTGACCTACCAATCAAAGGCATTTTTCGGCGGAGATAAGGTTATACTGGTAATATTTCAAATAACCGCACTACCCTACCTCTTTTCCGCGGTATCTTTCATCAGCTCGGCATACGTCTCAGGCTCTCAGTCTCGGCATTCATCCCTTCCTTAGGGCCTATTCTCTTCCTTCCCCTTATCCACTTACCCGAACTTGCGTGAACTTTCTAAAAGGCGACCGTTTTTCCTAATTTTGCACGTTAAGTATATCAGACTGAATGCTAATCCTGGAGGATAACTAGAAAATGAGACTCGGCCGTTGATTGAGGCGTTAATTTGGACGCAATTAACGACGCCTTCTTTGAATTGCTGACCTAGCCTTCGTGAGATCTCGAGGTTCTAAGAAGGCGCGTGTGAATTAAACCCCACAAGTCAAAGGCGAAGCTTTTTTTTAGGACTTAGAGAAAAGAGAAGGGGGGTACGCTTTTATTTTCGCAGCTAAGCAGAGGACACTTGGGAAAGTCCCCGGGGGTCTGATTCCCGGAATGAGGCAAGAAGAAGAAAACCACACTGCCATTACTCCCTTTGCGATGGCAAAGTCCATGGTTGCGTCTTCTGCGCAACTCAGGGCAGTCTCCTCTGGTTCGACGCACCTTACATGATATCTACATGCTACGCTGCGAGCCGTTCCAGGAGCGAGTGAAAGGGGGTATTATGACATTAACCACGTAAAAGTGAATGTAAAAAAGGGGGAAAGATAAAAGGCATGATTTGTGGTAATGGTTGTCATAGTGTCACACTGTTTTCTTTATAGGGCAACAAATGAGCAGAGAATAAATATAATGAATAAAATGATCTAGTTCAATTTGAACAACAAAGTCACGAAATTTGTAAAATAAACTTTATTCCATGAAGATATTGGAAAGATTTTATGTAAAAACAATAAATTGGCAAATTTTGATGGTACCGAGATTAGCCACGGAATTGTTTTCACATCATCCACAAGTGCAAATAAGTGCGAAATTCCTCAAGGAAAAAAATATTCGACTCGATTGGGATTCTAACCCGGATCTTCAATTTTTCCCCAAGTAGTCAGGAAAGCTACCGAAACGTCCTGATGGATTTTGTTGCCTTCAAAGTATCAAGGTGTTTCAGACTGCCGGACATACAGTTGACACAGTCCATGCATATAATATAAAAAGGAACACCTTGATTCTTTAAAACCTACTCAAAGTCACATGCCGTGTAGGATAAGCTGCCGTTATTTCATGTTTGCGAATTTCTTACCTTATGTGCATATCATCCGTAGGCTCGCACAAAATTTTTAACGATGACCTTATACAACTTGAAGCTTTTTTTGGTAAGCTCACGAAATAAAGCTACATCAGCTAACCCGTGTCGTTCAGAGAGAATTCAGACGAATTGTAGAAATCATCCGTCTATTAAATATTGGGACATCTCGGTTGCTTAACTATCTTAAGCACTTGGTACAAAACTGAGGGATCAGAATTCGACTTCCGATCAAAGGAGAACAATTATTCCGTCTTTGTGATTATGCAATATTTTTTTGGTATTTAGTCGATGAAGTATTTACGAAAATTCTCACGAGCGAGAACGGTTTTACAGATCAGCGGGTTTACCACTGGTGTTTTGTAAAACATTTAAGGAATAATTTTTGTCCATGCGGAGATATGGAAGAAGACGATGACGATGGGGCGGAAGAACGAAATTAAGTTCGAAAGGAGTCCCCTCCTTCCCATGATGCGGAATTGAAGAGGAGCACCGCAGGAGCCGAGATCAACGGAGGCGAAGATAAGAAGACGTCACACAGAACTTCAGAGCGGTCCCGGATTTGCGTTTGGCTTCCATCTCTTTTTTATTTCATTCGCGGCGGAAAAAAGGTACCGCAATTACTTCTGGGATGGGGAGAACGGGAAAAGGGAAGAGGGGTGGGT
This sequence comes from Ceriagrion tenellum, assembly GCA_963169105.1. Classification (NCBI taxonomy): domain Eukaryota; kingdom Metazoa; phylum Arthropoda; class Insecta; order Odonata; family Coenagrionidae; genus Ceriagrion; species Ceriagrion tenellum. The sequence goes on along the minus strand of OY720640.1, from coordinate 63,961,672 downwards.
GAATGAAAATGGAGAGGGAATGCTGGTGAGTGGGAGGAGACGATGACATTCGGTTTGCTTAAAGTGAGTGAGAGGGAAGAGAGAGAAGTTGGGAAGAGATTAAAACCGACCCATTGAGGCTTAAAACGAGAGGCGGGAGAGGGATTTTTTTTACTGGAGCAGAAGGAAGAGGTCAGGAGGTTTGGAATTAATCCACGGCGTGAAAAATGTATGAACACATCCCGGACGATCTTAATGTTCTATGTAATGCGTCCATTAAAAAGTAAAATTTTTTTACACAAAATTTGGAATGGCATATTTCCTTGAAATTTCCTTAATATTGACTGAAATCTAAAAAAATCCAAATCAATCAACCAAACAAATAAATTTGTACATATACATTTGTACAAAGAGTAAAATGGAGCGATTTGTGAGAAACGAAGAAGAGCTAGCAAGGATGAATTAGAAAAGGAATATTTTGAAAATAATAAGAAAGAGGAAGGAAAACTGGATGGGACACTTCCTGAGTAAAGATTGCCCGCTGAAAAGAATATTAGAAAGAAAGATCGAGGGAAAGAAAAGGAAAGTAATACGAAGAAATAATATGTTGACAGATATTATGAATGGAAGGAGTTACGAAGAGCAGAGGGAGGCAGCACAGGATAGACGAGCATGGAGGGAGCAGTTCAATTGAAACCTGTCTGATGACAGATTCTCCTTAGAAAAAGATACATTTACATAGAGATACCATGTTCAACGAAATTGCAGGTAAACTGATACATCGCCGCAGCTGGAAAAATAAAACCAGAACTGTACAAAAATGGCCATACTGCGAAAATAAAAATATTTCTAACATGGTACGAAAGTACTATTGCAAATACAATAAAAATATTATGTCTCTGTCCTTAATGCTACCTTCGAAAAATTTATCTGGATGGAAATTAAATTTTACTCCAGAATAGATTTCAATTTATTAGAATTTTTTCCACATTTTTGAGTTACCCACGAAAAATTTTGCAAAGCTTATCAAACATCCAAAAAATTATTACAAAATAATTTTGTAAATTTTTACGCTAAGTTTTACTGAAATGATCCAGGTTTCAGCAAACATGTACGATAAGCAAGCGTCATAGTGATCCTAATAATGGCAAATGTTAGCCGTAACCTAGGTTGATTAAATACTTAGTGCGGAATTTAACAAAGGATTTATGGTTAGTGTTACCAGTCACTCATTTCCCCAAGTCGTCACCTGATACTTAAAACTTAATTATTAGAAACCTTTATGGCAACATCCTGTTGACCTTTTTGAAACAATTCAGTCATACGGGAGGGAGTGCAAGGTTATCTTTATTCCTGGTGTAGAGGCTAAGTATGTCACTATATATGTTATGTACTCATATTACAGTTATCTTAACAAATTTCAAGCTATCCGGGACTAGCCACGGCGTTCCACTTTTACGGAGTCACCCGCAATGCACACATGTGCGAATTTCCACAGGGAAAAAATCATCCGCCTTGACCGGGCTTCGAACCCGGATCCCTCGATTTCCGGCCGAGTGCAAAAGCCAGTTAAGCTACCGAGGCGTCCTCTTCCCCTGTGGATTTTTGTGACCTTTATCTAGTCCCGTAAAGGTCACAAAAATCGACGGGGGAAGAGGACGCCTCGGTAGCTTAACTGGCTTTTGCACTCGGCCGGAAATCGAGGGATCCGGGTTCGAATCCCGGTCAAGGCGGATGATTTTTTTCCCTGTGGAAATTCGTACAGTTATCTTATTTAAGGCATATTGATGAATTCAAAAATAAACAGAGAGGGTAGCAACATAATGTTATATTTTTAATCAATGACTAAAAATTATAACATGAAGTTGCCAGACCAGTAAAGAAGCCAGATAACATAAAAAACATGAAGTTTAAACGCGCCCTGATTCCTTGGGCTGGCTAATATAACGATTAAATTTCATAAATATTCTTGGAAAAAACTCAATTTTCCTGATGAGTGACTATTTACAAATAATTGGAAAAGTATTAGATGCCACAATATTTAATGATCGGATGACTGTCACAATTCGTCTGATTTCGTCTGGATGCTCTCTGAACGATACGGGTTGGCTAATGTAACTGAATTTCGCGAATTTGTATAGGGTGCGTATATGTTAATAATGTTGTGCAAGCCTACAGATATGATATTAACCTAAGAGGAGAAATTCGTCATCATGATACGATTATTTGACAGGGATTCGAATGCAAATTCGCAAATGCCGATCGGGTGTGTTAGCTTGCGGCACCAAGAAACCATCGAAGTTTAAGGGCTATTTCAGGGAGGTTTGGTGCAAAGGGTTCTTCTTTTGCGTCAATCACGAATACTTGGGAAGAAAATTGCTTTGGTTTCCCGTTGAATAAAAACTCGTGTTTTCTTTTCATTCGCTTTACAATCACTTAAGAGATCTCCGCTGAAGGCAGTGAGGAGATGCTCATAAAATATCGATATCTCGAATATTCTATATTTTTCGAGCAAAAGTTTGAAATTACCGAATTACATACCTCTTGCTCAAAGAATATAGGACTGCAATCCAGGAAACAGTATGTGAAAACAAACATTCGTAGCACTCTATGGATCGGAAGTATGCACCATTGGAAAAGCTGATTAGAACCGATTAGAAGCCTTCGAAACCTGGTGCTGGAGGAGGATGCTAAAGATAAAGTGGACGGACATGATAAGAAATGATGAATTGTACAGAAGAGTAGAAGAGGAAAGGACCATATGGAACACCATACAGAAAAGATGAATCGGATGAATTGGGCACAGCCTGAGGCACAATGGGTTTGTTCAGAACATAATTGAAGGTAATATGGAGGGAAAATCCACAAAGGAAGACTTAGGAATAATTCCATCGACCAAATAAAGAGGAAATTACACAGGAAGAGATACAAGGAAGTTAGGGAACTAGCATTAGCTAGGGAAGGGAGGAGGGCTGCAGACAACCGATCTTAGGATTGAACAACCAATGATGATTTTTTTTGTTAATATATGGCAATGAACATTTAAAAATATTCATATCAAGCAATATCGGAAACATTTAGAAGATTACCTTAAAATACGAGACAACATATTCACATGGACTTTCCATCATTATGAGCAAATATTCCTCTGATGCTTAATTTTTATGCAATGCCCATCACCACGCTCCGTACAGTAAGTCCTCGCTATGCGTCGTTTCGATTTACGTCTGATTCGATGTTACGTCCATGCTGACGTATGCCAAGGGTCGTCGGAAAATTGTTCACTGTTTAATGCTAATAGAATAGACCGTATGTGCATATGCTTGCGTTTTTTGATAACTGAGACATAATCATCCTATCTGAAATAGCTATTTATTCCTGGATAAATACAAAAACCGAATTTTGAAATTAACACCTTGATTTATCGTGGGATTAAAGCGGTCACGAAAATCTGGATCCGTTTTACGTTGTTTCGACTTACGTCGGTCTTCTTTAACACGCATCTCCGACGTAAATGGAGGACTTACTGTATTTGGATTTTCTCCAATTCTTTTTTACGTCTCGCTTCATACAACCCCTCATTAAGTCGTTTGCCTTTGAAAATGAATCCTTGGCCAGGGAAATTCTACACCTGATTTCACTACCGCCAAAGATATTTTCATTCACAAAACAACCTCAAAACATTTAAAATGGATAGTATTTTGGATTTAAAGGCTTAAGTGCTTAGGTCATTAGATGTAAAAGCCCTGGTCATGGCATTATTTTGAAAGAGAAGGGAATATATGAGGGGGTGTCTGAAGAGTTCCATTATTTATAAAGCTTTTTAATAATGTGCACTACAATATGGCTCTACAAATAGGTTGTTGAGCATTAAAAAACAACCGCCAGAAATGGAATTACCTTCTATCCACTCATCAACCCACAGGGCTTTGCATAGATCAGTTCCGGACGTCTTTTTACCCCATTCCGTTCAATTTCCCGGGCGTAACAAAAAAAATTGGACCAAACGACAACCCCCAGAGAAGGTCATTAGGGACGGATGGAGGAGAGGAAAAAAGTTTTAAGGGATGAAATAAGGAAGGAACGCCACGAATTCTCCAACCCCAACTCCTTTTTCTCCCTTTCCCCCTCAGGAGCAGACGATTTTAATGCGCGAGATCGGGAGATATTTAATGGAGGCAGGGAAGGCAGAGCGGATGAGTGGTTTGGGGTGGAAAGACAAGACTCCATCCTTCTTCCACCCCCCTCCCCCCGACTACTTCACTCTTCAAACCTTCCGTCTTCGCCTGATTGGTCCAAAATTGTAGCTCCGAAATTTCCTCTGCGCCACCGCCAAAACGAACGAACGGACAGACAGACTGGCAAGCAGGAAGGCGTCTCACGCTGATTATATAGAGGCTCCGGATTAATTTCCTCCGTTTCACGTCGGAATGCGGAGGAAAAGGCGCGTAGTCCTGGGAATTCTTTCCTTGGAAATGGGATGGAAAATAAAGCTAAAACGCCCCAGATCGACCTCACTCCACCGAGAGCTCTCCAGAGTTTCCCGGACGTAATAGACGGGCTCGACTCGACGCGGAAGTGATTTCGAAAGACTGCCAACGTGACGCGTCACTTGAGGTGTAAAAGGTCCGTTAGTATTGAACGTTAGAACCTACCAAGCACAACAGCTTAACTCATGAGAATCCCAGAGAAAAAATCTCTACTTTGGATATACTGTACACAAACCATGAAACAGTAAGTGAAAACCTTCGGTGTGAGGCACTCTATGGTTCGGAAGCATGGACCATTGGAAAAGCGGACCAGAAAAGACCTTCGAATCCTGGTGCTAAAGGAGGATGCTGACGATAAAACGGACGGACAAAATTAAAAATGATGAAGTGCACAGAAGAGTAAAAGAGTAAAGGACCATAAGGAACACCGCCCAGAAAAGGAGAACCAGATGGATTGGACACATCCTGAGACACAATGGGTTTGTGAAGAACGTTCTCTCTTCTTTTTCCAAAGCTCTACAGCCCGGTGTGGGCCTTGGATTCCTCAGTTATATGCCTCCACTCGGTTCTCCTTTTTACTTTCTCTCTCCATCTTCCAATCCTCATTGCATTTTGCCAGGTCGACATCTTAATGATCCATCATGATTTATCCGAGGCATATTTTGAGGTTTCATAGCATTTATAGTTTTTACAGGGTAGAGTTGCTAGCCCCACACCTCACCCCCATCCTGGAGGACAGGGATTTGTGTTCAGAGTTTACTCCCCTAGAGAGGCTTACTTCTCAATGCATAACAGTCCCCTCTGCCCTATTGTTGTGAGGCACACATTGTCTGGCGATTCATTTAAGATCTGTCCGGCAAGGGAGACCCAAGCAGTAGTTAAACTACCACCGGCATAGCTTTTGTCGTCATGACCACACACAATCCTCCCCGCCCGGCACATATAATGCCTTCAAAAAGGCAGTGCCTCAAGGGGAGGTTATCAAGAACATAACTGAAGGTAAAAAGGAGGGAAAAATCCCCAGAGGAAGACCCAGGAATACGTTCATGGACTAAATAAAGAAAGCAGTCATAGGGAACGTTACCGGGAGGTAAGGGAACTAGCATTAGAGAGGGAAGGGTGGAGGGCTGCAGTCAACCAAATGTAGCATTGAACCACCAATGACGATGTACATAAACTTAAACTATACTACACTCAGCAGTTTGTGCAGTTTCAGTCCTCGTAACTGTACAGGACACTACTGTGGTTGAATCTGAAAGGATGATTTGACTCGGAAGTGTACTATAGAGATGGAACGGCGGAAAGGGCTGTACTGAAGATGTTCTGCATCAGAGTGCAGGAACTGTACTGAGGTAAAAACTGCTCTGAAACTCTGCTGCATTACGCATACTGAACATGCAAACTTTAACCAAATTAAGTTTCTTCAACCAAATTAAGTATTATAATTAATTAATTATAATTAATAACTGGTAAACTATAAATATTTTATTGTGTGGTAAAAGGGGGGTAAACAAAGTGTAAACCCTCATTTAATATCAGCAAAAATAAGATTGTAGACCACCTTGGGAGTTGGTGGGACTTTTTTTTTACTGCTGGAAGTGCACTGTTGAAATAACTGTCCAAAAAACATGCTGTGTAATGTGGAAAACTGTACTGCTTGTTTTTATTTACGTGCACAGTAGAGCACACTACCGATCCAGTTAGAGTACAATTGGAGAACAGATCCATCTTAGTTACACCAACATTTTTGTTCTCTGAGATTATTCATGAGGGAAAAAAGACAATCAATCAAGACGATATGTGCATAAAGCATACTAGACATCTGGTTGCCTCTAAGTAGTTGGAGCGATGTATCATTTCACCAAGAAATCAATGATTTAGGTCTCATTTAAAAGAAAAATACCTCACCCTTCTAAAGATAAAAAAATATCAGCCCCTTACTGTTCTACTTTCCGAGATATTAGCAAAAAAATTCCAGCCATTTTAGGTGGGAAATGGCACTTGAATGCAATTAAGATACACTTAATTAAAAAAAATTAGGGATTTATAGATCTTAGATTTCGCCTTAAAAATTAACAGAGCAGAGTTTGTGTGTTTTCTCAACTATTTTTTTTAAATAAATCATATTGTCACCGCAGTAATATTTTGAGGATATCATAAAACCTTCCGTTGTAAAAGATTTTTAAACCTACTGCGCGAACAAGATGAGTCAAATTAAAGACTGATATAGATATTTTTATTGAATCACTTTAAAAATAGGATGAATTGAGCTTTAGATATTATGCAAGGCATCCTACATATTGGTTGACGAAATACAAGAAGTACAATAAAAAATTAGTACAATAGGAGAATTGTATGGAAAGATAGCATTTTGCTGCCCTTATGAAATAGAGAACAAGTTATTCTTCAAGTAGTCACAACACGAACTTAAAATAATATAAGTTACTTCACGTTGAAACTGCTTTAAGTTTTTAATGCGATAACGCTAATGTCCCTTTGATTCAAATTTGACCGAGAATACCCCTAAGTTACTCTATTAAGTTACAATATGAAGTATCAGTTAAACCTTCTCTACATTCGATGCCGCAGTTATCCCTAACTGAATGTACTGCTATGCTCATACCAAATTAGAGTTTAATTGAACTTTACTAGAGTAGGATATACCGCGAATATGTGACACAGCGCAAATACTGACCACTAAGTTCTTCAATATTTAAAATATAATACCTTCAATGATGACTTTCCCAAAGTATTCAAAAAATATAAGTACAAAACATACAGAGTATTCGATGACTGAATTTATTCATTATAGCCATTGAGTACTAAAAATAATGCCATTGACGTATATTTGAATTCTCTAAGTTCTACTCCATAAACTTGAGGGTGATAACGGGTATTAATCGTTTATCTTTAAAGAAATGTTGTAAGTACGATTTGGCATAACTGTTTTAAAAATTTTATTTATCGAAAAAAAATTGAGAAAATGCGCTCCGGATTTCACAGGTAGTACAAAGTGGTGCGAAATCCATCTTCTGTGGTTCGATCGGACGAAGGGCTAATTTTTCGAGCATCTGTAGTTCTGCGTTTCCAGAAGTTGAGGAGCAGAAACCTGGTGCTGATGATTAAGTCATCATTAACACCTCAAAATACGGGGTTTCTGCCATTTTTTTTTTTTTTTTGCTTTTTGAACATTGCTTTTTGAACATTAAATTTTGCCAAAAACCATATTCGAGAGTTATTTGGCATTCATAATCAAGTGGATATGCTCTCCCCAAACAAATAAAATTCATCTTTCTGATGTAAAGGTTTTTTCCTCTTTCTCCTTACGAATTTTGAGTGAAAAACGGTCTCAATGTGGGACAGAGGCCGCTTTCTATAATTTAATTTCTTGGAAGTCTCATCGGTGAGTCAAGTCACACCAGATACATCCTCACTTTCCGAGTCGTAATCTTAACCAGGCTGTTTCACCTCTGTTAGAAAATTTTAACATGATTCCTCTTTTTCTTCGAGTTTTCTTTTCCCACAGATCGAATTTTTTACAGAGGGTCTTTGCGCAAATAAAAAGAATCGGTTTAACTGTTCATTTTTCTATTTTCTTTTCTCCATGCTGGCACCTTGAAATAAAATGGAAAGGCTATTGAAATAACATATATTTAGAAGGAAATGGGTCTTCAACCACTGCATAGGAACCCTAAATGGCAAACACTTGCCAGAGGTAAGTTCTGAAAATTTAATGGTGTCTTGAAAAATCTGAAAGTTAATTTTATAAAATATTTTACTCATCATATATTCTATAACATAAAAGATCACTTATCATCCATTACATACGCTTGTAGATACAAATTACATAAATTTTTATAATGCTGACGTAAGCTGCGAGGGAAAATAACTTTGATAAGGTTGGCTAATCGTTTGCAGACAACCCCGTCAAAGTCCGGCCATTGTAGAGTGGGATTCACTAGAATTCAAAACGGGAACAGAACTCGGCACAGATTTCGCAAAGTGAAAATCGCGAAGCGAATGTAACAGCTGATGGGATTCGTCGACAGCTACTATGTCCGACTGGGAGCGAGTAGCAACATAGTGCCGCATCAGATTACGAATTCAAGTGCTTCTTCAAGTATGATATCGATTATCCTTGTTAGCTGTACCTAGCTGGTTTTGTATCACACGATACTTGGAAGTTATCATACTTGCAAGTATTCTCAAACTCGTGCTTTATCAGGCATCGTGTGAAACTGCACTGAGGAGGTTCCTTACTTCCGAGCCACCTCGGCAACCATGACCTAAAAACCCTCTTTAAACGTTTAGTTGAACAAGAAATTTGGTTAGAAATAGGGGCAGGTGTGGCGGTAAATCGACAAGAAGCTATATCAGCGACATCCTCTCTCGCCATTTTTCCTCGAATCTGGCGCAGGGAGCAATGCAGGCTTGAACAATTTTCCTCGCTACAGACTTAATACAAAAATAGCATCACTAATGGTGAATTTTATGCGTAGATGAAGCACCAGTCTTTATTATAAATGAATAGAAAATTGTCATTTCTGGTTTTGGATCTCGCAACGCACATCGAAAATTTCAAAAGATTGAAAGTTTCACTCAAGTCTACGCAACTGCTTATGAGAAACTACTCCATTCATAGCAAGAAATAATTCTTCATCTACATAGGAAAAAAAGACTCAAGTTTTTAGCTATCATGATAAAACCGCAATTGGGAAAGAGATAGGCGTGTGAAAAGAGCTTTTTAGCGAAGATATACAACTCCCTTTTGGAAACAGTCATGAAAGTTTTTGCATGACCCAAATAAAGGCAAGTAAATTATCCTTTTTTTGGAGAGAGAGTAATCCTTGTGTGCCCAGTACAGAGGAATCTGCAGAGCACAAAGCACCGAGGAATCTACAGGAAAGTGGCTCTCCACCTGAGAGAGAAGGATCTATATCACTGCCCCGCATTCGTACATTAAACGCGCCCGCAGCTCAAGTGAGTAGGGGAAGCAGGTATGTTCCGGGCGCGCCTCTTCCCTTTCTTGACGGACGCGAAGAGGAAAGGAAAACTTTCCCCGTCTTTATTGAACTCGGACAATAGGGGATGAACAGTCACTCGAGAAATGGGTCGTATGTCGTGGTGTTCCCCAGCCCACATATTGCCCTTGAGATCCTCAACGTGGAAATTCGCGGCCCCTGGTTCCGTCGGGAGAGGTCGTCCTTCCTAGCCCAGGTGACGAGGAGGCAAAGCTGATAGCTAGCGGGGGCTATGACATGGTGGTCTTATTTTCGCCAACGGTGCATATCCATCTTGGCACTACTCCGCAAGCCTCCGCCACGAAGATATGCGGCCATACGGATTACCGCCTTTTTAGCTAGATTGACCAACACATCACTTCGACCAGATATAACTGAATTTCTTCTCATATTTTTATACATAGTGATATAGTTTTTTATTTATAAGAAGCCATATTCTTCCACGCACTAACCCCATATTCAATAACATTTAATACATAAAACCTTTTAAGTCATCTTGACCTTCAGATTCATCAAAGGACTCCCAAGTGGGAATTAGGGGTTGAAATTTCGAAGGAATAAATAATTAAGAGTCGTCTATTCCCAGTGTTGGAAATATTCAAAACCATACGCCCCTCTTCTAAACTCTAAACTCCTCTTCTTACTCCCGTTGGAAATTTCTGTGAAGACGGTAAGTATTCTAAAGTATCGCGTTATTAGCAGATAAAACTAAGTAAAATGCCTCCTTCATAAAGTACAAATGATGCGAAAAATATGAGGTCTTTATGCACTGCACTACAATGATTGGTTTTGTTGGGAAAAACCAAAATTGTTTTCCATTTTTTCGGGGTCAAAGTAATTTCATGATCATAAAATATTGAACAATTGCATCTCGCTCATTCATACATATTACATATACCTACTGGGTATAAATAGTCAGACCTCAAATACTTATCAAGAATTTTAACATTCTTGTATTTAATTGAAAATTGACATCACATAATCCGAAATTAGAAAAAATAAAACTGATACTAAGGGGCTGTTCAAGTATTACGTAAGACTAGTTATGCCATTTTTGACATCCCCCCTCCCCCAATGTAAGACAAGATCAGATTTTCCCACCCCCTCCCTCTCAGTCTTACGTAAGACGTTAGATATTTGTACCTACTCTTCGTTAAATGCTCGCTTTCTGCTTTTTCATCTTTACATAGAAGGCACCGTACAGGTATGAGCACTGAGTATGGTATAATTATGCAGTGTTGGAGTACGACATTCATTAACATTAAGAGCAAAACTACCACAGCTGATGAAGTTGTGAAAAATCACAGGATTTTTGGAAACGATACAATTTTTCAAGACGGACAAAAAATCTTACATTAATTGGTTCGAGACTACCTGCCCCCCCTCTTCATAAGACAATGTAAGATGATCCCAACCCCTTCACCCCCTAAAAGATCTTAACATAATACTTGAACGGTCCCTAATAGCAGGATAAGTAAGAAAAACATCCTGCAATGCAGTGTATCTTAATGCACAACGGACTACCATTTTGCATAACTCTAAGGATATTATGTACATGCATTTTTCCGTTTTCGCGGCGCGCGCGTTTTGCGACGGTCTGCAGCCGTATTCGCTAAAGGTTTACGCGGGCGCGGACACGAAAAGTTCCGTTTTCGCGGGTGAGCCGCGAAAACCAGCTAAGTGCTATCCACTAAGCATTACGTGAAGTATTTACGCGGCCACGAACTCGTGTTCGCGGCCTCCCCTCCATGGAGGGGAAGAGATCCGAAGACTGCCGGGGTTCACCTCAACGTCGTCACGAATAGTATGACGCATTGCCTCAGAGCCAATGAGAGAAATTCGGCAGGATATTGTTTTTCAAGCAGACTGAAAATGCATCGGCGATGAGTAGGAGAGTGAATTGGTTGTATTAAGTTCATAATTCATAAATGGTGGACAACTACCTTAAAAGTATCGTCTGAATTTTTTAAATAATTATATTTTGTAATACTGTACGTGATTGATGGATAAAATTACATGATAAAAACGATGAATTTACTTTAATGCATCAAAATCGCACACGTGAGATGTTGTCGGCCTATGATATCACCAATTCAATAGACCACATTGATGTTTACCTAAAAACATCTGTAACTGCATGTACATTAGTTTTGAAAATGTAATCTCATGATTATCAATGTGATAAAGCGAAGAATTTAATTAGCAAAGGACATGTTCCTAGTCATACAGATACTACATATTTAGTGTCGTTGAATATTATATGTCATTAGCACCCCCGGAAGTTATTATACATTTAGTCCACTGTTATATCAGTTACTTTGCTAATATTGTTGCTATTCAAAATTGCCCAAAAGTAAGTAGTTAAGGACGAGTGTTAGACATTCATACATTGAGTGCCACCGCAGTAGACAATATTTTTGATACAGTATTGTCACAATGCAGTCATTGGACAAAATTTTGCTCAAATTCAGACAGGATGTGAATTTAATACTCATTGCCTAATCTGAAGATATGTATCATATCTATGAAAAGTGCCAACGTTATTTGAAGTTTAGAAGGTTATTAAAATAGCCTACAAGTCAAACATAACTTTGACAAAATAGTAATTATTCTCATAAACACTATGGAAGTGTTCTCTAGACACTGTACACACATGACAAATACTCTATAGCCTAAGTATTTTTCAAACATGAATAGCAGACAATGATCCACTTAATGGATAAACACAGAACTCACTCAAAATCCTTCAATAACTTTACTACATACTAAAAAAAGCAGGCTTAGAAGAATGCAGATTCGAATGAGTGATGAAGTTACACTATACCAACCTACAGTTTATTATGTAACAATGGTAATCAAATGAAATAGAAATGCGTCAGTATTTGTAGAAAAACTAAATTCTCAATAACACCCACGACAAAACTAGTAGGGATTGAAATACTTGCAAGAACATGAACGACCAGCTGGTAGGTACCTATATAAGAGCCAGAGGTACATTTGAAATTAAAATAAAACATTATAAACATAGGTACCACGGTAATTTTCTGTGAGAACGTCATGAAATGAAATACATTAGCAATAAGGGTACGCATCAATCGACATGGATAATATACTTTGAAAACATAATATACTAGCAAATCAATCAATAAATTAGCACAATTCTAATTATAAGAATGCGAACTTACCTCTATAAGAACTATACCTCAGTGTTAACTGACGTTATGAGAGCAACAGTAAAGAATTAGCACGGGATGCTACCACAACGGCACGAAGATATGCTTATTGTAAGTCAAGAAACAATATAATATAAAAGTAATAAACAAGCAGTAACATGTTACATCATACTAATCTGCACCAAATGAAATTCCTCTTAACGTAGAGATAAGGCCAAAATCCCCACTACCAACAAATGTATAAAATATATGTGTCCGCAGGCGTAGCCGTTGTCAGCTGTTTACGCGGCGAAAAGCCGTTTTCGTGGCCCAAACTCACCGCGAAACTTCCGCCACGAATCTTTCGCGGCGAAAAGTTCCGGGAAGCGCTAGTGGATCGCACAGTTCGAGTTTGTGACGTCATTTCGTATTTCGGCCGCGAATCTTTCGCGGCCACGAAATTTTCGTGGCTTACAGAATAGGGCTGCTGATATAATCAGAGCCCTGAATGAGCTACTAAAAACTTAAGCATTATACCAATATCCCTAAAGAATTATCGAGATTATTTCTCTGGGAGATTATCAGGAATTTATGGTTTGATTAAATACTATTAGATAAAATAACGCATCCAAGATGTAGATTATTTCTCAACTGATTGAGCTGACATTCATGGATTTGAAAAATATCATGAGATGAAATAATAGTTCCAATACATAAGTAACGACTAACGACGAGGAATCGGTCAAGGCACTAACTTTTACAGGTTTGTCTTGAAATGGGTTCTCACCCTAGTTGCAGACCATTAAATTCTGATCGAAAATTTTACATGCTTGAAAATTTCTCTTTTCACCCATTTCTGCACCGTACACAAGTTGATTTTTTTCATTCAACCGAAAACAAAAGCCTCTCGCAGCCCAATTTCTCTTTCGGGCATCAAATTGGATAGCCGTGCCGAGTGCACAATTGGACACGGAGTGAAAAAAAGTATGCTGGAGAGGATTTTCGTTCGAGTAATTTCCCGCCCGCTTGCTACCCGCTTGGGAGGGGTCGATTTCTACGAAAGCACCGCGATTCCCGGGTGCTCAAAGGGGGCGAGGGAGGGTTCCCCTTCTCGACAACAAAATTTTCCGCAATGTGTCGAGGATTGGTAGGAAGCGACTAACATCGACGCGTCGCGACGCCTTGCCGCTCAGCATTGGCGGCATCTGATGCCGATCTAATCCCAGTCAGTCGCTAGGATGAGCAAGGAATGCGTTAAACCAAAAGAGCCGAAGGAGAGAAGGTGGTTAAGGGGAACAGATTAAAATTGCACAACAGTCTCTAGTTTGTTGAATTACTTGACGCTAAAATAACAAGTCAACTTTCACCGGCATGACGGAAACACTTAAGAGTGAAATATACTAAGATATCTTTTCGTCAAGTCTGTGACATTTTTCCCAAAGTTACGCCTTCAACCATTGATTGTATTCAAATTTAACCCTTACATAGTAAATTACCATTGAATGACCAGTAATCGTAACTAAAGTAGGTGTAACCCGAAAATGGTCGTCAACAAAAACTTGTCCTCGTTAAATATAATTATTCATTTTTTATTATCTAGGATAAGTTACAATGAGAAAAATAATCAATATTTTCCATGTTACATCAATGATGGTCTTCTACGGTTCGTTGTATTCGCAGCAGAAATCTAGGGCATGATCACGATTTTCCGTTACGAGTGCGCATGAGTTATCATTATTTTTCACCCAAATGCAACTGCGCCAAGTAGAAAAAAACGAAGTCGTCACAGTTCAAATTTTGTAAGGTTGTTTGAGTCACTAGTTTTAAATCATATGGCATATTCTTACGATAGTCACTGGAAACATTTGCCTTCCAGAGAGATATGCGTTTTGGAAAAAGATTACGACTACGCTAAATAAGGAGCTGTGGTTCCACTCCTGGGTGCAGAGATAGGCGGATTTTAAGGCGTCCAATTGGGAACGTAGAAAACTCTCGCCGTGGCAAGCTACAGCGGAGACCCCTTTGGTAACATTTTCTTGCGAAGTTTGATAATGAGTCTCATAAAAAAAGAGGCCATGAAGATCAGACCGGGGCTTCAGTTTGTTAACGCATTCCTGGCTGGTTCTTGAATTTTGCTTAAGCATGATACAATAATGTAATAGGTTAGAATGAGTAGTTAACAGTGTTAGTTTAACCATGAAGTACCAGAAGAACTTGCTACGATATAATTAGTTGAATGTTTTTCATCGGATTCATAAGTTAACCTTCACAAATTTTACTGCTATATGTTGTTATTTTGTCGAAAGTCATACAGTTGCTAATAAACTTCAGAGGAACGTTGTAAACAAAATTCAGAGACTTTACTTTTGAAAAAAATCTAGATCGAATGGCGCAGTTTTATTTTTAGGTTTAATGTGAAACTTTCAAGACATTGAGCTTCTGAAACGGTAATCGGAGGGCAATCTAGAAAAATACGACTCACACACACAAGGAAGAAGAATATCAGACACGTGGGGTGTGCTGGGAACGGATGCAAATGTGGTGCCAGATGACGACGTGACTAAACGCAGCAACAACCATAGAGGCAGATGACGTTGTTTTCGGTCTCCCAATATCCACGCACTCACTGCTGCTTGTATGTAAATTCAACTCCCACATCCCCACATCCTTTTTCGCTCCCCAAACCTCCCTCCACCACATTTCCTCCACCCGTCGCCTCACCCACCCCCTCAGTGGACCGCGTGTAGTTTGCTCCCGCGGCGCTTCGCGTCGCTGTTGAACAAATTGGTTCGATGCTCGTTTGTTTTCTGAGAGAGAGGCTGATGGGAGATATTGGGCTGGGAGAAGCACAAGTAGAGATGGGAGGGGGGGTTGGGACTGTTTACTCCCGTGGGTTGCAGTGAATGGGAGTGTAGATGAGTGAGTCATTTTCCCTCCGCATAAATTTGGCGAGTCGAAGCTCAAGAAGAGCAAACTGGAGGCAGAAGCGGCACATTTGATGGCGCGGGAAATCCCACTCGCGGATAAGCTAATGATAGCGCGATGCGTATCTTTTTCACCGACGTAATCGATTATTTTTAGCTCCGCAATTAAATTTAGCTACGAGTATCTCAGAGAATAATTCAAATTTAAGCACGAATGAAAGAGAGAATGAGGATTTAACTGACTACACCAAAAGCAATGATGAATTTTCCATTGGTTATCATGAGCCGGCAATCTGTTCTTATTAGGCATCTCAAGCGGAAAATACTTCCAGCACGAGGTATGCGCACCTTGAAATAAACATCGATAATTAATAAGGAAAAACACTAGCACTGTCACCGGCATGTAAAACCACAGCGCAATAAAAATTAGTAACCTCAACTCTAAATATGATTATTTTCTAAACAACGCCATATTCAAATCAACAATAATAAGAAGAAATCAGTATATCGAATTCATTACAATAACGTGCCTTTCTTTCATATTTAGCAAGACGACGCCAGGTTTCTCTTCACCTACGAGGGCTGGATTACACTCAAAGTTTTCTGACGAGATGGAAACTGACAGAGGCCTTCGTGTGTCTTATTTTGTAAGGCCTCTGGATTTTCTTGCTTCGGCAGGGATGAAATATTTATGAAACAGCTGCGACAATTTCAAAATGAGTCCCTAAAAGTGGAGGTTTTCCGGAGGCTGTGACGTCACATTAACGGATTTTATGATATTCAAACGTATCGAATCCTCACAGAATGCGACCTCAGTTTTCCATAGTCATCTTTTTGAAGAGGAGAGTAACACGATTGACGGGATTATCAGCTGATTTAGCAGATTGACAGTCGGAGTTCTAAACAGGAGTGGAGTAGCTGTTCATTTTCACGCTGAATCATCAAAACATGAATTATCTCCAAAAAGACCTTAGAATATTACTTCTAAAGATAAATCAATGTTCCGCTTTTAATTAGTACAAATAAAAGGACTTTATTTTAAAAATAAATGTCAATTTTCTGTCGTTTTCATTAGAATTGACCTTAAAACAAAACTACGCTCAATGTTTACAATTAATTGTTTAACTTAAGCCGGAAAATAGTTTGATAAACGCCGTAACACGCAAAGTTATTCATATACGATATTTTTTATAGCTTTGTAAACGAGAATCCGTTCGTTTTCGTCCTAGAGTAAGAAAACGAATTTTCGATGACGTGGCGGAGAAAGGCTGTGCCCGCCGGTGGCCGTGTGCCGCAGGGATGTGGTCAATGAATTGATATGCTAATGACACATAATTATTGCAGTGGTGACTAGGAACATTAGCCTTAAAAGGGACCTCCATAGATATTATAACCTAGGTGTCATAGAGAAACCCATGTCTATTGTCTCACTTTTAGCGACATGGGTTCCTCCTTAGTTGACCACCAGGTTATATGAATAATAATAATGCCGTCATTATTGAGCGACATTAGGACTTCCTACCCCTATATTACATATAAATCATATGAAATCACGCAAACAACTATGTATGTCCTGGGTGGAGGAAAGCCCACCCAGGTGGGACTCGAACCCGCGACCCTGAGTTAGCAGGGAAGGGCTTTACCCCGACGCCACTGGGGCAGACGAATATGAATATCCACTTCCAAACGTCGGAGAGGGCGTATCCGTTTTTTATATTGAACTTTCCAGTACATTTCACTTGTTTTTCACTTTCCAGTATATTTTATTTATTTTCCCTTGAAGTTTACAGCATTTTTCAGTGGAAATTGATAGTCCATTGCATATCGAATGAGAATATCGTAAACGAAAGATAACACAATGCGGAGGAAATCCATAAAATCGAGCGCAATAGTATCATTAAAAAACCACTGTACTGGAATAGCTTCAAGGGCACTCAGTGAGCAAGAAAGCTAAAATATCTCTAAAGCGGGCCATGAACTAGGATGGAACAGTACTTGTAAATATTGAACAGAGAAACCGAGCATGATGCAAACTAGTCTGAAAATAGGAGATAGTTTACCGTTGCCATGGACATCCCGCATAACTCACACCGGACAAGCATTCAATGCCGTACTCCACGCCCCTATTCAACGGGAAGTAAGGGTCGGGATGAGAAGGGAAAATTTTTTGGCCGGGGAACGAGCGATAGGTTTCTCCGGGGAGGGAGAGGTGGGGGGAGGAAAAGGGGTTTCGATTGAATGTGAAGGAAGGAGGACCATAACGCGGAAGAGGAGACTTGTAGGAGCAAGCGAGATGAAAATTGTGCGGAAATGGAGAAGATGAGAGCAGAGAGGAAGATGAGGGAGGGAGAACGGAAAATGGGTGAATATGAGTGAAGGACGAGGAGGACGCGAAATAAGGTCGGGCAAGGCATTAAGACCTCCGATGAGGGAGAGAAGATCCGGAGGGTTGTTGGCAAATGGGAGAGCAGGCAAGCCTGTGGGAGTGGAAATTGATAGCTTGGAAGATTTAATGGGAGAGCGAGCGGGAGTTTGTATGTTAGAGAGCGAGTAAAGGGATTTTGAAGAAAGCCTCAAGACAAGTTGGGGCGAATTTTGGCAAGGGAAAATGTTTCTTCTTGACGCAGATGTCTTTACCGTTCAATACAAACACTTTTAGTTCCGAAAATTTTCTTTCCATATGCGTCTACGTCTCACGTGAACTACCAATGTTACCCAACTCAAACGGTTCAGCCTACTGTTTAACGACCGATTGCAACAACATTTAGTTATTGAATCAATACTTATGAGATCCATGAAGTTATAGCTCTCATGATAATATTCAGGTTGCAGGAACACATCTATTAGACACCAAACCTATTCCCCATATGTAAAGAGCTTAAAAAATTTGTTCTAATCTTCTAGCGCTCTATAAAATTTTTGAAACTTAAGCCTATGGATAATTGCTAATGTACATAATAATTAGTCAGCAAGAGTAAATGAACTACTCATTTGTCTCAAAAAACTCATTTATCTATTAATTAAATCACCGAGCGGTTCATTGCGCATCCACTATCTTGGCTACTTATGGAACTCATAACCTCATGCCATAATTTATGAAATAAATAAACTTATCCAATATTTCTGCAACACCTATTTAATGTCCGTGTCAGTTTACAATCTGACACGGACAGAGTAACACGCCTTGAAAATGGAGATATGGAAAATTTCGGAAAACAAGTCGTTTTCCGAAACGTCGGCAAACACGAAGCCAATCACCTGGTGCAGAGCCCGAGAAGAGTTTATTAATACTATTCACCAGGAGAAAATTAAATCTTTTACCTATTTAATGGTTGCCATGGCTTATGGGCCCCATAAATTTATAGAATACATATGTGTCGTTCCTGTAACTGGTTGGATTGGATTGGATATTTGGGGAGGCGACCGACGGCTAAGGTCATTTGCGCCATAGGGGATAGGTAAGGGAGGAAGGGTGGATGGAAACCCGGTGTCGGCATTAGCCTGCTCTTAACGCAAGGCGCCAAGGGGACCACGGCTTAACGTCTCATCCGACAGACGGAGTACTCCACTTGAAGTGCCCTCCACAAGACACTCAAGTAGGGATCGGTTTCAAGTAGGACTCTGAAAAACATCCGCCTCTGCAGGGATTTGAACCCTGGCCGCCCGTGTGGTAGGCGAGTACTCTAGCCACCACACCAACCCTATCCCCCTACTGTAACTGGTCATAACACAAAAAACGAAAAAGCATTTGCCAATCAAACTATATTTAAGACAAGTCCAAAATGCCAATAAAAGTGAAGGAAAACATACTCCTATGCACGTATTTTGGTCATTTAAATGAATATCGACATGAAAAACGTTTATATAGCAAGAGGTATCTGATTACAGGCAGAATGGTCGAGTAAAGGGTATGGAGCAAGGTTGACTGGTTAGAAAGGGAAACGCCCACGGCCAGAGGTAAACAAAAGGCTTCCGTGACGAAAACAGCAACGGGAGAGAAAGGAGAACGGAGGGAGGGCGGTCATCATTACTTTTATAAACTTGTATTCCTGCTTCTCTGATCTCTCTGATAATATTGCAGCCCGAGATACTGGTGCATCATATTCATGTAAAAACGTTGTACGAGAAAGCAAGGGTATGAGGTGCATTTGGGGAACAGCAATTGGCTGTGAAACGTGGGGTTTTCCGCCCCTCCGAATTTCTCTTACACCCTTCCGTTGGACAACTCTCGTGGTCTAGACTGTAATCTCGTAAACCCAAACGTATTCACCAAGGCTGAAACACTTGAAGGCCTGGAATTTGATTTTCCTCTGACCTTATTAAAGTTTTGGATTATCTTTAATTCGCTATGTTAAGTGAAATTAACACTCCTACGGACCTCACTGACTTCGCGCCGAGTACGACCCTGGGTCCCAGAGGACTCAGACGTTTTAAATCGATTTCTAGTAACAATATTCACCACCCAAGGAAGAAATGAATTAATGTAGAAGAAGGATAAAATTACGCTTAAAATGTTAAAATATTTTATATTCCAGAACTAAAACGCTTAATTTTACATTAAAAAAATGAATCATTCTTTTCAAGGTCGATATTTGAATGAAACAAAAAAATGTTTATGAAAATAAGATTTGTTTGGTTTGATAATGTTAATTTCAAGCTAGTTTGCTTCATAAAAGTTGGAAATGCAATGATTACACATTATTCGAGTCTCTTTCATCGCGCAGTTATTCCGTACAAAGTTCTTGCTTTATCAACATGTTTCAATTTATTTATTGACTCCATCAGTGCAGAAGCTGCACCTACCTCTCTTTGCAGGATGTGGCATAGCATCCTGATGCTTTCCCAGCGGATGGGATGGGTGAATTTTTCACAGGTTTCCGAAAGAGTCGAGAGTTTGGTTACCGACGTTTAAATGAATAATTTCCTGAATAAGATGGCAGAATATCCGAATGTCACCAAAATGTCACGATGGAGTCCAAGTACAGAGGTGTCGGTAACTAAACTTATCACCCAGATGGAAACCCGAGAGAAATTTACTCGGATGTGCCATACTTTTCATTAATTTCTCACCGGAATACCACTGTCTATGTTACATAACTATCAAGGACACCAACAAAAACAATACATGAGTGCGGCTTGGTGAGTGAAAGGATAAGGAAGTGTGGAGGAAGTCACCGAAATCAAAGCCAATTTTCTAGGTCTAACGCCGATAATTAAGGTGATTTGGCTTTGCATATCCTGAAAGGGAAGGGCGTAAGGTATAAGTATGTACTTAGCACTCCTTGATCAGTCTACCTGAAACATCCTGATCGGTGAACAGTTGGTAAAAGTGTTCAGCATGACATGTTCATGGTGGCTTACGTTGGGTGAGGTTTCATTTATCGAAAAAATGACTTCCACGTGACAGATTGATGTCCGAGATACACACATTCAGTACTACTGGCAAGTGAGCTTCATGACATGACGATATGCTCCATTTTAAATGCAGGTATGAAAAAATATGAAGGTACGACGACATCCAGAATCAGAAATACGATTAATGGTCATCTTTTTAGAAATGACTTCAGCAATTGAGATTTAATCACAAACACTAATTAGTTTTTGAAGAGATTACATTCATGAGAACTTTCGCTATTAAGGTAGGTTTGGATGGAAATTAACTACTACAATCGTATGCTCCTCTGATTGCTGGAACGTACTTCTAAGTACAATCGGATCATACAGCATGGTTTATTTCATATACAAACTGTCCCGCTGATCATGTGTCACCTTTTATCTCTAATTTTAGACACCTCTTTGTTTTCCAAACCAAAATCCAAATTTCACCTTTCAGGGTTTCAATGTAAAAACATTCAAGATGTACACAAGTCAGATTTTGTTTTAGTGCAAATTTCAATCCAAGAGTTTTTTGGCACAAGAAACACGATGGAACCCCATTGGTTTTCGAAAAACTATCCGTGACCTCTGAAATGTCAGATGGGATAAAAATCAAATGGGAGCTAAGCGTGTCGAATCGCAGGTTTAAAAGGACCATAAGATCTCTCTAATGGATGGACCTAAGATCTCTCCTGGCATTCCTTGACCTTTAAGGGTTAAAGAGGGGTCAAAGGTCACAAGGTGCAGGCAACTTGAGACAACAAACATATCGATTCACAGATTTAAAAGGGTGGCCAAATCAATTGTAAGGTCCCAAGAACCCTCCTGCCAATCCTTGACATTCAAGGGTTACGGACTGGTGAAAGGTCACTAGGTGTAGGAAAGCAAAATACAACATCAGAGTGTCTCATGGGCTGGAAATGTATAAAAGACTACCTTTTTCGTAACAAGCAATGCACTCTCATCAATATAAGGGCGAAGAAAATGAACAAAATAGGCCACGCATATGAGGCATAAACGAACAAGTGTCTCATGCATTCATTATTTCAACCACAAGATAAACAATGAAGTTTTCGATAATGTGTAAAGAAAAAAATATAAAAAAATAACAAATAGACCATCTAAGGGATTAAGAGTTAGATAGGTAATGATGGAGGGCTGTAGTTAATCAATCAATTAAATTATTAAATATGATGAATAACTGATCATCTAAATAAAAATAAATTCGTTTTTGGTAGGTATCTCAAGAAATTGCCCCTCATAAAATACGAAAAAATCTCATAGAATAGGAGAGCCGAGAAAAACTACTTCGACCGTAGGGTAAAGCGTTTTCCAGTCAGTCGTGTTATCCTTATTTTCGTCGAAGATGCACTCCTCGCTAAACTATAGCGGGGACATTTTGACGTCAAAGGCGTGAGGCTGATGGCCGTGAGCTCTTTGGACGATCGTGCGCTGTCACCGTCTCCGTCGACGATGGAACATTAGCTCCAAAGTTTGGAACGGCTGCATGTTTCGTGATGGACGCTTAAACGCTGAGCTCGTCTCCGATGCGTGAAAGGCTTGATGTGCGATTGAGATAGACGGAGGATGGATGAAGAATCATGTGGCGCAAAATTTAGGACAAAAGGTCACTATGGGTGGACAATTGGACCTAAAGAGATGAAATGAAATTTCCTCCTACTTTATTTATAAAGTCGTAGGCTTTATTTCATAGTGGTGGAGCCATGTACTTCAAAATACTTATAAAGACATTACAAACCTGCGATAGTCAAACGAAATGTACCTGCAAATTAAACTAGTCTTGCCATGGTGAAGCTAAGATACTTAAGAATATTAGAAAGGAGATAATTTATTCATATATATGTTCATTTACACTAGGAGGAAACTCCTAAATTGATCTTGTCCATAAAGGGTACACCACTTTTAATTCGTTGGAATACTGTATGTATTAGCGCTTGTCACAAATAAATTTTGCATTGCAGCCTTGATTGCTAAGTGTCAAAGCGCGCGAAATATCTTTAATCTGCTGGAACAGAACACTATGTTGTTTATTAGGAACTAATCAGAATAATTGAATCAAAATTATAAAACGCATTAGAATTTTTACCAAATATTGAGACATGGAAGTAAATAATTAAGATACGAAAATAAAATAAACAAATGCTTACCGAAACCTTGCGATAGAAGTAGAGTCCACTTCCTGGACAAGCTCTACAACAACCGAGCTATGGCAACGCAGAAAAGTTCTCATAAGCATTTCGCAATTATCATGAAAACACTAAAAATCAAGGGAGTGTACAAATAGTTCGAGAGTTGTATTCAAGATTTGTAACTTTTTCAAGCTAAAGCGGTATTTATGCTGTTACTTTAAATTTTCAAGATTGCTACATTGGCAGCTATATTCTTCTTCATAAAATTTATCGTTGGGATATAGTTATCAATTTTTTGGACCCAAAAAATTAATTCAAGCCAAAAAGTTTTGCCAATGTAGTTTTCTTACGCTGAATGGTCTACCTGAGAAGTTATCCCGGGTAAAGTAGGTAGAATGTGAGGAGAAAAGAGTTGGTGATGAAAGAATGTGGGTAGGTATTTATGTTAAATACTGTTACTTTTCATGACGAAAAAGCGCTGGTGATGAAAGATTGTGGTTTGGAAGCTCCAGTAATGGACAATATAAATGAGAAGCGTATGTTTTGTAGGTTAGGCCATGTCAAGAGAATAGAAAATGGTCGAAAACCAAAACAGATATATGATAGTATGTAAAGAGTTTATATCCATAGTACCTATAGTGAATGGTGCGAGAGGAAGAGGACCACGAAAGTGAAAGAAAATATGAGAGCGGTGGAAGGGAATCAATAGAGGAGGAACATCAAAAGTCTTAAGAGTAAGCGAGCGGGTATATCACATTGTATGAGTGTAAAAGAAGCGAAAGAGGACTGCGAGATAATGCCATAATGGTGGAAAGTATTAAAAGAGATCAAATATACTCGCGATAATGGCTATAAATAACAGATTAGACAATCATAAAAGGGAATTATGAGATAGGTATTTGTATACGATGACGTGTAAAGTGAAGATAGCATAGAGGTAGATGGAGACGGCATTACGTAATCAAATTGTAGTCTCACAACCTAAATGACAACCATATTGGTTAACCCTGCTATTGTTTACTTCCGTTAGGATAGTACGATGGAATGGATGAATTATCCGATGTAGAGCTAGAAAATCCACCAACTAGTCGAAATATGAGGCAAGTAACTCTTGAAACATATATTGGCTGCTTAGTCCAATGGATTCTACTCGATTTTTTCATTAATTTCAACCGGAAATGTGGATTAATATTTATTAAAATGAATAAATAAAAAATGTAAGAAGAATCCATGGTAAAGAAGTAAATGCATGTTGATTTCTAGTAAGGTAATTGAAAATTTATCGCGTCAGCCCGAAAGCGCTATAGGAAAAAAGGGGATAGCAAAGATGATGGACAGGTCACGCCCATGTTACAGATTGTAGCATTGGCCATCACTGCAGTCTTCACCTACCTCAATGGAATGAACAAAGTACTCAATCTTGCGTCAACAAAGTCCATCACTAAGTTTACCAATCGATCTCAGATCGATCTGAACTCGGACCGATCTGAAAATTCCAAGCGAGCCAGCTCAGATCGCCTAGCAAGATCGAGTCTCAGTTGAAGCACGATTAACCAGGTGTGTAAACAAGTGCAGAGTTGGAAATTTTCTGTCGCATTCCAAGTGGACAAAATTGGTGCTGCAATATCATCAATGTCTTTTACTGCACTCTTGTGACAAGCTGTCGCAACACACGCCTTGAATAATAACGCTTATATTTTTTCCGCAATGGCAACTAAAAGAATAACGAAGAGCGCCACAGACCTACGGTTTCAGATCGACCTGAAATCCCAGGCTGGCTGAGAAAGCGGGTCGAGTCGATCCGCTTCTCAAATCGATACCGCTAGCCCGTTGCGTTTACCATACCGAGCTGATCCGGTTAGATCGATCTGAAATCGATTGGTAAACGAAGTGTATGAGTGATAATTACCGGTCAAATTTAAAAAACGTAGACATGTTTTTATCAGCAGAAAGTATATTTTAGAAAAATGAGGGGAATATGCCACATGAAAAGTGTTTTAGATGAAATTGTAGAACTCAATTAACTCTTCTTTATCAACCAAAATATCAGGCTAGATATCGTTAATGAATCACATTAGACGAAACATGACTTTTCAAAAGGCAATATTTTGGAATAACACGGTCAAACTGTTTCACAATAAACACAAGTAATTAAATTACGTTTTTATTAATGATGAAAATGTAATACCGGTGCCATTTTACCTCTCTTCTATCACAATGTAAATATCAATTTATTTGGTGCTAATTATGATAGTATTCACAAACGGATATTTGAAAGTATAGAGTGAATAAAATAATTTTGTATTTGAATAAAATAATGAGCATTTTGAAGTCGAGTTTAAGCGGCAACAAACTCGATCTGTTGGATTAGTCATTTTTAAAAGTTAAAGATGTATATTTCCAGGCAATTTTTTTAAAATTCAATCAAAACCGATTTGTATAATTTTATAATGCCATCAAGAGAAAACAATGTTACACCTTTTCAACGGCAGAAAAGTTGGCAAATTTTGTGGAAAGTATTAACTACAGGTTGTTGAAAAAAACTCACGAATAATAATCTCAACTATTTAGCAAATTTTCCCGATTATGAAATCGTAACCGATGCTTATTACTCAAAATCAGGTGCACGACCAATTATCCACTCCATTCCAGTTCTTTTTGTTTATTCATTTTAATTATAAACTAACTGATAACAGTCGTGAGCCTGAAAAGGATTTTTTCGAGTCCTCCGCAGACACATATTTATCGTAAATGTCAAATAGGAGATTATTGTCAAGTGCTATTGGCATCGGCAAAACTATTAGGAAATGCTATGAGACCTTTTTGAAATATGGCCCTGAATAGGGAATTCAGAGTCCTAGTAGATTTTTGCGGGTGTAGAAATTAATTGTTGTCCTTGTATGCAGGTGAAAGACATCGATTTGCAGGTGTAAGTCATATTATTGAAATTACTCATGGCCTTATCGGGCCTTTTTGATGACATTAAAAATAGCAGATGAAAAAAATGAAAATGTTTGAAAAGAAATGTTAAAAATGAGCAAAGTGGAAGCCAACCAAATTTTCTTGAAAATCCGAAGCATGGTCGAAATCACACTAATTACTACCACTATCATTGCTGATATCGTGAGGAGAAGTCCATGATTAGAGATAGAAGTACCACTTCGTCTCTAAGGCTACTGTCAAACAAACAACTTTCATGCGCAAAGCCGCCTTCATTGAAAGAGGCATATTTTGTTATGCTTGTCAATGCGCCACTCCATTGAGGTAGAAGGAGAGAGCATTACGTAATCAAACTGCAGCCTTACAACCAAGACGACATCCACATTGGGTATCCCTACTCTTTCCTTACTTTCCTTTGGGTAGCACGACGCAATGTACGAATTAGTAGACGTAAACCAAGAACATCCACCACCTCTTCGAAAATTAGGACAAGAAACTCTTGACAGATATATTGGCTACTTAGTCTTGCGAATTATTCTCGATCTTACCACATGTTTCACCGGGAATGCGGATTAATGTTAATTTGGACAAACAAACAATGTCTTTACGCAGAATGTATACATATATTAAGAAGTGAGAACCTGCTGGTATCTAGTGAAATATCGGTGGAAAACATCGTGAAATCGAGTGTTTTTACACAAACTTTTTGAATGCAAAAATACTCATTATGTCTCATTATCTGCTAAAACGGTTCTATAACAATCCCTGAACCTGAATATTTTTTTCCGAACAAATGCAGACCTTTTTTATTGCCACAGCCACCACACCACCAGCTTTCAGAATGCATTTCAAATGAACTCAACAAAATTTTGGAACTCCCTCCCTATATCCTTGAAACAAAGTTCATCAGTTAAATCCTTGAAATCCAAATTATACCAATACCTTATGCAGCAACAGAACACTTGCAGTCGGGTATTTGGTTATCACTCCTAAATATTAGTTATGAATTCAAAACAATTATGAAAAAAATGTGCACTAAAGTCAATCACAATTAAGTACGTAATCAATTAATCAAAAATAAGTATGTTACATGGCATTGACGAATACTGACTTGTAATTTTGTTTAATAATGTAACAACTTCTGTAAAAAACGAGTATAGATTTTTCACTAAATGCACTTGGTCTCACAGGGCATGCTCTAGAGGTCAGAGGTCACCAAACTTTTTTACACAGTGGGCCGGATAACTGACAAAATGACGAGTGCGGGCCACATAATCATTATGTACAATACTTCGTCTCATGTTTCATACCAGGGTGTCCAGCAACTGGGCATTTGAAAACTCCCTGAGATTTCCAGGATTTCCAGACATAAGTTTTATTTTTCCAGAGGAAATATCGATTTTTTCTCGTTTATTATAAGAGAATGTTTGGTATGTCTTTAGGGTGATTAAACGAGAGGATTATTTTTAAACTTGCATATTTGGAGGAAAATAGACAAAAAACAAATACTTTGAGAGAAAATCACATCACCACCCTTTCTTAGATTTAAACATTGTCATGCTGGCGCTGAGGAACAAGGCTATATAACAGCCAGACTGTGCTATGAATAGCATTGATATAAAATGATCAACGACTTAAAAAACCGAAGGAATTGACTATTTTCCTTATTTTGCTAAAAACGACAACGCAAGGGAAATTTGACTTCACACTTGCCGATAAATGCACGTTCTTTACGCCACTGATTTTGAGACTATGACCAATAAGAACAAAATGTATCTGTTTAGGAAACATTGCACCTACTTTCGGTGATTACAGGAATGCAAAATGAGACAACGCAAGGGAAATTTCACTTAGGAACTTGCCGAAAAAGTCACATTGCTTCCGTTGCTGCGATATATACTGACACCACAGAAAATTCCAAAGTCAATTCGATATTTCCCTGAGATTTCCCTGATATTTCCAGTGAAAATTTAAGTGAAAAAAAATTTCCAGTGAAAAAAAAAATAAAAAATAAAAATAAAATTCCCTGAGATTCCCTGGTCTTCCCGGTTTCCCAGAGTGCTGGACACCCTGCATACGTTTTATCGAGCAAATTCGAGTACCGTCAGCAGGCCTGATAAATTGTCGTCGCGGGCCGTAGCTTGGTGACCCCTGCCCTAGATCAATAAACACGTATCTATCTTTCTAAAATTGCGAAGTTATTGCGTCAGCTGGTAAGAGCTTAAGGAACATCGGGGTTAACAAAGATGGCGGACAGGCCACGCCCACGTTACATCTCGTGGCAATGGCCACCATAACAAGCGCCCTCTCTATCTACCTCAATGCGCTACTCCTATTGAAAAGGACAAAGGTATTATTCACTTCCAGATGTCTGCTTCGGAAGGCGGTTTAATACCCTTCCAAAGCATCTCACAAAGAAAGGAATCAGTGCTTGGATGACAGAGAAAGGCACCCTTTATACTCCCGCGAAACAAACAATTTCGGACTCTTTCATGCGTTAGGAGACCGCACGCTACAATATCAATCTCCATCGAGTCCCTTGTCGTTTAGACGGTCGAAATGATTGACATTAATGGGAACTCTGCGTTGCAGGAGGGGGCTCGTTAAAGGTGACTGATGAAGTACACCGGTGAGTATCGGAACATCTACTCAAACCAGCTACGTTTTTATGGCTATAAAATTTTTGAGTTTTGTCGAGAGCAGAGAAATCTGATAAAAAGATAAAATGAATGCACTTTTTTTAAACCTCACATCATTTCAAAAACAAACATTCATTGTCAAAACAACAATGACTTAGAACTACGAATAAAACTCGATATTCGTTAAGTTTGTGGTACTCCATCATAAATATAATAACTTGAAACTTTTATAGACCCTAGAATGCTTCAATCTTCAACACGACCCAGTTATCGATGGCTAAGCATTATCTTCAGGTGATTTTACAAGTACCTCATCCCCTTATATACCACCAATAGAGGGAAAGAGTAGAAAGGGAATATTTGTGCGAGAGGACAAATTTGGGAGGAGAGGAAAGTAGTAGTAAACGTGCTGTATTTAATAGACAATTGATGTGAGCTAAATGCTTTAGAGCTGCTTGAAATTTGGAAAGGATGTGGTGACTCAGAAGCTAATCTTCCAAATCAGTAGTCGGCAAACTCATTGGTCAACAGAGACAAATATTAACTGTAGAACGAATGAAATTTCTTTTGAGAGCCAAATTTTTTAAACTTAAACTGTATAGGTAGGTAAATTGTTATTAACTTAATTACGGTACTCCTAAGCAGGCCTTTGCTAAAAACGTCCTCAATCTGACTGAGGTACGTTCTCTGAGGTCGACCCCTTCCAACCTTCCCATCCACACTCTTCTTGTACACTAGCTTCGTATATCTCCTTTCATTCATCCTCTCCCTATGTCCAAACCATCTCAACATACCTTTCTCAATCCCCTACACTACTATTTCTTTTACTTCACAAGGCTCCAGAAAATTAACTCAATAAACGTTACTTGAAGTTTTATTCGTGGAATTTGTGGAAGAACCACACTCCACAGGTCAAAGAGCCCCTTGTGGCTCGCGAGCCGCGGTTTGCCGACCACTGTTGTAAATGAATGTTTGCTTCACAAAATTCCCGTATTCTATCAGCCATCGTATAACCTTCCCCTTCCCCAAAAATTGTCCTCTCACACATATGTTCCCCCTCTCCTCTTTCCCTCAACTGGTGGTATATATGGGAATGAGATACTCGTCAAATCACCTGGAGATGATGCTTAGCCATCAAACCAAACATGGTGTTGATGCTTGAAATATTATGTGATCTGAAAAAGTATCAAGATAATTGAAAAAATAACTTAGAACTTCCTGAAAATTGCAATCATTTGTTACGAGGCGTTGGGTGCAAAAATCCCAGGAGAATATAAAAACGTGTCTTTTAGCGGGGAAAATCATTGTTCACCGTGAATTCTGCATATCTATTGGTTTCCTAGAGCCTGGTAATAATTTATCATTGTCTTTCGCTCCATTTTATTTTATACGAGGTACATCCATAAAGTAAGTTCTGTTTGGAAGCTCAAAGAAAACAACCATATATTCAGAAAAAATCTATTCTGAAAAAGTTTTGGACCTTAATTTATTTTTCAACACAACTACCGCCACCACAACCTTTTACAATGTCTTCATTTAAAGGTGCCACCTATGATGTCAACTGAAGTAACAACGTGTCCTTGCATATCGTCGTCATTGCTGAACCTCTTGCCACCAATGATCGATTTCAGGAGGCAAAAAAAGATGGAAGTCACTAGCAGGGAGGTCCGAGCTATATGGAGGGTTATTGCATCATACCAAACCTAATTTCTGTAAAAGTTGAGCATCCCTCAGCTGCAGGATTTTCAATTTTATTCGCCATTTCAAACAAGAACCACGAAGCATGCACTACAATCAGCTAGCTATTAATGGTCTCAACTCCTTCTGAATAGGTCAGGGTAAATACCAGGCATGCGCGTAACTACGAACGCAGCGCTGCTCTGGCATGAAATACAAACTAATCTTACTATGTAGATGTACCTCGTACATATTTTAGAATCGGCGAAAAGCGGCTGGAGCGTGAGTTGTTGGGTGAACATTTTTATAATTTTATAAGAGAGTCAAAGAAAACTCGTTGAACCAATTTCGCTAAGGTGAGACCTTTTACGCGTTGGAAACCATCATATAGGTGGTAATGGAAATACAGGAATTATAATTTAATTTTTTTTTCTTTAATTAAAAATGTTATGACTAGATTTTTCGGCGCGATATGCAAAATTCAGAAGAAGTTATATCGAAACATGTTCTTCATCGCATTATCAACATCCACATATTACCTTCCGAGCCACCGCATGGGCACGTGGTAGGGAGTGTCAGGAAACCAGCGAGTAAAGGTGTTAAGGATAAGTTTTTGAGAGGTGAAATGGTGATGTGTATTACGGGAGTGTTTTGAGTGGAAGAAGTGGAAAGAAAGATTTTATTATGGTCACTTAAAGTACGTAGAAAGAACGGATTTGTGTACTTATCTGTTCGAAAATGCATCTCTCTTTACTTATTACTTCTGTTGAACCAAGAATGTAGTTTGGTGACAAAGCTCAGTGTCCCTCTCAAACTCCTGTTTTGAATTTCTTGAACAAAGTAAGACCGGAGTGCAGCCTCTGAGCCTCTAGCGGCTTCCGAACTAATCTCACCGAATGCTGTGTAACACTTTTTTAATTATGGAAAATATACTACTTTTGATTGGTCGTAAGCAACTGCACACCTTTCGTTCGTCACAAATTTCACCCTGGTTTTATATTTAGTCAGTATTTATTTCACCGCTATATACTATACACTATATTGTACATATCGCAATATTCTTTTTCACCGCTATGTACCATACATAGCGGTGAAAAGGAGTATTGACTCATTAACCGCTATTATCCGCATAAGAATTTTAAAGCTTCTTCTACAGTGCCCGTTGTTAATTGCTAAATTATTACGGTCGTCATGACCAACAGTACAAGGTGAAAGCAGTCTTCTCTGCCTCCGACAGAGCATGAAACTCCTTTATGGCCTGGACTATTTGTGACTGGAACAATTTTCCTTGTGAAGAATCCAATGAATTTCCTATTAATGTTAATTAACTAATTTTTAGTTAGTTAATAATTAATTAACAAGTTAATAAAGTTAACTAATAATCTTAATGTTTCAAGGGAGGATTTACGCCATTTAAAGACATAAAACTAGTTATTTCAATGATTTTAATTCTGAAATTGCAATAAATTGAATTATTTTTTCAACTTATTTCAGTAGCTGATTACGTGAGTTATTTTTCCCTTCGCCCCTTTGTCTTGTTTGTTTACGATTTTTATGTAATTTGATCAACTCCCTTTGCCATCGGAAACGTGAAACTCTCATTGCAAACTTGCAATAAAATTCTTTTAAAAACTTTCCCACCTCTATCTTTGTAGGGTCTCCAACCTCATACACCTTCCCTTCAACTTCGTCTCTTTTTCCGTAGGCCTTCATCAATATTTCCCTCTTCCATTTTCTGAGTGCTGTAGTAATTCCACCGGAATCGACCGCCATTCCCTGAGAAGAGACCCCGCAACCCCGGACTCTTTTTCATTACTATTCCCGCGAGAGATATGTTCTTTCCTTTTTCCTCGTTTCCCGGCAAAATTTTACCGTCTCCTTCTCACCCTTCTTTTCTCTTCTCCAATCCAATCTCCGCCGAAAACATCCCCTTGCACGCCGCGCGCTCTATAATTATCGCCACCGAGGACAGAGGGAGGCAGTATGGATCGCTCCCCTCGAGTTTTTTTTCCCAGAACATACCATCCAAACCAGCCTTTCTCTTTCAGCACCCTTTCTTCCGTGGCATGAAGATTCTAGACGAGAGGGCGTCTTCAAAATCAGACGGACACATGGTATGCCAATATGGAAACGATGTATGCATCCTTTTAAAGGGATAGAGATTGACAAGAGAATTACTAGCCCTTAAAAAGGGAGCTATTTATGACAGGTTTTATATGAAGCGTAGCGTTGTACGGTGCAGAAACGTGGACCCTCAGACAGGAGGACGAGAATAGACTGCAGCCATTTGATATGTGGGTGTGGAGAAGGATAGAGAAGGTGAGGTGGACGGAGAGGAGGACTGACGAGGAAGCGCTAGAGATGGCGGGCAAGGAAAGGAAATTTCTCAATGAAATTCGAGATCGGCATAGTAGGTGGGTGGAGGATGTAATAAAGGGCGAGGAATTGCTCAAAAATGTGATAGAGGAAAGGATGTTAGGCAAGCGGGGAAGGGGAAGAAAGAGAATAGCTTTCATGGATGGGATGAAGAAAGGTAGATCGTATGCTGAGGCGAAAAAGGATATACTAGAGGGAGATAGGCACCCGAAAGTGTAGAAAACCGGGAGGAGATTCTCTGACATTCAACAAAACCTACCTTAACCGGTAGAATACTTAAATAAATTACGACAGGTGTCGAAGTTGGTGCAGTTCGGAATACACCAGCACACTTAAGCGGACAGTAATGACGAGGGATGGAAACAGCTTCGTGGGAGAAATTTTTGTACCCGAAATGGAATTATAGCTACGCCAAAAATAGTCGCGGCCGAATTATTTTAGTACAAAAATCCAATTCTTTAAAAAGGCGTCTATACAAAAGCAAGATTTTTTCTTCCTAATAACAAAATGTTTACTCCATCCGTTTATTAAAAATCAACAGGAAACAGCAATGGCTAATTAGATTTCAAGGCAAATGATGTTTCCTCTGTGGAATTGAAGCTATTGTTTACTGTCTCGCGCGCCTCAAATCCACTTCAATCAATCCTGAGGTGAGCTGCCAGTTGGATATGGTCGGAAATTGAAGGAAAGCAAGGGCGCAATTAAGTTGCGAGGTAAGCAACGGATCGAAGCGAATGGAAGACTTCAAAATATTTATCTACGTATATGTATATCTTCCTCTTATCTAATCTATATCTTGAAGTTAGTTTTGCTAGTTTGGCTGATATTCCGGCAACCCTAGAGAAAGATCATCTTAAATGACAGAAGCCATGTACAATTCGTGTTTCTCAGACTTTATAAATTTTCTCCGGTCAAAAAAGTCTAAGGGGCCATAATTATTTTTTCCCTACCCTTACAGTATTAAGAAGTAACAAAATTCAATATAAAACAGTAATTAACAGCAGCGGATAGAGAATTAGACTGGTAGAGGATTCTCAGAAGTTTGCAGCGACTAGAGCGTAGGAGTGAATAATTTTTTACGCGCTGCTTCTACGTGGATGAGTGATTGAAAATTCAAAAGGACGTACAGCGGCACTCCTACATAGGATTTGAGCGCATTTCAACTTTATTTTCTTCCCTTACTTTCATGAAAAGAGTAACTGACAGCCGAGTTTGGAGAAAAACGATGACCACTTTCCACGACCCGAAAAACCATTCAGTACACAAGAGGCGAAGTCTTGCGGAGATTTCCCAGATTCCAGGGTTCCACAAAATGCTCCGCTGAATCTCAAGTGAAAGCACGCCCCTTTTCATGTCTCCACGGGAGCACACCGCTGTGCAGAGGCTTAGAAGAACCTCCACCAAGGTGGGGTTACCCAAGGGATGGCTGGTTTTCCTTTTGAGGTTACCCCGTGGAGAGGAGAAGGGTTCGACGAAGCTTTCGTATGGCGCGCACTGAGCAAACAGCTCGAACAAGAGATGGATTCGACATCCCTTTCATGGGTTTCAGAAGTGAGGAGAACTCCTCGCGACTCTCCGCGAGCGTTTTCAAAGGGCAAGGCACCGTTTTAACACTTTCGGGAAGAAATTGACGAAATTTCGATCAAAGTTTGCACTGCGCCTCTCTCTACGCCTTGGTGTCGCTGTATATAACTTCCTCTCATCTTCCATCCGTTTTTAAAACGGAACGGGAGAGCGGGAGCGATAAAGACAACTGCTGTGCTCAAAGAAGATAGGACTAAAAACCAGGAAACAGTGCATGAAAACATTCGTGTGGGGCGTAGCACTCTACGGATCGGAAGCATGGACCATCGGAAAAGCTGAACAGAAAAGAATAGAAGCCTTAGAAACCTGGTGATGAGGAGGACGCTGAAGATAAAATGGACGGACAAAATAAGAAATGATGGAGGGTTCAGAAGATAAGAATAGGAGAGGAACCTATGGAACACCATACAGAAAAGAAGAACAAGATGGATTGGACACACTCCGAGACTAGATGGATTTTTGGATGGATTTTTGAAGAACATAATTGAAGACAAATTAGAGGGAAAAGCCCCCAGAGGAAGGCCAATGAATAAGTTCATTGGCCAAATGAAGAGGAAGGTATAGAGAAGGGTGGAGGGCTGCAGTCAACCAATCCTATGATTGAACGACCAAATAAATGAACGGGAGTCTCTTGATATACAGTGAAGAGAGGTTTAGTTGATCTTTGTGTACGACCATTGATCTTACTCGTCTTTCCATTTGCTTCCTAGTCTGGTGCATGCCTCCTTCCGTACATCCTTAGGTTATACCGTCTCTAAGTTTTTTTGCCTTTTCTAAATCGACAAATCATAGTGAGTAGTGGGCCAATCTCACTTTCAGCACAGCTGAAAAATAGATTTGCATTGCATCAAGGAATTTAACTACATCCAAGAAGTAATCACACGCTCTAGGATTCTCTAGAATCTATTTACCAAGGATTTCACAATACCTCACATGTATCGCTTCCTCATAGTGACTAATTAAAATTTAACAGATGCAATATCTGAGGATAATTGTATCAGAAAGTAACAGGGTACTCATCACTCGTACGTTACGATATCGTTATCATGCATTGTGAATGTATCCCATTCACCTTGGCGCGCTGCTGTTAACACACCTTTTTTAACGCAATACTTGTATCGAGCAATATATGAATCAAAATAGAAATGAAACACTTTGAATATTGATTGTTAAATATTAATTCGCGGAATATCGTCTTATAATTGCAGCTCAATTTGGCGATGGAATTATCTGAGGATGCATGGAAGGACATGGTCTTCACCATAGAAAGAAAATAGGAGGAAGACATACCCAATTAACAGAGATAAGCTAATGCGGACACAATTGAAAACAGGATTAGATTGGCGAGAGAAGAGACTCAGCCAAAAATTATGTATATCCCAGTGGGAACATGAGAGGACAGGTGACGGAGATTCAGGGTGGGTAGCCATAGGTTGCGGGGTAAGGCAAGAATGTCTTGTATCCTTTTTTAACATTTATACCGAGAAAGTGGTAAGTGAGGAATGAAAGAGCCTAGATGTGGGAATCAAAATAGAATGCTAACAGAAGAAGTAGCTTAGATACCTGGTTGATGAGGCGTTGGCTATTGGATCATCGACGGGAGTGCATGCTAAAATAGAAGCATGTGGATTTAATTATGGGTAATACGGAATCAGTATAAGTCTAGAGAAAAAATAAAAAAGTTTTCTGAAACAATTTACAAGGCGACGGAGGACTGGAAAATGAAGTACAACCCATGATAAACTGGAGAAAACTTAGTGGCGTGCAACGCGATAGGAAGGGGAGCTGCAAGATGAAAGGGAAAATATTCAAAATGGTCAAGATCAACTTTGCGACTTCCGCAATTTATTTAAAAGTTACCGACTGGTTTTGGCTGTCAAACTAAGCCTAGCTTGTAGCCTGAGTCTCTAGAGGATCTGACCTTAAACCCTTTAAAGTTTAACAACTATACTTTTTTAACGAAGCGTGCAGCTTTTCTTTGTGCTTTATTAATTTTTTTGGTTAAATCTTTACGACCAGGGTCCCAAATTCTCGCAGCGTATTCGAGGAGCGGCCTAACCCGAGCGAAGTAGCATCTATCTTTGACATTTTCATCTGAGGACCTTCCTTTTTATACGCTTAACAAAATCTAGTTTCTCTATTGCTGTGCCACTTATGTTTTGTATGTATGTTCCCCACGATATATGTGAATTTAGGGTAATGCCTAGATATTTAACTGTATCTGAAGATTTTATGTTTACTCCACCCAAAGTGTAGGTGTGACATTTGTGTGACGACTTTAGCAGGAATTAGAAGGAGAATAGCATCAAAAGTTAAAGTGTTTAGCAATAGAGGGAACCTGATGACGTTAACCGCGGGTAAGAATGTAAAACAGGGTGGCGAAAAGTGAAATACTGAGAGCAGCGTTTCAAGGGGCAGAAACAAGGACGCCAAGAAAATATGGCAAGAATGGGCTGCAGGCGTTCGAGACGTGATTGTGGAGGACAGAGACGGTGCTCGAAAATAATAACAACAATGTCTCATTACTCCGACAGAGAATGTTTACGGTATATTATATTTGGTCAAACCGGGGAGTAACTTTAAGTAGCCATGAAGTTAGATCTGAATTACGGCTACCATCGTTCACACAATGGGTCATGCACGCATATATAAAGGAAAATCAGCATTTTTAAATTAAAGTACATGTATTAATAATATTACAGTTATAAGAAAACATCTTCTAGAATTTCTTTCGTAAACAACTAAGATTGCATATTTTTCATTGTTATGTTTAGGATTTTTGAATTCAAACATGAAACAGGTAATAAATTATAGACTTTAGGCCCCACGTACAAGAAACATCGTTTGAATAACGTCAGGTTCGGCTTGGATAAGGAAATACGTGCTTTACGTAGAGTCTATGGAGAATAATTGTTCAATAATAACCCAGTAGTACTCCTTCTGAAGTAAAAACGACGTAAAACTTTATAAATAAATTGATGTCATAAGGGAATCAACTAAGGATGGCAAAATAAAAAGGAAGAAATGTAAGGAAATGCTAAGTATGGTTGGAGAGGAGAGGAAACTTATGGATGAGATTCGGAATAGTTAAAGCAGGTGGTTGGAAGGGTTGGGACGGGCTGGAGGTCACAGGGTTGCTGAAGACTGTCATGAAGGGAACTATGTTGGGTTTGCGGGGAAAAGAAACAAATAGAACAGGCTTTATGGTCGGCAGGAAGAATAATGAGGCGTATGCTGGGATGAAGAATGAAATTTTAAAGGTGGATAGGGCCATACACACTAAAAAAATTTAGATGATTTTAGTTTACTTTCATTTAAACCTACCTCAGCCAGTAGATTGCCGTAATAAATACAAATATTGTCTTTCCCAATTGTAACTGACATGAGTTACGCTATCAGGTTATGTTCTTGTTCGCTCAATACGAGCCGGAGAGAGGGGGTTGGCCACGCGCTAGTATGGAACTCTTCAGCATCGAAGTTCTTCGGAATTGACGGAGATTGCTTCCCTAGAGGTGAGATACATAGAGCATCGACAGATGGAATGCTCAAATGGGTGACTAGTTGACTCTCTGAGATAATACTAACACAGGACAGGATGTAATCACCCGATTATTTTGATTACAATATCGTGCAGGCAAGATATCATTACTCGGGAATGCTGAAATGACGAAACAATGCGATAAAATTAGTATTTTCCCATTCCCCATAAATATGTTTCTTCTTTTATTTTCAGGAACACCTATTATTTGGAACATGAGCGTGAAAAATAATGTTTTTAATTAATACGTCGCCATTATTTTTTACTTCATTTATTATTACTTTGCAGTAAATTTTACCTTTGTGGTAAATTGCTCATTATATATCCGCATAATGAAAATATTCCGCTCAATGTCACAGGAATCTTGGGATTTTGAATTATTTTATTTTTATTTTGAAAAACGGTACTTAGTCATTTGCGAATACTTTTCATAAGTTACTACTCGCATAATATTTACTTCGGATTTTACGAAATACAATATGCACCGCAGTCTATAACCAGGCTTAAAAGAGAGCCAAACAGTATTAGTCGTCGTTTACTCAAATTATTCATATTAATTTACTCAAGTGGCAAAATAAGTATTTTTTGTAGGTCCCAAAAAAGATGGCAGACTTACTGAAACATGTATACATTTTATCAGTTCTCAAATCACAAAGCTTACATACCACAAAGAGAAAATACAAAGTCCCATGGTGTTTGGGAAGTTGACATTTGGCTGATTTGTATTTGGCGCATCAGGATCGACTCCTCTGACATCGAATACACTAGTCAATTCGACTGCAAGGTTGACTCGGAATCGTCAGCGGGGTTCAGAAGCCAGTACCCCGACAGCGTTGGCGAGGGTCGCTCGGCCACACTCAGTTCCGCTCCAAGTTACCAGTTTATAGTTGTAATCTACCTCACATCAAGGAGGAAATAAATCAAAACTAACTGCAATATATCTCGAGAAAATTATTCATCTCTATCTTCTACACATGAGTTTGCAAGACCCCAATGTGCGCTTAAAGGGTCAAGCTTAGGAATCACGATTCATCTTTCAGTCTTTGTAAATAATACATCAAAAGCAGTACCTATAGCGTCTATCAGGTTGAGCGCTGACGCTGGGTTTATCTTCTTCATTTGATGACTAAATATTATGAAAAAATTGTCATATTCTTATCACACAACTGTAATGTTTTGAATACATATTTATTTATATTTTTCCATGAGATAGAACACAAAGTCAAAGTACGCTCTATTTTATAGCAGATTGTTATAATATAGCAATTATAGTTTCTTTTAAGGTAACAGCTTACGTCTATTATTACCTATTTATTGCATAGACGAACACACTACCATGCCCTGGGAGGTAAAAGCCCTAACCATGTAAAATTCCTACTCTCGAACCTTGGGTTAGCGGACAAGGACTTCAGCGCCGTAGAAAATATTCAATAACCTCTGGGTTACATTTCAATCCAGCTAAATTTATAAGAGAAACATAAGAATGGCTGTCCTCAGTCAAGTATTGAGATCATGTTACATTTATTTAGCATTTGTGGGAACTGAACGTAATAGGAGTTTGTGACAATGTAATGTGTACTGGTGATGTCACAATGAATGCATGTGGAGATAGCAACATTCTAAGGATGAGTCGATTCCAAATGTAGATTCTCGATTCTACCGATTCTGAGGCATAGAACCGGTATCGAGAATCGATCGCCTAAGACCGATTCCGATTCCATCGATTCCAGATTAATTAATATTCAAATTAAATTCCATTTTCATCGTTTAAAGGTCTTCCATTTGAAAAAGTTGTACAGTTTTAACCAAAAATATAAAATCAACTAATTTATTACACTTGGAAACTATTTGTTTTTCAAATTCCTAGTATAATATAGTTATGCATTGTTGTGTTGTAATTTTTAATTCAAATATAAAATATTTAATTAATATTTCATGTATTTTAGTTATCACCTCATATTTTTCTCAGTAATTTTGGGTGTACGCTATCAATTTGTACTTCTTATGTACCTCAAAAAGCTGAGAATATATTTGATATTTGTTAATAATTATACTTTTTGAGAGACTTAATTGTCTTTGTTACTTTATTCCAGCCAATACTTGAATTTAAATAATAGCCGTGCACTACTGGTATATCAATATTACACCTCTTATTTCGAAAAAGCATCGATGGAATCGGAATCGAGAATCGATTTGAAAGAATCAGAATCGAAGAAAGTAGAATCGACTCATCCCTACAACATTCCTTTGCCACTTAGCATTGTAATTTTTTACAAATACTTTGAAATGGAATAAATTTATTTTTGAATAATTTGAATTTAGATGATTATTATAGCTTCTGCTAAATATGTATGTATTAATAATTATTATTCTTCCACTCTCATAATATTCATTAACTTTCCTATCCTCCAGTCTGGCGCTAACGGTTTCAATGACCTCATTTGCCGGTCGCATACTGTCAGTACCAATCAACCAATTCCTCTACAGTATGCGCCAAGACGGTAACTAAAAAAAATCCTTGAAGAACATTAAAGGATTTGTGATATGCATATTAGAATAAAAAGGGAGTTTTGAATAGTATTGAGAAAACCGGAAGGAGAACTCTGCAATCAGCAATGCCGACAGATGTAGTCACGTAGTAGTAGACGACAGATCAAAAAAGTAGACCGCAAAAAAAGAGAAACAGAGGAAATTGAGGATTAAAAGAGTTATAAAAGGGGAATAAAGAGCTTAGTTGCCACGGACAATTTTAATAGACCGCTGGAAAAATTCAGAGCAAAATCCGCAAGCGTTAATCACACCAATAACTACCCTATGGTTGAGATGCATCTTGAAGACACCAATCACACACGAAACCTACAATACGAGGTTCCACGAAAGATTTTCCGCACCGTATTTGCAAAAAACCCTTTCCTTGGGATACGATGGTATGTTACTATGTATTTCTCTTAGACCCAAAAAAAAAACGCAAATAATTCGGTAAAATTAAACAAACATATACAGCATTATTTCCATTAGAAGGATTTCATTTAAAGCAGCCTTAAATGAACATCTTTTTGTGTTGTGTTCATTTACGAGTACTTAAATGGTATTGTGCCGGTTGGTTGTAACAGAAGAGACCGCTTTACTGGAAGAAAATAAAGATATGAAAACACAAAGTTGTGCTCATTTAACTGCGGAAGTATTCCACAAGTTTGGATATTGCCCTTGCGATTATAAACACCTCTTCTCATATAAAATATTGATTTACGTCGAATGTAAAATTAATGGAAGTAAAATTGTATAAAAATAAAAGTACTGCCGCATTATTATATATTACTGATACATTTTAAATCGCCATTTATTGTCGTGTCGAATCTATGAGCTTCGCTATCGTCTCATA
Source organism: Ceriagrion tenellum (assembly GCA_963169105.1). NCBI lineage: Eukaryota > Metazoa > Arthropoda > Insecta > Odonata > Coenagrionidae > Ceriagrion > Ceriagrion tenellum. The sequence goes on along the minus strand of OY720640.1, from coordinate 63,920,444 downwards.
TAAACGTGCATAGATTTTGGATTAGACAATAATTAATTTATGACTGTATATTTTATTCTGATTTTGGAATCTTTGGAAAGGGCCAAGTCAGTTATAAATTATTGCATCTCCAAATTCCTGGGTGAGATCATCTGGGTGTCTTGCACACGTTCGTCCAGCCAGAAAATAAACCTGAGCCACATCGGGGATGGAGGAACGATTTGCCGGAGAGCCAGAAAACCAATTTTTGTCAGCAATATTTTTGTCTGTCCCTATGATGTACTTTACGGCCCCATCAAAGATGTGACCTCTATATCAAACAGACAAGAATACGCGGCATTAAGATTAATGTCTCCTTTGACAAACGCCGACGGATGTTTTTCCTTAAATAAAGCTGATGTTACGGCCAAAAAAGGGAAGACTGTGAAGGAGGAGATTATGACGTGAAAAGAAGGAGGATACCGAGTAAGTCATGGCTGAATGCGGTGGAAGAGGCTCTTGAAAAGGAAGAATATTACGAGTCTTAAGAACGTTAGAGCATATATGAAGCGAGGTATGAGGGAGACATAGATAAAACGAATGCACGGATACGATAGCACGGATAAAAATTTTAGAGCAAGAGTCGAGTATGTTTTACAGGCATATCGCTAAGAATAATATCCTCTTTTGACTGCGCATATCCCGAAAGGAAAAGAAGTGATGGGTACGCATGTATGTTCCGGAGGCGATATGTATTGAATTCTGTTCTCAATGAGGTTATATGATGCTTTAGCTAAAGTTGGTTGTGACTATTTGATGAAGCAACCGAAAAATGAGGTGATATTTGCATGTATGGAAAAGATTGGCGAGGAAAGGATTAAATGGGGATCAGTGGAAGAGTGGAGAGAATTAGGGAATAGAAATAAGACCATCTTCTGCGGTAGGTTGAGCGAGATTTCACATTTAAAAAATTCATTGAATTTGGCCTCATAACCCAGAAAAAGATAACATATAAGGTCGTTTCCGGCGTGACGTAAATAAATTCCATCACCATTGGTCGTTCTTCCCCAAGATTGGTTGACTTCAACCCTCCATCCTTCCCTATCTAATGGTATTTCATTTACTTCCTAGTAGATCTTCTTAAGTACTTCAATCTTTAATTTGTCCTTGAACACATTTGAGGGCCTTCAAGGTTTTCTTCCAGTATCGTCGGCCCTTGGTATAGTTCTTCGATGTATTGATTCCAACTGTTCCCAATGCCTTCATTCTCTATCAGCATATTCCCATTTACATCACTGATGTTGTTGCTTTTCGTTTTTCTCTCTATAAAGTGTTTCTTCACTAGATATTTTTAGCTTTATACGATTTCGGTGTGCCCTTTCTTCATTTTTTCGTTGACTTTCTTTAAGCAGCCTTCGATTCAACTCTTCCTACCCTCATTGAAATCTCGAGTGACTTGTTTCCTAAGATTATTGTAGAGGGTCTTCTTGGCCTCGTTTATGGGGTTCTTGTATTTTCTTCTTTCTTCTATTACTATCCTAATCTCGGTCTTAAACTATGGCTTTTTCGTGTCGGCTCTCTTGCTCACCGGTGCTTCTGCGATTGTTCTCTTCACCTCATCCCATTTTCCTTCGGTGCCCATTTCATCCTCAACTTCCATTGTTTTGTCGATGGCTGTGCCAAACAGATACAAATACGCGGCATTAAGATTAATGTCTCCTTTGACAAATGTCGACGAATATTTTTTTCTCAAAATAAAGCTTACTTTTTGGTCACAAAAATAAGGACTGTGATGGATTACGACGTACATCTTTTTCTTTTCCCTTTTTCTGCGTGTGTTTACGTTTTATCTTCTTAATTTTATTGCATAAAATGCTACTCTCCATGACCACAATGTTGTGGCCACTGCGTTTTTCCACACCAGGATAGGTCTTTCACTGTTTTACATGGTTCTTGTATCTGATTCTGGCTAGTATGTGGTCTAATTGGTATCTGGCAATATCGCCAAGCACCGTCCACCTCAATCTCCAACTTCACATTTTCCTGCTTCCCGCTTACCCTTACGATCCATACTTCATACTCGTTTCATGTCCTCATTCTGAATTTATCATTAGCGACTGATGTACCCATCGCATTGGTGACCCAGAAATCCGAATGGGCGACTATTTTACGTCCGAAATATTTTACCGCGACGTAAAAGTTCAAATCATCTGCTGCAGAAATCATCGGATACACCTTCAAGGTAAGTGAATATGGTCGTTTTTCCGTTGCCTTCCATATCACAGGTCCCCGGCCAATTCTGTAAACTTCACTCTCGCGCGAAGCTACGGTCAGCTCGGGTAGTATGTAAAAGTTGGCTTTCACAGCCAGGAAGTTTTTTTTCCGTCACTGGGTCCCTTCCGACCCTCGGAATGGGAGTCCAACATGCTACCACAAGGCCACCCAGGCCCCTATTATATCATCTAGGCATAATGAAATGAAAAATATTGACTTCATTTCAGACCCGAAGATGACGTTTTGCGTAGAAATCCAGGTCGTGCTATAATAAGACGTTTATGCAGTGCAACATTGCTTATGGGTGGGGGGCACGAAATCTCGCGAAATTCTATCGTCATGCAAAATCTGACTCCCTTACGAATAGACAAGACGAAAACTATAAATTGAATACGTACCAATACATTTACAAGTAATAAAAAAAGGAAATCCAATATAGCTACAACCAAAGGAGGTAGAACCGCAGATGTCGTTTTGGCGATATATTGATTAAATAGAATGTCGAACTTTCGTACCCCATCACATTTACCTCATTTATTTGATTCAGAAGAAAATGTTATTTCTCATCCGTAATTTTATAGTGAAATTTTACGAAAATCTTTCAAGTCTATGAGTATTTCATGTAACAATCATTAATATAGATGTATAATTTTCATATTCAAGTTTTCGAAAAAAGTAAATTTATCATTTACGTTCAGTGTTGCATAATACTGAGTGCTTCCCACAGCCAGTCATACCATACTCAGTATTCCACTTCTTTCTTTCAACATTTCACATTCCTCCTTAGTTCCAAACTTCTGTAGTCGAACATCATCAATAAACTTCATAAGGTGCCTTAATTTTACACAATTGGCGAAGATTGAAACAAAAAGTGATATGTATAATTGACAATATTTTTTCTGGAATTTCTAGATCTCAATTTTTGATCATGGAGTCCACGATGATGACATCTATTTTTACTTTCTTTGTAAAAATATTCGATTAAAAGGCGATTTCAACTAACTTCCTTTGAAAACACTGCTCTGCATTTTGAAAAAAATTTTGTGCTGTTTTGGTTTTGACTATAGTTTCCCCATAATTTTGAGAGGCTGATTCCAAATGTGTAATCAGTTTTCTTCTCTCACGTCCAGACTTTATTAAAAATCAAAACAAAATTTCCTTATTCATCCATTGCTGGCATATATTTATCTTCAAGATCATTGTCATGGTTATAAACTTGCCATATATTAGAATCCTGTTATTTTAAACAGAGAGCGAGCACATTTTACAATAAGTAATAACAGTTGATATGATTTAGTGACCTAACCTTTTATTTTATTGGCAAAAATTTTCTTCTTTTTGCACTTCTTCCATAAGCCTGAAAAGTATTTTCCCTTTTCAGGGACCAACAGTAGTCTGTCATCATATTAAAAGTACAACCACCATGGTATCTTCTTTCAATGTCTTTTAAATCTTGATGGTAACGTTCACCTTGTTCCTCGCTGTAAAATCCAAGACAACAATCTGGAAAATAGTCGATGTGAGCATGTAGGAAGTGTAACTTCATACTCATATTACAACCTAGTTTCCTCAAATTTTCCAGCATGGTGTTCACAATTGTTTTATAATGTGGACTCCTGTTCCCTAGGAAGTTTTTCACAACATCTTTGTAGCTCTGCCAGGCTTGCTTTTGTTTAGCTCATTGTATCCTCAAAATTGGGGTCACACATTAATTTCCTGATCTGAGGTCCAGTAAAAACACATGCTTTCAGCTTATTTTGGGTCATTCTGTGATAAACACTACATATGTATTGAAAACACTCACTGTCCTTGTCTAGGGTACCCACAAACTGACACATAATACCCAATTTAATATGAAGGGGAGGGAGAAGAACTTCTGTGGGTTCGACTAGGGGCATGTTAACAACAGTCTTTGCTCTGGGTGTCAAGGATCCTTTGGAGTTGTTTTGCTCAGTGCGAGTTAAACTCTCGTGAGTGCAACACTGTTGCTAGATTATTTATTGGTTTTTCTATTGTTCCTTTACTCTTCATTCGACGACGGAATAACAATAAAGCTATAATTTTCTCTCTCACCAGTTAAGACTACAAAAAGTGCTTTCTGAGCCATATGGCGACAAAAGTATTCATCTGACTTGTACGACGGCGACGAAGATTTGGCCGCTCTGCGTGTAAACGCCAGATTTCTGTGAGCGGTGACGGTAAACTCTTCGTAGCTTATAAATCCGCCATGTATGTAACTGGCCTTAGGAGTACAACACAATCATCATTCACTCCTTTATAACGCTCAGTACTTTCCATGCCCTACTATGGTATCCAGACGGGGCCTTTAAGAAACACAAATTCTTGATTTTCTCGAAAACCTGACGTGATAGAAAAAAACTGATATTACCGTTCACCTCAGCGCAGAAAATTCATTTAGGAACACACATTCATTCGAAAACATCATTTTTGATGCAGAGCAGTGAAATTGGTAACATGTACTTTTAAAATCCCCATAGGTATAATTTAAGCATTTTAAAAACCTATAAATAATAATCTAAAACTTTATATACTACCAATGCTACGTTCAACATAGGCGGCACAAGAGTCACCGACTCGATTTAAATACTGCTCCCAGTATTTTACTGTATTAGCTTTACTTCAATGATATCATTTTTCTGACTGTCACCGATTGGTAAAATGAATGTCCCAATGGACCGAAATCTCATGCAAGTATTAAAAGAACACGGGAACACATACATGCACCAAAATTGAGTCAGGAAATATCAGATAATGCCAAATTTTTAAAACCCCAGACACCCCTCTATATAGAATAGTCAGACGTAAAAAGTTCACAGAATTTAGGAAATCTATACTCGGAAACACAACACCCAGCGATGCAGAGACAATTATAAAATCCTTGTTTGACTCGGGTAAAATCATAGAAATCAGTGTTTTTGTCAATGAATCCGTCAATGAATCCATTAACTGTCTAGAAGAACGAAAACTCAAAGTACAGATACTAGAACTAGCCACACAAGACTTGAAGTAGGTGGACGCCAGAGAAGAAAGAAGATGAAGTCAAATGATATAATATATAAGGACGAAGTCATTTAATTTATACCTACTGAATAATTCTATTTTGTTTTCTTTCATAATTATAAAATATCTATGTGCGTATGTTGCTCTGGAAATGAGATCAAGGAACTTACCAGGGGTATATAAAAAGGAACCCAGGGTTCTAAAACATAGAATGAGATGGTGATATACAAGGAAGAGAATTCAACACACAGCGTAAAACGCGAGATGCAGGCGCGTTGAAGAAAGTGACGCATTACCGTCAGTGTTTAATTCTTTTTTTCGTCGCCGCAATGAAAAATTGGCACAAATACCGCCAAATTCACCGGCTTTTTCGTGCAAAGAGCATTCACGATAAAGAAACAGAAACAGAGTCGGCATTACAATGAGTACCAGAGAGAGAACCGCCAATTTTGGATGCCCATCATCAGATCACGATGCCGCTGAGAGAAAAGAGAAAATGAAATGGGCCTAAATTTTAATTTTCAAATCCATGAGCGGGAGTCGCTTTGAGGATCACCCCGCATTTTAATCAGTTGAATGGAAAAACTGATCCTCTTGATTGAGTTGGCAAGAGATTAGCGGTGGGCTGATCTCTAAACCGTGGCAAAGGGATTATGTTTGATATGGCAGGACAGGGAGATATGAACACATCAAAGCCACTGGAGAACACGTCACATACTGAACAATCTATCCGAATAAATGCTCGGGATCACCCGTTTGATGTTCAAGAGGATTGGAAAAACGTTAGCCTCAACTTGTGTATTACAAAGGTTCATTCCGCTGTTGTTAACTTTAAATCGAGCAATCTTATCATGCGGCAGCTCTCAATACACCAAAATATTTTTTTGTGCGAACCTAAATGGAAAATGATTTGTCTTATCTATTGTCCGATGAATAATTATATGTTTAAATTTGTATTTTTGTACTTGTGTACATTTATATATTTTGTCTGTGCATATATCTACACTTTTGTAAGAATATGTATGTGTTTCTATCAGTATATATGGACATATCATATCCCAGTCTATGTAAATTAGTTATGTAAATCAATACTATTATGTATGATCCTGTAATCCGAGGACATCACTATTTCTGAAAATGTTATAGTTTTTAGTGTATTGCCTCATCTCGCCTTATTTATTTGTAATATTACCAAAACCTTACAAGCCATATGGCATACTGTTCCATAGGACGCCAGTCCAAGAACAATAAATTTCTATTATAATTATTATAATTAATATCTTTTACAGATTAAAAATATAAGGCCATATTCATTTAAAATTTTGGAATGGCTAAGTATAGAAGTTCTCATTGTTTTTATTTGGAGTAGTAGTGGTTAGCATATGCTTAATTTTTTACTGAACTTAAATTTCAATTGAATACTGCATAGGAATAAGCGAAGTAAAGTAGTTTCTCCGGCAGCTAGTTTATTTGCAGCCCCGCTGCTTCCCATTTACACTCTCCGGTACTTGGTGTCTGACTGCGATCGCTCCGATCGCGACAGTGACTCGATAGTTCAAAAGCAGGAGCGCTAGCAACGCATTCAGTATTTACAACTAGCGCCAACTACTTCCGGATTGGCGTGAAAGTTAATTCATAACAAATACAATGCCGAAAGTCACTCATGCGTTATTTGAAGAGGAAAGGGTAATGATTATTAACGCTAGGAAATATTAAAATTATTTTTCTGCGCAATTTCATTAGATATTTTTCAATCTAGCGAGGGGCACCGTGTTTCATCCAGGAATGAGATTTATTTTGGATTTTAGGAATCTTTGACACTTGGTACATAAGCCTTTGAGAAGTCTTTAAACGCGACGAATGATAAAAATCTCTGGTAAATGGACGCGTGACCAAGCTATATAGAGTGGTTTTAACGCAATTGGTGACAGTGCTAATCCGCCAAAACCGCCATCATGCACATAAATCATTTTATACCGCAATTCCCGAATCAAATATCAAGAAAATGAAGAATGAATTATACCTTGTCCTTTAATCCTACAAAAATAGAAACTTGTATAAATTTTTATACTATATGTCATAACCAATCATTTAAAAATTAATTGGATTGTCGGTTATAAAATGGACGCCAAAAAGAAGTTGTAATATGAATGACAAGTACAGTCATTACTCAATACATCAAGCGTCATTTGGCAGAAATGTTTAGAGTTTGACATTTAGAGGAATAATTAAGACTCGGATACTTCCAAACTTTGATACTTTGATAATGTACACAGATAGTACAGAAACCACGGTGGGTTAAAAATTAAAATGTGGAAAAGACTTAATTCCTTTAATTACTCAAAATTTACAAGGTATGAGCAAAAAAACGGCAAAAATAATGTAATGTTAACATATGCTAAACATGATGCACCTTAGTTTTTGAGAAACAGAGGTATTAATGAAGCTATATAAAGATCGATGATGCGCTTGGGTGGGTTATTTTATCCTTCGGGAGAAGATTCTTTAATTTTGTTTCTAATTTTAATCCCGGGAGGAATTGTATCATATTAAAACACGACAAAAACAGTTGAATTACATAAATTAAAGCGAAAGTCCGACATGTTTATCCGCTTATAAGCAAACTTTATCTCAATTAGCTAATACACACGGTATTTAAACTTAGAAGCTGATTAAAACGAAGTTCTCTGTCCTTCAATCATCATCATGTCTTCTTTATCACCACTTAATCACGCCCGTGTTAACTTGCTTGGGAGTCGGAAATTTGCCTAAGCAGAAATACGACTCCTTGGAAACACCCCGCGTTAATTATTACCCACGGATCTCCCAGAGGAGAAACGGTGGTGACAATGACCCAGGATTTTCGTCGTAGTCCATTATACGACTGGAAGGACAACAGGAATGGGAAGGGCGTCCTTAAACAATAGCATCCGAGGCCCTAGAGGTCCTACCTTGGTCCGAGAAATGGAGAAAAAAGTTCATATTTCATATATTAAAAACAAGACGCCTCCTCCGAGTGAAGCTAAGGGCGCATGAGACAAACGTTGGGTCTTAGGCTTTCCCAAAACCCTAGTCAGACAGAAATTTTCAAGCTCCTGAGTGCAAACAAAGGAACCATTCAAATATTGCGCGAGAAATTTTGCGAGAAAAACATGTTACTATAATAATAATACCATATCATTTGTAAATGAAATGATTGGAATTCGTCAATTTTCGTCATTATATATAGGAAAATGTTGGGTTTATCCACCGAGACAGTGGCATTGTCAGCACGGCTATCGTGTCATGTGCCACAATGTAGACTTGAGGCGTGGACATCTAGTTCGCATAAACCTCGCCCAAAATTCGCATTAGAGGAAGATGGCTTGGTGGTGTAACTGGATAACACACCTGAGCGGAAATTGGGGGATCCGGGTTTGAATCCCGGTCAAGTAAAATGCTTTTTTTCAACCCTTAGTACTATAATATTTCCTTGCATAAAAAGTAGGATAAGAGTTCTAGTGTTTTTTAGAGTGTGTGATAAAGCTTTACAGGTAAACAAGTTGCATGATACCATGGAAGGTTCGATGGAGTTGGAAAGGAAATTCAGTATAAAATGTGGACGGAATGAGGGCGAGCAGTTCGTGAAGGTTACTTAAGGAATAGGAATGAGGAACTATGAGTGTGTACGGATAGGTCGATTAGCTATAATCAATTATCTAGTTAAAAGAGCTATGAATGAGTAAATCTGTTTTAAGCCTGTGGTTACGAATATACGTGTACAAGGGTATTGATGGCAGAATAGTACCAGAGGTAATGAACAAGATAAGACTCTAAAAAATGAGATAGCTTGACAGCCGAAACCGGTCGTAAGTTTGAAATAAATTGTGGAAGTTACAAATTTTATCTTGTTCATTATGACGTCCTCCCATCGAATGAAAGCTTTTCGTTTCGATACCACAAGAGGGAATAATATAGAGTAAAGAGTATGTGTTTATATACTTCGCAAAGAAATGAGTTACACTTTCGAGAGATTTAAGATTAGTTGGAGCTTTCATACGAGGGGCATCGACCACTTCAACGAGAAATACAAGACAACAGAAAGGATTTTATGAAAAGTAGGACTGCAGTGCTCTGGAATATCTGATTTTCCGTGAATCAGATACAATGATTTCAAAGAGCGGCGGTCCTGAATGAAGGATGGGACAGAGTTAGAGGTTGTCGGACCCACTGGAGAGGATCTCCTCACGACTACAAGGAGACGGGACGGATATGAAATGGAATAACTCGGTTCGGATTTCAGTTTGCACAAAAGGTTACCACCCCTCTATCCTCTCTCCCTCGCTGAATAATTCACCGGCAAGAGACAGGACTGCGAAGATCCGCTTCGAGCTATGAGTGGACTTGTCCTACATTCCTCCCCCCTGTGACCTTTCGGCTTCTTTTGGTGGAGGACGTATTCCACTCGGCTCGAGTCTGTTTCCCGGACACTCATATATATCCATCTTTTCTTTCGTCGCCACCGCTCGTTCATTCTTTCATCCCGTCCGGTGGCAGATGAGTAACCAGAAGTAAGGAAAGAGTCGCGTCTCTTACTAAAGGAGGAATCTTATATACATGAAATGTTTGACGTTAGTCTGAAAACAAAGAGAATAGGAAAAGATTCCACCCCGCAATGGGAACTATTGAAAATTTAATGACCAAAAATGTCTGTTCGAATTATGTAGGATGTAAAACCATAGCGTAGCTATTGCTTCCGCCCTGCACAGATGTGATATAACTCAAGAGAGACATATGAGAATATTTTTGGTATTCTGGAAGAAGAAAGGACACTTCCGGGGTCGATTAAGGTGAGGGTTAGTTGGTAGTAGGCTGCACCGCCCTTTGAGCCGGACTAGAGGGGCAACTGCCCCAGGTTCCGTCCCTACGAGGGCCACATATTTTGGAGTTACTCAGTAAGTATCGGATGAAAAAATATAAAGATAAAAATCATGCATGACCGCTACATTACCATATCTGGTCACTGCGTAATTTAATCATCGCTCTTTGTACCTAGGTACGGAAATAAGGGGGCTATTTAAGACTCATCCTCCATTTCATTTCATTTACCTCGTGAGTAAACATTTTTCTGTGTAGTGTCTCTAATGATTACGATGTATTCAAGATGTGGCCAAACTAGAGAAAAGTAGAATTTCTCTTTCGCATTCTCATCAGAGAATATTCCATTCTTATTTGCTTGATAAATTTTAGTTTCTTTAATACAATGCCGCATATGGTTCGTGTGTTCCTCCCACGACAGGTCTAAGGTTAGGGCGGTTCCCTGGTTTTTTACTTCAAATGACTCATTTATACCCCTTCTACTTGTTAGATATAGCGCTGGTGTGATTCCTTTCAAAATATTTCTGAAGTTTATTTAATAAGGTAAAGTTTTACGGCTAAACTTTTCACCAAAGTTAAACGATGAATTTGTAAAGCTCTTGAAATACGTCTGGATGACGACCTATTAGTGACGGGACGATATTTTACAAGGGAAATGGTCGAGAATCATTTCTATTTTAGTACACTCTTCATTCTATGTTAGAGTCAGCTGTCCCGAAGAATTTGAATTGACAGCCTTTTTCTTTTGGTAAAAAGTTCATTCTGTTACATACGAAGTAAAAGATAAATAAAGGTTTATTTCTCGAAGAAAGCATTCGACTCGACCGGGATTCGGACCCAGCTCTCCCAATCGCCCGTAAGTTGTTTTGACTAGTAATACCACCAAGCCATCAAGGGCGTGACTGCCTTTTACACCTGACCGCCAATTTGGAGGTCGGGGCTTGGATTCCGGTCAAGTTAAAGGATTCTTTTCAAGGGGGAAATTAATCGCCTTTAATTGCAAATATTTTCACCCGTGCGCGTGACTGCGAACAATATAATTTGTACATTTTGCACAGATTTTGGATTTTAAATTGGAACAACCAAAATAAAAAATTATCTATCTTCCTAGAATTGGTAATGCAAGTAATGAAAAATAAGTCCTAAACTGTGAACGATGATTGAACAGATTAAGGAAAATGGTTTGGTAGGATTCTAAACGGACTGAATTCATAAAACAATGATACTTTATGGTAGGCACGAAGTACAAACATTTCGTCCACCATTTTGTTTACCCTCGCAAAATTTTTTCCCTGTTGACACCCTAATAATGACTGGATAGTATTTTATCAGGGTAATTGGTGGAAACCATTCATAATTTTGTAAGTTTTTCACTCTGAGTTTAAGTCAGAACATCAAGGGAAAACGCGCTCTCAAATGCGTTTTTGCTGTAATTCCTGTTAGAAGGGTGTGTGGTAACGAGGTGCTTATGAATACTTTACAGTAATGATTACACATATAAGAGCTGGTTGAAATATACTATGAACAATCAATGTTGAATAAAATTAAAACCACAAAATTGAATTTTAATAGAGTTACACTACACCAGATAGTGACACACATTAGAACCACAATGATGAGCACGCCTATTTTCCTCACATACTTCCTATTGCATTAATTTCGTAACGGTATCGTGATTTTTCCTCCAACTTAACAGAGATTTAATTATTGCTTGCGAGCGCCGAATTAATTTTTAATAAAAGCTTAACGCACATATTGTTGGCGCGTAATTTTCACACAGGACACAGAATTCGTCCAGAAGAGTTGCGCGTTTATCACATTACCATGCACGTTACATGAATTAATCCGCTCACTGGTTTCAAATTTCTATCTGGTACTCCCAGCAATTACTAAATGATTAATAATGGCAGTCACAAAAAATCCAGAAAATAATACTTACAACGAGCCTTTACTCTGATAATCGACCCAATTTAACCCTTTTGAAAAGTAAGCTGACCTTTGGACTTCCAATTAGTTTTAAAAAACGCCCGAGATTATATTAGAGAACACGATTATGCGTTGGCTTATTGGATCCAAGAGGAAAAGCTGACGGTGAGAATAAGAGGATTTTTAAAGCATTAATTTAACATTTTTTGCTCAAATCAATAATGCCGTTAATTTCGCATTGTCCTCATTCCAGATGACATTTTAATCTCCACCGTACATGCTCCAATAAGGGTACTTATAAAGGCCTAATATACTGAACATACCACACTTTGCCCAGAATTTACTCGCTATTATTCCGTCGCAATATATCCTACAATCCTTTTCCAAAAATACAGCTGAGTCTCAAAGAGGAGGGAAATAATGAGGAGGGGTCTGAGTAGAGATGTAAAGAAAAGCTTGGCGAAAACCCTTAAACAGAGCGTGGCGCTGTATGGGTCGGACACTTGGTCATTTCGAAGGGAGGATGGACATATGTAGACTTGAGGCGTTAGAGATGTGGATTTAGAAAATGATAGAGAGAGTGAGCTGGATGGCGAGAAGTACGTTAGAGGAAGTGTTGGACATTACTGGAGAGACGTGTAAACCGGTAGTGTAGGTTTGGAGAAGGCAAAAGAGATAGATGGAGGACGTTTTGAAAGGAGAGGGAATTCTGAAGAGGGTGGTAGGGAGGGTAACACAGGGAAAGAGTGGAAAAGGAAGGAAGAGGATAGTAATTCTGGACGAAATAAGAATAGGGAGACGATAAGAGAAATTAAAGAGGGATCTAATGGTGGGTCACACAAAGGAGTGAAACAGGATTAGGATACAAACTGTCCATAAACCTATCAATCAGCTTGTAGAACATTTGAATGTACTCATCAAATAAATAGTATTTTAATCTCGGTATCATTTATGATGATTAGTCATATATCTCACTATGTCCTTATTAAACGAAAATGCTTTTGCCATGCACGCATTTGCCCTCCCACATGACCTTAAAGAAAACATTACGGATTTCCTGCTCAGCGGGTGAGTTCTCGACCTATGCTGGCGCATCACATGCGTATGAATGAATGAGTAATAGCTTCAGCCTACGCCACTACCTTGTTACTACATACATCTCTCGTATATTTACCCACAAAACATTCAAATGTTAATATGACTTAGCACATCCTTTTCTATTGCGACAGGATTCATTAAAAACCAGTGACTCAAGGACCCATCCACTCAAATCCTGAGGAACTATTACAATGGAGGGTATACCTAAGCATTAGCATTTCGATTTTTGGGCAAGAAGCAACAAAGCAATCCCTTGCTGCAGAATCAAGTAACAACTACTGTTCTTGATGACAGTTCAACATTTAAAGCGGTGTGTACTGATTAAAACTTCGGGCGACGGAAGACATTTCAAAATAGAGCTGGACGATAATTCAAACGACAACCATTTTCAACTATTTTTGATGATTATTTATTTTAAAAATAGGAAAACCTCTCCATGCAGTTCTCTGTTTTTTGGAAATACAAGACGAATGTCATGCACAATCAAGTGTATTTGTAGTGGACCTATTTATTAGGCGAAATGGCCAAGCTTCTCGAATAAACTTAATGGTTGAAGGCGTATCTTTGTCGAATCACTGCAGACATGGCAAAAACGAAAAATCTCTTAGTTATGTATACTATTACTATTATAACTGTGGCAAGTACCTTTGAAATAGATTGCAAGGCAATCGAAACCTAGGTCAGGAATAAAAGTTTAAAGTGTGGAATATACTAAGAGATTTTTCTTTTTTGTCATGTCTGCTAAGCTTCTCGGTAAATTTTACGCAAATGGATGAATATAAATATGTAGTAACATTATTTTTCAGTTAATAAGTCGTATTTTCAGTTATTTAGATGTTAACCAAAGTTAAAAATACGTCAGCGACAATCGTTTTAGCTTTTATTAAAGAGCGATACTCCATAAAATGCTACATACATCTCAATACTATGGTAAGATACACCACCAGACTGATTAAAATACATCGGTAAAAAGAAGCCAACCAATAAGGGATCTTTTAAATGATACATATAGTGCATTTATATATATATATATTTATATGGGGTACAAATACGATTTTAAAAAGTTTTCTACCGGTTAAGGTAGGTTTCGTTGAATGTCAGAGAATCTCCTCCCAGTTTTCCACACTTTCAGGGGTCTATCTACCTCTAGTATATCCTTTCTCATCTCGGCACACGGTCTACCTTTCTTCATTCTGTGCATGAAAGCAATTCTCTTTCTTCCTCTTCCCCAATTTCCCAACATCCTTCCCTCTATCACGCTCTTGAGCAACCCAACCTCCAGCCAGCCACCTACTCTGCCGATCTCGAATTTCATTGAGAAGTTTCCTTTCCTCGCCCACCATCTCAAGCACTTTTCGTTAGTCTTTCTCTCCGTCCACTTCACCTTCTCCATCCATCTCCATACCCACATCTCAAATACCTGCAGCCTATTCTCGACCTCCTTTCTGAGGTCCACGTTTCTGCCCCAAACAACGCTACGCTCTATATCAAGCTCCTCACCAGCCCTTCCTTCACATCCTTACCCAAGGTTCCCTTCTATTACTAAACACCTCCTTAGATAGCGCTATTCTCTTTCGTAGGCCTTTGTTACTATATTTGTTTTCTTCTAGCGTACTGCCTGAATAATTAAAATGCTCTACTCGCTTGAGTTTGCATCCGCCATCATTAATGACCAGCCTCGCTTTCTTTGTCCTTGAGAATCTCATTACTTTTGTTTACCATGATAAAAAACTTTCAAATTATGTTTCTGCAATACTTTAATGGTTAAAAAGGAAACTCAACGGTAATAATATTATCCTCCCATCCGAAGGATAATTACTCGATTAAATGAAATAAGGAAAACTCAAAGGCCAATAATTCATAATTTTTGACTTCGATGCTCCATTTCGCATAGAGGCCCTGTTAGAGGGTCATCTTTAACTATTATTTTCCAAGCTTTTCACGAAAGCAATCACTGATTCTTAAAAGGACATCCAATTATTCAAGAACTAGATACTAAAATTCTATGAAAAATAAAAATAATGCGAGTAACTCGGATAGGAGCCCATCACTTCAGCACTGATGAAATTTCCATGTCCGCGTCACTATTTGGGATTATAGATTGGCCGGGTTCTTTTAGTGAACTAGATCTCGTTCTCCATATTCTGAGCGGATTATTTCGTCCCACGGTTTCCGCGTCCAATCCCGTAGCGTAGTAGAGGACACCACAATCCCTTGATCCTTCCACAGATCCATCTCTCTGATGCAGAATGTTGGGGCGAAAGAGTGCAGGATGCTCATGCTTGATTGATGTAAATCCGCCCAACAAAATCCAGACTTGTGGGTAACCTCTCATTAGACCATACCTTGCAGCACATGTATCTATGTATGCCATCCATCCTTTCCCATGAATTTATCGGGGGAAACAGTATTACATAAAAAGCTCATCGAAAAAATAAAGATTGACTGATGTCCAGTACAGGAATGACACATACGTATTTTATAAGGTTATGGGGCCCATAATCCATGGCAACTATTCAATAAGTGTTGCAGAAACATTCGATAAATTAATTGGTTTCATAATTTATGGCATCGAGTTATGAGTTCCCGAAGTAGCCAAGATTACGGATGCGCAATAAACCGTTTGTACACACAGAAGTGACGACGTGAAGTCCATATTTACAATGTATCGCTAATGCTTTCGGATTCAGAGAAGATAGCTATCCTCTCTTGTCGTTCAAAATATGTTTCTCACACGGCACCCTCAAGGTGAACTCGGGGGGAAAGCAGCAGTATGTTTCTAGTGGCATAACTTGATTTTCTTAGGGTTATAAAATCAGATGAAACACCATATACGTGTGATAATATCGGTTATCTTTTTGCATGTTATTTTCAAAACGTATTTTCCTGCGGATATTAAATGAGCGCATAAATTTACGCAAAAAATCTACAAACATTATTATCTTCATTCAACTACCTTTTTCAATGTCGACGCTAAAACTTGAGAATTTGATGAAATAGGACACTTGGTGCTAAAAATTTTATCGGTAATAAATTCTTTATGCCATTTTTTTCAGGTGAAAAGTCATTCCTAGCAAAAACTCATTCTGAGAGGAAGTGACATAACGTATGACACTGCTAATCAAATTTTGACTGTGTTCTCCAAAGCCAAGATAGAGAGGCATGAGATTCAAACGAGTGCATATAAGATATAGCAGGCGGAGACATTAACCTTAATGCCCTATTTATATTACTAAGCCAAACGCTTGTATTAGATTGCCATGGTGAAAGTTTTGCAATACGAAAGAAGCATAAACTGATAAGACCATAAAGTTATGTAATCAATAAGTGTAAAAATTCGTTAACTAGACGTTGCAGCGTTATTTGGCATATCTATGGGTTTCATTTATGACCTTAAAAGTTATTTTTCGAATGGAATAGTTTCATATTTACATAATTTTGAGTTCCTTAAGAATTTGGCAGGCCACTTTTCTCACGCTTTTAATCCATTTCATCTCAACTTGGAAACTTATTCAGCCGCATGTCACTCAAACACTTCGCTGAATACTCTTTGGAGCATTTCGCTCGTTGGGGTGGTGCTTGATTCTGAGACGGTAGCAAACCCAAGGAGTGTCGTGGTTGATTCTGGGATGATGACAATCCCAAGAAGTGTCGTGGTTGATTCTGGGATGATGACAATCCCAAGAAGTGTCGTGGTTGATTCTGGGATTATGACAATCCCAATCTTGGCCACTGAAGCTACCAACCCGCACATTACGACCATTTGATGTCCGAGGCCGGAGTCGTGCCGTTAAGATGCTCTCAACGCCCCTTCGAGTTACGATGCCGAACATTATTAGCATTCCAAATATTCAGAAATACCGGGAAAGGCCAATGCAGCGTTTCTCTTAATAAACAACTTCCCAAAAGAAACGTTTTAGGCGTAATGTAGTGGAATTCCAACGCAAAGGAGGCAGAAATTGAAATTTTACGCATGAAAAATAGATTAATAATAAAGATAATATTAATTTATTCCTAATAAAACATACCATTATAGATTTGTCAGATTCATTCCTGTACACATCATAAGAAATATGAGCATCCGTTAAAAAATATTCCAGATCTGGGGTTGTTGACTCCTTAATTACACATATGTACAGTGAAAAAAATCATGATTCAGTAAAAAAAGTCAACTCGTTTGATGTGTTGAAAAACAATTTATTACATAGCTTTAAACTAAAGGAACATAAGAATTAAACGTAGCTGAATAAAAGAGGTAAATAATTTTTTATTTTCATTAATTGAGCCAAAACATTTTACTTTGGGGTACACATATTTTGTTGAGTGATAAGTAAAATTTCAACATGTATATCATTCAGCTACCAATCCCCTAACAATATTTCAAACTTCCATACACTCTTTCCCTTTGTGACATCAGGTGGAAGAGAACAAAATATTTAAACCCAAGTACGTCTACCATTGTCTATACAATTCCATTTCGGGCCAAAGAATAAATAATTAACGATCATTTCGAATTATTCCGACCTAGACTTCGATACAAATGACCTAGACTTTGATGTACGATAAGAAGACAATGTACATACATCAACAAACTGGTTGGAATAAATTGTTTTACGAGAGGCAAAATATAATTTCTGTCCTCATGTCTTTATTTCTTAATACCCTGGAACACACTGGAAAGGTGTGTGCCTTTGGATCTATTATCACCTAAATGGACTAAAATATATTATTAACAGTTAGAGAGTTTTAAAAGTTTAGTTCGATAATTTATTAGTTCAATAGCTATAAAAGTCAATGAAACAACGGAGTCTATGAGAAGGCAGTTACGCATAAACTTAAACTAGCCATAACCCGTAAGTATATGATATTTCACCGATATGCACTGCCTTACAGGTATGCTGCCAAATTTAGAGATACTTTGAGGATTTTCAAGTACATATAAATAATTTAGAGATACCAGAGTTATACTGCAGGTAAGCGAGTATAGTTTGTTTATACTATGGCGCGAAAATATTTTCCTTTGGGTTACACATGATTTTTTGTAAAAATTCTACATGTATATCATTCATCAACCAATTCCCTAATAATCTTTCAAACCTCTATACACTGTTTTGTAATATTAGATAGTAGAGAATAAAATACCTTAAGTCCCGGGTATTTCTTAACCTGCTATGCAGTCAGTTCTAGATAGCAGGTTAAGAGAGACTCATTAGGGAGAAAATTACCTGAACAGTTACACCACTAATCGACAATCCTTGTGTCTCAGGGGCAGATTTAATCATAACTTATTGTACACGAGTCCGCATCTCTTAGCATTTGCTGCTACATGTGTAAAATTCTAACCAGCAAAAGATAACAAGATATTTTATTAGTTTGAAATTCAAATGCAGTCTCAGGAATAATGTGGTGATGTAATTTCATATACACTACACAACGTTGCCCGTGGAATGTCAACGGACAACGTTTTTTACACTCCAATTTCTTACACAGTTAGCGATCTTTTTCAATCATAAAACATGTAAATTTAGGTTGAGCGATAGAATTGAGCGACTCGATTGTATCTGAGGGCTTATACCTTTTTTTAATGGAGAATGAATACTATTCGCGATTGATCTCCCGCAACATTTAATATTTTCAAAGAGCATCCTCACGAGAATTTGATAGCCCACATTTCCATTATTTTCACTGTGTCTGAATGGTGAATACCCTCTATTCTCTCCAAAAGTTTTCCATGAATTTCCTGACTTTGGCTGTGGCAACACTAAGCTTTCGTGGGGTTCAGTTTTTCCTTGAACATATGAAATGTTTTGAATAAATAATCCTGGCAGATGCATCATGTGAATAGAAATTGCTAGTTTAAAAAATTCTATATCTAACCCAAGTTAAGGTTTTGTAGCGTTAAGCATGAAATTTATGACTGAGTGATAGAATTGTCCAACTGGATTGTATTTGAGTGCTCATTTCTTTTCTTTAATGCGGATGAGTACTCTTAGCGATTGTTCTCTTACATACAGTTAGTATTTTCAAATAGTAGCCTCCAAATATCCTGTATTCTAAACGCAATTCAACATATACAATGCAAAAGGGTAAAACTGTACCAAGAAGTGATAAAAGTGAAAAATTGTAAAAAATATGAAAAATAATGAAAATATTTGCATAGATCCAATTGAAGCCCCCAAAATGAGCCGTGTAATTAACCTTCTATGGGTAAACAATTGTATCTGAAGATGAAGCAAGCTACGAAACGCGTTGTTTGTTTACAATAAATAATTGTGGAAGAGTACAATACTTATTTCAATATGAACTCCTATATAGAGGTTTGGGTGAACAATATCTCCACATATAATCGCTGTGATGCTGTTTGTAATACTGATCATTTAACCGGAGATATTAGTGCTTCAAGTGTCTACAATATTTATCAATATTTAATGAGTAATTTTTTGGACAGGACATCCTATAAATTGGTGTACAATGAATATTGTGCATATGTGCGATGTCCACTATATAGAATTTTCCTCTAGTCATACTGTTAGATAAGTCATTTTCAAAAAATATAGGTTTAAATAGTTTTAATTGGAAATTGTTGAAATACTGGCTGACTTTTCATCATCAGGTAGCGAATCTTATCTTCTATACAGAGTGTTTACATAGCAAGAAGAAGAAGATGGCTTATTTCGCCAATAAAACACAAAACCTGACAATCAAATGCTCATTTCGAGAACCCCAAGTTGCATCACGCTCTCCATGCATTGAGGGAGTCCATTACAGAGTCAACTAGGGATTTTGGGTCATGTGGAATTGCACCCGGAACTACTGTTCCAATATCGGCTCAAGGCAATGCCAGTCCCCTGGAGAGACATTTGCTCGCTCAATTCTCTAGTTACACATCGATCAAGAACCGAAGGGGTATTTAGGCCACTCTCCTAGGAGCGGATTTCAAGTCGCGGGCAAGGCTCAAACATGGGATGCAACCCTATAGGTATGAGCTCAACTACATTCCCTGTGGACTTTGAATGTGTGCCACTGTAGTCCCTCCTAGGGTTCAAGAGGCAAAGCGCAAGACCTCTTAAATCCCCGAACTTCCCAAACACGAAATGGCAAAATGGCGATTGAGATATTAGAGTTTCTCTGATAGAAACATAACCCTGAGTTGATACTTTTGACATGATATAGTTTGAAGTAAATTTGCAGAATTTGACAAATTTATGATGATTAATGGCCAGTTGCAGGAACGACACATATGTATTCCATAGAGTTATGGGGCCCATAAGCCATGGCAACCATTCAATAAGCGTTGCAGAAACATTCGATAAATTTATTGGTTTCATAAATGGCTGCATAACTTATGGAATGGAGTTATGAGCTCCATAAGTACCCAATATGGTGGACTCGAGATGAACCGCTTGGAGCTATAATTACTTGATAAAATAGTTGTTTTGAGACAAATGGTCGGCTTTGTTGTTTACCCCAACTGAATGATTATTAAGTGCATTAGCAATTCTAAATAGAATACACCACTATATACTTTATCCAGCAAAGAAATATTAGATCAAACATTGGAAGGAATTAACTGATGATTGATAAGTTATGAAACTGGAAAATGTGAGCCTGCAACCCGAATATTTTTATGAGGTCAATAACTTCATGGATCTCATAGCTATTGATTCCATAACTTAACGCTCTTGCAACCGGCCATTAGTAAAATATTTACACCCTTGTATTTTAACTGTGATTATGATGTTAAGAACATCGAAACTGGGCATATAATAATAGTAAAACGTTTATTGTTGTAGACCTTTACATACACTATTAAGACTTTTCGGTACATAAATTTATTGTTTACATAAGATAAAATTAAAAATGATAATAATTACAAGATGCAGATAATTTTTACGTAGGAAAAAATAATTATAATAACACAATACACAATATACACAAAACCGATTGAATATCGTACTAATTTCAACTGTACAACCTACTAAACTATCTTTTAAAATTCTGTTCTAGATTGCCATATTTTTACATCCTCTCATTCTTTTGAGCGCGGGTACATAATGCTTACTTAAGAAAAAAATTAAGATAAACTAATTGAAAGACACATATTACGTTTACATAAAATAATTTCAAGACACACTACATGCACGGTGACAGATTGAGTACCACACTGCTCTCAGATGTACAACAATTCTGTATTGTCACATTCTCAGTTGGAAGTTTCTCAAATATGAGGAATTAAATAATTTTCTTTTGAAACAAGTCACAGATTGGCATGATTTCACATCCATTGGGAATAAATTCCAATTTATTGACATTGTAGCTATAAACAATTTATGATACATTTCAGGTGTGCGCTGAGGGATCTGTAGATCTAAGTGATAGGATCTTATTAAACTGTTTTGGATGTCTTTTTTGAAGATAAAGGAGTTAACGATGTGCGGAGGACAGCTTGTCTTGAATATTTTGAAGGAGGAGGGATCAATAATCAACAATAAAATATGCGAATTTCCACAGAGAAGGAATCATCCGCCTTGACCGGGATACCAAAAAAAAAAATCCACAGGGGAAGAGGACGCCTCGGTAGCTTAACTGGCTAAAGCACTCGGCCGGAAATCGAGGGATCCGGGTTCGTATCTCGGTCAAGGCGGATGATTTCTTCTCTGTGGAAATTCGCATATGTGTGCATTGCGGGTGACTCCGTAAAAGTGGAACTCCTTGGCTAGTCCCGGATAGCTTGAAATTTGTCAACAATAAAATATGCTTGGGAATACGACCAATGTATCAATTCTTACGTATTATTATCATCCTTTAAATAGACAAGGAACATCTAAAAATGTCACATGATCCAAAAGGACATGCCAATGGTCTGATGTCACCATACGGTTCCGCATCTCTGCTCCATGTATATATTTTGGCAAGTCATATTTGTTGAAGTGCTACCAACTTGTTGTCTTTCACAAAGGGAGAAAAACGATTGTTTTCATCAACATAATATGATTAAATCAGCTAGAATTGTCATGAAAACACGTCAGGTCACTGTCCGTAACTAATTATTTCTTCAACGATGTTTGAATAACCCTAACAATGGAATACATTTTCACCCTTGTGTATTGTATTTGTCGAATTGAGAATACACGAAAGAGTATTCGTCTTCACACAAGAAAAGAAATGAGCACTCAAATACAATCACGTTTTGCAATCCTATCGCTCAATCTTCACGTATATTTGTTACAATTTTTTTTTTCGTCAGGGAGAAGAAGTCAAGTGTAACAACCAGAATGACTACCGACGATATAATCACCCCTCATCATAGAACGACTACTTATCAAAAACCTCTCTGTGTTGCTGGGGCAAGGTTATGGAATAGAATTTTTAAGGGCATAATAGGTTCCAACTCATTGTGAATTTTTAAGAAAACATATTTCATCATCTTTATGCCCAAGAAAAGGAAGTACAAGAATTATTCACCCCATGAATAATGTATTGTGATAATTTACTGTTTCTCTAATTAATATGTTTCCACTTTTTCAACATAATTCAATATGTAATGTATAAGCTGCATTACTATCATGTATTATTTGTATGTTCTTAGTGGACAACAAATGTCCAGGAGCAATGAATATTTCTTAACTTTACTTCACATGCTTAGTGCTTGTAATAAACCATGAACTGAGGAGGTTATGAAAGTGTTTTAAACTAGAAATTTCCACCCTTATGAACTATCTGCCAGGAATATTCATTCAAAACAATTCCCACGTCAAAAAAACGAACCCCACACGAGCTTAGTGTTGTCAAAGCCAAGAGTCGCGCATTTAATTCATGGTAAACTTTCGGAGAGAGAAGAGGGAATTCACAATTCAAACACAGTGAAAATCATGGTGACGCGCGCAAACAAATTACCCACTAATTTAAATCAAGGCATGATGTTGGCGAAAAATCAAGTTGAGTAAACAAGTCGGTCCGTTCCCTGCACGTCAAGCTGTGTGTAATTCTCACGCAGATTTCGCTCCACGATTCGACCTCGTGAGTATTCACGACTTGGCATCACTCCAAAAGCAGCAGCTACGAGGAGTTTCTTCTTTGAGTGGGAGGGAGGTCACGGTTCTTCCCATATATCACGCTCCCTGAGGCAAAAGACCAATGAAAACAAGACCCTGGCCAAGCTCACTCATGAAAATGCCGCCAACATTTTGGCGCTAGCAAATATTATTTTTTTTAAGGCAGTTCATTACTTGTCAGGTTGAACTAGGAGAATTGTGGGAAATTGGAGAGAATACTACAAAAAGCCTCAAACGATTAAAGCCAAGCGAGTGTTTAGTTCAGCATTAATAAATCCATATGCAAATTTTGATGTTTTGAGTAAATGGAATTGGCAAATGACAGTTTCATTTTCAGAAGCGTACGACCTCCGTCTATACTTGTATTTTTATGATTTTTTGCTGAGTTGTAGAAAAATACTCAATAGCAAACATTTTCAATGATTTGAATTTTTATTCTGATTTTGTTTCATAAAACAAATAAGGAGATTGAAAACTCTCATACTACTTCCAAGCCCTGCTATTTTGGTTTACTATTAAAAAGAAATGAATTACCAGGAAGAAGTCGGTGAGTGCCTAGATAAAGAATAGAGTTACCTTCTTGAGCTGGGATTTGAATTGGTAGCCTTTCTTATATGAAGTTCCTGGTGTTACATACATACTGAGTAAAAGATTGACAAGGTTACTCTATTAATAAAATCAATCCACTCGACCGGGATTCGAACCCGGATCTCCCGATCGCCGGTCAGGTGAGCTGGCAGAGACCTGCAACCCTGGCCCGATTTTCAAGGGAAGCCCGACCCGATTATGTGTATTTTAAGGAAAATTCCTGAGCTGAAAAATGAATTGCAATAAGAATGGTGTTGAATGAAAGGAAAAAAATATAGATAGTCCATTATTGTTATTTGAATTCTTTTGAGATTTATTTAACATTTTTCTTGATGATTTGTTCATATCTTTCCTATGCAGACTTCATTCTTAGTGAGCTACAAAATTCGTCTAAATATCGATTTCGTATCCATATCCATCTCTTGGTATATGTGTGCTGAATATTGTTCGACAACGCCAAGAGATTTAGAATTTTACAGCTTTCATGTATTGAGAATTCATTCTAATAGATATCGTGTATTGCAAGCGATACGGAATTTTCCGGCTGTAAAATATTTCATTAATTGATTTTCAAAAGAATTTAAATAATAATTATGGGCTATCAATAATGTGTCTTTCATTTAACTCCATTCTCGTTGCAACCAATTACTCAGATCAGGAGTTTTCATCAAAGTTGCGCTTAAATATGACAACTGATTTGAAACTTTATTCTCGTTTCCATATAAGTACTTATTACTTACATTATTTGTAAATGTTACGTGTTCCTATTTCTAAGGCCTGTAAGGCATATGTGCGTAAGACATTCGCTCTTAAGATGCACGATAGCCACATTGTTGTTCTTCTTTAAAGCGTACTGTCTGGGATTCCTATAAGAAACCGCATTGCTAACGATGTTACTGCGCTAGAATGCGGAGGAATAGTCGTCGACAAATCCCTAAGATAAGCCCCGATCGGGGAAGTTGGACATGGGAGTTGAATCGGGCCGAAGCCCTTCCCTACTCGTGCTGCCGGGCCAAGTCGGAGCGGACTCTGTCGGACATTCCATCCGTCGGGTCGGGCCCAGTCGGGCCTATCACTCGTCGGACTGAGTCGGGCTCGGTCGGAAATCGGTGTCGGGCCTGGGTTGCAGGACTGTGAGCTGGCCAGTAACACCACTAGGCCACTAAGGTTGTGAATTCCTTTCACATCTGACCGGTAATTTGAAGGTCCAGGTTCGAATTCCCGTCAGGCCAAATGCTTTTTGCATGGCAAATTTCATAGCCTTCAATGCATATCTTTGAACCCGTGCGGGTGACTGCAAGAAACATAATATGCGTATTTCACCCTGATTTTTGAAATTGAAAATCGGACGAATAAAATGATAAATTGTGTATCTTCTTAGAATTAGCAATGCAAATACTGAAAAATGATAAAATTGCGAAAGATAATTACATACACTTCAGGAAACAGTCTTCTACATCTACATACTACCCCTGGAGCCGGCGCATAGGCGTATGGCAATGGGTGTTAGGACATCAGCCTTGTAAAGATATCAGAGATGAGGATTTGGGAATTGAAATGGTGACGTGTATTATGGGAATGTATTCAGTGGAGTACATTTTTCATTCTGGTCGTTTATTGTGCACGGAAAAAACGAGTTTTTTACCTCTATCTACGTATGTCTTACCTATTGTACCTTTATTTTGTATATCTTGCGGTATACCGAATGACTACATTCATAATAATATGACACTTGTTGGTAGACATAAGCTCTCAAAATTTCGTCCACCTGTTCATTTGAATCCGCAGAATTTTCACCTGGTATCGGCATTAATTAATTTTACTTGGATACATATTTAATAAATAAATTAGGATGAAAATTTTTGTCCAGCGGCCTTCCCATGCATTCATGCCTCAAATCGACGCCCAAAATCCTGTTGTAATCTCATGAATTGGAATAAAAATTAATTATTTATTTTACACGATACGTGACAGACGCACGGTATTAAGAGAGGACTTTCGGGGGATTTTCTCTTATTAAAATCCATTCAATTGATGATTATTTGGTAAAAATAAAATATTTTTAAATAAATAATGATAAATTAATGAAAATCGACCAATTAGCTTAGCCGCAGAATGTGATAATTATTTTGACGAATGTAAGCGTAGTTTTTAATAGGCACACCGTTCATCTGGGTAGGATAGGAATAATACCGGATTAATGGGTTCCTCCTGGTGTCAGAGGTCAGTGTTATTTTTATTAGACCTACTACTTGTATTCATTAGACGTGATGGTGTCGCACAGCAACGAAACCTGGGCCGTGAAAATAAAAATCTCATATGGAAATTACTAAGTGTTTCAATTTTTAATCAAGAAGTTTTTCGATAAATTCAGGCCTGAAACAGTCACTTTCATGTACTGAAATTCCTCTTTTTATACCCGCCGTCCTATTCATGGAGGAATACACAGCGACAGACGTATAACGAGAAATAGGTGAATCAAAAACATCGAATCACGTTGTATTGCGCAACATGGAGAGCTCTATATTCACTTTTGAGAACTTGTAACTTAGTTAACGGTATAATGACCAAACTAAGCAACCTTATTTTTCAGATTTATCCCGATGGACTAAATAGACTACTTGGCGGGAGTTCAGAAGTTTTCAGTTACCCAAATAATTCCGGTTGCCCAATCATGATTCTTTCACCCTACTTATTACCCGAGGTTTGAACTTGGTACACCAGAGTTTGGTATCAAAATTAGCCTATGCAGTCCCAAGTAATCATTGTAATTTCTATTTGCCACCAAAGAAATGAATTATCGTATATTTATACACGTGAACGATGAAGTTTTTATAAGCCTCATCGTCCTGACTTGGTCCCGGTTTTAGTCTCCGATCTGATGTGAACCGATTTTTGGAATTCAGAATGCGGTAACCGTATTTTGAATGAGCATTAGTTGCCCACATCATCTCTGCATCTATTCGTCCTCCAGGAATATTCGGGTGAGCCCCAACAACAGTTTCACTATCATTCCATACGGAACTTAAAATAAATTAAATTGTTGAAATTTTCGAAGTTATAAGTTCAATATGCCAAAAAAAATTGAAGCATCAACTTCAAGTTATAAAAACCATTTCTATCCCTGATTAATTGTAAAAAAGAGTAATGAACCTGAAGGTGGAGGGAAGGAAGAGCAGAGGAAGGCCAAGGAAAACATGGATGGAGTGTGTGAAGAAGGATATGTTGGAGATTGGTGCCAAAGAGGACATGGCTTTGAATAGAGCGCGCTGGAGGCTGAAAGTCCAAAAAGCTGACCCCAAATAATTGAGATTAAAGCTAAGAAGAAGAAGATTAATTGTAATTAAATTTGGGTTGTGGATCCTAATCAATCTAAAACATAGCTTGGTATAATCCACAATATAATTTATTACTGACGATGATTTTAAAATGCCATCGCCATTCTTAAGATGTATCATTTTCCCTTGGAACATTGATAATACTAATTAATTAAGCACACCATGATTGGTATTAAAACATCGTGTGAATAATCCTAAGCTGTCGCTTTACTCAATTATGACTTGATTCCAAAAAGATTGGCGTAAACCACTGTTTTAGAATGAATCATATTCAATAACTACCTTTTTGCCGTAGTTTATTTTATTTTTGAAAAATAGATATTTAATACTTTTTGTTTTACTGTTAATTTCATAACTCACAGTTTTCATTTCTATATGGCGCAAATAAGTTTGAAAACTAAAACGACGCCGATAATTTGGCAAATTATAGAAGAGAAAACTAACTGAGTTACCACCACTCGGAGGAAAAGAAAGAAAATGTTTTAACCTGAACAGAAAATTGAGATTCTTTTAATTCGCAAAATAGAAAAAAGTACTGAAGAGCTAAACTACATTAAAAAAAACCTTGTTTTCTCGGGGTCTGAACCCAGTCTTCATGTAAATTCACACGTAAATTCTTTGGAAAGGGATCCAGATTAAATTGGATCCAGGAAAGTACAATTCCTCGCTCCTACGTGGCATTGAAAGAAGAAAGGTCATGACATTGACAGTAAATGTAGGACTAACCGAGAAACAATGGCGCTCGGTACCTTTTCTAATTTTCACCCTGACCTGGTTCCAAAAAGGTTCTTTCTTATTAGAAAACCCCTTAGGCAGCGAAAATTCTTTCTTTCATGTCTCTATCTTTCTCTTTGTTTCTCTACGGCTCGGACGAAATGAATGCAATTTTATTGATGATAAAAGGCTTCGAGTATACTCTAAAAGTCACCTTGTTCTCCTATCATTACATAACATATAATGCCGTACGTGGAATATTGGTAGAGGAAGCTAGACGCTGATTCTATGAGCGAAATATATGTGAGTTCCTTTCTGAAAGGGCGTTTTCTTTTACGTGCCCGGAATTTAAGAGAAGTAAGGAGTAATCCGGGATTAAATTCGTTCTTTTTTGAGGAGGAATCCTGGGAAAAACGGTAAGGGAACGTCTCTCCCTACAGCAATATTCTGCCGGAGGAGGTTTTAGTTGAGCGCGAATTGAAAGCAATATAACCATTCTTCCCGGTAGTCTGGAAGCAGTATCCGGCGCCATGTGATATCACTATGCGGGTCAATGGCAACTGTAACGTTCAGACTCAAATGACTGGCGAACGCCCGTGAAAAAATATTTTTTACTTCGTCCCAAGAGAACATTAAGCTGCAGCGGAATCAGCGAAAACTAATTCAATTTCAAGATGAGAGAAGGGTGTGCACTCAGACACTGGGTATTGAGGACAAATGCCTTCTCTCCGGATATTACTTTGCACGTTTTATCTTCTCAAAAACGCCCCTCAATTATATGATTCTCCTACATACGGAGTTGTACGGTAATGGAGGCTTTCAACTTGATTGTAACCATTATTCAAGGGTTGATTTCACCGATCAAGGAGGTATTGGATAAACTTTTATCTTTAATTCTGTCTTTTAATAGCTCTATCTATTAATCATCAAATTTTGAGATCTTAAGATTTTAATCTAGTCTTAATTAACTTTTTACTTCTGATTTTAATCATGAACTCGTTACTGTTTAATTTACTTGGCTATACCAAATAATGCAGGATTGTACAATTTAACTGAAGTTTTACTTTGAAAGTTTTTTTTAAGTACAATTGACCTCTGTGCTTTATAATAATGGTAATGATATATGACTGTAAATGTTAATTCCATTGACTTTTACGCAGGAATATTTATTAATACTTTGCCTATATCAGCTAACAGATAACAACGAAAGTGTGGCAAACTGGAGAACAGAAAAACAACAGAGGCTCCAAAGGACTTGACACCAATGCAGAAGAGGATGAATTTACCAAGTATGTATTCAAAAGACCCTTATCAGGCCTCTCTCTGCATTGAATATGACCAAACTCTGTGAAAGAGCTCTGGGCCGGGGAAGAGGGGGCCGGGCTGTGTCCTCATCTGGTCTAGGCTACCATAAAAAAAGTCAAGTCAAGCCTACCGTTCCTTTTTCAAAATTCATCCTCAGCTCCTAATACCTCATAATTCCCTTCGTCTCTTTGAAATGCCTTCTCACCATGCATTTTAACATCCATTTATCCTTATTTTCTCAATTTATAAAAAAAATTCCATCTCCTTCCACATGCTCTGCCTCCTGATTTCATCCTTAAACGCCCTTTCCTTCCCTTTAATGTCCGACGCATGTTCATTTGGCTGCCTTCCTACGCAACAAAAGGTATTTACTAACTGTCTTATGCCTGTTCGCAATTTCCTACACGTTTCCATATTTACGACGTGAAGAGAAAAAATGTATCCGTTTAATAGAATTGAAAGATGTTGTTCCTCTTCAAGCTAACTATTATGCTTCAAAGTCAGTAAGGCAATTTAATTTCCACAAACAAATAATATGTTTAATAAATTTTCAGAGCACTATAATCTTCAAGTACTTAATAGAAGAAAGAAAACTATATTTATTTTATTTATAATTATCATTAACTATTATACCAATGGAATCACATAATCGGTCGCCAACATATTTCCTCGCAGAGTATGTTTTGTTAACAGTCGCGATACATAGAAAGTAGAAAAACTAGTTATAATTGCGACTAGGGAGCTTTTGATAAAATGATCATGCAGATAATAAAGAAACCACTTCAATGCAGTACTTTCTAAAAAAAATACCCATAAAACAAATTGATTAATTTTGTGGCGAATATCTTGCGTTGACCTTTTGTAGACGTAGGAAACGTGGAAATATATAAGTTATGGCAAAATATTTCCCGAATTCCAGAGATTCCGAAGCCGCTTTTTACATATTGAGTGCTATTAGGATTTCTGTCAATCGTATTTCTTAATCTGATCGTATGAACTATGCTTCGAAAGCATCCCATATCAATTCATCTTTTATACTTAATACCCGTGCGTTGTGGCCATACAATATAATGATTTATATTGAACTCTTCATTAGCCATTATTAGTTTCTCCACCATAATTTTTCTTCCGCAAGTAATCGCCTCTTTAAACAAGACGGTCCCTTACAATCAGATTAATCAGTATCGAAACGCAATCAATTGTAATAAACAATGAGGTTTGTACCGAACACATGCAAGTCTTTTTCCTGATTTCTAAATTGATATAAAACGTATTAAAAGAATAAAATAGGGTAAAGCTTAAAACAGGAAGATTTTTATAGTTAAATAAACGGACGAGAAATGCAACGTTAGCACAAAGAGGCGGCATGTCGACTTCGGCTTCTCAGACGAAATAAGCCATGGCCTGAGAATTTCATCCGTAGGTTGTCTGATAAACGCGGTTATATGTAGAAAAAAGTTCCACCGACTTCATTTCGGTTAAGCGCGGTTCTACTGTAGTTGTATTTTTAATTGTGGCATTGAAAGGATCAATAATTAACATGATGCGGCAATATAATTATTTACTTCTTCCCTTATTCAAAGAACTGCGAAATTGGCCGCCCAGTAACTTTATCAGTGTTGATTGCTGTTGGCCACACAACCGTGTGAAATTCACCGTGGAAAAAACAGTCCAGGCGAATGATTTTTCCACAGTGAAGTTCACACAATTTTTCTTCTTCCCGTAGAAATTCAACGGATAGCATTTTCTCGTGACTTATAAATGAATCGGATTTCTCCAGCAGCAACTCACGTTGTCTCAATATAACCCTTTAGAGGCAGTTGGAAAGTGATGCAATTCTTCAGAAGCAAGACGGCGGGGCTTAACAAAAGGGTAGGAGGGCACGAAACAGAGCAAGTCAAGCAGTATGTGTATCTGGGTAGTATTTTGGAGGAGAGTGGGTTTAGCGATAGCGACATGAAATGTAGAATTGCCGTGGCTAAAGAAGCATTTTCAAAGAGGACAGAATTGAGAGGGGGGATCTGAGTATAGACATAAAGAAAAGACTGGTGAAAACTCCAACGCGAAGCGTGGCGCTTGTATGGGTAGGAGACTTGGTCATTGCGAAGGATGGACATTCGTAGACTTGAGGCGTTTGAGGTGTGGCTGAGGAGAAGGATATAGAGGGTGAGCTGGTTGGCGAGAAACACGAAAGGTATGTTTGAAGAGGAGAGGACGCCAGCGGCGGAGGTTCGGAGGAGGCGGAAGTGGATAGAGGACGTTTTGAAAAGACAGGGAATGCTGAAGAGGGTTGTAGAGGGGAGAACAGGGGAAGCGTAAAATAGCAAGGAAGAGGGTGGGAAATCTGAATTTAATAACAAGAGGAAGATGATATGAAAAATCCAAGAGGGATAAAATGGTGGGCCATCCATGGGAGTGAAAATGAGTTCAGATAAGTGCCGTCCAAAAAATCACCTATCAGCTGGTAGAATACCCAAATGTAAAAAGAATTCGGACAAATTTACTTTATGCACAGATTTGCGTGAAGCTTTGTATACATGTGCCTGATAGAGACGTTTATAGAAAAAAAAGAATAGAACTGCCCCTTACAGATTAGGTTTTGAGTCAATTAAACACTACTTCAACACATTACCTCATGGTACATTACATATATTTCGCAATGCATTGATTACAGATGAGAATATCTTATTACAAACGCGAAATATTATATATCGTATTATAAAAGTGACTGATATAAAATATCTGTGTTGACTCCGAGTCAAAGATTTGAAATAACAATTTTTAATATGATATTCGCCCAAATTTCGTGAACCGTGCCAAACAATATAGCCATGACGTTTTAATCATGGTTCATTTTATAACATGAAAAGTATCATCTCCTAAAATTTAAAATAATGTAAAAAACGTTTAATTCAGAGATCTGTAGCGTCTCACTGAATGCCTCATAATTCATTTGTCACTTTATCGAATGTAAAATTTTCAATTAATTTTTTTCATCTCCTAGATTTTTGCTATTGTTTGTTTATCACTGCCTTAATACTAATCGTTTGTTATGGTCTCAATATCGATTTATTTTGTTCTTTAACGTATTTGTTTGTCAATATCTTTATAACCGTTTCCTAGCTCAATTATATAATGTTTACAGTACCATCAATTCAAATATGCAAATATTTATGTTATCAACGGGAATCACTTCTTTGTGCTTATTTGGTGATTCCTAAAAACAATTACGTGCGTAGAGCCTTGTATTCATTGCTTAGCCTTAAGTAATTAGTTTCCTGATCTTAGATGACATCACGTTCTAGATAAATAAATTCATTTTCATTAATTCATTCATTACTACAAGTATGGTGAATATCATCACGTAAAATGATGTATGGACCTCAATGTACTGTGACCCCAGTATTTTTAGAATTGCAGGAAAATTATTTAAAGGTGCACTTGTTGGGAGACATGGCAAATTCTTGAAGCTTCGAGTATAATGAAGGTAAAACAGGTTATTTGGGAAACTAGTATAGTTAACAGAATATAACGAAAGCGCCTGATCACACGTTCCCCGTGTCAAAGCGGGCCAACGTCTGATGTGGCGATATCGCAACTATAGGTAGATATACATGAATAGTCCTTCACAATTATTCGTCCAAGGCGGACGAACACTTCAGTAAACGATCGGATAGGTATTCTTCCGCTCGTTATTACACATGGAACCTAATTTTACAAAGAACCAGCATGAGGATAGGGAGCACATCCATATCTGATTCATATTTTCTCACCTGGGCACACTGCCCCAGATTAGAGAACGTGCGGAAATGACATCAGGCCGCGGAGTGGCGAATCTCCTCGTCCCATAAAAAAGCCTCTATCACGGGCCCACGTGACTGGTCTCCAGGCGACGAAGGAGAGAAAACCCTCTGGTGGCGAAACGAAGAGGCAGAGAAGAGGATAAATGATGGTCCCTTCCTTCGCCCCGAATTCAAAATAATTGTTTTTTTTATTCAATCTCCCCACGAAGCAGATCGAGCCAATGGAGGAGGCGACACCTCGGGTCCCATCTCTCCCGAACTCAACAGGGGCTTTTTACACTGTCGGCCCTGGAACCCACCTACTTTATTTCGCGACAACTGATGCGGAGAATCGGCGAAAGATGGGGGTTCGAATTTCCCCAGGGGGCGGCTCAAGGGACTCTGCTCCCCAAGCTGGGTTCCCCTGGGGACACACCCCTGGGTCCCGGGAGCGCCAACACAACCCCAGGTCCCCGAATACCCTTTTGACCTCTTCCACGCCAGTGCAGACCGCGCGCATAAATGTGACCCCTGAACCCGAATCCCACTCGCTTTGAATATACATCGCAGACTGGGATCGATCCGAGCCGCAAGGCCTGACATTCGTTTGTACTGATTGGGTGCTCGTTCCAACTCCGATTATGAGTGTAATCCTAAGCATGATGAAAATAAATTAAAACTATATTTTTTTTAAAAAGTACAGTTAGTCCTCGGTATGTGTCGTTTCGATTTACGTCTGATTCTATGTTGCGCCCATGCTGACAAGGGTCGTCGGAAAAGTTTTCCCTGTTTAATGCTAATAAAATAGACCGTATTCTTGCGTTTTTTTATAACTGAGACATAATCATCCTATCGGACATAGCTATTTTTTCCTGGATAAAGGCAAAAAACGAATTTTGAAATTAACGCCTTGGTTTATCGCGGGGTCACAGTGGTCACGAATATCTGGATCCGTTTTAAGTTGTTTCGACTTACGTCGCTCTTCTTCAACTCGCATCTCCGACGTAAATCAAGGACTTACTGTATCTTAAATCCGTATATTTCCTAGAAAAACCAATGTATTACTAAATAAATTTTGAGTTGTCTAGTAATGATATGTGATGCTGTAATACTGACAATGGCAAAGGCCTCGGTATAATCATTGCTTTGATTTGAAAGAAATATCAAAGTAATATGGCTCCGTAATTAATTAGGAGAGAAAGTTGAGTCTAATAAAGGGTAGATGCTCCTATGGCCTAAATAAAACGTTTGGGAAGCTATATATTACCTAGATAAACCAAAATTTTACTAGATTGATTCTTTCAATTTTGATGTCTTGGTGCTGAAACATTGGCAGTAACAAAGGCCTCGGGAGAAGCTTTGCAGAGAGTTGAAATAAATATCTTTAGAAAAAATGTGGGTCAGTGAGAAGTCAAGGAAAGTAGAGTATGACGAAGGCTATATAATGGTGAGCTAGCTCAGCTGCATAAGGGACTTGATACAGTGACACACAAACAAACATTAGGTTAACTTATTGTTATTTTAATGTATGCACATTTTGACCCCTTTTTTGTATGCAAAGTCAATAGTTCTGGAGGATAATTCTTGATAGTAAAGAGACTGTATACCACGACCGAACACGCTTCCGGAGACGCCTACACGCTTTTATTTTAAGGCTCTGTCTGTGACTTTAAGCGAATCTGTTTGCATAGAGCTCAAGAATAAGTACTAATACTTACAATAATTGTTGTAACTTTCGCCTTGATTTATCGCGAGATTTAAGTGGTCACGAATATCTGGATCCGTTTTACGTTATTTCGACTTAAGTCGCTCTCCTTCAACACGCGTCTTCGATGTAAATCGAGGACTTATTGTATTCTACCGGTAAAAAATAAGTCATGTTGGACGTCAGGGAATCTCCTCAAGACAAACAGCTGATAATTAAATTTAACAAGATTGTTAGTCTTGAGAATAACGTTTCAGCCGTCGAAACCGGAGGTCAGCAATATATCTCAGTGGCATTGAATATCGTTTACAGTATGAGTCACTCGTTACACAGTGCTTTTCGCTATCATTAGCACACTCTTGTGCATACGATTTTTTAAAAAGTATTCCACGAGTAAAAGGTAGGTTTTTTTCGAACGTCAGAGAAATAACTTCTGGTTGGCTAAATTTTCAGGGTCCTATCTACCACTAGTATTTCATTGTTCGGCTCAGCATAAGATCTACCTTTCTTCATCCCATCCATAAAACCTATACTCCTTCATACCTTTCCCCACGTCCCCAGCATCCTTCCGTCTATCACACTCTTGAACAACCCATCGCCCCTTACTACTTCCCTCAGCGACCTAGTCTATATATCCCGGATTTTGTACAGAAGTGTAGTTTCAGAAGAAGATTGTAGTATCATATGGAAATCTATAAAGGTCATTCCACGTCAGATCAGCTTGGAAGGCTTGGAAGGCAGGTACACACCTTGGAAGGCTTGGGACGCGAGGCGGGAGGCATGGATACACACGGAGTTGGTTCTGTCCATTATATTTGCTTGCGCAAAAAAAGAAAAACGATTTTAGCGCAGGCCCGAAAACACTATGTGCGTGGACTACCAGAGCAAAATTTCCCTGAAAAGAATCAATAACGATTGTAAACACCATATATTACCTCCATTTGAACCCCTACCCATGGCTTTGATGATACGGTCTCACTAACCCCCTTGTGAGCCACTCACCTTGCGACCTAGACGCCCCAGGTGTGGGTTTCGTATGTTCCACTCTGCGGTGCCCACATGTGTTCATGCTTCATTGAAGTTTCAAACCGAGTACTTTAATTTTTGAATTTCCAACCATCTACATCATCCCTTATCCTTTTCCCTCACGATAAGTGTATACCCAATTGGCGCCCCAACATGACAGGAGGAGTCGACGGGCTTTGTCGCCTTCCCCCCGCTGAACGGACTTTCGGTCGCCGTGCGGCGCCGTCCAGTTTGGCAACACGGCATCAATTGAAATAATTAACATCAACATATAAGAACATTTTTACATATTATGCATCACAGAAAAGTTACAAATAAATAAATAAGTTTTTCCTTGGCTTTAATTTTTTGATTCTGTGCAAATTGTAGGACTGGATAATGTTTAAACATTTTCATTCATTAACGACAAAAGATGCATTTTAAAAAATTTCGCTTGCCACTTTGTACCTTTATCAACTCTCGCAACCCTTGGTGAGAAGTCATTGCAGTAGATTTCGCAGTTTTTCCTAGGCTGAGTTACAAAGTTCATGAAGTTGACAAAACTGCTTAGTTTAGGTAGTGCAGTGTCGCTTATTGCAGTAACGTGTCTCCATTTTTTGTTATATTATATAATAAAAAATATTGATGAAATTAAAATAAAATTATCTTTAAATTGGTGTATAAAGTATTGCACTAGAATGTACACAGACCAAGATATAAATTCTCAAAGTATAGCGGCACATCATTTTAACGCCGACCCTCGTTGCGAACGAGGGCGTAGTCCAATCTTTGAAGTTAAATGTCTCCGTTGTTTATGAACTGCCCAGGACAAAATTTGTTTCTGAGGTAAAAAAAAGACTAATGTGTCAAACTAGAACAAAAATTCAAAAATAAACATCTCTGTATTTTTGTAATTAAACTTTAAACATATAAAATTTAA
This sequence comes from Ceriagrion tenellum, assembly GCA_963169105.1. Taxonomy (NCBI): domain Eukaryota; kingdom Metazoa; phylum Arthropoda; class Insecta; order Odonata; family Coenagrionidae; genus Ceriagrion; species Ceriagrion tenellum. Next base: position 63,883,878 of record OY720640.1, on the reverse strand, counting down.
ACAATTTCATAAAAATTTAGTTTACTTACAAAAATGATAACATACTGTTTCTGTACATTCTTTTGCAAACAAAATTAGACATCAACTCTAGCTATTTGCGTTTAGGAGATATAGCAAAAAGAAAAAAGGTCTAAGCGCAAAGTGGTCGAAACTTTGATCGCCTCTAGATCTGCCAAAATTTTTTTTCCAAAAACGCTTCTACAATTCTTCATTTAACGCAAGATGGAACCCACACAAATATGTTGGTTCGAATCGGAGACACCAAGGGTCAACTCACTGCTGATCTGACGTGGAATGACCCATACAGAAAAGAAAAACCGGGTATATTTGATGCGCCCTAGAGTACTTATTTTTAAAAAAGTGTTATACCGGATAAGGTAGGTTTTGTTGAATGTCAGAGAATCTCCTCCCAGTGTTCTACACTTTTGATACGATCTACCCTTCTTCATTCCTTCTCTGAAACCTACTCTCTCCCTTCCCCTTATCTGCTTGCAGAACATCCTTCCCTCCCTCACCCTCTTGAGCAACCATCGCCCTTTATCACTTCCTCTAGCCACCTACCCTGCCATTCATTAGTTTCCATTTCTAGCCTACAAAACTTGTTCGTTCGTTTTCCTTTACGCCACCTAAACTTCTCTATTCTTCTCCACACCCACATCTGAAACGCCTGCAGTCTATTCACACCCTCTTTTCATGCAAGGATAATGCAAAGTTTTCAATTACTCCGAGGTAAAATATTAGTTTTTAAGCACGCATGTTAAACTAATTTAAAGATCTTTTTTATAACCCACAAAAATATTTCACTAAACTAGCTGAACATGGTTTTGATTTTAATTTCACCACCACGGTACAGGCCGCTCAATAGATATGAGGGCCCAAGAGCAGGAAAAACGCTTCCTTAAGGTGGACTTAAGTTCAGCTTTCGCTTCATACCTAATCGATAGAAAACCAACCGGAGTGATTTTGCGCCCAAAGGTCTCCACGTGTAGAGGATAAGCCCGCTACTGGACTTTCTGAAATATTTGAGATGATATCCTCATCCAGAAATGATGAGGGCCTTCTCAATGACGCTGTTTCCTAGGTATACTCCTCCCTGATTTCCATACATCTTCCCCATAGTGGTGTTGAAGCATACTATAGTCTAAGTATCCAGTTAGAGAAGCCGAGTTATTACGATCGTCATGACCATAAGGACAAGGTGAGAGCATTCTTCTTTGCCTCCAACAGACCAAGAAACTCCTTCATGGCGAGGACTATTTGTGACTGGAACAATTTGCCTTGTGAAGTATTATTCAATATATTTCCTATGAATCTTAGTGTTTCAAGATTTGCGCCGTATGAAGACACAAACCTAGTTATATGTAGTAATTTTTTTCAATTACTGATTACGTGATTTATTTTTCTAGTTGCATTGTTTGCTTGCATACGATTTTTATGTACCTTGATGAACTGTCGTTGTCTCAGGAAATGTAAAATTCCTATTGCAAATGTACAATAAAATTCTAACCAAAATTCATTGTGAGTTCTTGGTTCATTAAAAAAAAGCCACGCTAGGATTCAAAATGACTGTCAAATATATAATAAAATCTATGCATTAGACATTATTCATTCTAGAGAAATAAACATTCTGGAGTGCTCACGGAAAATGGCAGGTATATTTCTGCAAATATCTTAGAAAGTATAATGGTAAGTGGAAGATACTTTGTTATAATTGGCAAATGAGAATTATTTTTATGTTGAGACCATATTCAAAGAACTTTATTCAAAGTGCTATCTCACATGAACTAGTCTAATCATCTGCAACAAATACGATTTAATTCACTGTGACCTACGTGGCTAATAAAGAGTTATTATTATTATTTGAATTTATATAAACTGTGATAAATGAAGCGATACCTCAGTATCTTACCACAATCCAGTTCACACAAACACCCATGTTCTGAGTGGACATAGGCAGAGCTCGAACCAGAGATCCTCGGTTCATCGGTTTCAGTAGGATGTTCAGTGACCCCTGCTGACCACTTATTCAACGGGAAATAATGGGTCACTCAAGTGCAACAAGTGCTGACTTAGGGAAATAAGTGATCACTCACATTCGCGAGTAATGTGCTGCAGACGCGTCGGTATGACACCGAAGAACATGCGGCAAGCACCAGAGCAGCATCAGAGCCTAATTGTTATATTTACCTCTTCCGTTAAACTTCAGCGGGCACCATCTGCATTTTTTTAAATTACGATAGGCTACCTCTCGTTCCAGCTATGTATCGCAGGCAATTTCACTTTCAAAATAAGGCGAGCGAAATCAATTTAACGCAATTCGCTTCGACGCCCGCCATGGAGGCGGGAGAGGTGTGTGCTTACACTCCGCGCTGCTGCTTCAGTCGCCGTCAAACGGCGCCGAATAAACAACAGAAACCTAATCCTTCTGCCCCGACAAGCAAATATGCGTCGCGCATTAGCTTACGCAAAGGGGCGGCGGGAGAGCGAAGCTCGTAATTGAAAAGTCAAGCGGCTGGCTGGGTTAACCATCCTTTCACTACAGCTCCTCTCTTACCTTGCGTTTTTATCCATTTTTTTAGTTTTTACGCTCCCAGAGAACACGGACACGTCTCTAAGCTCATCCAAAATGAGAGAGCGTGAAATTTTTCCCCAGTCCACGCGGAGGGCTGAGGGTGTTGAGCGGTTTTCAGATTTTTTCCAACATTGGAAAATAAGAAAAAATGAATTAAAAGAAACCCAAAGGGAAAGTTGCAGAATCGGAAGACGTGGGAAAATTTTAAACCAAACCCTCCCAAGGATTTACATCTTTCAAACCGCACATCAAACGAGAAGTCTTGAAGCATGCACGACTGAAGAAGATACGAGCAGAGATTTGCACGAGATATTTGCAAGCAAGTAACAGTAATAAATTTTCAAATGCTACAAAATAAATTCTAAAATTAGGTTTTCATTTCCCTGATTTAAATGTAAATATGAACTTTTCTTTACAATGTGGCCTAATTCATCCAATTATATGTGAAAACTTATCTTGATCAAACCACGTTAAGAAAAACGGGGTTGCCAAACTTATGCGCAGTGTGCTCTCAGCTATGTTCGTAACCATTTCCTATTCCACAAGAAATTAAATTAAGATAATTTGCGAGATAGTTCCTTAGCCATTATTTGACCATATTTGAATTATACGTTTTAATTTCAGCAACTGCTGGAAGCATGAATTAAATATTGCATTAATCTTGGTGCAATAATGTACATAAAAACGACTGATATTCTAGTAATCATATAAAAATATTAATATAAATCTTCAATTTGACTCATTTTTTCACGCGTTACGTTTGCAAATACTTCAAAACGGAAGGTTTTCTTGTGTTTCTGAAAATATTTCCACGGTGACAGTGTGATTTAAGAAATAATTAAGGGGACATAAAAACTACACGACAAAATCTAGGTGCTTGAAATCCCTTATTTTTTAAAATTATTCTGGAGTGCATACATGTACAATTTTCCACGTAAAAGGGCTGGTAAATTTTGGTCAAAAATATCGGAAATTAGTCCTGTAGTGGGACTAATATTTTGGTATCTTTGGGAGAGTGAGGAATTTTTCTTTAAATGAGACCAAATTTATTGATTTCTAGGTGACATGATATCTCGCTCAAATTTCCTTGTAGCTGAAAAGACAAATATTTGATGAGAATCACTATCTTAGACCTCACAGCAGTAACTTAGTTTTTCAACTATGCCTACTCCAAACGGGATTGACGAGATGGGTATGTATAATTCATTTCGTTCTTATTTTAAAATACTTTTACTGTTCGCGCTTATGAAAATCGTTTACGAAAAGCAAGTTTTACTTGGATCTACGATGGATACTCATTAACAATTCTGCATTAACTCTTCCTTCATCAGGAGACATTGGATTATATATTTGCCCAATGGATCTATGGCATGGCAAATTATCTTGTCAAGATTTTTCTGGTGGTATCTATACAGAATATTTCCCACCGTCAATCGTAAGTAGCAATTCACTGTCAACCACAGCTGGAAAGCACTCGTAATACATTAGAAGACATTGGTTTATATAGAATTCTCAATCCGACAATAGACCCATGAAAAACATCTCAAATATAAATGGAGAAAAACTATTCAGTGCAATCCCGGATTACCATAAAAAGGAAAATACTTTTGGTCAATTCTATTATTTAGCAAAATTGCGGTTCTTTTTTCAAAAAGATGTTTAAAGCTTAATAATATCACGGTAAAATCAATTAAGTGAATAGTTTACGGAACTTTTTAAATTTTACTAATACTTTGATGCAGTTGTAATAATTTGTATAGAAAATAATAATGGTGACGCACTTTATTTCAATGAAGGGAATCTGAAAATAGGAATGACCTTCAAGGCCATTTAAAGTTTCCATTTTTTCTGCTGTGGTTGGAGCCATATTTATTTACATGTTGAAAGCAATGAATTATATCATAATTGCTAATAAGAAATTAAACCCTTCAGTAGTTCTGTAGACTCTAGGGACGCCATTAGCTAAATTTACCAAAGGTCACTGGACTTGAGTCATCTAAAGGGACCGGGCACTCGGGGCTCTAGAGCTGGAAAGGTGCTATTTAAGCCAAAACCTTAGCTTACGTAGAACGACGTCGGCCGGTTCAGTCGAGTGAGTAACCCAAACTCAGTTAGCCTGATAGACCTAGTTAGTTCAAAGGCTCAAAGGTTTCGTCACGAGGATAGATGCTGAGCAAACTCGTGAAGTACACCACCTGGAAACCCTGATGGCTTCTGCTACGGGGTTATCGGTATCTCAGGGCGCCTCGATAAACCCTGAGGGTCTGATGGGCAAAAAATATAAACGGGCAATTCCACGAGAGTTGCGCACGAGCGGTGTACTCGAGGATGTTTTTAAGTAAATGGAGGAGACATTTCGTTTTAACCATAAAACAATTCCATCATCTCCATTCTCACAGTTTATACCTCATTATGGCCAAAGTATCGGGTGATCGCTTTAATGTATTGCCAAAACTGTCTTAAAATCCACAATTAAAGTGATGTTTCGCGAGTGTTGGGGCACGCGCCTCCTCAACACAAAATTATACCCGAGCAACCCTGTTCTTGCCTTGTTCATTTGTGAGCTTAAATGGCAATGCCTCCTCCATTTCATTATCGTCTCCTTGCGTATTTTCTCGACAACAGCCTATGATTAAATCATATTCACACTACAGACGGATTCCGGAGACTCTGACCTGGAAGAAATTACCTTCACGGACTAACCTTAAAGTGTACAAAGCGCAAAAAAGCGGAATTTCACTGACCAGGACTCGATTCCCCATCCCTCGATATCGTACCGAATACTTTAGCCAGTTGAGCAGCTGAGGCCCTTCTTCCTCGGGGATTTTTAAGGGCCCATATAGCAACTAGTTGTTCGGGACTGCTCCACTACGATCACGCACATATCACGCATGTGATTTTAGTGAGAATAAGATATCTAAACATAAGGACTACTCAGTCCACATTAAATAGTAGAAAAATACATGTTGGCATTTTTCGCTCAATAAGTCCAAATTGTGAGAGCCTTTTATCATTGACTAGCTCTGCCTGGCATGCGCTGCAGTGCCTTTTTCTTTCTAAGAAGGCACACGTGCACAGATCAGACATACAGTAAATCCTCGGTATCCGTCGTTTCGATTTACGCCTGATTTGATGTTACGTTCATGCTGACAAGGGTCGTCGGAAAATTTTTACCTGTTTAATGCTAATAAAGTAGACAGTATGTGCATATGATTGCGTTTTTTGATAACTGAGAATTAACCATCCTATCTGAAATAGCTATTTTTCCTGGATAAAGGGAAAAAACTAATTAGGAAATTAACACCTTGATTTATCGTGGGATTAAAGCGGTCACGAATATCTGGATCTGTTTTACGCTGTTTCGATTTACGTTGCTCTTCTTCAAAACGCATCTCCGACGTAAATCAATGATTTACTGTATTTAGATGTACAAAATAAATGAAAGACAGTTTTTTTGTGTATTATATTAAATTTGAAATATTTATTCAAGAGCTTTGGGATGAAAAGTATTTTGGTTCCTACCGTCCTCAGCAAAAACAAATAAATTTAGTCCAATGAAATCCTCGTACCTAAACAGGAATTCGTAACGCACAAATGATGGCATGAGTTTCGATTCTATGTATATGCTGCGGTTTTCGAGTGAATAAAATATTCTATTGTTGAAGTAGTGCAAAAGTTATGATTTTTAAGCTTAAAAATCCAATTTTCGGAAAAAGCGAAGTGTATACCATAATCGAATGCAAAAATAAAAAAAAATAAGCGAACAAAGAGACCATAACCAAATATAATTCTATGTATAAATAACTTACGTTAACTTCCTTAACATAAATTATACGTCACTGATATGATTCTGATGCACGCAATATTATGTCTCACTGATACGATTCTGATGCACGTCATTAAGTAACTCGTAAACGAGCTGCTTCGTTGCTTGCTTGTCGTTCCTCGCTTGTTTGAGATGCACACATGCCAAGACTCATTTGTTGAAACGAATCGCTCTCCACCTACTTGTTGAAGTTTTCGCGCAATGGATTTTATAAATTCGACACCTTCGCGGGCGCGCGCACAATAACTCACCGAAGTTTCATCGTAATCTGATGAATAGTATTGGAACGCATTGAAGACGAACAAACAAGCATTCATTTTTATATATTAGAAGATTATTCAGCTGATGCATATGGCCTTACGGCCACATATTCGCTAAGATGAAATATTATCTCACAATAAAACGTATTGGAAAAGCAACTCTACTTTCTGAGCCCCTATCTGTGAGTATGCATTCAAATTGTTACGAAATATTTACCAATATCCTACGTGTTAGAATAGCAATAACTTGCCAAACTAGTTGGACTATATAAACACTTGAAAATGTGTTTGATCGATAGAGAATGAAGTAACCGCTTACATTCTTCTTGAATATTGGAATGTGGGATTCAGATTTTAGAACTTACGGGACACTGGCAAAGACATTTTTAATTAACTCTTCATAAACAATTTATCTCTTCCATTAGAGATTTTTCCCTTCCTTCTTCTAGCATGGCAAATTATCTTGTCAAGGTTTCCTTCATGGTATCTGCATGTAGAATATTCCCTATCATCAATTGTAAGCGGCAATTTACTATCAGTCACCCCTTAATAGTACTCATATTTCATGAGAAGACATGGGATTACATATTTACTCAAACCAACAATAGCTCGATGAAAAACATTGTCTATGTTAATTAAGCTAAAACTATTCAATGCATAATCAGATTACAATAAAAAAGAAAATGTTTTAAGTCAATTCTATTATTTAGCTGAAATGTGGTTGTTTTTTGAAAAAGATGTTGAAAGCTTATTTAAATAATAATAGCTGGAATTGAGATTTGAGAAATTTAGGCACATAGGGCATTTAATTAGGCATGAAATTGAGAGAAATATTTTCAATTGCTGATTATCCTGTCATCAACGAACTAATAAAAAAATTAAATTGAAAAATTGAAAAATCGGTTGATAAGGTTTGGGAAGACAAGTTTGCTAACCCCAATAGCCGACATTGATCGCAAACCTTTAATCCCATCGATGCCCGGGTCTGTCTCGTCATAACTGTGGGGGAAAGAATGCAATCACTTAAAGCCATAACTTCGACACAGCTTCCTCATGATTGTTTTGTTCTTCTTCAATTGGATCCCATGACACGCGCAATGAAGCGCTTTCAGGAAGTTATCCGTTGAGATGCCTTCCCAACCAACTCCGGCCATTTTCCTCCAGTCATCGAACACATTCGTCTTTTTCATTGTTTCCTTCGATGAGTTTGGTATGGTGCAAAGGGATCTTAAACATTCTCGGGAAGCCTTGGAAAAAGAGCGTATGACACAGTATTCCCCCTCATCAAATCGAAAGGAGGAAAAAATGGTATTTCTACGGCATCATGTGGATTCTTTCACCTATCTTGGAAGTGCCATCACGTGGACAGAAGAAGTACAACGGAAATCAAGCGGATAATAGCCCAAGCTAAGAAGGCGTTTGTCGTACAAAGACAACTGATGTGCTCAAAGAAGATAGGGCTAAAAAACAGGAATATGTGTGAAAAAATTCGTGTGAAGCACTCTAAGGATCGTAAGCATGGGCCAATGGAAAAGTAGACAGAACAGACTAGAAGCTTTTGTAACCTGGTGCTAATGGAGGATGCTGAAGATTAAATGGACGGATAAAATAAAAAATAATGAAGCGTACAGAAGAGTAGAAGAGGATAGGACCATATGGATCACCACACAGAAAAGAACCAGATAGATTGGGCCTACCCTAAAACACAATGGGTTTGTAAAGAACATGATTCAAGGTAAAATAGAGAGAAAAGTCCCCAGAGGAAGATCCAGGATTAAGTTCATGGACCTAGTAAAGAGGATAGTACATAAGAAGAGATACCATGAAGTAGGAGAACAAGCATTAGATAGGGAAGGGTGGAGGGCTGCAGTCAACTTATCTTAGGATTGAATGACCAATGAAATGAATGAAATTTTGGAGCAAATATGATATTTTAGAACTATTTTGCAATTACAGTAAGCTGCAACCCTATTTTCAACTTCAGCGAATAACAAGAAAATGGTATCCTTTGGATTTAAACGGGAAAAAAGAAAACAATGGTTATGAAGTCTTCACGGTTTCACCTTCACGGCTCCGCCATCGAAACGTCGGCCAACAGCTACCTAACCTGGTGGAAAACCCGTGAAGACTCCGTTAGTCGTTGTGTAGCAAAACACCCGGACATATATATATCTCTTTAATTAAATTATTTATCAAAATGAAGGGAAAAATAAACCGATCCACAAATCCTATTCCTGGGAAAATGCAGAAGGGTGATAGGATAGATGCGTATAAAGGACGAATGAAGATTCAGCCGTAGCGATGGTTTTACATGGAAAGCCAAGAGATAAAAGATTACTGGGTAGGCCGAGCAGAAGGCCTGAGAATATTAAACTGATAAATTTAAAGTCCAACAACCTAAAATTTTTATACCCAATTTATACTATGAATACTGATTGAATAAGAAAGATATAAGGCTTTCTCGGTGTACTATGATGTTGAAGGTTACTCGGGTTTTCATCCGGGCCAAACTCTCCATCTTGGCCGGCGTTTCGTTCCATCATCGGCCATCGTGATCAGGGCATAGCTTCAGGGAAAGGCAATGCCCTGATGACGATGGACGACTCGTTCATCGAAACGTCGGCCAAGATGGAGAGCTTGACCCGGGTGAAAACCCAAGTAACCTTCAACTGATTGAATGATTTTACGTAAGTACACTGCGATGTGAATTGCAATTTATTATCAGAAATTCTATTTTTTGTGAACTATTCCATCGCGTAACTAGTGCTGCCTCATTTGTTTATCATTTGAATGTATTAACGTCTGTCTTATTAATGCAGTTGTATTAACTTCTGTATACTTCCTTGATAATGGCAAGAAAATGTTTTAAATTGTGTTCCAAGGGGCGTATTGTACCCGAATAGATAAGATATTTCTTATCTTATCCTGCACATGAGTACTTTAGAGAAATGGTATTGTCTCCCTGAGAGTAACTTAAATTCTTCGAATATAGGATCTAAAATTCCTAGCCAACCAAACAAAAAAAATAAATCAATACTTTGTTTTGGCTCGATCATTTGCGATGGAGCTGAATCAGATAGAAGAGAGTGGCTTTCTATTGAGGAGACCGTCTCTTAATCCATATCAAAACCGTTTTATCATTGAGTTGTGTTTGAGAGAGAGAGAGGGAGTCTTTTTCTCGTCTGAAGGAGACTACATTTTTTGCAAATTGGGTTTGCGCTTCACATTCTCAACTCTGAACACAAGAAAACCCGAAAGAGCAAGAAAAGGTACAAACATCAATTTCATTCATTTGAAGCTTAACTCGCCCCATTAACCATACATTTCACATCGAGAAAATTAAATGAATGGGCACAATTACCAAGAGATTTTAAAAATATTAACGTGGGACTGCAAAGGTCAAAGGTCAACTCAATGCATGATTCCTCGGTTTATACTTTTTAGCTTAAACAGATTTGACCATATTGAGTAGAAAAGTATCGACCGAGGAGAACGACTATGTTCAAGATTAGGTTACCTGAAGGAATATCAAATTAGGAACGAACAGAGAAATCGTAAATGATTCTAACGCTTTCCAAACTAAATTTATGGACTTTGACAAAAGTGAACATGGTCTTGTACTTTTCAATACTTACACTTTACAAGGACTTTTCAACATACTTTCACACTTTTGAAACTGTATAAAATACGACCTATTACTCATTTTGTATGAGCAGAGGATTACATGAGGCATAAATCATTTCAGCCTCTCTTTTCAAACAAAAAGCAAGTCTATTAAATCCCAGCCTTCAAATTCTTAATTACTTCTACTTCGTTCTACGCGTCTTACTTTACAATACGTAATAGTTCTTGCATTAAAAAATTACCTTTTCAGTATAATACTCTATGAAGTGCGGAGGTGTTCGAATTTAAACTAGCCTCAACAACATCTGCTCCGCATTGCATAAATTTATTTTTCTCCTTCAAATTGCTCTTCAAATTTATCTTTTACGCATCTTCAAAGTAGCTTCCTATATATTCTTAGTTATTTTATTGAAGTCAGGGTAGCAAGGCTTATTTTAACTTCATTCTAGTTATACATTTTAATAAAAATAACATAATAAAATATGAAATTGGATGTTTCAATATAATCTATTATAGTTACATTATTCTTTACGAAAAACATATTAGCAATATAAAAGTTTAACACGGTGTTTCGAGTTTATCAATGAATCACTTTTCATACTTAAATATACGAACAATATTAATACCATTAAATATATAATAAAAAATGCTAACTTTAAAATAATGTTGGAAACGAATTTATCATAGTTTTGGGCTACGAGAATCTATCCTATTAATATTTTTACGGAAAACAATTTTTTAGTGAGAATTAAATTGTTCTTGTAGAATTAAATTTTTCTTGTAGAGATAAATATGACATATTAATGTAATTAAAGTCAAAGAAAATAGAAATATACATGGAAATACATTACAGCATAGTAATCGATATTGTTATAAAATATATTTCAAAGCAGAGAAAAATAAAGAATTATATCCTAGTGGAGCAATCAGTACATGGGCAGGCCGGGGACGTGAATACCAGCGCGCGATCAAAGGGACTAAGAGGAAATGGGCAGCGGCAACTCGGCATGGGTCGGACGGCACGAAATTAAACAAAAAATTAAAACCGAGTTTTTTGAGAACGACTGCGCGAAAAAAATCCCATCGCTAGGACCAAAAAAAGAACATCGCTTCCGTCCGGGATTCTTGAAGCGAGGTACACAAAACGACCCACTTTCCCCACCCGACAGACCCCTCCAAAAAACCCCATTTGAAGTCTTTGCCCGCCCCCCATTTTCATTGTCCCCCTCTTCTTTGCTCATCCTCCCAAACCAGACCAACAGACGAGTTCCATTTTCGAATTCGGAGCCGAGACCATGTTCCCGGACGCAAATTGCGCGGCGCATGAAGGCGATATATAAAAAAAGAAGGACTTTCGCTCTCCGGACATGCACCAATCCCCGCCATCTTGTTTCCACTAAATATCTGACAAGTTTCCTGGGAACAGCACCAACTTCCTGCATCCCGGTTCCTGTGCTTCAGTCGTTGGGTGGCATGGCGCCTCGACCTCCATCCTCCACCCTCCACGGAGGAGGAAATGCAAAATAACGCAGGGAGATTGTCATGATAATAGTTTATTGCTTCCAAATAGCTAATTGATACAAACCTAAATGCAAAAAATGAAGATCCAGGCAATTTTGAAGTATGTTGAAACATTTTACGGCTGCCTCTATTTAAAAATGGTGCGTCGCCAATTAAATCATTTCCGGCTATGAAAAATACGTATAAATCGTCAAAAAATCGACAAATATTAGTATCATTAAAAATATACATTTTCATAATGTAACCTATCAATGCCATTAAGAAAATAGCAGCATTTAAGCTAAATAAGAGAATTTCCGAAATTCATTTTTATTAATTAATGAAAAAGAAAACTATGTTTTATTCCGCTAATTTATTTTGAGGTACTACTGGTTTCGACGCAGTGGCGTTATCTCCAGGTACCTGATGACGCCAGGTGAAGATGGCGCGGCTGCGTCGAAACTAGGAATACCTCAAAATAAATGGGTCTTCCACAGATTTGAGCCTAAAACCATTAATATCACAATTTTCCTTTATGATGTGGTCTGGTAATATAATTTAATACTTTCGCCCCATTGTACAAATACATGTACGAAAGTGCATGTATTTGTACATGACCCATTTACAGGACTGATGAGAAATCCAAGTCCTTCGACAAGAACGTGGCAAATACAATACATTAAATAGGGATATCTGTATACCTCTTAAGTCTGAGGGATATTCCACTATTTTAAATGGCGCAGAATCCGTGAGGTATGGATAACTTATCTTTTCAGGTTTTAAATTATTACTTCACAGTGTCCCTTGACGCAGGCGTTTCTTCCTAATTCATTATCGTCACAAAAATGGGATAATTAAACGCTCAAATTTGCTATGATGAAAATCATTGGTTTATCCCTATAGTTATATTCAGTTTTAAATATCAGCTCATTGTGCCAAAATAATTCAGGACGGAACCTCGGATGATGCAATTCAGCGAATAAATTCACAAGGATAAAGGGCAATATACATGTTGAATACTATTTTGTGGGATCACATTATATCCAAAGTAAACAAAAAAATATATAATTTAATTGCAAGAAGTATTATATGATAATAAGATATAGCATATAAAGAAGAAACCAAATCGGATGCTAACTGTTACAAAGAAAGATAACTCGAGTCAATCTATGGGGAAATCAAGACGGGAAAGAATCACGGATGAGAGAATAACAAATATAATGGGAGTCACCAACACAAAAGTCGACGACATAAAAAAAAGCGTGAGTGGTACGGTCACAACTACGAACAACGAACAAGAGATTACATAAACAAATTTAAACATGGAATTCACAAGGTAGAAAAAAGAGGATGGCCCAGAATAAGTTGGAGAGAAGGGATAGGAAAGACAATCAAAGAAAACCAGTTCCCATAGGGCCTGTGGATTAACAGAGAACAACGGCGGTTTGGCATCGGATAACGATGTAAAACGTTACAACAAATTTATATAGATTATTTCCTTTCATCGTAAGGGAATATATAGTAGATAGTAAGGGAAGGGAATATATATTATGACATTAGAAGAATAAGGGAATATATATTATGGCATTAGAAGACAATTATGCGAAGAAAGCTCCGGCGTCACTTAATACTTAAGATACATGCCTCTACAATCGGTTTTGGGACAAGCCTGACACAAGCACAATATAGTCTAAGGCCCATTTCACGAACGACAATAATCGCTTGATCGAGGATCATTCTTGAGTTGAATGGTGATTGCGTTTCACCGATGACAATCAGCGATGATCGGAGATAAAAATTGTCGGTCAAGTTGAACGTAGATTTTGGGCGATCAAATCTACAGCCAACCAACATGGCAGAAATTGTAACTTCACCTCAGAAAGAGATAGAAGTAATTCTTGTTTATTTGAACTTGCTAGCAAAGCACAGGCCAGTTTAAGCAAATCCGCACAATATCTACGAATAAAATTCCTACGATTGGCCTACTGTTGATTCTACCTCTCTTCAGGATTGTAGACTGGTTAGCGGATATGGCGAGCAATAAAAATTTCCCAAGATCAGCATTTGACTAGCTTTTAATAGCGTTGATACAATCATTCATTAGTCGTGCAATCCTAAGATTGGTTGACCGCAGCCCTCCATCCTTTCCTATCTTATGCTACTTCCCTTACCTCCAAGTATCTCTTTCTATGTACCATTCTCTTTATTTGGTCCATGAACTTATTTCTAGGTCTTCCTCTGGGGACTTTTCCCTCTATTTTCCCTTCTGTTATGTTCTCCAAAAACCCATTAGGTCTTAGGGTGTGTCCAATCCATTTTGTTGCTCTCTTATCTATGGTGTTCCATATGGTCCTTTCTTCCCCTACTCTTCAGTATATTTAATCATTTCTTATTTTTTCCGTCCATTGTATCTTCAGAATCCTTCTCCAGCACTAGGTTTCGAAACTGATACATTATGCAACGGCATAAATTTAGGTAAATTTCCCAAAGTTTACGGACGGTGCATTTAAATTTAGCGTATTCTCAACATGAGAATCAAGAAGATCGCAGCCATCGCACCCTCACAGTTATGACCGCTTTTGCGAAGTTTGTGACTTCATTTGGACAATTTTTTGTCATTTACTGGATACCTTTTATGACATTATTACAAATACAGACAAACGGACCAGTATTTGTTAATATGACACTGACGTTTCACTTTAAGTTATTAGTTAGTTGAGCGAAATATCGTCTCACCTAGACATCGATGAATATAGTCTCTTTTAAAGAAAAATATCTCACACTCCCAATGATACCAAAATATCATCCTCTTACCGAACATTTTCTGAGATTTTTGACGATAAATATCAACTCTTTTACATGCGAAATGGTACATAAATTCATTCCAGAATGACTTTATTTAAAAAATGAGGCATTTATGACACCTAGATATCGTAAAAAAATTCACACGGTGTAGTTTGTATTTTTATTTACTATTTTTGAAAATAAATCATATTGTCACCGCAGTATTTTTTCAAAAAACTTTCCATTATAACGGAGTTTTGAACGTACCGCGCGAAAAAAATGAGTCAAGTCAAAAACTTATTGTGAAAGTTTTCTTTAATTACTTGTAATTTCAGTCATATAAAAATATATTATTGCACCTTTAATAATGCAGTATTTAATTAATGATACGTATAGCAGCTAAAATTAAAACGCGTTATTCGCATTAGGTCTCCATTATGAATAGGGAACTATCTCGCTCAAACTGCTTCAAAATACACGCCATCAGAAATAAGTGAGGACCATTCTTAAGTAATTAGTCTTTCTAAGTATCAGTAGAATTCATGACCTCTGCGGGTGCTATATAGCACTGATTTCAGAACTAATTTCAGTGTTTGCGTAATGGTCGTGTAAAATAGCCGAAGGCAATAATATTTCTGAACAGTACTTCAAGAAATATAGAGTCAAAAGTTCCACCGCCAGCTTGGACGCAGAAATAATATTACTTAAAATTTCGAGCGTCGCATCGGGCAGACTGAAATGAGGGTTCACAAATCACACTGTTGTATTCCGTTTGCCCTGAGAATAAATTGACCTTTACTTTTTCACATTGGGAGCCCATGGGACGTTCTTTCATTCAGAAAATATATATTTTTTGGTGATGGGAGAATATGAAAATACAAAGGCATACAAGTGGTAGAGAACAAAAATTTGACTTTCTACGGGGAAAATATTCAAAGCAGATGGGCCCTTGTATGCATATGTCATCACGTTTCTGAGATCAAACACAACGTTATTCGCAAACCTCTTTCCCGTGCGAACCCTATATTTGCATCGCTTTGGAACCAGCCAACTTTTCCCAGCAAGCACCTAGGCCAACATTTCCCTAATAAATATTACTGCGCAAAAAAACAGAGAATGAATAAATTCGAGCGTCGTCGGAAGGGGAGCCATATTCCTCCAATTCCAGATTTTGCTCCTCAGCGAGGTGACACGAGCAATCCCCATCGAAAAACTAAACGTAAATTATGAAAATGAAATACAAAAACAGGGCCTGGGTTCATACTCCATGCTTTTTCCAATATTTCTCAGCACAATGCCATACCAACCCTTTTCGGTAGCAATACCTGTAACTGATGATGACAGATTAATCCAAAATGAGTTGTACACTCATTAAAAGCCCGATTCTCTACCTACCGACAGTTGACGTAAGCCGGCCTACACAGTTTTATGCTGAAAAATCCTAGTTTTACTGTTTATCAATGTCCGACACGGCCCAACTTGGCGACCTGAATAAATTTTCCACGAAATTTACCGAGGACATTGACAGCGGGGGTAATCCTGACTACTGTAAACCAGTATTTGCAAACATTATATTTACAATGCATTGATACATATTGGTTTATACGTTGGACTCATGAGCCCCAGTTTTTCCAACTGCCAACACATCTGCCGACAGTTAACCTGCAGGTACAAATATCTTGCCGAAAAGATTACCAGAATGGTTTTGGCAACCATTATTATCGGTAGTACCATTATCCTGCCGTAAATTATTAGACCAAAAGCAATGTATTTTGCATAATTGTTAATGAAGCCATCACTGGAAGCATAACTACATTTAACCTGAGAAAGAGTAAACATTTTCGTAGCGCACTTCATTATTGTATTTGCGATCAAAACAAAGGGGAATCAAAGTATGCCTATCGCGTTGGCAGTACATAAATCAGGGAAATCCCATTTAAATAGCAGGATTCAGTGCCACGAGCATTTTATTTAAGATGAATAATCGATTGAATATTTTGAAATTACCAACTATATTTTGCAAACACACTCTTCATAATCCAATATTAATATACTTATTGGTTCCTAAAAGACAGGTTTGTTACAAATATGGAACAAATCACTATGCCTACTTATAGGCAGCACAATAGTTGATATTGCAGTCAATATAGATATTATATATAATTGCAAGTTATCATATAAAATCACTAAAATATATAATCACACAGAGTTTAACTTAAATAGTAACAACATAAATACCTATACATCAAATTAGAAAATTTTATTTTTCAAATGAATGAATCAATGGTATCATCAATGGTATAGCATTGATGGTAACATTCCATGAAGATACCATGAAGATCACAAATAAATTCTGTAGAGTGAGCAATAACTGCACATATGCATTGCAATTTAATGAATTTATCGTAAATCGACTATCGGACCTATCCAAACTTTGGCAGTTAAACGGCGAAAGGAATCGATTGTTTAATTAATTGCGAAAGGAATCCCATATTTGCGAGAAATCTGTATTATGCAGAAAAAAAGGAACCCTTAATTTCAGTCCAAATTCCGACGAGAAAAGGACAGACGGCCACTCCTCCTCTGACTTTCGTTTCTTTCCACTGCCAAGCTTAATCATTCATATATATATTTCGTATATTCAAATGCCCCGAGAAAGAAGTCCGAAACGACATGTGGAAAGATGACCATGCATGACGTATATTTTAACATATCCTGATAAAAATGAGGTGGTTGTATTTGCATTACGGCATCGTGAAGCAAAGCATCCTTAAAACTTCAACTAGGACGGTTACAATTTCCCTCGCGCCTGGAAGGGGATGTTCAAAAAAGAAATACAGGAAACCAGCAACGCGCCAATCAGAAAATTCCCCTTAATCTAGCCCAACTATATAAGACGGAGTAGAACAATGCAACACCACTTCAGACCTGAAGACGCTAATAGGATGGCTGGAGAAAGAGTTGTCAACCATGCGGAGAATCCCCGAAACCTGCTCCTCTTCGAATAAAGTATTAATTTATTGTTCATGCTTATTTATACATAATACTGAACACTCCCAACGGCAAATAATATCAATACCACTTGTTCCACTACTGTCACACCACGGCCACGCCTTTTAAAAATATTCTTATCTTAAAAGTATTCAGCCTTAATTAGTTGTGCGCCAAGTTTTCTGCATACCAAAAGAAGCAATTAGAGGAAAGTATGTTCGCGACCTCGGTAACACTGGAAGCCAATTGAGGAAACAGCCCATTAGATGTATATTAAAGGCTATAACTTCTCTCACTGAAATGAGGCTTCAATAACACCTCCACCAATATTAGCCACAGTACATATCGCTACTGCAAACCTTATTATGCAAAACTACTGATCAATCCAAATGAAAAATGTTGGCAAAAAATAACGAGGGCAGCCATTACAATGTATCCTAAAAGTCACACGTGCGCATAAGGCGTTTTTCAGATTTTTTTTCTGCAATGAGCACAACTCAGCCAGTCAAGGGATGTGGAACATTCTGAGTTCCGTGTCCAGCCATTGTATGTCGATAAGTGCGTTTCAGGCTTGAATTCATCTTTCTCGTTGACAGGGCTGGAGCCATTGTTAGGGCGCAAGGCGATACGCAGACTGCAACACCCTTGATGCGTGAAACAATGAGACAGCAGATATGGGAGCGGTAGATGGGAGAAGGATAGCTTGGATGAACTTGACCTACTTTCGCGTAAAACAAGGGAGCACGGTGTAATGGTGTGGAACATGACACTCAGGTCACACCTCACGAAAGCAATTGTTAAAAAAATCTTAAGAAGCACCAAGGAAAAGAATGAGGTGTAGCAGAGAAGAGAGAATGACTTGAATAGCCTATACGGAAAATCACATGGGTACGTTATTATGAATAGTAGTAAAAGAGAAAATGTGTGTACATCATTACGACAATTTACAATTTAGAATGGTAAAAGAATAACATTTTCTGATTTCACTAGTAATTTTGATTTGGGTTTCGACAGTTTATATTATCTTCAGGTTTATTTTATCTTCAATTTACATTTTGCTAGTTTATATTGTTGCGTTCGAAAGACTTAAAGCCGGTTGCAAGAACATTTAGCAATGGAATCCAATAGTATTGAGATGTTTTAGCTCTAATAAATGTATTCGGGTAGCGAGAACACATCAACCAGCTTTATAACTTATTTACAAATAGTTAATAACTTTGAATATTTGATTCAATCTTCTACCGCCACATAAAATTTACTAAAGTTTATCCTATGAATAAGTGCTAATGCACATAATAATAAGTCAGTAGGAGTAAACAAACTGGTCATATGTCTCAAAAAAACTCTTGTATCAAGTAATTGAGTCTCCAAGCGGTTCATTGGGCATCCGTCAGCTTGGCCATTTGTGGTACTCATAACTCAATGCACTGAGTTATGAAACCAACAAAGTTATCATGAAACACTTACTGAATGGTTGTCATGTCTTATTCCCATAACCTTATGGAATACATATGTGTCGTTCCTTCAACTAACATTAGGGAGGCGGGAAAATGGATAAGCAAATAATTTAGGTAAATCAATAACAGTTCCACATTGCAGTAGAACTTGAAAAACTGTATTCTACCTTTGAAATATAACGACCCAAGAATAGATACTTCTTTAATTTGAAATATGAATTTCGGCGAGCACTGTGAATACCTTCACTTAACTTTCACCTTTATATTCGTAAAGTTACCGTTGATTTACGATCCATGTGTCACATTATGAGGAAAAACTCTGACTTTTACATTGAGCTACGCGAGTGAATTATCAGGTCACAACCAACTTCATCACTTCCCTACCCGTTTGTTTAGCCTCTCATCCCAGTAAAAGTTTCCTCCTCATTTTTGCTAGTTTTTATGGATAAAGGAGATATAAATGACAACCCATACAATGTGAACTTATAAAAGTAAAGCGCTGTTTGAGGGATTCGGCTGGCAAAAACATTAAAATAATTCCAGGACTATGGAAAAATATTCCCGAAAACTTTTCACCGATGTATTTCTCATGCCCCCGTCCAGAGGGAAGTCTTTCATTTTTTCTGAGGAAAACTACCGTGGAATAAAAAATAATAATAAAAGTGACAGAACGCCCCAAACAGCTGTGCTTTGCTTCCAGGAGTCCCATTTAAATAAGAGTTACTTATTCAAACTTTGAATTTTTCTTTTTAATGTCCTCCTCTCGGTAGGTTTAGGTGTGGGAGAACGGGAAGACTAGAGACGGAGGGGTTATTTTTTTCTGCTCTTTATTCAATCCGGCCTCAAAAAGTTTCCTTCGGTATCACTTTCCTCTCTTTCAGCACCCCCGAGTGTGTGTGTGAGCAAGGGAGAGAAGGAAAGAAGTGGCGGTGAGGTTGCGGGTAAAAATTTTCTCGCTGCTTTTGTAAGTCCTATCCCTCTCTCGCCCCCCATCAAGGCCAACTTGATCTATCGCCAGACTTTCGAATCAAAAGTTTCGACCCCAAATAGCCTCTGTTCCTTTCATCTCCTTGCTAGATAAATGCTTGAAAAAGTACAAAAAAGTCTCATTTCATGGTTGAGCATTAAAGAAAATATTGGATAAAGAAGAGAAGTTCATCCATTTCTTTGCATAGGAATTGGCTCTCAAGCCTGCGTTCCGGATGTTGACTTTATACATAATAAACCGAATGGAGCCATACATTTTGTTGGGTTAGTTTCGCTCTAGGCCTTTCGGTGATGAACCTCAAAACGCAATGCTCAACTCTGTTTGAATTAGAATTTGCTACGAGGTATATCCAGAAAGTAAGTGAACTAAATGTTTGTAGGCTACAAAAAATTTATTAAAAGAATTTTTTTACAGAATTATATCAGTATATAAGTCAACTATGTTTCCACGTAGTCACTATAGATGGCACGTGGTGTGACGAGTGGTCATTTTTTTGATGCCTTGGTCATGGAACTCTCCCACCACCTCTTTCATCCACTTCTTCACCTCCTCTTTCACTTCCTGGTCTGTTGTAAATTTTTTTCCACCCATGTGCATCTTCAGGCAGGTAAGGAGATGATAATATGATGGCGTCAGGTTGGAGGAATCCGGGGGGTGGTTTGAAACATCCCATCCAAACGAGTTGAGAAGTTCCTTCGTGACACTGGCCGTGTGGGGCCTGTCGTTGCCGTGCAATAGGCAAACTCCCTTCTGCAGCATTCCCCTCCTTTTGTTTTGAATCGCTCTCCGCAATATTTTTAGGGTCTCACAATACCGTGCAGAACTTATGGTTTCACTCTGAGGTAAAAAATCGATCAAATTGATTCCTTCGCGATCTGCTGTCACCACGAACATTTTTATCTATTTTTTCAACAAGCTCATCAGTCAGAATCGATGGTCTTCCACTCTTCTGCTCGTCGTGAACGTCACTACGGCCGTTTGGAAATTCACGATACCATTTAAACACACTCGAACGATTCATAACTATTTCATCATAAACCGTTTTAGTCTCATTCAAAACATTAGACGGCGATTGTCCCTTCACAACGAGATAGCGGATGACGCTTCGAATTTCGCACCTGGCGGAAGGAGGGTCACGCATTACATCTATTAGAAATGTCCTTGAATAGAGATATTTGAAAGAGTAATAAGAGTGTTTTACTAATTCTAATCCGTAGATTCTCGGAGATTCCCTAAAAGCAGGACCTATATCTACTTTTGAAGTTTGATATAAAGTGACGTACAAGTTGGCAGCTATTCGAGGGACTACGGTGAGAGCCCCTATAGCATTAGGGACTCTGGGATTACACGCAAAGCTTAGTTTGCTAGAGAAATTCAGAACTGGTGTGTTTCAGAGCGACACTGAGTGTATTATCAGGACGCCTCACTACATCTCTAGGTCTGACAGAAACGTCAAAATCAGAAAGATATTTTGCCGAATAGATAGGAACAAAAATTCGTTCTTTCCGCCTCCAATGAGCGACCACAATAAAAACTGAGCTTCACTATTTACACTCCCATAATACACGTCACCATTATACCTCCCAAAATCTTATCCCATACATCTTTATACGGCTGGTGTCCTAACGTCCTCGGCCTCACGCCCAAGCGGCGGCTCGCAGGGTAGCATCTAGATGTAGATTCAAGAAGGAGAACTATGAAAATCATTGAACAATATTTAATTTTTAACTTTGAATGCTAAATGAAAGCTTAGAAAAAGGCCGTGACCTCCGCTGGACAATACTCTCTACAAATAATTACATTAGGACCAGATTGTAATTTACAATGGCTCTCCCATGTATCTTATGTAACTTTCTTATATTGATTTTTAAGTATGGTGAACTTCCCACTTGGCGAAAATTAATACCGAGTTGAAAGTTAAATAATACTGCTAACTTTTAAGATTTGTAATACGTGTGATGAAATAAAATATATTAAAATTCTATTGAATGGAATAAGATGTTTTGTTGACATATAATCAATATTCACAACGTCCAAGACAATGAGGATATACTGTAGGTATTGACCAAATTTTTAGCTCTGTTTACATTCTACAGGGTATCGCTAGTTTTTGTCAAAATATGCGGTTGCGCATGAAAAAAAATTTTTTTCGTTTCATATATGACTTTTATTTCGGTATTTTCACCCACTTCTACAGAACCTCTGAACCCTCACATTCGACTTTAGCACCTTACATTGGTTTTTAAGTGGCTTCCCTGTGGTGGCGTTCTGAATGGCCTCAGGGGGAGGAAGGTACGTGAAAAATTGTCGAATCGCCGGGCCTCTGCGTGGAAAAAAATGGATTCATACACTTTTATTTCACTCTGCATCGGAAAGAGAGGAAATGGGGGAAATGAATCCGATGAAAGAATTAGGTAGTGGGGCGAGACGAAGAGAAAAGTAGAATTTTAACTTTGGAAGGAGGTGGTCGGTTGGCTATTCAGGGACTGAACCATAAACGGGAGTAGTTTGGGGGGATAAAATTGGTATTTTGACGACCCATTTATTTTAATATCCTTACTAATATTCTATCTTACAGTATGCGATGAACATTTAGGATATCTTGAATATTTGCGCCATGTCTGGATAATATTTTATTCGGTTTCTGGGAGTTGAATCAATTTTATTTCATTAAACCTGTTTTTATGCTTCACATTAAGGGAGATAATTATTTAATTTTCTATATGCTAATCATTTTTGCTAGTGAAAGAATCGCCCCACAATTACAGGAACTAAAGAAATATATATCTGTGAACGATTTTATGAGTAGCAAATTATTGTCACTTACTCTCTATTTCTTCTTAGATTATGCTAAGTAGTTTTAGTGATAATTAGAATATCATTAATGAGCTGAAAAATAAAAAAAGTGATTTTGCGACATTTATTAATGTGACTAACCAGTTTTGATGTTAAAACACTATTACCAGAATTCTAATGCGGGTTTAAGTAAAAAGGGAATGTTAGGACGTGATAAGGAGAGGCGTTGAAGAGGGAAGGATCTTTGTGAGGAGAGAGGATCAAGTCGGTTACGAAACACGAGCACAGTATTCCCGAGGGATAGTGTTAGAATAATGTCAAAGATTTAATGATAAGGGGATAGAGGCATTAAAACGGAGCAACAATTTTTCCGGAACTAATTCATTTAAAACTCTAAGGCTCTGTTTACAAATAGCCGAAAAATAACTGAAAACTTATACACAATTTTCAACAGTGGTATTAAAAAGGTCGAAAAATTATGAGTAACATGTAAATCTATAAAAATACGTGTTTTCCCTTTCTTGTGAGCATTTACAAACTCAATGGAAAGTAATGTGACGGCAATTTGAATTGGATAGTGACTGTGATAAGGGACTTTCTCTGTGATCGAAAACAAAAAGTAGTAATTAATGGTTTTAGCTCTGATATGATCGGAGTCACATCTGGTGTTCCTCAAGGAAGTGTGATCGGCCCTCTTTGTTCATTATTTAAGTTAATGACCTAAATTCTCGAGTTAGCAGTAAATTAAGACTATTTGTAGACGATACAGTTATCTACCGTGAAATAATCGAAGACCCGGGTTTAGAAGTTCTGTCTTCGGACATTAACAACGTTTATTCGGCGGCTCGCAGGGTATAATGTAGATGTTTATTGAGTAGAAGAAAAAGGACCGCAACCAAGACCATATAGTGGCAAGGAGGAATGGCGTTTGAGGTGCGATACATGGCAATAAGATGCTAGCGCTCGTTATATAATTACAAAGAGAATTTAAAAAGAAATCCACAGTAGTAGCTCGTTCATAAAGCTGAGATCACTCATACACCGACTGAAATTCTGAAAACCTATTTTCCATGTACGAGGCTTTTCCAGAAAGTAAGTGTACTACGGTTCTTACGGGCCGAGGGAAATTTTTTTTGCCATGTTGGTTACATTGCCGTGTTGGCTTGCTTCTCTTTCCAACGAAACCACGCGGGTGTCAGTACGTTAAGAACTGTCGACGTGGCATTATCTTGCGTTTAAACAATGTCATTGCTTCCTCGGTCAATCCATACCAAGTGGTCCAAGTTGGTAGCTCGACCATTTTAGAAAAAATTCATTTTTTGAGAGCAGATAGCATTATGTTTCGACAGCTCAAAACAAGTTATATTTTATTTTTAGTTTCCATGGCAACCAAATGGCGGCCATGTTTCAATCTCGATGCAGAGCTTTTTTAGCATTTGCAAGCTTTGACATTAACTTCTGTTACTCAGCTACCATCGGTTATAGGTTATATAAAAGCTTTTACTTTAAAGTTTGGCTGTTAAAATAATCACGAAGAAATAACAATTCCACGTTATGACATACACAGAGTTGTAGTTCCATGTATGCGTATTGCATACAAATTTATTTCATTTTTCTTTAAAGCAAACCACGTAATGTGACACATAATACATGTATCTTTATAGAAACTTAGCGTATGCGCAGTTGAGAAAAGGGAAAAAATATCAGTGACTGCCAGAGTACCGATAAACTGGCCCTTTTTTCCTCACAAACATTTTTGTCAATTCAAAAATAAAACATAAAGGGCATAATTTTTCACAATTTACTCCCAACATTTTAATTTTTTGATTTAACTTATTAAAATACAATTTTTAAAAAGTATTCTACCAGATCAGGAAAGTTTTGTTGAAAGCCGGAGAATCTCTTCTCGGTTTTTAACTTTCAGGGGCCTATTTCGCTCTAGTATGCCATTGTTCCCCTCAGCAGAATTTTTCACAATTTACTCCCAAAATTTTAACCCGCTAATTGAAAAATGAGACTTCTTAAACTACATTTTTAAAAAGTATTCTACCGTAAAAAGTAGGTTTTGTTGGTGAGGTAGGTTCTACCCATCTTTAGCCTGTCCATAAACCTATTCTCTTCTTTGCTCTTCCCGATTGCCCAACATCCTTCCCTCTATCACATTCATGAGCAACCCATCGTCCCTTATTAAATCCTCCCGCCACCTACTCTATCGATCTTGCATTTCATTCAGGAGTTTTTAAAATATATAGACACACAGAATCCAAATGATGATCCATGAAAAACTATGAGACAAACTTCGGCGTTACTCGGTGGAAATCGGTAATATTATTTATAATGGAAAAGGTAACTTTACCTTATTCCACGCTTCATGCAGAGTGTTGAATTCTTTTTCCCCCAGAAGAATGAAAAACTTCACGAAAATGCAATTACGCAAAAAAGTCTAAAACAGATGAAAAGTTGAATGGGAACTGATAACTCACCCTCACAGCTCGATGGGAAATTTTTTTCACAACGAAATTGTTTCCTTTGATAAATCGGCAATACTAACTAAAGAACGACCTTTACAAGCTTGTTGGTATTGGTACGGTTCTTGAAGCATTAAAATTTTCTATTTTTTTGTAAACCGTGAAATATGTATGAAGTTCTGAACTTTCTACGGAAGAGACGAAATTTGGGCTTATCTGTGAAAGTCCTCCACGGAAAATGACATATCGTATCTCTACAGAAACTAAGCGCAGGTGTAGAAGAGCGAAACATCTCCCGAATAATATTCACCAAAAGGCCTTTTTTCCGCCCTATCTTTGGAGCTTTCCAGATGTTCGCATGTTCAATTCACGCGCAAGTAACCACACCGCGTCTGAACTTGACTCAAAAGCGCCTCAGGTCTCAAAACGCTATGCGTCCATTACTCCTCCCCATCCACAAAAGACGTTGCCCACCACGAACATTTCACTCCCTCAACCCCCAACATCTACAATGACCTTCTGGGTACTCTGAAAATTGGTTTGTTTCGATGAGCCCTTAAGCGTACAAACGGGAACGATTTCCTCCAGCCATTCATTCTTCCTCTGGCGCAGCGAAAGATTACCAGACATTTTAAGGTGGTTGGAGCGTGAATCGTGAGTCATTGAATGCACATTTTAATAACTTTTCTGATAAAGCGAAAAAACTTCTCGAACCACATTTCAATTATGCATGCACATCTATTTTAACAGTGGAAAAATCATACATGTAGTCACATAAGCAATACAAGAGGTATATGTTAAACTTTTAGTCTTTATTCAAGCATTTTTATGAAGGCGGAGACCCTGGATAAGGTCGATATGATACTAGTGATCAACGACGACCAAGGTTGACCCATCCAGTAGTGGTAAATAGTAAAACCAATACAGTACCACAGTATGAACTCCTATCTCAATGGAGACAATATGACGAAATTAAAATGAGATTAAATAAATAACATTTCAAGAAAATTAAATGCATTTCACCCTAATTTCTCTCGGGGAAAATACCACACCCATTTCCGCCATGGACATTAGGACGTCAAGGAACAAAAATAAAAACATAAGAAGCACTAGAACATTCAACTGAGGAGGAAAAACGGGTATTTTCCCCTCGGGTGTGAGAAAAACAGACGATAATGCTTTGAATGTGGGAGTGCCTTTACCCATTTTCAGCTGAGTGTTCTGACGTTCAGACTCGTTATTTAAGCACAGGCGGAGAACACCCCTCATTGTTCAGAGAACGAGCGAGCTGTGTCGATGGCTCATCAGGCAGGATTGGGAAATGGCTTAACATAGCTCAATGTTCACATTTAGAACAAACAATAAAACTTCGACTTGGTTTTTGCTGTTATTAAATTTCTAACAAAGTAAAAGTTTCAGGCTTAACTTGGTGGAAAAAAGATATATGAAATAAAATGCTGCTTTGTACTTTCCACACTGTTTTATTAATACCGACCATTTTTCGACGAAATTATGTCATTATCAGGTTTATTCATTCATTGGTTGTTCAATCCTAAGAATGGTTGACTGCAGCCTTCCATCCTTCCCTATCTAATGCTAATTTCCTTACCTCCAGGTATCTCTTCCTATGTACTTTCCCCTTTATTTGGTCCATGAACTTATTCCCGAGTCTTCCTTTGGGAGCTTTTCTCTCAATTTTTCCTTCAATTATGTTCTTCACAAACCCATTGTGTCTCAGAGTTTGGACAATCCATATTATTCATATTTTCTCTATGATGTTCCATATGGTCCTTTCCTCTTCTACAGGGAATTGGATTAAGAAATGGCTTTATTTATCTCATTTGGTATAAACAATATAACAACGATTTGGTTGTTAGATATATTTCGTTTATAATACAGGTTAAAGTTTCACGCTTGAATTAGTTTAAAATAGATGTATGAAAGAAAATGTTGCTTTGTACTATCCAGACAATTTTATTAATACAGGATATGGTTTCGACCAAATTATGTCAATATGGGATCAACCATAATAATGACACAGCATCAACCTTGATAACGACATAATTTTGTCGATAAGATAGTCGGTTTTAATAAAACTGTGTGGAAAGTACAAAGCAACATACCTCCTCTTTACCTCATATTACATTTCTTTAGCATACAATGCAAACTATACTTCTTTTGTTGGCCCATATTGCTATTAATTTCAGTTAAAATTGGGTTTATTAAGTGGATATTAAGTTTATAGCAAATTACAACTAGAGGGTAAAAATTCCTCATTTGAATACAACGGGATTTTGATTTGAATTGTTTTAATCCTATAATTTTGATACACCGGGATTCGAACCCATTTCCCCCAGTAGTGCGCCAGGTGATCTAGCCAGTTACTCTACCGAAATGGCTAAGTAAGCGACGATTTTAGGCGAGGGCTCTCACGAACTAGATTTCCTCTGTTTACATGTTGACATTCAACTTGAATTTAGGTGACTTGATTCTGTAACTGTCTAATATAATTGAACAGCGATTGGGGGACCACAGTTTGATTCCTGGTCTTATCAAATGATGTGATCGTTGCGAATTTGATTCTTTTCAAATCTATGAACACGTTCGCGTGACTGCGCACTTATGGTATTTTTTAATTTGATCAGTGATTTGGAAAATACAGCTAACAAGTTGCGTCGCTTATAAACGCCTGATTTTAGGTAAACAGAAAACTATTATGTTACAATGTGTACCGCCTGGAGAAGTATGTAATTATTTGCATGTTATTTGGACATAACCGATTTAGATGATAAAATCTCGGTGATAAAATAATTCTTCCGGCTGCGCGACCACAGGCACCCTCACGACAACGGAAACAATTGTATACTATCGATTTTGCTTGATGTGCAATTTGAAATAATGCGAATACATGCGTACAAATTTTCTCATAAACGCAAAATAATACATTTCATACTTATATGAAGGTGGATATTAAACATCAAGATATTAAACAGAGAAAAAGAACGTATTTACAACGTGATGTAAAGCGGTTTCTGGAAGCGACCATACGTATAATTTAAGAAGGTTGCTAAATACGTGGCTTCCAAAACCAAATCCTTCCTTGTTTAAGACATCCTTTGTATATTTGGGCCCTAAAGTATTTAACGCCTTACCTGAATCCAATAAAAGTTAAAAAAAACAAGAAGAAATTTGCAAATGAAATGGATATTGGTGCATAAAAATATTGTGTTTTATACTAGATCAGTAATGTATGCACATGTACCCTATGTTATAACTTGTAATCATGAGTGTTTTTATTAGAATGTACCTACGCAAAATGAATTATTAATATTGTCTCTCCTTTTCTTATTCACAGTTGGGCTAAAATGAAATCGTCTATGTTATTATTTTACAGTAGTTCTTGTAATAAATTGTGTACTGACTTTTGTTGACGACTAGGTATATTCTAATAATTACTCTCATTATACTCATTCTATATAATTAAATCTTGTCATCAATGGCCGTTCAATCCCATGATAGGTTGACTGCAGCCGTCCAACTTTCCGGATCTAATGCTAGTTCCCTTACCTCTTGGTATCACTTCCTATGTATTTTCCTCGTTTTTTGGTCCATGAACTTAATCTGGGTCTTCCTTTGGGGTCTTTTCCCTCTACACTTCCTACTGGTTCTTCTTTTCGGCATAGTGTTCTCTATGGTTTTTCCCTCTTCTTCTCTTCCGTAAACTTCATCATTTCTCATTTAGTCGTCCATTTTATCTTTAGTAACCTCCTCCAGCCCCAGGATTCAAAGGCCTCTATTATCCACTGGTCTTTTCCTATGGTCGATTTTTCCGATTCATAGAGTGTAACACACGAAGGTATTCAAAAAATGCTTCCTAGTATGTACTCCTATCTTCTTTGAACAGAGCAGCGGTCATTTTTTTTTACCCGAAACGCTTCCTCTGTTTGGACTATTCCTATCTTGATGCCCGTTGTACCTGTGTAAAATCTCTTATATGAAACTCCCGAAAATAATTGATGATAATTGGAAGGGAGAATAGCATATTTTCCTGCATTACGCAATACCCGAGTCTCCGAAAGTGTCGTATGGAGACAGTAGGATAAACAATAGTGTTCCGCTCTTTTGCTCTCAGCATACGGCTGTATTTAATTACTTTGTGACTTAATTTTCCGAGACTTTTTTTAAATCTTTGAATACAGTTTAACGATCGAGTTTGCTTGAGAAAAACAATTTCATGGGAATACACGCACAAAAGTTCTCTAAAAGTAATTGTAACAATCTGGGCCAGGGGGTATATATTTCTAATGCTATTCAATTAAAATGCCGGATGAAATCTCACGGTTAAATTGGGGAAAATTCGAAGTAAAAAACCAATTTTTTAATAAACCTAATCTGGTTTCAAATTCAACGTACCTGCTTTGCCTGGAGTGTAGGGAATAATGGCGAGCCCCACGCGTTTGAACACGAGAAAAGCCCATGTTCAATTAATTTTTATCTTGAATTTTTAGTACTCTTCTTGCTCTGAAATCTGTTTCACGGAGTTAATGTACTAAAAAATACAATTGAGATGGAACTAAAAAACAACTAATAATCCATATAAAATAATTGGAACTATATTTACCTCAAAACGTATTGTTACTCATTCTTATTGTATTCATTAAAAATCTCAAACGATATATATCGTATTAATTGGTCAATTCTAAAAGTGAGATGATTATATTTTTGTCTTATCTAAGCCTAAAATCTACTTAGGCGTTCTGCCGAGAAAGTAGGTAAAACGAGCATGTTCCGCTCTCTCGTACACGAAATACAGGTGCGTTAAATCACTTTAAAACTTGATAATAGCAACATTTTATTTTCAATGAACTACAGAAAATATGTGCAATTGAAAAACGATTTTCATGGAATTGCTTTGCAGCTAATAATCCCACGAAAATGATAGCTACTACTTTACTAACAATGAATTATTTTTCCGATTCTATTCCTATTTTATCTAATATTTTTGATGATAATTCCCAAATAGGACGGTGATTATTAAAGAAGTCATATTTTTACCCTATGTACATACATTTCAAATCCAAATAATGGCACTCTCTTGTGAGTATGGAAAAAATGTGTTAACTCTTCCAAATTTGAAAGACGGTCATATTTAATCATTTTTTTAATTTTGTTTGCTAGGACTCTATTTACTCCGATAATAGTTTCCTGAAATTTATTCGTTTAAGGAAAAGAATCCTTTGAACAAGCATGCCACTATTCATATCCCGAAGTTGATAGTTACTATTTTTTCCTCAAAATATATAGCTAATGATTCTCTTTCTATTCAATTATAAACTCGGAGGTAACCTTTTGTATTAATTGATGAAAATTAAAAGTAAAAAAATGCTAATATTTTTAGCTTACCCAAATCCGAACTACGCACGTGCTCTACCGAGAGAACAAAAAAGAGAAACAATGGAGAATCTCTCTTTCGAGCACAAGATTCGATCAAGTTTAATTATCTTCTCATCTTGTTTCTTTTTCGCGAATTTTTTAATCCAATAAGTATAGTGTTACTAACTTTGTTCACTTAAGAAGAACGTTCCGGCACAAAGAAGAAGTAAATTCCAGTCTAAACATCAAAGGCTTCGAGTCAGAGGTCTGTATATGTCGGAGGAAATGTCCGAAAGCGGCATTTTGCGGCAAGATACAGAGAGAGACAGGAAGTGGGCCGAGGGGAACGGGCCGAGGGAAGAAAGTAAGGCTGCAGGGCAGTCAAAGGGAAAGCAGCTTTTCCCTTGGTTCCCCACGAGGATGAAAGCGGCCTCGCGGTTAGCAATCGGCATGGTTTATTTTTATAGCGCCGAAGTTCCGAATCGGCAACTTCTACCAAAATTAACCTAAGTTTTTGACGAGGAAAGAATCACCATGGGGGAATAGAGGTGAGTGAGAGGATGGACGTATTTTGCAATATTTGTGTGCCTCGTCCGCGGAGAACTCGTGAGTAAGCTTTTGACTTCACACGAGTGAACCTGCTCTTCTGCGCATGAAAACAATCCGCTTAGAAACTCACGCAGAAATGCTTTTGAGAGCAAAAAGTTAAAAGCAAAACGCGCCAGCTACATCGGTTCCACAGAAATTGTCTTGCCGGAGGGCATTGAACTCGCATTTTGAACGTTTTCGTGATTGAAAGTCTGCAAGGAAATTCCCAAGAGCAACTTAGTGCGGAGGGAGGATTAGGTTTCTCCCCTTACCATTACGCGCTTAAGAAGATGTTTAAATAATTGGGGTGACTGGATGCACGTGTAGGATCAACAGAAGTGGTAGATGGCGATTGAAAAATTTAGAGAAACATAGAATTTAATGAGCTGATAAAGGAAGAAACCATAAGCCAATCCATAAAGCTAAGAAATGCCGGGCAAGTCAAATACGAGATTGACAAATATACATGCAAGAGACAAAATCATACATACAAGATTGACAAAGAATAAGTGAATTGATACCTCAATGAAATAACCCCAGAGGGGCATCAAGGAAGAATTGGAAGGACGATGTCTCAAAAGAATTACGTAAAGAGAATATTTAGGACATGAATGACTGTCATAAGAGGAAGTACTATTTTTTTAAACATTACCTACGAGAAAAATGTTAGATTTTAGTGTTTTTTGGACTAACAGTGTTAAGATGGAGCCTCCTGAAGGCTACGCAGAACACCCGTTCGACTGGTCGATTTTGTCATGATTTCCGAGCCGAAATTATTTTGTAAAAGTCTAATGTCATCAACGAGAAATTTTTAGAGTATAAATAATAGACCTTTGACAAGGGAGAACCGTATCTGAAATATGAACATTTTATCTCGGAGCATAATTAAACCATCGAGAAAACAGAGAGATATAGGATATACCTATTTTTACAAAAAATATAATTGTTTTTGAAAAATCGTAAACAAAAGGAGATCTATCAAGCCTTCTTCTATCCGAATGCTAAGTAACAACCATCATGATTGTTAGTTAAATCAGTAACTGGTTCATTTCGACAACCTAACTGAATGGTTTTCGGACATTATATGATCGGATGGTATCGCAAAGGGTGAGGTGCGTCCTCTTAAATGCCTAATTTTAAAGTTAGAGGTTTAGACGTCAATATTAAGGGTAATGGTCATCCAATTCTTTTTTAGATTTCAATGAGTTTGTGGTAAGGAAAGTTGTTAACAGAGCTCAATATAACGGAGGAATTTTCTCGGATTTTTTGTCAAATGTCCTGAGGTCCCGCCAAGCGGTTAAACTTTCACAATTTTCGGCCATTTTGGTAAAAAGTTAATATAAGCGGAAGATCGTGCTTTGCCTCCATTTTTGGCAAGAAACACCTACATATTGTCAGGAGGTACGTGAAAAATTACATTCCAGTAGTTACTAATGTAAGTGGACTTAGAAAATTTTGGTGATTTCTTGGAATATTAGGTGATTCTTTAGAGTGGTGGAGGAGCCCGTTACGGCGGCTGGACGTTGACGGCGCCGCCAATGGACGATGAGCGATCCTTGCCAAAGTCTAAAGGTGGGCTTGAACCACTTACGTAAACTTACGGAAAATAAACTGACCAGTTTACATTGGCAAGTTACTTCCGCAAGTTTCTCCCGCAAACGTGTCGGGAATTTCACTCAGACGGGAAATGTTTCAAGAGTCAGTTAAGGACCAGACTAGTTGCCGTTTGCGCTGGCAACAAAACGTTTCGGCCAGGGACTTGACGAAGCATTTCGAAGTTCTGCAAGCGGACTTTCCGAGCCGTTTAAGCCGACAATCCATAACAAAAGTTGTTTGCGGGAGTTAACTTGCGCAGTATACTTATCAGTTTAAACTCTCTTTGATTATTTCGTCACGCTACACCAACGACAGCCAACTAGAGGAGAGTTTTTTTCTTTTCAACATAAATTTCCAATCAAATTGTGTCTGTCTTCATTACTTTCTAAAAATACGCAGCAGCGGAGCAATATTGGTTAGTAATGCTGAGGAATATGATTTTGATCAGAAAATATGTAAATAAAACAGCTACTTCGCAACTATTTTGAACTCCGTTTTGCAAAATCAATCAATTTGTCGCTGATACTCTTCGTCAATCGTAACAAACTCCTTTGAAAGACGAAGGCACACTGTAGCTAAATTCATGGAGCAGTTGAAATGGTCCTATGTCGGAAAATCCGTGGAATAAACGCCAAAGCCCGTGGCAAATCGCAGCCATTCAATGGACCCATTTGAAATGGGCAAGGTTGCCAAGTAAACATTTTGTCGCCACTGAGGATCGGAGAGTCAGAGACCGTACCGGAAAGGAAAGCTGAATGCCAAAGTCCGTTTACGCTATATCGAGACACGTTTGGTCGTAATCCCGAATTCATATTGACTAGTCATGAAAGCAATGAAGCTCACACGGATGGAGTTGAAAGCAGAAATCAGAATTTGGAATGGTCATCGGCTAACCAAGTGTGGTGGCCACAGATTCCTAATCGAAAGGTCTCGTTGTCGCAGCACGACATAAATTTTCCTTCCGTAGCCTGAGAGTGAATAGCCACGAGTGGGTGATAACGGTGCGGCTCACCGTTTGGTGGCGCATCCGTCGACCGCTCATGTTGATTTATACACTTAATGGTTCCCCCCTAAGCGTTGGTACGGCAACGTCACTAAAATCCACACTTCATCACCTCCCAAATACTATCACCACAGCTATTCGAGTCACGGAGAAAGTAAGATTCAGTACCATTGAAAGAACTCAATCATTACTCGTTTCAATTCTACGGTATTCATGACAATAAAGGGTCGTGCGCAAACTACATTACCAATTTAGGGGATATGGGGTCGCCTAAAAACCTACGGCGGGTAACGAGGGGGAGAGGAGAGGTTCAAAGTAACGTAGTGTTACAATGCGCCTGCTTACGTTTCTTACTCGTCAACATCGCGTCGACAATAGTACAGAGGAACATGAGGAACATAAAACAGGAGGAAGGGTGCGTCTTTTTTAAATCCTGTATTTGTCTTACTTCACCCTATCCCTAAAACCACGCACCCAATAACAATACTATAATACATAATACAATATTATAATACAATAATAATAATAAACGCACCCAATAACTGAGAAATAATTTTTGAATTGAAAGTTTCATTTGTAGAGACAACTTTACATGTCTGGGGGGGGGGGGGGAGGAGGTTGGGAAAACTACTGCAGTTATCAACGAAGAGGGGAAGGGGGTAAAAAAATCACCGAAAACGGAGACGAACTTTTAGCACGACCAGAACAATAGAACACACAATTTAGCACAACACAGAACAGAACAATTTAGCAGAACAATAAAAGGTCGTTGCGAATCGTTTGGGTCAAACCATTAAGATAGATGGAGAGGGCGCTTGTGACGGTGGCCAAATCTAAAAACCATAATGTGTGCGTGGCCTGTCGGCCATCTTAGTTATCACTGATTTCCCTGTTGCTGATATTGTTCATGGGCTAACGCTCTAATTTTTCAATTTAACGATGTGTTCATACTATAATTTCCTAAAAACCAGCACGCACACACTTCTTTAATATCAAATTTCCACGGATACATTTTTTTATTGGTTGAACTTAATAATAATCCGCATTTCCAGTGAATATTATGGTAAAATTGAGTGAATCCATAGCACAAAGTAACCAAGGTATATTTCACGAGTTACTATCCTTACATCTCTAACAGATGGCGGATATTGAATCAATGAATTTATTTTTCCAGCGATAAATATGGCTACAATTTAAAATAGGCGAAGAAATTTACTCACAACGTTTTCCAGATATGTGGTCTGTTTACAATACAAAATTTTTATCATACAAAAACAAGGTCATTACAGAAAATGAAAAGTATAAACACAAATGATTTAAGTCTTCTTTACATTACATGCCGCTTCTTGCAGCGTTTTTAAACTTATATTTATAACTTTTACTATAATTATGACAATTTTTTACAGAAATAGCATTATAAACAATATTATTAAACAAAATGTTATATTGATTTCATTATTTCAACTGAAACACAATTGTCAAATATTACACGATGCATTTACATGTCTCATTTGAGCTAAACAATTTTAATTGTATTATTTAACGACTCAGTTGAGCTACAATTTTTTATCCCAATTGGTAATTTGTGCACAAGTGGGTAGCGGGATATTATTGCTTTCCATCCCACAATTTGTCCACTTTGTCGTGTTATCCAAAGGAAAATAAGGAAATATCAGGCATAACCAATATGGCTGTGGTGAAGAAAGTCTTCTCGGGATTCCTTCCGGGTCTGGAGGCCTATGACCAACGTTTCGGCCTCTTACACTGCAGCCGTCATTAGGATGATAAGATGCCGATGAGCGGAGCTGTCGCAAATACATAGTTGTCGCGTGAGGATAGGCGCCAAGCCATTTTCTCGCGCTTTCTTCTGATTGGTTCGGTGTTCTCGGGTTGTTTCTGTAGAATTCAGGATCAGTTTCCAGGTGTGGCTTAGGTGGAAACCGCTTTTCCAATTGAGTTTTTTTTCCAGTCTAATTTCAATGGCTTCTTTAACTAAAGGACTCAATAGTCGGTGGTCCGGCAAAGAATCTTCGTCCCGTCGAAGTTAACGTTATGAACGTAGTTGAGGCTGTGTTCCGCTACTGCCTACTTCTATGGATTTTTCAGGTGGACATAGCGTTCATGTTCTTTCGGCCTTGTCTCCACGGTGCGTCCCGTTTCCTCCACATACGCTTCCCCGCACTCACAGGAAATGCGACACACTCCCGGAGTCTTCATACCAAGAGAGTCTTTGACTTTCACCAGGTCGTAGAATGATCTCTTGTAAGGCCTGTGGATAGTCTGTGTCCCATGTTCTCCGAGAATTACGGAGATTTCTCCCAATATGGTAGACACGTATGGAATATATGCCTTGCACACTGGTTTCTCCAAGGTCTGTTTAAAGGCTGTGTCTTCGGGAACTCCTTTTAAACTTGTTTTACGTCTTTCCGGGAGGGTCCATTTTGGTGAAAGGTTTACTGAAAATGATGGAGCTCCTGGGGAAGGTTTTCCTTATCTGCTACTGTCCTGGCACGATGGAGGTGTGTTGTGAGAACCGTGCGATCCCAGCACGATGCTACTGTCAAGGCTCTCCAATATTTTCTAGACATTGCCGTCTCTCCCGTACTCTCCACAGTCTCCACTTCTCCCGAGCATACAGTTGGATTAGGTCTTCTTCACTCCATCCATCCAGCTCTCCCTGGATCAATCATGGAGTCTTCTTCTCTCTGGGGTCCATTCCATTAAATTTTCCGGCCATCTTTCGTGATTTATCCTCACAACGCGTCCAGCTCATTCTAATCTCCTACTTTTTTATCTGTCCCAAGATATCTGTCTCAAGGTTATCAGTCATTTTTCCTCATTGCGAAGTCTCCTCCACTGCCCGGCCATTTAGTCTTTGTGAGGCCCATATATTTTCCTAAGAATTTTTCTTTAAAATATGAGAAGGAGAAAAAAGGAACCGGAGGAAACAGAGAGATGCACAGAGAGAGAGAGAGAGACAGAGTAGTAGTGACAGACGAAAGCAGGGTTGGTATGAGGGAGGAGTGCGACAGACTTCTGGAATGTATCGAATACTGGGACACTTTAGCAAATGAATTATAAACAGATGGAATGGTATACGGCGTTTGATCGTAGGGAGACATAAAGACTTGGGGTATTGCAGAGGAAAAGTTCATTTAGTCGCATCATTCATGAAGGAACACGTAGAAAAAATGAGGAAGAAGCTCAGGTGACCTTCAGTTCCCAAGGATTACTTTCCAGAAAAACTTGCTGTCATGAGTTCTCGCTGTCATGAGCTCTCTCTGTCATGTCAAGGTGGTCAAACAGGGACGAAACGCCAAGAGATCATTATAATTCTTCTCCTCGGTTAAATTGATTAATTTTACAAAACGTGACCTTTAGCCGACCCTTCTGCCGGCTTTATTCAGCAAAAATGATCCTAAACATGAACTTTTTTAGATTATTTCTGCCAGAAAAAGGGTTGTAGAGGGGTCGGCGAAAGATCGCGCTCCGTTGAAGTGACATCATGTAACCAAAAGAAAGAATCATTACTATGCAACTTACGGAAGAGTTAAAAGCAAAGCCAAATGATGATCTTTCTTTATCGAGGGAGGTTGATCGAGTATGAAGTTTAATTTCACTATCACGCTCTACTTACAACTTATCGTACGACTTAAGTGGTTTCATTACAATACAGATAAATGAAGAAGAAATTTCTAATTATAAATTGGAGCATGAGATTAATTTTCTTTCCTATGGGACTTTCAGAGACCCGAGGTCCTTTCTTTGGAATATATTTTCGAAACAGAAATATATTCACTGGTCGATAAACTGATTTCACCATCGATTCCTTTAGAGCGTTTCTCCCATATTTTCTTTTAACTGTGGCCCCGATTTCTCATGAGAGGCCTTACAAAATGCTGAATTTTAGAGCATTTTGGATTATATTTTATAAAATTGCCAGAAATTTCGAATTGAAAACAGAATTTCATGATAAAAATAAGAACATATTCGATTTTCTCTCTAATTACATATCTCTCAGGACCGTGCAAAATTTATTTGGAATTTTATGTGGCAAAAGAAACAAATTTTGCAGGCGATAAAAATGAACTTTACAAGCGATTGGTGGCTTTGCAATGGGACGTTTACGGCGCAAGTTACTAGCAGTTAGCGCTATTCACTACTTTAACTTACGTACTTAAAGGGATTAAACAGCTCTGCAGAACTTTTAAAAGTTGTGGCAAGTCGCTTGAAGTGTGTCGCTGCCCGGATGAAAGGCAATTTAACTGGCTCGGCACAAAGTTGTTAAACATTTTTCTACGGAGGAAAATATTGTATGTGCACATGTTTTTGCAGATAAATCTTTTATAAGTAACTAGCTTTTGTAAACCCACCTTTACGGTTGATGAAACTGATTTCGAGTCGATGCTGGGGTCAGAAAAGTGTAAAAAGTTGACTATCGTTAGAGTGGCGACATTTACTTATGAACAAAGTAAGAAATTAAATAAACTTCCAGTTTAAGGGAAAAACAGGCTTGTATGTAAACATTACAGTTTCACGCCTTAATTTTAGGCTAGTGGGATAAATCAAGTCCACTAATTCGTAATCATTCTGCATTGATGGACCACATAGGTTCAATCTCTAGATAGTGGAAATTGAATGACAGAATCTCCTCCATTTATTTTTGCTGGTTTCAGAAGTCTACTACTTTTGTAATCAATTTATGTAATCAACTTGAAAATTTCAGAATATAAATAATGGACCGTTGCCATGAGAGGCATGTGTCAGAAATATGACCATAATTTTTCGGTGGACAAGAAAACCGCCGAGTGGAGATGTCACATCGTCATCGATGTATCGAACTACTCGATGTTTTTTGGCCGAGACATAGAAAACATCGAGTACAAAAGACTCCGATGATAATTGAGTGAGTGTTGAGTACTTTTACAAAAATCAAAAAATGGACCACTCATTTTTTTAGTCGAAGTGGCGTCCCTACCGCCGGGTAATTAGAAAGATATTTATATAAATAAAAATAGCTGTGTTGACGTATCTTAAATATAGGGAGATGTATCGATTCTTTTTCTATCCGAATGTTTTTAACAGACGTCGTGGTTCAAAGGCTAATCGTCTAATTGGTCCTTTTCTACATGTTACATAAGTGGTTTTCGGCGATGATGTGCTAAAATGGTGACGCAAATAGTTCAGCCTTTCCCCACAAACCCTCAGTCAGTGCTGCCTGTACCTACGTGCTGATGTCTTGGCAACAACGTGCCAGCAACCATTGCATGGAGCGATAGTTATCCTCAAGTGAAAGGCTCCTACCGTCAAAACGCCTCGATCGCGTGCGAGTGGCCACGTGGAGGATTTCCGACAGAATTGGCTATCTTACCGAAGTTGACTCTTAAGGCGGTCGGAGAGCGGATCGTGAGTCGTTGAGTGCACATTTAAATAACTTTTCACGGTACTTGAACAAAACTTTTTTGGACCTAATTTCACTTAAATATCTCCGCACGTGGCAATAAAGGTAGTTTGAGCAAAATAGTTCCCTAGTCATAATGGAGACCATATTCGAATGATACGATTTAATTTTAGCAGGTGTAGGAAGCATGAATTAAACATGGCATTATTAATGGTAAAATAAAATACTTGTATACGACTGAAATTCTAGGTAATCAAATTAAAATATCTACATAGTCTTTAATCTGACTCATTTTTTCACGCGGCTCGTTCAAAACTCCTTCACAACAGAGGATTTTTTTTGCGATTCTGAAAGACGGTGACGATATGATTCACTTTCAAAAAGAGTAGGAAAAACACAAAAACTACACCCTGTTGATTTTTATACGAGATATAGGTGCTAGGAATGCCTCATTTTAAAATAAGATCTCGTTGGGGTGCGTAGTGTACCTTTTCCCACGTAAAACGTCCGGTATAATTAGTGAAAAATCACGGAAAGTAGTACGGTAATGGGGCTGATATTTTGGTATCTTTGGAAGAGTAAGATATTTTTCTTTGAAATGAGACTAAATTCATTGATTTCTATGTGAAATTATATACTTCGTTCAAACTACCTTAAGAACATTAATTTGTTCTTTGGAAATAACCGTGCGTGTAGTACTTAAAATAACAAAAGAACTGAAGATCTGTGTGCAAGAACCAGATATTGACAACTTTTTGCGAAAATGAGATTCCCACATATTCATGAAGTCCCTCTAGCCCTTTACCAACAGACATTGTCATTTAAAAAAATAAGTTACATATAAGTTCAGCAGACATTGTTGAAATTTAACGTTACACTCTCTGAGTGCAAGAACCAGATAACAGCCAGAGTTATCCACTTCTTGCACTCAGTCCTCAGTTGCTTCTGAGCAAGATGGCGGAAAGAAGAGACAGGGTGTTTGCAGCTAGCAGCTCAATGATGGATACAGAGGTAAGTTAATGTAATTTTTTTGTCTTTTATGTCTTTTAATATAAACTAGTTTCGGAATTAATATATTTCTTGTAATATGTGTATAATCCCATATAAAATGCGTCAATTCATGTAATTTTATAACCTCTGCTCAAACTAATTTTAGGCATGTAGTTCAGTTGAGAGTTCACCAACAAAACCTAAGAAAAGGACAAAAAATGAAGACCAGTGATAAAGGAATGCACGAAAAAGCAAAATTTGGCGATTCAATCCCTGGAAAATACCTTTCAGCAAAAGCTATACCTGCAGATTGCCGTGTAAGAGGAAGTGTACATTAAAGTTTTCTGAGGAAGTGAAGAAAGACATTCTAAATGCATTCAATAGTATGCCAGACAAAAATGTTCAAGATACATATTTAACAGGTTTAATATCCTGTCATGATATTCAGAGGTATGATAATATATTATTGGGTCTAGATTTCAGTCAGTGTAACCGTTGTATTCCTTTTCAAGGAAGCGACCTGATCTGAGTTTGAAGTGGAGGAAAAATAAACAAACTGCTGGAAAAGGAGGAAAAGAAGGGGAAATAGAAAGTGATTTATCAGAACTAGAAACCAGCATTAAAAACAGAGCATCCTCATTTTGCTATAAGGTGATTACTATTTTTCACTTGGCATGCATGTAATGAAACCTGGAATTTTCATTTCCTTAGGTTTATTAACGGAACTTCCAATATGCAGTTACATGTCTTTTAGAAACCTTTCATCATTACAACTTTTTGAAGATTCATTTTTTATTTTTATATTGCAGGTGTGCATTTCAGGCTCAGAGTTGGTTGTCTGCAAGCAAGGTTTCTGTGGTGTACATGGCGTCGGAAAGTCTCGAGTTGAGCATCTAGCACAACACAAGAAGAGTAACATATCTCCACCTTCAGACAGACGGGGTAAGCACACCATAAGACCAAACAAAATACCAAATAGTATTGTACAACAGGTTATTCAACACATAATATCGTTTCCCGCGCGTTCTTCTCCCTATTCTCGGAGTACAACAAAAAAGAAATATCTGAATGCAGACCTAAATGTCAGCAAGATGCATTGTTTGTATCTAGAAAAGCATGAACCGAAAACTTTATTAGCAATGAAAAGTAAGAAAGAAGAAAAAGACAGAGTGAAACCCTCTGTAACTTACGAGTTCTACCTTCACATCTTCAATACTCAATTTAATTATTCATTTGGATTTCCACGATCCGATACATGTGAATGCTGTGATGCCTTACGCCTGAAATTACAAACGGCAACTGATAAAGAAACAATAAGACCTCTGGAAATCGAGAAGAATTTACATCTCAACAAAGTACAACACTTCTACGACAAACTCAGAGAAATAGCAGGCCTAGCAAAACAAGACGAGACCGTTGAAGCTGCGTGTTTCGATTATCAACTGAATCTGCCAATCCCAGTGCTGAAAACGGGTGAAATCTTTTACTTGCGTCATATATGGTTTAATAACAAGGGTTTCCATTAATGTAAAACCGAATGCCATCAAATGTATGGTGTAACTACAGGGAAGAAAGGCTGAAATAAATGTATCACTTCTTAAACATAATATAGACAGCTACATACCTGAAAATATTAAAACCCTACATCTCTTCAGTGACAACTGTGCAGGGCAAAACAAAAATATCTTGATGGCCCAGTTTTTAAGCTCACTGCATCTGCACCTGCATTTTACTGCATCAGGAAAATTTCTTCAAATAAATCACCACTTTTCTGAACGTGGACATTCATTTATGCCCTGTGATCGGGCCTTTGCTCAAATTGAAAAATTCAAACGGAAAAAGGAATATATCTTTGTCCCAGAAGAATGGTATGCCATGGTGTCGTCAGCTTCTAAAAATTCTCGGTTATTAAGGTGAACCAGGATATGTTACTAAATAAGTACCACCTACAGCCATTCTTTAAGAAGGTAATCGAGAATGCAAATGAGCCTTTCAGAATAAGCAGATATCGAAACTATCGAAATAAGCAGATATCGAAAGGAAGAGATGTGTATGTTTCCACAGAGCAGAGTGGTATTGTTAGCACCAAATTTTGTCTATTTTAAGCACAGTATCCGCTCCCTCATTTTGATGCATTCAAAGAAAACACTGAGGAACTTCCATTGAACTCTAAAAAGTACGATGATGTTATAAAACTGGCAAAAAAAGTACACACTGCCTGTGCACATGTGCTATTACAACAATCTACGCTCTACGGACAACAAAAACCTAAATGAGGTATCTGAAACAGACACTGACGTGCACGTTGACTAACATTTCTTTTGTATCTTAAATTAATCTTTTAAGAAATTTCTTCGATAAATTTCATTTGTTGCATATTGTAACTTTAAAATAAATAATTTTTAAGCCTACTTTCAATGAAAACCATTGAAATAAATCATTTATATCCGTTTATTCTTGCATGTACCCATTATAGATATTTTGAGTGCAAGAACCAGATGTAATCAACATTTATTTATGTAATAATTACCTATTTTTACTGAAGCTATTGAATTGACAGTTTGGGGAAATGTTCATATTGTTTCCTTCCTTCAAGCCATATGGACAAATGTGATGCATTTCATGTTTAAAGCAATGTAAAAAGTTTTTCTCATTTTTCTCGAAACTTCACTTTTGGATATTATCTGGTTCTTGCACTAAGGTCTTCAATTATATTTTCAATGTTTCCTCTGCATAAAAGCATTTTTTGACTTGGATTAAGGGCGCGGAATTTGAAATGTAAGCAAAACCCGTATTTAAACCAGTCTTTTATATTCGGCATGGTAGCTTGACATGAAACAGGAACCATTAAAATGATGAGTAAGGTATATATTTGCTTTTAGGAGAAAATTTGCACATAAGTCATCGAATCATT
Source organism: Ceriagrion tenellum (assembly GCA_963169105.1). NCBI lineage: Eukaryota > Metazoa > Arthropoda > Insecta > Odonata > Coenagrionidae > Ceriagrion > Ceriagrion tenellum. The sequence goes on along the minus strand of OY720640.1, from coordinate 63,840,747 downwards.
TCGAATTATACTTATGTCAAATTCCGCAAGTCTATATGTTAAAATGGCATTAAATTTCCCAGAAGCCAAATTGATATGATGCAATTTTTGTCGCTTTTATCCACACATTGTACTAAAGAGTACGCGCATGGAAAATTATCAGCAAAATAGTACATAAAATCGGCGACATACCCAAGAAAGCTTAAACCTCGTAATCCTTTATCTATATGCCCCATCGTCTACGAATCATAAGCATATAACACGATAGTAGAATTCCTCATCAGTATTTGTTGCTTCACATACCTTCTTGCATGATATAATTTGAGCATATTTGTAGCGTACAATCTACCGACATAAATATGCATTATTTGAAAAATGAACCCCAGTTATTTCCCATTTCTCCTGTTTTCCACTCCTAGCAGAAAAAGTGTGTACGAAATCGAAAGTCTGACTACAATTCTTACATTTCATTTTTAAAGATTTAAAATCTACTTCATCCCACTTGTTTCTACGACTCATAGTTCCCCTACTATGAGAACTGGAAATTATGTTAGTAGGTAGCAATTTTCAATTTCTCACATTTAATTGCTGAATATCTCCATCATGAGCATATTTTGTGTTCTCTCTTTTAAGTTTTTTTTATCTTGTTTTAAATATCGTGTGTATAGATATTGATTTAGCACATATATTGTTACTTCACGTAGTAAACTTAGGGAAAACATCAAGGTTTACGATATATCTAATACACTCTAAAAAAGTCCAAATTTCTGAGATAAAAGTAAACCGGATTAAAGACTCGTATACTTATCACGGTAGAAGGACTGCTTGGTAGTATTTGTTGCACATTATATATGTTTGTGTGAACAAATTAAATATGATTATAGCGTTAAATCTCTAGTCATTAATATTGTCTTCTTTCAAAATAAACCTAGAATTTTCCTTATTTCTCCAGTTTCTTGTTCCTATCAAAAAGACTTAACTAAATTAAAAATCTGACACTTTATTGAACGTTTCATTACACATGGTTGGTACTTATTTATTTCCACTAATGTCATCTCTACGACTAATAGTTTCCTAGCTACAATTATGCTAAGTGTTGTATCAGTAATGATTTTTCAATTTCTCTCTATCAATTTCTTTATTTCTACAAGGTTCGCGGGATATAAAACGCCATAAGAGGAATATGTATTTTGATTTTTCCGCGCTTTCAAAAAATATCCTTTTTATTTTTTTTCATAAATAATCTTAAGCATGTGTGCTGCGTACAATCTACCGTCATCAATGCTTCTTGTTTTTCAAAATGAATTAAAATAATTGCATAATTCTAAAGTTTCCTGTTACAAGCAAAAACTGCGGACTAACATAATATGTTGATTCCAGTAAAAACAAAAATTTGTATGCATAATATTGTTACATAATTTGTGAGCAGGGAAAAAATTAGCTCCTTTTCACAGTTTTTGGCGTATAGTTTCAAAACGAAAAATTCAATTGAAAATTTGAGCGTCTTATGTTGTTCTCTTTAAGAACCTACAATCATGTGCATTTAGCATATATCTCCCTCCAGTAATCCTCCTCCCTGGGTAATAGCCCTTGGTAAGGACATACTACATACATACATTGACTACGGATAAGTCATTGACATGTTTCACGTTGTTGCGCTCGAGCATGTAAATTCCCTCTCCTGGGTCATTGAGCACGGGTAGGTCCTTGATGTCTGTAAGATTAGAGACCTCGCGTAGGTCCTACCTCTGTAAGGGCATCACACCTCGGAAGGGTCATTGACCCCGGTGAAGTCGTTGACCTCTTTACATCATTAACCTCATTAACTAAGTCATTTAGTAATTGACTTAGACTAGGTCATTGACCCCGGGTAGATTACTGACCCTGGGTAGGCATTGTACCCGATTAAATCACAAATATTTGACCATTGTCCCAGTTTCGTCATTGACCTCAGGTGGGTCAATGGCCTTGGTAAGGCCACTGACCTTTGCTAGGTCGTTGACACTAGATCGAAAGTCTGAGAATTATTCTAACGTTTCATTTTAAAAGATTTAGAATCTACTTCAACCCACTTGTTTCTACGACTGCAACGAGTATGCAAGTTCCTCTACTACGAGTATGGCAAATTATGTTAGTAGTAAGCATTTTTCAATTTCTCACTTTCTATTGCTAAATATCTCCATCATGAGCTTAATTTGTGTTCTTACATTTAATTTTTTTCTCGAGTTTAAAATTTTGCGTGTATCAATATTGATTTAGCACACATTTTTACTTCATGTAGTAAAATTAACGAAAACATCACGGTTTACGATATATCTAATACACTTTCAACAAGGCAAAATATCCATGACAAGTGTAATCTCGTAATAATTTTTTTACGCCTCATCGTCCAACTGAAATGGAATACAGAGATTTGTATAATTTTAACTGATATAAAGTTTTGTTGACCTTATTTGAGATTTCATTTATTTGATTGGATTGAAGTTTTTAACTCACACTGTAATGATAAAAAACTGCAATGCTTCAATTCTAACTCTCTAAATAGTATTAAAAAGGTTGCTCCTTTAAGGTCTTGTACTCCTAAACGTCCTAAATCCCCGTGGTTCAGCGATATTAAGAAATTAATATCTGAAAAAATTGAGTACGCCGGGCATGAATTTTCTCCGGTAAAAGTGACCTAACTCAAACCTGCAAGAATTAAGGAATCTTGGTCTCATTCGACCACGTGTAAATTCCCTTCCGGAACTTATTTCTGCGGATCAACTTAATGACAATTACATTTCGGCCACCCATAATTCGAATGAACGCTTCATCTTCACTTCCACTCCTGTAGATGATCATTTCGTGCCCTTTAATGATGAAGGTTCCTATTTCCAATACATTACTCCAGAAATGTTATCTAAATATATGGCCCGTTCCCAATCTGGAGTTGATGAAATTCCGAATTGCTTCATTCGTAAATTGCCTGAAGAGCTTAAATCAGTACTGATTGAAATAGTCAACTTCTCTTTGTGCAACTCATTTTTCCCTATCTCAAGAAAAAAACTTATGAGACCAACTAACAAATTCAGAAAGCCCTCTTCCCCCGCAGACTTCCGTCCTATCTCCATTCTCTGTGCCTGATCCAAAACTTTAGAGAAAATTATCCATCACCAAGTGACTGATAACCTTTCCTCCAGGGGGATACTAGACCCCTTTCAATATGGTTTTCGTAAAGGTTTCAGTACACAGTACGATTTACTCAAAGTCACGGATGACATTCGTAGTGCAACGGATAGTAGAATGGTAACCATCATGGTCCTTTTTAATTTTAGTAAAGCCTTTGACCGTGTTAATCATGAGCGTCTATTGCAATAATTGAAAAACCTTAACTTTTCTTGTTCTGCTTTGAATTGGTTCTACTCATATCTAGATAACAGAACTCAGGCAGTACTAGGTGCAAACAACAGCATATCGTGTTCGTGGACTGTGGCATGCGGAGTGCCTCAATGGTCAGTAGTTGGCCCTCTTTTATTCAGCCTTTACATCCTTGACATCAGACCCTCAGACACTGCAAATATATACTTTATGCCGATGACTTTCAGATTTATTTTCATTCTAACTCAAATGAATTGGCCGCTGCGATCTCCCTGGTCAATGAAGATGTCTCAGCCATTTGTGCTGGGGCCCATGAAAATTTATTGGTCTTAAATTCTTCCCAAACACAGGCAATCATATTTGGTAACTGTAAAATTCTTAGTAAAATTAATTTTTCTCTCCGCCCCTACATTAAAGTGGGTGACGCCGATATTCAATTTAGAAACACTGTTAGAAACATTGGCAGTACGTTAGCTAATAAACTCTCGTAGAATCATCACATAAATGAAATCTCAATTAAGGTCAACAAAACTTTATATCAGTAAAAATTACACAAATCTCTTCTTCCCATTTCTACCCGTAAAATGCTTGTCTCAACGCCCTCTTTCCCTCATTTGATTATTTCCCTAATTTGATTATTGCACTTTGGTCTATAATGACCTTCCATTGGAATTAGAAAATTAGCTTCAGCGGCTCTTAAATTCTTGTGCAAGATTTGTTCTTGACCTTCGTGAAGACGAGCATATCTCCCACCACCTTCACAACTTGTTCTGACTTAAAACCTCTTATCGGAGTAAATATTCACTTGGGTCACTTCTCTACACTCTCTTTTGCAATAAATTTCCAGTCTCTTTGCCATGTTCAAATCTATATCAGTCTCTGTTCTTAGAACCACTAGAACTGACCACTCCTATCTCTTACGCCCTATACCTCGGACAAATAATTACCTAAAATCATTTCTCATCTCTGGTTCTAATCTTTGGAATTCCTTGCCAATATCTATTTTTAAAATTCTTCCTCGCTATCTGTATATAAGGAAAAACATTTTAATTATTACTATAAGCTGCATTTATGCCAATAATTGAAATTTGTATCCTGTTATAGAATAGTATGTATCCAAAATGATCTGAGAAATTATGGTTTGTTTGTTATCTCTCTGTGATTGATAATATATTTTCCGTTGTATTTAGTGTGAATTATTTGTGATGTGTTACTTATTTTTTTGTTTTTCATCACTGTGAGATGTTAGCCAGGTATTGCGAAACTACTAATACACTCTACAAGGTCCAAATTTCTGAGATAAGAGTATATCTCGTATATCTTATCTTTAAGCCGCATCTTCATAAAAGGATATGCGATAAAATACTTTGACAAACTAAGAAAAAGGGAAACTGGACCCTTAAATAGACTGCGATAAATAAAGAAAATACATATGATAAAATATAAAAGACGACATGTAATACTGAAATGAAGGATCACCTAAATGAAAAGAGGTTAAGGAAGATCTCAAACTGGGTGATAAAAAGAAGAATGGGCACAGTGCCAATGTCCTATACATAAGACGCACTCTGAGATACAGATCCTAAAGCAGCAACACAAAGAATGGATGAGGGTCGAGCTCAAGGAAAGTATTTCACGTAAGTGAAAAAACCTAAGAAAGTCATAAATGCGAAGGTCTCATAGTAAAATTTTTTGTTCACTTTTCACCAAATTTTATTCACCGACCAAGGTTTCGACAGGGGCTCTGTCATTTTCCTTGTACCTTGAAAATGACATAGCTCACGTGGAAACCTTGGTCGTTGAATAAAATTCTGTGGAAAGTGAATAAAAACTTATATTGTAAGATCATGATATCTGTATTCCAAATCACAAAATATCACCTGATAAGCTAAACTTAATTTAAGAAAGTCAAGGTGGACACTATGGAGGAAATTCTGAAGAGGAAAAGAATTAGAACGCTGAAGAACGCGGGATCATTATGTAAACAAAGCACAAACGAGATAAAAGCAAAGTAGAGATAAAGAATAGGGCAGAATGGAGGAAAAAATTTGAAGTCACGATCTTTCCACAATGCCAACTCCAAAAGAGGCCGAAGTGATGGGTATCTATGTACGCAAGCTACTTTTCCAACTGCGTGATTGGGAAAGCTGCAAGCTCCTCCAATCCGCTCTTAGAATAAGAAAAAAACCCGAACATGATTTCCTTTCCCTAATGAAGCGTAAAAGGGTCGACAAAAGAGTTGACGATCTCGTCACCGACCCAATAATCCCTCCTCTCCGTGTTGAGGCGAGAATGAAAAGCAAGACCCAAGAAGAAGAAAGTTAGCGGAGCATATCCTCCAAGCGTTAAACTCCTCGAAACTTGCGCAGTGGAGAAACGCTTAATGGGTTTATGCAGCCCGGCTCTCCGATGCCTTCTAAACAGGAAGAGATTTATTTGAACCTTCCGTTCCCCGTTCCTTTCCGCGACGTAGTCTCGCCATAGTCGGTCACGTAGGGAAGTCACTTCTAACATTAGCCCGAAGGAAGGCAGAATTTCAGGCCCAAAACTTTGCCATTCCATCCCTATGACGACAAATTACGTTTTTTTTAACAACTAGAACCCTTTCTCATTAGTCTCTCTTCAGAATTTTACCTCTTAATCCTTTTCCCCCACTACTCTTCTCCCATAAAATGCAGCCACTTCCAAACTCTCTAGCGGGGTGAGGCGATAATGTTAATTCTTTCATAATTTCACCCTTCCCTTTTCCCACCGTTAAGGCTTTGACAGAGTTTTTGGGATCGTTTCACCACATAAATATTGAACATTCAAGCAGGTATTTAAGGAAATAGACAGGTATTCATGACGCGAATATAAAAAAAATTTCAGAGTTCTACATTTTAAAAAATGTTACTGCGCCGCATTTCACCAACTTACGGAATCATTAGGAAAAAGAATATATAGAAAATGTAACATCAAAAGCAAAACATTTCATACACCCTTTTTTATGAAATAATACCGTAAATTGACAAAGCGGAATATATATAAGAAAAATATAACCATCGTATTTTTGATTCCTTAGTAAATCCTAAAATACTAAAGTACTATCGGTAAATTATGGCACAATTATCCATCAACCAACGAAATGACATTCATTAAGCGCTAATGAATTTTGCATTTCCAAGTACGCTTTTATATTATTATGGGGTTAAAACCGAATATCTGGGGCCACATATCAGGTAGTCTCAAATTGGGTGGGGCCAACCTCGCGGACGGTCCTAATCCCTAACCCTTCCTCGGACGCGGAGACCCATCGCCGGCCTCTCTCCTCGACCCACGCAGCGGGGGTCTCCCTCCCCAAAATTAACCGTGCTCACTATTATTTAAACTTTTAAAACTACGTCATATAACAACAAATAAATGTTTTCATCGTACTCCCTATAATTGTACGAGTAAGTACATATTTTAATCGTCGTCCTACGAGGAAAATGAACAATTTTCCTCGTTGGGCCCCACCCAACTTGAGACTACCTGATATGTGGCCCCAGATATTCGGTTTTAACCTATTATGGTAATGATTTTTAAACACTCCTTCGTCTTGTTTTAGGTGTTTCCCTTCTTAAACACTCCTCCGACAACACGCCTACTGATAATGGCACCCTATCACAAACGATTCACCATGGATGATAAACTTAAGTCATAACCGAAATTTAACATAAAAATACTAAAATTATAGGCGGAAGTATTTTCCTCAAGTCTGGAGCATCTGCTGTGCAGTATAGCTCCTGGATCAAACTGGACATAAGAACCGATATTTCTAAATATCCGTGGCCGAGTTTTGGTGCACAGTTTACCAGGATGTCAGATTTATTGTGATATCAGTAAACCAGTTTTGTTCTTTGTGTCTGATGATGATGTAGTGCAACGAAACCTAGGTCGAATAAAATTTATCTAAGTGAAAAATTGCCTTTACTCTCATTCTTAACAATGGATTCTGACTTTTTTATATAATTTCCTGAGCACAGCCCTCTCCTTGCATACATATATCTTCAGTTACATTCACACAATGCTTCATGTACGCCACACAGTCCTTAGGATTCCTTTTCCTTCTCTCGAGGATATTTCCAACTACACTCACTCATGAATGTCTTTAGCCTGACTCTTCCACTCACATTATTCAATCTTTTATCATAAATATGATTTGCTATTAGATTCTCAATAATTAATTCAGAAGTTGAAGGTTTCAATTGGTGGAAGGGCGAGATAGTAGTAAAGATATTACCTTCCTTAATCCCTCCTCGTTGCTTTTCGTCACCTTACCCTCAACTCAGAATGACACACCGGCTTTCCGCAATGGTCCACCCTCTCCCTTTCCCTTCCTTTACTCCCCTCAACCCACACCATCTCCCGTCAGACTTCTATATACATTTTCGGATTGACATTAATTCAGAGTACCTGATGATGGCGTAACGACCGAAACCGGTTGTACTCATAATAATAAAATTGTGGAAGCCGTATAGTTTGATTTACTACTTTTTCAATGACTCTCTGGACTATCTCAAACAAACGAGGACTCTCTCTTCTCATGCAATCATCGGAGCACCCATTCCATATGTTTCCATCATACTCTCATTCCTCGCCCTACCTCATAAGCTTTCGCCGAAAGAACTTCTGGAATACCCAATACCTACTGCATTTAGCAAACTAATATGCTTATCAGGGTGTATCCACGTCTAACAAACATATAATGAATTGGAACGGAGTGCACTTTGGAGCACTGGAAGGTTAGCACCGACGCACAATAAAAATCCACCATCATCAATTATCTTAATAACAAAACTTTTCCACCTATCAGATTATATCCATTCGATATCATATTTATTCACCCCATCCCATAAGCTTTCAACGCAAGCAATTCTTGGTTACCCAATTCCCACCGTATTAACCTACCAATATGCTTATCAGGATGTATTCAAGTTTAACTAATATATAATGAATTGAAATGGAAAGCACTTTAGAGCACTGGAAGGTGAAAGTGAAACTAGCACCCCTGATACAATTAAAATCTACCATTAGAAATTATCTTAACAATGAAGTTCTCCCCCTATGAGATTCTTTTTGTTCGATATCAAATTTATTTGCCAAAAGTGAAAGTAAATGCAATTTTCCCTCCTGAGAATGTTTGAGTTTGATACTCTATTAATTTACCAAAAGTGAAAGCAAATCACGACGATAAAACGCTGGAATTCTGATCTTGTTAAACATCTGGGTGAGAGTTTATACGTCGTTTTGTGCGAACCTCATGAGAGAGGGGGATTTCGTTTGTGGCCGACAAAGGAAGGGGGTAGGAGGGGATTTCCGATCCGTTCGGTCGACCATTGTACAGTCGCTCATAATTTAAGTAAGGATGCTGTGGTCCCCGGAGTAATATAATGCTATTTCGCAGTTCCTCCGGCTTTCTTCCCCTTTTATCGACCTTCTCTTTCCATCATCCCTCCCCGAGCGTCCACCACTCTTCCCCACTTCTTCAACATTTGCAGCCAGGAAAAGGCGGCGGAAAAAACTTTCCCCCACTCAAGAGAAGGCCACAACGTCCTCATTGATAAAGAAAAAAGGGGAACGTGGAGGTAGAGAGGAGATGAAGGCAAAGCCGATGAATCTGAAGTGAAGGAGGAGGGTTGGAATGGAATTAGGTAAAAGGAACGTCGCAAAGCGTATCGAGTATAGAGGGGAGACTTTTTGAGGGACAGTGGCAGTCCTGGGGAAGGAGTTGAACCTTGAAAGTGGTCGCCTACGACGGAGAAAGGATACGGAAGGGGAGAAGAGATTTCTTATTTGCCCTCCACTTTTTTCAACCTCTCTCCCCACAAGATTTTTCAAGTATTTCACTTTCCTCTCATTTCCTTTGGCTTTCTTCAATTTTCCTTTGCTCTCAAGCGAATTCTTTGCTTTATGTTATTTAAATTCTCACAATAATAATAATCCTTACGAAACGTTTCACGAAAGAGAAGAAGAACTGACACCTAGTTTGCAGTGCTAACACCATATTTTGCATGTTCCATGCATGAATCTTGGGTCACATTTTCATACTTACATTATGGATTATTTTAGTAGTCTCTGAAGAATTTGTGGTATACCGATAGTGTGGTGCTTGTTGGTGAAAGAAATTTCCTTCGGGAGTTAGAGTAGAAACGTAAAGAAAAGGTTGGTGAAAACGAATGTGGAGCCGTATGCGTTGAAGATTTGGTCACTGCGAAAATGCACATAGACTTGAAGCATGTTCGATGTGAGGGTGGAGAAGGATGGAGAGGGTGAGTTGGATGGCGAGAAAGGATGGAGAGAAAGGTATTACATGCGGTTGCAGTGGAGATGAATCTAGTGGCGTAGATTCAGAGGAGGCAGAAGAGATGGATGGTGGACGTATTGAAAAGACAGGAAATGCTTGAGAGGATTATAGAGGGGAAAACACTGTGAAAGCATGAAAGAAGAAGGTTGAAGATGGGAATAGGCTGAACATTTTATTGATTTTTATTTGATTATTATTTTTAAAATTTTATCTTTAATATCCAGAATACAACGCAGTTGGCCAATTTACGTCGGGTGAATAACAACAACTGACGAACACAATCACCCATGCCCTGAATGGTGATAATTCTCCCAAGCGGAATTCGAACCCGCGACCCCGGTTTAGCATGCGAGGACTTTACCCCGTCGCCTCCGGGGGCGGCCAAAAAAAAGAGCGTCGACCGGGAACCGAACCTGGTTCAACAGCTTGGAAGGCAACTATGCCGACCGTTACACCAACGTCGCTCGGTGAGTAGAAATAAAAAGGTTATTACAAGAGGAATTAAGGATTGATTCAGTGTTGGATGTGTAGGAGGAAAGAAAAACGATTTACCAGTAACTAGGACGTTAGAGTAATTAATGTCCAGAAACCTACCGATCAGGTCCAAAAATCCTATCAGTCTGATACAATTGAGTATTTTCCAAAATTTTAATTGAAATAATACGGATCTTAATGCGTTACTTTTACTCCTACAAACTGACGGAGTGGAAGTATATTTGAAATTTATTCAATATTTGGTGAGATATTTAAGATCGGAATAGTCGGAATTTCATATTTTTTGAAGTGACAGCGCAACGGAATCTGATTGGTGTGACGTCATTTTCACTGTACGAGAGACGAAAGCCGATAGAGCACGGAAAGAACTGTAGAAGAGACCGTGTTCTAAGAAGAAATTTTATATTAGAAAAAGAATATGGCGTAAAGCGTTTACACTAGAACCACATAAGAAAATATACCCAAAGTGGATATGTTTATGGTAGCGTTTATATGAAAAAGGACTAGCTAGTCAAATCATACCCCTTCTTGGAATTTGCTTCTACATCTCTTCACTTATCCTTTAAGTTCATCGAGGTGATGAAGAATAAAAATATCCGCGTCGCAAAGAAAAGGCATTTCTTTTCATTTTTTCCCTTAGCGACAAACTTCTGGGGGGGTTCACGAGTAAGCGGAGAGTGTTGGGGAGGTTCGGAGGGAAGTTCGGAGGGAGAAGTGAGGTCGAGAGGTCTCGGCGTAGGGTTTAGGGCTCCCTGAGTTGACACCGGCCACTTCCTCCTTCAACCCCGACTGGAGTGGTCGGTCTCCTGAGCGAATACCCCTTTGTCCCTTTCTGCTAGAAAAGAAAAGATATTGAAGGGACGATGGTGAGGGCAATAAAAATAAGAAACATGTCGGGCGCACGCCACTCCGAAATAGAATGGGGATGAGGTATTATTTGTCATTCATATTTTGACGAAATTTTCCATTTAATTTCTATTTTAGTTTTAGAAACTATAATGTTACTGTAATTAATAAAAATTAGTAACAGATTTTTAAAAATCATAGGTTGTTCAATTCTGAGAGTGGTTGACTGCAGCCCTCCACCCTTTTCTAATTAATGCTGGTTCCCTTACCTCCTGGTATTTCTTCCTATATAATTTCCTCTTTATTTGATCCAATAACTATATCCGGGGACTTCCTCTGGGGACTTTTCACTCTATATTGCCTTCAAATCATGTTCTTCACAAACGCATTGTGACTCAGGGTGGGTGCAATCCATCTGATTCTTCTTTTCTCTAAGGTGTTTTTTTTCTCTATGGTGGTGTCCTTTCCTCTTCTACTCATCTGTTCACCTCATCCATCCGGTTCTTCATTTTTCTACGGTGTTCCATACGGTTCTATCCTCTTCTACTCATCTGTAAAGTTCATCATTTCTTATTTTGGCCGTCCATTTTATCTTCAGATTACTCCTCCAGCATCAGGTTTCGAAGGCTTCTAATATTTTCTGGTCAGCTTTTCCCATGGTCCATGCTTCTGATCCATAGAGTGTCACGCTCCACACGAATGTTTTTTCATACTGTTTTCTGGTTTGTAGTCCTATCTTCTTTGAACACAGCAGTTGTCTCTTTCCCATGAACTTCTTCTTAGCTTGGGCTCTTCTCCGCATGATGTCCTTTGTACTTCTTCCGTCCCACATGATGGTATTTCCTAGATAGGTGAAGGAATCCACTTCTAAATTCTCTCCTCTCAAGGTGACTTCTACATTCAGCTCTTCTCTTCCGCATACTAGGATTTTAGGCCGGTATTCATAGTCCTCAATAATTACAGATTTGTTCCAATCTATGATTATAACTCTAATTAAATATTGTTTCCTATTCATAGTCGTTAACCAAAACCAGAAGCAAATGAAAAAACGACTTCGTTTCCTTCCACTGATTTATTTTCTTGGTACGACATGTTTCGACACATAGAGGTCATTTTCAAGTACCGTGTTTTCATGTGTCGAAACATGTCGTACCAAGAAAATAAATCAGTGGAAGGAAACGAAGTCGTTTTTTCATTTGTGAATATCAACTTCCACATAGTTGAGCCTGATACCATTGAACGTATAAAACCAGAAGCATTTGAAGAAATTAATTATAAAAATTAAAATTAAAAATAAACACTTATTTTACTCTAACACGTACTACTAGTAAAAATCAAGAGGGACCAAAAAATTGAAACAATATAAACAATATGATACAACGTGGACGTTTAGCTTACACTCGTCCTTGCCCTCGTACAATTCTTTGTCCATCTATGTTAATGGTCGTTGTGTTAGCACCTCCTGCCAAACCCTACTGCGGCGGCTGGCAAGGTATTGTGTCGAAGTAAGTCTATCCCGCCCTCTTCTTCACATACACTAACGTGCACTACACAGTTGCTCTTATCTTCTGCCACCCAACAAAATGTACACATGCTTGAATCAGGATCTCGAACTCGGATTCAGGAAAGCAATGTTTCCTGTGATTTTTACCTGATTGGTGGAATTATATTTTTTAATTGACCTACACTCACGAATGTTATTATTTAGAGTTCTAGTTTCATTTCCTCTGAACCACTAAATGATTAACTAAATAAATAAGTTACCTGAATAGAGTACTGAAAGATGAAATTACCGAAATTCAGCTCTACACAGTATATATTATAAACAATCATGTATATTTACTGAAATGCCATTATTCTTTAGTTACTATAGCAGTAATTTATTTTGATGATCGCAGTGTTACTGAAGTTTTTCCTGCGAAAACATTAATGAATAAATAGACATTCACGCCTTTGACTTCGAAGAGCTGTATTTTGGTGAGAAAACCATGAATAGTATTGATTCATGAATGTGTTTCATGTGAGACCTTAGGCTTAAAAAACATTTAATTTCAATGCTTTAAAAACTTCCCGTTAGGTCAGATATTCAACTTCCTTGATTTAATAAAACCATTTATTCTGAATAATGAAAAATAAAACTTTGTTTGATTCCACTTATTTATTTTCAGGTATCTGAAGAAGACTCCGCTGCGTCGAAACAAGTAGTGCCCTAAAATAAATTGGTGGGTTAAAACAAAGTTTTATTTCTCATTAATTATAATGAACTTCCACAAAGCCTGATACCATTGAGATCAACTATTCGTTCACACATTAAAAGGCAATAAAAAAGAAACTAGCTCCATTTCTGCAGTTGAACGAAGATACTTTTAACATCGTGAAAATTTCCATTGATCGGCATTGTTCCACCAGTACATCCAGATATATTAATGACCTTATCACAGTCATAATAATCATAATATAGATTTACATATTCTTCTTCATCGGCATCTAGAAAGTTAAATCCCGCCCCGAATGCAATCATAAAAAATGTGGTAAAGACATTCATGAATTTGTACCTTGGTGATGTAATGATATACCTCACCTGGCTGGTGTTTAAGGAAGTAGAAATATCATCACTTTCCTTCACTCTTGAAGATGGATACCTATTTCTTTTATAAGTTTAGGGCCAATAACTTTCATATATATTCTGATCGCTCATTCTAAAATTTTTAATTAAGGACGGAGTCCATTTTCTACAGATCCTAAAGTGTTTTAACAAAGCTCATGTCACGACTTCTCCGACTTTTTGAAAGTTTTTTTGTGTTACGCAATAGTTCAGTCTTCCGGGTTAAAATTCCAAAGAAGACCTCTAATTTGAGTACGGGTGAATTTGGGATTCAAATGCTCTACTTAGCAATGCATTCACGTTGCCGAGCCTTTGGATTAGTACCACCATTTACATGAATGTACGTCACGGAATCCTCACAGAACTATTTTTCCGACTTACAATTAGGACTTTTAAAATTCGATCGATGCATTGTTTTTATACTTATATTAAAATAACAGAGAAAAACAAAGTCATTTGGAAAAACACATAGGTTACAGATATACATATGGGAAACACGCATTAACACATGCAGATACATAAGCATCAAATCAATTATTTTAGCTAATATATACGAGTCACTTCTTTGTGATAATCATGGCATGTCATTAGGAAAGCAATTTTTAAAATTAAGTATTTTTAACACCAATGATACGTCTGAGTGCCAGTTTGGCTTTTTGCCGTACCAATGACATTGGGATCTTCTTCAAGGAATTCTCTCCTATTCATGATCGCATATTGTCATTACTTTAGAGTATATCTAAATGCTTATAATGCTTGATTCAAGAGGTATGAGCGAGCTAAAGTGATGGCCCAAAGTTCTTTGATATGTAACCGTTACTTATTTCAAACTTTTGTTTGCAGTATAGTCAGTAGAGTCATACACAGCTATTTCGATGTGTAAGACACGTCATGTATTACATAGCCTTGTCTCTGAAAATGACTAAGCGAGCTGAAACGTGTTGCAGTAATGAAAATTCAGGGGAAAAGATGTTCTTGTGTGAGCAAATAAATCAAAAGATATGCAGTGATAACGAACACGAAATTTTGTAGCTCAACTGCTGTGCTCAAATCTCAAGACGTTAGCATAGGCAAAAAAGTGGAAATATATTGAAGGATTCTCTGGTACGTCAAACTCTTCATTGAAATGTCGACCTCTGCCCATATGTGTAGAATGATATCTCAGCTGGGAGACTCATTATCTTCAGTTCAATGCATGAGAGGAAAGGTATTATAAAGCGTTCTATTTAGTGGACAGTATGGGGCCATAAGTAGGGCGGCGTTGCCAAACTTAAGCCCCGTGGTGTCACCTCTCGGTCAAGATGGCAATTTCTTCCGAGACGGCACTAAATTTAAGTTGCTCAAGGGAATATTTGCAAATTGGGAAACTTCCAGGTAAGAAAATTGCGTACTTATAGCATAATTCTAAGTGAACTTTCATACTGCTAATATAGCAACATCGCAACTTGGACCTTAGGAAGGTTTTTAAGGGAAACGAATCTCCATAAAAGATTTCTCCTTATAACGTCTGTACTTCAATGCCTATTTTCCCCCAACGTATAACGCAGGTAGTTGATCATTTTACCTTCTCAAAAATTAAACTTTAGTTCTAAATATTCACCCATTATCTAGAAAATAAACAAAAGTAATAATTAACAGGTCGAAAATGATTTACTTATCTGATGTAAACAAGAAACTCTCAACATTTATTCTTTCTTAATAGAATGATTTCTCATAATCGAAAACGATCATCCGCATCATAAAATCTACTAATCGAACAAGCGTAGAATATCTCCGCACATCGCACTTAAGGTAGTTTGAGCGAGATAGTTCCCTAAACGGTTAAAACTTCACAAAGGAAGGTTCTTTGTGATTCTGAAGAAGTTCCGGAGTGACTGTATGATTTATTTTAAGAAATAGTTCAGAAAAAATACAAAATAATGCTGTTGGTTTTTAGTCGACACCTAGGTGTTACAAGCTCCCCATTTTTTAAATTATGTCTCCTTGAAGAGCATTCACGCACATTTCCCATGTAAAATAGCCGGTATTTTTTTTTTTTAATATCTCAGAAAATAGTGTGGCTGATAATATGGGGCTGATATTTTGGTATGTTTGAAATGGTGAGATATTTTTCATTAAAATGACACTGAATTCATTGAATCTAGGTGAAATGATGTTTCACTCAAGTAACCTTAATAACCATAGAAATATAACGGCCAAACCTTTTTGACACCTCTGGGACTTAAACTTTAGGCACTCTCCTTAGGATATACTCTGTACACGATCGCATTTGGTACCGGGACTATATTTCGAGGGATCGCAACAGTACCGCATCCCAATTCATACTGGTCATGTATTATATTTAATAGGGGACGTATAATAATGCCGATTTCACGACGACGTGTCTGAAAACTGTATTACATAACTTTCCTTGCGATACGACCTTATCGCTGGAAAACTCATTCCACATCCATAGTTAAAGAGCCATGCGTAAGATGCGAATGGCTCTTATTGATCTGCAACAATACGTCTCTTTCAAATGCTGGGGAGATCTCTTTTTCCGTATCTTTCAATAGTATTGAAGATGGCTTCTCTCCATCTCGAAAGCCCTATGTGAGAAAATTCATCGCCGTTGAAGTATCGGCGCATCAAAGGAAGGTTTCAAAATTACAGACTTGGATCGGGAAGAAAGGGCTTGAGAATTACCATCGCAGTTAGATAGAGGAAGAGAAAAAATACCCAGGAAAGCATAAAAATCGACGAAAATAATAGTAACACGGGCTAAATGCGTACGAGGAGGAATAAGAACATGGATGGCGTAATGGAGATAGAATACAGATGTAAGTGATGGATAGGAAAAGATTATTAATAGTGTAATCTACTGATAAAGGCAAGTTGAAATGAGAGCGTATGATCCTTAAGATTATGACGAGGAATCCTCTCTGTTAGCGTCGTCTTAATTCATTCATAGGTTGTTCAATCCTAAGATTGGTTGACTGCAGCCCTCCATCCTTCCCTATCTAATGCTACTTCCCTTACCTCCTAGTATCTCTTCCTATATACTTTCATCTTTATTTGGTCTTTAAACTTCTTCCTGGGTCTTCCTCTGGGGAATCTTCCCTCTTTTTTGCCAACAATTACGATGGCTGTAGCAAAATAATTATTATCTTCGTGATGTAAACTCAGACATTTAAACTACGCTCTTCCCATTAGTGGTAGCAAAAGTCAAAGAATTCAGTCTTTATAAGACACTGTCTCTGGCGTTACTCGGTTACACTCCTTCATAATGAATGCAAAACAAGATCTTTGGTATGATTCCACACTTTATTTAAAGCAACACGACCTAAGTTTTAGCATTCTGATGATTCAGCCGAAACCTTGGTTGTGTTGCTTTAAGTTTTTGCCGTTCACCATTGGTTGCCCAATCCTAAGATTGATTGACTACAGCCCTCCACCCATCCCTATCTAATGCTAGTTCCCCTACTTCATGGTATCTCCTCTTATGTACTATTCTCTGTATTTGGTCCATGAACTTATTCCTCGGTTTCCTCTGGGGACTGTACTCTCAATTTTTCCTTAATTTATATTCTTCACAAACCCATTGTGTCTCAGGGTGTCTAATCCATCTTGTTCTCCTTTTATCATAAGTGTTTTTTTGTCTATATGGTGGTGTCCTTTCCTCTTCTACTCTTCTGTACACCTCATGATTTCTTTTTTAGTTTGTTTATTTTATCTTCAGCATCCTCCTCCAGCACCAAGTTTCGAAGACTTCTAGTCTTTTCCGGTCAGTTTTTCCAATGGTCCATGCTTCCAATCCATAGAGTGCTAAGCTCCACACGAATGTTTGCACATACTGTTTCCGCATATGCGTCGTATATGGTCGGTTATTTAAATAAATTATACGTTTAGAAGATATTCAAGCACAAATCAGAGTAAAGATTAATGGCAATATTCTCTTGAAAGTTAAAATAAAAATACAGAATAATTATTCCTAAATATTAATTCCGTGAATTGTTTATTTTTGAGTGCTAGCACAGTTTGTTATTTCATTTATTCTGTTATTTACTTTTCATCAAAAAAATCATTCTCGAAATTAAGCGTGGGACCAAACCGTGATATTCCAAAAATTCCTGGATGTATTGTAGCATATATAGCATGTGTTGTAGGTTTGAGAGTCGAGTGAACATTGAGTGGTGGACAAGATAGATGTTCAAACACGTTATAAATGTAGTTTATGCTATTTATTTAAAATTTTAATAACATATTCAAGATCATAAACTTTTAAAGACATAATAATTAGATATTTTCGTGGTACTATCTTCTTTTGCCGCTGATACTTCATCGTTATTCATTAATCGTTATCACGCTTTTGCCGCTGATATTCATTGTCGTTCATTAATCGTTATCACGCTGGTGTTCAGCGTGATAACGATTAATTACTAGTAAGATATGGCGTTACCTCAGTGAAACGCCTGTACGTTTTTAAACTAATACAATAATTACTATTATAATGGAAAATTTTCCTTTTGAGAAACATGGGATTAAACAGCCAGATTTCAAAAATCCATGGAAAATGATGAATGTGAGTTTTTGTAGGTTTGAAAGTAGTGTGAAAATTAAGCGGCGTATTAAACAAAAGTTCAAACACGATATAAATGTAGATAACGCAATTTATTTCAATTTTTAATAATATATTCAAGCCCATGAACATTTTAAGCTTTAATATTCAGATCTTTCATTTGTAACCTCTTCTTTTGCCGCTGATGCTTTGCTGGTGTTCGGTGTGATAACTTTTAAATATTAGTGAGAAATGGAGTTTCCTCAGTGGAGTACGCCTATGCTTTTTTAAGCTAACACTACCTTCTTCGTAAGTTGTCAATTCTGAGGTTGGTCTGCAGCAGCTCGCCACTCCGATCTTCGTTCTGCTTTCCTTTTTATCTCTTCAGAGCAGGTACAGGTGCTGTCTATGTAGAACAGTCTTGGTCTTCCTCGACGGTTTCTTCCTTCAATTATGCCTTCTATTATTGTTCTAATTATATGATGACGACGTAATGAGCCCTATTAATTTGGCTCGTCTTTTTTGAGTGCTAATCCATTACACCCTTCTCTCTTTTGCTCTATTAAAAACTATCTTCACGAGTTATTCATTTTACCCAGCTGACTTTCAGCATCCTACGGTACTAACACGACGGACAGGAAGTACTCGGATGTAGAATGTGCGCCATTAATTTTTCTCGTTTTTTATGCTATTAATAATGTCCTATTTTGTGCCCTTTTAAATACTTCTTCATTAGTTATTCATTATACCCAGTTGACTATCAGCATCCTCCTATAATAACACTATAATTACCATTCAAATTAAAAGTTTACCCTTTTCGGAATGTCAGAGTCGGGATTCGGACCCGAGGCCTCGAGACAGGAGGCATGAATTCTATACTACCCAAGCTCAATCCAATCCCTTTAGCTCAGCGTTCGCGCTTATTGCGAAATGTAACAATTTGGACGTAGGACGAAAAGCGATTGCGTCGCCGGGGTCGTGAACTTTTGGCGCTCGTCTCATTTGCGTTTTCCTTTTCGCGGTGAAAGTTCGTTAAAAGCGGCCGCATTATCACTGTTGGGCGGATGTGATTGAAAACACAATTTGTCGCCCGTGTCTCCTTTGTTTGCCTTCGGTGATGAAAGGTTTTCATATGCTCTGTTCCGGCGCCGCTCGCCAGTTGTTTCAGTGAAGGACCGCGATGATTTTCACGTTCTTCTTTTTCTTCGCTCGGCAAATAAGTCCAGTGTGTTTCGTCGTGTTGCAGTCGCCGCGGAGGAATTGAAAGCATTTGACGCTAATTTTCATTCGAGTGTAATTTTTTTATTCCGGCTAAACGTTTAGTGATTGGTTTATTTTGTCTTAATGGGATTCTCCGGGTGGGTAGAAGACTTTAACATCAGAGTTTCAATATCTTTTAAACACAGTTGAGTTAATTAATTCTCACCCGAGATTTGCTTTCATCTACTACAAGTGTAATGCTTATGGGAACACATTGGTGATATTCCGTGAATAAAGTACATCAACAATATTTTTTAAATGCGAAACATTTTGCTCCTTGAAAATTACTTCTTTCCTCGGATATCTACGGTATAGATTCAATTGGGGTCTTATCAACCTTGTCTATTAATCCAGACAGGAGTTGCTGGTGGGAAATATAAGTATGGGTATGCAGTTATTACCAAGGAAGTGATGATCTTATAAAAAAATAACACCTTTTTTTATCCCACCTTGCTTTAGAAATTTGCTTCGTAGGATTTGAATTAACATGATCCATGAGAAAGAGTGCACATTTCTCCAGGTCCTTGTAAGATTTGTTCCTCGTATATCTAAGTTTTAAGTCCTTTACTCGAAGACCAGTCTCAAGTATCATTAATACATCCTCATCAGAGGCATGTTAGTGTGTTTTGGAGATAAACTGTCACCTTTATGCACTACCACCATGCCACCATGAAGACCAGACTCGAAAGATGAAGAACAGAGATATACGTGGAATTAATAATGAGCCAGATATATCTGTACTACCTCAAGTAGATGCAAAATGGATTGGCAATGTTTAAAGATGGGTGAAAGAGTCATCACTGAAATTTACATAGGATTCCAGATAAAAAAGATTCAAGGATGTGGAAGATTTGGGTGGAAGGACCCGATAAGGAAAGATCTTCGAACAATGGGAATGGTATATTAAGTGGCAGACTGACAACGCTGGAGAGAAGTTGCTATCAATGGAAATAGCCGTATTGGCTTCTATGTCCACGGGAGAAAAAAAGACCAAAAAATTATAAAAAACAAAATAAATAACTGATAGGTATTAGCTCATCTACCGCCAACCACTACATTGATGGTTTGGATTGCTCATACACTTGCCAGTGCCTAAGTCAAAAATTTTTGCATAAACAGGCTGAGAGTTTTATAGAAAAAAAACCAGGAGGTTAATTTAAATATCGACCATTTGTATATGGTTTGATCATTTTTGGGGGTTGGACCCGATATAATCATGAGAGCTTGCAGTATTGATGGAGTTTTGGCATACCTTGGTCAGAATTTTAGTACTTAAAAACTAAGAAACTGTACTGAATTAGCAATAAAGAGCTGAATATGAAATGCTCGTACCAACTTTCCTGGTTTAGCAAAAAATCGAGATGATCGACATTGAGGAGATAACCAATGAGCCCATTATTTGCTGAGCTAATAAACTCATTTGTACTTATTATTATTAAATTGCATATTAATATCGTTTGTGAGGTATTGTTGACAATCAGCCTCTGTATCGCATATATAAAATATTATTTCAGGAGTTCGGGTTGGTGTGGTGGCTAGAGTACTGGCTAACAATACGGGCGGCCAGGGTTAAAATCCCTGCAGAGGAGGATATTTTTCAGAGGAAACCCGATCTCTACTTGAATGTGGAAGTCACAAACTTCAACTTGATCAAGTACTGGCTAACTATAAGGGCGGCCAGGTTTCAAATCCCTGCAGAGGAGGATGTTTTCAGAGGAAAACCGAACTCCACTTTAATGTCTTGTAGAGGGCACTTCAAGTACAGCACTCTGTCTGTCGGATGATACGTTAAACCGTGGTCCCCTTGGCGCCTTTCGTTAAGAGCTGGCTAATGCCGACACCGGGTTTCTATCCACCCTTCCTCCCTTACATGTTCCCTATGGCGCAAATGACCTTAGCAGTCGGTAGCATGACCAAAATATCCACCAAATCCAAATATTATTTCACCATTATGAACGCTAATAATTTGAAAACGCGGAGCGTACATGCCTGAACTTTTAATCAAGTTCAAACTCTACCATTATTTAGAAATAAATTGCAGTAGCATGAAAGTTAGAATTAAAAAAAAATTAACGGCGGATATCGATTACGATCAATGTCGAACTCTGCTCTTAATTTTTAAAAGTGTGACTTTTTCTTAGGATAAGCCATCACAGGTTTTACGGCCACAAACCTATAATGCCTAACACAACAATATCTCAAATATTATTAACCACATCACGAAATGTGCTGATCCCATGGTAAATGAGATTGAATCGACAATCCCGGAGCCTTTCATGGGATGGTTTGAAAATCAAAGAAGTCCTGGACATGAGGATGTGGGGGAAAAGATCTCGTGGTAATAGAAAGAAAAAGAACTGGTACTTACCGGGCATTAGAGCGGAATTCCGGCGTTAAGGGCAAAGTGAATCGTACAACTGGACATCCAAAGAAGCAGCTAGGTGCCTGAAACGACATAGCAACGATATGAAAATTAATTGATCGTTTACTCACTAGCTTTAAAATGCTATCTTATAATTGTTTTGGCTAATGGGAAATTTTCAAGTGCTACAGGTACGGGAGAAGATTCCACGCAAAGTAAATTGTAATTTTCAGCGATAGTACATCAATAAATGGGATCATGAGGTACATCATAGTTCTCAAAGTGGATGTAGTACGGCAAAGGCAGCTGTCTCTCGCTTCACCTCCCATACAGGGCCCCTTTCCCTGTTGAGTCCCCTTTTCCCACTATTTATATGCACAAATCTCCTCGTAAGCCATGAATTTCCTCTCCTCTACACTGATTCCGTGGTCGATGAGAGCTTGGTAGGCGTTTTGCCTCGCCGAGTCCCTTCAATTACGGATGTGCGATAATGTGAATGCATCGATACTGGGACACCAAAATAATATTTTAAATGATAATACAATACCGTCGGATTGAAAAAAGTATCAAAACAATCCGATGTAGAATTTAACACTCATCCGAGCCTGAGTAGGAATCAGGAGAATATAATTTTTCAACCTCTCGGAATGCTTCTAGCAATTCATAGAAATAATATTTCAGCTTAAAATGGCATTCATACAGTGAAACCTCTCTTAACGACAACTCCTATCAAGCGACCACCCCTCTCATTGACCATTTTTCTGCGGAACCGTCGGCCGTCGCTTAGTTCCGGTTTGACTCTATGTGTACCTCAAATTAATATGTATTGAAATATCCCAGGAGCAACTAAACTATGAGGAAATTAACGCCATCTGTATAGGTATTAACAAAACTGTCACTTTAAGAGTCGCATATTTTTTTGAAATCAGCCACCCGTTCATTTGCATAATATGTGCTCCTAGAAACTGAACCCCTGTCGAAGGACCAACCATCTTAACGACCATTTTTCAGTGGAACCGTCGATGGTCACTTAACGCAGGTTCCACCGTATCACTATATTCTCTTTCAAGACTGCCCGGAGTATTCTACTGACTAAAAAGACCACTGCACTGAACGCTTTGGGAACCATTCAAGTAAACAAAGCCCATATCTAGCTCATTGGGAGAACCATCAGTAAATATAAGCAATGGCGTATGGAAAATAATCAAAATAACGTAGAATAAAGAAAGATTTAGTACTCTAGCAGGAAGCCAACTTCAGTTCAAAAGTAACGTCAGATAATAGGGTTATGGGAGGAAAAAAGCATAAATAGGATCAAATTTATCTAGGGAAACATCTGGAAAAACTAGTTAAGAAATAATCTCTGGCCTTGCCGAAGCTTAAATAACCTACACCAGTTTCAATTAAAAAAAAATGCAGTTTTGATCCGATCCAACCCATTTTATAACTGTGCCGTGCGTGGACTACTGGTCTATTATGACCAAAATTTCAGCTCGATATCTCAATTTTCACGGCAGTTATCGTGTGAAGAGACAGACAGACAGACATAGCTAGATGGACTCGTAAGGTGATGCTGATCATTTCTATATATACTCTTCCATACCTGCCACGCCTCTATCAATGCTTTATATTTCTGCTGTGACAAAATCATTATACACCACCCACGTATCGGTGCTGGGTATAATAATGACAAAAAGATATATGAAACTATGAAAGGAATCACTTTAACTACAGACCGATGCCTATTTGGATGATTTTGAGAACATGCTCACCGAAAGAAAATGAATACTAAACTAATGGTAAGTTTAATACACGGAAGTACTATGTCACATTAAAAATGTGATGAAAGAGACTAAATAGAAGGAAGGTTATGAGAACTAAGGAAAGGGGAGCGTTTAAGACACACTGCACGAGTATAAGTGAAGCAAAATAGGTTTGCAAGGCTGGAGAATTGTGGAGGATATATTTATTTTATTTATTTATTTTTAATTTGAGAAAATGATCACATGCATGAAACAAATTTATAGTGAACACATAAAAAACAACAAAGGATATAAACGTAAAAACATAACAAGAAGAAGGTAACAAATATAATCCAACATGGGGAGATAGAAAAAATCACTATTTTCGGGAATCACTTAAGGCTGGTTTAGCGAGGACGATAGAAGATAAGGTGAAAAGGTCCAATGTTCTAATGAGCAGAATTTACAAGAGAAGAGAGGCGAAAAATGAAGGAGCTCTTGGTGAGAGATAATCTGTGAGTGTGGAGCAATGAGTGAGTTCTGGTGTGTCGGATGGGTATTCTAAAATTCATCAAGGAAACAAGGTCAAGGCAGTCAATGGTTGAGTTTAGTGTGCTATGGATAAGTTTGCGATAAATTTTTAGGAAGAAATTTTCAAGTATATTAACGGAGAGTGAGGACAAGACGGCATCAGAGAGTAGGTTGCGGAGATTTGGTACTCTATTTTTAACAATATGTGCGAAAAAGATATTATAAGAGAGGTTAAGCTTAGCAACAGTTACTAATGCTTTTGCCTACCCATAGAAAGAATGGCGCAATTCGTATGTATGTAGGGAAATTATCAAAACACATAAGAAATAACAAGAGGAATTACGGAGGTAGATAAAAGCAATGGAAGACGAATTGGCAATACGGAATCCAATTAGTAATGAAGTAACTAACATAATTAAAATAATATAATAAAAATAAAGTTTATTCCACAGCACCAAATACATTTTACAGTGACATTTATTGCAAATATAGGGAATATAGGCCCCCCTTCGTAGAAACTCCATTTTCGGGTTACCGACTCGTTCTGAATTCATAAAAATGACGTGAATGCCTTGTAAAATAAGTAACAATAACATTATACTTGAGCTGGTATAATTCCAAAACTGCTGGTAAACAAGGAAGCGTAGGGAATTTACCTTGGTAAAAGTTTTCATATCAAAAACAAAAAAACACACCAAACAAAGAAACCTGCTGTGAGCTATACCATTCACACACAGTTGAAATAAAGTTGGTAAATCATCAATTGCAATTAATCTTTTTTTTACACTTCTACAATATTTACATTGATTTTTATATTAGCAATAAATTGAGGTAAAGCACTATACATTTTGGACTCGAGGAATAAGTAACTCTGCATAAAAATTTCTGTTTTAGGTCTAAACATGGTTACATTGACATAGCTGCGCAGCTCATGCACTCTTGGTGTTTTTTTCACCGCCACGATTATAAAAATCTTAAAGACCTCATAAACAAATTAATGTCTCAAATGTAAAATACTTATTGCTTGAAAAGTAGAAAGATATGCGCTTTATTTGGTGCCAGTAGCATAACCCTTATTATCTTTTTCTGGGATAACAGAAGAGGTTGCATATTAGTTATGATGTATACTCCCCCAGTACGCAATTCCGTATTATAATCTTCAATTAATTTTAGCTGAGTATACCATTTAGAAAGAATTCAGAAATTAAAGAATAAAAAAGCACCTTATACAGTAGAAATACCAAAAAAAGGAGAGAAATATTGGTGGAAGAAGCGATGTGGGCTGATTAACATCGATACTGGGGACAACGATAATATTGGAACATCTTTAGGCATAGATACCGGAAATGTCTTCCAATCAGGGCGCAATTTATGGTGTAATTAGTGCTGACCTTCAGTTCTCTTAATGTGCGAGCGGAGGCGGCAGCATAAATTATGATAATTGGACACGGGGAGGCGTCTATTCTCACCCGGTATTGATTAATCATCGTGAGGACTAGTCTCGCGCCTCCAGGTGGAGCTCAAGATGGAATACGCTATGAGCGATAGAGAGCCAGTCAGTAGATAGAGAAGCCCCTCACCATTTCTTTTCCATTAAGGGGCAGGAAAGCAATTAGGAGCCTTTTCTTCTTCTTCAGTAAATGGATCAAGATTCACATCCTGTTCCTGATACCATCTTCGGATCGCTCGAACAGCATTACGTTGGCTAGTTTTCCAGTGAAATAATGAGACGGTTGGGCAAATTTTGTCTTAAATGGCTGCACATTTTTCGTTCTTCGCAACCTATAAATTTTTTTCTCTGATTTTAATATATTGGAGTTTTTTTCTTTACATATCGTACGTTATACTATCACGAGATGCAAAACCATATTCGGCAAGATTTCAATTCAGCTGAAGAGATTTTTTTATGTTACTTGTAGAAAGGACCTACATCTCGTGACCGTACATAAATACCGGAAAAACAGCCAATTATTTAGAAAATTCAATAAACTTTGTTTAAGTTTCAGTGTTTCGCAAATTTTCCCGCAGATGCACTTAAATTTTCCAACTGTGTTTGAAGTATATTCCTCAATAATGGGGAATACATCACATCCGAAACATTTTCAGATCAGAAAATCTTCAGTTTGGTGACAGTAGTTGAAAATAATTTCGTAAAAAAACAATGTTGACAGAAATTGTTCACAAACAGGAAAGAACGCAAAAATTGAATGAGAGAAAAAATATGCGGCATACTATTTCAATTAATATTGTTAAATAACATACCACAACTAAAGGATACTGAAGTTTCCATTAATGTTACTACTGAGACTTTTACTTTTCTGTTCAAGATATTCACCGGATGAATCTAAAAACGAGGGCATAAAATTATAATAACCCATGGTTTGGTATGGAGCGCTATGTTAGAATCATCACAGAAAAGGGATTTATGGAATGTAATTAAAGATGAACCTAATCTTCAGACGCGGGAATGTAAATTTTTGCGGGAAGAAGAAAGAGGGGATCCATGAACGGAAAAAAACTGAAATTTGACTTTTAAGAGGAAGAAAAGAAGAGAGAGACATGTTAGTGGAAGAGATATAACAAACGTATACGCATATATAGCGGAAAAACGATCCATAAGGTTAAACTATAGTAAGATTATACGAGAATTGAATATATCCAGCTACCATGTGGCTAGAGAAAAATAATGGCGTTTCAGTTTGCTTTGAGGGAGAAAAAAATATTCTTAACTGAGAAATAAATGTTTGAAAATATTTTGAGAGTTATTTCTGCAATTTTATCGATTTGATTCCGTATGTCAGCATAATCAGAGCAGAAGATTTAGTAAGCTTTGGATTCCTGAGAAGAGTGTGTAGTGTGGATGAAGTCGGATGGATGTAGTAGGGAATGAGTCGGACATGAAAGATGGATTTGATGCTTCAACGACGCACTAAGAGTGAAACTTGTATTAAACGGTCACCACCGGACCCACGAGATAATAGCCGCTTAAGGAGGTGACCGCTTAAAGGAGGGAAAATTTATATTCCTCATAAAGCACACTGTATGCGAAAGGAGTCAGAGGAGTCAAGAACTTAGAGTATATGAAGGAAAATCTAAGTTTGAATCAAAGTTCATAGAGTATAAATAGAGAGACACTCAGCTCAACACTTCTATATGAAAGGAGTGAGCTACATTAAAACAATGCAGTTGAAAGAATGGATAAGTGTCGACCAACGAAACAGTTGTATGAAAGAGGAGAGCACGATGTGAGAGTAAGAGGTAATCCGATAATGATTTGGGCAAATGCGGTTCAAAGTACTGTAAAAAGTAGGGTATTAGAAGTCACTGCGCTAACATATCAAATGTGGTTTAAGGTAATCTAAAAAGGAGGGTATTAAGTGAACGGCAGCTGAGGTTTGGAGTACAGGGAGGGGTAGTTGAAGCTTCGACGAAAGTAGAATAGCGAAGATTACAGTGGTATGGGAATGTGATGAGAAGGGAAGAGGGGCATGTCTTGAGGGGAATGATGGACCTGCAGGTGATCAGCAAATGACCCCAGAGGAAGACCTAGGAGGAGATGGATGGATTTCATAATAAAAGACCTGACAGAGAAGGAGCTAATACCTGATGGCACGAAGGGCCGGAGAGAATGGGGAGGGGATCGGGTTGGTGTGGTGGCTAGAGTACAGGCTAACCATGCGGGCGGCCAGGGTTCAAATCCCTGCAGAGGAGGATGTTTTTCAAAGGAAACTCGATCTCTACTTGAGTGTCTTGTGGAGAGCGCATCGAGTAGAGTACTCCGTCTGTCGAATGAGACGTTAAACCGTGGTCTCCTTGGCGCCTTTCGTTAAGAGCAGGCTAATACTGCGGCCGGGTCTCCATCCACCCTTCCTCCCTTACCTAAGGCGCAAATGACCTTAGCAGTCGGTCGCCTCCCCAAAAATCTAATCCAATCCAGAATGGGGAAGGATAGTGAGGAACAGCGACCCCTAGTCTCTAGGGATAAAGCTGAAGAAAAAACAGAAAAAAAGGAGGGTATTTGAATTCACCGTATCAACAAATCAATGTGCGAATGTGACAGAAGCGAAAGAGGTATGAAAAAAAGGGGCATTATAGGGGAAATTATTCACAAAGAAGCACCTTCTCATGCCTAAGGGTATTAGCTAAGCTTCTTTTGACGTTATCCATCCCAAAAAGGAATAGCGTCAGTATAGGGAAAATTTAAATAACGCCTGACTGAGACATTTGAGTGTACTAGAGATGAGAAAGAGTGCCTTCAAGAATGTGAAATGAAGGCATATGAGATATCACCCGACTATTCCTTTCTTGCTAGATTTTTTTACAGTTTCATACGATAATGGCTTTAAATGAACGGCAGCTGAGGAAAAGCGACCCATTGTGATAAACGAAACGGCTTCTCCAAGAGACGCGACACTTGTGGTTCTGTCGTGGGCAATGCATTCTCCGAGCGCAAACTTTCGGATAGCGGGGATTTAAATGTGTTTGTAGGCAGTTTCAACATGAGGCACCGCACCTTTGTGACGTCTCCACATGCCATGAAATACGGCTTTCATTTTTATCCCGCTGGGGCCCGGATCTCGGGTGTCAGTATCCTCCCTCCAAGGAGGATGACGTGGAGGTATCACACAAACACTCAGACAGGTATTCCCTAACTTTCTCCACCACAATAATGCGTTCTGCAATTTTTTTGGACGGCGCTTGGAAAGAAGTGAAAAGGGACTGGTGAGGGACAAAATAAAGAAAGAATAAAATGGAAGCATCTAACGAATAAATTTGACGTTTTGACTCTTTACTCCGGGTGAATTGCACGCTAGACGTAATTGAAACACTTGGTTTAGTTTTCAATGCAAAAAGAATGGGATTAGCAAACCTAAATTTTCAAAACAAAATGTACTTAATCGACCAACCAATCGAAACATGGAGACTTGAAAATTGGTCACCAATACGTTCATTTACAGTGCCATGGGAATTAGTACCTTGCCTTATATAGTAAAATAAATGTTAGTACCACGTGGAATATTTAAGAAACAGGCATCAGGGAGCCAATCAACTAATCAGCTACATTACGAGTCAACTAGCTTACTTCAAAGTCTCATTGGAATCCATTATGGTTTCGTTATCGATTACGGGAAAAAAGACATTTCAAAACTCTCTTCTCTTCCAGGTTTTCTACATCTTCAAGGGCCAACCTTTCTCTACAAAAACAAACTTACTACAACAAAAAAATAAGTAGTACATACTTTTTCGCCTCAGCATACCATCTACCCTTCTTCATCCCCTCCTAGCTCTTTAACTGGGAATACCCTTAAAGGTGATGCGGGGCTCATAAGATGGTTAAATGCTTACATCCACCTTTTTCAAAATCTCAATCTCCACTATTACACTTTCTTGTAAGGGAATTACTTTAATTTTTTCCGAAACCATTTCTCCTTCCCTCCACGCAACGTACTGTTTTGTTTATTTTTTCCGTTCCTCCCTCTTTATTTGCCTGTGTTTCTCTACCTTTTTCCCCTCTTGCCTTTCGGAGCATCCGAATCTCATCGCATAAATTGTCTCTCTGCCCCTAGAGTGGTGGCGTGATGAATTTCCCCAGACCGCGTCATTCCAAAACTCGCCTCGAAGACGAGAGAAGAGTTACACACCCTACCTTTTCCACCCTTTAGTCTCGCACGCATTATCTAATGGCTTCTGCCACCTACCTCCCTCCCTTCTGGGACGTTAAAAGAAGTCTGGAAAGGTGTACGTAAGGCGGGCGGGGATGGGGGCGAGGAGCGGAGGGACGAAGATTGAGAGGAGGGAACGTTTGCACGGCCGTGAGGGAATAAAATAGGAATTTAGATAAGCGGAGAATGAATAATACGTTAGAGATGTGCGGGGTAATTGTACTCTGGGCTATTTATTTTTCCTTCTACGTCCCGGACGAGGGAAAATGGCCTTATCCAATGCTACACGTGGGGCTCATTACGAGACCTTTCTCACACAAGTGCCTACTGGCATTTACGACCATTCTTGTATAAGTTACTCACACATACATACCTACCCATCAACCTCTTTCCTTCCGGAGTAGACAATGTCAAAGAACTTATTCATGACTGTTAGGCGTAGGAAACTTGCCCTCTTTTAATAATTTCCTCTATAATGCCTTATTCTCGTATACTACCCTACTTTTCCGCCTCTATCACATGTTGAAATGGCTTCATACACGCTTCACTACTCTTTAAGGTTCCCCATATTCCCCTCTTTGGAGTCAAAATTGAAGAGACAATTTTATTAAACAGCATCAACCTCTCCCGCTTCATTAAACGTTTAAGTACTCTTTGTTCCAAGGAGTGAACTGGGAACGACTGAGATAAGAGAGAGCCCAAGCCAGCGAAAGCGATCTCCAGGAAATTTAACTTTATTTTGTTACAACTGAATCTTTGGGACCCAGAAAATGATAAAGATTATGCACCACTAACTATATCACTCTAAAATTTGAAAATACTAAGAAAATTCAAAGAGTTTGTTCGGGTTCTACTAGCTGCTCAAGGTATGTCGACTAGTACTGAAGAAAGAGGGCATTGTGACAGCACGGTTCGAAGGAATATAAGAAGAAAATCTCATAACTTAAAGTGGTAAGGAATCTACTTTAAAAAACCGGGGGGCATCATTAATGCATTGAATTGTACAGATTTGAGATAGCAGTGTAATTAGGTCTTACGACCTTCACTTCCTCAATCAAACTTTCTATAATATAAATATCGACAAGGGAAGCTTTCACTTGGTGGAAGGACATCATGATGATCAAGATAAAGTTTGACTTCCAAAATTTATTTAAAATTTACAGACTGGTTTCGGCTGTCAAGCCAACTTCAGGTACAAAATCTCTGGTGTCTGTCATTTATATGTTTCACAGAGTCATGGGAAACAGTTTGGAAGTGGTGGGAGGTAATTGGGGGGAGGGGTGCACAATTGTTGGTGGAACAAGGTGAAGGTTCCTTTCCTTTCCAAAGTGAAGACTCACCTTCACCTTGTTCTCCAAACAATTGTGCACCCCTCCCCCCGATCACCTCCCATCACTTCCAAACTGAGGTTTCCCATGATCCTCTGAAATATATATATAAATGACTGACACCAAAGATTTTGAACCCGAAGATGCCTCGACCACCAAAACCGGTCGGAAACTATTAAATGAATTGTGGAAGTCACAAAATTTAACTTGATCAAAGTACTGGCTAACTATACGGGCGGCCAGGGTTCAAATCCCTGCAGAGGATGATGTTTTCAGAGGAAAACCGAACCCTACTTGAGTGTCGTGATGAGCGCACTTCAAGTACAGTACTCCGTCTGTCGAATGAGACGTTAAACCGTGGTCCCTTTGGCGCCTTTCGTTAAGAGCAGGCTAATACTGCGGCCGGGTTACTATCCACCCTTCCTCCCTTACCTGTCCCCTATGGCGCCAATGACCTTCGCTGTCGGTCGCCTCCCCAAAAAATCCAATCCATTCTTGATCATTAATTCTATAATCCAATCCAATCTTGATCATCATTTCCAAAGAACCATTATCGCACGGAGTATATACGAAAGAACTGCTTTCCCTTTGGAGCAGGCAAAATAAAAGGCTCACGAGGCTGTGCACCTGAGTCGAAAACGCTCTTTTAGTTCTGGCATCTGCCGCAGTCTAGGAGAGATCTTCGCCTTCCTCTCTATTACCCGCCCCGGACAACACCGCCATTGATGGTGCAGGGTAAACTGCCTGGCAGAGGTTCGCGAGAATGTCAACTGTGACATAATTAAGCGTAATTTTCAACCTATAGATAAAAATTCATAAAGCTAAAGAATATCCACTCACAGTAAGTGCAAAGATTTTTATAAATTTACATCGTACGCGTAAGGGCGATTACTTGTTTTTCGAAAACTTCACGTTCTTCCATTGTTGAAAGAGTCATGTAAACAGGAATAAGCGAAAAGTTACAACATCTATTGTTAATATTAACGTCTGCAGAATACCGTGGTATACAGTGCCTTTAAATTATTTCTTTTACGCCTAGGAAAATGGCTCTTTTAGATCTTGTTAACAAGATGCCCTATCATAGCATAAACCTTTCGCTTCTCTTAAATTCACACATCGATTTATACACGTTCATCCTTTCCTCGCCCACCATACTTAGTACTTCCTTGCTAGTCTTCTCCCACGTCCATCTCACTTTCTCCACCCTTCTCCACACCCACATCTCAAATGCCTTCAGCCTTTTCTCGTCCTCCTTTCTTAGGGTCCACATTTCTGCCCCGCACAACGCTACGCTCCATATTAAGCTCTTCATCAGCCTCTTCTTCACATTCTTACCCAAGGTCCCCGTTATCAGCTCCCTTTTCTAAATAAACGCCTCCTCATCTAACCCTATTCTCCTCCTCCTGTCTTTGCTACTTCCTCCGTTTTCCTCAAGCGTACAGTCCAAGTAATCAAAATTCTCTATTTTCTCAAGTTCTTTCTTTCCAACCAGCTTCGCTTTCTTTGTCAAAGAGAATCTCACTACTTTTGTTTAGTAATGATTTATATTAATTTTTTAATTAATAAAGATCAATTTAAATTTCCAGCTTGTAGTCCCTTTGATGACGACAAACCAACGCCAGATCGTCCGCGAATCTAACCAACCTTAACTGCTGCTCTCCTACTTTGATTCCCATCTCAAGTTCTTCCCATGCCTGTCTTATCATTTCCTTAGAATGGACGTTGAAAAACAATGGCGACAACGGGAACCCTTGCCTTTCCCCGCGGCACTGTTTTCCACCCTGATTCACCGTCAGCCACTCTCACCTGTGCTCTGTGATTTTTCTTTTCTTTCAAATTCTTCCTTTGCCTGTTGAGCGTACCCACTCGGGGCCACCGGCAGCCCAATCAATTGGCCGAAGAGGTAGGCCTTTGGGAGGGGGAACTTTATCCCCGGGAAGAAAAAATTATAGATAATGGAAGAGCAAACAAACTAAAAACTTAGGAAGAACAGGAGGAGGGAAGGGAAGGGCGCTCACCTCCGCTAGCTGAAGGAAGACGACGGGCCAGTCCGACCGTGGCAGCATGAAAAAGGCCCGACCTCACCCCGAGGCATAGCGAATGAGAAGTGTTTCCTCCCGCTCGCTCGTGAAAAATCATGAGCGTAAATGAAACAAAACACGTGCGAAATGCGCACAAAGAAGGAAAGGAGGGAGATTTAAAATGGGAAGTTAATGAACAGATAGAGGCCTACCTCCCGAGGTGCCAACACCTGTATTACCATTTCCTCTGTATAAACGCCAAAATGCAAATGTGACAACAGGCACCCTTATCCCCCGATATATAGCTGCCCTAATTGATTCACCGTCAGCTACCCTAATGTTGGGTCATATTAATACCAATCAGAAACTATTATTGACTTTTAAAAGCTTCACCACAGTGCTACACTATAAAAACAATTCATAATAATTCGGAATTCAAGTAAATTAATAATTTTTAACAAACCTTTCGCTGAATACTTCCCTGGATATAGGCGGATGGGAGCTTGCGACTTTACTGACTTTACTGCTTCGCGTTAATCGGCTACGTTTTGGCAGATTGGTAGTTTCACGTTGTTGGCCTTAAAGCTTCTAAGAAGCAATCAAGTGTACAAATTATTTCGTTTTCGACTAAAAATCTCATTGTAATTACTTCACAAAGGTTGATTGTGACTCCTAAAAAAATTAAAATTTTCCTCGGGCTTGTGTTTCTCCTCTTGGCCCGTCCACGAAATGGTTGCTTCTCTTCTCCTCAAGGGATATCCCGATGGTCACCTGCGAGAGATGTATATAGCATCCCTAATCTCTCCCTTTCTCCCGTGAGCGTTCAAGTTGAAAAAGATCCCCCTCGGCAACCAACACCGTAGAATCCCCGGCTCTCCACTTACTCTTCCCTCGAAACACTCTTCCAATTAAAACCCCCCCGCAAGTATAAATCCTCGCAGCGTCTATTCATTACCTGCGGGCATGGAAGTTCGGAGAATTCCGGCTAATTGCGCAGCGGGTATAACTGTCAATTGGATTCGTCAGGGGGTATTTATAGCCGAAGCGGAGAGCAATAAATTCGCCGAGACAAACGGCGACAGAGCTGAAAAATAAAAAAAATTACTTTTTTAACTTTTTTACCATTTCAAATTCCCTGAATTAAGTGAATACGCCCGTCTACTCGTTTTGACGGGAAAAAAATTATAAGAATTCGGACATCAAGTGAGAGGAAACTGTTTCCCTAAATTTTAATTTGCAGAGAAGGAGAAGTTTTAATTGACCACCAAGGAGGTTTCATCCACAGATACATGCCTGTCTGTTATTGATGGTTGTGGTCCAGACCTGACTCCGGGGAGAATAGCACAGGAATAGCGCTTCCAACGCTTAATGAACGCTTTCAATGGGTAAATAAATTACACGTCAACACAAGGAGAATTGTCAAGGTTTCACAGTAGGAAGGCGGCACAAAGGCAAAGACGCTGAGACCGAGGCTTGCATAGAGGGAGAATTGAATATAATTCATGTAAAACATTTTTTATGATTACAAATAATTTTATATTTTCTCAACTTAGCCGAAAATGGTTTTATCAACACATTTTTTTAACCTAATACCGACCGAGTTAGTAAATATGAAAAAACTTCTATTTCTTCCTTTGATTCTGAATTTTTATATACAAATAAGACATTGTGCAAAGATGAGTGCTTAGAAAAATTGAGATATAATAATAGATTAATGTTGACTTGCGGAAACTCGACTGGAAATTTCGACAGATGGATTTTGTACTGAATAGTAAAAGTTAACTCTGCACAGCAAAGAGACATGGCTCGCTAAAAGATTTTCTCTAGACGTCGCCAGCAACTCTCCGAAACGACTCATGGTTGAAACATGGCGACGCAACCTGAGCCGCCTAGGTTGCGTAAACGCAACATTTAGTTTCCGATGCGAAATCTATGTCACGCAGCATTTATTATATAAAATAAAGATTTAACGCTAGTTACCAAAAACTTCAGGTCTATGAAGACGAATCAAACATTCAAAAGGAGTATTTTTCTAGCTCATAAAAAAATTTCATGAGAGTCACTTGCCCAAAGAATTGAATGATTTGAATAATTTTCATAAGCCCGAAATTGCAAATATCTGATATGTTTTAACAGTAAAAGCAGTCTACCGCTAAAAAGTTTTCTCTAGACGTCGCCAGCAACTCTCCAAAACGCGTCATGGTTGAAATATGGCCAAGGACCCCGAACCGCCTAGGTTGCGTAAACGCAAGATTTAGTTTCCGATGCGAAATTTATGTCACGCGTGATTTCTTCCATTAAAGAAAGATTTAACGCTAGTTATCAAACACTTCAGGTCTAGGAAGACGATTCAAAAATTCAAAAGGAGTATTTTTCTTGCTTGTAAAAAACATATTACTAGAGAGTCACTTGTCCAAAAAATAGAATAATTTGAATAATTTAAAAAAACCCAGAAGTGCAACTATCTATTACGTCTTACCATTAAAATTAGTTTAGACCTTTTTTGTGGAATAGAGAGAAACCAGTTTGAATACAATAATGTAAATCATCTTTTACTTGGATTAATAATAATGTTGAATTTTTGGAACTTCGGCCAAAAATAGCTTGATCAACGCCATGATTTTTTTTCCTTGCCGGATGATTCTGTTGGCCCGTATGTCCCTGGAATCCCGATAGGCTGCTAAGCCTGTCATCAGACATGTTTTATTTTGCATAAACATATTGAAAAACACGCTAAAAATTATAAATTTGCAATGAAAAAATAATTTTACAAGACCGAATTGGAACCCGAATCTCCTAGTTTCCGGTCAGCATATTTAGCCAATTACAACGCCAAGAATAAGAATAATATAAGAACAAGAATACTTTATTTTTCTCTGAGTACATCACCCCTAAGAGCATTACAAAAATTATCAAAAACAATATACAACAAAATAGGCATTAAAAACCACAAAGAGAGTACAAAAGTGTGAGAAAAACTTATTCGATCTTTAACAGTGAGAAATCCAAAGTAAAAAATAAAAAGTTCGGAACTAAAAACAATTTACAATTCAACAAGGATTAAGTACCACAAAGAGAGTAAAATATGTGAGACAAACTTATTAGATATGAACAGTGAGAAGTCCAAAGTACCTAGTTCGGAACTACTTCGCAAGCAGGTAATGAGATGTTTTGGCTTTAAAGGTAGAAAGAGTCTGACTGCATTTGATATAGTTCGGCAGAGAGTTCCATGTTGCGGTGGCGCTGACTACAAATGATAGGTGGTATTTAGTGGTACGATGCGCGGGGCAGTACAGATTGGCAGGGTCACTCCTGGTAGACATGCTCCGAGATAGTGGAGGTCTACTAAATAAGCCTTAGATATACCGAGGTTCTCTCCGGGAAAATAGCACGTGTAGAAATGTGCTGAGCATGTATTGGCGTCTGTTTTCAATACTAAGCCAGGCTAGTTGTGCACTATAGGAAGTGGTATGCTCGGCTCGGTGAATATTAAAAATGTATCGAATGCAGGAGTTTTGCAATCGCTGGAGTCTCTCTTTATGTTCATTAGTCAAGTCACTGAAGACCAACTGAGCAATAATCAAAATGTGGAAAAACTAGTGTAGTGATAAGTAACTTTTTAGAATGAAAAGGTAGTATATGCTTGAAGAGTTTAAGTCGATAGACTGTGCTATTGATCCTATTTGAAATTTGAAGTTCATGGTTGTGCCAAGTGAGGTTCATGTTCATTAACATACCCAGATTCCGAACGACGTTGGAATATGGTACAGCAACGTTGTCTAGAATGACATTGGGAACTTCACCGAAATTTATTTTATTTATGATCCTCGCTGTACCAATAATGATTGATTTGATTTTATCACAGCTTAAGGTAAGAAAGTTTGCTTTGGCCCAGTTTGCCACGGCGTCAATGTCCCTGTTAATTTGAGCGATCCCTTCATTTAGGTCTTGCAGATGACAGTGATAATAAATTTGCAAGTCGTCCGCATATAACATGTACTTACAATTTTTAATTACTTATGGGAGATATAATATGTAGATAGCAAATAACAGGGGACCAAGGACGGATCCCTGGGGGACACCTTTCACAGTTGGTAGCCAGGAAGATAGATTACTCTGAGAGTCCCGAACTGCCCGTTGCAGCCCAGTGAAATACGAGAGAAACCAGTTAAGAGCAGAAGCAGAGAAGTCGAGCAGCTTCATTTTACTGTGACGGCAGGCATGATCAACTCTGTCGAAGGCCTTACTGAAGTCGAATAGGACAAGTATTGTTACCTTCGACTGGTCAATAGCTAGACGGATGTCGTCCGTGACTTTGATGAGAGCAGATTGGGTGCTGAAGCTCTTCCTAAAACCCGATTGATAGGGATACAGTTTATTTTGACTGGTGAGGCAGTCGAGAACTTGCTGGTGCACTATTCTCTCAAGAACTTTTGATAGAGCACATAATAATGATATAGGGCAATAGTCGTTAATGGTCATAGGATTTTTAGATTTTTTTATTGGTACAACTGTTGATGTTTTCCAAGTTGATGGGAAGACTGATGTCAGAATGGAATGATTGAAAATATCACGAATGAATGAGAGTAATACGTCTCCAGCTTTAATAATGAAGTCTATGGAGACATTATCAACACCCACAGAGTTGGATTTAAAGCTGCGAAGAGCTTTTTGTAGTGACTCTAATGAAATATTTTTAAAATAAAAGTTACTGTCATTAAAAGGCATAACAGGGTCTAAACGAGCTAAATTACTTGAAAAATGGGTGTTTTTTCCGGGCCAGACTGCCGGTGAAGTGTTCATTAAACTGGTTCAACGAGAAGTTGCAATTATCTATTGCGTCCCGTTGCCGTATTAGACCAAGAGTTAGCAACTGTCGCCGAACACTATTTGAATCCTTAAGAGAAGGAAGGGCAGAAGCATAATACGAGCGTTTGGCGTCAAAAATGAGCGATTTGACCTTATTCCTAAGAGATTTAGGTTTTGAAAAGCCCAATTTTGTCTGGTGCGAACGAAGGTAAGTCAAAATTTGTTTCTCGCGTTGATAAGAGTTTTAATTTCATCGGTTAACTAGGGAGACGATGGTCGCTTGTTGAGACGAATTCGTATTGGGTGCATGAGTGTTAATTCAGCTCAATAGGTTTAGATTAAACGCATCAAGTTTATTATCAAAGGTATTAGCAGAAAAGATTGTACTCCAGTCCTTCATGAGTAGATCAGACTGGTAGTCGGAGGGTACGAGTCCTTTCCAGTCGCGAATGCGAAGGGACACAGGAGGGCGACGATGTGCGATAAATTTACAGGCAATGTGCACAAGATCGTGAGAGGATAGAAAAGGAACAGGGTACTGATTCATGCTCACAACTTTCTCAGGTTCATCAACGACACAAAGATCGATGAGGGTGTGACTGGAGGCAGTATGGTGAGTGGATTGAGATGGAACCAGGTGAAGATTGTAGCTAAAGAGAAGTTTCTTAAGATAGAGGGTATCATTATAGTCACGATACATATCAATATTAAAGTCTCCAATTATAACTTAGTTATTATATGTGATATATAGAGTTGAAAAAACAGACTCAAAATCAGCTAGTAGGCTACATTTTGGTGGGCGATAAATGGAACACATCAAGAGTTTAGACGCACGAAGTCCGCTCACTTCCACAATGATGAAGCCTTCGATGAGAAAGGGGACGATGTTTGCACGATGTTTCCTTGAAGACATTGATGGACGTAGATGCCAACACCGCCTCCGTTTTTACCAAGTCTATCCAATCGGAATGGGTTGTATTCTGGCAAATTTACCATTGCGTCAGGTATTTCGGGTTTTAAAAGATGGAGGAAAAGTGATATTTAAATTTGTCGAAGTGGCATAACATTGATTGGCAGTTTACACATATTCAGACACACACATACACATACACATAAACAGATATTCACAGTATGAATCGGAGCGGAAGTTGTCCGAGGACACACCAAGCACACCTGACTGACGATAACTACCTGATGGGCAATTAGGAGATATCGGTTCGAATCTCGTCATATCAAATGCTTTTTTTTAGGCAAACTTCATCATTATGGTATAGTGTATCTTAGCACTTGTGGGGGTGACTACATACCACATAATTTGAACGATGCAATAATTGGAAAATTTTCACAGCAATGTCGGAGATATATATTCGTTATATTTGATGATAATATTTGTTGGAGGTGTAATATTCGTTCTATTTTATTCCCGTCCATTACATTTTTTCTCATAGCTCCAAAAGGAAAACGTCATGGAGATATCGAGTGATAGCTGAAGGTACCTATTCTGCCGATCTCGAATTCCATTTAGAAGTTTCCTTTCCTCGCCCACCACCTCATGTGCTCCTTGCTAGTCTTCTCCTACGTCCACTTCACCTTCTCCATCCTTCTACTCACCCACATCTCAAATGCCTGCAGCCTATTCTCGTCCTCCTTTATGACCCAGCGTCTTCCTTTCCACGTATCTGTCCCATATAACGCAACGCTCCATATTACGCTCTTCACCAGCCTCTTCATTACATCCTTACCCAAGGTCCCCGTCATCAGCTCCCTTCTATTACCAAACGCCTCCTTTGCTAGCATTATTCTCTTCCGTACGTCTGTACTACTATGGCCGTTTTCTACTTGCGTACTACCTAAGTAATTAAAATTCTCTACTTGCTCGAGTTTGCGTCCTCCAACTTTAATCACCAGTCTTTTATGTGATCATATTTTATACTTACGATCTTGCTGAATGGACTATAATATAGTCACTAATTAACATTGTTGGTCTACTACCATGGGTACAAATATTCACGTTGTTATACTCTTTCAAGCGTCTTGTTAAGCTAACACTAATGAGTGATTTTGAAAGTACGACGGAATTCGCATTTTATCTAAGATTAAAATATAAATGATTGCGAGACGACTATAGGCTGCAGGTTTTTGGATTATGGTGTGGGACGAAGGTGCGGAAAGGAAGAAAAACGAAGAGCTTGGTGTGGTGGGTAAGGAAAAGTATCCACTGGATGAGATCAAGAACCCGCAAAGTAGGTGGTTACAAGAGGTTAGAAGGGGCTAAGAGTTACTGAGGCTGTTTTGGCTGCTGATTGAGGGGAATATGTTGGGTAAGTGGGGAAGGGGTAGCAAGAATGGGTATAAATCCAATTGTCAATGAAAATACTAGAAATTTTAACTCACATGCATGTATGTGTTACGGTCATTCTCGTAATAAGTTTCCTGGTGAATTAAAAGCCTCGAAATCATGTGGGTGTGTGTGTTGTTGAGGTACAAAGTTCGGACAACACGCGCATGCTTCCGAGATTTGAATTCTGCCTGTCGATGGTAATCTGGATAACCGATACGCAAGCAATGGAGTCAACATTCCAATTGCTCACAATTACAGTTTGGATTATTGTCTAGTTAAAATTTACTAGATAATTGCCTTCTTCTTGAAAAAATAATTTTTTAGACGGGATGAAAAGACATAGAGGGTTGGACGTATACTGAGATGAAGAAAGTATACTATATTAGTATATAATACCTTGCAGACGACGCAGTAAAAATCAAGGAGATTTAAACCTTAACCAATAGAATAAAACTCGATCTTCGTTAACTTTGTGGTACTCCATCACAAATGTATTAACTTGAAACTTTTTCAGACCACAGAAAATTTCAAACTTCAATACGACTCGGGTCTCGATGGCTAAGTATCATCTTCAGGTGATTTAACGAGTATCTCAGTCCCTTATATACTGACAGTAGAGGGAAAGGGAATGGGGGAAAATTTGTGTGAGAGGACACATTTGGGAGAAGGGGGATAGGTTATACCATGACTGATAGGATAAGGGAAGCAAACAATAGGGGAAGCAACCAATCATGTACAAGATTAGCATCTGAGTCACCACATCTTTTCAAAATTTCGAGATGTTCTAAACCATTTAGCTCATGTCACTTATCTACAAAATGCAGTTTATTTACTTTCAAGTCACTACTGTGGTTACAGGTTAAAAGATATGTGGCAAAGTTGCTCTTTCCGCGATGACTGTTCTTAAAAGCACTGAGGTGTTCTTTTGTCCTTGTCGGGAAGCTTCTTGATGTCTGTCCCACGCAGACCCCCTCACAATCGTCACACGAGAATTCATAATTACCACTTCCCCAAAAAATGTCTATCTTATCTTTGCAATGAATCAGCATATTTTTTAGAGTATTTTGTAGGTCGTATTGAAGTTTAAAATATTCTGTGGCCTTTTATTTTTAAGTTAATAAATTAACCCTCTATGGAGGAGCGAGAAAAATTTGCTACGTTTCAAAAATCATTAAAAGATCTGCTTTCTAAGAGGCTTTTCCATTTATTTCTGATTCCTGGGTCTTCCTCTGGTGACGTTCCCTCTATTTTGCCTTCAATTATGTTCTTTACAAACCAACTGTGTCTCAGGGTGTGTCCAATCCATCTGCTTCCTCTTTTCTGTATGGTGTTCCATATGGTCCTATCCTCTTCTACTCCTCTGTACACTTCTTATTTCTTTCCATCCATTTTATCTTCAGCGTTCTCCTCCAGCACCAGGTTTAGAAGGCTTGTAGTCTTTTCTGAACAGCTTTTCCAATGGTCCATGCGTCCGATCCATTGAGTGCCACGCTCCACAAGAAGGTTTTCACACACTATTTCCTGCTTTGTGGTCCTATCTTATTTGAGAAAAATAGTTGCCTTTTTCCCATGAACGTCTTCTTAGCTTATTACTAATAGTAGGAAAGTGTAAACTGATTTAATTAATCTTTCAAAGCATACCTTATTTCGGAGAGAAAGATGTTCATTGACAAAGATTAATGAGGAAAGTTCTAAATTAGGACTGTACTACTTCATCCATGTACAGGTATTTCATCCATGAAACTTTGGTTTGTAGCACCCTCACCCTCTTCTGAGTTTGTGTCACATATGATACACTTCACAACTCCATTTATTGCTCATGGGCATAGTTCTTCTTTTTTACCGCATGGTGTATCAGAAATGATACATCTTATCTTCAGCATCCTCCTCCAGCACCAGATTTCAAAAGATTCTTGT
This sequence comes from Ceriagrion tenellum, assembly GCA_963169105.1. Classification (NCBI taxonomy): domain Eukaryota; kingdom Metazoa; phylum Arthropoda; class Insecta; order Odonata; family Coenagrionidae; genus Ceriagrion; species Ceriagrion tenellum. Next base: position 63,798,629 of record OY720640.1, on the reverse strand, counting down.
CCATTCTGGTCAGCTTTTCCAATGATCCATGCTTCCAATCCTTCGAATGCTACGCTCCAATTCCGTCCATAGAGGGTAAAATAAACTTAGCCAGTATATATTTCCGGCGAATCTGGCATCATTCAGACTTACTGGCGCAACTTTCCAATTGCCAGTGGCGGATTCTACTTATGGGCCATGCACTAACATTCGACAGACCGATTCGGTTTGTGATTTGTCAGTTTATGTTTCGGCTCCACAGAATATTACCGGAATCTTCAGAATTTGTACGCAATATTAGCAAAGCAGAACAGGCGAAACTATAAATTGGTGCTGGTGGATTTAGCTAGTTTTGTGATGTCCCCCCATTATGGAGATGGCATTCGACAGACCCTGGATATGGACATGGAAGGAAAAAGACGCCCACCCGCTCCTCTCGGACGCGCGACAGTAATTGCCTCCTCGCGCATGATTAACATTTCCACGATGGAGGCACAGAAGAGAGACAGAGGGCCACTCCTTAATTAAGGCCTCCAGTCGAGCGCTTAACGATTCCCAATCCCCCACCTCACCACCCACCCGCCCCTCGATTCAACTCTGGGAGAGCTATGTTAAAATTTGGGTCAAGGCGACGACGACGGGCTCGTCCTCCGAGACTCAGGACTCATTTGACTGCTTTAATCCTTGTCCCTCCCGTTCTCCTGCATTCCCTTAGGGGACCGTGTACTTGTAGACAAGAACGAGCGCGTTCCAGGGTGACAGAAGAGGGAAGATGAAGGGAAGATCTTTAAAGGTCTTCGAACATTAGCTCCATCGGAAAAATTAGCTGGCTGTCAAGTCAATTCGTTGGATCGAAGACAAATGATACTATTCTTGCTCAAAAAAAATCTTGAGAGAGGAAAGGAATACGGATTAATTGAGATGATACGGAGGGGAAATTGACGTGAGCGTTGTTTGGGGACTTTTGAGGAATTTCACTATGGAACTGAAAAGCATTGAAATAAAACTTAATAAATCCAGGGAACATAATTTATATTTTTCAGATAGTTTCACTACTCCGTAGCATCTTAAGAAAACTGTCAAATGTTTGTTCGCTATCAGCTAAAAATGCTAGAGTGCAGAGAAACTGGTTGTAACAATAAATATTTCTATTCAGCGGAATCGCTTAATTAATTTTTTATCTCTACCAACGCGAGAGGTGATACTCTTTCAAGAAAGGAATTGTGATTATTTTTAACTCAGCTCTCCACGTGTAACTTGCAACTTATATGACATCTCTATTAATACCACATCTTTTAAAACTTTTTCAATGCCTTTGAGGTGAACTTTGTGAAATATTCCAACGATGACCTCCAAAGAGTTTGCGAAGAAACAAATATTACTTAAAATGTCATTGAGATGCCAAAACTGTAGTCCGCGTCAATTTTATTTCGAATTTTTGGAAAATCACTGCTCAGTTCTTTATTCTAAAACTAACAAATCAAAATAACTGGAGTTTTAACCGCATGTATAGAGTAGAATGACCCAATTTTTTTAAGTCCTACGCCTGGAAAACCACATACTACAAAGGAATACGCCCTAATTGGTTAAATCTCATCTTGAACGGATGTGACAAAAAATTTCAAACCAAATACGCTAAAAACAACTGCTAAATGTCAGATAGTCGCAGAGCCTTTCTACAAGTTTACAAGTGAAGGCATTTTTGTAGCCTTAATTGCTTAAGTTTTAACGATGAGGCCATTAAACCGCAATCTTAGGGCAAAATTTTTGGTTTCCACAAGTTCGATTTTTGGCGTTAGGATTCATCTCAGTTTACGTTTACTATCCATCACCATCGTGTGACGCGGGTGAGCGCTGGAAAGATATTACAATTCCAGTAACCACGGTGAAAAAGCTCTCAATTATTTTACGGATACGTTCAATGGTCGTGTTTGTTATCTTAGCAGCAGATAGAGTACTCTACTCCGTAGCATCTTAAGTTAATGCATAACGTAGCATCTTAACTTAAATAATTAAGTACTGAGCTGGAAAGTTACATAGCTGAATAGATGCATAGTTACATAGCATAAAAGCTGAACGGAAAGAGTTTGGCATGCTACAAAAATTTTAAGCATTACGTTTTAGCTACTTAAACAAAAAGGAGCATCTTCTCATTTGGCTTTAAAATTGAAAAAAGTAGCAGTAACTTAAAAAAGTATCTTCCAGATAATTTCAGCTAATTTTGAGTTGCACTCACTTATACTAAAAAAAAGAAACTTTTGGTCCATTTTTTTATATTATGAGCTGCAGTTAAGTTATAACTATTAAATTTAAAATATTGGAATGGAATAAATATTTGAAAGAGCAAATTGCATTAATATATCACAAAAAAAAGCTACAGGAGTAACATTATTCCGGAATAAATGGTATCTGATCAACAACTCATGGCAATACACAAGTATTGACCTAACCATTCCAAGTATAAAATGAATAAGTATCTTGTGATACTAGTTTTATAAATATAACTTTCTCCTGTCATGAATTAATAGCCGAGTATGGATAAATGTTTCAAAAAAGGAATTTAAAATGGTTGGTTATTATATTTTCCTGGATATTAATAAATTATTTAACAAGATGTAACCTTTTTGCAACGCTAATACATGTCCGTAAACAAATGAGTATTCCTAAGTCAGTTTTCTCTCTGTAGTAGTCAGAGTTTAACCTACGGTCAAAAATCTTGGAGGCGCCGCAGGATAATTTGAGTCACACTCCACAGTAGGATCTGAATTCAATGTGATGATTTGAATCAGGTTCCATATCCCACCCTTTTTGTGGACCGAAGGTTTGACTTATTTTCCTTACCGTATTGAATTATAATCAAATAAATTGACAGCGGTATTTTAATTCAAAACCATGGTCGGAAAAAATAACAAGTGAGGAATGAGAAATGATATAAACGAATGAAAAATAAGTACTTGGTTATGATTCCACACTTTATTTAAACTTTAGTGATGCTTTAAGCAAACTGTGGTATCATAACCAAGTTCTTGTATTTGGTTCATCATGAAGGAGTTCCACCGAGTAAAGCCAGAGAGTGTGTCTTATATTCAAAGATATGAACCATTTCGAGTGATTAAGTTCCACAAAGTAAAGCCGATACGTGAACTCAGGTCAATGTTACTAGATAAATGCCAAACGATTTTGATGGTTCATTCACTTTGTGCACCACATGCGCATGGATCGCGGTGATGTTAACGGAAGGGCGGGCAGCGGAGCACGATACGGCGTATTAGCACAGATAAGCCTCTTCCAACTTTCCAGAGCGACTTCACGTGCACGTTAATCCTTTTAAGGATGGCCCCTTTGTCGGTCCCAGTTTTTTCTATCGTCCCATCCTCAGAGCGACATGCTGTCAGCCTATACTCCCTCTAATCTTCGCCCACCATGCTTTTACCAGAAATTGCCCAGAATTTCCGGAAATCTCGAGTGTTTTCCTAAAGTTTACAGGCGGTTTTCTTCCCCTATCGCTTTCCCCTGTAGAAATTTTAATCGAGGTGATGTTCCAAAGATTGCCACAAAAAAAGCGAAACAAAGAGCCATGCAGAGGCCTTTCTTGGGTCATGCACTTGAATTTCGGGGTACTTGATTCAGATTAGAAAAGATAAAACTAATTTTATCAAAACGTCACCCTGAACACTTAAAGGAAATTACTCGTTTTAGAAGTTTGAACAGTGATTTTTTTTTTCAATTTTAAGGTTGAAGAAACCAAAGTTTCATGGATGAAATACTAAGTAGTACATTCATAATTTAGAAGTTTCCTCATTAGTCTTTCACATTGTTAGGAGATGTTTTTTTATTTATTACCTTAAAACATTATTACAAGGTAAAGTCTTGTCATACAGATAAATAAAATCATAGAAATCTCTTTACAATTCAAGAGCAAAAAAGTCATCAACCATGTATAAACAAATTTTAATTAATAAATATTTTATAAAACTTTTAAATTTGTCAAAGGGCAATTCGTCCTTACATATTCAGACAATACATTATAGCATTTGATTTAAAACCTCTCAAAACCATTTAATGTTTTACTATACTTACAATACTCTGTTTTAATATTATTTTTGTTCCCAGCGTCATCATTATGTATACAAGTGTAATCTAAATAGGATTCAATATGTTTCTTTATATACCAAAGGGATTGGAACACATACATGGAGGGAAGAGATTACGAAGTGTGTTCTATTAGAGACCCCACTCAGACACATGGCTCTAACAGATTTCTTCTGTCGCCTAAATATTCTCATTATGTTAGCAGGGGTAGTCCATAATAAAGTACCATATCTTATATAACTGTTGATGGTGGAACAGCATTGCAAATGATACACAAAGGAGATCGTACTGTCCACTTTAAATCCAACTCTTACAACGCATGTCTCAGCTGACTAGAAAGCCATCACCATTCAACTGATTAGCAGTTGTACCTGATGATGACAGCTAGTCAGTTGAAATACGTGCTGTAAAGAGTTGGAATTAAAGTAGACCGTACGATCTCCTTTGTGTATTACTCGTAAACCTTGTCAATAAAGATTTTTCTCTCCGAAATAAGCTATTTATTGAGAGATTACTTAAATCAGTTTAAACTTTCCCACTTATAATTTAGAAATAGGGCTTCACTTCACCAACATTTCAATCACATAGCAACTTCATTTTCTTAATTATTCCTTGATCATTTCCATGTTTATGGAAATGCTGCCATTCATATAAGATGATGGTTATGAACCTATAATTGCTATACTCCCGTCGTAAAACCCGTTTCCTATGACCTTAAAATCATTTGCACAAGAAATATAGTTTCGGGGTTAACTGAGTGGGACTCGTTTCATTTTTACAATAAAAATATTTTTCAATAAAACTTTCCCGCACTTCACATTGATTCAACCGATCCGATTTTCGGCGCACAACCGTCATTGTCAAGGGATGGTAGTCTTCCACATACACTAAAGAATACAAACCATAGAACGCTAAAATACGACGGCACAAGGGAATTTAGAAGCTATTCAAGTGCCCAATTGGTCATTGTAAAAGAATTAGCATTGCAGTCAAGATTGTGAGAATATTAGCTGTAGCGGAATTTTTGTGCTATCGAAATAATTGATCATTAATATGAAAATTGAAGTAAGTTCCAGATAAGCACTGGATTACGTATAGAATGTATGAAAACGAGTTCGACACGATAGCAATGGTGGGTGGATAATTATTCGCGAAAAACCGGCTTACTTTCGATATTCGAGACGCTATTCTACCCTCTCCATTCGTCTATGACTTGCGCTGCACAAATTTTCTCTCCTACTCTGACTGCTGTTTGATTCACCATTGGCAAATCCCAATAGCCAAGTGATCTCCAACCTACATCGATATGATTACATTTTTACCGATTTAAGTCCCCTTTCCTCTCAAGCATCATACACAAGCTTATGAATATCGCAAATCGCTTTCGATTCATCGCAATATTCGCGCGACCTTATCCAGAGACCCTAATATATGACCACACCCCTTCTAACAAACCCGCAGTCAAGTTCTTTCCAGTAAGGGAGGTCGCGCCAGCCCCCATGTGAGCCATAAAATCCCTTCCTGTCCTGTAGCCGACAGTTTGTTAATCCGAGCAACCCTCTCCCCCATTTCAACCCACCCCACCCGCCCGCTTCTGTCGCCATTAATCATCGTCTCCTTGGATACGCGAGAGACTTCCAGGCACGCCCTCCCACCATCATCCCCTGCCACTCCCACTGCACACCCGTCTTCTTCCTCCGAGAGGTCCACCCGGGAGGGTTTTGTCAGATCATCAAGGGATGAATCTGAATCGTGCTCCTCTCCCCCAAACTATTACCCAAACGGCTGAAGACAGAGGCAGAACGTAGGAGGTTGGAGGAGGAATGGGGAACGTGGTATTACTGAGGAATGATGAAGATCAAATAGATCTCCAACATCCAGACTACCTCCCCGCGAGACGCCGTAGAGGCGCGTGGAAGGGGTTTTGGGACCACACCCTTGAAATGGGAGGGAAGAGGAAAAAAAACATTCGTACTGAAAACATTACAGTGGAGCGTAGAACTCTATGAATCAGAATCATGGACCATTGGAAAAGCTGACCAGAGTAGAATATAATAATAATAATTTTTATTGCTCCAAAATATGAAATACAGAAAAAAATACAAAGAATACAATATTAAGATATTTGGAGCTTTAGGTAACCTATAAGGCAAACATGTGTTTAGGTTACCATCAATTAGAACTACGACCATACATTGTTACATATAGAACAAGAAAAAAAATATATACAGACATTTCAAATGAATTCCTTTTAACAAGTATGTTTACAAAAATAAATGATTTTATTTAGCAAAATATATCTTCGATTTTTTCATAAGTAAATAGCCAGTTTTTAACATCTTTTAAAAAAGAAGCAAGATTAGGTGCACATTTGTATCAAAAGATAATATGTTATTCATTTTTGGCCCAATATATAAAAAACTTCGCCTGTACAGAGACAATTTGGGCCTCGGCAAGGGTGTCAATATGCAAGCCTTTGGAACCTTGTAATGGATGTGATGAGTTTACTAGTCGAGACCGCGTAATATTTTCGCGCAAAATTATTATACCCCGTCATGAAAACTTGAACTTTCGATATTATTGTATAGTTTAGGTTTAATTATTAATTAAAAATTATACTTAACTTAATAACAAAGTTGTTTGAAGATATATTCACTAGATAGCTTAATTTCTGTTATTCAATAATTTCACTATGCCCTACTTATTGTAATACAATTTGAAGTTCCGTTTATTTAGTTAACATCAAATACACTTCGCCTTTGAATTTTTATTTTTATACCTATCATAAAATGTGAAAAATACACTCCGGATTAATAAGTATGCACATTAGCTTTCATAAATTCAAAAATTAATTATTATTTAAGCGTGAAATATTCCTCTACAATGTAATCACACCCCACCCGATTTGTTGTATGTGAAAGGGCCATTACAGTATATGATACTGGTGAGTGTAAGTCGCTCTCATTTTAGTGTACAAATATTGCAAAAACTCAAGCTTAAATCTTGTTATTTCATCAATTTTGCAGGAGATTGATACTTGAATATGGAAGTCGTCATGCGATCGTGGAATCCGAAGATCGCCTAGACCAGAGAACGAGCTTAGGGAATTAGTACTCAAGGACGAAATTTGTGTAAATACCAGTATTTTTTCCATGAGAAAAAACCGTAACAATACAGGGCCGGTGAAAATAACCAGCATGCCACTATTAACATAAGTGTGAATATCAATATACGTCAACCAAATTAATAAACGTATGAGATAATTATTAAGGCATTTCCAAACAATGTTACATCATGTGGACAATAATATGGGTATCCAAGCAAAATTTCAACAATAGGTATTTATGATTAACATTACATTGGAAATAAGATAAACCTCCATCTCTTGCGGATAATTTTACATAAAAAATAATCTTAATAAAGAACGAACTCTTCCACAGATTATGCCATGCTTAAATGCGCGAGTACTTAACATAAACTCTTACTAACTCGTTTTGCGAACGGCAACTTATTTCTTAGCTTTTTTCTTAGACTGGTTGGCACACATCGCGTTATTCCATAAATTTCTAACTTCATCCGATTGTTTGATTGCAGTAGAGGAGTTAGCGGCCGAGATGTTCCATTCTTTGCTTCACTCCACGTTTCAATATAGGCCAACCTCCACAGTTCATACGGGAATTTAATTTTCTATTAGAGCTTTTAGCTGGTCTACTTGTGGTTAAATTCGTCCAATCTCTTCGTCTCTTCTCCGTTTTACGGTGCTATTAAGTATACACCATTTCTTTACATTTGGAAGACATAATTTATGGAGAATTTGACTAAATGACCCGTGTTCAATGTTGTTTGGAACAGTGGTTGAGCTCAGATTATAATAAAAGGTCCTTCTAAGATCTCTTACTTTGGTAACACCATTTCAGGATATTACTGGGCATTATGGACGCATTTAAATGAGGCACGACGAGGCCCTACTATAAGCAACTTTTTTAAGCGCATAAAAATTAATATATACCAAATTGGCAAACTTATTATCGTTATATACTTAAAAAATGGATAGAAAATACTTTTTTGTTGTTATGATTCAAAACAATTTTCTTGGCGAGGACTCCCCATTGAGCTGAAACCAGAAACCAGGTACTACATCTATCAAAAATATTCGGGAGGCAAATTGTATAGGCGCCACATTCCAGTAGTATTGAAATGGAAAAAATTAGTATCCGGTAGCACCATTTGCTGGTATTCTTTGCCCATCGCTAGTGGGAATAGTGGAGATGTATGACATGACGGGAGATTCAGGTACGCATCTCCACCAAGAATAACGCCTGGTGATTGATCCGGCTAGAGAGCTTTTCAACCACTCCCTTTTTCTTCGAACTCATCGAAATCTCTCTCGTTCTGTCATTAAGAAAAGATTGATCGCACGCCCTCCCGTTCCTTTCCCTTACGATCCCGTGGTATCGCATGGAAAGGAAAAGAATGTCCTCTTTTCCCACGGCTTTGGCCTTCCTTCGCCAGTTTTTATCTTTTTCACCCACCAGAGTTCGATTTCCCTCGGAGTAATCACGAGTCCTTGGCCTAATTCTGGTTATTATCGGCGGTCACTTGACACTGCATAGCGACGACACTACAAGCAAATGTTGCCATGAAGCTGGCAGCAGTTTCATTCCCGGCCAGGATTGCGAACTCCATTTAAACCTGTGCCATACGATACCTTGTCCAGCGTAAGTACAAGGATGCTTGCTTATGATACTTTTCCAGTATTGCAAGATACCGATCCAGAATGAAGGTTAACAAAAGTGATCGCAATTATACTCTCTGAGCTAGCTATTTAAAATTTTTAGGAAAATTTGGCTAATTATCTTTATAAAAAGTGTAAAATCGAAAGAGGATAAGCCATTGAATTCTTATAACCTCGCGAATGATAAGCAACAGTGGACCTGTGACGAATTATAAAAACGCTTTGAACGTTCAAATATTCTGGTTTTAATCTTTCCTGGCCAATTTGGGCGACGTAAAATAACCCGGAGTATCATATCTGAAGCCATCGTGGATTGCAGCCCGCAGAATCGCATCTGAACGAGTACACTCAGCGTTTTTTCTAGAGGTAAATAGCTGTGTGGGAAAGTCATGTCAACACACTGAAGTCAAGACTGAGAAGTGAAGATGAACTTTCACATATCGCGGCAACAAACAACAAATTTCAAACACAGGAAAGCGTATTGGCACAAACTTTGGGGAACCTATGGATTTCCACAATTGACAATAATCACTTGTACATTTTCCACACATTTTTGAACAGCTTGAAATAAATAACAGCGAAACTCAACTATTTATTTATTTATTGAGTTTTACGTTCACCTAACAAAATAATTACGGGGCAAACAAAAAATACGAAATACAGTGAAATCAATTAAATTACACAAAAATCTCGAAAAAGATCAAGGAAATATAATATTTTTCAATTCTAAAGAGAGACTTCTATGTTGACATATATCAATTTTATCACAGTAGTAGTTAAAAGCTCGGTACATTCTGTTCAGTGGTGAGTTTTCACAGTAGTTTGATTTTACCATGCCCAACTGGCATTTTATTTTTAACCTTACGCTATTACTAGGCACTGCAAAATTAATTTTTCTCATGAATTCACTAATTTATCTAGTATTAAGTTAACTATATAAGTAAGATAGATCACATATGGTTCTTCTTTTTTTGTAGAAATTGAAAATAAAACATTTTATCAAAGTTTCACAGCTAACATAATTATCATACATCGGAAAAACGTTATTTTGAGTATAATATAGATAACATAAAACTATTTTTGTATCCTCTCCAATATTAGAACATATTTATTACAATGAGGATTCCATACTACAGAAGCAATTTACATCTTCCAAAGGAGTAATGCAAAATGTTGAGTGATTTCTCCGACTTAAAGTAGTCCGAGCGAGATAGTTCCCTAGTCATAATAGAGACCATATTCGAATTATACGTTTTGATTTCACCAGTTGTTGGACACATGAATTAAATATTGCATTATTAATGGTATAATATAAGTTTATTAATGGTAATAATATAGTTTTATATGACAGAAATTGTGAGTAATTAAATGAAAGTATCTAAATAAGTCTTTAACTTGTCTCATTTTTATCGCACGGTGCGTTTGAAACTCCTTCAAAACGGAAGGTTTTATGTTATACCCAAGAAACTACTGCGGTGAAAAAATGATTAATTTTCAAATATAGTGGAGAAAACATACAAACTACACGCTGTTAGTATTTTTACGATATCTAAGAGTTAGAAATACCTCATTTTTTTAAATAATGTCTCCCTGGAGAGCATACACGTACCATTTCCCAAGTAAAAGGGCTGGTATTTTTTGGAAAATATCTCCAAAAGTAATGTGGTAAGGGGTTGAATTTTTTGTGTTATTAGAGGGGTGAGATATTTTTCTTTAAAGTGAGACCAAATTCATTGATTTCTAAGTAAAATGATATTTCGCTCAAACTACCTTCAAGTACCTTGAAATTAGGTTTACAAAACCCAATAATCTTTGAGATGAAAGAGCAATGTCAAAGATAGGAAGAGCAAAAGACATTGAAGAATCAAATATAACACCTCAGTCTTTTATTTGATTCACAAGATTTAATGGCAGACCTTCCATTCCGTACTCATAATTGACATTATTGTTCTTCGTAGAGTAAGTCATTCTTAAACATTTATCTATGTAATGATATTGTTGTTGTACATTCACCTCTCCTAAACCTCGGAATTCCCAACTTGATTATTCCCCTCACCAAATACCAAACACTCTTCCAGCGCCACACCGCCCTCCTCACCAATTCTCTACCTTTCCCAAAGCATCCCCCTTCCTCTCATCTCTTCTCTGTCCCAACCGTCACTCGCTATCCTCGTTTAAAATAACCCCCTTTTCCCTTCTCTTCCCCTCCCCACTTTTTAAATAAATAAAAGGCTGAGATATTTGAAGTAACGTACCCTGATGAAGGCAAAATGTGCTGAAAATATGGTCGGAGACGAAAACAAAAGTGTGGAAATTGTACAAGTGTTTATTTGCAAATATGGAAAAAAAACTTCAATTCAAGAGATGCCACAGTATTTTGAGATAGCTTTAGGGGACGGGTAATATAATTATGGATAATTAAAAATCTGTAAATTGTTTGATAGAACACCGTTTGCTAGTGGATATTTCGTAAAAAAATTATAGTTCAAAGTTACGCTCAATATCTGGGTGTCTTTTTCCAAGCCGGGCTTCTACATTAATATTCTAATCCATGCAGCCATCTCCTAGTTTTTCCATGCGCTTTCTCTTGGGAGAGGCTTTTATTTGTTTTTAAAGACAATTGAGATCAATTCTAAATGCTCAGGAGAGCACCTGTCATGCTCCTCGGCTATTTACAATGGGAGGTGACGTGTTGATTGCTTGGAGGTGGACCAATAGCGAAAGCACTCGGTCGGAACACATCAGTTGAACTATGTCGGAGTCCCCTATCGGAGCGGATGACAGCAAATTCTCCCGCCTTGGCATTTGAGCGGCAATCAGCGTGGGACTGCACTATTGAGTCACTCCCGTGGCTTAGTCCGCAGGAACGGAGGGAGAGAAGACCCGGCCCGCTGACGCGAATCAGATTGGACTTTCTAGATCTCCACCCTCATCGCCCCGACCAGATGGATCTGCGGCCACAAACGTCCGTAAGGCCATCGCAGACAAACCCTCTCGCACCGTACTGGACCGCGTTGTAACTTCAAAACACGTTATCAGGGAAAATCGACTGCATGAGTGAGGAAAATGTTATAAAAGAACAGGTAGAAAGCTGGTTGCTTCTACTTCCCAGCCTCTTTCTGTGGTCATTGCCGATTGATACAAACCAATCAGCAGTCCAATCCGAAGATTTGTTGTCTGCAGCCCTCCATACATCCTTATCTAAAGCTAGTTTTCTCCATCCATAGCAGGTCTTTTCATGTATTTTACTCATAATTAGGTCTATGTATTTATTGACCTCCTCGCGGGACTTTTCTCAGTATTTCTTCTTCATTTATTTCTTCACAAGCCCACTGTCCGTCAGGTTGTGGCCTATCCATCTGGTTTTTCTTTTTCTGCTTAGTGTTTCTCACGGTTCTTTCCTTTTCAATTCTTTTGTATACTTCATATTTCCTTAATTAATCCGAATATATTATCTTCATTATCTTCCCGAGGCATCCTCCTCCTCTGGTTTATCTTTGAGTACATCCATGCAGTTCTTTGAAAGATGTACGCCGTCGATACCATTTCCCAGCAGATGGAAAATATAAGTTTTGGTTCACTAATTATATACAGTGGAGGGATTTGATATAAAACATATTATTCATCAGTTTTCGGCAAAGCGTTGTTTAATGTGATAATGATTTACATAAAATCATAAATTGATTCAGATTATAAGATTCATCGACAGTAGCAATTTTCCTGACAGTATCGACAGTAGAAATAAACAACTACATGTCTCGATCTGAGCCTGCTATTGGAATCAGCATTCTATATCCCATTTAATAGTTGACAGCACCTTAAAGTTAATCCAATGTTCTGAGTGAACTACAAATGGCAGCTCACGTTATTTTTTAAACGCCTTTATGGTTGTTTTGCAACATCCGATGGATATTTAAAAATTATATGAAAATGTAAATTCGATAATGATTTTCCAAAAACGCAATTTAAAATGGATGTTGGAACAAAAATATTGGTTTTCCTTAATGTACCTCGCATTTTAACTTACAAACACTCATTATGCTTAGTAAAATTTCATTTGCACCATCACGTATACTTCAATTAACGAAATAGGATGTTGAAAGTGGTTTCTTTGAAGTGAAGTTGAAGCTTTCTAACATATCATTCATCTTTCTTTCTTTCTTCTTTCGTTCTTTTATATCAAAGGCATTTTTGACGAAAGTATGGAAATATTAGCTCGCAAGATGTAGCTCGCAAACAATTGGTAATTATGTGTTTTATAATGGTATTATTTTGTTCTTTATAAATACCATTCTTATTTTTCGATACTTGCGTCGTAATAAAAATCATTAAAGCAGTATTACACTTCTTCTACTTTTTGCTACCTCAGAAATCACTTGAAAAATGAGAATGTCAATCGATTATTATGATTTGGTTCTGTAACCATTTTGCTTCTTAAGGCATTAACATGAGCAGAATGAAAACTTCACGTATGTTCTGAGTGTTTTTAATCTCAGTAATAATCGTTAAATTCAATATGAGGAGTAGTTGGAGAAATAAACTCTGTAAATTTTATGTAAGTTTGGCATCCGCATGACTAATTGCCATTCAATCAGTACACATCGACTCTGCTTATCTATCTAGTTACAACTAGCGATGTAAACATGTTTTTATGTATCATAAATAATCGTACTTCCAAGACTAATTGATTCAAATAGTGTACATTTCATTGGCATGATTTTTATATCAAATTTAAAGGATGAAATCGGGTTGAAAGCCGGAGGTATTCCAGGTCTCGTAGATTATTCGTTAGCGGTCATTGGGACCGCAAGGATTTGATAAAAAATTGGGAAAAGTACAATTATAATTTTATTCAGCTGAATACGCAATATTCTCTCAAAATCTGGATACACCTAATAATATTATTCTCACTTAAACGACTTTTTTATTGTATCCATGACCGCAATGAAATAGAAGACGGGCAAAACGGTGACCAAGGTTTGCTCAGTGGTTGTATAGACATCGCAGTATCAGACAGTCCCACATAGTACATTAAACGTTGCGAAAGAAAGAATACGTATAGTAAAATGTTGCTTAAGTATGTTGTACCTCATACCTTTAATTGTATGCCTAAGACTCTGCATAATCTAAAATCCTTGGCCGAAATTAAAAAAAAGTGAAACAATGGTTAATTAGCGAAATTGTGAATATGTAATAGCTTATAACAACCTGATATTTATAAGTAATAATAATTTTTCCTATTTTGGTTTCAATAATCCTTATAAATTTAAATGTTATGTTATTGTCATTGAATTATTTTTATGAAATTAAAATTATAATGTAATATAAATGTAATGTAAGCAATATACCAGTAGGGTAATTTTTATTTAGACTATTAAAAGTTATGCTTGTAATATGCCACTATGTAATATAACAATGGAACCTTCTGACAAGCCTTATGGCTTAGAAGGACCAAGTTTTTTAATGCAAATAAAGGCATTCATTCATTCAAAGTGTGATTGGTACTTAATGCTTGGTTTACGTTGCGCCGTCAATCCTATGTCAGACATAACATCCATATCCAAGGTATTATCATCACCCGAGAACTTAGACTAGCTATATTTGCTTCCTACCACGGTTACGGCGAATGGCACAGAAACGCGATCTATCATTTAAAAAATAACAGTTCTCCTTCATTAAAACATGCTTAAGGTGAGGAAGATGCATAACGTTACCCATTTCTTATAATCATAATTGTTGTTAAATGGTAAAGAAGGCCCGCGCCAAGGTCAATATTTAAAATAAAGTTATAAAATATTGTCTTAATTTCGAATACCGTGCTTAAAGCTCCAGTCAAACATGTTTTAATTAAAGAAAAAATTAAAATATAATTATTCAACTATTTCAATTACCGCCTGTGTGGTGAATACCCACGAAAAAAAAGAAGAACTTGAGGTAGTTAAACCGAGATAATTCCATTCTACATATATACACTACCCCGCGAGCCGCCGTATGGGCGAGTGGCAGGGGGTGGTAGGTCACCAGCCGTGTAAAGATGTAAAATTTTTGAAGGTGAAATGGTGACTTATACTATTTAGTGTAGTGTATTTAGAGGAGCTCAGTTTTTATTGTGGTCGCTTATTGTGCGCGGAAAGAACGAGTTTTGGTACCAATCTGTTCGGCAGAGTATATCTCTTATTTTACCGCATCTGTCAGACCTAGACGCATCTGTCAGACCTAGAAATGTAGTGAGGCGTCGTGATAATATTCTCTGTGTCGCTTTGAAAGACACCAGTTCTGAATATCTCAAGCAGCCTAAGCCCAGCGTGTAGCCTAGGAGTCTCTAGGCGCTCCCATCCCTCAAACAGTTGTGTAACACTAAATGTTCGTTCTTAGCTGCTTTTAACGAAGCGTGCTGCTTTTCTTTGTATTTTGTTATATCCCTTGTCATTATGGCGACCTTGTCAATATTCAAATTTTACATTTCAATATATATAACAGCAGCTGTATGGAGCTAGAAGTAAATATCGTTACATTAATGATGTAATATTGTACTTTACTATGGATGACATTTGCAGTTATTATATAAATGTATACATTTTAGTGCTTAAGACTGATCACTTTTTCACGCGATACGCTCTTTATCATCGGAAAGTGTATTTTTTTCAATTCAGAAAACAATTACGGCGGTAAATAGATGATTTATTTTTAGAAATAGTTGAAAAAATATAAAACCACCAACTTTATTTTATGACAAGATATAGCAGCTAAAAATGTTTCATTGTTTAAATCACGTCTTTCTGGAGTGTCATCAACGTACTATTTTCCATATAAAATGGCTTTTTTTGGCAAATGTCTCAGTAAGTAGTGCGGTAATGGGCTGAGATTTTGGTATCTGTGCAAGGGTGAGGCACTTTGCCATAAAATTAGAAAAATTCAATTGATTTATGGGATGAATGATATCTCGCTGAAACTACGTTAATGAAATGTGGTATAAGAAACGTTTTCGAATTATTTTAATGTTTATAAAAATGTGCGTTCAATGACCCATGGTTACCGCTCCGACCACCTTAACCACCACTGGCGTCCTCTCCACTCGACCTTCCTCTGTGTCCACCTCACGTCCTGTCCTTCCAATCTCTCCTCTCCGATGTGTACTCCGCCAATTGCTCCGGACAGCAGAGCGACATTCAATCCCCACGAGTAAATCCGAGGCGAGAGACAGCCTCCCTAGTTCTATTCATACCACCCCTTAACGCTTTTCCCACCTGAATGGGCTTGAATCGACTCCCTCTAGATAAAGGTACATGCAAGAAACTTTCTCCATTCACCTTCATTTAAAATTACGGGAGCCGGATTGGAAATCATAGGTTAAAGAACTAATACCTTTTTCTAGTCCAAGTAAGTCGAAATATATGAGGATCACAAATGGTTACAGTAAATGTTTACACGGTGTAGGTCACCATGTATAGAGAGGGAGAAATAAGAATGGTTCGAGATTTATGCCTCATATTTCTATCCAAATTTAATTTCACGAGCAACTGATGGTATTCACCACGTAATTCTAGAGTCAGGCAAAAATTATTTTTTAAATAAAATTACATTTCCTCGAAACCTTTACTTTGCACTTTGCCAAATATTTGTCACAACTATTATAATTAAATCATAAATATTATTTGAAGCTCAGAGGCAAATCTGTTCACATGCAATTGAAATATGACAAAAATCATCTCATGAACGTAAAGGCTACATTTTAATACATCATTGAATTATCAAAAATTGAATCGACATTGTGAATTTTTTCATTTCAATTTAAATTTCGTATTTAGATAGGTATCAATAATAAAAGCAAAGATTCTCACAAATCTGTACAGATTTTGAGATAGACAGGTATGTTGATACGCTAGTATACCTACATAGATAAAACATGTGCCTGACTGAAAATTATATACTACGGCGCGGAAATGAAATCTGAAACAATGCGCACTAGAATATAACTGGGTACAACAGCGGACGATATGGACTATAAATGGCGTCGTCGATTAGACAAGAGAATAAGGAAGATAATGGAAAGCGCTTGTTGCTATATTGACGGGAGACAGGCAAGACGGCAGTACAAGATACCGATTTGCCTCCCCATGGCAGGAGATCTAAAGGAGGCCAACCATAGAGATAGAAAGACAGGTGGCCATCCACAACCCAGGACTAATTTCCAGTTAAAAAAGGCGAAGAAATATCTTCTTATGTCTTTGGTTTCCTCTTTAGAAACTCAAGTTAAGCAATCAAAACCCAGACCACATCAATAAATCCCACAGTACTAGTAACGCAGAATTAATTGTTCCTCATTTTTTCTCATGGCGATAATCTCATTTGCAAACCTAAAAAATAGGTTTTCAACACAAACAGATAGGGAGCTGATGTATTTTAGTAGTCAGCCATAATAGTTGGTTGTAGTTACGTAAGGTAGAAGAATCTGACGTCATAAACATTTAACACGAATACAAAGGACTCTTTTTGGTCACCTTATGCTGCTATTTACTCCACGTCTAAAGGAACTTGAATAAATAGCCCAGGAGCATGTGTGCGCACGGGACTTGACTCCTTTCATCGAAACAGAGTGCCGTCGTATTTATTTTAACTGAATTATTTTCAGGAAAGTCCGTTTGCGGAGAGATAGCCAGAATAAACAGCTCAAATAAATTATAACCTGCCGTTAATCCGAATATTGGCTTGATGGAGCTTTACAATCAATCTTCCTCTAAGCTTACTGCTTCATTGCCTTTAGTTTCCATATTTTGATACCCCCTTATCACTTGTTTATTGCACTGCATCCCTCATATTCCTCAGTAATTTATCCCATTCAGTTCCATCTATTTCTCTAAATTGATAGCCTTTTTTTACCAATGCATTTACGTAAAATTTAGCAATACAACTCCTTCAAAACAACTGGCATTTCCCTCGATTCTTTTACCCTAGATTTCATTGCCTTTATTTACGGTTAATTTAATTTAATTTGATTAAAACAAGGTCGTATGTACCTCAGCTAAATGTTTTTGAAAGTTGAGGTGTGAGAAAAAAGGGCATATAAATGCAGGAAGAAAAATGTAAGTCAGCGCGATGAGCATATCAAGGAGTGAATACTTGCCTAATTAAGAAAGAAGTGCTATTTAAGAACATTAACTGATTATTGCTCGGAACTTGGGTTTACCAGGGTAAGTGTTTTATATGGCTACATCCAGTGAGTATTCGGTATCTGATAAGTTTAAGATTAGATAAGTTTTTACCATGAACGCAGAAATGACCGGGTAGAAACCAGTAAAAGATGAAATATTGAGGAATGAATACTCCGACAATGGACGTGTATAAGAAGAGTGTGATTTGTCCGCTTGGCAATATTGATAGAATGAATGAGGGCACTCATACGTGTGTTTTCTATTTAAATTGATCTACCAATTAGACGGTAGAACACCCGAATAGAAAAGCCATTCACGAATTGAAGATCACACAATTTTACGTTTAATTTGAGAATAAATAACGCAGAAGGTATGGCGTTGTATGGTGCATAAACGTGGACTCTCAAAAAAGTGAAAGAGGATATGCTATAGGCATTTGAGATGTGGTTACGAAATTTTTCACTTTTCTCCATCTTCCGGTAGATTGCCATAATAGTTATGTGAAGTAACTGTCCAGCGATAAAGTAAACGGGATAGTATATTCGTATAGCGAAAGACTAGAAGCTTCGAAACCTGGTGCTGGAGGAGGATGCTGAAGATAAAATGGACGGGCAAAATAATAAATGATAGAGTGTACAAAAGAGTAGAATGGGAGAAGACCTTATGGAACACGACAGAAAGAAGAAGAACAAAATGGATTGGACACACCCTGAGACACAATGGGTTTGTGAAGAACATAATTGAAGGTAAAAAAGAGGGAAAAGTCCCCATAAGAAGACCCACGTAAAAGTTTATGGACCAAATAAAAAGGAGAGTACATAGGAAGAGATACCAGGGAGTAGGAGAACTAGCATTAGAAAGGGAAGGGTGGAGGGCTGCAGTCAACAAATCTTAGGATTGAACGACCAATAATAAATTAATGATTTATAAAATGTAGTCTCTCGCATCCAATATCATATCGCTACACATCAACCACATGTCCCACATGCGAGCATTACACCTGTATGGGGCGTGTATATCTTATCAGGTGGAGCTAGCCTCGCACCCGGGCGCGTAGTTAACCTACAAAACCGAAGCGCGGGTGCATTTCGCTAAAGGATGCGGGAACAGTTTCAGCTGGTGATACGAGGGAGGCTTGGCTCTGGGCACGGCGGGGATCGAGGCGAATGTGTGGGGTGGCGGTATAAATTTTGGCGGGTGGCGTGAGCAGGGCGATCTCATTTCGCCTCGAAATGAGATCGCTCTGCTCACGGGGTAGCCTAAAGGAGGGGGTGAGAACCGGACGGAAATTCCAACAGCATTTCTGTTTCGCTGACCGAATATTTTGTTCCGAGGTGGAGCGATAATAATTTCCCACCGCGTCTGATAGCCTCAGTCCGTGTAAAGCAGGAACCCTCTAGTGTAACTTTCCCTGCAAAATGAGAAGTCGGTTCCTTTTGGCACCGTTCCTTAGACGCTTTAAAGTACTAAACCCATTTCCGCCCACCGTAGCCATATGGCTACACCCTGACGCGCCGAGTGTATGACGCTCAGTAGGAGGAACCGCGAAATTTATACCAATCTACGGGTTAGCACTGCGTCGTTCAAGGTCACGATCACCAAAATATTTTGAATGAGTACTTTACGTAACCATATGAGTAAATTACCAAAAATTCATCAAAATCGCAAACAAAAATTTTTTCTGGCCGGAAATGGATTAAGGTTTACCTTAGCCAAATAGCCAAAGTCATATTTTAAAAAGGTATTTTACTTTTCCACAGTTATTTATTGTAATCGTACAACGCGTTACACAGCATGGTGCATCTTCACATACAATTGTTTTTAACAACTAATTCATTTATAAATTGTTTTAATTACAATTGTTTGTTTGTTTTACTAGTTCAAAACAATTGTGCCTGAATATACAGCAAGCTGCAAAACACATCGTTCGATTACAATAAATAACCGTGGAAAAGTACAAGGCTTATTTTAAATATGGTTTCGAATGTAAAATACTTCCATATAGTGACGCCTGAAGGAGTAAAGTTATATACTTCTAGCCAAAGTTATATACTTCTGAACATTCAAGATTATTTGCTATTAGAAACCTAATCGTAAACCTTATAAGAGCGCTTAAAAATAGCGCAACGATGGAAATATTAAGTGACTTAGCAGCGATAATTATTAGTATGACAACTATAGACACCTTACGAGCATTGGCACCTGGAGAGGGTAACAACTAGAAACAATTAATAATACAATATTTACTCACAAGGCAACTAGTATAATATTTTACGAGCAACTCAATTACAGTTAACATCTTAGGAAAATACTCTGAGTAAATGGTTGTAATGAAAATGGTGTCAAAAAGCACGAGCAATGCATATAAATAACAATTTTTATTATAATTTTATATATTTTTTCAATAAAGTAAGATAAAATTTTTATCAGATTCTTAAAAAGGTTTCCTGGATTAAAAACTTTGAAAGCTAAAGGTTTAAAACAACAAGTTTGGCCATATTGCTTTAAAAGTTAAGTGATTGAATTGAAACACCCCGGGAGCAGTTTCAGGTAATAATCGGCGGGAAGCGTCGGACGTGAGTTTGGCGGGGATTGAGGCTTCTGTATTGGGTGCGGTATAACTTTCGCCTCAAAATGAGATTCACTGTCTGTGGAGTAACCAGAAGGCAAAACTTAATTTAGAGGTCCAGAACAGTAGATTGACCGGAGAGGTACTGATAACTTTTTTCGCTCAGGACGTAACCGAAGTTACGGCCTGAGCGGAAAAATTTTCATTTTTAGAGATTCGATATTTTTCACTCTCAAAGCATATTTTTCACCACTAACCCTCGCCGGCAATAGCAAAAAAGCATAAATTGAATTTCCACGCGATAAAAGCAATATGAAACGCAGCTTAGATGATGCAGATATCAAGATAAAATTTACCATTCCAAAGAGTCATATGTATATAACATACCTATACTTAAGTGGAGTAAACATAAAATCTTCAGAAAAGCAATTTAGTTGTAATTTCGGCCATCAGGCTACAGTTTGATGGCGCATTACCTTCTCCATCCGCCTCAATGAGTATACATCTACATCTACATAATACCCTGAATGAGTTTTTTTGTGAGGAACCTTGTCACAGCTTCAAATGTAGATTGCAGATGTAGATTGCAGATGTAGATGTAGATGAAGTGAATACAAAGATTGTTTGGTCTTGAATAGGAAACCCTAATTAAAAAAACTACTTACTCTGTGCATTTCTCCTTTGGTAGCATATTTGCGTGGCGAGAGATTGGAAAAAAAACTTCTTGGTTCCGTTGGCACTGAAGGAACGGATAAGGCTGTGCTGGTGGGAGTCAGGCGGATTGCTTCAGAGACGGGGTGTGCGGGAAGGGAATCGATGTTTGAAGTATCGGGTACTAGTGGCGGGGTATGCGGCTGATGGAGGAGAAAGCTGGCAGGAAGCGGCTCCGCCCTATATGAGGACGACAAAGGACGGTCTAATTAAACGTTGGGGGCCTGAGTCGTAGAAGGATCGAGAGATTGGTTTTGTCGGTGATCTGCTCTCCCAAGCCCCACTTCGGCTGAATATGTAAGTCATCAAACCTACTCCATCCTCCTCCAGCCGTCCCGAGGAAATTTGCTGCCGTCCACGATATCCACCCTACCCCTATCCTCGTTCCACCTATTCCTCATCCCATCTCGTCCTTATCCTCCATATATTCTACCCCTATCCTTTTCTCTCCTCCATTTTTCCTCTTTCAATTCCCTTCATATCCTCTATCTATCCTCCCCTAATCCATTCCACATCTTACCCTGCAAGCCACTTCAAGGGTGTTTGGCATGGGGTAAGGTATCACCAACATACACTATAATGCACATGTAACTTTCACCAACGAGCTCTACACTATAGGTATGCTACAAATTTTAGATTAATCATGTAATTAATTAAAATTACAACAACGCAAACAAGCTACACGAGTCATGCAAGGCTCACGAGAAGCGTGCTATTCATGCCACATGATACCTTAAAAAAACAAGAATTTGAGAGCAAATGAACTAATCAGCTGCACTGCGAGTGAACTAACTTACTTTGAAGTCTCATCGATATCTATATCGGTCTCTTATCGACCATGGGAAAAAAGACATTTTAAATATTTCTGTACTACTGTCAATTTCTCCAATTTCATTCTCATGATCTGATCTACAGTTTAATGTTAGAGTTCGTAAGATATTCATAACTTCGGTTATAAAAAACGTTTTGGACGTAGGTGATGGCTCATATTAAGTTTATTAGATAAATAAAAATGCAAAAATATTCATAAAATGAAATCTTCAGCATTCATACAAAAGTAAGAAATTCCTCCTCGGCTTACACTCCTTGATTAAAGTTGGAAAACTTCCTGTTTACAGCCGCAATCCACGGTATCACAGTGGTTTAGGGCGCATAAGGATGCAATGTGTAACTCTTTCCTGCCCTACGCCCTAGCGCTCTTCTCAACGTGCGCCCTACGAAATAGAACCGCGCAACGTGACGTCACGTCGGGTAAAATGACAGTCGAAAATAACAGATGAGGGTCCGAAGGGCGCATAATAGTGGGATGGAACACGGCCATACCTTTGCCGGTAGAATACCGAAAAAAAGGCAGTTTAATTTCCACCATATTTTGCAAAATATGATATTTTTTCATTTAGCGATAATTTCCACCGCTCGTTATGAAAAACCAGAGAAAGGTGATTTTTGAAATTTAAAATAACAATCATCGAACGGATTTATGACAGTGGAGTATATGGTGGGAGATGTTAGGGTATACCAAGAAAGAGGTTCAGAGGAGAATTGTTAAGAGAATTGTCATACGGAATATTTTGAGTTCCAGGAGCAAGATGACACTAACGTAACAATGTATACATCTGATGGTTATTTAAGGATTAGGTAAGAAAAAGTTGAATAGGAGGGCATGGGAATTTAAAATACGTTACTGCTGCTAAAAAATGAACGGAGCTTTTTACCGACATTACTATCTCTAAAGGAGATAGAAATAAATAAGATATTCGAATAATTGGAGCAATAAAGAAGGTTATGTATGAGAAGGAGTGAAAATAAATAATCAAAATTAAGAGAGCGTACTGAATTGACATGGAAAAAAGTACAGACGTATTATAATTTTCAACAGCAAAACTCAGAAAATAATAGCAATACCATTGAAAAGTCGTCAGTAAATTGAATAGAAGCAAAGAAGGACCTGGCGCTCTCAAAGCAAAAGGGCTTCTCAAAGTTTTCGGCATTTGAATCCACCTCTGCCCAGAGGATACACGTTTAATGAATCCTAGTTTCAGGAGGTGCCCAAGTCGAGTGTCAAAACGTCGGCCATCATAGACCTATATGCCTTCGGATCTATTAGAAAGGCACAAAGGCCCAGAGGGATTCAAAAGGGGCCCTAAGATGGTAGAAGATTACTCCCAAAAGGAATAGTTAGGTTTGAGGTCGGTTAATAAGTTTCTCTCTTTTTTTAACAAATAACATTCATTATAATTGGCTTATGAGTTTAAGGATCGGATGATTCGAGGGATAATAATTTAGTTCTAGCATTTGAGTTTCGTGCGCAGTTAGATTTTGCTTGAAGTGTATCGACAATATTTGCTCAATTCAAATGAAAAAAAATTTTTCAAATGAAAGAAGATGACATTAGGAAGCCGCAGCATTGGCTAAGATTAATTTCTTATATAATTGGCTTATGAGTTTAAGAATTGGATGATTGAGGGAATTATGCTTTAGTTCTTGCATTTCAGTTACATGCGCGCCTTGATTTCACCTACAATATGAGACTCCAAAATTGACAAAATTTGCCTAATTCAAATGGAAGAAAATTTTTAAAACTAGGAAGCCCCAGCATAACTTAAGAATAGGCATTTATACCAAAGGCACTCATGGCTCTGTATGAATGCAATGAAGAATGTTTTTGTTTCGATTCGTCTTTTATAAGGATCTGTTATTTCATTATATATTATGCTATAGTTAATTATTAGGTACTCACGATGAACTTTTGCACACAAACTTGTCCAAACAAGAGAAATATTTTTTGCCTTTCCTTTTGACCACACCCCATCCAACTCACACGAAAACTTTTAACGTCCAGCTTTGCGGTTTTCCTCGAACGTGTCGACAATCTACATCAGCGTACTACCCAGCAAGCCACTACTTAGGCTTATGGCATGGGTAGTTAGGACACCAGCCGTGTAAAGGATAATGATTTTTGTAGGTGTAATGGTGAACTATAGTACGGGTGAGTTTTGAGTGGGGTTTAGTTTTTATTCAGGTCACTTACTGTGCGTGAAAAGAACGAGGTTTTTTACCTATCAGATTGGTGATGAATTTCTCTTATTTAGTCTCTTCTGTCGACCGAGAAATGTAGTGTCGCGTAAAAATGATATTCTCTGAGTCGCTCTGAAAAACACACATTCTGAATTTCTCAAGCTAACTAAGCCTAGCGCAGAGTCTCCGGGTCTCTAACGGCCTCCAACCTAATTCCTCTAAAAGCTGAGTCTATATTGTAGCACATGAGACGATAATCATGCTTACAAAACCACTGATGCGGTGGATAAACCCAACATTGTCAATGCAATGATAAGAAATTCTTCAATTTCGTCATTATAAAAACATAACAAACAAGTTCGCATAAATCCCCTCGAAATTCACCTTGAAGAAGGATAACTTGAAGGTGAAACTGGCTAACACACCTGACCGGCAATAGGATGATCCGGGTTCGAATTCCGGTCAAATCAAATGAATTTTTTATGGAGAATTACTTTTTCAACCCTTTGTGTATATGCATCCGTACGAGTGACTTCGTAACATATCATTTATCATTTGTGATTGGAAAAAAGGCACCATCTTCATGTAGTATAGCTACAGAAACGTAGTGATGGCGGGACGAAATGGAAAAAAGCCTGATACCCGTTCACAGACGAGTCGCTGGCGAAAATTTTAACAACCCTCTACCATTTCCTTCTCCTCATCCGTGTTATCCACCTACAAATCCCAGAGAATGAATAATGACTGAGCACTTCGAGCCCGGTATTCTTTCCCCATAAATCCATGCCACCTTTCTCTCGACAAGCGACAATCGGATTCATAATGCATATTATAACGGGGTTTTGGGGGGGTGGAATTGGGGGAGACGACGGGGGTGAGAGAATATTTCCTCGGGAAGGACGAGGAAGGAAGCCGAGGGGAAGGTACCAGCAATAAATCCCCAAGGCTCCGTTCCGTTTTCTTTTTTTTATTTTCTTCGGGTCTTCTCGAAGGAGGAAGGGCGAAAGGGCCTTACGAGTTTCGAAATTTACGACTCCATCGAACATTCTCTCCTCAT
Organism: Ceriagrion tenellum; assembly: GCA_963169105.1. Classification (NCBI taxonomy): domain Eukaryota; kingdom Metazoa; phylum Arthropoda; class Insecta; order Odonata; family Coenagrionidae; genus Ceriagrion; species Ceriagrion tenellum. Next base: position 63,773,316 of record OY720640.1, on the reverse strand, counting down.
CCTTTCGTTCCAACTCCTCACACGCCGAACTCCTCTCTATTCGATGTATCCCCATCCTCAACGCCAAACAGAACTCTAATCCACCCCCCCGCACGTCCCCTGATCGTAAATGCGAGAGCAACATAAGGGTCGGAAATGTTTGTGTGCGTGAATTGGGGGAAAGGGGAAAAGAAGAAGGCGCAAGAAGATCGACCCTACCCACTTCGTGTTTATCATACGCCGCCTCCTCCTCACAATCCCCCAAATCATTACTCATACCCAGAGTTAGGTCTGAAAATTAGGTACCAAAAATATTTTACATGTTTGTGATGGTAGCTAAAATGGCTCAAGGTACGGTGTCATCGTCATCGGTCGATCAATCCTAAGATTGGTCGACGTCAGCCTTCCATCCTTCCCTTGTCTCTTTACTGTTACCTTCTATCGGGGATCGGGTTGGTGTGGTAGCTAGAGTAAATATACGGACGGCCAGGGTTCAAATCCCTTCTGAGGAAGATATATTCCAGAGGAAACCCGATTCCTACTTGAGTGTCCTGTGGAGGGCACTTCAATTGCAGTGTTTTACAGGTTCGTGATGCTAGCCCAAAACACGTTAAATACGGCTTCATCATCATCGATCGTACAATCCAAAAAATTGGTAGACTGCAGCCTTCCATCCTTCCCAACCTTATGGTAGTCGCTTTACTTACGTGTATTGGGGATCGGGTTGGTTGGGTAGCTAACTAACTAATACTGGCTAACCAAATCGACGGTCAGGGTTTAAATTCCTGCAGAGGAGGATATTTTTTAGAGGAAACCCAATTCCTACTCGAGTGTCTCGTAGAGGGCACTTCAACTGCAGTAATCCGTCTGATGAATGAGACATTAAACTGTGGTCCTCTGAGAGCAGGCTAATGCCAAAGCCGGGTTTCACTCCATCCTTACTCCCTTACCTGTTTCCTATGTTCTCCCCTAAGTTGTCGGTTACCTCCCCAAATATCCAGTCCTTCCTTGAATCTCTCCTTATGCATATGCTTTCCACATTATTAGGTCAATGAGTTTCTGCATGGATTATTGACAGAGTGCACGTAAATGTATAAGTTACTTACATATTTAATGTATTATTTTCAGTCCATATTTATTTGAGAATACCAAGCTTTCAAGGTGAAAAACGACCTGAAGGTGCTGTCCCGAAACCTAAGAGCATCTCAGCGTCCTCAAATTTTGAGACATTTTCACTTAAATGTTTACCGAAAAGGAAGAGTTTTGTTCTCATAATTAATCACGTCAATAATTTGAATTTCTACTTTAGACTACTGGTTACTCTGGTGTTACCACACACTTTTCCCTCACATTTGTCTCCGGCTTTGTTCTTCGCACAAGCCGTTGGGCCTCTGGGTGTGTCCAATGTATCTGGTTCCTCTTTTCTGTATAATGTTCCAAAAAGTTCTTCTCTCCGTTATACTTCGTCATTTTTTTATTTTGTTCATCCATTTAACCTTCAACATCCCCCTCAAAAACCAGGTTTCGAAACCTTCTAGTCATTTTTCGTCTGTTTTTCCTATGGACTATGCTTCCGACCCATAGAGTGTTACACGAGAGTTTTCACACATTGCCTTCTCGTTAGGACACCCATAATCTTTGAACACTGCATTAGCATTTCCTCCATGAGCACTTTCTTACCTTAGATTACTTGACATTTAATGTCCGTCGTACTTATTCCGCCCCATGTAGAAGTACTTCCGAGATAGGTGAACGAGGCCACTTGCTCTAATTTCTCTCCTTGAGGTGCGACTTAGTCAATTAGCTTCTCCTTTATCTATAATAACTTAGGGCGGTTCAAAAAATTGAAAGCCTCAAAAGAAAATTTTTCTCGTTGCCCCCTTATTCTACGCCAAATGGCTAGAAAAATCCCTCGTGCAAAAGTACTACCTCGACATATCCATAAGTGGCCGCCCTCTATCCATTTTTACATTCGGTATGGTACGCAACCCCCCGAGGGGTATTCAGCATCAGTGAGGGCTAGTTTTTTTCAAGCCTTAATGTTAATTAAAAGTTAAACCTTATGCGCTCCCAATGTAGGCTCGGCGGATACTATGAGAATGCCTTATGTGGGCGCGATATTAAGGGATCTTCGTTCGAGTTCCGGTCAAGGCGAATGATTTTTTCCTCTTTGGATTTTCGCTCTTAAGGTACATAAGGCCTTCTTCGTTCGAAAAAATTTATTTTGGCAATATTATTTAATTATAGCCATCTTAGCGTCCCCTCTCTCACTTCTACTTCCTAGCATAATATTAACTACCTGCACGTAGAGATAAATTACAAAAGTTTCAAGAAAAGTACCGAGTGTAATTTTTTGGATGGCAACAGGGTCGGATAACATACGAAAATTTAAAAACTGGAATAATTATGGGAATTTTCCACGTTAATTGTGAAATGCATCCCCAAATCAGGGTACTTCTCGGCAGGTGCGTAGCCAGATTTTGATTTCGGGGGGTTTACCGAAGAGTGAACATGCTGATGGTTGCCTACCAACCAGGAGCAAGTTGATATTGACTGATTATGTTGAGAAGATGAGTAGTAAGAACTTTCCAACGAATAGAAACAAGAAAGAAAAGAAAGAGGCGGCGAAACGAGGTACTAAAAGGTTGGTCATAAATGAATGCAAGTTTTTTATTGTATAATGTTTCAACACATTGCTCTCTTATCTAAGAGAAACTGCGATACTTGAAAAAAAACATGGCGAAAACTTCGAGGTCCATGTCAGGTGTACAGGGAATGTCCAAGTGAATGTACTGGAGAGCAAGACCATTAAGTCTATCCTGCGCACAGTAAGCTCTTAAATAATTCTTCAAATATCTGAGAGTTGAAAAAAATGTCTTGCTGTTGCAGATGTTACTGGCAGGACACACAAAATCTCCAGCATCTGTCGCACCGCTTGGAATGTGTCATTAAGACAAACCTACAGAACCAAAGGACCGAGAGCCAGAAAGAACGCAAATTTAACATACAGTCGGCCAACGAAGAGTTATAAAATAGCAATGACAAAAGCCAATGAACGAAAATTTGTACGAAATCGCAATTGCTTAAGAAATTTGTAATGATATGCTCTTAGCATAAAGAAAGAGTACCATGAGATCGTCTAATTTATATAAATTTATGTAAATGGGGAAAATTAATGTAAAATTTACATTGAAGATACATTATCACTCATTGCGGATATATCTAAAGAATACGTAGAGGCCTAAGAAATAAAGTCATTATTTCCCACTTTCTATTGCCAAGAAATATTGAACTGATACTTCAAAAAAGGGAACAAGGAGTGTATATCAAGCTTGGAGGACATAAAAATAGAGAGAGATTAAAAATACTAGAAATTAGAAATTAGAAAAATTATACAGAGTATCATTTTGATTTTCGTCAACATATGGTTTATACATAAAAAATGCCAATCTTTCAACACACGGTACTTAAGAATTACTGCTTTATATCAACTTTAGGGAGGTGGCTTCTATTACGGCCAAAATTGTTCCATATTCTAATAAGACTTTTGTTGCAAATCCTTCAGTACTTTATACATGCCTTAGTAATATGGAATAACTCGGGAAATTAATGTAACAACGAGTTTAAATGAAACATGCACTTCTTTGTTACGCTAAAATATGTCTAAAAATTCCATCAATTTATGACTTAAACATTAATCTTGTATTGTTATCTTGTACTGTAATTTTTTGCGTACCGTTTTCGAATTAAACTTGAACTAAGGTACTTAAGGTAGCCATTTTTTATATGTAATCGCCGCATTTAGGCAACCTAGTACTTGGTAATTACCCGGTATCAAAAGTAAAAAGTCACGGTAAATTAGGATTTAATGACTGAATGTGATCAGAAAATTTATGTTGAGTACCCCAAAAAGTTTCCTCACATGGAAATGATTACGATTTATACTTTACTCTATCACTCTCTTCTAATCTAGTACAATTTCCGCTACGCAGCGTGGTAGTCGTAGTAAATGATGATGGGTGAAGAGACAAGATTCGTAGGGACTGTGCGGCAGAAGGCAGGAACATGTTGGAGCGCAGGTGAGGATGGTCTTCGCCGAGGATTTGGGCATTAAGAGGCGAGGGAGGGGGAAGGGAGACGGGACGGTGGGGAAGAAAAAGGGGTAGCAGTTCCTCCGAGCAGCTGGAGAAAGGGAAGACAAACGGAAGGAAAACGGTGACCGGCAAAAGGACTTTTTCTAAAGGAAGAAGCATAGTCCGATCTTCCGTTTGCTTTGCGTGTGGGTGAGAACAAAAGGGTGATCCCTGGGTTGCGTCACTCCAAGATTTCTCACTTTTGGAAATTGTTAGAAAACGCAAGAAGCCCAACCCCGACAACTGTATCTACGAAATTCATTTTGTTTTTTTTTAAAGCTACTTATCGAGATGTCTCATCGAGATGTAAGGAAAATCAAGCATAAATGCTTATAATCCATCCAAATTAGACTTGCAATAGTTGAATAGATGATGAATGCATTTGCATAACGATTTGATTTGTTTAAACCTGTAGTTCATTCCACTTTTGGCTAGTTTCCAGCGTTAATTTACCAAAAATATGCGAATAAAAACGGAGATGGAAAAGACTCATGCTTATAACATGTAACATAGGCACATTTCCAGGTGTTTACAATCTTCTTCACGCCGAAAAAATTACCGGGATACACTTTTTTGAGATATTTCATGTCCAGGTTCTCATCTTAAACCACTGTGTGGTTGAAAACTATCCTTTGCTACATCCTAAGTATCTTAAACAAACCGTTAATGCCTTAGTTTTCTACGAATAGTGGCCCATGATTTTTTTGCTATTTATTTAATAAGATATTTATTTAATTAGTTTTTTCTTTAAATTTCCAGAGAATAAGGTTGTCGCTTAATACTGTTTTGAAACATTTATTTTGCATTTTTATGCTGCCTCCATCGATACAACATAAATAAACGGAATGAGAAACGACAAGAGGACTGGCCATATTCTTAAGAACAATGGATTTGTGAAGAACAATACTGAAGGAAAACTAGAAGGGAGAGTCCCAAGAGGAAGGCCGAGCATACACCTGTAACGTATAAACCAGCGCACGGTTTCTTGTAACAACCACTAATTGCGTTTGGAAGGAAGGAAATTTTGTACTTACTAGTTCGACGGCGGGCATCTCTCTTATTTTGTCCCTCCTATCAGTTCTAGAGAAATGGCGCGAAATTATAATTAATATTCCATTGTTCGCACTGAATCATAGTTTTTCAAGTAATCTTTAACTAGTGTGTATGCTCCACGTCTCAAACGCTTGCCAACCTGTCACTTCCATTAGCTACGCGATACTTTCTGCTCGCTCGAAGTAGTTTTAAACGAAGCGTGCGGCGTCACTTTGTATTTTATTTAATTGGCGGATTAAATCTTTCTGCGCTCGGTGCAAAACTCTTGAAGCGTATTCCAGGCGATCCATCAAGCTTAAAAAAACATGAATAATGCATATAAAAATAGAAAACGCTATACTTTGAGCCAGTTTTCATTAATGAGGCCATGTAATGATGTCGGGAACATGAACTTCAGTGATTTTAATCGCAGGATTTATCAAAGTGTTGCGACTTGACGTCTACGTTTTTCCGCATTCCCATTAAATCATATTTTTTAATCGTCCCTAATGATAATTACCCATAAAGTTTTCGTCATAGCCTACTTTGGCCCGTATTTATACACTTAAAAAATAATCATTTCCCATTCCTGCTTACGATGTATGAAATATATATTTTTCGTCGTCTTTCTTATGAACCTTATACGAAATGAATAATGCATGATTTGGCAATAAATTATTAGAAGCTTAACAAAAATATGACTGATAACATTGCAACGATAAATACGATTCCTTACTTCTTTATTTTTTTGCTTGAGTTTTTGGGAAGTTTATGAGAGGCGGTTTAGCGTATTTATTCACAAAAGGGCCAACCAATGTTATGAGATGCGGACGGTTGCGGCTAAAAGCAATTTTTTCCGGGCTCATACTCGAATTACCCCACTGAGGACATAAACATATCCGACTTTTCTGCCTCGGCTTTTGGGTACAGTCCACTATGGAGATTCCATTGAATTCATTACACGCCGCAAAAGTTCTTTTTTCAGCTCCAATGCCTCGCCTCGACCCTAATCGCAGGAGGCAGAGAACAAATTTCGGCCCGCCATGTTGCACTGCTGTAAATTCTAGACCACATGCCAACCATTCTCCTCCTTTTGCCGACTACCGCGCGGAACGATCTCCATTATCTGAGAGCCTAAGGCGAGTCTAGACTTTAAAAAACACCAAAATTAGAAATGAATTGGGTAACTTTGTGTTCTAGAAGATCGACATAATCGTCAACCCAGAAACGTTTCTGGCAAACACTTTTATAATAATGTAGCACCAAAACTCTACACTAAGCTATGGCAAGTATTACACTGTTGTAATAGCCAAACTGCCTTTACTAATAAACTGAGAGGCTGGTTATTTCGTAATAAGGATATTGAATTTCTCTTTAAGACTCTTACTTGAGTTTCTTTAAAACAAGGGTTCCACTGATTATGTTCATTTTTTGTACTATTCAATTTTTACATAAATTCTATTTGAATAGATTGTGCACATTAATAGTTCAATATTATTGTATTCTTATTTCATTTTGTATCTCTTTACTAAGGTTGTGCATCTACTTTTACTCAAAATATATGGACACATGCTATTTCGACGATTCATAAAAAAGCTATTTTTGTTCTGCTCTGAAGCTGAAAAATTTACTGCTGAGCAATGCCATCCATTCATTGACTTGCAATCCCTACACAAGAATATATCTTCTGGGGTGCCAAATTTCACTATTTTCGTATGTATTTTAATGTATGCTTTTTGTAGTGAAATAAATATGCTTATGTTTTAAATTTACGTTTAATAATCTTTGCTTCGCTACGGAGAAACGATACTATGGTTCATTGTTCTATTAGAACATATTGGTACCTTAATGTTCGCCACGAGTAATACGAGCAAGTATTACACTGTTGTAATAGCCAAACTGCCTTTACTAATAAACTGAGAGGCTGGTTATTTTGTAATAAGGATATTGAATTTCTCTTTAAGACACTTACTTGAGTTTCTTTAAAACAAGGGTTCCACTGATTATGTTCATTTTTTGTACTATTCAATTTTTACATAAATTCTATTTGAATAGATTGTGCACATTAATAGTTCAATATTATTGTATTCTTATTTCATTTTGTATCTCTTTACTAAGGTTGTGCATCTACTTTTACTCAAAATAAATGGACACATGCTATTTTGACGATTCATAAAAAAGCTATTTTTGTTCTGCTCTGATGCTGAAAAATTTACTGCTGAGCAATGCCATCCATTCATTGACTTGCAATCCCTACACAAGAATATATCTTCTGGGGTGCCAAATTTCACTATTTTCGTATGTATTTTAATGTATACTTTTTGCAGTGAAATAAATATGCTCATGTTTTAAATTTACGTTTAATAATCTTTGCTTCGCTACGGAGAAACGATACTATGGTTCATTGTTCTATTAGAACATATTATTACTTTAATGTTCGCCACGAGAAAAAATATCGTTTCATTTTAAGAGCAGCACCCTGCACAAAACATAAAAGAGTAACCTTATTTTTTCTCTATCTGCCAACTACATGCTCAGTTTTCAATTTATTTAGTATATATTATTTTCCTCTCATGTATATTCGACCCAGGCGCCGCAGGAAACATTAAAAAAGTTTAATTTTTGCTTAATAAGATAAGTCCGCAGATTTTTACGAAAACGAGCTATTGTTGAATTGATATAAAATTTATTTCAAAAACGGATTGGACAACTTTGATGTGGTACCACACCTAGAGGGATGTCGGTACAAAAATTTCTTGCAATTGGTCTCTTCTATGGAGTAAATTATTAAGGCACTTAGTTATTTGTCCTGAAATACTTTCCCGGCAATATCGCGAAAAACGTGGTAATCTATTACGACATCCATGTAGAATTTATTTTTTATGTAGAATGTGTGTATGTAATTATGTATGTATTATTTATTATGTAGAAATTATTTTAATTTTAACACTTTCATACATACCAATCACGCCGTTTCCATCCGGGGTAGGAACAGTCACAAAATTTCACTCATAAATACATATTTGTACACCTAACTCTGCTCCAATAATTTCATCCATTCTGACCTATCCTTGATAACCTCTTTTTCCTCATTTACCCCCATACACTGCTTCATACACGCCCTCCTGTTTCTAAGACTCGTAATATTCCTACTCCTAAGAATTTCCTCAACCACATTCACCCATAACTTTCTCGGCCTACCTCTACCACTCGCACCATTCATTTCACTCTTATATATATGTTGCGTTATTCGACTCCCATTCATTATCTCAACTGGCCAAACCAACGAAGCATACTCCTTTCATATATAATCATTACTGGAGCATCTGACCCACATTCATTTATTACCCACTCATTCCTGACCCTATCCATCCTACTTTTGCTGCAAACACTCCTCAGACAGCTCATACCTACAGCGTTTAGTCTACTCCTATGTCTATTCTGACATACCTATGTTTAACTACCATAAAATAAAGTGGGGAGAAGTACACTTTCGTACACGGCGATTTTCGCTAACTTAGACAAGCACTTTCCTTCCAGCATTCGTACGTCTCTTTATCTCCTCTTATGACTTTCAAATGAGATAAAATTATTTTTTGACCTAGGTCCAAACTATAAGGTGTGAAAACACTCTATTTTAATATTACAACGATCAATTTTTTCTTCCAGAATCACGAAAATTGTGGTCAAACGTACAATCCTGGTTTCCTCATCGTCATTTTAAAGATTAGTACCGCAGTACCGAGGTACGTAAGTAGCTGAATTCAGGATTTTCCATTATGCGTTTGTTATAGCGAAAAAAGATTACCACAAAGTACAACATTTCATAGTATTTTTAAAAATTGAACTTTACATTACACTGCGTTAAATGGGAGAGTGAGTGAAACCTAGGATAGCAGTATTCTACCAACTGCCTGTAGCATCTTTGATAAGGGGCATTTTTACGAAAATTGTTTAAAAGGAGTGAAAAGAATAAGCCAAACGAGAGAAATAACACGCTCAGTTCTTATTTACTTTATTTTTGACTAATTTGGAAATTCTTTCGAAACTCGAAGCCAAAGTTCGTTACTTCAACAGAATAGCAATGCAATCGGCTCCTATAGCCGATTAAGTTTTGATTAAAATATAGTCCTGGGACATTTAATATATTTTATGCCTTAATTTTATTTATGTAACCTAAGGTCTTGTTTGAAAGAGAAGGCATGTAGTAGAAGACACTCGAAGGAGAAAGACTATTAGGAATGGGTTAGTGAGTATGCAGATGGGAATGAGTGTAAGAGAAGCAAAAGAAGTTGGTTAGGATAAGGTATTATGCAGGGATGTATTATAAGGGGGCCGTTTTACTCTGGCTAACGGCGAAAACATGGATGGATATAATTAGAAATGATGAAGTGTACAGAAGAGTAGAAGAGGAAAGGACCATATGGAACACCATAGAGATAAGAAAAACAAGATGAATTGGACACACCCTGAGGCACAATGGATTTGCAAAGAACAAAAATGAAGGAAAAATTGAGGGAAAAGTCTCCAGAGGAAGTCTCGGGAATAAGTTCATGGACCAAATAAAGAGGAAAGTACGTAGGAAGAGATGCCAGGAGGTAAGGGAACTAGCATTAGATAGGGAAGGAGGGAGGGCTGCGGTCAACCAATCTTCGGATTGGACAACCAATGATGAACGGCAAAAACTAAATTTAAAGCAACACAACCAAGGTTTCAGCATATCATGCCATCATCAGAATGCTGAAACCTAGGTCGTGTTGCTTTAAATAAAGTGTAGAATCATACCCAAGTTCTTGTTTTACATTCATTATAGAGTTTCACTGAGTAACGCCAGAGACGGTGTCTTGGGAAGAGTGTGGTTGAAATGTATGAGCTAACATCACGAAGATAATAATTATTTTGCTACATTCATCGTGGACAGGCCGAGTACGTCATCCGGAAATGATAGAAAGGGCGCGAGGAATGTACAAATCCGTTTTCGATAGCCGCAGCCGTCTGTTTAATCGCTCGTCGACGACAGTTCTGCCGCGTTCAGTCGTCCATCACCCATCCATCCGTATTCGCCACAAGGTGGGAGAAGGGGAGGCTAACTTGTTGTAGTTTCTATTTTTCGCCGAACCGCGGGAGCGAGCAATTACATCCGCCTCGTGTGTTTCATTTTTCAGGGCTCACCGCGTAGGCGCGGGGTGGCGCTCATCGAAATGTTCGTTTCGGTCGGTTAAACAAGGTGCCGTTTGTGTATACAAGGTGGAAAGCCCGCTAGATGTGTAGATTAAGAAATAGCTTCATAATTTTACGAGCACGAAAGCGTGTCCTGCGCGTTTCCTATTCATCACGGTCCGGCAACATTTTTATAACCATTATTGAACAAATAAAAATGGAAATTATTGAACTAATAAAAAATGAAAAAATAAAAACTAAAAAAATAATTAAAAAATGTATACCAAGTGGTCTTGTATATCTATCACAAAAATGCGAATTCTATCACAGGCGCATAATGCTGTGTATCTATCTGAAAGCATACAGAATTTACTGGGGCTCCGGGTAACGTCAGTGAAGACACAGGGAGAGCGGATTAGATGTACAATTTGCCTTACAACCACAGTTAGAAGCCATATGAACGATTAGAAGGAAGAAATCTCCGGACGGATCTCTGGACACGTATAATTTGCGTTAAATCCTAAAGAATTGGCCACTGGCAACGGAAAAGAGGGGCTCTGAACCCACGAGTTAAATGGAAGGATAAAGAAATTCAGAAAAGGTATTGAGGGTATTCGTAAGTTGACCACGTATGGAATCGCAAAACCTATTTTTTTTCTATAGCCTTTAGAAACCTGGACACTGCTTTATTGAAAAAGCAGCCCCACGCCACTTGTGCCAAGTTTTTTCCCTCGTGCGTTGGCCATAACCATAAGCCATTTGCGCAACCCTTAACAAACTACGATATCATCCGCCGGTCACCCCCTGCAATAACAGAATTGGTACAGAGGCGACTCGGCGACGTACGCCATTCGCGAGCAGCTCGAAAAATTCCGTTGTCCTTGCAACCACAGTAGTTGGTTTCGACTGGGTGAGTGATTTTAAAATAAGGATAAACAATGAAGTAATTAAACAAGTTGACGATTGTGTCTGCCTTGGCCGAATGTTTGCGGAAGAAAAACGCAAGATTATTATAGGTAGAGTGGTAGGAAAGATAGACCGATGAAGATAAATAATGAAAAGATTGAGCAGGTGAACGATTCCACTTATTTTAGCCAAAAGTTTGCGAGAGTGGAAGGATAAATTAAGAGACAACCAAGTGAGCGCAAATGACGGAAGGAAAGATGTGAGTAGCAAGAGGAAAGAGTGCTGGTCTAGGAAAGGTTGGTCTAGGCCGCTGGACGCTACCGCCAAGTGCGAAGTTCGCGAAGTTATTCCGTTTTTGAACTCAAAAGGCATTGAACCAATTGAAATTCATCACCAGTTGAAGGATGTGAATGGAGAGTCGTTCATGTATGTCACAAAAGTTTGCAAGTAGTGTAGAGAGTTTACGGTCGTACTGAAATCCACAACGAACAAAGGGCGCAAGGTGCAAGGGCGTAAGCTGTCTCCACGAAAACGCTCTCCCACTTGTCGCCTGTCAAACCGTCGCTCTCCTGCGAGAGTTTCAATGGAACATCATCACCCACCCACCCTTAAGTCCGGACTTACTGTAATGAGATGGGCATACAAAAACTGCCATAGCGTCTAGAAAAATGCATCGACCGCAAAGGCAATGATGGAGAAAAAGAGACAAATGTTCAACCTTTCTAATGATGTAAATATTATAGAAAAGAAACGGATTTTCAAATATCTAAAAGATAGAAGACCTTATTTTTTGGATTACCCTCTTATTTAACTGTATCTTAAGATTTTATGTTGACTCCACCCACAGTATAGGCACGGTATACATTTGTGAGACGACTCCCGCAGGAAGTGAATGGTGGTCATCATGTAAAGTAGTAGAAATGGAATATTAGGAGTCCTAAGAATCGGAGAACGAATATGTAGGAGTGTATGAGTGTACGAGAAGCAAAAGAGGTTTACAAGGATAGGACATTACGGAGGAAATTATTAAAGAGATCCTGTTTTCCAAGTCCAGAAGTAATAAATAAGTTCTCTCTTCGCGTCGAGCATGCACCACGGGTTTTCCCACTCGGGGAGAAGTTTTCGATCACAAAAATGGGACGCGCCGGAGAGGAGGGTTGAGTGGAAAAGGACACACGTGGTCGTCGACGGGGTCGAGAAAATGGAAAGGCTTTCCTGCGAATATCCACCCGGCGAACCACGACAGGAGAAGACGACAGCGAAGGCTGTGTGACCCTCTTTTTCCCTTACCACCCGCACACAGCACCCGTCAACCTCCTCTGGCCCCACTTGACAACTCCTCCAGAGGTTCCCCCTATTTCCATCCCTCCGCCGAACCCTGGCCTCGCACAAGCGCACACGTTCATATATATATATATATATACACTCCACGTTTCACGGTCCCGCCGTCCCCTGTCCGCAGGGCTGTCACCCGTCCGACGCCATATTAGGGTAATTCGCGAATACTACCACCAGTGCGAGCGCCCTCTTCATCTCCCGTCGAGAGGGCCCAACCCCTCCTCCCCTGACGACTGGTCTCTCTTGGCGTCGCGCACACACACTTCATGAAAAGGGTCTCCCTGTCTCTCTCTGTCCCTCCTACCTACACTTCCCACCTCCTCTCCCATACCTACAACCCGACTCTTTCCCATTCAGTCATCACACGGCGGGAAGAGGTCGTCAGTGTCACGGAATAAACGCGCGATGAATGCACTTTCCGTGTTTCAGCGGCTCCATTCCTCGGACCCTCCCTCGCACCCCCAACGGTCTGTCTCCGTGCCACACGAGACAGGCTGGATCAGTAAGTCGAAAATTATGTGCCGGAATTCCGAGAGCACTGGATTGGGTCAAATTTCGGTAGGTAAATCATTTGTTCGTCTGCCGCGCTTGAAGTTCACAGGCAAAATGCCAGAAATAGGAAAGAATACCGCAGCATTTCTTATTACTTCATTGAAACTTTCGCAGTCCATTTAGAAATATTAGAATATTCGGGGGTATGCCGCGTGTTGTTCGGTGCCAGCTCTACCTTTCGCGACATTTACCGGTGACTTTTTTTAGGGAAATTTCAGTTTAACCCTATGTGAACGAGCGAGTCAAATTTTTTACGGTTCAATATCATTGAGATATCTGCTTTCTAAGAGAATTTTCCATTTAGTTGCTGCACTAGGCAGAATTGTAAAGCTTCGGATTAAGTTCGTGGAAATTTGCGTCTTTTCGGCGGTTTTTCAAATAATTTGAATAGATAAATGTGTGACGCTTTTCACTGACGATGGCGTGCCTGGTGGAGCTCTGGAATAAATCGTTTCACATTTTGTTTTCAACACATTTTATCTGTGGCTTTCTGGTATGTAACTTCCCCCAAGATTATAACTCTTTGCTCCAATCCTAGGAGCAAAGACCATGCCAACGATACCGAGACGGCAATAGTCCTAACGGTACGCGGACTCCTCATAAACCCTTTGTCTAAGGTGATATCTCCCTGCACTCAGATTTATTTTTCTTACTTGATATACGTGCAAAGATCACCTGCTACTTTTATAAACATTGGGTTTACCAGAAATTCTGCCGGTATGCTATTGGTAAAAAAGAAAAGTAAAAAAAAAGAAAATGCCTACCTCAGCGATTGCCTCATGAAACTATAAAATATTAGGAGCACAAATGGGGCGAAGAAGAAATATTTTTTCGAAAAACTGGAAAATAAATCATGATATTTTATCATATAAACATATTCGTCAAGCATCATCCATAAATTCTTCCCGGTCAAAATTATTTCAATACCTCTTTAACTTCATTTGCTCAAATTGATAAAACCTGACCTAATGCAGTTTAAGATTGTAACTTAATATGTAAACCGATACGTTAGCAATGATATTATCACATGTGTTATATTTCAATATAAATTATGTTTGACTGTTATGTGGGTAATGTTATTATTTTCATTTTTTTATGTCCCCCCGGCTAAGGTAGGTTTTATTGAACATTAGAGAATCTCCTCCCATTTTCTACTTTTTCAGGGGCCTATCTCGCTCTAGTATATCCTTCATCGCCTCAGTATACTATCTACCCTTCTTAATCCTGTCCATTAAACCGATTCTCTTTTTTTCACTTCCCCGCTTGCCCAACATCCTTCCCTCTATCCCATTCTTGAGCAATCCCTCGACCGTCATTTCATTCTCCAGCCACTTACTCTGCCAGACTTCATTCATACAGAATTTTAATGTTATAATAGGGAAGGAAAATGTTCATTTAATCCAGCTAATTATTATTTACTTTTTTGGTGTTATTATTTGTTAATGGTATCAAGTCCTAATTCATGAAGTTCACAATATAATGTTATTAGTCATAACTTTCAATTTTTTGTATTGCCTACTTGGACCTAGGGGACATGAGATCCCAGGTTCTAAATGAAGTTTTTATTATTAATATTATTTATAAGGAAAGAACTTGTTTCGCTACTTAAAGGGTCAAGTGTATAAAGAAGCCTGGTAATATACGCCCAATTTGTAATCACAATTTCTTTTATTTGGTACGTCGAGAGAAAATATACAGAGGAAATGTAGGCCGAAGAGGAATGGTAGTCTTACTAAAGCGTGTGCATTCAGTAATATCTTAAATACTAATTATTAGCCATGATACACATTTTCGCGTAAAAAAGTAAGCAGCAATATTCAAGTTTATGGACTGAGCTACTGACCATTGAAAAAGGCAAATCTGTTGAGTTTAGGTAGCTGTATCTTCGAGTAAGGTCAACCAATTTTCATGAAATAACATTCATGAAATATTTGTACTAATTATTAAGAGAATGGTGATAACAAAAAGTCGGGCCATCAGATTTTGAGCGCCGAAAACAGGGCATTTTTTCAAGTAAAATATCGTAAAGGTTCACATAAGAATAGGAAAAAATCTACAAATGCATCAATAAAAGCACAAATGATTATTATATCAAATAAATGTTATCTCGTTAAAATCGGTTGACCCTACTTGAAGATACAAGTTCCTAAACTCAACGGACAAGACTATTTTAATGGACAGTCGGTAGTTGCATTCCAAACGATGTCATACTTTAAATTTTTGATGAATTATAATTGCGAGACAAATGAAGAGTGAGCTACGTGCACTTTATAGCAAGAGTGGTTTTTGAAACGTTGATTTACGTCCAGTTTTTCTCAGTGCAGAGTTAAGGTTTAAAGCTTGAGATCACTGTACTTTACTCTCTCCAAAATTGCATTTTTCTATGGCTAATTTTCTCATGAATAAATTTATCAATTGTCCAAAGATCGTTTCGTATAATTAATTGGACTTTAATGGATATGTATAATTATTTGGAGCAGAGCTCACGAAGTTATTGGCTGGGTTTCATACTTCAATTAAATTAAAAAAATGTTTGTATGGAAAATTATGCAATAATGCATGCATTGTAATTCGATTTCATTTAGTACACTGGTGGGTAAGTTTTAATAAAAATATTTGCAGGCCAAAAAGCTTTACAAAGGTCAAATAAGTAGTTATTATGGGACGAAGAATGCAACAGAGAAAATTAATTGACTAGTTATACTGGACACAGAAAAATTATTTTCAGCAAAAATCCTTGTAAGTCGGATCTCTCATAACGTTCGTCTAAACATGGTGCTCTCAGGGGAGGAAGAAGGATCATTATAATTTCTCTACAGTTTTGCACGTCAAAAACAGTTCAGTCCAGTTAGCAAATTCAAATTTTATGGCAAAATTGTATTTTCTCCCACAAATATGCAATTTGTGACCCGCAATTAAAGTAAAAATTAGTATTAATATCGTTTAACTTTGTACATGGTGGCGTCATAGGAATGCGAAACAATTGTTCAGAGACAAAATAATTACGCTGGAAAAATGGATGCAAGGAAAATTTAACGCCCACTAGTTTACACAGAGTATATGCTGCAGTAAATAACGCTTACTGGTTCATAATAGTATCTAAAACAATACTACACTACGTAATTCATCACTATCTGGTATGAAGTAACCTTTGTCCGTGACTTTAGTGACTGGGCCGTAATGTGCCGTTAATATTTAGTCATTCATTTTTTTTTCAAAGAGCAAGCTTGAGCAAAGACCTTTTGGCCAGCAGATCGATTGCCCGCAGAATTTCCATTTTTAAGGAGGTAGGTAGGGAAGGTTAGTGGAGATGGGTAGGTTTTGGACCTTTTTTCAGGCCATAAAACACGCCCCTGGAAATCTTTATAGCCTTCGAGGTGGGGGACGGGACGGGGAAAGTTGAGAGGCGGAGGAGAGAGACAGAGGAGGAATTTTCCTCGCGAATTCTCTGGGTTCTTCATCAGGGGCCGACCCTTGCGTGTGGGGGGGGGGGAGCGACTTGTCATCGGATTCCACTCTCTTCAGAGGCGTCGCGTCGCTTGGGATGGCGGGATAGGACGGAAAAATTGTCTGAGCGGAAACTTTGAGGTATAGGAGCATTTATAATTAATCTACTGCTATACTAAAAGATTTCTGGGCGAATATGATGGAGGATATTCTTAAAATAAGGAATATAAGGAGTTTTTTGGGGCAGGAGGGCGCGTATGAGTGTGATGGGGGAAAATGTGATATGCAAAGATAGAATAGCGCGTAGAACATTATTAAAGCAGAGATAGGTATACAGACCTAAATTTATTGTTCTTCCATCCATCCGTCAGATAAATAAATGAAATAAGTGTATAGAAAGATATATACAATTGTTTCATCGATTCAGGCATAATGCCGTGAAAGTTCGTCAAAATGAGAACAAAAATCGCACATTTCCACATTTTTTTTATTACCAGTACTAAGCGTTTCGACTCACGGGGTCATCATCAGGTACAAGACACTGAGAAACAGTATCATCGCATTTATATAACCATCTTGTACCTGATGTACATGATGTACCTGATGATGACCCTGTAAGTCAAAACGCTTAGTACTGGTAGTAAAAAAGTTGAGGAAAACTGCGATTGTTGTTCTCATTATATAAATTTGGGGGAAAACGTAAGAATATAAGGTGATGTCCTTGACCGAAAAAACCCACCGCCGGAAAACACCCGCACACAAAGGGTAAAGTGAAAAACCTGTGGAAACCCACACACAGGTGCAGCTAAGGTGAATCAAATTAGAACTTTGCATGACAAAAAAATGAAAAAAAACGAAAAAAATAATTATACACATATAAATATGTAAGTATGCACTACTAGGGAGATATATGCCAAAATCAAACGAATTGGTTAATGTTTGTATGAAAGAGGACCAATAATGCCAAAGATTGGCAATTTTAATCCTCTGTAGAGCTGCTGGATAAATATTATAGGCTTACTACTGGTTAGAAGCTGTACGAGGGTTGCTATTTATATTTCTGGCCTAATAATAAAAAAAACAAATATTTATGGTCGAAAATGGTTTTATTGTTTTTCAAAATATTCTCCATGAAGATCAATGCACTTTTCATCCGTTTGAACCAATTTTCGAAGCACTTTTTCCACTTGAGGTAACTCCAAAACATGCGTTTTGAATTCATCAACCGCTACTTCGGGTGTCGAAAAACGTTGACCACGTAATTTGTTTTCTATGTTCGGGAATAAAAAAAAGTCATTGGGTGCCAAATCAGGACTGAATGGCGAATGACCCATCAATTCGATGTTTTGACCGGTCAAAAATTCCTTTGTTTGAGCCGATGTGTGTGAGCTCACATTGTCATGATGAAGAATGATTCACCTCTGCTATGACTTTTTCCGAATTTCGCCGAAGACTACTGACAGACAAATGGTCGTGTACCATTCAGAATTGACCGTCCTAAGATGCTCTAACGCCACTATCGCCACGTTACCGGTAATGCCGAAGAACCAGGCAGCCATTTGCTTCTTCCGCGAACAACTTTTGTTGGATTTGGCTCGTCTTGAAAGACCCAAACAGTCAATTGCTGCTTTGTCTCGGGCTCATATGCATAGATCCATGTTTCGTCACCTGTGTAGATGTTATACATAGCCTTTGACGCACCTCGAATGTGTTTTTTCAACATCTGGCACCAATTGATTATGCGGGACCCAACGCGAACAAATCTTTTTTACGGCCAAATGATCACGCAATATCTTATTGATGCTTATCATACTCATGCCCAAAGATGCCTCAATCTCATGGTATTTCACATGACAATCTTGCTTTATCAGTTCACGCACAGCATCGATGTTTTCTGACACAAAAACTGATTTTGGACGACCTTCAGAGAATTCGTCGTTGGGGCGAACGTCGGCCATGATTGAATTCATTATACCAGTTTATAACAGTGCTGTAGGATGGTGCTTTATCGCCATATAAAGAATTAAGTTCATCGATGCACTCCTGCCTTCATGATCCACGTCGAAAGTTATAGAAAATAATCGCACGAGAATGTTCGCGAGTTAATTCCATTTTTTGCCCGAGATAAATTTTTCAAGTTACTCTAAACAACAAAAATCGCGCTCAAATGACAAAATGTTATGAACAAGGTTGTTCAACAATGTCAAGTTTCCAATGTAAACGTCAGAGAACGCCTGGAAAAACTTATTGTTGCCAAGGCCAGAAATATAAATAGCAACCCTCGTATCTGATGGACTAATTGTACGCAGTTTTCTTTTATTAAGCGGAACTCGTATTAGTGGGGTGGCTGGAATATTGGCTTTACGTCCTGAAGGCTTAAAGGGTTCAAGAGTCCATCTAATACTGTGGAGTGGATGGTTGTCAAGACGACAGGCGAAACAGTTCCGTCCTGGGATATCAAACGTGTGCAGGACCAATTCCGCTGGTTTACCGCTCCATTAGGCAGGGACGTTATATTTGCGTCTGCGCACGGCGCCACAGCCCGCTGAAGTAAGTGCTGGACATCCTTTTTCGCTTTGTAAGGTAATAGAGATTATATGGAACACACCTAATTGAGAATATGTAGGATCAGAAATTTCGCGGAATCCAAAAATATACTCCGATGAATTTTAACCCGTAAATGAAATATCTCACCGAAAAGGAAATACATTGCTAACCCCATATATTAATAAAGACAATAAGGTACTGAATAAACATGCCACTCCCTTCGAATAATCACATTTTTTTCAAAATCGACCTATAGACAACCTTAAGGTAGTCAGGTTCTCCAATTGTTGCAGCTTAAAATTTAATTCGAATGAAGATTCGGAGGTTTCACGACTGTTTCATGAATGTACCAGTTTTTTTCATGCTCCTCAGGACGAGGAATTGGAATATTTTTAAAAGTATTATAGAGTTACTATTATTATTATACACTGACCTTTATGCCAGGAAATAACCTAGAAAATCATGGCAACTTCCTTGAAATAGGTGATATTCCACCGGGATATCTTGCGATGCCCATTTATTTTAAAACTATGAATGCGGTGACAACTCTGAACATCGAAAAGTTTATTTATTCGCAAAACTCAAAAAATTTCGTTTGGAAACAATTATTCTGCCACGCACATCAAATTTTTCTATGTCTGTCGTTACGTTCGCAAACCGTTTAGCTTTCTGGTTCTTGCCTTCTAAATATCTCTTACAGTTTCTAATTAAATTAGAAGAATAAACCTCATCCTAGTTATGTCAGGGAAGCAGTCACATTATCAAGTAAATAATACCATTATGGCAAAAAACAACCAAGAAAATCATAATGAAATGATGAATGACTTAGTTTTCCACAAAATATTTATTAAGTTCCTACGACACGGGTTTCATCGTTGCGCGACAACATCAGGTACAGGCATAGTAAAACAAATTACTATATGTGCACCTAATGATGACGCGCAGCGATAAAACCTGAGCCGTAAAACATATTAAATATTTTATGGAAAACCAAGTAATTTATCACTTCATTATGAAGGAATTCCATCACGTTAATAACAATACCATTAATTCTAGAAAATCATGGCAATTTCCTTGAAATAGGTGGTATTCCCGCGGGATATCTTGCGGTGCTCATTTATTTCGAAACTCTGAATGCGGTGACCACTCTGGATACTCGTCAATGCGTTCTGAGGTCCCGTATTGCTCTCATCCGACACCATTCCACCACCACCGGCGCTGTTTGATTGCAATAAGTGTTGGCCTTGGGGAATACCCGCGAGATTACCTCTTTGAGGCATCTAGCATTACTGGGAGGCATTGGAGCACGTCTTTCATCAGACAAGATGTATCATCTATGGAGGAGGAACTGAACGTCACTTGATGATGAGCAGTCGCTTTGTGGAGCTGATAGTTTAAGGAGGTTTGACAGCAACCGTGAGGGTAGAAGCAAATCCTTAATTTTGCCTTCCTTGATGAGTTGTTTAAAAAAATAAAGCAGTAGCAGATGCTAAAACTTAGCTGTTATTAAACAAAATATATGCGTATAAATTATGAAGTATATTCATATAATTCATAAATATTTAAGACGACATTTTAACATTCGATTCCCTAGGAAATACCCTTATAAACAGTATCTCCTTGCGAAAATATCATTAATAGACGATAGAGAACCTGCGAGTGCCCCCGTGTGATATCTCCTTCGCTAGCCCGTCCGTCTATCAGCACTCGCTATTGACACAAAGGTCTGTTATATTTCTGTAACTAAAGCTAAAAATTACAGAAATACACTGTGATTATATTATTTTTTAAGCAAAGGTGAGTGTTAACCAAAAGTTGATGAAATTAGTAGACAGCTAAGTCTTAAGAGCTGTGGAGTATCCTCTGGTTTTTTTTTCATTTTGTATAAAAATGGTACTTAACTACTACGTTTTTGAGGAAGTAGCGCAAATTTAGTTACCCTAAAAAATATTTTCGTATCTGACTAAATTTTACTAATAAATATGAGTTCACATGCCGCCTTTGCAACAGCGACCAGCTTCCCCGGTGCGTTTCATCAGGACACTGTCGGGTCGACACTATCTCCGTGCCAGGCACTGCCGAGACACGAGACAATATTAGTGCGACGTTTATTGCTGCCGCTTCGGTGAAGACTGGTCTCTGCAGAAGTCAATGTCCCATTCCGAAAGAATATTACCGAATATCACTGAGATCATAAGTTAGGTTTGCCTGTCAAACCGTCGCTCTCCTGCGAGAGTTTCAATGAAACATCATCACTCACCCACCCTATAAGCGGTGGATCTTTTGCCGCCCAAAAGTATGGTCGTGAATAGAGTCAATTTAATAGGCAAGGCAATATACTGATAGGTTCGATTGGAGAAAGTACGACATTTTGTTACTCTCTCCTCCGCCCACCCCATTATCTTCTCCACTTTACGCCAATGCGCGGTCCAGAGACGTGGACACTGAGCAAATAAGATGATATGGAATAGGGATACCACTCGAATAAATACAGCTTTATTACAAAGATCTAACCTAGCAAATTTGAGCCCTGACTTCGAAATACCGTTCCACGTGCATAAAAAGTGCACTTCACATTTCTGAAAATCATTTTTTTGCGAAAATAAACATTTACTTGCTCAGAGGTATGAGATTAATGCGACTTAACACCCTCAAGGTGCTACCCAAATGAATAAATTTTGGAAACAAACTTCTCGGGAAACTAAGAAGCGGGAAGACCTAACCCAGTTTCACCCTGAATTTTCCTTTTAAGTTTTTTTAAATATCTTTGTCGGGAAAGCGAAGGGAGGAGGACTTTTCAACTGTACCGCATTCTTAAGGAGGGTGTTATTCCACTCCGCACTCCACTCTGACACACCAGTGCTATAATCCTCCCACTGAGGGAAACAGAGTGAAAATATGGAATGGGATAAAGACTGCAACTAAAAAAAAATTCACTACGAGAGCACTCGAGATACATATATATTCACAGACAGCCACACACCTTCACACTTACACATCGGTATTCGATGCTTATACTTACGCGATGTGTATAAATTATAGGTTGACGAAGAACTAAATATGGAGTGTGGTCTGTTTTTGGAGAAACATGAACCCTGAGAAAAGACCCAAAATACTTTCTTGGGTACAAGCGTACATATAAGTCTACATACTATCCTGCGAGCCGCCACATGGACGTGTGGCAAGGGGTGTTAGGACACCATTCATGTAAAGATGTAAGGGATAAGGTTTTGGGAGGTGAAATGGTGATGTGTATTATGAGAGTGCTTTTAGTGGAGCTCAGTTTTATTGTGGTCGCTCACTGAGCGCGGAAAGAAATTTTTTGAACCTATCTGTTCCGCAGTGTACATCCCTTATTTTTCTGTCAGACCTAGAGATGTAGCGAGGCGTCATGATTATATTCTCTGTGTCACTCTGAAACACGCCATATCTGAAGTTCTCAAGCAGAGCAACCAAGCAAGAATTTGAGACTAGCATGTAGCCTCCGAGTCTCTAGGGACTCCCACCTTAATCCCTCAAAAAGTTGTGAAACACATAATGTTAGCTCTTAGCAGTTTATAACAAAGCGAGTAGCTTTTCTTTGAATTTTATTAATATTTTGGTTAAATCTTTATTACCAGGGTTCCAAATGCATGGCGGTGCATTTCTTGCGTAGGTCGTCCAACTATCCCCATATATATGTTGTGGATGGCGTTTGCATAAATGCGACAGATGAAGTGAAATACCTGGGAGTTACGATAACTTCGAACCTATCGTGGGGGACACATATAAGAAATATTTGTGGCAGAGCCCTGAAGAAGCTAGGATTTGTCAAGCGTGTTGTGGGAAGATCTTCGGATGAGAAAGTGAAGGAGAGGTGCTATTTCGCACTCGTCCGGCCTCACCTTGAATGTGCAGCGAGCATATGGGATCCGGCGGTGAAAGACCTAGTCCATGAACTTAATAAAATACAAAGGAAAGCTGCGCGATTCGTCAAAAGCTGCTACAGCCGTACAGAAAGTGTTACACAGATTTTGAACGATTTAGGGTGGGAGCCGCTAGAGACTCGGAGGCTACGCGCTAGACTTAGATTGCTTGAGCAATTGAGAATGAATATCTTTCAGAGCGACACGGAGAACATCATATTAGAACAACATTATATTTCCAGTCCGACAGAATCGATAAATTAAGAGAGATATTTTGCCGAACGGATAGGTATTGGAATTCGTTTTTCCCCCGAACAATTAAGGACTTTAATAAATGCTAGGCGGAACTTTGATTTTTTTTACGGCTGGTGTCCTAACACCCCCCGCCACACGCCTTTTGAGGCGGCTTGCGGGGTAGTATGTAGATGTAGATGAAAATTCTCGCGGCGTACTCGAGGTGTGGCCTAATCATAGCCAAGTAGCATCTCTCTTTTACCGCAGGATAATGGAGAAGTTGCGAATGACGTAAAGAGATTCCAACAATAAAGTGCTCAACGTTGTAGGAGAGGGGAAGGAAACATCTAAAAGAGTTAGGAGGAGGTTTAATAGGTGGTTGGTTCTGATGACGTTGAGCGAGGCCGTGATATAACTTGGTGCTCTTTAATCGTAAGGAGTAAGAGGAAGACGGATAATAAGCCTTTTAAATAGAGTTGAAGAGCGCCACACAGTTTGAAAATTATAGCAAAATAAGACTGGTTTTATTTTGATAGAAGAATGGAATAGAATAGAATTTGATAGAATAGGATAGAAGAGCCATCTATGATGCAATTTCTGTTTCAATGTGCCGAAATCTAGAAATTTACACAGGAAAACCAAGATTCGGTTTCATAAAACACTCATCCGTGCATTACTGTCTTACGGCTGTGAATCTTAGACAATGACTGTTAAATCTGCGGAGTTGTTTGACAGATTTGAGAGAAAAGTACTGCGGAGAATAAAAGGGCTTATGAACACAGAACGAGCATGGGGAATCCATCGTAACAACGAAATATATAGCCTATATAGAGAATTTCTACCTACTACAAACTAATGTAACTCCAATGGGCAGATCACGTCCCGCGGATGCCGGAGGAGAGGGTAGCTAAGGAAGTGTAAACTGGAAAGATGGGAGGGAAGAGAACAGTGGGAAAACTCAGAGTTCGGTGGGAAGATAGCGTCAGCAAGAATGCACATGACCTGCTTTATGAGAGGATTGGGAAACATTAGCAGAGGATAGAGAGGAATGGAGGAAGAAAACTGAGGAGGCTGGGGCCCAATTTGGGCTGTAGCGCCATCGAAGAAGAAAAAGTGCCGAAATGTCATCTATAAACTAGCAACAGCACAACGCTGCAAGCTGAGCATAATGGGGAATGCCGTGCCATTTGCGTAATTAGGGAAAAGACGAGGTCACAGTATCCATGCAGCACGGAGCAGAGATTGACGGCCATATTCATAAATTCCTTAGTGACCTACTATCGGCTTAGTAGCGCACTAACTAGTCGCCAACTAACAAAATCGTATTCATAGACTGCTACTAAGCTCAGCAGCGCCAAGTGAGACACTATTTTAGTAGCTGATCTTAAACACTCTTGTTTAGAGGCGCTACTAAATACGGCTGTCTGACACAAGTGGCTCAGCTCAGGTGATAACCTGAAGCCGTAACGGAGATTTTAGGCGAAAATACCAAAGATACTGGTGGAATTGCTGTTCTCAAGGCTGGCGGATGCGACGTGTAGTACTGTTGCTGCTTCAGCTTCCACTGTTGCTGGATCAAACTGAGCATTTTAATTATTTGTTCTTAGTCTACGACACCGTGTTGTGCTACTCCGTAGTGCTTCATGAGTGCTTTATTCAACGAAGGTTAATGAGTTTATTACTGTGGTTTCGAGCGTCGTAAGGTGGTTATCATCTCTTCTTCATCTCGTTTCATCAGTGCTACGCCTCACATCTTTATAAAGTGCATAAATCATTGTGTGTGTATTGACTGTTTTTGAGGGTAGCAATTGCATTTCGAAATTCTTCTGGCCTTGGTACTGTTCATTTGTGGTTTTAGATGATTACTCTACGAGAATACAGCCCATTTAAAGAATGTGTCCAGGAGGAAGCCTCGTCAACAATTTACCAGAGCATATTAGTTTTCGTGACTACTTTATCAAGTGAGGTGCTTCAGAGTAATTAACTCGAGTATATTACGGTTGTGTTGTCGTAGAAATATATCTTACATTGATATAAAGACGTACAATTGTTATCTAAATGAATTATAATGATTTCGCACATGTAATAATTGTAATTGTGAGTCTGTTTTTAACTCATGCTGGTCTGTTTAGATTATGCCGTAAATTTCTATTTCGTTTCGTTTTTGTTTTGGTAGCACAGCGTTGTTACGGTTCATACAGTGATTAAAACTCCTTCCGGTGCTTCAGCAGTTTATCGCATCATATTTTATGTTTTATCTTCTAAGTGGATAAGTGAAATCAGTTTCGTTTTAATTAATGCGCCGAAAGGATTCGTGAAGGGACAACTAGGCACTCAGATTAAATAGTGACAAAGTGTGCTGTACCGTGTGCATGTTCGTTTTTCGTTTACAAAATGATGGTTGGTGTGTGAATGTGAGTAATGTTACATTTTCTATGTAAATACCAGTTATTATCCATTAACTAAAGGCAAACATTTTCTATTTTGAGTGTTTTTATATTGATGGAACGGTGTATACCTCAAGAAAGTCCTGTGTACGTTTGAATATAACTGATACCTTAATTTGGTGCGATTGGATGGAGTTAGTTCAACTTTGATGTGTTGAAGCTCCAGTGTGTCCAAATGATTTTATGAACGATCTGTGCAAGTTTGTAGTGTATTACTACGTGTGGCAAAAAATAAAGTTTATGAAAAGCATGTATTCCCGATTTTTCTATACAATAATAATAAAATTTTATGGAAGAGTTGTCGAAATTATGATGATAATGCTCAAATATGGGGAAATTAGATTATTTAACGATGGCCTCATTTTAGCAATATTGATGTATGACATACGAATTCACGTACATTGAAGCCAGTGGCAGTGTTGCCAAGCGTTGCATCATTGTTTCTAGGACAGTCGCAACTGACAATGACGTACTACGTTACGATAGTGACGATATTAGCATACTAGGTTAGTAGCTCCTAGTAGCTCACTGGAAAGGATCTATGAATACCATATTTTAGTATGCGACTAAGTGCTCTTAATAGCTGACTAAGTTAGTCACCTACTAGCGCCTTTTAGCTGAAATCTATGAATACGGCCGTAAATGTCTATTGTTCTATAGGTAATACCGCTGCTGAGCAGTGAAAACGGTGATTCAAGAGCAAAAGTCTGCGGCCATATTTTTTATCTCGAGCACAAATGTGCAGGTGCATAATTTCTTCCGCGATAAGGAGGGAAATATGAAATTTGCGGAAGAAATCTTTCATTCGTGAGGTGGACGGAGAGGAAGACTAACAAGGAAGTGCTTGAGATGGTGGTCGAGGAAAGGAAACTACTGATGAAATTGTATATCGGCAGAATCGGTGGCTGGAGCATGTATTAAGGAGCGATGGGTAGCTAAAGAATGTGACAGAGGGAAGGATGTTGGGAAAGCGGGAGGAGGAAGGACAATAGGTTTCATGGATGGGATGAAGGGTAGGTCGTATGCTGAGGGGAAAAAGGAAAATACTAGAGGTAGTTAGACCCCTGAAAGTTTAGAAAACCAGGAGGTGATTCTCTGTCATTCAACAAAACCTACCTCAACCGGTAGAATACTCTTAAAAAATTTTTCATTCATCAAATCTACCTCGAGCGGTAGTTTGGTCGCCTCACATAAAAGTATACGTCCCACTGGGTAGTATCTGACGCCTTTGACCCCAAATGCTTTCACCTTTTTTCTTTTCGTCACTCGCCCTTTCCTCTCCCCTTCCCTTGTCTTAGACCTCCTCACACACGTCCATTCCGTGCAAATAGTGGGCGAAAGAAGCCTTTTTGAGGAGACGTGCCCTACTTCCGCTCTTGGCCTCCGTGAGACATGCCACACTTCCTTGCTGAGGAAAGCGGATGACGCTTTAACCTCTTCGTCTGGTGAGTTTGAGAACGCAGCGAGAGAAGAAAAAGGAATCCTGAAATACGAAAAATTGGTTGGTTAAACTTTAATTAATTTCTTCTTCGTGAATTTCACCACATTATTGAGAATTTCTTCCTCTTCTTCTGAATGTGGTGCTCTGCAAACGTGTTGGTTTATCTTTTTTCTTTATGCTTTCTTTCTTTTTCCTCTAGCTGAACTCCATCATTTTCTTGCCGTGTTCTCTTTTCCTTTATTATGTTCTTCCGTCAATTTCGGTTCCGTTCTCAAGTTTACTTTATCAAAGGTCCAGAAACTTGCCACTTAGCACTTGAGTACGTCACTTTCTTTCATGTATACCCAAATAATTCCAATTTCTCGAAGATCCTGATCCAATTTCACAGGCAATATACCCTTAAGCCGTTTTTCAAATAACCGCTTCCCGAAACCACAGGGAAATTACGTTCTCTCTATTCGAACCAAGTGCCTGTAAATTTTACTCTCATTTTCCGCATGGTATATGTAATTTTTTTATCTCCGAGTTGGAAGATTGTGCATTCTGTGGTGTATTTTTTTTGTCTTTCCTTTTGTCACTGTCCCCTGTTTGAGCTAAAACGTGTTCTCATTATTATATACCATATATCTCATATATATACCATATTGCGAAGCTATTAAAAAACTAGGGATATTCACTGACCAAAATTTGTCGTGGTCTTCTCATGTGAATAAGGTTTGCAAAACTGTTCATAAGTCATTATTTCCTCTACTCAGATTGAAATGTCATTCTTTCATCCTTAAAGAAACGATTAGTATCCACGTTAATAATGCCTCATTTTAACTACGCTGATGTAGTTTATCTAGATTAGTCTCAAGCATTATCATTGAAGCTCCAGCGCTCGTTAAATGCGTGTGTCAGATTCATATTTAATTTAAAAAATCAGATCACATCACATATTACATAAACAAATTATCTTGGCCAAAGCTTAGCGACAGACGAAAACTTCATACACTTTCCCTATTGTATCAAATTTTAAACACATATACTCCTCACTTCCCAACGGACGATTTCAAAAGACTGGATAGTCCAAGTCCATAAAACTAATACGCGAGGGAACAACAAATTAGTTATACCTCTTCATCGAACAGTCATTTACAATAAATCATTCACTGTGACGGTCTGCCGTGAGTGGAATACCTCAGTCAGTCCTTACGGGAAGCTCCATCAATCGCATCTTTTAAAAGGATTTTACATAAGACACTCCTAAAAGCCTAACAGTAAGACACTTCAGGATCTAATGTTCTTCCATATTACTACATAATGAACGGGAGTGGGAGGGTTTCGTGCGGGGATGATAGCCATGATAGAGTTGGGTCTCGAGTAATTGCACGTAAAACCCTTCCTTGATGAATATGTAGCGTCTTGGTAAGCCAACCACGCATCCGTCTGCAAGAGGAACACTCAATTTTTTAAATATAACATTACTGTGAAAAAATCCTCAAAAGCCAACTACTTCCGGTATTTTGAAAGGTAGTAACGGACGAACATACATAACCGTGCCTAGGGAGGTGAAAATAATATGCACGTAGGATTCGACCCAGCAACCATTGGATTGGCAGACAAGGACCTTACCTCGTCGCCAACTTGATCTTCCCGGTTATGAAATATGATAGCGGTGAATATCGAAACCGAATCGATCATAGTGCGTTTATAATTCTGTAGTATTGAGAGAGGTTTTTCATGTTAATAAATACAGTTCATCTTGATGCCAACCAGATATTTTCACTTTCTGGCCTCTGTCTGATAAGGAAGAAGCGTGTTCAAAAGCCGACTTTGGCCGACACATGGGTGGGAAGGACAAAGATGACAACGTAACGTTTGAAGGGTGATCCAATATTGCACTTCTACTTCAAGAAAACTAGCTCAATTGCAATAAATGTGAAGCAATACTGTGAAATGTAGCCACGCGTGTGCAAGCCAAGGTTGAAAAGCTTGGAAATTTTTTGCAGCTGATAGTTGGCCCTATACATGTGGATGCGGAGGAATATGGAAAAAGTGAGATGGAGAGATAAAGTGAGAAGTGAGGAGGTATTGAGGAGAATAGACGAGGACAGGACTATGATGGAAACATTACAAAGAAGGAAGAATAACAGGATAGGGCATTGCCTGAGAAGATATTGTCTGCTAACGATAGGAATGGGGGAGGGAAAGCGGAGAAGGGGAAGAAAAAGAAAGCAAATGCCGAGCTATATCAAAGTAGAGGGAAAGTACGTGAATTTATAGCAATTAGCTAAGAGTAGAAGGAAACCAGCCGTAAGGCAGAAGTACATATACGAATGAAGCCCGGAAAGGCATCAAAGCTTGCTGTACTTACCACGACCTAAGCTGAGTTCTGCTGGTGTAATCAGTCGCGGGATTTCAAGTTTTTTTCTCATTTTTTACCACTAATTGAAGTAAGGAATCATGATCGGTCACGATGCCTTAAGGCAACTGGTTGGGTTAAACTTTAACGAATGCTAATCCTATACGCTCCGACTTGAATAAATGATTAGTTGTGGGAATTAAGGTAGTTTGAGCGAAATATCATTTCACCTAGAAATCAATGAATTTGGTCACATTTTAAAGAAAAATATCGAAATCTTCCAAGGATACCAAAATATTAGCCGCTGACCGAACCACTTTCCGAGATTTTTGACAAATAATACCAGCCCTTTATGTGAGAAACGGCAGGTTCCGCTCTCCAGAAAGACCTAATTTAAAAGATTATCTAACCCCGAGATCTCGAAAAAAAATAACAGGATGTAGTTAGTCTGTTTTCTCGACTATTTTTTAAAATAAATCATACTGTCTTCGCATTAATTTTTTTCAGAATCACAAAAAACCTTCCCTTGTAACGGAGATTTGAACGTACCGCGTTAAAAAATGAGTCAAATGAAATACTTTTAAGGATATTTCTATTTGATTACCTATAATTACACTCAAATACAAGTATAATTTTGAACTAATATTAATGCAATATTTACTTATTGCTTCATACAGTAGCTGAAATTAAAACGTATAATTTGAATATGGTCTCCATTATGACTAGGGAACTATCTCGCTCAAGCTACCTTCAGGGTAAATTACCTTGGAATAAGAGGGAAATAATAGAAGAATGTAATCCAAAACTCGAAGGGGAAATATTTCTGTACTCAATTATCGTATTCCAGGCGCCTCAGGATTAGTATCATCCAATAAGTTTCATACGGAGTTTCATACGGAACAATGAGTTCACTGTTGCGTTTTCATTTCATCCGCACAGGTTGCCATTCATTAGATCGATATCTAATGCTCTCGTTACACACATAGAAGTTATGCGTTGCGTTGTGGTCGACTTTCCTTGCCAAACATCAAGTTTTAGACATGTGCATTGCTTCGCTTTCCATCCGTGATTTAAGCCGGAAGTTGTGCATCGAGACCTTCATCCTTTCATCACGAGATGATCTGCGAATCCCAACTTTTGAGCAATCGACGCGTGGCCTCGCATCCGTTTGATGTGAATCCCCGTATGGAACTCATCTCACCAGCTCTTTGATGATATTCTGCTGGCCATACAGCGTTTCCCCTACAAGGCATGCGCCAATGCTACACAAGGACTTTAGGAAATGTGAAGTAATGCGTACACGCTTCCCTGAAACAATTTATCATCCCTGAAGAAGCAGGATTCAGTAGATAGAATCCTAAGCTCAATGTTCATGAGATGATTCTCTCTCCCTGGGTTTATGTATACCTGTACTGTGGGTGGAGTAAACATAGACTCTTCAGATAGAGTAAAATATCTTGAAATTACTTTAACTTCTGATATATCGTGGGGATGACACATACAAAACATATGTGGCATATCATTAAACAAACTGTTTTGTTAAACGTATAATAGGAAGACCCTCAGTTGAAATAGTAAAAGAAAGATGCTACTTCGCTCTGGTTAGGCCACACCTCGAATACGCCGCGAGCATTTGGGACCCTGGTCATAAAGATTAAACCAAAAAATTAATAACATACAAAGGAAAGCAACGCGTTTCATTAAAAACTGCTACGAGCGTACATATAGTGTCTCACAACTATTAGAGGGATAAAGGTGGGAGTCCCTGGCGACTCGGAGGCTACACGCTAGGCTTAGGTTGCTTGAGAAATTCAGAACTGATATTATTCAGAGCGACACTACATCTCAAGGTCTGACAGATGCGACAAAATAAGAGAGATACATTGCCGAAAAGATAGGTACAAACTCATTCTTTCCGCGCACAATAAATGATCACAATAAAAATTGAGCCCCACTAAATACACTACTATAATACATGTCACCATTTCATCTTCCAAAAACTTAAGAGGAACTTCGGGTATTATGGAATACCGTTTATATTTGTAGTTGTATATCCAAATTTAACTCATTCTTAGCTCTCTTTTACATTTTGTCATAAGCTTCAACTATTTAGTATTAAGTATTTGTGTTTATATCAGTAAAATTTAAAACATTTTCCACTGAGAAAAAGTTGAAATAAAAAGTTGCATTTGGAGAGTAATATAGGATAGTCGGGAAAAATGGAATAGGGGGGTAAAAATGAAGATAATCATGTAAGTTTGAAAAAAAAATTATTGCATACAAAACGCATTTATGGGATTGCTTTCAACTGGAAATCTCAAAAGAATTACTTTTTAGAAACAGAATAATACTTTTATCTATTTGCACAAGTCACAAATATAATCCTCCTTCTCAGCACCTGCACATTCAAGGTGGGCCCACATTTTACAAACAACGCATCTAACCCAAACTTCTCCTCTTCTATCGTCTGAATACTTTCCTTCACAGAAAAAACATTCTGCATCATCATCTGTTGGAATAGAAGATGGTTGTACAAAGTCCAATTGTGATGAAACGTCTGAGTGAAAAGGTTCGTCACTGCCACTGGAAGCGTCCTTAGAAACCAACTCTAATTTCTGGCAAAGTGTTTTTTCCGTGGCTTGAAGCTCTCTTTTTTTGCCTTATATCTGAGTCACCAGGACCAATGTTGTCGCTTTTCTTCTTTCCTTTTTTATTAAAGTGCTGTTGCTTACCGTTTTTGTGTCGGGCAACATGGAATACCTAGTATTCCAAAATGACCGACACACCATCTTGGATTTTAAATCATCACAACAGAACCAATTGTAGCTATAGCCAAAAATCGAGCAATACCTATCAATCTACAACTCTTTAACTTAATAAATTGCTTAATTTTAATCCTTGGTGTACATTTTCAATTATTACATATTTTCGAAATCTTACCAGCAAAATTGTTGTGAAACTACAAGAACAATTTTTCTGCGCCGTAACTCACACGGTGCCTCGAGACGAACTGGACTCGCTACAGAGCATTATGGGAATATGTTGAAGTAGTTCATGCGTCTCCCGCTTGCTTGCGCCAATTGACGAATGAGAAATCACGGTGTTTCATATTTCCCGACTATTCCATAATACCCGAAGTTCCTCTACATCATTACACGGCTGTTGACCTAATACCCCCTGCCAAATGCCCATGCGGCGGCTCGCAGAATATCATGTAGATTTAGATGATAGGTAGTAATTTGACTAGCACTCTTGTGTAATTTTGAGTAAAAGTTATTCATTCTTCACAAATACAGGGGTTCTTAGCCTCAACCTGGCGTAAACTATACTCGCCACAACTTCGCTTAATTTCAGTTAACATTTATATCAATAGGAGAGATTTTTAAACAAATCCATTCAATGAGTCGACCATTTCACCAAAATTCATATCCCGGTCTTAGTAGTGATGAATTAGTAGTAACTGGAAAAAAGGCTCTTATGTAGAAATGTATTAGAGTGTAGAAATTAAGTGATGATGAAGGCTCCCGCGGGGCTTGGATGTGAGTCGAATCCGTATTCCGGGGTTTTCACCGCGTTGATTCATGATGAGGACGATATTTCCTGTGACCTGAGGAAGCCTGCAGGATAACCGGCGAAATATCGTCCTCATTATGAGTCAACGCGGTGGAAACCCCTGAAAACGGATTCGACTTACATGTAAAAATTATTAATGAGGATTAATTTTGACCAGTTTTTATGTATCAACGCAATTCTTCTTGAGGATTGGTATTGGGAAATGAATATAACCATCTCTTGCCTGCGTATCGCTGCTCTTGCTGCATCATTAGGGACGGAGAATAGCTATTGAGTTAATTATTAATTAAAATTGAGTTAATTAGGAATAATGAATTAATTAATTAGTTACCATTCACTTATTTACATGATTAGTAGTGGAATAATGAATGAATTAATTAGTTAGTTACCATTCACTTATTTACATGATACTAAACCTGCTCTGATCGTGTAAGCATAGCAATTATTATTCTCGAGGCCTGGTGAAGCAGAAAAAAAGACGCGAATGTTTTGACAAGAGGCGAGTATATTCATTTTCCAAGACCAGTCCTCCAAAAGAATTGTACAGAAATTACCAAAATAAATGACATGAATCAGAGGCACATTGGAGAGGCGGCCATTTTCAGCGTACAAACCTGGCGAAGTAATTGTAACAGACGGTTGCATACGAGAATAGTCAACGCGGGATTTTATTTTTCCCGGTGAGACAGCTGAAGACAGAGTATGTGGTAGGTATGTAGGGAAAAATGAACCAGGAAACATTTTCAATGATACTGAAAAGTTAGGAATGACATTTTTCGACAAATGGAAGTATAAGAAAATTCAATTCCACTGTTTTTTTATCATTTGGGAAACTTACGGGCTCAAATAGGTAGACATGGAATTGAATAACAATTATTTTTCATTCGCAAGGCCATGACTACCGACACAACTTGATTCTTCTCCTCAGCATATGTACTGTCTCTCCTTATTGCGTCCTTGCCTCTCATTTTCCTCTTTCTCCACAACTAACCACTTCAGCGACCCTTCCCTCTCATTACCTCTAATAACCACAGCCTCCTCCAAATCTCTACCAGGATTTTTATCTCCTAAGGCACTTCCTCTTCAGTCTTCACCATGGATTGTACTTTGGATAAACTTTACCAAAAAAGATTTTTAAGAAGGATCGGGTTGGTTAAGTGGCTTTAGTACTGGCTACCTATCCCAAGGACTGGGGTTCAAATACCGGGAATGGCATAGGTTTTCTAACGGAATACCGATCTAGATTTGGGTGCTATGCGGAAAGCATTTCCTAGGTAATGTGGAAAACATTGCAGTTCGCCTTCTGGAACGTTAAGTTGTGGACCCCTGAGGGGTCATAATGCGATTTCAGCCCTTGAGTTATCATTCTTCTTCCTCTCTCCAAATAATCTCATCTTTATCGACCCCTACATCTGTTCAGAATGTGTTAACTGACCTTAGATGTCTTTACACTCCTAGGTAACCAACCTAATAAGAGCTAGTTGGCAAAATTTCAGGAAATATTACCGAACTGTATGCCATTAATCGTATCATAAAGATGGGTTTAACCCTGCGGAACTCGCGCTGAGCCTGCTAGGCTCACATTGTTAACATTTTCGCTATAATTCCCGAGCGATTCTCAACAATGCGCTCAGATTTTCTCTACCTTTTCCTTACTCTTTTGGTAACGTTTTACATGCGCAGAATATCCCGATCAAACTATCGCCAGGTTGGAATAGGATACTTTTGCTTCACATGCACGCGGTCTGAGCCCCTCAGGCTCTACGCGAGCGCTCGTGTTACATTTTTGATTCTCACTCTTAGCCTTTTCTTTTCCGCTTATTTTATAGACACAATGTAATATTTTTTCGCTAACTTCAAACACACTACTTTTCATAAAGGGTCTTCTTCTGCCTAATCGGCTTAATATTTTGAAATTCAAAACTATTCACATAGGAGTATGTTGGAGAAGTCACTGTTACTCTTCCTGCTATAATTTCAAGCGCGCTTGAATTGACACAATGTAAGCTACATGTTATGGTTTGACACTAAGTTAGCAGTGATGGCTTGTATAAGTAGACCTCTTCTCGAAAAGTGTATTTACTTCACAACTCAGCAGCCAAGAAATCACTTCGCAACCCGGAGGCCATAAGGACACGGTCATTCTGACTAGAGAGTCTACAATAATTGGAGGTGCTCTCCTCGCTGAAGTTTCAACTGCGCCAGAGCTTCCGCCACAGAACCGTGAGTATCCTTTCATCTAATAATTAATTGATAAATCATACTTGTAATTAAAAAATTTCTATTACTCAGCATGTTATACTTTTTCAATACAATTTTTTTTACATTTACCATACAATAATTCTTTAATTTCAAAGCACAACTATATTCACTTTGGTATTTTTTTCATCTTTCAGTAATGGCAAAGAAAATGAAGTACGATCCAAATAAGCCATCAGACGTAGAAGAAATTACGCGGTTGCTTACTCAGTGTCTTGACTCATCTGAACCAGAGTCGTCCTAAGGGGAGTTGGAAGATGAAGAGGACAACGTTGAGGAAAGGGAAGGCAGCTCGGAGACTGAGCAGGAAATGGACAGCAGTGAGGAGAACTATAGTGACAGTGACTCTGAGACTAGTGCTTCAGCTCAACTACTCGGTAAAGGCAAAGTAACAAAGTGGGTAACAGATTCACCACCTAAAAACGTTCGAACAAGAGCGCATAATATATTTTCACAACTTCCTGGGGTAAAAGGTCAGGCTAAAAATGCTGATTCTGTTTTAGCTTGCTGGGAGTGTTTTTTTGATAATGAAATGCTTAGAACAATTACAGAAAATACAAATATCCAAATTCAATCCGTTGGAGATCGGTATACCCGAGATCGAGATGCTAAGGAGACAGATGCTATTGAGATTAGGGCATTATTTGGCCTTCTTTATTTAGCTGGTGTCCGTAAAATGAATCGCCTAAACTCTGCTGACATTTGGGCTTCTGATAAGACTGGGATTGAGATGTTTCCAGTGGTTATGTCAAGAAAACGTTTCCATTTTTTGCTGCAATGTTTACGTTTTGACGAAAAAAACACCAGGGAAGACAGAAAAAAAATTGATAGGCTAGCTCCGATTCGAGAGATATTTGAAAAATTTGTCAGCAATTGTGAGAGTGCTTACACTATTGGTGAATACACAACTATTGATGAGAAACTTGAGGGTTTTCGAGGCTGTTGCGCATTCCGGCAATACATCCCAAGTAAGCCTAACAAATACGGGATAAAAATTTTTGCTTTGGTAGATGCTAGAGTTTTTTATGCTTATAACTTACAAATTTATGCTGGCAAACAACCCAATGGACCGTATTCAGTCAGCAACAGTTCT
Organism: Ceriagrion tenellum; assembly: GCA_963169105.1. Taxonomy (NCBI): domain Eukaryota; kingdom Metazoa; phylum Arthropoda; class Insecta; order Odonata; family Coenagrionidae; genus Ceriagrion; species Ceriagrion tenellum. Next base: position 63,736,926 of record OY720640.1, on the reverse strand, counting down.
TCTGATGTCGTGAAGAGGTTATGCTCCCCTATCAGCAGTACTGGTCGAAATATAACGATTGACAATTGGTTCACCAGTTTTGGTTTAGCAAATGATCTCTTGAAATGCCGTCTAACCATGGTTGGAACAATTCGCAAAAATAAGCGGGAATTGCCTCCTTGTTTCGTTGAAACAAAAAATCGCCCTGAAAAATCCAGTTTATTTGCTTTCCATAAGGATTTTACTTTGGCGTCATACATTTCAAGAAAGAATAAGAATGTGATTATGATTTCAACCATGCACCATGACAAAAAAATTGATGAATGTACTGGCGACGAAAGAAAGCCAGAAATGATAACTTTTTATAACATGACAAAATCGGGAGTAGATACACTAGATCAGTTATGCGCGGCATACAATGTATCAAGAAATACATTTATGGCCTATGACAGTTCTTTACGGAATGTTAAATATTGCTGGGGTAAATTCCTACATTGTTTACCTCGGAAACAAAAACTTAGAAGTAAAATATCGGAGAGTGTATCTGAGGCAATTGTCAGTTGAGCTCGTAGATGAACATGTGAAAAGAAGGGGAACTATAAATACACTCCCCAAAGAGTTAGGGAAAAATATTAGACGAGCCTATCAAGCCTCTAGCAGAATAGACGAGCCAAAGGCATCTAAAAATATAGAGAACCCAAAGTGCACTGGAATTAGAAAAAGGTGCGCGGACTGTGGATACAGGAAAAATATATTTACCGGATATGTCTGCGAAAATTGTGGAAAGTGTATCTGTCTCGAGCATGCACATTTCTTATGTAGTGCGTGCTTGCATAATAATGTTCATTGCTAATTTTTTCTCATAATGTTCTTTCTATCCTGATATTAACACCGTGTGGTGGTTTTACGAGTCAATAAATCGATAACAAGTTAAGGCAATGTATTTTATATCCCTGCCGAAATGAAGTGTTAATTAAATATTTTATCAGACGTAAATGGGCTTGGTTTTAATTAAATGGACCGTTTAAGTATTATTAATTTCATTTAAACAAACATAAAAAGAATAATAATCGACTTTCATAGGCTGAGACCTCAACAATAAAATAGAGCCTGACAGGCTCAGCGCGAGTACTCGCGTTCCGAAAAGGGGCGCGAGTCCTGCAGGGTTAAGGGTAAGGGTTACTTGTTTTCAAGCACCATAATTCATATTTGTTAGTTTCTCTACCGATTTTGTCAAAACTTTTAGGGACAATTTTCCGAGATCTACAGGTATTCCAGAATTATCTTTCCTCAACACTCATCCATGATATTAGCCTTTATTTCTAAGCCGTTCGCAAAAGCTCCTCCCATGCTGATAAGATCCATAGTATTTCACTTTTCAACAGAATTCTTCCACTTCATCACGTAGTAAAAGCTATGCTTTTTAGATAAAAAAATAAAATTGAATAACAAATGAAGTATTCATTTTAAGTAGCCTTAATTCTTTTAATAATATGGTTGAGCTCTGAACATTTACGCAAAAGATAGTTTACAAGGTGAATATTTGTGCTCCATTTTATAACTGAAACTTGGAACATTTAAAATATATATTTTAAAATATACTGATTATTCTAATCTCTTTGTATACCACTTTCAGTCATCTAAACCCTTTTTTTCTATTTTTTATCTCTTGCATTAGTGCGGTAATAGCGACAATCCTCCTACCCTGATAGTATTTCTGACATATTTGGATTACATTTCTAAGCATGGAATAAATTGCCTATGTTGAAACAATTACCTAGAAGGGAAACGATTCTTTTGGACATCAACGTTTATAAAATTAAATTAAGATATTAAAATTTTCAGCGGATGAAAATAGCTGTTTAAAAATACATATATATTGAATTTTCCGCGAAAATGAGATGGTTTTGACGAAATGGCATATAAAAACCTATTCATTCCTTAATACAATCCATCCATCAACCGGTAAAATATTTCCTCCTCCCGAAGCCGTATCTCAGAGCTCATAAGTAATTTAGAGATTTTTAATGAGCATTAGCGCGAAAAAGTCCAAGATAAGCCAATCCATCATCTCCCGTTTTCCTGGGTCTGGAATGCGTCACTTTTCTTATTTATTTAAGTCGTCATCTCTGAGGCTTTTCCGAGACCCTGCCAATCCACGGCGATAGAATACTTAATGGAAGTGGGGGACTTAAAGGAAAAATGTGAGCGGAATTAAGGGCCTGCGTCAAAGCCGAATTACTTATCCACAATCTCAAAAATAAATTCAGCCATCGGATACCTCCGTAGCTCTGCCTCCTTTTTGATCCGGACGTTAATGTAACTGCCTTGACGTCATACACTCCCCTTTAATCTAAGTGCTTCGGACTTTCGAATAAATAATAAGAAAACCTCCGCGCGCTATCTTTAGCATTAACCCTAGGGTGAGTCACCGACCGTCGTCGCTATCTGGCGATGGGTTCGGGAAATATTTACTTTACTTATCTCGCGGGGAGGTGGCGGGGGATCCCGTTAAGAGTGCTGAACCAAAACCTTTTGAATCTTCGGGATTCGGGGAAAAAAGTAACCATGCATTTATTTTTATTCCAGAGTGGCATTATCATACGGAACGATGGCATTCAGTCCAGAGAGCACACGCAGTGATAGTGTGAACAAAAGAAGGCATTTTGCTATAAAAGTTGTCTGCGAACCTTTAATATACCGGCACTCTTGATTCTCGGTCGCTTGTCAGATCGGGGTGTATCTGCTTTTTCAATGAGCTTGTGATGCGATCAGCCGCTTTAAAAAGTGATAACAATCACCCATTGCGAAAAAGCGATGGTGTTTTGTATAAAAAGTAAGACTGCGTATAAACGCAAAACGTATAAGTTTGTGGAGCAGAATAAAGTCACGCTATCTACAGAACCCTGACAAATGGATTTCGCAAGCACAAAGATGCTCGAAGCGAATAATGTTATCGTTTTTTCTCAAATAAAAAAAATTATCATTTAAAAGCAAGTGATAAAGGTTTGCTCACTGTCATAGACGAACACGAAACGTGATTTGACATTCTAATGGTCGAATACAGGAACGATACATATGAGCTCAATTTAGTTATGTGACCTATAAACCATGTCAACCGTTCAAGGAGTGTTGCATAGACATATGTTCAACTTATTGCTTTCATATTTGAAAGCAATAAATTGAACGAGTTTCATATGGAATGTAATTTTGAGCTCAAAAAGTAGTCAAGACGGTGGTCGCGCAATGACCCACACTTCAAGAACTTGTTCTTTCATAAAAATGTTATTGTGTGACGGGAAATGGGTTGTTTTATCCTAGCAGACTAATTACACGTGCGATAGCAGTTATGCATAGGAACAACTTTCATAAATTTAAACCAGCTGATTAATATCAGAACACTATTCAAAGCAATTAACTATTGATAGTTCTGTTACAAAACTGGTAAACGTTTTCTTATCAACCAATTATTTTTACGACGTTCATAACTTTATGTGTCTCATATCTATTTATTACATTACGAAATGTTCTTGAAACCGCCCATAAGTGGCTAAAAGAGGAGTTTAATTAGTTACTTATTTCCCTTATGCTACCTGAAGGGGGAAATTTATATTTATCATATAAGATATAACAAAAGCTTGTATGTCATTATGGAACATGTAGAGTCGAGTAAAAACAGCATTATCTGGTGTCGTAGAAAATTTTCTATATTTATCGCCAAACATCCCGGAAGAGAAGTTACCGCACGCGTCCCATCTTTTTCGAAATGCTATTCTCTCTGATGACCTCACAACTTTGATCAATTATATTCTTTCTTATCACATATGTAAAAAGAGATTTTTTAGGAGTAAAACGCGCAGAGATATCAGGTTTCGAGAGCATAGATGAAGAAGACCAGGTTCTGCTCTCTTTACTTACAAACTCTTCTTGGGCAGTTCAAGTTCTTTTCACACTTGTATTTACTTGCACATGACTTTTTGCATGTTATAACGATGTTTTTATACCCTTAAGAACTTATGTTATTCCCAATCCAATATTTATAATGCGTATATTATATTACTCGTGGTTCACCCAGGTGTCATTATTATAATTAAAGTGCACAGTAAACAGTAACCAACGTTGAAGCACTACTGAGACAAAAATAAGCATCTTTCAGAGCTTGATTTCTTTCAGTGAAGTCCTTGGAAATCGTGCTTTATCATTTTGAAATATTTTTAACTTCACCAACGATTCATATGTATCTAATTTCAGCCCTGTGAAGTGTATGGAGACTTACATACTTCATTTTCGTTACTAAAATGAAAAACATACGCCAGTTTAACTACATCCAGTAATAATAGCCATTTATTATAAAAACAAAAGGAGAAAATTTATCATGAATTAGAGAAATAATGTGTCATTAAATGCTTTCATTTCACTAGTGTTAGAAGAATGATATTCCTTCTACAAGTAAAGCGGAAGTTTAATGCGGCAGATTGGGTATGATTTACAAATGGCTGGTACGAAAGTTAATGAGGCCAATGCTCATCGACTTCGTCCCATAAATGACGGAAAGTGTCGAGAGCAGAGATATCATAATTCTTTCCGGTAAACGGAGTATTGTGGTTGAAAATTTCCTTCCCAGATAAACTGGTAGGACTTCGAAATTCCAAAATAAACCTCCCCACTGAAGAAATCCTGTCTAAATTAAGATTTAAGGTCAAGATTAGAAGCTGCCATACCATATTGATTCCTAAAATTAGCTTATACCATGAGAAATCGCCTTTTGGGATCAATTAGTTAAATATAAAATATTATTACGAGTTAAAGAGTTAAAAATACATTAAATTGTAAACTTAATAAAAGAAAACTTTGTATTACCCGCGAAAGTTAACTTATTTATTGATGTATACAAAGCAGAACCTGAGGAAATTACGTCTGTTCATCGTCATATTTAATTTATATTAATTTTTGATAGCGTAAAACATTTTCGCGCAAATACTCACCGCAAGTGAACAGATGAAGTGTGCAGAAGAGTAAGGGAAGAAGGATCATATGGACCACCATGCAGAAAAGAAGAACTAGATGGATTGAACACACCCAGACACACAATAGGTTTGTGAATATCATAATTGAAATCAAATAGAGGGAAAAGTCCCCAAAGGAAGACACAGGAATAAGTTCATGGACCAAATAACGAGGGAAGTACATAATAAGAGATATCAGGATGTATGGGAACTAATATAGGATAGGGAAGGGTGTAGCGCTGCTGTATACCACTTAAAGGATTGAACAACCAATGAACGAACTCATCGCAAAAAGACACAAATGAACATGTTACACATTCACACACATTGGTACAGGTTAAAACACCGATCCGTAAAAGTTTACTTTGAATATAAATATGACTTCTGCAAACCTAACAACAACTCTTAATGTTTTTGTGAGGACCATCTATGCTGCAGTTGTTTCCTAACAGACTGACACGCACGAACGGCAGCCCAGAGATGAAAGTTCGAACCCAGATCGAGCAAATCATTTTAATTGGTGAATTACCCCGGATTGCTGAAACCTTCTTTGCTATTTAGATATTCAGCACGGAATCGTTGAGTCGACAAATTCTTCGCAGTAATAACTTATTTGCCAGCTCAAAAAAAGGCCTGAGACATGAGTTCATATATGCCAGGCCTAGAATTCATTTAGGTATTGCATTGACTAATGTTATTTTGACAATTGAATGACAAATCAATTGAAGTTTTTAATAGAATATCGCTAATATATGAGAAAATATTGTCAAACTGCGATTTCATTTATTTCCAATAATATGGATTGTTCTGGCTCTCATAAGTCTCATTATTCAATACAGTGCCCTAAATTAAATTAACCAACCATCAAATTCCATTGCATCACATCATCTGTTTTTTTCTTATTTATAAATATATCCTCAAATGCTAGGCATACCTTTCGTATTTCATATCACTGGTATATTAAATAGCTTCAGTGTCGGTAGACTTCCTCGTTTTTCACACCTGCACGTGTTTGTTCGGGTGTTTTCCTGCAGAGGGATTTTTAAATAAGGGTTTACTATAATTGGACTCAAATCCTTACTTTTTTCCAAAAAAATGTATTTATATTTCTTGTATCTCGTTAATATAGAACACAAAATCATGGTCAGTTTCAATTACAGTAATATTCTGACACTATGGAAAACTGGTTAAGCAAGTTAATATACTTCCTGTTTGTAAATATTGTTATCGTAAACGTTAAAACTGCTTATCTCAATGAAGGATCTTGCAGTTATCCCGATAATTAGATTGGAGAAAGATATCACGGACTTTTCACACTGGACAGCAGGGTCGTTCATCTCCTACGCTGCGAAGATCGAGTCTGCCATCGTCCTCAAGGTGAATACTGAAGTTTACCCAGTATCCCAGTGGAGAGAGACCACGCAGAAGACATTTATGAACTAATTAAAAAGTAGTCCACGACTGAATTATCCTGAGCATACAACCAGAGAACGTTCATTGAATGTTTAAGGTTGAAATAGTCATTTAACACTGATCATAGATCGTTCATTTCCAGTCCACAAAGTATTATTCAAAAATGCTCCCTGGTTGAACATTTAAGAACTTTCCAAACATTGCATTTAATAAATGATGTGGTACGAAGTCACTCGCGAGGGGGCATATACACCAGGGTTGAAATTCGCTATGAAAAAATCATTTGACTTGACCGGGATTCGAACCCGGATCTTGTAACTGTGTAACGTGTACGAACGTACTTGTAACTGTGTAACGTGTACGGATCTTGTTAACTGTCTAACACACCTGACCGGCAATTGGGAGATCCGGGTTCGAATCCCGGTCAAGTCAAATGATTTTTTCATGGCAAATTTCAACCCTGGTATTTAAGAACTTCTTTAAACCATGTATATTTGAAATTTCCAACGACAATATTCATTCTAAATGCTAGGAATATTCTAACATACCATACGAGATTATTCCAAAAATAATAAAAACCTACAAAAAAATAATAATAATGAACCTGGCTGTATATTTACCGCTCTCTTTTTGGACCAAATGAGTAATTTATAAAGTAGGTGCTTGAAATATCTGCAATTTACCAAGCATTTTCAGTTATATAGTCACGAGAAGTCTGGAAAAAATGTGCATGTGAAGTCTCTGATGCATTTAAAGGGATCCCACATTAAAACTATCCACAATTCATATTTAATGATATTTGTTCAAAAGGACTTCAAATGAAAACCATTTCAAAAGAACTATTATCTAACATTCCTTCATGGTTCATATGTTATTCATTCAAAAACAGTTCATGCGTGATTCATCAACATTGAACACTCTTTGAACAATCAATGAAGTACTCCAATGAATATTCTTTGCACTATCTGTGAGTACCATTTGAATATTCATTATAAGTCCTCCTTGAATGATCTTTGATCGTTTTAATGGTGCTCACTAAACGTTCTTTGACCATCTTTTGGGCAATAAATTCCTCACTTGGAGCACAAAAATCCGTGGGACGTCCCAGGAACGTATGTCCCGTATGTCCCGAAGTCGTCCCGGGACTAAACTGGGACGTTCGGGACGCGTCTGGGACGTCGCGTGCGAGTCGTGTATACCGCGAGTCTAGTTTCCCAAAATTCATATTCAACATCAATAATAAATTAACAATAGCTTCCGTAGTGTGGCCTAACGCGGCATGAAAATTGGTGCAATCTTATTTCTTTCTCAATTCTACTTCGAAATAATGTATATCAGAACGCCAATAACAATGTGTTATAAAGAAAAGCCGTATAAGCGACCCTGACGTCAGATATGAAGCTTTAAAATCATCAGCCTTAGGTAATAAACGTCAGCTATGTTGAAATCGCGTACTTATAACTGAGAGCCATATCTAACGAAGCGACTACACTCTTTATAAAGCATAAAATACACTTAAAATTTGATGATCCGAAATAGCTTAGTGGTAGAGTTTAGGTTTGTTGAGCGAAAGGTCGTAGGCTCGATTCCTCATGCCAGTATGAATATATTTGTCGTCAATGTTCAGCGTTTGGTACATAGATGTCTATGAGATAACTATGAATAGATGTCTACTAGACTAATTATCTACTGCTAGATATCTATTAGATGCATTCCCTTCTAACCATCAATATCTAATGAACATCTATTAGATATTTTTTTCCGTGTGGGATGTACTTCATTCAAAAACAGTTCATTCGTGATTCATCTACATTGAACATTCTTTGAACAATGTATGACGTATTCCAATGAATATTCTTTGCACTTTCTGTAAGTGCCATTTTAACGTTCATTATAAGTCCTTGAATAATCTTTGAACGTTTTAATAGTGCTCACTGAACGTTCGTTGACCATCTTTTGGATAATAAATTCCTCACTGGGATACGATGCCTTTTTATAAATTACTATCTATGCCCGGCATCCTTTGCAATGCCTCTTGTTCTTTATAAGTAGGCACACATATACAGAGTTGACACATTGACATGTGCAAAATAAATGAAATACAATGATTATTTGTGCATTAAGTCAAATATGAAAAATAAATTTCAAGTTCTTTGGTATACAATATGTTTGGTCAAACCGCCCTTTTGAAAACACAAATAAATTTTTCAGCTCTCCCACTCGTGAGCATGCAACATTAAATTGACCATGTGAAAAGCATGGATTTTCCAGATTTATTCCTAACAATTGAAGCACTGACCTTGTGCCATGTTGATGGTCATTGAGAATGCAAGGCGAGCGGGGAACTGTAGTTGTTTGAAACGAATTTAAGACCTAGTCCAATGAATTCCTCGTACCTACACAGAAATTCGTAACGCACAAATGATGGCATGAGTTTCCATTCAATGCCCATGCTGTAGTTTCCTAGTAAATAAAATATTCTATTGTAGAATTAATGCACAATTTTCAGATTTTCGAGCTTAAAAATCCAACTTTGAGTAAATGCGAAGCGTATACGAAAATCGAATGCAAGAATTAAGAAAAGCAAACAATGAGACCACTGCATCAAATTTTTTCTACGTACAAATAAATTACGTACCTTTTAACATAAATTATGTCTCACAGATACGATTCTGATGCACGTGATTGAGCAACTCGCAAACGATGCATCCTTGCTTGCGTGTCGTTTCTCGCCTGATTGAGAAGCTCTCGTGCCAACACTCAATCGTTGAAACGACTGGCGCTCCACCTACTGTACAATGGATTTAATTTTATCTTACTAATATATAAAAATCTAGTGGTGTCTGTCTGTCTGTTACTCAATCACTCATAAACCACTGAATCGATTGAAACAAAATTTGGCAGGAAGATACTTGATATATCTGGTTCACGCATAGGCTATAGAACAAGGGCCTTGGGGCCCAAGAAGGCCCTCAAGTGGGCCTTTTCATCGCCAAAAATTGGCCCTGGAAGATAATTCTTGCCTGTATTAGAAACACGTGAAATATATCTATACTGAATGTACAACAGTCATTGGGTCGTAAGTCACGCTGGGGCCCCAGGGGGCCCAAGGTTCCAAAATAAGGCTTTCTTAAAAGCCTCATAAGTATTGAACGAGTGAACCGATTTTAGTAAAATTTTCACACATGGGATAAGTAAAGCTTTTTTAAGGAATTAAGGACTATTGGGACCATAAGGAAGGCCCCTGAGCCCCAAGGGCAGCGTATTGGGCCGTCTGGTGTCTTATGTGTTTGAAAAACTCAAGTCTAAACATATTAGTTCAAGTACAGAGGTTTCTCTTTTAGCATATTTTTATTAGTTAAACTAAATATATAAGTATATTTTTTTCGCCATTAGATGAATAAAAAATTGTAATTTTTTAATTTTTCATTCCATTTCCTTGAAAGAATAAAATTTCCCTAGAAATCGCGTTTTTCATGTCAAAATCATGAATTTTACTTCTGTCAACAATAGGATATTTCCTTGGTAACTGTGGAATTAGCATTAGCTTTGGAAGGGAAATGGAGCCTGTAGATTGGCGGCTGGCTTTTGTATTTAGAGATATGTATTACAGTGGAAATCTAGGCCGTATACTGAAATGTTACTTATTACGATATTTTCAGGGATAATTTTGCCTAAAATTGGCCAAATTCTTTTCAAGTGGACTAATTTAAGTCGGACCCATATAAAGCAGGAAAATTCCACGATCCAATTCAAGCCTCTGGAATGCAAATGGCCTGTAGTTTAGTTTCCATATGTTACTGCAAAAGAATGTTGAAACTCGGTAAACATAATATAATGCGATTTTCATCTGCTGCATTAAAAAATAAAACAAAATTAAGCTGAGTAAAATAGGAGAATGACACGATGTTATATTAGTTCGACTAGCCTCTGTAATGCAAATGGCCTGTAGTTTAATTTCTATACGTTACTGCAAAAGAATGTTGAAACTCGGTAAGCATAATATAATGCGGTTTTCATCAGCTGAATTAAAAAATAAAACTACAATTATAGCTGATTTGCCTAGAAAAGAATACCCCTCATGAGCGACTTGAACCTACAACTGTCCTGCCCTGAACCATGCCCTGTCTTTCTTTCATCCCCCGATGAATTTCAACGGGTACTTTTGCTAGTAATTTATAAACCTTTGCGGATGTGCACACAACAACCCACCAAAGTTTCATTGTAATCTGATGAATGATATTGGAATGCATAGAAGATGAACAAACAAATATTCATTTTTAAATATAAGATTTCACATTTCATGTTTGTATTTAATGTTTCCAATAATAGCTTAAAACATTTTCTCCAACGTGACAAGGAGAAACGTGGAAGACGGAGCTCTATAGTCTTCATCTCCACTCTCTTAGTATAGTCAACCATCTATCGATCAATCAATTTTATTGAAAGCCCCTCTGGAAGCTGCCAAAATGTTCATCACAACGTGCTGCATTCCCGCAACGTTCCGTCAAGGATCCGTTTAGGGATTCCCTTAAAAGCGAAACGAATTCCCCGCGGCTGTTAAGACTTTGAAGACCTCCCTTTAACATCGCGTCCTCTTTAAAATGGAGGAAAACTGCGGTGGCGGCGGCGGTTTTAAGAGAGGCTGGGGTGGTAGAGGCGAAGGGGAAGGAAGCTAGAGTCCCCCAAGAAGAAGGAAAAGACCCCGACGAGGAGCCCGAATCATTCGAGTGCATTGGAGGGGATCGGAGTAATTCCTGTGGCATAAGCAGGCGGGTGGAAAGACTACAGGCGACCAGAGGTGGAAGAGGTAGAGAGGTAGAGAGAAGACGCGTCCCTTTCGAAGAAGGGACCCTTATATAGGAAGGTGTAAGGAGAGGAATTCACCCCCCCTACACTGGAAATATATAAAAGGACGCTCTATCGTGAAGGTGGAGGAAAGGAGTTCAGTAGAAGGGGGAAGGCTGTTGGCTGGAAAATGTCGGAGAGGAATTGAGGAAACGAACGCGACGGGTGTTTAATAAAGAATCGGGGACGAATTCGTCCGGAAAATGGAGGGAAATAGAACGCCCAGATGACTTGAACACTCTCCTAAATATCCTCCATATTGCGCCCTGTGGACGCCACGTCCAGTGACATGATTATAAGTGGCCATTAATAGGAAGATTGGTCAGTTTCAGCTCTGCGCTCTGATCTACATCCAGCAAAACCATTTATTCGTACATAGCATTGTATTTTTTAGTCATAATTTGTCGTTCAATCCTACGAAAGGTCAACTGCAGGCTTACAGTCTTGCGCTATTGCGGCCAGTCCTCATTCTTCCCTACCCAATGGTAATTTCCTTATCTTCTTATTCACTTTCTTCCTTTCTTCTTTAAATGGGTAAAAAACTATCAATACATGTATATATATATAAAAACTTCGTCACAGAGTGACAACAAAAACACAGAATACAAATAAAAGAACACTCTTTAGATTTCAGAATTTTCGGTAGGTCACCCAAACCTTCAACAGTAACCGGAAGAGGAAATATTATACATAAATTTGTGAGAAAATTCGTGAATAGCAAGGCAATTTATGGATCGGCAAGATAAATCACTGGAAAAGCAAACCAGAAAGGATAAGAAGCATTCGTAGGCTGGTTATGGAGGAGGATACTGAAGATCAAATGGACTATTGAATCCATGATGAAAAAAATCCTTGTACTTTTCCACAATTACTTCCATAAAGTGTCGCCTGAAGGCGTAAAGTCTATCAGATGGATTGATAAAATAAGAAAAGAAGAATTATACAGAAAAGAAAAGAGGAAATAACCATACAGGATATATCAGCCGTATGGATTGAGCACACTCAGAGGACAAAATGGGTTTTTTGAGGAAAATAATGTGAAAATTATGGAGAGGAAAAAATAAAGAAAACAGTCCCAAGAAAAAGACCAAAGGATAAAGAGGCACAAATACAAAAAAAAGGAAAGTACATTAGAATTACCACCCTGGGGCAAGAGAACTCAAATGGTGTAGGGTAGAATTGCTGGCTGCAGTTAACCAGTCTAGAGATTGAATGATCGATGAGAGATGCTCGATGGATCCAGTTATCAGTGAAAAAGTTGAAGCTCACGTGAATCCTAGTTTGATTCCTGAAGATTTATTTGCCTCCCCGGCGACATCCAGGCTCCGGAAAATCGGCCTTGTATGGATTCTCATACTAAAACAAATATCATCATTAACATAAAATAAAATCAATATCGATATCGTACATACTCCAGCATACTACGGTAGAATATATCATGAGACAAAAATAAGGAAAACAGATTGTAGAACATAAAGGTTAAAATTTCGTTTTTCCCGCGATTGATGAGAGACCATAATGGATGCGTTGAGACTTTGAAGAAGGTAAGTTGATAGAAGTGTAGCTGATTTATTCATTTTCCCCCTGATGCAAGTTTCTAAATCTGCTGAGTAGTGCAAACACCATGTTTTGCATATTCCCTACATGAGTCTTGGGCCACGTTTACACAGTTATATTTTAGATTATTTTAGTAGCTCTGTAGCATTTGTACATACCCATTATGTGGTGCATGTTGGAGAAAGTAAATTTATTCACTGTGGTTCATGTTGGTGATAAGTCACCCCCTGCCAAACTACCCTGTGGTGGCTTGCAGGGTAATAAGTAGATGTAGATGAACCGATATTCCTCCTCAGCACCCCTTTCGGGACGACACTTGCTAGTAACGCTCCGTTCAGCTCTACGACCTGTGAAGTTCGGTCCTCCGAGGGCGAGGAAAACGCTTAAAAAGTCTCGCCGAACCAATTTCCCCTCTCGAACTGCTTTCAAGACCTTGGCTTGTCTCGTCCCCGTCACCTTTAACTACGTCTAACTTGGATTAATGTCTCAAAGAGGAACTTTAATTAAATCCCTCCCAAATTCCAGCACGCACGACGTAACTTTGAATTCTTTTCTCCTGGCACATCTCTTAAGTCATGTCCTCATCTCGTACTTGTAGCGGCCTTAGAGAAGATTTTTGGGATACCAAGGCCATCAAACAACGTTGTAGCGTAGTTTTTTCTGGCATATACCTCGAATATCCACTAAGTTTCATCACAATCTTCCCAGAAAAAAAATTGGTTTCTTCACTGGAAAGTTAGGATTTGGGCCCTTTTATACGCATTAGTGCAAACTACCCCAGTTTGTCGGACGCCACCTAAAATAACCACCCAAGCTATTAAATAAATGTACTTTTGGCACAAAATATTTTCAATAGTAACAAAATATTCCAGTCTTCAACTTAAGGGGATAGGTATGTATCGAATATCCATGAGAAACGGTCCGATATCGCTAGTTTTGACAAGCACGGCGCCGATACATCTACATCTGCATACTACCCAGCGAGCCGCCGCATGGGCGTGTGGCAGAGGTGTTAGGAAACCAGCCGTGTAAAGATGTACGAGAATAGGTTTTGGGAGGTTAAATGGTGACGTATATTATGCGAGTGTATTAAGTACAGAGCAGTTTTTATTGTGGCCGCTAATTGTGTGCGGAAAGAACGAGTTTTTCTTTACCAATCTGTTCGGCAATGTATCTACCTTATTTTTTCGCTTCTGTCAGAGCTAAAGATGTATTGAGGCATCGTGATAATATTCTCAGTTCCGCTATGAGACACATAAGGTCCAAATTTCTAAAGCAAGCTAAGCCTAGCGTTTAGCCTCCGAGTCGCAAAAGGGCTCCCATATTAATCCCTCTAAAAGTTGTGAAACCATACATGTTCGTTGTAGCAGTGTTTAACGAAGCGGGCAGCTTCTCTTCGTATTTTATTAATATTTTTGCTTAAATCTTTACGACCAGGGTCCCAAATGATCGCGGCATATTCGAGGTCTGGCTTTACAATATCAAAGTAGGATCTCTCGGTTACTTTTTCAATCGGGGACCTTCCTATCATACGTTTAGCAAAACATTATTTCTTTTATGCCGCGCCGCATATGTTTTGCATGTGTGTTCCACACAATATATCAGCAGTTAAGGCAATTCCAAGATTTTGAACTGTATATGAAGATTTTATGTTTGCTCCCCCCACGATGTAGGTATGGCTTTTGTGTGATGACTTTCGCAGGTAGGAGGGAAATTTTCTCTCACTTAGAAAGACAGCATCGCGATCTTCCCGCCAACACACTAAGCGACAGTCTGCCGAGGAAACCGCTGGACATCCTCGCCTCACAAGATTACAGAAATTGTATGAAATTTACGTACTTGACAATACCTGGATTAAATGACAAGTGATGAATCCAAGACGTTTTCATTGTTAATTTCCCCAACGCCACCTGTAATCAAGAACTAATCCAGCAAAATGGTCGATGTTGATGTGATTTTTCTTAAGTACTTTCTACGAGTGGTAAACGCGAAACATATTGGCTCCAGCAGCATCTTTTGCGCGGATGATTGCATGCTAGCAAATATAGAGTCATCTTACAGGATGATTGCACGCCTAGTTTAATCTTTGACGTTGTACCTGTGTAGTGTGAAAGGCAGAACCCTCTGATGTATTATGAACCTAAAGCCAGCTATATATTGTCAGTCACATTGTACTGTACTATTTAGCTAGAGTATCATCTTGCTCAGAGCTTTCAAAATACCATCATTAAATATTTGAAGAGCAAGATATTAAAGGGACAAGATTTTTCACTTCATTTCACTACAATAATGTATCTCGCAAGCATGGCCCACTCGAAAAGTACGTGAACCATTCATTGAATTCGCAAATTATTTTAATTTGTAACATTATTTTTTATCGTGAAAATGCATCAAAATCAGATAACAGTGATCGCACTATCAATGTGCCAACATAGTTTACGATAAAGACACAAAAGAAGGATAAATTCAAAGTATGTTGGCTTCATTTTGCAGAATTTCAGCATGTCTTTATAATTTATACACATTCCATTTCCAAGTAGTCGTTTGATAAGTAGGCCGTAGTTAAAACTCAAAGAGTGTCATTATCAAGACATAATTTCTCTTGTACTCGCCTCCTATTTTATACCCTAAGTAACGTAACATATCCAGCCGGCAATTTTAGGTAGGAAATAAACAGCTTAAAATGATACCTTGGCAGCCCTGCTCTCGTCATAATTAGACACAAAATTATTGTTGTTCAAGCGGCGGAGGAATTTAAGGAAGGAGAAAAATTATTAAAAATAAAATTGGTAACCCGGGCGTCCACTCATGCGCAAATAAACAAAACGGAATTAAAAAGGAGGAGTGAGTCGTCAGCAGTGAAAGGGGACAGTCAGCCGTCAGGAATCAAAGCAGTTGTGAACCAAGCTTCATTGCAGCTCCCGAGAAGTACGGGGAAGTCAACTATAACCTAGATCACAGAGGTGGGTAGACGCGAAGCTGACTCAGAGACGAGCCCAAGACGGCCAAATTAACCTGTTAAGAACACAAAAACTACGCCTTCGTCACCTTCAAGTGAGCCAGTATTATCTTTATTTGTATAATAAGGGAATATTGCTGATGTGACTCAACAGTAGTACTGATTGAAAAATAATTACCTGAGTATTTGTACCAATTAAGAATATTAATTGGATAAATAATAATATGCTTATCAAAGCAGGGTATTTGCAAATGGATATATGATCAATTGGAAGTAAATCTTAATATATGTTTCAATTGAGACAGGCAAGTTTTATTTTGCGTTGGAATTTGATTTTGCAAATATTGTGAGCTCTGCAGCTGAGGCGAGTGACAAGTGTAAGGTAAGAGTTCCGAGGAGGATAAATAAAACTCTCTCTTCAGTTACTTTGTGGTACTCCAGATTTTAACCATATATAATCGGAAGAAACTTTTACAGATGCGACACTTAACACGTCTAATACGACCCGGGTTTCAACGATTTGTCGTCATTATCAGGTGTTGATGAATGATCTGATGATTACGATTAATCGTTGAAACCCGGGTCGTGTTAGATGTGTTAAGTGTCGTCTTTGTGAAAGTTATATCCGATTAAATATTGTGAGGGTCCGAGGAGAGGCTAAAATTATAAAATAAACATCAGAACTCTATGTTATTATACCCAAAGAAGTTGTGTGAAACGTATCAAAGACGAATAGAGAACGAAAATCGGACGGAAAATGGCGAAAACGCTCGGTGGCAATGGAATGGTGGCTGATTGAATTATTTTCCAGTGCCCCGGTTTAATTACTAAGTCTCGGGACCTCGGAGTAGTTTATGAAGTATTTAGGGAAGGGACTGCGATGGGGGAGAGAGAGAGATTGAGAAACAAATACAGAAGTAGGCGGCGGTGGGGCTTTCCCTTTGGTGTATCCTCTCCGCTCTTTGCTCTGAATATTTGATCCTGGACTTAACTCCTTAGTAACCTTTGTGCTTGGCGAGTTCCCACGAGCCACTGCCCCTTCGTAGTCAGGGGGACGTTCCCCCCTCACCCCTCCCCAGCCCTCCATCCGTCTCACCCGCACCACTCATCCAACTATTTACACTTTCCTCCACCGGATTCCCCTTCAGCCACCACGAGGACGAAAACGCTTCGTGGGAAAGGCTATGAAAGCCAATAAATAAATAAATATCCTTGGGGATATATCCTAAAACAGCGAATGGTAAATGAGCATTTCAATCCTTTGCTGGAATCCTTTTCATCATTTTTGAATGACAAATACGAATGATAAGTAATTCTTAATGTTTAACTTTTATGTTCGTGTTTACTGTCTAAAACGCATTCGGGCCCTATTTGGTTGACTAAAAACCAATTTCGACCCATAAATATTTAATTTAAATCAAACTAGTTTCTGGAGAAGTTTTCAGACCTTCTTGCATTATCACTTAACTATGGACTAATTTTCAAAGAATTAAGTCAATAACATTGCGTGGGGATGGGGATAGCCTATAAATAAGTAAATACCCTAGGGTAAATACCCCAGAATACAGAATTTTAAATGAAGGTTTCAGTTCTCGGATGGCACATTTTTTCATCTTTGAAGAAAAAAATCGGATTTAAATGATTTCAATACTGCATAAGCATGACTTGCAACCTTTTGCCATAGACTCACATTATAAACGAGCTAAGAGGCATTAGCTCCTTCATTGCATGGCTTAGAAGCATCAGAAGTCTTACTACACCCATTAAAATAATGTTCCGGCGTATTCGACAAAAATACAAAATAGCAACATAGCAAAGGAGCGTTTCCACTCTTCAGAAACCTTTGAGCGAGTTTAGGTTAAATTCAAAAATAAATAGCAAAATAGCATGAAGATTTTAACTAATATTCGAAGTTTTGTTTTTGATTATGATCTAAAAGGGGCCGCACTTATTTAGCCCACCGGAGTGAATAAAAATCAATGTCCGATTGACTTAACCACAAGAGTAGAACATGCCACAGAGCTTTGTCGAATTAAAAGCCCTTCTTCGACTGTAATCCATTTGCAGCAGGCGATTATTCTATCACATAGTATTAAAAACATGAGCAAAATAAAAGAACATAAAGTGAACCAAGATTGACACAACAATTAAATTGACACCTTGGTAGTTTTAAGGCTGGACAAGGCTAGAGGAAAGATTTAAAAAGTTTTATAGTTCCAGAACAAGTGCGACCCATTTTCGGAAGAGGTGTCCTGAATTTTCGCTTTCATTGTATTTAGACTTTCTGCCATGAGAATTTTTGCGAAAAAAACGATTTCTGTGATGATTTGTAATTTGACGGGCAGAAAATATAACCATGCCTTCGACATCATGGTGGAAATGTCTCGTTAGATTGGAAGAAAATTATTTAGACGAATGTCGTGCATTTTTCTAGGGTATCTCCATAATTATCTTCTGCACCAGTCCTTACCGCAGGTGTAACGGCTTTGCTTTCATTATAGTTTCACTATTGATTTCCATCATGAAGATTATGACTGTACCGCTGGCTGAATCGGAGTTTACTCATGGGCGTAGAATTTATTCTATTTTCTGGTGCCATTTTTTCTTTAAAAATATATGAATTTCAAGCTAGAAATTTTAAGCTAGCTCTTTAAAACTCTCTCATTTTCTCTATAAACTGTCAATTTGTATTTATTAATGTGCGCACTTATATTGTTAAATAATTCTCTTGGTCTCTCTACATGAGCTATATGTATGTTTATGTGTAAGCATAGCCTCAAACAGATTCTCCTTCAAGGCTACCTAAAGTTTCTCACAACTTGTAATTGTGAATGTAAATTGTGTTGGAGTAATAAACAAACACCATTATTATTATTTTAGTCAGACGACTCATTTTACTTTAGATCATTTCAAAAATCATTTATACTGCCCATTGATTTTTCACGAATTATTCGAAACATTTATTTGTAGGTCATAATACATCTGTTGCCACATGAAGTTTATGAAAATATTGTCAAACCATGCCTAAGTCGGAACTAACATCTCGATCTAAGTTTGAGTTGCAGCAGTTTGGCCGAGATAACAACGGCCATCTACGATTTGTGTCTTGATCCCGTAATTTATATTTACGGGTCCATTAGTTTTTTCAAGCGGAGTCTAGTATTATATCTATTTGTTTTTATTATCCAAATACATCATCATTAGTCTTTCAATCCTAAGATTGGTTGACTGCAGCCCTCTACCCTTCCTTATCTAATGCTAGTTCCCTTACCTCCTGGTATCTCTACCTATGTACTTTCCACTTTATTTGGTGCATGAAATTATTCCTGGCTCTTCCTCTCGGGATATTTCCCTCTATTTTACCGTCAGTTATGTTCTTCACGAACCCATTGTGTCTCAGATGGTGTCCAATTCATCTTGTTCTTCTTATTTCTAAGGTGTTCCATATGGTCCTTTCCTCTTCAACTCTCATGTACACTTCACATCCAAATACAGGGAAGGACAAATTATATTGGAAATATAAAAAAGGACCCAGATAAATGAAAAGCTAAAGCAAATGAAAACTATTAATTAAAATTCAGCATTAAAACGTACAAAAAGCACGTAAAAAGACAACGAAATGTGGGTGAAGGACTAAAACCTAAAATCATTCGTTAGTATTTGCTACTCTAAGGTATCTCGATAGGGATCACACCTCTTACTGGCTTCTTTCGGGTAAATAATATTCTTGAAGATTTTCTTGATTCCAAAACCTGTTTCAAGCGAGTAGAGAAAGATCAAATGTTCTAACTGAATCTGAGAACGCCATTTTGTCGTGACGAGCCATTAGCAGTAGCGAAAAGAATAACCGGTTTCTTTACTGCAATGATGTTCCAGAGAGTTGCGGCTATTTTCCCTCCTCCAGATAATCAGCAAATGCCTTGAATGCTGAATGCCAATGAAGCGCCCACACGCACTTAGCAGCAGATTCGGGAGACATAAGGATAAAGCCCAAAGCGTGCAAAGACCTCCAGGCACGTCCTGAGAAGAAGCGAAATTCGGTCTTGCCATTTCCCTCTTTTAGATTACCTATTATGAGGAAGCAATCTCATTCCTGTAAGCGAATGGGACTGAAAACGTTGAATTTTCCCGCGTCAGAAGATTTTCATGCGGGGAATGGGAAGGAGTAATTTTCAATCTAACGGTTCAGAAGTCTGAAAGAAAGGGATTTCGTTTATGTAAAGAGTTGGGAGACCATTCAACCAATGCCATCTTGCCAGAGTTGTCGAGTCGTGAGCATAATATAATTTTATTCATTTATCTACTGTGTTTTCCTTTTACGAGACGCGCCAAAAACACTCTTTGCCACAAGACGCGTCTTTTAATAATTTTCTTTTGTACTTAGTTTAACTCTTTGGAGCGCAAAAGATCTTATCCAGAATAAGCGACAGAAAACGTCTCAGTTTTAATTAAACAAATTTTTCTGAGAGTTTGAGAGCAATCATCTTGATGTATTATCATAGGTTCGAATCAAAAGAAAGAACAAATTTTGCATTTTTTCCTGTGTCCTGTTTGGAAAGCTAAAATTATGACAATCTCAAATTTCATATTTTTACTTCTTTAATGTTGACTCCGTTCGCCATCACACCCTCCGCATCTTTTTAAGCTAAGGGAGAAAATATAATACATTCACAACAATAAACCGTAATATATTTAAATAGCTGCAATTTGGTTGGAAATTTTTTTTTCATGTGCATTTGCGAAGTTGGTCAAGTCGGCAGATAAAATATTTGAATTGTCCATTGAATAAATTTGAGAGTTTTTCCCAATTCAGTCATTAATAATGGAACGATTTTCTAAAGGATCGCCTTTTAAATAACATTTTTTGGCGATATTTAAAGTACCAATAGTAAAAACCCGTCAAAATATCTTCCCGCCAGAAAAAAGGTGCACGATCAATCATCGCATTGGGGCGTTTAACACGTGTCTATAGATATAGCGAGTTAAACAAAACCAAGGAAATAATTTATTTCGATTTTAATTATTTTTATAAAAAATGGTTATTTACTTAAACCAAATTTTGAAAAATCACGCTTTAAGCACACGGAAAATCAGGCGTGATGAAATAGATTTTACTTTAATTTAGCTACACACCCAATCTTCGACCAGAAGTTAAATGATCAATAAATAAATAGAAATATCATGGTAACAAATAAAAGAATCTGTTTAAGTACCTCTGCATTAAACGTGCACCACACACACAAAGGAGACTAAGACTAAGATTTCCTCAAATTACCTCAAATTAGGATTCATTTATTAAATGCATACACCACTTCATCATTACATGCACCAAAGTGTTATTTACATCAAAACTGTAACCAAGGTATATATCCATCACATTTCCCTAAGAATCATAATTTAATTATCTACATTTTTGAAACCTTATCAATATAAAACCTTTTCTTTTGGGATTTCCCTTTGGGATAGGGACATAAAACGTTTTTCATTTCAAGTTTCAAGTTTCGAGATCCATACTATTTGAAGGATGTGGCAGTACCATAATAATAGAAAATAATTGAAAAATAAGGGGCTTTTATACTATTTATAGTCATAGGTTATACATTTAGCACGTGATTACAAAAATACCGGAAAATATACGAACTTTAAGTAACTGACAGAATACCCGGATGATGTGGCCAAGTCCACTCTACACATGAGAAAAAGTTGTAACGCCGCTCCCTTCTGGCTTATTGCTTCTTTGTATAAAGCCGAATGGACAATAATTTTTCTCACAAGAAACATAATTACCCGAGATTTTTACGGACTGGATTTTTCGAGAACCAGGATGAAATAATTACGAAAGAAGAGTAAAAGACTAATTTCTCCTCGAGAACTTAACTGCGGTGACGCGACCCCACGAAAATTACCTTGAGAGAACGGCTTAATTTTCACCTTAAATTTCCTCGTGAAAAAAGACAGCGTTGGTCACACCTCAGTTACATGCTTAGCAAGGTGCGAGATCCCAGTCCCAGGCCTTCGCAGTTGGCATCTTGCAGGGGAATTAAGGAAAAAGCAACAGAGAGAGTCAAGTATTTTCCTTCACCATACGCAGCTGAAAAAACCAGGCGTCATTCTATTCCCTACATTTTTAAGAAGAGTTTTTCAAAGAAAACTGCTCGCGGATAGGTGTTGGTCTCATAATGAACACTATATTGGCGAGAAAAACCGTACAATGAAGAAGTACCTTATCATGTTAATGTTTGATATGATGATCACGATTTCCGATACGATGGTCTTTCATGTGCAAATTGTGTCATTTCTGAAATTAAAATAGTTTTAATAAAATCAAATCACGAAAAAATGAATTTGCTATGAAAAACATGCTTATTACAGTGGTTGTGCTAGTCTTTATTAATGTAGATGTTGATCTAAAAATGCACATCCAGTTTAACCTCACTTGACTATAAAAGTACCAGGTGACAGAGCCTTGTACAACAATAAAATGAGAATTTAAAAAAGTTACAATCGTATATGCTTTATTATAAACAAACACAGTTAATAATAAAAAATTTCATTAGATTTTAATATTAAAATTTTCAGAGTCATCAGGAATATCAATATTTTCGTTTCATTACACATTTTCGTTATTCACTGGCGTAACATCATTATTACGTATACAAAATATTCAGGCCTACCGCGGATACGGCGGTGTAATACAATGAAATTGCCATGGGAAAAAAGTCAGCCTGGACCGGGAACCGTATCACGGACCTATGGCATTGACCCGGAAAGCCAAAGTTCCGTAAATAATTCCCGGTCCTGGCCGATTTTTTTTCTCGTGACAATTTTATTGTACGGTTTTTATTATTTAAAACTTCTATCCATTCTACATATATCGTACGGCAAGGATTTTCTGGTGGTAAAAGAACTTATTAGCCGCTCCTTCTCTTGACTCTGGAGAATGCTACGTACAAAGTGCCGTGTATGAACACATCTGTTAGAAAGTAAATGCCAACTAAACGTTTGCCCTTTGTGACACACAGTCAGAGCTGCTCTGATAGGAAAATTACCACTTTGAATGTTACATTCGACCTGACTATTGCCAGAATCTAATGTAAAACTAACATATGTTTCTTGTTCCAATTCTTCCTTTTTTAAAATTATCTTTGCACAGTCAATAAAAAATATCTTAATGAGCTTAACATAGGAAACTTCAAGGGCTGAAATTAGATGCCCTTATTACTCTTTCGCAGTTATTCAGCTAATTTCAATCTCCCATTAAACATGAAAAACTTTAAAATATTTTCCATATTTCGACTTCAGCCGCTAATGAGAAGTTCAATTACAAAAATCACCTTTGAGTTCATCCCAGAAGAACTTTGGAATCGGTTCAGCTCAATAATAACATATATAGGACTATAACACTTACAAAATCCGTATTTTTATGAATCGTAATATATAAACGATATAAATATAAAACTTTGCTATTTAATGTTAAGTTTGTAATGATATAAACTTTGCTAAACTCTATTGCTCATGAAGTACAGATTATCTCTGGTTAATGTTTGAACGTTGCTAATTTCCAAGCCCTGAGGAAAACAAAATATTTGGTAAAATTTCGACATAGAAATATAATACAATTGACCATAACTAGAGAAACTTCATTGATATAATAATAATTATTATTATTTATTCCATTCATATTTATGTACATTTGGTTATTTATACAAAGTATAGGAACATAGATACCCCAGAGGAACTACCTGATATTGGGTTACATTTATCTGAATGTTATTATGGCGGAGTCTATACATATTGGTCGAGAAAATTCCACCAAGTACTGCAATGATATATTTAAACTAAGAGAATCATTAGCTGACGCTTCTAAAGAGATAAAAAAGATACTCAATCTGATTGTGCCCGAGATTTCCTGGGAAAGTTGAAATTCCGGGAAAGTTAAACAGGATTTTACTGTGTTATCAAGGTATTTAAGCGCGAAATGCGTTGATGAAATAAAATTTTGTTTAATAGGACCTATGTTTCGTTTCTCTTTGTTATCATCGGTTTAATATTACAAGCACCAACATGCTTGTACTCAAATAAACACACACATATCGATCACGCCATTCCCTTTCGGAATAGCAAAGTCAAATAGTTAAATAATTGCGTAGAGTCCTAGATAACTGGCTTCCCCTTAATCTGTTCTTCCATAATCCCTAATTTTTACAAAACAATTTCGCTTCTTTAATGCTTATGCACCAATTCACACAAGCTCTCCTATTCCTAAGGCACTCATATAGCACACCTATTTGGTCTCTCTTCTAACACATTCTCCCATGGCTATCGTGGTCTACTTTTTCCATTCTTATCATTCACTCCACTATCATAAAGCTATAAAGTTCTCAATTTTGGCGAAATTTCAGCATTGAAATATAAAAAAATGTACCACAACTTTATAAACTTATTTGATATCTATATATATTGGTCGAAAAAAGTCCACATTTGGTACTTTAATGATATAATTACTCTGAAAGAAGAATTAGCTGATTTTTTCCCTTTCTAACTACATAGCCCCACCAACAATGCACTCTCCTGTAGGTCCTTTACTGGAACATCCAAGCCATATTCCATTATCATCCACTCATTCACTACCCTATTCATCCTAAATCTCTAGCTACTTCTATGATTTTCCTGGCACGCAGCTCTAATATCCTCAGTCGAAATAAACAGGTATCCACCGGAATCTACACGGTTGTTGATCATTAACCTCTCGGATGGGCTGATTCCACGGAGTTTAGCCTAAGTTATTCTCCACTTTGAAATGAAGATGGGTAGTTTCAAATCATATCATTTCAACATAAAATACTTCCCACAGGGATAATAATTCTGAAAAAAAACTTTTTCGGAACCATTAACATCCATTGGCATGTGAAATCATTGCGCAAGAAAATATGTAAGAAATTGATATTCTCCAGTTGAACTAAGGTTGTCTCGTAAATAACACAATTTTTGGATGAATAACAATTATGTAGGCGAATAGTACATCAAACTCCTAATGGCAATATTTACATTCTTTAATTTTGTTCACTGCTACCAATATCGAGGTCAATTTATAGAGTGAAGATTCAGAAGAAAACGCCGGAAAGGGTAGAATTACATATTCGGAATGGGAAGGAATTAATCAGCCACGGTGGAACTGTAGACTGTACAGCCAAGTAAAGGCTGTCTTCTAGGATAAAACGACGCAAAGAAATGAAGAGAATAAAAATAAACGTGTTTATTTTGCTGTTTTTTTATGGGATTTTAACGTTAGAGGACGTGATTAAGAAGAGTGTAGGGTGCTCTACCACGCTCTACGTGAGATGATACCAGGCGCCCCGAGGGAGCTGATGGGAAGAACGCCAGTGGCGCCTCGCGGTGTGGAGCGGCGTGATCACTCTTGAAGGAAACGAGTCGGAAGTGGAACTAAGAGGAAATTGTGGAAATGACTGCGCCGACTTCTTTCTCGTCCTAACTTCTTTTACGCCTCTTTTATGATCCTGCAAGGATATGATGCACTTTTACACCAATGATTTGGTCTATACTGCTCCATCATTGCATTAGCCTATTTTCTCCTGGTAACGTCGGTGGTTTGCCTCGTACACGTTCCCTTCTTCCTTTGGCAAAAAATAGTTTCACACTTGTAACGTCCTTATAGTTGTAAGTAAGTAAATAATTAATTGATAGCTCTGGGTCTTCGGATGCTCTGGGTCTTTGGATCGCTCTGGGCTTTGCATAAGAGCAAAAAATACAAACATTTGCATACATACATACGTGTTCATAGATGTTCAATATGACACAATAAGAATAATCAAACAGTGTATGTATATATAGATTACAACAACGGTGCTATTACGTATTTAGGAAGAAATAATAAATTTTTACTTTTAAACACTTTCAATTGATTTAGTATCTTCAACAATTACTGGCAATGAGTTCCATATTTTGGTTGGTGTTTCAACAAATGAATAACTGAATTTGGTTGTGTATTGAGCAGGAAAGTAAAGCATTGAGGAATTGCTTCTAGTTATGACCCTACGAGAAGTAGGTACTTACTAAAAAAATTGGAAAAAATAGTCAGACTCCTTGAATGAGAACAGCTGATGCAAAAACACAACTGAAAATAAAATTGACTATTTTTAATGGTTAGCCACTTAAATTGGTCTCTGTAGGGGGAAATACGATCTTGGCGGCGTAATACAAAGATGTACCGTACACATGAGTGTTGTACACGTTGGTATGTTGTTGTCTTGGTATGTACAGGAATTACATTTCTACCTAATTTAAGCTTATACAACAAACTGTTTAAGTATGAGATGGATTTGGAGGGCATTGCGTCATCAAACGCGAGGAGATTAGGCGTATTTTGAAGTGAACGCTTTGACAGCTGTTCCAATACCAGATGTTTTAGCAGCTTCGCCACACCGCTTGTCTCATCACAATAATAACTTACACATCTAGCAGCATACCGCTATGCGTGATCTAATTACAATGAGAAGCCTGCTCCATGAGGATCCCAAATACTTAATGCGTATTTTGGATAATAATGAAAAATAACAAAGTTCTTTCACTTACATTACGTTTCTCAAAAATTATTTTGCCTGGTATGCCGTACTGGCAAATATATTGAACGGAATCCGGCGAGATATTGTGGAACATCATCGTGAGGACATTATAAAGATTTTTCAAAAGAAAAATCTTTATAATGTCCACTCGGTTACTTATTTGAACGACGAGTTTACAATTATTCCTGATGATGGCGCTTCAAGCGTTGAAACGCGTTATACAAATTAATATCCAAGAGGAAGTTTGAAAGTTTTTTCTTTTTAAATTATGTTTCTCGGTCAGCTTGAACCATTGAGATAGATAGAGAGGCCAATATATCATCAAATTGGAGCTTGACGATCAAAACAGCAACCATATTGGTTATCTATTCTCTTTCCTTATTTCCCAATGAATAGCACGACGGAATGGACGAATTAGTGGATGTATGGCAAGGATAACCACCATATGATTGAAATTTAAGTAGTGCTGTGCGAATCAGGGATTTTCATTTCCAATTGAACCGAATCGAATCTCCCAAAAGATATTTCGAATCGAATCGAAACGAATTTTTTTTAGTTTTGGTAATGAATCGAATCACCCAAAAAAATTCGCTTGCGAATGGAGTTCTAATCTAAATAAAATGCACAAGCTTACGCACAGTTAAAGTAATAAAGGTTTTCACAATATTTCAGGGCCTTACATTAGCTAATATATCTATAGTGGCACAAAGAACAGCACAGAATAACGTTTAAATTTTCGTTTCGCGTGTGGAAAACATCGTCAAAACCTACGGCGCATCATTTTTGGAATGAGCACCATGTTTGAATGCATGCAACGATTCGAAGACGAATCTATCAGATTCGAATATTTTGAATCATTCAGTTTCGAAGCATCCCGATTCGCAGGCGAATCTAGTGGAATTAAGCCTGATTTGAGTCGATTAGAATCAATTTCTAAGCTTTCGCACAGCTGTAAATTTAAGGCAAGTAACTCTTGAAATATATATTGACTGCTTTGTGCAATGGATCCTACTCGATGTTACCATGGTTTCTCCGGCAATGTGGATTATTATTAATTTAAAAAAATAAACAATGTGTGTAAAGAGAATCCATAATAAAAAATAAGGCATACTGATTTCTTATCAGATATCGATGGAAAACATCGTAATTGCAAATTGCAAAATTGCCCGTAACCACTAAATGTTTATCGAGGTTTAGAAAGACAGGCGGATTGGTCACCAGATCTGTGTCGATCATGAGTGATTCGTTCATTTCGAAAAAAATCATTGGCATAAACCAACTGAATTGAATCACGTTCTCCGTTCAAATCGTTGACAATGGATCAAATCAAGCTATTCTCGTTCATTGGCCGAGTGGAGTGGTTTTTGAATAATTGTGGAGAATTGCACGATTCATGAGTGATCGAGAACCACTGGATTTGGTTAAAATTGAATTTAAACTGAACTGAATTTCAAATTGAAACAAATCACTCTGTTAATGAATGGAGAGCAACGTGATTGGGGCAAACCACATCCCATAGTCTTTTGGTCGCATATAGAACTCACTGATTAAAGCTAAGGAATAATATCATAGAGGCGATCATATAAAGTCGATTGATTATAAAGCCGAACACAACCATATGCACCCAAACATCACAAGTAGGTGCATAAATTTCTTAATATATAGTCTCCACTCGCCGTGGTATTATGGGCGAGTTTTTAGGCTCACATCCCCAGACATAATGATTCAAGCTGTTCTAAAGATACGCACCTTCGGGTTCCTCAATTCTCCCAACATTTCGACGATAAAAATATATTAATCTGACAATCAGATTTCATATCACGCAATATCTCCGCGTAGGCAGCTTCCCAATGGTACGAATTGGTTGGATTTAGTTCTTCGCCTTAGTTTGGTACCTCGCTGAGTTGCTACCTAGGACACGTCTTTAGTTTGTGTGAAAGAAACTTTGCGCCCTTTCTTTGCAAAAACCTAATATGACCTTGTTTCGAAGATTTTTTTGTATTTATGTCTCGAAATATATTTAATGTCCTTTAGATACGCATCAAGGAAGAAAAAAAGTCCGAAAATTTCTTAATGAAATAAAAAATCGGTTATCACTTATGAAAAACATCAGGTTTTGATCTGTAAATTGCATGTTATATTTGTCGAATTTAATGTAAAAAAATCGTTTTTATGTTACTTTTTTATTGTTATCCTGAGTTTATCTGGCCATGCATTTATGTGTTTTGTAAGTATATCCGCCGCGATGATTGTGGGTTCGGGGGGGAAATGAATCAGGGAGCAAGTCGGTAGCTCGTTTGACACAGACTTTATTCCACCTTCTGCATCTACACCGCACCAAGGTCCCCACGAGACTCCTCGAGGCGCGCTACTCCCACACCCGCGCTCCCTCAGAGGGCATCGCCACGGGACCACACCCCTTCCAACTCATTGGCCGCCAAGTGCTGACGCCATTCATCTTACTCATTATTGCGACAATCTTAATATTCTTCTCTTCCTCGGTCCTTTACGGGAGATGAGATAGTGCACGGCCTAATTTGCTCCTCTCTTCCTGTTTGGGCAATGGGAGGCGAGATAATGCACAATCTGAATGGCTCCTCTCTTCCTCTGTTTAGAAAGTGCACCGTTCAGCATCGTTCCCATGCCCGGATGGTCTCTCGTGCCTTCCTTATCATACTAACAATATACTTACAGTTTCCTATTTTGTAATCGCTGTTTATCACTGTGTATATCTCTGAGTCAATTTTTCTTATAAGTTACTAATTATTCACAGGTTATGTTGAACATTTGATTGTAAAATTTTAATCATGTTTTGTTTGTTGCTTTTGCATGGAATATCTGATAGTAGCCCCAATTCAGGTTCATCCTTAGAGGTCACCTAACTTGTACTACATTGTAATACCTGAAATGAAATTATTTTATTTTTTTTATTTTATTATAAAATTAACTTATCCTAATTTACTTAACTTCCATCGCCATACGATAAACCTGCTCAGAACTATTTCGTTATTACAGTGTGACTTTTGCTTTTCTAGCCTTTGGTTCAGTCATTGAAATGCTCCACCTACTACCAGCGATTAAAAAGCTATGAAGCTATGAACTGTTGCCTCAGATCCCATTTACCGTTTCCTTTCATTCATCCAACATCTCTCTCCTTCTGATCTCAGTATCAAGTTCCACTCACTTCTTCATCAAAACTCTCTCTGCTCTCCATTTCCACTCTCATTTCCCCAAAATCGCTTCCAAGCTCCTCTTTTCAACTACCGTTCACTCATCCATCTCCGGCAACCTACAGGCCTCGACCAAGCCCCCCCTCACTTCACTTACTCTCTCTCCATCTTAACGCTTCAAGGAACGGGTGTTGAAAAGGGATGCGGCCACGCATGTTCCCCTGAGGGACTCCAGTCACCCTTTCACTCTTCATCCCTCCCCAATCTCTCTCTCTGAACAGCAGCGGGTGGCTTGCGTCTTATATCCGCTGAAGGGATGGCGGGGAGGAAGCAATTTCGAAAGTGCAGAGGGGCAAGGACCAGCTTCCTCAAAATAAATATTCTGCGGAGGTCATTTTGAGTGAGATTGTAGGCATAGTATCCGGAGAAGAAGGCTATATTTAAGGCACGGGTCAAACCCTGAATTGACGCCATTCGATCATGAGGTAGGACGGTAAACATTTCCTCCGTGAATCAGTTACATTAACGAATTACGTACATCTAGTGAACGATTTACATATATTTTTATTAGCTAAATTAATTAGTATGTCCACGCATCAATTCGCACCGCACTTTTACTAAACATCCTAACATCATTATTACTTACTAACCTTGCAAGCAAATTTCGGCATTATATAGCTCATGCATGATTTAGTACCTCGTAGACTATTTATCTGTCGTAGTAATTATAGGATTGGATTGGATATTTGGGGAGGCGACGGACAGCTGAGGTCATTTGCGCCATAGGGGATAGGTAAGGGAGGAAGGGTGGATAGAAACCCGTCGTCGGCATTGGCCTGCTCTTAACGAAAGACGCCATGGGGACCACGGCTTAACGTCACATCCGACAGACGGAGTACTGCACTTTAAGTGCCCTCCACTAGACACTCAAGTAGGAATCGGGTTTCCTCTGAAAAAAATCTTCTTCTGCAGGGATTTGAACCCTGGCCACCCGTATGGTTAGCCAGAACTCTTGCCACCACACCACCCCGATCCCCGCAGTAATTATAACCAGTAGTCTTATCATAAGTAGTGTACTGCATGAAAGCATGCTCGTCCATGTAGCACTCTTCTAGTTTCTGGTCTCACCGCGCACTGTTGTCCTGATTATGGGGAACGTGCGCGGTTCTGATTTCAAATGGAATGAGGGTTTCAAGCCTGGTGGGAAACCTACCCGTGCCACATACCCTAATGGTGGTTTGCACGGTATTTATTAGATGTAGATTTATGTAAAAGAGTTGACCAAGATTTCGAGGCAAGAACGCCACAATTAAAGAAACCTACAACAAATCTTGATAATTAAGCTCCTATGTAGCCTCTGCGGTCGAATTTCATCGATGGAAGTGTGGAAAAGCGAAGTGCTATAATTACTTCGAAGAAGTAAGATTAATGATCAATAAAATTGTACTTGGAGTTTGTAATGCAATATCTTAACAACTTTCTGGCATTATGACATGCCCATATGAGTTAACCATCGATTTCGAAACATAGGAGAGCGGAGTAAGGAGCAAGAAAAAGTTGTATCTTTGGTAGCATATGAATGCGATTTACTAATCCCCTTGGCTACCTGATTTTCTTTTTTTAATTTAGTTTTAACTCTCATTCTCTCCCTTTGAATCCAGTTGTCCTGCTCTTGGTCAAAATAATCTGTAAATACATGACTGCAACTATGGATGATATTTTTTATTTCATAGTCATTGCTGGAAATTCTGATGATTTTCAAAGGTCACTATCCTATACTGGAAACGTCATCAGGTCGAAGATTTGAGAGCTTCTTTTGGCTGGTTTTATTGAGTGGAGTCGTTCGTATCTGATTCGCAGCCCGACGCCAAAATCACTTTTGGCGCCATTTTTCATTTTGCTCCCTCTGATGTGCGTTAGGACTCTCTTCCTAGTGGTCGCTAGGTTGTAGCCATCTTTTTTATTCATTCTGTTGCGGTATTCTGTTATGCCGATAGTTTCTCTAATTAATCGTGGAAAGTATTGACTTTCCCCGCTCAGGACTACCGTTGATTGGAAGCAAATCGAGTGGCCAGGTCAGACAAAGCAGGCTCGGAGACATTAGGATTACGGTGGTCGGATTGAGTCATATTTACTGGTCTATGACCGAGGATGAAAGTTTTTCACAAAGTTTAGCACAAAAGTGAACGGAGTGATGGGTAACTATTCATGAGTTACTATCGCCCTTTTTATCTATTCAGCGGGTGACAGATTGAAAATCCTCAGCATTTCATAATTATGCCAGCATATTTCAGCAGTTTTGAGATCCACGCCTTAAAATGTTCATAGGGCTAACAGCCACCTCGGGGTGGCAAACGAGTTCATATGACAACTCTAATTTTGACATCATTTCCGGGTTCCAACTTGAACGAAAAAAGGAACTTTTCATTTAATCGTGTGGTTTGCGCATATTCATTACAACATATTCCCAGTCATTTTTATCTAGCTTTAAATGCATTAAACCTAGCTGTCATTTACTTAATAATCAATCTAGCGATTATAATGGGCCTTTATGAAAGTTTAACGGTATAATATTCCAATTATCAAATGTGCATAAACATGCTAAGATTTTTAAATGAGCACACGCTATTTAATTTAATATACATCAAGCCCAATTAAAACCTAAATAGCCTCCTTGTGTTTTATAAATGTGCTTTGATCAAAATGAGTACTAATATTGTAGCATAGTCAAAGCATTATTTTACAAGCGATAAAAATATTTAACCCACGCAAAAAATATATTTTAATTTTTAAAAAGTTCACTTTTTTCCTTTGTCTAATTTGAGGTCGTATCTTACACCATCATCTTTAGGTTCTTATTTGAATATTTGTGTTAAAAATGTACTTTAATATTTTCAGACTATTTCATTTACGGCAATCATTTTTATCATTGTTTAATATTATTAAGGAGCCAAAAGTTTCATTAAAAATATTTTATCTTTTTATCTCTACGGCCATGAATTTGTCCGATTTTACTTTTCCATTTTGAAGTTAAATCTCCAACTGGACAGAACATCTAAATTAGAGATTCACATACGTAAAAAATTGCATTTAAAAATTTTGTCCGAAAATCTGTAGCAAAATTATAATGTACTCTATCCATCAACTAATGATTTGTCATTTTAGGCTGCACTGAAAAAAGTCTAAGGCTTTCCCGGCGTATGATGTCGTTAAAGGTTACTCGGGCTTTCCACCGGATCGAACTCTCCATCTTGGTCGACGTTTCGTTGAACTAGTCGTGCATCGTCATCAGGGCATGACGATGGAAGATGCCATGATGACGATGGACGACTCGTTCATCGAAACGTCGACCAAGATGGAGAGTTCGACCCGGTGGAAAGCCAGAGGAACCTTTAACGATTTCTGCTTAACTCATTCTCACAAATATCTCATTTTCCCTTAATGTGCGTTTCGTTTACTCAAGTAATATATTTATTTATATTTGCATTTTCTGCTGCTTCTCTTTATCAGTGAGGTTTTTCACGGATTCTTGTGTTATAATAGAATGTTTATGGGTTTTTTTTTCTTCACTAAATGCTGTCATGAAGTATCTCAATGAGCACGCCAAAACTCTAATAAAAGAAAGGAATTAAGTCCTCAATAGTCGTTTGGACAAGCTTACTTACTACTACACAGCTTTATACCACAATAGTACTTAAAGCACTCTTGTGGTATAAAGCTGTGTAGGTAAAAATGTGGTGTGGTGAGCCATGAATAATTTTTAAACTTGTTTCAATGATTTCAGTGTCCTAAAGCGGTTTTCCCTCGCTTTGACTTAAACTGCTGAAATGTTTCTTGAAGTCACAACTCGATATTCTTAATTACTTAATATTTCATTTTTGATAACATTGAATACGTACATCTTCACATCTTTATTGCCATTTCACGCGGCGTTCAAAACATGAGGATGAAAAACTATAATTTTCTTTTTACACAAGTTTTTATTCGGAGCGACCCGGGTTTCGACGATCAACGTCATCTTCTGATCTCATTATTTAAAGATGACGAAGACCGTCAAAAACCGGGTCAGTCCAAATAAAAACATGTGGAAGAACAAAGTTATAAGTTATCATAATTAAGTTACAAAATTCCATAAAGTTACTCCTGAAACCACCCAGTTCGAAACTTGCTTTTTCACAGGATAATGGCGCAAAATGTAGATGTCATATCACCAATTTAATGTTATAATTTCACTTACACTTCACAAATTATATAATAAATAGTAAGGATGGCGTTCCTCTCCCAAGTTGTAGATAAAATCCCCTAATTAATTTCAGACAGTATTCGGAGAGAATACCATCGTCATGACCCTGGTTTTCAAATTCTCTTCGCGAAATACTTATCTCACGACAGATATCACTAAAGCCGTGCCAGCGGCCGAAAGAATGAACACATAATCGTTTCAATTCAATCCACTCTTCGCGAAAGTCATAACGAAAAGTCCGCACAAGCTCTCTTATTGGCTACGCCCTGAGCTTTTCCAATAAAAAAAAGAAAGGATTTCTTTCCGCATCGTTTCGTGGGCCAATTTAGAGGAGGAAAAACTCCATCCTACTCCTCCACTTCAGCAAATCTTCTTCCCTCGATGATAAGGGAGAGAGGGAAAAAAATCACAGATGGAATCCCATCCGGTTCTCCCGAGAGAGATTCCCGAGGATCGTCGCATTCCATCGAAAGATTCCCCTAACCCACCTGACCGCGTCGCTATGTCGCAACAAAACCACTGGACCCCAATCCCATTCATTCTCCACCGTATCCTTCACCCCTACTTCTCTCTACTGGCTACCTAGTTCTGGTTCCCACTATCTGGTATGTACAGCACTTGAATTTATTGCCTTATGTACTCACCCCTTCGGTTTGTGTTGAGTTAATTTTGTCATGGACCAAAGAAGTGAGGTTATTCTGAGAAAAACTAAAGACATATAGAACAACAGACGAATTTAGAAAATAATGAACGCTTATATCTTAGTTGATAACCATAAGAAAATTCACATAACAGCCAGCAACACAAGCATAGAATATACTCAGTCATCTCAAGCGTGACTTTATGGAATTTATTATGCATTGTAAATGAAGTAGCTTTATTATTCTACATACATTTTATTTAAGACAACACGGGTTTCGACATGGCACCTGATAATAACGTGCAACTTCGAAACCCGGGTCGTATTAAATAAAATTTATGTAGAATAATAAAGTTACTTCATTTACAAGCAAGCTTAGACGTAAGGAATTATTTTGCTGAAACATGTATTGAATATTGCTTTCATATGGAAGAGAAGTAAGGAGAACATCTACAGAGCAAAAGAAATTTGAGACAACGGAGATGCAACAACATTGTCGAAGAATGCCGCTCACCTAATTGGCGTATAGAATTACCGACGGAGAAATCCTTGGCAGACTAGTGGAGAAAAATAGAAAATCCTGATGAGGAGAGGAAAAACAATATCAGAAAATTTTACTGAAAATGATTGGGTTCACGACATTGTGATTGATGGAGATGAAGCTTGCTACGGTGTGTAACACTGAATTATGTAATGAGGGCGCGGCCCGTAGGCATCTATTGAACCCCGAAGCGCTAACGGACTATGGCACTAAATTTGCAAATTTACGATGTTTCCTATCGATACCTTACGAGAAATCAGCACGCATTTATTCTTTAATGTGCAGTCTCCCAACACATTTCACTTACTGAAATTAACAATAATTCGCTTTCCTGGTGAAAACTACGAGAAACTTGAGCCCAATCCATAGCACTAAGCAACCAATGCATGTTTTAAGAGTTACTTGCCTTAAATTTTGAAGAGATGGTGGATATTTTGTTAAAAACTGCTGCGTGCAAACAAATAGTGTTTCACAACTTGTAGAGGGATAAAAGTGGGAGCCCCTAGAGTCTCAGAGGCTATACGCTAGGCTTAGATTACTTGAGAAATTCATAGCTGGTGTGTTTCAGAACAACACAGAATATTATCATGACGTCTCACTACATCTCTAGATCTGACAGAAGCAATAAAATAAGAGGGATACGTTGTCGAACAGATAGGTACAAAAACTTGTTCTTTCCGCGCACAATAAGGGACCGCAATAAAACTGAGCACCACTAAATACTCTCCTATAATACATGTCACCATTTTATCTCCCCAAAACTTAACCTTTACACAGCTGGTGACCTAACACCCCTTGCTACAAGCACATGCGGTGGCTCGCAGGGTAATATGGGGATATAGATGTAGATATTCTAGTTCTACATCCGCTAATTCGCCCAATCCGTCGTGATACCCTAAGGAAAGTAAGGAAAGAGCAGGGATACCTAATATCGTTGTTATTTCGATTTCCAGGATACAGTTTAAAGAAGCAATAATCTACCTCATTGAATTAAGCTACTTAAAAACGCAATGAGTAAGAGAAAGAGGTTATTATTTGTTATTTTCATAAATACCAAGAATACACTTAAAATATTAGGGATCCTCATGGAGCAGGCTTCACACTGTAATTAGATCAAATGAAGCGGAAAGCAGCTATATATGTAGATTGTAATTTGCAAGAAAGGGAGGGAGTTTTTATAGGATGATACTCTTTAAGTAACAAAAAATGAACGAATCATCATCACAAAACCAATGAAAGCTCTCGAGTATGCGTGATACATGCAAGCAAAGAAAAATATTATGGAATTCTAAAAACAAATTACACGGTCCATGAGGCATGGATACCAGACAGTTCTAGTACAAATCATATTATATCTCATCCGGTTATTTATGACTACTCAAAATATTATTATCAAATAGAGAGCTGGCCCGCCTTGCCGTGTTTCAAACCTTGAATCTACACTCGGCCCGGCGACAATGGAGAAATATATCCAGAGCAACGAAAATGAAGAAATTTCAAAAACCCCCGATAAAACTCTAAATATTTCAGTTTAACTGTGGGAAGGGAAAAATCGATTGCAAGAATAAGATTTTTCAAACATTCAGCCTCATATTTGTGAAAGAATCAGTCTCTTAGTTCAATTCTCTCATATTTTAATGAACGAAAGAAAAAAAGGTCTACACTAACATTTTTAATTTTTCCCATTTAATTCCATCTAAAGCTATCGATTGCAATAGGGGGGAGTTTGTATATAATAATACTCTATAAATAACGTAGCGTTTTTTTCATACGATTATCATTTCAACAATTTTTCTTTCACCCTTAGGATAATGACTAATTTTGTTTTGTCTCTTATAACAAGAAATTTTATCAAGTATTGTGTAATGCTCATGATTATCATGAATCTCAAAATAAATTAGTTGCAGCTCTCTTATACAATCTCCTATCAGCCAACATTTGCTACATATGGATGTAGTTTTTCACTTTTAGGTCCTTCACAATTTTTTTATGTATTGCATTCTCGACCTTCCGCAGTAATTTGTCTCATCTATTTGTCCTTTCTTCATTATTTTGAGTTAGCTTATCTGCTGAGGAAGTGGTAAGACAGGCGTGGGAGGAATTTAATGCGGGAAAGTATGAGGGCAGCTGGTAAAGCCTGATGGCATGCAGTTAGTTGCGTATATGAAGATGTAATGCATATCTGTAATGTTTATTTACCAATCTACCATTAATCCTTCCAAAGACAGCATTTGTTCTGAACTTTGCTTTGGTTTAATACAGCTGTCTTCACGTCAACATTCAATCATTTGTCCATTGCGAATATATTTATATTTCAGTAGTTAAAAAAATTGCAAAATGGCCGATTTTGAGGCCGATATGTTTTGACTATTAAGAATGGCACATCAATTTTCACATTATGGGTTGGGTAGGGTGGAGAAAACTGGTAGAAATGTCTGATATCATTATTTACAGTATCCTCCACAGCCAAATATTCATATAAGTGGGAAATAAAAAATTTATACCGTATTCATCAAGAGAAATGCAAAATATCAACATTGAAAAAGAATGCAAATAAAAAGAAATTCACTAATTTAATGGTAAAAATATTAATGCATTGCCGATAACGGAGGATGAGATAAGTGGTTTTAAATTTTCTTCCCTGTTTTATTACATTTTTTAACTCGCACGCGTTTCATGACTTAGTGACGGTGGAATTAATAATTCACATCTAGAAGTGACATTTTACGGCCAAACACGTGTCGCGCTGAACATTAATATAAGACTTAGTGCAGTAATGTTTTTAGAATACTAAGAAAAGAATTAAATGGAAAATCACTAAAAAATAAAATTAAGAGTATGTCGGAGACAGATTTGAAGTTACTGAGATGGTGGTAGAATTACTGAAGTGATATCGGGCGTAAAAAGGTGAAGTTGATGGAAAATGGACTGAAGTTGGAATGAAAGAATTAATTCAAAGAACAAAAAACTTAGCGAGAAAGGGTAGACCCACTTGCAATATAATTTATATTCATTAGGAAGAGGGAAAAATGGGTGTTTGGGAAGATAGAAAGTTGACTCCGAAGAAACTAGGGAGGCAGAACAAATGATTGTAGACTAATTTAGAGAAATAGGTTTGCTGAAGAAGGTCGTGGAAAGCAGAGTACTGCGCTTGAGGACTGGAAGCAGGAGAAGAATTTTAATAATGAACAGCGTGAATTTTTTAAGGATGATATGAAAAAATGTAAGCCCATTTCACAAAATACTTAGTCACGTACAAGTACAAAGACACCAAACTGGGGTTTCCCAATTAGAGATGATTGCAGAGGGTGTGAGGTCATTAAGTCTTACAATACACTTTTTTCGCTTATATAAATTGTACTTTTTCGCAGGGTTGATTACAATTTTAATATGTTGTAATATTTCTTCTTTTCCACGAGTTTCATTTCTGTCCATATAATACAAAACATTGACTACATTAATTCGCTTTGTTCTCCTTCAATGTTATTCATAAATAAATGTTGACTTTAAAGGGTTCGAGGTAATACTTAAAGGGTTGAAAGAGCATATTGAAATTTTCTAGGGGTAAAAGGCATATTCAAGGCGGGGAACCACTGAGCTAGGACTTTATATTTCCAGTATTGTATTTATAACCAGCATCCTGGCAGACATAGGATACTTAATTTCATACTTGATGGGGATCTGGTTTCCTACTTGCTCCCAGTGGGGCTGTGAAGACGTCGGTCAATTACGCTCGGTTTCTCAGTCGCTGAGCTATCCTCACTTACTGAAGTGACCGCCATCTATACCGCCTCGCTGTAGATAGTAGTTTTTTGACCTCAAAATTGACAATAAGAAAAACTTTTCGACGATTTTTTAGGTCGCTTGTTGCAAAAAATTGGTTGACTTCAAAATATAGAAGACAGACGCTACGTTATGAAGGAAAATACAGCTTCTTCGCCAGTACAAGTTCAATAATCTTGTGGGTCATTCCAGAACAGCTTCAATCATAATGGCTTCTGTCATCGGTTTTTTGTACTGGAAACCTACTTAGGACTTCTATTAAATCAAGTATCCTGTGGAACGAGTTGAGATCCAGACAGCATATTTGGTATGAGCAGTGATCCGTGGTAGTACCGGCAAAGGAATATCTGGTTACTTTGGAATAAGGAGCTAAGTATCGATTGTCCAAATAGCTACCAATATTGAAAAAAATCTTAAGAAGATAAAATATGTTGTTGCACTATTGACTACTGTAACGTACTCATATTCTGGTTCTGAACATGTTGAGCTGCATGTTCGACGCGTTCTCGAAGGTTGGGTGCTTTGATTCACTACAAAGTGGCGTGTTTTCGTCCCGCGGATGTTTTGTTCATCTCATGATATATTTAAGTAGTTTCATGCTGTATTCCGAGTATATTTTGGTGCGTTAAATAGGGCGCATTCCCCCGTTTGTTGGTGTGTGCTGGGAAATTCCGACCGCATATATACCCGCACGGTTTATTTATTTATGTTATGTAAGTTCAACAATACCTAGAAATCTCTAAAACACAAGAAATTTCCAGAAGGATAACAATAGATCGCAGCTAGTAACTTTAATAGGAGGGGCGGACGAGCCGATGGGTTTTTCATTGTTTGAATGGCTTGCAACGAGTAACCAGGCTGAGCTAGGAATTGGACGGGGGGCATTGTTTCGACCGCTTGCCACGAGTAACCACGGCAATCCGAATATTGGAGGACGATTATCGATGGAAAGTTTTTTTTACTGAGTACTTTGTGGGAGTGAATAGTGAGGGGGGAACAGCATCGACAGGTCCACGGTCGCGAGAGTAATCAGGGGCCACGGGGTGTCGCCACGACGCACGAGGTGCCATGTAGTACAGCAGAGAAGATCCGGACGCTTCAGAGGAGAGGAGGTGCATGCACAGAGCCTTGTAAGTTGGTTCACCATTCACCACATTCACCACAAGCAGGTTTGCTCGTTGTAAAGATGTTTGGTGGACCAATTGCTTTAACCTGAAAGACTGGGGTTTGTGGTTGTTCATATTTCTTGAGGGGTGTTGATTTATGTGTATTTCTGTGTTGTGTGGAGGTGATGGGTATAGTGTGTCGCTGGGTAGTTTATAAATGTTGATATCTGAAGCAAAGGGTGTTTATTTATATTCTGTGTGGGTAATTTAAAGTTGCTTTGTGGTGTGTGGTAAAATACTGAGAAATGAAACAGGGAGCTGGTTTCATAGTATATGGTATGTACCGTGTAATGCAATAATTTGATATCTGTGAGATAGTGTTCAGTAAAAGAGTTCGTAACTCTACACTACTTTCGTCAATTGATCTAACCCAACATTTTCACTTAAAAGGTTCAAAACACTTTTAAATGAAACGATATGAAGTAAATCTCTTCATAAATAAATATATGAAGTTAAATCTGTTCATTATTAAATAAGATATAAAGTAAATATGTTCACAGTAAATCATCTAAATGAAGTGATATCAAGTAAAATAGTTTCCTTGATTTCTCATTGGGATGAAATCTTTGGTCATCGTAAAAATTGTACATGATAACATTGACTTAGTTATTCCACATAAATTAATTCAAATATAACAAGGGTTTCGACGTGGTACGTCATCATTAGTTGTGATAACGTGCCATGTCGTCTAACTTAGTCACGCCTGAGAGAAAGGAGGTCAACGTAAGTAGTTTCGTGTAACATGGTTGGCTTAGAATGAAGTGATGACATGATAGATAGGGGTCTGCGCCTCTAAAATTATAGAGTATCTCGAACTTCCTTCAATTATATCCCAACATATTCTGTAATTTACCGTAAATAAAATAACAGTGGTTGGTTAACACTGATAATGCTATACCATAATCAATTTGACTCAGTTAATTATATATGTGATTAATTGCAGAAATGCCACTTTTCTGACTGCTTTTTAAAATACAATTTGACCGCAAAGTCATATTTCCTGCGACCCGACCACTCGGCTGAGGTGGAACACTCCAGCCGGATCTGGAGCTTATCTCAGGAATCCAATATGTTGCGTATTAGTCGTCGACTCGAAGGGCAATCGATTTTGATTATTGAGGGCGGTCAACCACCCGTGCAACCTCCGACCTCGTCTTGGTAATTTCTTCCCCGCGTTCTCTGGGTCGCGAGGCAATCGTTGGGGTATTTGTTCGCGGGGCCAAATTCCATCGTATCAAGTGTGCCGGCCGTTTTTATTCCTTCTCCCTCGAAACTGAAACCAAACTTCCGCCAAGCCTCATATATCTTCCGATGGGACAAATGAAGGCGAAGGTATTTTTTCATTTCGTTCCGGAGGTTCTACCTGCTTGGAAAATTCTTGAAGCAGGAATTGAATCCGCGGCTTCAAAAATTTATCCTGGTGGTGTTTTGGTTGTTTCTCCCAATGGAAAACAATATCCACTTTGATGGAAATAAAAGCTGCCCATTTCATATTCGAGAGGCATTTTGTTGCGTATATTCGTGACATATGCCATCACAATGATTTCCTCGACAAATATGAAGACCGAAAAATTAAATTGCATGCTTAGTTATCACTCTCATCTCAAACTGCTCCTAGCGAACTCAAATGAGTAAATTATAAGGGTAAAGGATGGCTGTATGAATACATATCCATGGGATTGATTGTAATGAATTCCCTTAAGTTGTGAAACTCATTACTGAAGTATAGTAGCAGATACGACCACCTTCGTAAGCCATCTACCGATGTGTTTGGTCATATTTCCAATAGCTTAGTACAGTTTACGGAATCACATGTCTATAAATTACTTATGCACATTATTAATAGTCATTTTGAATAATTGAACACGTCACAAATTATCTGTTTTATCATAAGTGAAAGTTTCAAAGTAGTACATAATTCCCATCGAAGCATACTTTTTAAGGGAATTTGCACTTCCAAGAAGCCATCAACCGCAAGGATCGGTTCCAGTTGATTTTTTTCTAATGTCTATTTCCTTGTGTTTTCACCAGCAGTTTCGGCGGAAATAAAACATCCTCATTTGTAGCTTACCATGGTATAAGGGACGTCACAGGATTTATCCTCGCGGGTAGAGTTACCTCGGAAGTCAAATTCTTCTCTAGAGTGTGATCTTGTATCGACCTTTGGGGTTGAAAAACATTCCTAAAATCCTCCCAAGAATGACCTCAGGAATCCTGAACTCTGGGTAGCGCAGTGCTCTGCGCATCGCCTCGCAACTCAAAGTTCTCCGTGGCTCGATTCTCGATTCAGGAGGATTTTTTCTAAAAGGCAATTTCTAAGTATGATACACAAATGAAAAAACTTGCATTTATACAAAAAATTATAATTTCTGCACCATGCATAAATTCCACTCAATATCGCAAGAATCTTCGGACTTTATAATTTCTACGTATTTTCATCGTCAGTTTCGGAAGAAATAAAACATTCTGAGTGCTGCTTTTTTCTTCTTCTCGTCTTAATTTAATAGGTACCATTTTCTATAAATCCCAGAGAAAAAACTGTGCCGTAACTAAGG
Organism: Ceriagrion tenellum; assembly: GCA_963169105.1. Taxonomy (NCBI): domain Eukaryota; kingdom Metazoa; phylum Arthropoda; class Insecta; order Odonata; family Coenagrionidae; genus Ceriagrion; species Ceriagrion tenellum. The sequence goes on along the minus strand of OY720640.1, from coordinate 63,694,483 downwards.
TGGGTCTGTCCTCCAACTGTACTGTACTGGACTGGAAGTCTGCTTAAGACAGTGCTTCAACTGAAACAAACATAGCAGTTTGCCACATTACACAGCATTTTTGCAGTGGAGTAACTGCAGCACTACACTTCCAACGGTATAATACAGCACAGTTTCAACAACATTACATTTCCTGCACTGTGATGCAGCAAAATTTCAAGCAGCACGCCCTAATTACACTTCCATTGCAAGTAGTCCTTAATAATTCGACCACAGTGCTGTCCAGTACAGTTAGGAGGTCTGGAACTGTACTAAATGATGAGTTTAGTACAGTTCCAGCTTACGTACAGTACACCCACACAGAGATATCTCGATCTGGGTTGATACAAATGTGATTATTCGACCTATTCGTTACCCATCACCACTGGTCGTTCAATGCTATGATCGGTTCACGGCAGCCATCCATCCTTCCCTACTTACTGCTAGTTCCTTACCTCCAGGTATACTCGTATTTTCCTATGTAATTTCCTCAGTATTTGTTCCATGAACTTATTCCTGGGTCTTCCTCTGGGGAATTTTTCTTCTGTTTAAATTACCAACTCTTCACTAACCCATTTTGTCTCAGGGCGTGTCCGATTCATCGGGTTATTCTTTTCTGTATGGTGTTCCATATGGTCCTTTTCTAATCTTGTGTACCATTTATCATTTCTTATCTTGTCCGTCCATTCTATCTTCAGCATCCCCTTCCAGCACCAGGACTCTACGGCATATAGTCTTTTCTAGTCAGCCTTTCCAATGGTCCATGCTTCCGATCCATAGAGAGCTACATCCACACAAATGTTTTCACATACTGTTTCGTTATCCGTATCCTTCAGCAAAGCTATAAAATTGCTCCTTATCGCTTGAATTTGTCACCCTCTATTCGTGAATAAAAACTTCCCACGGTTTTCAAATTAGTTAAGCTTCAAGGAATCCAAATATATTTTCGGGGAATAAAGTGATATCTTCTAATGATCATACGGTTCCATCGAAAGCCAAACAGTTCGGGGAGAGAGGTGAGAATGGAAAATCGGGGATGAGGAAAGGGAACAATTGGGGGAGAGTGGAGGGAGAGCTGAAGGCGGGAAGAGCGAAGGAGACGAAAACAAACATTTACGAAACTTCTTCCAAACTACCTCTCCTCTCAGCCAAAGGCCAGGTGACAATTTCGAACTTTGCACTCGAGAACGGGGTAGGAAATTTCACCACTCCCCCTTTCCGCCATTATTTAGTAACGTTTTATACTTTAATATCAGCATTTTAAAGCATTTAATGTTTTGTTTCGCAAATTATCGACCGTGTTTAATACTGTATCATTATTTTTTCATTTCAATTATATGTTTAATTTTTAAGTTATGTTCAAGGTATATCACCCAATTTTCTATTCTTTTCTTTTTTAGTAATGTTTTTATTTCCAACAATCAATGGCACAGGATAATGTGACATATTGTCCGAATTGTATATTAACTGAGAAGGGTCGGCAACCCCAAAGCAGGACAGTTGTCCTAATGGGGTGCCTATATTCCTTATTTCTACATCTACAAATAACCCCGCGAGCCGTCGCAGGGGCGAGTAACAGGGGGAGTTAGGTCACCAGACGTATGAAAATGTTAGGCTTTAAGAGGTGAAATGGTGACGTGTGTTATGGGAGTGTATGTAGTGAAGCTCAGTTTTCATTGTGGTCGCTTATTGTGCGCGGAAAGAATGACTTTTTGAACCTATCTGTTCGACAATATATCCCTCTTATTTTATCGCTTCTGTCAGAACTAGAGATGTAGTGGTGCATCATGATAATATTACCTTTGTTACTATGAAACACACCAGTTCAGAATTTCTCAAGCAACCTGCGCCTAGCGTGTAGCCTCCATTCATGTACATGGTTGTATGTATTTGAAGCAACGTATCTAGGAATAAAATTATTATTAATATTATTTAATGAGTAAAAGAATAACGCACTGGGAAGGAAGAAGCAAAAAGGGAAGAGAGGAGGAGACGAAAACAAACATTTACGAAACTTCTTCCAAACTCCTCCTCTTACAGCCAAAGGCCAGGTGGCTATTTCGAACTTTGCACTCGAGAATGGAGTGAGAAATTCCACCTATCCTCCCTCCCAATCCGACTGGCAAACAATCTATTCTGGACCATCTTTCCCGCGCGAAAGAAAGCGGCCGTGGTGTTGTGTTGGAGTTAAAAGGGAGGAGTTCTCTACTGGGGAGGGGGGCTGAAAGAAAAAGGGAATTAAATACGCGACCCGAAAAGAAGGTAAGGACGGAGAGGAGGGAAGTTGGATCGGTGAGTGGATTCACTCAACTCCTCCTACTCCTTGCCACGACGAATAAAAAAAGAAATGATTAGTAGGGTTTAAAAGATTGGCGGAGTTTGGAGAGAGACCAAGAGGAGTTGGAGGAATGAGTAGAGAAAGCCTCTTCTTTTCCGACCTTCCTCTTTCTCCCATAACAAAACTCTCTCAGCAATTCCTCTCATTTCGTTCCGTACGTACAACTATCTCATCTTATTCCTCTAAACTAATTCTCTCTTTCCTTTTTCACCTCTTCCCTTTCTACAACCACCATCACCACCACCACCACCTAAGGCCTCACACCGGAGCGAAACTTTTCTAGACATCTCTCTCCTGTCTCACTTTACTACAGTGGGATTCTTTCCAGGCTCATCCGATGTGAAAGGCTCGGGAGGTGAGGGAAAATTATATTCTACGACACCAAATGATCCAGAAGGGAGGTTTCTCGTACATTTTAATCAGCACTAAAAAAGCATTTAAGGCTGGGTTTATATTAAGAGGTCACCGCTAGGAAATGGATCAGTTGATGTAAAGAAATGCGACATTTTTTGGAATTTCACAGTAAATTGGATATAATGTCACACTTTAGGGAATGAACATCAGTAGTCAAGAATACAAAGGGGTTTATATGTGGCAACATATGAGAGTGCCCGAAGCAAAAGAAGGAGAGGGCAGATATCATCATTGGTCGTTCAATCCTAAGATTGATTGACTGCAGCCTTCCACACTTTCCTATCTAATGCTAGTTCCCTTACTTCCAGGTAGCTTTCAATATGAAATTTCCTCCTTATTTGGTTCATAAACTTATTCCTGGGTCTTCATCTAGGGAATTTTTCCCTCCATTTCAACTGTAATTTTGTTTTTCACAAACCCATTGTTTCTCAGGGTGTGTGCAATGCATCTAATTCTTACTTTCTGTATGGTGTTCCATATGGTCCTTTTTCTTTTACGCTTCTGTACACTTTACAGTTTCTAAAATTTTCAGTCCATTTGATATTCAGCATCCTACTCCAGCACCAGGTTTTGACGTCATCTAGTCTGTTCTGGCTGATTCTCCAACGGTGGATGCTTCCGATTCATAAAATTCTACGCTCCACACAAACATTTTCATATACCGTTTTCTAGTTTGTAAGCCTATCTTCTTTAAGCAAAGCAGTTATCTTTTAACCATGATGTGATGATGACTTTACTTGATATCCGTTGTACTTACGTCTCATGTGATGGTACGTTTACGATAGGTGACGGAATCCACTTACTCTAATTTCCGTCCTTTCAGAGTAACTTTTGCATTCAGCTTTCCTCTTCCGCATACTAGGATTTTAACCTCCTCCTTACTTATTTACTTATTTTTTGGTATTATAAAGAATTTAGTATATTTTTTTAAAACTGAGATAGCGTTAGTGCGGAGTTGTATGGTCATTCGAATGCATTTTGAGAGCTCTAGAGCAAAGCTCCTCAACTGCGGCTTATCTTTCTCTCTTTTTTTTCATTTTATACACGTCAATGAGAGGTATAAAAAAGCACTGGCGCGTTATAGTGCAGAGCAGATAAGAAGACGCCCTCCTTGAGAATGCGGTACAGAGGAAAATATTTATAATCCTACCTCTTCTCGCTTCTCCGTAAAGTTATTCAAATAACATAAAAGGAAAGTTCGGGGTGAAACTAGGTTAAGTCTTCTCTAGTCTAAGTTTCCCCAGGTGGTGTTTCCAAAATATTCTTCATTTAGAAAACACCTTGAGGGCGTTAAGCCGCTTACACTCTTGCCTACGAGCGATCAAACATTTATAACATTTAAAAGGAGTGGCAGAACCGAGAAGTGCACTGTATTTATGCATGCGGAATGATATTCCATAGACAAACCTTTAACTTGAAGCAATTTTTCTCCTTTCATTAATATAAAGAGCGGTGTCCATTCAAGTGGATTCCCGGCGAGAAATTTACTTGTAAATACTTTTTGTTTGCTAGAGGTTGGAGAGCAGAAAACGCTGAGTATGTCCTGAACCCTTTTTTCAAAGATATTTTTTTCTTTCTTCATAACTGTGTTACACCGCATCGACTCAACTCGCTGGTTATCAAATATGTTCACAATAGTACGGGAACTACTAACCGTTTAAATTCTATTCTATATAAATATAAATTTTATTTAAATTCTAAAATTGAAGCGAAGCATTAACCTTCCAGGTTGAAGTGAAAAATGCAAAAACTATTCATCTGTCGTTTTTTAAATACATAGGTGTTGGAGTATAAATTACCACGACCATTAGTCGACAAGGGTATCCTCTTATTATGATTCCACTATTGAAAATTTTACTAACGCCATAATAGGCTTCATGCAAGAAATAAAGTCTAAGCATGAGGTAGGGATGCCACATTGCCATCGACGTATAGGACAACTCCAAGTTTTTAGACCGAGAAATCGAAAACATTGAGTTGTAAAATATTCCGATGAAAATTGGGTGAGTAGTGAGTACTTTTATAAGCATTGAAAAATCGGCTACTCGATGTTTTTAGTCGATGTGGCATCCCTACAACAAACATTGTTCGGTCGCCGGTAAATCCTAGGGATGCCACATCGGCATCGATGTATCGGACTACTCGATGATTAGGCCGAGATATCGAGAACATAGAGTATTAAAATAATCCGATAAAAATTGAGTGAGTTGTGAGTACTATTGAAAACATCGGAAATCTACTCAATGTTTTTTAGTCGATGTGGCATCCCTAGCATGAGGTTACCGAAGAAATTATTCTGTGTATAAATTTGAAAGAGGCTAACTATATACCAGTTGGGAGCCTAAGAGTCTATTTTTTGGGTAAAATAATATCGTACAAAGGTAAATCTTAGGGCAGAATTTAGGCACTTATATATTTCAGCCATTCATTAGCGAGAATTTCCCACCCAAATCTTGAGTGTAGGTATTTTAAAAGACAAAACCCATCTATTGTGGAGTGAAAAACGCATAAATTATTCAACACATTATGCACGCACACGTAGTGCTAGAGGTGTGAATTACCCCACCTATGTCTCTCGGGATATTATCTTCCCTATAAGTCTATAATTGATAATTATACAGACGCCCAAAACTGCCTGATGCATGAGGGTACCGAGGGAAAGAAATTACGAAGAAATTAAAATAGCATAAAATTTGCACCTTTTTAGAACCGAAAAATTCTATTTCTTAAATGAAAAAGCCGCATATTGTGCACAATTCACTTCTTGACAGGTTTACTCCACGCATAGATCTTTGGATCACGCATGTTTATTAAGGAAAAAATGACTGATTTAAACTTGCATTTTGAACGCTTCGAAAGGATTGATATCTAATGGAATGGAGATGGAGGTCGTTTTGGGCAAAAAAGAAAGTTAGCAATAAAGTAGCCATACATTCCTCAAGCTGCAGTAATAATAATCCATGCCGACAGTAATTGTCGGTTTACAATGAATTTACAATCTATAACATGTGTTGAGATATCTAGTCGGCAAGCGAACCTGTCAATGTAATTGAACTCACTTTTCTATCTAAATTATCTCTATCACTCCTAATCCAATTATATCATCATTCGATTAGGTGTTATAATCGAATTAGTATAATAAGTTTAGATGAACAATTATATCGATGCAATTATGAGTTCAAAAAAAGAAGAATAAATAAGACGAAGAAAAAATCCTAGAATGCGGAAGAGAGATGCTGAATGTAGAAGTTATCCAGCAAGGAGAGAAATTTAAACAAGTGCATTCCTTCACCTATCTCGGAAGTATCATCACGTGGGACGGAAAAATTATAACAGACATCAAGCGGAGAAATACTCCAACTAAAAAGGCGTTCAAGGGAAAAAAGACCACTGCTGTGCTCAAAGAAGATAGGACTACCAACCAGGAAACAGTATGAGAAAACATTCGTGTGGAGGGTGGCACTGTATGGATCGGAACCGTAGGAAAAGCTGACCAGAAAAGACTAGAAGCCTTCAAAACCTGGTACTGGAGAAGGATGCTGAAGATAAAATGGAAAAACAAAATAAGAAATGATGAAGTGTACAAAAGAGAAGAAGAAGAGAGGACCATATGGAACACCATAGAATAAAAGAACAACGAGATGGAATGGACTCATCCTGAGATCCCTTTTCCGTTTTCCCACTACCATTCACGCTGGGATATAACCGAGAGCTTCCTGCCGAGCCGGAGGTAGTTACCCCGCGAGTGTAGATACCCGAATCCGCTGTCTTTTACTACTGTGAAAACGGATTTTCACATTGTTAAGCCTCGTATCGAGCAAGCCTGAGGCTTCGAGCCTCGTTAAGAATATCGTATGTGTGAAGGTTTAGAAAGTCAGCGGGTCGGCACAATTGGTTTGTGAAGAAAATATTTGAAGGCAAAGTAGAGGGGAAAGTCCCCAGAGGAAGACCCAGGATAAGTTCGTGGACCCAATAAGAGGAAAGTACATAGGGAGAGTGATAGGGAAACTAGCATTTGATAGGGAAGAGTGGAGGGCTGCTGTAAACCAATCTTGTCCAAGATTGAACAACCAATGAAGAATGAGCTCCAATGGAGAGAAGATAGAGAATATACAAAGTATTTAAATCATATTTACCCCAAAGTAGATTGTTTTGGATTAACTAATGTGAACAAAACATTATTTACCTCTTGTATTTAGTAAATTTTCATCCTTATGGCCCAGCAGTTTTAAGGTATTTAATATTTTGTTTCGCAGCTTATCGACCGAGTTGAATTTCTTTGACTATCATGATTTTTCACTTCGTTTTTATGATTAATTTGTAAATTATATCCAATATAAATCGCCTGATTTTCTTTTAGAGTAATATCTTTATTTCCAGCAATTAAAAGACAGAGGTTGATGTAACATTATGTTCGAATTGTGTATTAACAGTGAAGAGTCGGCAAAACCACGGCAAGACAGTTTTTCTAACGGGGTGCCTTTATTCCTTTTTACAAGTTTTTACCTCTCGTCGTCAGTCACGACCGAGGGATATCTCCCAGGGTTGGAGATATGCAAAATATCCATTGCAGATCCAGAACTTTCCCTTTTTCATTATTTTTTCCAGGCACTCTGCTCTTTTTCCGATTAAGAGTATTTTTTTAACGCCGCGTACACGAAGTCATCTTAAAAATGGTGGAGAATACGATAGCACACAGATTATGACGTTAAAAAAGAGTAATTCTGCGTTTAAAGCCAAAAGGATAATTTTATCGACAAATTTATTGACAGTTAACCCTCCATTAATTATTTGGGCATGGAAAGAAGACATCCTCGTCACTTAATCGCATCCATTTGTTTCGGAATAGGTGGCAGCACTTTAAACTTGACGAGAGCATTTTTTGCCCATAAACCGACGATGCAACGCAATCCTTATTTTTTGGGCGTCCATTAACCGTGAAATATATGCGCAGATATATATGGAGGCATTCCCCCAACGTGCCGTGCTTTCTCATTACCAGCACCTCTTCTATTTACGACCGAGCTGGCGGAAATAATGCCATACTAAAAGCAAATATATAAGGGAGAAAGGGTCAATGGTCACGACATACGATTTGCAAGAGAGTAGTCTCTTAAAGACTCCTTGCAATATTTATGACCCGTTGAGACCCTTGAGATGCTTCGCATTAATATAAATCAAATTTTTCCCCACAACCCTTCATCGGTTTCTTTTCAAGAGGCAAGATTTATCGTGCCCCTAAATTCTGCGCCCGAAATTTATATCACACGACCGTATTAATCCTATATATTATCATGGAACCTGGAAAACTGCACTATCAGAACGCGAGGTTTTAATTGCACAGCCTAAGAGTATATTGCTTAAGACTTGGATTTGGTATCAATGCTGACATAACGCAATATGTATCATAAAAAGATATTCACCATATCGTGCCAACCAATGTAGACTAAAAATTATCTAGGAGGGTAGGTTGAAATACGATCGTTATCAAAAGCATTTAAAACTTGTCCGCGGAATATATCATGGATTGAGGTCATTCAATTACTTGAAATGGTTAAAGATGAGGATTCATGCTGAATAAAAGTAATAATAAATAATAATAATAAAATAGGCATAATCATGAGCCACGGTGTGGTAAAACGCGTCGTGCTAGCAAATAAACCTATGGGAGATTACCAAATGTTTTATGTTCAGCATGAATAAAGATAACTTCCACCAAGTACAGCCTGATCCAGTCAATTTAAAGATGAGGATGTTACGCGCAAATATATATAAATACCTACTAACTGCAATTACCGTAATCGTAATGTATGAACGATAGACATTATTATGGAGCCAAGATGTAAATGAAAGAAAATTAATATGATCTTGATGAATTGTATGTGTCCATCACGATCCTAATGGTGGTTTATCCATAGCAAATTCGTTTCTAAAATTAACAGCTAAATTAGAGTATATTAATTTTATTGGCAATCGATTTTGAATCACGATAACAGTAAAAAAATTAGAAAACATTTTTACGACTATGTTTGTCAGTTTTCTCCCAAAGCGACAGTTTTTGTAGCATTAATTTAATCCGTAAATTAGATACAGAGTTCTCTTCAATGTGACTCAACTACAACTCTTACTTACAAAGTTATACATACAACAAAGAGGTTCTTTCTTTCTTTCAAATCAGCTTTTACTAAACTCCCCCTGTTCAACAAGCATGGTTTCAAAGGGCGTAAACATTCATCATCAACATAAAAATGTTCAATCTGTCATTCATACCGAATTTCTCAATCATTGGTCGGTCAATCCTAAAGAATTCAAAAGTTATATGATACTTTTTCACAGTTTTCTCTTTTGAATTCCTTAGAATGGATTTTCACCAAGTAAAGCTTGAAACAATTGAGTTAATGATCAATCCTAAGATTGGCAGACAGCAGCCCTCCACCATACCGTTACTAAACTAGTTCCTCACCACCCGATAGTTCTTCCTATGTACTTACCTCTTCTGTTGGTCCATGACCTTGATCCTGGGTCTTCCTCTCCGGACTTTTCCCACTATTTTCCCTTCAATTATGTTCTTCACAAACCCATTGTGCCGACCCGCTGACTTTCTAAACCTTCACACATACGATATTCTTAATGAGGCTCGAAGCTTCAGGGTTGCTCGATACGAGGCTTAACAATGTGAAAATCCATTTTCACAGTAGTAAAAGACAGCGGATTCGGGTATCTACACCCGCGGGGTAACTACCTCCGGCTCGGCAGGAAGTTCTCGCTTATATCCAAGCGTGAATGGTAGTGGGAAAACGGAAAAGGGATAGGAAGGGAAAATTAGCAAGCCACAACCCCTTCGAGGCCGACCCCATGAGGCGGATTGAGGTCAAAAGGACCTCAATTGGGTCCCCGCCTCCCCGAAGTGCTCGTATTAGTTTGGTTACCCAAACAACTGAGACGAGTAGCCGTCAGTCTCGCTTTTGCGAAAAACCTACCGCACATCTATGAGAACCGGAAGAGCCCGTTGCCCAAAGATTTGGGATTAGGTGTCTCCCTGCCTCCCTTTCTGGGTAGACGCCGTGCGGTCAGCCGGAGTACGTCCTCGAGTCGGGGACCACCGGAGCCATGGAGGGTCAATTCGGACCAATTCTGGCCCAAGCGTGGGTACATCCCTTCTCTCAGTAGTCCTCGTCTAACCAGAGTAGTAAAAGACAGTATGTATTTCTCAACCAGAATTAACTTACTGTTCAAGGAAGGGGTAATGGAGTAGGCGTGGTAAGTTCACGGCTGGAGGTTACGCAAACCAAGGGAAGCCTCAAGTAGAGCGTAGCATTTTTCAAACGCAATGCCGTAAGTGACGTTTCCTTTACTGAAATTTCTCCTCATCTTCAGCTCTTCAAGTTGATCCATGTTGCACCCTTTTCCAATAAGGTGCAGCATTTTTGGGTCAAATTTGCTGGAGTTCTATATCTCCATCTGGCTGAATAAAGGTCTCCCGGGAATTCCATTGGGATATAAACTCCTTACCTCCCGACGTTTCGAAGAGCGAATGGTACTCCGTCCTAAGGGGTTCCAAATGCCGTTCTGCTTAACAATGAGAAAATCCATTTTCACAGTATGTTCCCCACCATTTTACCTTCAATTATGTTCTTCACCAACCCATTTTGCCGACCCACTGACTTACTATACCTTCATGCATACGATATGACCATATTAACCCGTCCTCTCAACATCACAGGGATTATGAATCCCATCTCCCTCACCTTGAAAGGACGGCATTCGAACCCCTGAGGAAGGAATACTAGTCATTCTGCGTAAAGTCGAGAGATATGGAGCTGCCTACCCTGTGGAATACCCCAGAGACCTCAATACAGCAGATAAACTAGGAAAAACTACGATCTTCCTTCTCTATCTGACTTTGTTGATAGATTGCGAAGAATATCACTGCATTTTTTCAGCCTTGCTCGTAATGCGAACACTTTCGTAAAGCGTGCATCTGATACGTATCCACCCAATCAAATTAAAGTCCCGAGCCTCATGCCGTCCTCATCCATCCGTTTCTTTGCCGTGCCCATCCACACGAGCTTTCCCCTCTTTAATGCCACTTTTTGCTCAGGTGACCGCAACCATGTGTCGTTTCTACTGTACTAGATACAGAATATGTATTTACATTTCGGCAGCAATGTATGGGAAACATAACTTGCCACACCAGCTCATCCCGCATCTGAAATCATGTCGTTTTGGGATGAAAGTGACCTTCGACGTTTTACTCAACCTTATGTGGAGTTTCCGCTTTCGCTGGGGTTCGAACCACTATCGAAAGGTATATGAACACGTACACATCACATTTCCCTCATTGAGTTTGCCGGTGGAGATCATTCCGCTATTGTCAAAAAATTTAGTCCAAATCCTCATAAAGACTAAAAAACCCATGCAATGCTATTAAATATCCATCGGTTTCCTTTAAAAGGACTATGCACACCGTCGTCCGGTCTCCACAGCTGTAACTTTAATCAAATCAAAGTATGTGCCTTTAAACGATAAAGACAATCTGAGGGTATGCTTGAGTTAGAATTGAAGGTATGAATGATTTAACAGACAGTAGTGATTACAAAATTTGGCACTAGAAGAGAAACAAGTTTATATTTCTTCGAAGTAAAATGACATGGCCTCATTTCGCGACAAAAAAACATTATGAAATTGCCGTATTCATGCCTCTCCATTGAAAATTCATAGAAATAAATCTCAAGTATTGACTTAATGAATATCTACTTTGATAATCGGTCATTCATCGCACATCAAATTACCCGAATCAACATTTTCTCCAAAAAAAATCCTGAGTGAAGTTTCCCAAACTAATTTTTCCGGATCTTTTTTTGCATCCATACCGAACTATAATTCCCGAAATAATTTTATCTAGATAGCAAAAAAACAAAAAGCGATGAGACAGTATAAAACTAACATTCACTATTATGTGTTAATGTTTTTGTTCTAAATGTCGGTGCTGCCCGCACAAAATTTAAAAGTGTGTAAAATTTGCATGATAGGTAATCCAGAAAAAGTCGGAAATATATAAGAAACGGTTAACATCACTTGGATAAGTAATCGTGTCTTGAGGAAATTAAGTAGTTAGTAGATGAAGCTGTCACTATAGCTGATCTTAGTTTGGGTAAAATAGAAAGAGAGTAGAATTAACTTCCAGCAAAAATTAGGGCGATTACATCCAGTGTAACTACGTACAAGGATGAAGAACGAACTCAGGTCATTGAAAAGCCACATTGAATAATATTGTTACACAAAATTTGGGGAGGGTGAAATCATTAAAAACAATTAAATTTGGCAAAAATATGCTTAGAAATGTCTGTATTAGGGACATAATGAATTAGTAAAAATAGACTATGGATCATTTTTTTCGGAAAAAATTCATTCAAGTAATACAAAGTTTGGCAAAAATTGTTCGGGAACTATCAATGACATGTAGGCTGCTCATTATATATCCAGACGAAGGTGAGCTACAATTCAAAACACCAAAAGTTTCTTCCCAACTATCCAGGTGTATTCCCTCAAATATTCAATTCCCCTCCCCCATTCAGGTAAAGATTTTGGTGAAATTTATTGCCGAAAAACTTCGGCGAACACATTCGACTTCCACCAGTTCTGTTCATAATTCACGTAGATTTTAGAAATTCAAGCGCCCGGGGTCATAAAGCACCACTGTAAATGACTCATGCCATGAACATTTTTTTTCTCGTATTTTTTTTAGAGCGAGCGTAGCCGCATTGCGGTCGAACACCTTTACCAAGATTTAATCGTCATTTTAACTCAGAAATGAACTGAAAATACTTAGAAAATTCTTACCTTAAGGGAATATTTTCACTATCGGCTGTTTTCGTTTACCATTAAATTGAGAGAAGTTGTTGCCTATGCTGAATATATGCTCATTCAATTCAATATTCCACCAACTGATTGGCCGGTTTTTGGACAGTACTTATTCAGACATCTTAATTTTTGGCTCATCGTACTGCTTTCCCTCCCATATGTGATCCGCCATTAGATCTTCTTCTTATTTCGTCCAGAGTTCCTATTTTCTTCCTTTCCCTTCCACGCTTCCTCAGTGTTCTTCCTTCTATTACCCTCTTCAGCATACCATCTCGTTTCTAAACGTCTTCTATACTTCTCTTCTGCCTCCTCCAAAACTCCAACACTAGCTTCCTCTCCTCTTCAACCATATCCAGTACCTCTCCGTTCATCCTCCTCGCCACCCAGCTCACTCTTTCCATTCTTCTCCACACCCACATCTCCAACGTCTCAAGTCTACGTACATCCTCCCTTCGTTATGACCAAGTCTCCGACCCATACAGCGCCACGCTCCATATAAGGGTTGAATACTTGTAATATAGATTAATTTGGTTGAGTTAAATGGAATATATTTATTTGGCTTTATGGATTCAAACGCAGAGCCACAAAAAAATAAATTTGGGCCAAAAAACGGTGTACACGAAACTATAAGATCGAAGAAGTAGAGGTAGACCACAGGTGAGGTGGTTACAAGCTGAGAACCATGAACGAAGGCGAAATGGTGATAGAAGATTTAAACATCGGGCATGACCGAAAAGACTGACCAGAAAAGCCCAAATAAAGTAAAAAAGGATAGAATGTTTTCGTTAAGTGAATATTATAAAAGAAAATGACTCACGCAGTCGCGTTTAATGTTTCCCCATCAGAAGATCCCCAAAGCATAAACAAACTGCTGTGGAGTCATGTGACCGCGTCTGGCTCTGAGGTGTAGTCTGAGAAAATAAAAATACTTAAGGAGATTAAACTCCTAAGTTAAAAGCGGTTAACTATCATATAGGTATATGATAATGCCGTTAATTAGGCAAGAAAAAAAATAATTTCGTCAACTTCACTTGTAAGAATTTATTGTCACGACCTAGGTTTCAAACACTTAGTGTCATGTTCAGGTGATAATACAACTTCGGTTACAGCTGGCTTTAACAGCTGACTAGTACGTAATGATTTTTACTAAAAACAAACCAATCAATTATCAATTAATTTGCCATAATAGAATATTCTTTCTTTGTATGTGCTAACTGCTAATAGAAAACAGAGAATGACAAAGTCATCTCAGTACCAGTCGCTCTTATCGTCATTTCTCTCTCACTTTTTTATTATTTTTAATGTTTATCGGACATATAAATATAATACAGGGTAAACAATGAAAAATCGAACAAAAAATACAAATATTATTAACACTGGTCACCACTGGTGAAATGTAATCAAATGATGAAATAAATATAAACTCAATTTAGTCTGTACATCAGCAACATTATTTTGCTGTTTTTGAAAGTTCCACTTCTAAAATTTTGTTTCTATCCTTATTTAAATTAAGGTCGTCGCAATATTTGTTATGCGTAATACACAATCTGTTAAGACGCCAAAAATTCACTCATTTGACTCTAAAGCTGAAATTTGAGGTGTTTAGGTGAAAATCGACAAAATACTCACTTCTTCAACCCCTTTTCCTAATCCCCTCCTTTCTTACGGGCTGGAGCCCTGAAATCCCCTCTAACACGCGCCACAGCGGCGTCTCTCATGGACAGATGCAGACGGGTGGAGCGAATGTCGCAACCTGTGAACCCTGTAGAGGAGGATGACGCAGTGGCCCACGACGAGTCGACAACAAAGAAGCAGAGGGCCGAGAGGAAAAGGGGGTCAAGGACAAAAGTGAAGGATTTGGAATCGCGGTTTTGGGGATTTGGACGTCAAGGGTTTCAATCCGACCTCACAAGAGAAGCACTCACTTCACTCATTTGTTCCGCCTCCTCGGTCAAGGGGTTTGGGGGAATACTAATGGGACGAAGGGAGGGAAACGGAAGTCGGCGAGAGGAGTGGAATGGATCACGGGGAGACTATAGGGGAGTGCGCTCGAGTGTTCCAGGTCGGAGCAGAGGCGGATTTTGGTGATTGAAACGGCTCTGAAACAGGATGGAACTGAAAAGGGGCCGCCATAACTTTCTTAATACATTACAAAGTGCCGTTCACGGGATTATAATAACGCAAGTACAAAAAGAATACATATATATTACGTTACTATGAACAAATGTACGTCCTTTTCACCCAGGAGTTGTTGCGACCAGGGCTGAAGGCGACTGAATGAATATCTATTATGACTGACAATCAAAATAGACATTTATTCAGTCACCTTGTGTTTTTCTCAGGTTTTAATTGCTATTTTTAGTTGTTAAATAATTTTCTCGGGTTTTAATTTTTTCACAGTCATATTTTGTATCTCAAATTTGTTAACAAACTTTTAGTCGCAAGAAAAATTCATTAAAAATTGTAGTAGCCATAATTTCTTGCTTTAACTTACTTTTTCTCATTTATATTTATATTAAAAATCCATCTATAACTTACCTCATGATGCAAATGGTTGATAGTTCTAAGGATTTTCAACAGAGAGACAAAATCGGCACTTTTTATAATTTTCTTTTTTTTAATGAATTTATGCAATGTCATTTTACTGAGGAGGAATTACCAAAATATTTGTATGTTTTTCGCCTAATACCTAATTTAATCATCTCGTTGGACATTTAGCGGCAACCAACTCAACTGAGATGAGATTGTGTTTTTCCACTCTTATTTAGTATTCGTATACCTCTGCGTAATTTTGATGACACATTTTACAATATAATTAATATTTGTAGAACAGCAAAAAAAAATTAAATTAAAAAATAAAAATGTTTTTTTCAGGTTTTGTTTTTTTGTTCACAGCGATATAAATGCAATTTGGTAAATAAACTTCTATTTGCCTGGAAAATTCATTAAAAATTGAAGTAAGTATTATTTATTGTTCTAATCTTTCTCATTTTTAATTTTGATCAGTCTTTAAATCGTTTATTATTAATTAATTTGCCTCTTCATATGCCATGTTTTGAAATCACTAGCGTGTGTTAGTTCATTGATCCTCATAAATATCTGATTAATTTTTTTGAAGGCACATACTTTGGCTGGGGTGAAAACGCTGGTTACAATATCCTTCTTCCCGAGCAAGGTGCATGATTTTTTGCCACATGTAAATGTATATTTCAAGAAAAATACCCTTCTTTCATAAGGTAAATATATGATTATTCACACTATCAATACTTTACATAGAAAAAGAGCAGAATATGGATGTATTCACGACAGAAACAGTGCTCCTTTTTTCAATAAATGTTTATATAGTTTCATATATTATGGCCAATTATGACTTTTGATAAATATTAAGATGCCAATCAAATCGAACAACTGATTTCGGAACTTTTCATTCTTCATCGCCATCTCTAGAATCTACAGATGAACTCTTGTTTAGATCTATTTTACATTATTCATCATTGTTGACCTTTGGCGTTTCAAATTTTCTGTTTCTATACGGGAAGACTTTTAGTTGAGTAAATATGTCGTTGCCATGATGAGAAAACTCGATATCAAGTGGATACAACCAGTAGCAAAAGAGATGTGGCAAAAGAAATATTTTTCAAGGATCTGGCGTTTCCTTGGGGTATGATGGTTGATAATTATTCTTGGATTTCTACCGGGTCAAGTGCGCAACTACTACCGACAATTTCGTTTCAATGATTGACACTGCAATCTCCCCCACGGTGTTGGTGAGTCAACGCCCGGAGAACGGTGGCAGTATTAAATATTAAAACATCGGCACTCAATAAACACCTGGCCCGGTGGAGATTCCGTGAGGAATCAACTTGCGAAAATATTTCGTTTATATTTCGTAATTGAATGAGAAATTTGATTAAAACTATATTTGTTATGAAAAGTATGTTTTATTTGTCACAAGAACAAAAATTTAAAATGGATTGGTATTTGCGCCACTTTCTTGCGCAAGAACGCTGAAATTCCGCTCGCGGTAGAAGTGATAGCCAAGACAACCGCGAAAATTGTGACGTAAAAAGCGAACATGAGATATAAAAATTAATTTCTCTCTTAAAACACAAATTACTCCTGAATTTTTTTCAACTTGCATATCCAAGTTATTTAGCTACAAAATATTAAAAATGAGCGAAATAGAGGGGGTATGTGCTTTAGAAAAACCCTTTTAAGTTTTAAAATTTATAATATCAGCACAAAAGTGAAAATAATGAATAGTTACAGTAGAGTGCACCGTAACTAATCTTTCAAATGAGAATTTGTGCTTGAATTACACATATTAATCCCGGATATATCGGAGACAAACCAAACACGAGTTGACGAATATCTCAATTTTTCATACTCCCGTAACTAGGAAACGGATCAAAATTTTGCCAAACAATGGAGTAAGGACAACAATGAGGTAAAACAAAATACGTCCAGAACATTTTGGTCGAAATCGGAGGGGTCAAGGTCGATGAGTTGTTCGAATTGATGTGGAATGACCCCAACTAAATATTCATTTGAATGAAACATTATTATGCTAAACGAATATGGAATTCTTGGATAGGAACAAGGAGACAGACAGTGTCATGGGTGAATGTTGTGGAAGAGGGAGTGACTTTATGAGTCTTTTTTCGAGGCAGAGGGAGTGACTTTAGGAGTCCAGGGATAGGAGACAAGACCACATATTTGAAATTTTCAAAGGAGCGGATATTGGAACATAACTATATTTATGTTGTATACTAGATTTATAATGTACTAGCAGAAAGTACCCGTTGAAATTCAACAGGTGTGAAAAAGGTTGAACTTATTTTATAGTAAAACCACGAAGCCTGAATAAACTGTGAGACTTTTCAGCTAAAAACCAGATTTTTATATAAATACAATGCGTAAAATAAAATTGATTGAAATATTAGAAATTTTATTTATTCATACATTCGGTGAAAAAAATTCCAACCCTCTATCTTGAGTGAAAATAATTTTAAAAAGCAAAAACTTAAACCACTGCACCGAACCCAATTCTTAGTATGGACCATCGGGGGGTGCCTTTGGGGACCCTGAGGGCCTTTTAATGTGGCTTAAGTTAAAACTAGGCATATTTTCTATCTACATGCAAAATTTCAGCACAATCGATCCAGTAGTTTTTGTGTGATGGAGCAACATACAGACAGACAGATACCATTACATTTTTATATATTAGTAAGGATGTACATGTAGCCTACGTTATAACTTGGAATAATTAGTATTTCATACGAATGTAAGCAATATGAATTATTATTACTGTCTCTGATTTCTTGTTCACAACTGGGCTCAAATAAAATCATTTATTTATCATTATATATGCTATTTAACGCATTTTTGATCAATGCCAGCACTGAATGTAATTTATAGAAGGCAGTCTCCACACAGGTATATGACTTTTAAGCTGCCCACTGCTCATTGATATTTGTACTCAACATTGTACCAAGACTGCTGAGTAATAAATTATTCTTATTCTAAAGGACAGCAGGGCGAATATGAAACTATGTATGAGTGCTGAAACGAAAGAGGTTTGCAAAACGTAGGACAGTAGGGAGGAAACTATGAAAGCAGAGTCAGCATTACAGGTCTTTCTACCATAACAAATTTTTTGTAACCTTTCCATCCCAGAAGGGAACGGCTTAGCGGTTATTAATGCATCTGTGTATGTAAATGTATAATAATAATGACATGTCTTGGTTTGGGATTTTAGGAGGCTTCGGGCATCCTGCCGTCAAATCCGCCACTCGGTCAGAGGTGAGGGAGAGCCATAATGGAATTCATTCGAACCCAGCATTAGCATTCCATTAACTGCCAATGGGTAAAAAACGTAAAGCCACTAATAACGTTTCAATGTACCTTTAATAAGCTAAGTTCAAATCCATGTAAATTCAACAGTGCTGATAAGAAGATTATACGGGGAAATCTGATCCAAAAATAAGCTCAAAAGTTTTCAGGCTAATTGGTTTTACAGATGATGGATGAAATATATGAATGATGACAGCATGTATTGCACACAAAAATCTAGGGATGTAGGCCGGTGACTAATTTTTTACCCAAAATTCTAGAGTTAGCACAATAAATTTTGTTATTATTATTTTGTAGGACATTATCCGGTTAAGATAACTTTAATTTGAAGGCAGTAAAAATCCTGAGTTTTCCAGCCTTTCTTCATCTCCGTCTCTCTCTATCATATCCAAAATACACACATTATTTTTTCCCCTTCCTCGCTTTCCCACAAACCTTCCCTCTATCACGGCCACAGTAACTCGTCGTCTCTCATAACCTGATACAACCACATACTTCGCCTCTTCCTCATCTGCTCCATAAGTTTCCTCTCCTGTACCACAAACATCAAGAGCTTTCTCGATTGTCTTCCTTTCCGTCTAGAGCCCCATTCTCCTCCATACCCACATCTTAAATACTAGAATCCTATTTTCGTCCTACTTTAAAGATTAAAGCCTGCTTTAACCCTTGGTAGAAACATGACTATGAAAAGTAGAATGGAACACTCATACCCTTTATTTGTACATTTGAAATTGCTCCCATTACAGCACTTGTATTTACACTACCTATTACCTACCCATTACATTACATACCTACAATTACATTACCTACCCATACAGCACTGGTTCAAGGTTATGAAATTATTTAATAACATGAGTGGCAATGTGCCAACTGTATCTGGCAGCACACTTAAGTTTGATTTGAGAGGGAAAATTGTTTGATTAATCGAGCCAAATTTAACAATTTTCAAGCGATCCTTTTTTATATGGGTCCAAAAGTTTATAATGCTTTACCAGATACTATAAAAAAGACAAAAAGTTTGAAAGTATTCCTCTGTTAGCCAAGTTTTGGATACTGGAAGAGGAAGATATTTAGACTTTCCTGAAGTATTATATATTATTCTTTCCTTAAACTTAGAGCGACGTTGAAAAGAAAATGAAATTTTCATTATTGCATTATTTATTCAATAATTTTTATGATGTATCAGATATTTATGCTAAATATTATGTACCGTATCATGTTTTATGTTGGCACTGTACATGTTTTTGATGAGGGTTGCCTCAGCGCAGGTATTCCTTAGAGGCAACCTAGCTTTCATGTGGATGAAATGTAAATTCAGCGTTTCAAATTAATGCTGTTGAAAGCAATACATTTACTTACTTTTTCTGAGTTCACATTTTTGCCCCATAAAATGCTTCATTTACAATCAAGCTCTCGGCTAACCTTTCCTTCACAGTCTAACGCAGGGTCCCTACTTCGTATCAGCTCCACCATAAAGTTGAACTGCACCTTAAGTAACGCAACTCTTTTTCTTGTCACATAATGTGGTAAAGTCAAGTCCTATGATGCCCATTTATCTCAAATATACTACATAGTATTTTTATTGTCCTGTCTGCTCAAATTGGTGTCCCTCCACTTTTATGACCACTCTCCCTATACTGAAACTTGTCTTATCTTAATTTTCTCAGGATTAATGTTAATTTTGTTCTCAATAATAAATGGAATAAACTTATAATACCTAGAGAAAATTTTAAAAGTTATTTTCCAATGAAGGAATTCCAACATGATGTTCACATACGATACGATATTCACAAATGATGATGGAAAATTCTTCAAGACCGGAACAATTCAAAGCTACTGGCAGTTAAATGTGTTCCCCATTGTATTTAAGTTATATAGCAATTTCTATGAAGAAGTTTTCGAAATCTTTACATGGCCAGTAACTAGAAATGGTTCGGATAATTTATTGAATATTATAACCAAGGAATGCATTAAAATTTGATACTCGTTGAGTAATAATATTTCTCTGAGCCCCTAAATAAATCGTCTGAGGATATCGGGGCCAACAAAGGTAAATATAGAGGAAATTTACTCCCTTTATTCACATGTATACATCTTAATCGTTTTATAAATATTCGATTTAGCGTTAAAATTCCAAAAAATATTTTTCAAGATAATTGATACAAAAAGAAAATATTAGAGCCTCATTTCATGTCCGTATCAGGTAGAGATTCAGCTCAATAAAATTATTATGCCTCACAATTCCGTACTATGGATACTAGTGGTGAATCCATATTGTTAGATTACATTCAAATGAAAAGCATCATATAAAAATATCTGAGGGGAAAATTGAGTTCCCCAATACGTTGAGTGTAAATATTTTGGAGAGCGGAGAAAATCCTGGGCCGAAGGATGAAAGGAAGATAGATTAATGCGCAAGATAGAAATGAGATACCTCCAACAATAGTGATGATGAATCTTGTCGAGACGCTGAAACTTTTTCCGAGGAAGAAAAACGATGAAAATGTTATTTTTTTGCGAAGAAAAAGACCGATTGCAAGCACACGGCGCATACATTATTCAAGAGAAATCTGATTGATTATTGGGTATCACTTACAGACGGAGAAAGGGTTTCGTGCCGCGTTCAAATTATGAGTCAATTTGTCTAGCGATTTTCCAGAGCTGTCATTTAGTTTGGATTCATATTTCAAATTTAGATTTTGATTACCGTGGTCTGCGAGTGTTTTGCAAGACGTGTAAACACTTTTATATACATGAAACTGATAAGCAAGCGATGTCTTGTAATACGACTAGAAAATTCAGTCCTATATCGATAAATTAAAATACGTCTGGAACTAAAGAGGTGATTACACGTCTTAGAGTCATGGCATTTTCGAAGCGTCGAGTATAATTAAGACAGAACTTAACCAATTAGAGAGACTTGTATATTTAACGGAACATAGCGGAAGTAGCTGATCACTCGCTCCCTGTGCCAATGCGAGCCAACTTCTGCCGTGACCTCATCGCAATTAGAGGTATATACATCAATAGGCATAAAATACTCGTAGTCCTTTATAATATGACGTCCAAGGCGAATGAACACTGCAACAGATCGGATAGGTATCCTCATGCTCGCTGTCTCAAATGGAACTCCATTTAATACTCTCATGCGTTGACTACTATACGATACTACTTGAAAGGTGGAGAACAATAGTGATTCATATAAGTGTTCGTCATGGATAGCGGCGGAGCTTGATTCTTGGATGGAGTAGCCACTACCTTAGTGGTGGAGGCGATTATAAACCTACCATTCCATAGGACGAGTTGAAATCACAGGTTAAAAATGTTGGATGGATACTGAAAGCGTCTGCCCGTTTAAGTAGACGATAGTCAATTAAATAACCCTTCGATAAGGTATTTGAGAAATGCTAGCTTTGTCAGGGTAATGTTAATGCAAAAATAGAACATGACATTGAGATATATACTTTTACCCTCTCGTGTAGCCATTAGCGTAAATTTAGAACATTACTTTGCGGGGTATGTGATATGTTTGAATCCTTAAGTTGATGCTACGGCAGCTTACGCGAGTACAAAGAGCAGAAAATATATTCCCAGTAGAATAATCATGAGTTAGTTAGCATATTTGAAGGCTAAAATTAACGTTTACCGATTCATTTCGAGTTTGGAAGTAAATTTATTACGAGCCATCTCTTTAATGCAAATAAAAATAATAGAAATTACGTGGTTCTCTGTCGTGTAATTTTATCAATGAATTTTCACGGATTGTCAACTTATAGAAGGGGATTTTACGCAAATAATTTCTTACATTGGTATTAACTAAAATAAAGGTCTTACAGCTTGATTTCCATGTTCATATTTTCAAGGATAGTACTTCCCATTATTTTTGAGGCACTTGTCTTGGATAAAGGTTTCGTAAGACGCACTGAGCTGATAGCATTTCCGGTAACTCCAAGATTCGCAAGACGTGAAAATACTTTAATATAAATTAACTTGATAATCAAGCAATGTCTTGTCATACGAGTAGAAAGTACAGTCCTCAATCAATAAAACGAAATACTTACGGAACTAAAGAGGTGGTTATCTTGGACTTACACTTCTGCGCCGTAGCATAGCAATGCGTTTTAAATTTACGGGTGAAAAAGAAACAACAAAACACCGTTAGTTGAAGATTCAGTACCAGTTCATCCAAAGCGTATTGAAACAATTTCAAAAAATAGTTTTTGCAATTGATTCCGGGTGCAGATTTTGATGAAATCAAACCTACACCTATAAATGAAAAACGTGTATTATGTGCGAGAAAAACTAAAAGCTATTTTAAAACATTATTTCCAAACTGAGATTGAAAAATAGTTCCGCACAAAATGTTGACACCGACTCGTAACTGGTTTCTTTGGTTGACTTAGACAGGTTTCTTTGGTTGACTTAGTAATATTGAGAGAATGGGCAACAAAGACAACGATAGTAAGTACATAGCCTTGTCGGCAATATTTATTCTCAACTCAATAAATCACGGAAGACGTCAGGTACTACATTTCATACATGTACACATGCCCCTTCAAAATTTCATCTCTAAAAGAAAGGATTTTTAATCCTACTAAGGATTAGCTACAAAAAAAGGAATGTTACTCACGTTTCACGATCGATCTCACTTGAAGGAATAGGTATTTCAGTCCTTCGGAAAACTCTTCTGGTTATCCCTGAAACGAAATTCCACTTTTGTTACTATGATAACAGATAACCGTAATATTTGAATGAAAGACAGTAGGTATTCTGAAAGGGTAGAGGTAATGTGTTTGGACCTTAAAATAATTGATCAAACAGCCATTTAAATATTTATTATTTCAGTGGAAAAATGAATAGCTTAGTACTCATAGTGGCACAGAAAAATTACGACGATAAAACTTTACTTTAATAAAAAGATTAATGCGCAATAAAGTTAGGTTTCGGATTGAGGATGGCAACTAGTACATTTTTTGACATAACAACCAGTAGAAATTCGGGCCCTAAAGTATTTAATCAAACAGTCACTAAAATATTAATTTTTTGGTAGAAAAATGAATGGCCAGTGCCCATAGTGACACGAAAAAAGTACGACGATAAAACTTACTTCAATTAAAAAGATTAAAATGAGGAATTGAGCTATGCTTTGGACTGAGGATGAAAACTAGTACATTATTTCGCGTATATTAAAACTATTTATCCATTACTATTTTCTCCAACTCATTGTCTCTTTTTTCCATCGTAAATTTCTCACATTTTATGTAGTGGCGAGGTAATTTTACGCTACATGATCTAAGCCCGTCCATCTTAGACAGAATTAAACATTCCCTAGTCGCAAGTACCAGCATTCATCATCCCCATGCCTTAATAAAGCACACAAAAGGGGAGAAAAATTCACGCCAGAATGTTCTCTGACTGGGAAACGGCAGCATCTGGGACAGACGGCCGTCATAAACACCCCTCCCTTCTCGGTTCTCGGATTTCATTAAAACAAATTCCTTGGGAATATAAGGTTGAAACAATAATGTGAAATTCATCAAAAAGTAATAAAACATTCGCGGAAATATGGTCGTTGTTAATATTATGCATGTATATGTCATCATTCCTGAAGTTGCCTTCAACGAAAGTCTGTAAGCATTCCGAAAAATTTAATATTATTGAGAGTATACTAGCAAAATCTCAAACGTGCTGTTGAAATATGATATCAGATGACCTACTGCCAACCCTGTTGCTCATGATACAATGAAGGAGATAAGCGTCCAATGAGTCGAGGTAACACTTTACACCTTTAGGCTTCACTTCGAGGAAGTTTATAGTTTCCATACTTAAAGAACACAACCTATAGTTCACCAGAGATTTTATGTTAAGTGATACAATGCGTTTCACCGACCTTCGCCGATGAAACGCAATGTACCGGCATCGGCATCATCTGGAACAAAATAATGGACAAATACAGTTTATACACAATGGCAGACAGTTGGGAGCGGAAGAGGGTGGCGGGCGGGGGTAAGGGAGGGTAAAGTTATACAATGTAAAATGCCTATAATAATGTACAATGCGTTGGTATGTATTTCTGTATGTTTATTTCGAATTATTTATACCTAGTAATGCCGCAAGCAGGTGAATCGCGTTTTAACACTTGAAAAATGTTTTTTTTAAAAAAAAAAACAAGTTGTATTCTTTATGCGAATTTCCACAGAGAAAAAAATCATCCGCATTGACCGGGTTTCTCTGTGGAAATTCGCACATTTGTGCATTGCGGGTGACTCCGTAAAAAGTGGAACTCCGTGGCTAGTCCCGGATAACTTAAAAAAAATTTGTATTCTTTAAATATTGCGTTGGGGTATGTTGAAGAGGTTGCTTTTGACGCATAAGACAAAATGCGCAGTCAAATCAAAATGATTTCAAGTCAATCAAGTGTAGCGTATCAGGTGATATTTTGCGGAAATGGAGTATAGATGCCATGTTCTCACATTAAAAGACGTTATTCACTTTCCACAGAGTTTTATTCACACCGACCAAGGTTTCGACATAAGCTATGTCATTTTTAGTAGTGTTTTCAAGCATTTGACAGTTATAGTTTTTAAGTACTTTAAAATTGTACCTTGAAAATGACAAAGCTTATGTAGAAACCATGGTTGGTATTGTAAGAACATGGCATCGTATTTCATGTAAAGCTTCAAAGCCATATTTTCAATTATCAGACTATCCAAAAAATCCGTCCATCCACACAGTTTTTGCGTAAAGTAAACAATGAGTAAGCTAGTGAAAATTTAAACAATCAGTACTTTCCGAGAAATGAATAACGCAATGTGCCACAGAATAATGATGTATCAACAGTGAACTCAACTCAGAATTTACGAAAAAGGGCACTTTATCTCTCAGTGAGTAGGCATATATTGAATAATTTTTACTTAAAAAATCACCATTCTAGAGAATTTGGAAATTTTCAGCTGGAATGTTACAAATAAAATTAGCAATAATGTGCACAAACGGAAATTACTTCAAGATAAGAAAATGGACTACTTTGCCTTGATATTACAACAAAAAATGAAGGTGTATTTAGATAAAGTAAGTCGAACAGAACAATGTGACTTAAAGAATGCCCGTGTTGTTTCAAAAATTACGTAATAGACAAAAACTAATACGTTGAGCTTCCTTATGTACATTGAAATTACTTACTTTATAAGGTATACGTCTAATAGACATCTCCACTGTTCAAAACAGAACAATACACATTTTTAATAATACTGAGTACTAATAATGTAAATCAAACTTAACATCTGAAATGTCTGGGTTTATATAAACAATAATCATTAACACAAACTGTAACAAAACGTTTACGTAACCATTTAATGACGAAGAATTAATTAGAGATTAAAAACGTTTGTACTGGAACAATTTTATAGTCTTCAAGATTTTAAGACGTCTTGAAAATAAAATGAAAGAAGGCAAAACCTTGGCCGGCGATAACAAAAAAGTGTGGAATTATTTCATTTGCGTCAGTTAGATAAAGCAAAGTCGGAATATTAACTTCAATTAATTTATATGATTGATCTTCTGAATTCTTGATAAGTTAAGATGTAAATACTCGGAAGCTTTAAATAATTTCAACGTGAGAGTGCGCATACTGTTTGTGGCTGTTTGTGGATGGATGTGAAAATGCAGTAAATTGGAGTAATGGTAATTACACTAAACCCTCGACGAAATTAATTGGAAATCGATCATCATCACTATTGGTAGCTTGATACACGGCCGACGACTAAAGTTACAATCCGTCCAGCGAGGCCAACCGACTACGCTCTTGAAAACTAACATCCAGGTTGATTAATACGGAATAGGACAAGAAACATCAAATATTAGTCTCCGAACGCTAGTAGATTGAGGTTGAGCCAGGAAAATGAATGCATGCCCGGAATTATTACCAGCGTGACGAGGAAATTGAAACGGAGGAATTGGTAACCAATTCGGCTAGCGGAGGGAAATTTTATTCACTTCGGTCAATGAAGTGGTAGTCGTAGGTCGTTTGAGATGATTTACAGGCTTTATAACAAGCTACACCTGAATTTTAAAGCTTATATTTCAATAGTTTCCATGGTTTGAGGCTCAACTATGACGTTAATTTTCACTAATGAAAAAATGACTTGGTTTTCTGCCGCTGATTTATTTTCTTGGCACAACATGTTTCGTCACTATGATGTCCATGAACCGGTGTACCTGATGATGGCACCGTTGTGTAGAAACATGGTGTACCAAGGGAATAAATCAGTGTAAGAAAACCAAGTTATTTTTTCATTAGTGACTAATGTTTCAAGTTCATTTCACCTAACAAGTCATAGAGAGAATTTTTGGCAGTGTGAAAATACTTCGCACCACTTAGCTATTGAGGGCCAAACAAGCCAACTTGCACTTGCACGTTTTAGAGGAATACAAAAAGTTCATAATTAGCCGTCCAAAGCAAATAAAAAACATTGTCGGTACACAACATTTAATGAGAGAGAAGTATTCTTAGATGAGTCCATTCATAATAGCTTGATTAATTTATCAAATTCAATAATAGTTTTTATACAATTATTATTAATTACCTAATCAAACAATGATTCAACAGTTTTGCGCTCAGCACACAATTTGGAAGTAGAAGGTAGTAACATATATTGGAGGTTTTCCCCCGTAATCAATGAAACGCCCTATTTGAAAATCTTGGCTTCATTTATCTGTTATCATTACATTTGAAAACATTACACCTTACAAGAGAGAAAACAAAGTTGAAATGAAATCAGTGGACCATCACGCAAAACTTAGGCAAAATATATAAGCAAAATGGATTTTGGGATGGGGTAGAATGAAAACTGCGGTAGCAAACAGCGAGGATAAAGGAACAACGGATAGTATACTCAAAGACGATTATACTTAAAAATGATATCGAGTAATAAAGAATCATCTGATTGCAGAGTTCAGGAGAAATAATCCAATCCGATAAGAATGACAGAATTTTGCTGAATGCTCCATCAAATACCACAAATACCTATAGTTGTCATATGTGCATATAATGCCAAAAAGATTTAAATGTACTATTTTTATGTATTAGTGATTTTATTGAGGGCAATATTTATATGAATGTAAGGGTGACTATATTGTATTTATGTTTAAGTGTATATATGTAAAGAGGTAAATTGATGCAACTTGAAATGCTAATCCAAGCACTGATGCTTTACATTTGTCATATGTGCGTACAAGCCAAAAAGATTTAAATGTAATATTTTTATGTTTTAGTGATTTTATTGAGGATAATACTTATATGAATGCATGAAAATAAGGCTGGTTATATTAAATTTATGTTTAAATGTATATATGTAAAGATGTAAATTGATGCTACTGGATACGATAATCCTGGAACCTGCTGATAAGCATAATGCTTAGCAGGACCATACCCAAGATTGTCTTGTAACCCATCCAAAGGGAACTATGGACTTGTATTTTGTATTTTTTTAAAACAAATTTTATGTAGAATTGACCCACTTAAATAAACACTTAAATAAACAAAAAAAAATATGCCCACCAGGAAACATGGCTACCTTCACTTTATAATCCACATCTACTACGCACGGTATCGCACAGCGGGGAGCGATCACATTAGAAAAAAGGAAGACGATGAAGGCTAAAAAGAGCAAATGCTCTCAATGCCTGAGTTCGACGCAGCTTTAATGAATTTTCATGACAAGAATGCAGTTGAAACTGACAACATGTCGGCAAAATAATTTTGGGGAAAGAGAAAGAAAACATGGAGTTATTATAGTTCATAACGGAGTGTAATAAGAAAGAAACTTCTCCGTCGGACGAAGCCCTAAATGATAGATTTACCCGACAGAAAGAACACAACGTCATAGCATGACATAACTAGTGCGTTATAGCTTCCAATTCCTCATATTCTCCAAGTTCATCTTAGTACATATGATGAAAAATGAAATAATGGATGATGGAGATTAGTTTGACCTCGGAGCCAACAGACCTGAGAGAAAACAGACAACTTGAGAGAAAATTAAATTGGCAAGGCTAGTCCTAAAAGAAAGTATAAGTTAAATCGAGAGTAAATAAATTTCTTAGACATTAATAAATGACAGAGAAGGTTATAGAGGCTCTGTGGATACACAACAATTGTATAAATTACTCACAACGCTAGCCTCAACAAGCAACATTTTCTCTAGTAAATTCAAGATCAAGTAGTCCTCTTTCTTACTTTTTAGTCATTTCCATTTGTGCAAACTGTTGCCAATTTTATTAATAAAGTGTCCTATTTCTTAAAATATGAGTTCGGTTCACTGTTGATACATCACTATTTTATGGCACATTGCACGATTCATTTCTCGGAAAATACTGATTGTTTAAATTGTCACCTGATTACACATTGGTTACTTTACGCAAAGACCAGCCTGGATGGATGGATTTTTTGTTTAGTCTAATGATTGAAAATACGAGTCTGAAACTTGAATCAAAATCCTTTCGAATGAATGTAACTGTGTCCGACGAGACGTAGTGGATGGATATCATAATGAAACACTACAATATATAGCCTTTCTTCCACAGGTTTAATTTTTAAGGTACAACGCGTTTCAGCTGTCAAGCCATCATCAGGTACTTGATGTGTACCTGATGATGGCTTGACAGCTGAAACGCGTTGTACCTTAAAAATTAAACCTGTGGAAGAAGTGCTATATATTTTAGTGTTTCAAAATCATTTCGATTTGACTGTAGCTATAGGTGTAGCGTAACATACGAGGGAGAAAATTATATCGGTTTGCAATTGGGAATCAGCGAAAACAGAAAGGTAAGAGCGTCGGGGATACTAAAAATTTATCAAGAAAGAAAGTGGAGTTTCTAATTTTTCATAATACATAAAGCGATTTATATTTTATTACCTTCCGTTGTATCGTGTTTTATAATCTTTAATTCAATTCAATTTTGTCATGTTTTATTTTTCATTTTCCTTCTTATGCCTAACTACATACAAGACGCACATATGATATCGCCAAGAGAAGGATATTGTAAGGGTTTACATGGCAGAAACCCTAAAAATCAATTGTGATCACGACACGTGGGATAAATGATAAAGAATGGGAAATGGATTAATTTTTAGAATAAGATCAAGGTGACAATTTCAGTGCATATGCTGGTATAGAGGACAGACACGGCACTATTTAGAACAACAATTAGGATAAAATAGACCGATGGGGTTGAGAACTTAGCCATAGAAAATACATAAAAAATCCTATTTTCCTCAACTTACGTCAAAGTGTAAACTTACCGATTTCAATGAAACCCCATGGCATGCGAGAGAAAAACTTTTCATTAGGTACCCTAGAAAATTCTACATAAAATCCTTCCAGTGTTCAGAAAAACGCTATTACATAAAATGCTTCATAATCTGAAATGAACTCACAGAAACTTCTATTTAAGTATATTATGCTGGCTGCCAGGATCCCCCAAATCAATGCGTCACATAATTGATGGGTTAAGAAAAAAGCTTTATCCTAGGATAATACCGGCAATGTAAAACGATTCAAATAAATGTAAAAAAAGAAAATAATGCTGCAAAACACAAAACTCTCTTGAACATTCTTCCCAACTCAAAAAATCGAAAATCTGCCTCCAATCTTATCGGCAGGGAGGAGGGGCAAGGGCAAGTTCATGTAAAATACGATGATTTTACAGATAAATATCTCTTTCTCCCTCCATCGCTAAATCATTCCTTCCTCAAATTAAATAGATGTTCATCGGTTGATGAGGAGAGAACGAAACCGAGAATCACCATGAACATAATTAGGCTCAGAAACGTGGTCATATTGAAAGTGAAGACGTAGAATTGTGCTTTTTGAGACCTGGGTGTGGAGAATAGTAAATAAACAACCATGAAAATTATTTGGCTCAGAAACGTGGTCACACCAAAGGTAAAGTCAGCGTAGACTTGAGCTTTTTAAGACGTGGGTATGGAGATGAGCAAAGAAACAACCATGAGCATTATTTGGCTCAGAAACGCGGTAATATAAAAAGTGAAGGGGCGTAGCGCTGTATGCAGCAGAAACGTGGACACTTAGATTGGAGGACGGGAATAGACTGTAGACATTTGAGATGTGGGGATGGAAAAGGTGTAGTGGACGAAGAGAAAGATTAACGAGGAAGTGCTTGAGATAGTGGGAGATCGGCAGAGTAGGTGGTTGGAAGATGTAATAAGGGGCGATGGGTTGCTCAGGAATGTGACAGAGGGAAGGATGTTGGGCAAGGGGGGAAGGTGAAGAAAGAGAAAAGGTTTCATGGACTGGATGAAGAAGCGAGGTTCGAATGCTGATGCGAAAAATAATATACTACATGGAGATAGACCCCTGAAAAAGTAGAAAAATGGGAGAAGATTCTCTGACATTCAAACAAAGCTACCTTAACCGGTAGAACACTTAAAAAATACGATATTTTGTTCTTCTCGGTAATTAAAATTGATTGATTTCCGTATTATTTAAATGTGATAAAATGAAAAAACCTCCAATCGCAAGCACGTCTGAGATACCCCATATTAATGCCCATACACCCATGGGAGGGAAAAATCAACGGGCAGTTCATTCTGTATCTCTCTGCCTTCATTCCCCGTCAGATTGAAAACAGCCTCCGAGGTGAAAGGCATTCCTGCCATCTTGCTTCTAAAGCGGCCTTCATTTTTCCTTCCGCTCCTGCGCACGAAGTCCTCCCGGGAGCACGTCACCGAGAGGAAGACGTGAGTCTCTCTTATCGCCCGGGAGGAACGCGTGGCGCGGCTTCGAATTACGGCACCTCCGCGCCCTGGGTCGTCTCCGAGCGCGGCAGCAGCGGCTCGAATGACAAGGGCGAAGCGCTGAGAGCCCAGTTGGCACGTGTGGAGAGAGGGAATGCTTCGCTATTGAGACCGCCTTCCACACGGCAACTCCCCACTCTCGTTGCAACCGCTCGTATGTGAACCTCTTGTGCTCTCTACCTCTCTCTCACTGTTCTTTTGCTCCCAGCGGGGAATCCCTCTTTGAAATTCACGGTGTGCGACGAAGTGCTCCTCTCAGCGGCGGATCTCTCTGTTGCACTAGTCACGCGGTTAAAGTCTCACGGAAATCGGCATTTGGTGAAGAAAAAATATAAAAAAGAATGAAATTTTCATGCGACCGAGACTTTTCTGTCAACCTCACCTTAGGACAATTTTCCTTTTCATTTATATTTCACGCATTTTTCTTTCCGTAGTTACTTTACCTTAATCTACATGTAGGTTTTTTCAGGTACATTACACTTCCCAGCATACAATGGCGTTTTCCGGCAATATTTTTTAGTAAAATTCTTCTGTAATGCTTAAAAAAAAAACTTCTGTAATGCTTACGTTTTCTCACAAATGTGTATATTTTTCTTTAGTCTCGATACATTACAGTTATTTAACTGACAACCACTAACGATAATTACAAAGACATATATGTCTTTCTTTACTTTCTATACATTACAGTTAATTTATTGCCAACCAATGACGTCTCTTTGGTAAAGAAAAATAATATGAGAAAGAAGAAAATTTTCAAGCGATTGAGACCTTTCCGTTGACCTTATGTTCAAGAAAATTTTCATTTTTCATTTATATTTTACGCATTTTTCTTTTCATAGTTTTTATTACCTTAACCTACTTGTAGGTTTTCTCGGACACATTACACTTCCCAGAATGCGATGGCGTTTTTCAGCAGTGTCTTTTCGTAAAATAGTCAGTTCCCTAATCCTTACGTTTTCTCACAAACGCATAAATATTTCTTTTCTTTCCATAAATTACAGTTAATTCTTTGCCAACCATTAATGATAATTACTTTATCTTTTGCGGAATTTGGTTTGCGTAAAATATTAAACAGTTCCAAAGCTATTTATTTCACGTATGTATATGACAGAAGATGTAAGAACGGTCTCAATCTCATCTGCCAAAGAGCAAATATCATTACTAAAGTTATAAATAAAGTTAAGTAAGTCTTAAATGAGAATGAGGAATGAAGACTACTAGATTTGAATATTATAAGGATCATCAATTCACTCTTGCGATCAAATACTTGCCCGCGTGCGACAGCGTTTTTAGGCAGTGTTTATACGTAAAATAATCAGTTCCCTAATCCTTAAATTTTCTCGCAGACGGATAAATCTTTCTTTTCTTTTCATAAATTACAGTGAAATCATTTCCAAACATTAAAGGTAATTATTTTTTCTTTTGCGTAATTTGGATAGTGAAAAATATTAAATAATTTCAAAGCTATTTATTTCACGTATACATATATCTGACGGGCGATGTAAGAACGGCCTCAATCTCAGCCCTCAAAGACGTAATATTATTATTTAAGTTATAATTAAAATAATGAGAATCTCTAAAGAGAATGACGAATGAAGATATTTTCAATTTGAGTATTATATAAGCATTACCAACTCTCTCTTGTGAGTTTTTTCTTCTTTCTTGTGAGTGAGTGAGTGAGAGAGACTTCTTGAGCTAAATAGAATTCTCATACAAAGTGAAAATACTAAATCTTAATTTTAAAGCGAATGATTAACATCATTCGGAGTCAAGAAAAATGGACATTTTATCACTTTAATCTTAATTTTACAGGATTTTTTTCTTAAACACCTCCCGTCCATCGAGGTTTTCCTTTATCTAAATACCGCATCAAAGTTACAATACATTAGTCTTAAGATGGTGCTTTATATAAATTGAGAAACCAAAAGCTAAAGTTAACTCATATATGTATTATGAATGCATTTACCTTTAATGAAAATTTTGTATAAATATTACCCTCAGCTAACGCCCGAAGAGCTCCCTATGTTTTATTTCAAAGAAAATTAATTTCAAATTTAAAAGCAAGCTTATAAAAACAATATAGAGTACATGGCATTGTTTTTTTTCCTATAAAATATTAGCTAGAAAGAAGCTATTATAGATGGGCACATTTAATAATATGCATTACCTTTTTGAACGGAAGCGTAAAACAGAGGATCGTTTGCAAGCATTTACTATAACAAAACAGCAGACTATAAATTAAAAACGCGTAAAATTTTCCGAAATAAATTAAAACCTTATTTCTGACTATTCCCCAAAGAGTTGCAGTTAGAAAATTTTACTTTTCATTATTAAGAGCTTGAAGTTCAAAAATTCTGAAGAAAAACCTGACGAGTATTCTTGGAAGTGATCGATGCGGACACATGATACTTACTCAACACAAGGGAGAAGGAACAAACAATCGACAGTTCACTGCAGAGAGACCTCTCGTTCCGAAAAGTTATTACGGGATATCCACATTTACCTCCGACGAGAATCCAACTCTTCCATTTTTTCGCAAACGATAAAATCCTCTTTCGATTCTGGGCGGAAAACTGGAGCAAACTGGTATTAATAGCCCTCGAAGAAGTATGAGTGGCGCACAAAGTTAATGTTCTCCCACTAAAGTACGTCGGTATATATCATACGATTCCAGGGTCTTGAGAAAAAAGCACATCAGTCCCCAACGGAGATTCGCATCACTAACCATTTTAAAAAATGAAAATGAGCAGCAAAGAAGAATTAAAACCCTTCGAGAATGAGAAATAGAACCTTTTTATGAACTCAAAAAACCGAAATATTCAGTTTATATCAGAACAGCTGGTAAATCCCAGAGGTAACAAGAGGTACTCCTGGGTGAAACAGACTACAGGTGTGACATCTCATTTGGAACAGTTCAAGTTCATTACAATACTTGCTATAGGTTTATCTGTCTAATGTTTAGTTTGCACTACTGTGTTTTAATCGTATTTAATTTCAATGCTCTCTTACGCCTTCCATTAATTTTTGTCACTAAAAATTTATTTTTCTTAATGGGTTAACATTTACCCCAGTATTAATTAGATAAAAAATACGACAAATTCTTTTCCTTTCTTCTTTTCTTCGAGCTTTGAAACAGATACATTTTCATTAAATCATCATAACATATATAATTCCAGAACACAGCATAAATGCAATTACAACATAGTCTTTGTGACTTTAACCGGATGCGACGGATGCAGTGGCTTCACGAAGTTTTGGCTGATGATCCGAGTATCCTACTGTGTTTCCCAGGACGAAGTTTCCGAGGGGCTTTCGGAAGTCATTGTATCCTGTTGTTCAAACGTCAAAAGTCGTGTCTTCTCGCGAGACCTAAACGAGGAGGAACTAGGTTAGCACGATTCGCGCATTGAATTAGCATTGCGAAACGTAGGCAGTTGTACAAAATACTCACATACGAAACCATGGAACGGTTTTACATAGGGATACCTTATACCTGGCTATTTACTACCCGGTATCGAATTTAATAGGATTATAATTAAAATAAATTGAATCTTTCTTTTTAACTTCGTCACTGAAACCTAAAAGAACTACATAGTGAACTACGTTCACAATCAAGTGCTGCAATCGTGTACGGCTCTCAGTACCAATTAAAGCCTAAACAAATATTCATGAAAAATATTACAATCATGCGTTATTATTTACCGTTGACTAGACTTATTGATGGAGCAAAATTGTGAAAAATATTCAACTTTAAATAATAAACAATAAAAATAAATATGATTTGTTTAATGTGGGCTTGCGCAATAAACTGAAATCAAGAAATAAGATTTAAAAATATCTGATCTTCTAAAACAATTTTATTTCAGTTCAATATAATTATGCAAAAATAACCACATTTTTCGATAATATTTAATTTCATGTTCACTGTAACAGGTATAGCTGGGTAACTGAACTTATTTTTAGTTTCCAGGTAGTTAAAGATATGCTTTACAGTTTCCTTGTTTGGATTATGAATTGATAGTTTCAAAGTCAACCCAATCCCAAGAGTGGAACACAGTCGAGAATATTCAAGACTCAGACAATATATACTATAAGTGAGAAATATGAATTAAGAGTCATTGAAATGGAAAAATGAACCATTAATGAAATGTATAGCGGGATTATAGGCCATTTATCTCACAAATTATTTCAACTCAAATGCACAAGTTCTAATTTCAAAAAGAAGAGAAATGGCGATTAAGTTAAGCTACATATTTTTCAATGAAAATTCTACGGTGAAACCTATGATTTGCAGGACCTCTTTAGATATAACACCAGGTTAAAAGAATAATTTAGCAATCAACTGATATAAAGTCGAGCTTCGTCATGTGTTACGTTACGTCGGCACGCGACTGCCAAGTATTCGTGTCATATACAGGGCAAGGTTACGGATGACCAGTTTCTTTCCCGTTACTGCACTTATATCCAGGTCTTCATCGAGACATAATTTCAGAATGACGTTGTGGTCTGACTAACGCCCTGAATTTTTGAGCGGGTACATATGGTAACTTCAATACAAGATTCCACGACAGTGATAAATGAATGATGACACTGCCCACGCACCTGACCGTAAAATTTGGGCCACGTTTAAAATTCAAGGCGGATGCTTATGATCGGTTTTCCAATGTGCCAGTGGCCTTATCCACTAACGAAGATATATAAAGAAATGTTAACCTTACGGTGAACTCGCATATTCTGCTGGATAAAAAATACACGATGCCAAAGAATGAAATGGCCATGAAAGAACAATATGTGAGCATGCAAATAATCATGGAAAAAATTTCAAAGAGAAAAGCATGGAGATAATTAAATTAAGTAAATAAATAATTTTATTCATCAGGAGAGAATACATAGCAGGAATAAAAGATAATTATTAACTCTTTGCCGACGTGTTACAATTGTGTTTATGCTTGTTTCTTTTAAGCATTTTGAATAATATTTCTTTTTGGGAAAGATAGACTTCATATTTTATAACTCCTGTAATTAATAGCGGGAGTTGTTGATATTTTTGCTGCTTAATTTTAAATTTATATTAGTCTTTTGGTCAAAGTAAACAAAGAAAACAGCAGCACTACCCCATAAAAAGTTTAAGAAGAACTTGTAGAAACACACCTCTTTCTTTCTCGATGAGAAAAATACTGAAAGTCCTGAAAAGTCATTTAAAAAATATCGAAACGTAGGCAATGTGCTAATCGCTGGATATTATTTCCGAAAATATTTTCTTATTAAAAATATTTTTACAATGATCGAGAAATTTTTACACGAAGATATTAATTATTTTGCCAGGTGTGAGGTCTGTGTTAAAGTTATTTCGTAGAAGTATTGTTGTTACTTTGCCCATTGTGACCGAGCTTAGGATCGCTCAGTTCTTTTGAGTATAGCCATCTTTTTGTAGTTAAGCTTTTTTCCTTGGGAGTTCATTGCGAGTAGTGCTAGGATGTCTTCGAATAGGTCACCTGTTGGGATGATCAAAAACGCCGGCGAGTGTGCGGTTCTCCGAGCCCGCATCGCCGAGTTGGAGAGAATCCTGCGGGAACTCCAGTCTAAGGTTGAAAGAGTGGTATGCGTCCCGAAGGTGGATGGAAATTTGGGTCGCTCTTCGAAAGTTCGCCGCGCCCTACGGGCTGCACGAGTTCGCTCGATTGCTAACAGTGGCTGGACGATCGAGAGTTTGCCTGAAGGTCCGTCTTCCGATGAAGGGGCAGTACAACTCCGTAAACAGGAGGTCTGGAGGGTCGTGTCTCGGAGGAGTGGAGGTAAGGTCACTCTGAAGCGTGGTTCAGGAGATGCTTTGGCACCTCCCATTCCCGTTTCGAACAGGTACCAGTTGCTTTCGGATGGAAATTCCGAGGTGCCTGACGTGCCTACTCCTACTCCGAGACCGGCACCTAGGAAGAGTCGTCAGAGTGGGAAGGGGGGGATTGTAGTGATAGGTAGTAGTAACGTCCGCCGTGTTATGGTCCCTTTGCGGGAAAGGGCAGGCCATGAGGGTATAAGCCACCGTGTAACGTCATGGTGCATTCCAAGTGGCGGTGTTCCGCAGGTGACGCAGGCGGTTGGTGCGGCGGTCCGGGGCACGAAGTGCTCAAGTCTGCAGATTGTGGCCCATGTCGGCGTTAACGACGCCATGGACCGTGGATCCGAGGAGATCCTGCGTTCCTTCAGGGAACTGGACTCCGAAGTGAAGCGGGTAAGTCGCGACGAAGGGGTTGACATGACGCTTGCAATTTGTACTCTTGTCCCGAGGATCGATCGTGGACCCCTGGTTTGGAGCCGAGTGGAGGGCATAAACCAGAGGTTGCGTCGCTTCTGCACGGACATTGGAGCCTCCTTCGTCGACCTTCGGCCGGCAATCCGATCGTGTCGGACCCCTCTGAACCGTTCTGGTGTCCATTACACGGCCGAGGCAGCTAGCTGTGTAGCGAGTAGCATACTCGATCACTGTAGACCTTTTTTAGGATAGAGGGTAGGGCAGAGAGTAGGTCAGCTAATGGGTCGAATCAGGTACCATCGCGAACAATATTTAATAGAAAAAATATCCAAGAAAGTGTTAAGTCTAAAGAGAACAGTAAGAGGCCAGTTTCAAAAAATAGCAGTAATGTAACTTTGAATATACCTAAGAAAGCGAGTTGTAATGAGAATACACATTCCGGGAAAACGCTCACTGATAAATCCTTTTCTGTCGTGGTAGTAAATTGCCGTAGCTTAAGGAATAAAGTAGCTGACTTCTACCATCTAATTGAAACTACTGACGCAGACTTAATTATAGGGACGGAAAGTTGGTTGTGTAACGAAATCGCAGATAATGAAGTATTCCCAAAAAATTTCACAGTTTATAGAAAAGATAGAGTGGAAAGGACCGGGGGAGGAGTTTTTATTGCAGTGAAGGATTGTTATATTAGTAGGAGGGAGTCATTTTCCGACGACCAGGTAGAAAGCGTATGGTGCTCCATTCAAAATCCTAAAGCAAAAACAATCTATGTGTGCGCATATTACAGACCACCAGATACCCATATAACCTCAATATTAGAACTAGAAAGTCAGCTCAGTAAATTAACCACTCAAAAAAACGACTGTCATATTATAATCGGTGGGGATTTCAATCTTCCGTCCATAGACTGGGACACGTACAGTTTTATCACTGGCGGGAAAGACAAAGACCTTTGTGAGTCACTCCTGTATACATTCACATCTCACTCACTACATCAATTAGTCACTGCTCCAACTAGAGGGAAAAATACACTTGATCTTTTAGCGACAAATATTCCACACATGGTTGTAAACATAGGTACGGATAAGGGAATAAGCGACCACAAGATAGTTAAAGCTAATTTTTCCGTGAGCATGATCAAGAAACATAATCCACAAAGAAAAATCTACTTATATAATAAGGCTGACTACGAAGGTATGAAACGAGAGTTACAAAAGTCATTTACTAATTTTCAAAAAATAAGTATCAACAGTAATACTGAGGTTTTGTGGAATACTTTCCTCAACGTTACACGATCAGTAGTTAGCAAATACATACCAAGTAAATGGAAAAGAGCCAATGCAGAGCCTAGGTGGTATAACGCGGAGGTTAGAAAAACATTAAAGCACCAAAGAACATGTCATGCTAGGTTAAAAAGGGCAAAAATTAACAAATCCTCTGAAGAACTATACACAGTCACCGAAAATTACAAAATATCTAAACTCTTAGCAAAAAAAGCGTGCCGAAGGGCGTTAGCTGATTTCAAAAGTAAATTACTGGGAGAACAATTGAACGATAATCCCAAGGCATTTTGGTCGTATGTTAGGGACACTCAAGGAAATAAATCAACAGTACACACGCTTAAGAATATCAAAGGGGAAAAGATAACCAACAGTCTACAAAAAGCCAATTCGTTAAACTCATTCTTCAAAAGCATTTTCAGTACTTATACACCACATCTTTTCGATCCGCAGCCAGTTCGTTCCCAAACATGTATGCCTGAAATTATTATAAATTGTCGCGGCATAGAACAGCAGCTAAAAAATATTAACCCCAACAAATCCCCCGGTCCAGATCAAATACCTGCTCGCGTATATAAAACAATGGCATCAGACATAGCGCCTTACTTAGAATTAATATTTACCAAATCTTTAGTAGATCATGTAGTGCCTAAGGACTGGAGAGTAGCAAATGTCACACCTATATTCAAAAGCGGCGACAGGGAAGACCCTAGTAACTATAGGCCTATTTCTCTCACATCCATTTCCTGTAAGGTATTTGAACACATAATCGTAAGCTCCATTATGAGTCATTTAGATAGGGAGGAATTGTTAATAAATAACCAACACGGATTTCGAAAGGGTAGATCTTGCGAAACCCAATTGGCCCTCTTCGTTCATGACATCTTGCTCTCGGGTGAAAATAATGTCCAAGTTGACGCGATATTCCTCGATTTTAGGAAAGCTTTTGATAAGGTACCTCACGTTAAGTTGCTCTCAAAACTAGAAGCATATGGAATAGATAAAAACATTATTAGTTGGATTAATCAATTCTTACATGGGCGGGAACAAAGGGTTGTCATAGACGGTATCATGTCAAACACAGTTAGCGTTACATCGGGTGTTCCTCAGGGAAGTGTAATTGGTCCACTTTTATTTCTCTTGTACATTAATGATATTAGTAACGTCGTTAAAAGTAAGCTTAGACTCTTCGCAGACGACGCGGTTGTGTATAGGGATATTAACAATTCCGAAGATAGCGACTCGTTAACAATCGACCTACTTGCTATTCATGCTTGGTGCGAAAAGTGGCAGATGGAACTAAACATAAAAAAGTGCGTAGCAGTCAGCTTTTGGAAAAAGAAAAATTGGCCATTTAGGGCATACAGAATTGAAAATACAGAAATTATTCACGCCGAGTCTGTTAAGTACTTAGGAGTCACAATTAGTCACGACCTATCTTGGGGAAAACATATTAGGGAAATATGCGGTCAAGCATATAGGAAGCTAGGCTTTATCAAGAGAGTACTCGGAAAATGTGATGAGAAAGTGAAAGAACGTTGTTATTTTTCAATCGTTAGGCCTCATCTGGAATATGCTGTTAGTGTATGGGATCCATACGAAACGGGGTTGATATCAGAGTTAGATCGCGTCCAGCGAAGAGGAGCTAGGTTTGTGAAACGATGCTACGATAAGTTGGCTAGTGTGTCTGGACTGTTAGAAGAATTAGGATGGGAATCGCTATCACAGCGTAGATTAAATTATAGGCTTAACCTCCTAAATAAATTTCAGGAAAATCATTTTACTGACGACGTAAAAAACATACTATTAACCCCTTCGTACTACGGCAGATTAGATCGCGCCAATAAAATTAGAGAGCTAGATTGTAGAACCGATAGGTATAAAATGTCATTTTTTCCGCGTACCATTCGGGACCATAACAGCTGTGATCGTCGTCATGAATAGTTCGAGTATTGACAATAGGCAGGCAGTTAATCTTTCTCATTATATTCTCCTCTTTCTTATTTATGCATGATGTAAATAATGATGTTCTTATTTATGCATGATATTTTGAATCTGTAGTAGTAGTCTTTGTATCCCTTGCATGTTAGAACGATTGGAGATACAATGTTTCTTGGGTATTAGATTTGTAATTGGCGCTTTGCATGTGTGGTACGCGGGTTTTTAATGTAATGTCGGTGTTCTACCATATCATTCATGCATGCCTGGTGCGAAAGCACCCCCTGCCACACACCCTTTGGGTGGCTTGCAGGGTATGACGTAGATGTAGATGTAGATGTAGATTAATTGTAATTCGTTTAAACTCAAGTTTTTAGGTTGAAAGATAATGTGGTGATATGATATGGGGAACACAATAGCCAAAAGTTTAGAGTTTTTAGTTAATAGAGCAATGCACACATGAAATGGGCAAAAGAACTGTTAGCCAAAGAGCCAACATTTGACACACTGTTTTGGATAAAATGGGTTCGAGAAAGTTATCAACTTTATTTGAACATCAGGATATTGAGTAAACACTTCCACTTTTCCGCGCTTTACAAATTCTACAATTAAGGCATTTTAATGCAAATAAAGTGTTAAAAAACCTATTTTCGCGTAGTGGGTGCTTGAATTGCACGCCACCCTGGCATCATAAGCAGAACCATCGCCTTTCGCGTGTTCTACCCCAAAATAGAAATATTTTGTCATGTTCCTTTGCACGAAATTTTTTGTTACCCCCACACAGGTTTATAATCTTTGGGATGATCCAAAGCTGCTCAATTTTTCGTAAAATTGGAATGTGACTTGTATTTAAGAAGGAAAGATGAAAAATAAAGAGATTTTTCACATACCTCGGCAGGAATGTAACATTTTCATAAGCAAAGATTTCTTAATTAAAAATATAATGTTAATTTATAGGAATACTAATCAAGCAGCCTCAAGTCGAGGCCTTCAAGATACAAGATTTTGAACTTCGCGGAAGAGAAAGCCTGCCAGACTCAAGAACGACCATGAATCTTCCGAATTCACCCCTGATCATTTCATATCGAGTAGCGCAGACCTATACGAGCGATAAAATATATAACATGACCATTATCTCTTTCCCTGGCTCTCGAGTTTAGAACATCCCCACGATTTCCCAGGCGAAAACCATCACTTCCATTTTGCGACGACTGCAAGAGCTCTCGTCGGGGATGCTCAAGAGGCATTCCGAGCGCAAAAGAAATGGTGATCGGAAAGGGGGGAAGAAGGGGCGGGGGATGAGTATCTTATTCCTCAATTTCGAGGTTGGGCGTGGGATGAAGGAATGATGAAAATATTTCGTCTATTCGAATGCAGACGTCTCCTTTCATACCGCCATCTCATCAATCCCCCAAAAAAAGACGGATATTGAGAGGGATGTATATACACATATCGAGAGAGTAAAGAAATACATATGTGTGAATGCAGGCACGCGCGTGTGGGATGGAGAGATCAAAAAGGAAAGAACCAGATCCGCTTTTTCAATTTCCCCGGAGAGCGAAATAAATCCGCTGCCAACGTCTCCACTGAGTCCCGGAAGGGTACTGGCGAGAAGGGGGGAGGGAGCCTGGTGGTGTATGGTGGTGGGTGAGGCTTATCTTCATCCCCTACTCTCCCGTTGAAATCCTCGGAATTCCCAGTCACTCCCATGCATCCCGCACCTATATTTCCGGGAGGGAATGCCTCCCAGACCACTGCCAGGAATCCTCCTCCTTCCCCACTCCTAGTTTCGAAATCCTGAGGAAAAGGGGGATCCAATGCCCTATTCGGTATGGCCATGGAATGCCCGTGCCTCAACAGTGGCGACATTTCGACGTCTTAGCATCGAGAATTACAAGCCATTCAAAAGTTAAGCTTTTCCAGCGGCCTATGACATCACACCCACGGATTTTCCGAGTCTCGACCACGTCGAGTCCTTTCTGAATAAAGTATCTGATTTGAGAGATGGCTAGGGCAACGGATGGTAGCGTTTTTTGGAGGAAATCTTATATAATAATAATGTAATATTATTCCAACAGAGAATGCTTACAACATAATATGCTTGGTTAAATTGGGGAGTAATATTAGGTAGCCATAGAGGTAAACCTGAATTATGGCTAGTGTTGCGGCGAGACTCGAAACTTTCTCGTCTCGTTTTCGAGACGAGATCGCTTTTTAACGAGACGAGACGATACCACTTCCACGAGACTTTCAAAAGTCTCGAAATACAGATGTTAATTGGTATTTAGTGTAATGTGAAAAATTGGTGTTTAGTGTAACACTATCCCTAAAAATACGTCCTTCTGCTAATACGGAGTTAATGTCAAGTCTTCCTAAATATTAAATTAAATTTGCAATATATTTCAATGATTACTTTGCGATAAATTGGCTAACTATTAAAAATTATTTTTTTTCCGATACTGCTATTACTGATGACACGAGTGTGACTTCTGGAGCCAAGTAAGAGAGTGTTATTGGCTTGCTATTTTTCCTGATTACCTATTATACATACCTTGGAAAACTTATCCAGCAGAAAATGTACCGTTTTCTGAAGAGGTAATTTACAGTACTCACTTCTACGAAAAAATATAATGGATCATACTCGTATACGGGGGAAAGTATCGCCTAGCGGCACTTGCAATCCTGATTATAGCTTACCTGCTAAGAAAAAAGGGTGCCGCAATTTCGAATTGCGCACCGCACATCACCTCGGCGAAAGGATGGATGATAATTGAAGTCACTATGTACCTCTTTCAGCATTATATATCTTCCTCGGTTAGTGAGGATGCTCAGCACAATGCCGTTAAATTGTGTCGAGGATGATACGAGAAACAAGAATAACTATAGTTGGTTTTCCTTTGTCTTTAATTGTTTTCATTTGCTTTCATATTGCTAACCAAAATTCCATTCAATCAAAAAGTCCACTACTGGAGCATCTAACCGGCATTTATTCATCAACCACTTATTCTAACTCCATTCATCCTACTTTTCCCACAAACACCTAGCAGTTACTCCATTTCAGCTGCATTCAGTCCATTTATAAATGGACCTTGTGAAAAAATCTCTTTGCGGACTGTCGACTTTTACACTGCTTCGATGGATTGGTAGCAGATAAAAACTATGGTTTTCATGATACGTTGTAATGATGCAGCTATGTCGCAAGTTATCTCTTTTGTGTGTGATTCCTACCTGATTGAAGCGATAAACCCCTTTATTAAGTCTAAATCAGCCTTTGTCAACCATCCTATAGATTTCAATCGATCTCCATGTCTCTCAAGTCTCTCTTGACGAAATATCTCTCACTACAAAGCATTGTTAGGGTGTAAAATTATCTTATTATCGAAAAAAGGTGAAATAAGAGAGAATTTTCATTTTAATTTCAGAATGATGATGGAAATAATTACTTCGGAAATGAAATAGTTGACTAAACTCCGCAGAAATATCTCCATTTCCAATTTTTGACACTCGATGATTTCAAATGATGATACTCAAAACTTTATCAAGGTGTTGAATCCCACCGTTACATTCCCTAAAAGGACAAATTTTCGTCAGAGGGTACTTGACCGTTGTAATAGTATGCAGAAGGCGGTATTTCAGTTGCGGAAATAAAATAAATCCAACCGGTTTTTCACCATCGATGGCTGGACATCTATTGCTGGAAAGTCGTATAACGGAATAACGACTCATTTCATAGACGAGAATTGGGAGTAGCAATATCTTATTATTGACTTCGTTCCATCCATTGGTAACCACATAGGAAGGGATATTACTGACATTTTTATGAATACCCAAAATTCTTCGAACTTGAGAACAAGCTGCAAGGAGTTACCGTAGATGTTGTTATT
This sequence comes from Ceriagrion tenellum, assembly GCA_963169105.1. Taxonomy (NCBI): domain Eukaryota; kingdom Metazoa; phylum Arthropoda; class Insecta; order Odonata; family Coenagrionidae; genus Ceriagrion; species Ceriagrion tenellum. The sequence continues at coordinate 63,649,827 of OY720640.1, read as the reverse complement.
TTTCAATCGTTAGGCCTCATCTGGAATATGCTGTTAGTGTATGGGATCCATACGAAACGGGGTTGATATCAGAGTTAGATCGCGTACAGCGAAGAGGAGCTAGGTTTGTGAAACGATGCTACGATAAGTTGGCTAGTGTGTCTGGACTGTTAGAAGAATTAGGATGGGAATCGTTATCACAGCGTAGATTAAATTATAGGCTTAACCTCCTAAATAAATTTCAGGAAAATCATTTCACTGACGACGTAAAAACATACTATTAACCCCCTCGTACTACGGCAGATTAGATCGCGCCAATAAAATTAGAGAGCTAGATTGTAGAACCGAAAGATATAAAATGTCATTTTTTCCGCGTACCATTCGGGACCATAACAGCTGTGAACGTCGTCATGAATAGTTCGAGTAGTGACAATAGGCAACATTTAATCTTTCTCATTATATTCTCTACTCTCTTATTTATGCATGATGTAAATATTGATGTTCTCATTTTTGCATGATATTTTGAATCTGTAGTAGTAGTCTTTGTATCCCTTGCATGTTGGAACGATTGAAGATAGAATGTTTCTCGGGTATTAGGTTTTTAATTGGCGCTTTGCATGAGTGGTACGCGGGTTTCAATGTAATTTCGGTGTTCTACCATATCATTCATGCATGCCTGGTGTGGAAGCACCCCCTGCCACACACCCTTTGGGTGGCTTGCAGGGTATGACGTAGATGTAGATGTGTAGATGTAGATAACGCCACCGCAAATAATAAATTAATGGAGGAACTCGGAAAGATGCTACCAAGTTTTGATAGCACTGACCAGCACTTTAGATGCATGGCCCATATACATAATTTTGCAATACAAGATATTTTAAGAATGTTGTCTCTGGAGGACGGGGATTCAGAAGACCAGCTTCTATTAATTCACAGTGACGATGCAGAATTCGAATTTAAAGAACAAAATATAACATCAACTGCCAAAATAAGATCTGTATTTTACAAAATTTTAAAAAGTTAGCAGTTACGGAATTAATTCCGTAACGCTAACGAAGCTGCAGGGGAACTATTATTAAACCCTGTAATAGATGTCCCTACTTGGTGGAATTCAACGGACGATATGATTGGAACAGCGCTTAACGTGAAGAGAAGTATTTCAATCCAATGCTATGGTATCAGTGACCTGAATCGCCTCAAAATCAGTTGGATCGGAATGAGCACTGCTTGAAAATGTGCACTAAGTTTTACAAAACATTAAAGTTCTGATGAATAAATTAGGAAGAGAAAATTACTTGTTCCTTCCACTCGTTACCGTTCCATTTAACTTGTTATTGGATAAGCTAGAAAAAATGGTGGAAATACTGGACACCAAGCCTTGAAGAAAAAAAAGGTGCTGATAAACTGCTCCTTGTCTGTCAAGCTGCTCGGGACAAAATGTTTAAGCACTTACGCCTGACGAACAGGATTAATTGCGCGGTATTAATATTAGATCCTTGTCATAAATGTGGAACATACTCCTTGACGCCAAAGGGAAAAATATGCAGGGTAAGTCCCAATTGAATTTTGAAGGAAGGTTCAAAGTCTATTACGAGAATTATTCCACTCGAATGCAGTCTACTCAGTCAGTTGATCAAGAGAATCTTGAGAGGTCTTCTATAGTAATAACTGATGAGGACGACCTGCTAGACGTATATTCCCTATATAGGCTGGCACGACCCAACTCTGAGAGGTATGTTCTTTCGACTCAACTTTTCCCTTTATTTACCCCTTGTCATTATTTTCGCTTACCTTAACTGTTTTGACCATACAGATCAGAGAAATTAAATTAATCTCTGAACTTTCATGTAATTTTTTTTACTTTTTCATACAGCATTCGCCCTAATTTTGCTGTCAGTTAATGGTTTTACTAAATTTACCCCTATTCAGTCATCCCAGTATGAAGAATCGAGGGAAGAACTCGTAGGTGACGTGCAATTTGGCCAGTCATATAAAAAATATATCTCGACTTAACTGTTTTAAATATGAAAATAATTTAAACTAATTTTTTAAGCGTAAGTGTTCAGTCTTTATTCATCCAATTGCATAATTTTTACAGTTCATTTTTCTTAATCTTCTGTGGATTTATCTGTACTAAGGTTGTGAATATATAGCCATTGTTCACCAATTTTATGTTTCATATTTCTATTTTATTCTCTGTGTATCAATAAAATCATTGATTCTACATGCAGTTTGATGCATTCGGTGTCCAATTTAATATATCTCTCCATGTTTTCCGAGATTTCTTCCGCGTCAGTTGTTTGTGGGACAGAGATCCCGGAAGAACAAGGAAAGACAAGAAATCCCGGAAAACATGGAGAGATCTACGTTCCAGCTCCGCGGAAACCTTAGAACCAACAATTTAATATATATTTGAAATTCATATATTTGTCAACACTATATGTAGAGTACCGATTCAGCGATTACGTACGCAAAGGAAACTAGGCTTTTAATGATTCTTTATTTTGGGGGAACGAGAAGAGACGAGAGTCTCGTCCGAAACTCGAGACCGAGACGAGACTGGGCTTCACGAGACGAGACTCGAGACGATACCCGAGTTCAAAAAACGAGACAGACGAAACTGGCTCAAGTCTCGTCTCGTCTCGTGGCAACACTAATTATGGCTACCATCGTTTACACATATTAAAAGGAAATACAGAATTTTGCAAAAACAGAACATGTATCAAATAATATTACAATTATAAGAAATCATCCTCTAAACTTTCTTTAGTAATCAACCAGCATCGCATATTTTTCATTGTTGTGTTTACGATTTTTTAATATAAACATGAAACAGGTAATAAGTTATACACTTTAGGTCCTACGTACAAGAAACATCGTTTGAATAACGTCAAGCTCGGCTTGGGTAAGGAAATACGTGCTTTGCGTATAGGGTGTAGGGAGAAGGATTGTGCAATTATTAACTAGTATTACCACTTCTTATGTAAAAACGACGTTATCTTATATACGTATAAAAAATGAGCCTGCAGCCTGCGTTTGCTTGTCTCCGCAACTCTTGAGAATGGCTGGACCGATTTGACTAATTCTTTTTTAAAATGTTTCTAATGGTCAGAGAAAGGTTTATTTGGAAATAAAAAGTGATTAATGGTCTCCGGTTTGACTCCAGACGAGTCAATGGGTTTCCATAAGAAATACATAAAAAGTTCATTTTTGGTGTCTGCAGACCATTTTTCTTTTGCATATCTAAATCAGAAATAATGGTCGCACAGAGTCGTGATGAAAACCATTGTAAAGAAAAATGAATGAACATTATTTTTCCTGTAATGAAGTTTTGTTTTCAAACTGTTTTAATATAACTTTTGAAAAAACATTCACAAAATTGCTGAAAATTGATCGACTTTGGCTCCATGTCTCCTTGACGACCGATAGCATTGTTGAAGCGGGCTCTCTAATGGATATAAGATGAAAAAGGCTCATGATGTGTCATTAGAAAAGTAGTTTTAATACCATTGGTGGGATTAGATTGGATATTTGCGGAGGTGACTGACAACTAAGGTCATTTGCGCCTTATGGGAACAGGCAAGGGAGGAACCCGGCTTCACCATTAGCCTGCTCTTAGCGAGAGGCGCCACAGTTTAACGTCTTATCCGACATATTTTGAAATGCCCTCCACAAGGCACTGAAGTAGGTATCGGGTGTCCTCAGAAAAATATCCTACTCTGCAGGGATTTGAGCTATAAAGTATGGGAAAGAACAAACACCCGAAAAAAAAACAAAAGAGTGCAACTCTCCGTCATAATGACCGAATTTTACTGGCTCTGGAAAAAAATTCAGTGAAATGGCTTCTTGATATGTATAATTAAGTGACTAACCGGGTAAATTCCACTTCGTCAAAGACCCTAAAAATAACATATGGTGAGAAGACATTTATTTAATGAGTAAAACTACGAATATGCCGTTAGATATTTAATGTGACACATAATACATTGGACCGATTTGCCGTTTTCATTTGAATTATTTGCATAACATTAATTGCCGTTTGGTTTCCATTTATTTATCTATTAGATGTCAATTCAGTAGGCTTTTCTATTTATTTCATTTTCATTTCATAACAAATTCGTTCGAAAGTAAAGTTAGAAGGATCCTGTAGGATTTGTTACAACTAATCAAAAGAAGCTGCTCAGTCTATGCCTTTAAATGAATGGCTGATTAATTAAAAGCGCAGCGTAACATTTTTAACTGTGCTAGCGTTCGACCTAGAGTAATAGTCTTGAAAATATGTCAGCCATTGGATGGCTTTGAAGCTGAACATAGCCACAGCAACGCAAAGCAGGGTATTAAATATAATGATGAGTTTTATCGGTGAATCTATGATCGCGATAGTACTTTTATTTATTTTCCCATTCATTTCATATCAGTATGAGCCTCAGCGAAGCATGGCCGGGTTTTGCTAGTATGTTATAAATTGATAGATGTTTTAAGGAGAGCAATGTAAAACAACAAAATAGAGGAAAGGAACTTTCAAAGTGACTCTTTTTCAAGATCACTCTAACTGGTAAGCTCCAGCCCAACAGAATACACCGTAGCTTAGTCTAGAGTTAACTAAGGACGTTAAATATTAATTTGAGAAAATATATTGGGCATTTATTCCGAATGAAATAAAAATTAGCTATAGTTCGCCGCATAATATTTGCAACATAATCTATTTTCCCTCGTAACAGGATAACCTGTACGAAAGCAGACCGAAAAACATCCATTTGGAGTGTTAGTACCATCGAGGTTGATGGAGAGCGAGCTTGCTATGTTAGCTAAAGTAAAAAGATGTATTGTGGGCGAGGCATGCCCACCATCTTTGTTAACCCCGATTTACCTTAACCACATATTGGCTTACGAACAAATTTTTTAATTTTGTGATGTTTTCCATCGATATCTTCCAAACACACATTTGCTCGGACACTTGACATAGATTACATACTTTCCAACAATAGGCAAAAAATACGTAAAAAAATTAACCGCGGAAAAAACAATTAACAATAATTAAATATCTAGTTTGATAGCGACCTTTCTCTTCACTCGTATCTTTTCGTTTCTCTCTCTACCAGGCGACGTGAAATGTCAGATTTTAACAGGCGATCATTTCTAGTCACCGTGCGTTATAATAATAAACGATACGAAAATTATGCCTTTGATCATAAGATTAAGGCACCCAACAGAAACGTGTTTTTAGTCGAAAAAGAAATAATGGAGAATGCGGGAGATTTGACATAATCCAAATTAAACAAAAAGGAGAAGTAATTTGTATGGAAGATAGGAAAATCTCGATGAAGTTAAACTTTTTCTATTATTTTTTATTATTTATCTAGCAGTAAAAGTAGAAGCTATTCCGTACATCAGTGGTTGAAGCCTTGTTGACACCAAGTTAGGCTTACCTCTCTCTTACATGGTACCACAACCGAGGAGAATTTGAGGGCTGAATTTGAGAAGAATTAGATTTATAACGAGGGAATCGAAAATATGATGATTCTATTGCATGTATCATTCTTAGAAGGCAACATTTCATCGGAAAAAAAATTACAAAGCTTGTATTAAATCCAATTGGAAGACCCTGCAGAATTTCTGTGAATCAAGTTTCACCCGAAATGACTAAAATTCTCATGAATCACTACGCATAGATCTCGTTTCATCCCGATATCTCACATTCTACTCCCTTGTACAACCGTCGCCGCTATTTCAGCATCAAATTCTACTCTCTTTAAAGTTTCGTAAACATTTCTTCCTTCCACTCCTTTTTTACCCCAACATCGTGTGATCTCCGCCTTCGCTCAATGATAAGCCTCTGGAATCACATTTCAAAAGTTTTTACTTGAAAAAAGAAACACAGACGAATTTCCGGCTTTTTCGTAATCTAAAGTTATCCCCGCTCAGTGATTATTTTTCTGTTATATAGTAGTGAATATTCTTCCATTCCATGAAGATAGGGAACAAGAAAAGATACTGGCAGTAATAAACTGGACAATTTTTGCAGAGTTATTGTTCATTTCTTTAACGCCCAAATTCTGAACTTTACTGAAGATCTTTTGTTTGGATCATGCCGAAATATTTATTGTACTTTTATTGCAAATATTACATTGTGGAAAATTTGCATCTTTATTTTTTTGTTCGTACGACTTGCAATTTTTCTGCCTTTGATTTAAGCCGCATAAGGTGTCTTTTTCCGTTACGCACCACGTCCTCTCTTGTGGAAGGATATGTCGCTCTAATTCCTCATTTCCTCAAGAATACACATTTGTAGCAAGCATACATGATAGGTACCTGTAGATATCCTAAACACAGGCAAAGGGCCTTATAGGGTACCTAGATTCCTCTTAGTACAAAACTTTATCTGAAACTACGAGGCAGTTCCATTATGGAACGTCTTATTTAGTTCACCCAGCGGCCTGAGTGATATAAAATCTCCAGCGCTCTCTCAGATATATGTAACGAAAACTAATAGATCAAAAATAATAATATAGAGTCATACAAAGCAAAGTGGACAAACTAGTCGAAGGGAAAAAGCATACAAGGAGAATGGGTCAACCAACAAAAAGGAACCAACTGGATTGGTAAAAAGATGTGGACTTTTCAACTAATAGTTTAAAGTAAGGCCTTTGCTATGTATAATAGAGCTTGAATTAAATTAAAGTTTCAACGAATAGGATAATCATAAGCTAGAAACAAACTAGAAAAAACAGTACAACCCCTTATTACCGACGCCTTTGGTGTATAATAACGCTTGCTATTACCTTTTTTTTCAAATCGGTTGGTATATTAGGAATATCATCTTAGTATCCGATTTTATACACCAATTTGGTACAAATGGAAGCTTGTTTTTCTATCTTTATTTCCAGATCATAAAGTAATGTATTGAAACCTAGGTCATTATTAACGAAACATTTACACGTAAGGAATATTTTGCATCTTTTTTTCTAAATATAGGGTTCTATTCACCCAACATATTGGAGGAGTTTTCTGAAAGGCGCCTAACTAAAAGCATCCTAGATTTCAGACGCAACACAAAGGAGAAACGAATGAAAAAAGTTTCTGCCCCAAAAAGAGAGAAAAATAATTTAATTAATAGTAATCAATTTCATCACACTTGTGACATCTACACTTTTATAAATTGTAATATCAACAATTTACAAATATAGGTATCCTAAAGAAAACAACCAGTTTTGGGATAATTATCAAATTTAACGATGAGGATGATGGAAATGACTCTATTCAATAATATTCTCAGTATGTTCATTTATAATTCCATATGATTTTTATGCATTTATACCCTTGAGAATTATACCATCTACTTGAAATGCGAAGGGCTTGCAATATATCCGCATTTTTCATTATAAAACTAGGAAATATTTATGCCCGTGTACATGCATAAAGAAACCGATTACATATTAATTTATTGAATAATTTATTGGCATACCATAAAAGATATGTCAACGACCATTTTTCATGAAAATTTTCTGAAAAGAATATTTGAGAAACCTTTTCAAGTAAAATTCAGTCACATAAAACATTTTTATCTGATTTATCGATTATTGTATGCAGTTACAGCTCATTATCCTTATATTGTAGCAAAAGAACCAATATTGGCCCATAGACCTAGGGAATTCTACCGGATGCATTTTGTTGGTAAAAAACTCATTCTTGGGACTAGCTATTTCTACGTCCCGGCTAAATCTCATTGAATCAATTTATGGTTTGACATTTTCGCTGCAGACGGCAGTTGACTACTCAAAGAATTTAATATAATAATAAATGCCCAAATAGCAGAATGCTTAGCCTCTTTAAGAGGGTAGTGGTTTGTGTCCTTTTCGCAAAAACCCTGTAAAAACCGAGAGGAAACCTTTTTTGTGTCACCAGCACAGGTTTATTCGCCGCAAGACAGGCTGCAGCCGCAGCACGAATGAACAAGTGACAAAAATTCTACCGGAAAGGGCTCAGGAAAAGGGTCATGGGAATTGTGCCGAGGAAATGTGTGGGCGGGCGAAGACCGTGCTTGCGTAGTCCAAAAATGGTCTTAGTCTTAAGGACGGTGGTCGAGGAAGGAGAGGAAGGTCTGACGCTTTGTTTGAGGAGGGGATTTCCGCAAGAGAGGAGCATCCGCGAGAATGCCTGGAGGGAAATTGCAAATGCGCTTGGGAAGGGCTTGAGCTTCTCCTTCACCTTAAGGGAACCGTGAGAACGAAAGAGGAAAATAAATTGCCCAAGGGTCCTAAATACTACCATCCCCTCCTCTCAGGCTTAAATTACCTCTTTGCCAACGTCCCTTACCGCCTCCTCAACAGTCCCATTCGAACGTCTTCGCCGACTTCACCACGCATTCCGCCAACCTATAAAATTTCAATGGTTTTTTTTTTAACGCGACGAATCTGTGGGATGTTTAGAAACACAAGCCGTGAGTCCCTGAAATTGAGATGAATATAATTCTTTCAAGCATACAATAACGTCAATAGATACAATTTGAGTTTACAGTTATAGTTAAATTTGTTCAAGGGAGCTAAGGACGCATAGGGCTTCATTTTTAAACCAATGCGAATTTTCTAATTATTCGCATCTATAATTTCGACGTTTCAAGATCAGACGTTCTTGAACTTTATAGCATTAAAAGATTAAAAAACAAAATTTAAAAAAAAAAGATTAGAAAACATGATTTAAAAAAATAGGTTTAAAAGTCTTTATCGTCTAATTTTGTAAACAATATTACTTTTAAATTATTTACCGACATCATTTCAAGGAATGAACCTTTCCATATGTGGAGTTATGAATTTTAAATGAATGATGGTTTTTTTCTACTATGAGTTCATCCTCGCAAAAACGTCCTGTAATTTATTAAAGTAACTTAATTTAATTTACAGGGACGAGTTAATCCTACAAAGCAGCGTTCAAATTCTATGAAAGAATATCTCAGTTGTGACATGGTGAAACAGATATTTGGAGTTTTTCTTTTCCACCCGAAAGGTCTTCCGTAGGCCCAATTGGATCTCAAGATCACTCCGGTCTCACGTCATAAGCTAGTTCAACTTGTCATAAGCTCCTCTAGGGACCAATTTACCAAGCTTTCCATTAAAAAAGAGGAAAAACACTGGAGCTGTATCCATTCACTTATTTTCCACTTCGAGTAAAAAATTATCGTACGCCATATTCAAGTGAGCCATCGCCGAATCAATCAGAACCGCAACAAACATGCTAAAGAGGTGGTGCGTTTATATTTATCTGCTGATTTAAGGGTATGCAAGGAAACAGTGCATGAGAGTAGAATCACGCACAAAATTTTCGATGGTATTCGACATATTTTTTCACTTCTTTTCTGCCCAATCACCTCAGAGTTGAGCATAAAGTTTCTAATGCACGGTATTTATTGAGATTTGATTTGATTTAAATTTTGTAGCGAAGAAACAAATGAAATAAAAAGTTTCAAAATTAAAAAAAACTGTACATTGACTCTACATGAACCTAAACGTCAATTAACTGCAAATTGCGTTTTTTTTTCTGAAATAAATTGCGCAGAAGTAAAGGTAATTTTTAAAAATATAACTTGCACTATGATTTCACGAGTTGATAGCAGTGCCTTCATATCCTATATTGCTGTCCATATGCAAAGCAAGATACGTATATTATGATTGAAATATTCCCAACTAGGAGGTATGAGGAAGAATAGATACATTCCAAATTGATTTGATATATGATAAGCAATAAAGCAGTAGGAGAATATTGACAAAATTCTTTTGAGAAATTAGTTTAATAGGCTGTTGTTGCTGTTGGAATGAACAGTTTCAATGGAACGAAATATGAAAATCTGATATTTCAAAATCAATTTTATTCAGGCATAGAACAGTATGGAGGAAATTTTTGAATCGGAGTTAGGTGTACAAATATATATTTATGAGTGAAACTTTGTGACTGTGCCTACCCCGGAAGGGAACGGCGTGATTGGCATGTATGTATGTAATTTCATTCCGTGAAAAATTTGCAATTTGGTAATAAACAAATATCAGGTTTCAGATCTGGATTAAAAATTTCTAGATTATTCAATATCATTATTGAGGAGTATTCGTTGTGTTCTTAGAAATGAGACGTTTATGTTGACCAACCTACATACGTGTTCACCATAGTTGGCGTCAAATAAATATGATAAATTTATAACGGACCTTGAAAATTGCCTTGTAAATCCGACGCGATGCCTCAGACGATAGGATAAAGCGACAGGAAAATTGATGCAGCCCAGTGACATCACGGTACGCACCAAGCGATATTTTACGACTAACTCATTTCATCACATAGCTATGCAGCATAGATGAGCTATATACTGACATTCTTCCATATGCAACTGAAATGGTGATGCAATATTCTTCTTCCCATCTTGTTTTCACGCTTCCACCCATTTCCTTCAGTCTACCGTCGGATGATTTTATCTCAGAATTATCCGCCATCCTTTTCTTGGTCCACCCAATACTCAACTTCAAACTGGAGGCTTATTTCACGTAATTTAATCTGTTCTTCCGCCTTTCAATTCCTATTTATATGACCAATTCATTTATATTTCAGCCCGTTTGCCCACTCGTTGAAATTCTCTGCATGGAAACCTTTTATGATGTTTTAACTTCTCTTTCTATCCATTTAGCTTTACCCTGAAGGATTTATTTAAAGATTTTCATTACGTCCATACATATAAGGCTTCTGATTTTAAATGTATGTCTTCGGATTTGTATTTTCCACGTAGTAGGTGAGAATTATTAATTTTTATTTAGTACTCAGTCATAAACAGAAAAAATTTAAAACACCTAGAGAAAATTTTATAGTTTTTTTTCCACTATAGAAATTTCAATACGATTTTCACATACGAGACGATATCCACAAATGATGTTGGAAAATTCTTCAATCGATCGAAACGATTCGAAGCTACTGGCAGAAAAATATGTTTCTCGTTGTATTTTTATCGCGGTTTATATTTATGTATAGTTATCGCGGTCTTTCTTCGGCCAGTAACTAGCTATCGTTTGGTTTATTCACTGAATATTATAACGCCGGCACGCATTAGAATTTAATTCATGTAGATTGATAATATTTCTCTGAGCCTCTAAATAAATCATCTGAGGATATCGGAGCCTATGAAGGTAAATAAATTCAGTGGAAATTTACTCCCCCTCCACCATTTACATGTACATACAAAAAACAGTATTTTATATATTTGATATGGTATTAATTTCCCAGCAAATGCTTTTAAAAGATTATGGAAACAAAAAGAAAATATTATAGCTTCATTTCATGGCCATAGTGAGTAAGGGATTCAGCTCAAGAAATGATTATGCCTCACAATTCCTTACTATGGATTCTAATGGTGAATCCATATTTGCCGGTAATTTTCGAGTTCTCCCTGTATTGAACCATTTTTGCACACATTTTCGCCGGCATTCAAGTCGGCTTCATCAGGTCCTACTAAACAAAAGAATTGATTGCCTCCATCTATAGGGCTCTAGTCCGTAAATTGTCCGTTGGGATCTTCTCCGAAGCGCTGTGAATGGCTGAAGAGTCGGGCGGTCTTGGATTGTTGAAAGTCCGTTAAAACGTTTAAGGTGGAACCTGATTGTTAGATTGTATTCAAAGAAAAATCATCATCATTTTAAAATATTCTATGAAGTAGGTGAATATTGAGATGACCGTTGATTCATTCATGCATAATTATTCGTCCGTATACACATTTTTATCCACAAAAATTACATTGAAATTCTATTTCTGCGCAGGTTTAGATGAATTAGTGCTGGGCAAGTACAGTTCACTTCCTGCGAAAGTCATCACGCAAATGCCATACCTACACTGTGGGTGAAGTATACATAAAATCTTCATAAAGAGTTAAATATCGTGAAGGTACCTTAACTTCGGGTATATAATGAGAAACACACATAAAAAACATATGCGGCACAGCAATAGAGAAACTAGGTTTTGTTAAGACTCTATTAGGAAGGTGCTCGGGTGAAAAAGTATAAGAGAGATGCTACGTTGTTCTGGTAAGGCCACACCTCGAATACGCCGCGAATATTTTGCACCCTGGTCGTAAAGATTTAATCAATACAATTAATCAAACACAAAGAAATGCAGCACGATTCGTTAAAAGCTGCTACGAGCAAACATACAGTGATTAAAAACTTTTAAGAGGGATTAAGGTGGGAGCCCCTTGAGACTCGAAGAGAAGACGCTAGGCTTAGATTGCTGTAAAAATTTAGAACTGGTGTGTTTCACAGCGACACGGTGAATGTTATCGTGACTATTCACGACATCTCTATGTATGACAGAAGCGATAAAATAAGAGGGATACATTGCCGAACAGATAGGTACAAAAACTCGTTCTTTCAATGCACAATACGCGACCGCAATATAAACTGAGCTACACAACATACACTCCCATAATACACGTCACCATTTCACCACCCAAAATCTTACATCTTTACACGGCCGGTGACCTAACACCCCTGCCACACGCTCATGCGTCGGCTCACAGGGTAGCATGTAAGTGTAGAAATACCTATGCGGCGCCTCACTTTCCTCCGGGCGAAAACCTCAAGCGTATACACCACGAAACCTAGCCCACTTTCCTTTCTACAATAACATCCTTATTCCTGTAGTTAAAAGACCCCGACTCACATTCGACGCATCTCCAAACTCTCCCTTCTTTCAAACCCCATTGCCACCGTACCTTTCTTCCCACTCCAGTCTCCGACCGATACTCTTTCCCCCACGGGACCGATAAGATGAGTGAAGTTTCTTGCTCCGAGTGGAAATCTTCTTAGTTCGCCACTTCCACCAATAGGTGGCTCTCTCTATCGTTGGGGGAAACCGAAAATCTTTTAAGTCTCCTTATCTCTCTCTTCCTTCACCCACTTTCATTCCCCTCCTCCACTCCGTCTCGTTCGTCTCTCCCCTCCATTACAACTTTCCCTTAGCCATTCTTGTTGCTTTACCGATGCTTTTATTTTATCTCCCACGCCCTTACTTCCAGCTTTTCGCTTTCATCGGAATGCCTCCCTGTAATTTTCCCAAATACCGTCCCGGGGGCGCCCTTTAATTCTATTTGACCAGGTAAATTCCTTCCTGCTTCAGTAGAATCAATAATGATTTCCGTAGAAAGTAAGGAATTTTCAGGAATCGAGAGTGTACGAAACACTTTCCGCATAGTCGAAGCATGGTATTTTTTTCCAACTCGCCTTACTTTCAACCAAATTCAATTAACTTTCTATGAAGTCATAATGATTGAGGCACATGATCAAAGTTTATTCCTCTATAATTTTTTCAGTTACATGTAATCTTGGGCGAAAACAACAGCAGAACGGGAAACAAATCTGGTGCGATGTGAATTACGTGCAACGAAACTGTGATGAAAATCTAATGGGCCAAAAAGAGAAATCGCAGCAATGCAGAAAGGAGAATTTCGTCGGCACAGTTTGAGGATAACAGCCTTAATGAAGATCAAAATTTAGAAAAATGGACGGGAATTATCGGCATTAGATAATTGATGTGGGTAGTAAAGCATTTAATGATAAACTCACAATGCTTCTAATCCAATTACAGAACAGAAATCTTCTTCGTTCATCGCTCCCACAAATATGCAACTCCCTATATGATTGGGGGCATATTTTTTAAGTCTCCTCATCTCTTCTCTTTCACACACTTCTTTCCCAGTTTGCCCGATTTTCTTGTCTTATTTCCTTTAATCTCATCCTTCTCCTTTTCTACCTACCCAGCGCATTTACGCATTTGTTTTTTTTTCTCTCATTCCGCCCTAGTTTCCCGCTCTCCCCTATTATCCGACTGCTCCCCTGTAATTTTCCCAAATACCGTCCCGGTGGCGCCTTTTAATGCTTACGTGTTGGGTAAATTCCTCCCTTCTTCAATGGAATCTATAATGATTTACTTGGAAAACAAGGAATTTTCAAGAATCGGAGACGTACAACACCCTCCGCACATGCCAAGCAGAGGTGGTATTTTTTTTACAACTCACTCATCTCTTAGATAAGTTCAGTAATTTTCGAAGAAATTTCAGTGAAGAAGCGCATTTTATAAATTGAATGATTGCGCACAGCATTTGTTTCAATGACCTTAAATCTTTGAAAAATCACAGGTGGGACAGAGAAAATTGGGAAAGATTGTCAGAAGGTGCTACAAAAGATTTACAAAATCGAATCGACGACAAGAACCATAAATGAAGAGGTCTATTCGTGGCACGAGCCAGTAGGGTAGGAAAAACTTGCAGTTGCAACTGAAAAGATGGAAATAGGATCTTCAGAAATTAAAAGGTAAATCGATGTTCCACTTTTCTTCTATTTTTGTAGCTACCAAAGTACAGTATCACAAAAAAAATTCAGTGGAAGAAATGAAAATATCTTTTCATTTGTGTAAATCAGCTTCCACATAGTTGAGCCTGAAACCAAGGAATATAAAGAGAATCTTGTTTGCATTACTGGAGAATTTTAAGCCTTTTTAAATACAGCATGGAAGTAAAATGGACGAGAATAATCGGCACTTGGCCGAAAGTAAAGCGTCTCCTGAAAAACGTGTGACTCTTGTATTTATCGCGTAGAATTCTCCTTAGTTCATCTATTCCCAAAGGAGATTCTACTCTCTATTGTTGTTGAGGAAATGATTTTTTTACATTCCCTTAACAGTTGTCGATTTCCTACTTTCTTTCCATTACACTCACTCTCCTTTCTTTTCACTTTCCCTTTCTTTGCCTTTTCTTCCATCCTTGTACCATCATCTATGCGTTTATAATCTTCATTCTCCATCTTACTTCTATCACTTCTACAGTACCGATGGCTCCATCTGTAATTTGTCCCAATACCGCTACGGTGGTGCCTTTCATTTTTCATTGGAATGTTCACTGTTTACTTAATCAATGGAATCAATTATGATTTCTGTGGAAATAGAGCTTTAACGAGCAGAGGTTTAAAAAGGCTACTTTGACGAGAAACAAGAGAAATACCATAAAAACGTTCAAAAGGAACCTATTTTTTGTGAAGATCATTAAGGAAGACCTCATTGTTTCCTTGATTGTGTACCCTACCCAGTCAGGTCGTAAATTCCATTGAAATGACCCATTACGATATGAATTCAGCTACGTTACCTCATGCCTATTACAATATTAGGAAAAAAAATTATCCATAGACGTTTCACATGAGAATATTGAATTGAATATTACACATATATTGAATTGAATATTACACACATATATAGTACATCGATATTACAAGAAAATTTTAGGTTTAATCCCATCGCGCTTGATCTCCATAAGTCTCGAGAGCAAATGAAAAAAAGATGAATGCTATAAACACCTATACACTAATAAAACTTACCAAAAATGGGGAGCGATAGAATTAATGTACCCCAGAAGATTGATAAAAATTGACTGAATGAATAGAACCACAACTGATGAGCAAAATAGTACCGAAGGAAAATAACTGACGAAATAAAATTGGTAATAATATTAAAAAATCTCAGCCATTACCAAATTCAAAAGTACAACTAATAGTTTCACCAATCTTTATTACGGTTGAACTAGTTTTGAAGCTTTGGCGTCAACATTAAGTACAACTTCTAATTGTTAGGGTTGGTTGTACAAGCCGTTCCGTGTATTACGTGTCAATGTTGATCTCTAATTTTAGACGCAATTGCGCCACGTTGATGAAATTTGACAAAAAAAAATTTGACTTCTCTTATGTCCCAACTAGCTTGCCTTCACCCTGCGACCTTTGACCTCCGTTTTAAAATTGGAGGCCAAGGTATGCCACGGGGGGATTATGAAACCTTACCATCGAATTGGGCACCCTTCTAAATCTATGATTCGATAGGTTTGATCCTTTGATTCGATTAATACCACCTCTGTGTCCTTGACTGTGACCTTTGTAAGATCACGGTCAGAATATCGAAAACGACTGCGGTTCCATAGCGTCTCTCGGAACCGAAAAACCTTTCGCGAATATCACGACTTTTTTGTTTCTCGGTTTTTTGAACACCAAAATGCAAAATTTAGATTTCACTTGGAACACTCGTTCCGGGGTCGAATGGTCAAACCTCTAATATTTCCCTCACGCTCAGCGTAATACGCGAACTTTTTCTAGCCTTTTAACAAATTTCTTTGGCGAGGTGCAATTTTAAGTGCCTATAATTAGAGGTCAGAATTGACAAAACAATCAATGAAACTGTATATATATCTATGTGCGACAAGGGGTGGGGTAACAAACAATGCATGGTTGGTTTGGTTACTGCTGGTGGGCGAGGGAAGATAGGGGGTGGGAATGGAATTTTACCCAGGAAGGTGATCACAGGTTAGGGAACGGAAGGGGGTAATGGAGCTGGCAGGGAAATGGTCTACATCTACATACTATCTTGCGAGCCGCCGAATGGGCGTGAGACAGTGGGTGTTAGGACACCAGCCACGTATAGATGTAATATTATGGAGGTGGAATGGTGACATGTATTATGGGAGTGTAGGTATTTAGTGGAGCTCAGTTTTTATTGTGGTCACTTATTGTGGGCGGAAAGAAAGTGTTTTTGAACCTACCTATTCGGCAATGTTCCTCTCTTATTTTATCGTTTCTGTAAGACCTATAGATGTAGGGAGGCATCATGATAGTTTTCTCTGGGTCGCTCTGAAGCACACCAGTTCTGAATTTCTCAAGCAAGCTAATACTAGCGAGAAGCCTCCGAGTCTCTAAGGGCACATTCAGGGTTCGACGATGTAATGTATTCCCTTAAAAAGTTTGAACAAGATAGTTCCCTAGTTATAATAAGGATCATATTCGAATTACACATTTTAATTTCAGCAGCAGTAATAATCATTAATTAAATACTTTTATGACTGAAATTCTCAGTAATTAAAGAAAGATATTTATATAATTCCTCATTTTCATCACGCGGTCGGCTTAAAACTCCTTTACAACGTAAGGTTTTTTACGATCCTGAAAAAAATGCGGGGACTACATACGATATGACTTAGTTATTAAAATAACAGTGAAACATAAAAATCTACACACGGTCAAGATTTGACAAGATGTAAGTTATATAAATTCCTCATTTTTTTAAAAAAAGGTCTCTCTGTAGTTCATACACGTACAATTTTCCAAGCAAAAGGGCTGGTATTTTTTGACAAGTGTCTCGGAAAGTAGTGCGGTAAGAAGCTGATACTTTGGTATCTTTGGAAGAGTGAGATATTTATCTTGAAAATGAGACCAAATTCATTGATTTTTAGGTGAAATGACATTTCCCTCCAACTATCTTAGTGAGAGGGAAGCTTCAAGCTGGGGAAATATTTTTCACATAGAACGTCATTAAAAAATATATCCTTTTATTAAACTTCTCCCGATCTCATGTTCTTCGTTTTTATCCATTTTGAACTCTATTCCTGGCAGATACAGGATTTTACGGGATGGAGTCACATGAGTGTTCTACCGCAAATGACTCAAAATCTGTTTTTCCTACTCTCACCTGACATGAATCTGACACCCGACATGAATCCCTGACGCCCAATATGATTCATGATTTTACGACAGTCTAATGTTTGAAAAAAACAGTTGAGCAACTGAACATGATCTATTGCGTACATTAACTGAACCAACAAGGGCTCAGTGAACCAATAACAAAGAAGATAACAGCAAAACAAGATACCAAAGAAGTAAAAAAATGTATTAATCTACTATAGAACCCTAGGGCCTCCGTGCCATAATTGAATTGAAGTTTTTAAAAATAATTTTGATCCTAAGCCAACTTAAAATATCGTTACACCTGAATAACACTCTGTAATTAGCCCTGGAGAAGAGGGAGAGGGGTCCATCTGGCCTCATCTGTCCCAAATAAAATGAAAAAACAAGGCAAGTCACCCATTCCCACACATGGGTTCTTATACAAGCGACAATGGCAATAAGAATTGCCACCTGATACTGATGATGAAGCGTCGAAACTAGTAGCAATTTAATAAATATTGGTGAAAACATTTTTTTAACTCAGTGATAATAGATTTACACGTGGTAAATGAAATGAAACAATCGAGTATAAATCAAAGTATCAGCCATCAAAACCTAAAAAAAGTAAAGGAATTGGTTGGCAATCGACTAATAACTCAGGGAGCGCAGTATATCATGAAGAACGCCCGACCCTTCAAATCGATTTACAAGTAGATTCTTCCAAGAGATCCAAAAATATACGAAGAAAATAAGGTTGGGGTTAAGATATACTGATTTTTTCCCTTGCTTTTAGAATCAAACCAATTACGTAAAAAACTTCCTACGATGGATATTTTCAATTACCGCCTTCGATAGAAAAATGATTCAGGTTATTTTCAAATAGGCTGACGTTTTTCCGTCCGCAGCAGCTAATTGAATGTTTTCCAAAATGTTTGTTCTAGAAGTGACCTTAGCCCTTTTTGACTCAGTGAAAGTGAAAGGAAGCCAGAAAATTGAATTAAAAATAAAAAGACCGACGCTACAAGTTAATTTGTTTACAACATGCACAATCGTATACCCGTCACCATATATCGTTTTTCTAACACAAAGAGCTTATGCTCTAGAGATACGAAAATATATCATCCCAGACCATTCACGAGATAAGAGGGGCGATTTCTTTTGCCATATTAAGAGAATATTTATAAAGCAAGGCACAATGCCAATTTTATGCCAAATGAAGGCATTTTTTCAGAAGCTGGATGCCTTTTCTTAATCAACTGCCAAGCTCAGTCATTTAATCCAATCAAATTATGCCTATGTGAGCAGTGATATGGCTCGTAGAGATGCAATTAAGTGCCTCATCATCATTGGTCGTTCAGTCCTAAAATTGGTTGACTGCAGCCCTCCACCCTCCCCTATCTAAAGCTAGTACTCTTACCTCCTATTATCTCTTCCTATGTACTCTCCTCTTTATTTTGTCCATGAAGTTGTTCCTGGGCCTTCCTCTGGGGACTTTTCCCTCCATATTGCCTTTAATTATGTTCCTTACAAACCTATTGTATCTCAAGGTGTGTCCAATCCATCTGGTCCTTCTTTTCTGTATGGTGTTCCATGTGGTCCGTTTAAAAGGTTTTAGAGTTTTCTTTAAAGGCTTCTAGTATGTTCTGGTCAGCTTTTCCAGTGGTCCATGATTCCGATCCATAGAGTGCTACGCTCCACACGAAGGATTTCACATACTGTTTCCTGGTTTGTAGTCCTTTCTCCTTTGAGCATTGCAATTGTCTTTTTCCCATGAACGCCTTCTTAGCTTGGACTATTCTCCACCTGATGTCCGTTGTGCTTCTTCGGTCCCACATGATGGTACTTCCGAGGTAGGTTAAGGAATCTGCTTGCTCTAATTGCTCTCCTTTCAGGGTGACTTCGGAATTCATCTTCTTTCTTCCGTATACCAGGATTTCAGCCTTCGTCTTACTTATTTTCATGTTGCATTCTTGGTCCTTGGTCCATGACGTTTAGTGACTTTTGATGATCCTCGCAATTTCCAGCCATGACTGCGATATCATCTGCGAAGCGTAGCATGTTTATTGATTCTCCATTTATCTTAATCTGCTCAGTCCAGTTTCTTTCGCTTATTGTATGGCCTTCTGCAAGTACAAGTCTGTTGAACAGTGCTAGTGAGAGGCTGCGTTTTTGTATTCTCCGTCCTGCGTCTTTTGTTAATTTTAGCTTTAGGCGGAAGCCAAATAGCTTAGCTATCTGGCTTCCGTCTCTCATTCGCGTTGTGACGACTAGCTTTCTGTATAGTTGATAGATAATTCTTCTGTCGTCGTAACCCATTCCGAGTTTTTCCAGCAGTCTGAACATCTTGTTCCATTCAACGCTGTCGAGGGCTTTCTCCAGGTCCACGAATGCGACGTACAATGGTTAGTTCACATATACTGTTTGCTCTACGATGACTTTCAGGCAGAGTATGGCCTCCCTGGTACCCCTGTTCTTCCTAAAGCCAAACTGGTTTTTCGAGAGGTTGTCTTCAACTTTCCTTTCCATTCTTCGGCATATCATTCGTGAGAATAATTTTGATGCATGTGACAATAGTCTCAAGGTTCGGTGCTTCTCAGCTGTCTCAGTCGGATGGGATGGATGGATATTTGCGGAGGCGACCGACAGCTACAGTCATTTTCGCTGTAGGGCACAGGTAAGGGAGGAAGGGTGGATATAAACCCGGCGTCGGCATTAGCCTGCTCTTAACGAAAGGCGCCAAGGGGAGCATGGTTTAACGTCTCATCCGACAGACGGAGTACTCTACTTGAAGTGCCATCCACAAATCACTCAAGTAGAGATCGGGTTTCCTCTGAAAAACATCCATTACTGGAGGGATTTGAACCCTGGCCGCCCGTATGGTAGGCGAGTACTACACTACTAGCTACCATACCAACCCGACGCGGTTTCCCTGATACGGATTCGACGTGCAAATTCAACGAACGTAAAAAAGTGCTAATACAAGAAAGACCTTTGACACCACAATCGTCCTCTCTGATAACGTAGTAACTGCAGGTTTTGAGCAGGGTGGAAATATTAACGCGATATAAAATTTGTTTCAAGAAAAATTTCAAGCCATATTCCTCGTTTAGCACATATAAAACGGCAAACGACGATGAGTTTCTAGAGTTAATTAAAACACTATAAGGCCAACAATTGTTTATAAGAAAGTTACATCTTACATATAAGAGTTTCATATTTCTATCAACATCCATAAAACCAATAAAAAATGAAGGGAATGAAAACAAAAACCTCGTAAAATGAGGTTAAAAACAAATGATAAGTAGAATCGATATGGAAATTCATAGTAAACTTCACCGGAGCCGGAGCATATGACTGATTGGTCAAAATTCCAAAGGAGATATTCACTCCATGCTACGGTTGTGTATTCCTATTCAACAAATATTTTAATGAAGTAAGTACATCCAAGCATCGAAAACACTAACTAGATACTAAAATGTATTTTCATTACTTATTTTTCAATAGTTATTACAGAATTAAGTACTTCCCAGGAAGGGTTAGGAATAAATGGGCCATGAAAAAGAGTGGGATACTTTCTCCGGTAATGGACATTTATGAAAGACGCGTACTTCGATGGTTCAGCCACGTAGAGAGAAAGGCTGAGAACAGAATAAAGAAGTATATTATTTTAAACGAATGAATACCGCGAGAGTTAAGGGTAATCAATGAAAGTCAATGGGTGAGTGTCGGGGAAGACACTCTAAAATCAATGGAAATTATGAGTCTTATGAATAAAACGGTGCGCATGAAACAATGTATGAAAGTACCTGAAAAATTATAAGGGGGCAGTATGGGGGAGATTAATGACGCAGCTTTACAGTCCTCTAACCAAGAATTAAAGTTTTCTCAACCATGCCTATCCCAAACGGGGACAATGTGCTGGATGTGCATACATTAAAGTTTTCTGCATTGTTCATCATCCTTTAAAAGACTTGTGGCGATGGCTTGAGTTTTTTAAGATGAAAGAGAGCAAGCTAGCATGAGCCGTTAAAACGGGCCAAGCGCTCGCTTTAACTGTCCCTAAATTTCGTATTTGCATCAATAAGTCCGCTCTGTAACGATTTCTTCGTTTTCACCTATACAGTGTAGATACATCAACTTTGTTTTACATAGATCAAATCTATACATAGCTACAGCTGAGGGTGTAGAAGAAGTAATATGACCAGTCCTTTTTGGCAAAGAAAGGCACTGAAATAATTCATTCTACACTTCTGTTCGAGGGTCGTCGATAGCATTAATATCTTCACAACCGCCAGTAAATATCTGACGGTGAACTCTCAAATGATAGGGTATTTATGAGATTAGGCTTCCTCACTGAAAGGCGGGCAATTTGCATTCACAAAATCTCCCCAGAATACAGATGAGATATACAGCGACGAGTGTTTCCAAAACCCATGCGATTAAAAATTAATATTCCACTTCGTAGAGTTCGATTGTCCTCACAACCATCTATGCGTGTAAGCCGCTTAGCGTCCTCGCTGCTCCTTGATGAGAAGAATCAACTCAGGGAGCATGCGAGCCCTTTTCCAAGAACCTTGAGCGTTCCGCGCAAAGGCGTCGGCGAGATGGGCATGATTTAATTAGCGTCCAACGGCAAAGAGACCGAGGCACTCACACCGCGGCTGGGCTGTAGCATGCCATCGCCGAAAAGATTGAATTCCCAGGTGCCGGAGCGGGTCTTTTGCACGGAGGAAAGCGCTTCCAATTAGCTCGCCGGCAAAATTTTCAGAGGCGCCGTGCGCCGTGCTAATTCTCTAGCTCTCGTGAAACTAGGGGGTCAAGCGTAGTTCGGCCACGAAGATTACATTCCGTTACCGGCTGAGTTGACGCACTTATTTGAGAGCATGGAGGAAGCACATGACTTTCCTGTTCACTATTTCTCCGCAGCAATACATCTACAAACTACGCTGCGAGACGCCGCATGTGCGTGTGGTAGTGAGTGTTAGGACACAAGCCGTGTAAAGATGTAAGGTTTTGAGAGGTGAAATGGTGACGTGTATTATAGGAGTGTATTTTGTGAATCTCAGTTTTTATTGCGGTCGCTTATTGTGCGCGGAAAGAATGAGTTTTTGTACCTATCTGATCGGCAGTGTATCTCTCTCGTTCTATCGCATATGTCACACCTAGATATGTAGTGAGGCGTCATGATAATAATCCTGCGTCGCTCTGAAACACATTAGTTTTGAATTTCTCAAGCAACCTAAGCCTAGCGTGTAGCCTCCGAGTCTCCAGGGGCTTCTGCCTGAATCCCTATAAAAGCCGTGAGACACTATTAGTTCGCTCGTAGCAGTTTTGAACAAAACGTGCTGCTTTCCTTTGTATTTTATTGATTTTTTTGGTGGAAACTTTATGACCAGGGTCCCAAATGCTCGCGGCGTAATCGAGGTGTGGCTAACCAGAGCAAAGTAGCATCTCTCTTTTACTATTTCATCCGAGAACCCTTCTATTACGCGCTGAACAAAACCTAGTTTCGTCAATCATATGCCGCATACTTTAGCTTAGTCTTACGGTAGACAGTTCCGTGGGCATGGTGACAGTATCAACAGGGCTTTACACGCATGCATTGCATCATACTTGCTATCCTATTCTCAGGACTCCTAATATTCTTATAAGTTATTTTCTCCTCAGCAAGATCCACCCATGTC
This sequence comes from Ceriagrion tenellum, assembly GCA_963169105.1. Taxonomy (NCBI): domain Eukaryota; kingdom Metazoa; phylum Arthropoda; class Insecta; order Odonata; family Coenagrionidae; genus Ceriagrion; species Ceriagrion tenellum. The sequence goes on along the minus strand of OY720640.1, from coordinate 63,626,669 downwards.
TTACGAGGTTTATTCCTCCCTCTCACAAAATTAACTCTACCGTCACTCATCTCTTTCGTCATGCGACTCTCATCCATGGGACCACTATGACCAAACTATCTACGCTAACTCCTTATATACGACATAAATATCCATTACTGGATTATTCAGCCCGTATTTTTCATGAATCACTCAGAAAATCTTAAAGTAAACTTCGTAAATTCCACATAAAATTTATTCTGACGATCAGTTTCGTAACAGAGTTACATGTTTAGGTGGACATAATTTTTTTCTAGGGTCACAATGGAAAAATTCCATAAAGTAGAGCCAGATGCGACGTCTTTTATCTCGAGAGAAAAAAAAATCCGTAATATTATAAAATTCTTCAAGCAATAATCACAATCACCATATACATTAAGGAATTCCCGTTTCCATGGCTACATTTTTCCCTGTACTTACAAGTTTCGTATCACAGCGCACATTCTAACGCAGGAGAGCTACAGTCAAAATAGGAATGGATCTGCTTCGGGCAAATGACATCGTGCATTTGAATGGGATGCCATTTGAAAGAAAATAAATGACAGAAGTTTAACGCAGATGCATGATTGCGTATCGCCAATTGATTCTCCAAAAAGGAAAACTTGTATTTCTCTTTACTTCAGGCAGATTTGACAATTCCATCATATACGGAGGATATCCTTCAGCACTATGTAAAACGCTCTGTTGGGAATGGGACGCCCTTTGAACAAAATCCAACAGCAGAAGTTTTGACGATTGCTAATCGATGCCATAAGAAGGAAAACTTTGATTTTTACTTACTTCAGAGAGATTTAAGAATTCGATCATATACGGAATAACTCCTTCAGCACTATGTAAAATATTCTGTCGTCAATTTACTTACGTTACTGCCAGGCGTTACATCATGACAGAGAGCACGACCCTAAACCAGCAGTCGAATAATGAATTCTCCAGTAAAATGTAAAAATGCAAGCAGTGACGCGAATACTTTGCCAAAATGATTTACCATGGGAGAACAATTTCCGCCTCTGATGGCATGTTTCAAATTCATATGCTCGTGATTGCGGAGTGAGAATGATTGATGATGGAAAATTAATTTTTCAACTGAGAAAAAGTGCTGTCAATTTATTTTTCTTGGAAATTAATTAAAAACTATACGAAACTTAATTGAAAATAAAATCGCGAAAGAATCAGATCGGCCGATTCTGACGATGAATAATTCGTCCAACTAATCACAGTGTAGACTATACATATTTAAGTATATCCTGATATCCTGTGGAACCCCGACTCAGTAGAGTTTGTGACAAAAATTGATCAAGTTCAGCAGCTATTTGATTAATAAAAGCTCCCATGATAAACTTGGCAGTGTGACTAAACTTTTAAAGGAAATAGAGAGGGGAAATTAAACTAATCAAATTGAAACGTACAGGCTACGTAACGTATCTCTTTAACATATATTCCAAACAGACGCCTTTCTTCAGGGGCGTTCAACAATTTTGCTCAAGTCATTGAACCATGATAGAAACAATCTCAAGTGTTAGGAAAGGAAATAGGAGGCAGAACCGATAAATTCAACAATTTATTTCCTCTTTTTGTTTCTTTTATTCTGCAGACAATAATGTACCATAATAGTTAAGACCAATGTTTTTTATAAAATTGACGACCTCGGTAGGTACGCTAGACCTATTACTGGAGTTTACATATCAATATTAAACTTTAAATATTATAAAAAAATATCATTATTACTAATATTTAACCGCGTTGGCAATTTTCCTCACAGTTGTATTTTCTGCATGAATAATTGTCTCGGGCTATACCTGAATTAGCAATGATAGCATGACTAGCAATTAGGTTTGCCTGTATGCATTTTTGCCTAAGACTTTCGGCGAAGGGAACGTGCTGGTCTTGATCTTACACTAGAACAACTTTTGAATATTTTACATGGCAGCACTCCGTGCCTCAACCCCTAGAGTGGCTGACGAGTAAATCCGTAGCCGTGGATATAAGAGACTAAAAACCACATATTCTACCGTCTGCATCTGGCAGACACCTTCTCGAAGTCTGTGGCTTCTCCTTTCACTGAAGGAATACGCCAGGCTCATGCCGGTCTCATGGAAAATGTTGTAATATGCGAGCGTTGACAGATGGAACACTTAGCAAGATGAAAACTTCGCCCTATAGGAGGAAGCTAATCCCCTAAGAGGGGTTCTCTGACATTGTGTCAATATTTATTATCTCTCCGGGAGCAATTTCATTTTACTTGCTAAGGAAAATAAAAATATTTATTCAAGTAAAAATAGCTAAGATAATATCCTATGATATCCTATACTATGATAATATACGAGGATGAAAGTTAGGCTCGCTATTAGAAGATTGGGGATCTTCCCATGAGACCTACTGCAAATACGCCACGCTGAGAATATAATCCACAAAGAAAATGCATAAACGCTGCAACCTTTCATGGCCATTCTTCGGAAACAATTCCATACGATCAAAACGCTTGCAGCAGAATATCAGACAAATATTGCCATCAATTTAAGACCCACTGTAACACGTGGTAACACCAATAGACTAATGTACAACCCTAGAAGCTGGAGCATTATTTATGCGGACTAATATATATTTCAAAAATAAAAAGCAATACTGTTATGATAATCATGGATAGCTTTCTTAAAACTTTTTTGAAAAAGTAGTTACTCAGCCACAGGTATCAAGTAGGCGCATTCTAGAAAAACAATCTCATAAACTGATCCTGATGTTTCACAGCTTATAAAGGGATTAAGTTGGAAGCCGCTAGAGACACCGAGGTTACACACTAGGCTTACTTTGCCTGAGAAATTCAGAAGTGGTTGGTTTCAGAGCGATACAGAATATTATCATGACGCCACACTACATCTCTAGGTGCGACAGAAGTGATAAAATAAGAGAGATACCTTGCCGAACAGATAGGTAGAAAAATTCGTTCTTTTCATCCACAGTAAGTGACCACAATAAAAACTGAGTTCCACTTAAAACACTCCCATAATACATTTCACCTCCCCAAATCTTATTCATTACACCTTTAAATGACTAGTGTCCTGACACTCCCGGCCACACACCGAAGCATCGGCTCGCAGGGAAGTATCCTGTTATGAGCTCATAGATATCTGAGAGAATGCGGCCTCACGTCTCCGAAAAATCTCATAAAAACTACAAGCATCCAGGTATAGTTGACTGTCACTCATGGCAAGGCACACGCATTGAAACGATTCATTTAAATTCATATAACTCATCACGTTGATCCTCATTAATTCTTTAAGAAAGCAAACTTTAATCTGCCAACCAACCCTCCACCAACTGCAATGCCGTCCCTGGCTCAATTATCTTTTCCGTAGCTGTCTGCCAATCGGAAGCCCCACATCTGGAATATGTACAATCGCCGCCCTCACAATTCACCTTTCCCCGACTGCCATCCACTCCAATTGCTTTCCTTCTCTCTGACTCCTGACCCGCCTCCCCCCCCCCCAATCACACCATTCTGCCTCCAATGATGAAGGAAATTAATTACTTCGGGAGATCCACCGGGTTCTACATCATGATTTCCGCTTTCCTTTTTAGGGGAAATCCGTATCAGATGCTTCCATCCAAAAAAAAAACTCGTATCGGGCGCATTTATCTTTTAACAGGCTACCCGCATAATATTTCCAAGCTCACTTTCAAAACCTTAGAAAAGTTTTTTAGAAATATAATCGAGGAGGAGTTTTTATTGTTCATACTTTTACATAAATAGGTACATAAATACCCATAACACTGCGGCGTTCCGTTCCCTTTCGGGACAGGCATGATAAAAGAGCTAAATTCTCAGCGTCATGTACCAAATTCTCGGTTTAAAACCTAGAAAACTATCAGCGATTGAAAAAAATCCCCTCATTGTTGCAGAAAGGTTATGCTGGGACTTGATAACGCGGAAAGCACTGAATTCGTTTAACTGACTTTTATAGAAGTCCTACCACCAAAATCGTTCACATACACTATTGCAGTCATAGTAGGAAATTACGATGGTCTTCAAAGATCAATAGAATTGAGCATTTAAATAATAAAACGAAGGAAAAAATCCGAGGAGGATGCTGAAGAAAAAATGGACGGACGAAATGTGAAACGATGAAGTTTACAGAAGAGTATAAGAGGAAAGGGCCTTATGGAACACCATACAGAAAAGAATAACCAGATTGAGAGGAAACTTCCCGAGATAAAATGTGTTTGCAAATAACATAACTGAAGGTAAATAAACGTAAATTTCCTAAGAGGAAGACCCAGGAATATGTACATGTACCAAATAATGAGATGAAGAATTACCCGGAAGTATGGGATTCATCATCATCATTGGTAAGCATGCTTTTTAGCAGGTCCTCAGTAGCGTCTCCCTCAGATAACTCTGTCCTGTGCCTTCCTCTTCATCCCCGCGTAGCTTGTCTCCCCTTCTAAATCATCCGTCATTTTCTTTCTTCTTGTTTCGCGTTTACCCTTTCCTTCCACCATCCCTCCTAATATCTCGTTCATCAAACAACTTCTTCTTAATATATGTCCCAGCCAGTTTTGCTCCCTTGTTTTAATTGTCTTTATCAGTTCTCTATCTTCCCCCCCTCTGGTCAATACCTCTTCATTTCTCACTGTCTGCCCAACTAATGTTCAACATTCTTCTCCAGAGCAACATCTCCAATGCCTCAATCCGTTTTATATCCTATTTCACAACCGTCCATGTCTCACAACCTTACAGCAAGACGCTCCAAACATAACACTTTGCCAACCTTTTCCTAAGCCAAATATCAATTTTGCTACACATCAACTTTTTCTTTTCGATAAAAGCGTCTCTGGCCATTTCAATTCTACCTTTAATCTCCTTGTCACATTTCCAGTCCTGTGTAATTTCCGTCCCTAGATACTTCCCTAATGTGAGATTAGCATTGATCAAATAAAGAGAAAATTATGTAGTAAATGATACCTGGAGGTAATAGAACTAGCATTAGATAGGAAAGGGGGGAGGGCTGCAGTCAACCAAACTTAGGACTGAACTACTAATGAATGAGCCTCATCAGTCGTCGCCTGGTTGCTGTGGTGTGCGGACGTGTATTCCTTCCGTTCTTGTTGAGTCGACCAAGCAAAGTATAATGCCTCAGTGTGATTCTTGCGGTAAAGCTATCAAACGCAATAAGGCTATCTCTTGTGGTGATTGTAACGAAAGCTTTCATACCGTGTGCCAATCCCTATCTGACGAATTTCTGAGGGATATTGAAGAACATAATCAGCGCTGGACCTGTAACAGCTGCAATGGGGAACCGCTGGAGAGCCATCCTAGCTGTGGATCGAGTGTGAATTCCATAGAGCAGGCGGAGCAAGCTACCTCACCTAGCAAGCCCGGGAAGATGTCCGAGTCCTTGATTCGCGAGGTGTTGGCCAAAATTGCCGCGTTGCAGGAGGACCAGCGTGAGTTAAAGAATTCTATCTTGTCTTGGCATGATACGGATATCGATCATACGAGAGCCCTGGGTGAACCTACAAAGATTCTTGAAAATGTCCAACTTACTATAAATAACCTTAGTGATAGAATAGATAAAATCATGAGTGATAATTCCACTCTGACTAATAGACACAGTGACCTTGAAACTCAGCTGAATGTGTCAGAGCAGAACAATCTAAAAAATACCGTGGAAATACATGGCATTCCTATTTTAAAGGGCGAAGCCCCTTCGGCCATTGTCCGTAAAACTGGCCTCGGATTGGGGATTCGAATTAAGGCACGTGACATTGAAACAGCCCATATAATTGGGAAGGTTCGTCATAATTCGTTAAATAATCCACCTCTTGTAGTGAAATTTGCGAAGGTAAACTTGGCCAAGGAATTCGTAAAATCGAGAAGAGTGAAAAGGAACTTATCGCTTTCTGACCTTGACCTAGGTATAAGCAGTGATAAACCAGTCTTTGTACATGAATCCTTGACTCAAAACAACAGAAAGCTTTTCAACCTTGCGAAGGATCTGAAAAGAACTGGGAAATTGAAGTATTTGTGGGTACGAGGTAGTCGTTTGTATGCGCGAAAGAGTGATGGTGGAGAGAAGTATTTCATCCGAAATGAAAATGACATTGAGAACTTAAAATGAGACAAGGATCTTAGTTCAACCAAAAAAAAGTGAGAGTGATGAATCAACACGCGTGATTAATGAAAGCTTAACAATGTTTTATCAAAATGTTAGGGGAATGAAAACTAAACTGAATGTATTTAATATGTCCTTGTGTGAATTTGATCTCGATGTAATTTGCTTAAGTGAAACCTGGTTATCTAACAGTATCAGTGATACAAAAGTATGTACAAGTGGACAGTATAAAATTTTCAGGAAAGACAGAGATACTGTTATGACCGGAAAGAAAACTGGTGGAGGAGTCATGGTATTAGTTAGGAATGCTCTCACGTCGGTGAGACTTCCAGAGTTGGAAACTAATGAAGAAAACATTTGGCTCAAAATTCTTGTTGAAAGAAATAAGTGGTTATATTTGTGTGTTGTTTATTTTCTTCCATCTTCTGTTGTTGAAACTTATTCTAAATTTTATGATAGAGTAATAGGTAGTGATATGATAAAAAAAGAATTAATCATCCTAGGTGATTTTAACTGTCAAAATATTATGTCTTTGGGATAAAACAATGACGTACTTTGTATTGAATGAGAAATGTTCATGAATATTATGGCTATGAAGCAGATAAATAGTGTAATGAATCAATATGGGAAATTGTTCGATCTTGTTCTCACGAATATTGATGCTACTGTTGTTAAGCGGACCACATGTGATATCTCATTGCTAACGGAGGATACATATCACCCAGCCATTGAATTTGACTACTCATATAAACTTCAAAGAAAATCCACTAACATCTCAAGTGACTCTTATAATTTTAAAAGAGGAGATTACTTATTGTTATGCAATGAGTTGACTGGGAAGAATTGGAATGCTATTAAGTCTATTAAGAATGTTAATGAATGTTTAGAATTATTCTATGCTTATTTTTATGAGGTGATGAATGTAGCTATTCCCAAATGTAGGACAACAAAACACAAGTATCCATCTTGGTTCACTTATGACCTGATAAAAGATACAAAGAAAGGCAAGACATAGAAAATGGTTAGGAAGAATGCCTCAAAATATCATCAATGTACAACACATTAAGGTTAGAAGTTAAAAAAAGTGTAGCGGATAATTTTAATTTATATTTACAAAAAATTAAACAGGATATGAGTCATAGAAACTACGACAGTTTTTTGGAAATTTACAAAAGATAATATTTCAGTAAAACACACTCCTGGGATCATGAAATTGAATGGACGTGAAATGGATTCCCCGGAAGAAATTGCCGAAGCATTCAGAGAATATTTTATGTCAGTATATGAAAATGATACTGCTACCAATGAATCTGTAAGATTAACAAATGAAGTATTCGATTGTACTTATAGTATTTTCATGAGACATATTGATACGGGAGAAGTATTAGAGGCAATAAAAAGTATTAAAACCAAAAGGTAAGTTGGCATAAGTTGGTATTGGTAACATGGCATACCGGTGTATATTGTTAAAGGCTGCGCAGATATTATAGCCCCAACCTTAAGCCATCTGTTCAATGTTTCCTTAAAAACGGGAGTATTTCCAACTAAATGGAAGACTGCTAAGGTATGTCCCATTTTTAAAAACGGAGAAAGCAATGACAAAAAATTACCGCCCAGTGAGTGATTTTCTCCAAAATATTTGAGTGTATTATATATAAACATGTCAAATTTCAACTTAAGAGTCAAATGAGTGAATTTTAGCATGGTTTCTTGCCGAATTAATCTGTAGTAACAAATCTAAGTAATTTCACAGATTATGTCATCACTGTCATGGATAGTGGCTCTCAAGTAGATGCCATCTATCTTGACTTTAAAAAAGCATTTGACACAGTTAATCACGGTCTGTTGATGGAAAAACTTCAGAGCATAGGGGTCACGGGATCTCTCTTCTATCTATTACGCTCATTCTTGATTGAAAGAAATCAATATGTAGTACAAAAAAATGCAACATCAAGACTACCTTGCATTATCGGGTGTACCACAGGGTTCAAATTGAGGCCAACTACTTTTTTTATATTTATTGGCATTGCAGCAGATATATTATATTATATATCTGCCGCAATGCCTTTATAACACCAAGTGCTTAATGTTTGCAGACGATATTAAGATATACAGAAAAGTGGATAACTTAGCTGAATGTTTACAAGTGCAGAAAGATTTACAGAATGTAATTATGTGGTCTCAAAAATACCAGTTGTACTTTAATATTAATAAATTTTCTACTATAACCTATTCAAGGATAAAGAATGTGCTAATGTTCAATCATTCAATGGACGAGGGGACCATTGAGAGGAAAAGTGAAATAAAAGATTTGGGAATTATTTTTTACTGTAAAATGACTTTTGTAAATCATTGTCTCGGCAATGTCTGACGCACAAAACGTTCTACGCTCGCAAATAAACAAAAGAGAAAAACTGCCTGTCACACAACATAGGGCAACACTAAATCATTCGTTTCCTCTGTGGCCAACACAAGGTACTAATTTAAGGTGGGAATACAAAACAGTTTACAATAAATATTTAGGCATCATGCCGGAAGAAATAACGTATTTACATACCATTCTTGCTTGAATTTCGGATTCCGCGCAATAAATCCAGGTCATAAAAATGATTAAATGAAGACAAAAATTTTTAAACCTAATTACTGCATCATTTATGTTTAAACATACATGGTTATCAACGACGTATAAATACAGGTACCTCACAGAAGTGTGGTCCAAGAATTTTTTTCAACTTACTAGGAAAGACTTAACTTACTTGGGAGGATATCCCAAGCTAAGAAGGCGTTATTAGGAAAAAAGCAACCGCTGTGCTAAAAGAAAATAGGACTACAAACCAGAAAATGGTAAGTAAAAACATTCGTGTGGAGCGTAGCACTCTATGGACCGGAAGCATGGACCATTGGAAAAGCTGACCAGAAAAACGTAAAGCCTTCGAAAGCTGGTGCTGAAGGAGGATGCTGAAGATAAAATGGACGGACAAAATGAAGTTTACAGAGGAGTGGAAGAGGAAAGGCCCATGTGGAACACCATGGAGAAAAGAAGAACAAGATGGACTGGACGTACCCTCGGACACAATGGGTTTATGAAGAATACAATTGAGCAAAATAGAGGGAAAAGTCCACAGAGGAAGACCCAGGAATAAGTTCATGGACCAATTAAAGAGGAAAGTACATACGAAGAGATACCAGGAGGTAAGCGAACTAGCATTAGATAGGATAGGGTGGAGGGCTGCAGTCAACCAATCTTAGGATTGAACAACCAACAAAGGGAAAGTTATTAAAATGTACACTCAATTATTCACAATTTGAGCTTTAACTACCGTAAGACTCGAAAATTTCTCCTCCTAAAATTCTCTCCCTCCACATTCAGTCATACATCTCTCGGTCAAGCTCTTCCGTTCTATCCATCCACCCCATCATAATATATCAGTTTAGTTATTTGGATCTCATCCATTCTCTCAACATGGCCAAGCCAGCGAAGCTCACGTTTCTCAAATACATTGGAACGGAACACTCATTCCTCACTTTTTCTTCAGTAACTGAATAATCTTACATAACCTTACCTCTCCATCTTTCACTGCCAACACTTCTCAGATAACTGATACAGACTGCATGTCTTCTTCTAAGGTGAATCAGTCCTCAGACAGGTCTCAATTAAACCGCTCCCTCCTTACTCGTCTATCCTGTGCTGACTCCCTCAGGTTATTGTAACTTCTCCCATTCACAATATCAGTTAACACATAATTCCTTCGTCTTCCTCTCATTCTCTCAATCTTTCCTTCTTATATTCTTTTCAGACGGCAATCTTTCCTCAGGACGTGTCCCTACCAGTTCGCCTTCCCCTTTCTTATTGATCGTTAAATATTCCTTTTCTCATTCATCCTTGTCAACACTTCCTCATTGCTCAATTTATCAATCCATTTTAATCTTTCCATTTTTCTCCATAGCCATATTTCAAAACCCTCTAGATATTTCTCCTCTTTCCTCCTGACTGTCCATGTTTCGGCTCCATAAAAGACAACATTCCAAATATAATACTGCATTTATCCTTCACAGGGCGTGTATGAAACATGTATGTGGGTGAATGAAGCAAAAGAGGTTTGCAAGGATAGGTCAGAATTGAGGAAATTATTGAAGCAGAGTTAGGTGTACAATTATGTATCAACGAGTGAAACATTTTGACTGTGCCTACCCCGGAAGGGAACGGCGTGACGGGTATGTATGTATGTATGTTATATTTATCCTGGCATACCCAAGATTCACTGCCATTCAATGAAGTGGGGAGGGGGACACTTATGTACACTTCCACTCGTAACAGTTATGATCTCAAAAGGCTCTTTACCAATTTAAAAGACAATAACATGTACCATTAATTATTTTTATGTGCAAAAACCGCTCACACATTCCCCCAAAACTATAGTTCAAAACATATTCACCTAGTGAAGTTATGGATTATTATCCTTGATACTGTAACGGTAATTCCCAGATACGCGTCTTGCATAGAAGTCGCGGCGCGAAGCCTTTTTGAAATGCGCGCGGGCCTACGGCTCCGGCTTGACGGGCTGACAATACATGCTACGGTGGGTAGGAGAAGTGCAATTGCTTTTTTCATCTGTCAGCCAAGTGGTTTTGGAAAGGGGGTGGGCCCACTTGATAAAAGGCAACGCATCTAGGGTTCTAGCTCTCTACTTCTCTTGCTCGCTCACTAACTACATTGACTTGTGAATCAGCCTGTGAATCAGACTTGTGACAGTTCGCTCAAGACGCCTTGAACAAGACAACGGCATCGGGGAAACAGACGGCGAAGCTGCCAACGGAGGACGGAACACACTTAGAGGAGGACAGCAGTTTGCTGCTGGGAAAGGAGGCTTGTACCGACGACCAGACCGCAGCGGGTCCACGCCGCACCAAGGAGTTGCCGCACCGCTGCTACGCACCAAGTAAAATCTCCCGACCCACATCCTCTAGGGAACAAACGTCCCGTGTGTCCAATCTCCGACCCCGTTACTGCAGTGATTCCCATAGTTTGCGTGAGAAAACACGCCGTGTTTGAGAGAGAGAGAGAGAGAGAGTATTTCACCTCATCAATTTAGCTTCAGCTTACTCATTTGAAATTGTGATAATTTGGGCTAAATTCTCCCGTCTCACTAGGCCACGGACATGACCCAAGTAAAAGACGTGGAGCTCATGTAAAATCATTACATTTCATTTCTCAACTTTGTAAAGTAAAACTGTCCAATATTTTCCAGTATAAAGGGTATTTTTTTCATTTGATTATTTTTTACAACCTCTTGATCATCTTATTACTAAAACGCATTTATGTTTCGTAACTCGTTCACCCTCATCCCTCATTAGAATTAAATATTGCTACCAGTGCTAAAATTTTGTGTACTTGTTCTTTTTGTTGTAATAAATTCCATAAGTGTTGCAAAGCTACGTGTGAGTCGTCAATTAAGCCGCAGCCCTGAGCCCGTCGTGTGTGGTAGCACTCGGAAAAAGATCGCACGCTCCGAAAAAAATTTAGACATCGTGTCTACCGTACCCGTCACTATACGGTTGCGAGGTCCCTCCATTATTTAAATACAGCCTCCCGGGATATCCTCAGTTTCGCAGCAGGTTAGATTTTCTTTACTTCATCTATGGTGTCCTAATTTGAGGAAAAAGGGGGGGATTCCGACGCCGGCCGGTCACATTAATTGAGACTGGACGCTCCGTCACTGCCGCGTGTTCCCACCTGTCTGGACGGCAATCCCGAAAGAGGGGAGTGTGTTCTGTCACAATACCTACATCTATCAATCGGCATACAGGCACTTTCGTCTGCGTACATGGACAAACCACTACCCACATTCATGCTGAATAAAAAATACTAGGTAATCTCCCACAGAGAGCCACAGAGTAGTGAAACACGTCGTGCCAGCAAATAAATCAGTGGGATATATTCAAATATTTTTATTCATCATGAGTATAGACAACTTCCACCAATTGCAGCCTGATACAGTAAAATTCATCATCTTTAACAGAGACGATACCAGACAGAGGTCAACTGCAGAGGAGTACACAAAAGAAGAGTTCAATTATGTAATCGTAGAACTACCTTTTACTTGTGCGAGATGGGGTCACAAGAATTTGCTTTGAGAAAAGGACAATGAGTTTTAGCACCAACGTAATATTTAGTTCTCTTTAGAGCGCTGTAAAGCATCTACAAACGTAAGTGTAATGATGCTTTCGGTTACTAATGTGGATGTATTCAGTTACCATGTAGAAAATTAGGATGTCAAAATTAGATCCACATCCAGGATACATAAAAGTTCTTTGCCATTTAACCAAAGGTTATAACGAATCCAAATTTAATAAGCTGTGGTTAGTTACACATTGAAGTATTCCTTGAATTCAAGCGATACTCTCTAGTGGGAAATAGTTACATTTTTCCGCATTGAATCATTCCTTATACATAGACTCAAACTAATTTTTTAAGGTGATTCATTCACCTCGTTATGAAAAGTTCGTCCTCATTGTCATAAAATTGTCACATTTCTCCAAAAGAACAGGTAATGAAGTTTTTTTGGAACAGCAAACTTAAGACTAGAGGTAATTTTTCGATGATAATTATACACATGCGAAGCTTCAAACTACACTCTATTCATTCACACATTTTCATAATTTTCTCATAGGTAAACCTCAATATTTTAATTTTCTGGGCAAAAGCTAACGAAATTAGACAACGAACAAATAGTTTATCACAGCACTGGTTCGAATAAACCAACACAAACCAGATTACTCGATTTAAAAAAGTAATCAAAAGGTCTGGCAGTTAATTTTTAAGGGGAACGAAGAGAAAAATGTGTAAACTACGCCAGTAAAAGAACAGACGATAGAATTTAATCTTCTCGGAGCTAAATTAAACATTAAAAACGCCCTGATGGATTTTCACTCTCATATCTTGTCAAACTTTTCCAAACCACTTTCGGGTCTTCTTTAGACATTTGATTAAAAATTGATGCTCTTCTTTCATGGCTATTTGAATTTTGATTAGAGATCCTGATGAAGATTCATCCACTTTTCTCTCATCTCCCTTGGTTTCGAACGAGCATTTTTCAGCGCACTTTTTTTTTACTTTTCCAATTTACGCATCCCATGAAACTTTTATTGATATCGCGACTAATTTGGGAACGGCCTAAATTAATAAAAATGAAATATTCCGCGGGATGCCAGGCTTCCGGCTTATAAAAACACCATCTGGCGTCTCAGTGATTTGGAGAGGAAGAGAGAGACAAGTGAAGGTAGATGTACAGCTGAGTGTGCTTCATAAATCAATCCACTGCGTTTCTAACACAGTGAACCATATTTTTTTCAATAAATCCTGCAACCGTGGAATAAAAACTTCACATTTCATCCAGTCACTCGCCAAAAATCAATCAGACGGTAAAAATCTGATTTAATTTTTATAAGTTTTGCCTATCTCACAAATATTTGAAACAAATTATTAATGTACATTTTGTAATTTACAATACTCAGTCTGACAGTTACACCTCTTTGAAGGACTCTCAATCGATTGAGGAATTTTACACTAGGCACAGATGGAGGAAGTGACCAAATAAATGACCAAAAATGTTGGCTTTTAATCCCATTTAAAGAGCACTAAATATGGTGCAAGGGATATGTTATGCGTTTTTACGTTATTTGGAGATTGAAATACTTAAGAGAAATGTATTTCCTGAAATAGATCCAATTTAATTGTTTTATATCATGCTTAATATAACTAAAAATACTATCATAATTTCTCATAAGTTTTCTATTCAATGAATCTAATTAAAAATATACCATAATACGTTTTAGTCACATAACGTTCTATTTTCCTCAGCCATCGATACTTGAAGAAAATTGTCGATTTTGAATCACACAAATTTCTCTCTCGTTTAAAAATATGGTCATGGTCAACTGCTCTTGTTTGATTATTCGATTTTAATGCCAATATTTTTATGCATACTGATATAAAAAGATTATGTGAACTGGATGAAAAAACCTATAAATATTTATATCCTTGAATAGAAATAATACATATTGTTAAATAAAATTTCCGACCCCTATGAAATCCACGGTTAAATTTACAATGCTAACTTTGTGATAAACTTCTTGAGGTGAGGTTGACGGAGAGGAGGACTAATGTGGAAGTGTTTGAGATGGCGGTCAAGGAAAGGAAACTTATGAATGAAATTCCAGACCGGCAGAGTAGGTGGCTGTAGGATGTAACAAGGGGCAATGGGTTGCTTAAGAATGAAATAGAGGGAAGAATGCTGGGCAAGCGAGGAAAAGGATGGAAGAGAATAGCTTTCATGGACGGGATGAAGATGGGTAGATCGTATGCTGAAGCGATAAATGATAGACTAGCGCAAGATATATTCCGGAAATTGTCTAAAACCGAGAGGAGATTCTCTGGTATTCAACAAAACCGACCTTTACCGGTAGAATACTTTTAAAAAGTTTGTTATTTTTCGTCTTTTCTAACTACTCAACTTTTGTTAAACAGCAAAATACAGATATGCAATTCGTATCTGTATCTTTATGTCTGTTATTATAATAGAGAGAAAAATGCCATTCAAATTTCAAATTTTGGGCACTTGATACAAATAAAACTCTACTGTCTGTCGAAGTCTCTTTACGCAATTCATCGACGACAGAGGTGACTGATGGCGACTATGTACCCTCCATTCCATTTATTGACACAAATGACACCTATCGGTCGTATCATCTAATTGCCACTAAACCGACGACTTGGAATAGGTGTACCGCGAGTATCTTAGGTAAAAGTGAGCTTCACTGATTCATTGGCTAATATTTGCATGGCTAAGTGCTTTAAAGGTTGGTATATGAGAAGATACCGCATGCTGGCGCGAATCGATTTGTAGTAATGTGGGATAAGGGGAGAAATGAACTTTTGGGAGAAAGGATGTCGACGACAGAGACAGAACGCGCGATGCTGAGGAGGATTAGGGAATAATGTTTTCATGGAGAGTACCTACATCAAGTTTTTCGATATCTCAATTTTTCACCGATCCGGATTTCATTTTAAATTTAGTTACGTTTTCGAGTGGGCAACCTGCTACACAACAATTATTTTCACAGAGTTTATTGCTTTCCTGAAGCTCTGCCGGTAACCACTCCGCTCCTTTGACTGACATAGGAAAGTTAAAACTGAAAAGAATAGTTCAGCAAAGTAAAAATATTGGTTGATTTCCGGGTTGCCTACCGAAAATCCCCTGAAATTTTAAACGAAATCTGGAACGGTAAAAATTTGAGATATGGAAAAGAATTTTTGATATTGATATTGAGATATTGACGTGGGTCAGGACGTAAAATAAGTTTCTTTAAGGACTTCTCATTTGTTCTAAAGAGGTATGCAGCAGGCATTATAGTGAGAATTATCAGAGCCAGTATTAACCTCAGTTTTTCCATGCCTTCGCCCACTCCGAAAGGAAATGGAATAATATGCATGTAAAAGTGCCCTCGTCCGGTCCCTAATGCTTGCGGTGTTCGAGACCTTGTACTACCGGCATAAAACTGAATGTATCTAAAATTTAGGACCTCAGTAAGTGGACTTAACGAGCTAATTCACTCGGAGAAACATGTGGGATTCAATTAATGATGAAAATTGAGTGCAATATTCAAGCAATATTTACATACAGATATAATCTATATGATTCCCTAAATCTATTACAGGCCAGGGATATTAACGAAAAGAAAAGCAATTTTATCATTATATTGAGGCAGCTTGTCCTTAGAAAAATGTATGTCCTTACTCTCACGTTAGCATAAACAATCTGCTTAAATTTCATAATTCTAGCCTGCCATTACGTTTTAAGCTTTAGCACTCGATAGTGATTAAGGAGAGGATGATGTACTAGAAGGGAAAAGGGGGAGAAAAAAGTTGCAATTTTGGCCACCTTGAAGGTGGCCAAAAGCTGGTATGTATGAATAGCATAAGATTATGATGTTATAGGACTTTCAGTGGTTCGCGTAATATATAACAGCAAACAAATTTTATGGCTAGGAGCACGATGATTAATTCCACTGGCTTTGGAGGCAACAGGGTTAAGCCCCTACCCGCTAACCCTGAGGCCGCGATTTCGAGACATTTTTGGATTTTTTCATACCGTCTAGGGCATGGTTGTATGCGTTCATGCGCTGTTGATTAAGAAATTCCTGAAAGGACTAATCATCAGCATCCAGCAAACAAAAGTAGGTTTCCGGCATGTCTCTACTATATTACCCTCTCAGTCAACCACTTAATCTATACTTCGCTCTCACTTAGAGATCCTTTGTAGTGAGCCTCATGTGTTCCATTCTTGACCTTCTTCAGAAATTCTTTCCATTCATTTTCCTTCAATACGGTTTTACTACTCTGCTGTGTCAACTAATACACCCATTTGTAAATTTTCATCTCCTTCTTCGGAGAGTGCGCTTCACTGCGCTTGTTTCATCTTCGACTCTTCGTAGGACTTCTTTGTTGGTGGTTCTTTTTGATATAAATAAGAAACGACATCTACTTACTGATAGATTTAAATTATAACTTTCCAATTAATAGTTGTAATGGAGTAAGTTATTAATGAAAACTGAGAAAAAGTGCAATTGCTGTTTTCGTCGAAGACGGACTTCCACTAAATTACGCCTGGATCTGTTAAACTCTTAGATCTTCAACGATCTACGGCAGCACCACATCTTGATTAGACTGCACATTTGGGAAGGCGAGCGCCAGCTAAAGTCATTTGCGCTGTAGGGCACAGGTAAGGGAGAAAGGGTGGATGGAAACCCGGCGTCGGCATTAGGCACTTAACATAAGGCACCAAGGGGACCACGGGTTAACGTGTCATCCGACAGATAGAGTACTGCACTTGAAGTGCCCTCCACAAGACACTCAAGTAAGGATCGGGTTTTCTCTGAAAAACGTCCTCTTCTGCAGGGATTTGAACCCTGGCCGTCGCCGTATGGTTAGCCAGTACTCTAGCCACCACACCAACCTGTTCCCCCATTCAGTAATTTATCTCAATCTTTTCTGCAATGCAGGTGCTATTGTCATAATATTACAGTCATGTTAGATCATTTTAAAATAGGGTTACTTTCAGGTTAATTTAACCAATTAAAAAGCTACTCAAATAAAAATATTTAAATGAATGGGTGGGAAAATAAAAATTCCTCATTTAAAGCATTTTCCGTAACTTTTTACCATTCACCATGCTCGCTGCTTGATTTTAACTTTAAATTTGTGGTAAAATAAACTTTGATTTTCATTGGAATATTTTCGAAACGGGGGTTTTTCGTTGTCATGAAAACGACAGTTTCTGAACAGGCCTTTTCTTTCTTTTTCATTGTTCTTTCATCCAGTCCCTCCCTCAGCTCCACAGCGTCTTGCTTTCTTTCTTTCGAGTCACCCACCGGAAACACACAGAGAAAAATCCCCGCCGTCATTCTAGCCCGCTGCTCGGAATGATGGCTCTGCCGCTCCGTGGCATTTCTCACGGGGACCCTCCGCTCCCGCTGCACGCAATCTCTTCCTTCCGAACGGGGAACCGGTGCGACTTATTACCGCCATGATTCTCCTTCCTCACTCACCCGGCACCAGATACGAAGCCATTAGGACGGGCCGTGGGACTCTGAGAAATAATTTTTTCCCTCTCTGCTCGCTCTCCGGCGTGCCTCTAGTTGAGATGGCTTCACCCATTCGAACTTGCCGAAATAATAGGTACGTTAGACGAAATAAATTCGCTACCATGCAATTCCTTCATTCAGAGAGGTGTGAGGGGAGGTTGGGGGGCAAAATCGTTAGCCTGAAAGTCAAAGGGTACTATATTTAATTGAAACTTCGACTTGGATGTTGCGACTCAGCACTGCCTGCGAGCGAATTATCAGTTGTTTAGTTTTATTAATATAATTTTTTTAGAGGATCATAATTATTTTTCGAATTATATTCCCTTCCATACAATTCCTTGAGTCTAGGAAGAGGGGGGGACTCAAATTATTAGCCAAAACGTCAAAGGGAAGTATATTTAATTTAAAGTTTGACGTAAGGTGTTGCGTTCCAGCGCTACCTGCGAGCTAATAATCAGTTGCTCAGTTTTATTAATATTATTTTTTTAAAGGGCCACAGTAATTCTTCGAATTAAATTCGCTACAAATTCCTTGAGTCTAGGGGGAGGTGGGCCCAAATCTTTAGCCCAAAAGTCAAAGGGCACTATATTTAATTGAAAGTTTGAAGTAAGGTGTCGCAATTCTGCGCTGCCTGCAAGGAGATGATTAGTGGCCTAGTTTTATGACTATTATTTTTTTAAACGTTTAGACATTTTACAAATTAAACTCGTTCTTATGCAATTCCTTCAGCTAAAGGGTCTTCCTGCGAGTTGATGATTAGTCACTCAGTTTAATTACCCCTATTTTTATAAAAGGTAATAATATTTTTTTATATTAAGTTCGCTCCTACACGATTCATTGAGTTCAGGGGTGTGGGATCCAATCATTGGCCCAAATCAGGGGCGGGGGGGGGGGAATCGTTAGCCCGAAAGTCAAAGGGCACCATATTTAATTGAAAGTTCGACGTAAGGTGTCGCAAGTCTTTGCCACCTGAATGGATTACAGGTTATTTTTATAAATATTATCTCATCAATGGTTCACAATAATTAAAATTAATTAATTTGCCCTCATGCATTTCTTTCAGGGTAGGGGCGCTCATATCGTTAGCGCAAAACTCAAAAGGCACTATATTTAATTGAAAGCTTGACGTCAGGTGTCGCAGTCAAGTGCTGCTTGCGAGCTGATGATCATTTGCTGAATTTTATTATTAATATTTTTTGAAAAAATTTACCTTATTTTTACAAACGAAGATAAAATATAATTTTATGTTCACGTCAGAGTATGTATTGTAATTTTCAATATTACTTCTCCACAGCTTCTCTTATGTAACGGGCATAAACTCACAATTTTTTCTTCCGAAAAGTTAATAAGAGATTGATGGAATTACACGGTACTGATAACTCAAAATCACCGCTCAGTAAACTCAAAACAATAATGATAATACGCTTCCGGGGGAATCTGTCACTCGAAATGACGATGGACTACTCAAATATCGAGAAAAATATCGCAAAATTCAGTAAAGTGGATCAGCTGAAAAGACCACCAATCACTAAAGTCTGCGATGATTTTAATCGGCATGAATGTAGTTCTGTAACATGAAAAGATAATCTAAAGTTGACGCTACATAATATCAATTTTTATCACCCATCCTCTCATTTGCTTTCGAGCAGGTATCTACTCTCAGTACTTTGAGGTTAGAGGCATGATGTCATACAAATTACACAAAAAAATACCCTGATGAGGATGAGGATGAATGTATGATAACACTTGATGATTCAAATGAAGATGAACAACGTGAAATACATACATCAAACAACAAAACAAAAAGGTGAATGCAAGATACTTTTCCCCCTTCCAAAAGATGTGATACAATTTACAAAGAAAAAAGAAATGACTCTAGGCAACCGTTCAGATGTGCCCGAAAATAAAGTTTCTTGAGCACCAATGGTTCACTGTCTAATTCTTTTCAGCACTGGGTCAAACGTTTTGTGAGGGCAAGATGCGCGGGGGCAAAGAGGCAAGAGATTCAGATCTCGTGACTGGGAAAGTGAGAGTTTATCTGGATAACCAGGACGATGGACGGGTCGCTAACTGCGACGTTCTTACTGATTTCTGTCGATGCAGGAATTGTTGAAGCCGTCAGTGGAGTCACTGCTCGGATCTCCACAACCGCGGCACCAGGAAACAATCCTCTCCTGCATCGGCGAAGAACACGGCCGTCACTCGTCTGCTTCACTCTCTGCTCCTCCAGAACTTTCTTTGCTGTCCCGTCCTCCACCAGCATAAGCCTCGTTTATTCGGGAGGGCGATGGCTATCATGCACCTCGCGGGACTTCCGGCAATCTTTCTCCTTCTCTGGTTTCCACTGTCTGTCTCTCTGTGGTTTTCTCCCTCCTCTCTCCTCGTGGTTTTTCCCTCCCGAAGCACATTCACCGGGGCTTTTTATACCCCTTGGGAGGGGTAGTCACCCGTCGAAGGAGGGTTTATGGTGAGAGGGGGTTAGTGTAGGCACACCGGGGATAAAGTGGGCCCCTAGGTAGCCCTAGTTAACTGAGGACACCACCCCGTCAGGATTCACCTTGACACTCACTCGAAAGCACCGTACCACCAAGCAAATGCACTCAAATGCAAAAACACCTCGGACCAACGCTCGATCAACCCTAGCTCGAGCCGTCACATTGCCCCCCAGCGTGAACGAATTTTTTTTCCGGGGTGAAACGGTCCGGAGAAAAGAAATGAGTTCACGCTTACGCGAGCAAACGAAAAAGTGCCCAATCGGCACACAACAAAAAAAAACAAATTATTGCCTGTACGGTATTAAAGAATACGCGTTGAAGATTCCCTGAGAAGAACCTTCTGCGTCAACAAGAGAATAGGCATTCGAGCCGACAAGACCAGAGATCCTAAATGGACCCGAGAATAAGTGAAAAAATTTATGAAATAAGCCAAATTTGGCGTCGGACACTTAAGGAGTCCTTAGGAGAACCAGGTCATCCACTCGGAAGGGAGGATAGGTCCCTTTTTGAAAGTTTTTCCTAAGTTTCTCGGCCTTCTTGAGATTTTGAGTAGCGAAGTGCATAATCACTTCCTTACCAAGAGAGCGGTCCTCTGGAACGATTAACCCGTCCGGAAATCGGTTCGGCGGCTTGTGCCCGAAGTGTGCCTCTATAGGAGTCAACTGGGTAGACTCTTGTACCACTTCGTTGAACCAACGGTTCACTAACGGTAAAATTTCCGTCCAACTGCGGTGTGCTCGGCTACAATAGACCCGTAACACACGGGAAAGTTCTTTCATAGACCTTTCGCTTGGATTAGACTGTGGGTGGCGAATAGACGAGTATATCGGTTTAATTCCTAATTCAGACAATTCGACCTTCCACATATCACTGGTGAACATTGTTCCATGATCAGATAAAATCATAGCAGGGACACCGCATAAGGGAAAGAATTTATTTTTTAAACAGTCTAGACAATTTTTTGCTTTTGGTTTGTTCAGAGGGTAAACTTGTATGAACTTCGAGAATACGTCAATACAGACGAACACGTAACGGTTTCCTCCTTTAGATTTCGGCAGTGGCCCATAAAGATCCACAGCTACCAGTTGATTTGGCCGTTCGGGAATTATATTGGCCATTGGGCCCTGAAAGTTCCGTGAAGGGTACTTCCTCCGTTGACAAAGGTCGCATTTTGCCACCTGCCGTCTGATTTCCCTGTCCATGTTTGGCCAATAGTATCTAGCTTTCATTAGTGCGGCGATTTTCTTACCGCCAAAATGTGCATAATGAAAATGCGCGTAATTCACGACGCGCTCCCTAATTTCTTTAGGCAGCCACACTCGATAGCGAATTTGCCCGTCTGACGTGGTATGTTTTTTAAACAAAATCCCCCCTTGCAGGATAGCTGAACTATATATATATATATATATATATATATATATATATATATATTTATAATAATAAAAAAAGGTGTCACAGGCGTGACTGGCAGTTACACATAGAACACAATAAAAGAAAAACTCACAGATATTTTTATATATTCGGCGGACACAACCGCCTTCCTCAGAAATAAGAAGGTGTGAGTACCTTCTTATTTCTGAGGAAGGCGGTTGTGTCCGCCGAATATATAAAAATATCTGTGAGTTTTTCTTTTATTGTGCTCTATGTGTAACTGCCAGTCACGACTGTGACACCTTTTTTTATAATATCTGTGCTAGATACAGATATTATAGCTAGATATGCACAGATATTATAAAAAAAGGTGTCACAGTCGTCAATTATATATATATATATATATATATATATATATATATATATATATATATATATATATATATATATATATATATATATATATATATATATATATACTCATATAAATGTTTATACAGAAAGGTAGAAAGAAAGTGGATAGGAACACGTAAAATTTACAAAGACAATGGTGGTGTGAAGATGAAATGATGGCCGATTCCAAGCAGAAAAAATTCGACTGGACCGGGAATCGAACCACGGACCTTTGGATCTTAGTTTCTTAGTAGACTGGGTAGCTTGGTGGTCTGAGCATTGGACGCGAAATCCAAAGGTCCGTGGTTCGATTCCCGGTCCAGTCGAATTTTTTCTGCTTTGAATCGGCCATCATTTCATCTTCACACCACCATTGTCTTTGTAAATTTTACGTGTTCCTATCCACTTTCTTTCTACCTTTCTGTATAAACATTTATATGAGTATATTTGCCGCTGTGCGGTCTGTGTGAATGAGTGAACGATTGTATGCCCTGAACGGGTCATTTCCTACTTGGGTTAGCGTACCCCGAAACGCCTGTTCTATATCTTTCACCACTGTCTGTGTGCTTGAGTTATTCTTTCATTTCGCCTTCTGTGTATGTCATTCCTTCTCTGCCGGTGGGTGATAAGCAGCCCGCGCGCCATCTATTGGCCGCTCTCGTGGGTCATGCCCTGGGGAGTGTTTGTTCATATAAACCCCCCGCCGATTCCAGCAGTTTCTTAGTAGACTGGGTAGCTTGGTGGTCTGAGCGTTGGACGCGAAATCCAAAGGTCCGTGGTTCGATTCCCGGTCCAGTCGAATTTTTTCTGCTTGGAATCGGCCATCATTTCATCTTCACACCACCATTGTCTTTGTAAATTTTACGTGTTCCTATCCACTTTCTTTCTACCTTTCTGTATAAACATTTATATGAGTATATTTGCCGCTGTGCGGTCTGTGTGAATGAGTGAACGAATATATATATATATATATATATTTCGTATCCCCTCCCATTATTCCTCCCTCCCTCACTTCCTTCCAACCAATCACTTCCCTCAAAAACCAACCACCCTCCTAAGCAGACCCTCTACCCTCAACTCCAGTGTGACACTCTTCAGTTGTGATTTTCTCCCGCTGAGGAAGGGTTCTCACCCGAAAGCTTCCGAGAGCAGTGGACACCGGCGTCGCCATGGATCGCCTTTCTGTGAGTGTCCACTGATATACCTATCTATCCATCCCCAACCTCAACGCCTTGTTGCTAGCTTATATATATATATATATATATATATATATATATATATATATATAAATACGTTGATGGATTGGAGTCAGCCATGCGGCGATGAACACACGATGTGGATAGGATGGAGGAGATAGACACACAAAAAAAAAAAAAAAAAAAAAAAAAAAAAAAAAAAAAAAAAAAGAGACGATCACACTTACATAGCTAGCTTTCGGAACTAGTCCGTCTTCAAGGCGTATCACGGAACAAATGTCGTGTGCGCTGGTGAGGATAGGGGTAGGAGGGGCGGTAGGTTAGGGGAGTGGGGATGGGGGAAGGGGAAGGGGTTTTTCCCAGCGGTTGACGAACGGTTCTTGAAAAGGGGAAATTTTTACCAGCTCGTGTCTTGGCCGGAGAGAGCGGAAGGGGTCCCAGTGAGGGTGGAGGGGGGAGAGGGAAGGGAAGGGGGTAAATGGAAAACAACGGGGAGCGTGCGATTAATGTATTTTATTTAATCCGGGCGCGGCGTACGATTTTAGCAACCAGATTATGGCCAGCTCCTTCTGGCGCACTTCAATTAACGGGGCGTCCGGGGGAAGGGAGATCAATATTGCCACCTCAAAGCACTTGTCAAAGGACAAGCCATGCTTCCGCACATGAGTAGGGACGGGGAAAGTGGAAGATGGGTCTTTACAGGTGCACCGATGGTTATTCATTCTAATATTAAGGGGTGTAATACATTCGCCCACATAAAAACCGGGACATAGTTTACATTGTAACACATAAACTAAGTTGTGGGAGTCGCAAGAGCCGGAGGCTTTGATGTCGAACGGCGTCTCTGTGTTAGGACTCTGAAATGAGGATAGGGGGCGAAACATGTTGCACGTTTTGCACCGTGGTTTGTTGCATCTCTGTGTGGTGGGACGGGGAGTGTCATTCGATGTACCCTCTCGCGAAGAATTGGAGCGAAGAAGATTGGCTAAGTTAGGTGGACGTCTGAAACATACTGTGGGGCATTTGGGTAGGAGATTGGCTGTCGATCTGTTAGTATCTAAAATTGGGAATAAGTCTTTGAGGATGGTCTTGAGTTTTTGGACGCCAGGAAAATATGTGATGTGAAGATTTAGGGCGTCCAGGGGGGTGTCTTTTTTACGTGGGGTGAAATTAGCAGAGGAGGGTAAAATACGTTTTTTTAGAAGTGGCTCGGGATAATTTCTATTGGATAAAGAATTGTGAAGCTTATCAAGGTATTCGTGAAGTTTTTCTTTGGAGTTGCAAATCCGGTGGCCACGGATCGACAGCGAATAAGGAATTGAGTGCTTAGTGTGTTTGGGATGGCAGCTGTTGTAATGCAAATACAGTTGTTTGTTGGAGGGCTTGATATGGACCGAAGTCTCAAAGGTGTTATTATTTGTGATGGAAATGTCTACGTCGAGAAAGGTGATTTGAGAAGGAGAAGTGGCCGATGTGAAGCGAATGGATGAGAACTGATTTAGAGATTTGAGGAAGTTCGCTAGGGTATCCTCGCCGTGGGTCCATATGATGAAAATATCATCAATGAATCTAACCCAGAGCTCCGGTTGTAATTCCTGGGTGGCGAGGAAATCACTTTCGAGCTTTCCCATGAAGAGATTGGCATAAGAAGGGGCCATTCTTGTGCCCATAGCCGTTCCCTTGGCTTGAAGAAAGAAACGCCCATTGAAAGTGAAGGCGTTGCGTTTCAGAATGAATTCAACTAGCTTGATAAGGAAGTTGGTGGAGGGAATTCTAGGGTGATTTCTTCTCGAAAGGAAATGGGATATGGACTCTAGACCTTCATGGTGAGGAATCGAGGTGTACAATGAAGTAACATCCACCGTAGCCATGATGACGCTTTTGTTGGAGGGAATATTTACTGCTTTCAGGATGTCTAGGAAGTGATAGGAATCACGAAGGAAGGAAGGGAGTTTAGCAACTATAGGCTGCAGGTGATAGTCCACGAAGGCCGATATGCGCTCCGTTGGGGAATTGCAGTTGGAGATGATAGGGCGTCCGGGGACGCCTTCTTTGTGTATTTTGGGAAGGAGATAGAAATACGGGGTTTTGAAGTGAGTGGGCGAGAGAATATTGATGTCGGACTTGGACAGTCCTTCATCAGGGCCTGTTGAAATTAAGAAGTCATGTATTTCCGCTTGATACGCCGCAGTTGGATCCTCTGTGAGTGGGAGATAGGAAGAAACATCACCGAGTTGTCGCATTGCTTCGGCGACATAATCCTCCCTATCTTGAACCACAACGGTTGATCCCTTATCCGCTTTACTGATGGTAATGTTGGGATTGCGGCGGAGGCGACTGAGAGATGACAATTCCTCTCTGTTAAGGTTTGGGGCAGGAGTGAGGGAATTGAGAAATTGAGGATCTGACACACGATTTAAAAGTTGGTTGCAGAATACCTCGATTGGGTGATTATTGGCCAAAGGTTTAGGTTCATAGTTGGATTTAGGACGAAATTTGTTGATGGCGGGGTTTAAATTTGAAGTGTGGCCGTCGTTTTGTTTCCAAAAGTGCCGCCATTTCAGGTTTCTGCAGAAACTGATGACATCCGAGAGTAATTGTATATGATTGACTTTGGGAGTCGGTGAGAAAGTGAGTCCTTTACTTAAAACAGAGACATCATTCTTAGTGAGTGCAGTAGAGGAAAGGTTGAGAACATCTGACTCTTGCCCTCCGTCTATACTATATATATATATATATATATATATATATATATATATATATATATATATATATATATATATATATATATATATATATATATATATATATATATATATATATATATATAATTTTTACCAATCATGGCCCAAACAGGAGTTATTTAGTTTATATCAGCGGTTACAACACAAATTTATTTCACGAAATAATTAGCTTTGGAAATCGTTATCTATGCCACGGGTAACCACACCGAAGTTATTTGTTCAACTATCTAATATAAACTGAAATTGATTTTTTGATGCATCCGATTGAAAGATAAGCGATAGGATATATTTCTCCAATTATTAAGTTCAATCCGGAAAAAGTGAGTCATATATGTAAAACGTCATTTTCAAAAAGAATTTTACGGGTAAAGGTACGTTTTGTTAAATGTCAGAGAATCTCCTACCGGTTTTCTACACTTTAGTGGTCTACCTCCACGTAGTATATCATTTTTCGCATCAGCATACGATCTAACATTCTTCATCCCTTCTATGAAACCAATAGGCCTTCTTCCTATTCCCCGCTTCCTCAACATCCTTTATTACTTTCTTGAGAGCCTATTTACAACGCCCCTTATTACATCCTCCAGCCACTTACTCCGCTGATTTAGAATTTAATTCAGAAGTTTCCTTTCCTCGCCCACCATCTCAAGCACTTCTTTGTTTGTTTACTTCTCCGGCCACCTCAACTTTTCCATCCTTCTACACACGACCTTCTTCCTTCATCAAATGCCTGCAGCCTATTATCGTATTACTTTCTGAGGGTCCACGTTTCTGCCCCATACATGGTTACGCTCAATATCATGCTCTTCACCAGCCTCTTCTACAGGTCCTTACCCAATGCTCCTGTCATCATCTCCCTTCTGTAACTAAACCCCTCCTTAGCTAACGCTATTCTCTTCCGTATGTCTTTGCTCCTATGTCCGTATTCTTAAAGTGGCGGAGATCAAATCATCAGATGAAAGAACAACACTGTCAATAGATCAAATAAACGTAGAAAAATACGATGGTGGACTACACATGTAAAAATTTGGAACAACAAATAAATGCAATTATACGTGAAAGCATGAGGATAAAAAACTATTCAGTCATCCTGTCATTTAAGATTTCAACTTCTGATGTACGCCGAATCATGCATTTTAGCCTATAGAAGTTGGATATGCCAGTGAGAATGAAAAGTATAATGGTAATCCATGGGCCAAAGATATACATAGCAATTCACTATTCACCCCGCATGATAGGTTGCTGTAAACATCTGTTACAGTACCAAAACTCGTCCTCTGTGCAGCTACCATAAGCTATATACTGAGGGCCTAGGTGGAATAAGTACGAAAGCGATTGGAATACATATGTCACTTTCAATGATTAAAACGACGACAAAAAAATGAAACAACTAAGCGCCGTGTTTGTCTTTGTCTGCACACTCCTTTGTGTGTGGAGAATAATTAATGAAAGTTTTAGCAGCTTAATTCTGTTTTTTGCCGATCGTTCGTCTCATGTTTCTTTTAATAAATTCACACCATTATGCCGCAAAGAGTAGGAATGCCGGGACGTTGATGTCAGGATTTTTTTTGTAGCACCGCCGCTCGCCGTCGGGTGAAAGTTTGATACCTGCGGTAATCGATGGGAGAATTTGAGACAATGGCAATTTGATCGAGGGGTCTGAATGCTGAGAGATGGAGGAATGAATAAAAAAAAAGACAGCACACCCCTTTTGCCGAATCCACCCGACCGAATCTACGAGAGAGGGGAGCTGAAAACCCTTTGAGGCATGACAAAGTAAAAGGACGATGGGGAAATTAATCGAAAACCATATTGAGAGGCGAAGGAATGCGACCCTCTGGACTGAATGACTGGCAGGCTGAAGCTGGTTGATCCATTTAGCGTGGGGCAGGTTTTGCGGGAGAGAAAGGCGGCGGCTTAACGGATGACGGGGTTAGCACAGACAGAAGAGCGGGAATGCGGTGAATATAATTTCTCATCGAAAACATTTTCTCACGATGATGGCAACGAAACAACTCACCACCATAAAAGCGAATGCGAATTCAACTGAGCGACTAGGATGAATGCCAGCTGGCCCATAATGCTTCAATAAAGGCTTCATTTAAAAAAGCATGACTGATATATCGTGGGGAACACTCACAAAAAACATATGCGGCACAGCATTTAGGAAACTAGGTTTTTTAAGGGTATAATAGGAAGGTCCTCGGGTGAAAAAGTAAAAGAGAGATTCTATTTTGCTCTGGTCAGGCCAAACTTCGAATACGCCGTGAGCATTTAGGGCCCTCGTCATTAAGATTTTATAAAAAAATATAAAATACAAAGAAAAGCAGCACACTTTATCAAAAATTGCTAAGAGCGAACATAGCGTTTCGCAACTTAAACGGATTAAGGTAGGAGCCCCTAGAGATAGAGAGGAAGCTACATGCTACGCTTACGTTGCTTGAGAAATTCAGAACTGTTGCATTTCAGAGCGACACAGAATATTATCATGACGCCTCACTACGACAATAAAAGAAAGATCCATTGCCGAACAGATAGGTACAGAAACTCGTTCTTTCCGCGCACAATAAGCGATCGCAATAAAAACTGAGCTCCACTTAATACACTCCTACAATACACGTCACCATTTCTCTTCCCAAACCCCTGTAAGGGGTCAACTCTCTACACGGCCGATATTTTCTGTGACGGAATGGATTCCACATAAATCTAAGCAATGTTAATTTTCCCTCGTTTCCGAGGTCATCTCCTTATGTGGCAATTCACTCATGGGTTTATTAGTGGCCGCTTCATACAGGTTTTACTGTATTTCCCAAATATTTCATGCGAAAATGAAACTTTTGGCAGTGTTTTACGAAGAAAATGTGATATTTTCATAATGCAGAAGATTCCGAAGTGTAAAATGACTTTTAAGTGTCTGAACTTCAAAAAAATATTGATATCTATTTCCCCTTTGCACATTCATACTATAAGCAAACAAACTAGAGCAAAACATCTTTATGTTCCTTAAGTCATTTGCCTGAAGACGTGATTACTATCAGGACGAAGAACAATTCTGAGGAATGTGAGTAGATTTAAAGCTGATAGTGCAATCAGTAAAGTATATTTTTAAACATAAAACTTCAGTGAACGAAATAGTTGTTATCTACACGTAAAGACTACACATTCATATTCTCTTGAAATATGGGTTTTAATTTATAATGGTTTCGATTGCTGAGGCTTTCTAATGGTTTTAGGTTCTATGGTTTGGAATCCCTTGGGCTGGTTCTCTTGGGCGCCATATTTGATATTTGTCTACTTAAATCTAGGTGTGATGTCTCCCTCTTCCTTTCACTCAGGGTTCAATAAATGAAAGATAAAAATTGTACCTGAAGATGCAGAACGCTGAGAAACGCGTAGTACGTTTACAATAAATAAAAGTGAAAAAGTACAGCACTTATTTTCAATATGATTTCAAATATAATATACTTCCACGATTTGATACCTAAAGATTTAAAGTTTATTCTTTGATAGTTAATTTTTATCCGTAATCTTAGCCCTTTTTCCAGTGGTTCTTCAGTTTAACTAAACCTTGTAAGTCTAATTTATCACACGCTGTAGAAAAAAAAAGAAATACTGCTTTTTATGGCACAATTATGTCGTTATTCGATCAATCCCAATCACTTTTACATGCCGTATGACAAAATAGGACTTTTCCAATATGGTGCATAGGGGAAACAAGCGAGCACTGAAAATACAATTAAATCATTAATCTAAAAGTTTCCGAATGGATATCTTGCGCCGATATCTTGCCTGGAATTACCAAAGCCTTGCTCGCCGAATCTCTCTCAACACTTTCTCGAAAGACTACGAAACAAGCCCTTTCTGAACTCCCGTCTGCTTTCCCCCTGTTTTTCTCCTCTGGAAACTTATCCCGTAATTATCTTCCCTCACGGTGAGAAGGAAAGGGAAGCCCTCGCAAGGCGGCGATCCCCTCCCATTCGCCCGTTTTCCCATCAACTGGATCGGGAAGAGGATTTTCGCTAGAGCGGAGGGCAAGAAAGGGTAATAGGAGGCGGAGGAGGATGAGATAGGATGAGAGGTGAAAGTGGAGGGGAACGGCCGAACAGTAACTGCGTTAAAGAAAGGGAAGCACAAGTTGGCCTTATTCGAATCGATTTTCAAAATAAAGGAAAATCAAAAGCATATTAGGAAAATCACGATCATCGATGAGACAGCGTGATAGATTAAAAGTTTAAAGACAGATATATCAATCCATATATTTTTTTTTTTTTCAATTCAGTGATTTTGTGATCAATTGACAATCAAGTGACAGTGATCCAAATTCAGTGATTTTGGCCTTACTCTTGAAAGAAGAATCTCATTCTTCTCTTTCTACGTGTAGGCTATTAGCCTGTTTTTTTAACAATTCATTTTTCTCACACATTAGTAGCCATATTGAAAAGATTAAATTGTACTTTTAGACAAATATTTTACCTGTGCAATGCATTTCACAGTAAAAGCATCCTCAGGTTGTTTGTATAATATTTGTTTATTAATTGTTACCATAATAACGTGATATTATGGGTGTGGAGAATTACCAACTTTTAAGAGGGAAGGAAGGAGAACATTCATTAACATGTCGTGACGTAGGAAAAGTTATTATTCAACACAGCAATTTTGTCGGTAAGGAGCTGGGAGTGGTACGGTAAAAGTAACTCATCATAAAGGCTGCTAGACTGTCTTATAATTTCAATTTGTTCCAAAGTATCTATTTTTACTTTTTTCGGGAGAATATGTAAAATTTCAAGTTTATTCCTCACACATTTTTATCTGTCTCGTTTGAAGTCTCCCAGCATGTATTTTTCCTTCTGGACATTGATATCTCAAAATCTTCTCTGACCTGATGTCTTTCATTCTTTAGTTATCATCCTAAATCTTCCCTTGTTGTATAACTCATGTATTTACATATGTCATTTTGTATTCCTTTCATATATCTTTATTAGCCCCATGATATTTTCTTGTTCTTTCAAGTATTATTCTGAGGGTTTTCGTTTCCATCGTTTCAGGTACTATTTCTAAGGGTAGGTGTCCCCCTAGATTCAATAACGCGAGTTCTTTTGGACTGATTATAGTTTCAGTCCGTCTAGCTTCTGCCTCTCTTGTTATAAATTTATTTTTGTACATCGTAACGCATAGGACATTTGATAATCGGTAAGGAATGTGGTATAGTGTTTTAACTTCCTGTTTTACCAAAATGGCTTGATATTTTCGCAGGTACACAAAGTACTTAAATATTAATGAAAAAATCAGTTAGAAATAATAGCCAATATTCCTTAGGTTACGCCAGTATATAAGAACTTAAAACCAATTTACTTGAAATACAAGCTAACTTGCAATTCATTAAGCATAACTCATCACTAGTCTTATCTTAACACTAATGTGGTAGAACTTACATGAAGAAAGAAGTAATCAGTGTACTTTCTCCCCGAGAAGTATTACAGGTGATCAGTTCCGATCATTTTTATCGAGGATTACCTCCTTGTTACTGTCACTCTCTGGCATTGTCAGGGAATAAAAACTAATATTAATTACTTCTCAGAGGAGAACTGGAAAGATTGTTTCTTTTCTCAAGTATTTCACCATCATGTACACCATTTCAAAAAATTTGGCTCAATATTTTAGGAATAAGGACGCAGTTGAAATGGGATGAAAAGGTAGGAGAAAGTAAGGGACAGGAGAACAGCATAGAAGGGACACGAGTGAGAAACGATAGGGAGGATAGTTAAGGCGTAACAGGACAAGGGTACGGAAGGGTTTCAGGATACGAGGAAACACGGAAGGTTGATGGTCTTAACAGGAGGAGAGGGATAGAAGGGGGCGGGGCGAATTAGTTTCATTAGAGCCGTCCTGACCCGTCGTATCCAATTGGGATGGGGATGATGCAACAGGACAAAATTAATTCCGTAAAATATGCCTTCCTCTTCGAGGCAGTTGCCTACTCCTGCTCATTCAACTGCTTTCGCCCCACCCTTTTTGCCATTAAGATCCCTCAAAGAATTTCTAAACGACCCGTATCAACGGGAGCGGAAACCTCTCACTAGGGCGAACGGCCTTTTTGCATGGGAGTGGCCAAATAAAGGGATTATCACCTCGGAGTTTAAAAAAAGGTCTCCACCGGCGTAATCGTTCGTTTGGAAGAAGAAGCGTTAATACAGGCGAGGAATCCGCTGTCTCCTTTTAAACTCGATCCTTTTTAGATCATGTTAAATATTTTACTTAAAGCATTTTAATTTTCCAAGGTAGCTTATTTCAACACGTTGCCATTTTCACACAAATATGCTAAAATCTGACATTATTTTTTTTTCAAATTTTAGACTTCTAAGCACTAGAAAATTTTGGACTTGATTGTACAAGACAAGGATATTGGCAGAGCAAGAGAGAATGAAAAAAATGTAGTCGTGGCGTTATCGAAGAATGATGAAGATTAATTGGATGAATAGAATGGCTATCGTAGAAACCGTAGAAAAAAATTATAAAGGACATAGAAATGAAAAAAATATGAGGGAATGAAGCTGACTGGCTGATAGCAGAGTAGAGTGGAGAGGTGCAGCAAATCAGTCTTCAGGATGATGACTGCTCATAATTACTACTCAATTTCTACACTAACTCATATAATGTGCGTTTGTAACTCCCTAATATGGATGCATGTTTTCTCTATTCTGTCTACTACTGTATCTCTCGCTTCCATGGGATAGTGGATATCCTCCACACTAACTGTTTTTATACGAGATACCCGGACACACCTTCTTCGGCATTAATTTTAAAAAGAACTCTCTTCTGGTCTTATTTAATCACGCGAAATTCACAGTTGCGGCAAAGGATGGATTTTGTACGTGTTTGACCTATTCTTTTCATGTTTTTCGCTACTATACCTTTATCCCGGCACAAGGAATTTAAGTATCTCCCAGGAAAATCAAGACCTAATAAAGTTTACATATACGTATATACAGACAGCAAAGACCACTAAAATGCTCTAGCCACATAAATAGTAAAATTTACTTTAAAGTAAATGAAATAAGGGACTGTACCTATAAGACGGCGCAATCATGTTGGTCTATGGTGTTTACCTTTTGATCCCATGCTCATTATCTCGCTGATCCATACTTACTACTAGAAGATTATGAAATCTACAAATCAGGGTAGATAGAAATTATAATCCGTAATATTAATTTATCAATCCTCAAGACGTCATAAAGTTTTGAGACTCTCTGGCCTTCAATAACACCCACCACAATGAACCCCCCCTCCCACTGGTGTATATAAGTTTGCTCCCCGTTAGGAAAAAATACCGTGAAAATGGTGTATACGCGCCGAAATCATGCTCGGTTTTTGTAAATAATTGTGAAAAATTAACTAAGCATTTTACTTCTTAACTATCTTTGACAATAGAGACAATTTGTGAACAACATACTTTTAAGAAGTTAAGAATGCAAAGCAGTTTTTCATTCTCCATTCAAGGAAGACATAACCAATTAGGCATGTAAAAAAATACCGCAGCATACCATGACGTTTTTCATAAATAAGATAAGCTATAAGTATCAAAATAGTAGACTGTGCCAAGTCAACATTACACGTACTTGTTCAGAGTGATTACTTAACCTTACTGAATGAAGAAGAAGATGCATTCAAATTTTACTCAACAAATCAGGAAGTCAATAATAAATGGCCACATCCATTATCATTATTATAAGCTCTGAGGAAAATAATTTTTTAACATCAGGCAAGGAGAGAATGCTATTTTGCACAAAAGACTAGAAACAAGAGAAAATGGGAACGAGACGAAAAAACAACGAGCATGAGCTTCAACTCGATCCTACTAATGGAAACCTCTTCTCCATCGAAATAATTTTTGTTCCTTTTTGAATAAAACCCGGGGACCCTCTGTTTTCGGGGAGAGAGAGACAGAGAGCGAGAGAGAGAGAGAGAGAGAGAGAGAGAGAGGATAAACATCTTTTCGATGCCGATAAGGACCGCCCTTGAGAACTCGAAAAGTCTTTTTACCCTGCCCTTAGACGCCCTCCGGCTTAACATCGGCCCGAGAGAAAGGAGTAAAAAAAATGTATACGGGAAGGATAATGAGGAGGGAAGAGAATCCTCCCAACTCCTTGACAAGTTTCTAAAATGAGGAAAAACAAAGGAAAGCGAGAAAAGGAATCAAATATCCGCCCTCCCGCTGCCCAAGAGAAAGGAACCG
Source organism: Ceriagrion tenellum (assembly GCA_963169105.1). Lineage (NCBI taxonomy): Eukaryota > Metazoa > Arthropoda > Insecta > Odonata > Coenagrionidae > Ceriagrion > Ceriagrion tenellum. The sequence continues at coordinate 63,592,466 of OY720640.1, read as the reverse complement.
GGGGAAGGAGGCTGGAATTCCGACAAAGCGTCTTGAGACTGACGCCTCCGTAGCAAAGCAAATGGGGATTCCCTCCGCGACGAAAACAGTGGCACTCACTATGAAGATGAGCTGTTTTTTTTATATCCTCCTCTCCTCTTCGGGATATTCTCCCCCAGTCACTTTCCGCTGTATGTGTGTGCACGAGTTATTTTTTATATTTTCTCCGCGTTATGCAAATTGAAAACAAACAAAGGCATCAAAGAAGGCGTTTCCAATCAGGTTTTTGTCTTCTTTTCGGTACAAGCCCTAGAAAAAATTGTGCATTCTTAAAATTTGCCTCTAGAAAGTTTAAAATTATCTTGGATGCTTCGGATTCTACAATATAGCTACGTCTTAGCAACATAGTTTTCTAAGTGCACTCATTCTGATTAGATTCGACTGTAAATTACAGTAGTGTGAGAACGAATACACGAATCTACTTCAACGCATAGTGTTACTGAGCGGTGGGTTCACAATATCTACAACGTGCTTAGAGTATGAAACTAGAGTCTACCTTAAAGAAATAAATGTGATCTTGTATCCTCTCCTTGTCTCTTTTGGATATTGTCCCCAGCTACTTTCCACTCTTTTTTATTGATTATCCCTAAGTAAATTGCGAACAATGAAACCTTTTCAGAAGACCATTTTAATTAGTTTTTTATCGTTAAATGTAGAACAAATAATGTATCATCTAGATTTGGCTTAATGAAATTTGATATATCATTGGATGTTTCACAATTGGCTATATCAACATGCCTTAGTCAGGGAAAACACTTAAAAGTTATTGCAAATAATTCCATCGCACTTTTCTATTTTGGAGAAAAAACTACGTTCCGAGTATTAAATTACTACGAAAATAAATATAAGTGAAAAGTTTTAGACACAATAAGAGCCTTCTAAATTATTTAAGTCTGTTACGAGCTCCGGGTGTTTAATGTGATGTAATGTCCCTTCACTATGCGTCAATAATAAGATATATTTCTGCAATCGCACAAAATTATTTGTTATCTATATTTCCTGTATGTATAAAAATCTATAGCCATTCTCAAAAAGGAAAAGCAGTGGAGAAGAGAATGCTACAAATGATGGGCATAGATGGAAGAGGTGAAGATTTAAATGCTTTGAAGAATGGAAGCCTGGAAGAGTTCAGGGTATGGTCCAATTTCAGGTGAAGAAAATGAGAGATGGAGAGCAAAGGACAAGCATCGAAATTTAATACAAAATTAGATTTAAACTGGCCACTGATTTTAAATATTGAGAGCTAGGTACGATTAGTCCTTCGGTCTCAAGGAACCATCTCTTTAAAAGTGGCAATTTTCATAGATAAGACACCTTGTATAAAACTAAATTAATATTAATCCTATGCTGTTTATTCGGGGAAATTTGTCCTTAAAAAATTTATCTTAAATTTATCGAAATAAAATAACAACCACTACAAATATATTCCTCTTACTGAAAATATCCTTTTTTTAATACCTGACAGTAAATAAAAAAGGTATGGTAAAATGCTTAGAAAAAAATATGGATATGTACAGCCTGAATATCTATGTACAAAAAACGACACTTTGGTTTACAGAAAAAATCCAGAAAAAAGAACATAAGATTTGACTGACAAGAGCAATTGAAAGGATTAAGCTGTCTACATATTTGAGGTATCAATTAAGATATGGAGACCAGAGCAGGGTAAGCAAGGCGACATTCCATCACAAGAGGATTATACTACCAGACCTGTCCAGTAATGCTAACTTAATAACATGGATGTACTTTATAGAAATATATATAATTACCTCATACTGGAATACTGCATTGAAATAAATGTTGGATCTACACTGCAACATGCCGAAGGAAATGTCAATATGTGAAAACATTCGTGTGGAGAGTGGCACTCAATGGATAGGTAACATGGACCATTGGAAAAGATGACCAGAAAAACGTAGAAGCCTTCAAAACTTGGAGGATGTTGAAGATAAAATGGACGGATAAAGTAAGAAATAATAAAGTTTACAGAAGAATAGAAGAGGATAGGACCATAAGAAACTCCATGCAGAAAAGAAGAACGAGATGGATTGGACACACCATGAGACACAATGGGTTTGTGAAGAACATCATTGAAGGCAAAATAGAGGGAAAAGTCGCCGGAGGAAGACCCAGGAATTATTTCATGGACCTAATAAAGAGAAAAGTATACACAGGAAGAGATACTGGGAGATGAGGAAACTAGTATCATATAGGGAAAAGTGGAGGGCTGCAGTCAATCAATCTAAGGATTTAACAACCAATGAATGAAAGGAGATGGAAAGCAATGACAATTTGTGTTCACAAAAGACGGCAAAGATAAGATGGAAGCAGAGAGTCTTTAATGAAAAGGACTTTCAAAGAGTTGGAAAGGAAAGATATTTGATAACAATTCTAAAAAGAGGTGAAAACCTTAAGAGGATATTTTATGACTCAACAACTTCTTCAAAACAACACTGAAAGGAGACATAAATTGATAGGATTCACCAAGATGGATGAAAGGTGCGATGAATCAGGTGGACTGCGGAGGGCGCTAAAGATGTAAAAACTTGAGTAAAAATGAATTAAACCGTTGGCTTGTAACAGAGCGGAATGAGGAGCCGCGGAAAATCAATCTTTGGACAGTTTACTGATGAAGATGATAAGTTACACTTCCATTCATCGTGCGTGTGCTTTAAAATTTCCTATATCAGGTGCAGAAAATAAGAGATGGAGAGCAAGGTAAATAGGAAACAATAGAGATACGTTGCTAGCGACGAGTGGGCAAGAACATATGGACGGATAGAATCACCTCTGACAGGTTGGAGGGGAAGAAAGTAATATAAAAACACCACAAAGAAGGAGATATCACCTTATTGGGCAAATTTTCGACTCAAAAGTCTATTTACAACTATTATGGAAGGAGGAACACATAGAGAAAGTTACGGAGGAAGACCAAGAATGGAATATAATAGACGAGTTATGAAAGACTTCTTAATGGAGTTCCATGGAAAGGAGCACGCTATCGTTAAGGAGGCTGGAGCGGATTACTGGAGAAAATCAATGCCCGATGCGATGACTACTGATAAAGACCAAAAACATCTAACGAAGATAATAAAATTTAAAGTTCCATGTGAGATTTAGAGGAAGAATTCCATGCTATTAAAATGAAAGAGTAATATCCAAAGACAGCATTTATTTTGAAAAAGCATTGCTCACACTGTGGGATAATTAATCGAACTTAGACACCTGATAATGAAGTTTTTCGTGTAAATGTGCTATTTCATTTTATCAACTGGAACAACACCGATATATTATACAGTCACATGAGCACTGCTAAAATTGGTTAATAGATTTACCAGTCCATGACACCCAGATGTAGAGAATATAATACCTGATGAATTAATTCAATAAAAACGCCGAATATGATGGCTTCTTTCTGGGTAGTAATAGACATAAGCGGTGGTGTGCCGCAGCGTGTTCTGATGTTGTTGTTCTTAAAATGTTGAGTGAAACACCTTGCCACAGTAATTATACAAAACATGGACTAGTGCCCACCTATGCTTAGAACAAAATTATATCAGAGCTAGTTTTTCTCCTTCACTGTCGGTCAGCACTCGCACTTCCAAATTGCCCTCTTGGGAACAATGAATAAAACTTCAACTTCCGTGAGAAGCCCGAGGACGCCCACAGAGCAGGTTAAACGTCGCCATTATCACGGAAGTCAACGCAAAGGGAACACGAATTTTGCTCGGTTTAACGTCCGTGGTGGTCACATACAATATCAACTAATGCCGTTCAAGTGTGACATCAAACAATTCCGAATCGGGCCTCAATTTACAAGGTATCAAATTTACTCTTTCCAAGAAACGAGACAATGGCCTTAATTTTCCTTCTTCCGCTATTTCTCCGGACCTAAATTCGTACCACCCTGCCCATAATTGTCCTTTCGGTCCCATTTTTAGTAGTTAAGCAGCTACTTCTCAAACAAAAGGTTTGAAACCTTCGACCTTCTTTTTTCTAGCCATCTAAACCATTTTTTAGATTGTGTATCCCCTTTATTTCTTGAGGACAAATTTTCTCTTACATTCATTTTCATTCAAGTTTTTTCCTTCCATTGTCCTTAATCTTAGCCAATATTTTTATCCTTTAACATAGGTTAAGGGTAATTCTTCATATATGCAATAGTTAAAAGTCCAATTATAACGTTCACGTAAGATTTACGTCAAGGATGAAGGCAAAGTTATTTTTAAACCGTTTTCGCTTATAGCTCCAAAAACATTGACTATTTCTAAGAAGACAAACTTGTGTTAATTTCAACGAAACAATGATATTAATAAATATTCTCAAAAGAAAGGATATAAAATTTCATTCCTTGAATTTGATGTCCTTAAATATTTTCTCTGAACTTTGCCTTAAGATAGATTGCGAAAAACTAATTATTCGTCAATTGTTACCACTAAGTATAATACACGAAAACGCGCTTACGCATATTCTGAATATCGCGAATATAATTATTCTCCTGGCACTCTCATTTTCTCGTAATTTCAGGGAGAGGATAGTTGCACTCATCCATCCATTTATATTTCCCTCGGGAACTCAATGTATACTTTCTCTCGAAAGGTAGATGGTCTTTCGGAAATGATACTTAGGCAGGAAAACATTGGCTCTATCCTAATCGGAGTATAATGCAGAGCTCGGGAGATCAATGTTTTGGTCTATTTAGTCATCGCCATCAATAGCCCTGTCCTCAGTTTTCAGGGGTATTAATGATACCACCACAAAAGCCTGTCCTAGGCCTCTCTCTCCATGGCCATATGGTTCCTTCCCATCTCAATACACGTTATTCCAAACCTCATCCATCCACTAGCACTTTTGCCATAATACATCCATTTATTATTAACTTCTGTGTAACATTCCCTCATTTCATAATTCTAATACAATCATCTCTTTTTCCTTGTTTTTCTCTCTTCTCCGATCTCTAAGCATTTATAATTTCCGGGTCTATCCCTAGATCTAGATTTCTCCAGTCTTTGCCACAACCATGTTTCAAAACCCTCCATGTACTTCACTTCTCTGCCTCTCTCTTTTGCATAGTCCTCAACAATACAAACTAAAGCTCCATGTAAGGAATTTAGCAAATTTTTCCCTGATTCCCTCGCGATTTTTTTTTAATGTTCTTGATTTCCACAAAGCATGTGACAGAAAGGAGGGCACCTTAGATAGGTTCAGTTAAGCTAGATTTAGCGGCAGACTTAGGAGATAATTGTAGGCAGGAGAGTGAGGATGATCCAATGGCGGCCACATTGCGAATGCCCGCATGCATCACCGATGGGGTTAAGTGAGCTGACCAGGCAGAAGATCCTGCTGACAGGGGCCACCGCTTGCGTTCATTAGCACACTTCGAAGAGGATATTCAGAGAATCGGGAGGACGACATTTGTGCCGTGGGATTTGGAACTGCGCCAGCCGTCGTAGCCAGAATATTTGCCTCTTCACATGATCCAATAAGGAAGCAGCATTATTCATAGATTTTGTCTAAAATAGTAGGTGTCAATGTAACGACGTTTGAGTTTTATATTGCAGCTGGAGATGATGGATCAGCCGCAGTAGGTAGTCCAGGGAAAAAGTCAATGTTGTGTTCATTCAATAATGAAAAAAAAATCCGTTTACACATAAGGTCACTAGATGATTTTACAGGGCTTTTATAGAATGATATTTAACACATTAAAATTAAGCCGCTTATTGATGGAACCTGGAGATAGCAAATGGCACATATTTCGCGGTCTATAACGCTAAATACACAACTAACATAAAGAAGACAAATGTAACTAGACATACGGGAAACTATTTGGGTTGAGCAAGGAACGAAGACCATGATGATATACATTACTTCAAAAACATAGGCTATCTTCCACTTTCTAGTTCTGTAGTTTTAGTTCTACTCTTTCAAAACGTGCTATTATTCATGATGAATTCATAAAACTTTTCAAAAAACTGTAAATCCGTAAACGTTGCTCTGATATTTCTGAATTTGAATGACTTAACAACATGAAAAGATGCATATGCATACAGAGTATTCACATGGTACGCGGTCTAACAATTATTTGCCATTTAATTGATTTAAACTGGATTATTTCAACTCCTTTCGTTATTGCTTGATGCAATACTGAGTTTAAGCGTGGTTATTGGTAGCCAAAGTTTTATAATTACGTTCCTCGTAAGCTGAGAGGATCATTTGGGTCATACTGAGAGCCAAATAATTTGTCACACAGTAATAAAAGATTGATTGTACAAAATGTTTTGTTGTGATGCAACTATTCCGTAAAAAGAAAATTGGAATAAACGAACTCTCCAAAATTGGATTTAAATTATTAATAATGAAATTACTTATAATTTTGCGTCAAAAAAATGGGTTGAAGGAAACAAAAAGAAAGGAAAAAAGGAACATGTACTATCAAATTAACAAAACAAACAAAGTAATAACATATAAAATACTATCAATATTATATATTGATAGTAATTTTATAGATAGTATATGATACAGCAAACAATTGAATAGATGGAATTAATTATCAAAAACTGTAATAATGATACAATTTATATTTCACAAAGTCAAATAAACAAATAACAATTCACTCTCAAAAATAATTTAATAATGAAGGGATTCTTTGCAACGGCGTATAACTGAATAATTAAACACTATCATATAACTAAGTGAAAAATTGACAACGGTTTTCTCCGAGCGGTTGGACGACCAAACTTAAATTAAATGAATGGCCAATCAAACACAAGTTGAAAAGATTCAACTTCCTTGTCTTTAATAACCTGGAAAATAAGTCCAACTACGGTTTCTTGGGGAAAAATGATAAGGTGGCATAACGGGAAATCTTATGACCCAAGCAGATATCAAGACGTGACTGGAAAACTTCCGCTTCAGCTTGCCCGTGAAAGGAATAGGTGTGGCTGCGAGGAAGCCCTATAGAAAGATTAAGAAAGGAAAAACACTCGACCTGCGCTGATTGCCCAAATTAAATTAATTGAATCCAGTAACGTGAAAGCCCAGAGTGAGCTTTGAGGAAATGTGAGGTCGAAAAGTAACGTCTTTTTCATGATACCCGCCATCAGCAGTCTTGGAAATTTCTTAGTAATTTCAAAGATAAATCCGTGAAAAGGCCAGGTTGGGTGCTCGAGGCTGTCGGGGAAGAGAAACCGAACAAGACCGGAATTCTCAACTTGTTGAGCGAGTAAAATTCTGTAAACAGCTCCTAGACCCGCGAAATGGACGATTTAAGGAGACGGTCTAAAGAGTTTTCAAAATTATGACAAACGGGGGAGATAGGTTATTTACAGTGTCAGCCGGACTACCTTTCTAAATGCTGCCAACAGAAGTTCTCCGAGAGGTGGGACAAATTCTAGCTACCTGGCGTCCCATTTCGACTAATTTCGCAATGAAACCTCAACAGTGTCCATGCAGTTACAGTGATATGTGATTTTTAACCTCCGAGCATGTGCCTGGTTCATTTTTTGCGAAGTTGTTGGTTCCCCTGCCGAACGCTTTCTCGTTGCCTGCCTTCCTTTCATGATCATACATCGAAATAGAAATTTTTCTTTAAGCTATCGGAGCAACAGTACTTTTATCAACATACTAATAGAGACTTTCACCAAACCACAAGCAGTAGCAAAGGATTTATTCATAACTTTGCGAGTTATACTTGCTATAAAAATGCATACGCACTTGAAGAAATAGAGACCCCTGAAAACTATCGATAACGTTTTCTGTTAATCACACAAATATATCTTTATCAGGAAACCACAATTTTTACTAGAAATGAACACACTATAACTACGTGATAAATACATCGAACAAAGGTGAGAAGGTCGATGGTATAATTTGTGATAAATAAGATGACGACGAAAAAAAATACTTTCAAACGACTGCCATGGTATCCAGAATTATTTTGGTATTTCAGATAAGAGTGGAAGTCAAAATGGTAGAATATAAGAAAATTAACAATAATACATGATTTTAGAAATATATTCGGATAAAAGTTGTACACAGAAAAGATTTATTTCAACTGTACACAGCAATCAATCTCCTGTTTCACGAATATTACAAGGGATTCCCAAAAACTCAGCTTGCTTAACTTTCTGTTTTTGGCCCTTTCCATTCATGTGCCACAATACGAACGTGGATTATAGCACGGGGCATGGTATTAATATGGCTTATGATGATAGCTACCTTAGCTACCCTTAGGATGTGCCCTGAGGACGATGGCGGAGGTAGCCATTGAAACGTCGGTCAACAGCCACCTAACCTGGTGGAACACCCGTGAAGACTTCAGTCGGAAGCAAACTACTTTGCGAAAAATGAACAGGACACATGAACGCAGGCGGAGGTTAAAATCACACATCACTGTAACAGAACGGAAACTGTTGAGGTCCTATTGCAGAATAGTCGAAATGCGACGGCAGTTAGTGGTAATTTATCCCACTTCCCGGAGAAATTGTGTTGGCAGCAATTAGAAAGGGAGACTAGCTGACCCTCTACGGTGTTAACCTTTCTCCTCCGTTTCGGAGAATTGTGAAAATTCTACAACCCATGTCCACAAATCGTCCATTGGAGGGTCTAGGAACTGTTTCCAGGGCATACTTACCCAGCAAGTTGAAATTTCTAGTCTCGTTCAGTTTCCCTTCCCCATATTCTTGTCTATGAACAGTCCATCGACTGGAATGGGTGAGTATGCAAATCACATGGTGAGCTTTAGTTGATTGCATGGTCGAAGAAATTTGGTGAAGGCCATTCAGCAAACTAAGTAGTTAGCCGCTCCTCTAGCCAGCCTGGCTTGGAAGCAGCTTCTGATGAAGCGTTTCAATTAACCAAACGTTACGATATGTTTACCATTGGAGCCGAGTTATTGTTGATGTGAGTCGGAAACAGGAGGAGACTTGCAGACCTCTATTGGTGAGAGTCTACTTGCATACTTTTCAGGTAGGAACGCAAATACATTCACTAGCCACACACAGAAACTCATTACGCCGTTCCGTTTCGAAGGGGTCACATTAAAAAACATTAATTCTCGGTGATAGACCCGTATCTCTGACTTGGGATTTATTATTTCTTTGCATGCCTCCCCTGCTTCAGATCCACACACACATTGCTTCATGCACATGACTCTTGTACCATTCAATCTTCTCATATGTCTGCTCCAAAATTATACTCAACCTTACACCCAACAGAGCGAAACAAATGAACAACGCTCTTTCTATACCTTTCATCGGAGCATCTACAATCTTTCATCACCCACTTATTTCCAACCATTTCCCCTTCTTTTACCACAGACATTTCTCAAGTACCCCATTCGTACTGCATATAGCGTACTCTTACGCTTGTCAAGACATGTTCCAATAAAATACAATGAAGTGAGGAGGAGTATATTCTCGTATATGAACTGAAATTTTAGCTTCCTTTGACAGACCCTTTCTTGATGTGCTCTACCTGCTATTTAAGACTTTCCTTCCTCCAACCTTAACACTTTTAACCTCTTTATCTACCATCCCAGCTTTCACAAAAATCCATCAAAGGAACAAATAATCATTAACCTGCTCAGAAAGATCGAAGGCTTTCCCGGCGTATGGTATCGAGGAAGTCAATGCGGGTTTTCCACCGGGTCAGGTTGTCCATGTCTGCCGACGTTTCGATGACCGAGTTGCTCATCGTCTTCTTCTCATGCCCTGAAGACGATGAGCAACTCGGTCATCGAAACGTCGGCAGACATGGACAACCTGACCCGGTGGAAAACCCGCATTGACTTCCTCGATTAACCTGCTCGATTATTTCACCCTTCAAGCTCAATAGATAAAAAAATAATCTTTTCACAAAAAATTCAAAACACCGGAGGGAGGAAATGTGGCAAAAGTCAAGGGGCCAGCCTTCATACGCCTATTCATCACTAACTGGGAAGACGTAAATTGTGACTTTTTGCAGATTTAGGAAAAATATGCTGAGCTGTTCTTCGTAAATATGTTATATGTATGAATAAAAGCACTCAGTAATAAATAAAAGCGTTGTTAGTTCAATTTATATTAACTTTTAGCATTTAGAATTTTTGTAATGCACCTAAATATACAATGTTATCTCCATGGGGTTTCTTCTTCTCGCATCAAAATAAAGAAACTTTTCTCTACCATACCTTTGCATGAGTTAGTACTCACACAAGCTATTGATCGTGCAAGTTGAACCAATATAGTGCAAAGACAAACATAAAACACCTCGTAAGGTATCATTTTGAAAACACGCTATTATGCGCGGCTCAAAGAACTCGGCGTTATATCCAGGGATCCAGGTTAGTGGGATATTTTTACCCACTCATTTCAGAACACCTACACAAAAGGGGAAGTATAAAAGATTCCGCGTAATGAATTACCTATGAGGCGATAGGAAGCAGATAGTTGAGACGTCTGACACGGAAGTTACGTCAATTTAGAATGGTGGACATCCCTTTCCCAGTGAAAAAATTCCGAATGATATCACTCCCAGGGGCTACATCTACATACTGCACTGAGATTTGCTGCATAGGCGTGTGGCAGGGGGTGATAGTACACCAACCGTGTAAAGACGTAAGAGATGAGAGAAGAGACGTAAGAGAGACGTTTTGAAAGGTGAAATGGTGACGTGTATTACGGGAGTGTATTTAGTGGAGCTCAGTTTTCACTATGGTCGCTTATTGTGCTAGAAAAAAACGAGTTTTTGAACCTATCTGGTCGGAAAATTATCTCTCTTATTTTATCGCTTCTGTTGGACCTAGAAATGTAGTGAGGTGTCATGATAATATTCTCTGTGTCGCTCTGAAACAAATTGGTTCTCAATTTCACAAGCATACTTAGCCTACCATGTAGTCTCCGAGTCTCTATGGGCTCCCACTTTAATTCATCTAAAAGTTGTGAAACACTATGTGTTCGCTCGTAGAAGTTTTTATCGAAGCGTGCAGCATTTCCTTGTATTTCATTACTTCTTTTGGTTAAACCTTTATCATCAGGGTCCCATATGCTTGCAGCTTATTCGAGGTGTGGTCTAATCAGAGTAAAGTAGCATTTCTCTTTTACTATTTACTATCCAGGAACTGAGGACATTCATCTAATATAAATTTTGCTCACCGCAAACTATTCAATTTCTAATATAAAGAAGAAATACTATTATTCGACATTCACTTCGAGTTAATAAAGAACGCGAACAAAAAAGGAGTCTTTTTAGTCTTTTCAGTTCGGACACCGTAATCAATATCAGGAAAAAACCAAGAGAAGCAAATTATTTTTAACAGAAAGTTACTTACTCAAGGTACTTTGAGCGAAATATCATTTTACCCAGAAATCAATGAATTTGGTTTCATTCTAAAGAAAAATATCTCATCCTTCTAATGACACCAAAAATTCAACACCTTACCTCATTACTTTCGGAGTTATTTGCCAAAATATACTAGCCCTTTTATATGGGAAATGGTACATGTATGCACTTTAGAGAGACATATTATAAAATGAGGAATTTCTAACACCTAGATGTCGTCAATAAACTAAAATCGTGTAGTTTGTATTTTTCCTCAACTATTTTTGAAAATTACTCACATTGTTACCGTAATGAGTTATTGGATATCACAAAAAACCTTCCATTTTGGAGCAGTTTCAAACGCACCGCACGAAAAAAATGAATCAAATTGAAGACTAATTTAGATATTTTTACTTAATTACTTCCCATTTCTGCCATATAAAACTACATTATTGCACCATTAATAATACAATATTTAATTCATGTGTCCTACAGTTGGCGAAATTAAAACGTATGATTCGAATATGGTCTCGATAATGACTAGGGAACTATCTCGCTCGGACTACCTTAAGTGAAGACACTTAGAGCCACACCGGCTGTCTTTCTGCGTCTAACGTCTCGTGTTGCGTGCTTGCGGTAGAGAGAGCTCTCACCACTGACGGTATATCTAACCCACGCATGACCTAAGCTTTTAACCTCCTTTTCCATCAGGCTTCTTGACAGGCAAAAGGGCGGCTGCTTCCAAAGAACTTTCTTTGCCCTTCACTTTTTTCTCTCCCAGACGCCGCTGAAGCATAGCGATCCGAAACCCGCCGTCTCCCGCTACTTTCCATCGCTATGGCTGCCGAGTCTACTAGAGCGTTCACTTATTCAACCGCTTTTCTCTCCACTTTGAAAAATGTCATATGAGAGACTTCGTGACGTCACTCCTTCCGTGCAGCACCGTCTCGCTCGCACGGATTACTCCCCGCGTCACGTCCGACACTTGACGCGGGAACCCGCCGCAGGAGGAGAATTTTGAGGGTGGGAATGGGCGGAAGTTTGAGTTTCATTCAGCTCCATTCCCATTCCAACCCCTTGCTTCTCTCCAAAAAACTCCTTCCCTTCTCTAGGAAGCATTGAAAAATTACGTGTGAAACCGGATGCCTATGGGACACGTATTCGCCCCTGCCATCGTGCAGAATTGGACGTGGGCGGTGGCACATGAAATATTTCAAGTTTAAATTGCTCTTCGTTTTCACACTTTTGAAGCAATGTGTGCCATCACTATGTACCCTTTCCGGGTAGAGAGCGAAGCGCCCATTTAAATTAAATGGGGAAGAGGGTTACCGCCTTAGCAGTGTCAGTAAAAGATATCTTACCACAAATCTCTGTGTCAGCTGTGTGAAGGGTGTTAAGTCTAAAATAGCCACAAGAATAATCAACTGGTTCCCTCCACTTAGATGCGCTTTCACGGAGTATCCATACTTAAAGAGGAAAAATAGAATCTAGTGTCATATTGCATTAATTCCGTGGATAAGTACTAGATTTATTTTCTAGGACGCATTAACCTTTTGGTTAAGAAGACTGCTGTAAAAAATCTTCCAGGTAGCGAAACTCACAAACGATCGTGGAATTTTGACGTCAGAAGTCTCTCACTCGAGGATGACTGTCGCTTAAGGGAACATTCGTCTGCAATATTTCTCATAGTCTCCAGCACACAGGGAAAGGCAACGTTGACCGAAAGAAAGACCTATTTGCGTCACCATACGAGCATGTCATCGCTTGTCGAAATGAACCTTTTAGAGATATCACCTATCAACTAAGTCAGCTGTTGCTTAGCTGCAGATCTATCAGATGGGCATCAGACTCAACATGACATATGTATCCCCTGCTTGGAGCGGCAGAGCATCAAGAACATCTCTTCGATCCCTAGCAGTGGTTGAGAAGTCCCCGCTCAGAAGAATCCTTGCTCTCGGCTGGAGATACGCGAATTAAATCACCTTCGTCCTCACAGGGGCAGACCCGATTGAAGACCATTTGGTTCAGCTGGCGAGAAAATTCTTCGAAAGCTTCCCAAGAAACGAACCAGAAGTCCAAGCTCTGGACAGCAACAGACCTCTCCCTTGGGAGAGGTTCAAACGCCCCAGAGCTGCCACGGACCGCGAAATTGACCAACCGCCACTGAAGAGAAGGAGCTAGGGCGAAGGGCACTTGTTACAAGACGACGGACTGAAGAAGACGACATCAGCTGAAAGACTTAACCGTCGGACAGCTGAAAGGATAGGGCTACAAAGTACACCCTTCCAAGACACCCCACGACATAGCTATCTGATAGGAGATGAATTGATTCATCTCCCTATATTTACTTCTTATCAATAGAGTTAACATTTTTTGAAAAAATATACTTCATAGTTAGCTGATTACCCGTTGCTTTACTTATCTACGGAGACAAAATTGTCATATTAGAGATATGCGTCTCCCTTGGGAAAGGTTTATTGTTTTTATTTAGAAAATTTCACGTTTAAATGCAAGTTTTTAATGGTTAATTTGGACTTAAAATCATAACAAATTATACCATTCAAGAGGGTGTTATGCATGCTCTGATGTACCACTGGACGCTACATACTTCCACAAAGTGAAGCCTGAATCTGCAATGTATTAAATCAAAGGGTATTGGTCATTAGAGATACCATGGCTCTCTACTTGCCTTGGAACCTAGGATAGCACGCTAATTTTCATGAGATTTCTAAGTTCCATGTAGAATGTCAACTAGACGACCCAATTGTTAGCCCATGAGTCAAATTTTCTTCATTTCTTGAACACTTTGGATTGATAGTTTGCATAAATTTGATTCTCCACCTAGTCCCCTAACTCAACTTAGACGCATTCTGATAATCAACTCTCCGCGAGTAGAAAAGGTAATGGTTTGAATAATTGCCCCCTTGCCCCTTCCGTCTGAACTCTCCAACTGAAAATGTCTTTCCTGATTAGTATAACGTTCAAAGAAATGCGTACATTCTTTCACTTCGTTCTTCACATAAAAATAGAGTCAAATGATAGCGCGGCCTAGTTCGGTAATTCTATCTTTCTGATAGCTCCGTTTTCGGCTTCATTAACTTCATATCATTCGTGAAATGGGGTTCTTTTATCCTTTGGCAACCAAAGTATGATTGCTAGAGAAAATACCTCTAAAGGCTAATGTTTCCGAGTCTGTTTCCGATTTATTTATTTTAAAGTGTGATGAAAAATAAATTAAATAGTCTTTTAGTAACGCCAAACTTCAGGAGGGCAACTAAAAGACTGATGGCTTTGAATGAAATAAAATTTATAGCAAAAAGTTAAATTATGTCAAGCCGCCATAGAATCAATCAACCACGAGAATATTCTTTGATTCCCCATATAATGCAATTTTACGATTTGGTATCCGGCATTCACCGAGTTGGTGAAACCGCTTTCTCTTTGTTAAAAAAAATATAGACTTTTTCCTCCTTTCTATTAGACTGAGTAGATCCAACTTGCGGAATGGGATTAGGGGGAACGCTATTCACCGAGTCAGGCTAAAGGAAGAAGAATTATAATGCCACCCGAAGAGAAAGAGCTTCCTTCTAGCGAAATGAGAGAACTTTTCGTGGGACCAAACGCCTCGCGTCGGCAAACTCGTCGCGTCTCGCTGATTCGGGAGGAGGAGGCGAGACGGGGTGAAAGAGAGTGAGGAAAACCCAATCTTCCGGGACGCGGATCACGGAAGGCGATGCGAGCAAGGGAATCTAGGCGAGCCCAGGACGTCGTCGTCAAAAAGTGGAGAGGTGACGACGACGCTGTGCGGTGAAAGATGGGAGTGCGGCACCGAGGATGAGTAACACGTCGTCTCCATCTCAGTAAATTACATTTTGAAACGACTGCGCACCATCCTTTATTCAACCACAAGGAGTAGTGGTCGGATTTGAGAGTCCGTCGCTCGATGACACCGATCCATTTAGGGAAACTTAAACTTGGCTTCATCAGACGGGTTATGGTTGAATTCAATGGGAAGTTCAGAGGGAAAGATCATAAGCAACATTTTAGTGGCAGCATCTGAGTGCGGCTGTACACAGATAATTTTGCACACCTTAGTGCACATCTAAACATAGACTTAAAGATGTTTCAATAAATAAGGAAATGGACACTCAATGGTCATGAAGCTCATTGTACTAGTATCATGCAGATAAAATCTAACTTCTAAAATATAAATTCTGCCTAACATCAGCCATTAACATTAATTAGGATTGAAGTTTCTAATAGGTGTGAGGTATGATTTAAGGTATGTCTCAAATTTATATACTAAGGATCTGCGTAAGAAAAATTATCTAAGTATTTTAGGGACAATAAATGGAGAATAAGATGTAACAACGAAATAACACAATTGTTAAGTAACAGAAAGTGGCACGTATTAAGAAGCAAAGAGGAGTTAAATATCAAGTTAACGACGGCAATAATAAGTTTACAACGGCATAAACTAGAAGGAAAAATGGAAGGCAAAAGAAAATAAGGACAGCCTGGAAGGTGATGGTTGCAAGATTATTAAGAACAACACAGATGCAAGGTAGCATAAAATTGGAGAAAAAAAGAATAACATCACACTACAGGAGACATTTTGCAGAGAAAGAAAAGGCTCGCCAAAGATTTTAACCCTTTGGAAGACAAAGAAGATGGTTTGCAGTCAGAATGCGTATCAAATTTTTGCAACTAATCAAAAAAATAGTCCTGGAAAACGTTGGATACAGAGAAGCAAGAATGATTTGTTTAAAAATTATGGCGCAGATTTTTCAAGAGCATGGCTATGCGTTTTAATTGACTAACACTGATTTCATTAATTCATACATATCATTCAATCCTAAGAATGGTTACCAACAGCCCTCTATTCGGTTTTATATAACTAACTCCTTCGTTTCCTTAGTGAAGACAGGTGGGGTTTATCACCACGGTCAAACTGTATTTCCGCCAAGTTTCGAAGTACGAGTCGTCCATTGACATCTGGACATATGCTATTCAACTGGGACGGTTTATGTCAGTTTGTTTATGCCAGTTTATGTATATGCCAGTCATATTTCACTCATGGAATTGCATAGTCTTGCGTTGGCATAGAGAGTAAAAAATCGGCGATGATACTCCCGTCCACCGTAATGCATCGCCGGAGACGACGGAAAAGTGGTTCTCATCGTTCGTAATTTTCACATGAGGAAACACCGATCGAGATCTCGTCCTAATATGACGGGTACCGTATCCAATTTTTGACGTTCCCAAAGTCCACTAACCCATTCCACCCGGTGCATAGTGGTACTGGAGTGAATAAAGCTAGCTCGACGATTTCCGTTCTCCATAACAGATATACATCGCCTAAAAAAGCTGCGATCTACACTAAAGTCAAATAGACTTTAGCTTCGTTAATATATAAGAGTATTCTCGAAATATATGCTATAATGAAGCGCTTCCCTACTTCCATGTTTACGTCACTAACTGATACATCATTTTAAAATAATTTCCACAAAGTTAGACTACCATAAACGATAAGGATTACAGATTTATTCCAATTATTAATTTTCCAAGCACAGGTGAATACAGCGGAGATCCTGTGCTCCGTAATATTCGTGCAAAATGAATGACTCGGCGAAGTATAGTTGAATTTAAACACATTATGATTACAAGAACATCGTACATTTCTTTCAGAATATTCAGGCAAGAATCCGCGAAATTCCAACATTATAGCCGGGCAGAGGTTTACAATTTTCCACAAATCATAAAATATTTATCAATTTATACATTTAATACATACATATTTATTAAATATATATTAAATGACAATTATAAATAAGTATTTACAAATATATCAATATAATATAAATATTTTATCACCAGGTGTCTTATGCATTTGCGGACTTTAATGTCTTTATTCAATTATCATTTTCTCGCTCAAATTATAGTAAAAATGTCCGGAGCCATAATCCCGTCAGCCACAAGCCCTTGTTTTCGCTCGTGTGGGCACGAAATAGACGAAGTTGTAGATGAATATATGATATTCCTCGACGGGAAAGTTATGCAAAAGGAATGGGAGGTGAAGTATAAACGGAGAGAACCTCTCTCCACGTATATAGCTTTTCATTTAGTCAAGAGTGTCGTTACAAAGTTTGGAATTTTCCGACCTCGTCACACCCCGCGAGTTTACAAGACAGGCAGAGGGAGGGAAGGGGTTTGAAAGGAAGAAGAGATGCTGAGAGGAAGAGAAAGGGTGAGGGCAGAGAGGGTGAGTAAAGGGAGATATTATACGAGTAATTAAGAGGAGAAAGGCCGCCTGCACGAGTCACTGATTAATATGGGACGGGACGGTAGCGTGAGAGGAAAAGTTCGGCTCTTGAGAAGTAGACGGCGGAAGGAAAGGAAGTGCAATCATCTCTACCCAGAATGTTATAACAGCTAAGGTCGTGGAGATCTTTGAAAATTAATCGAGGACAGTTTTTTCTTTAACCTCCGATAGGCCATACATGAATGAAGAGTGAATATGAAAAAAATATTTTATTACTTAAAGTTATGTACGCTTATGGTTACTTTACCACATAATCACCTTGACGATTGAGGCATTTGTCGTTCCTGCGAACAAGCTGTACGAACCCCTTTTCATAAATGTTTCCGCCAATGAATTTAAATGAGTCTATAAATGAGCGTTGTCCATCAACATTTTTGATGCCTAAGATAGAGTAAAGAGATGATCTTGAAACTTCTGAAAATTCCATAGACAAAGCACTTATGCTGAACCTACGGTTTTCTCTAACCATTTCGTCAACTCGTTCAACAAGGCCGTCTGTAGCAACAGACTTGCGTCATTGACCCCCATAATCATGCACATCAGTTCGGCCGTCTTTAAACTTACGACACCATTCATGCACAACACCATCACTGATAAGGTTTTCTCCATACACTCGGCTCATTCTTCGATGAATTTCTGCTGCACTATTCCCTTCTGCTTACAGAAAATGAGTAAAGCTTCTCAATTCGCACTTGGCGGGAGATTAAATTGAGGCGGCCATGTTTATGTGACTGATGCTCAGCACCGACTGACAAAGTGAACTCGACAGTAACGGAGCGTGTAGTGCGGGGGATGCCTATTGTGCACACCACCCGCCTGTCGCTTGTCTGGCGTTTATGCTGTGCGACTGGAGGTTGAAAAAAAAACTGCCCTCGTAGATTGCTATTCGAGGGAAATCCACACTTCAACTTGCATAAAAGGAAACCAGAGAAACTCGAAGCGTGGACAATAAATTAAGATGATTATTTGAATGCAGAATGAAGGTGTCTTCATACACACATCATTTGACTTCTTTCAATGCCAAACATAATGCAAATGCCCTCTTAAAAATCAATTAAATCTTGAAACTTAGGGGTTATCAGGAAATTTCCATCAAACAACATCATACTATTTTAAGAGAAAAACTTTGTTATGTCCACTCGGATATTGATTCGTACAACGTGTTTCGAAGCTTAAAGCGTCATTATCTGGTACAAAAAGCATCAGATAAAAAACAGAGCCAACATTAGGTAAGTAGCTGATGGTTCGTTAGGTCAGCTAGCGATTGAAGAGACTTGTGTTAAGTTTCACTGCTGTTTATTGTTCCGATGTCGATACAAGATTGGCTCGTGTGGCCAAGGGCTTCAGTATATAAACTGAAAGCGACCATTCTAGAATATGCTATAAAATTTAAGGAAAACGCCAGAACAATGTTCTAGAACAGTAAAAAAGTGCAATAAAAAAATCATTAACAAATATTAAACTTCGGGACCGATAATCGAACCCGGGCAGACCGCTTGGCAGGCGAGCGCGTTAGCTGAGCCACCCAACAGTCGGCCAGGCAGGAAGCGAGAGCACGTGCTGTTTTGCTGGCGCTGGGGCGGTGTGGAAGAGCACCAGTTTACGGGGTTACCACATGTACCTCATTGAACCTGATGATGACGTTTTAAGCGTCCAAACGCGTTCTAAAAATAAACAACTGAGATGACATTACTAAGTTTTTTCTTTTAAAATTCACGATGATGTTCCACAATATCTCACCAGATACCGTCAAACATCATACTAAATAACCTCTAAAAATGGCCAAATTAACAAATTGAAATACCGAACACTAATACAAAGTTTTGAGTAGATAATTCAATGCATTTTAATGTCTCTGGATTTCGCCATACTGGATGAAGTCATTGTAGTTTCTGTAAGCACCAGTCAAAACATTTGCGATACTGTCGGTACCAAATGAAAGAATGGGTACCCGCTGCTCCAGTACTAAAATTAGAAGAGTAAATGTTTGACAGTATAAACCGCGTCACTATTTCATCACAAATGATAAGAAATGATACAAATGATAAGATTTTTCATGACTGTGGGAACAGAGGATAAAAAAAACATGCTCATTTCTTTATAACGTGATTTGGCCCATCCCCAGGGTAGTCTAGCTATTTGATGCTAAAGGTGCATAAATACTGGCTTCCACAAATTGCCTTTAAATACTCATGATGACGATATATCGACTAAATTTTAACGTCTGTTTCATATATACATACGTACATACCAATCACGCCGTTCCTTCCGGGATAGGCACAGTCACTACGTTTCATAACATAAAAACATATTTGTACACCTAACTCTGCTTCAATAAATTCCTCCATACTGGCCTATCCTTGCAAACCTCTTTTGCTTCATTTACCCCCATACACTGCTTCATACACGCCCTCCTGTTTTTAGGACTCCTAATATTCCTCCTCCTAAGAATTTCCTCAACCACATTCAACCACAACTTTCTCGGCCTACCCCTACATCTAGTACCATTCATTTCACTCTTATATGTTTCGTTATTCGACTCACATCCATTCTCTCAACATGGCCAAACCAACGAATCATCGTTGCTTTGTTTCATAAAAAATAATCAATACTGCTGTATCGTATGTAAATTCTTGTTACTTGAATATTACCTTATTTTAAGCATCTTGACTCTAGTTCAACACTGCTTTTTGGTGGAGCAAAAATAAATTTGAGATTATAGTCGGCATGTTTGAAATTTGACCGAGAGCTTTCCGAGTCAAAATGAAAATGATGTGAGAATGAATGGAGTTGGTATGGCATACATTTTACTAAGTATTCAATTCTCATTTGAAAAAACTTTAAAAATGCGTCATTAGATGATCCTTTCCATTGGGAGAGTGAGAAGAAAATAAGAAAAGGCAAATAGAAAGAGTACTGGCTTAAAACGTTTGCGTACTCTCGGGCTTTTCAAATGGTTTTTCCTCCTCTCGCGCGCTACAGAATAACGCGAGAAGTCTGCATCTTGACAGACATCCACCGCTCCTGGTGGAACTTAACCACCCGAATGGGGAAAACTTTCTCGCTTCTTTCGCGTTCCTCCTCTCCACAGTTCTTTTCGCCACTTCACTCCCTCCCCCCCACTAACATCCCCTTCTCCAAAAGACTCGCCATTTCGACGCCTTAGCTCTTCAGCCTTCAACTTCAACTCCAAACATTCCTTCCCTCCTTCTCATCTTCTTTACTCCGTCCCAACTAACAAGCCCGTTTCGCTTATCCGCACTCCAGAGAGGGAAAAAGAAACTAGTATCAAGTTACTATCCCAAGCAAGCTTCCTCCAACTCGATTCCAAGCTGTATCTCAAGTACAACTTGGTAACGCGGTAATGGAGACTAGGACACACTCGGAGTACCCTGACGGGATGAAAAAGGATCGATGCCGGAGTCACTATAGAACCATCGCGACATCTGGAGCTCAATAAAGCTACATAAACATTATCTATCGTATTTAAAATCAGCATATATTTAAATAAAGTGGCCCAACATTGGGGAAATAGTGTGTGGTATTTTTCATTAAAATCATCATCCACCAGGGGTGAATTTGAATCGAGAACTGTGTAATTTAGAAAAATTATAGTGGCAAATTCCAAAAATACAACAAAAATAATTATATCAGAGCTCAATATGGCTAAAAAAACATTACCTATCGTATTTTGAATCAGTATATATTGGAGGGAAGTGGCCCACTATAGGGAAAAGATTGTGTCGTATTTTACATTAAAAACATCATCCACCTGGGGTGGATGTGAATCCAAAACTGCATAGTTCAGCAAAATTATAATGGCAATTTTCAAAAAAGACAAAAAAAGTATGGCTTTCAGAAGCAACAACCCTCTTTTTAATTGATGATCAAAGGTTAGAACAAGAAGATAGTTTCCTTCATCTTTCACTCAAGTGACTGCAAGCAATTATACACTTTCATCGTTGAAAAAAATATTGTGGCAATTTTATCAAACTTTTATCGTTTTAAATAGCCATAGCATTCAATACCGCGATTATACGAGGATTTTACAATGAAGACGCCGCCTAGAGGCGGGAAGAATGCGAAACTGCATAAATTTTTCTATAAATGATGTGACAAGAATGGACGTGATCTAAATGTTGCCCAAAAAGCTGCTTGTAACGAGTTAACCTAATCAATAACCTTTTTACTCATAAACTTGCTCTATTTGTTTTTAAAGAATTACGTTAATGATAAGATCTCCGTAAGTTCTGGGAGAAGAGGAGAAATTGCGTCCTCAAGGTTATCTAATTATTGTATTATTTTTTACGTAAAAACAAGCAATATTTATGATATTTTAAATGAAAGAAAGCACACCAGACAGAATTTAATTTTTGTGATTTTGCATTGTCGTAAAATTTTCTTTTCCCTAGAGGTGTCTGGATATCCCTAAATGACCTTACGCCATAATGTTAAAAAGGTTATTTTTGGAGATAAAATCCTTTTTACTGAAATCACCTTATGTGTTCGTGGTTTAACTTATAACTTCTGCTTTACCTCTTTTGTAAATGGTGATAATAGATAAGAGAAGGCGTTCTTCACGTTTTTCACTGTCAACTTTAATGCACTTTCTAACTTGCTTTTACTTTTCACGATTGGCATTATTTGCATGAACCAGCGCGCACTATTCATCCTTAACAAATGCAAACATGACTTTAAGGTCTACTGCGCATGCCAAGTTCTTATGACCATTAGAGTTCGCTTTAGAGCATTGTTCCCTGAAGCATAGGTTACACATCCCAAACATTCGATAAAACTATTAACCGGTTTTTGTTCGTCTACCATCATGGAAATTGGTAATATTACCTATGTTTTTCTTTGCCGAACGAAGAGAGACCACTTAAAATTTCTCAATTTCTTCATTTTTCCTTTTATGTCAATTTCTGTATCCAACCAACATTGAAATGTCACAGATTGAAATGTTGAAGGTTTCATTTGGTGCAAGGTCGACACTGTAGTAAACAAAACTTCAAGTCTTCCACAGATTTAACATTACAAGCACAACCAGTTTCAGCAGTTACACCATCATCAGGTACAGATGGCGTAACTGGCGAAATCGGTTTTGCATGTATTAATAAATCTGGGGAAGACACAAAGTTTTGTTTACTACAATTAGAATGTCACTTCTAAGGCTTGTTATCCCAATGTACTCAACGTGCTAATCATGACTCAGAAATACGCGTTATTTTGGAGATAAACGATATTAAAGTTGAGAATAACTGTTAACTAAAATATCATAGTGCGCTGTGATTTTTACAAAGAAATAATAAATATAGTTAACTCCATTGATCTCCTTGATCATAGTAATATACGTATTTTCTGTTTGAAGTACTCGCCGTTAGCAAATGTGAGTGTATATTAATATAATTCGAATGGTTAATACAGTTAATTTTTTTGAAAATTATCTTCTGGAAATTGTATACAGTTCTTGGAATGTAAATCCAGCGGAATAAAATAGTTTGAGAATTGATAATCTCAGCATCAGTCACTTTCGAAATAATGCGAGTTGCCAGAGCAAGTGGATCAGGTTTTACAGTACCACATGAAATTCATAAAAATGATTCTTTCTTTCGTTTCTGATATCGTACCAAAAAGTGTCAAACATTAATAAAAAGGAATCAAGGTAAGGCGTTAATTATTCTACTTGGTTGCGTATAGGCAGCTATTACATGCATTAAAATGATTATGATTTACAAAAAAACGGTGAAAAAACTATGGAGGACATCTTTAGAGAGAGTGTGCGTTGCATAATCAAGAAATGAAAGGTTTTATCATATTCGGCTGTGAACGTTTAAGATAGCTACGGGAAACAACTAGAGGAAACCGGGTAGCTTCATTCCCCAGGAAGACATTTTTAGAAGACTTTCGATTCGAGCTGCTATTATCACTATATACACCGTTGCTGGCAGGGGAAGACGATTGCCATGGCATGTGGCAATCCGTGAAAAGCCATGAAATAACTTAGATTTTCCCGCGTTTTAGTTGCTTGCCATCGATTCACCAATTTTATTGCTTCTTTGCATCAAAACTCTCTTTTGAGAGTGGTGTGCACATGACTGAAGGAAATTAATGGCACAGGAAAGCTAGTTCCGTTATAAACTCTGAAAAATTTTCCTGACCATTGAAGATCTGGAGTAATGTAATTCTCCACGTATAGGAGCAAAAACTGTAGATTCGATGCTCGCTTATGGCCCATGAAACCTTGTGCAGTGGGCAGAGGATAAAGCATACAAGAGTCTAAGTCTACTACTGCCTACATGGCTTCATAACTCTCGACTTCTAAGGGAGGGACCAGGGATTATTCTTTTATGAGCAAATATCTTTGGAAAGGCCGTAATTACGCGTGTGTTTGCAGGAGAGCAATGTGTTACGATTCGTGAAGCTCGCTGGTTTTGAGGGCAACCGCCAAAACTCAGTAAGGACCACCATGCAGAGATTAAACTCACAAAGTTTTCACGCAGAGTTTCAACGAGAGAGGCTTGAAATTTTAATCTCCAAGGAGTTACATGACTAGTTTCTTTCCTTCTATTTCCTTTCAGTAATTATCTCCAAGTTATGTAGAGGTAGCATTAAGTGCACTGCGCCGCTACTTGCATTTGATGACTAAATGTGGAGAACCCTTACTTCCAGAGCATGGAAACAAAGGGAACAAAAAATACTTCCTTCCTATTTACATGACTCTGTTACGTGCGTGGGCCACGTAACGTTTATTTCTTTAAGAAATAAATGTGCTGGTCGACGCTGGCGTCTGAGAAGTGGCGTGAAATAGCAAACTTTTCTCGGAAATTTTAACATTTTAGAGGGTTATGTCTCTCATAAGAATTATATACACGGATGTGTAAATCTTATTTTTTATTTTTATCGCAATTTTGATCTCTTTCCATTCAAAGTGTTAGTGCTATCACAGATGGGAAGGCATGATCGCACTTCAGTGCCCTAGAACGATAATAAATTGAACGATACGCGCAGATGGAACGGTTGTTAACCGACCCATAGCAATTAGTATTTAGTAGGTTCACAATATTCATGGAAAAATATTTCTGTTATTATTTAAAGTTCGTAAAGATAAGCATTTTACAGCACATTTGTTAAAAATTGACATTATTCTTGTTTGACGCATTAACTACAATTCGATACAAAAACAACACTCGTGGATGCGACCATCGAATTTCTTTGTCGATCTCGCAACAACTCCGGGACCGATACAACAAGGCAACAACTCCGTCGCCGATGCATTTTGAAATACGCATCAAGATTACAGGGTCCGAAAAGAATGGAAGTCAGTCAAACAGTCTTGTTGTAAAGTATACAGCGAATTAGAGAGAATGGAAAGCTCCGCTTAATTTTTCTTTCGAAAATTTAAGGATATTTGAGTTACGGAGCTCTCCACAAACAACCAACGATAAATACATTTCAACAGTTGAAAAATCAAAAGGAGACTATGGGAAAAAATGGAAACGCAGATGTTACAACAAGTGGAAATTTATTGATGCATTTGCAACCTCACAAAAGTATTTTGTATTCCTCACACTAGATAATAAACTGGTGAACAAAGGACCGATCGAATCATAGCTATACATGCTAACCGTGAATCTCCGAAAATTAGCATAATAAAATTGTCTTCTTAAGAAATATTTTATTTCTTTCTGTTTACATTTCAAGTTTTATGTCTTGCATTGTCACTTTATAGCGAGTTTTCTGCAAAATATAAGAAAAGGTCATACGCGGTAAGTGGGCTGTCAAGTTTTCTTGATTTAAATTTCTCAGACACACTAAATGATAACCCTACGGAGAAAAAAACAAATGGACGGACATGGCGAAGGCCAAAATGCTTAAAACAACTGGCAAAAATCACTATTTTCCACTTCCAACACATTAATATTCCACCACATTAATAGAATTTTATCCTTTCATTTGAAATTTTATTATGTTTATTTAAATATGAATAATATAAATCAAATTATGACAAGACATTTGAAAAATATTTCACTTCATGATAGAACGCAAGCCTGAAGACCATTATCAGGGTTACAGACTATCCGAGAGGATAGTTAACCACATTCACTCGAATTATCAAGACTCTAGTTATATGAATATCACTGTAAATACCCATGTATTTTACTAATTAAAGTTCTGCAACACTGACTGAAAAAAGCAGAACTGTCAAAAAACTTTCAGCCAAGATATGACGCTTCCATATGCTGTATAAGTGTATCTCAGCAAAAACGTATAGAACGAACCCGTGATATTTCAACAGCGATGATGAGAGAACGTAGAACTCATTAAAGGATAATATTTTGGGAGGTGAAATGATTAAGTATATTCACCCCCATACACTGTTTCATACACGCCCTCCTGTTTTTACAACTCCTAATATTCCTCCTCCTAAGAATTTCCTCAACCACATTCAACCACAACTTTCTCGGCCTACCTCTACCTCTCACACCATTTATTCTACTCTCATATATCTGTTTCGTTATTCGACTCTCATCCATTCTCTCAACATGGCTAAACCAACGCAGCACACTCCTTTCATACACGCCCATTACTGCAGCATTTAACCCATATTCATTCATGACCCACTCATTCCTGACCCTATCCATCCTACTTTTGCCACAAATACTCCTCAGATAACTCATACCCACGGCGTTAAGTCTACTCTTATGTTAATCCTGACATACCCATGTTTCACTACCATAAAGCAAAGTGGGAAGAAGTACACTTTTGTACACGGCAATTTTCGCTTCCTTAGACAAGCACTCATTCCTTGATATGCTCCAAATGCTACCTACCACATTCCTTCCCGCATTCGCACGTCTCTTTATCTCCTCATCTATTCTTCCATCTTTCGCATACATTTTACCTAAGTACACAAAATCATCCACCTGATCAATTACTTCACTATTCGCCCTCATCATACAGTTATTCTCCCCATTCTCCTTATCACAAAATACTACCTTAGCGTTGCACGCATTTACCTTCAATTCCATTCTCTCCGTTGATTCAAAAAACTTATCTAGGAGCTTCTGTAATCCCTGTTGACTGTCTGAGATCAAAACAGCATCATCCGCATATAGAAGAACTCGCACGTTTACATTTCCAATCAAAACACCTTCGTTTTCACTACGTGCATCTCTAACACATTTATCCATAAATACATTAAACAGCCATGGAGACATTACGCATCCTTGTTTTACACCCCGATTTATAACAAACCAATCACTCCGAACCCCGTTAACTCTTACATTTGCCTTACTATTGTCGTACATCGCCATCATAACATTCAATAACTGCCCATTCACTCCATAGTCCTTCAAAACCCTCCACAACTTCTTTCTATTTACCCTATCATGTGCCTTCTCTAAATCAACAAACGCACAATACACTTTCTTTTGGACGCCCATACATTTTTCTATCACTTGTTGAAGTGCAAAAAGCTGGTCACTACATCCTCTCCCAGGCATAAACCCACACTGCTTACCCCATATTCTGTCGGAAGTAAAACTCCTCACTCTTTCGATTAATATTTTACTGAACACTTTTCCCGGAATACTCAGTAAACTAATGGCCCGATAGTTATTACATTCGGTCTTTCCTCCCTTTCCTTTGTACAACGGAACGATGATAGCATTCTTCCAATCCGTTGGAACAACAGAAACCTGTAAGCATATATTGTATAGTTCACGCAGCCTACACAGTAATTTACACTTCGTGAATTACTAATTTGTAGCAAAGAAACAACTTTAAATTTTGTTTCTAACCTTGTATAAGATGAATGATTGTGGAATGTTAAGTCCCTACATTACAGAAAAAAGCAAATGAAGCAATCTGCACACATGGATTTGGAAAAATACAATGAACATACCTGGATTTGGTGAGATGGAAATAAAATTGAAAATTAAAAACATCAAGTTAGTGCATACTTTTATTATTTAATTACAATAGCATCTACGTTGTACAGTAGGTTCCTATCACTATTGTTTTAGAAGCACTACCTAACGTGATATAAATCATTTTAGATCGACCTACTCGCAGGAGTTAAAAAAAATAAAGGAGTCCAAAACTTCAGGCGTAGGGACTGACACAGTTTACATTCCTTCAGCGTTGCAGCTCCTTCATCTTGCAAAACATGACTCACTTGTCAACTGTACTCGACCGTGGTGCGAATGGTTTTTGGAGGGTAGCGAGTATTTTAGCTACTAAAATACTCTCCACTAAACCAAATTACTAGCCTAGTGTGAATCAGGCTTTATGGGAATAGGTGAGGCGGGGAACGGGGAAGGAGAGCGCAGCAGATGGGTGGCGTGATGGGGAGGCATTCCGCCATACTAAAATTATACACTTTAGGTCCTATAAACAAGAAACATCGTTTGGATAACGTTATATTTGTCTGTAGGGGAAAGAATTATACAGTAATAAACCAAAAGTACCACTTCTTAGGTAAAAACGACATAAAATTCTTTAAATAAATAAATGTCTTAAGGGGAGCAACCCAAGACAACTAAATAGAGGAAAGGAATGGTCAAAGCGAGTCTTTGTTAAGATCACTCTAACTATTCTTTTTCGTAAAAGAACGGTGTTTATCTTCTTTTTTCGCCTCTATTGGACCTTGAAATGTAGTGTGGCGTCAAAGTGTATTATCTCTGTCTCTATGAAAAACCAGTCTTACACAGAGCAGTCTGGTACAGTTACGAGGATAGAAACGGAACTAATTGCTATGATTACAACATTTTTAGCTTATTTACAGTACACCCACAGTAGAGATTCTTTCCCACTGGGCAGACAGAAGTTGAAAACCTGGCCCGAAAATCTCATCTCGCTGGCGAGGTTGGCTGCACGATAAGACCGGAGATAAACTGGAAACGAGAAACCGAAAGTGCAAGAGAAAGCCGAGGGACTTGATATCTTTTCGTCACATTAAAAATGGGAAGGATGAAGGAGGAGATGGCATCTCTGGAGGAAACATTATCTCGCTCCCTCCTCAGACTCGCCTGCGACTGCTCCCAGCTCACGTCACGAGGATTGAGTGTCCACCGTCAAAAGCAAACCGACGGGCGTTTTTCAGAGAGAGAGAGCAACCTTGGCCCCCTCCTCTTTATCCCTCTCACTCCTCCCCTAAGGGCCAGTCTCCCTTCACACGATCATACCCCTAACGGTCTCCCCCTGACTCCGCAAAGGATCTTACCGAGGTTGACCGCAAGGGAAGTCTCGCACACTCCATCTCCCGATCGCTCACAAGCCCCTTTTCCCTCCACATCCGTCCCATCTCTCTCTCAAGGCCGAGAGCTGACTCATCAATCAAGCTCACGGGATAGGTTTTCGCTTGCGGGGCGACGCCCAACGCCCGTGACCTTCCGTACCGTACGCGAATTCAGTTCACCTCAACTCTCCTAATCTTCCGGATGGGCGGCGAGTCTGCTTCTTCCTTTGACCCGGATTATTGCCTTGCCACCCTGCCCGGCGGAGCTGTTGGCTCGACTCCCCTCACGGAGATTGGCTCGCAGAATAATAAATAAGTTTTATTTTTAATTTAAAAATGTAAATTGATTTGCGAATGGAAAAATTAAAGAACCACAAAATTTTACATGCTTTATTAGCCGAATTTCAACATTTAAGCATCACCATCAGGTATTTAAACCATTTAGTTGATATTTTTTCTAGATATGGTGTTATAAGGAATTATTTTATTTGCGTCTATTAAGTAAAATTGTCAAAAAAATGTACCAACGGTTTACATTAATTTTAACATAGCCCTATTGAACATTGCACAATTTTTTCATTGTCTTACGAAATTCGTGATAAAATTCCACGATTTTCTGGATAACTAGTTTTAAAATTTAAATCTCCGTGAAAAATACCAGAGAGCCCTAAGTTATAACGATCACCATGTCATGGGCATGCTACTGCAGGAGGATTGGATATATGAATGAGTAGTACACTTCTCGCAAAGATTCGTGGTAAAAGTAGTTGAGCCAATATGAAGAATGGGTGGGTGACGATGATTTGGTAGGGCACTATTCAAAACAAGAGGTTGCTGCATGGAATAAAGCATACTTTTTTCCATTTTTGTCCCTGAAGGTTCCGCAACATTTTTATTATGAAGGCTTACCGATGAAATAAAACACTGGGATTTTTCATGGAAACTGCTCAACTTTGAGTCACTACTAATAGTTAAGAAGTAAGAACTATAAAATATCAAATGCAATTATATATATTCTCGATTTCAGTTGACTGAGCGAAGATGATGTTTACAACCCTGAAAATCATTAAGGCATCACCCTTTCTCAGCTTGCTCTTGTGGCCCCGCCAAAGAGTGAGCCTTGTCCTCGATTAAAAAGGTACCTACGCTAAAAGACACTGACCAATTTGAGGTAATACGAGTAAAAATTACAAGTTGTATGCACTTCCAGTTTTATAGAAACTAAGTGTTCTTTAAAATTTGTTATGTAATTCATAATAAATATTACGATCAATAAAATTTTAATTCATCACAAACAATATTGGATATAGTTTTTAATGAAAAATGGTTTTTCAAACTTATTTATTAGTTATAATGGATTCTTGACACGACCTCTAATTTGCAAAAATTATGTTTTATATTTTTCCAATGTGACTCCAATAAGAATTACCTTAAATTTTCTTGTTTTTTCTCTAAAAAAATTAAAAATTTTGAACTAAATATTCGATTATAATTTGTTTAAGGGTTTGTCAGAGGCAGCTAAGGTCATACGAAAGACCAAATGCTAAAAACTTTCACTCTCTCTAGGGCGAAGTCTTTTTAAATGGCTTTCCATCATCGCACATTTCGTAAAACGAGAGCAGCTGACATACTGACATAACATATTGACCACTCCATATCCCTTTCTCTCAATTATTCCCCCATTTTGGCTTGAATTTGGCCCGGGAAAAAACATTTCTGAATTAGCATTGTTAGGATTACGGAGAATGTACCGTATCACATTTTCTAATAGAGCACGTAATACATTAACCATTTTTTATGCAGTAGAGGAACGCGAGAAGAAAACTGCCGCTGGTATTTGGACAGGGTGATCGGTTTCGATCTGAGAGAGAAATATACGACTGGACGGAAAGGCTCGGGCGGGAATGGGCCAGCGATTTGTGGTGAATGATCTCGGGAAGAGGCGGTTAAAGGAAATGCAAAGGAGTGTATCTCGAAATATATAGGGGTTGGGAAGAGAAGACCACCGTAATCGAACTTGGAAATACGCCGGAAGAAGAGGCGAGGAAAGTGATTTAAGGGAGGGACGGAGTCAATAAATTCCGAAGGAGATCGAGAAAATGAAAAATGCGCCGTTCTGGACGAAAGTGTGAATGTGAACGAGGTATGAGAGAAGAGGGAGGGACTGAGAGAAAATATTCCACAGATAATTTTTGTCGCATATTCCACAGATCATTCTTGTCGCATTAATCAGCAGTCAGTGTATAACCACTGATCATTCCATTATTTCTTCATCTTATATCCCATCCAAAAGACTTGGAAATGTAATTTGGAATAAGTTTTAAGATCAAATCCTAATGTAATATTCATATCTCGAACCGATTACATTCATCCTTAGATAGACGTAACATCCGTATTCGAGGCGGAATTTACTTGACTAAAATCAGTGCACGATTGATACCAAAGTCTTTCTTCTTTCTCAGAGTTTTCTATTTTTAAAATTGATAACAAACCACACGATTAACCGCAAACATAACCCCGCATCGACATTATTCTTTATAAAATCGGCACCACACAACGTTTATATTTATTAAGGCTTATGATAACCAAGATTGACAGCTACATATGAAATCAAACTTTTCTGTCGTGCGTTCATTCAGAGCTGAAAAAAGTAACTTTACAAAAAGAATAAGAACTTTTCGTTGGGTAATTGAAAAACATGAAAATATGGTAGTACGCTATCAACGAGTTTCTTTGAAATATTAAAATATTACTACCATCAAACACATATTTTTCATGCAATACATTATAAAGGTGAGCAGTTTCTGAAGAAGAAGACAGTAACATGGTCTATTTCCTCTTTCCTCACATAAAAAATTAATACTTGGCTTTCAAAAATTCTTAAAACTGCTGAGCGTAGAATTTTATCTGAAAAATATATGTATTACTCGTTATTCAAGAGGCTTATTGGTTTATTTGCAATAAAAGCCTAAATTCTAGTGTTTATTATCAAAATCCGAGTTTAATACTCCTTATGGTATGAGTAATTATTGCGTTATTATTATATAATTGCGTAGAAATGATGAATGGCTACTGACGTTCAAGTCCTTATTTCCTTAAAAAAAAACTGGAAGCAGTATTCACATTAGTACTATAATACTTTCGGGTATTCAACTCAGTACTGGCATAGATAATCAATATGAGAGCCCATTCAAACACAAAATAGCATCCGAGACAAAATAATTTAGCATAAAAAATTTAAATATTTTGGAAAGGTAAATGATAGTAAAAGCAAACACACAAATCTATAATCTAAAACAAGATCTTAATTATTACTCACACCTTCCGTAAAATGCACTTCATGGAATATATATAAGCAGAAATGGTTTCTTACAATCAGTTTTTTAGAAACATATTACATATTTCTTGTATGAATATATAATTTCATATATATCGCATAAGAAGATAGAAAAAATTAAGTTAATCCTGAATTCAACCCCTCAAACCAATTTCAGATTATAATGCGATTAAATCAGTATCCAGAGCCGAAGGAAGAAGGACTTTCCAGATCTTTTAAAACACGAAACGATTCCTGATGCCTTTTCAATATGCAGACGCGCGTCCCTATGGATTATTGGAAAAGAATGGTTGGGAGCAGGCAGAAGAAAGAGGATTTTCAGAGGTCCGTACCCATCCGGAATTCTGCCGGGAGATAAACCTTTTCCGCGAGGGACGATGTGGAATTTAATGGGTTCAGCCTCCGCATAAATACAATCCGCACCCAACACGTCCAGAAAATCGGACTATTAATCACCGGTTCGCACGAAATTGTACGCGCACTGTTACGTGAGTGTTTTTGTCATATACAAGTTGGACGATATCACGAATCGCTTCCCTATAGTAAAATTAAAGGCAATGGTAGGAGAAAACTCCCTCTCTCTATGTAGAAATAAATTAAGAGTTATTAAACCATTTGTGTAAGCATGAGTTACATTGGTATTAAACACATTCAATGATTAAACTTTTAATGAAGCCGTAGAAAAACATGTTAATTCCTAGATATTAAGGTTTTCATTTTCTATCACATTTTTCAAAGGTAAATTTTATTTTGAGATAGTAAATTTACAGAATAATAACAAGTAAAATATTTGTTAGATACTCAATTAGAAAGTAACGCCATCTTAGAATGAAACTTCTCTTTTATAGATGAAAAAATGAAAGGAAAAGAATAACTTCGTCGTCGGTGATTTGTAAAGACAATGAAGTTAAGGAACGATTATGGGGTGCAAATGTAGGTTATTTGTGCAGTAACGCTGTTGAATAACATAGATTAAAAGCTAAAGTTTGCAGAAATATACTAATACCGGTCACATTTGAAGTAAATAATGCAGAAAAAAAGAAAGCGACGAAGAGTTTTCTTAAACATAAAATTATACATAGTATAAAATATAAATTAGTTTGGGTTTTAGCTTTAGCAAAAAGCGAATATCACGATGATTAATCATGAAGATGCCTTTATACTGTAATTAAGGTAAAATAATAAGTTATAGGCCATAGAGATAAGCATTTTACTTTTTATGGGTCACAAAAAATGCCTTTTAGGTTTAAGATAACCTTTAATGTTATTTTGGAGAAAATGCTGCATCTGCCCTGCAAGCGAATCTAGATTTCTCAGAAGCCATTACCCTTTGCAGAATTCTTATCCTTATCCGTTCTTAAACTTTACGTTACTCATACCTTCTGTCTTAACTAAAAAACATACTTTAGCTATACCGTCTGACAATCAACAACCTCACGCCTACTCTGTAGTCTTATTGAACCCTTTGAGTGCGGAACGACGTGATATTACATCATAGTTGTCTCTACGCTGGTGCTGATGACGTTATATCACGTCAAGGGTACGGTGAGTTTTCCAGCTTTCACTAGGCGGCCTAGTATAGTTCCCTAGTGAAAGCTATAAATCTCACGGGACCCTTGACGTCACGTCATCAGCACCAGCGTTAAGACAACCATGACGTGGTATCACGTCATGCCGCACTCAAAGGGTTAAGCTTTACCATGAAATCAACAGAAAGGAACTCACAGAAAGTCAATGCAAAGGAATAAACATGGTTCTAAGCTCATGATGTCGAGTGAATATTGGTGGAATTTATCCTATTACTGCGTTGAAAAAGTAAGTTAAAGTATTATGTTCTCGGCAAGTAATTCCAAATATATATTTTCATACACAATGCTGAAATGGCGTCCTGGAGAAACTATATCTAGAAGAGGAAAATAATATATGTGTATTATTTGATTAGGAAGAAATTTCTTGTTGACAAAAATATGAACAAATATGTTCTGATAGAAGATTAGAAAAACGGAAATTCATCACACAGGGGCACAGCGCATAAATGAGATCCAATGCAAAACACATGAATTGCGTTTGAACAGATAATGTCCGTCATCTGCTGAAGAAATACATATAAATTGCCGCGGAAACCAGCCTGGTTGGGAAATAAAACCATCGATCTTTGGATTACCGAATCATTACGAATACCACTACGCTATCCAGGATGGCAATTTTGGCGGAAACAAGGGAACTAGATCTTAAGCCCTTGCTCATCTTGGTGACGTAAAGGTATGACGGCTTCCAAGAAGCTACGACCAAAGGACTGTACCCAAAATTGGCACTTATGACGTCCTTGGCTTTATGAGAAAGTAACTACTAACCACTACGTAAAATACATAGAAATTTCCACGAGAAAGGGTGGAAGTGTTTGTTGTCGTTGATAAAAGTCGATTCAACCAATCGTTGGTGTTTTGGCAAACTAACTTTTGGCAAGCAAATTAGCTAAACAATTACTAGGCCTATGAATGCCTATCAGTGCTACGCAGTAACCTGAAGTCCTATATATAACCTATAAATTAAGAGTATTATCCATACTTCATAGTTCAGAGAATAATTTAATGAAGAGTTGTTAAAAAAATAAAACGAGTGTAATCAATTTGGAGTGCATAACAATATTTTTTTTCAAAAGCTTATTTCCTCAAAACTGGGAAGCGTTCTTTGCTAGCGCCGGGGTCTTTTTAAAGCCGTCAAATACGGTAGTCATAGTTAGTAATGCTCGTCAACCACAACTTTCCCAGATTGCGGTAAAAGTACACCCAGGATTGTGATTCCACTACGACTCACTATGTTTTGAGCGATCAAAGAGGAGATAATAGCTCATAGGTATATTTTACACAAGGCAAAAGAGCAAGCCAAGCCTACGATACCACAGATTCACCGTCAAAAAAATTTACTACATCCTGGGATATATGCAACTTACGCACAAGAAAGTTAAATGCGTTGCAGATCTTCGAGGATATATTTTCACCTGTTTATATTGCGTAACTGTATATATACCCTGCGATAAAAGCAGTGTTTGCCTCGCGCAAGAATCATCAGAAACCCAGGATACGAGAAGAGGACACGCATGCAACGCGTTGAAAATCCGAAGAAGGTTTAGGAACAGACCCGAAGTGCGACCCCAGAAGAATCTACATTCAATTAACTCAAGCTATGGTGAATCAACTGAATGAAATAATGATGGCTGAATTGCAATGAATTTTCAATAAAACCTAAGATGGATAAATCCTTGTTTACGGGAATGTCAGATATCACCAGAATAATTATACCCATACCACAGAGTACTCTTAGAGTGAACAATAATAATAGACTTGCATATTTATGACAGCGTATGGCAACTATAATGTCAAAATAAACGTGTGTATATACAACAAAAAGATTACGAAGCCCAAAACTATAGAAAGGTACCCTCCTTTGATTTCAAAAGTTCACTAATAAGTGTAACGCACCTTAAATTTTAAAAAAACACAGGTATTAACCTAAAGTGCCACGATTAGTAATATTTGAGCATTTAAGTCCAGGTAATTATTGATAAACTACTCAACATCCACCTGACGAGATTTTTTTCGATACCTGGAATTAAATATTAAAAAATGAAACGAAAAAAACTAATATGAATAAAGAAAATATGCACCCAGGATTTATCCACACTTCGATTCGTATTTTACCAAGGAGTAAAAATACGAACATTATGCCAGCGTAAAATAGAACCGCTACAAAAAGTTTTCTATTAACGTGTTAATTTGGACGTGCATTAAATGTTAGAATGATAAATTTAAAACTGGATCATTAATGCTGAACTGTACTGATTTGTTATATGAATGTACTCTCGTCATAGTTAAGTTTAGTTATAATCATTTACTAAGATATATTATAATTAGCTCACTTTCTTCATCACAAGTTAAAATTTTAATGTTAGCTCGGAATTCATTATTACTTGTAAGGCATTTGAAGGTAGGAATATCCGTAGACGATTAACTAGACTAATAAATAGACGTCCTATCACAAGAAAACAGTACTTTAATGAAATGCATTAAATATCATAAACTGTTAATATATCCTCTTCAAAACAGCTTCTACTGCTTACGGCATTTTTTGGAAACAAACGTGTCTCTGCAAACCAATGAAATCTCTTTTATCACACCGTTATCAATGATTTTATAAAAATTTAAAATGTTTTTCTTAACTTCAACTGATAAAGAGCACTGAGATAAAAAATTTCTATTTAAGTACAGACTTTTTATTGAAATTCTCTTAGAAATTGATGACAAGCATGATTCTGAAATAAATACATCGCCGGTAAACCATTATACTTGAAATTACCTACGACTTACACGAGCAATTTTTTCTCTTGATCTAGATGTTAAAAGTAAATATATATAAGCAGAAATATTGAAAGGGGAGAATGAAGGTCGTCACTGATCCAGATTGATTCGGCATTAACCGAAAAATTCCGAGTAATGCGATCTAGCAAAGTCGAAACTTAATCTCAGATGCTCAAAAGTTTGTGAAATTTAGCGAATATATATTATTTCCATGTAAAATTTTTAGTTTAAAAATTTGCTCTCAAGAATTTCTATTCTTCCTTCAGCTCGCAATTTAAAATACTGGCAAGAGCTATGTATGTTAGAAAAAAAATATTAGTGTAATAAAGATATTAGACCATAATGAACATAATTTTATTAAAAAGCAGCATTATCGAGTTATTTTCTCGTGTCATCTTCCATGTAGCGTACATTTCCTATCGCATACTGCTTACATAACTTGACCCTGAGCCATGAACAAAATAGCGATGATATAGATTAGAAAAGCAGTCAAACAAGATATCTCTTAATATATCGACTTTTTCTTCAAAAGGTACAAAACATATCATCATTTACAGACAGAAACTCATATCACCAAAACCAAGTGCCCAGATCTATGTACCGTCTTCACATAAAACTTTAATAATTTAATCTTTTAGTTTTGAAATCATTTCTAGTTCAGTAATGCAACATTCAATACCAAAATGTAAGCAGAGGCCATGACAAAGTAAATTGTTAACAAGTTTATGCAAGAAAAAATGTTGAAATAACTTTATGCGGAATTGAACGGTAAGTAAGACCTGAAATAAGATATGATAGAGATAACACGGGCAAAGAAAAGAAACAGGAGAAAAAACAGAAAAATAAAATTATATTATAAATCAATATGGATCAATTCTCCGCTTAGCCAAAGCTACTATTCGGAGGAAACACCACAAAACGTGAAAATGTCACAGGTTTTTTACCTTACTTAATTACTCAATGGCTTATTGAATAGGAGGGTTGCGTTGACTACAAATATCTGACAGTTCTTAGGACGTTTATTATTATACAAATATTGACTAAACACTCGAGTTCCGAGTAAAATAAATCACTATTATTCTACAAGATGAGGAGTCAGCTAGAAACATAAGCATGTAAATTAGGAAGAGTTTTATTAAAATTTACATTTGGAGCACATTATTTCGCATTTAAGTCTTGAAAACAGCAGCTGTGGAGAAGAATAAAGTTAATCAATGAAAATGTGATATGATCAAACAATTATAAAAATTAAATTGACGCAGAGAAGTAGCCATACATAAATCCGAATAAGAATCGGAGAGAGGAAAATTATGACGAAATCTCCGCAAAAAAGGGAGGGGCAAATAGAGCGCGTTAACATTGGACCATTGGACTTATGTTGATGATCATGTAAATATTTTTCCAAATTATTTCATCAGTGAAATGTACAGGTAGATCCCTCACCGACGTCTTTACGGAGAGCAAGCCATAGTTATGGCTGTAGCTTATCAACTTGAAACACCTCGATGAATAATTTCCTGTCCTAAGATATTTATTTACTGGTGGATAAACAGAAATCCGGAAAATCAACGCAAAAAGTGGGAATTATAAAGTCCTCCTCAACCAGTTCTGCGAGCCCAAAACACCAATAAATACCCTCTGCTTTAAACGATAGGTCAGGAGCGGCTGTTGCCGGACACATCAGGACGCAATAAAGAATTGCAAGCGGTGGTCGCGAACGTCGTGACAAAATGGGTAGATAACTGAAAGGAGAATGCAAGAGAAACAAACAGGGGAATAGGAATTCAGGAAGCCGTTTGGAAGAATCGGCTACAGTCGGGATAAAATATCACTTTATCCGACACGTGATACATTCAGACATATGCGCACCGGCTCGTGCGTATTTTCGCCGCTCTCACATCAGCCATTCTAGATTCGGGAAGGGGGAAAAACAAATGTATTGCTATTTCTGGCGACAGGGTAGGGTTGGGTGGGAGCCTGGATCAAGTTAGTGATGCTGGGGGAGAGAAACAGATGGAACACCTTCAGTGTAGCAGGTGCGCGGTAAGCACACACGAAAGCTATCCAAACAACTCCACAGAACGCTCGCAGTTTCGTCTCCTCTTTCCACACTCCGGTACGCTTCTTCCGAGAGCAGTTTCCGGAAGAGGCAATTGCGCCGGAGGAAAATATGTGTCAAAGGGGACGGGTGTGAAAACGATTGCACACCATACATTTTCCACGAAAATTTCGTCCCGATTAAACCGTTTCACAAAAAGGAACTATTTATCACCCTACATTGCACTCAAAGGTTCTCCGAGGGAACGTCAAATTTGATTCAAAACGGCAGGCTAAACTCGGCACGAAACGCCATAAATCATGGTAAATTTCATACGATACCGATCGTATTTCAGAGTATATAATGATGGATGATTTAATGTCCGGGCGAAAAATCATATTTGATAATAAATGCTCAATTGGTAATATCAGTTTTCATAAGAGAAAACTTCTGTCTCTAAAACTGAAATAATTAATTGCCTTCTCATAAAAAAGTTACTCATATTTTTTCATTTTGAAGTTTTAGTTTATAGTTAACAAAGGTTTTTGATTAAAAACTGCCATCACCTACAGCAGAATATACAACCGTGAGCAGTTGGATATTTCTTTTTTTTTCAGAAAAACTGATAGAATATCTTTCCCACTAAGGAGACAAATTCATCAAACGATAGGGTATAATCCTATAGGTCAAATTTAGGACATAATAATAAGAAATGAGGGTCTTTAATTTTAAGCTCAAATTCACTCGGTAATTTTAAGAAAACCGAATAGTTTAAATTTATAGGTAAACATGAATAACTATTAATTAAAATCTTTTAATTAATTACCATCGATTACCAGTCACAAAATCATGCTCACGAATGTCTTGATCTTTTCACAATGACATTTTTAGGAACTAAGATAAATTATAGATATAACTTTAACATTTCTATGTTTAAGTATCAATAATTTTAGGGGTCATCATGCTCCCCAACCCAAATAGCTATGGACCAAGTATGTAAACATGTGGCGAGCTTCCAAATATAGAATGAAAATTATTTTAAACATACACTGGATTCATGCAATGCCGAAAGCATTCCCACAAGCTATCGGTAGTTTGCGTTGGACAATTAACTTTGAATTATTTCGTGAATTAGAAACAATAGGTAAAAAGGGAAAACGATCCTTTACAATAAGAACGAGGCATTTAACGGCAGACGCAAAGGTGAATAAGTTAAGAGGTTGACTGACGAATCAGAGACAATTACTGTATCCATAACTTCCTTGTATTCCCTTTAGGAGATGAAACGTTTTAATTTTATTTCAAGAGGCGCAAGTTCATGAAAACATTCAAGTTTAAGAAATAATATTGCAACCAGAAGTGCTCTGAAGATATTAACGCAACTCCGTGACACAGTAGATACTACTTGACCAGCAGGAGTAATTGAAACGCGAAAGCGCACCATATACGTGGCCTCAACGCCTCGGGAAACGCAACAAGTGAGAAGGGATGGCAATTGCAAGAAAACAATGCCATGTATCGCGCGGGAATAGACAATTCCGTAGTAGCACCGTGGTCGCTGATGGAGGAATTTTTTAACGCAATGCTTAGCAACCAGCGTCAGGACACTTCCAATGAGTTGTAACTGATTATTGCGCATAAGATACATAGACTCGCTCACGCTCGCGAATTTTTTGCTGTTAAAATGTATTTCACCACATATTTAAATAATTTGATAAGAGTAGGCTTTAATTGGCAGATGTGACATCCATGTTTCGAATAACCAAGCCATTTTGATTAAATTGGCGGAATTCAAGGTGCCATTTAGATAAAAGTCCTGGTAGATGATTGTCAGAGATTACTGTTAAAGTTCGCCTACCAAATTATGGAATTATGGACAGTGGGAAATAGATGAAAAACGTTTTTTTAACAAGCGAATGCAATGCTTCTTTTAAACTATGCGTGGTGTTTGTTTTTTCATGTTGAAGATACACTAAACAACTGATTGCAATTGATTTACTCACTTTACTACTAAAAATAAAGCAAGAAGAAATGGAAATTCGACTCTTAACTTTTGTAAAATAGCCAACCATGTTTACTCTTCCACCAGAGTGCAACACTAAAAATATATGGCCGATAGGGAAATCTGTAGGGAAGTTCTAACGAAGCCACATTACAGATTGATCCGTTTGGTACAGTCAGCCGATTGCCATACTTCCTTGGGGAAATACTTAATTCCTACGTTTCATACCTATTGAGACATATATTGAAAATTCATCATCTCTTTTATTTGAACACCAAAATAGAAAATAAAATTGGAACTTAAATTGTTTTTCAATAGTGAAATCATTAATGATACTTTCAATATCTATCTTTTCTCTTTTTCTTAATTTTTTACATGCAATATTAAAATATAACGTGATCATTATTCAGAATGGTTTACAATAGTTAAATCTCAAGATATTTGATATTTTTCTCTTCTCATTACCAAAGGGCTTGACAACGGGGACGAGGAATGCAACAAAGTAGAAGTTGGGAATGTATAGAATAATCTTCGGCATTACAAGAATTCCAACTCTATTCCTCGGAATGTAAAGGCAGTACCTTAACCACCACACTTTACTTTTAATTATGTAATTGTGAACATGTTTAAGAATACTTGTTAGCTCCATTTTTCGAAGATACTTGTACGAGATTCATTTCTATGGTAATAAATAGAGATAAAAGTACCCTGCGGGTAAATAATAGGTGAGAAGTATCGATGATGGCCGGATTGGATTAATATGAAAAATGTATCACGGTGCCCGAGTATAGATTTGGATTCACCATCTCTACATTAGTACAATTATACTATATTCGAGGGTGAACTCTAGTGTGATACTTCGTCCTTCGGTTAGGACAGAAAACAGTTTTCGTATAGGGGCCTCTTGATAAGAGAAAGCTGATACAATCATACAAATACCATCACAAAGACGCTCACCAGCCTTCATGCGTTCCCCATTATAACCCTCAGCATTATTCGGCGTTGAAACGTGCACTATGATAAAGAGGGAGTAATAATAGACTGAAGACGAAAGGAAAGACAAAGTAGGGCGCGTTGGACATCGTGGATGAGGAGATGAATTTTCTGGGAGGCAGAGTAGGTGATTGGATGAGTAAATGAGGAGCGATTGATTACTCAAGACCTTGACGGAAGGGAAGACGTTGGGTAAGCAGGAAAGGTGGATAAAGGGAATAGTACTTATAAAAGGGATGAGAAGAGAAAGGAAGTATACTCGGAAGAAGAAAGAAATCATGTACTCGGATGGGAGCTTGAGCATAACCCATCATTTTTTTTCATATCCAAAAGTCTATAAAAGTTTTAATCTCTTCCACTAAAACCTATCTATAAAAACCACTAAACCTATCAATATAACTCTAATCATATAATTCATAGTTCTTCTTGTCGTCTTACGCATCTCAATGGAATAACAACCTCCAGTAGTTGGCCATAGATGTGGTCTGTTTATGTCGTGGTGTGCAGTGGTGGCTTATTCATAAAAAAGCACGAAATGTCAATTACAACCGTTTACGCCTTTGTTTCTCGTGAAAATTTCACGAGGAAGAACAATACCTCCTTCAAATATTTTTGCACTTATTGTTTCACGTGCTCAAAATCAATTGATTACGTTAGTTTATCTCGGTCAGAATTATGACTAGTTATAACTTTAAATTGTATGGTATTGTTAATTGAACCCCCTCGCAGATCACTGGTGTGTTCTCGGTGTTTAATAATCTCTAATGATATTTCATTATTATGTCACATTAAATGGATAAATTAACCAGTTATATATCGATTAAGAATTTTACGGAGAATTGCCGTGAAGTATATGAGACATAAACGCTCCTTCCGTAAGCACATATACAAAACCCCTTTTATTTCTCGAATCGCTAAAATCGATAAACGTTCAGAGTTTAGGAGGAACACAAAAAACACAGGACTCGACGGAGCAATGCATCCATTCTTGCGAGATAAAAGGTAGAAATCGGAGGGAAGAGGTGGAAAAAAGACAGAACGCATTGTTGCGAGGATAGCTGCTGTGCTGGAGGAGGAAATGCCGCAAAGAGGAAGGGGCAGTGAAGCCACTTGAGAGCTATGAAAAATCCGGGACCGGCCCAATTCTTTTCCTCTCCCTTCTTCACCGTCCCCCACCACGAAAAACCACTTGCGTAATTTATGGCGGTCCATGTCGTAAGAGCAAACAGAATCCGCACGGAACACCGGTGGGAAGGTTATTTGTGTACTCCGGTGATAAAGGAAAAAGGTGGCGGTGAGGAGACGGGCCAACAATAGGACTGGAGGTGGTTTTAGTGGTTTGAGGTGATGTAGGAGGATTGGGGTAGGGATTCTTGTTGGGTACAAATTTGGGATGAAGTGGGCGTGGGCAGGAGAGTTTGTTCTGAGGAAGAGCAACGGATTTCGATGGGTTATTTATGTGTGTTGAGAAGAGGCAGTGGTGAGAAGGATGGAAATTTGGAGCCGGAGGAAAGAGTTACAAATGGGATGCAAGCCAATGAGTATGAGCATAAAGAATATCTTCTTCGCTATGCACACAATACTAGCTAAGAAAATTAGAGAGCACACACTGTAAAAAATACTCCTATTTCAACATCTTCTTTAATAAAAAAGTTGAAACCCCTGTCACATGCATGTAGTATATTTTCTTATAAACAGAGCAATTCTGGTTATCAAGAAAGTGCTTGAAACATTTGATCGATATGGCGGGCGAGGAAAGGAATCTTCTGAATGAAATTTGAAATCGGCAGAGTAGGTGGCTGGAGGATGTAATAATGGGCAAAGGGTTGCTCAAGAATGTGATAGAGGGAAGGGTATGGAACAAGCAAGGAAGAGGAAGAAAGGGAATAGATTTCATGGACAGGATGAAGAAGGGTATATCGTATGCTGAGGCAAAAAGGATATACTAGTGCGAGACAGGTCCCGGAAAGTGTAGAAAACCAGGAGGAGATTCTCTGACATTCAACAAAACCTAACTTTACCGGTAGAACACTTTAAAATTATCTGCATGAAACTTTTTTTATGCTGCGTAAATCTCAAATATAAGTTTCCAACTTTTTTCAATATCGAAAGAAATTACAACAAGGCAATTCATGAAGAAATAGATACTACCACTTTTTCCCTACTGTAAAAACACCCTTGTAAAAACAAAAGGGTGTATTTAAAAGTCATAGGATATCAAGAACTTTATTTTACATTCCCTTTGGGAAAAAATCTCCCTAATGATTATCAAAAATTCTAAGCATGGACAGAATAAATCACGCAAATTTCACGTAGATTTAGTGCTAAGTTAATGTTTTATCCCTCTTGTACAGCGTTTATTGTAGTAGCCAAGAATATTGAGGAATAAATTCATTGTAATTTTTAATCCACTTTTACAGTTTTTCTCAGCAGTTCAAGACACTTTTCAACCGTCTCTTGAAAGTTTACACTGATACACAAACATATCCAAGCGCTCTCTAAAGCCTTCCAACAGGGGGCCGTATAGAAAACGATCATGTGCACATG
The DNA here is from genome assembly GCA_963169105.1 of Ceriagrion tenellum. Taxonomy (NCBI): domain Eukaryota; kingdom Metazoa; phylum Arthropoda; class Insecta; order Odonata; family Coenagrionidae; genus Ceriagrion; species Ceriagrion tenellum. The sequence goes on along the minus strand of OY720640.1, from coordinate 63,548,293 downwards.
GCCTGATGTATATAATGAGCACATGGCGCCAAACCTCTTCTTCCCACCCTTTGCGTTTCCGACACTGCGGTCCGATGTCCGACCGCCCCAAGGGTAAAGTTGGTCGGTTCGACATGTTTATTTATTTACCACCAGTCCACACACCGGCTCTTGATTTCCTTGCCACAAAACCGGCCCTAAATTTGCGAAACAAATCAATTTGGAGGGTTTTGGTGGGTGATATTGCTCTACCCTGGTCTGCCAATAACAGAAGCAATTGCTTTTATCTTTCAGACACAATTCAGAAGATTTTAAGCCTCCTACGCTATACAAAAATGTACCAGAAGAATAGAATTCATCTGCATCCTAAATTCAGCCAGAGAATTAATTTCTGTGAGACCTAATCTAATATACTTGAAAGGGGAAAGTTGAATACTGGTCAGCGTTTAAGTTAAACGATTAGCAGGAAATGTACATAAGAGCGTTAACATTAACTCAAACCGTATTTCAGAGGGAATAATGAGAGGAATGCACTGTGAACAATGACTTAACTGTGAGAACTTTATCTTACATGACATATTTATTTTAATGCTCCTTATATTGGCGTAAGTTATTGAACAATTATTATTACCTTATTTTGAGGGTTTAGGTAAAACTTAAAACGTTAACTTCCCTTTTCCCACGTTCCGGAACATACATTTCTCCAGCTACAGGGCTAGAATGTTAACGTACTGTAAAAGACGGTCATTATTAATAGTATATATTCAAATAAAAATAAAGTAACACACATGCCCTCGCATCAGTATGTTTTCTTTCTTTAACGCTTCTGCATTAACTTTATTCCATCTTCAGGACTGGAATATGAACACACTGTCCATGAAGGTCCTTCTTCATAATATATATTCAAATACTAATAATCTCTCACACATACCCTGGAATCAATTACCTCTTGAGCAAAAATTTAAAAAATGTATTCAAAACGCAACCTATATTTTTGGCCTCACTCAATGAAAATGCCACAATATCATATACGCAACACTCTTTATACACGTATTTTAATATTTGTTATTGCCATTCTAATCGCGTATGAAGATTGCTGTATGTGTGAAATTGTGGCATGTTTATTGAGTGAGGCAGCAAAAATATGTGCCCTTTTAAATTGGTTTTGTAAATGTTTGTTTCTGAGATTACTGATCCTAGGATAAGTGTGAGAGATTATTGGTATGTAACTAAATATTATTTAGAACAACATTCATAATCAGTATGTTAATATTCTAGTTCTGAAGATGAAAATAAGTATATTCCGAAACGTCAGAAAAGAAAAACAAATTTAAAGTTAATATTATATCCTCGAAGCTAGATAATGATTATTTATATTTATTTTGTCCTTTTACCAAGTAATTCGATAGCCATTAACAAATTAACGTGAGCGAGGTAACTCTTTGACAGAAAGCTCTTATTTCTTCTATAACAGCGAGAGATGAATAATATTTCTTTCCTTCGAAGTACTAAGAAGGTGTAAAGGTAAGAAGGGTGAAGGGTAAGAAAACATTAAACTTATAACTTATCGTCAACGAAAGATTTGAAACAATGGCCGCTGGAAATATGGGTTTGAAAGGAATAGAATTTAAATATTTTGGAGATTGGATTCTAAAGATCAAGTGGACGGCTAAAATCAGAAACGTGAAAATATAAAGAACTAGAGAGGAAAAAACCTTTCACCGCAATATAAAGTAGAGGCGAAAATAAAAGAAGTCGTCCCATGAGGTAGACAGAGGTACTAATACGATTACCTAAGAAAATAAAACATGAGATAAAATAAATACTAGGAGTTTAGGATTTATTTTGATACACAGAAGACTTGACGGAACCAGTATAATAATCAAATGCCTTATAGACAATGCAGTGCATGCGAAAAAGCATGACTTCATGGCATTACATGACCTCACGTCTTCCGGCGAACATGGAAATGCAATAGTAATCATACAAATGCTTATCGCAGGATGGAAAGTATCTGGAGTAAAATGCTTACCCCTATAGTCATATACTTTCTGACTGGGAAAAACACTACAACAAATATAGAAAATAACGGATAAAAGTAATTAATAGCCTCATTTTAGCACAAACATATGATATATCACAGTGTCTTGGATTTAAAAATACGACTGCATAAAGAGATAGGGCAAACTGGACATGCCACAAGTAGAGGTAAATGCGCTTTGGATACTGAGGCTAAGTGGATTTGGCAGTGATTCCAACTCCGTCTACAAGAGAGTTGAATACAACAACAAGCTTGAAAACAAATTCATTCCAAAACAGAGGCACTTCCAAACTTAGATATTTACAATTTTTCAATCAAGCAGAATATTTTCTAGAGAAAAAATAATTCGTAGAGTTAAAAAGCGTATTCAAAGAGTTAAATAGCATAAAGCTATCTGAGATAAAAAGTTTACGACTGATTTAAAAAATATCAGAAAAGGGTAATTTGAAAAAAATATGTATTTGCAAGCAAATAAACAGTTGAATAAATATAAAATATTAAGAACTAATGCAACATCAATATCAGCATTGTTTTCAATGAACTTAGTCAAAAAAATGAATCATGTTTTATGCCATCATTCAATCCCAGTAATTAGAGGAAATTGCATGGAACGATTTATATGTGACATCGCACAATGTGAAAAAATTTTTCACATTTTTTAACTACTTAAGGTACGGCAATACATTCAGCAAAGATGTACTACGTAAAAAACAAGTAAATATTTATTATATTCTTGACCGTAAAAAACAAACAGTAAAAGTTTTAAACTCTTAAACAATATAAGTTTTGGTACTAGAAATATAGCAGTACATTATCAAAAGCTCTACTGCCAATAAATCTACTGTCTTTGATTACATGGAGATTGAAGTGCTTTCTGTGGATATCAGCATTAGCTCATAAAGAGCCAAACTTAAATCGAATGAATTCCCACTTTTCTTATCCATCATTAACGAAGAGGACTGGATTTTGGGAGGCGACCGACAGCTAAGGTCATTTGCGCCATAGGGGATAGGTAAAGGAGGAAGGTCGGATAGAATCCCAGCGTCGGCATTAGCCAGCTTTTAATAAAAGTCGCCGGATCACGGTTTAACGTCTCATCCTACAGACAGAGTACTGTACTTGAAGTACCCTCCACAAGGCACTCAAGTAGGGACAGGTTTACTCTGAAAAACATCGTCCTTTGCGGGGATTTGAACCCTGGATAACGCTGCATGGTTAGCTAGTACTCTAGCCACCACACAAACTCGATCCCCGCCATCATTATCATTTACAACGATAACTATTTAACACCAACAGACGTTTCCCAATATTACGCTAGGGTATCCACTAAGTCTTGTTTCATAAAGCGGGTGGCCAGTGATTTGGCTGAAACAAAAACCCTGCACCTGAAGCTTTTGAAAAATACAAATTTGCGCCACATTTTCCATCAAGGTGACGCCTTGAATAGCCCAAAATGTTTACGGCATCATTTTTAGAGAGAAAAATTTGAACTGCCTCATTACATCGAACCGATAAAATTATTCACAATAATGAGAGCTGCGGGAGAACGTGTGAGTTGAAAACAACCCAGAGGACATAGTAAAGCAAAACTAGATGAGTGAATAACTGCAGGGCCCCCATCGTTCTCGGCCGCTCATACAACCATTTTCTGCTCTCCGACGTTGAATAGTAATTGAATATTGCCTCAATAAATTGGTAATGGCGCTTGCAACGATGTTAGTGGTACTTCCCAGGGCCCCACCACGGCTATTGCCTTTAACGCAAACAAACCCTTGTCCCAAATCGGTGTATCATGAGCGCTATGCCCGACGCACAAAGGCACTTTTGAGGCAACGATTTTTCACCCACAGTTTTCTCGGTTTAACAACAGCCATACGCCACCGTATGACCCGATCAAATTTCCGTTCACATGTATTGCTCCCAGCTGGAACATGAAATTACAACTCAATAATGCACTAGTTATGACTTACAAAGAAATCACTCTGGGTACAAACCGCATTGATGAGTAGCGTCAAGTTACCCTTTGACAACGATGGGCACGCAAAATAATCACTTACGTGCATTATGGCCAGTGGTTGTAGTGAACATATGTGAAATACTTAAAAGGCATGGTTCTGGTAGCACAATAAGGTGGCAGGGAAAATATTTCGCCAAAAAAATTTCGCCTAAGAGGTTAATAAAATTCAGAGCTGGCATATTGTGGATGGTCTAAATATGCTCAATATTTAATTTCTGTAGTCCATGTAAATATAACTACCACGAAGGTAGGTGTCAAGAAATGGCTCCTCGAAGGCCACAATAAATGAGTATTTAACGGGTCAAGAGCAATTTTTGACAAAACTGTAGCTTATTTTTTTAGCTATGCGTTCTATAAGACAATGTTGATACGCAAAAATGACTATGTGACGGTTGAACAGGGAAGCATTTACTAATTATAATTTGACGTATTGAATACTGCAAAACGAACAGAAAAGAAGGAACGTATACAGTAGCATTGTAGGGCAAAGTAATACGTTAAATTCCAAAGTCAAAAGTTTTGAATGGAAATGATATTTTGAAGCAGTAATGAACTTAAAGAAAAACAGAAATGAAGACACAGTGAGAAAGAGAAGAATAGTCCTCTATAGACAACTGAAGAGAATGGATATGAACCAACACGATTGGCCAAAACTCAATAACTTAATTGATGTTGGTCATACAAGTCGAATCAGACCTCATGGAAATGAATATAACGGAAGACAAGAGAGGAAACTGATGTTAATCCAGGAGAATGTTAAAAACTTCAAGGTTTTCAAGGGTTTCATAGGGATAGAAAAAAACATGCGGAAAATGAACAGAAGAAAGTACCAAGAATTTCAGAGAATAAAATAAAACTGAAAGGATAGAAAAGAGGTACAAAATAAGTACAAACTCTAAGATAGAAAAGAACTGAGGTCTTAAAGGTACTGTTTTATGTTGTTCGGTCACGGGACTGAGTGCATTCGGAGGAGAATGTGAAAAATAAATTAGGGGCCGTTCAAGTACTCCGTAAGAAGATTTATGCCATTTTTGACCTCCCCCTCTTTTTATGTAAGACAGTGTATGATTTTCCCAATCCCCCTCCCTCTCAGTCTTAGGTAAGACGTTAGGTATTTGTATCTACCCATAGTTAAATGCTCGCTTTCTACGGATTCATCTTTCTATAGAAGCCAGCGTACAGATTTGAGCACTGGATATCATATAATTATACAAATATATATAATAAATTTTTGAGAGGTAAAATCCAAAGCAACATATTTTGTCGATGTATATCCTAAGACGAGTACCAAGAAGGTAGTGACAATAAGAATATAGGAGCATAAGAATTAATATTCTCCAAGAATAAGTGCGGAAAAATACTTATTACATCTACTTGTCGTTTCCTGTCATAGGAGGTGAATTAGGCTTTGCAACTGCACTCAGTACCTCTTGAAGAGCGCCGAAGGACATCGCAGAATGAAAATGTAAAGAATAGTAAGAGTGATTTAAAGAGCACTTTATTATTTTCAACTTGTGTTTTTTTTCTGCGTATTCCGCTCTAGGCACTGACACTTTTCCCCATCGAAGTTTGTAGATTGAAATTTCTATTTCCTTAAGAGCAATTCCAAGAACTATACCCATAGAAAATTCCTCAATTGGTGGCAACATATTGTTTGCCATGCTTGACGGAGGCGTAATTCTTTTGGCATCATCCATCAACCTTCCGATCCATCATGCTATCAATTTCCGATATCGCGAAGGACGTCGGTTATTCCAGGTGTTGTTGACGACCTATTCACGTCGGGGAGTATTTTTTTTGCAAACTGTTATCGTTGGATATATTGAAAAGTATCATTTCAGTATGTAACTGGAATCTGCTCGCGTTCATGGTTGATGGATAGTCCAAATAACCTTCCCTTCCTCCGAGTAAATTAATAAAAGTTCTACCCAGTCGGAACTTGACTGGGATGGTAAACCTCAAATCAAAATAATTAGGGGAAAATATGCACGTACAAAGCTGATAAATGGGAAATATCTTGAAAAGGGAAAGACAAAGGAAAAATATTATCAAGATATGCACTTGAGAGAATTTGAATTTGGAATTTTTTTCTTTCTTTAAAAGGCTTAGTTTCTACTTGAAAGATATAGCAAAAAGAAGTACCTTTTTAAGTTTTTCCTCATAACGAATACGAGCAATTATCTGATACGGCTTGTATTCATCCCAATATCAGGCATAGCTCATCATTATGGTCCCAGTGTAGTACTCGCATTACTTGGTTTTAGCTGCACGATTTCCATCTCAATCATAAATATTATGAATTGCTGGTATCTGATTATCATCGCTACTGCACATTATTTTTTATCAGCAACTGGATTTCACTGAGCTATGAGAATAGAATATGCCCTACTATCCTCATCCAACATGCTCATCTATTCTTATCATCTCCTTTAGTAAGTAATAGTAATGCCAAAAAATAACTAAAGCACACAAACATAATGTGACTAATTACGCACTGGATATTATAGAGGGCGTCGTTTTTGACATTCACTCGGCGTCTGCGACGCCATTCCCCAGTATTCTTATAACAAGCACGTAATTGGAAGTTAAGGTGTACGATAAAAAGTAATATAATGACGGATATAACTCTCAGTTTATCTATACGCCGTGAATAATAATGAAAGGACCAACCACAGTGAGTATAAATCATAAATGGGTTGAAGATCCGCAAAGATTTTTTTAAGTATGACATCTTTGGGCAAACACTGGCTTCATTAAGTTTTTCATATTTCAGAAAAATTATTCAAGAAGAATTAATGTAAACGAAGTTTTGAAATTTTTTATGAATAAATGTACGACAAATGCGCGTACAGACAACGACGGATCAAAAGTTGAAGATAGAAACCGACGAGTTCCATACTGCAGACTCAGGGTTGCAAAAGCTCTTAGTTAACATCGACAAAGCTTCGAGGATGGTTTCGAGGATAAATACGCCAAAGACCGAAGAAGATTTTTATGTGAAGAATGGTAAAAATCATTGTATTCTAAGGGTAAAAATGGATACATTTAGCAAGTTGTTTATTATGCGTACCGAATATTTGCGAAATATAAAAGAATAGACGATGAGATTATAAGAAGTACAATTGCCGGAAGAAAAGTCGTAGATAGAATTTAGAGCATATATAGGAATGACTGTCAACGAGAATAAAAATTGCAAATAACCAAATCGTTCTTAGCCCGACGTTGTTATCAGGTGGAAAAACCTGGGCCCTACGTTGTTATCTGGGTCAGGATAAGCATAAGAATACTTACAAATTTTTTACCTGGCTTTATGTCTCTTTGTGTTGTGTAAAAAAGCCCTGAAAATGCCAAAATGTTAAGCAAAACGTTGGCTGTGAGTTAAAAATATAAATTACCTGATATTCAAGAATCTTATCATTATCTATATAATATTCGTCGAGAAAGGTATGATTGATTTTAAATGAACATCTAAGACAGTGAAAACATGAAGTCAAACTAGTTTTTTAAAACTTTAAATATCCCCTATTCCATTACCTCTATTTAGAAAAAACGCGTTGAGAATTAGTTTTCGAGAAACTTCTTTCTAACTCAAACATTTTAGAGTCAAGAGTTTAACAAGAATATTCGAGACTTAAAAGCAAATTATAAAGAAGCAAGGTAGTGCTGAACAGGTGATTTTGTGTAATGGAAATTAAGTCGAAAATCCCAATCTCTTCTGACGGCCTAAAAGTAAAAAGATCAAAATTCTGCCGAGTGAATGACAGCCTATGCCCCAAGATTTGTTACTGGAGCATCGTCTGTAATCAAGTGAAAGGCTGAAATGTGCGCAGAAGTAGTGGTTAACCAACATTTGATGGATGACTGACGTAACTCAGATGGATTCCGTTCAGCAATCCGCAAGGAGCGGTTTTTACATCGACTGCCACGCGAGAGTTAATTAATTTTCAACCACAAGACATCAACACCAGAATACGACAGGCCGAAGCACGCTCAATGGCTTGAAGAGAAACTTTCTTCGCTTTTCAAAGAGATACCAGGATATTAAAAGCCTTAATTTAAATTGACATAAGGAATTTCAGATGACATGAAGTAAATAAATAAATTTAAACTTGCAAAACGACTCAGTTCGCTAAATCCTCCCATATGCTATCGGCTGTCCACCGAAAAACTCACCAAATGAACAATCAGGGTTCAACATCGCAATCTTAAATTGTTTTTCGATAAAATTTAAACCTCTCCTTCAAGGAATCCATTCCCTTTCGATTCCAAAGACAAAAACCACGTGTAATTTAAGCAAGAACAATGTTTCATGATATTAAGGCAAAAAAACGTGCAGTCCCGACGCCCAGGAAAAATTCGCCACGGGTATTTTTCCCACATTAAAGAAATAAGATACATGAAGGAAAACATTGGGCACCTTATATTTCGCACTACAATGAGAGACTAAGTGAACTAGAATAAATTAAGTTAAAACCATGAATCATTAGACCCTGATTTTAATCAGCACACACTTATTTCATTCATCGCATTTAATTCATTGCATAAGAAAAGAAGACTGCAAGCAAACGCGTGATATTAGAATCACTTGAAGTACGGTCTAATGTGTATGAGTAAGTGTGACATGTTATAAAGGCTATCACAAGTTTCTACAATTTTCTGGATGCAAAAAATATTTGGTCAGGCCCCGCTAAAGAAGTTTTCGATGCGAAAAGAAAACGATGTAACCTCACGATGGAATATTTCATAAAACCCTCATCGAAATAGAGATATTTACACGGTTGGGAGAGCTATCAAACTACGGTCCGCTGACTTGAATTCCGACTGAGTAACATCAAGGGGCTCACCCCCGCTTTCCCCAATGGAGAGGCATGAGTCAATCATCGGCCGACTCGGACGAGTACAAAGAGAGGCCTCGAAGGAGAACAACTCCAGTTTTAACCCTCTCTTCCCCACCGGCCAGCCGTTCTCGGAACTGAGGCGCTAAACGAACCGGGGCGATGAGAACTTAATCTCCCGTAACACGCCACCTAACTGGGGAAATGAGAAATAACCAAGGCGCCTCGTGAGCGAGCGCGTTTCACCGCCTCTTCGTTCCACTCGCGAGCTACCAGAGGTAGGGTACGGAAGCGAGAGGAAGATCTTTCGCGGATTTCCTTTAATAAATAGGGGCAGACGTCGGGGCCAGAGACGGGAAAATAAGGAGGGGTGAGGTTTTCTTAAGCGGTTTCCCGGTGGAAATAAATCGTTCCCTTTCTCTTCGACCGGGCCGAATGGAAGGCGCGAGAAAGGGAAGAGGAGGAGAAATGTAAGGAAATAATATTTCCGCTTAAAGAGGAAATCTAAGGGAATAGTATTGAAGGAGAGAAATAAATAAATAAATCGGCGCCTCAACTTAAAGATTCGAGCCTCCCCCTCCACTCATTGGTCGTATAAGATTGGTTGACTGCAACCCTCCATTCTTCCCCACCTAATGCTAGGTCTCATACTTCCTGGTAGCTCTTCCAATGTATGTACTTTCTTCTTTATTTGGTCCATGAACTTATTCCTGCGTCTTCCTCTGGGGACTTTCCCTCAATTTTACTTTAATTTACGTTTTTCGAAAACAATCCATCTGGTCCTTCTTTTCTGTATCGTTTCCATATCATGTATAGGACCTGGATAGGACAACCTTTCCTCTTATGCTCTTCTCTACACTTCATCATTTCAAATTTTGTCCGTCCATTTGATCTTTTGCATCCTCTTCCCGCACCAGGTTTTGAAGGCTTCTAGTCTGTTCTGGCAGATTTTTCATTGGTCAATGCTCCCTATCCATAGAGTGCTACGCTTCACACGAATGTTTTCACATACTGTTTCCTGCTTTGTACTCTTATCTTCTTTCAGCAAGCCAGTTGTCTTTTTACCAAGAACGCCTTCTTAGCTTCGGCTACTCTCTGCTTTATGTCTGTCTTACTTCTACCGTCCCACGCGATGGTACTTCCACGACAGGTGAAGTATTATAAAAGGGCAAACCTGATATTTTCTTGAGAAAGACGCAAACTGCTAATTTCATAGATCGTAAAATCTTAGCGTTGGTTGATTACATGCCTCTGTCCCTCCCAATACAATGCTAGTCCCCTCAATTCCTGATTATTCTCCTTATGTACTTTCCTCTTCTAATAGTCTGGACGTACTTATCTCTAGTTATCCTGGAACTTTACTACCATTTTTTACTTAATCTATAATCCATGGCCAATGTGCCTCACTCTTCCCGCGGACTACTACCTTGACGTGCAATTAATACTGCTCCCGGTCAGGCCACCCATGCTAGAGGGTCGAAGGTTAGGATTCAGACAAGAGGTAGTCCCGTGCTGGTGTCACATGAAAAACACTGTTGGGAAGCGGGGGTGGGAGTCCCTCCAAACTATCAACTACTCAAAAAATGAATGTTACTCAAAGATAAATGAATTCTGGCAACTACAGTATGCCAGCCACTGGGTCGGATGTCGGGCCCGGCAACGGTGGAGGCAAGGCCCCCGAGATCGACATCTCACGAAATCCTTGCACAACAGAGTCATCACAGGAGACAAGGACCAAGGAAGTTAAGATGAAAAGGAAGAGGAAAAGGAAAGTACACATAAAATTAAGGACTTGGAACGCTAGGACACAGATGAGGGCTTGGAAGTTGGAAAATATTAAAAATTAAATGAATACAGAGAATATAGATGCGCTGGGACTGTGTGAAAAGAGTTGGAAGGTCAGCGGAGACAACTGGAGTGATAGTTACATGGTGATTGGAGTGATAGTTACAGGGTTTAGATTCAGTGGTGGGGGAGAGAATCAACGTAGGTAGTATTAAACGAAAAATTTGGGATGGAGGCAGTTAATGCTGAATAGATGAACGACAGGATACAAGTGTTAGAAATAAAAGCACGCTTAACGAATTTCGTATTGGTCCAGGTGTACATGCTAACAAGCAATTATAGGGAGGAAGAGGTGGATGGGGTGTATGAACAGATAGAGGACATAATCAGAGATGTTCCGTGTAAGAAATAATTGATAGAAATAAAACGCTGTAGTGGGCGAAGGGAGGGACAGGTATGAAGTGGGAGAGTATGGATAAGGAACGAGAAATGAACGCAGGAAAGGGGCAGTTGAATATTGTAGGAAAATAAATTAGTAGTAACAAAAATTTGATTTAAACATCATCTTAGGCGGAGGTACAGGATATAAATGCCAGGAGACACTACAAAATATCAAATTGATTACATCATGGATAGGCAAAGATACAGGAACAGAGTCGAGAACTCGTGGAGCTACCCGGGGGCTGATGCAGTCGTTTATTACAGACCTTGGTTAAATGAAGAACAAGGAGTCAAATAATCAACTCCGGTGAGTAACCAGGCGAAGGAAAACTGGTGGAAGAGACAATGCGAGAAAATGGAAAAGCTTTAAAAAGAAGGGGATTTTGGTGAGTAATACGCTAAAGTAGAATTGCTATCGGGTGGTATGTGAAAATGGAAAAGATTAAGGAAAAAACAGGTAGAAAATCAATAGGACAAGAAAAAATTAAAGAGAGGTGGAAAAAATACGTGGAGGTGCTATATGACAGCGAAAGTAGACCGGCAACTTTAGTTATAAATGATGAGGGTAACCTCAGGCCAATTCAAAAATAAAATAGAGAAAACATTGAGAGGGGAAAACAGGGATAGCTATAGGAGTAAATAACATACATTCGGAGTTGCTAAAGAAGTTAGGAAATAAAGGTAGGCAAGATTTTTTTCGAACTTATTCATAGGATCTACGAGGAAGTAGTATGTCCAGAGGATTTTGTGGAAATAGTCCTGATTCCTATCTCGAAAAAGAAGATAGCTTCAAAATGCAGAGACTATAGAAAATTCAGTTTTATTTCCCACGCAGCCAAAGTTTCACATATAATAATCAATAAAAGGTTGGAGATTAAGGCAAATTATTACTTGAGCGATGACCAAAGTGGGTTCCGGGAGAGAAGGTCAATTCGGGATGCATTTGCAGTGATGAGAACACATAGAAAGAAACAATATAACCAGGATGATTTCGCACTCTTTGTGTATTTTGAAAAGATTTTCTACTGAGTAAATTAGGAAAAACTAACGAAGATACTCGGGTAAATGGGAATAGATTGGTAAGACAGGAGACTACTTCGGCCCTAAACTTAAATAAGGCCCAAATACCACAGGCGAGGCGAGGTGGCTGGCGGTGAATCAGGGCGAGCAACTATATGTTGCGGGGTAAGGCAAGGGTTCCCGTTGTCGCCATTGCTTTTTAACATTTATGCTGGCGATATGGTTATACAGGCATGGGAAGAACTCGATATAATCAAAGTCGGAGGCAAGCTGATAAAGTCGGATAGGCTTTCGGACGATCAGGCGTAAGTCAGCCGATCTTCACAGAGACTACAAGCTTTAGTACATGTCTCAGAAATTCAGAGCGGGAATTTCGGAATGAAGATACATCATTAAAAAAACAAAAGTGATGAAATTTGCAAGGATAGAGTAAGAGACATAAAATTTACAGGCCACAAACTACAGCAAGTAGAGCATTATAATAACGCAGGCTGTACGCTAGAAGAAAATGGTCATAGTAGCAAAGACACAAGGAAGAGAATAGCGTTAACGAAGGAGACAATTCCGGGAGAAAAGGAAGTTGATAACGGGGACCTTAGGGATACAGGACCTTAGGGAACCTGTAGAAGAGGCTGGTGAAGAGGTTGATATGGAGTGTAGAGTTGTATAAGATTAAAATGTGGACCCTCAGAAAAGGAGGACGACAATGGGCTGCAAACTTTAGAAATGTGGGTGTGGAGAAGGATGGAGAAGGTGCGCTAGACAGAAAATAAGTCTAATGTGAAAGTGCTTGAGATGGTGGGCGAAAAAAGTAAACTTCTTAAAGAAATCCAGGATAGTCAGAGAATGAGACTGGAGGGTAAAATGAGGGACAATGAGTTGCTCAAGAGAATTATATAGGGAAGGACGTTGGGATAGCGGGGAAGAGAAAGAAAGAAAAAGGTTTCATCGAAAAGATGCAGAAAGGTAGATCGTATCCTGAGGCTATAAAGAAAATGCTGAATCTAGTTAGGCCCCGGAGAGTGTAGGAAACTGGGAGGAGATTCTCTAGCATTCAAGAATACCTACCTTTAATCCGTAGAACACTTATAAAAATTAAGGCCACAAAGCGCATAAAATATATCCGGTTTTTCTTTTTGTATACATGTCTCCTTCTGAATACCTGTTTCTTTATACCGTCCTATCTGGGTCAATCTTATTATCTATATCATACTTCATTCTTTGACAATTCTGTATACTTCTCATTTTTATATTTTATACTTCCACTTCATATTCAGCATCGAGCAGGTTTCGATCTTTTCAGGTCAGCACATCCAATATTATCTGTGTCCGACCGATAAAGTGAAAAATAGTTGTGAAATGACAAAATTTAAAAGTAAGCAGAAGAAATAGATACACTATTTTTGTAACTGCGAACTATAGTAAGATCATGGAAAAACCAAATATTGTATGGTGATTATAGTATTAATCTGAAAAATTGCATTATTTATATCAGATGTATTAGTCTGTGAACGCCTAGGCTTAATCATACGAAAAAGTTGAATATTTTCCAAATAACGCAATAAATTGAGCGTGAAGGAAGTATTGAAAATAGGACTTTGTAAAACTCCACCTCGTTATGGCTAAATATGTCAAAATCTAGGCCAAAAAATTCAAATTTTTGCAGGTGAATTTGACAATTATATTCTCATTAGTCCATTGATAGAAAACTTAACATAGATAAACTGGAACTGGAGGACGAGTAAAAAAATTTATGACTCGCAGTTTTTCTCCGTTATCACCTTCCAAAACAATGTAGGCTTTCCCGCAATTTATGAGGGTCTCTTTCCACTTGAATGAAAGGACACACGTCCAGCGAATTCAACACATTTCAGAGCTTTCTCTCGAGGGGAGGTAATTTGAACGAGGACAGTGTCTGACGAAATAACAGGGTAGAATGGTCTCTAATTACACAAAACGTTCTCCTATTCGCTCTATGATCACCAGGAATCTAGACGTGGGCGAGGTGTAACATTTCCAAAGCCCCAACCGCAGGACTATCCCAGTCGACATTACGTAGCACGGAGATGCCACTGGAGAGCGGAAAAAATATTTCTCGGGGCGAGCAATGTGTTATCATTGCTGCGTTTTTTACGTTGCTTCTTTTTTCAGGCCGTCTCCCTAAGGGCTTACAGCTTTCACCCAAGGTCATGAACGAATGCTTTTCTTTCCTTCCGCCGGAAAAAAATCGCCGCCCGGGCGTGTTCGAAAGAGAGTCGTGATGCGCGGAGTGGCCTGGACGGCAAAGTGAAAAGGGAAATGGGAGGAAAACTTAAAAAGGGAGGCCGTTCACCCGTGGGAACGAGGCGAGGATTAAATGCAAACAAAAAGAAATGGTATGGCTCCTCCTGAAAGCAAGCGGGGTGGAATGAGACGAGAAAGAAATTCGAGGGGTGAAAGGATAGTGCTGGCAACGAGCGGGAAAGTATCTGAGAAAGAAAGAACGCTGGATTTCAACTCACGGCCCTTGGTCACGTATTCGTGAGGAGCACAGCAGAAAACAGAAATGATTCTCACACACAACATTGGCTCACACTCAGAATCAAATGATATCTGCAACGGCAGTAGTTTTGCGCTCTAATGCTTGTTTCTCCGCAGAAGTTGCTAAATAGATTGTTAGTGTAGCCATGCTGAAGGAATGGATGAGAGTTAAATAATAAGACAGAAATATCGTATGGTGGTAAACTAACTGGGGCAATTGGAGGGACCAAAAGGTAAAGGGTAAATACAGTGTAAGAGACCGTTAGGAGGAGCAATATCGGGTGTCTCAAGGTGGTTAAGACGAGAGTAACCTGAGAGAAAGTAAATTAATAGAAAATTGGAGTAAGTTCTCATAGTTCAAAGTAGAATGCTCAGTAATTTGCTTGTACTTGCGTTAGTTGCATGCATCTATTAACGAGCCGCACCATTCCCAGGGTCTACGTTCAATATCATTGGAGCTACTGGATAAAATTCGCCGTCTGAATATGTTCCGTTTACATATGACTTTTTTCTTTCTTTCAGAAACAATTAACTAAAGCGTAGATAGCTTGTTCCAACTAGGTCAAATGCGTTTTTAATGTCCTTTACGGTTACAAAATATATTTCTGTGCTTAATTATTTTTTACTATAATTTAATACCTCTTTGGATATAATATATATTCAAGAATCAATCATCACACATCATGGCATGAGAGTTACGAGTTAAGTTTCTTATTTTATGCGAAATGCTAAGCCAATCTACTATCAAATCTGACTAAATGCAGGCGCTAGTTGGTATTTTTAACAATTTTATTATCTTTATTGGTAAATTCAAATATAGCTTTGAACATATTGAATAAAAATCATCACTTTTTTCATGGCACCATCACTTTCTTGCTCGGAACGCGTTTTTACTGCAGTAGAAGAAATAAAATTGCATAAAAACTACTCTAACAAAGAATAGTTCTCAAAATAATACTTTTTCGGCCACTATTTACTCTAGTGCGTATATCTTTTTAGTTTTGTTTTGATACATTTTTGCAAGGATCATTTCCGTAATATTACTTGAGTAAATCCCATAAAATGAAACGCAACAGCTGCACGACTCGGATTGTGCTTACTGCGAAATAGATTCCTTCCTTCACCAGTGACTCCGGAAATTGAAATAAAGCTGGGGCAGGATTCAAGATCGCCTTGAAAGTGAAGTATTTAGGAATTGAAACTTAGTGTTTCACTATAAATTTGGAAAATGATATCAGATGGGGATTGAATCATCTCCATTTCATATTGTATTCATAAAGTCACTGAAACTCATTCAATTAAGATTTAGTCTAAGAATTGATTGTTCCATAAAAGTATAAGAATATCCGTACCAAATTATAAATACAATAAACACATTACAAGTAAGCTGAAAAAAATTCGTGGCATCCACTTGGCTCTGAAATTGTCAATCCTCTCTAACTCCTACTGATATACACATCAATGGTGTTTTAGGGAAAATAGGTTTATTTGTGCAGGTTACTTTCAAAATTATGGAATAGACGTTGCATTAGATCAATAAACTAACTGAAATTTCATAAAGTAATTTCTTTTCATAATGCTTAACAATGGAAATCTGTACAATGAATCGCCTGAGTTCATCGATGTAAAGAATTCCTACAGTTTACTTCTATACTGAAAAGGCCTTCGCTTTTCTAGCGGAAATAGAAAAAGAATAAATCTTTGGGACAACAAACATAATATTTTTCATCTTTGTTTTATTTTTGTGGAAATAGACAGAGCGTCGAGAGGTAAATCGGATAAGAGCCAGTCAACCTCAAGTGCCTATATATTTCAATAGATTTCACGCTAAATACAAAACAGTTCTCCCCTGCTAAGCTAAATGACAGTAACTGCATCATTCATGGTTCTGATTTATGGCATGCTAAAGTTTTCATCTTCAAGTTTTCGATTCTAGTCCATCTACGAAGATATTACAAGATTTAGTTGATGATTAGATAGTTAGTGCGGGAAATACGGATTGAAGATAAACCATAAGGAAACAAAAGTAATGAGTGTACATTTCTCGGGCTCGCCACCGGGTAAGATAGTCATAGGCAGCCGACTATCTTACCCGGCTTGAGGCGATAGAGATAAGTTTGGAGAAGAAGAATTTCAACCGGAATACTGGTTACACGATCAGCAACTCTTGGAATAGAATTCTGAGAAGAATTCAGAACGCCAGAGCTAAGTCTCCGCTGGTCAACGGTCCTCCACCACAACAATCGGGGCTCGACCAATCCCGCCCCGCCTAGCGCCCAAGTAAACAGTCTTTTCAAGCTAGCATCAGTAGCCTTGAGAATGGGTAACGAGTCGGAACCCGAAACGTCGGCTGCCTATGACTATCTTACCCGGTGGCGAGCCCGAGAAATGTACACTAATTTAATTCGCCGGGAAAGTGTTAAATCATGCATAAAAGTAATGAGATTCTCTGGAAAAAGACTTGTATTTTTGGTTATCTGGCCTAGAAAACTAACATTTACCCAGTGGATACAGTTAAATATAACGTGATATCAGGCAAACCGCTACAGATACGGTTACTTTATTGCGTATTTTGCAACTCTCTAGGTTGAAAATTACAAAATTAACTACAATCTCGAAATGTGTAATTTTGTCGGTTACTGCCTTTTGGCTTACTTCCAGGGCAGAGCTTGTGTTACAGTACCATCACCGATAGTTAAACTTTTTTGGGACAAAACTGGGACGGTCCCGAAAAGTAACAGCGTGACGGGAATATATATAAGCATTGTTTCGTCCATCTCATTTTATACTGCGTTTCCAAGAAAGAGTCTCCAGCCATTCTCTTCAATTGCCAAACAATTTTACTCCCTTTTGTTTTGCCACCGATTTTTCCCTTCTTCTACTGCCCCTTTCCTCTTATTCAACTAAGGCCTCTGCTAAAAGTTTTAGCAAACCATATTCTCTCAAAACGCATGCCTCACCAGCATTATTTTCTCCTCCTAATTGACCCGATGGAGTTATCTTTCCCAATGTATTTCCCAGAGTAACATATGATATCAAACCCCACCCACGGATCAACAATATTCTCCATCACTTCCTTCTCTGCGAAGATTGACTCTTTGATTCATAATAAGGGAGCGGGAGTACCTTAGTTGTCCCCGTGTATTTCTTTCTCTTTCCTGACGTGCTTTTCCTTACTTGCCTTCTCACTCCCTTTTACTCTCATATCCCATTCAATCCTTGCCCGTCTAATACGTGAGTTACTCTCACACATAACAGCAATTTCGGGCGCCAAAATTCCCTCAGAAAAATAAGACTATTCTGATCTGGTCTTATTCCAGATTTTTTAAGTCTTTGTGATAGGAAACTTTTTCGTTCCAATAATAAATCCAAAAGTATGTTATTTTGTAGTACATTACCTTTACACTTCTGAGCTATGTGAATCTACGCGGTTTTGAATACGTTAAGACATATTTCAGTAAAATTTTAATATACATAACTTAAGCAATGAAATTTTTTTTAACAATTTTGATATACTATTGCAGCTTATAAAAAATATATAACATTTTTGGTTTTTTATACACTTTTCAGTTTTTAGCGACAAATACCCCGAGGTAATCTCATAATAAAAATGTTTTCAATAATTAAGAGCTCTATTTCAAATGACAATATAAATAGATTAAGCAATCTCAAGCTAAAATAATCAAACATACATCTCACAAGTGAAAGCTACAATTTTGATGGGTTAAAACTTTTTTTTAGGTTGGTATTATTTCAAAGTAAATAAAATCTGTTTATGCCACATAATGGTGGCATTTCTGTCTGTATGAAAAAAATTTAGAAGGTGAGCCCAACTTCATTAGGCAATATTTACCATTGAGATTTAAGTATAAGGAGACCGGGGCTAGGTTGGTACAAGGGCATGTTCATAGATTGAGGATTACTTGGCATCTGAGTATGCGAGCGCATTGTTACTTCAATTTTATCTTGCACCGACCATCCTCTTCACTCAACACACTGCCAGTCGGCTACTTGCCTACACTTGGGGAAAAGCTTGCACAGAGTGCTTTAAGAGCCGATTTGTCATATATATCCTTGTATCCTTGTTTACCGAGAGTCAACTAGCTTAACTAAGGTATTCAATGTAGTACAGTTTTAAAGAGAAATTATTAATCTACGATATCAAGTGTTCAACTCTATTGCGAAGTTAAAATGGAATTCTGAGGGTCGGGTTATATGCAAAAATATGGTGCAGGGCTAGTAGGTACAGTTCATTTGGTATGGAAACTACCTTCTTCTATGCACTTTGTAGCCATTCACTATGGTCTTCATCATATTCCTTCTAACTAATAGTATTAGAGATTTAAACTAAGCTTAAGAAAGGTTTTTTCAATGGATAAAATATAAACTTGTTCATATAAAATCATTTAGAGCCGAAATTCCTCCTTTCAGACCAAGCGATGTTGAGGAACTATGAGATTTATTTAATCCTTAAAGGACCGAGTTAAACCACTTTAAGTCATACAAGCATCAGGAATTTCAACAAAACAGTCTTAAAAACTCTAAACTAGGAGTTGATTACATAAGATGCATGAGGTATATAAAAAGGGGTCAAAAACGCTGAATCTAAGGAAACAAATTGTTCTTCCGTAGAACCAGCGGTAACAGAGATGATGAAGACGACGATCACTTTTGAGTGCTTACAAAGTATATTAGGCTGATAAGCGACTTCATACCATGGTAAACAATTTTTCATTGGCCCTGAGAGTATTTGCATATTTGTACGAACGTGCCCCGGTCAGAGTACATTTTTTCAAAACTTTAATCATAATGATCTTCTAACAAACGTTGCTCTTTATTGTAGGCAAATAGTGTTTCTATACCCTAGCACAGTTATTTTATTGAAAGCAGTTAATGTTAAAAATAGAAAATATTAAAGACAAAAGTGTACCCCACTATAGTTCAAAATAAGTGGCGAAAACATCATGAAATTAATTATGAATTCATGAAATTAATTATGAACTCATGAAATGAAAATTAATGAATTTTTCCACAGTTATAACGTATTGCAGCTTAGAAAAAAGCAAATACTTAAGGCGAAAAAGTAAATAATTATATGATAATCAAAACACCTATATAAAAATGTAAATTATTACATAAATATGTATATAATTACATAAACATGTAAATATAATTATGCTAAGAATTAAATTACATCACATAATTCACCAAAGTTATTTTTTCAAAAATGGCAACGTAAGGCGAACAAGAAAATTTCAAGTATTTTGTATACTCAAACCATTTACGAGCTTTTTTTGCAATAAAAAAGCATTTCTACCTGATTAAACAGCGCTGTGAATAATGCATGTATCTTGCACACAACGCATCTCCTCTAAAGCGAGTCACAAGAGCAAGTTCCTGTGAGCAGTCCAATAGCCTGTCTCCCCGGCACCCAATTCGATTCCCTTTTTCAAGGACGATGTTCCCTTCAGGGTCTTGTGAGGTCATCGATCCACGGCATCGCCCCCCACTCTCTGAGCACAGCGGCAGAAGCGGTCCCTTTTTAATTGAAAAGAGGACAAATTGAAACGGCCACTCGCTTGCCCATCCCAACTCCTCTCCCCGGTGGCGGCTTCACAACCAAAAACAAAGCCGGCCCTGGTCGAAAGATAGAGGGAAAGCAAGGGAAAAGGGAACCGAGTTAGAGTGGAGGCCGATGAAAAGGCCAACGGCATTCGCAGCTGCCCAGTTGGGGTAGCTATTTGGGAGCATGCTGGGATGGAGCCCGTTCAATTCACGGCTCGGGATCTTTAGGATTAACGGCTTAAAGATGGAGGACGTCGTACGAATCCTCCTCAAAATCGTCCGAAATAATTCGATAGTCCGTACGTTATCGGATCAAAAGTTGGGGATATACCTCACTCTTCGCTGGCTTTTTCCGAGAGAACTTTCTGAGGGGAAATTGATTGGTATCCACATACCATGGCTTCAATCGACCAGTTATCGATTTGAGACTACTGATCAATTAAGATCATTGTTGAGAAAAGAGCATTTAGGGCGGGTTTACAAATGAAAATCTCTTCCATGACAGTAGCCTTGGAGGTCGCTTGCAAGCGACACTTCGATGTGTAAGCACGCACTTCCATGGCAGCGGGGGTAGATAGTGGTTGCATCGACCGTGGTTGCTCCCGGCTTGCTACCTACCAGGAAAATAGACTGGTTTCTATTTTGCCAGCAAGTAGCATATCGATTTTGCGATAAAATCGCATTGCATTCGGTGGAATCTTGGTCACATGACATCAAACGGAGATTTAAAAGGTAAACAACGAAAAACTTAGTAGGAGAACTCATTGTTGCTATGTAAATATTTATTTGTCCTTTAAAACATTTTGACTGCTAAATAATCCTTAAGGTAAGTTTCATGAATAAACTCCACTTTCTCCGGCGAGATGTTGTAGAACAGCATAATGAATAACGAAGCTCAAAAGATATCGTACTGTATACAAATTTTATTTCAAACTCTTGCTACACGTGTTTCAACTGTCTAGCAGTCTTGCCTGATGATGACTGCTAGACAGTTGAAACACGTGTAGCAAGAGTTTGAAATAAAATTGGTCTACAGTACGATATCTTTTGAGCTTCGTTATTCATTATGCTGTTCTACAACATCTCGCCGGAGTCTTGCCTGATGATGACTGCTAGACAGTTGAAACACGTGTAGCAAGAGTTTGAAATAAAATTGGTAGACAGTACGATATCTTTTGAGCTTCGTTAAGCTTCATGACTTATGTCTTATTACATAATAATTATTACTGTCACGAGTGACGCACTTGTGTTGACGTAATAATGCATACTATTTGTAATTCATAGAAATTAAGTAAACCATCGACTGCCTATGGCACTCAAACTCAAAAGCTATATACGAATGCCACAATAGCAAATTTGAGCGATTTTCGGAATTACCACATTCATTGTTCCCTTCCGTCATTCATTTGTTTGGAAGAAACCGGAAGGCATGCGTAAGCAGAACGATGCCCTTCGATACGATTCAAGATATCGCTACTTTCAAAGAAGTCAACCTCCATGTGTAAAGCCTCCTCCGCCTTTAGAGTTCCACCATGCAAATTCGTGAATGTTTTGCCCTCGAACTTAACCGCCAGAGGACGGTGCTAAGTTTCGTGCCTTGCTTGGAAGAGCGGTGATTCGGGCCAACGGTGAGTCGTGCGCTGACCTCGAGGAACGAGGTGGTTCATGGCGCTTAGAAACATACGTTTGAGTCGGAGAAGACTTTTGTCCTATCTTTATGTCTAATAATTGTATACTCTGTAACTTTTGGATTAAATTTGTTTTTGTTTGAGATAATCGCAGTTTATATGTTGCTCTGACAGATTCGTAATGACAAAAAGTGAGTATGCCACTGTTATGTAATTGATTTATGTATATTAACTGTTAATTAAGTTGGTGTTAGTTGCTTTTGATTTAAGTAAATTTGGTTCATTTTATATTGTTTCTTTATTTGTGCTGAATTTGGTTCCATTGTTGTTTGTCATCGAGAGGGATCGGACTTCATCAATAAAGCAGTAAACCAAGAGGCAAGTCACTTAAGACTTACAATTAAAACTTAACATGGTGGCAGCGGTAAAAATAGTAATATTTTTACCTGTATGAGAGAAAAATGGAAATGCAGAGTTCAATGTGAACACGAGTGGAACATTCTGGGGATGTTGCCCACAGTTGGATAAAGTTCAGACGAAGATTTGAATTTTTTTCCAGAAGCCTTCATGCCAACTAAGACGATCGACTGAGGAAAAGTGGCAGTACATTCCCGCATTATATGAGGGAAGAAGGTCAACATATTTTTAACTCCTTAAACTTATCAAAAGAGGAATATTCAAACGTAGAAATTGAGTAACCGATGCGGATACGACGGAACTTCTGCTAAGAACACCAAACCCTATGAATTAAGACTTACATAATATTGAAACTTAACAGTCACCAGCAATCATGATCGAATAAAGACCGATTTCTGTTTCGCAACAACCTTTTCAAACACCTCAAAACGCATGCACGTCGTTGGAAGCTTCTCATACGAAAACAAAACGTTCACGAATTTGCGCTGCGATATTCTTAATACCCTCTGTTCAACAATGATCTAAATCGATCGTTAGTCTTAAATCGATAACCGGTCCATTAAAGTCATGATATGTGGATACCACTCAAGCTTCCCAGAGAAAGTTCCCTTGGAAAGATGTGGAACAAGCATAGCCAAATGCACGCCAAAATGTCAGAAATAATTCGATACCATGTCGTTGACATATATGCATCGTAGTATCATGCCATGACAGGATACGTTTCTTCAGTATCTGAGATGAAAAACTTCAGTCTCCCATTGAGCTTCATCCTGGGGAATCCTTTCCAGCTTTCCTTGGGGTTAACGTTTTCACAATGGCCGATGTTTCTGTAAGAGACTTTCCTTTCAGAGCCTTTCAGAGACTTCCCTTAAGGCCTATAGCTTTTGAAGTCTCTCTCCCCAAATGCAATAAAAGGTACTTTCGTCGAAGAAATAATTGGAATCCATAATCCGCCGATTTTGGGCTTTTTTAACAATGAAATATTGTTTCCAGTCGCGCGCCTGATCTTGAAAGACGATTATCATAAAATCAGTCTTTGATGAAGATGTACAAAATTTAACCTGCTAAATTCGAAGGAATTATGCATTCTTAACTCTACCACTTACCCTCCCTAATCATTACCAAAATAAATGTCTCCTGTTCTTATTGAACAATATATGTATTTCTCACAAACCCGTCATCGGGGAAAGGTAGTCGTTCATATTTATGAATCTCTTCAAGCGCTTGCAAAGTCCAAATCGCGCAAAGACTAATAATCGGAATTATATTACGCTGCAAGGAACATATTTAAATCTATCAGATCAAAAGATATTGAAATCTAAGTCACAGTTTCAGGATTAACTTTGTAGAAACGCGACACAAAATAATTTCTCACATTGTAGATTCCACACTTTTTTTCACCGACCATGGTATCTACATACAATGTCATTTTCAAGGTACAAGGTGCAATGACCGCCCTTGAAGATGATATTGTATGTGAAACCATGGTCGGTGAAAAAAAAGTGTGGAATGCACATAGCAAGAAATTATTTCCACTATCAGATTCGCCTGGTAGGATGTAGAGTGCTGAAAATACACGTTGTCTTACAGCCATTTTTTTCTAAAGGTTAATATTTTCTATAATCAGAAAAATGTTTGCCTCCACTTGATCTCAGACCTGTAACCCTCAGATTGGAGACAAACAGGCAACCCCCAGGCCACCATGGATTCGAATAACACCGCAAGCGATTCAAAAAGCGTTCGAGATAATCGGATGAGAATAAATCCGATGAGAAAAAAACAAAATGATAACTTTCGGCTTAACAAAAAAGACTTCCCTACAAATGGATACTTGTCGAAAAAGGACGAAAAGAGCAAGGTGTTCCATTAGCGAGATATGAAAGCCATGGAGGGAATGAGCGAGGGAAGACTTAACACAAGGCGCCGGGGAGATATCCTGAAGAAGCACGTTAAGTCAAAACGCTAATGGTGTGCCACGTGAATTTGAAAGGAAAGAAATATATGAAAAGACGATGACTACGGGACACAAAAAGAGAACGTGAAGACTGGGGAGAAAGGCACTTTGGGAGACGCATCCCATGAGGAAGTTGAGGGTTTAATGAACGTCTCTTTTCCGCCCCAGGCCGTCCGGATGGCGCGGATTGTGGGGACACCTTGATGGCCAGAGGAGGCGGTATGATACCGGAACACTTAGAAGGGACCAAAATAATTATAATGCAAATAAAGAAAGGGGTGGATAATCAAGGAAAAGTAGTAACTTCATCCTAAACAAAGAAGAAGAGACAAGAAAATGAGATATTGTAAAACGTTGTATGCAATCATACCAATTGTTTATATTCATCTCGTGAAAGCTCCTCACTATGTGTCGAGGACGATTATGGTACATGGGCTACGGAACTTTCAAAATCAAGCTAAGTGCTAAAAAAAGTGTTTAGGGAGGATGGTCAGACAGAAACCCTATCAAAATGCTGCTAAAACAATCGCATCGAGACAGTGATGAATCACCACTTCCTACTGTCCCGTTTTGACTCATATTACAAAGACACCTATTGATAGGTGACCCTGGT
Source organism: Ceriagrion tenellum (assembly GCA_963169105.1). Classification (NCBI taxonomy): domain Eukaryota; kingdom Metazoa; phylum Arthropoda; class Insecta; order Odonata; family Coenagrionidae; genus Ceriagrion; species Ceriagrion tenellum. The sequence goes on along the minus strand of OY720640.1, from coordinate 63,523,478 downwards.
CAAGCCATAGCGATGAGTGATTGCAAACGCTTGCGCTACGTGCATATGCCGCGTGCCTTGTTCTCGGCGTTGTTTGGTGCCTCGTCACCTTTCCTCTGGCAGCTTCCCTCTCCTTTCCCTTCACCCCCTCCACTTCTATCCCCTCTTCTTGTTCTGCAGGTCTGCGACCGGATCTATTGCTACAGCAGTAGGTCACAGATTTGTACCACTGTGATATTTGTGCATTTCAATGGTTTTGGGAATATTTTACGCCCGGAACGGAAAAAATACCAGATGTCGAAGACACATTTCAGCATATACTAAGAAAAGAGTAGAATTATATATTATTCAAAGCAAAATTAGCACAGCATGAAAGACAATTTCCATTAAAAATTTTGTCAGCAGAAGATAGAGAATGATTTCAGTCGCAAGTTCCGGATGACAACTACATACCGTAAACGGAAATCATGCACCGACTACAATTCACACTGAAGCCGTGTCATTCCATGATTGGTCCAGAAAAAGTCTACGCCCTAGTATTTCCGGGGTCACATGCTTCATAACGACTGGATTAGATATTTTGGGAGACGACCGACAGCTAAGGTCATTTGCACCATAGGTGACAGGTAAGGGAGGAGGGGTGGATTGAAACTTGGCGTCGGCACTAGCCTGCTCTTAATGAAAGGCACCAAGGGGACCACGGTCTCATCCGACTGACGGAGTACTGTACTTGAAGTGCCCTCCACAAGACACTCAAGTAGGTATCGGGTTACCTCTGAAAAAAATCCTCCTCTGCAGGGATTTAAACCCCGGCCTCCCGTATGGTTAGCCAGTAACCAGCACACCAACCCGATCTCCACTTCAAAATCACTGCTCTCACCAACACGCATGACCGTTACCATACTCGCTGGACTCCTTGTTCTCATAACTGATAGGGTGTTTTTTTCTACTCGCTCCCGATAAGCTATTAAAGCTGTAGAACAATCGTTATGGCTTTTACAGTCACTGTAAGATACATACATTTTCTGAATTCGGCGTTATTTGCTCTTCCTATTGGTCACTAGTAATTTTTTGGGGTACACATAGTAAAAAAATAACGAGGGTAGACAGTTGTTTTGATCGTCTGCTTCCATTGATTTTTAAAATGTAGTAGACATGAATTACAATATCAATATAAATAATTCTTTTTCTGAATTGCCCGGAAATACAAGTTCATTGATGATTTGACACAAATATGAAAGTCGCAAGTCGTACAGAATTCCGTACACAATTCAAATGCCACTGAACTTACAAGGTCTTGTGCTGTATCAGGTGCCATGAGAAAAGGGTCCTGAAGTTTCAATTTGACACACATCGTAATTAAGGTTTATAACTCGGACGATTTGAATCTTTTGCATAAAACCTTAGGGTTTAATCTCTAGTCTCTAATAGGGAGAATCTTTATTGCTCCTATTTTTTCCACCGGTTTCATTACAGTTTCAAACCAGCAGGACTTTTCAAACACATCGTGCGAAAGCAAATATCGCAAATTTTGTTAAATAAGACTGCATAGTGAAGAAATGAGTGATCAATGAATGAATATGGGTTGGATGCTGCAGTAAGAGAACATTTATTCATGGAGAATCTACCGTTGGTTTGGCCATGTCGAGAGAACAGATTAGAGGCGAATAACAGATCCATTATATGATAATGGAGTTAATGGTGTGAGAGGATGGGTTGAACCGAGAAAATCATGGTAAATGTGGCGGAAGAAGCCCCTCTTAAGTGGCATATTAGGAGACTTTAGAAAAATATATCGCGTATAGAGAAATTTGATATATGTGACAGGAGCGAAAGAAGTATGAAATAATACGAAAGTTTAGAGCAAATTACAAAGAGAGCCGGTTTTCAAAGTCTAGTAGCAGAGATCAATAAAGTTTACACCTTCAGGCGTCACGTCATGGAAGTATGTAACATCAGAATCCATATTTAAGAAAAATTATGTGTTTATGAACAATTATTCCACTGTGGAAAAGTACAAAACTTATTTTCAATATGTACCCGAGCTGTAACTAAGTTCTTTCACATGAAAGTATGAGAGTTTCAGGCGTAACTTTGCGGACATATTGTATACCCATTCTGGTAAAAACGAAATAACTAGATAGTAATTTCCACACTGCTCTAATGAAACTGACCATGGTTTTGACACTTTAAGTAATAATCAAGATATAATTGTTAATATTCCAATTCTATAAATACCCCTCAGCAGAAAAAAGATTGGAGGGGGGGTAAGGTTATAACGGTGGAGAGGGCAAGTTAGGGGACATACAGAAGTGGGGGTTTAAAGTGACGTAATAATAAGTAAACAATAGTGTGGAGGAACCAGAAAAAGGAGACAAGAACATGTGGAGTTAAAGGTAAAAAAAACAACCAGATTAGTGGGTCACAGGACATGTAGGGAGACTTGAATTGAAAAGAGGTGAATGAGTCATGAAAATTACGTCATTACAAATATTGTTCTGGTTATACACAATTTCATATTTCACGCAGAAATCCAGTTTTGACCCTTTGTCATTAAAATGTAAAACACCCAGGACAAAATTGCTTAAATGATTAAAACTATTCATGTGTTTGGCAAAACAAACGTTCTTCAACATTATTTATAAAACTTCTTGCAATGTTTAAAAACTCTGTCCCTAAATTTTCGGCCAGTTTGACCGATATACGTAATAATCTTTTATTTGGTTCATGTCTTATGCCTGCACACAGATACGCATGCATGTAGGAAGAAATTTTTTCACAAGACTCATAATGCTCTAGAAGTTGCCCGGTCCAGGGAAGGTAACTGAATGTCACTTAGCTCTCGATAAGAAAACAGACTGTCCATCACTTATACGACTCTCACCATGAAATAAGTATATATAACATGCAATACCGTTCGGAAAAAGATATGGTATGAAAACAATAAGAAAACTTAAGCATCTTATCTCCTTTTAAACCATAGATATATCCCAATCGGCTTCCAAAGACTTTGCCCTAGGAAGAGGAGATGAGGAAAGATGCATAGAAAAAAATTAATACGGTCGTATAGCCTCCTGTGGGAGGAGTCGGCGATCAGGCTCATCTCCCAATGCGAAGGGACGACTTGGGATAAGAAGAGACGGATCCGAAAAAGCAATTAGGGAATGCTCAGCGAAAGAGTGGAGCCCAAAAGAGGGGTGGGCAGTAACGATTGAGAGAGACGAATGACAAAAAGAGTCAAAAAGAGACACGATGGGTTTCAAAAGAAAGATAAAAATTTCCTCTGGAAACGGATTACAGAAAGACAAGTTTATGATTGAAAAAGGCATGGAAATTTTGAGGATTCAAGTCCTAACGCTGCGTCAACTTTTGCAAAGACACATGTGCGACTGTAAATCATGTGAAGACTTATCGTTGTCCTAGCGTTGTCCAATTTGGATGGGGATTTATTAACTACTCTATCGCAGCCAACACATTTTATTTATCAAATAATGCGATAAAAATAACCTACGACTCTCTTTTCTTCATCGATTTCCACACACGAAACAACCGAGAATAACATATCACCAATTACCTACCGACACATATAACAAACAATAAATACTGGCGTTTTAATAAAAAAATTTACCCACGCCTGAGTAACTCAAAATTAATAATGAAAATGATAAAAAATAATTATACTAGAGCATTTATTCAAATTAAATCACATTAATCCGTTCAGAATTAAAATACATTAGAGTCATATTCTGAAATTTATACACTAAACTGCTAGCAAACAACATGGACACACGAAGCTTATAAGGAAAATATTTTATTTAATATATACTTGATGGGTGAAGGAGACTTAAATGGAAAAGCATACCCATGAAATGCTGTTAGTTGGCAAAGGTGACTAAGGGATAAATGCTGGATTTTCTTTAATGGAAAAAACAAAGCGAGGGCCGAACGGGGGAGTAACATGAAGTAAAAAATATCGCCAACGAATGATAAAGGTAAAGCAACCAGGTCATTGTCTTAGGAATGGATAATGATATTTCATGAAATGGAAAGCACCTCATCCATACAAATAAAACTGAAATCCAGTTATTTGAATTCTATTGATTTTCAAACCCCTTGACGGGTTTAAACAAAATTTGGCACATATTTTGCTTAGTAGAAGAATTATAACAGGTTATTTTAAAAGCACCAAGGACCGCTATGGCCCCTATATGGGTCCTTTTATGACAAACCCTTTTCCATACGAAAAACAATGGATTCGTGGCATAGGTTTTTTGTTTTGATTTTTTACACCATATGCACTCATGATATACGTTTAGTATAGTTAGTATCGGATCACGGAAAGGAAAGGTTTCTAATTCTCGCATTCAACTAACGTATACACTGTGTTCCTCCTTAAACTTTTACAACCACAGTTTTAACTTAAAAGGGAACATTTACACGAGGAACTTATGACTTGGGTAAAATAATCAATGGAGCAAAATCACAGCGAGGTTTTCGTCGGAGTATTTTCACCGCAACCTCTCCCTGTGTTGTCAATGACGAATGCGGAATACATGAGCACTTGGGGGATTCTCATAATCCTAAGCAACAGTTCTATATTTTCCCTCTTCACTAATAAATTCAACGGACAACATCTTGTACTCGTAATTTCTATGTAAGAGTTAAAGCGATTCCATACGTTATATGGGATAGGACAGGCCATCAGAGGCCTGTACTCTGCTGGGACACTGAGAATAAAGACTCGGGCATATGCCAATAAGGAATGCAATTCCTCCACTATTCACTAAGTAGGCAGGTCCGTGATATAAAATATCATCGTCCGTGTTGGTTGCTGCCACAAAAAAAACTATAATTATTTTCTCAGGAAAAATAAATGGACTCTCAGATAAAATGATATATATGGGCCGCAGCCTCTTTAGATAGTAGACCAACAATGTGGGTGTGGAAGAGGAGGAAGAAGATGCAATTGAAGGAAAAAGAGATGAACAATGAAGAGCTCGTCATCTTGGATGAGGGAAAGAAACGTCTGGAAGACATTAGGATGAGGTAGAGTATGTGGTTAGAAGAAGTGTGACGGTTGGAGCCAAAGTCGGCCGGCGCCACGGGAAATCCCTGTTTGAATGGAGGGCCACGAGAGGTGGTGGACCTGTGCGGGGAAACTCTTTTTGTAAAGGAAGGATAAAAAAGAAGTTCTGCTAGAGCGTCGGTCTAAAAAAGTTGTTTTACTCACGAATCCTTACTTCTCCCGCGAACCGGAGCTACATAAGTAACGAGTTGCGAAGGGTTGCTTAAGGCTGTGATAGAGAGCAGGATGGTAGGTAGATGGGGAAGGGAAAGACAGAATATTTTTTACGGACAGGTTTAAGAGAGGTGACAATTATGCTTGGGCGATGAAAGAAATCAAGCGGATTGATAGGATTAGGCGCCTGTAAATGTATATAAGATTTTTTCTCTTTCCCATTGGACCAACCTCAACCGGTTGATCACCGTTATAATAATAACGACGTTTAATTAACATTGATAATCCAATGCCGTGCTCGATTCAACTTCACTAGAATATATAATTAAAAGTTGCAATTCCAAACTACGGATGCAAATTGATACAGGCCATAAAAAGGTAGGATGTTGGGTTATTGGGGGAAGAGAAAGAGTTATCATTATAGACCGAATGAAGAGAGTTTGGGTGTTTGCAGAGATGATGAAATAAAACGCGAAGGGAGATAGGTCCCTGCGCCTGCAAAAATCTTCAAAATGTTCATTCTCTTTAAATAATATCTACCTAAACAGGTATTAAACCCTTTAAATAAATAAATTTATGTGACCCAGTGTGTCAGTACACCGCATATACCTCCTTGTGGTGGGTCGCGGGCAACAGTATGCTGGCTCTCAAGGCAGTCCTTTCAGAAGGGATCCTAGCTTGAGCAGAATAGGGAAAGCGGGCCTAGGGTATTACTATGCTTTGGTTTCTCTTGTGGCATACTAGCGAAAATGTGCCAAAACTGACCGGTAGAGCGCCGTAACCGTTAGCCGGGAAAGCTGCACGTGGTGCGGGTACTGCGAAGGCTGGTAACCTTGCATACTCTATTACACCTTACTGCTAAACGTCAAAATGTTGCCTCGGACAGCCGAAGCCACGATGGGCGGCGGAAGCTGAATAAGTTTGGCCCATCAAGATACAGACTAGAAACGGACTGGACTCTCGGTACTTGGAATGTGAGAGGAGTGTATGGGAAGGAACATGAATTGCTGAATGACATAAAGGTGAGACGAATGGATGTTTTGTGTGTATGTGAAACTAAGCGTAAGGGGCGGGATGCTGTTACATTAGATGGCGGTAGTCTGGCATTGTGGTCAGGAGTTAATGGACACGGAAGTCAAGGTGTAGGACTCATTCTTAATGAGAGAGCTAAGTTGCTAGTAAGGAAGTACGAGTTAGTATTCCCTAGATTGCTCTGGGTTTGCAGGAAAGTAGGTATTAGGAGAGTTATGATTGTGGCGTGTATGCACCAGTGGATGGAGAGTGTGACAGTGTGAAAGATGAGTTTTGGGAAAAACTGAGAGAGGTTTTGAATGAATGTGATCCTGGTGAGAGAATAATTTTACTAGGTGACACGAATGGGTGGGTTGGTGTGAGGCGGGATACATCTGAGAGAGTGGTTGGGCCTTTTGTACCCCCGAGTAAATGATAATGGTGAAAACATGGTGAGTGTGAGCTTGGATAAAAAAAAGGATTGTTTGTGTCGAATACATGGTTTAAACATAAGAGAATACATATGCATACTTGGAAAAGGGACGATTGTAAGAGAATGATTGATTTTATTGTGAATGGTGAGAGATTGAGAGAGATAGTGTGGGACACGCGAGTGATGAGGGGTGCTGAATGTGGAACAGACCGATATATGGTACTCTCCAAAGTGAATCTGGGCAGAAAGTGGGTGCCAAGGAAGAATGATGCGCGTAAGCAGTTGAGAGTAAAAGTGGAAAGGTTGCTAGACAGCGAGGTAAGAATGCGGTATGGTTGCATGCTTGAGAATACTCTATCGTTGAAGCAGAGAGAATGATACGAGCATATCAGAAACGAGAACGTAAATGATGCGTGGGAGTGTTTAAAAGGAGTGATTGTGTAATGTGCTGAAAGTGTAAGTGGAAAAGGAGTGGTAGGAAGAACAAAAGGTGATGCTTGGTGGAATGAAGAACTGGAAATTGCAGTCAGAGAAAAGAAAGAAGCGTACAAGGATATGATTGCTGCCAAATCTGAGGAAGAGTGCACTGAGGCATTTGAGATTTACAGAAAGAAAATGAATGAATGCAACATCCTTGTGAAAGAGAGCAAAGAAAGAATGCGTGAGGATGAAGCTAACAAGATGCAGAGTGATTTGGAAGGTAATAAATAGCTGTTTTGGAAGTGGGTAAAAAGGGCTAATATTGGTGAAGGTAGGGAAATGAATGCGGTAAAGAACAAAAAAGGAGAGATCATGTGGGACGAGAGCAATATCAGGGACTGCTGGAGGTAGTATTTTGAGGAATTGTACAATAATATTGCAGGCGTTGAGGATGAGCCTAGTGAAGTGGTTTGTGAGAATGTGATGATGGAAAAGGATATCAGTGAGGAGGAGGTCACAACGGCTGTGAGAATATTGAAAAATGGGACGGCTGCAGGCATAGATGGGATATCCAGTGAAATGTTGAAGCGTGGGTGTAAATTACTAATTTGTAGGCTGCGTGAACTATACAATTTATGCTTACAGGTTTCTGTTGCTCCAGCGGATTGGCAGATTTCTATCATCGTTCCGTTGTACAAAGCAAAGGGAGGAAAGACCGAATGTGATAACTATCGGGCCATTAGTTTAATGAGTATTCCGGGAAAAGTGTTCAGTAAAATATTAATCGAAAGAGTGAGGAGTTTTACTTCCGACAGAATATGGGGTGTGCAGTATGGGTGTATGCCTGGGAGAGGATGTAGTGACCAGCTTTTTCCACTTCAACAAGTGATAGAAAAATGTATGGGCGTCCAAAAGAAAGTGTATTGTGCGTTTGTTGATTTAGAGAAGGCACATGATAGGGTAAATAGAAAAGAAGTTGTGGAGGGTTTTGAAGGACTATGGAGTGAATGGGCAGTTATTGAATGTTATGATGGCGATGTATAACAATAGTAAGGCAAGTGTAAGAGTTAACGGGGTTCTGAGTGATTGGTTTGTAATAAATCGTTGTGTAAAGAAAGGATGCTTAATGTCTCCATGGCTGTTTAATGTATTTATGGATAAATGTGTTAGAGATGCACGTAGTGAAAACGAAGGTGTTTTGATTGGAAATGTAAACGTGCGAGTTCTTCTATATGCGGATGATGCTGTTTTGATCTCAGACAGTCAACAGGGATTACAGAAGCTCCTAGATAAGTTTTTTGAATCAACGGAGAGAATAAAATTGAAGGTAAATGCGTGCAACGCTAAGGTAGTATTTTGTGATAAGGAGAATGGGGAGAATAACTGTATGATGAGGGCGAATGGTGACGTAATTGAACAGGTGGAGGATTTTGTGTACTTAGGTAAGATGTATGCGAAAGATGGAAGAATAGATGAGGAGATAAAGAGACGTGCGAATGCTGGAAGTAAAGTGGTAGGTAGCATGTGGAGCATATCAATGAATGAGTGCTTGTCTAAGGAAGCAAAAATTGCCGTGTACAAAAGTGTGCTTCTTCCCACTTTGCTATATGGTAGTAAAACATGGGTATGTCAGGATAGATATAAAAGTAGACTAAATGCCGTGGGAATGAGTTATCTGAGAAGTATTTGCGGCAAAAGTAGGATGGACAGGGTCAGGAATGGGTGGATCATGAATGAATGTGGGTTAAATGCTCCAGTAATGGACGTGTACGAAAGGAGTGTGCTGCGTTGGTTTGGCCATGTTGAGAGAATAGATGAGAGTCGAATAACGACACAGATCTATGAAAGTAGAATGAATGGTGTGAGAGGTAGAGGTAGGCCGAGAAAGTTGTGGTTGAATGTGGTTGAGGAAATTCTTAGGAGGAGGAATATTAGGAGTTTTAAAAGCAGGAGGGCGTGTATGAAACAGTGTATGGGGGTAAATGAGGCAAAAGAGGTTTGCAAGGATAGGTCAGTATGGAGGAAATTATTGAAGCAGAGTTAGGTGTACAATTGTGTATTAATGAGTGAAACATTTAGACTGTGCCTACCCCGGAAGGGAACGGCGTGATGGGTATGTATGTATGTATGTAATAAATAAATTAAATGTTCACCACCAGTAGTAAGGTGTTAACCCGTCTAAAACTCCAGCCTAGGCAGGGTTTCCTAACAACTACTGCAGATGGTAAAATAGCAAAACGGTGGATGACTTTGTCAACGAGCTTGCTCAGATTTGTAGCAATGCCTTCGTCCATGACTTCGCCATGTCTTTCCGGAATTTCCGGAAATTAGTATCATTTTAAATGGAAGCTAGACGGCACAATAATAAGATATCACCACGCTCGGTGATGAGTGTCATGATATGATTAAAACTCATAAAAATATTTTTTTAACACTTAAAGCTGGAGAAAAAGCATGGAAAAAACTGTAAGAAGAAATTAATTCAACGGTAAAATTAAAAAGTTAGAAGCGTACCTACTGACACATTTCTTGTTAACGGAGTATGAATTGCCCTTCCTTCAAAAAGAAATTAAAACTTTAATGATTAATTGCTAGCAACAACGAGGTCATCACAATAAGCAAACCATTAGGTTTTAACCTATAACAAACTTGTTTAAACCATTGCACGCAGTTCGAAAGAATTAATACAATTACTATATAATTTATCATACCCATGATTTACATTTTCCTATGTAATGTTATTCAAACATCTAATCACTAATCGTTCTCATTATTTTCAGACCTAAAACTAGAGCTCGAAAAAAAAGAAATCAAAATAATGTGGGAATTTTTAATGATTTTTTAAGGACTCTAAAGCTATTTAAATAAAGTAACTGATAACACCTCAGCATTCGAAATTCTAACCTCGAAACACCATGCACAAACTTCTTGAGAACCACGTTTAAAAACACGACGTGAACCTTCTATATAGACCAATGTCTGGCTGCTGTCTCGATATTTGCGATTTAGAGCTCTATTTTCTAAGTTTTAGCTACATTTATCAATGAATAATTCAGATTAATTCCATTTAAAATTACTGTATATCAGCCAATTAATTCTATCGAGGACTCTTACCGTGAAGTTATAGACGGGGGCAGTTACGGGAAAACTTTAGACGCACTGCAAACATGGGTCTCATGTGTCTCAAGTTTGCACAAAGGCGATACATTACGCTCATCTACGTCCCACAATTTCTCCCTTTCCTCTATTACCCGTGTACTTAATTGCGCAAATGACTTAAGCTTTCACCAGTCCCCATAAAAATTACCACCCGTAATAGGCTGTTGTTAATGGCCAACCAGACGGCGTGGATACACGCCGAGTTCCATTCTTGTGGGTAATTCCCAGCTTCACTAATGACCCCTCGTAAGTTCTTCTCGTGGGAGGCCAGATCTGTGAGGCGTGTGACACTCTATGTGGCACACAGAACATACGAATAATGGAAAGAGAGTTCAATCGCCTTCATTTTTAATGACATTGACAATCTATACTCGTTATATCGAAGGAACAAAAAGCAATCTGTACTAAAAATGTGTAGTTTGGGAACGGAAAAGGTATATTAGGCCTTGGAGGAAAATTCTGGTCAAATTTCAAATTTGGGTTGTTTTCATTATACTAGCACGAACGTTCTTCACTTGATCTACAAGTACTCGCTCAACTTCGCGCTCTCCTACTTTTATCACCAGCCTCACTTAAGTTTGCTTTTCTAATATCCCCACCTAGGCTCTCTAGATATTAATAGTCATTTCATACTACCTTTACTGATTTTCTCAAGCAGCAACTTAAAAACTTGCAATTTCTTGAAAATTTAGATTTAATAGATTGATCAAATTGAATTACCCACCATCCTACTTCTATTCCACCATACACCTCTTCTCATGCATCTCTTAATACTGTCAAGGCATATATGTTTACAGGCAAATTGGACAATGGTCAGCCTTCTTTGCCAACAAACTCTGTGGAACACCTTCATGAAATCCAAAAAGCAAGCAAATCAGTGTGATACCTAAATTCTTATCAAACTCTCCGTTCATCACCTTCGTAGCAGTCTGTTCTGGCATAAAACCTTTTATTGAATTTGCAGCAAAAGATATTAAATATTTTTCTTTTGCTTGCCGGACGATTCTGTTGGCCCGTATGTCCCCGGAATCCCGATAAGCTGCTAAGCCTGTCATCAGGTTTTCCAGGGACCGGACCAACAGAACTTGACACACATCCATGCCCTGGGTGGTGAAAACCCACCCAGACGGGACTCGAACCCGCGACCCTCGGATTAGCAGGCGAGGACTTTACCCCGCCGCCACCGGGGCCGGCTTAGATATTTATTTTCAATACTCGTATTCTGACGCTTTCTTCTTCTCGACAATAGCTATCATTGGTTAAAGGTCCTTGGGTTTCACACCGGGTAAGATTATTTAATTCTCTCAACGTTTCGATGTCTGACTCAGCCATCGTCATCAAGATAATGGACTGCGTGGGGATGCTGGCGGTTATATACATCCGATACCCCATTGTTGTGGGAGCCGTCACGATTCCTTTGAATCTCGTTTATAACCGGACTCCAGGTCTTACATATTGAAGCCGTTGTCTCTATTGATGTTATTTTCCTCAATTTGAATTAGTATGGCTTCTTTATATATTCTTTCCCAAAATTTTGAGGTCCGGGAAAGTAGCGAGGTATTAGGGAAGTCGATACGGTGACCCAGGGCAAGGCTATGTTCTGCTACTGCACTACTGCTACTGCTTCTGTTCTTCCGGTTGGAAAATGCTCCTTTAATGCTCTTTATCCTTTTCTCGATAGTCCGGTGTGAAACCCGAGAAACTTTCACCAATATAATTCGCCGAGAAAATCTAAAATCATTTAAAATAGCTATCTTGTTAGTTTTCACGAAGTACTTTGGCTATTACTTGTCCATTTTGATACAACCAAAATGTTCCATAAAATTTTGCCTTTCACTATTGAAATAATTCTTCAGTAGCTCCGAATGAGTGTTATCTCCTCCCGGAACTTTTCTTGCCCTCGTCTCTCATAATACCTTCACCATTTATCTACAGCTGTTTCATTTCATAGTGTTAATTATATTGGTGTGCCATCGCTGTCATGAACTCCATGTATTCTCATCATTTACCTTATATATCGTCCTGATTCAATTATTTCCCCACTGAGGCTTAAAGCTTAGGTATCGTTTGGTATCTCTTACCAACTAGTTCGGCGTTGACGTTTAGCCATATCTATCTTTTCTATGTTTTCTCTTATAGTCCTGTCTACAACTAAATTCATCTAAACCATTCGTTTTCATCGATCCCCATCTTTTCTCAGTCTCAGTCATTGTCAATCTCCTTCCACTGGTTATCTTTTTCTGGCCTCACCAGCAATCCTATCAAATAGCTACAGGTAATTCTCCTTTACTTCCCTTCATAGAAATCCACGTTTCAACTTCTATTCTTCCCACTTTTATAATGCCATTTAACTCGACCATCACATTTCAGAAGAACCTTGTTTTCATTTAAATGCACATCCTACCCTGGAAAGCTATGTAAGTAAATAATAAAGGAACACAAGGAGATTAAGCGCAAGTATGGTGAAACAAGAAAGTTCGTCTAAAGTAAGGGAACGGGGTCTTTTTGTACAAGTACTATGTGTGCGGAAAGTGTGCTCTTATTGGATAAATCATTAATGGTTAAAGTGTGGGCATTGAAACAGCCAAGTTCTATTGAAATGACAAAGACAAATTGAAACTGCATAAAAACGAGGAAAGTTGGTATGGCCAAGGTATTTCAATGCTCTCAATTTTTTTCCAATTATACTAAAATACCGGGATGTTGGCCATTGGAGGGCAATTTGTCGCGCAGTCAAATTCCTAGTCACAATATTTTTGCCGAATGAAAATGCGTCGAGCAGAGGATTGACAATTTAATTACGGCAATTGATCGGAAGCATTCAATAAAATACGGCCACAGTAGTTCAAATGACAAAGCGCCATGAACGTCAAAGAAAATGGCCCTCAATACGTGAAGCGGTGGCCATTGAGAGAACTCGTTTTTCCGATGAATTTCATGCTAAACTATTTCAATTAATGTAAAATAATTAAAACATTTCTACAGAATTTCCAATTTTTCTTCAAATGCTATTGAATTTCCGTTAAAATAAGTTCTTTTTAAAAATAATACTGTCCCTCGTTAAAAGTGAAAATGATTTCAAGGAAAATATTTGCCTCAGTGCCAACGCACTGAGTTTCTGAAGGAAGTAATATAAAACACTTCCAATTTCAAGCATTTGCAAAATTTGAATTATAAATATCGAATAGTAATTAATGCCTCTCTTAAAAATGTCGACTGCGAATCTATTGAATTTTACATTAATGCACTTGACGTCGAATACAGTAAGATATGAGCTTAAGATGACCCACTTTTAGTCTCCTTTGTTGCCTTTTGCTTACAAATGACTCGAATTTCAGAAAAATATCAGATAACACCTCAAGGTAGTTTGAATAAGATAAATCCCTAGCCAGATTGGAGACCATATCCGAATAATAAGTAAGAATTTCAGAAGTAGTATGAGGCATAAATTAAATATTGCATTATTAATGGTGCAATTATATAATTTTATATGGCTAATACACTATAAAATTAAATAAAAACCAACATATATCTTCAATTTGACTCATTGTTTTCACGCGGTACGCTTAAAACTCCTTCACTACTGTAGGTTTTTTGCGATCCTGAAAAAATTACTGCGGTGACAATATGATTAATTAAAAAAAAAATTGTCAAGAAAACATGTAAACTAAAAACTGTTAATGTTAAACATACCATTGAAAACCATACGTGCCGCGACTACATGCGTAAATACTGCCGAGCATTGAAAAACAGCGCCATGAAATGATTCACCTAGAACCTAGTGGGAGAGAAATCATTTCCCACTTTACCGCAACAATTCATTATTTATTGGGACTCCGCGAAAGAAATTCTCGCAGTCAACATTTGTAAAACTACCGCCTCGCCCAGCAATTTTTCCGATGAACTGCGGTCTTGATTCCGACTCATCCTTATCCCCAATGCCGTTTGATGACCAAGTCGCAGAACACGTTTAAGTTTTTTTCACATCTTTATGGAATTTATAATTGGATTTTTCTGCGTGCTCTATCATCAATGGGAGAGAAACCTTTGTCACACTGAAAACCAGACTGCTATTGGTGGTGGTAGTTTAAAATAGGGTGCATCAACGGCTAGGGTCATTTGAACCGACTGCTATCTAATTGCAACATGTTAACTTAGCTACTTCCTGATAAGGTTGATGGTAGGAGGGAGGGAGGTTAGGATGGAGGATTAATGATCGAAGACTGGGGCATGAAGTCTTCATTTTGAAGCTCTCTGGACAGGTTTAACGTTTGGGTACTCAACAAGGTGACGCAAATTCTGCTATCACTTAATCGATAAATGGATTCACCAATATTGAATTTGACTCCAAAATGTAGTTTAACGATCGTTAACACACTCCGGTTACCACTGTAGATAGGCATGGATGTGCTTTGGATGAAGTTTCATGCTTCACAGGCCTTCCCCTGAATATTGCATGCTTCGATGGATCCACTCAATCAGTTTAGGCCCCTCGCCTTCTCTCAAAATGAAGGATATGCCAACGATAGAGCCAATGATGCGTCAAAGGTTTACTTTTCAATATGCCAGCGAGACTTTCACATACCGGTGACGATAAATTGCTTGAGGTTAGTGGGTACATTGACGAAAGCCTATTACATACGAGGGTCACAAATGCATGTGTTTTATATTTGATAGAGGATGTAATGTGCTGTGCCGTTGATAATTCAAGCACCGATATGAAAGATGAAGTTTTTCAATAGTATTCCACGAACAACACATAAATGTTGTCATCTCCAAAAATTGATTTTTTTTATTGATTGCATTTTTGATATGATTTGATAGATTGAAATGCAACTGAAATTTATATCAAGCATTTCTTATTTTAATCATCATTTTTACATTAATCCTCAGGTCTCACGATTGCGAGACTATATCCTGTCAAGCCAAGGATAAATTTAGCAGCCTAAAGTGAGAGTCAGAAAAATGAGTCAGAAAAAAATCGAACTTAATGAATGAGGAGAACAATTTAACTCCTTGGCTAATTAGTTGAAACTAAACAGAGTAGAAGAAAAAATCAAATTAAGCAGAGAAAGCGCTGTAAAATTATAATTCAGCAATGGGAGGAAGGTGACGACGAGGACCTCAGGTAAGGATATGAAGATGAGTCACGATGAGATTTGACAAGGAGTGAAGTATTGCACGGGGTAGAGTGGTGAACTCCGTGAGAGAGAAACAAGAATAGAAAGAATAAGTTTGACATGTGGGCGTGAAAGAGATGGCGAAGGAGTGGTGGATGGAAAGGAAGGCAAACGAGGGAAGGCTTGGTATGGTTGTTGAGGAAGGGAAACTTCTTGAGAAGATTAAGGGGAGGGATAGAAGATGGCTGGGACAGGTAATGAGGGGCGAAGGGTTTCTACAGGCCGTGATAAAAGGAGTGAATTAATGGGCAAGGTGGAAGAGGAAGAAAAGGAATAGGATTTACGGAATAATTGGAGAAGGGCAGGATGTTAAAAGAAACTAGGCTTTGTTAATCGTATGATAGGAAGGTCTTCGGACGAAAAAGTGAAAAGGAGACATTTGGGACCCTGGACATAAAGATTTGGCCAAAAAATCAATAAAATACAAAAAAATGCGGCGCACTTCGTTTAAAAACTGATACGAGCGAACAAATAGTGTATCACCACTTTTATAGGCATTGAGGTGGGAGTTCCTAGATATTCTGCACGCTAGGCTTAGCTTGCTGGAGGAGTTCAGAAGTGGTGTGCTGCAGAGCGATACGGAGAATGTTATCA
Organism: Ceriagrion tenellum; assembly: GCA_963169105.1. Lineage (NCBI taxonomy): Eukaryota > Metazoa > Arthropoda > Insecta > Odonata > Coenagrionidae > Ceriagrion > Ceriagrion tenellum. The sequence continues at coordinate 63,507,463 of OY720640.1, read as the reverse complement.
TGACGCCTCACTAAATCTGAAAAGCGATAAAATATGAGAGATACATTGCCGAACCGATAAATACAAAAACTAATTCTCTCCGCGCACAGAAAGTGACCACAATAAAACTGAGCTCCACTTGTAACACAACGCGGGCCTCCATATTCTTTTCCCACCGCGTGGGAGAAATAACAATTAAACACCCACCATGTTTAACTTTTCGCGGTGAAACAATAGGGAAACGGAGGGCAGAGCCAAAGCCGACAATGAAGGATTGGGGAGGGGGACGAATAGAAAAGCACGAGCGAGGAGTGACAGCAGAGTTCTTGAAGGGAACGGATGTGTGGTATGTGTGGCCATATTCCGGAGGAAGCGGACATTCAGCCGCGTTACGGGGGCCAGAGAGAGAGAGACCCTGGTACAGGACTACCATTCGTGCAGATGCTGTGATCACATTACGCCAGGACTACGGGTTCCGGAGGCTGTAAAGCTAGAGTGACACCAGCCACGTATCAACCTGTATTGTCAACAAGAGCGTAAATATGGACTTTAATTCTGTATTTTAAATAAGCCATACAAACCCACTTTGGTACAACCCGGATTAGAGGTTGATGCTAGTTTTGTTTTATTTACATTGGAGTAATGGATGTTTAAAGAAGATATATGGCTTAATTCAAAGAAGTTGATTATCATAAAATGTTTAAAGATAAGTAAATCATTTGAAGTGACTGTATGAGGTGCAGAATATTACAATTGTCTGGGTAATGACCTTAAGTTAAAGGTAAAGATATTATATACTTTGTTTGTGTGTGTCTTGATTCAATGATATGATTTTGTCTGATCAATTAAATTGCTAGTTATCACGTATCGCATGTTGTTTTGTGTTTCTCATGTTATCTACCGCAGAGAAGGCTGGGGCAATTGAAAAAGGTAGGAGACCGTGGTTAATTTATCTCACATTTATTTTCCATTTTTGATACTCACAACGTGGACATTTTGAGTTAACGATAATAGAGATTGTTTCCATTTCTGACCCACAACGTGGGGCTGTCGGGTTGCATTGTTAATATTTTAACACACTACATACACTCACATAATGCCAGTCACCATTTCACCTCCCAAAACATTATCCCCTACATCTTTATACGATTGGTGTCCTAATACGCTCTACGACACACCGATTCGACGGCTCGCAGGGTAGTATGTAGATGTATGCTGAGATACTGAAAGAAATTGCGTAGCTGGATTGGATTTTTTGGGAAGGTGACCGACTGCTAAGGTCATTTGCGCCATAGGGGATAGGTAAGGGAGGAAGGGTGGATAGAAACCCGGCGTCGGCATTAGCCTGCTCTTAACGAAAGGCGCCAAGGGGATCACGGTTTAACGTCTCACCCGACTGACGGAGTACTGTACTTGAAGTGTCCTCCATAAGGCACTCAAGTAGAGATCGGGATTCCTCTGAAAAACATCCACCTCTGCCGGGATTTGAACCCTGGCCGTCCGTAAGGTTTGTCAGTACTCTAGCCACCACACCAACCCGATCCCCCTTGTAGCTGGATAGGGCCCAGCAAATGTAAAAATCAAAAGTATTTTTAATCAAATTCACTAAACAAACTTTTACAATACCACACGAGAGAAAGTGACACGATCCGGGTTTCGACGAATGATCGTCATCATCAGGTGATGTATTGGTTGAACATCTCTCTGCATATAGTTCTTCACAGCCGGCAGGGTAGGAAGGCGGAGAAAAGAGGGGTGGGGATTGAGGAGTATGGTCGTTTGTGGAGTGACGGGGAAGGGAGGGGTTTAATAATGGGCCATGGGTTTGGTAATTATGCGCAGGAGAGAAGGGGGGCATGGTAAGGGAGAATAGGAAAGGGAAGCAACTGCGGCTAAAATTAGGAAAGAGGCAGGGACCATATATTCATTAATAAGAAGGTCCTCAGTGTCAAGCATTCATCTACCTTAACCTATAGAATTTATTAATTAAAAACATATTTGATGCTGAAATATAAGTGTCAAGTATTCTTGTTCCTCCTTGATGATATTTCCCCTCTCCTGAAATAAAAGAATTAAGCACTCTATTTACCATCTCAATTTGCTCTAATTATCACGCGCTTTCTTATGTAAATATATCTTAACCCATAGATTTCCTTAATAAAAATAATAGGGCTGATGCTGACATAGAAGGCCAGGCGCTAACCAAATCTCGAACACTTAGGTCACTTTGAAACGTGACAGCTGCGTTGACATTTCAGCAAATGCTCAACTAAGTTAGACATAATGTGCACGAACCTTATGAAAAAAACGGGAGGATATAGCAGAGCGCATTAATTCCCGGGAGAAGCCTTTGAGGAGAACGGGGAACCATTTTCGGGTTCACAAGAAAAAGAGGGCAGTACAAAAAAGCCTCAATTTTTTCCCTCTTTTAGGAACACCATGATCCGAAAAAAAATAAGATAGGACGTGTTCAGATAAATACATCACCCGTCACATCCCCCGGAGAATGAAATAAAAAGGCGAGGGTAAAAAATATATATATATATGCTCTCGTAAAAACATTTCCGGAATCGAATGACATCTTGAAATCGATTTTCACAGGAGAAGGAAGGGTAGGAATAATGCCGAGGGGATTGAAAAATACGAAATAATAGCAAACAAGGCTTTTTAACTTCCTCCATATTCCATCCGTCAACTTTTCCATCATCTTGGAAAAAGAGTGTGACGAGAAGGAGGGAGGTGTGGGTGGAACGCACGTTAAAGCTTTGGGGTAAGGAGCATCCTGTGTCTCCTTCAAGAGAAAGAAGCAAAGCAGGAAGAAGAGGGTACTCCAATTACGCCAAGGAGGTTGAAATAATGTAGAAGATGCTGCTGCTTATTCCACGCATAAAAAAGCGCAGTGTGAATGGAATCCTTCACCTATCTCGTAAGTAACATCGCGTGAGACAAGAGAAAAAGAAAGGACTTTAAGCGGAGAATAGCCCAAGCTAAGAAGGCGTTCATGGTGAGGAGACAACTGCTGTGCTCATAGAGGATAGAATTAAAAACCAGGAAACAGTATGTAAAAACATTCCTATGGAGCGTAGCACTCTATGGAAGCATCGAGAAGTGGATCGGCGGACTAGAACTAACTAGAAGCCTTCGAAAACTGGTGCTGAGGAAGATGCTGAAGATAAATGGACGGACAAAGTAAGTTAGATGAAGTATACTAAAGAAAAGAAGAATAGGGACCATATGGAACACCATACAGAAAAGAAGAAAATATATATTGGTCGCACCTTGAGACAATGAGTTTCTGAAGAACATAATTGAAGGCAGAATAGAGGGAACAGTCCAAAGAGAAAGACCCAGGAATAAGTTCAAGGACCAAATAAAGAGGAGTAAAAAGGAAGTACATAGGAAGAGATACCAGGAGGTAAGGGAACTAGCATTACATAGGGAAGGGTGGAGGGCTGCAGTCAAACAATCTTAGGATTAAAAAACCAATGAATGAATAGGATACGGCTCAGTCTATAGGAAGATCACCCCTACATAGTCTATTTTTACCTACCTACCGCCTAATTACTAAGAAATACGAGTGCGAATTCATATGGCCGCCAATAATGAAGAATTTACTTACTGATTATACTTTCTTGAACCGCGTGTTAATTTCCTAGATAAACAGGAGGAAACTGGGGAGGCATGGAAGTAAAAGAAAGAGTAAAGGATTTCCAGGCGTAATAAAGATTGGTAGAGGGCACGATAAATGTTAGAGAGACCCGTTTTAGAGCCATCAATAGATGGGTATGGGAGATGATGTCCTACGTTTAAGGACATTAGGATGAGAACTATACAAAAACCTACCAATACGCTTCCGTGATACTCAAATAAAACATCTCTTCTCCACATCTCTTTCTGAAATAGACTAAGAGAAAAACTAGTAAAGAAATAATCTTCGGCCTTGACAAAGCTTAAATACCCTACACCACTTTCAATTTAGTTAAAAAACGTTGTTTTGGTCCGATCCACTCCACTTGAGAACTGTGCCGTCTGTGAATGACTAGAGGCTAATGACCCAAATTTCACTTCGATATCTCAATTTTTATCTCAAGTTATCGTGCGAACAGACAGACAGACGAACAGACAGACAGACGAACAGACAGACAGAGGGACATAGCTAGATGGACTCGTAAGGTGATGCTGATCATTTCTAAATGTACTTATCCATACCTACCACGCATCCTTCACGACATATCTGCCGTGGCCAGATCAATACACCCTACCCACGTAGTAGTGTAGGGTATAATAAAGGTGTAAACAGCTAAGCTCACTTTGTTATAAGTATTCTACCGGTTAAGGTAGGTTTTGTTGAATATCAGAGAATCTTTTCCTGGTTTTCAACACTTTTAGGAGCCTATCTCGCTCTAGTATATCCTTTTTCGTCTCTGAATACGATCTACCCTTCTTTATCCTAACCATGAAACCTATTCTCTTTCTACCTCTTCCCCGCTTGCCCCGCGCCCTTCCCTCTATCAAATTCTTGAGCAACCCCTCGTCCCTTATTAAATCCTCCAGCTACCTACTCTGCCGACCAAGTTTCCTTTCTTCCCCACCACCTCAAGACCTTCCTCGTCCGTCTTCCTTTCCGCACACCCCACCTTCTCTATCCTTCTCCACACCCACATCTAAAATGCCTGCAGCCTATTCTTGTCCTCCTTTCTGAGGGTCCTAGCTTCGGCCCCATACAACGCTCCAAATTAAGCTCTTCACCTTCACAGCTTCTTCAGATCCTTACTCTAGGTTAAACTGATAGCTACGATAATTATTTACTATTCACAATCACCATTAGTAACCACAGCAAAATCAGAGCGATACACAAGGACTCGGCGTCACCATTTATATGCCACTTCCATCCTTTTATTCTTTTCACCAGTTTTTTCTCCTTTCAATGGCTGACGTCCTAACACTCATTTGTACAAATATTTGTGGCGGCGGGTAAAGTAATTTGGTAATTTGCTCTGTATTCAAGGAAGTCTAAATACATCCTCGAATTATATTACAAGTAAATTATGGGAAATTAGTTTGCATATTAAATATGAAAAATGTTGAAACTGAACCACTATAAGAGCTAATTCATTCCCAGAGAACGACATAAGCAAATGCTCCTGGGGTCCCACGCCGGGTCAACGTTTCCAAATATTTTCCAGAGTTGCGGCAAATATTTCCAACGTTGCGGAAAGAAAGACAATTTTTGCCTTGCATCTCGCTCTCAATCATCATGCACGTCTAATTCTTGGTTTCTAATGAAATGGGACCTTTTACAGCCATTTCATTTTCTCGCCGAGTATAATTATTTTACACGAAAAATGTTCAGGTGTGACCTTGTGGAAATATTCTATACCCATGATGGTAAGAATCAATAACAATAGTAATTTTCAAACAGTTTTTTAATGAACACCGACCATGGTTTCCACACTTTAGCTTAACTTTAGGACGGAAAGTATCGAAACCATGGTCGGTATTCATTGAAGAAGTGTGGAAATTACTATAATTATATTATTCTTTCCATCATGGATAATTATGTTATATTTATAATGAAACAATTCCAATGATGGTGAGCGAGACACTTGCCGAAACGTTGGCATTAATGAAAACGTTGAGCCGGTGTGTACCATAGAAGAATTTACGTATAGGTTCCACTACATATTGGCAAAAGCTGTAACTAATTATACGAAACATGATAGCATCAGATTAACGACGATGGCGGATCACGCGTGAACGTAAAATCTGGATGTATTAGAATTTTAAAATTAACATCCACAACAGAAAAATCGAAATTATTTAAGACCCGCTCATGGAATACCTGGGAACTGCAAAGGCAGAAGTGAAAATTTAATTGAGGAAACGAATCTATAGATCAGCTGACAGTTATCGATCCCTCACGCTCCTGAGAGCATATCTTGTGCTCTGACCTTTGGAACGAAAGAGGACATACACGAGGAAAGCCCTTGCATACGTCATGCTGTATTGTTTTCCTACGTCACGCGTCATTCTTTCGTTGACTCTACTCCTACCTCCTCCACCTCTGCTCCCGCTCACGCACGCGAACTGCGTCATTCCCTAAGCAAACCTCGCCCCGAGGGCCGAGCGTATAGCGGGAGGTGGTCAAAGATGCTGGCCTTTAATTGTGCGGCAGCGCTTGAATCAAAGGGCACGAACAAAGATTGTACAAAGGGAATGATGCCCAATCACAAGGTTTCAGTAACAGTTTCTGCTATTTCCAAAGCTAATTTCCAAATGACTGCGGAATGTAGAATTGCACAAGAAGGGATACATGCATGGATAGTAACGGATTGAGCTTGTACTTTGAAAGCATATTAAAGTATTAAGGGCACTGAATTAAAAGGTAAAACTGAAATATTTTGCGCACCAAAAAGAAAAACTTTGCCCTGATCTAACTCTCTTAACTTGAGTGGGATTCATCCCGGAATGGCGTTCAAGCAGTCATTTCTAAAAATCGATGCAATCATTATGGTAGGCGTTATAGGCAGATGATCGCTTGTTTACCTTAAATAATTGCTGCACATAGAAAATTTTCATGCATCGATATGACAAGTCAAGAATGCTGAACCGGTGAAACCATGCGAAAGCATAGTTATTTATGTATCCAATAATTACAGAAAGGAAAACGAGATAGGGTGCAGGAATTTGAGATGTGGGTGTGCAAAAGGACGGAGAAGGTGAGGTGGACGAAGAGGAAGAATAACGAGGAAGGGCTTGAGATGGTGGGGGAGGAAAGGAAACTTCTTAAGAAAATTCGAGATTGGCAGAGAAGGTGGCTGGAGGATTTAATAAGGGGCGATTGGTTGCTCAAGAATGTGATAGAGGGAAGAATGTTGGGAAGGGGGGAAGAGGAAGAAAGAGAATAGGTTGCATGAACAATATGAAGAAGGGTAGATCGTATTCAGAGACGAAAAAGGATATACTAGAGCGAGATAGGCTCCTGAAAGTGTTGAAAACCAGGGAAAGATTCTCTGGCATTCAAAAAAACCTACTGTAACCTGTAGAATTAACCAAAAATTACTACGTGTTCGAAGGTTCAACCCACAGGAGTGTTAGCCAGTTACAACCATTTTAGAAACAGGGAAATAAAGCAGGCGTTTGTATCACCTAGATGTCCTCATCTCCTGTTCAAATTTTATCACGGGAAATGTAATCGTAATTGTCAAGCAAATTTTGTGGAGTATGAATGAAAAATTGAACATTTAGAAAGACTAAATTTAAGAAATTTCAAAGTAACCGCAGATCACCCAAATGACACGCTGTTTAGTCACGTGCGCGAGGGCAAAGTTTGACACGAAATGGGAAAAATTTGCCAGTAAAAACCATTTGAACTGCCCGGAAATATAACCCAGATCTCCCGATTGTCAATCAGGTGCGCCAGAAAGAAAAACCTTAAATGAAACTTAAAGAAAGATGTGCAAATTCCTACTAAGTTAGATGGTAAACTTTATTTCTTAGGGCGCATGGTTTTGGGTGGGATACGGAAAATAAGGTATGGACTAAACCTTAATTGTTGATACAGAAAATGATGAAATTGCGATGAAAAATTAAGTAAAATAATCGCTGATGACACCATACTCTCTGAAAATGGAAAGAAAAGGTTCATGGACTACTAAATCAAGTTTCCATCATTGACGCTTGGAGACGTTATCAATTACTTGGAGTAATTAACTTCCGGGTACAATCAACGAGTGAGCGCAGAGAGGTCAAGTTATAATTACACAGCGCAGTCATATGTGAAATCTGATGGCATTTATTTTTAATGCGCAGGGATGAGGGTTAGATATAGCACCGTTCTCAAGGTTTGAAATTATTGACGCAAGGGAAATTTTCATGCAATTTCCTCGTAAAAAAGCAATAATGTATTCCACAGTTACCCATTACGACACTTGTGATCATTTCTTTTTGAATTAAGTTTTTAAAAATTCATTTGAATTATTTCACTATCACACTCAAGAATCAATCATTCATATTTATGAAAGAAATTCGACATTATTAATAAAAAGTCACACACCTGCTGATCCCACTGAAACGGTCTCTAACTGTTCACCCATTGTCCCTATTGATATTTATACTCTTAAGAAGACCTTTGTAACCATGACGTGACATACGCTTTGTTGGAATAAAGGCTTTCTCTAAAACGTTCAGATTGAGATATTGGGAAAACGAGCATGCCTCTCAAATTTCGTTTGAAAGAGCACCAGGTTAACATTAAAAATAAACAGCTTCGGCAAATAGCTTTGGCCGAACAAACACGGCGTGGACAAATCCATAAACTCTAAGAGAGAAAAAGTTATCAAAAAGAGCAGCAACTTCAGGATAAATGGAGGGGCAACCATAATAAAAATGAATGAACAGACGGCTACTTGCTCTTCAAAGCTAGAAACAAGGTTTCTTCAGGAAAAGGTATACCAAACAATGAAAGAAAGCGATGACTAGGAATTTTGGCGAAACTGTCATCATCGGCCGTGGCGAAGCATAGCCTAAAGGAGGACCATCTCATCTCATTTAGTGATGAAAAACTCATATGCAAGGCCAAAGGTTATTGGGAAAGGATATTTAAGGAAGCCATAGATATATATCTACAGCCCAACAACTCAAATCGGGACTCAGGGTACTCCTTAAATTAAGGGTGGAAACCGTTACTTTCACCAATATAAACGATAAGAAACAACAGCAATGGCCAGTCAGACAACCGTCCAAGACCCTATACAAGAGAGAACACAGGCGTCCCGGGCATCATTACCCTGGTGACGATTAAGTGTTATCCGTCGAAACGTTGGCAGCAGCCAAACATTTAACCCGGTGTGAATCCCGGGAGAATTTCACTCAGCACTAATACGTCCTGACATATTACGATATGCGAAAAATTTACCACCCTGAATAGAAAGTTCTGATTATTTCACGATTACTTTGATGATGACCGTACAATCACGTAGCGTGCATCACATGCATCTCTGGAGGGGCTACTCTAAAAACTCACGGATGCAGACTCGGGAGACTGAGTACAGTAGGACGACGTGCTACCGAGACTAACGAGCCCCTCGAAGGGGTCACAGGTCATTCGACCGATGATCCAGCCTCCTCCGTGCTCCACTCACTGCCCCTTTATTCACAGGGGCCATCTCACGTCGAACACACTTATCTTCCCTCAGACGTGCTTTTTCTTTGGACTGCGTTTCAACCCTTTAGGGTGTTATTTTTAACCCAGAGTCTTCTTCTCCTTCCGTATTATCCGGTCCAAACGTCGGTAACCATCACAGTGATATCTGGTTTTCCAAATCCAATTTATGAGACGTTGATACACTCTGATTTCTCAGGTTGCCACCCGAGGAAATTTTTTATCCCATAAATATTTCTGTCATATTTAAACTGTACCTGGAAATGCAAAATGAAGAAGAATATGCTCATCCACCATCCTCATTATTTTTTCAAAATACTTTCGTTTCCACATTCTAGTCATCCTCGTTGGATTAACCTGGAGACCTGTTCACTGAAGGATTCATTTTCAATGCTTGTTCAAGTCCATCATCATTAGTCACTCAATCCCAAGATTGGTTGACTGCAGCCCACTAACCTTCCCTATCTAATACTAGTTTCTTTACCTCTTAGTATAATTCCCTATCTACAGTCTTCTTTATTTGGTGCATGTACAGATTCCAGCATTTTCCTCTAGGGACTGTTTCCTCCTTTTTGCATTTAATTATGTTCTTCACAAACCCTTTGTATCTCAAGGTATGTCCAATCCATCTTGTTCTTCTTTTCTGTATGGTGTTCCATTTAGTCCTTTTCTACTTTTCTGTACACTTAATCATTTCTTGTTTTGTCCGTCCATTTTATCTTCAGCATCCTCCTCCAGCACCAGATGTTGAAGGCTTCCAGTCTTTTCTGGTCAGCTGATCCAATGGTCTATGCTTCCGATCCAAACAGCGCCACGCTCCACGCGAACGTTTTTACATACTATTTCCTGGTTTATAGTTGAATCTTCTTTGATCAGAGCGGCTGTCTTTTTCCCATGAAAGTTTGACAACGATTCCAGGGATCCTTAGAATGTATCTGTAGCGCCAAATTTATAAGGTTTGAATCTTCTTCTCCATAGCCTTTGTCAACGTTTTAGGCTTATTTCCGTACAGAAAGAAGGCTTAAAATTGAAGAAAACGTATTTTTCAAGACAGACTTTCATCTCTTCCTGCTAATAGAATCGACGCTATTCCTTCATGACTCCAACGTGCTAGTGAGTATCTTTATCGCTAACCAGAATACCGAGTACAGCTGAGCCAACTTATACCAAAAATTGACTTTTTAATTTAATAAATTTTTGTTAAATATTTATGCGTAATGAGATTTCAGTAAAATTAAATATGTCGGCTAATACTATAAGTAACATAGGTGCAATAATATAGGATACATCCGATACAACATTATATACTTGAAAAAGGCATGAGAAATAGCTTCACTTAAGGTTGTAATCATATATTATAAATTAGAGGAATTAATATGAAAAAATTACTCCGAAGAATAATCAACTCCAGACGCAACATTGTTGATAAAAAACGAAAGTTGAGCTAATAGAAGAATTAGTCTAAAGAAAAAGACTTATTCTTCTATTCGCTCTCTTACGAATGACTCATTTAATGGGACAATGAAAATAATCTCTAATGCAATAGGTCAAATTCATAAAATCAGAGTGAAGAATGAGATTTTCACGCTTAAATCGTTTCATGCTGAATAAAAAAACACTTTATTATCTCCTACAGATTAATTATTTCTGGAAAATTTCTGATAAAATATATCTGTGGAAGATAATCAATTGTTTTTCATTCAGCATGAATATAGACAACTTCCACCAAGATCAGCCTGACACATTATATTTACTTAAATCATTTCTGTGTCCCTCTAGGTGTTATGACGCCAATCAGGTATATCAACTTGATACAGCATGCGGCCCATATAAAAAACATCTCTGATAGTATCGCGAAGCAAAATAAAGAAGTAAGGCCAAAAAGTAGCTTTAAAAAGGAATGTACCAAGAAATTAATCGATAAAATTAGGTGCAAAAGCATTTGCTGAACAAATTCAAAGCGATGTAATGCCTCAGAAGGACTTAAATGGCGATGAAGATACGCTGACATGATGTTTTCACGTGATAGTTGGAACATTTTTCAAGAGAGAGAGACGGGTTCTATTGAAGTTCTCTTTTTTGTAAATCTAAAATGATGAGTATTTCGCGCAGCATTCGGAATGCGGAAAGAGTGTCATTAACCGTCTGAATAATGCTGCCGCCTATTGTTCGAACTCAGGTGGCGGATTATCTGCAAAAAGACGAGCGCAAATGCACGGGAAGCGATATATTCGCTCCACAGCATCCAGTGAAATGGTCTCTAACGAGATCGGCAAAAATATTCCCCGAGCATAGCAACGCCGATGTCGAGAAAATTCCTTTCACAGTTTCCACATTGAGGAAGATAGTTTTTTTTTCATTCCTCGCCACTTGTTTTGACTCTGATTCAGCAAAAACTACCAAGCAAAATGCGTTTATCCTTAAAAACTACGATGAATCTACGGAATATTACGAAGTTTGAATGGCCTTGCTGAGAATGCGAATCGAGGTTTTTCCGGTGAGGTATTGACAGGCTTCGGATATTAATAAGTGATTCAATGCAATTTTTTCACCCCAACAATTTAAATATCCTCTTTAAATTTTATTGATTGAAATCTTTTTTATGCCTTTGGTCTTATACACAAATGTTTGACCAGCCTCTCATTTAAGGTATTTGGGTAATTCCACGTCAAAACGACCAAAAAATGATCGAAAATGTCCTTGATCTCACCAACTTGGGCCAAATTTTCAGGATTCATTCTGTTTTGCTACATTTTTGGCCATTTATATTTGTTTTGTAAAATTAGCATCCCTTGCCTAGTTACAAGAGCATAAAAATTTTCGTTCTTTCGAAAATTTGTTTGATCTGTGTACGATATCTCCAGAAGAATTATACCCAAAATAAGGAAAACAAAATTGTTTGGAAGAAAAAAACTTCATTACTAAAAAACCACAAAACAAATGCTGATGGCCAACAATGTAGTAAAACGGAGTGTATCGTGATAATTTCGTCAAAATTGGAGAGGTCGAGGGCAACTTGATGTTTGAATTGACGTGGAATGACCCATATCCGACTCACATAGGGGTCATTTTCAATTTGGATTGCTCCCTAAATTTTTAAGGTTTATATGTCGTTTAGAAGCTCTTTTTCAATTTTGGATATTAAACCAGATAATCGGAAAGAATTTGAACATTTCTTATCCTAGCATTCCAATGTATGGAACATCACCTCACATTCCCACCCATAGATGGCTCACAATCAGACTCTCTTTTTAAAATTTCTCATACCCTATACGTCTTTTGGTCTTAGTATTCATTCCTTCTCTTCCTTTTGGGTCTTTCGCCATTTGATTATTCTTCAATTATATTCTTCATAAACCAATGATGCCTCAGAGTGTGGCCAATCCATATATTTCTCCTTTACTGTAGGTAAGCGATCCATCGGTCAATTCCTAATCTAATCTCGTGCATGTAGAGCAATAGTTAAGTATCGTAGAATAGTAAATCAACTAGGTATAATAAAATTACAACGATGATAACAGTAAAATACTAAGACAAAATTTCTAACATACTCCCACAACATCGAAATTATAGGCATCCAATGCGTAAATTGAAAGTTGAACAAAAAAAATTATTAAGAGCATCAAAAACGTAGCCTATCATTACCACTTGCATTATTGGTGGCATCGATGAAAATTATTTTGTATTCACCGATATCGGGTGAGCTGTCGTGGAACACCATGATGAAACTTAAATGAAAAAATGTAATGTCCACAGAGTAAACCATACTAAATCCCTTAAAAAGTTTTTAGAAACTTAAACTAAATAATTTAACACTTGAGAACTATGTAACTATAAATTACATTTAAGAATTAAACTAACCATGAATTTTAAATGAAAAAAACTACGTGATGCCCACTGAGTAATCCGTACTTAGTGGGTATTACAACTTTCCCTATCATTTAAATTCCACTGATGCTCTGATTCTCAGATAATTTTAATACAAATTCTCAGCATCTAAAAACCCGGCGGAGGCGTTTGTAAATAACTTTCAAAGCATGGTGGTAGAGGGGCCTGAATTTAGGCGTCTTACATACCCTCCACTTCCACGAAGCTATGCGAGGCCTATACCTCCCTTCTCCATTTAATTGTTCCACTTCAACTTCTTCCTCATTCTCGGACTCGCAAAGGCACTCGGGAAGACATTTGAGAAGTCGAAGACTTTCCTCATTCGGCGTCCCATTACTCGTCACACATCGTTAAAAGGAAATAGAAGAGGACGAAGGAAAAATAAACCAGCAGGAGCTGTCTTCTCGTCACGCCCTCTATCAAAGACGCGAGAAGTCATCTCCACCAATCTCAACCTCAGGACTCGATCGTCTCATTTTCTTCTGCTTCCCGCCTTCTTCCAGTAAAAAAGAAGGAGAAAAATAGGATGGAAATGGCTAGGGGAATCGGATATCGGACGTGCTCATGGGTCATTCTCCAGAGGCGCTGCCGGCGATTGATTCCTTGCACTAGAAGGGGGATTTGAAGTGTCCACTCTCCGCCGTGAAAAGAACGAGCGCTATTTGAAGTTGACACGCGTCTTGCTACGACTGGTATAAAACTGGTACATCTGGTATAAAACGATTTTTCAAAAAATGTACTCTCGAGAAGAAGCCTTAAAAAGGACAGACATTTCAAGCCAATTTCTGAGCAGTCAGTATCATCCCCCATGGAAACCGAAAGGTTAAAATGTAAGTCTTCATGAATATGTAGGTTCATGATTGTCTTCGTGCACTTTCTTGGAAGTTTTACGAATATAATCTGTTTGATTGCATCTTTTAATGGCAGTGTTACATATCATAATTACAATTACCGAGTCACAAATACCTCTTTAACGTAATACGAATCCACATCGCCGCTGCTGCGTTGTTGAAAAATGGGTTTGAGGAATTGTCTGCCTTGCAGCGCGTATCGCACGAGTACGTCTCCAGTATCGATATAACTTATGCTAAGAAGAATTCAGAATTATTTGTTTCTAGAAGGCACTTTTGGATCTCGGCACGTTACCCTTCACAGCCTTACCTCTCGGTTATTGGTAACATGGTGTGTGTGGAAGAGACTGTTACCAAGTGTTCTCTCGCGCATCTCAAGGTTGTGCAGTGTTCACTACAGCCCAGTCACCAGTAAAGTCTCTGAACGGAGGTAGGTATACAGATCTGACTTCGTTTGCAGCTTTCCCCGATAGTGAGGTGTATCCAACTGCAGACGAAGATGAAAATTTATTGGAAACGAATATGAATTGTGTAATTAAATATCATCAAACATTGACCATTCAAGAAATACCTGAGAAAATTACAGCGAGCATTTTTTTCTGCAGATTTCTGTGGCAGTAGAGATCAATAGGGGTATAATTCGAATTTATTTTAAAAATCTTAAGCAAGTGAGGCGGAGTTTTAGTTTTTAGAAAAATTATTGCTACTGAAATGTTATCCGTGATATGATTGATAATACTGGAGTCTAATTTTTGCATTAGTCATATAATAAATATCATGATCATTTCACTACTTCACCTAAAGAGCTATCCTCTCATTAAGCTCATCTCATTCTTGGATTTAACTTTTCAGCTAAAAAAAAACTCTAATTCCATTCACAAGTTAGACTGAAAATTATTCATTTGCATGCCAAAATTTACTTGTGGACTCGGAGGCGAATTTTCACGGTATTCGAAAACATCAACTCAATTTGTTAGGATCGCTTCAATTTGACTCCGGAATATCCCGCTAGGTCAATTATGCTACTTGAAATTGACGAACAGAAATGGCATTAATTTTACACTCATTCAATTACGAATAATAAAAGATACCGAGACAGATCTAAACAGTCGAGCGAAAACATTTCGTGTAATTCTCAAATTGACTCTAATTCATGAAGGATTAGTTGCAATAATCCATAATAATTTCTATTTAATATCCTAATTGTAATCTAGCAGCAGAAATTATGTCCATGTTTTATAGCCACTTTCCCATTATATAAAATACTATAAAGACTCTCCATAAAACTTCCTGATGAATAGTATTAACCAGCAATTAATAGGCGTGATGAGGAAAACTATTAGCAAGTATTATTAATATGGTCATAAAGAAATATAGGCATGAAAGAATTAATCAGCAACTAAAAATGTGACTTTTTCGTCTAGGTATATTTTAAAACAAGTTACTTCTTCACAAATGAACAGGGATTCGCACATAATTGCCAACACTCCTCTTTCCTTGCGATACGTAGTCCATATCATTCTGATACATACAATACAATAAACCTCCACTATCTATAAAATGTATTTCCTTCCCACCATCTGTTAAATTGAAAGTAAAACAAAATCTTTAAAAAAAATATTAGTATAATGTGAATGAATTAATGGAGTCCAATGATTTAGGATGATTTTGCACTGTAATTATTTCAAATTTGGCGATCTCGAGGGTTTCAGACTCAAGTTTGTGGAAGCTTATTGTAAGTAATAAAAAAGAAAAACTTTTTTTACTCCACCGAGTTGTAATTCCACCAAAATTGTGGGATAAAACAGTTTCATTTTTTCATTACACACAATGTGGTCTTTATTGAGTAATAGCTGAGCCCGGCATGCGTTGCAATGCCACTTTTTCTATCAAAATAGGCACTTGCAAACACATCAGAAACATTTACATGTACAAAATAAATAAAAGACCGTATTTTTTGTTGTCCAACCAAATTCCTCGTGCCTACACAGGAGTTTGAAACGCGCGAATGATGGCATGAGTTTCCATTCCATGCCTATTCCTGCGTTTTTCCATAAAATAAAATGTTCTATTGCGTCGTAGTACAAAAATTTAAGATGTTATAGCTTAAAAGTCCAATATTGGAATAAAGCAAAGATAATACGAAAATCGAATGCTAGAACACAAAAAAGTTAACACATAGACCACTGCACCAAATCTCATTCTACGGACAAATAAGTTACGTACATTTTAATACAAATTATGTCTTACTGATATGATTCTGATGCACGCGATATAATGCGCCACAGATACGATTTTGATGCACGTGATTGAAAAACTCGTAAACGATCTGCTTCATTGCTTGCTTGTCGTTCATCGCTTGTTTGAGAACCTCGAGTGCCAACACTGGTTTGTTGAAACGACTCGCGCTCTACTTATTGTACAATAAATTTAACAATTTAGAAACTTTCACGCGCGTGCACAACAACTCTACAAAGTTTCATCGTAATCCGATGAATGGCATTGGAACGCATAGAAGACGAAAAAACAAACATTCCATTTTATATATTAGATATACCTACAAAATTTATCAATTTGTGCGAGGCTCCTCATTTCATAGTCAAATATTGGATTGTGTCGTGTGATCATTCTTTTTTTTATGTAATATGTATTGTGACAACGTTCTTTAGGCATTTATACCAGCCGGATAGTACAATAAATAACCGAATAGACATTTCAAAGTTTATTCTTGTAAAATTCACGATTATGTACCGCAATATCTCGCCGAATACCGTTGAATATACTCTTTCTTCAAGTTAGATCTTAGAATTTGCTGCTTACTCACAAATTCCTCGTATATAGAATTTAGGGCTAAGCTTTTGCCAGTGATAAATAAAAACACGAATGAAAAATTATAAAAGGCACTTGCTGATAAACTACAAATGGCTTAGCAGGACCGTATAGTTATAAATTTGTTTAATAGAGTACATTTTACAAGATTTATATTATGTTGCTTTTATATGAGTTTGATTTAGTATGTAAGGTATTGAATCTGTACATTTTTTCGTACATTCCATGTAATGTAATAAACAATTCAAAATAAAATAATATGATAGCTTTGATTTTATTTTCGATGTTGGATACTACGGAAAACCCTTTGGGTCGGCATTCCGTTAACCTTCACCCTCCGAAACATTTCGGAGCATCCTACGTCCATCCTCCGGAATCGAAAACTGTTACTCCGATTCATAGGAATCTGCGGAAGCCGGAAAAGGGTGAAACGTTAGTGAAAACGGCCTCCACTGATGAAGCGAAGGTTAATCCCTGAACCAAAACCATTGATCTCAACGCTCACCGAGCGACGCGACGCTTCAACGCTAACCTCCCTTTCACCCCGTATATTTACGGGAAGCTAAGAGCGATTCCACGGGGGAGGGGGGTCCCTTGGGTAGGGGCGGTACACTGACGGGGAAAGGGAAAATCCTGGGCAGAAATGCAGGGACGTGATGCGGAAGGAAGCGGCAGAAAGTGTGGAGTGATCTGGGCATCCTTTCACCCCTCTCCACAACAATGAATGAGGTGTGAAGTGTTTGATGTAATGCCCTCGGGGTGTGCTTGGCTCGGAGCGGCAAACGGGCCCCGGGCGTGTGTGCAAGTCGTGGCAACCTACGCGGAAAACACATTCGTCAGGGGATATGGACGACAGGGGTGATGGTAAACAATAAATCGGCACTCATAACTTTCGAGGATGCAATGGGAATTCTGAGCGGAAGCTCTGGAAATGTAATGCTCGAAACAATCACAAGAGGCTGCAGCATTATGTTATCCATCCATGATCAAACCAAATTTGCACTAATGTAAAACAATATTCCATAGAATTAAGTCATCTAAAAAAACCTAGTTCATTTAAGGTAGTTTGAGCGAATTATCATTCCGCCGGGAAATCGACGAATTTGATCTCATTTTAAAGAGACATATCCCAACTTTCCAATGACACAAAAAATTCAAGCCCTCACTACGTTACTTTATGAGTTATTTGCCAAAAATTCCACCCCTTTTATATGGGAAATGGTACATGTAATTATTCCAGGGAGAGCTTATTTAAAAAATGAGTAATTTATAACACCTATATATCGTCAAAAAATTAAGTGTTTCGGTTGTATGTTTTCTCAAGTAATGAAAATTAATCATACTGTCACCGTAGTACATTCTTCGGAATCACAAATAAACCTTCCGTTTTGAAGAAGTTTTAAACGTACCGCGCGAAAAAAATGAGTTAAGTTAAAGACTTGTTTAGATATTTTCTTTCATTACTTAGAACTTTAGTCATATAAAGGTATATTATTGCGCATTTTTTGACGCAAAATTTAATTTAGGTGTCCCACAGGTGGTGAAATCAAAATGTATTATGAAAATATGGTCTCTATTATTACTAGGGGACTATCTCGCGCAAACTACCTTAACCATGAGTCACTACAACATTCACAGTATTCAGCTCAAAAAATGGAAAAAAATATTTTATTCCCGTCCATAATTATCATGTTTGATTCAATTAGATGCTATTTTCTGCATTCTAGTCTGCTCATATTTGTTTCATTTTATAGTGTCTTTGCCAGTGTAAATCCGAAGTCTTTTATAGTGTAAATCCGAAACAGCGAGAACAACAGCCTTCTCCCATAACTTTACCCTCGCCCATAATATGAAAAACGAGAATCTTCGGGGATCAAATTGGAGAGTTGGCTAACCATACGGGCGGCCAGAATTCAAATTCCTGAAGAGGAAAATATTTTTCAGAGGAAACCCGACCCCTAATTGAATGTCTTGCGGAGGACACTTACAGTACAGTACTCCGTCTATCGGGTGAGACGTCAAACCGTGGTCCCCTACGGGATTTTCCTTCAACTTGGAGCAGGCACTGTTGGTGGCATACGTCGGGAGTCTACCCACCCTTACTCCCTTACCTGTCCCCTATGGCACAAGTAACCTAAGCTGTCGGTTGCCTCCCCAAAGTCCAATCCAACCCGACTCTACGAACACAATCTATCAGACGACCAAATTCTTAAAATGTAAAATTGTAAAACATTGCAGCAAAGTTCTGGAAATAGGCTCACTGATTTGTTATTTGGCTGTTTTCGAGAAATGGACAATATCTGAAAAGCTAAGGGGTGATTGCGTGATTTGATTATTTGAAACTACTTGATGTGCGGATCAATTAAAGGAGTGATAATATAATTTTGGTTACATTTGCGTTATTTATAGCGGCTTAAGGCTTCAATATGGTCGCCATCAACCGGTTCGTGCCATTATTTGCTCGTATTCATGAGTATTCTTCGCTATAAAAGCTAAGTTTGCGTTAAACGTCCATAGGGGCCTACCGCCTAATATTGCGTAAATGACCACACAAAGCTTTTCTCGCTCCGCCAGTATCTTGTGTACTTGTATGGTGTAGGTGATCTTCTTTTTAATACTCGACATAAAATTGCATTTTTCACAACAGAAATTTTAATCTTATAAGATCCACATTCATTTGTCATCATGATCGTGATGTTTTATTGATATTTATACGCAAACAACTCATTAATCAATCAAATTAGTTTCAGCTAGTTAGAGTTTTTCTGTGTCCAAAAAGAAAATATTGACCGATTTGATCAGCGTAGATGGTCGAAAACTTGTTACTAAAGATAGGATATATAGATAGTTAGTTGTAATCTTATAGCTCAATGCTCACGCAGTCTGTGTGGAATCCATCCTGAATAATGCATATTTCATTCGTTTAAAACAAAAGAATTATGGCATGCAACAACTTTATAATAACTTTGAGATTTCACCAAAAATATTTAGTCTTTGGATACGTGCTAGGGATCATTAGACAGTAAATTGACTTTTGAAGTCCATACCTGGGAACAATTCTCGCTTTTTACCTCAAGTACAAGAACAAAATATTATTGCTACGGTCGAATAAAACGTACATATTTCAATTGTTCGTTCTAGGTAATGAAAGAATTAATAAGAATTTATACCGAACTCATAACAATAGAGAACCCATACGAGAACAATGACACCAAGGGCATTACCAGTCGGAGGGAAAAATTCTATGCTTGCATTGTCTTAGTGAATTGTTGTCTCGGAAACATTCATGAGGTTTGAATTTCACTGAACAATTTAATTCCAAGGAGAACATAATAATCAACCTCGTGAAGGCTACGCTCCGCTGGAAAGAGTAATATGAAAAAAATTATCACGCTGCGGTATCCAGCAAATTGCATCCAAAGGAAGGATTTTTATGTTATTCTTAAGCAGACCAGCGATGACTCCATTTGGTATCTCGATGATACATCAAGCGAAGCAATGGAATGCATTCAACCACTATCGAAATCTTCATCACAATCGAAATCAATCTTATAAATGGATAATATTTCTAGATTGAAACCGTTACTTGTTAAGAGGATGCATTAAAAACGACTCACATCTCAAAGCCTACATTATACTTACAATTAGAAACAAGTGTTATTCGTAAACTGAAATATAACTGCATAATTTGTATCCCAATATCGATTCATGAGAATCATCGCGCATCACAATTTTTGAGGTCTCATAATTTTGCATGTACTCAGACATAGTATATTAATAAATTTAATTCATATTTTCACGTTGAAAGAATTTAAATCTATTTCAAATACAGCATTTCAACATTGTATTCACTGCTAGCTGCCTCAAATTAAAATTCAATAGTTTTTAAAATTTTCTTCGTTCCTGATAGATACAAACACGATTATGCTAAGATATATTACAGAATTATAGAACCATTCATGAGATTTCGTAAATTATCTTTTAAAGTAAAACAAGTAAGCTCAAACGACTGGTACGCACTTCAATGGAGGATATGTTACAAAGGCTAACCCCATGTCTGTATGTTTATCAGGAAAAGGAGAAGAAAAGTGTTACCAAATTAGCAGAACCCCTGCTTTGTCCATTTGGTCATAACTACACAAATATGACAGGGAATCCTCATGTATGGAACAACCATGGCGTCAAAAGTTCGAATAAATGGGAACAGTAAGATATAAAAATGCAACACGCATTTTCAGAAAAAATAAGTGAAATAAGAATTGATGTAGAGATGAGAAATGAATAAAGGAAAAATAAGATGGACTACGAAGATGGATTCCTTAGTAAAGATTCAGAAGCGACTCCACAATCATGAATCCGGCATTTCGGGCAGGGTGTTAACACGGCGGAAATATTTTGAGGCAATGGAATTACAAAAGCCGATGAAGATATTGACAGAGCTCTCGAGAAATGAAGAGAGAGAAACGATCAACTTGTTTCCAAAGTAAACCTGACGAAGAGTTTTTCTCACTTGCGAAATCCAGTTGTTTTGAACAAAATTGCCACATGATTTATTCAGTCTCGCTTTCTTTTGAAGAAGGAAAGAATAATTAAAAAGCTTTTTCCAAGAAAACTACCTTGGATTGAAAAACAACGATTGAATGTTTTATATTTACAATCGTGCACATGATGCAAATCAACGCAACTAATGAAAACCATTGTATGTAGCCTATTCATTTAAAGCAATGATGGTAACATCAGAAGAGCAAAGATATTGGAAACGATGGAAATACAGTGTTTTCCAATGAATGAACGTAAATACCGAAGAATAAAGAAATTACATAGAAAGGGAATCAATAATGAAGAAGTCACTTGGAGAATTGGAGAGAAACGAGCATAATGAAAACCCGGTAGGGATGGTGAGGAGGAACCTAATTGAACACATTTGGTGACGCGATAGCGCATTGAAAACTGAGAGATATGAATGGGAAGAATAACAGAATAAGACCTGGAGTGAAATAAATTAGACGAATAATGGAGAAAATGAAAGAGAAAAATTATGTGCGAATGAATCGGTTGGCGGAGGGGAAAATAGGTAGGTGATTGGGGCACCAATGACTACAGACAATGAAGAATGAGGAATCATTTGATTCGTTTTAAAAGCGATGAAATTACAGCCAAGACAAACGATTTCAAAATTTTAAGGAAACAGTGAGATGCCCCGAAGTAGAATTTATGTGGCTTAAAGATCACAGTTCATCAAATTTGTGATGCCCCAATGCCCGGAAATAAAATTTAAGAAGCTAAAAGATCACGGTTTAGCTTATTTACCCCGTCACTATTCTCCATATGTATATCGTCTATGTTTATGGTAAATTAAGATATGTCAAACATAAAGTATTCTCGGAATATAAAGTGAGCATCAATTAGAAGAATGTTTCCCGATTTTCACGGACATTTGCGAGTGTTTGAGTAGACATAAAAGACTTCAACTTGGTATTAATGAACAAAGCAGAGATCACACCAGAGACCGAGCCAAATCAAGGATGATAGCTGAAAGCATTGTCCGTCAAATGATGTATGGTTTTCGGTAAAATAAACATAGTACCTATAACGAAAGCCTCTACGAACCGTGAATGGCAAATCTGATATGAAAATCACCAGAGAGAGAGAGAGAAAGAGAAAGACAGCAGTGACCCTGGATCACAATAGGGAATCTGTTCCCCTCTCCCCACCCGCACCGGAAGAGGCACTGGTTGGAGTGCTCTTGACGTCGGCGTCTAGGAACAGTGCGCTCACGTTTTACGCAATCAATTTCACGTGCCACTCAATCCGGTTCTGAGAGAAAGTGAGGTCGGAAGCGAATGGGCGGAAAAGGGGACGGCTGAGCGAGACAAGGAGGAGGAGAAAACAGAAGAGGATGGGCGGGAGGAGGGGTAGAGAGACAGCTGAATGACTGGAGAGAGAGAGAGAGGTGTCTGATCAACGACCTCCGACTCCTGTAAAACTCTCCGACTCTTCCAAGACCCCCACACCCCCCATCACTCCGGCAATCCAATTTCCCCCGGTCGACAAGACGTGGGGCCTTTCACGCAGACCCTACCCGGTGCCTCCACCAAATTTCAGTCCGGGCCGGGCCGACGAGGGAGAGAGCGTGAAAGTGGGATTGGGGATGTGGGAAGAACAAGGGGGATGTCCCGCTCAGATGAGGCCGATGTACCTACATTGGTAGCCAAGGAAAAGGAGGGAGCAGGAAATGTCGAACACTGCGAAGAAGTTCAAGAAATTAGGTACCATACCAAGATAACATTTGTACCTTAATAATGTTAACTTTACATTGAAGTTCACAGATTTGTGAAGAACACCATTGATGCTGCAATATAGAAAAAAGTCCCCAGAAGAAGACCCAGGAATAAATTCCTGGACCACATAAAGTGGAAGGTAT
The DNA here is from genome assembly GCA_963169105.1 of Ceriagrion tenellum. Taxonomy (NCBI): domain Eukaryota; kingdom Metazoa; phylum Arthropoda; class Insecta; order Odonata; family Coenagrionidae; genus Ceriagrion; species Ceriagrion tenellum. The sequence goes on along the minus strand of OY720640.1, from coordinate 63,484,329 downwards.
GTAAGAGGAGATACCAGGAAGTAAGGGAACTAGCATTACACAGGGAAGGGTGGATGGGTGCAGTCAACCAATCTTAGGATTGAACGGCCAGTTAATAAAACGTTAACTTAATGATACCACAGAGAACGACTATCCATGCATGTTGACCAACCATAGTTTACAAAATAAAAAAGACTTTTGATCCTTTCAATTTTCAAATTAGAGAATATATCCTTCCATAGAACGTTGAACATCTTTTGAAATACTTAGCAATGAAAATTATAACTCTACTATACCAGCAAAAACTCCCTCAACATGCCAGGAAAGACCGCCCTACTCTATGCATTCCTAGAAAAATAAGAGAATTACTAGAGTCATCACAGAATATAAAATATAGTTGCCAAATGCTGTACTATTTACGTTTAAAATTAGTCAATAAACATCAGCACCATTTCTCGGAATTTAATATTCACGTCAGTTGACGGGATTTGTTCGGAAAGCGTTAATAGTGCAATGTTTCTTAAGCAACGCATTTATGGTTTTCACGATTATTTCAAAATATTAAATTTGTTTTGAGTATGACGGTTAACCTCTGAATTGGTGAGATGCTATGTAGGAAAAATTGTGTGGTATATACGTTACCTATTTATTTCTCAGTGTCTCCGTTCCAAAAACTCAACTCGCGTAAGTACACTGAATATCGGTATTCGGGCTCATATTTGTTTTAATACCAAGCTATTACAAATGCCTGCACGTTCGATGCAAGCTTTGTCATCACGCACATTATTCTAGGATGTTTTATTTCTCTTTTTTTTAACTCGTACAAAACTGCAGTTTCATTGGATATCGGTCGCCATGCATGTTGATCTCAAATTATTTCTTTGTTGACAAAGCATTCCTTAAAGTCAACGCATTTAGAGGAGATTGCATCCTCTTGCAATTAAACCCTGGGCAATCAAGACCTCTAGAATAATAATTACCACCTAACTAATAACTACATAATTTAATATGATAAATTACTTTCCAAGGTACAAAGATAATACAAGGTACAGAGATGTAAATGGAGGCAGTAATAATGAGAGATGAAAATACAATTGTATGATATACATTGGTAATGTTTCGGAGCAAATTGATAAAACAATTAGGGGTAGAGAATTTAGATTTGGTTACAAGAACAAAAAAAACCCTCAATTCAATTCTCTTCTCAAAAAGTAAAAGCTCAGCACTAAAATGAGGAGTACCTTGGCGTATTAATTCCCTGTGAAGACTGCTAGCTACAAGGAGTGCATTGGAGAAACTGGCCACTACCTCAATAGTAGAATTGCTCCTCACAAATCTGATTTAAACAACAAAAAAGTAAACCGTGATCTGCCACAACATGCTATTGATAACAAATATCATTTCAATTTTGATAATGCTGCCATCCGGGATTATGATAACAATAAGAAACGATAGATTAAAGAAATGGTACATATCTAGAGACACAGGAATGCATGCAGCCAGAAAACAGATGTAGATAAACTGAGTAAAGCATATAGCAATATAATTAATCAAACCAGGTTCAGTATCTCTAATAGTGCAACACTTCCTGTTACATAACATTAAATGTATTTAAAATTTGCAACTAAAACATCCATAGTCCTCATTATTAGATATTTTCAATTTGAGATTTTACTGGGTATTTAATTATATTCTCCATTTTTTTTAATAAACAAGTGTTTTTGTCATGTTTCTCATTTGTATGAATAGAGGTCACTTTAATAGAGTGGTCGTTTGTCAATTGTTTTTATACATGTTTACTGTATTCGAGTGTTTGTAATACATAGAATGATAAAGGGTAGTAGTTTCTGCAATACACCAATACTTAAATCTGTTTATGCATATCTTGTAAACTGTAAAAACCCTGGATCGCTATAACATAGTAAGTTTATAAAAAGATTTTATATTAAGTTTTTAAGTAAACCTTGAATGTATTGAAAAAATTTTACGTGTTATGTGTTATATTGTTTTAGTTCCAAGAATTGTTTTCCAATGCTTTTCTACAAGTACCAAAAGGCTGTATGCGCAATAATATGTAATAACTGATGATGTTCAATGAACTAATAATGCCGAGGTAACTTTACATTGATATTTATATTACAATTGTTGTATGGTGATCCCTTTTTTATTTTTATGAAATGTTGTTTTACATGGTTATTTTATTCTTTTATATAGCCCTGATGATTGTATACATTATACGCCGAAACGTAGGCAAGGATATATAGTTTTATTTCCACATGACCAAACCTCGAGACGCAAAAACTGGTTCAATCTATGAGGTCGATATAAAAATGCTGATTAATATAGTATGTTATGTTTTTCCAACACCTGTAACTAAGGAATGTGATGCAATATATGGAAACTCAGATGAAAATATGAGTGTTTACCAGAGAATACTTGGCGAATATGCATGGTACCATTGAAATAGACGTAGTTTTTTAGCTCCTTCCTCTGATTGAGATGATGAAGGGTATTATTACGGACAAAAATTGTATGCGATATTTTTTATGGAACCTTACCACTTCTGGAGGCGATCTAATATATAGAACCGCAGGTTGAAATAAAATCGCTATGGAGTGGAGAATTGTTGATTATTTGACCATCCATCAACAATCGCACTATCACTATTTGAACCAATCCTATTGTCCACTTGTGCCCAAGGCAAACTTTTAGGTATTTTTTTCCGGCCAGAACGAATACCCTGTTGAGATATGTCCCACCGATCCTCTTTTCCAAATCCCTTCTCCTCATTTCGCGTGCAAATTTATTCTCTTTCCACTCGAATCCCCATCGTTCCCGACATTACCCTTGGGCGATACCCACCAACCCCCACCTCTTCCAAATACCACTTTTACTACCACCCCGCTCTCTCCCCCCGCCCCTCCCACGGTCCTACTTCCATCGCGCCCCTTGCGCCGATGCTAATCTATCATTCATTAAAGCTGGGGCATTAAATCACCGGGGTTATTTGCAGTCTCGCGAACCGAATTATCCGAGAGCGTCAAAGGCCGAAAAATCTCCCTATTCGTTCCCGCCCCCTCACCTTTCACCCCCTGCCAATGGCGATTTGGAGGAAATGAAAGTTTGAAACGGACGGTGTATGAGGGGGGGGGGAGAGAGGATAGGGGATGCTGCGAAAATTGGAGGACACTCTGGGATTGGAGGTAATTGGGAGAGGACTCGATGAAAAGACACAGATTGCATCTCCATCCGTAACAAGCTGCAATTGGCAATGCATTTCAAAAGATTAAATCGTGTAACACACAACTCGTAGAAGGCTTAAGGGAGATAAACCTTCTTTTCCGACCTAAATAGAAGCCAGTGCCACCAAAGGTCTAGCAAGCTGACAGACAGGGAAAAAATATGATCGAGATCATCGTTTCCTAAGCCTATTGTGCGGCGATAATTGGACAACGGTGATGTAGTTGAAAGAGAAATCGGCGGGCGCCATAGGGGTTTTATCATGGCGTTAATTTTTTCTTCTGCCAGTCCCAAACCCTAATAATGCCGCTGATGAATCACCTACCCTCAAAATAACTGGATTTCTGAAACTTTGTCGAAAACGTAAGACAACGGAATCTAACTTTGGTGACTGCTCGTACTGCAAACAATAGCAATTGAAGAAAGTAGCTGAACTTGATTTACACGTACATGGGAAAAATATCTGTCATGAGTGTCATAATTTTTAGCTAAGTTTCATGGCAGTAGAGAACACTCTAGAATGGAGAATTTGAACGCATGATATTCCACGGGTATGAAAATAATACAACTCAAATGAATAGAGAGAAGAGTAGATTAAGTCGATGAGAAAAGAAGAAATTAAGACTAAGAAAGGGTAAATGTACATGCTTAATAAAACGAGACATGAAATCTGGGGTCGCAAAAAACTGCTAAGAGTAATAATGACACGGAGAAAAGAAGAAAACCAATAAACAGCATCTAATTGGAGCAATGAAGAAATCTAAAAAAAATTCCTACTTCAATTTCTTCTGTCACCGCACTTCTAATTTGGCTAAAATTGAAACCGGGCCGAATTAAGGTTTGGCTGGCTGACAAAAATGGAAAAGGGTTGTAATTGAAATCACATTGCTACTGATGCAGTCAAAGAGTCGCACTAAACGTAATTATCCAAGCCCACATTCCGAATCCCCTTCACCGCCAGCAACCAAATTAACGACACGCATATGACAATCGAATGTAATTTTTATCGCTATGCATATAATTGCAATAGCTTTGACAGATGCTAAGGGAAAGCTAAGGGCAAATATACCTTCGCAGTGTACATAATTCATATAAAAAGATAGGTTGAATGAAATACAATGACGGATGAAAGAAGCTTAAAAGAAAAAAAGTCTGGCCTGGATTGAAAAAGGGTGGCCTGAACACAGTGTACAATGAAACAGTTTGTTATGTCCTAATACGAAACAACAATCTTTCTCTTCCATAGATTTCAATAGTTTTGTACCTGATGATGGCCCGGGTAGTACTTATAGTTTGAAATCTATGGATAAACTGGGTAAGTTTTTTTCGTTCGTTAGTTATCATACAGAACTTCCACAATATAACGCCAGAATCTGTTGAACTAATTTGTTATACGCCGTCTCATTGCTAACCATACAAAAGAAGATGCTGAAATATCATGAACAGTAGAAGACTTCATTTGGACCAAATTTACATACCCACTACTAACCAACAACTTGTCACACCTCTTGGAAAAATTTCAACGTACTGAAACTTCGGTTATTGAGCATGAGATTTCATTATTTTCTTAAGGTTATTCAAGAATTGAATGTTCCTCATGTAAACCAGAGCTCCCAGTTTTCTAAGATTGTGAAAGTTACTGATGAATAACACCAATACAGCCAAAATTCAAGCATTGTCTGTTCTCTTGACTGGGAAATTTTTAGCATGATGGGAGAACTTCAGCTAAGAAGGAGGAGAAGCATGTACTCAGCCAAGGTGGAGTAGTTTACACAGTATAAAATTAGCCATCGAAACAAAATTAGGAAACGTAAGTTGCAGAACTTCATGAACTGCACACAAATAGGCAACAAAAAATAATCCCATTATGATGATGATAAGAATGTAGTACTAGGGATAGCAGCGGTTACCAAACGCTGTTGTCATACGACCCACCATCAAGATTGGAACATTTGTCGTGACCCAATACCTTTATATTTTATTTACTCTGCGATCCACCACGATCCTCGTAGATTAGTATGGGAGAAAGTGCAGCGATGTCATATGACACGAACCACACTAGTGCGGTTCAGGAGAGAATGATGTCACTTACAATTCTGAGTTTTTTACATATTTGTTTGACAGGTCATCCCTCTCGTCGTGATTCACCCGTGAGTTGCCAGAAAGACCCATAGTCTGCAACCTCTGACCTGTTTCATGCAGGTAGAACTTTTACATCTGATATGGAAGGGAGTAAAATACTAGACATGGATGGACGTAAATAGATAACGGTTATATTGCTGGAGATATATTTAATCTGATGGTGGAACGTATGACTATAAAAAGATACTTTATCAAAGATGGGACCCGAGTTGAAGTCTAAGAGGACATTGAAATAACTACGATAAAGCGGAAGAGCTCGCTTTTCAGAATAATTGCATCGTCTTGATAAACAATTATTTATTTTTGTACAGTCGAGTTTCCTTGCCAGCTTGCTACAACCGAGTGACCTTTTCATTCATCATTTTAATCAGCTTTCTTCTCCGCTCTTCTTTCATCACGAATCTTGATAGCCTAATTCATAATTTCCCATTTTAACCCCTTATTTTTAAGTTTATGTCCACGGTATTCTTTATAACCTCCCATTAGGACTTACTGTTATATCATCCCCACAATTATCCCAGGTAGAAAACGAAACGTTAAGCAGTATTCTATTCAAGGTGTTGAAGATAGCGTACTTCGGAACATATCAGAGCATAAAAACGACAAAACGCGGTGCGCATATAAAAATTACACCAACACGACGACAGGTAGCAATCTGCATGTTGCAGTAGTAGCGGCCATATATTCTGTACAAAGTCAACTTATTCATTCAGACTCCTTATTTTTGATTTTTTAATCCTAAGATTAGTTGACTGCAGCCCTCCACCCTTCCCTACCAAATGATAATTATCTTATCTCCTGTTATCTCTTTCTATGAACTTTCTTCTTCATTTCGTCCACAAACTTATTCCTGGGTCTTCCTCTGGTGACTTTACCCTCTATTTTTCTTTCAATTATGTTCTTCACAAACCCTTTATGCCTCAGGGTGTGTCCAATCCATCTGGTTCTTCTTTTCTGTATGTTGTTTCATATGGTCCTTTCCTCATCCACTCTCCAATTTTCTTTGTCATTTCTTTTTGTTCCGTCTATTTACCTTCAATAATCTCCTTCAGCACCAGGTTTTGAAGGCTTTCAGTCTTTTCTGATCTGCTTTTCCAAGGGTCCATGCTTCCAATCATTAGAAAGCTACGCTCCACACTGATGTTTTCACAAAGTGTTTCAGACTATATATCTCAAAATTGTCAATTTCTTTGGGAAGAGAATTAGTTCAAAGTATATTCTAATAAATGTTATTATGGCGCATTATGCTATTCACACGGAGGAAATAATAACTTCATTTTACACAAGTATTATGTTGTCATCGGTAATCAACGAATAAAAACAATAGAGGATTTGACAATAGAAGTTATCATATTACTTTGTGTACATCAATAATTCTTTGCTCATCTATGGTCCGTTTTTATTCGCGTGGTCTGGTACGAAGAGTCTAAAAGTAACTGCGCAGTGGTACGCAGATGTACGCAGCGCTCCAGAGTGAATAAAAAGCTCTTAAGAGTCGCTCTAAAAAATTCTGTGGCGAAATCAAAGACCTCTACTGTTGTCATACAAATTCATTACCCATGTTCAGCAGATAATTAAACTACAGAAGTCTTCCTATTTTATAGCGCACATAATTATTTTTTCACATTCGGCTTTGAAGAGCATGCATCGTTTACAGGGTCTGAAATGGATGAAAAACTACGTGTTGCAACGTAAGTAGCTCACGAGAACGAATGGAAAGCGTGATAAAGGGTTATAGGAGGGTGGACAATCTTTTAATGACCGTGAAAATTAGCCTCGAGCTAAATATACCGTGATGAACTGCATCAAAAAGCTAAGGCCCACACGAATTCATCAGTCTCGCCAGACCGCAGAGTCACTTCCAGACTGCGTTGTCCCTGCCGACTACGTCGCTGATTAATCACTATGGCGCATTATGCTGAAACATCCGCGGAATGACGGCGACCCAAATGCTGTTCCTGCATGCATGCATGCTTTCGCGGCGACGTCCCCATATCTCCACGCCGAAACTCAAAAAGTCTCGCCCGCGACCCAATAACTCACAGTGACATTGTTGAGCCACACTCGCGACCCCTCCCCTGCCTGGCATCCTCCCCAGCCATGACTTTCCGTGATGCTCTTCCCATCTTCCCTCTGTTGCGTCACTGGGTGAGACAAAGAGTAGGTTGGAGACAAAAAAAACTGGCCGAAATTTACATCTAAATGTACGCATGTAATCGGGAGCGGGAAAAGAGAATTGTAGCGAGACGGAACAAAGTTTGTACTTCAGACTACAAAGTAGCAAAAATACTTCAGTAGTGCTCCGCAGTTGGCCTTCTTTGTCCGCATCAATATGAAGTGAGGTGGAAAAACGCATTCCTACAGTTTGATGAGTGACCGTGCAAATAGTTTTGATAGAGAATTTCCCCACTTTACCCAATTATTGATACGGCAGAACCAAGTATTTTAATAGATACGATAACCTAGTACTTGTCCTTCTTAATCTACTACCACGCTTTTAAAAATAGGTTTTCATTTTCAAGAAGAAAATTGCATATTTCGTCGCAGTACAATCTTGGTTGAGTATAAGTATAGGCTTCGATAAGTACAAGATTAGAATTTTATTAAATTTTATTGATTGTAAATAATACAGCTGATATTTCCTCACAAATACATATAATTTCGTCGCAAACTTTTGATCGACTAGAAAGCGGTTTCTGAATTATCATATCACCACCAAAACAAGACAGCATCAGAAATGTCCATCATCATTTTCATTACATTACAAGTAGTAAGGTCCAAGTCCTCCCCATGTATCATAATTAGAAATCTACAGAAGAAATTTTACAAGATTTGTATTATATTGCTCTTATATGAGTTTGCTTTTATATTTTAGATGTTGAATTTTTACATTTTTTGTAAATTCCATGTAATTATCCCATGTAATGTAATAGACATTTGAAATATAAAGATAATCAATTGCTATCTATTCGAATAAAAAAATACAAATTTCACTTTTTTCGGGCCATAGCATTATTATTTTATCAAGTAATATGCTCACCCGACAAAAAATACAAGCCAAACGACATCCCACGTAAAGCGCAATAATTATTATTCAATTATGAGGCAAGTAACCTTTGAAACATCCCTTTACAAGGCATCCTTCTGTAACTCTGCACAGAAGTGACGGCTTTCAAACATTTCCAGATGGCTTTTACATTTTTAAATTTGACAGTCCGAATTATATTACATAGTCGCCATTGAATTGTCATTCATCCGATAATTAAAGTATTAATTCTCTCCAAAATAACGTCTGAAACTAAAAACTATTAGCAATTATTTTGTTGTACAATTAAACAGTTTCTATATGCCTAAGAACATCACTGTTTAGGTATGTAAAGCATATTGTCAACGTAAAATTTAAAAAAATCTTCAGTGAACATGTTTAGTATATCTAAGAGTAAATTTTCCTGTTGTAGTTCACACGATTCCTTAAAATATTATTTGGTGTGTTTGATCTCCACCATAGGTATTTTTCTCGAAGTACTCGACTGTACTGCTTACTTTGGTTTTAAATGATTGGTTTTAAGATCCAAGAAACAAATAAAAAACAGTTATCATACTCATTTCTAACCTAACATTCAAAATATTTCATCGGATACAACAAAACCCTTCATCCGGCACTATTTTAATCACATTGATTTTCACCACTGATGTTAGCAAAGCGTAAAATCTTTAAAAGAATTTACGATGGCTACAATAGTGTCCAGATTATCATTTCGACGCAGCTAAAAATTATACTGCATCTGCATTTAGGAAGTAGTGACACACTCAAGGATGCTTAGAATCTATTTACCAAGGACTTCACAATACCTCACACGAATCGCTCCCTCATAGTGATGCACATTATAATTTAGTCCTTTATGTGCATAGCTAATTAGAAATTAAATGATGCAATACCCGTTAATATTTTCCGTGAATTGCTTACATAATAAAAATTGATAAAAAATTATAATATTTTATCGACGAGTTCTAGAACGTCAAGGTAAAATAAAATCATCGACGATGGCCAACCAGTTTCTATTTCAGACCCCGGTACGTCGGGTGTCCCTATATTCCTGCACCCCATATACCTGCGAGACGCCATGCTGCTCCAACGTTTTGGATGGAGACGGGCGAAGCAATTAGGGTCCCTTGTTTACGCTTCCCTCACATCCCTTTGCACTCTATCCCACCCCGACCCTCTCTCCGTAACAACTCTCTAACCCCTCTCCTGCGCCGTAGCAACCCCTGCTCTGATCCACGCAACAGTTTGACGACCCGGGCCCATATAAAACGACCACGAGGCGCAGCGCTTGCACAACATTTCGTTACGCAAAGGGCATGTTTGTTAATTCGGAGACAAGTTTGTTGCAGCAGTTGAGAGGTAAGTTTTGCAATGGTCACTTTTCCGTGAACAATTAATTAAATTAAGATCACAGATAACTTAATTAAGAGAACCTCGGTACAAAACTCTCATTTACTCGGCCGTCCAGGGGTGGAATGCAAAAGAAATAAAAAGTGACGGAAAAACAGCAAAACAAAAAGGTGACCATATAATTCTCGAAGTAGTGATGAAGATTTCTCGGGTTAGAGTGTTAGATCACAGTGTTAGACCCTGCATGGCCGGCGGCGCCTAACCCGCTGCCACATCCGAGTATTCTTCATCAATAATATCCATCGGTAAAGCCTACAAGCCTTCACTTCTCGAATTTATATTTTGCTATGATACTTGAGCACGGTAAACAGCACTTGCCATTATGTTGGAAAGTGACATTGTAACTTATTATCTTTCAATGCCTAGAAAATTGAATTTATGGGTCAAATTATATAAAAATGTAAGGCACCTATTTCCACGATATTACGATTGTGGAAAAGGGACCACTACTAATTTCTGCTTGATTCACGATTTGCGTAATATAACAAAAATTATTATCATTACCATTGCCCTCAAGGTTTGAGATGACAGGATAAAAATGGATTTACACTTAGTGACACAGGGAATAATTTATTTTCAGCTCATCGAAACAAAATACTATCCTATTCTACCAATACGTAAATTTGAAAATACGCCAATTTGTTTGTAATGGAAAAACCATTGAAGTTCCTATCTTTAAAGCCAGCGACTACTAAGAAAATAGCATTGAGTGGGGTACAGGGTTGTTCAGAAAAACCTAAGAGATCGCAGAACCTCATAATAGATCTCTTGGAGGTTAAAAAATGCTGCCCAAATAGAACTAAACTGGTTACTGTTAGATGCACACATTAAAGTACCTTCAGCTGGTTGTAACACGTTTTGTACTTAGACATTCGTACAATGCTGGACCTTTGACCACAAAGAATTGATAGTGGCAAAGAATACAACGCTCAACTGAGGCCAAATCAGCCCTAGGAACGATTCTCAAGAATAAATGAAACATGTATATCGATATGAAGTAGTAAGAAATCTTCGCAACGGTTGAGTACTATATAGGGGAAAGTTTGCCTAATTTACACCATTTTTTTTCTTAAATATTTCCGTTACTAATCATTCAACAAAAATATCTATGCTGTATAGTATTCTTCATTGTTTCTTCTTCCTATGTATTTCACATTCATTATTTAGCAAATAAAATGTAAAATACTTAACTACAGGAAATTTACTTCCATTTTCATGACTAGAAACATATTAACGAAGCTTTCCGTGTGAATCAGGTATTTTAATTAGCATCGTTTACTACACAATTGACCGAACATTTACATCGCTCCACGCTGGGGATCTCGTCACTTAATCATTTCCGTACCCCATTAAAGGCAACCTAATATACCAAATAGACGAAAGTGTTTCAGGCTTCACTTTGTGGAAGTTATGCATATTCATGATGAAAAGATAAAACTTGGTAAACTGCACATTAATTTATTTAATTAAAACCGGCCCGGATTTCAGCAACTGAGTGCCATTTTCAAGAAGTTTCAGCAATAGCACCTAGCAATTTCAGCGGGTCGGTTATTATTTAATATATAAGTGTGGATTTGACCAAGTTTTATCTCTTCACCATGAATAGTACATATTCCCAAATATTTTCGTTCTCGTGATAGTTGCAGTGATGTAGGCAAAAAAACTTAAAGAAGGAATATTTGCGGCGACATAAAATCTAATACGAAAAAGATACATCGGATCTCTGGCTGGCTTGGTCATACCCTTCGTTTCCTAAAACCATGCAAAGCTGAGCGCACGGTCGAGGTTTAAATGCGTACTCCTCTGTGTAAAACGTAGCTAAACTAGATACAAAATGGAGCAAATAGACGACTAAATCCATGTTGGGATCATAGCATCAGGGTCAGCAGAGGACTTGATACCAGCCACCAGCCGGTCCTCTCTTCGTTTGATTTTCAACGTCGGATGACAGTTCATTAGCCTGGTCTACCCCGCAGTTTCAACGAGGAAGAAAAAAAGGAATAGTAGGGTATCGAAGGGAACGCGAGATGAAATGAGGTTCAGCAGGGATGGCCAGGGTTAATTTTTCAAACAACAGATTTCAAAGAAACAAAAACGCAACAAAATTCTGCCAAAAACTTTCAACTATTTTTCAATTCTAGTTTTCTTTCGCCACATTTAATATGCAGGATAGAAACATGTTGTACTTACCCCACTGTCACATTTTGGAATAGACATTTAAACTTTTGACCACTTGAAGGGCATGGAGGAAAATTGTCTCACCTGAAAAAAGAAAAATTAGGAAGTTAGAACACTTTCCAAACCAGTGCCAGTTTTATTATATCCATAATACGCATTAACACACAAATGGCAAAAAGGTACGTGTACAACATAGAAATAATTTTTGCCATCAATTGCCGGGTTCAATTCCTAGTTAGGTCAAATATTTTTATTAATATAATATATTAAATTACTCAATTCTTATGCATACCATTTCTGATAAACGTTAAGCCACTAAAAACTTTTCAAACTTAAGCGCCATTTTTTAAACTCGCTTTTTTTAGAAATTCGTAGGGTATTGAACCACTACTGACACTCACTGCGCAGAATCAATATCTTATTAGGATAAATCACGACATGACATAACACATGTTTTCCTCGAATTCTGTTTCCAAGGAAATATTCTGCACTAAATCGTCCATCAGTGCATTAATGATAGATTAAGTTTATCCATAACAAGTATTAACGTAAAAATGGCACAAAGGAACGCATAGACCACATGTACAATTTTTGTCTTTAATTGCTGTGTTCAATTCCAAGTTTGGGTAATAAATATTTTCAATGTTATAATACATAAAAACTACTCAATTCTATGTTATTGAGTGCAAAGTTTATTTGAAAAAGCAAAGAGAAACATTCAACAACATGTCTAACGATGTGGGTGAATTAATACGATCTCATCCTCATCCACTTTCCAACAATTTTGAGCTTTTTAATTCCGGACAGCTGTGGAATTTAACGAGCAATAAATATTAACAAAATTTAATGCTTATATTTTGTACTGATAAATAAGATACCGTTTTCTCAACAAATAAAGATTTACGGGTATATTTATTTAAGACAATAGTTACCGAAAGTTGGCCTCACTAATTTCTGTGAATACTTTGATATAATAGAAACACTTACAGCAGGCAGTAGAATCATTTTCTATACTCTTGGTTGCATTGCTGATGAATGTACAGTCACTACCATGAATTACCAAACTTCTTAAAAAATTATACGCGTAATATTAATGAATAAACCTATAATTTAGCCGGTGATGATTTCTCAAAACTTAAGATTTTTTTAACATTTAATAATAAGTCAACACGGGGATCTTCGCTAGTACATTACATACCGCGCATTTCCATTCCGTACATCAACCGTTTGCATTAATGACCACAAATGATATTATATCTCACTCACACTCATTTGTGATAACTAATTCTTGCTACAGACACCCGAATGCAAGAATATTTTATATTTAAGTTGCAAAATATATTACGCATGAAAACGTGGAAAAATTATGACAGAAAGGCTAATAACCAAGGCACTCTACCAAGTAAAAACTTCAGTTAACCCGATCTCCGTAAATAATTATTGTAATTTTTCCCTATTCATTTCTCTCAATGCTAGCCGTTTCTGGTGACCTCTTTGTACGACAAAAAAATTATTTAGTGTTATATCGTTGGACTCCTGGTCATCCTTATGCGTCACTCAATTCCAAAATTAATAGACTGAATCCCTTCACGAATCCCTACCCCGGGCTAACTAGTTAATGACTAGATGGATCTCCTGCTTCACGTCCTGTCCAGCTAACGAATTTATCCCTCGGGTTCCCTCACGGGACTTTCCCCTCTGTTATGCTCGCTAGGAGAACATTTAGAACTCCTCAGACGCATCGACCGATTACCACGAAACAACCCGATGAATTAACTGTACTATGAAAAAGTGAGCAACTTCCACTGTGATATTTGCTATGATCGGCTTCGCTAATTACAGCACCTTCAGGTCTTCATACCTGAAGATGCTGTACTTGTAATACGCTGCAAAGGTATGAAGATCTAAAGATGCTGTAAAAATCAAAACCGATCGAACCGGTCTTCATACCTAAAGATGCTGTAAAAAGCAAAACCGGTCGTAATAAATATGATCACAGTGGAAGTTGCTCATTTTTTTATAGTGCAGTTATGTTCCGTTTCCACATCAGGCCTGAAACCACTGATTAGACCCGACAAACTACTTTAAGTAAGAATATAGGAAAGAGCCCGGATTTAATTGTTTCAATTCATTGATTCATCAATTGTAAAGCAACGAAGGTATTTGGTTTAAGTTAACGTTAGGGGGCGAAACTGAACAGAGAGTAGACCTTTTGACAGCTGATCATAGGGCTTCGGATTTCTAATGGGCCCTATTTATCCGAAGGATCATATAAGTAAAACTCAACGCTTCAAACATACACTCTTTCTAATGGGCCCTATTTATCCGAAGGATCACATAAGTAAAAATCAACGCTTCAAACATACACTCTTTGAGTTATAGACAATTCTGAAAAATTAAAGGTCACTCCAGTTAAGTAAATGAACACAAAAGGAAATAAGAGAAACTTACAAGTTATTAAAAAGCGCAATACTAAGAGAATGCACCATTGTTGATCAAAGCTAGCTGCCCATGAATATGGTTTCAGTTTATCAAAGAATACATACCAATGGGGGGGATAGTAGGTTTGAATTTCCATATAGAGTAAAACCTCTGCATTACGAGTACCGGTTGGTCATAGATTGATAGTTGGTCATTGCATCTTACGAGGTGGTTCATATGTCTCGAAGTGAGAGGTGTCCTTACGTCAGTCGTTTAAGAAGCACGTTTTACATACATAGTTTCTCATTAATGAGGGTGATGTATTAAATCCTCAATAGAATATTTTTTCGTGAAATCATGACTGAAAACAGAAATAAAAATAAAAAATGTAACGAAATTTGAATGGCACACAAGTGATGACATATAAAACGCTTTAAGAAATCCACCAAAGTACGCCCGTTTAGAATACAAATATTTCCTGCAGTTTCCAGGATCCTTAGTGCTCATATGTGAGAGAGTTCTGTTAAGCTAATTAGTATTCAACTCAGCTCGGGATATGAATACTGCCCGCAAGTTAGAGGCGTCAATTTATAGAGGTTATTGAAGGAAATGATCGAGCTACCCAAAAGCCGACGAAACATTTAATCAAGCAGCACATGCACTTTAACTGAAGCAAACAAGAGTATGATTGTATCATCAGTTCAACTTAGAACAACAATTTAACAGTAGCAAACAGCATTTAAAAATTAGATTGTTAAAAATCCTTTGATCACCGGTAGCACAACTATTTAAGTTATCGAGCGTAAATTTGATATCCTCAGCATACAAGGTTATAATTTATCTTAATTATCAACCGTATAAAATTTTTATCATTATTGCTACATCTGAAACGTCCACGAGGAGTTCCGAGGCACATTGACACTTGTGATTTAAATGCTTCCCATTCTTTTCCTATCGTGTTTACACGTTTTTCAGTTTCCAATGAAAATCAAATTTAGGGTTATATTTGGGAATCGTCCACTTCAGTGGGTTGATGGGCACCATATGAAGGTAGAATGAAAAGGTGTAAAACAATTTCAAAATTTGGAGGGTAAATCGAAAATTCATCTCGATCTCTTTTATGTACATGTACCTATCAATTAGGCAATTTTTTAAATCTAAAATAATATGCAATATCAGGTCAGCGTCACATACAATTTTTAACACGGCAAATTTCATATATAGCGCATTGTGAAATTAGATTTTCAAATATATGTGGCAGGCACGAAATATCACGGAAAAAGGAGAACGAAATGGATTCCAAGCTTGAGCTCTTTTTCAGACCGCTCGGGTTTTCCTCCCTGCTGATGCATTAGAGTCGATAACAATCCATATTTTCACTATTCGTTCCTTAGAATATAAGGTAATCATACAACTATCCGTCACCTTTGGATTTAATTATTTCTCCATGTTATAGATACCCTTGAATTTTTGTAATCGTGATAATTGAGAAGAATGTTTTGAAATTTCTTCGGGGGACTCAATGCAGTCAGCGACGTTACCGCCACCTCTACAGCCCTATTAATAAAAATCCTTTCGAACAAAGGCATACTTTCATTTGCATTTTCAAAAAGTATCTACTGCCTGTTAGGCATTATTTGCTTCAGAAAATTGCAACCGGCAAGAATAACATTATATATTACAGAGAACAAGCGACTAGATTTTGAGAAATATGACGCGACAAGGAAATGTAATTTAGAAATCGTATAAAGACATGCATAGAAAAATTCCAATGCCAGTCTAAACCAAGAAAAAATTCTCGTAAACAGTAAAAAACCACTATACGTGCATTTAGCACACTCGAAAGTTGTCACGCAGTATTTAACAGTAATATCTCGGTCAAGTTGCCTGTCAGTCGAGCAGTGAACACTATATTTCAGAAGAGTGGTCTAACACGACAGGAGATCATTTCAGAGCAAGGCAAATAACATCTCCAAATTTTTTATTTCATCTTCAATTCGATTTATTTGCTTCATAACCTTAAACTAAAAGAAAATATTCGCCATAGCCAAATTCCCCTCTCAATAGGATATATAATTTCACTATTCTCCCTCTCCTCTCTCATATTGGGAACAAAAGTACGCTCGGCAATTAAACTAACGTAGTCCAGGAATGGGAAATTTTATTTGGTGACTAATAGCTACCAAACCAAATTTGACCAAATTTCCAACAACTCAAGTTCAAAAGCAGCAGAAAAGTAATAAAATAACTACGATATTGCTGAAATTGGTCGTACGTTTGTCATGGATAGTGGACTCGGCTATGGTAGGTGTTTCTGTTCTATCTTTCACGCGATGCCAATTTATTACTTGATCGTACATTTCCTATTGCACAGGAATTGATCTGGTATTAATTACGACCGTTTTATCTAGCATAATCTACAAGATAATCGAGTTTGATTAACTGAATTGGTACGAAGCGATTCCCAATTATAAAGCTTAAATACCATAGTTGGGAACAAATGATATTTGGCAAATTTTCGAAAAATGATTAAGGTTCATTTTTGTATTCAAACATTTACCATTGTTCGAAGAAGCAGTTTCATCAAAATAAAATGCAGAGCTGCTTAATTTGGACCAGAATTTGGCATCAAAGACTCAAGAGGACCGAATAAGTAGGCAGAGAAATAAATCAAAAGGTACTGATTAAATGGTTTCAATGCATTTTGAAATGATACATCCGGCTACTATATCGTCAACACAGAAATGCACGTAATGATGGCTAAAATTTCCGCTCTTCTTGCGCCCTGGATATTCTTCAGGCTGTCTTATCGCCGAATCCAACGTTTGAAACTGACCAACTTATGATCTGTGAAGGCACATTTTTACCAACGGCTTCATTGAAATTCTGAGGGTAAAAATTATCCAAGGGAAGAGCATTGTGATTCTTTCCAAAATTAAATCAAATATGACCAAAACAGGTACTTAGTAAGAAGAAATTACAGTCGCCAAATTCGAAGCATAACTAAAATAACTTAGTAATGTTTAAAGTATAGGACCGCGATTTTCTCTTAAAAATGCATGTAATATTAAATAAGAAAATTATGGAAATAAATAGCCCTTGAATGCTTCTACAGTTTTCAGAATGTAAAAACAGAAGTTAATAAAATAATTAATAAATATTTTTTTAACTTCACGACTTTAATTAAAGAGGTGACGAGGTTATCAGATGAATGACGATCAGATTCTTGTTCAGCATTACTAATTGATTTAGATTAACTACTCTACCCTATATTTAGCCCTAAGCGGTGAAATAGTGTCCACTTAAGGTACAAACAACGCTACATTAAACGGAAATTGAAATTAACTAAGCAATGAAAATCTGGACCAGAAACTGCTCCCCATATTGGGTCCATGTATCTTCTGTAATCATTTAAAAAATATCTGCTGCGATTAAACGTAGGTGGCGTTACATAATTGAGTGTGAATAGGAATTACGTACGACGAATCATCTTCCTTCAAAGTAGTTTAAGCGAGATATTTTCTGGCCGATTTAGAGGTCATTTTAGAATTTTCTTCTTGAATTACATCTGCTATAAAAAGCTGCATGAAGTAATACAATAAAATCAAAGGCGCATAAACTTTGTTATAAATGAATGAAGTTCTTATTATGTTGCTAATCATTTACACTCAAGTCTTAAACTGGACTCATTCTTTACATGATCATGGGAATACAATTATGGAAATAGGCGGCGTGATTGGCAGGCTAAAAATGTATTTTTTCTGCAAAAGGTAAGAGGCCATAACAGCTGCCGATGAGACTTTTAACAACTTTTGTCGTTTAGCAAGGTAGCTAATGAATTGATTTGACCCCCAACTTTTGCAACCCTACTTACTAAAAAGCACCAACATCATGTCTTGTATTATCCCTGTTAAAGATTATTGTATCTGCGTATTTATGTAATACAAACAGTATCTATCACATCGGTAGCATACCTATAGCTTAAGGCACATTTTAGTATTTTCGCCTCCTGAAAATTACCTTCCCTTACCTCCTGGTATCTCTTCCTATGTAATTTCCTCTTTATTTGGTCCATCAACATATTCCTGTGTCAGCCTCTGGGGACTTTTCCCTCTATTTTTCCTTCAATAACATTCTTTACAAGCCCATTGTGTTTAAGGGTGTGTCCAATCGATCTTGTTCTTCGTTTTTCTATGATGTTCCATACGGTCCTCTCCTCTTCTACTCTCCTCTGCACTTCATCATTTCTCATTTTGTCCGTTCATTTCATCTTCATATAGAATATCCCTGATGCTTATTGGCAGGTTTTTTGCCAATGCACCACACGGCACAGTGTACTGCATGATTGTAACAACTCACCCCCTATCACACACCTTGTATAAGAATCACAGGATGGGTGATAAATGTACATGTAAATTATTGTGAAAAATAGTCAGATTTATGAGTGTCATCTAGCCATCGAATTTTGAAACAATCTCATCACAATCAGATTAGAAGGATAAAGTACCGAATATGGAGTATTATTTTATCCTCGACATGTATCACGAGCTTATTTCATAAACTGATGTAGCCGAAATTGATTCTATTTGGAGACCTTTGACCTGGCTTTCTCCTCAAATATCAGAGCCCCGAAGGAATTCTCGGCTTCTAGAAGTAACTAGGCAGGGAAGGATTGGGGGGAGGGAGGGCAAGGCAGGGAGATATATTCAAGCGACGTAATTAGCGTTTGGATAGCCATTCCGAACGTCGCCCAATGTGTTCATGCCCCAGGGGAGAGAACCCTTGAGATAGAAGGCAGTAGTCCTTTAGTCAGTACAGTCGAAACTGCAGCCATTCCTTCGAGCTACCACTGACGACGCGAACGCGTATTCCGCTCGAAGCAGTTAATCTGGATTTAATATTTCCGTTCACGTAACCCTATCCTTAGAAGTGCCCCGGGCATACAAATTGCGGTAGACCACGCCGATGATTACTCAAGGGGTTTATTGGTCTGCGTTAAGAATGATTTTACCATCTCTGCGTAGTATACAAATGATATGGCACGCAGTCACGCACACGACTGCGAAGGTATACACAAAGGGAAGAAATTCGTCTCGAAAAATATCACTTGACAAGCCCGGGATTAAAACTCGAATCTCCAAATTGCCGGTCAATTGAAGATCCTAGTTCGTATAAACTCGTGGTGAAATTCGCCTTGAGATATCAGGCAAATCGACTTGGTTATGAATCTGGCTAACAACCTTATGGCAATTGGGAGATTCTAGTTCGAAACCCGGTGAAATTAAATGATCTTTTCGTCTTCCCATCGGTGACGAGAATGTTTTCGGGGAAAGGAACCAGAATATTTAATTTTCTTACTAACAAAACTTAGGAATATCAATGGATATGTTTGAATATCAAAGGTGCATCTCTCTAATTGTAGGTAGAGTGAGATATATCATTGCACAAACTTAAACTTAGCCACACGGTAATTAAAAAGATCTTATCCTTCCAATAAAAGCAAGAAATCGAATGCTAGCCAGATTCATAACCAAGATAATTTCTTCGTATTTGCCATACTACTTTTCGAGATACCTACCAATATAATTCGTACATTTTAAAAAATATCTAAAAAATTAAATATCATTTATACATATCGAATACTGAATTAGAAATCGTAAAACCCACATTAGCCTGCAAAAGCGAAATCAGAATACGGAATACAAGCTCTGTTTCAGCGCTGGATTTCCTTTCCGCAAGTTCCCGACAATTTTCACGCAAATATTTGGCCGGGGTGAGGAGAAAATTGCTCGCGCTTTGGAAATGCATCGATAAAAAAATAGTGGGTAGGCGCTCATTTCTAAATTTATCATAGTACTACGGATCTAAATCATGACTTACTTACCAAATTTGTAACCGCATCCAAAACTTTGCGTAGAAACTGTCTGACTTGAAACAAGAGGCCATTTGCCGGACGTACAACATATTCTGCCGGAGCCCAACTATTATGGTAGAAATGATCGCAGGCATAAAATCATGGAAATAGACTGTAGAATCAATAGATTTAAAATATCAATTTTTCCACGAGCAATAATGGACCATTAAGTTGCGATATATCAGTTCTGGGAAACTTTGACCCTCGCTGGGTTAAGCAGGTTTTGCACTTGTGCTAAATGCCTGAATATCATTATTAGCTACAAACCCCGCATGAAATATCCGGAAAGACATATTCCTAGCATGATTTAGCATATGATATTACTGTTAATCAGTTTCATTAATAATACTAACCACTTGTTATATATTTAACAGTATACTGTATGGAATTACGTTTGTTTACGTAGCACTCTCCTAGTCTCTGGCCTGACCGCATATTGTCATCCTGGTTTCTTTTGGCCTGTGCCTAGCATCCGAGCGAAGGTGCGCGGTTCTCATTTCAGTTGGGATGAATGTCGCATGCCTGGTGTGGACTCACCCCGTGCCACACACCATAGTGGAGGCTTGCGCGGTATTTTGTAGATGCAAATTAAGAGATGAGGTTTTACTTATTTTATTCACCAGTAATTAGTTTTTCTTTCCATACTAAACTTTATCCACGCTCACATGCATGAATTGAGGGTTCTCTGAAAAATAGCTAAAATTAAATGTAATCACAGATATACGAAGTCTCCTACAGCTCCAATACCAAATATTAAACATTTACTCATGTTTTACAGAATGTAAGAGGTGAGAGAAGGATGCATAAGCGCTGTTGGAAACTCACACGGACATTTATATTTCGATTCAATGAAAACTCGGCCCAAAATTCAAAGCAGAGACTGAAAGGGTATCTCTGATTCAGAGAATTTCTTTGTGAATGGGTTTTTCAGCCTCATGGAAATAATTCTTTCGTTTTTTTTTAAATATTAAATTTCAGTGACGCATTTTCTTCCTCCAGTCTTTCACTACGAAATTACCCAGAGATAATAAATTAGAAGTCGTTTAAACTGAATCAAGAGAACGCAGAAAAGCACGATTATGACTGGGGTTGAGATTCTCTCACGAGTATTGAACCAATTATTGTTTTTAAAATCATCAACTCGGTTTTTATTTGCAAAAATATTGTTTAGTACTTACGGTGTCTCTCCGAACTGATAATATATCAAAGACGAAAAACTATATGGTATTCAACATTTAGCCCGAGAAAATATGGAGAGTGAGGGACACGGGATGTGAGAATAAACGTTAAACGATATGCGACGTTGGTTATCGGATCATCCAAGATAAGGAAAGCATAGTAAAATGATTTAAGATGCGTGAATCATTAATTGCGTAGGTCCTTTTCAGTACGTGAAATAATAACTGAATTTAAAGCATAATTAATGACATTTTGTGAAATAAATAAAACAAAGATGGCCCAGAGATGAAGAGGGCTAAAACATGAAGCATGTGGCTAAATTTAATGAATTAGGTTGTACATCAGATTAAAACGGACTGAGAGATTACAGTATGTAGCCAAGATTCCGAATACATTTTGCTAAGTGTATGGTTTACTCCCTATAAAGACAGCTAATGATTAATTTATCAATAATCTGCCGATGAATCCACTTTTCTCTAGTTAGTTAGTCAATAAAATTAGATAAATTTTCATAGAGTGAAAAAGTCAGATTCCGGTATATTTCAGAAAAAACGCAAGAAGATGTAATTAAACTTTATGATAAAAATTTAGTTTGAGAACTTAATTGTATCAAGAAAGAGGCTTCAGTTTTAACATGAACTAGTATCGAATCGAAAGCACATCTCGAAACCACTTCCGGTATCTAGATACTAATGAAATAAAGTGAAATGTCAACGGTCACTTCCTCATCAGGCTTTTTTTTCCAAACGATCTATTAGTTAGGCCTATTGTAGTTCTACTGCATACGTAACCCACTTCTTAACACTTGAACGACGGGAATTTGGCACTGAAGAGAACGACGGGCAACCATTATGGTTGCTAGGTGATATTTGTTTGTAGCAAGAAATTAAAGAATACGGAGAGAAATCATGAAGAATTCATGCTTTGTTCGACCAGCTGTAATAAGTTTTCCTTTATTTAGAGCCTGCAACTAAGAGATGTGTTTTTTTACCTATTTCTGATAAAAAATAATCAATATTGCCGGTAAAAGCAGACAGCTCAGTCTCTTGCTCGTAACACGTCCCCGAAAAGCAGTAAATGTTTCACATTTGCAATAAGGTAACACTAGATAATAGATTTGTGGACCGGTGAGGGACATTGACTGCGCACAGCATAGGTCACAGAATGCACCCAGAGAAGATTTCATAGGCATATTTAGATTTATGGTTATTAATATAGGCATATATACATTACTATTGGTATTTAACAAAAAGAATTGTTTTGGGGCGCTGCATTTACCACACAGTTTTTTCTTGGATCTTTTGCACTTTGTGATACAGCGGTTATCTTTAAGGTTGCCAATTAGTTAGGTAAATTTCTTCTTTCCGTACTGCTATCAACAGCATTCCCATGGGCGAATCGTGGAATCAATGATGAGAATTCTCATGTTGAAAGCGTTACGTAAGAAGATGGAGGGCCAAACATTGCAGGCAACGCTGCCAACGTAACTGTCCTCTAGAGGTGGCTCCTTCGCGAGCAAATGGGTACATGGAGTGAACGGGAAGACCGAGGACCGACTTCCATGGAACGACCGTTCCTTTCGGTTCATCGGTCCTTTCGGTCCGTCGTTACTTTCGGTACTTCACTACTTGCTCCTCGCATCTATCTCTTAAAGATAGGATGCTCCTTATAGTATCCCAAAAATTTATCTGCTGATCCTAGTGGTGTAATTAGCAGTGCATTTTTCTTTATGTAAATGAAACCTATTTACGAAACCATGTAAAAAGTTGGTAATATTACCATTCATCCAACATTCATAAACGCCGACCTTACGGGATACTAACTACTTCCAGGTTTTTGTTTTCCATTCCTTACACACCAAGAACATGTTAATTATAAAAATACATGACCACAAATAAAAAAGGAACAGTTACGAGTGAAAAGGGTCGGGTCCAAAAAAAGGACTGGTCCAGAGTGAGCAATAGTGGAGTTTGGGTTTTAACGATTAACTCATCATGAGAGAATCATCTACATCAACAAACTACCCTGCGAGCCGTCGCATGGGAGTTTGACAGGGGGCATTAGGACACCATCCGCATAAAGATGTAAGTCATAAGGTTTGGGAGTTGAATGGTGACGTGTATTATGCGAGTGTGGAGATCAATTTTTATTGTGGTCACTCTTTGTGTGTGGGAAGAACGATTTCTTGTTTCTATCTATTCGGCAATGTATCTCTCTTATTTAATCACCTCTGTCAGACCTAGAGATGTAGTGAGGCGTGACGATAGTATTCTTTGTGTCGCTCTGAAACACACAAGTTCTGAATTTCTCAAGCAAGCTTAGCCTAGCGTTTAGCCTCCGAGTCTCTAAGAGCTCCCACTTTAATTCCTATGAAAGTTGTAAAACACTGTATGTTATACACTATATGCTATACACTACATAAAAATAAAAGTTCTCTTACCATAAATTGTGGCGTACTTTTCTCCTCATAATCATTTTATTAGCACCTTCATTCTTGCATAGTTTTTGCTAGCACAATCAGCTTGTAATCCTGAAGTATATCGGCTATAGCCCCCGTTTCGATGGCTCACCACTACCCCCTCCCTTTTACAACTTTGCAGAATCTTCGATCGAAATATCGGTAAACCTGGGGACGTCCTAATCGATGCCGTCATTTTTTTAAATGGCCCTCTATAACCACCATCCAGAGCGGCGCCGTACTGAAACACACACACATGGGAATAAAACCACCCTACCGACCCATCCAGTCTTCCTATACGCTTCCCAGCTGTCACCCGTTCCCAACGGACGTGGGGGCGGGGAGACCTCCCTAATGATCCGATTCAATGGTAATCGTGTGCGGGATGACGGCACCTCATTTGTCGGGACAAAGGTCTAATCAGGTCGAGGCGAGCGGAAAATCATCCGGAGCAATTGAAGCCATCGACCGGGTTCGAAAGCTTGAGACCGAACTTCGCTCTCGCTCCCTTAATTTGTACTTCCTTTTGGCCTCAGAAGAAACGTATGAAGCTTATTCGGAGAAGCGGGGACATTTATGAAGCCGGCTGAGGTGGGCTCACTCATGACTGATTGACGCGAGTTATTCAGGCAGCGACTTACGAATAGTAATCACTACCACGGCGGTTTCAACTGCCGCACTAATTCAGAATAGAGCATCCAAAAACGATCACAGATAAATAAAATTATGTAAATACGATTTTTCTTTTTCCATACACCTAAACAACCTTGATTTTTATATTATTATAAACATAAAATATGTACAATACTGGAAGAAACCCATAAAAGAGGAAAGAAAATTAATTTGAGAGCAAAGAAATTTTTAAAAGTTCAAATAAATGCTGCACTTTACATTACGGAGTCAATGGAATGACCATATTATTAAAACAAAATACACCTACCTGGACAGAGAATATTAAAAAAAGTTTCACATGTTATTATGTCGCAAGTCTTTGAAATTTCATAACATATAAATAAACCACTCATTTGACACAGAAAATGTTATCTGAAAACTAATTGTGACCATGCAGGGCTAAAAACAGCTTTGAAGCCATCTTTGGAAATACGATTAGGATTAGAAATCAATAGAAACCATGCGAAGAATTGAAACGGTTTTTAAATCTATGAGCTGCAACAGACTTCCTCCTTCATTAGTCAAATGTATGTACAATAAACACAATCCAGTACCTACTTCAAAGGTTGGTGATTATCGGTATACTTTCCAACCGATACGGATACAAAATTGGAGTAAAATATATTATAATGATGCCTGTCCAATGAGCCTAATTACGTCTTTTTACGCTTTATACATTGTTTCCAAAACTATTACATGAATAACGGAGGCAATTAAATACAAAAAAGTATATTCGTAATGCGTTCACTTCGTGCGACAAAGCCAATTAATGCCGTCAAATCCACCAGTCATGACGTTCACGAAGGGTTATCCTGCTAGGAGAGAGCTGGCGAACAAATTGAACATGAACTTGGACAGCAGAAAATGCTGATGGAGTACACATTAGCTCGCAACTCGCACTCATGGAAGGCATATTTGACGAAGCATTCCATTCCAAAATGTTTCTGAAAGTATTCCAGCATTCAACAGTTAACTTTCTGTTGTTTTTTCATGTCAGTAACTATGAAAAACTCATAAAATAAAATAACAATTTCATAGACCATCGACAGAGAGTTTTGAAGGTTCACCCATTAAAATAGTGGCTTCAACTGAAATGAAAATCTGAAGCGCATATCCTTTGCATCTATATGGAAAACCTTAGATGATGAATCAGTCTATTAATTTTACCTACCGCATATTACTTTACGCTTCGCGGGCAGTATTTCTAAATTATTTAACGTCTCATTGGTTTTCAATTTTCTTGTAATAAAACGAAAAAATGGACTTGAATCTTTCATCTGTGCCCGAGATAAGAAAGGAATAATCCAAGCACTCTGCAAAGCGATAAGTTCAAAACTCTGGGTCGCATAATTTCTTCGCCAACAATGGGGTATTTTAGAGGCGGATATTACCACTTTCGCAATGATAGCTACTTAAATGTGTATATGTCGGCGCTCAGTGGTCTAGAAACCCCAGTTTTCCGGTCAAGAGTCACTTTTCCGATTTTGTTCAAATTATTCAAAAACTGGACTCACATGAAGATAAAACATTTCACAACGCATGGGATTTACTCCCTCAACACCACAGTTGTATTCCAATATAGTACATCCTGGAATTCGAGGGAAATTAATTGAGAAAATAAATTCGAAGTTTTTGCTGGGTTTTTCTTCTATCCATAAAATGAGTTTGCGAATCAGTCATAGCATTTTTTTAGTTTCAATAGCGTCTTTACCTTATAGGGGTGCCACCATGGGGGTGCCACCGATAGGTGGGTAGCGCCAGTAGTTACATTTCTTGCGTAATGCTTCGTCAGAACGTCAATGACAGGTGCTGCTCTCTGCGCATCATCCTCGTGAACTAATTTCCTGACCGCCGCCATTGTGAATGCAGTTTTGTTCGAGCTATGACGATTCCAAGTTGTAACTGCTTCATCTTGTAATATTTCACGCAATTCGTAGCACCGTAAGTACTATATCCTGTTAATCTTTTGAAATTTAGGTACTTTTTACGATTAGAGTATTATGTTAGCTTCAATTAAGTGTTGTATCCATTTATTTGATCAATTGCGCTAGACTTGAAACTAAATGTTTACAAATAGAATGCAATGCGGGGATTCCCGGTAGGTCTCGTGGGGGTGATGGCAGTAGGTACCGGTGCTCCCCACAATGGCTTTTTACGGTTAATTGTACTAACTTTTTTTGTGACTCCTAGTAAGGCCAAATGCATGGTTGGCTCTGTTCCAGATCCAAGAACCTGGAAAAGAACATCCTAAAAAGGAAATTGGTCTGAAGACATCTTAAAAGAGGCCTTTAATTTTATTGACCAGGGGAATTCCATAAGCGCGGTAGTCGAGCTTTCAAAATTCCCTTCAGCACTCTGCAAGAACGTAGATCAAAGAAGAACGTTGCTAAACCTATATTAGGATGCACAGCTACTTTTTCTCCAGAGCAAGAGGATGCTCTTGCCACCAGAATAAAAAAATTGTCAATCTGTTTTACGGTATCACAGCTCAACAAGTGAGAAAAGCGGTCTATGACTTTGCCGAAAGAAATAAAATTCCCCATAGGTTTTCCCATACAGAGCAAATGGCGGGAAGAGATTGGTTTAATGGCTTTTTAAAACGAAATCCGTCACTGAGTGTGAGAAAACCGGAGGCAACTTCCATCAACAGAATCACTGGGTTGAACCGAGAAGATGTGCAGAGATTTTACGACAATTTGGAGGATATCTTGAGTAAAAATAATCTTACACCTGACCGCATTTATAATGCTGATGAAACCGGGATTACGACCGTTACTGAACCTGGAACTATAGTTGCAACCAAGGGGAAAGAAAGAATTGGTTCTGTAACCAGCTGGGAGCGGGGTAAGCTCGTTACTGTGATGTGCTCAATGAATGCTGCTGGTAATTTTATTCCACCCATGTTCATCTACCCACGTAAGCGTATGAGTCCTCAGCTGATGAAAAATGGCCCGTCTTGTGCAAAATATGAATGTTCTCCAAAAGGTTGGATCAATGAGAGTCTTTTCGTAGCTTGGTTAAAGCATTTTATTCACCACTCTAAAGCCAGCCTGGACAATATTGTGCTACTAATTTTAGACAACCACAATAGTCACGCAACGCTAGAATCTTATGAACTATGTCGGGAAAATGGTGTGATAATGTTATCTTTGCCACCCCATTGCTCCCATAGGATGCAACCACTAGATGTCACGTTCTATTCAACTTTGAAAGCTTCTTTTAGGAAAGAATGCGACTTGCACATAAAAACCCGCCATATTCTCAGGATAACACCTTATGATTTGGCAGAGCTTTTTAACAGAGCTTATTCAAAGGTTGCGACTATTGCTGTAGCTGTATCAGGATTTCGAGCAACCGGAATCCAACCTTTTGACTCAACAATTTTCCCGGATGTTGATTTTATTGCGGCAGATGAATTCATTGTCCAGTCAAATGTTTCCCTTCCTCAGGTAGAAAATGATGAACAAGATCAGCTACCAGCAATCACTCAGACAGGTCAGGCTTCAGAATCTCATGATAGTGCTGAGCAAGGAGAAGTAACAAGATCAGTTGACCTTTCTGTAACGTTTGAGGATTTGATTCCATTACCAGGGCCTATCATATCTGAAGTAAAGTTGGCGAAAAGAGGAAAGCAAAAGTCTGAAATTTTGACCTCGACTCCAAAAAAACAGTTTCTAGAACAAAAAATTGAAAATAGACAGAAGAGGGAATTAAAGAAGAAAAATGCTCTCCTGAAGAAACAATCAAAGAACCTGCTATCACAGCTTGACCTACCTGCATATAATAAAAGAAAAAATGGGAAGCCTCACTCAAAAAAGGGACTAAAGAAGGGCTGCAAACCAAAAAATAAAAAAATCCCTGAAGAAACTGACACATCAGAAGAGGGTGTAGACATGAAAGAATTGTGTGATGACGATGAGCTGGATAACCTTCCTGGCAAAGAAGATCAGTCCATCGGTGTACCTGCGAGGAGTTGGGAAGAATGGTACAGATGTACCATGTGTGGAATTTGGATTCACGCCCTTTGCAGTGCAGCTGATTCTGCAGAAGGATTTGAATGTGATGAATGTATTAAAAATCACTAACCGCTTTTAAACCCCATTGTAAAAAATTACTTTTCTTTCCTGTGTGTAAAATAAATTAAATAAAGTTCTACGGTGTTCTAAAGTTGTATTTTAACTAAACCCAACAGTAACCTACCATGTATATATCATAAAAAGTTTGTCACCATTAATTTAAAAAACCAATTTGTCAATTTAAATTACATGGGAAACTACCTACTGCCATTACCCCAAGGGGTCGGGGAATACCGGTAGACGTAAGGGTGTAGTAATTTTTTTTTCTATTTCTTCCTAATTAGCTATGAGTTTCAAACTTTAGCATGAAATAGTAGAATATATATATATTATATAATTGAGTGAATGCATTATTTCGAACCATTAAAGTAAATTTTTTATAATAAAAAATAGCTTAACCTACCGGCATTCCCCCCTTCTCCCCTAATCATTGAGTTTTTATCTTTTATTTGGTTATATTGCCATTAGGTCGATTGGGGTCGACTTGACATTAGCCACTGACAGAAAATCTGTCACGATTTATAAAAACGGCTAAACAAAAATACCACCCATAACCACCGTGTTACGATGCAGTAGAATGGAATGTATATTGTCCCTATTTAAATTATTATGAAAAAAATCTCCTGCCTTTACCTGTCTTTTTGTCTGCAGCACCTAAATATGTAAATTTGTCGCACGGCTTCAGTAACGCCATTTTACGGGAAAGCGGCTAGTATGCTAATACAGAGGGTTGGCCGGTTATTGTTGTCATTGTTTCACCAACCTATTCATCGGAAAGGGTTATTTCCATCGCTCACTCACCAAATTATGACTAATTTCAATACCTTTTCAATGTTGTACTACCCATAGGTCACTTGTTTTGACGAAATTGAACCTCCGCGGGGGTTTCTACCTTCATTAGCACCTACTTATAATAACTACGGGGTGATTGTTTTCCTCTTTCTTCAACTTTTACCATTTTGGATACTCATCACCTACCGGCAACTAGAAGACAATGGCGATTGATCAAATGTTCACAGAAACTTACGCGCATTTGGTGGGTGGAAAACAACTACTGAACAGTTAAAGTTCACTCGGAAAGAAAAAGTTACCATGGTCGGAGCCAAATGGGTTTTCTCATAATTGATTATTACCCTCGTAATGGACTACCATGTTATCAAGCTACTGGTGCGTGCGGGGTACATTGAGTCTCAACCCCACTCGAACACTTTTTATCGTGTTTTGATGGTAAATGTAGCCAAAGAAGTACGAAGTGAAGACGTGAACATTGAGATCGAGCTGGAAAGAAAAAGAATAGGCGAAAACTTCCCACGTCAACTCTCTCCGGAGGAGTAATGACATCCCGACATGCTCCTGTCATGACCCCCGGCTCCATCATGCATGAATGGGAGACGTATTCGGACAAGGAAATTTCCCGTCCGCTCAAAAAAATGAAGAAAATTGGAGTCTCCAAACTCCCATCACATCAAGGCCGTATCGCAACTTTGTATCAACCTCGAAGCTTTCCCCGTCCGAGTCCGACATAACATGCCCGCGGCGCCGGCGATGGGAATTGGAAGAGAGGAGGCTCAGTAAGTGGCCGGAATGAGATGAAGGCCCGCGACGGTGATCCCCGGGTGGAAAGGAGAGAGAAGGGGCCCGTAGTCCCTTTATCTCTACCCGCACATCTGGAGAGAGAGAGCGGAAAAACGCCCGGGGATTAAAGTCAGTTCCATCCTTGAGCCGTCGCGTCACACGACCCTGCGTTTCCACCTTGGCTCTACGTCTTCATAATACCCTGGAAACCATCTCAATAGTGTGTGGCGGGTGGTGAGGTATCACCAACATGCACTGTAATGTACCCTGGCGAAGTTAATGCATGTAGGTAGATTTGTTTTTTTGTTGGGTGCGTCGACGAATTGGTCATTTTGCGCTACTACACGTAAGAGTAACAGAACTCTGAAATAAAATTAAATGGTTGAAACAATACCTAGGACAAAGTGAAAATATATTTATATCCTAAAATACTATCATAGTGTGCGGAGGAGAGGAGCTAAATGTAGAAATCATCCTAAAAGGAGAGAAATTAGAGCAAGTAGATTCCTTCACCTATCTCGAAAATACCATCACGTGGGACGGAAGAAGCACAATGGACATCAAGCGAAGAATAGCCTAAGCTTATAAAACTTTCTTGGGAAAAAGACAACTTTGGTCCTCAAAGAATATAGGCCTACAAAACAGGTAACAGTAAGCGAAAACATTCGTGTCGAGCGTAGCAATCTATGGATCGGAAGTATGGGCCATTGGAAAAGGTGATCAGAAGAGACTAGAAGCCTTCGAAACGTGGTACTGTAGGAGGATGCTGAAGATAAAACGGACGGAAAAATAAGAAATATTGGAGAGTACTCTTTATCGGATAACTCCGCCTTTTCATTGCCCACAAAATGATGTCCTACGTCATTTTATATTTCTTTACTTGATCAACAAATGTATGTACCACGTGGAAAGCTTCCAACGGCACCTAAAACCTTTCCTGCAACGCGAGCAGAAAAGAGTAGGAATAAAGTATGTAAAATACAAATAAATCATTCAGATATTCCGCCCAAGTTAATAGCAATTGCAAAGAGCGAACAGATAGCATTGCACTTCTGATCGAAGGACGAAGTTTGAAGTCAATACCCGGAGACTAAAACGTAAGTTTTCTTAGGTGCTGGTAAAAGTTAGGTTTTTTTGAAAGCCACAGAAACTCCTCCCGATATTCTACACCATTAGAGCCCTATGCGTCTCAAATATTCCTTTTTTTGGCCTCACTATACGAACCACCCTTCTTTATCCCGCTTAAATTACTTCTGCTTCTAGTTTTGTGAATAGACCGCCAGCTGTTAATTCCAAAATGTAACAATGATTCTATCATTTTGGAAGTCTACCTTATGATCTCTTTCCTACTGGTAGTTTTCCCTAGCGCTTCTTACTGTTCTACTTTCATCCATTCTTGTGATATGATTGTTCCATTCCTGTAGTCTCCACGTCCACTTTTTTATCGGTTGTATCTGTAGCAGTTCTCTAATGTGTACGCTGCGTACTCTATCTCTTAAAATCACCTCACATACCTTCCTCAGTGTTCGCATATTCTCTGTTTCTAGTAGCTGTGCTGTTTTGTTCGTTTTTGCCTGTGTCTCAGCGTCATACATGATATTGGTCTAACAACAGATTTACATACTCTTCTCCTTATTTCCCTGTTTAAATATTTGTTTTTCTAAGTGATTCTGTCCAGCGCACCCGATATATAAGTAACTTTAAATTCTTGATGTTTATCTGAATTATCTGATATAGCCCTTTTTGTGACTTCCACAATTTATTTAAAACCAACAACCGCTTTCGGCTGACACACCATCTTCATGCCGTCCTTCCACCAAGTGAAAGCTTCTAGTTTCCATATACTGATATAGTCCACTAAAGATCATTTATCCTATAGAAACTAACTGTAAAAGAGTGTGTTTCGCATTACATGAATGCATACATATCCAAGACTAATATAGTAAGCATCCGAGACATACTGTTTCCATTACGAGGTGTTTATCAGTTCGTGCAGAGTGCTCAATACAACACGACCATGATGCCACAGCGCTGTGCAGCATACGAGGAACAAGCCCGTGACGGGAGGGGGAGGATACTCTTGTGGCGATACGCTACACTCCCTACGTGACGAAGACTTTTAAGCCGGAATAAAATAATGGAGAAGAGGAAAAAGGGAGGTGTAAAAAAAAACGGAACGAGGGAAATTCTGACGAGGATTTAGGGATAGGATTTCGCCGCTGTTTTCGCTTCGGAGCTTTGGAGTACGGCATACGGACGGCGGGAGAGGTTTGCAGAGGATGAGCCGCATGAGATACGTGCAGTGTGTAGGCGGGTGGGATCGAGGGGAGAGATAGGGGAGCAGGACAGAGAGAGAGGAGAGAGAAAGAGACAAGGGTGGCTTCGGGGATGTGGGATCCGAGGGGAGAATAGAGTAGAAGGACGCGGAAAAAAGGATTTTCTTGTACACGTTCTCGGTCACCGAGCTGTCTCCTCCGCTTGTCTTCCCCCGCCCCGCCCCGGCACACACCGCGAGACTGAAGAGGAACGGCATCCGTTCCGGCCCTCACCGATACGGCTAGGGTGGGATTTCTCCCTTTACCCGCGAAAAGAGATCAATAACCGTTCGTAAATCCCGGGGAATAAATGATGGTTTCACTCCCGGGTGAGGAATAAAAAAAAGAAAATAAAAAAAACTGGTCGCATGCCAAGATCGAAAGCCGTTCGGAAGAATTTGAAGTCCGGACCCACGGCGCGCTACGACGGCTAAAGTGAAGTCAGTTGTTGCGGTATTTTACCCCGCTTCCGTTGACAAATTAGTCCAAAAAGTTCTGCCCGTACTCGTAGACGTTTTCCACGCCGACGTTATTCCAATGCTATTAATCGAGCACTCTGATGTGACAGCTGCAGCTAACCGCGCAGTAAATAGTACACGTCGACCCAAATGAACCAACATGCAGCAAGAGATATTTGAGTGATAGAAAATTAGTTTTAAACTTCTTGGTGTGTGAAACTCGGAGACGAAAGCTAGAACTGGAGCTACAAAAAATAATCACACATGCTATAATTTACATTGTCACTGTAATTAATTTTGTACTGTCACTGAAATTAATTTTGTACTGCCACTGTGATTGAGATATATTCGTTTACGGTTAGAAGATTAGTCGATTAATGAGGGATAAATTTATGTAGAACCCGTGGCAGGTACATCAACCATATATAATCCCCAAAACATACACACTAAACGGGTTGTAAAGGAGGTAACTGTCGAAGATTTCCATTTTGGGGGGCCAGGTTAGAATCTAGGAATTGGTGTAATTTTTTCATTTCTCTAAATAAATTCTTATGACATGGAAATAAAATAATACTAAATAGTTAAAATTCAAATACTATGATCCGCAGGTAGAGTGGGAGGAGATTAAATTGCAGTCTCTTTGGTGCCCATCACTAAGGAGTAATACCACGGCTCTCTTCGCCCTCCTTCAATTACTCTTGAAAATCCGCATTTTGACAGTACCGTAAACTAGACGCGGAGTTACTTTAACAGCGTATACTTTGGAGGTAGTGCACCAAAGTGCTTCTAAAGAAAAAATGGCGCCACGACCCTGGTTTCAACGAGATGTCGTCATCATTAGGTGTTTTTTGGGGCGGAAAATCTCTCTCTGTGATAATATAATAATCTCATTCTTTACAACAGGTAGAAGGGCGAGAAAAGGCATGGTTTTAAGGAGGATAGTGATTGGAAATAGGAAGGGTGAGACTTTAGAGTGCTATGGATTGGGTGATTAAGTATAGGTGAGGGTAGAGGTGGGTGAATCGGAAGATTTTTGAACGGAGAATGGGAAAGGGAAATATATCTTCTAATATATAAAAATGAATATTTGTTTGTCATCTATGTGTTCCATTACCATTCATCAGATTACGAAGGAACTTCGTTGAGTTGTTTTGCGTGCGTCCGCAAAGGTTACTGAATTATTAAATTCAAATACAATAGGTGGAGCGCGAGTCGTTTAAACACATGAGTGTCAGCATACGAGCTTCACAAACAAGCGAGGAACGACAAGCAAGCAGCGAAGCAGATCGTTTACGAGTAGCTCAATCACATGCACCAGAATCATAACAGTAAGGCATAATTTGCGTTAAAAGGTACGTAATTTATTTGTATGTAAAATAATATTTGGTACAGAGGTTTCTTTTTTGCTTTTTTTTATTCTTGCATTCGATTTTTGTATACGCTTCGCCTTTTCCTAAAATTGTGTTTTTAAGCTCGAAAATTTTAAATTTTAGCACTACTTCAACAACAGAATATTTTCTTTACTTGGGCTGGGAATGGAAACTCATACCATCATTTGTGCAATACAAATTCCTGTGTAGGTACGAGGAATTACTCGGACTTGGTCTCAAATTTGTTTGTGTCTGTTTTGTATGTGTGCCTACTTAGAAAGAAAAAGAGGTACTGCAAATCATGCCGGTCACAGCTTGTTAGTAATTAATTTGTTCAAAATTGAGCTAATATTTGTCAACTATGGCGTATCACAAAGATTTTGAAGAGAGAGTTTTATTTATTCGAACACGCTCAGTCCAATTATAGCGCTGGCAACATGTACACGAGGACTTAACCCTTTGTTGCAATTTGTACACGAGGACTTAACCCTTTGTTGCAATTTGTACACGAGGACCTTTGTTCCAACAAAACCCTTTAAATTTTCAGTTAAAAACTCCTAATCTTGTATTCATACATCGAGCCATCCAGAACCGAAAAAAATTTTCGCCTCATAAAGTTGGGAATGATCGATTGCCGGAAATAACAGCATTAATCTTCCCTAATCGGTTTGTACAGAGCCCTACAGCTTTAAGCCCGATCAGGAAATGTTTCGTGGGTATTGATACTTATAAAAGCTTGAACGTATATACCATCGCTAAGCCGAGCTCGTATGCGTTCAAATCCGACCAGTCTTAGGATATTCCTCGGACGAACAAAATATACTGACGGCGGAATACGAACGTGAGATAAATTTTAACGACCAACTAACGATCCAAACTGGATAAATAAAATTCGTAAACACAGTGGCGAAGATACAAATTTTTCATGGGAAAACGATCGACTTATTAACAGATATAGCCCAATTCAAAGGAAAATTGAGATTTTTGCACCAAACTGTAGTGAGATATGAGCGTAGTCACGTTCATCCAAAATATACAGCAAACGATATTGCTGCTATTGGAATGCAAGTGCTCCAATTGCTCACATCTGTGGATACATTGAGTTTGATTCCGAAAAACGACACGTGAAAAATATTTATTGTCGGTCACCCATGACGTAAAGGCACAATATCTCATGGTGAAGGGAAGGCAAAATTGCATTTATCGACCCCATACCCATACACATAAACAGCACATACATTCTCACTCGGTTAAAAATCTAATATAAAAAGTAAAATGCTTTACGGACGCCTAAAGATAAACATATATGCAATATTTTAATGCGTAAATAAAAAGAATATGGTAACTTTATATCATCGGGAGGGGGATATTATCACGATGATATTTTTGCGAAAGGTTTGAATGCGAAAGATTTAAAATAATCCTTGTAGTTTCAAAATATATACATCATTCAACTATAGATAGAGCGCATATGATGCACCTTATTGGTTATGGTCTTTAAGTTCCCATGTCTCTGTTTTATCACGTTTGATGAAGCAATTGTATTTATGAGCAAAATGTGAGTATATAAAAATAATTTCAATTCACCACAACATAGGTGACGCCTAAGGTTTCATTTCGAAGCAAAATCATCAGGAGAGACAATCACAGTCGTGAGGAGTAAACATAAAAGGTGGAAATATCAGCATTATATTTTTATTTTTTTGAAGGATAAACATTTCGACAAAATGAAGCTTTTAACTGCCATTTAAGTTTCATATTTTTATTTAATACCGTTGAGAACTTGTTCAAACCACACGATATTTAATCCCCGCTAATTTTTGTTGGATTTAAGTTTACACCAACTGCTCTAACAGGAAACTTCAAACAATCGCCACAAAGTACTAGATTGCCGCCGGAAATGTCCACTCCTGCTAAGTCATGTCATCGTTTCCCATTCTGGAGGAAATGATCGTGCGAGGCGAAGACACACGACCGACCGAAGCTGTGTCTTCCCCCAAAAGTATCCTCGGACTTTTAATTCAGATAATATTCAATCAATAACACACATTTCGCCTGTTAAGTCTCTTTCTGGGCAAAACATCAATCCCCCGCAATTGGCTACAATACTCTTTCTAATGCATTACTAGGAAGTCAGGAAAGTAGAAGAAAATAGGTTGAAAACACTGCAGTCTGTAGTCACCGCAATACATGTACGGGATTATGTATCTCACGCTGTTTATGAAACATATTCAACCGAAAAATATTACACAAAGGGGCCTTGAACCAATGAAGCCCATTAGTACAATATAACTGGTAATGCTTTGACGTGCTTGGCTACTAGGCGAGGAACAGTGATGCAAAGTATCTGAACGGGGCGAAATATAATGTGTAGTTAGAATTTTCTTGAGAACCCGGACCTATGGGAGGGAAAGCCGAGATACTTTTCTTGCATTTGCAGCCTCGTTTCAGAAAATGTATGTGACGTCCGCGTCCTAAACCTCAATCTTGCGATGTCTCCTAGTATAGCACAGTAAGAACAGGGGATTAGGGGAAAGTTTTCAAACTTCTGGGGATGTATTTTACGTCGTAAGGAAAAACTTATCCAAAATATTACAATTTATTTTACTCCCTACAATCATCGGATGTTTCAAAAAGCACCATATCTCTCCGTTTCACTATACCCATCACAAAGGTATTTATCGTAAGTCGGTTTTATTTTTTCTTCTCTCAGATTAAAGGGCCTGGAAGAGATTTGGCCTCGGGTGAGCGAGTGAAGGGATGATCTCGACGCGCTCGCTGCCTCCCATGAGGCTTTGCGAAGCAAGACATATGAAGCTCGCGCGAGCGTACTTGGCGGGAGCCCCGTTCGTATCACCCGCGGAGGTTTATAGGCTAGGCTTAGTATTGATGGACATTCGACCCGTTTTATTATCGCGCTCAGGGCCAGGAACGGCTAACGGCGGACGGGTGACTCAATAGAGAGAGAGAGCTAGGAGTGGACGATGAGCGAGAGGAAGAGATAAAATAGTGGAACTAAAGTTGGAAGAGGTTTAAACATAAGAGAGAGGCAACTATATGTTGTCTCATAACAGGAATGGTGTCTGACATTAATTTCACGACAATGATTCGTTGTTATAACTTATCGAATGATCACGTGAAAAGTAGCACAATGAGGAAATGATATAATAAAAACACCAATGCTTGTAAGATGAATACGGACATTGGCAAGCTTCGTAGAATTTATATTGGGTAGATAGGATGAGCCCTAATGGAAATGTTTTATTTTATTTTATAAAACAACATATAAATAATTTCAATGCTAATGTTAACTTTGATTTTATATTTGTTTCATACGTTTAAAATTGTGAAAATATAATTTTGTCTCTATTTATTAATTTATTTCTATTTTTGCAAAATTTATAGTTGATTTGTGTTAATTCCATTGTTGGTCGTTTGGAGTTGTTATTTACTTTGTTACTGCTAGAGCATTCAGCTTAATGGTACGCAAATTTTCGTTTCCTCAATGTCGTACTAATATGTATGTATACCAATGTATAATGACCCGATGTATGTCTCCTTGTTTTGTGTTAAAAAGCCCTGAAGATGCCAAAATATTTGGCGGAACATTGGCTAGGAGTTGAGTATATTAATGAACATATATTCAAGAATATTATAATTATCAATATTTTATTGGTAGAGAAAGTTATATAAGTTATATATAAGTTATATAAAGAAAGTAAATACGGAACAATAAGTAGGAAAACAATCGTGAATAAAATGAAAAATAGGTAAGAAATCGGATTTAACTTTCGCGGGAAAACTTAAGAAAATCGAAATAATAGACAAACTTGACTGCCTGGGTTTCAATTCTTCAGTTAATCATTAGGAGGTTAAAAAACGTATGAATTACATCTTCCATTCATACCATAAGTAGAAAGTAAAGACAGTTGGAAAGAGGAAGAAATGAAATAGGCGGATGATAAGCAGCGAGGAAAATTTTGAGCTCACATCAGCCGAGGGAACAGGGAAATTTTCGGGGAACGGACACCCATATCGGGTGTAAACTTCAGGGGTGTTAGTATTTTTAAAAGTTTTAAGCAGTGCTACCACACTGGGCTCAAGTCGGTCATCGGTAAAACAAAACACGTTGACTTTAAAACTTCAGTGATCACTAGTTGAAACGCTTCCCAATGTAGTCTAAACATGATTCTTTTTTGTTGCAATAACGTTCCTATGTCATGCTAAGCTGAGCTAAAAATCGTTTAGTCAGCCTCTATTATGCACCATCAGTTTTTAGAGGCTATATTATTAATCCTAATGATAATCATTTATAACAATATTTTTACAAATAAATTTGGAGTGAATAAATTCAAAAAATATTTTTTTTTAATTCCCGTGGTTTACGATAGTCTCCTTACCTAAATAAGTTTAGTGATGAAATACCATAAAGGCGTAGGATGCAATGTTCAACTCTTATAAGATTGCGACGCAAAAGCAGAGCAGCGCTAACAAAAGGAAACGAGTACTAGACGTGGATTCGTCTTTAAGATTGATCAGAAGATGGGGTGCCGCAGTGGGCCAAAATCGGAAAAAGCAAGCCAAAAATCAAATGTTGAACTTTTTTTTTGAGATTTTGTCGATAGTTTTTTTTATTGTTGCTCTTTATGTCTTCAATAAGTTGCATCCCTCAGTGGCTCCGTTCTGCCCTCTGTTAAGCGACAGCAATCAGGCAAAAGTCAGAGAAAAAGGGCAGTCAGCGGCGACGGCATTAGGTAGTTAAAATATGTGTCATTGGGCTAAAGCTTCGGGTAATGGATTATAATTTTACAATATATTTCGATATTAAACACATCCTCAACATATAATAAATTTAACTTTTATGATTATATTTCCATCGTTTAGCACATTAACATTAGCCTTTAACTTATATTGTATTTTTTACATAAGTTAGATATAAGGTGAGAAAAATGTTGATAGATACGGTTGAACTAATGTCAAAAAGAGCAAAGTACGTAAATTATATTTTGGATTGGCGTTTTGAGCACCTTTACGCAGCTTCTGATTTTTGGCCAGCTTTTCCCGATTTGGGCCCACTGTGTGTCGGGACAAAAGTAACAATGTAACATTTCCAGGTTGATCAAGTCCGACCACAAAATTTCCTGATTTGAAACGTGATACAAATTAACGTGGTATCAATTGAATGGGTATGTGAATATGATGCATAGCCCAGGCCCGAGCTGAGAAAGGCGTACATGGTGAAATGGTGTATTCAAAGAAGAGTGGACAACAAACGAGGAAACTGTGTGAAAACGTTCGTGTGGAGTGTGGCACCCTATTTATCGGAAGCACGACTATTGGAAAAATTGACCAGAATAGACTAGATGCCTTCGAAACCTGGTGAATGATGAGGATGCAAGATAAAATGGACGGAAAAATACGAAATGATGAAGTGTACAGAGGAGTTGAAGAGGAAACGACCATATGGAACACCATAGAGAAAAGAAGGACCACATGGATTGGACACAGCCTGAGACACATTTCCTTTGTGAAGAACATAATCGAAGGTATATAGAGGGAAAAGTTCCCGGAGGAAGACCCAGGAATACGTTCATGGACCAAATAAAGAGGAAGGTAAATAGAAAATACTACCTAGAAGCAAGGGACTTAGCATCAGATAGGAAAGGGTGGAGGGTACAGTCAACCGATCTATGGATTGAACGACCAATGATGATGATGATGAATATGATTCACTTTCGTTTCGCGTCGCACCCGCGCGAGGTAAGGGATGGGGCCAGCGGCGTAGTGTAGCCATGTTGAGTGAATGCGAAAATATTTGCGAGACACATCACGCGACTGCTATATGTTAGTGTACTGATTGTGGTTCCATGTGATAATTTTCGTCGGTGGTTGACTAAATACATTGACTGTTGATGAATAAAATACACGCATACCATCACGCCATTTCCTTTCAGGATAGGGAAAGCTGGATACATTTTTATAATTTCCACCATAATTCCCTATCCTTGGAAACCACCTTGGCTTCCCGTCTGAAGTTAAAAAAAATAAGCAATGAAAATTCTCTCTGATGCGGAACGGGTGAGATTGCTTTAGGACCATTGGAAATTCAACACCTTAGGCACTAAGGCACACCTTAGGAACGGCGGTGCAAGGAAAGTGAGAGCCGCTAAATATTACGGCAACGTTCCTGACAGAAAAATTCAACCTTTTCTAACTTTTTAATTAAAGAATTCACATATAATTTACGCGCGCTAATACAGACTCGAAGGCTCCACGCTAGGCTCCAATCGCTTCATAAAATTAGTAAATGCGAGTAAATAAATAAATTATTTCGCTAAATAAACATTTATTAAGTTTCAGTTGTACGTTTTTGAAAATATAAAAGAGAAAATCGATAAAAATTGGCTTTATATAATGCAATGTAATATCGGGAAATATACAGTAACTTTATTATTATGTAGTAGCAGGTATTATTTAGTAATGTAATATCAGTCGGTTCGAAAGCGTATTTTGAATACTCTTAAATTTTATCCATACATACCTCACAGCAACGTTCCCGGCAGAGAAAAAGTCAACTTTTTAAAACTTTTTAACTAAAGTATTCATTTATTATCTACGCGCGCCAATACAGAAACGAAAGCTCCACGCTAGCCTCCAATTGCTTAATAAAATTAGCTAATGTGAGTTTTAGCATGACAGGATGATTTTTTTACCCTAAACTAGAGTGAAACCTGCAATAATCAGCCACCAATGGACCCATGAAATAATGGCCGCCTAAGAAGAGGACCTCCGAAGGTAGGGAAAATTTAAATAGCTTCAATTATTTTAATTCCGAATATAATTGGCCCCTTAGAGAGGTGACCGCTTAACCCTAGAGTGGTGACGCCCAGTCTCTCAGACCGACAAATTTATCTTTCTGGTGACGGATGCGAAGTACGAAATTTTGCAGATCATGCTCTTCAGTAGCTTCATGTTTTATGCTGCCCTTCCGATAGACGAACCATAAATTCGCGTAAGCATATCGCTATTCTATAGCTGATTTCGGTCCCACAGGCCGTGCGTCACCACTCGTTTCTTCAAATACCACCTATTTTGTTATATCATGTAAAAGGTGATACGCTCAAAATGTGGATAAGTAGTTAATGGCATATTATGGCAATGAATTCCTTTATTACACGACAATACCTTGAATTGCTATTTGGTTCTAATGAATAAAAACAATGCCCTAGTGTATCCACTTCATGGCATCATCTAGATTGAATAAAAGCTTTAGTATCTTAAAGCTGTAGCACCATTAGTAACTGCAAAAAAAGCAGGCACGGGCACCATTAGCATACAGTTCAACTCAGCTCTCTCTCACTCCTCTTCTCCTAATCACCTTCCCTTTAATGGCTGATGCACTATCCAACCTTTTAGCCATTACACCTATTTCATGATTAATTTTTTGTACTGCAACGTCTATATGGAGAAGAGAGAGCTGATATTACAATGGATACCATTTTATATGAAAACAGTTTAATTTACTCGGAATTCGGTATTATTTCCTATAAGCAGCCTTATTTATTTTACCTTTCGTTAAAGAACGTCCAGTTCAAATCCTGATTTTCAGCGGAATACATTCGATGGGAAAGTAATACTTCAATGAGATGATAAAGTATCGGCAGTAAATTTTTCATTATTGCATAGTTATTGCTCATGCATAATTTTAGGTGACTTTATTCATAAGATAATTAAAACGGTTATTAACTGGAGTTAGGTATTCAAAAAATTAAATTAAATATCACAGCCAGCTTAATGATCTCCGATGATTACTGATTTTTAAAGCTTTTGGTCTAGGTACTAAATTTCACTGCTACGATTATAATCAGCGTTTCCCGTACTAGTCACTCTTCAAACAAGCGTAAAAGCAATAACCAATTATAAAATAAGGTAACTTGGGTACGTAATACGTCAATTAAATGCCAAAATTGATTGCCTAGCGGTTATGCGAACAGCTAATGACAAAAAAGAACACGCAACATAAATATAAATTAATGAGGAAGATAGACGAACTAATGGATAATAAATTTCTCGTCAGCATGGCAATTTATATGGCTTCATCTCATTAAAGGGTTGTGTGCATAATATCATTCTTTCAACATGGTCAAAATTCCTCTTAATTTCGGAAATAAAATGTGATAATCCTCATTTTATGGCAGCGGGCATACCCGGACAAGTTAACCATTTTTCAGCTACCTGTATCCCGTTTCTGCCAGCAAAAACTCCGTTGACGATGGGCAATTTGTAATTTGAGCTTCGTCATATGGTTGATGTTAATCTCATTAAATAAAATAAAGACACTAATAAAGTAAATGTTCACAAAAATTCCAAAAAGTTGTGAATTGAAAGGGTAATAGCGATGGAAATTTAGCAACATATAATAAGCGATAATCTTTTCTACAAAATAACGCGATATCATTGTAAAATTAAATATTATCTGTGAAAATATTTTTGCAACGTCTAGATTCGGGTACGATACTTTCAAAACCTGTAAAAATTTGTTTGTTGATTATATGCAGGAACAAAGTTTACAGTTATAATAAGCTGTCCTGGCGTTACTTTCACCATCTGGTATTTGGTCTTCCGAATAATCTCTTTCCTGTTGGATTTATATTCCATTGCCTTCATTGGAATAATCTCTCTTGGAATCCACATTACATGTCATTTCAATTTTGATTTGTATTTTTCAGTATTTTTGGCGTTGGATTGAGTACCTAGCTCTTCCCTTGAGACTATATTCCTCAGTCATCTGCTTTAGCACAGGTATTCACTGCTCCGAGGAATTCCATTTCTGATGTTTCTATTAGTTGAGCGTCTTTTTGCCACGTTATGATCCACTAAGAAATGTCGTAACGGCCAGTACTACATGAAAATTTGTTTGAGTTTCCTTTTTTTTATTTTACCTTTTAAAAATCTTCTCATTTCTTCACGCATTCTGATGAAAAGGTCAATTTTCCGTTATACCTTTGTCTAAAATAGATGTTATGTCACCAAATAAGTGTTATAATAGTGACGACAGTGCAAGATTGACATATTTGGAGATATTTGGAGACACTTTCTTTCATTATTGAATGAGTTTCCTTAGAATGGTATTGCCTTTATTTGAGTTATCAAGATACATAATTAGATACCACCTTTTACTCAGATGTTGTAGTTGCTACAGCACTTTAACAAATTTTCTCTTATATCATGAATTCATCAATTACCAGGCCATCGGCGAATGGGATTGCGTCTAGGTACTCCGAGGTTCCTAATTTTAAGATGAGGTTTTGTGAGGACTTTCGTCTTTAAAAACTCATCTATATGAAGATTAGTCAATGTTGGCGACTCTGCATTCTTGTCCCAAAACCTCTTGATTATGAGAATTTCAGCTGATATTCTTTCCCAATATCAATTACAATGTATTCTATAATCTAGTTTTTTTAACCCTAGGGGCCTCTTTTACTGTCGTCACTTTTATAGACAGTTTAGGAAATATTTATTATTAAAAATAACTTTTACACACCACAGATCGATTTATTACACAATCCGGATTTCGATGTCTGGCATCATCTTCAGGTGCTCAATGACAGAGATACCAGTTGTCTATTCTCTATTTATCAAGGCATTTTTTTAACTTTTGGCTGTCTAAAAATAGATCTTTCAGATGGGAAAACCTACACAATACGACACGCCAAGAAAATGCGAGGATAAATATTTTCAATGAAATAAAAACTAATAAAATGATTAAAAGCAGTCCATAATAAAACATTCGTTAAAGACCGTAAAGACTTTTCTGTAAGACGAAATGAAATTGTCTTTTGCAACGCCCAAAAATCTGGAAAAACGAACTGTTTCGGGCCCAAAGATAACAAAATTAAAGATTATCACACAGGTAATTCACATGCGTTTCGGTTCTCACCGCAGGATTACAACTTCCGTCCCCGGTCTGCAAGCTTTACGCTTATACCCAGGGACTTGGAAGAGGTGGAAAGAAGGGACGGGTAGGGAAGGTTAGCGGAACCGCAGCCCCTTCGAGGCCGACACCAATGAGGCGGATAGAGGTCAAAAGGACCTCTATTGGGCCTCCGCCTCCCCGAAGTGCTCGTATTAGTTTGGTTACCCCAAATAACAGAAACGAGTTACCGTCGGCTTCGCTTTCGCGAAAAACCTACCACACATCTCTGCGAACCGAGAGAGCCCGTTGCCCAAATATTTGGGATGGGGTTCTGGCTCACTTTATGGGTTGACGCCGTGTGGTATGCCGGAGTACGTCCTCAATGCGG
Source organism: Ceriagrion tenellum (assembly GCA_963169105.1). NCBI lineage: Eukaryota > Metazoa > Arthropoda > Insecta > Odonata > Coenagrionidae > Ceriagrion > Ceriagrion tenellum. Next base: position 63,439,592 of record OY720640.1, on the reverse strand, counting down.
GGATCACCGGACCCGGACATGGAGGGTCAAATCGGACCAATTCAGGTCAAAGTGTGAGTACATCCCACCTCTCAGTAGTCCTCGTCAACCCATACAGGTAATTCACACTATTCACACTAACTACTATTACTACTACTACTATTCTACTAACAGGTAATTCACAGTTTATCACGGCGTCAAGGTTGAATGGCTAACCTGTATTTTGCGAGGGCTTTATCCGGCGGCCAACAAGTTCTACTATTTTGATGGCCGTCTCAGCAGGAGGATAGATTATACGGGTAGCTATTCAAGAATGGACATTTACTTGCCAGGCCTCTCGATAAGCTCCTCGTATAACGCTGTGTAACTGTTGACTGGTTGCTAATCCAGCACTCCGCCATGGCCTTGCTCGACAGTTGGCCCATTCAAGAGAACGCTTAACTTGAAGCCATTTGCAAAAACCGAGAGAACCAGTTCGCTAGACCCTCAACATCGCTCTATTTCACGTGAATCCTACAGCAGCACTAAACCAGAGGTTCTTAACAAGCTCCTCTTCGAGGAAATTTAAGGTGTTCGGTCAACTGGTCAGCAAAATTCGATGTTATAAAGATAGTGTAAAACTGTAATTACTTTGACTTTTAAAGCTCTCTTAATAGACACCCTCGTGGAATAAAATAAGTTGCACTAATCGAGCATCTTATTTTTGTTCAGTGAAGCATACTTCTTTACCTTAGTACTACAAATAAAAGTTATCTTAAAATGTAAACCACAAATTAATTCACATATTGAAGTTCAATATTAGGTCTAATGCAATCAAATTTGTAACACACAACAGAAATATTTCAATTAAATCTATATGTACCATCTCAGATAAAATTAAATATATAATGCACTCTAATTGACAAAGCGTTTATGACTTCTACAATTTATACATAAATTACCGACCAGTTTCGGCATTCAAGCCATCATAAACTGTAATACGCACTAAAAAACACTAATCAACTTCGACCACGTAATGGTCTGATAATGGCTTGACAATCGAAACCGGTCGGCAATTAGTAAATAAACTGTGGAAGTCACAAACGTTTTGACGATCATTATACCTTCATTCCACCAAGGTAAAAGCTGCGCTTTCCAATTTCATGAGATTCATTATTTTATAGAGGATCAGGTAAAGGTATATCTAAATGTAAGTCCTCAAAAATCGTCAATCGTCTTTATGTATACAGGGCCGTATGTATCAACATAATTTCCTACATGTTACCATTAGTCCTTCTCTCATTAATACCGTCCATAAAACCTATTCTTTCTCTTCCATTTCTCACTCACCTGTCATCCTCCCCATATCAAAACATCTGGAAATCATCTTTTGATTCAGACTATCTCGGAAATGGGAAATAACATTCTGAACAATGGCAAAAGGGAGAATTGAGCATAAAAGATTGAGAGTCACTGAACTCAACAATATCCACGGGGGCCATTTGTGGAAAATTCAGAGCACTGAGAAGTGGCTTCCATTACAGGCCATTAATTCCGCGGCGTAATTTGCGTAGAGATGCGCTAGAGTGTAACGAGGCAGTAAACCATGAGGTTATCTTCCATGACGCGCGAGCGATCACGTACAAATACTGTTCTAAAACGCTCCATATCCCAATACGGAGTCCAACCGGCGTGTGATCCTAGTCGCGCCGAAAAGCCATCTTTCTTCAAAGAGCATCGCGTATTGAGGTCAAGCATTAACGCGGAAAACGGGAAATGGCAAATTCACACGGACTCGCGTCCGGGGAACGCAAGTCTTGTGGAGGGTTAAGTGGTAGCTAACTCGACAAGTTATCGCAACATCAGAGTTCACGCTCACATTTGCATAAAACTAGAGGCTTAATTCAAAGACGACAGACTAACGGCCATCCATACCTTCAACGGTGGAATGGGGCTAATTTCAGGAGCTGATAGAAACAAAAGGAAACGAATGGACTGTACTACTTAATTTGAACAACAGCGTCAATACCACAGTTTATATTCATGTATACTACGAAATCACAGATCACAATAACAATTTCAATATCACACGTGCTAATTCGATAAAAGTTCGGAGGTATCCATGATAGGTTATAAGATTCATATTTTATCTCTAACTAGTATTTTTGATAGAGTAAATTGAACGAAATTCTCAAAACACAAAAAACCTAGACTACATGTAGAATTCATGGTTGTGGCCTTCAAAGATTTTTAACGCTATAGAAAATCAAACTTATATGGGATGATCTCGCAACTGTAACGTCCCTAAACGTAAATGAATATGGGTGGTTTAAGTTTTACTGCAAAATCCACCGTCTCATTTGACACCATTTTACAGTAGACTTGTAAGATAACTAGAAACTTACATCAGTCTTATGTGCATTCTCACAGAGTAATTGAATCCATTTATGATTTCACTTCAAAAATAAAATTTCGCAGGAGAATTAAATAGTAATACATATTTTTAAGATATCACGCATTTGCGGATCAAACTAATATTGTAGTACTAACTCTAACATTTCCATCACACAGACAGAGGTACTTCATTAATTTCAGATTTATTGATAATAGTTTATGGTTCCCGGCGTGACTTTGTGGAATTTACTGATCATTTTCAGTGAAAAAGTAACGCTTAGTTTTTCCACATAAATATTAATTCCAATAATATTTTTACATGGGAAAACAAAGCACAAACTTTTCATTCACAATTTATAGAATATACTTTGGCGAACGTTTCTTAGTTTCAACATCGTAATTGCTTGCGATATTGCGGATTTTTCTTACTTTTTGACACCAACATTGCATATGCTTCTATAGTAATCAAAACAAATATTGGAACCTGTGTCTATTTTACATAATAAGTTATGTTTAAATTTTCTAATTAATTTAGTTAACGACCAGTTCAGCACAGGCGAAATCATCAAGTAGAGCCATCTGGTGTACATATCCTTTCATGGCTAACCTAGCCCTTTTTCGGGGTACATATGCGACAAAACAGGTTGCATATTAAATCAACCAAAAAAAATAATGATAGTCTATTAAATGATCAAAACTTTTTATAAAGTTTAGCCAGAAAAACTTATTTGATCTTTATCTATTTCCCAAGAGCTTTTTAAGTTCTAATCTTGAATATTATTTCGAATTTTCAAAAAAAGCTAATAAATGTGCTTCACTCAGAGAGACCAGAGTTATTTTCAGCATGCTTCATGCAATTTTTGCGTCTTAAGTTGGTTTTCCATGTATATCAATAATATTTCTTTAAGGCTGCTATCAATTTTACAAGGTTTCGGATATTTTTCCGATTGCCCAAATCTCCCTGTTTCGTCGCCACACTGTCTAATGATCCAGTCCTTAAGTACACCGCAAGAGGAGAGAGTGCTCCAGTTTGATAACGCTGGAAGCTCGGAGGCAGCAATCGCATAAAAGGGAAGAAGAAGGATTAAGGAAATGGAAGAGGCGTGTAACGGACGAAAATTTGGACCGACGGCGGAGAGGGGAAAACTGCGGGCGAGATAACGGGTTTCACCAGAGAGAGGGTTTCGCAACTCTACCTCCCTCCCTCAGTCTCTATTCGGGAATATCCCTCACACACACACACACACATCCATCGCAGCAAATTGACACCAAGTGGGCGGGGCAGAAGCCACTGGAATCGATCAAACTGGCAGAGCGGTCAGACACAGATCTCGGCTCAACTAAACAGGAAAACAAGTATATTGGTGGTTTTTGGTTTAGAGTATTTCTAAGATAATAGAATAGTTGTTCATTAAAATCTACTACCGATAAGACATTTTTTAAAAGTATTCTACCGGTTAGGGTAGATTTTGCAGAATGTCAGAGAATCTCCTCCGGGTTTTCTACCCTCTCAGGGGCCCATCCCCCTCCAGTATATACATTTTCGCCTCAGCATACGATCTGTCCTTCTTCATCCTGTCCATGAAACCTATTCTCCTTCTTCCCCTCCCCCGCTTGCCCAACATTCTTTCGTCCAACACACTCTTGAGCAACCCATTGCCCTTTATAACACCCTCCACCCATCTACCCTGCCTATCCTGGACTGCATTCAGAAGTTACCTTCCCTCGCCCACCATCTCAAGCACTTCCTCGTTAGTCTTCCTCTCCGTCCACCTAACCTTCTCCATCCTTCTCTACAACTACATCTCAAATTTCTACTGCCTTTACTCATCCTCCTTTCTGAGGGCTCACATTTCTGCCCCGTACAACGCCACACTCCTTATCAAGCTCTTCACCAGCCACTTCTTCACATCCTTTCCCAATGTCCCCGCCATGAGCACCTTGTGTTACTAAACGCCTCCTTAGGTAGCGCTTTTATCTTCCGTATGTCTTTGTTACTATGTCTGTTTTCCTCAAGCGTACTACCTAAGTACTTAAATTACTCAACTTACCAATAAGATACTTAACAAAAAATAAAAATAACACTAAATGGCCGTTAAGTCTTGCCACCTCACGCTGGGAAAGACATGAACTCACCGGGATTTATTCCGCATCAGGCCTCCAGGTCAAGACGGATAGAACACATCCCTTTAGTTTTATGCCGAAGCTGTTTGGCATCCGGTAGAGATACATTGCTGGGAACGTACGAAACACACGAGGGAAGGGGGAGAAAACGCAAGGTCCAAATAGTTTTTATGTGGATCAGGGAGAGATACGCTGAGGAGAACATACGCAAATACACGAAATACTCGAGGCAAGGGAAGGGGTAAACGTGAGGTGCAAAGCGTGATAAGATACTTGCTTTATAAGGCCTTTAGCCAAGGAAGGAGTGACGTAATCTTGACGCCATCATATATGAGAATCAGACTGACAAATATCTCAGAGAAAACAAGTTGCGCAGTAACTAAGGTAGAACTGTTCTTCCACTGCACTGTAAATTGACGGGAAGTGTGAGCAATTCTGTACTTAATCAAAGCACTCAGCACAGTTTACCACATTGCACAGCACTTTTGCAGTACAGTTATTTGAACAGTACACTTCCAGTACTGTAACATATCAGATTTTCAGCACAGTTTACCGTTACAGTTCCTGACTCAAGTACACCACATTTTTAGTTCAGCTCTCTCCGCAGTTCAGACTCTACCGTATACTTCCAGAGGTAACTATCCTGAACAAATCAAACACAATACTGTCCAGTACAACTAGAAGGACTGGAATTGCACTAAATGCTGATTTCAGGACAGTTTAAGCTTATGCACATTACATCCACAGTATCGACTTTTGTCTCTGGGATGCTTATAAATCAATATCATACAAAGACCGAATGTTACTACTTATGAAACAAAAAAGAAATACACTACAACCAATGAAAATCACGCCAAATGCCCAAAATGTAGTCCAAGAGGAGAACGAGCTTCCAGAAATTTAGAAAAAAAATAATTGACGCGATTAAAATGCCCAAAGCCACCATTATGTACTGTGCTTAGATAATAGAATATAAAAACAAATTCTTCATGGCGGAAAAAATACGCCTAATCACCTAAGGAAAACTAAAAAAATATTCTAAAGACAATAATTCTATGAAATATACTCCTTGACAGAAACAGTAAACAGGAAATAATGAATATAAACAATATTTTCACATTAATAAACCATCAACATGAATACTTCGTTCAATTCAGGGTCCAGAAGTTGTTTCAATCGCGGTAATTTTTTTCCAATAATTAGCCATAAATTTTAGCTTAAGTAACCACGTACTGCAGAGGGGACCACCAAAGAATACCAGCAAAGTACATCATTTGATCATGAATAAATTAGTCATTAGATTATAGATCACTTGTCCAGTCCACCAATAACGTTTACCCTCTAATTGGTATGATTCGCCAATATGTGTATAGGTTTGAAACAAGTTTTAGGGTTCGTAAAACAAGACACGAATGTAAAAAATCCATTTTAGACGAAAACTCGAATAATAAACACTAAGTTCGCTAGTAATTTGTAGATATTTCAGACGAAGATAATGTTTTTAATATTTTAAATAGAAATCATGAAGTCTTTAATTATGTACTAATGTAGCACATCACCTTCTCCAAGATTCTATATCTTGGGCTTTTTCCGCATTCAGTTCTTTGATTCAATCTGATAAAGTCGGTAAGATTCGCGAATGATCAGGCATTGGTTAGTGGACCTTAGAAGGGACAGCAAGCTTTGGTAGGTGCTTTAGAAAAACAGTGCGGGATATTCGGAATGAAGATAAATCATAAGAAAACAAAAGTAATGGGGATCTCAAGGACAAAGAAAGATAGGTTTGTGATTAACGTTGGAGGACACAAATTCGAGCAAGTAGAGCATTTTCATTACTTAGGGAATACGCTAGAAGATAACGGGCATAGTAGCTAAGATATGCGGAGGAGAATAGCGCTAGCTAAGGAGGCGTTTGGTAATAGAAGGGAGCTCATGACGGGGACATTATGAAAGGATATAAAGAAGAGGCTGGTGAAGAGCTTGATATGGAGCGTAGAAATGTATGGTGCAGAAACGTGCACCTTCATACAGGAGGACTAGAATAAGCTGCAGGCATCATGGATGTGGATGTGGAGAAGGATTGAGAAAATTAGGTGGACGGAAAGGAAGAGTGACGAGGAAGTGCTTGAGATGGTGGGTGAGGAGAGGAAACTTCTGAATGCAATCCAGGATAGGCAGAGTAGATGGGTGGAGGGTGTTATAAGGGGCGATGGGTTGCTTAAGAGTGTGATAGAGGAAAGGATGATGGGCAAGCAGGGAAGGGGAAGAAAGATAATAGGTTTCATGGACAGGATGACGAAGGGTAGGTCGTAGAGGACCGGGAGATTCTCTGACATTCAGAATTACCCTTCCTTAACCGGTAGAATACTTAAGTAAAAAGTAGATGAATTTTACAACTACACAGTATTACAGGAATGATTAGAAAAAGTTAATTCAATTCTTCATCAAACGCGTACATTATTTCTGAACGTAATGCTTAGGATTACGGCATTAAGGTTGGAGCCTTTAGAGACGGGGAGACTACACGCTAGGCTTAGCTTGCTTGAGAAATTAAGAACTGGTGTGTTTCCGAGCGACACAGAGCATATTATCAAGAGGCCAAACTATATCCCTAGGTCTGACAGAAGCGATAAATGAGAGGGATATATTGCCGATCAGATACGTACAAAAACACGTTCTTATCGCGCGCAATAAGAAACCACAAATAAAAAGTGAGCGCCACCAAACACATTCTCATAATACACGTCACCATTTCACCTCCCAAAACCTAATCCCTAACATCTGTACACGACTGGTATCCTATCCTGTCACACGACAAAGCGTCGGCTTGCAGGGTAGTATGTATATGTCAATAAATGAGTCGTAGGTACTTTTACATTATATTTCCCTTTGATTCCCATGACGGTAAACCATGTAGTATCTGATCCTCTCAAACATGTGCTCACACCTCATTCAAGTTTCGCGGAGGAGAAATTGAAAAAAGAACCTCATGGTTAGAATATTAATTTCAGCGGAATTTTGGATATAGTTTTGGATTTTCGAGTAATTTGGATTTGGAATAGTTGCCTTCGCGCATTCAAAGCCCCATCAACATCATTTCCCGTTTCGAGGACGTGAGACACGGTCAAGCGTGTGTCGAAGAACGTAGTTCGCCCTTGATTGAGGTTTGACGCCGGACGTGATGCGAAATTCAATGCTTGAAAAAGGGATGGGCGACTCCGGTAGCGCAGTTGAAAACCCCAAGCAACGGATCTCCCTCAAACGTCAAACAATGAGAGAGGAACCATGAGCATTCACCGCATATGTACAAGAAGGAATATTATGAGAAGGAGTATAAGGAGATGATAAATGTTCTATACTTGATTGCCATTCTACATACAAATAACGATCACGCGTAGGATTGGCACTCATAATGCAATTATATTACCGCAAACAATGGAAAGAATTCACGTTACTAAGCTGTTATTATACCCTTGAATGAATCAGAGGGTGAATAATAATTTATTTCCCTAATGATAACGTAATGAGGATGAAAATTTACAAATTCAAATTATGGAGGAGTACATCAACTATTCATATAGACAATAAAGTAAGAATCGTAATACGATTGAGGGGGGAAGTCATTGATGACCACTTACACTCAAAGTACAAATAAAGGAAAGCGTTTCTCATGTCGGAAATTCCTAATTTAATAGTTGATACTAAATAATTAAGTCTAAGACATGAAAAATTCAGATAAGACAAAAATAATGTCGGGACAAAGGGAAAAAAAGTATTTCTAAGATAACATTCTTCTATACGCAGCCCTCTCGTTACTCAGACCTCCATTAAGTGCATTATCTCACTTTGAATGCTTAGCAGTCTTTCCACGAGTTTTTGCATGCCCTATTTTCAATGTCGCCATCGCATCTCGGGATAGCTGCGCCAAATTTGTGGATTTGGCGAGCCATGTATCTCCCGTCAACACCAGATGGCGGCCTGATCGTGTCGAGCATACGCGATGAATCGTTTGCTAGTACAATGGACGATTGTTCTGAAACCATCAGCAGCCATTAGACCTGGATTTGTAGGCATAGATTCATTTAAATGGCTCCCATTACTTCGGACACATCTCCAAACTAGTCTGGTTTTGTCCATGCTGACTGGAAGCCAATTGTAGATATGGTACATTTTATCGCTGTATATTACTCGCAGATAGCCTATTACAGCGCACATATCAATTTTATAGATTTTTGGCAATACCTAATACTTAAGAAACTAATAAAAAATGAACAAATTTGCAATACCCATAGTATAATGATTGTATAATTTTATTATATTTGTAAAAGGTACATTTTGTTGAAAGTCAGAGACTCTCCTCCGGTTGTCCACTTTTTCAGGGTTCTACCTACCTTTAGAATTTCACTTTTAGCCGTATTATACGACCTACCCTTCATTATTCCTTCCGTAAAACATATTATCCTTCTTCCCCTTCTCCGCTTGACCAACATCTTTCCCATAATCACAGTCCTGGGCAATCCATTCCCCCTTATTACTTCCTCCAGTCACCTACTCGGCCTATCCCAGAGTTCATTAAGAAGTTCTCTCTTCTCGCCCACCATACTAAGCAACTCCTCGCTTCTCATTCCTCCCGTCCACTATTTTTTTCATCCTTTACTCACCCAAATCTCAAATACCCGAGCACATTCTCGTCCTTCTTTCTGAGGGTCCACGTTTCTGCCCCATACAGCGCAACATTCCATATCAATCTCCTCACCAGCCTCTTATTCACATTCATACCCTAGGTCCTCGTCTTCAGTTTTTCTTCTCTTGTCCTTGCTACTATGCCCATTTTCTTCTAACGTATTGCCTCTGTAATTTAAATACTCTACTTGCTCGAGTTTGCTCCCTCCAACTTTTATGACCAGCCTCCTTTTCTGAGATACTTACGTTATGGCCGTTATTTTCCGGCCCCGGTGAGGGTGGGGTAAAGTCCTCGCCTGCTTAATCCGAGGGTCGCGGGTTCGAGTCCCGCCTAGGAGGATTTTTACCACCCAGGGCATGGATGTGTGTCAAGTTCTGTTGTTCCGGTCCCTGGAAAACCTGATGACAGGCTCAGCAGCCTATTGGGATTCCAGGGACATACGGGTCAACAGAATCGTCCGGCAAGCAAAAAAAATGATTGTATGGAAAGCTTAATACATCTAGCACCATAATCACGTAAAAGAAAAAAAAACCTGTGTACTTGACACAACTTTGTGCAAGGAAATCGCTGGATTACTTCGCTAAGTATTCAATCAAAGAGCAATAACGATCAGTTAATGCCAGGTGACCTACATATAAGGGCCAAGCGCGAGAGACGATGAGCTCAACGGCTTGAAAGCCGCTGCGAGCGACAAGACCGCGCAATTTGCCCGGGTAATTCCAGCTACGGAACGTTAAATAAGATGTGGTTAGTTTGATGACAGGGTTGCCACCTTGTAATGACAAGAGCCCAAAATTTTAAAGGATGTAAGCGCTAATTTCACGATAAACGATTTAAATAAATGCAGTGAACTGCAAGCATCTCAAATCATTGGCTTAATTTTCTAAATCTTAGAGTGTTTTTGTATGCCGTATTAATTTGCTTCAAAATTTTGGTACATGAAAATATAACCATGTCGTGTGTTTCATGCGTTGATAATATGACAAAATTTGTTAACATAGAAAAGTCATTGAATACCTATCATTAATAATCACCTTTGGATACAAAGTCAGACACGATGGGTTGACACAAATCAATGGCGTCTGCATACAACCCTAAAAGCCAACGCAGGTACATCTACACACCACACTTCGAGCCGTCTGATGGGTGTGTGGCAGGGGATGTTGGGACACCAGCCGAGTAAACATGTAAGGGCTATAGTTTTTGGAGGCGAATTGGTAACTTTTATAATGGGAGTGTATATAGTGGAGCTCCATTTTTACTATGGTCGCTTATTGTGAGAGGAAAGAACGTGTGTTTGTACCTATCTGTTGCAATGTATCTCTGTTAGTTTATCGCATCTGTCAGACCTAGAGATGTAGTGAGGCGTCGTGATAATATTCTCTGTGTCGCTCTGAAACACACCAGTTCTGAATAACTAAAGCAACCTAAGCGTAGCGTGTAGCCTCCAAGTATCTAGGGGCTCCCACCTTAATCCCTCTAAAAGTTGTGAAACACTTTATGTTCGCTCGTAGTAGTTTTTAACGAAGCGCTCAGCTTTTCTTTGGGACATGTGGCTATAGGTATTAGGGCAACAGTCATGGAAGGGGAGGGAGTAGGTAGGAGAGGTCAAAGGTGAAGTGTGTTTAGCGATGGCTGACGAGATAGTGCCCCGCAATTTTTTATGTTATCAATAATTACAAGAGGGAAGGAGGAATTTACACCTCTCAGCTCGTCAGAGTATCTCTCTTTTCTTTTGTTACTTATATCAGTACTAAACGCGGTTATATTTATTTATTTATACATATAAGGGTTTTTAGTCCCCCTTTTACAACATTTAACGGTACAAATTTCGCCAAATGCATCATATGGTATCTAGAATGGTTGTTCATGTATTTAGTCCTAGCATGTGGAACATTAAACAGCATAGGATTGGGTTGATTAAAAGTTAAGGTTTTAAAAGAAACTAAATTAAACAAATATTCTGAATCAATTTTATGATTTACTAAATTCTTGAGAAATTTAAGGTGACAGAACTGTCTTCTTTGACTAAGGCCATAAAGCGCACTGTCAAAGTAATAATCTCCACTTCGCACAAAAACTCACCTGAGCTGAAATATTCTATCCTATCAGATATATCTGATCTGAAATATCCTATCTGATCATCTCATCTGAAATATCTGATCATATATGGTAATATAGCGCTCTGTCAAAGTAATAATCTCCACTTTGCACAAACACTCATCTGATCTGAAATCTTCAAGTAATATAATCCTAGCCTGTGGCCTCTGTGTCATAAACGGATGCAAGATGTACCGGCATAGTTTTTCCATCAGCCAAATGTGCAATTTCCATTAGCATCCTGCACATATGGCTGATGGAAAAACTAAGCTGGTACATTTTGCACGGCACAGAGGCCACAAGGTAGGATAATATTACTTGAAAATTTTCAGATCAGATGAGTTTTAGTGCTCATTTCACTGGGAACCATTCGCTAGAATAACCATCGGATCAGTATTTTCAAAATTAGAAGAACAATACACTACCTATACATTCAGCAAGATTTTGGCACGGAAGATACACAAAAAGAGTGTAGAAGTGCTTCAAACATAGAAGTTTTGCCAATTATAAAGAACTTGAAAAGAAAAAAGAAAATGAAAGAAATAAAATGAAATTTACTTCGCAAAAGCCGCAATGAGAAATGGTAAAGTCTATGAAACTTATCACAGTTGTATCACTCTATTGATGGCCACCGGAATATATTCTTCGATAACCAATCTAGAGAAGTTGGATAAATTTATTTTAGAACTAAAAGGTAAGTTGATGATTCTGTAACACTACTTTTCGCACTCCACATCCAAAAACCCTGTTTCCTCTTTCTCTCTGCTTGTTTATCACCGCCATCTCCTTCGCCGTTCCCCATCGTTGGGATTATTTCTTTATTTATGCTTGGAGTAAGATTTTAAAAATCCTCGTTTTAATATTTAAAATTTTAAATAACTTAATAATTTATTACGTAGTTTATCATCATCCAAGGAAATTGCAAGTATTTTCCTTTTAATAATATGCCTTAGGATACGCATAACGAGGTCTTATCCTCTTTCATCGTTCAAAACTTCCAATTACAATTGACAGCGTTTAATTGAAAACATAATGCCCCGCGTAACAAGCCCGCATCTGAGCCGGAGCTTTCACTGTGAGAAGTTGGTTGCATAAGGAACAAGGCCTTACGAAGTATTATCTTTAACCGATACCTGTAATTAAATTTCGCTTAGAGGAATGAAGCACAGGATTAAGGCCGTAAATGCTACAAGTAAGCTGCATTACCGAATTTTGAATGACAAAGAACCCCTCTTTTACATCGATAACGATAATAAGAATCAAAATCTAGCTAATTAGGAGAAAACTTCGCTCAAATACTCCATATATAGGATAATTGGAAAGATTGTCTCTCCGAAAACGTTTACTGACAAACAGTGAGGGTTTTCCACACAAAAAGATGAATAAACTAAGAAAATATACATCTGGTCAGCTTGGCCTGCAGTCGACCAACCTCGAGCTTCGCTTGCTACGACGACCTCACGCTAAGGGAGCAAAGCAAATTCTTTATAACATGAAATATACCTTTATTTGAATAACTGTTCAGTTATAGGACCATTATTTCTAATTTAGCTTAGCAAAAGATGCCTGCTGGCGTTGAAACTGATTTCTGATTGATTCCTGTTTTTGGCATTTTCATTGCATTCTTCAGCAATGGTTCAGGTTTCTAGGAGAACACTTTCGTAAAAAGCGCTGTTAATAATGAAAATGTGTAGAGTTAAAAAAAAATATTTTCGTGGCAATGAGTTAAAAACAATTACCTGATGAAATTTGAAAGTTTATTTCTATAACATTCGAATGACGATTCAACCATGGCCGTACGACCAATAGCACTAATTCAATTTTACAAGAGAAACAAAGACTTCAAGCGATAAAAACGATCTTCCCAAGTATTTCTTGTGGGAGTTTAGGAGAATGATTTGGAGTCAAACCCGAGGCTTTATGGGAACAAAAAGTAGCCTCTATTCATCGAAGAGGAAAAATGTAATAATGTTCTGATTTAGAGAGTTATTTTTCTCATGGATCTGGAGAACAAATGAGTGTTGCATTAATAAACTTGAATAAGTAGGAGCACGTGTAGCAAAGAATGAGTAGCAGATTTAGCCTTTTCTAGCCATGCAAAGTAAAAACTGTCAGCGAAATCATTTGTAAATGTTTACTTTTCCAGCTCAAAGATGGTATCACAGATTACTACGGTACGACTTCAAACTTATTAACGCGTTCATCTAAGATGCTTTATGAGGACAGCTAACCGCTGAGTTATTGGTGTTAGAGAGTTAGGAGTAGTTGGGTGTACTTATGCAATCAACATTTTTTTCTCGAAAATTTAACAAGAGATCGTAAAGTTGATATGTTGTTTAGCAGCATATGGCATTTTAAGAAGTAACATCAGGAGTCACTTTGTGAAAATTTTTTATGTTCATGATGAATAATATAACTTGTACTACTTTCACACTTTTCTATTACTCACCGAACAGGTTTCAACAAAATGCGTCATTATCAAGGGGTAAATGAAGGGATTAAAACCTAGATAATTACAAGTGACTGGACAAGGGATTGATACCTTGATAATGACACACTGCGTTGAAACCTGGTCGGTTAATAATAAAAAAGTGTGCAAGAAGTAAAAAATTCATTGCTCATCATAAGTATGGCATTTTCTTTCAATGTGACGCTCTTGAACTCAGTTATCATAAAAAATTATGAATTCCGAAAAAAATTGGCGGACTCGTACGGATCTTTTAACGGAAATAAAAAGTAGAAACTTTGTTTTACAAGTATCTTCACTTTAATAAACTTCCAGAAATGTTGCAGTTCTGGCTTATCTCTTTATGCAACGAGGGGCAGAGGAGTCAAACTGATGTACAGATTAGAAGCGAGCTCGGGTGATCAATGCCCGCATCCTCTCCTTGTTTTTACTTCTCCCGTAATTTCCCGAGGTATCTCGCCACCCAGGGCGTGCGGCTGATGAATCATGAAACTGCCCCATGTGTGTTTCAGGCCAACTAAGTGCCCCTGCGTTAATTTCCCATTTGCCATTAAGGGAGACGCAGGGCGAGATCGCGACTCCAGAATCATTCTAGCAGTTTGCGTGTTATCCGCAAGCCTCCTCCGGGTAGATCACATTGGCTGGCATTAAATTAGGATTAAAATCGCCGAGGAATCGTTAAGGAGCCATAGGTTCTCGACTAATGAGTGACCGTCAGATGCAGAGCCTGAATTTTCAAGATCGAATATCATCCTTTCCCTCCTATTACGGCGAGGCAATCAGAAAGGTGTCCTTAATCAAGGGTTTTTTTCCACATCTGGCCCAAAAAATTCATTTACCAAAAAATATCTTCTTCTCTGGAGCTATTCCAAAAATGAAGACCACAAATCACAGGACATAAAATCCACAACAATCGGTACTAATGAATTCAACCTAATGGGCGTGCGGTGGGAGGTGTTAGGACACCAACCGTGTATAAGTGTTAAGGGTAAGGTTTTTCGAGGTAAATTCTGAAGTCAATCATTGAAGTGTTTAGACTGGAACATAGTTTTCATAATGGTCACTTATTGAGCACGGCAAGAATAAATTGTCTTTTGTATCACCATACATTTCATGAAAATCCTTCCTGAAACTGAGTTCTCTCTAAAAGATACCGGATGAGGAAGTGGTGTAATGCCTTGGTAATGCGCGCCCGTTCGATGGAAGGCAAAAGTGCGCCGCCACAATCGAGGGAAAAACTGAAGGAAATCAATCCATCATCAGTTCGAAGACGTGTGATAGTAAGGTGTGGAATGAAGATAGATTCACCGCTTCGAGAAGATGTGGATCTGGGAATCGCGTGATGTGATTTAGGAGGTGAGAAGATTAGAAGACATTTCCCGACCCAAATTCACTCTAAATATAACTAAATGAAATATAGAAAAATTAGCAAGAATATTTTTTGCTACGAGGGGGGAAGGGGGAAACGTATCTAGTTATTTCAACATCTTCCGTTCCCTTACGGTTTCCATCGCCGAGTTCCATTCCTTCATTCTCCCATTCACTGCAATCATTTTCTCCAGATGCCTTCCCAAAATTTCTGAGTAAACTACCTCAGTCAAATAAGAAAAATTCTTGACCTTACTTAATTACTCCTATGCTCACACGCAGGCGGCATTTGGCCATGTCCATTATCTGTCTCAAACTCCTATGTTCTACAGCACTAGTGATGGGCAAACCCATTTCTTTTTGGGAACTCGTTCGCTTAGGACTGGTCCTTTTTGGGACCCGTTCCATTTCACTCATCACTATTCCTTTTTTATCGGTCATTATTATTATTTTTTCATATGTGCTTGGTGTTTTAAGGAGAAAGAAAACTAGAAATACCATGTATACCGTGATAACAGCGCTTAAGAATGTAGGATAATATCGTAAAGTAAAAAGGTTTCTTTTATGCAAAAAAAGTACTGCTAATCACACCGTTAGCATCAGCAGATGAATTTTGGGGTGTTATAAAGAACATCATATCTCTTAAAGATAAGAGCAATGCAGTGAAAGTAATGACGGACCAAAAGGAACGAAGGACCGACGGACCGAAAGGAACGATGGACCTAAAGGAACGGATCTTCCAAATACGTCGGTCCTTGGTCCTCCAGTTCAATCCATGGACCCGTACCTTCGGACCCGTTCGTTAGCGAAAGATACACTTCTATTTAGCACCTTCCTCGGCAACCCTCACCTCACTTCACCTAGGTTTCTATGTTTAACGAGCAGAGAAAGCAAAGGGTTGACAAATCATGGGTGTCTAATATATCTATACTTTTACAAGGTCAATTGTAAATGTGATTCACGAGGATGTCAGAAACGTTGGTAAACCAATGTAATTGCCGGAAATGATTTCCACTTCTACTTTAGAATCTAAAAAGGCAAAATAGCAAGGCTTATTGCATAAAAAATCATTTACGCAGCGTCATCATGGCGGCAGGTATACACATACTTATGGCAATACTTAACAATATATTAAATACAATAATTCATTGGACTATAGAGATCTAGCCAATATGTTACCAATACAATGTTTTCACGATCATGTGATGCAAACAATGGCAACCATCTCGATATCTATGATCACGTGGGAAAGTAGGTAGATTTCTCGGGTTTCCATCCGGGTCAAAGGAATGAATCTTTCATCACGTGGGAAGTTTCCCACCACAGGTTCTGAGTTTACTGATTGTCTTTAAATCTAAATGGCAACTCCGCTATTACAACAGACGAAGTATGCGAGAAAGTGGGAGAATTGGGAAGGATTTCTTTCAAGGAGTGAGCGGTAGGGATGAATAAATAGAAAAAGCGGAGAATGATAACGGACGGATGTAGTTGCAGATGGCTCTGATGGGTGGGGAGATTTGTATTGCATGATAAATGAGGGTAAGGAAATCAGAAATCTTCCTTAAACTAGCCATCTAGGTCCTCCGAGTTCGATCATGTAAGGACATGTGAAGCCACCAATTGACATAAATTTATCAAAAACACCGTTGGACATAAAAATGTGAAGACGGGAAAATATAAGAATAAATTAGTAACCATAAAAAAAATAAAAAAAGTAACCATAGGAAAAGCTGACCAGTATAGATTAGAAGTCTTTGAAACCTGATGCTGGAGGAGGATGCTGAAGATAAAATGGACGGATAAAATAAGAAACGATGATGTGTATAGAAGATTAGAAGATAAAAGGACAATATGGAACACCAAAGAGAAAAGAAGAACAAGATAAATTGGACACACCCGGAGACACAATGGATTTGTGAAGAACATAAATGAAGAAAAAACTGAGGGAAAAGTCCCGATAGGAAGACCCAGGAATAAGTTCATGGACCAAATAGCGAGGAAAAAACATAAGAAGAGATACCAGGAGGTAAGGAAAATAGCATTAGATAGGGAACGGTGGAGGGTTGCAGTCAACCAATCTTAGGATTGAACAACCAATGAATAAATGAAATTACGAATGAATCAATGAAACCAATGAATGAATGAAATTGAGTGATGTCAATGTGTTCCACTAAATAAATAGAAACAAACATCTATAGTTCTACGAGCAATGAATTAAAGCAGAAAATTTTACCTAACTTCTAGCGTTATAGAAATCATAGGCAGTAGCGTCTTGGATTCATTATTTACTCGGTGAAATACCCACCGTGATAATGAGTCCCAAAATTACGTACACAATGACGAGAAATGCAGAATTTCTTTTCTTTTATTCCAACTTCCTTCCCATGGGAAACTATTCACTGCACCCGCTGTTTCGTAGTAGGACAGCGCGTTGGGAACGCAAGTGAACGCTGACACGTTTATGGAGCGACGAACGAGGGAGCCATTTCAATAATGGCGCGCCGACAGATGGATTCCGAAGCAACAGGAATTGGTTGGCGCAGGGCCCCGGGATGCTGGAAGAGGATCGAAAGATCCTCACCACACAGAGACTCAGACGAAAGCAGGAAATGCCGTTATCCTCCGACGTTATGGTGGAAGGGATGATGCCCTCATGGGTCCTCATATACACCATTATGAGTGGGCGAGGGGGGGGGGGGGGGCGCAAGCGAATATTCCGCTCCGTACTGATTAGGGTTCGAAATTCCGAAGGGAATTCCAGGAATGACGGAATGTCTGAATTCATAGTACAATGGGGCGGATGAAGACGAGGAAATTTCACCCGTACCCGTTTAAAGCCAAGGAAACTTCTACATCCTTTTTAGGAGCTTCGAAAACAGGGTCAATTAACGAAATGGGGCTGAGAAATATCTAATCAACTTTTCACAATGGAAGAAAAAAAAGTGTCAAAAGAAAACGAAGTATCGATCTATTAATCCACCAGTAAGCTTTATTTTACCGACCCATGTTTCTGCGGCTAACTATCATCTTTAATTCTCAACCTTGAAAATTGAAATTACCCGTTGGAATCTGTCTCGTTAAAATAATACTTAATTTTTTATATTTATAAATAACTTTCTAAAATTTTATCACGTACATTAATAATGTTATTCACTTAAAAATTCAAAACGTTCCTATATTTAAAAATATTGTAGGGATAATTATTAATTTTTTAATAACAACATTAATTATTTCTTCTCAATAATGAAAATGAAAAAATCACAGAGCTAAGGCTGAAACTAAGTAAGTCTAATCATATTTAATGCATTGATGAATTCTGGAAAAAACAATGATACTGGAGATGATGAATGTTTTACCATCGTAATGAAAGTCTTGCTCTTCTGTTCTTAGCTATAAACAGGAGCTTTTCCTCGCCAATAAAGTCAGCTAGATACAGTAAACTAGAAACTATAAATTACAACACTTCCTGGATAAAGTTCATAATGCGGATGACAGCAAGGATTAAAATTTACCTCAACTACAATCAAACACCTCTCTAGCGTCCGGCAAAAATGTGACTACTGTAACTGAGGGACAAAATGTAGCGAGAATAAACGAATAGCATTCTTCATGCAGAACACGATTTTCATCCATCTAGAGACGATCGCAAACTAATAGATAAATCTAATCAAACTACCACAAATGGATAAAAATTCAATATTATTCTTTAAAAAAGACGGAAATAAGTTTCATGGATAGTATATAGGGCGTGATATAATAGTATCATGTATAGCAGTATAAATAGTATTCAAAGATTCCTTTGCAACTCAGAATTTAAGGTGAAACAATTGGTAGAGCTCTACGGCCATACAACGTTAATAATAGAATGTATGTGAATATAGAATGTGTAGTAAAAATGGAAAAGGATGTTAAGTGCCAAAAAATAAAAAAATGACTTTTTCGGTGAAAAGCGAAGTACAAGCCAAGGGTGATAAGATAGACAAAGGTAGTAAGTGTCAGAAAATTTTTCCCTAGTTTGTAGAGCAGTCGGAAGATGTCACCACCGTGCAAGAGCCGTGCGGGGTTGAAGCGGAGAAGGATGTAAGTCCACCCGCCATGATGTATGTTCCTTGTCTATTGCGCAGTTGCTGTTGCCGGGTTTTTTTTTAGCCAGGCCAGGGATTTTGACTAATGTTAAAACTCGATTTTCAGGTAGATTTATCATTGAGAAATGAGCAGGAGGTTCAGAAAGTCAAGACTATGCCTAAAAGTCATCAAAATATCTTTTGTACTTATTATAATGTATCCTTGTAGCACATTATAACATTGAATTTATGGTATACATTAAAAAGCTTCTAAACAATACTGGACTTGCATCCTTTTGTTAAAACTAACCCTTCACTTACATCATTTTTAAAAATAAAGCAAGGCACTTACATCCTTTTCCACAAAAAAACAGATGGCACTTATCAAACACACAAAAAAAGCCATGCTTTTTTTTCCACAAAAAAACAGATGGCATCTTTATCCATCTTTTTTTGGTTTCCACTTATATATTTAAAAAAAATTGTACTATATGTTATTCCTATTGCTTTTCTATTTTTATAAATATATAACAAATTTTTTTTAGTAAATATTCAACGTTTTCGACTTATTTTATTGAATACTGAAAATTTTAGTTTCTGGCACTTACAACCTTTTCCATTTTTACTACACAATTATAAACATTACTCCATTGACCAGTAAACGTTGATACACCAAACTGATCCAGCAGTTTCTCATGCACAATCATCTCTTTTCATGTGTTCATATTTAAATCCTGTTTCGCTGCCTGTCTGTTTCACTCTCTGCCTGCCTGATCCAAACGTCTCCTTCAAATCTTATAAGATGCAAACAACACAAATGAGTGAAGTCTACCTTACAATTTCCCTATGGCGACTGTGCGTTAACAAAACAAGCTAAAGCGTAAAGATACAGCCAGACACGGTCGAATATGCTTTAAAATAATCATATTCCCAATGAAAACCTTCCATAAACGGAAGAATGAAGTTAACCGCATCTGTTATGCATTCACACCGATTCCGTTCGCAGAATCAGTCAACAATGTCGATAATTTGATAAGCTCGCAAAATGGAGGATTCTGAGGTATGGACGCCGCCTTTCTGAGCATTGAACCAGAGTCAACAAAGTGTGTAAAACGCTCCCGTCACCTTCATAGAATATTATGCACATATATAAAACTCTCATCATCCGGGCGACACACTCCTATCAGGCGCTTCTCCATCACTACCACGACAACCGCTACCACCCCGAAGATCTATTTCAACACCACGCCCTTGTGTGCTATCCCATCTCCCCATTCCTATCCTATCCCGATTCGTCCAAACCACCCCATCGTCCTTTCCAAGACCCTTTGTATCTTCCACCCCAGTGAACGCACCATGTTTATTCATCCCCCACCCACTTAATTGACGATTCTCTTTACTCCGTGCACGGTCGCCTCCATTATTCATTCGAGGTTAGCATGGGAAGAGCCGGGGTGCGGAGAAAGGTACCCTTCATCCCTACGATGCGGGGATGGGAAGTGGGAGACCGTTGTTAAGTAGGGAAGGGGTCGCAAAGGTGGGGAGGGAGGGATATAACCGTGCCGCTCGGGGGGGGAAGAATATCCTCTCTCCTGGGGCGGCATCTGCGCTATCCCTCAGGATTTTCATAGATCCAGGTACTTTCAGACACATCTTACAGGGTGGCCACCGGATTTTCACTTTCAAAATCAGAGAATTTACGTTTTCCAGGAGGAAAATTACGTTTCTCAAAGACGATGCAATTCACGGAGTGGTCCATAACTTTGGTAGTTCGATCCTAAGATTGGTTGACTGCAGCCCATAGCGTTCCATATGAAATACTAGTTACCTTGTTCGTTCGCAAGTTTCCGCGGAGTTGATCTGATGATATCAACATTTTTTCCGGGTTGTGTCCGCGTATGTTGTGATACCCAACAATATACGCGGACGTAACCCGGAAAAATGTTGACATCATCTGCTGGTTACCTTGATTTCCAATAGTTATTGTTATACAGTTTAGTCTTTATTCAGCCAATTAACTCTTCTCTTGGCCTTTTAATTAAGTCTTATACCCTATTTTTCCTTCAATTATACCACTTATAAACTCATTGTGCCTCTGAAGGCCAAATCTGTCTGGATCATCTAGTCTGTAGGTAGGAATTTGGTTGTTATCTTTTCTACTCCTCGGTATACTGCCTTATTTGCTATTTTATTTTCAACATTCGCCTTCAATACAAGATTTTGAATATTTTCTGGCTTGGTTTTTCAACGATCCATTTTTCCACCTTATGAGTGCCTCGTTCCAAACTATAGATTTCACGTACTTTTTCCGTATGTATGTTCCAATTCTTTCTAATCATGCCGTTTAGTTATGAGCGTTAGTTTAGCATGGACTATTAAAAATTTTGTATGTCCAACGTACTTCTTTCATTCCAAACGATGATGCTTTTGAGGTAAGCGAAGTGAGTGGTATGTTCCTGGCGTTCCGGCTTCCGGTGAGTGGTGAGGAAGGAATTTTCGGATGGTCTTTCGCGCGTTCTTCATTCAATCCTAAGATTGGTTGACTGCAGCCCTCCACCCTTTCGTCTCTATTTGGTCCATGAACTTATTCCTGGGTCTTCTTCCTCTAGGGACTTTTTCCTCTACTTTGCCTTCAATTATGTTCTTTACAAACCCATTGTGTCTCAGGGTATGTCCAATCCATCTGGTTTTTTTCTTTTGCATGGTGTTCCATGCAGCAGAAAAGAACCAGATTCAAAACCAGTTCCTTTCTTCTTCTACACTTCTCTAAACCTCATTATTTCTCATTTTGTCCGTCCATATTATCTTCAGCATCCTCCTCCAACACCAGGTTTCGAAGGCTTCTAGTCGTTTCTGGTCAGCTTTTCCTATGGTCCATTCCTCTATAGAGTGCTATGCTCCACACGAATCTTTTCACATACTGTATCCTGACTTGTAGTCCTGTCTACTTTGAGCACAATAGTTGTCTTTTTCGCTTGAACGCTTTCTTAGCTTGGGCTTTTCTCCGCTTGATGTCCGTAGTACTTCTTCCGACCCACGTGATGGTACTTTCGAGTTAGATGAAGCACGACATCCTTTTATTTGACGACAATTTGGCCGGCGATATAGCAGGCATATTCAGGTCTCAAGTACATTTTTCGAACTTTGGTAAGCATAGATGTTTCTTGGTAGGCAAATTATGGATGAAGCATTAGAAAATGCGTCATTTGGTACATTATGCGAATTTTGTTACCTTCCAGTTGTTTCACTTGGTTTTGAGGTAGTGTAACCAAAGAAATGTGTATAACTCCCCTTTATACTATGGAAAACAATTACGCTAACCTTGACTCGGCCACGTATGTTACAGACTACCCTCCTGTCCTTCACGACACATAACCTCATCAGTTGGTGGCCTCCTCAGATGCCTTAGCCCCACAGACAGGAGATTCGAGAATCAGCAGCAAAACAGGAGGGTATTTGGGGAAAAGGAATAAGGATAAGCCTTGCGTTGTGAAATAAGCTTCTATAGAACTAGTGTCTCGATTTTTTAATCTGTAATCATGAATAGTGCATGTGTAGAAGGCAATATTTATCTCTACATATCGATAGTAATCGACAATAAATATATCGACAGTGCACATCCACCATGTTGTCACTTCTGTTTATCAAAAGTATAAAATAAAGTGAAAAGACAACAGTCTCTTCGTCGCGTTCAAGAAATCTTTGTGACCTGAATTATTCTAGTCATCATTACATAGCGCGTATATTTCGAGAGTCTCGTGAGTCCGTACAAGGCCCTTCTTTGATTTTCGTTATGCGTACGTATAAGTTCACTCAAAGTAGTCAGATAAAAAGCACGCGGCTTTTCTTATTATGTAAGTGTATGACAATTTTCTTTGGTCTGAGCCGCTTCTTCGTCTCCTGTATACATTCGCATCAGCAGTTGCACAATTCTACCAGTAGGTACTCCTGAAACTCGTTAATATATCATAAACTTCTTCAAGGTCTTATATTTTCTCTCGATCAATTCCCATTCTAAAATTTGCTTTGGTATTCATCCATTCTCCGTGCCCAAACCATAAATATTTTCCAGGAATTCATCTATGACTCTCCATTGGGTTAGGCCTTCATATTGGCCAACGTTTCGATGCGCGACTAGTGCATCATATTCAGGACCAATAAGAGTAGTCTTTTATTTGCCGGATCACTAGAGGGCTACAGAAACGTTGAACAGTGTGGAGAACCAGAGAAGAATTCCTGAATGAAGTTAACTGGAAAAAACACCGGAACTTCGTTAGTGCTGTTTCTTCTCGATCATTTATATTTGGCCGAAGGTAATATTTATATTTCGTCTAATTGTTTAATTTCTCATATTTAAGTTGTTATCTGCCGCATATTCATCTTAATAGGTCCATTTTGGTTGACATAAGTTTTCTTCTATCCTTCTTTCTCAGTTCCCAAGTTACGATTCTGTATGTGGCCATTCTTTAATATTTATTCTTTTATTTTGTTCTCCTCGTCATTGTATTGTTCAATACAATCAAGATAAAACACCTAATTGCCCTTCTGTCTTCTTCAATATGTTCTCCTACTTCACCATCGCTGCTCCTTCGTTTATTTAAAATAGCTTCAATGTATTTACAGTTTGTCACTCCTAACATGGTTTTGCTTCCTAGCTCAAGATCTTCTCGGTAATTGTTTCCTGCGACCTAAGCATACTGTTTATTTTTCGGATTGAATCAGGGTAAACGAAGGGATGCCGCCACATGCCGAGCGCAAAAACCTTTGGCGTAAAAAAATATTATGGAGGCGAGACAATGCGATAAATACATAAAGGCCTGACGTTCCTTTAACAACTCCTACCCCCGAAATGTATTCCACCTCGTCTCCTTATCCCTTAAGCGCTTAGCCTTGGGCACTGCAACTGTCCCTCCCCGCCCCCTGTTTAAACCCCCTCCTCTCGGAAGATCAGAGACGTACAAAATCTCCTTTGTGGCAATCAAACTAGAGAGGGGTGCTGCGACCTCTTCAAACCCCCGCTTGCCACGGGATGGGCTCCACTCGTCGCTATCGCCAATGGGAAACGCGCACACAAAACGAAGTCGTGAATATTTGATCCAGGATGAATGAGAACGGTCCGGGACAATGGTCAACAACGGGACATTCTATATAAAAAAAATACCAAAAAGAGATGCGTCTGCTTTACCCTTCTTATAATTTTTTTAGCGTGTATAATGGTGACAGAGGTATATGTGGTTGTGAAGAATATGGGCATTATGGAGGAATTATGAAACCGAATTCTGCTTTTCTGGCGTTTCAAGGAGATCAATATTAACGTTGGTTAATCCGAAAGAGATCTGCACGATGGGGATGCACGAATATACACTCTTAGGTGGATGTTTTTAACCTATTTATAGTTATATTGTAATAAGGGAATTGTAACAATTTCGTCACCACCTATTCCCTTGCAGGGTCTACTTTCGAAAGACAACGGCCCGGGAAAATGGTCAAAAACGGGACATTCTATATATAAACACCAAAGAGAAAAGAAGTCTCTGCTTTACCCACTTCCTAATTTTTGACCATGCATAATGGTAACAGAGGTATGGGTGTTATAAAAGAATATAGACATTATGGAGGAAAGTATTGAACCGAACTCAGCTTCACTGGTGCATCAAGGAGATTGAAAAATTATTAACGTTGATTAATCCAAAAGGGATCAATACGATGTGGATGAACGATTACGTACACTTAGTTGAATGTTTTAAACCTATTTATAGTTACGGTAGAGAAAGAATATTGAAAAAATTTCGTCACCACCTATTCCCTTGCGGGGTCTACTTTCCCACATGCTGAAAGAGGTACTTTGATAATTTTATTAATAAAAATCAATTATATCCTAATTATATCTCCCATTACAGATGATTGCAATAATGCCACAATATTCTGACTGTTGTCCTTTAACGTCAAATTGAAATAGGAGATCACCGATATCTAGCGGTGGGTTCTGGGGTATCAACATTTTGACGCTAAACAATTTTTTTGAGAAAATAATGACAAATTGAAGTTTAACAACAGTACTCAAAGGTGAATGGAATTTGTGTGGAAATTTTTCATATATAAGAGTCAGAATATTTATTTATTTGTTCCTCGTATAAGCAGATAAATAAATATTCAGACTATTATACATGAAAAATGTCCTCACAAATTTTCCTTCACCTTGGAGCGCTGAAAAATTAAACTCGAATTGGACATTATTTCCTTTAAAAAAACTGATGCTCAAAATACTGCATTAAAATATTTATACCTTAGAAAAAACTGGTAGATTTTAGTGAGCTCCTAGTTAAAATTTTGACGTTAATGGACAACAGCAACTTTTAGGTCTCCTGGGTGATTTGTAATGGAACCACACCAAAAAGAGAATACGGCGTTTTGCATTTATATCCCTCCTCTCGCTATTCAGGTGGTTAATTCAAGCTCCTTACTACTATAATCCGACAGCCGCCTGCTCCATGGTGTATTGCCAAAATGGTCGCTTCTCCCTTGGAGGAAAAGGGGATTATTTTTTTTGTCCAACCCGCGGATTAATCTTAAGTCTGTGCTCAGGTTGGCTCTCACATTGAGGAAAACAAAATTTCAGGGTATAAAAATATTTGAAAATAACGAGCGCGGCTTGAAAAAAACGATGTAAAAATAGGTCCGAGATGTAAATAACTAAGTTTGGAAAAATAAGTTTGTCTACGTCGTATTACTATGCATAATTCCCTCTGAATTATCTAGCCGTTGATTTATTCACTTTGAAGTTTGAAAAGAATTTTCTCCTTCGAGAATATTAAATTTTTCGGAAGCTCACATGGCATTAACCAACATATTAAACTAAACATGGTCCCTGGAAATCCTGATGACAGGCTCGATCTAAGAGCCTATCGGGATTCCGGGGACGTACGGGCCAACAAAATCGTTCGGCAAGCAAAATAAAAAAAAAACCTAAACTTTTAAGAGACATGGTAGTCAAATAAGAATTTGTTCTCTAATGTTATACGATACTCAAGGAAAAAAATACATATGTTCAACTCGTTGATTAAATCCCAAATTATTCTTAAAATTCACATATACTTGTCTAAAACTAAGGTCATAGAGAAGGGTGTCATGAATAAGCCAGTAATCTATGCACATACACTAGCTATTTTCTAAATTACATTCCTTGTAAACGAAAAATAACACCTCTTAATTATAAAACAACGCATCGCAAATCATGCTTGTATATATTTATAATGACCTAATTATGTTTTTTTTCAGAATGTCCGGAAAGAATCAAGGCTAAAAAATCAATTTTGTGAAACACTATCCTAATATTAAACGAAATATGTTATGACACATTGATAATACTTCATGAATCTCAACCAAATTTTAATACCAATCCATATAAATCCAAAAATAAGTATTTTCAATGGAAAATAAATATGTAAAACTTTTTAGTCATCTCTTTAGGCAATAATCGTCCTTATAACAAAAAATGAGGTTGATTTCAAGTTTAAAAAGCCGACAACCAGCAGCCTGCAATCCTATGATCAGTTCGTAGTTGCTACTCAGTCCACTATCCTGTACGCTATTTACTTATATTCCACATAACTTTTACTCCGACGTTTTTCAAAATTCGTCTGATTTATTACATATTAGTCTTCTACATAACATTCCCCGTTCACCTTTCCTTCCATGATCGTTTTTAGTGGGCAATTGTGTAGCAGAAAGTGTAATTCCTATTTTTGTCTATTAAAACACTCGCCATCATGAAAAATATTTATCAAACCACTAAGGTCAATAGGATAAATATATTTTTCTGCAAGCCTGCAGAAAGTTTACGTAAGTAGATGTGAACACAGCACGAGAAATTGAGGTTAAAGGTGAAACACGGTTAAGCAACAATCTAGAACGCCCAGGATTCTTTGGAGACAGGCTCCTAAAAGCTTAAATCTTTGCACAAGGGCTACGTCTTAAGGGTGTAATGCTCAAAATGGCCGCTCCAAAGAAGCCCAAGGCTATGTCAACAGGTAAGGCCATTAGCTCGTTGGATTTTAGTACGCTAGAGGGGATAAAGAATCGCGGGATGAAGAAGATCTGCTTCGACATTGGCCTACTCTTCACAAAGACCTAGCCGAGGCCTGCACCTCTATGAGTTCAATCCATCTGCCATTGTGTTTGCTGCTAGGAAAGCTCACCGATAAAAGCCTTTACCGCGTTGCAGAGGCTTGAGATACGTCCCATGCTGTCAGAAAAGTAAAGAGAGGAAATGCATTCAACAAATGAACGAGCAGCAGATTTACAGAGTTTTAATTTTGATCAAAAAATGTATAATCCCAATAAAAATTAAAAGAACAAAAGTCGCTCTTTTCCGCAGATTTTTAGTTTAAATTACGATGCGTCCAGCACCGTCTTAACCGTATAGCACCGTCTAAACCGTCTAGTCCTGTCTAGTACCTCATGATGACTCCGTGAGTCGAAACGCATTGAAGTTGAATTCAAAATTTTGTGGGAAATTGCGATCGCTGTTCTTTTTATGACCGACTTCCACCAAATAACGCCTGCATCTGTAGAACTCACTCATATATCTTCAACATTAATTCAACCATTCGAGGAGGAATTCACTTTTGCATCGAATAAAGCGTAAATTATATAAGTTGAACATGTACTGGATCATTAGCTTACATCGAAAGTCGATTCTTTCATTAGATGCACTTTTTATAGTTTTTTTCATAGTTTTATAGCACATACACACGATTAACCTCTATCTTTTGAGAAGGAATCATTTATTTACCTTAAGTCTCTGTGACACACATTAAACCCCAGGTTGCTCCGAAATATATGTTGATTCCATGAGAGTGAGCCAAAGGTTATAATCCGAGCACTCACCATATTTTCTGTTTTAACTCTTTGCCTAAGAATAAGAAAAAGCACTAAGTACTGCCTCCCAGTAGTTGAAATTTTTGCTACATAAGTTTCATTTTTCAGGATTTTGATTTAGTTGCTCGACAACTTCACTATAATCGACTGGCTTAATTTTCCAAATTTCAACACGCTGAGTAACTAGGATGAAATTTAGAGCCATTAAAATGCACTAAGTTAGAGGAGGTGTTGAATGAATATAATGCTACCATTAGCTTTTCCCTCATGAAAACGATCATCTATCATGTGAAAAGTCCAACGACCATTGATATGGTTGAAAGGTGAAATGTCTTATTTAAATGATATTCAACAAGTGCAGATGGGCTTTCAAAAGTTGCTAAGATAGTCAGCCGCGATGTACAACAGTTAGAGTTTCCACCATTTTAGAGGTACTCTTTAGCCTCATCCAATGATTTTTTTGAGGATTCCGACAACGAAAGTCGCTCTGTTTGACACAATAAGTCACTGCAATTGGTGCCACAAAAATAATTAAGTTAATCTGGTTAACTTGCAAAAGACCTCGTTGTGATCAATCTTGAAATTAATAGGGGCGTAAAATCATAGGGAAAACTAAAATAAAATGGAAAACCCGAATTTTACAGGAAGGAACAATCAACAAAGTGAGATAAAATGCCGGTCACAAAGGAATGATGTGAAAAATATTTAATTTCTTAATTGAACAATCAGCAACCATAACAGTGGGCATGCAGAGCTATTTTAGCGCTATCCAATATATACAAATGTTTTAAAGAATTTTAGCCAAAATATCTAGGATGATTGGTTTTTAAAAATATTTTGTGCATGGATTATTTCATACTCCTCCAATTTTATGGCGTGCAATGTTTATTTTTGAGTGCACAAAGTTTTAAATTATTGGACAGTGTATTTGCATTTTTTCACCTGGAATGAGGGAAACTTGTAACTATATTAAAATAATTATAAGATTATTGATTAAAATTATATGGAAAGAAAAGGTTCTCCAATTAAATTAACAATCAAGGCGACAGATCCCAAAAAGTGCCGGTGGATTACTACTTTACCCTAAGTGACATGACTGGCATTTTTCTTAAGCATCAACCAAAAGTGTCCATCATTTTAAATGCGGTCATTTCGCTAATTGCTAAGCTGAATGCATAAGAGCACCAAAGAAACAAAGTAAGAGCACCAAAGTTGGAATAGTTGGAAGCGGGGAAGTTTAACAGATTTCTCTGAGAGAGAGAAAGAGAGAGGATAAGGGAGGTAGATTGATGACAAGAAAGTGGAGGAAGGAGCGTTGAAAACAGAGGAAGCGTAGCGTTGGGAAGAAGGGAGAAAGTTGATGGATGGCTTGGGGTCTGATTTCCACAGTCACTCGTATTTTAATCAAGCTGCGGAGGCGACGTCGCGGTTTCCAACGCGTGGCTTTTAATAAAGCCAAGGAACGGAAAGGGAACTTCTCCGAGGACAGTCGTCTCTTAATGGAAAGTGAAGACATCTCTTTTTTATGCATTCAGAGCGATGAAACAAGCCTGGAAATAGATAAGCCTTAAGAAGGATATACGGTAGAGCTCTTCTTTCACACTGAAAGACCTTTTTTGGTGCAGAGTTGCATTAGTCACGGATAGGCTAGTATAGGTGAGTTATTTAAATAGCTTGTCAGCAGGTTCCTATTTCGATCCCATCTTGATCTGGAACATAACCTCTCAATCCATATTATTTAACATTCTAAGAGAAATTTTTAAAATTTCTTTTTTGACTTCACTTATTTAAGTTAGATTTCTTAAGTAATTGGGGTTATTATTGAATATGGTAGGTACTTTCACCGGCAGATTTCTCTCTTCATGCAATGTGAGGCACCTTTTTTATACTTTATATTATACCTCAGCGCTTGGTTTCACTATTGCATAAAAAAGTTTCGCACTTTCCCTTCGCTAAACACTGAACGAGGAATTAGGGTGCATCTATCCAGATGTAAAACCTTAGCCGTAAATTCAGAATGAATATAATTCCATGTACTATTTTTTTAAGTGCTATGAATGTAAATTTAAAGCATGAATATAAATTCATGTACTATTTTTAATGCTATGAGTACGCACTTAACACGATAAATGACATAATCAGTTATAGATAACGGATTCAGGCGTTAAATGGTGGAAGTTCATGACAGTATTACGGCAAAAGTTTCGTACCTTTACACAGAATTATTGAATAACAACACGTTTAGATGCCCGATAACATCTTCATTAAATGATTTCCTTCAGCTTCAATACTGCGATAGCACCTAATGTGATAAGACAGATGGAGGTGATAAGATACCGAAACGCGTTGTTATTCATTAAACCTTGGAAAAGTACGAATGTTTTACTGAAGTACTGACATCATCAGTCATAAGTCCTAAGATTGGTTTGAAGCACCACTCAAATCTACTAAACTCTCCGTCAATCGCTTTATATAAAATTATTCACTTTGTTATCCTTTATTATGCTGAATTCCATTTTTTGTTTTCTCCTGCATTTCATTCCATTTATTTCTTCCTTTATTGTATCCATACGGCGATAGTGTCATAAGACTATACATTTACAAGACACTTAGCGATAGTGCGCGATATGTCCCACCCCCTATTGAGCAGTTATCCACAGCCATTATTTTTCTCCAACTCTTCGCAGGACTTCTAAGTTTGTAACTCGTTCCATCCATCTGACTTCATGAAAAATGTATACCATTAACTTAAGATCACTACGAGTTACTATATTTTTACAGGCCAGGTTACAGAACGTTTTAATCCATATGATCATTTAAAAATGCGTGGAACAAAATGGATTCAGCTTAACCCTCTATTGACGGACTCTGAAACATCAGCATGAAAAAAGTACAGTTACTATATTAGTTTATAAAAGTGCTATTTTTCAAAAAAGTGTCAATTAATTTGATATATATTTCGAAATGCGACGTATTTGTATTGTACACATTTAAATTCAAATAATACTATACATAATAATATTAACACAAGGTATAATTCAACATTACCTTCAAAACGTACCTTTTTTAACTTTCCCAAATTTTTCTTCATATGACAGTTGAATTTATTTATTTCAGAGCTCCACCAGGCAGTGAATTACGTCACAAATTCATCTATTCAACCTGTTTAACAAACGGACAAAAGCAACGCAAGGTTCCACACACTTTACTCAAAGCGTTACAATTCTATTTAGCGCAGCAACTAAATGGAAAAGCCTCTTAGAAAGCAGATATTTCTGTTATTTTGAAACGCAACAAATATGACTTGCTCGTCCATAGAGGGTTACGTACTCATTGGACCCTCGTGATGCTAAAGTCACGGTCCACTTGATATAACCTCCCATGATCTATAACTCATAGGCTCTTAATTAGAAAGGTCGAGTCATCGCTTCCGGAAAAGGCTACGTAGTACTTATCGCGTCTTTCCGTGAGAACAAGAAAATAATCCGGGCCTTCTAGACGTTTCCTTCCTGGTTTAACATTTCAACTCTCCTTCCGGAGCTCTGGTCTTATCTTCAAGGAAAAATGGGCGGAATTGAGGGAGAAACTGGCGAATAATTTACCAAAAAGTTAAGAGCGAAGAATTTATCTAGAAGCGTGTAATTAAAGGGAGGCAATAAAGAGGGTTAAAAGGCGAGAAAGATGGAAAGGGATTGCTTCCTTTGGCGGGAGAAAATAAAAAAAAAGTCATTTAGGGGCGGACATGCAAGACAAGCAAAGGGAAACAAGAGCGAGATAATCCTTTTCGAAGAAAACGGCCATACCATTAATGAAAGCCGGGTTGTGAAAGAAAATTAAACTAAAACTATGTTGGTCGTTAACATTGTCGAACTTCGCGTGAGAGATGAACCCCAACGCCTTCGAGAATGAGGTTTTAAGAGAAGCCTTTGACCCGATATTAAAAAATTGGATATAAAGAGGAGACATGATAACTTTGAGAACCGCACAAAGAACCTCATGCAACAGCCCTTGTATGAAGCAGAGGAATGAAAAGGGCGGGACATGCGCTCAAAAGAGAAGAGGGATCAATTGTGAAAAGTGCGAGAGGTGAAACCAGATGGGAGAAAACCGTGAGGAAATATCTCGCATTGGATATTACCCCTGCAATTACGTTTTTGTTCAAAAATTCATTAACGTACGAGGCATAAAGGTCACAAATATCGTGGATACATAATTAAGAGTGCATTAAGAGTAAAAGAGTAGGAATTTTGTTTAACAATCAAGTATAAAAGCGTGAGTTTCATTTTGAGTGATTTAGGATGGGAGAATCCCAGTATCCGCAGGAGGGCAAGATTGACAGCATTTTACAAAGTGTTTTGTGGTGTCGAAGTGTACGATAGCGTCAGTGTCCAATTAGAGACGCCGAAATATTACGGTCATCATGACCATCAGTACAAGGTGAGAGCAATCCTCTCTACCTCCAAACGAGCAGGACACTCTTTTATGGCGAGGACTCTCTGTGACCGGAACAATTTCTCTAGTGACGTATTAAATGAACTTCTAGCAAATCTTAATGCGTTTCAAGAGAGCATTTTCGCCATGCGAAGACATAAAAACTAGTTACATGCAATAATTTATTTCAATTACTGATGATGTAATTTATTTTTCCTGCTGTTTTGTTTGTTTGTTTACGGATTTTATCCCTCGATCAACTCACTTTTCCACCGGAAATGTAAAATTCCTTAGGCAAATGTACGATAAAATTCTATTCCATTCTATTCTAAAATTATAAACGGATATTTAAAATAATTGTTCTCCTAATGAATTCATGGATGCCAAGAGCTGTTCCGTACCCTATTTAAACGTAAAAATATTTTACAAAGGAATACTTGGGAATTCAGAATTCAGAAAGTAATTAGCATTGAGTAATAACCTCAGAAGCCTTCATCTGTTTAACATTCGTTTCTCGATGATGGCAACGGATAATATACACTATAGTGTGACACATGTAACCTCAATTTCTAGCTTCAACGAAAAATAAGCAGTAACAAGAAAGAAAGCAGGATCAGTCAAGGCACTGTGTATTTTACCACTGTAACATGAATTAATGCCATTTTACTATAAAATAACAGTATTGTTCGCAA
The DNA here is from genome assembly GCA_963169105.1 of Ceriagrion tenellum. Classification (NCBI taxonomy): domain Eukaryota; kingdom Metazoa; phylum Arthropoda; class Insecta; order Odonata; family Coenagrionidae; genus Ceriagrion; species Ceriagrion tenellum. The sequence goes on along the minus strand of OY720640.1, from coordinate 63,406,430 downwards.
TTGAAAAACATGGGAACGCAATGTCTACTTTCACTACGTTGTCAGAATTCAACCACCCCTCAATGAGTTTGGCAACGTTTGAGCAAACAAAAAGGAATCATATCCCAAGCCTTCCAAAACCTTATCCTTTACACCTATACACGGCTGATATCCTATGATCCTCTGCCACACGCCCATACAGCGATTCACAGGGTAGTACATAGCTGTAGATGTAGAATATCAATCGATCAAATTGGCTTAATGTCGGATAAGTGTCCGTAAAGCACCCATAATTTTCATGATTTAACCTGATTATCAGAGTAAATGTATCAATAAATCCTTCAAATGTATTCCTGTAAAACCTTTACCACATCCTTTATTTTGATAAACATAAAAAGCATCCTGAATTTGAGTCTGAGTTGTGAGTTCATCCAACATAATGTGCTTCATGCTGAAGGGGTTAAAATCATCACAACGGGGGGAACTCTATCTGCTCGCTTTACCTACGGTCCAGAAATTCATCTCTTAAATATGTATGATTCCTTCATTATTTTTTTATCAAACCAAATGCATCGATATGCGATGTATTTCAATGCCAGTCTCACAAGCATGAAGATCCCTTTATGCAAACTGCTCGACAGAAAATTATTTTTCCGTTCCTTTGTCGGGAAAGTTTGGAAAAAACTCGAGCATAAAAGTTGATTTCATTGGGTTCAAATACGACATATTGAAGGCCAAATCACTCCAGGCAGCTTAAATTACAAAACTTTAAAAAAATGCAATTATAAGCTAAATTGCTGTTCGTGTTCAAAATCCGACTAAGATCTCTAAGTTCAGTAACAAATATTATCATACTCTCAAGTTTATAGAGGTGGAGAACATGGTAGCAGTTACATGCGCGAGACATGATTCTAATGAGATAAGAGAGATGCAACAACATACTTTAACCTTATTTGCAACCTATAGAGGATTATAAACTATTTGATGAAGAGAAAGAAAGCAATTATTTTGATTTGAATAATATATTGAGTATTAGAAGTTGGCAAAGAAGTTTTCGATCTTTTTAGGGATCGCAGGTAGTAGAACGTAGAGACTGCCTTAGGCCCCAAAATAAATAATTTTCTACGAAATGGACTTTCTCAATAAAATACCTTACACACAACTGTCACCATGTTGTGCTACAACTATACTCGCATTGCTCTCATTAAGGAAACAGGATTTTCTCTACATTCGAAAATAATTTATGAACATTTGTGGATTCGTCTTAGGAAAGCCTTACATAAATGATGAGTGTTTCACGTACAATAGTTTGATTAGAAACATACTGTTTGTTCACATTTTTAAGTTTATTGATTCCATTAATTTTATTGTTGTCACGAGCTGAATCGAAGTGTGTAATTACTCACACTGAATCGAATATCTAATTGCAAAATTAATCGAGATAATTCCATCACCGTTAAGCAAGAAGATAAAATAAGTGATAAGGAGAACATCTTCTCATTAATAACTCGGCCTAAGCGAATAAAATGTCACCAACGTTATACTGGGCGCGTAACGTCAAGATAATCGCGCAACCAAAGGAAAGAAGAATAACATAAGAGAAAATAATTCGCTCACGAACAAAGTGGAGAATATATAAATGACGAGAAAATAAATGCTCACTCCTAAAGACGTTACCACCACAGAGTAATGAGGGATTAAAAGAGGCTCAGGAACGAGTGGCGGATGAATGCGAAGGGACATTTTAGAAATAAAGTAATTAAATTTGGAAAAGGATGAAGGATGAGAAGGTCTCTATCTCCGGCCTCACAGCGGAAAGTATGAATCAATGTCATACATAAACGAGGTTTAAATAACTGATTCAAAGGAAGAAATACGATAAACTATAAACGAGCATTAAGCGAAATGAAGTGTAAGCTATATAGAGCCATAACTTCAAACGATGAAACAAGGAATAAATTATGCTGCTGGTGACATTAGAAAGTACGAAATGTAACAAAACTGGCAGCATACTCCTTCTGCAGAACGCATCTTATTGTGTAGGCTATTTGAGGAATAAACATGAACAGAGTGATGCATATTATATATTTCAGATTATATAACAGACTATCACTACATTTACCAATCGAACTTAGAACTATATGACCTCGGACCGAAATAAACATTCAAAGCTAGCCTACTCGGATCGCCTGGTTTATCAATTCCAAATCGATTGAAATATTGATTTGAATCGGTATAATTACATAGATTGAAATCTCAGACTGGAAGAGAAAGCGGTCCGTGTTAGCCCGTTCCTCATATCGATCCCACTAGCCCGTTGCGTTTACCACACCAAGCTGAACCGGCTAAATCGATCTGAGTTCGATTGGTAAACGTTGTGTATATATTTCAGGGTATATCTTCACACGGTGAAACGAGGAACACCTTGTGAATGACAAATAAAGAAAAATAGGCGCCGGAAATGAGAAAAAATTAGATGTTGTAAAAGAAATAAATAGTAATGATCCATACTTTATTTTGAGACATCGATTGGTACTATCATATTGATGTAATTATCAAGGCACAAGTGTTATTTGATACTGCCTTCCTGTTGTCTCCGGTGCCGAGAGAAATCTGAAATGAAAGTGTGGAAAATTACCATTGTCCAGATTGGAAGATCGATTGCTTTCACATTTGCTATAGTTTTGTCCCTGTATCCAAAAAAAAGTTTCGGAAACAAACTCGTACAGCAATCAATTAAAAAACAAACAATAATAATGGATCAGACGGTGCAGCGAAATCACTCTCGTGCTCTTTATCAACAGAATTGCAAAACAAGCCAGACTTTCGGGAATAACAAGCAAAAAAATAAGCACACATAACGCGATGTTAGTCATAAAGGTTTCCACATGCGGAATACATTCCTCAAATTTGCGCGAGAGAATAGAAATATTGGTAGTAACGAGATATGTACAAGAGAACAGAGTTTATTATTGAATTGAATCTTACTTAAAGGATTACATTAGCAAGTATAGCAATTATGCCAGGGATTTTATTTCAAAATGTTTGAATGGTTAGTCAAAGAAGCAATTTTCACGGCACAAGGAAATTAAACACTTTCATTTTGATTGCTTCATTTTGACTGCATTAATTACGGGAATTGATTTTGAAAAATTAAATCAACATTTTAAATTGCCTATAACTCTTTATAAAAAGTAACATAAAAGTATCAAGCACGTAAATTCAAGCATGCATGAATAATGATTCTTTCACGTTCTTAGCAAGAAACTCGAAATTTGACGCCATTGGCGTATTCATAATGGTGAAATATGTGTACTTACAACAGGTAATTACGCTTGAGTAAAGTAATAATGTTATGTCATTTTCTAAGAATTAGTATTTCAAATTTATTCAAAAGTTTTATTTGATCGAAAACTTTAGGCAATAGCTTGACAAAATCATAAGTAAACCGAAAGTCAAATATATTCAATCAACTAGTAAATTTCGCATGTAGAGGTCACAGTTTACCTTCTCCTCATTGAAATATTAAAAGCAGATTGACTAAATGTTTCCTGAGCATCAGCATCAATTCAATTTCTTCAGGTGACGCATAAATTAAAGGGAATTTTCATCAATTGTTAAAGGGAGCTGGGAGAAATCATGGGAATAAACCTTGGGAGGTGGATTTGGAGAGAAGAAATAAGGCTTAACTTAATTAACCGATTAAGTTCACCGGTTAAGTCAATTACAGCGGCTTTTGCAGAAGTGCCGAGAGTAGTTGAGAAGATTTTGCCGGAAATCGATTTCAATGAATCCATGGCCATTGAATCTGGTGCGGCTTAAAGACGAACGTCGGCAGTGAATCGCATAAAGCTTTCAGTGCCTCACAACACTTGGACCTTCTGAGGCGTTGCATAATTAGTAATTTTACGAAATACTTTGAAAGAAATGCCACACCCAAAGAGAGGGAATACGTAAACCCGTGTTTGTGATACGATATGCCAGCGGGGAAGTAAAGAATAAATGCATTATCTTTTACCAGCCTGGTAAACAGAACGGGAAAGCGATTCTGGTTTGAATCACCTCATTAGATTTGCGTTTATAATGAGGTAGGCATAAAAGGAGGACGTGTGCAGAACAGATCCTTTAGATGCGTGAAAATCCATAATGATAGTCTCGTTATTATTGCCATAGAGTAGTAATACTCTGTGTATTACTGACCTATCATAAGAAAACAAAAGTAATGAGGTTCTCTAGGACAAGGAAAGCGAAGCTTGTAATTAAAGTTGGAGGACACAAACTTTAGCAAGTAGAACAGTTTAATTACTTAGGTAGCACGCTAGAGGAAAACGGGTGTAGTAGCAAAGAATTACAGATGAGAATAGCGCTAGCTAATTAGGCGTTTAGTAATAGAAGGGAGCTGATGACGGGGACATTGGGTAAGGATGTGAAGATGGGGCTGGCGAAGAGCTTGATATGGAGCGTAGAATTGTATGGGGTAGAAAAGTTGACTCTCAGAAAGGATGACGATAATAGGCAGCAGGTATTTGAGATGTGGTTGTGGAGAAGGATGAAGAAGGTGAGGTGAACGGAAAGGAAGACTAACGAGTAAGTGATCGAGTAGGAGGGCGAGGGAAAGAAACTTCTTAATGAAATCCGGGATAGGCAGAGTAGGCGGCTGGAGGATGCAATAAGGGGCGATGGGTTGCTCAAGAATGTGATAGAGGGAAGGATGTTGGGCAAGCGGGTAGAGAGAAAAAAGATAATAGGATTCACGGACGGTATAAAGAAGGGTAGATCGTATGCCGAGGCGAAAAAGAATATACTAGAGGGAGATAGGCCCATTAATGTGTAGAAAACCGGCAAGATATTCTCTGACATTCAAAAAAATCTACCTTTACCGGTAGAATACATTGTTTTTTTATTACTGACATATTGCAACAACTGGGATGAGAATCGCTTTCATACCATCTCAAACTTTTCCATTATTGTAAATTTACGTAAATTCTAAACTACTTTATTTTTCAAAGAAGTTAATTACATCTTTCAAACTTCAACACACTAGTTGATCAGATCATGTGAATAAAATAGGGAAAATTGACTGAAGAACAGACAAATTTAAAATCCCATTTTTCAGGCGATCGTTAAGAGACCAAAACCATCCATCATCTGATAACTTTGTGTGCTCCCTAGTGCAAGTTATTAAATCTGCTACGTTGAGCTAACACAATGTTTTGCATGTTCCCTGCATTAATCTTGCATTACGTTATGAAGTTGCACTATAGATAAATTTAATATTTTCTGTAGCAATCATGTAGCGTGGTGCACGCTAGAGAAAGTTAATTTTACAATGTAGTGCATTTTGGAGATAAGTCACCCCTTTCCAAATACCCTTTAAGTGGCTTGCAGGGCAGTATGTGGATGTAAATTAGTATTGGTTGAGGCAGCAAACAGTATATTTAATAACAGAATAACGATCGACCTTTTTTGATGAGGTGTAAACGGACGATATTATTCGCTTCTCCAACGGCTTTCCGCCGAGGGGGTGCGTTTTACAATGGATAGCACTATCAGGGCCATGCGCTTTTTGTTTTTTAAACGCAGCTGTTAACTGCTCGTCAGTGACTGGAGAACCCGCAACCAATACCGACAAATAATATTTTCAGTAGACTAATAAATTTTAATAGTGAATTCAAAAACTAATATAGAAAATTGGAATTTTAATAAATATTAAAAGAATGGTCTCAAGCGTAGATTGACAGAAACGGTAAACGCTTGCATATTGACGGGACTCTCAACATCCGGCCATCACCCCTATAATTTACGCCGAGCTCGATTAACGCCACCGTCGGTCTCCTTCAAGCCAAAATACGTGGGCCATAATTCCGCCATAAAGTCTCGGGCTCTAGTCTTGCCTAGGTAGTGTACCTACACTTTGTTGTATAGTGGTGATGTAAAAATCCTTAATAGCTGTTTTCATTTGCCGTTAAAAATAAAGAAAAATATAAGTATTTCCCCTGTTTGGATCAGTAGTCCTCAATAACGCTATGAAAGATAGAAAATGAGAATTTCACTCTTACTCGGCAAAATCATCGCCTTCAATTTAATTCAGAGAGACCATATTGAAATTCATCATTTGGAATAATATTTCATCTTTTCCATCTCTAATGAGCGAAACTGACTATCACACATAAGGAAGTGTAAACAGGCTGTCCGAACATACCTGGAGTGACCTTGCCACAGCATGAATTTTGAAGAGGCCAAATTCATCGCAAATTAGAGCCGCCACTTCTCAAACTCATCTGAGAGCCCATCAAAATCGAAGAAATAACATAAAACACCAGTATTAAAGATAGCTACACCATCTCTAGTGCCTGGAAGAGAGTTTTCTTGACGAAAGAAGCCATGACCAATGAGAGCGCACCTGGTGAATTGGTGGGAAAAACGTCCCCTTTGACAGACGGACACAATCACATTCATCTTCACTTCTATCTTGAAGAAGATATCTGCAATCCTATCGAAACTGTCATCTACGACAGTGAAAATACGCGGAAGAGAGCCCGAAAAGCCTTCACTTCCATCTCAACTACCACGCGGAAGCCTTCTCGTTTATCTCAAGATATAATTTCACTGGTAACAAAATATTAATCAGACGGAAAATCATAAAGAGTCTAGTACCTCAAATTCCTACAAGGGGAATATCCAAGCATTTTTGACGATACAAAGCAATACTCATTGTGTAAAATAAATAAATAAGGCTAGAAAAATAGTGGTCTACAAAATGATTAAACTCAGATGAACAGAGATAGCTACGAGCAACTTATTACGAGTAATTATTTTGCATAATTTAACGGCAGATTCAATCCTAAGCTGATTGATAATAAAAATACTGATCGTAAGTAAACAAATGTTACAGCTTATTCCTAAAATAACATAATTTACGCTATTCACTTTATTTTACGCCAAGATAATCAGTTATAGCGAGAATTTCATTTTCATACTATCAGCGGACGCGGTAAAATGGAAATTTTTAAGTAACGTGCTTTGAATAAAGCGGAAAGTTTGGGAGAATTTAGGAGATAATAAATGTAATATATCATAATTGCGCGCCTTGAAATAGTTACTCCAATGTATATATTTTAGGAGCCTAATTATATAGTAAAAAGTTTAATGGTTCTTTACTACACCACTCCTGGTCTAGCGCATAATGAAACATTTCATTATTCTAATTTCACCTAGATGATGACAACGGCTGGGAAATTTAAGCTTTAAATGTGACTACAAATACACTAAACAGGAGAATAGGGCTTTAAAATATGTCAATTATTAACGTTCCAAATGAGTAAAGTCATCATGTCTACGAACACAACAGCGACAAATTTCTGTTTCGCTGACACAGGGAATTTCACGCCTCCAGGCTCGTCAAATATGTATATTTTAACAACAACAACAGCTATATCGAGCGCTTAAAATACGAAATGCATGACTAAATAACCGAGTTGAAGCTGGATTTTGGCGAGCGCGTAAATTCACCTCATGCGAATATGATGACGTTGAGCCTGGGAACTCAGTCATTACCCAGTTATGAGCAGGGTCGCATTACACGGGCAAAATTTCAAAGTTGTCACTTGAAATATCATTTTAAACGGCCAGACCCAGAAAGCTCACCTGACGCAGTGCGCTTTAGTTCTAGAAGCCTTGAGTATCTCCCCACTGGTGAAGTTCTTTTTACTAATATTTCGGCCTGAAATTTAGTTTTTTGTTGAGAGGAAAATGTTTCTTTCTCACCAGCTCTCCCTCCCTGTGAAAACGTGGAACGATGCATTTCATACGCGCAGGAACGTAACTGCAACTCAGGCAGAATAATTTAATGTCATTTTCAAATCATTTTCCTTTTTCTGACTCCTATAGCTTTCTGTCACCTTTCTTAATTTTAATGTGAGAGGCGCAGTATTCATTCGAATTATATTTAACAGGGCACGTTCATAATGAACAAATTAATCGCCACGCTGACGATGGGAGACGTATGGATACAAAAATAGTATATATTAGATATTAAATAGAGATAAAGAAACCAATTGACAGATTAAGCAAGAAAAGGTAACCAGACTTTTCAATTATCAAATATTCAATTAATTCTTCATCCCAAATATATTAATGCAATATCACGACTTGAAACACAGATTTTAAGACCTTAACTTATTTTAATGAGACACACAAGACATGGACCACCTGTTTTATGAGTAAGTACTATATTTACTAATATCATCCTTGCAGTGTGTTTAGCTTCAATTGGTAATCCTATCAGAAGGCATGCTTACTGTGATGTAAGAATTTACAGAAGGTATACACCAGAGGTATGAAATTAACCCAGGTAAAGCTAATAATATGACTGGGATTCGAATCAGGACCTGCTAAGGGTAAGTTAATTACACGGCCTAGGTACTCAAGTCGAATTTCAGCTGGCTCGCACGCATGGCCGGTGATTGGGAAATCCGGTTTCGTGTATTATGTTTTTTTATGAAGAATTCCATCTTTTAGGAGAACATTTGTTATACTGTGGGTTTTTGTCGGAAGTATTCTCCTGTATTCGTGCTTTCACTTGGAAAACCCTGTATGTCCTACAAAGTCTGACCAGAGCGTAAAAAAACCAAGGGAACGATTTCCACTGAACTTGCTGGAAAATCGAAGGGCCCTCTCTGGAGATATCAATCTCAGTTCCTTGGTAAGAAGTATGCAAGCCAGATGCGAAGATTCATCGCTTAGCTTCACATTCTTCCTCAACGGCGAATTCTTAACTCGGTATACGCGAGTAACGAAAAGAAACCAAAGAAGAAAATGAAACAAGAATTTCCCTTCAGAAAGTTTTTCTAATACATAACTGCTATTACTTTGCCCTCCAGAATGCCAATGCAGATAGGAATACTCCGCCAAACTAACATAAAATCGGTTTTTAGACGGAACTACACTAGTGAAAGGTTTCGTAAGTTTCACAAATGGAATTCGTGTAACACCACCACGTTGAATTACTAATAACGCATAAGGCTCTTTCAATAGATAGGCACCAGAAAGAGGTATAGAATCAGCCGTAACGTGCCTTCAAAGGAAACTTGAAAATACACACATATAAGCTACCTTCATGGTAACCACAGACAGCATCCGCTAAAAAACGATTTGAACATATGTTATGATATATCCGCCAGGGCCGAGGAAAAATTTGTTCCCTCTCTAGCTAATTTTTTACATGAATTAGAATGGAGCACTGCCATTCCTTTGCCGGTATATGAGAAAACTGACAGTAAAAGGAAAAATTATTTTCTCCTTTTGCGATGTATTCACAAAGCATTCTACCTTTGCTTTAAGAAAATCAGTAGTGATTCTTCAACCGATAATTGCGCTGCACAAGCAAATTTCAATGCCAGGCCTAAGTCACATAAAATATAAACATCAACCAGTTATAATACAGCCGAGAATACCTACTTAAAGGGACCTAAAAATTAATGCTTTAAATACTCCACGTTTTAACGGTAACAGTCGTCGCGTTGAGACGTCTAAAGATTATAAACACCGTTAATAAAGTAAAATAGGTGGGTCATTCCACGCCAGATCAGCAGTGAGTTAACCCTTGGTGTCTCCGATTCGAACCAAAATTTTTGTGTGGGTTCCATCTTGCGCTAAATGAAGAATTGTAGATGCGTCAATGGAAAAAAAAATTTTGGCAGATCTAGAGACGATAAAAGTTTCGACCATTTTGCGCTTAGGCTTCTTTTCTTTTTTCTAAATCTCCTAAACGCAAATAGCTAGAGAAACGGTTGATGTATTATTTTGTTTGCAAAAGAATTTACAGCAACAGACTGTTATCATTTTTGTAAATAAACTAAATTTTATTGACATTGTTTAAATTTTTAATGTTTAAAGTATAATAACAAAAATTCACACATTTTTATTTTTAAAGTTTTGTTCTAGTTTCACACGTTAATTATTTGTCTTACCTCAGAAACAAACTTTGTCGTGGGAAGTTCATAAACAACGGAAATATTTAACTTCAAAGATTGGACTACGCCCTCGTTCGCCACGAGGGTCGGCGTTAAAATGATGTGCCGCTGTATTTTGAGAATTTATATCTTGGTCTGTGTAAATGCTAGTGCAATACTTTATTCAACAATTTAAAGATTATTTTATTTTAATTTCATCAATATTTTTTATTATATAATATAACAAGAAATGGAGACACGTTACTGCAATATGCGACACCGCACTACCCAAACTTAGTGTTTTGTCAATTTCATGAACTTTGTAGCTCAGCCTAGGAAAACCTGCGAAATCTACAGCATTGACTTCTCACCAAAGGTTGCGAGAGTTGATAAAGATACAAAGTGGCAAGCGAAATTTTTTAAAAAGCATCTGTTGTTGTTAATGAATGAAAATGTTTAAACATAATCAGTCCTACAATTTGCACAGAATCAAAAAATTAAAGCCAAGGAAAATCTTATTCATTTATTCGTAACTTTTCTTCGGTTCAAATACTGTAAGAACGGTTTTAAAAAGGTTCAAATACTCTAAGAACTGTAGAGAATAAGTTATAATGAAACAAAGTCTTTCGATGAAATAAAACAACTAAGGTCTTTCCAAATTATTTAAAAGTACCACCAAAAAAAGGCCACTCAGTAAAACAATGAAATTTCCCTCAGTCCTTCACTGGTAGCAACTCTTTTCAATCATGAGCAGTTGCGGAGTGATTTGTCAGTTTTACTCCCTAGGTTTCAAATTTGATGATGCCAAGGTCGTCGTTATTAATACTAAAAACATTCTTGGAATGCTGTATTGGACTAAGATAAAGAAAATATAAAAAAAGTTTTTAGTCTCATATTTTACTTAAAAAATTAAACAAAGAAATGTTTTACCTTTAAACAGATTCGTGGTTGGTCACCCGCTATCTTTCACATGACCTTTCACGAAATATCTTGCCACGCGAGTCGGCGCGAGTCATCCCTGAGATGACACCGTTTTCTATGAATGAGTTAGATTTTACATATTACCAACTCTAAACAGTTAATCCTTTCATTCGTTGAGATTATAAATTATTTCGTCCAGATGCAAAACATTAATTACTAGTCCTATACAAAATATAGAATGGAAAAAATATGTCAACGCTTAGTGGTTTGTACCGAACACGAAAAGAGGAAATGAAAATTTTTGACTAATAATCGTTACCATATTCAACTCTACAGAGAGAACTTGAGAAAAAATATGCAAACCTCCATTGCACCTCACATTTGGGCTCGGTTAACATAAATTACCGCAACCTCCACACCCTCAGATGACCATAAGCCTCCTACCCTTTCCATTTCTCCACTAATCCTCTCACAGCCTCCATAATAAGCTTATGCATACATACACGCAAATTAGGGGATTAATTCTGATATGCTACTCTGCCCCAGATAGAACTCATCTGTAATACCTACACTGCAGCCTTTGCGAACCTAAAAGAGAAAGAATTTAGTAGTTGAAATAAGGTATCACCACTGATAAAATTCCATGAACTTGGTCTCGTTATCAAGAAAAAGTGCCATCCTTTTGATATAAAAAATACCAGCTCTTTATTGGACCACTTCACTAATTGCTAATACGAGGTAAGTCAATAAATAATTCGCAAAACTAGATAGAGGTAATGATAATTGAAGTAACTTTCTGAAATTTATTTCTCTTGACTACATATTCACCCTGTAATTCAGACACTTATCCATCTCTTTACAAGTCCTTGATAGCCGACAGCAAAGAAGTCTTATGTTTGCTCTCGCAGCCAACAAGTAACCTCTTGGACTACAGCATCATCATTTTCAAAACGTCGGCCACTCAAGTTTTTTTAGGGGCCCGAACAGATGAAAATCACGGGGGGTTAAGTCGGGAATGTAGAGTGGATGCTCCCAGTGTTCCTAATGAAATGTTTACGACTGATGCTGATGATGAAATGCTGAAATTTACGACTAATTTATTGACTTACCCTCGTATATGGGAACCGTTTCCCATGGGATGTGGTACACCTTTATGCTAAAGACAACCACAGGAAACTGATCAAAGTCAAATGCACAGATTGTCAGAAAAGTAGCAACTCTTTACGATGACAAAGAATAAAAGCTCTTATACCTTCTCAATTTTTGTTAAAAGTTTCTTTTTTTACAACATTGGACCTTGAAAAATTTTATGAAATCGCAAAAACACCTTACGTTCGAAAGGTATTCTCAGCTTACGCAATGATCTATTAAATGCTTTTAATACGAAATATTTACTAGTAATATATTACTATGAAATTCTGTCATAAAACGAAGTTTTGTGCAATTGAAACTGGTATTTTTACTTTATAATTCATGTCATAGCTTTAGCTATAAAATACTATTTAAATGTAGCACGTACTTAGACTGGAAGAGAAGATTTAGACTCCAGATAAATATCGCTGGGCTGCCTTAAGTAAACGAATCATTCACAGAAGCCGTAAGCTTGGTTCAAAATTTCTACCAGCGATATAATAAAGACTCAAAGCTAACTTCAGCATTGAGATGGGTGTTGCTCAAGACTAAGAGGCTGTACGTAAAGATATGACCTTTAAAAAGAATCAGGTCACCGCTGCTTAAAAGTATTACGAGGAGTATAATATTGTCAATACTACATCAGTGCGATAGGAGATAATGGCAACATGGACATTTTAGAGATAAATGTGAATGAATATGCTCTAAAATTCCTCAATCCCAAGGGTTTATCACGACCCTGCCTGAATGGCAGAATCAATCCAGTATAACACGCCAAAAGTTTTGTCCATTTACCCCAGAGGATTAAGGAAATTAACATTATGCTTTACAGAATGATAACTGATAATTTATCGGCCTTCAAATGCACGAATATTACTCACCAACATTATTGCCTATAGGACATAGTTAGAAAAGTCTCTTTTATGGCCGGTTGCGCGAAAATTTAGTAACGGAATCAATAGTTATGAGATTCATGAAGTTTTAGATCTCATAATAATATTTGGGTTGCAGGATCACTTCTAATAGCTACATAACTTATCTACCAATATACCAATACCAATATCTAATAATAAAATACCAATAGTTAGTAGCTTCGAACATTCAATCTAATCTTCTACATTTATGAAATTTTAGCCAATGAATAATTGCTAATTCATATAATACTTAGTCAGTAAGAGTGAATCAACAGGTCATTTGTCTCAAAACAACTCTTTCATCTAGTAATTAAGTCTCCAAGTGGTTCATTGCGCATCCGCCATCTTGCTTACTTATGGAACCCATAACTCCATGCCATAAGTTATGAAACCACAAAACTTATCTAGTTTTTCTGCTACACTTATTGCATGTTTGCTATGGCTTATTGGTTCCATAAATGTATAGAATACATACGTGTCGTTCCTGCATCAGGCCATTAGTGATCAAGAGGTAAGCCACCGGGCGCACTGTTAACTTCACGATGAAGTTCATCCCAATACTAAAAAAACTTTTATCACAGCCAAAATAAAACACCGTATTTACGCACTCCATCTAATGAATAAAAGGAAACGAGACATCAATGGCGGGGTGGCAGGAAACACGAAGTGTTGGTAGGGGTGGCACACATGGAAGGCGGAGGAGTTTAGCCTGCTTAGGGGTGTGTGGGACGACGTCCAGAACCATCGCCTACGCCGCAATCTTTCTCTCTGATCTCTCCGCCCATACCGTAAATATTTCGCAGAGGGAAGAGAGGCGGCGAATGGAGCAGCAGACACTCAGCGGCACTTCTCGAGAAGGCGAAGGAGATCTCGGCAAGAGAGGAGGGTCCCTTAGGGTGAGGGGTATAGGGGTGTTGGAAAAAGGAAAAAGTGGGGGCAGGCCCTTGCCTTTTATTATTTTTAGTTTCTCTCGAGTGCTCCTCGTACATCACCGACGTTCAGCGGGACGGGTAGATTAATGCCTTCACTTTAGGCTATTAAGACTGAGCACACCTTATCGCTTTACTCTATATTGCGACTGGTAACGTAATGAGTAGTGCGACCGAGCATGGAGAACTAGTCAGGTTGATAACTCCCCGGGCTGGTTATACTCAGGTAGCGGGTTCGACTCCTCCTCTCAGCGAGAATGTTGTGTTTGTACAAGGATTAGGGTAGGTTTAAGTAGTGATGGCTGGATAAAATCTCAGATGCGGAAAGACTAAAAATCTCAACCACTAAAAAACCTTTTGAAAACATTGATCGCAAAATATTGAGCAATAAATATATTAATATAGCATTATTTCCGGAGTATTCGAAAATTTTATTCGCGGGGAAAAATACACACAATATTTCGTAACGTAGATATAAACATCATTGCTCGTTTGTGGAAATGATATCTGAAAGATGAATTTAAGGGAAAACTAACATTTCCAAAATATTTTCTGCAATATATTAAAACATGTTGACCATTTTCGGAACAAATAATTAGGGTGAAAGAAACACATTTCTCTAAATAAAAAAAAGAAAAGGGAAAAACCAATTCAGAAAATTTCCTAACTTTATATTTTCATCTGCCAGAAAACTTCACATTAATGTATTCAGTGGCTTCAGCCTTAGAACTGCATAAATCAATTCTAAAGCAAAATAAAAACTATATTCTGGTGTAAATTTTCAGTGTTTTATTTTGTCTCACTCTCCACACTACCGTTTTTATTCTCTCCCAATTCAATTTTATAATCCTCAAGGATAATCATGTTTCGGGGTAACAGTATTTAATTCAAACTTATTTCCTTACGGACTTACCAGGAGTATTGAGATATTTCCCGTATATTTTTCTATGTAATACTTTAGCTTTAAACTAGTACAAACTGACGTAGAACATTAATGTTTAATAACTTGTTTAATACAGAAAAGATAAAAAGAGAATATTCATCAAAAATTACAATCAAGGAGTCTGATATTGATATACAGCTGAAGTTTATTATTATTTATACATCCGAAAAATTAAGTAGTAATTTTGATTGGCCTTCATGCTCATTGCAAGCTCTTACAATGAAATAATTGTATCAGAGAAAAATTTTCCAAGTTGTAGATAAGCACATATATTATATCTACACCAAAGAATATTTCCCCGAGAAATTAAACCATAAAATCACGGTACTAAAATTCAGCTAAGGAACCCCAAAGATGTAGCATGAATAGGACGTGAAATTAGTTCATCTTATGGCGAGCTCGGCAAAGCCTGGAAGGATTACCGTCAGACATTTCATGCTCCTCTGGCGTTTACCCTTATATCAAGTTTCAAATATTTGGTCGCGTCTTGCTTGATAAGCTTGCAAGGGTGGCGCATCTTGGATACTGAGATGAGAAATCCGCACGGTACAGAGTCAAAATTATGGCTGCTGCAGGGTTGCTGTTGAATTTAAATACAGGTCGTTTGCTAAGTAATATTTTTCTATCACCGTGGCAAGGATATAGCCGTAGCAATGGCGGAGGTTATATTACCTAATAATTACTTCTGAGGTATTATTTTCATCTTTGCCCCCTCAAAAAATTGAAAAGTAAAGACTGAGGTTATTTCAAGAAATATATCATGTTCGCGAGAAAACAGCATTAAACTTTTGAGACGTTGATAACTTATTTCACATTAGGCTCAGAATCCTACTTCCTTACCCCATAGATGAGGCTACATGGTTTGTTTATGACACCATCTTAGCCTAGTTCAACCAGCATCCGTTGACCACTAGATTTAAATCCAAAGTCTCTCGAGAGACAATTCTGCCCAATTATTTCACATTATAAATGTTGACATCATTTGGCTTTGCAATATATTTTTTCTTCAAAAGTAAGACTTTTTATTTTTTCCTTCTCCATATTATGTTTATTTTGTATCTCTTTGGAATAATTTACCCTTCGTTACCATACAACACTACCGAAACTTCAATTTTTTAGTAATTATTCATTATTCAGGGTTCTGTGGATTGCGGGTTTAGGATTATTAGGTTTCGTTTGACTTATCAAGTTTATCTTAGTCTCATACTGAGGATTTATCTCATGCAAGTATTTAAAACAATATTAACACTTGTCCAGGAAATGTGACATGACATCTTTTTAGAACCAAGTATTGTATTCTGCCGGAATATTGAGGTTTGTGTCCTTGGAGATTATTACAAAGCCATTAAACTTCGATTTGATTAGAAAAATCCACGAGGTTCCCTAAATTCTCGCTGAGGAAGACAGACGGTGTACAAAATGCACTCTCTTCTCGACTACTTATTAACGCAAAGACACCATCCGGCACGATAAACTAGGGACCAGCGGAACGCCGTGTAGTGCAGCCATAAACCTTCCCGAAGGACGCTGCGTCGGGAACCATCATCTCATGATACGAGACATGTATGAAGAGGTTGAGTTAAAAGTATTTAGATACCCTGTTGCCACGAATCGCATTAACATGAGCAGTGCAAGCAGTAAAGGAGGACATGACCCAATTTCAACTTTACTCCTAGCAAAGACAGGGATCACGAAGAGAATTCCCACGTAAGGGTTGTGCAAAGGAGGACGCGTTATTTTTTAAGTATTTTTCTTCCTCAAGTTCATCCTCGAAATAAATTACCTAGAGTTCAGAGCGAGGCCATGATTTGTCATCCTAATATATAGCTGTACTTTAAAATACATGAGCAACTGTTGACGTATACATCAGTGCACGACGTAGAGAGAATGTTTGCTCCAAATAAAACCAACTTGAATAAATGAGGTAAACAAATGAGAAGATGCATTCTATCACATTGAAAATGGTAATGACTTAACTTAGCATTGGTTCTCATCAAGAAACATAAAAATTGAGTGAGAAAAGCAAGGAGGGGCTAAAGTTAAAAGGCTTGTTACTTTTTTCGTTACCTTTTCTAGGAGAAAAGGTAACGAAAAAAATGATAATAAATAGAAAAAATTGACAATTTCTAGTGAATGATTGAATATGATTTGCTCCTATACTTAAATAAAAAACGTTTCATGACTTAGTGCGAGTGAACATTACACCACACTTATTCAAAAGTGATTCATGATAACTATGATGACATAATATTATCATCATAGAAAGATCCTGGAGCTTAATGAACTCCATTGGGCTAGCCTGTATTTTGGGAACCATAATTTTATAAAATTTACAAATGGAGTCGGAGAAAAATTTAAATGGGAATATATCACTCAACCTACAAAGCAGAAAAAGTAAGAACAACTAGAGAGAAAGTTCAAAGTTTAATTGTTTAGAGAATAACATACTGATAGGAGTAAGCCATACCTTGGCAAATATCGTTTTCGAGAACGGAAGTTAGAATACATTTTGCGCAGCAAGAAATAAAATGAAGCCTTATAACCATTTAAAATTTTATAACCATTGTTTGATGTGCCTTGAGCATTGATATACCTCATTTTCTTAATGTTTATGGGTAATATTGCAAAACTCTTGCAGAAAAACTACATAAAATACGTTTAAATTTGTTGTTCATGGAATCCAACCAATTTCCGACAGAAATAGTTTCCGACTTCTCTATTCCCTACACTAAACGATTTTATTAACCAAACTTACACACAAGTCCACTATTACGCTTCAGATACATATAATATTAAGCTATTATTATATGAGTAATTAGAATCGTGAGCGAGGAGGCGTCTCGTCGTTGCCAGGATTTAATTCTCTGTTAAAATTCGGGAGGGCCTCCTCATCTCCACTTTTCAATAGTAATTTAACATGGCACTGTCAGGAAAAATATCTTCCGTCTGGCACTTACCTTTTGATTTATCTTGTATAGGTTGCCCCATCACGAAGAATCACAACTACTTATGCACTTAAGCTCATTTTACACAGTGTACAAGCCCTTCCACCGCCTCCAAGTCCAAGAGAAGGATCATAAGGACATTACTTTTTAAATTCCACACCTATTGCTTTACAAAGAATAATAACTTTTATATATAATGCACAGATTGTATTAATTTCACTTAACTATCCTTCACAGGTTTCAACATTACATTCTGTTATTGATAAGAAGTTTGCGTTGAAATCAGTGGAAAGTTGCGCTTTAGAATCGACGTTGCCAACCCTGAAACCAATATCTTTATACGTGACCCAATTTAAGAGAGTCACAAATAATAAGATGACCCCGCATAGAGATGCAGATTAACGATGAAGCTCAAAAATTCAGGAAACTAACTCGAAGACAGCTTGAAAATATATCCCCGAGGAGCAATAAAAAACACCCTTTGTTCGGGCATCAAAGAAGCCTTAAAAGAAATCCAATTTTCTCAAAATTCCAAAATTACAGCCTCAAACGAGTCAATAAAAACAAGCCATTATACCTAAACTAGATTATCATGACAAAGGCGAAAGAGATAAGCCGATCATGAAACTTTGAGAGTCGAGAGAGCTCCGAGTCATGAATTTTCTAACGAATGCGTCAAAAATTTTGCATGGAGTTGCGTACACCTAGTATCACATTACCTACGCCAAAGGACTCACTTTTGGACAATCGCGTGCCTTCATGTTAGTTTGTAGCTTTACCGGCGAAATATTCCCACTTAGCTTTTATAACACGATTACGTTTGGTAACGAAAGCACGGGGAGCAAAATGGAGACCGTACGTAATTAACCATGACACCGTTTTCTCTTGGGATAGTTATAGTTAAAGAGCTTAACTCTCGGAGTTACACCCAGAAAACTTGCGTCGATTTTCCATTATTTCCTCCGTACCACCCTATCCCTGCATATTTCGTTTGCTTCTATTACATTGAAGCGTTACTTCATACTAGGGGTGTGTCGTTTGAGAACGAACGGGTGCATGGATTGAACGGGAGGACCAAGGACCGACGTCTTTGGAACGACCGTTCCTTTCGATCTATCGCTCCTTTCGGTCCACTATTCCTTTCGATCTATCGCTCCTTTCGGTCCACCGTTCCTTTCGGTCCTTTCGGTCTATCGGTCCTTTCAGTCCGTCGGTTATTTCTGTCCTTCGTTCCTTACTGTCATTGGCTCCTTTCTGCCCTTCGTTCCTTTCGGTCCTTCGTTTCATTCGGTCCTTAGTTTCTTTCGACCCCTCGTTCCTTTCGGTCCTTCGTTCCTCTCGGTCCCTCGGTCCTTTCGGCCCTTCGTTCCTTTCGTTTCGTCGGTCCTTTCGATTCTTCGTTCCTTTCGGTCCGTCGGTCGTTTCGATCTGCCAATACGTTCGCTCCTTTGCTCTAATCTTTGAGAGAGGTTGTTCTTTATAATACTCTAAAAATTCATCTGCTGATGCTAGCAGTGTAATTTTCAGTACTTTTGTTATATAAATGAAACTTTTTTTGCGAAACCAAGTAATATTTTGGTAATATTACCTTCCATCTTGAATATTATACAAAATTCTAAAAAAAATTGTCATCACGGTATACCAAGTATTTCCAGTTTTCTTTCTCCTTAAAACACCAATATAAATGGAACGGGGAACGAGTGAAATGGAACGGGTGCAAAAAAGGACCGTCCAAAGTGAACTAGTTTCCAAAAATGAATGGGCTTGCCCATCTATACTTCATACAGTCACGATCGATCGTAATACGATTGATCGTTTGACACCCCTTTATGAGTATCTTCTACCACATACACCCATGGCTTTTTTCCGATTACTCTTTCCTCTCACACGATTAACTCTTCTACCTAATACAGTGAAAGCAGATTCTGGGGCCACCTCCCTTAAGCGGTCATCTCTCAAAAGGGTTGATTTTTTTCGGGAACGGAAATAATTTCCCATACGTATAAACAATGTTCATTTCCCCTCTCATCTGCTCTCACCTCCTCATATGGCAGGTTTCAATGTAAATCTGAAGATTCCTAATGTATTGAGCGAAATTTATGCGCAATGCAGAAACAAAAAAAACTGCAAATATCCACAGAAATAAATTTTTCGGCTTCCGAAGTATCGACGTTTTTACAACATAAACAGGTGATGATGTAAAAACATCGATCACCTGATGACGCTGCAAAAAATCGAAACCTGGGTCGCAGTAAAAATTTATTTCTGAGGATAATTGCAAATTTTTCATTTCAATGTATTTAAAAAGAGTATTGCAATATTTTGCTTCGATATATTTGAAAACAGCATGGTCTGACCATGTTAAGTTAAAGTATGAGAATTAAGTTTAGCTTATCAGGCGATATTTTGTGGAAATGGAGTACAGATGTCATAATCTCACAACAAAAGTTTTTGTTCACTTTTCACATAATTTTATTTAACCGACCAAGGTTTCGGCATGTACTATGTCATTTTCAAGGTTCATTATGACATAGTTCTCATTAACAGACGATGATGTTTAGTACAGTCAAATTCAATGTAATAGTTTTCAACCTTTAAAATGACATAGTTCATGTCGAAACCTTGGTCGGTTAAATAAAATTCTGTGGAAATAGAACAAAAACTTTTATTGTGAGATCAAGGCATCTAAAGGATGAGAGTTGAGCAACTAAACAGATAGAGAGAGACCTTTATTAAGCGGCCATTATCCCATCGGTCCGGTGATGGCCGCTTAATACAGGTCTCTCTCTATCTGTTTAGTAATAAGCGGCCATCACCGGACCAATGGGATAATGGCCGCTTAAGGCGGAGACCGGTGAAAGGATGGAAAATTTACATTGCTCATACATACGGGCAATTCATTCAGTTCCCGAAAAAAAGGCCGCTAGTTAAGGTTATTGCTTAAAGGAGGTGGTCGCGAAGGCAGGTTTCACCATTTGCTCATTACTCCTACATCCGGGCCCATGTATTTCATTGGTAATTCATTCCTTACCTTATCCCGTCTCCTTTTCTGTGATAATTTCTCAAACGCCAAGTTTAAATCCACTACGTGTAGCCAATCATTATGATTATTGTGATATACCTTTGAATCATTGCCCAATCATACAATTGGGAATGAGCGCAATTGTTTACACTGTGATTTTCGCTTCCTTCGACAACCCCTTATCCCACGATACACTCGGCATATTATTTACAACTTTACCTTACAGCATTAACGCACCCCTTTATCACTTCAATTTCCCTCTCAGTAATTACAAGCGTTCGACCAAGTGTAATAAAAAATGGTAATTTTGTTCTAGAACTTCACTTGCACCCTCATTACCAAACGTTAATCAATACTCTTCTCGTCAAATTCCTTACAAAATTCTTGCAGAAAAGAGACCGAACACCTAAAATATTTCCTATTTCTCCACTCCTTAATCCAGGCTCCCTTGAATCCCTCACGCCAATCTTGTATCCCTTCGGACTTCATCCTATTCACCCTATATCCTCGGGCGCGAAACCCCTTCTCGTTTTGATGGACCCTTAATACTTTCCATTAGGACACAGCCGATCCTCGTCCAGGGAGAGGGGTATCCATCTTCACCCTCAAAATTCGTTTTATTCTCGCACACTTCACACACCAGTCATCCCGAGGACCACTCCGGGAGGGAAAAAAGAAAGAACTTCCTCTTCCAGACACCCACCCCCCGGAAATTTTGGCCAACTCCATTCCCGAAGGCCTCTCCGACTCTTCACTCTCGGTTCTCATTCCCTGTCCGTCCGTCTATTCATTAGTTTCGGACACCCTCAGCCCAGCCTCTCAGCAGCGAGTTGTAACACCCTCGCGCTCATCAAATTTACTCCGGTGAGGAGAGAAGGGCCCTCCTCTTCTTATTACCGGTTTTCGCGCCAGGATGGCAAGAGTGTGTGTAAGGTGGGAGAGGCGTCGCAGGCCGGCCACCCCTCATACCCGAGAGTCCCACTACAAACCCGTAAAGCACGACGATTCTCCCCCACCATCTCCCGGAAGAGTTGGGTGCTTCCCCGTGGAATGGGGACAGAGCTGGACTTGGGACGTAGCTCACCACATGTATAGTAGGGAGAGAACAAGTAGGAGTGGACTCAGACGCTTTGCTTTCTTTCCATCCCTACTTCTATCACGATTTAAAGTAGAGGGTTCTATGCGAGTGAAAATGTCTCTAATTCGATTGTACCTCATTCTACCCTTTTCCTAGGGTGATCATACTGATCTGAACGTTCTGGAGTAGCTAAAGACGGCAGCGATTCCTCCTCTTGAAGCCTGGTGTGATTTCGCTGCAATCTCGAGCAGCGAAATATCAAAGTTCTTTCCATGGAAGAAAACCCGTATAAAAAATTATTGTTCGCCGTTTGCGCGGTTTACAGACTACCGCTACTCTTTGTACCTGTTTCCCCATAGTATTTTGAGGAATATTCATTATATCGTGAAAGCGCAGTGAGTGAGCTTATTCCGCCAAAAATAAGTTTGTATCTAATGAGAAAATAATTATGCATGACGCAAATGATAAATGATAAAATGCATATATGATATCATATATGCATTTTACTTGTGTTCGTATGTCATCACTCAGTCAGACAATGATATGGGTGATTGCTCATTTTTTAATTTCCTTATGTCCTTTGCGGCTGATATACTTAGTGCTTTAGGGTGTGACGCTGGCTAGAATAAAGACCGATTTGCACCCATTTGAAAGCTGTAGGGCTTATTTACAATTACATAGCGTATTGTGAAAAAGTTCGTGAATAACAATGATCGCTCGCTCTATTTTCAAATCGAGTAATGTATTCTAGAGCGAGCTGTGTCTCTTAAAACCTGAGTATGCTATTTCCTTATAAAATAACTCCGTTGACTCCACTTGTTAGTATTTATTGTCACGATCCGGGCTTCGACACGTTATTTTATTCTTCCGTGATGGATAACTTCTAACAAGTCTAACCTGCAAACCGTTTTCTATATGAAGTTCTTTCCATTTTTCTTTCAAGCGCGCTAGACGGGGAACAGACCGGCAAAAAAAGTATCTTATCCAATTTTATCACATCCACACCTCTCTTTCTTGGGTCATATTACAATTCCTAACGTAGGGAGTCCTCACAGTAACCAAGGCTGACTTGGTGGTGGTAGCGTGATTTCGCCACTATCACGAATTAGGAACAACACAGACAAACGGTAGATTGTTTTTGTTTTAGCGTTATTGATTCTTGGATCACAATCACTTCAAGACAGAACTATTTTTGATGACGTTGAAAACATTACGCGAAGCCGAAGCTGTAACTCCCGTGGTATCCTAACCACATGGGCCAAGTTACCGAAATAATACGTGCGCAAAGGAAATTGGAGGGGTACATAAAAATCGGAACTGGTATATCCTCGGGAGATTTGAAGCATGGACTGCTCTTGAGATTCTCCAGTGTCTTGAACACGATGTGCAACTCGGACGTCGAAGCGTTGGCAGAAATAATGCTCTTTATCCGGAGGAAAATCCGATAACAGTTCCTGCGTACACAACAACGAGTTACGATGATAATACTATCCGGTGTTAAAAAGAGTAATGTAGCCACTAAGATGGGACTCACTATAAAACCACGGGTAAAATCTTATTAATAAATTATTTATCTAGCTAAGCTCGAAACCGATACATATATATGACGACAAAAGAATCTAGTGAATCCAACCACTCTCCTATCGATTAGAATTTATGGATTAAATTAAGAAATGAGGCTGCCAAATTCTGTCTTCTGAAAATAATTAAGACCATAATAGCTGCTAGTGTTTAGTTAACAAATAAGTTTGTCGTTTGTTATCATAATGCGTTAAGTTGCTGCGTTCATAATGTTATTAAAATGCTAACCATTGCGAAGTGCACCTCTCAAAATTGGCTGCTAATGGCAATAAAAATGATTATCGTGAGTCATCATAAGTATTTCATTTGATGTTTTTACTATTAATTTGCTAACTAGTAATAACACTACATGTTGCATGCATATTATATTTCTAAAATTCTAACGTCTTTATGCTTGCATTATCAAAATTCATGAGCTCTAGCAGAAATCAAAACTATTTTACCGCATAAAATGTAGAACTAAACGTTTTAACAGATATTCAGCTCCCTCCATTCACATCCGAGGTGGATTTCAAAGTAAAATGAAGCTAATTTTGTGGATATGACACCGAGATTTTTTACAACTCTTCACTTTTTGGTGTAACCAATTCAACCACAAGTAATAAGGTTATTTTGTCCCCAGCAGGCTTCCCACATTGTTTATTATAATATAAAAAAGCCCCAAAATCATGATAAGAGCCTTAGAACTCATTAATTATAGCGATATCCAATTCAGGAACTGCCATAAGCGTTATGAGACATTAAATGTTACAGTAAAAATTTCGCGCATAATTTAACACTGGAGTGCTCGCGCTATGAATAACTCCTCGAGTATTCGCACGGGGCACATATGCCACCCATTGCAATATAGGTTTTTGAGACCAATTTTAACTAGAGCAAGGGAAACAAGTAATTATATTACCAATTTACTTTACTTCTTTCCAAAAAACAAAGAAAATTCAACCATTGTTCTATTTAAAAAAATATGAGCAATTTTTAAACTTCACTGAAAATCGACATATTTTGGACTTTTTGGGATGAAATAGTCTTTTATTCTTATAAAAAAGTATTTCGACTACATACGGATATTAATGCAAAGTATATCAATACATTTCCACAATTAATTCTCTTTATCATCGCTGTTTGGGCACATGACGACTTGGTGGCCTGGAAAAACACGCTTATTGCACTCCCGATGTTGCTTCCATGTGCTCCGGTGTCGGGCTCGAATCCTGAAGTTATATCGTTCATTCTTACCCCGTATCTGCGCTTTTTTGTGTTTGTAGTTACTGCGATTTCCCCAGAAGAAGACTTGCTTTTAATTTTATCACCCCGGGTATATTTTTTAGTGAAATACGCCGTGTAATCAGAGGTTATATATGTTCCAACCCAACCTCCTGTAAATATTTACGGGGGATAGATTTGATACTTGAATTATTCCATTGGTATAAAACAACCATGTATACCACCCATATTCAGAAAGTTATAAAATAATACACGCGGACATCCACAGCTATTTTGTGGCTCATCGTATTGACGACACATTGTATCGAAACATCGATGCCATATTTTATATGATTGTAAAATGTGATAATCTCGAGCTTCTTTGATTCTCCACTCTCCACGTCCATTTTATCATTGTGCAGGGTAAACAGGAATAAAAGGACTTTTTTCTCATCAGGACGTATCTGACTTAAGTACAATTAGGTTGGAACCCATAGGTAGATTGGTACAATTAGTTACGAAAGATGGAGGTGTTTCTCTGCCCTGACTGGTCTCGAATTTCTGAGGTATCTCAAGTTTGTTTCTTCTTAGCTTCCCAACTACTGTGATTCGGTTTTGCAAAACTATCTCCAGAACTGAATAGAAAATATCAGGAACTCAAGCTGAGAGTTGAAATGGACCCTCTGGCTGCGGACCTGCATACACTTTAAAATTGCACACATAAGGATACTTGACATCTACGGCCATAATTATTTTGATGCTTATTTTAGCGGGTTTGTTTGGCATGTATATTATAAAGCATGCAGCTGCCTTGAAAGCCATCAGCTATTCATCAAAAGTCACATTTCTTGGTGTAAAGTAATCCTTTCAGTTTCAAAGAATGATTTTAATAATCTGACTTAATTGTGCCAGTCGAACGGTTTCTTGACGAGCCGTCCTATCCCGAGGGTCATCCAATCATACGCATCGTAATAGGAAACGGAATCTCTTTTCTGACATTGTGGTTTAAGGTTCGATCCCAAGGCCTTGTGCATTATCCCAAAATTCTTTGAGGTTTCTGCTTCCAACTCTACAAACCCCAACCAGCAGCAACAACCCAACAAAAGCTTTTATTTTCACCAAATGCGTTGGCGCGGTTTATCTTCCTCACTTTTACCATTGTTTGATTGAATTAATGTAATTGTTTGTGCATTCGGGAAGAACGGTCCAAATATCAGCGTCCAAAACAGCAAAAATGATTGTAAATAAGTTATAGAATCTCTAGCAATACCTTTAGGGCCGGGAGGTCGTTTCACAATTTGTGGGCTCTTGTTCACGATGCTGCGTGTGAAAATTTACAACATTTTGCTCAATTGCGAGACCTATACATAGCAAACTATGGCAAATGCTCACTATTGTCATCAGAGTTCTCTTTTTCATGTTTCGAGTCAGATACCTGAGGCTAAACAAGTGCGATATTTTACTCATCTAAACCATTATCATCTCCATCACTGGTCTCTATAAATCATTGTTTTCTGATAGGTCTTCTTCTAACCTCCAAATTTATGTCTCAACGTTCAAATTTGACGCCTTCACAACCTAAAAAACATATACATTTGGAATTTCACTTCAAACGGCATAATATGATATCATTATTTAGTATAAACAGTAAATGATTGATGAAATAAAGTAAGCAATTAGCAATTAAATTACTTACGTGAAGATATACGCGTTTTTCACTCGCAATATTTCGATTTCAAAAAATTCCTCGAGTGCTTACGCGGGGGACATGCGTCAATCACGCACTTTATAGATAAATTGCGCCGACGTCGAAGTACCTTTTCGACTGGCGCGATACAGACAAAGAGGAAGGTTACTACTCGAGGAATAGCTGAGAGGGCAGAACCATAGTGCGCTGTCTTCGGAAAATATGTCAAAATTTAGCATTCTAGGTGGCAAATGTCACCCACACGAGCAGTCTAGGGTTAAAGTACTAAAAATATCGATAACCTTTAATACTGATTGCCTCACAAATTTGGTGATCATCGAATATAATCTCCAAAGATTAGAACACATATAGAATGATACGTATTTAGTAATAAAATATCTACATGATGTTAGGCTAGAAGTTTGATATGAGTTAGTTTATCGACATGAGTTAGAAGGTAAATGTGTTTACACCAATTCAGTCTGATTGGAGGCATAATTTCCCGTATTAGGATAGAGCATATTCAACTTTTGAGAAAGACGGAACGCTCTTGAATATATTTCTCAAGTTGAAAGAGAGCAAGCCATTTATGTCATCCATGAATATTTTGACAAGACGCTACTGTAATTGTAAACATTGTAAATAAGACCGACAGCTTTAAAATGGGCGCGACTTGGTCATATATAAGCCAGCAATACACTCTGAAGTACCACTTATCACCAGCAAAGGACATAATATAAGTAAACAATTATACACATTGCCTGCCTGAGTGATAACTTACGAATCCAAGTAAAATACACATGATTTCACTTGCGTCACGTATAATTATTCTCGCGATAGATACAAATTTATTTTTGGTGGTATAAGCTCGCTCTCTGCGCTTTCACTCTACAATGATAATTCTTCAAAATGATATGGGCAAATAGGTTCAGAGATTAGCGGCTTATTCAGTAAACCGCGCAAATGGTGAGCAATTGTTTTTTAAAAAGGGGATTTCCATTTTCTGAATCCACACTAATCACAGTACTTGAAAACTTGGCGGTTTAGCGATGTGAATATTTAGGACGAGCAAATGGACGCGTATGAGACCACTAATTACAGCTGGCGTATCGAAACTAGGTCAGCAATGTGATAACACCTGGAGCGACAAGTTCACCACCTCACAATAGAAACGTCATAATTGAAAAGTTATTACCAACCATGAAATATTATAAACAATCGAAATTATAATAGTTTTATAAGGATAATACTTTCGATCATCATTCTTAAAATAAATCAAACAAATTACGAAGGATGTGAGAGTGAAAATCATACAAGAATGAAGCATTTTGTTATTTTAAGAACGGAGTGGACAGCTACAACAAACCATCTTAGGATCAATGACTACTGATGATGAAAGATGCAAAAAAAGGACTCATTTAGAGAACGAGCACTTAACACCATCAATGCGATTTAAAAAATGAAGATAAACAGTACTGAGCCAATTGGGCTTATTTATATGCACTGTCTTACACTTATTTGTCCCTAGACGCTCGACTGATTCAGAACTATATAAATATGAGAAAATATAGTCGGCAGAAAGTATACATGTGATAGGTAGGCAGATACTAAGGGAGCTAAAAAATTAAAGAGAGATTTCCATTAATGAGAATGAAGTATTGACCGACTTTAGGCCTGCAATATTAAGAACGATTTTCGTTTTTAGAACAAGCGTTTATTTCTTTCACCGGGGATTTTGAAACCAAACCAATGTCATTAGTAATGCATGACCTCTTGACCCAATGAAGAGTTATGATGTGAGCTTTGCGCACTGGGAATCAAATTTTCGCTATAACTCACTCATAAACATCCCTCTAACGTCCAATTACAGCCGATTGGTTAACCGAAAATTTTATCACCCCGCAAAGGAGTTTCCTTTGTGCTATACGAGAGAGAAATTGAACCTCAAAGCATGAAGCTCGGAGTGTTAAAGCTAACAATCGTGAGAAGAGATTCAAACCGATATTCCAGCATTCATTCCGGCAGTAATTAGTACCTGAAATTTCAGTAGAAGAGTGGCGTAAGCACTTTGTAATGTTTTAGTCTTCCTCGAGTTTTGGATGGAATGACTTAGTTCAAATCAAATTCCACACCGACAGGCGATCAATTGCTGTATTGATACATGAGATACGAAATGTTCTCAAAAACTGGTAATTGGATCTAACCGAATGTAGCCTTTTTTTATCTAAATTGATTGGTATATCTACCCATTTCCACGAAAAATCCGTTTAACACTAGAAGCGATTTATTTTCCCCATACCTAAAAGCGCCGACAGCGGTCATTTTGACCGGTAGGTGTTTTATCGCGTTTGGGTGGTGGGTATGACTAATTTCGCGCAGATATTCTTGATTTGAAGTGAGATTACTTTATTTTTAACTTAAATTACATTATTTAAAGTAATGAATAAGATTTATAAACAATTTAGTTTTTCAACTTTAACACAAACTTTGGGATACACAGATGTACCACCAATTAAGCAATATACAATTATAGATGATGGTAGTTTAGTGTATAAGCATTTTGCAGAGTAAATATAAGTATGTTATTTATAATGAGATAGTAGTGATGTAATGTAAGTAACAGCATTGAACCATGCATATTGCTATCATTTCTACCGTCCCACACTTTGTTTTTCATGACAATAGAATAACATAGAATAAGGTTTCCACTTCTTGCTGAGCATTTTCCGCAGGTATATTTTTGGCATCTTGAACATTTTTCCATAGTTTTATTCACTTGACATGCTTTTACCTGACACTGATATCTTTTTCTAATTTCGGTACCTGAAACGGAAGGTGACTTGATTCCGGCTCTGACTTGATATACTCACTACGTAGTTCTTCAGCGGGCGTCAAAATGAATGTATGGCGGCTGATATTTTATGAAGTGACCTCTTTGTATGTCACCCATGCGTTAATGGCAGCTAAATTTAGGATATTATATAAAACTTGCTCAGGCTATTGGCGAGATTCAGCGCGCGTTTAGTATTTCTTTGCCATGTGGTCCAGTATATCTACTCCATACTTTGTGGAGTTGTAGTAACTGACTGACTCGGGTCATCTTTTTTCTGTACTGTCTAATTCAATGCTGGGATGCACGGTACACAAAATCAATTCATTTTTGTTTTCTATATCTTGGTATATTGTCATTATAATATATGTTTTAGGACTGTGGAATCGTATAACTTAGCCTTTTACGTCCTTTTTTCACGCCCTCTATCCTACTGTCTCCCTTCTCCCTTCTTGAAGGGAGGTATCCCTAACTGGAAGCATTTTCGAGGGCAGCATCACTGTGTAGTTGGAGATTCCCTTAAACTGCGTCAGCAGCGGACTCACTCTGCAGTCCATTGCACTTTCTCTTCCCCAACCTTTCCGTTGTCCTCATCCCCCTCATCTCTTTCCCCCTCTACCAGACCTCGCTCCCTGAGCACCATCGTGACCGACGCCTATGGACAAGTGAGGAAATGTATGCAAAAACTACACAAAATTAGGAAAATAAGGATGGGGAATGATTTTATAATGATTTTAAGGTGCTTACACCATCATTATAATATACAGGATCGTAGTCATATCGAAAGATAACTCTCCAGAGTCAAGAAAGGGTGCTTTCGTCAGATGATCTTGCAGAGACACTTGTGCCAAGACATAGCCGTCTGAACTACCGCTCCCACTTTCAGCAATGTCACTTGAAGTGTCAGAGAAGTACGTAATTCCATCATCCGAATCAGAATGCACTGGGTTGGGTACGTTTATATCATAATTGTTTTCTGATAAGTCTTGCAAAATTTTCTTAAGTTCTTCCGAAGTAAGACTGCGTTGCCGGGACATGTCAGAGCGTCGAGGTTTTGCTCCAACCCAATGTGCGGCCAAAGCTCGACTGACCATGCATGGATAAGAAATAAGACAAAGCGTGTGGTGGAAAAGAGCACATCTCGCATCATTTAGAATTAAACAGAATTCTGACCTATTTCCTAGTGGTTTGATGTGTATATCTTGAGACAATTCTGAGAAAGTCTATGCAATAATTATGAAATGTAATTGCAAAATAATAAAAAAAGAAAAATCTATGGAAACATGCAGAAAATTAGTAGTGAATTCAATCCGTTAACATGACTGCTACTCTTTATACCAGAAAAATATCATAGTTGAAATACAAAAATAATAATCTGAAAATGTATAATACCGGTCAAAATGACCGCTCTGGAGCTTTTAGGTATATCAATAATTCATTCATAAATCATGCAGACTGGAATAAAAATTTTTGATGTGTGGGTAGAGGGTATAAATTCATTAAAAGTCACGAAATATCAACAATTTCTAACCATCTAGAATTAAAGGAGACAATTTGAAATTCGAAAACGGTCAAAATGACCGCTCCTAATGTTAAAGCAACAATAATAGTGCCAAAATTCCCATAATCAATAAATTTCATTGCTTTTTTGGTAACCTTCCTGTGGTAGACACGCTTTGTTCATCTGTTGCATGTCTCCAGATGCCGCGCGGACAACCCTAGCCTCCGAAATGTCGCGAGTACTATTTATGCAGATACAAGAAATGCATTAAATAATATGCATATCAATTTAATTAAAAAAATAGTTATCACATATAGAATACCGAGTAAACCTCTGTCGTCGGTCTTAGCTAGCAGAAATTAGAGAAATGGCAAAAACCGAAGAAATAACTTCGAGCAAACGACGATCCCTTGCAATGAAATAGGTACGCATAAACATTGGATATGTGCATCTTTCATGTGTTCTAAGTTGCACCATTTATCATACTCAAAAGCCAGAATGGCTGGTTCACAAAACAGCAAAAATTGAGGGCATGGTATTTCAAGGGGCCACAGAAAGAGGAGACTTCCTTGCCTCGTAAGACATGTGCATTGTTAGGATTTGCAGGTACTAGAGCGTGGGAATTGAGAATTATCAAATTATTCTCCACTCTTGCGATCTCAGACAGGTTCCCAGGGTAGTCAGTGGCTGGCTAAACGATGGCATTGCACACTCATCTTGGCATCGCACATTCATCTGCACAGGATATCACGTACACTAAACAAGCATACATCTGTTCAAGACCTAGAGCGACCTTATTAGATTATTAAAATGCTCTGGAGTCAATGAAATAAAGTGAAGTGATTCCTACAATTTACCTACCGCAACTTCTAGTGGATGGATTACTTAGCCTAATATTTTCTTCACTATGTTTTTCATACAGCTGGGTTTAGAATGGTCATCATCAATTATAAGTTAAGCCAACAGCTTTAATTAGTTGCCTTCTTCGAAAAGAGGCACTTAATGGCTTAACTATTTTCTCTAGAGCTATAGAGAGCACCTCTGCTCTATAGGACATTTCTAATTTATGACGATTAATGAAGTATTCCGCAAGTTAGTAATTCAATAAGTTCTTTATGTAGGCATTGCGACTACGTCACCTTCAAAGATATTTTACAGTGACGGAACAACACAGCGAGGGCTCAAAAGCGCCTGAATTACATAGCAAGGGTACGATTAACATGAGAATTAAATATGAAAGAGAAGATGGGGTGAATGAAACGCAAAGGCATTCTCACAGTTCTGTTGAATAGTTGGTGACGATTTAAACCAAAATTAAGCGAAAATTTACACGTTTTTATTTGTTTTGTACATTTTTCATCATGATAAATACACTCCATGGAATAAATCTACCAAATAACCTTTATAATAGGCATTACTGATGCAATTATGCATCAATCTAAAATCGTAAATTTCATGGTTGGATCCACGGACACTGATACAGATCGATAAATGAAGGAAGATGCAGACATTTTAAGAGCTTTAAACGAGATACATCGACTAATTTTGATGTATAAAATGTACTCATCCTTAATTTCCCTGCAGCATGCTTTCACACAATTGCTCGGGATGAAAACATTTCCTTTTATCTGCTGGTGCGGATGTGTTTAGGTAGGAATTATAGCATTTATTGGATAATTAAAGGAGGGTCCTTGGGATTTGATCCTTTCGATACGTAGAGGACACATTTTCACCAAACAAATGCTCATGTCGGATATGATTGATAAACACGGTGGATAATACAATTCGCCAATAAATTAACCAATTCTACTTCAAAACTGAAAAGTAAAAAAATCAGTCCCGAATTGGCTATACTGCTGCGTTGGTAAAACATCACTCTCGACCTTTTTTCAATTGCGGTGACTTCACCGCACAATCAACTTTAGGTTGGCTGGCTGGGGAGACGACCGACGCGACATATGAGGACATTTGAGCAATGAAGGAAGGCTACGATGGTTAGAGATGGTTTTTGGAGAAAGAAAGAACAGTGAAAATTGACATAACGTTGGTAATTTTCCTCCACAAAACGATACCCGTATTGGCAGGTTCAGGTAGGCAGTTCATCTCCGCCACTTCCTCAGTGTAGGAAATCAGTCCATTTTACACATCAACGCAAATCCCTAGCTATATTGTAATTATTTACTTCATTGACTGAGAATGCTAGGTTATCGGAAGGTAGAAACCACCCGAACCAGCGGCTCAAGATAAAAGCAAACATGGAAGTTATACCCGAAAGAAATAATTTTTTGGGCAGCGCTGTTGCGACGGGCCATGCGTTAGCTTAAAAACACTGTATTTAGCAGTTTTTTAAATGAAGTACAATATATGATGACGGAAGAAGTAAAAGGGGAGCAGAGAGGAGATAAATAGGCAAGACAACGGAATAAGTGAAGACGGAAAGACAACTGAGACTTTTTACAGAGTTCATTGCATTAGTTGTTAAATAAAGCAGATTATTTCCGAAATCTCGCCTGATTTGACTTCATTCGCCTATTCATTGGGTAATATTTAAAACTAGTCACAAATGACAAAAATTAACACCCCAAATATAACTATTTCAGCCCAAATAAACATAGGAGACACGCGTCAAATAAACCTGATTTATATAGAATTAGCATAAAAGCAGATAAGAAAGGAAGGAAATGCTAATATGCTAAAAAAGATTTCAGGTTTTCCCGACGAATAGAGTGAAGAAACTCATCTTGGGATTCCATCCCTTCCAACCCGGACGGAATCCAGGGAAGGCTTTCTTCATTACTTATATGTTTGCTATTGACTATTCGTGCAATTACATCAACATCTGCATGTGGCAAGGGGTGTTAGGACACCAGCCGTGTAAAGATGTAAGGTTAAGGGAAGTGAAATAGTGACGTGTATTTTGGGAGTGTACCTATTTAGTGTAGCTCAGTATTTATTGTGGTCGCTTATTGTGCGCGGAAATAACGAGTTTTTAATATAAATATTCGGCTAGTTCCTTTTGTATAGCTTCTGTCAGACCTAGAGATGTATTGAGGCGCCATGATAATATTCTCTGTGTCACTCTGAAACACACCAGTCCTGAATATCTCAAGTTAAAGGAGTTCTCAGGAAAAGCTAACTTCAGCGTGTAGCCTTCAAGTAACTAGGAGCTCCCACCTTAATCCCTCTAAAAGTTGCGAAACGCCAATTTTTGCTCGCAGCAGTTTTTAACAAAGCGTGTACCTTTTCCTTTATTTCATTATTTTGGTAAATCGTTATGACCAGGGTCCCAAATGCTCGCGGCTTATACGAGGTACGGCCTGGAATTAAGAACAACGTCCACCATTCTCCAATGATTGCCAAGAAACTTGTAATTCATTTATATATACAGGGGATTTTTTAGCATTCTTATAAACACTGGCTTCCCGATAGAAACGAAAACTTCAATAAATATTTTATCCGTGGCTTAAGATCGATTTTTGTAGGCGTATCCTTGGATTTGAGTCCTGATATCCTGAGCATCATATAACATTAATCAGCACGTATACATAACATTCCTTCTGCATAGACTATTACTTTCTTAATTTAACCCTCATTACTGATGTAACGAGTACACCAAATATTCCCAGGGCGCAGGGATATAAATGTATTATTCATTCGTTTGGTAAGAGCGAAAGATTTTCGTCTATTTATAAGTTAGAATTTTAAGGGTCGTTGTTGGCATAACTTAAACTGCACAACAAAACACAACGTGAACGTTTGAAAAGAACGAATAAAAACGTTTTTATACGAGAAGATAAATCAACCAGCCTTCTTTTTTCCCTTTCAAAGAGTCTAAATATAAAAATATGAAAGCCATTTATTAAGGAAACTGAAATATCATCATTATTCTTCTATTAAAAACCAGGGGGAACCTGCCAGGGGAAGGCGAGCGCAACCCAGGCGAATATCGCTATAAGGAAGAACTGTCACGGAAAAAAACAGAAGTCCTTTCAACGCGAGCCCTTGACAGGAACATTGTGGAAGCCGAGCGGGGAAAGGATAGGGGGTAGCTTAAGTGAGAACTGGAGGGAAAGTGGGGGAGGAATGAGAAGGGATTTAATTCATTCCTGGAGCAATTAATGACGGAGTCATCCGAGGAAGTTTTATTCTGAATGTGTACGATTGTTTTGCTGGCGTGTGGCTCGCCGTTAGTGTGGTTGAAGACGAAAACGACAAATGAAAGTTGTGGGTGGTGTAATAGTTGCAGAGATCGGAGCGTGAGAGCGGGCGAGACGTGGAACGGGGGGGAGTTTTTGGCACTCTATGGACAATGCGGCGACTACTAGTTTTTCACTTGCTTTCAGGGAAGTAAAAACAAGGGAAAATCCTTTTTTTCTCCAATTAAAGTCATTTTTTCATCCTCGACAACAAAAAGAGAGGAAAACGGCCACCATGAAAACAATCCCACAACCCTTTCTACTCCCTTCACAACTTACAACTTTGGCACGGCAGGCAATTCCTTTGCTCGTATCTGGGTGCGAGTTAGCGAGTGACTTTCGGGACAAAGTTGTAGCTTTGTAGAACTTCGGATCGTTTTTGGGCGAGGAAACAAATGAAAATCAAGATGCATTTTAGCCTATAAGGTGATAGAACTGGTAGTCTTGGATAGTTTCAGAAGAGTTTCACGCACTATAACTTCTTCGGTCGCGTTTCTTAACGTCTTTAGCTCAACTCCCCATCTCAGCAAAGCTAGGAATGCGGACCCATCCCATTTTCACAATATAAATATGATAATTCATTTCCATCCGCAAATGTAGTACGCATGTTAAAACTACATCTACTTATTACCCTGCAAGCCACTACAAGGGTGTTTGGCAGAGTGAAACTTATTACCAAAATTTACTAGAGTGAAGAAATTCACTTTCGCAAACAAGCACTACGCTTTTGGAATGCTTCAAATGCTACAGAAACTACGAAAATAATCTATAATGTAACTACATAAACTTATCGCAAAATTCGTACAGGAGACATGCAAAACACGTTGTTAGTACTACTCGGCAGATTTAGAAACATGCCTAAGGGGGTACATGAATAAATTAGCTACACTACCTTTCAACTAACCAACTTCAAAGTCTAAATGCAGCCATTATGTACGCCGTACTTGCAAACAAAAGTTTCAAACTATATTTTTACCGTGCTATCATTACCGACAAAAGAATACAGCACAATAGACCGGACATCACATTAGTAGACAAATTAAATAAATCTGTGTACTTCATAGATATAGCAATTCCTCTGACAGAAAATATGGAAAGGACCATACTGAAGAAAAAAGCAAGTACCAGGATTTAGCAGCTGAGGTTTTAAGATTATGGAAAATGAACATGGACGAGATAGTACCCATAGTAGTTTCTGCCACCAGAATACTACCGAAACAACTTAAAAAAAGTCAGAAAAAACTAAATTTACATTACAACTTATGCATCCAAATGCAGAAGGATGTCATTATAGCAACATGCCATATAGTCAGAAAATTCTTAAATTTTAGTAAACAAATGAATAATGTATTTCTGGGAGTACTTGGAATATTACCCGTACCCTAGAATAACCCAGCACGACTGAGGAATGAAAAGGAGAAAAAAATAAAATAATAATAATAACGAAAATAAAAAACAGGCTGTTTAACAACCACTGCACCGTCGGTACCGCCGACAAATAGGGAGGAAGTAGATCAGGCCGACTCTGAACTCCGAACGCGGTTCTCACTTATGATATAGGACAAACCAGGCAGAGAGATATGCATCGGAAGATCTCTCTGCGGACAAACGTCCTGACCAGGTTGAATCGCTTTATCGACGAAATCCTAACGGAGACGTCGAACCTCTGGACGGTCAACTACGTGGTCTACGCTGCTGCCAAAATAATGGGAAACTCCCAAATGCCCAACCTTGGGAGGACAAAGCAGCAAAACGGCTGGAAAAATTGGAGGCCAAGATCACGCTGGCGAGACGGCAGGCTTCGAGGATTCAGTGTGTGATGGAGTACATGACATCTGGGCGGGCTTTCACATCCAAAGTACGGCGCATAGCACGCAGCCTCAGATTTCACCATCACACACTGAACAAGAACGTGCTTCTCACTGTGAAGCAGCACGCGGTTGATAGAGTTCGGACACTCACCACGGCCCGGAAAAAGCGCCTGAAGAGGAGTAAGGCCGTGAGGGAGAACTCAACCTTCCTCCTTCACCCGTCCCGTCTCTTTCGACCACCTCAGTCTGTCGTCGAATCTCGGCCACCCGTCCAAGGGGTAGAACGTTTCTGGAAGGATACCTATGAAACATCCAAGCTATTCAACGAAGACACTCCGGCCATAGGCCTCTGTAAAAAGTTTTGCGACTGCCACCTACATGAAGTGGATGGACCTCATTCAGTCACAGAAAGTGACGTGAAGAAGGCCTTCTCTGGCAAGAAGAATTTCTTAGCTCCTGGAATGGATACCGTGAGTAACTTCTGGTGGAAAAAGTTCACTTCAACCCACCGACATCACGCCAGAATCTTCACGTCCTTTCTCTCGGGTAGAGAAACAATTCCACCGTAGCTGACTGAGGGACACAAAGTTCTTATACCTAAGAAGGGAGACTTGTCAAATTCTAAGATCTACCGCCCAATAACCGGCCTCAACACTGTATACAAGGCGTTCACCTCCATCTTGAGCAACCTTCTCCTCCACCAGGTCCAGCCGGTTTGGGAGGAGGTGTACGAGCAGAGGGGCTTAAAGCGTGAAATCGCGGGATGAAAGGACAACCTCCTCCTTGATGGATGCATATGCCAGGATGCCATCCAGGGTAAGCACAACCAATCAATGGCCTGGGTGGACTACAGAAAGGCGTTTGACACCACTTCACATGAGCTAATTGTAGCCATGTTGAAGTTGATGAAATTCCACCCAGAGGTAGTGTCCTGCATCCAACGCCTGGTACCACTCTGGAGAACGGGCTTTGTCCTGACCGCAGGCAAGCGGTGTATCTCGACAGAGTTTGCATCATACCACCGTGGCGTTTTCCAAGGCGATAGCTTGAACCCCTTGCTGTTCTGCATTTCCCTCCTACCACTATCGCTAAGGCTGCGACAAGGGAAAGGACACATGTGCGGTGTGCTAGGTGACAGAAAGCACAAGGTCACACATTTATTTTATATGGATGACCTGAAGCTATACGCTTCCAACGCAAATTACCTTCGCGTAGCCCTGGACACCGTACTGGAGTACAGTGAGGCTATAGGGATGGAGTTCGGATTGGACAAGTGTGCATCCATCCACCTGACGAGAGGAAGATTTTCGGAGAACAAGAAAGACGTGCAACTCGTTGACGGGAGCGTCATTCGCCACCTCGAGTACGATGACAGCTATGAATATCTCGGCCTCCCCCAAATCCGAATGCAGGAGGTTGCAGCAGTGAAGGAGAGACTCACCGCCAAGTACAGACAGACTCTCAGGAAAATCTGGAGTTCTGAGCTGTCTGGCAAGAACCTTGTTCTTGCCACGAACATTTTCGCGGTTCCCACACTGCTGTATACCTTCAGATGCATGAAATGGAACGTCAACGAGTTGCAGAACCTCGACAGGGGGACGAGGAAGATGATGACCATCTATCGAAGTCTTTATCCGAAATCTTCCGTCGCCCGACTGTATCTCCCTCGCAGTGTAGGTGGTAGAGGTCTTGTGAGCCTGGAGTGTCTCCACAACTAATTTGTCCTTGGAACAGCATGTCGAGTGCTCAAAAGCAGAGATCCCCTACTCAGTCTCGTAAGAAATCACGAAGGTGTCGAAGTACGGGCGTTTCTCTTCCAGGCGGCCAAGAGGGCAGTGGACGAAACCGGTTTGGACTTAGACCCGAAATCAGACGATAAGTCCGTCTTGTCGTTGAAGGCAGATGTCTTTTAGCTCGAAATTAAAAAGGCCGAGCAGGAAACCTTGCTCAAGGCACACACCGAGAAGCCCATGCATGGATGTTTCTATTGAAACATGGAGAAGCATGGGCTATCGAAGGAGCTGACGTTTGCCTTCCTCCGCTCCGCTGGTCTAAAGTAAGAGACCGAGGGTTTCGTCCTCGCATGCCAGGATGGTGTCATAAACACACTCGTGTACCGCCGCATTATATTCAAGACGGAGGTTGCGGACACAAGATGCAGGGCGTACCGAGCCCAGCCGGAGACTTTGAGCCACCTTCTCTCCGGCTGTAGCTATTACGCCAAGTCAGCGTAAATTGCTAGGCACAATCCGGCCCTGCGGGTGTTATATTTCCATCTTCGACACCATTTTGGCATCGACGACACTCCCGTGCTGCCGTATGCCCCTGGAGATATTGAGTCCGTCGTGGAGAACGTTAAATACACCATCTGATGGAATTACTCCTTTTCTACCACCAGGCAGTTGGAGGCGACCAAGCCTGATATCGTTCTCCTAGACCACCTCTCACGCTCCATGTTCGTGATAGTTTTCGGCCCGGGCTGAAACGAACATGGATGCAAAGGAGGTGGAGAAACGGACGAAATATCAAGACCTGCTTTTTGAGCTTCGGCAAATGTACCCAGGACACTCTGTTAAACTGGTACTCCTCATCATAGGTGTGCTCGGAGGAGTTAAGGGCTCGCTGCAGGAGAGCATCAAGTGCATTCCGTCCTGCGTGGCACAGGCGGAGTCACTTGCAGCTCGCATGCAGGAGGCCGTTATACTTGGGTCCCTCCGTCTACTCCGTACGTACGACCCAACCGCAGCGTAGCCACCAATCCGATGGGCGTCGGACGTGGCTGCGGTAACTGCCAAACGCCTCCCGAGTCCTCGGCCACTATGACGGCAATGAAACCCGATGCTTGCCGAGGACTCGGAGCGGGAAAGTTACGAAAGTAACAATACAAGATAGAAATAATAATAACATACATATATACATGCATACCAATCTCGCCATTCCCTTCCGGGGTAGGCAGAGTCACTAAGTTTCACTCATAAATACATATTTGTACACCTAACTCTGCTTCAATAATTTCCTCCATACTGACCTATCCTTGCAAATCTCTTTTGCTTCATTTACCCCCATACATACTTCATACTCGCTCTCCTGTTTTTAAGACGCTTAATATTCCTCCCCCTAAGAATCTCCTCAACCACATTCAACCACAACTTTCTCGGCCTACCTCTACCTCTCGCACCATTCATTTCACTCTTATATATCTGTTTCGTTATTCGACTCTCAATGGAGTAAAAGGAAAATGACTTCGTACTATCCACACTTTTTAATAAAATACGATACCTAACCGGTTTCGATGTCATAATATCATCTTCAGAGGGGGTTTGACATCGGAATAGGTTAGATATATTAACAAAAATAGTGGAAAAAACGTCATTGTTCTTGTACAATATCTAAATTCCACAAAGCACAATCGCCTGAAATCACGTATATTATTCAATTGATGTCACAATGGCATATAGACGTAAAGAAATCTAATCGGAGACAAAAAATAAGCTCTTCCATATGTTACATCTAGGTCACGCAGCGTGATCGAGGGTTAAAGTATAAAGGATTCACGGGAGAGGGAGGAAGAATTCAAGGTAGAGGGAGGGGTTCGAAGAGCATGGGGGATAGCTAACTCAGGTCGGTGGGTCAGGTGTTGGAAGTTGGGAAGGGGGAGTGGGACTAGGGTGAGTGCGACTGTTGTGAGTTGGGGGTGTGATTGATAATCAGAGGAAGGAGGTGGAGAGAGCTTGAGTTATTTAGTAATAACGAGTCTTCACTGCAAAGACCGATTTCTGTTTGCTCTAATACGGCTATTTCTCGGCCTTTTGAAACAAGATGCAGAATCTCGGGTTGGAAGGTACTCCTGCGGTTCTCTTATATTATGTCCCTGGCGACGCTTTAACTAACGCCTCATGTGTGAAGAATTTTTATGCTCTACACATCTTGTATAATAATACCGTCCAGTTTGATCTACATAGAAACATTTGCAAACACAATACTTAAGTTTGCACAAGCCCCTTTTACTTAGGGAGTTGATATTGTATTTTGAACGGCACGGAAGTCGTCAAAATGTATTTAACTTATAGAAGAAAACCTTACATGCGTCCCTAGGGTTGGGTTTCGATACGGAGTATGCAATTACATCGAAAAAGCATTTTGCTTTTCAACTACAGAAATATTCCACCAAGTGAGATATTTATTCCATGATTTTGGAAATCTCAATGGGAAGCCCCCATGCAATGCGTTTCCTGAATACTGAAGGCAATTATAAAGTAACTGCAGCACTCGGCCTATTTTAGTGGGTAGTACGCCAGGCAGCAGGGGAGGCACGGCCTCCACGGCCGTAGTCACGCGAAATTGTAGCGCAACAAGAACAACAGTAGATTCAAGGTCTACGACAAAAAAGAAGACGAAACAAAATAGGCAATCATTATTTTAAAAAGGGAACTTGGAGGGTACAATAGTACAATGATTAGGACATGGATTGGATACAATATTTAAGGCAGTTTGATTAAATTTCAACTAGAAATCAATGAATTTGGTCTCATTTTAAAGAAACATTTCTCACCCTTCCAATGACACAAAACATTTAACCTCTTATCACGTTCCTTTAAGTGATATTTGGCAAAAAATATCATCACAGCATGGGAAATGGTACGTGTAAGCACTCCAGAGAGAGCTTATTTAAAATAATGGGGAATTTCTAACAACTAAATATCGTCAAAAAATAAATAGTGTGTATTTTTTACGTTATGTAAACTAGTTTTGAAAATTTATCGTATCGTCACCGCGGTCAATTCTTCGAAATCACAAACAACCTTTTTTAAAGGAGTTTCAAATGAACTGTGCGATAAAAAGAGTAATTTTAGACTCCTTATATATTTTCATTTAATTACTTACAATTCCTGTCGCATAGGACTATGTTAATGCACCGTTATTAATACAATACATACAGTATTACTAACAATAGATATTGTATTACTTACGGGGATAACGGTAATTCACGTTTCCCAAAGCCGGTGAAATTAAGACGTATAATTCGGATATGGTTTCTATCATGACTATGGAACAATCCCGCTCAAACTACCTTAAAGGGAGATTTAGGAAGGGAATATCATCGTGTTAGATTTGCAGGGGTTGCGTAAGGTGAGGTGTGATGGAAGAAAAACGGGGACAATGATAGTGATAGGTATCACCATTTCACCTTCATATCACAAAATAATATTTGTACAATTGGACTGCAATTCTCAGTATGTAATCTCACGTTAATTCAAACGAAACTTTATGCGGCAGACACCGATTGTGTGGAATCTCAGGTTTCGCAGGAACTGGAATGATGACTCTGCATTTTTTCCGAATTTCTACCGCGTAAGTGTTTTTGGGGCAACAGTTTTGCTGGTTGTCCTTCCAGCGCCTTCAGCATTTTTTACGTGCTTATATGTCGTCGTTTTCCCGTGGTTTGCATGGAGCTGCTCTCTGATTGGCTGAGGAGCGGAATACTCTTCTCCAGGCGTTATGTAGAGGGTGTCCGATCTCTCTGTTAAAGCTGATTGGATCTTTCATTATTTCTATCACCTCTCGTATATGCTTCCAGAAGTATATGCTCACCTTTGCTAGAATTCTTCCATGCAGCACCATGACTGTTGCGGTAAAACGACAACATATTAGCATGGCAAAAATACTTTACGGCACATCGACCTGAGGACGCTGTCAGAACAGCAAGCGAAACTGTTGTCCAAGAAACAACTTACACGGAAGAAATACTGAAAAAAAAAACGCAGGGATCATTACGACGCCGATTTTGTTGCAGGCGGAACTAAAACGGAAACGAACAAGGAAAAAAATTATTGACTGTTTCCCAGTCGTTTTTCAAGTTACTCACTCCCGTTTAAAGACATATAAGGTTAAAGAATCAAGAAATTGGTAATATTCAGCTTTTGTAATTATGAATCATTCTTCAGCAATGTCTAAATTCCGCGAGGTAACTTCACACACCATCACACTAA
This sequence comes from Ceriagrion tenellum, assembly GCA_963169105.1. NCBI lineage: Eukaryota > Metazoa > Arthropoda > Insecta > Odonata > Coenagrionidae > Ceriagrion > Ceriagrion tenellum. The sequence continues at coordinate 63,363,816 of OY720640.1, read as the reverse complement.
GACAGTAGAGGTCTCTCTCCCTGTCGCACAGGAACAGATTATTCTGATAAAAAAAGTAATGGAAGTCATGGAACATTTTCGATGGCATTAATTTTTTCATTATTCCCACCCTATAACGTGCAGATTCTTAGCGTACTGACTTTCTGCGCTCAAGTTTCCAACCAGGTCGAATCTTGACGATAATTGTCTCATTTATGAACACATTATCATTTATAGGCTAGTAAGAAGTTAAGATGTTTGATATTCAAACTTTAACGGACAAAAAATGCAGGACAGAATAAAAGTTTTCGCATGATATTCGGCGACATCTGCTTTATTCCATCAACTTCTTCGCCCGGAATGTTAAAAGATTGTTATATGAAATCTTTCTTCATGGCTATAACTTTTACAGCCAATTGGCAGAGGCTGTGAATCAAACAGACTTGAATAGAATTCTAACAATAGACTGAACCATAAAAGTAAATTGCCATGACAGTGAAAGCTTTGGGGAAAATACTGTAGAACTTAACGAAAAATATTCCTTGAAAAAATATATTGATTACCAGTTTTTATTAGTTCTTATAAGAGGAAGGTGCACATTATGGTAATTATGGTTATATTACCTATCCTTAGGTCAATTTAGATAAGCGTTGGTTAGTATCCATCTACCAGAGAAGCTAACAGGTTTAAAGCAAAGAGAACAATAAAATAAATTGGCGCCCATATTTCATAAAAGGGTTTAGTAAAAAAATAAGTAAGGCTCTACAAATACCTTTTCGTGAAAGAGAACATGGTATAAAGAAATAAGTTACTTAATCCCTTTGAGAAAACCCTGTTATCTATAAAATTCCTGTCGTTTGCTAAATGATGTTATAATAATAGAACCAAAGCAATAGATAACAGCATATCTGCAAAAGAGATAATTCAAAAATAATTTCAGTTGTTACGCCGTGAGCTCATTTTCAAACGATGGCAAATGCACTCAAATAAAAGCTCGTAAACTGATGCCTTCGATGAGCAAGTCATTTCGCTGGGAACGATATATTTTCAGGTTATTCAGGGTTAGTGTGTGTATACCCTTGGAGATTATTAAATGCAAGATTTTATTGTGGCCAAATAGCAATTGCTATTTTTCTGCGATATCAATGATTGCTCCTGCCAATGACGAAAGTCATTGAGTACGCATTCGTTCGGTAGAGTGTGTATATCTAAAACGATAAAGCTAAATTTGACTATCATCAACAGCTAGCAGGTGTACAAGTAGAGAAGGTATATAGAAAATAAGTTCACCTCCTAAATTTAAAAATATTGTGCCTTTATTACAGAATGAAATTGAACCCAAATAGTGATTGAAATTCGCACTTTGGCAGACTTTCCGATTTTTTGATAAGGTTACTGCTGAGATTCATAAGTGTTTACGTTTATGGGAATCCTAACATCACTGGGTTGAGAGTTCAAAATTTTTACGAAATTTCTAAAGAGTTAGATTAGCCATTAAAAAATAAAATGGTACAAAACCCTTAGCGGGCAGCGTTGAGTTGGAAATGATTTTTATACATTATATACATCATTGGGCTTTTACTGCACTCATCACCTGTTTCGAAGTCTCCCATTGCGTTTGCTGATTTTTTCGATGATTGGGAAACTATCGAGATCAAAAATTGATTAAAAACCAAAGCTTATCCGCCAACACTAAAGGCTTCTTCTTGATTTTTTTCCTCAACGAATTTTTTACTCAACGTTTGCGAAGACACGCTGATTTACATTGATATGTAAAACGGAAATCATCTCAATAAATCTTTGTGTTATAGCGACATGGCAAATGAATATTTAATAAGTAATTAATAGCCGCAGTGTAAACGATCTCAACGTAATTACTCAATGCAAATGAATAAATTTCTTTTTTACGAATATTTTAATCAACTGATTAGATAATAATTAATGAACAGTATTATAATTCAATCATAATGAATTTTTAATCTGAGAATGATAAAATATTAATTGACATTATTTTCCATAATGGAGTATTGGGAATGTTCATACTTATGTGTCCAATACTCATGGAGAACGCCATTCTCTATACATCACGTCGCAAACGCACACGTGCTAGACACGAAGCTGCGCCCTCTAAATCAACGGCAAACACGTCTGATGCAGTTACGGAAACAAAGGTCTTTATCGTAGAAGCCGGTCCGGGTACCGGGAATAACATCACCCCGATGACCCAACGGGCCTCTTGCTTTGTTGGCAGAGCCATCAGCGTTCGGCGAGACCACGCAGTCCACCTCTTTGTTCCGGGCGACCGGACCACCATACCCGGGCCCTTCCCCTCTCATTTGTGCCCGGCGACTCGTTTGGCTCAAAACAGATGGACGAAGGCAACTCTCGAGACCAGCGAGTGAAGAGTTTCGGAGGCTCATCTCGCTAAAAGCAAACTACACTGCGTATTCGTGGTATAAAAACACAACAGCGGGGGCGTCTCATTGGGATCAAATGCTATGCACATGGAACCTTGAGCTAAAAATACAATTTACGGGAAAATTAACGTTGCTATCGTGAAAACCTATACCCCTCTCATTTTTTTATTATTTTGTGACCTGGCAGTAATATCAGCTAAAGAAATACTATCACTGTTTCCACTGACTAATCTAATTTACAGGTCAGATGATGTCGCCTATGAGAAGAAACCCCTTGTACATTGACTTTATATGTATAGTAATCCTCCTTTATCAGTTTTCTCCCATTGCTAACGATTTCATTCACAATCAAAATTATATTCCTTAGATTTCTCCTCCTTAAATCAGCATATCAACACTATATTATTTTTATTTCTGGATAGAAGACGCACTTCAATGATGGTACAATAAAATTTAAAGAAAATCAGCAATAGGTCACCCTGAGGCAAGAGCCACCATGAATTTCCGCGAAGTCACACCTAGCGAGCTTCATCGGTATCTACTATGTTAAAAGTACACCTTTAAATGAGAGAAATGATTTACGGTCCCACCAATAACGAAGTGAGAATTAATATGAAGCTTTTAATTTCCTACAGAAGAACTTTTTTATGACGAGTAGTAAAATAGTACTGAGGATCTTAGAGGACCCAAGGGATGTCTTTTACATCTCCACCTAACGTGAAGCCCGAGATTTCGGGGTAGAAGACACTCGCGGAATCCCAAAGGCGGAAGAACCTCCAGATACGCGAGTATTAGGGCAGACGGGCACGCACAAGAAGATGATAACATGGTGATAGCCTTTGTGACGTCGCGGAGGGATACACTCGGCAGTATAAAATATAAACCTTTAAAGAAAACCCCGGGATCAAAACTCTGAGGCTTTTTACATGGCTATTTCATGAGGTGCGCGTGGGAATTTTTTTAAACCAAAATTTGAGGATATTTAAAGTATATGTGTACAAATTTCATTGTAGTTAGAAATTTGGAAACTGGGTGATAGCACAATGATGACTTTGTTCACGGCATAAAACTCGAAATGAGAACAGTTGCCGAGCACGTATCAACGTCACCCCAGAGCTTTAGATGCTAAGCGTGAATCTCTGCATTGCAATGCTTTATTCTGGTTTGGACGAGCGCTGAAGTTGTCCTCAACGCCGAGGAATTAAATAACAGCGCTTTTAGTGACGCAAGTGCAAACGCGCGACACTTCGCTTCCACCGCTGCATCCCAGAGTTTGACTCCTAGCAATTACGCTCTATGGCTACCAATACGAAAAAGAGAAATGTTTTTCGGGTCAAAATCGTACGGTTTCATGTTTTTTCGTACAATATTACGTGAAAAATACAATAGGGCAATCAACATTCATTTGACACTCTGGTTTTATGGTGATATAATTCCTGTGTAAATATCTCAAGGGCTGGAGGTGCGATGTTGCCAAATTCAGCAGAAAAAAGAGCACAATGCAATGCTTATGTTAGAAATGAGCTCAGTTCATAAAACCCTTACTATCAAACTATAAGTGAAACTATAAAAGTTATCACAAATATGTATTAACTCAAGATTATCATCATCCGAGGTCATGAACTAGAAGATTTTTTTATCTGTCCACTCCGCACCCCTACCAGCCGAACGCTTCATTCCTACATAATTACTCACATTGACATCCTTCACAATTCGCCTGTTTCGCCTGACTTTCTCAGCGATTCGTATTATTTTTCTTCTTGTTTTCAATAAGTTGTTGCACAGCGAAGGGTGCAAAATAGTTTGCCTTTTCTTTCCCTTCTTAGAGTTTTCAATACTCTTTTATTATCTCCATTTCATTGCAGGATTTATAGGATCGTGTTGCACTCCCTCCGTTAAACCTTCACCATTTTTTGACAACACGACACTCCGGGTGTGTCACAAAAAATTATATTTATTTTACTAACTGACCGGTTAATAATAAACTTAATCTCTAATCAAAGCTATCTTATTGTAGGGCTCGTGACGAAACCGGATGAGCGTTAAATTGAATCAATTCTTGGTAGGTTATTAATTTACGAACAACGCAATGCTTAGGATGTCACAAAAAGAAGTCTTAAACTTCTAGCGAAAGAATTTAAAGTATAAGGAAGATTGGGAAAATAATATTACATCATTGAAGAGAGATCATTTGATGAGATAATCGATTTTTCTGATTACAGTGATGCATAAAAAGGGCAGTATTCAAGAGAGCATCAGTCTTAAAGTATGATGGCAGTAAATAGTGAATGCGATTTTTTATGATAAAAGGATATTCCAACTTTCGGGATGCAATGCGAGATACGTACCCGATAGGACGATCCAGAGACGAAATCCAGCATGGCTTTCTTGTCCCCGTGAGGCCAATTGGTATGCTGAACACTCACGACATTCAGAGCGAAGTAGTCAAGGTCAGTAGAACGCAGAGCAAAAATTGGAGCAGCTCCGAGAAGACACTACAGAGATATCCAAGGCCCGTGGATTGCGTTTATAGCAGCTGCGAATGGATGAAAAACATTGTTTCCCAAGTCTGAGAGCTCGCAGCGGATTCCAAGCGTTTTACCAAGTTTTATACGTGCACCCACGCAATAGCAAGGGGGTTAAAAACTGTTTTTTCTCAAAACGACTTCAGTAGTCAGGACACCTGAATAAGTGCTACCGCTCATATCATAAATAAATGCTGATTACGACAAAGTATTGGCAAATCTACGTTTGCATTCAAACAGACAAACATCAAGGAATAGCACTGAAGCAAACTTGACTCATATTCTTAGGATGTACGCGAAAACAAATGAGAATTAAAAAAATGATCTATATCTACATAGTACCCTCCGAGCCGCCGTATGGACGCGTGGCAGGGGGAGTTAGGACAAAAGGCGTGTAGAGAAGTAAGGTACAAGGTTTTGGGAGGTGAAATTATGACGTGAATTAAGGGAGTGTATTTAATGGAGCTGTTTTTAATGCGGCCGCTTATTGTGCGCGGGAAAAACGAGGTTTTGTACCTATCTATTCGGCAGTGTAACTTTCTTATTTTATTGCCACATTGGCAGTATAACATTTCATTTCTGAGGTCCTAAAATAATATCGAAATTTTACGAAACTTTTCTATCGTGGTAAAAATTTCATTAATCATTGAGACATATGTCGTAAAAAACTTCACAAAATTTCAAAAAAACTTAATCAGAATTTGTACTTCGCTGTTTAAGCAGATGTGATCAAACGCGTCACAAAATTATTCATCATTGTTTCTTTGAAAAATACTTCTCCTTTCTCATCGTAAAACGTTCCATAAGCGCATTTTAGAGGTCAAGATTTTGTAAAATGTTCTACTAATGAAATAGTTTTTCACGTGATCAATAAGATGTGAAATTATTTTTTCTCAGTAAACACTTGGTAAATATTTCCTTTATTTACCGAGAATTTCAGTCACACAAAAGTAATATATATCACCGTTAATATCACAATAATGATGATTGAATATATACAGCTGCAGAAATTAGCTATAAGTCGAGAGGTCGTGTGGCTTAAAAGTTGATTTTATCCCAAATACTTATTTCTTAATCTGCCATGTAATACTAATGTCAAGTTTCGCATGATCAATGGATGGCCCTTGTATTTCGTTTACGTAATTACAATATACATTAATACAATAAATTCTGCAGCATTGGTACAGCATGCATATCCAAACTGCAGGGCATGGTGGTGGATGATACTGGTACATTATAGCGGATGTTAGCAGTAACTCACCAGCTATCACACCCCTACGAGGAGGCTTGCAGGTTAATATGTAGATGAAGTTTTAGACATTTTTGTCTTCAATACCCGCGCAAATACAATTAATCAGAAAGTAGATCTGCTTATGAATCTGTCAAAGAAGCGTTAACAGTAAGGAGAAATGCGTATTCCTGTCCACCTTAATTCATCGCGAAGAAACAAGTTGTAGTCAATGAATTAGCTGTCAGTATGTGAGGTATGATCATAAAAATACCACTTTGATAAAAAATGGCATAAATATTATTTTCGCTCGTATTAAAATTAAACTGTAAATATGAAATGGCTGATTGATTAAATACATTTAAAACATCATCACCTTATGTTGCTCCAAGTCACTAATTTAATAATACTACTCAGGCACTCTCTCACACCTTAGATTTACTAGTTGATGGTTAGTGTAAGTTACTACGTGTGTTCATTAATTACTCACATTCTTGAGCGTGGCGTAAGTCTCCGTTATTTAAGCTACATTGGAGCACGGAATTCAAGGCGGATAAATTTAGAGCCAAAATGAAAGTCTGAAGAGGCACAGGAATATCTTAAATCCACAAATAAAAAGAGTTAATAGTGAGGAATGATTTTTTTCTGGCAGAATTTTGCACTACCTTGAGTCTCTCTAGTTAGGTCTCTTTCGATTTAACCACTTTCTTCGTCTACCCAATTCCTAGCGAGGCGTAAGCCGTTCTTCTTCACTACCTGCTCATGTCTTTATCTACGTATATTCCCGCCGTCTTTCCTTTAGTCTATGAATATATCTTCCAAGTGGTGGCTTATTCCTGGCTATCTTAATTATTTTTCTGCATAAGAATCTATCCATGAGACCATAGCATTTCTGCTTTCAACAGCTCACGTATTTTTTTGATATTCTCTACATTGCAGTCCTTAAGTTTGAATGAGCGAGATATCACTTCACCAAAGAAATATATTTTACTCTTCCAAAGGTACCAAAATATCAGTCCTTTACAGTAGTACTTTCCAAAATATTAGCCAAACAATACCCGCCATATCATACGAGAAATTGAGCGTGTATGCACTCCAGAATTTATTTTAATTTAAATTATTCAAAAATTAAGGTTATTATGGCACTTATCTCTCGTCCAAAAATTTACACTGAGAAGTTTGTATTTTTCCCTTAATCTCTTAAAAAACTTTCAGGATCACAAATAAACCTTCCGCTGTTAAGGTCTTTTAAACGTGCCGCGTGAAAAAATTGATCAAGTTAAAGAATAATAAAGATATTTTCATTAATTTTGCGAGAATTTCAGCCACATGATTGTAATATATGGCATAGTTAATATCTCAATGATTACTTGATGCTTGATTGAATATTTACAGCTGCAGAAATTAAAGCGTAGAATTCCTCTCCAACATGACTAGGAAAATATCGACTCCCAGCGACCTTAATGATGTTTTTCTTCTTCTTTTTGAATCCAGTAAGTGTTCCCCGATATTTTCTAAAGGTTTTAATTCCTGCAATTACGTAACTCTTTCAGTTTTATACATCTCCAGGATTTTCTCTGCCATATAGGTTATAACCTTTGTACTGCTTTAAATTTGGAAATAACAAATCATTTAATATCACACACCTTAAGAATAAAATTACTTGCTATTCACTTGCGCGAGATCGTTTATATCTCCGTTCATTAAAAGGCATGAATTTCTATTCAAGTTGTCAGTTTAATCGTCCTCCAACTAACGATTTACGATTTCTACACTTTGTGCACATTCCGGAGTCTTTTCTTTAATTATCATTCTATTTTTTCACATGTATTCTTCCTAGCCAACGATTTGTAAGCCTGACTTTCCTTCGTATTCCTCTAAGTATAACCTGATATTTGTTTTACGACCCTTTTCCATCCTATGTCCGTTCATACCACGCTTAGTGCTCAATTTTACTACCATACTTACACTATGATGTTGTTTAAATACATAAATTCTCTTTTAACTTGTCTCCTCGTAATTTCTCTCAGTGATTTTTCCATTACTCTTCTCTATCAGTCCGTTTTGGCGGTAAATAATAGATTAACGAGCCTTTTTCCTTGATAACACTGTACATGTATAAGAATTAGTGCCCTTTATGATGTCTTAGTTAATATAATTAGAAAGTAAACTACTGATATTACCCACTATCTAGAAGAACTCAGGACTTTACTGGGAGGAACCTTTTTTCTAATGGCCGAATTCAGTCTCTTACATTTTGTAAATCGCATTAAAACTATTAATTCACCATGCAAGGTCATATATATTGCTCAGTTTTAAAAATAAGATTAGTTTTCTTTCCTCAAACACGCAATTATTCCACTTCGATGAATTTTTCTGCATCAGCATAGGCAAGATAACTGATAAACTCCTCGCTTGCATATCTCAAGCTGCATATTTAGCTCGGTTGAGGCACATTAACTACTCCATCCTCAGTAAAGGTTGGTTCATTGCGAAAGTCATATAACACGATTGAGATCACATTATGCGATAACACGATTGCACACATGAGGGAGAATTGTGATTGCCCCTGAGGCTAAAGATGTCAAAATTTCAAGATTTTTAGCGAAGTTAAAGGTATAAATACAATATATATCTCCTTAATTATGAGAAATGTGGCCAATAAATGAATGCCTTTACCTAAATCTCGATGTATTTATACATTTATTTAGGGCTAGACAACTTGCACTAACCAAAATATTCTTCAAAATTAATAGGTACTTACCCTTTTTTTTTAAAAATCAAACACCAAAATAGTTTGATGATAAGAAACAAAACTAGCACCTTTCCGCATATTTCAATTATAATGTAAAACACTTGGAGTCACGTACTGAACGTGGAAACGTACTTTTTCCAATGAAATTCTGTGGAAGAGCGCGATTGTGAGATGTGAGGACAACTGGGAATACACCGTCCTCTAATGGCCGAATTCAGAGTCTTAAATTTTATAAATCCCATTAATACACCTGGTTGAGTAAAACATGTTCCTCGGTTTTTAGAATTAGATCCGTTATTCTTCCTCTCACACGCAATTATTCCACTTCGATAAATTTTTCTGTATCAACATAAGAAAGATAACTGATAAACTTCTCGCTTACATTTCTCATACCGCGTATTACGCTCGGTCAAGGTACATTATCTATTCCATCCACAGTAAAAGTTGGTTCATCGTAAAATTCGCATAACACGATTGTGATCACATAAGAAGATAACACGATATCACGCACGAGGGAGAAATGTGATTTGCCTTAAGGCCAAAGATGCAAATATGTCAAGTTATTTAGCGAAGTCAGAGGTATAACTACATAATATGTCACCTTATTTATGAGAATTTGGCTAATAAATTCAATCAGATGCCTTTACCTATATCTGGATGTATTTATACATTTATTTAGGGCTAGATAACATTCATTAACATAAATATTGTTAAAAAATAAATAGGTTTCTTTTATAAAAGCATCAAATACCAAAAGTTTTAGATGATAAGAAACAGAACTTGCGCTTTACATATTTTAATAATAATGCACAGCACGTTTCAACTCGCGGAGTCACGTACCGTAAGTCGAAACGTACATTATATTGAAAATCTGTGGAAAAGTGTGATTGTGGGAACTGAGGACTTTACTAGGAGTACATCGTCATCTAATGGCCGAATTCAGGGTCTTGCATGTTATAACTCCCATTCAAATTACTATCCAAACAACAATACAAATTATTAATACATCTTGCAGAGCCAAATATATTCCTCAGTTTTTAGAATAAGATCCGTCAACCTTCCTCTCACATGCATTAATTCCGCTTCGATAAATCGTTCTGCATCAGCATAGGAAAGAAAACTGATAAACTTCTCGTTTTCGTTTCTCATGGTGCGAATTAAGCTAAGTTAAGGCACATTAACTATTCCATCTACAGTAGAACTTGGTTCATTGCGAAAGTCGCACACTTCGGTAAGGAGGAACATAGTTCAGACGAGAAAGGAAAACTTTCCATTAAGGCGTGTTAAGGGAGACTTGAATAAGTTCCGGGACTTAACATGGACCGCCGGTCAGAGAACAATGTGGTCCTCTCCGAGGAAACGAGTTTCCCCTTCACTTGTTTACACGGCCGCTATAGGGGGGGAACACGAGAGCCCTAAACTTAAGGAATCGAACGGGCTCGTTATTCATGAGTCTTCGCTGGAACCGACGAAATCTTTATACTCGGTTTTACTTAATTTTTTCAAGTTAATCAGCACCGTATCATGCATAGAAAGTGATATTTTCAAAGAGAGCCGAGCTCATTATGCAGCTTAACAACATTTACAGGAAAAAACAGAAGAGCGAATTTATCTCTTCAGAGAGACGTTGATAGCAACACAGTGAAAGTGAATGAACTTGATTATAAACTCAAATCACAGTGTGACTCACGCTGATATCCAGTATTACTTCAGTTTGATGAACACTTTTCATACATGTTTCCAAAGAAAATGGAGCAAGGAGTTTGAGGAAGCATAGTTGGGAGCGTTACTGGGCAATAAAGTGAATACAAGGGTTATGAAATGTACAAAAAATGGGAGGAGGAGGCATAAATAAAACTGGGAGGAGGAGGCAGAAATAAAACTGGGAGGAGGAGGCAGAAATAAAACTGGAAGGAAAGGGCTCACCCAGATCAAAAGCTTCCCATACCTTGGTAGTGTAATATCTTCAGATGGACGAGGCAGTAAAGATATCAGAGCCAGAATAGTGCAGGCCAAGAAAGCATTCTAGTTAAAAAAAGGTTTGCTAACATCTCAAAAAAAAGCCAGCATATACCTGCGACAGCATTATTATAAAACTTTCGTTTGGAGGGTAGGTCTCTACGGATCAGAAAGCTGGACTCTCTTAGAGAGGGATAAAAAGAAAATTCAGGCCTTTGAAATGTGGTGTAGGCGCAGGATGCTTAAAGTACAATGGACGAGCAAATTGACCAACGAGCAAGTGCTAGAAATGATAAAGGAGAAGCTTTAACTGTTATGAATAATAGAAAGCAGAAAAGAAAGGCTCATAGGGCACCTGCTAAGACAGTCGGAATGGTGTACCAGGTGGAGGCAAAGAGGAAAAGGGGAAGGGCAAGAAAGGAGCTCTAAACGGATATAAAGTATGGAGCCTTATAGAGTGAGTATATAAGACCTTAGAGAGTGGTTACGGATCTGGCGACGGAAAGACGACCTTTAAGAGGACAAAATGCTGCCCACCAACCCAACGGTTGAGGAGAGGAGGAAAAGCTGGGAGTGTCATGGGGCAAATGTTAATGGGAAAGATTTAATACTGAGTAAGCCGTACCCACCAGTTATAAAACATAGACTTACCTACAGATTCTACCTTAAGTTTCATTTGACGAAAATTAAGGTAGTGCAAGCGAGATAGTTCCCTCATCATAAGAGAGACCATATTCCAATTATAAGATTTAATTTCACCAGCTATAGGGCATATAAATTAAAAATTGCGCTATTAATGGTGCAATAATGTAGTTTTATATAATAGAAATTGTAAGTAATTGAATAAAAATATCTAAATAAGCAGGTAGCCTTGAGAATGGGTAACGAGTCGGAACCCGAAACGTCGGCTGCCTATGAATATCTTACCCGGTGGCGAGCCCGAGAAATGTACACTAATCTAAATAAGCCTTTAACTCGACTCATATTTTTCGCGCGGTGCGTTTGAAACTCCTTCAAAACAGAAGATTTTTGTGATACCAAAGAACCTATTGCGGTGACAATATGATTTACTGTCAAAAATAGTCGAGACAACATACAAACTACACGCTGTCAGTTTTTTTACGACATATAAGTGTTATAAATTCCTCGTTTGCGAAATATGTATGCGCAGAGTAGCACTCTTAGGCGAAGAAACCAGGGCACTGAGATAAAAACCGAATACGAAGGCTCAGAGGCAAATAAAGAAGCAAATCTTTGAGATACGAAGTCTAAAATTTTCAAAATACAGGTGTGGAGGAAGATGGAAAAAGGGTGGTGAACAGATAGAAAGACAATAAAGATATGGCAGGGAGGTTGAGGAGAGGAAACTTGTGGTGGAGTTTGGGAGGGGGCAGATAAGGTAGGAGGACTAAGTAATGAGGAACAAAAGGCTTCTGAAAATGGTGATAGAGGGGAATATGTTCAGTTAGCGACGAACTATTTTATGGAAAGAAAGAAGAGTCAAGACGTTTGGTGAGATGAAAAAACATATTGTGCAAGTAGATAATGGTCTGCACCACAAAAATGTAGTCATTTTTTCTTTCTTCTCTTCAAACCTACCCCAATCGGAGGACAGTCATTATTCTGGCTGACTAATAATGACTGTCCTCCTATTGGGGTAGATTTAGAGAGAAGAAAGTAAAAAAGACATTTTTGTGGTGCAGACCTATACCTTCTTGCACAATATGTTTTCCCATCTTACAAAACATCTTGCCTTTTCTTTCTTTTAAAGAGCCAAATCTCCACAACCTACCCTCTGATGATTCTTGTCCTCACTCTCCGTCAATGAACTTGATCATATCTTCCATAAACCGATCTTAAACTTATCCACAACACACTGAATTCGTTCATTGACTGTCCCTACCTTGTTTCCTTGATACATTTCAGAATACCCTCACGACACACCAGAACTCACTCATTGCTCCATATCCCTACTCCCAGATTATCACTTAACAAACGCTCTCTCATTTTTCGCCTCTCTTCTCTTGTAAATTCCCTTCCTGTGAACATCGACCCTTCCCCCTTATCTTCCAGCATCTTCGTTAACCTAGCCATTTGCCATTCCCAAAAGAAAGTAATTTGTACCATCTCCCTATGTTGCGTTATTATTTGTTACCTTCTTCTTGTTATGTTTTTACGTTTATGTCCTTTTTTGTTACATGTTCACTGTAAAATGGCTTTATGCTGCATGAGATATTTTCGTCATATAAATAAACTAATTAATAAATACATTATGAAGAAGTAATGACATTGGTTAAGATAGAAACTAACTCAATAAGATAACAATACTTTGTTTGAATGATGTTGATCTGAAGAAAGGTGGCTAAAAAAAAGAATTACGAAACTCACATATTCATTATTAACCGAAATGAAATAAAAGGAGTAATAATACATGATGTTTATTATCTTTTTGCACCTTATAGTACTGAAACACCCAAAAATAAATATTATATTTTTTTGTTCCAAAAATTAAGTCTTAGATATTAAAGCCTCTTTTTTAAATCCATTCCCTTATCTTCCCAAACAAAATCTTATAAATGCAAGAAAAGGGCTCGTAGTTTAGCATGTTGTAAATATATATACGTATATTTCACCCAATTCTGACGTGAAACGTTATTATCTAGAATTGATAATGATGCAAAGCGTCGAAACTGCCGCATCAGGTATTTGTCACCATTAAAACTGCAGAGTCTTCTTTACCTCATGAAGATGATTCAAAGCTGTCGCGTTACCAACAACATTATAAACATTATAGCTGTTTTTTCCAACACCCTCTTACAAAGGCATGCATAATTTTGTCACTATTCAAATAAATTCCAAACAATACAAAATAAATTTTGTAATTACAAAATGTCCAACGGACCTGAAGACGCCCCTAGGAAGAGGGGAGAAACTGTAGCCAGAAAAACTAAACACGCGACGAGAATACCTGAAAACAGCAATATTAACAAGTATATGAGTCGCGGAAGCCTTCAAAGAAATAGTGTGAGATATTAACTGAGAGAGGGCATTGAGAAATTGCAAATCGATGAGTTACTAAGGAATGGAAGATAAATTATTCCGAGACTTTTAAAAGATAGATACCACTTGTACAGAAAAGCAGAGCAGGGGGTCTGAGGATAGACGCTCACAGTGGTTGTCCGAAGATGATCGCAATCCAGGTGTTCCAACAAAAGTAAGTAGTGATGAAAAGCAAATGTGAAGGACTACGCTTTCCTTCTCAGAATAGACAAAAGGTCAAGATAATTCTCCAGGTGAGAGTAAAATTAATTAAATATAAAAAAAATCCTTTCTCTAGAGCTCATGATGAAGTCACGGATGGGATCACTGTTCCATCTTTCACGGTGACTTTATCGTTATCCAAAACTAAAACTCCTCTAGGATAGCAACGCTCACGTTTGCTATCCAAAGAAAATAGCAATTCAAAAGTGTTCCAACAAAAGTAGTTACGAAAAGCAAATGTGAAGGATCTCGCTTTCCGTCTCACAAACGCATTCGAGTAATAACGATGACAAGATTGCATTAGTTAAGGAGAATCGTGATTGCCCCTCAGGCCAAAGGTGTCAAAAGATCAAGATTATTAGCAAAGTGAGAGGTATTAATACCTACATAATATTATCTTATTTTTAAGAAGTTTGGCAAATAAATTCAATATGATGCCTTTACCTAAATCTCGATGTATTTATACATATTATTCAGGGATAGAAAACTTTTATTAACAAAAATGTTCTTCCAAATTAATAAGTACCCATTTCAAAAAACATCAAATACCAAAATAATCTGATCATAAGAATCAAAATTGCACTTTTCCGCATATTTAAAGTAGTAAGTACAACACGTTTTAACTCACGGAATCACGTGCCGTAAGTCAAACGTGTGGTACATTGAGATAAAAATCTGCCAGAAAGAGCGAGTGTGGCTTCTTATTGAGACCAAATTCCACCATATAACGTCTGGATCGGATCAGAATTATTTCAAAGTTAAAAAAGAAGTCATCTATTAATTTATGAGTGTATTTTTTCTGATGGAAACTGTCTGTTCCTAAAGAAGACGAATATATACAAAGTAACGTTGGAAAAGGCATCCGACTGAATTTTTGGACCTACTTCCTGAAAAATAAAATAATACATTACGGTATTTAAACGTGGCCGACAGCAAGATTTATTATACATACATAAACATATCCGTCATGCCGTTCTCTTTCCAGGCAACTGGAGTTAAAAAAGTACAATTCTCGGTAATAAGCTTGAAAATCTGAGAGTGCATTAAAAATTTCCTTTAAAGATTTCAGTTACGCTCACACATTGCTCCATAAACGTCCACCTGTTCTTGAGATTCCAAATATTTCTTCTCTTTCCAGTATCTTATACTATATTCATCCGTGGCCTTCTTAGTCTTGATAAAAGAATTAGAGCGTGTGCAAATGAGATCCTCTAGATTTGTTAAAGGCCGTTATGATAATTGTATAAGTGTTACGAGTTTAATAGAAGAACTAGGATGGGAATTACTATCAGAAGGGAGGTTAAAATTTAGGTTAAACCTTTTAGGTAAATTCGAAACCGATTTGTTCACAGATGACGTTAGATATATATTGAGAACCCCTGCGTATTATGCTAGGTTTGATCATATTAACAAGATTAGAGAGATAGATTGTCGTACCGATAGATTTAAAATGTCATTTTTCTCGCGTACTATAAGAGAGAACAATAGGCAGCGTAGCAAAGAGATAGGTAGGTGACATATAGTTGGAGTAGTCTGTAGTGCATGATGCATGTAATAACAACCAATAATCCCTTTCTTATTACGTAGATACTAACCATGTGACCCTATTATCTAGCATGCCTTCATTAAATATCCTAGTTGCATGTCAATATTGCATGTTTGGTGATCTTCACCCCCTGCCACACACCCTCGTGGTGGCTCGCAGGGTAGTACGTAGATGTAGATGTAGTCTACCCCTTCCACTCACGAATTTATCCACTATTATAGATATATTCTTCATTCGTCCATCATCCATCCGCATGATTTGGCCAAACCAATGAAACACACACCTACCATACCATATGTATCCATTACGTGAGAATCTTATCCGCAATCGCCCACTTATTCCTAACACCATATTTCCCAGTTCCGTCCCACACTTCTCTGTTACACAGTTTCCTCTCCTTTGGCGATTTACGCTTTGGATCTCGAAAAAGGAAATGAAAAAGGAGGCACTGTGACACAAGAAAATGTGCACAGTGGAATTCGCATAAATTATTCGCTTAGGCCAAACGTAAGAGAAAAATATTTTACCCATAATATAAAATAAACACACCGTACGTAAGATACTATCTCATAAGGGTATAGTGGGTGTACTAATCGTAAAAACAAAAAACTTAAATGAGCTCAGAAAACATATTATAAGCCTATACAGTTTCCTTTTTAAGCCTATTTCCTATTAAGCCTATTTAATTTAAGCCTAAATTAGCCAGGAGCAGATAAAGAGTACCTTATTTGTGTGCAGTCCGTTTATCAAAGTTTTCCACGGAACGCCAATATTTTACTTTAATTGTACCCTCTGCTTCCGTATGCCGGTTTTAATCGGCTAATAATTTTGATATAAACGAATTTTGAACAAATTACTTTTAGGAAGGTCACACCGATGAAAAACATGTTATTTCACGTACGTCAATTGCTCACTTCCTCGCCTAAGCCACGCGTCAATCTTTTATTTGGAAATAAATAATCATTGGCAAAAAAGTACCGATTCTGATAAGAGCAATGAAAAAGAGAAAATAGGAGTTTAAATGCATTACATTAATTAGTTTGTTAGTGATTCAAAATCAAACACAATTGATACAACATTACGCTCACTGGCGCATAGCAGTTCAAGTTCTAATTGAGTTAAATGCATTTTTCATGTTAATTAGCCGTAATACATTACAAAATTGATTCATAACTTAAAGCAGAGTTACTTATACACAGAGTTATACACAACAGACATTATGTAACAGTTATACAACAGATATTATGTAAATAACAGTACAATACAGAGTTATGCACAACTTACAGCAGCATTGATTGCTATTTAAATCGACAAAAACTTGATCCTGCGAGTAACTGGCCGAAATTTTATAAGTTCTGCCAGCGGACTCGCAGAGCAACTCCCACGTGTGATTCACGGCAAAAACAGCAGGCTGAACGCAACTTGCCCGATAAACTTTCCAGAGTAAACCCACCCCAAGAGCAAAAGACTTTTTTTTTGTCATCATTAGCGAGGCACTATGTTAAACTAACTGAAGGAGAGGTTCCTCTGGTGACATGAGAACCAAGCCTTCGCTGTTTTCTTCTCTGTCGTGAAATAGAGAGAATAGGGTGTTCGAGAAAGCATGAGAGGAGGAGAGATTGCTAGAGTTGGACAAGCGACCCCTTCATACGTTCGCAATCCGTCTTTATGCTCCCTTACGAACTTTCCGTACCCTTTGCAACCCTTTGGTTCCAAGACCCAACCCTCTTACTCACGCTTACCTCCTCCCTTTGTATCCGTCCGTAGTCCCATACACTATTACGTCGGGGTTCGTCCTCTCCCATCTCCCTTCCGAGCTCCGAGGGTATTCCCGCAATATCTCTGGACGAGAATCATTCACGTATATGCCCTCTATTGCCGCTTATGACGAATTATCATTAACTATTTCAGTTCTCTAGCACAGCAAAGTAACAATTTATTAAAGTGAGGAAAACTTTACTTTCACTTTAATAAATTGTTGTGATGGAATACCACAAGGTTTCCGAGGATTACGTTTTATTCTTTCAGCAAAGTACATTCATTACAATCATTTACAATGCAGTGGTTACATTCAATTTTAACGTCAGATATCGGTACTTCGTCCATTATTTATCATAATTTGTGTGAGGTATTTTCTTATGCGTAGCCGTATCTGGAATAACCATGAAAATAAATATAACGGCCGAAAGAAAGAATCCTTTCGTGTGAAAGGGAATCGCTTTCTGAAGATAGCAAATAATTAATTTTTTTGTTAATAGCAAAGGAATCATTTTCAAAGAGGGGGGATTATTATAAGTGTGTATGTGCATTCTGTACAATGCAAATACACACTTATAATAATTAATTAATAACTCATAATAAAAACGAAGTACAGTTCCACTGTGTTCTGAAGCTGTGCACCGCTTTTGACGTCTAAAGCGTCATTTTCACGACAAACAGAAGGAAAATTACAAACGCAAACCTTTAATGCAAACTCAAGTAAGAAGGGGTGGGTAATGGAAAACGTAAGAGAGGAAAGGGATGAGTTATGGAAGTTTACGGGTTTAGAGAAGGACAATGAGGGAAGCGACAGGAAGGTCAGATGATGATGACATCGAGAGGGGAAGGAAGGGTTAGTAAGAGAGAGTTGTCAGATTTTAAAACTGTTGTCAAAATTGGAGACCAATTAAATTCCGTCGCATTGTCTTAAAACTAAGCTTTTGACGTTGAAACTGGTAGACAGCAATAAAACATAGTGGAACTGTACACCGTTTTCATTATGAGTTATATTATGAATCAAAGCATTCATTTAGTTCTTAACTTAAATATGAAGGATTGCCAAACATTTTTAACCTAACAATCACATTCTGAATCCTGAATATATGGGTGGAACGAAACCAAATAGAGCAAGTGGAGCAATACACATTTCTGGTTAGTATTTTGAAAGAGAATGGGTTTAATGGTAGGGTCATGAGATGTAGAGCTTCGAAGACTAGTGAATCATTTTCAAAGAGGGGAAATTGATGAGTGAGAATCTCAGTAGAGAGGTAAAGGAAAGGTAGAGCACCCTAATATGGAGCGTGGCGCTCTATGAGTCGGAGACTTGGTCGTGGCGAAGGAAGGATGCACGCAGACTTGATGCGTTTTACATGTGGGTTTGGAAGAGGATGGAAAGGGTGAGCTGGGTGCCGAGAAGGATGAACGAGGATTTAATTAAAATGGTTAGAGAGGAGGAAGAGCTAGTAGTGGAAGTTCGCAGGAGGCAGCAGAGATGGATGGAGGATGTTTTGAAAAGAGAGGGAATGTTGAAGAGGGTAATAGAGGGGAGAACGCCGTGGAAGCGTGGAGGAGGATAAGAATGCTCGACGAAATAAGAAGAGGGAGACAATATGAGGGTTTTAAGAGGGATCTTATGGCATATCACCAATAGAAGAAAAAATGGAACGACATGGCAGAAATTAGGAAGTTAGGATTAATGCAGTGCAAAAACCTAACACCAACTTGCAGAAGACCCAGAGAAAATAAAATCCGTGGTTTCATCGATTTACTCATCGTTTTGGTCGTATTTCTCAGTCATAATTTAAGCTCATGTCCGATGAAATGATTATTATAGAACGGTTTTTTTTAATTCCATGTGTTGTTAATAGCATTAAACTTGTCTAAACGTGAAGTGGTAAAAATATTACTTTTCAAATGTTCATTCTGTACAATGCTCA
Source organism: Ceriagrion tenellum (assembly GCA_963169105.1). Taxonomy (NCBI): domain Eukaryota; kingdom Metazoa; phylum Arthropoda; class Insecta; order Odonata; family Coenagrionidae; genus Ceriagrion; species Ceriagrion tenellum. The sequence continues at coordinate 63,344,451 of OY720640.1, read as the reverse complement.
TCGTTCAAGTATTTCATAACACTCACTAATGAAGGATATCTACCCATTAGACCACCATCAGATTGGTTATTTAAAGATTACTAGCAAAGATATTTGTAATAAAACAGTTAGTAAATACGTATCTTCTCTTTCACTCGGGCAAATTAATTCCCTTTTCTAAGCGAGTTAAAAGCAGAAAATTGTTTGTAAAATATATCCTCCGTCGAAGTCGTGCAATGTACTCCATGATGTGCTAATGTCGGAATGCTTTTCACAATGTAGAGCGTATAGCGAAAGTAAATAACTTTAACTAAAATTAAACCTTTCATCAAGCATCAATGAGTATATCATATATTTCGTACGTATATTCTAGGATCACAACGATAACAACATACTTGATTCATACATAATGTTAATTACTGCTTATATTTCCTCCGAATGAAAAGGCTCAATTCTACTGCCTATGATGTCCATGAGCTTATTTAACCCCTTATTTTATGAAAACTTTAGAGCATCTTATCCCTGAGCAGTTTGACATGCCCACTATTATTCTAGGAGTACTTTGACGACGGTTTATGTCAAACTAATGCCGCGTTTTAGGTTCTTTTTTCTTTATTATTTTAGTCCCTTGTCTAGTTAGTTATTTAGTTCTAGTGAGAGAGACAAAATTTTTCAATCATTGCTCGTACAATCACACGTTCATGCAAATACCATTCCATCGCAAAAGGGAAGAGAATTTTCAAAAATTGATCCTTATTATCTGAGTCGAAATTTCACACTGACTCTTAGCACCACAGATGGAGTGTCTTATTATATTTTCTCGCGCTCTATCCTCGCCCAATGAAAAGATCCAACTTTATCATACAATCTTTTTCGTCCACGATTTTAGCGTATCATCTACTCAAAATTTTCCCACCAGCTTCTTTTTCTTCGGCCTACTTGAAACTTTCCCACTTATCTTCCCAAAAATGCAGAACATTATATCCACCTTCTCCGTCCTCATCTCAAAAGCCAATTTCATGTCCTCCAATAGACTAACTTCAAATTCTCAGCAGGAAAAAAGGGTCAAGAGCATTCTCAACAGCTTTACATATGCAACGTATTACTCCACTGGCTTTTTCTCTGCGTCTAATGATGCGAATCTGGCGTCCAAGGGTACTTTTCATAAAAAAATTCCAAGTAAGTATACATTACCAGATCCTGCTGCTAAGACTAAAGAGTCAAAGGTTTCGTAGACCTAAGGTTGGGGCTCGGGAAGGTCCATTAAGGGAAAGAGAACCTAAGGTTTATGGATTATTTGTGTTTCTCAAGATATCGTACCACAATTATTTCATAAAACTCAAGTCTCACAACCGCACTCGTGTGGTACCACAGCACTCCGTCTCTCCTCCTGTCAACGTGTGCCCTACTGCTAGGCGTAATCTCGTGACCCCAGTATACTCCACTCCTAAGACTCTTCAAACCCTCTTCTACACCATATAGGCCACCTGATTTCGGCCATGCCGTCTAAGAACTCAATTATCCTGCGATGAACGTAAAAAAGCTCACGCTAGGTGAGAACCTAGAGGTCCTTCTTTAGATTCCTAAAGCCAGAGCCATTTCCCCTCTTCGCAGTCTATCCCTCACATAAATCACTCGCGGCAGGATTGAGTGACAGGGTCCAGTGCCCGGAGTCTTGCCAGGGACATATCAAGAGAACGAATGCCAAGCAAAGAGAGGGACAGGCGGGGGACGATGCTCCGTCCTATACATTTTAACCTGTTGGAGGCAGTCAACACTTCGTGGACTTCTGCTGCGTTACGCATTTTGAAAAGAATTCAATTGGAACCATTCTACATAGGTTATGTATTTCGATCTATTTTAACACCTACATTCCATATTAAAAGAATATTCGTCATGGTGGCATTGGTTAATGTTACCTTGTAAATGACACCTAGGTGTAAAAAATAAATCATAGTAAAGGAAATTAATCGTAAAGTAACAAGTCATTCCTTGTTTATTAAATGCAACGAGGTTCTAACTTGGCATGACATCTGTGGCGTTAATATGATGTAACTAGAGTGTTTAAATATCTTATTTGAAAGATTTAAACAAAGTGTTAAGTATTACATTGCTACAGCTTTAGTAATATTAGGTAGACATTGTAGTGGATTATGAAAGCTGCTAAATATTGGTAAGAGAAGCAATACTGTACTGTGCCGTAAAACGAGGCCTGTGCACACAGGCTTTATGCCAAAATTATCACAGAAATTGTCATTAAGCCAAAGCTACAGGGATATAAAGACATTGAGGTTTTTGCTAATAATTACGTCGTAGGTTTGTCCTTTCGGTACGGTTCGGGTGGCATATAGCATCGATATACCTCATCTATTTCCCATTTTCAATTAATTTATCGTAACACCTTAAATCTCCTCAACTACTTCCAGTAAAATACTGCTGATGGAATACATTGATGTACACTCCTCAAGAAAATGAAACACAACACTAAAAAAAATATAAGAATCGATGGTAATGTTGTATGAAGTAAAACAGGGAGAAACGTCACGCTACGGTCAAATATTAGGAATCAGTTGATAATGGTCTTCTGAGAATCGGCCGTGGAAAAGGCACGACGAGAGAAACTGTTTTAAAACTATGAAAACTATGCTGGAACTGATATGTGCTATCATTAAAGAGAAAATAAAACTGTTCTTGAGATATCATGATTATGGAGTATTTCTTCATGTTTTCTGGGAATCATTTACATTCTTAAGAATCGCATTTATTAAAAAATGCATTTAATCCATCAGGCCGTGAATCAGTTCTAAATTTAAACTGTTAAGTTATGCAAACTACTACATCTTATGTTACACCGGTATTTATTATGTACAGATAATTATTTTTTATGATATTAGCTATATACTAGACTTATTTTTAGAGCTGACATTGCACTTAATCCAAGGTAGTCCACAAGATTACTAATAAGAAAATCAAGCCATAAATACATTTCTAAATTAATTAGGTGGAGGGGATTGGGTTTGTGTGGTGGATAGAGTACTGGCTAACCATACGGACGGAAATCCGATCCTTACTTGAGTGTCTTGAAGAGGGCACTTCTAGTACAATACTCCGTCTGTCGGATGAGACGTTAGACCGTGGTCCCCTTGGCGAGGCTAATGCCAACGCCGGGTTTATATTCAACCTTCCTCCCTTACCTGTCCCTATGGCACAAATGACCTTAGCTGTCGGTGGCCTCCCCTAATATCCAATCCAATTTGATAGAGACGTTTTACTTTGATTAATATATGGAATAGTCGTTTTTGCCACAGAGCTCTAGTAACAGTTGGTTTCTACCACATTCTCTACAAATATTTATTTTTATAAAGGCGGGTTCACTCATGGAAGTCACTTCCAAGGAAGTAACCTTGGAAGTTGCTAGCAAGCTACACTTCGATGTGTAAGCACGCACTTCCATGACAGTAGGGGTCAATAGTGGTGGTAATCGACTGCGGTTACTACTTACTAGTAAAATAGACTGGTTTATATTTTTCCAGCAAGTAGCATATCGATTCTGTGATGAAACCGCATCGCATCCGGTAGAATCTTGATCACATGATAGCAAACGTTTAAAAAAATTTAAACAACGAATAATTATTGCGAGGAAAACGAATTATTATGAGGAGGACCTATTGTTGCTTAAGTAAATATTTATTTGAACTTAAAAGTATTTGAAATGCTAAAGAACTCCTTAGGTAAGCTTTATGAGCTACCTCTTATTTGATAATTATTATTATTATCACAATGGGTGCACAGGATTCGATGTAATAATACATTATTATTGTAATTCATACAATTTTATTAAACCCTCGAATGCGTATGGGACTCAAACAGCGGTATACGAACGCCATTATTGCCAAACTTGGGTGATTTACGTAATTATCACATTTATTGTTGACTTCCATCATCCATTTGTTTGGGAAAGCCGGAAGTTCTGAGTAAGCAGAACGATTCCCTACGAGTGGCGATACGATTCGAGATACCGCTACACTCGCCATTTCTATAGAAGTCAACTTCTATGTGTAAACCCGCCTTTAAACTTCATATTTTCTTTCCACTTACATGCTCGACTGAATTTCCTCATTCGATCAATCGCATCTCATTCAAACTATTCCGCGGTAAGAAATTATCGACTTTATTTGTCTTCCTAAACTTTCGGAATATCATCTGCATGTGGAACATCTCATGAAAGTTTCACACAGGGTCACATGCCATGGTATACATCGGCGGCGGATATTGGAAAAATATCCACAGCACGTAAAACAAACAACTTCTCAACCATCCGAGTGTCACCGCAGATCCCTGAATTTGCAATTTTAATGCTTCCTCAAAGATATTCTTCATGCGATTTAGTTATACAAGCAGCGGCCGTGTACTTTTGAAAGGAAATTATGTTTAAAGAGTACATTAAACGCCATTCTCTGAAATTTTGGTCTAGTTTTATTTTAAAATTGATAGAATATGCTTCAATTATGCGAAAATTCATCTTCATTGACATTTAACAACAATGCATACTTTTTCACATAAATTTCCATAGGAAGATTTTGAATGATATTTTCTTTGGAAAACATTTCCCCAATCTGGACTCACTAAGGGTCCATTGAGGTATTAGATAAGGCCATTTAGGACACTTGTTAACTCCCTCATCCTCAAGTACGGCAACATAAACAAATTTCCATGCACCCCAATCCCCTTTCAACCTTACCTAAATGTCACAGCTTTTTTCGTGAATTTACATCGCTCAGCGCACAAGCCAGAGGCGCGTCGTATAAAAAAACTTTTAAGGGAGAGAACCTGCGAACTTATAGCTTTCCCGTCAAGAATTATCTCCAGACAATAACCAAAAATGTAATGCAACTACTATCATAAGAGAGGCACAAATATGTTATCAAGATACCAATGCGACTTAGTGAGTCATCACATTGTACTTAATCCATCTTTTTGTTTACTCGTTTAAAAAAACACTGCTTTCACAGGTGGTGCTCATTCCCTTACAAAAACAAAAATTGAGGTAAAAACCATGAAAACCATACCGAATATTTTTTACGTCCACTTCTTTCCACCCATTTGAGTCACTTTCAGCTCAATTTTTACGGAACTACTGAATTAAGACTTAAGAAATTGCGGTAATTAGCTAATAAATGAGAAAAAAGGGTAGCAAGACGCTTAAATTATATTATTATTAATTTTTTCAAGGCTTTTACGTTCCATCAAACAGTTTTGCGTGATAATTGCATTTGTATTAGATACAAAGCATTATATTTCCCCGTACTTATCACGCTGTCACTCTTCTTTCATTCGATATCAAGTTTGATTTACATGAAAAACATCGTGAAAAAGTAACATTCTGTTTTTCCTTTTAGATTGAAGAAATTATTTTCGACAGGTAGCCACGGAATGGCCCTTCCCCCGCAAAAACGTCTCACCTAATTCAAAAATGACCCCTTTTGAGTTAAATAATCACCCACTATGCACAATTCCCTGGCCCTTTTAATCTAATTCACACCACCGTGCATTCCTCCAGCCTTGCACTGTTGCTATTGATTTGGTTTGTTCTCAAATACCTGTTATCTGCTTTAGATGTAGGTACATAATATATTTAGACTTGGCATTGTAAAATTTCATAGCAATTATCGCATTACGAATTACAAACTTGGCACTTTTACATTAACAATTTATCAAAAACATTGATATCGATGGTTTTGTAAATTTCAAGGTAAAAAGATATAGTAAACCTTAAAAATTACAATGCAAACGTCGTAATCAATTGAAGCAATAAGTTATGCGTATGAGAAGAAAAAAGAATGGATCTCTCCAATATGAAGACGATACTTTCCGGCATATTTGAATGGATTTATACTCGCACTTTCATAAACTGGTGGGAAACAATATAAGTTATATGGTAAAAAAAAAGAACTATGCTACTTTCCCCGGAGGGTGTCTTGAACGGAATTATGTACATGCAGATGCAGATGAAAAGGTTGCCAACGTTCGTGCCATTAAACGAACCCGATATCTGAAAACCCATAAATCTAAGAGAGGCACACGAATCGATCCAGGATTTCAATTTCGTTGAAACAAATAAAAAAAGAAGTAAACTGCGACGTTGCGAGGGTTAGGTTAAGTGAAAGGAACGCGGATGTATTTTCCCGTCGAAAGTGAAAGTTGCGGACAAAGCAGTAAAAACAAAACCGCAAGCGTGAACAGGGAACTAAATTATTTCCTCAGGCGTTTGCCGCTCGCTTCTTTCCTCGACTTGCTTTCTAGAAGGCTTGCCATACTTTCTGCAGCACATAGTGGTTTGCATCAGACCAGAGATTATAGATTCCCAGTTTTTCCGGGCCCACATTTCCATTTCTTCAATGGGAAATATCGGGTCTTTGGTGTGTATTTGGAGCTCAAGAACACAAAAAAATAGCTCCAATTCCGTTTTCTCGGGCGTGACTTCGTGGAATTTGCTTAGCATTGTAAATATTAAGTGTAACTTGGGGGATCGGGTTGGTGTGGTGGCTAAAGTACTGGCTAACCATACGGACGGCCAGGGTTCAAATCCATGCAGAGGAGGATGTTTTTCAGAGGAAACCCGATCCCTACTTGAGTGTCTTGTGGAGGGCACTTCAAGTACAGCACTCCATCTGTCGGATGAGACGTTAAACCGTGGACCCCTTGGCGTATTTCGTTAAGAGCAGGCTAATTCCGACGCCAGGTTTCCATCCATCCTTCCTCCCATACCTATCCCCTATGGCACCAATGACCTCAGCTGTCGGTCGCTTCTCCAAAATCTAATCCAATAAGTGTCACTTAGTTTTTCCACATAAATTTATTATAACAAGGCGAACTAGGTTTCGAAGAATCTCGGCATCATCAGGTGCATTATTGGCTTACATAATGTTGGCCCGGATAACCTGGGAAGTCATAGTCTCTGGTCTGTTGCAAACCAGTATATGCATCAGGAAGTATGGGAAGAAAGACCCATCTAGAAAGTAAGTCGAGGAAAGAAGCGAATACTAATGTATCTCATGATGACGAGCTTCGTCGAAACTTAGGATGTCTAGTTGTAATAAATCTACGTGGAAAACTAAGTAATACTTATCATTCACAAGAGCTCCAATGTCTCCTTCAAGCAAGGTTTGCGAGAGAAAAAGGAATCTGTGATGAAAACCCCTATAACTAACCTACTCTAGAAGCTATATCTTGGTTACTCCAGACCTGGAAAAGTCATGTAAATTGAAAATCAGCCCAGAAAGCTGGAAACTAATAAGTGCATAAAAGTGTACTCCCAGCTTGCAGAACGGAATCGGATCTGTACTTGGGAGAATAAGGTTCTAGAATAATTTTTCTTTCCTATGATCTTTCCAGTTTTTCTTGGCTCATTTTCAATTTCTATGGCTTTTCCATGTTTTCCAGGCATGTAGTAACCAGGACGTAACTTCTAGAGAAATCATGTGACGGGTATTTCACAGCCTTCCTTCGCTCTTGCAAATGTTCAAATCCCCTCTTGTCCGCCTCCATACGTGGACATCCAGTAAAAGTGTTCCTGAGAGCGCAGTCATTTGTAGTGGAGTATTCTCCTGCTTTACTCCTCTTTGGACATATCTTTTTTTTAATATCCCGCGAAGACAGTACCACTCTCGGTGGAACGAAGCTTATAAAATCCACTTTTGTGTTTTTAAATCAACAAACCGGCAAAAAGAGTTGTGGAAGTTGAGAAAGCAATATTTTGGGTAGTAATTATTTAATTTCGGTGAATTTTTTTCCAAGAACTATGGAAAATGTGTTTTTATTAACTATTTACCATGTTTAGCATGTGATTCGCAAATCTTGCCATCTTTCAATGAACAAGTACACTCATAACTGGACATCAGGACACCTTACAAGAGATTCTTGTTTTAGAGCTATGTGCTGATACAATTTTTAAACCTGTACAAGGAGTGATGAGGATATTCTGAGTGAATTATAAAGTTACGTGAAATATGAGGAAAACAGTGACGATACTATTGATTATGATTGATGATGATAAATATTAAAGTGAGGATAACATACCAATATCTGAACTACTCCCAGCCAATTCAAAATGAATACCTTTAATGAATTAAACATAGATCCAGACTTTCAGAATCAGAAATTTTATTTAATGGAATTGTTAAAATGCATCCTACAACAACAAACGCTAAAATTATAAAAATTTAATTTGGTAATAAAATCCATTTCCTTATTTGAAATTTGGGTGAAAATTGATCCATTGAATGCCATGTAAAACTTTTCCTTTGAATTTGAGATAGATGTATTCATTTCATCGCTGATAAAAGTAGGAACTATTTCAAACTAATAACGTAACCAGTGTTCATCCTGACTAATCAAGAATTAAAAATAGATATGGTACTTTTCACAGTTTTATTTCAAGTCGACCGGTTTCGTCGCATAAGCGACATCATCAGGTCTCAAAAAAAACTGTGAAAAAGTACCATATCTCTTTTGAATTCTTGAGAATGGATTTTCACCAAGTAAAGCCTGAAACAATTGAGTTTAACTGATTAATCAAATTAATCCTGATGTCCACATACGTGGACATGCATTATTCAACAATAATATTAAATGAAGTTATGCATTCTCAATGTATTACTTCATTAGGCCCATATTTTTGTGAAATAATCGAGAAAAAATTAATTTCGAGCCTGGTAATTTTATAGATCCAGGAAGCTATCGCTGCAAAGAGGACGATTTTGGGACTTGTGGTATATAACTTCAAAAATCCTGCAAAATGGGGAAGGAAAGCTGTTTAGTATGGAGAATCAGTCAGTAAGCTGTTCTCATTGCTACAGACACAAGCGCTTCATCTTCGTCTAAAACTAGGATTTATAGTTTCGATTACATATACTGAATACCCAATCAGCCAGGGCGGCGGCGAGTAGCAGGGTGTTTAGAACAACAGCCGTGAAAGGGGCGTATTAGGGAAAACAATGGGGGAGGCCCGAGGAGGAATACATGTTAACAATTTATACCCCGTTGGTGCCAGACTTCGAGGTGTGTTACGACTTATCACTCTCTGATGTCGCATATCGACTCGTTTCACGATACGATTTCAAGAAATGGTCCTTAATTAAGCTATAAGGATAATTTGTTTCAACCGTTTCAACCCCTAGCCTACTCTCCTCGCGAAGGATTGTCCTCGTGTCTTCTCCGCGAAGTTTTCGGTTCCTTTTCCTGACAACTTACTTCCTCCCGTTATGCTCAACTTTTCCTCTAACTCCTTTTTTGGTTTCTCAAAGATGACATTAGCAAATGCATCCCTTAATCCACTTTCCGCTACATGCGGAACAACCTGTTTTATGCTTTCCATAAAATTCTACTGATCCATTTTCGTCGCTTACATGGATTAAAAATATTGTGTAATAACGTGTGCGTAGGTTACCATATTTTGCAAGGTTAAGTGTATAAAACTGCGGCTGAAATTTGTAAAATAGAAGATAGTGGTCTAATGCCCAGATGTAGAAGCCATGAAGAAAATATTATGTTTTTCGAAAGCATACCAATAGTTGTGTTCTTATCAACGCTAGCACACTCAAATACGGAGAAATCCATTACACGATTAATCCCTCCCGGTGAGGTCAGACCGGTCTCAGAGAATCAATGAACCAGTATTCGCTGCTGATTCCGGGCGAGTGACCGTGGAATGGTCTAGACAAGGGATTGGGACAGACGGATAGACTACCTTGGTTGGAATAACAATTCCCCAAAACGAAAAGCGACATGGAATGCACCCACCATCGAACAAAAACCGACGGAGAGCAACGCGCTCTAAAAGTTCCCCACACCAAAATCCCCGGGGAAAACCGAAAAGCTTTCTAGGAAATTGATCCTGAGTTTATACGGCGTGTGAATCCGAACGGTGGCCGCTTCAACATCAGCACTGTCACTAGATTTGACAGTTATGCCAACGGAACAAGTAGTCTAAGAATAAAATGACATCATATCTTACTACCAGGCACGAATTCAGCATGAATTCAAATAAAGAAATATGAAAATAGTAGGAAATATCAAGAGGGATACTTTTTTGCATTGACTGTGACATCAAAGTTACGATACGACATTGCTACATCAAAATCAAGTTAAGATGATATCGTAACGTCGATACCAAGGTCGAAAGGAAATCTTTTATTTCATGTGGAAAATTGCACGTTTTATTTCTTCATTATTTAATTAATTTCTTCATTCTTCATAGAAGCCACGGGAGAGAATACCCGATTCTAAACCAAAAATGAACCTTTTCATGAGATCCTTTAATTATTGTACTCTTTAAGTTGTTAGGCCTCTTACCATCGCACATCACTATTTCAAAGTCAGTGAATACATTTATAAGAGAATTGAAAATGTGGCTTTTTTCTGTTAAAAATATTTATACTTATTTTTTTATTTCTTAAATTACAAAGTTCTATATTTATTGTTTACATTTGCGCATTTAATAATATGATTCCATACGCAATCGGAAAAAAGGAAAATATTGGACATTTTACAAACACACTTTTGATAATTATTGTTACACCACTCTACTGAACTGTTTTGCGACACCAGCTAGGACATTTGTGAAATTTAAATTATTGCAACCCCAAAACATATTTTTGCCTCATACTTGCCTTAAGTATCACAACTTACTTGTATACATTTGTTTTGATGTGCTCGTAAGCACCTTTGTGAGCAATACAAGTAAATATTATTATATACAAAGTCCACAAAATTTCGGAAGAATCTTCAGATTTTATGTTTCTACAGTGTAATAACGCACTGGCACGTGCTTGCGGATGACTCCGCGAAGGTAATGCCATGGTTATTCCCGGTATCATCTAATTCAATAAGATTAACTGCAATGGCATCCTTAAAGACATTTTAATGGTTACTTACTCCCTGTTTCCAGTTGAAAGGTACATTTAATTCAAACATTTGTGATATTTAATTACAAGGATACTGATTCCAAGCGTAACTTCAGGAAGCGATCGCGGAGGATTTCAACGTCAAGACTTGAGTCAGACTGGGAGACGGACTTTCCCAAATTCTTCCTTTCCTCCACCGCGTCCCGGAAATTGTAATAGGGGTGTGGAGGGAGAAACTCAACGAAAGTTGACTTTATAATGTAATCATACTAAAGGTCGAAAGTCGAGATTGTAAGTATATATTGTTGGGCTATGATATCACAATTTTATCAGAAAATATAGACAACACACTAAACGTCTTTGAATGATTACTTTTTCTCTGCAGCGTACGGTTGAAGGTAAGATCAATTCAACATTTATCATTTTTTATAACAATATGAAACATTACGACTGACTTCTTTGGGAAAATGAACCGTCTAAAACATAACAGATAAATTTTAAATATCTTTTTTGAAGAACAAATTTATAACTATCATAGGAAACCCACCTTAAATGTTACCGATAGAAAACGGATAAATCAATAATTTGAAAGAGATAAATTGAGAAATTTCGAGTTATAGGTGAAATAACGTTCAATATCGGACTAAAAAAGGAGCAAACAAGGCAAGAAAAGGAACGAGCAAGGCAAAGCAGGGGACTTCCATAACAATTGACTAAGGATGTCGACAATAGGAAAAACTTCTCCACTAAAACTAATAGTCAGACATCATATTAATTTGCGTGTAGTACAAACCGATTGACTTACAGTTCTTGAATAGTAATAGAAAATATAATTTTAGAGATTCATTTACACACCAGGACTATGGCTCAAAAGCTATGTTGATTTTAAATGGCCAAACTGGCTGCAATAGAAGTTTTGTTTTACAGAGCCACATTTGATGATTCACTCCTGAATATAATTTCCTGAATATATTTAAGGTATTTTGAGCGAGATAGTCCACTACTCGTAATAGAGACCATATCCGAATTATACGTTTAAATTTCACCAGCTGTAGGACACATGAATTAAATATTGCATTATTAATGATGCTAATATAGTCCTATAAGACATAAATTGTAAGTAATTAAATGAAAATATCTAAACAAGTCTATAACCTGACTCATTTTTTTCACACCGTATGTTTGAAACTCCTCTAAACGGAAGGTTTTTTATCCCGAAGAATTTACTGCTGTGACATTACGATGGACGTTCATAAATAGTTGAGAAAACATACAAACTATAAAATGTCAATTTTTTGACGAGATTTTGGCATTATGAATTTCCCAATTTTTAAATAAGGTCTCTCTAGAATGCGTGCACGTACCATTACCCACATAAAACGGATGGTATTTTTTGGCAAATATTTTGGAAAGTAGTGCGGTAAGGGGTTGAATTTTCTGAGTCAATTGAAGGGCGAGATATATTTCTTCAAAATGAGACAAAATTCATTGAGTAATAGATTAAATTATACTTCGCTCAAACTACTTTAATAATCCAATCTCACTTTAGTTTAACAAAACGATTTAATGAATTTTAATGTATCTTTCCATTACTTTTCTTAAACACTGTTTACTGATATTACCTCTCAGCCAAAACGGTAAACAAAACTTTAAACAAAATAGCCGAAAAAGAATTGAACTAGCCGGGGGTAGTGCCTCAGTGGGTAAGAAAAAGTGATACCCAATGCCCTGATTAACGATGACACTTCCTCATGTTGAAACGCAAAAAATTCCTGCTATTTATATGACCCTTAATCAAGATAATTTCGATGTATTCAACCTCGCATTTTTAGGGTAAAGGAAAAATTGACAGAGGGAAGAACGTAGCATGTCCGATAAAATTTACATCACACGTCCAAATGCATGTTAAGTGAGATTTATGACGCAAAGGATGACTCAACGTTTACCCGAGCTGGGGATTCTGACTCGTACGTGTTACAATTACAAAGATATGCCGGGAATACCAGGATAGGTTTTTATATTTTTGGGATAATATTAGATGGCACACGAATGAGAAAAATGGGAGAAAAGCGTAGTGGATGATGAAAACTCGTCCACCGTGGAAAATAACTCATCCTATTCATTCGTTAACATCATTCAGGTTTTAATTTCAACAAATCTGCCTCACTATTCACGAAAACAAAATTTGATTGAAGCATTCCCTGCATGCCTTGTGAGCGTATGAACAACTAAGTGCCGAGTAAGCTAAAGTTATTTCAAAATATAAAACTTCAACAACGCTGGCGCAGCTGCTAGAAAAGGATTGTAAAAATATGTAGGTATAAAGTCTATGATAAAGTTAACATCCTCTACATACGAAATAAATTAAACGAGGTCCTGAACCTTGCATATAAATTGCATATAACAGGAAATTTCTAGAGATAGGTAGATTCCAGAATTTGATGAATTGGATTAATGTTTTTCATTTAGCATTAAATTAAAATGTTTTCTTCTCAGTAATGTTTGATTAAAACTACCTAATTTCATATCGATCACCTAAAAATATTCAAGAAAAAATTTTAATTTTGAAAAACAAGACAAATAATTCTGCAGTTAGTCACCCAACACCCTCAGCAAAAAGCATTATAGCTCACAAAATTTCGAATTAAGATGTAAACAATTTATTTTAATAAACTCATCGCCTTTCATTTCTCATTTTATTTAAAATTGATGACACAATTTTATCGGCAGTAGCTTTGCAGGTAACAACTTTGTGTTTTGAGGAAAAGATAACTAAAAATAGCAAAAAAATCAACCACATCGCTGATTTCAATTCTTTCCCCATGTAATCAAATGTTCACAAAACTGGACTTAAACAATACCATAAAGTTGTTGCTGGATTTTACGGTCAATATAAGGTCTCGAACCGAATTACTTTCAAATTTCAGCTACTACGTTTTCATGGAAGTTCTTCAAACAGTTGTGACCGACTGACTCCAGTGATTTAGTGAGACATAAAGCTGTCTTTATCCACACCCTACACTTATCCGTCATTCAATTCATCACTTAAGAAGAAATAAAGAGAAGAGAGTATGATATCCTCTCCATCTTCTAAGTGAATAGTTGTTTTGCTTGAGTTAAGGAGTAATTTAATTGCAAACGGAAAAGAAAGATTCCGAGAGAAGGATAAGATAACCTCCGGTTTTTGCATTTTTCATGTCTAAACAGATATTCTCCTAAAAATCATTCAGGCAACTAATCGAAAAAACAGGAGACGTATTTTATGAGATAATGCGATAAGTAACATTAGGAGTGATAAGAAAAATAAGGGAACTGACTGGATAACTGCTTACGAAAAAAGCAGCATAAAGAACTAGACAGAGATTTTGTTATTTCAACATTTTCGAAGTAGCAAACAATAAGTTGAACGAAGTAGAATGGGGATCGGATTCCTCGGTCGACATAAAAATTGGTCTCACAAGAGCATCTGAGAATTTTTACGCTTGTTCTGGCCTCAAATATATAAATACAACTGCCCAATCTCAATTAGAATTAAAAATTCTCATTCGACGATAAGAAAACAGGAAGCAGATTAATCAAACATTAAAAGTAAGCAAACACAGAGGGGATGTACGTAAAGTAAACAGGTGGACAAATAGTTTTTTTCTCCATCAAGAGAAAAAAGCGCTCGAGCTGTGGTTTCCTCGGAATGAGAAAAAGCAAAAGTCTTTCCCTCGGCTAGCTTGAAAGCAAACAGAAGAAATGAAGGAAGCACTTGGGAGCTTTGATGCGCAAGCAAAAAATGAGACTCTTGTTCCGCACGCCCTTTCATAGAAGGAAGAGACTAAAAAATATATACAAATATCCACTGAGAGAGTCCCATTTTACTTCGCAGGGGCTCATAAAAACAATTAAATTTCGCAAAATTCTTTCCGAGACGTCTTCCAGCGTCATGTATTACACGCTAGAAAAATCAAAGATCATCGAGTAATCGAAGATTGCCACATTTGTTCTTGTTGTCACTAATGAAAGAGAATGATAACTATGGTTTCTGTACTTTTCATGTATAAACAGATTTTTAAAACAACCTACAAACCATTTAGGAGAGCAATAGTGGAAACAGTAGAGATATGTATGAGACATTGCAATAAGTAATATACTTGATATATAATAAAATAATAGGGAACTAACTGGATAACTGTACGCGAAAAAGGCATCATGATGAACTAGAGGGTTTCTGTTATTTTAACATTTCTGAAGCAGCAAACAATAAAAGGCAGAGAACGACGATAAAAATTTTCTTAAATAATTTAATACGCACAGCGACATGGAGGAATTAAAAAGCAATCGCGAAAGCGAGCGAAAAAAAAGATTGACAAACCAAAGCATTATTTATACCTAATATTTACCATTAAACTTATTACACATTCCTTTGTTTATAAGAACAGGTACCTGATGAAAGCAAGCGTATAAAGGACATGCCGATCCT